>CAKXYN010000075.1:0-2855000 GCA_935064755.1 Tragelaphus eurycerus | reverse complement strand
AGACAACCTAGAAACTAATCCCATTACCATAAAACCCGAGACAGCAGGCCACATGGCAGAGCAGTTCCCTGGGTCCCCCACTCTCCGCCAGGTGCCCCTTCCTAATAATGCCTTTTGTTTTGTCAGTACACGTGTCTCCTTGGACAGTTCATTTCCAAATGTTAGATAAGAAGGTGTTCCCCTTTCTGCAACACCATTATGTAGAGTTAAAAAGAGGATGACTGAGGAAGCTGAAAGTTGATCCAAGGAAACTGCGGTTAGGAAGGAGAAATGATATAGTCCGTTGGTGAAAACTAGCCTTGCTTTCTTTACAAGTGTCTTGAAGCTGGGTGGGTCTCACTGGGCTGGGGTCATCCCAACCATGGATTTGTGCCTTTGAGCATCAGACCACTGCTTTACAGGTTTTTCTCTTAGGTTATGGGGAGCAATCATGTTTCAAGCACCTAATTTCTATTTTAGTTTAGTTTAGTCACTCTTTGTGACCCCCACAGACTATAGCTTCTGTCCATGAAATTCTCCAGGCCAGAATACTGAAGTGGGTAGCCATTCTCTTCTTCAGGGGATCTTCCTGACCCAGGGATTGAACCTGGGTCTCCTGCATTGCAGGTAGATTCTTTACCATTTGAGCCACCAGGGAAATAGTACATAATATATTGCAAAGAGAATTGTTCTTTATCAACTATGCAGAGACCAGGGCAAAGCAAGTGCAAGATAAGCTCTAAAGACCAATGGATGTGTAGGAAGCAAAGATGGGAAGAGAGATTTCTGGGTTTGGGGTTTCAGTTCCACTCCCATGTCTATGAAATCTTGGAGTAGTGATATATTTTCTTTGGCCTGTTCTCCCAGTTCTCAGAAGGGTGCTGGGAATATATCACTGGGTGTTTTTTTGTTGTTGTTATTCAGTTGCTAAGTCGTGTCCGACTCTTTGTGACCCCCTGGACCGTAGCATCCTAGGCTCTCCTGTCCTTCACTATCTCCTGGGGTTTGCTCAAACTCATGTCCACTGAGTTGGTGATGCCATCCAACCATCTCACCCTCTGTCATGCCCTTCTCCTTCTGCCCTCAATCTTTCCCAGCATCAGGGTCTTTTTCAATGAGTTGGCTTTTTGCATCAGGTGGCCAAAGAATTAGAGCTTTAGCTTCAGCATCAGTCCATCCAATGGTTATTCAGGCTTAATTTCCTTTAGGATTGACTAGTTTGATCTCCTTGCTGTCCAGGGGACTCTCAAGTGTCTTTTCCAGCCTCACAATTTGAAAGCATTACTGTTGAATAGGCTTTAAGGATAAGTTAGTGGGGCTGGGCAGATCACTTTTTTAAAAAAAGCAAACCCACTCTCCCTCCCAGAATCACACCAGAGTCCCCAGTGCCATGGTTTCTCTCTCCCATATGAGTGGGTCTTCGTGTGACCTTCCCAGGCACAAGGAGCAGATGGAAGTCACTAAGCCTTGGGCCAAAGGCATTTTCATCCTCTGCGCCTTCTCTCGCTGTTACAAAGCCAGTCAAATTCCTTTATGGAAGAAAACAATGAATTTGGAAGAAAAATGCAATATAGCCATTTTCTACCCTAAGGAACCAGCTTCATTTTCCAATGTGTGAATGTTTTCGAGTGTGTCCCCTGGGCCCTGAGTATTTCAAGAAGTTTGCAGTGAATTGCTGTACTCACCCAGCCTCCAAGGCTCACCCCTCCCAACTCGTTCCACAGAGTCCCCAGGGTTTCCAGGTATAAATCAAGGGCCTGTGAGAGCTCTGGCTAGAAGGAGCGGAGTGTGAGGAAGCTGGTGGGGGCGGGGGGAGAGACTCCCAGCAGCAGAAGGGACTCTTGAGACCCATTTGCAAGACAGACGCTTCACTCAGCATGATTTCTACATTCCTGGCCCTTTAATGGCCAGCAGTAGAATCCGTGGAATGCCTGCTACCTGGTTACTAATGGGGCAGTTAGGTGGCAGCAATGAGCAGGCTGGCTGTGGGATCCCTGGGCTGACAAAAGACCACGGAACACGGATCTGACCACTCTTCTTTTCTTTCCCCAGGGCAGCCGCTGAAGTTCTGGCAGCACTGCTGAAATCCAGTAAGTGCCTCTTTTGGGACATGGTGCTTCCTTTCCCCTCTGAATTCAGTGAAAGATGCTCTTCTGTCTCCACGGCTCATTTTCAACCTGGAAGGCAATTGAGCCATTCCTGGCTCTTTGGGGGCAGAGGGAGGGTACTATGGCAGTTCCAAGCACGTGGCTGCAAAGAGAGATGGATGTGGATGTGCCCGTACATAATACTGCCGGCACAAGCCACCCTAACGGGAGCCTGGTGTCTACTGCAGACCCGAGGAACTCTCCAGCTCCTTCTAATGGGACCAGCAGCCCTTAAGAACTGTTGGAATAAACTGCAGTTTCCAGTCGGATTGTCCTACGTATGAAAAGTTTGTGAGAACGAGTGGGAAGCCTGACTCTTGCCTTTGATTCACAACTCAGCTTGTGACTGTATTCTTAGGCAGATGGGGTGTTGTAATAGCTTGGCCAGTATGGATACTGATAACAAATTTATATTAAAAAGTTGGCTCCTTTCTCGGTTACTTGAGTGATTGCAAAAGCATAGCTCTGGGGGTCTGAATAATTTGAGATTTTTATTTCTTTTTTTTTTTTTTTTTTTTGCCTCATAGCCCTGGTCTAATTACACTGGGAGTCAATTTCATGTGAGTGATACAGTAGAAGGCACCATGCACTTGGGAGGGAAGGAGTCTCAGCTTAATGTTTTTATTCCCCCCTCCCCCTTACCTCTTCATCTATTTTAATTTGGCACCTTGGAAACCAGCTGCTTCAATTGTGATAGTTGTTTCTCTGTAGGGAGCCCGAGGCCTGTGGGTAATAGGTGAGTTTTAATAAAACCTATAAATAAATAAATAAAAATCACCCCCACCCCCGCCCACCACACATCTGTCTCAGCTCCAAGTGCAGAGAAAGAGTCGTATCACATAATGCTTCCCTTTGTAGGATGAAAAAGTAGTTGAATCTTGGATTCATTTGGTTTATTGGAACTTGATACAATGTTCAGGTCTATCCACAGGTGCCTGACCTGAAGGGAGAGAGGAGGTGGTTAGAGCAGGTGAGGGAGTGAAGAGTGAGTGGTTAGAGAGCCTTCCAGGCAGGAGGGGATGAGAAAGTGTTACCTGCAGGCTGTGGGGATATTGCAGAGAAGAAGCCAATTCTATCTCCATATTGGAATATGTTTCTTTGACTTGCTTTTCATTGTTTTTGTTATTATATTGTTGTTTAGTCACTCAGTCGTGTCCGACTCTTTGTGACCCCAGGGACTGCAGCATGCCAGGCTTCTCTGTCCTTCACCATCTCCTGGAGTTTGCTCAAACTCACGTCCATTGAGTCAGTGATGTCATCCAATTATCTCATCCTCTGTCGCCCCCTTCTCCTGCCCTCAATCTCTCCCAGCATCAGGGTCTTTTCCAGTGAATCAACTCTTCGTATCAGATGGCCAAAGTACTGCGGCTTCAACTTCAGCATCAGTCCTTCCAATGAAATTCAGGACTGATTTCCTTGAGGGTGGACTGGTTCCATCTTCTTACAGTTCAAGGGTCTCTCAAGAGTCTTCTCCAGCACAATTTGAAAGCCTCAGTTTTTCAGCACTCAGCCTTCTTTATGGTCCACCTCTCACATCTGTACATGATTACTGGAAAAATCATAGCTTTGACTATACAGACCTTCGTCGGCAAACTGATGTCTCTACTATTTAATATGCTGTCTAGATTTGTCATAGCTTTTCTTCCAAGGAGCGAGTGTCTCTTGATTTCACGGCTGCAGTCTCAGTCTGCAATTGATTTTGAAGCTCAAGAAAATAAAATCTGCCACTGTATCCAGTGCAAATACTGACTGATTCAGATTTGGACATTAACTGGGTTTCAACACACTAGCCGAGCTTAGCAAATGGAGTGGGCTGGCCTAGGGCCTCAGTTTTAAGAGTTTCTAATGTCTACTCTCTCTCCAGAGCTCAGCTCAGCCATCATTCCCTCTGAAAACATTTTCCCTAACTACCAAGACCAGGCTAGATAGATGCCCCTCCTCTACGCACACATAGGCTCTCTCAACTCAGCATTGATTGCACTGCATTGAATTTGCTGTTTGCCCACCTCTTCCAGCTGATTGCAAGCTTTTTATGGCAGGGATTATCTTCGCTGAATGTTGTTTTACTTGTATCAGTACAATATAAAGGCTAAAATAAATATTTGTGTGTGTGTGTGCGTGCACACGCTCAGTCGCTCAGTCGTGTCGGACTCTTTGCCACCTCAAGGACTGTAACCCACTAGGATCCTCTGTCCATGGGATTCTCCAGGCAAGAATACTGGAGTGGGTTGCCATGCTCTCCTCCAGGGCATCTTCCTGATCCATGGATCTTCACAACCCATGTCTCGTCCATCTCCTCCATTGGCTGGTGAATTCTTTACCACTAAGCCACCTAGGAGGCTTTAAGTATTTGTGTACCAAATGTTGAAATGAATGAATGACTTCTGATATTTACATGTATACAAATGGCAATACCATCCTCTACTGCCCTCTTTTACTGAATCCAACAACCAATGCATAGAACCAATGATCTTAGTTCTAATGTCTGTTTAACTATAGACTGTCAGGGAAGTCACAGCCTGCCATCTTCTACACATAAAACAGATTTGTTTTTTTTGCCCTGTTTGAAGGATGTACAGGGCTATTTGCTAATTCTTTTGAGCTGTCCACATACATTTTGCCTGAATCTTACGTCCATCCTATCACAGTTGGATGAGAACTTCTCTAAAGTTCTTTCTGCCATTAATCAACATTACTGTTTACCAAGGTTTTTCAGCCTTGACACTCTTGGTGCTTTGAATTGGATGATTCTGAGTTCTTGAGGCTTCTCCTGTGTATTTCAGAATGTTTGGCAGCATCCCTGGCCTCGACTCACCAGATGCCGGGAGCACTGCCAGCTGTAATGAACAAAACTGTCTTTACACAATGGTGACATCCCCTAGCATGTCAAAATTGCCTCCTTCTGAGAATCGCTGATGTATATATGACTATATAGGAGCTGAAGCTTGTTTAGGATTTCAAATGATCTCTCCTAAATACCTTTATTGGTATTTCATAGAAGTGCTTATTTTGTCTTGCATGGTTGTTTAGTTGCAACAGTCATGTCCAACTCTTTGTGACCCCATGGAGCCCACCAGGCTCCTCTGTCCATGGGATTTCCCAGGCAAGAATACTGGAGTGGGTTGCCATTCCCTTCTCCAGGGAATCTTCCTGACTCAGCAATCAAACTCTGCATTTTCCGCATTGGCAGGTAGATTCTTTACCACCAGGGAAGGCCTTCCATTATTGATCTTAAATTCCCCAGCACTGGCATCATTCCTGTGGATTCAAATGAGCTAGGAATATGAATGGCAGAAAGTCGTGTTGAACATGCAGAAGTTACCTGGGAGGGAGCATGTTTTCGAGCTTTAGAGAATCTTAGCACAAGGAGGGCAGAAAGTTCTACTACAAGTGCCAACTCCCATGTGTGGGTAGAAGGGTTCTGAGATCACAGTTGAGCTCAGCAGGAAAGAGGACTGGGTTTTTATCTTTTTTTTTTAAGTTGAAGTATAGTTGATGTACAATATTTTACAGATTATAGGTGTACAGTATAGCGATTCACAATTGTTAGAGGTTATAGTCCATTTATAATTATTATAGAATATTGGCTACATTGCCTGTGTTGTACAATGTGTCCTTGTAACTTATTTCATACCTAATAGTTTTTACCTCTTCATCCTGCGCCCCTATGTTGCGCCTACCCACTTCCCTCTCCCCACTGTTAAGCGCTGGCTTGTTCTCTCATCTGTGAATCTGCATCTTTGTTGTTATAGTCACTGGTCTGTTGTACTTTTTGATTTCCCTATAAGTGATATCATATAGCATTTGTCTTTCTCTGACTCATTCACTTAGCATAATGCCCCCTAAGTCTATAGATGATGTGGCAAATAGCAAAAGTCCATTCCTTTTTAATGACTGTATAGTGTTCCATCATACGTGTACACACTAATCATCTTTATCCATTTATCTGTTGATAGAGACGTAGGTTTCTTCCATATCTTAGCAATCACTTGTAATGCTGCAATGAACATTGGGATATATGTATCTTTTGGAATTCGTTTTGTTTGTTTTTTTTTTAGATATACACCCAGGAGTTGAATTAGTAGGTCATCAGATCAGATCAGATCAGATCAGTCGCTCACTCGTGTCCGAGTCTTTGCAACCCCATGAACTGTAGCACGCCAGGCCTCCCTGTCCATCACCAACTCCCGGAGGTCACTCAGACTCACATCCATAAGTCAGTGATGCCATCCAGCCATCTCATCCTCTGTCATCCCCTTCTCCTCCTGCCCCCAATCCCTCCCAGCATCAGAGTCTTCTCCAATGAGTCAACTCTTCGCATGAGGTGGCCAAAGTACTGGAGTTTCAGCTTTAGCATCATTCCTTCCAAAGAAATTCCAGGATTGATCTCCTTCAGAATGGACTGGTTGGATCTCCTTGCAGTCCAAGGGACTCTCAAGAGTCTTCTCCAACACCACAGTTCAAAAGCATCAATTCTTTGGCGCTCAGCCTTCTTCACAGTCCAGCTCTCACATCCATACATGACCACAGGAAACACCATAGCCTTGACTGGGCGAAACTTTGTTGGCAAAGTAATGTCTCTGCTTTTGAATATGCTCTCTAGGTTGGTCATAACTTTCCTTTCAAGGAGTAAGCGTCTTTTAATTTCATGGCTGCGGTCACCATCTGCAGTGATTTTGGAGCCCAGAAAAATAAAGTCTGACACTGTTTCCACTGTTTCCCCATCTATTTCCCATGTAGTGATGGGACCAGATGCCATGATCTTCATTTTCTGAATGTTGAGCTTTAAGCCAACCTTTTCACTCTCCACTTTCATTTTCATCAAGAGGCTTTTTAGCCCCTCTTCACTTTCTGCCATAAGGGTGGTGTCATCTGCTTATCTGATGTTATTGATATTTCTCCCAGCAATCTTGATTCCAACTTGTGTTTCTTCCAGTCCAGCATTTCTCATGATGTACTCTGCATATAAGTTAAATAAACATGGTGACAATATACAGCCTTGACGTACTCCTGGTTCTCTTTTTAGTTTCTGAGAAACCTCCATACTGCTTTCCACTCTGGCTTCACCAGTTTGCATTCCCACCAACAACGCAGGAAGGTTCAAGAGGGCTGTGCTTCAGTAGCAAGGTCTTTCATGGATTTGGGCAGGAGCAGTTGTCATCTTCGGAGAAGGCAATGGCACCCCACTCCAGTACTCTTGCCTGGAAACTCTCATGGACAGTGGAGCCTAGTGGGCTGCAGTCCATGGGGCCGCTAAGAGTTGGACATGACTGAGCGACTTCACTTTCACTTTTCACTTTCATGCATTGGAGAAGGACAAGGTAACCCACTCCAGCGTTCTTGCCTGGAGAGTCCCAGGGATAGGGGAGCCTGGTGGGCTGCCGTCTCTGGGGTCGCACAGGGTCGGACACGACTGAAGCGACTCAGCAGCAGCAGCAGCTGCCATCTTTGTGCTGCCAGCCTAAGCGGTCTGGTGTGGCCTGTGAGGTCTGAATGTGTGTGCTGCTGCTGCATTTAGGCTGGCTGGGGTACTGCAGGGGAGATGGTTGTCATGGAATTCTGCACTTGTCTTCAAACGCCTTCTTGCATACTTAAGATTTGACATGGAATGTCAGTTTGGATCCCAGATTGTTTCCACTGAACCTAAATGCAAGAAGCTAATTTCTGTCTAAAATTCAAATCCTCACCTTGTGACACTGATATCTAGAATATTTCTATGAACATTTATCTCTTGAAAGCACACTCTTTTTAGCTGGTGGTTATTCTGGCCTTCATACTTATATCTATCAGTATAAAAGTTGTCCTTCTTAGTATATCTCTATAATTTCATCATGGGGCTTCCCTAGTGGCTCAATGGTAAAGAATCCTCTTTTGCGACCATGGGGGTCACAAAGAGTCAGACAGGACTTGGCAACTGAACAACAACATAATTGTGTCACACAAGGAGAATTTTCCCCAGTCAAAATAGAGCCCGAAGGACATATCTACTACCTTGCGGACTGTGAACATGGGTGGGCTTGGGAATCTGAGGTCAAAAAATCTTATCAGTAGTAGGTGATGGGAGGTAACCCCCACCAATAACAAAGTAGGGCTGGGGGATCTGGGAGCCTTGGAGCCACCCACTGTAACAAAGGCAGAGAACACCAGTTTGCATTAGGACAGCTTTGTTATTTTATTTCAGCTCTTTTTTCCATCAAGTAGCTTCTGCAAGAGAAGCCAAAGAGGGGCAGGTAGATAGTAGGCAGAGAAAAATGAATCAAAAGACAGCTCTCATCTCTTTCCCTTTCTAAGCAACAGCAGGCAAAATAAACTTGGAAGTTCTGGACATTTTCCCCAATAACTTCTGAAATTTAGAATCCTAATAATTAAGGTCACTGCTCATTCAAGGGTCCTTTTCGTGTGTACATGGAATGATCTAATCCAGAGTCTAATCCTTTATTCTATCAGCTTCCCTCTTTCTACCCACACATGTACAAATGCTAAATCTTCCTGTAGTGAAAGTTTTACCCTTTTACGCTTTATCCTATGCAAAAACATTTAGCTTTTTATCCCCAAAACTTAATAAAGGTTTAATTAAGAAATAAGGCTTCTATGGCAGGCAATTATTTTCTTCCAGTAAATCAAAGCAATGCATGGTCCTTTGCCCTATCCCTTTTAAAATTTTTATTAATTTATTGAAGTATAGTTGGCTTACAATGCTGTGTTACTTTCTGCTGTATGGCAAGTTGTTTCACTTATATATATTCTTTTTTGTATTATTTTCCATTATGGTTTATCTCAGAATATTGAATATAGTTCCCTGTGCTAAACAGGAGGACCTTGTTGTTCATCCAGCATAGATTGCGTCTCCTAAGCCTAGACTCTCTCATCTTCCCTCCTCTTTGGCAACTGCTCTGTTCTCTATATCCGCGTGTGTGTGTGTGTGCTCAGTTGTGTTTGATTCTTTTTGTGAGCCCATGGACAATAGCCCACCAGGTTCCTCTGTCTGTGGGATTTTCCAGGCAAGAATACTGGAGTGGGCTGCTATTTCCTTCTCCAGGGGATCTTCCCAACCCAGGGATTGAACCTGAATCTCCTGGATTGACAGCCAGATTCTTTCCCACTGAGTCACCAGGGAAGCTTCCAGGTAGCATGTACCCTGACATCCTTCCATGAGCATTAGGTATAAATGGATTTCGGAGAAGTGCAGGCCCTGGCAGGGATGCTTGGAATGAGCGTGCGCTGTGGGATTCTTTCTGATCTGTACCGGCTCCAGTGGTGAATCTTCATGTGATGAAGACTGGCAGTCACCTTGCTGCCCAGCTTTAAAGGTCACATTCTCACAACAAGGAAACACTTGAAGCACTTTCTGGCTCAGGCCCTACATCTTATTTATTTATTTTAAAATTCTTAATGGGCCATGTAGCATGCAGGATCTTAGTTCCCCGACTGGGAATCGAACCCACACCCTCTGCAGTAGAAGCATGGAGTTTTAACCGCTAGACTGCCAGGGAGGTCCCAGGCCCTATGTCTTGATAAGAGGGTGACGGGTCTACTTCAGACCACTCTCCAGCTTCAGAGTTTTCATTTAGAGGAGTCTGGGAGTTTGCATAAGTTGGGGCAATGGGGAGGGTGCTTGAAATGGGAAAATGAGTTAGTGGAGGGATGGTGAATGCAGGGGAGTTGGGGCAAGTCAGGCAGGAAGGGAGGTTCTCTGTGATCTCCCTAGGGAAGCCTGTCTGGCGGGACCCAGGGGACAGTGCATCCTGTTGCTGGGGGAAGGGGCCTTTTGGTGCCTCTCAGGCTCTCAACGGTCCTCCCTGTGGTCTCTCAAGCAGCTGTGGAGGGACCAGAGGCCGTGATGGTCAGAGAGATTCTCTGTGGCAAAATGTCAGAGAACTAGCCATGTAAGAAATGTCCCCACTGAGGCTTTTGTGGGAATCTAGGAGTTCTGAGTTCTCAGTAGGGCATCAGTGTTTTAGGGTGGCAGGCACAGTAATTCCTTTGAACTTCTGACACACACCAGCAGCCGTGGGCCAGTATAACCTTCTTGGGGTTCACATGTACAGTCTGGGTCACCACGGGGCCTGGAATCTGCCCTCCTGGCTTCCTGGGCTGTCTGGGCAAGCCAGGCACCCCTGGGTTCTACCTAGGGAGTGTTTTCCCTTTGGTTTCCAGTGAGGGCCATGGAGTAAGACCATTAGAGCTGGAAAAGACTTTCTGGGTTGCTTAGTGCCGTGGTGTTCAATCTTTTTTTTTTTTTCGAGTAGAGAGCTGAGAGCGCTCTCTGTCCATTTCCCAATGATTCTTGCCTTAAGATGGCCTCTGAGACACATTCATGAAAATATAGGGCTCCCCGAGAACCTAGAGTACTATTAATCTTTTCTAAAGTTGAAATATATGTGACACTTAACATTGTATACATGTAACATATGTTGATTTGCTACCTCTGTATATTATGGTGGCCATTGTAGCAATAATTTGCATGTCTGTCACATCACATAATTACCATTTCTTTTTAGTGGTTGGAATAATTAAGATCCAGTCTCTTAATGAATTGGATGATTATAATACAATTTGTTGTCTAGATCCCCCCAAAAAACTATTGGTTTTATTCACCCCCCCTTCTCATTTTGGGGCTTCCCAGGTGGTGCCTGTGGTAAAGAACCCACCTGCCAATGCAGGAGATGCAACAGACTCAGGTTCGATCCCTGGGTTGCAAAGATTCCCTGGAGGAGGGCATGGCAACCCATTCCAGTATTCTTGCCTGGACAATCCCATGGACAGTGGAGCCTGGTGGGCTGGAGTCCATGGGGTTGAAAAGAGTCGGACGTGACTGAAGCCACACGTGCATGAGTACTTCTAAGAACCAGCTATCCTGCAATCAAGGATTTCTGCATTTTTGCATATGAGTATGTGTGTATGTGTTTCTGTGCATGTATGCGTGTGTTTTTCCTGTAGGTTATGCCTCCATGGGGGCTGAGGTCCCTGCTATAGCCCCCACACCTCTCACTGAGCTGTGCCCTGAGAAACTCTAGCACAGGGGTCCCCAACCTCTGGGATCTAACACTTGATGACCTGAGGTGGAGCTGACATCATAATACTAGAAGTAAGACTCACAATAAATGTAATGCACTTGAATCATCCGGAAACCACCCCCCACCCCGAAA
The DNA here is from genome assembly GCA_935064755.1 of Tragelaphus eurycerus. NCBI lineage: Eukaryota > Metazoa > Chordata > Mammalia > Artiodactyla > Bovidae > Tragelaphus > Tragelaphus eurycerus. The sequence continues at coordinate 2,843,725 of CAKXYN010000075.1, read as the reverse complement.
CCAGTCCCTGATGCCAAAAAGGTTGGGGACCGCTGCTGTAACACAGTGTTAACTGAGGAAGAATTCTTATTTCCTGACTTAAGCCTCATATACCTGCTTTCAATATACCTTAATGAAGAGACCAGCCCAATTCTTATCCCTGGAAAGAATCGCACTGGGGTTTCATTACAGACCGGATGTGCTTTCTGCCACCATAACTACTGCAGAAGCGAGCTGTGTTATTTTTGTGATGATCCAGAAATGGACTTCAGATAATATGGATAGATTTTTGCATTTGTCACACTGGGATGGACGGCTGTGATGGACTTTGTGTGCATCTGGACTAGCAAGCTACAGCCAGCACAGAGTGGGATGGACGTGATAGCACAGAGATCTACCATTCATTGACTGGCTCGAGTGTCATCAACTATGTATATACATGTCGCCTAGCAAGGAGGTCTCCTCATACCCATTTCACAGGTATAGAAACTGAGGCCTGCAGAGCTTAAGTAATGCACACAGCTTGTGGACTGCAGAGCTTATCTGCTGTAGACCCCTGAAACCTGAGCTCTGTGCATACCAAGGATAGATACCAAAGAGGGTAGGTTTATTTAGCCCAAAGAAGATAAAATCAAAAGCTGAAAGGAAGTTAAATGCTTTCTAAGTATTAGGATTTTTTCTTCGGTTTTTTTTTTTTTTTTTTTTTTGTGGTCGCGTCTGGCATTTAGTTGAGGAAGTCCCTGGTCCATCCCATACAAGCATCTGAAGGGGACCCAGTGAGGGGTGCCCACGACATACACGTGCCTGCACTGGAGGCCGGAATCTCTGCTGTGAGGCTGGTGAACGATGCAGTGAGCGAGAGGAGAAGGGGACAAGACCGGGAGGGCTTCCAGACCTCTAATACGTCATGCCGCATTCAACTTGGTATTTTTTTCCCCCCTTGGCTTTTTTTTTTTGGAGTAATTTTTTCCCCCTAGTTTGGGGAAATTTTTTCCCCCTAGTTGGGGGAGCTAGCTGATCCGTGCTGGCCACAAAAGGCAGCTCCTGTAGTTCCTCTTTCTGCCATGTGGTGGTGCTGTTCTTTTAGTTATCTCGGTCGCGCTAGTTCAATATTTATTTTCAGTGAGTAATTTGTTTATCAGGAGGTTATTTTAATCTAATTTTGGCCATATTTGCTATTCCACACTATCTGTGCTTCCCAGCGTTAGCAGCTTGCATGTCCTGAAGGAAATTAGCTGAAGATGGTCTCGGAGGCATTTGCTCAGCCATCATTTAAGGGAGCTGGGAGAAAGAAGGCAGGGTGAGCGGAACCCGAGGTTGGAAAAGCTGCGGAATTTGTTGCTCTCGAGGTGAGGTCAGCGTGATTGAGAGAGACGTACTGCGGGCGGGGGCATCTGGCATCTCGAGCAGCTCTTTTGAGGGGGTGCCTCTGGTCAAGGGCAGCAAATTCTGCAAGTTACTTTCCCCATCTCCCTGAATCCCCGTGATAACCTGTATTTTCCTGTATCTTACTCACTTAAGGAAGATGTCCACCTGCCTTACCGCTGTTCACAGGCATCCTACATCCCATTTGATAATGTTTCATGAGCTGTTCACTGCCAGCCTTCAAGGAAGGGGGCAGGAAGGTGGGCAGTGGGAAGGAAATTATTGTTAGAGTACCTTCAATGAATAATGATCGTAACTATTAATTACAGAGCACTGACCCTTGTCGCATATTTTATATTTCCAGTTTACATATGAGGAAGTTGTCCTTAGGAGAGGTTAATGATTTCCCCCAAGATCTCATAAGCAGTGAGTGGAGAACTAAGATTTGAATTCAGTTATACCTACCTTCAAAGCAGAAAATCTTCCCATTTCAAGGATGATTCCCGCCTCCCACATGGAGCCAAGGAAACCTGGACTTGGCTGATGGGCAGATGACCTTTAATCAGTTCTCTGTCATTGTATCTGACTCAGTTTCATTTTCCAGAAACGGGAGGGTTATACAGATTGAGTGGTTTGAGAATGCTTTAGTAGAAGAAACAATTTTTTTTTAAAGGAAGTCTTTTGAGGAGCGTGCCTGCTGTGTTCTCAGTCGTGTCTGACTCCCTGTGACCCTGTGGACTGCAGCCCGCCAGGCTCCTCTGTCTGTGGGATGCTCTAGGCAAGAATACTGGAGTGGGTAGCCATGCCCTTCTCCAGGGGAACTTCCCGACCTAGGGATCAAACTCACATCTCCTGCGTTGGCAGATGGATTCTTCACCATTGTACCACCTGGGAAGCCCTCTTCTGAGGAGAAGACACATCTAAAGCAGATGAAACAGGAGCAGAAGTGGGAGAGCCCAGTGAATCACACCCGACTTCGCCCTTGTCACCTCTCCTTTCCCTGGCCCGTTTGATTGACACTGAGAAGCTTCCACGGACGTTCCTTAGGGTTTAAAGGAATGAGGCTTGTGAACCTCTGAAGTAAATATTCTCATGAGGCACTTTCAGAACTCAGTAAATTGTCAGAGGTTATAATTTAAAATTGGACAGATGCATCCTTTAGGAGGGTTGGAAAACTACGCTCGTTTTTACTGTGTGCTGGTCCTAAGGAAGAGCTCCTCCAGTTTGGCCGAGAGATGCATAATTGTTATCTTCATCCTTAGCCCTGGTCAAGTAACTTTTGAGACTCTTGGGACTAAGAGGACAAATGAAACAATTAAACTTAACCTAATTAAGCGAGGAGGGTCAGCTTTCATTGGAAATTAGAATGTTAGTATGGTGTGTGCTAAGTCGCTTCAATCATGTCTGACTATCGTGGCCCCATGGACTGTAGCCCACCAGGCTCCTCTGTGCATTAGATTCTCCAGGCAAGAATTCTAGAGTGGGTTTCCATGCCCTCTTAAAGGGGATCTTCCTGATCTAGGGATTGAACCCACATCTCTTGCATCTCCTGCATTGGCAGGAGGACTCTTTACTTCTAGCCTCACCTGGGAAGCCCTGTTAGTATGGGCAGGATGGTAAACCACCTTCCCAAGGTGGCCAGGGTGTTCCAGGCACCCACACGAGGTGTAACAGAACTGTGGACTATGGTTTTGTATTTTCTCTGCTTGACATAAAACTGTTGTCTGCAGAATATATTGTTTTAATAAGACTGCAGCCATTCTGGTTCTCACACCCAGGAAGGAGGCTGGCTGTGTTTTCAGATGATCCTTTTCTCCAGCATTAAAGACCTGGTTTTCTCTCTAGTGCTTTCCCTCTGGCCTGATTATCTGACTGTAAATTTGAGCCATGATGTTGCTTTGACAACAGTGCAAATGTGTTCAGGGTGGCTCCGGGTCATGTGTGAAGGTAGCCTGTGTTTGCTGAAAGCTCAAACCTCTTACTTGCTAGAAGGATGAAACACGATGGAGAAGAGTGTTTGTACGATGGTCTCAAAGCTGGCTCTCAACAGACTGAACTCAAATCATGGCTACACTGGGTGGGTTCCGTCAAGATTCTGTGCTACAATTTCCCCACTGGTAAAGCAGGGAAGATGATACCCTCCAAGGATAATTAGTAAGATTTAAACAAAGTGGTGGGCTTCCCTGGTGGCTCAGTGGTAAAGAATCTGCCTGCAATGCAGGAAACCCTGGTTTAATCCCTGGATTGGGAAGCTGCCCTGGAGGAGGGCATGGCAACCCACTCCAGTATTCTTGTCTAGACCATCCCACGGACAGAGGAACCTGGCAGGCTACAGCCCACAGGGTTGCAAAGAATCAAACACGACTTAGCGACTAAAATATAACAACAGCAAGCAAGTTGATGTGCTCATCGCGGGAGCATAGTGCTGGATCTTAGTCTGTCTCTATAAAGATCAACTCTCATTTTATTATCAGTACCACTTGAGGAATAGTGAGTTTCAGAAATGGGTCACACATGAGCATAACTCCTGTTGACATGTCATCCCGTCTCCCAGCATCTGCCTCAGTGCTGAATGATACAGAGTTGTTTTTACTGTCTGTCTTCCTTCTGTAAGCTTTTTGATTTTTCCAATAAAAGACGTAGGTAAATAGATGAACGCAGAAGAACTGGCCTTCTGAGTTGATCCACATGCCCTTAAACATACTTTATTTTCATTCTGGGGAAGCAGAGGTTAACATCCAGGATTGCTGAGCTCTAAATATTCTGGATTTTAGAATTCATGTCAGCCTGACATAATGAATGACTGGCTATGGATTGACAAAGATAAAGTATCACAAAGATTTAAAGAGATAGACAAAAAGATAAACATCTCAGGGCTCTGAACGTGCCCGGTATCTTTCTCATCACATTCAGGACTGAGTGTACAATTATTTGCATTTGTCAGGTTGTAAGTCAGCTGCTTCCTACAGACGTCTAATAAGAGCAGTTTGCCAAGCAGTTTTTCATATATTATCTCATTTAATGCTTACTATAGTCCTGCAAGACAGGTAAATTTTTAAGTCTTCTAGAGCAGCAGCTCTCAAAGTGAGTGATTTGTCCCAAGGGAACATTTATTAATAATAAGGTCTGGAGACATTTTTAGTTGTTACATCTGCAGGGAGTGGGGGTGTTCCTGGCATCACGTGAGTAGAGATTGGGATGCTACTGAATATCCTGCAAGGCACAGGGCAGCTCCCCCCACCCTATCCCAAGACATAGTGTTGTTCAGTCGTCAAGTCATGCCCAACTGTTTGGGACCCCGTGGACTGCAGCATGCCAGGTCTCACTGTCTCCCAGAATTTGCCCAAGTTCATGTCCATTGAGTTGTTGATGCCATCCAACCATCTCATTCTCTGTCTCCCTCTTCTCCTTCTGCCTTCAATCTTTCCCAGCATTATGGTCTTCTCCGGACCCAAATATCAATAGTGGAGGCTGGAAAACTGTTCTATAGACAAAGCATTGAGGTTCAAAGAGGATTGCTGATTTGCCTAAGATTGTGTGATGTGCCCTCGGTACACTGGGACTGAAATCCATCCCTCTGTTTCACTCCCAGAGGAGTTCAAATCTTTTAAAGAAATAAAATTGTTTTAGGGACTTTCCTGGTGGTCCAGTGGTTAAGACTTTGCCCTCCAGCACAGGGGGTGCCGGCTTGATCCCTGGTCAGGGAGCTAGGATCCCACATGTGTCAGTGCCAAAAAAAAACAAAACCCAGAAAACATAAAGTTGAAGTAACCTCATCACAAATTCAACAGACTTTAAAGATGGTCCACATCAAAGAACAAATCTTTTAAAAGAATGAAATAAAACTGTTTTAAATACCTTGGCAGAACTATTGCATGTAAACAGCTGACAGCGGAGCTGTTCTGGTGGAAGTGAGGGTCAGAGGCCCCACTCAGCCTCTTTCTCAGCCCCTCACCTTAATTCTGGGGCTTCCCAGGTAGCTCAAACAGTAAAGAATCTGCCTGCAATGCGGGAGACCTGGGTTTGATCCCTGGGTTGGGAAGATCCCCTGCAGAAGGGAATGGTAACCCACTCCAGTATTCTTGCCTGGAGAATCCTGTGAACAGAGTATCCAGGTGGACTCCAGTCCATGGGGTCACAAAGAATTGGCACGACTGAGGGACTAACACACACCCCGAGTTCCAGGGACGCACAGCCTGGCAACCTCTCCTATCCATTCAAGGAGACCCAGAGAACATCAGGACCCTGTTGGCATCCACAGACCTTCCAGAGTTCCCTGAGCTGTTATTGTTCTGGCAGAGGTTGAGAGCATCTGTGTTTGGATTTTAGTAAGATGTGTTGAGCAGTGGCAGGGAGAAGGAAGCATGGGGCCAAGGAGAAGGCTGCTGCTGGCACCTTCCAGGTGGTAGGAGAGGGGACTGGAAGGATTACAGGTGATAGATGATAGTTGTTGAGTCACTCAGTTGTGTTGGACTCTTTGTGACCCCAGGGACTGTAGCACACCAGGCTCCTCTGTCCTTCACCATCTCCTGGAGTTTGCTCAAACTCATATCCATTTAGTCGGTGATGCCATCCAACCATCTCATCCTCTGTCGTCCCCTTCTCCTCCTGCCCTCAATATTTCCCAGCATCAGGGGCTTTTCAAATGAGTCAGCTGTTTGCATCAGGTGGCCAGAGTACTGCAGCTTCAACTTCAGCATCAGTCCTTCCAATGAACATTCGAGGTTGATTTCTTTTAGGATGGACTGATGTGATCTGCTTGCAGTCCAAGGGACTCTCAAGAGTCTTCTCTAGCACCACAGTTCAAAAGCATCAATTCTTCTGTGTTCAGCCTTCCGTATGGCCCAATTCTCACATCTGTAGTTTACAGGCGATGGGGTGAAGTTTGAACGAGGACGCAGGAGGCTCAGGCATGCTGTGGGATTTTACAGCGCTGTGCTATTGGGTGTCATCAGGCCGAAGGGTGGCACACCAGGAGCTGCGAGACAGCTCTTAGCTGTTGTCTTCTGCGCATGCTGGAGGCCTGGAGGCATGACGCTGTGTGAACCAATTTGCATGTGACCTTTGCACCGTCATGCAGATTTCTTTTCTTGCAACCCACAATGCTTGTTTTTACTCTGGTTGGACACTGGCAAGGCCACGGCAGACAGGTGTCTCCTGCATGCGTGGACAGAGAAAGGCAGGTGCTCTGGGTGTCTCCTTCCAGGTATAATCCTGGCTTTCTTCTTTAAGTGTCAGCTTCTGATGAGCTGAACATGGAAATGGCAAAATGAAACTAGGAGGAAGGTTACTAACAACGACCCAGAAGAGATAGCAGTTTGTCTTAGGACTTAGCAGGTAATAAGAATCCAAATTCAGAAGAAAACTCAGGATGGATAGGAAAACTCCTGGGAAATTTTAGGTCTGGACAAAGCCTCATTCCTAAAGGCTTTCTCACAGAGATGTCAAAAACGAATATAGAAAGGAGAGTGAGAAAATCTACCTGACATATCCGTCCCTCCCCTGACCTGATCTTGCACAACCCTCTGAGAAGAATGTCAAATGGTGGGGCCCCGCCTTCTGACATCCACCCTTCTTTTCAGTCATCTCCTACTGCCCTCCCCTCACTTGGTTCACCTGCCTTTAGCTTCTAGGCTTTTTGTTATTTGCACTTACCAAATTTGGGCTTAGCTACTTACTCTGATCTCAAGATTGCTAGAATTTTCTGTTCTTGGATGTCTGCATCCTGACTCCTTCCTACATTCCGGTCTCAGTGCTAATGTCCCCCTCAAAGAGTTGCCCTGACCACCAATCTAAAGTAGCTACCCTACCCAGTCCCTCTAGAATCATTATTTTATTATTATTTTTTTAATTTTAATTTTTTTTGACTATGCTGAGTCTTAGTTGCAGCATGCAGGATCTTCAATATTCTTTGGGGCATGTGAGCTCTTAATTGCAGCTTGTGGGATCTAATTCCCTGACCAGGGACTGAACCCAGACCTTCTGCATTAGGAGTGGGGAGTCTTAGCAACTGGACCATCCAGGGAATTTCCTCATTATTTAATCTTCACTGTCATTATTTGAATTTACCTAATTGTGTATGTGTCTGTGTATGCCTATTTGAGGGCTTCCCTGGTAGTACTCAGCTGGTAAAGAATCTGTATGCAATGCAGGAGACCCTGACCTGATTCCTGGGTGAGGAAGACCCCCTGGAGAAGGGATAGGCTTACCCACTCTAGTATTCTTGGGTTTCCCTGGTGGCTCAGACAGTAAAGAACCCACCTGCAATGTGGGAGACCTGGATTTAATACCTGGGTTGGGAAGATACCCTGGAGGAGGGCATGGTAACCCACTCCAGTATCCTTGGCGGGAGAACCCCATGGACAGAGGAACCTGGCGGGCTACAGTCTATGGGGTCACAAAGAGTCAGACACGACTGAGTGAGTAAGCACAGCACAGCTCTTGCCCATTTGAATCTCCCCCAATCCCCCCATGGGAACAGAAACCCCTTAGAACAGAGACTTGGTCCATCTCATTTCCTGCTGAGTTATCATCAAGGCCTACGGTGGTGCCTGGCGCATACTGGCACACAGTAGTTAGCAGTGTTTGTTGAATGAATGAGGAGTGATGTCTGGGGTTTAGGGGTAGGAGTATGGTTTTAGCTGATGATTTACTGCCTGCCTTGTCACAGCAAGGTCTGGCTTTCGGGACAAGTTGTCTCCGCTTACTTGCATTTGCTGAGCAAAGCCCTCATGTGATCATTGCTTGCTGGGAACTGTCTCCTTTTAGAAAACTTTCCAACTAGATACTGAAGAATTAATCCTGCTTCCTCGTTGACTATAAGAAGCACCATTTGTACATGCCACTGAGAGAAAAAGAATGCTGCCAGTTGCCATTGAAATACCATCATTGGTTAGAAGCACCTTAAATTTGGAACGGCTTAAAATGTGAAAAAAAATGTCTGAGAATTGATAAAGTACAAGATGGCTTCATCATATGGAGTTCAGGGAAGTGGTGGGGCAGTTTACAGTCTGGAGTATGTCCTTATTAGTCATCCCTTCCTCTGTAGCAGTACACCCTGACACTTGAAAGGAGTACGTCAAGGCTGTATATTGTCACCCTCTTTATTCAACTTATATGCAGAGTACATCATGAGAAATGCTGGACTGGAAGAAACACAAGTTGGAATCAAGATGGCTGGGAGAAATATCAATAACCTCAGATATGCAGATGACACCACCCTTATGGCAGAAAGTGAAGAGGAACTCAAAAAGCCTCTTGATGAAAGTGAAAGTGGAGAGTGAAAAGGTTGGCTTAAAGCTCAACATTCAGAAAACGAAGATCATGGCATCTGGTCCCATCACTACATGGGAAATAGATGGAGAAACAGTGGAAACAGTGTCAGACTTTATTTTTCTGGGCTCCAAAATCACTGCAGATGGTGACCGCAGCCATGAAATTAAAAGACGCTTACTCCTTGGAAGGAAAGTTATGACCAACCTAGATAGCATATTCAAAAGCAGAGACATTACTTTGCCAACACAGGTTTGCCTAGTCAAGGCTATGGTCTTTCCTGTGGTCATGTATGGATGTGAGAGCTGGACTGTGAAGAAGGCTGAGCACCGAAGAATTGATGCTTTTGAACTGTGGTGTTGGAGAAGACTCTTGAGAGTCCCTTGGACTGCAAGGAGATCCAACCAGTCCATTCTGAAGGAGATCAATCCTGGGATTTCTTTGGAAGGAATGATGCTAAAGCTGAAACTCCAGTATTTTGGCCACCTCATGCGAAGAGTTGACTCATTGGAGAAGACTGATGCTGGGAGGGATTGGGGGCAGGAGGAGAAGGGGACGACAGAGGATGAGATGGCTGGATGGCATCACTGACTCGATGGATGTGAGTCTGAGTGACCTCTGGGAGTTGGTAATGGACAGGGAGGCCTGGCGTGCTGCAGTTCATGGGGTCGCAAAGAGTCGGACACGACTGAGCTGATCTGATCTGATCTGATCTTACTGAAATGTATCTATTTTACAAAGATAAAAAGAAAATACCTGCAAGCTAATTCAGAATCATTATTCTTATTTGAGCTAAAGATAATGGAGTATAATTTCCATTACTGCTGGCATTAAGATTAGTTATGTTTCAATACATATATCGCAGCTTCTCCTTTGTGGGGAGCGTCTATGCAGCTGCCAGCGGAGGCTGAAAGCTGACCCCTCCTCTCCTCAGAAGCTCTACACTCACCTCCTGGGCCTGACAGAGGGGCTGGCCTCAGGGAATCACTGCTAGGTGTCAGGACGGCTCTGGAACATTCCCTGCAGTGACCCCAAGAACCATCGGCTGTTTGTTTGGCTCCTTAAACCTTCTTGGGCTTCCCCAGTGGCTCATGTGGTAAAGAACCTTCCTGCAATGCTGGAGACCCAGGTTCCATGCCTTGGTCAGGAAGATACCCTGGAGGAAGGCAATGAGAACATGCTGCAGAAGCCTTGCCTGGAGAATCCCATGGACAGAGGAGCCTGGGGGGCTACAGTCCACAGGGTCACGTAGAGATGGACACAACTGAAGTGACTTAGCACATTGAGTGCCCTTGAGTTTCCTATAAAAAATCAGCTCTCTGAAGTATGTCAGAGAGAGGGAAACAAACATCATATATTAACACACACATAGGGAATCTAGAAAAATGGTACTGATGAGCCTTCTTCCAGGGCAGGAATAAAGATGCAGACACAGAGAACAGGCATGTGGGCATGGGGGCACGGGGAGTGGAGGGGAGAGTGGGATGAACTGAGAGAGCAGCGCTGGCATCTGTATATTCCCGGCCAGTGGGAAGGTGCTGTATAGCACAGATAGCTCAGCTTGATGCTCTCTGATGACCTTAGGGGTGGGATGGAGGCGTAGGAGGGAGGTTCAAGAGGGAGGGGTCAGATGTATACCTGTAGCTGATTCACATTGTTGTACAGCATAAACTAACACAATGTTGTAAAGCAATTGTGTGTGTGTGTGCTAAGTTGCTGTAGTCGTGTCTGACTCTTTGTGACCCTATGAACTGTAGCCTGACAAGCTTCTTTGTCCATGGGATTCTCCAGGCAAGAATACTAGAGTGGATTGCCATGCCCTCCTCCAGGGGATCTTCCCAACCCAGGGATGGAACCCCATCTCTAATGTCTTCTGCATTGGCAGGCAGGTTCTTTACCACTTGCGCCACTTGGGAAGCCCAAAGCAATTATACTCCAGTTTGAAAAAAAAAATCAACTCTTATCACAATTTAGAGGCCTGGGAGGTAGCAGAGAAGATGCTGGAGGGTGATTGGGTGGAGGGGCTGGGCCAGGTTAGATTTGGCGGATAGCCACGCCCCTCAAGCACCTCAGGTGTTCAGCTGACTTTATCTCCTTTGGCCTTTCAGAAACCTTCTGCAGGAAGCTGCTTCTCCTGGTAACCATGAAGGGTCTTTATCTGAATGCAAAACAGTGTAATCTCTGCAAACCAGCATCAGAGCTTTGGGGATAACAATGTGGGTTGTCAGCTTTGGAGGCAGATGGGGGATTCCATTTGAATTCTCCATATGCCATTTACAAGCTCTCAGGACTTAAATAAGTTATTTAACTTCTCTCAGCCTCTGTGTCTTCATTTGTAAGAGGAGGCAAATAATGCTTATCTTCAAGCGTTTCCATGAGACAAATGAGATGATCATGTAGGCTGATTAGCCCAATGCTGAGCACAGAGGAAACAGTAAATAAATACTCAGTAATTTTAACTGGTGTTAAAGTGGCAAAGAGGCAGCTTTTGTTCATGTACAGGACTTAGAAGGCTTGGTAAAAGCCTGCTTTGTCCAGAAACATCTTCTAAATTGACTTCATGAAAAGACCACTAAAAGCATCTGTTGGCTGTAGTTAAGGTCACCATTGTCTTGGGTTGTAGTAATATCTTGAAATGGGGAGATCTAGGGTGAGATATTACACAGTGTGAGTTCTGTGGCTCCGACTAGATCTTTCCATATGGGGTCTTGATGAAGATGAGGCAGTGTTTGTGATGTAATTGCTCTGGTCTGGGGGATCCAGGGACAAGAGGGCTTGGAAGCAAACCTTGGGGAGGAAGATTTGTTTGATGAGCCCAGCGAGTGGTCTTCTCTTCTGAGAAGAGGACCACTTTACTGAAAAGGGTTAGCTGAATTGCCAATAGTTCATATGAATGAATTTCCATGAAGTTCCTGAAACAAAAGGAAATCAAGCTGTTTAATAAAGCTATTTAGTCTTCCTGGGCAAGAATTTCTTGTGAGCGTGATGTTCTACTATGCTGTATGGTTGAAAATGATTTCTGTTCTCAAGAATGTTGGGGGCCTGGAATCTTGGTTTATATTCTTACTCATATATGTACATATCAAAAGCAGGATGAGTTATTAAACAGTTAACCATTATCAATCAAGAAGATCTCACAAGACTAACCAGTCTTCTAAAAAAGCTTTAGTAATGGGACCTAACTGGGGTAAATTTTGCCGGAGAGGGAACTACCTATAGTTCCTTAAGGTCTACATTATGGGCATTATCTGTAAGGGGTCCTGGGATAACACTGGGAAATGATCCTAGCATGTCTTTTGTGGTGTCTAAGGCAGCTATGTAAAAGGGATAGCCATTTGGGGTAAGAAGTCAATTACATTACATGGGGATTGAAAGACTCTGGTTATCAATTTTACTCCTTTTGAAACTTTTGCTTGGGCTATTCTCACTGGTGAAATGTATGTGAAGTTTGAATGGAATCCATATGGGGAAAGGGTTTTTATTTGAGCACATCCTCTTGAGCTTTTATTGAGCACATAGGTGGTTCCAGGGGCTGCACTGTGTATTCATTCTTTATAACGGACGTGTAAGGTTGATGCTGTCATTGTTTCCTTTTTATCTTCCTTTAATATTTCAGATGGTGGAAATGTAGTCCAGAGTAGCTCAGTAATGTACCCAAGGTTATGCAGCTGGTACATGTTACGGTCAAAATGAGATCAGCAGCTACGTGGCCCTGGTGCTCCTGTTCTTGCATGAGGCCGTCCAGAGGAATGTGTTCATGTCCTGCGCATTGGACAGTTCGCTGTCCAAAATTACAAAGGGCCAGTTGAAATAGTAAATTGTTATTGTAGTTCAGTTGCTCAGTTGCGTCCAACTCTTTGTGACCTCATGGACTGCAGCACGCCAGGCTTCCTTGCCCTTCACCATCTCCTGGAGCTTGCTCAAACTCATGTCTTTTGAGTTGGTGATGCCATCCAACCATCTCATCCTCTATCATCCCCTTCTCCTCCTGCCTTCACTCTTTCCCAGCATTTGGGTCTTTTCCAATGAGTCGGCTCTTCACCTCAGGTGGAGCAAAATATTGGAATTTTAAATAGATAATGCTTATCATGATTATGGGCTTCCCTGGTGGGCTCAGATGGTAAAGAATCCATCTGCAATGCAGGAGACCTGGGTTGGATCCCTGGGTCAGGAAGACCCTCTGAAAGAAGACATGGCAACCCACTTCAGTATTCTTGCCTGGAGAATCCCATAGACAGAGGAGCCTTGCAGGCTATAGTCCACAGGGTTGCAAAGAATCGGACATGACTGAAGCAATTTAGCCCACTGAGTGCTTATTACATTCCAGGCATTGCGCTATCTACTTTATATATATTACCTCATTTAATTTTCTCAACAGTTCTCAAGGAGGAGATTGTTATTAGGTTTGTTTGTTTCTTTTTTTTTAAGTCTTAGTGATGAGAGCTGTCAAGTAACATGCTCAAGGTCACAAAGTTAGAAAGCAGTGGAGGTCATGGCCTCTTGCATGGAATCCGTAAAGAAAGCTGAAGGGTCTGCCCAGCGAGGCAGTGAGGAGTATATGATGATGGTTACGGTGGGTTTGGAGTTCTGCACTGATTCGTGTGTCTCATTCCTAGAGCTGTGGCTGTGAAAGCGTGCAGCTCATTCTTCTACTGCAGGTTCCCACCTTTCCTCCACTTCGACTTATCACTTTTCCCTAAAGGGGTGATAAAATTCTCAGATATGGTGAACAAAGAGCATCCATGGAAATCTCCTCTGGTTTTGCCGAATAACAGTAGCAGAGTGCTGGGCTGCTTGCAGGTATAATAGTCTGGCTCATCAGGCACTTACTTCTCTACCAGCCTGTCCTGGCACAGAAATTCCCCATGAGAAATCCAGGTTTTGAGTCTTAAAGTTTTTCTGAGCTTTCTTGTTAAAAGACAAACATCTTTATGGAGTTGATCATGATCTCAAATACCTTCAGGGGCAAGGTAGATAATTCACTTTTGAAAGGGAGGGGGTAAGACCCAAAAGATGCATTTGGTTGCTATGGCAACCTGGGGACTGCCTGTCCTGCCCACAAATATTTACGACATGGCATATAGTCTATGGACTTCCTGTCAAAGAGTAACCTATCTTTTTCCTCTTGTTAATGTTCATTGTAGATGACCTGGAGGATAAAAACTACAGAGACATGTAAATTGAGGATAAAAAATCCACGGCAAATCGAATCATCAATATCTTCCTCCCTCATAAACACTATGGATATCTCGGCATATTCCCTTTCTTTTTTGTTTGTTTGTTTTTTTCCTGAGTATAAAAATCTGCTGCATCATTGGGGTCTGTACTAAAGAAAACATTTGAACTTCTATGAAGAAATGAGGAGTAAAAATAAGACTGTGATACCACATTTTAGACTGAGAATTAGCTACAAATAAGACTTCAGGGGGATAAAACCTGGAGAGGTAGGTAGAAATAGTAAAACTTAAGAGAGTTAACAGGAGGTGGGGACCAGGATGTGGGCTTGCCACAGGAAAACTGGCCAGAGAAGACTTTCAGCTGGAGGCCGCCAAGGAGTGGCTGATGGAGACGGGACATAACACCTTTGGATGAAGTAGGAGTTGGGGTGCTCTGTTGCTCAATTGTGTCTGAGTCTTTGTGACCCCATGGATTGTAGTCCACCAGGCTCCTTGGTCTTGTCTGGGGATTCTCCAGGCACAAATACTGGAGTGGGTTGCCATTCCCTCCTTCAGGGGATCTTCCTGACTCAGGGGATTGAGCCCACATCTCCTGTATTGGCAGGCAGATTCTTTACCTCTGAGCCACCAGGGACACCCTAGGAGTTGAGGATGAGCTGTTAAATTAAAGGTTCTCAGAAGTCCTCTCTGCCCACTCCACTCCATCCTCCCATCAGCTTAAGATAAACCAATCCATTTCAGAAATTAAAAAAAAAATACAGAACAGGAACTTTTTTTCCCAAGAAAATCTTAGGAGGAAGCCATTTATGTAAACAGGCTAAAGTGCAGCTTGTCAGTTTTAAAGGGGGTTGGGGGGGTCCTCACCTGCCTGCCCCCAAACCCTGAGTTCACCCAAAACAGTGTATGACAGCCCACATCTTCTCCTTGCTCTCTGGCCTCCCCAGGAGAAGCACTGTCTTCCCCCCAAACCTTCTGGAACTCCTGGAAGCTGCTGATCCCAGCCACCCTCATTTCATTCTTTGGGTCCTCTCTGCATTGGTTCAGCTTGATGACTCTCCTCTTGTCGGGTTTTAGATGCAATATTGACTTTTGCAAAGCTCCCGAGCCATCCCCAGAGAAAGACTGACTGATTTAGGGGAGAGGGTAGGGGAGAGGTGTAGCTGTTTTCGATGTTAGTAAACAGGACAGCTTGCTGAAGATTAGCAGGAAACCATGAATAAAATCATCGGGATTTGATAAGGGATTTTTCTCGCAGACAATTAAAGATTTTTTCCCTGCTGTATCTCCCTCCCCTCCCCACAAAACTGGAGATGAAGGTCATGAAGATAACACAGTGTTAGTCTCATACTTTTAAAATAGATGAAAGGCAAAAATGCTTAACCTCCCGCTGCCCACGGGGCCTCTGTGCACTGCTTTTTGCCATTCTGTCATCTTTTTAGCAGGCGATACTTTCCTTTAATGCCTCCTACTTAATCCTC
Organism: Tragelaphus eurycerus; assembly: GCA_935064755.1. Lineage (NCBI taxonomy): Eukaryota > Metazoa > Chordata > Mammalia > Artiodactyla > Bovidae > Tragelaphus > Tragelaphus eurycerus. Next base: position 2,828,454 of record CAKXYN010000075.1, on the reverse strand, counting down.
AATTTCTTTTAAACATCAGATATTGGCTAGGCTGGAACCCCATTTAGGCAGCAAAGAACTCCAGTGCTCTGTGGCCACGACCAGCCGAGAAGAGAAATATTTCTGATACAAAAGAATAATTCATTAAAGGAGGTAATGAAGGTGATTTAAACCGTCCACCACAAATATATCACAGAGTGAATAAAGCTCATCGCTCTCAGTTCGGGGTCATGGCTAAATGAAATGTTGTGAAAAGTGAAAAAAAAAAAAAAAGAAGAAAGCAACTGCACAAATGGGTCAAAAAATCTCAGTGGGGCTCAGTCAAGCCTGACAGTTTAGAATTTGACAAACAAGGAGGATAAAAGGAGAATTCTATTAACATTATGAGAAAACCCTTCTGGAATAAAACACAATTTCCATGTCATTTTTTTTTTTTTACTCATGGGCATTTACATGGTCTTAGGGAAAAATCTGACTCGGGGCTGAAACTTTGCTTATCCAATTACAGCACAAGGGATCTCTCCCTCTCACACTCAGCCAAAAGCATAGATTGTCTATAAACCAGTGTGAACAATATGGATAATACAGAAATGTAGTGTCAGAGTGCAGAGCTGCACGATATGGGCCGTTGTGCCTGAGAGTCAGCTGGTTAGAGTTCTACAGGGCACCTAGTTGACAAGGGCAGAGAGAACCACGATCCAGAGAGGATCTACCCATCTACCAAGTAGGTCTGCACTAATCCACAAGTGGTTGGTTGTCCGCCAACCCTGTGGGGTGAGGAGTTTAACATGAAATCTGGAGTATGTGTGCTGTTGAGAGAAGTCTCTTAGACCGTTCTTCCCCATTTGTTTCTTCAAAGAGAATTTAAGCTGTATCTTGAGATGTCCCTGGTTGTTCAGTGATTAAGAATCTGCCTAGCAATGCATGGGACATGGGTTCAATCCCTGGTTGAGGAACTAAGATCCCACATGCTACAGGGCAACTAAGCCTCAACTACTGAGCCTTTCTGCTGCAACGGTTGATCCAAAGTGACACTACTAAGACCTTACTTTGCCAAATAAATAAATTCTAAGTCACCTGAGTTGTATCCTACTCTTTGCTGCAGCTGCTGCTAAGTCACTTCAGTCATGTCCAACTCTCCGAGAACCCATGGACTACAGCCTACCAGGCTCCTCCATCCATGAGATTTTCCAGGGAAGAGTACTGGAGTGGGGTGCCATTGCCTTCTCCGAGCCTACTCTTTGCGATCCTACGAACTATAGCCCTCCAGGCTCCTCTGTCCATGGAATTCTCTAGGCAAGAGTATTGGAGTGGGTTTCCATGCCCTTCTCCAGGGGATCTTCCTAACACAGGGATCAAACCTGTGTCTCTTCCATCTCTTGCATTGGCAGACAGATTCTTTACCACTAGTGCCACCTGGGAAGCCAAATATATAATATTATTAAAAAAAAAAGAAAGAGAGACCATATCTTGGGAAAATGAAGAAACCATACATCAATCAGAGGGGTCTTATGCTCCCATAAGACTCTCGGGCAGAGTCATTCAACTAACAATATGTACACACTTGCTATATATCCATTTTAAATATAGCAAGTGTGTCTGCTAAATAATTCCATTATACAGCGATACTGTAGAGCACAGGGAGCTCTGCTCAGTGTTATGTGGCAGCCTGGATGGGAGGGGAGTTTGGGGAGATGGATACATGTATACCTATGACTGAGTCCCTTTGCTATGTACCTAAAACCGTCACAACATTGGTAACACTGGTAACTCCAATGTAAAAACTTAAAGAAACTTCAGTTGTGGTGTGGAAGAGAGGAAAGGCATTGTAAGATCTTACTATTACAGCTCCCTGAAGGACGTAAGGAAGCCCCATACTCACATCCCTGCTGGGTGGACTTCCAACCTTTGTCTGGGTATTTTTGGTGCCAGCTTGCTCATCACCACATAAGAGTCCAGTCTCTTGTTGAGTGGCTTGACTCCAAGGGATTCCTTTCCCAGATGGAGCCAGCCCCTTGACGATATATAAACTGGCTTCTAGTCTCTTTCAGGAAAACACACAACACATCTGTTACACACGACAGCCTTCCTGACATTCTGTCTTTCACTCAGGGTCCTTTCCTTTCCATTTGGATTGAGCCTTATAGTTTGCTCAAATGACCATATCCCAAGCCAACTGAGACTGAAGAAAAAGGAATGTAAATCTGGTGAATCTCTCTTTCTCCTTTCTTCTCTCTCCTCCACACTCAATTATCCTTTTTCTGAACTATTTGAGGATAAGTTATAGACATTCACAATTGTGGATTTCCTAAAAACAAGAATATTCACTTACCTAAGCATAGCTTATTAAAATCCAACAATATCCATTTATATAATACTATGTGTGGAGAAGGAAATGGCAACCCACTCCAGTGTTCTTGCCTGGAGAATCCCAGGGATGGGGGAGCCTGGTGGGTTGCCGTCTATGGGGTCGCACAGAGTCGGACACGACTGAAGTGACTTAGCATAGCATAGCATAGCATGTGTGGGTGCATGTTCAGTCACTCAGTTGTGCCCCACTCTTTGCAATCCCATGGACTACAGCCAACCAGGCTCCTCTGTCCATGGGATTTTCCCATCAAGTATATTGGAATGGGTTGCTTTCTCCTTCCCTAGGGATCCTTCTCTAGGGGGTCTTCCCAACCAGGGATCAAACCCAGGTCTCCTGCACTGCAGATGAATTCTTTACCACCGAACCACCTGGGAAGAAATAGTGTGTGATTAAGTGTGCTAATCGCTAAGTCTTTGTGACCTCATGGACTCCCAACAGGCTCTTCTGTCCATGAGATTTTCCAGAAAGCAATACTGGAGTGGGTAGCCATTCCCTTCTCCAGGGCATCTTTCTGACCCAGAATTGAACCCAGGTCTCCTGCATTGCAGGTGGATTCTTTACCACTGAGCCAGCAGGAAAGCAGCACTGGGTTAATCTAAACACCTTATTCAGACTTTACCAACTACTTCACTAATGCCTTATGTAGGAAAAGAAAAAAAATAATTTTGGTCCAGGGACTAAATTATCATTATATATTATACTTACATGCCATGTCATTTTTTAAAAAAATATTGAAGTATAGTTGCTTTGCTATTATGTTGTATTCTGTTAGTTTCTGCTGTTCAGTAATATGAACTGGCTATTGTTGTTCAGTTGCTCAGTCCCATCCAACTCTTTGCAAACCCATGGACTGCAGCACACCAGGCTTCCCTGTCCTTCACCATCTCCCAGAGCTTGCTCAAACTCATGTCCATCAAGTTGATGATGCCATCCAACCATCTCATCCTCTGTCGTCCCCTTCTCCACCTGCCTTCAATCTTTCCCAGAATCCGGGTCTTTTTCAACGAGTCAGTTCTTCGCATCAAGTGGCCAAAGTATTGGAGTTTCAGCTTCAGCATCAGTTCTTCCTGATATTCAGACCTGATTTCCTTTAGGATGGTTTGATTGGATCTCCTTGCTGTCCAAGAAACTCTCAACAGCCTTCTGCAACACCACAGTTCAAAAGCATCAATTCTTCGGTGCTCAGCTTTCTTTATAGTCCAACTCTCACATCCATACATGACTACTGGAAAAACCATAGCTTTGAGTAGATGGACCTTTGTTGACAAAGTAATGTCTCTGCCTTTAAGTATGCTGTGTCTGTTGATCATAGCTTTCCTTCCAAGGAGCAAGTGCCTTTTAATTTCATGGCTGCAGTCACCATCTGCAATGATTTTGGAGCCCAAGAAAGTAAAGTCTATCACTGTTTCCATTGTTTCCCCATCTATTTGCCATGAAGTGATGGGACTGGATGCCATGATCTCAGTTTTTTGAATATTGAGTTTTATTCTGCTACATGTATACATATATCCCTGTGTCATGTCTTTTTGGTCTTTGTTAGTTGAATTCCTTGGTCTTTTTTTTTTTTTTTTGGCCTTTTACTATTTTACATTTTTGAAAAGTGTAGATCAGATATTTACAGCATATCCCTCATTTTTGGTTTGCTGATTTTCCTCGTGGTTACATTCAGGTTATGCATTTTGGTTCAGGAATATCATAGTAGTGATACTCAAGTGATGCTGTGTCTTTCTCAGGACATCTTGTCTGACGTTGTTGACCCTGGTCACTTGATTAAGCTGATATCTGCCACTGGATACCAGTTTCTACACTGGAAAATTAATATCATCCTTTTATGATTAATTAGTATTTTGTGGGAGGGGAAGATCTCTTAGAGGAGGATATGGCAACTCACACCGCTCTTCATGGACAGAGGAGCCTGGTGGGCTATAGTCCACAGGGTTGCCAAGAGTCTGACGTGACTAAGAGGGTTTAGCACGCACGCACACTGGGACATCCTCAGTGGGGTGTGGCCAGGAGAGCCTTTGATTGATGTTGCCTTTTCCCGTTGGTTTCAGAGTCTAACAGCCGCAGGGCAGTGAACAGAAACTACGTCCCCAGTTTGCTCAGGCTGCATCAGGATTGGCACAGCCACGACACGGCCAATTCCTTCGTTCCGATCCGCCGGGCGCTTCTGCTCTGCCTCAAGCATATTGCCAAGCTCCGGTCAGGCAGGGAGGCCTTCCTGGCAGCTCAGGGCATGGAGATCCTTTTCAGCACTGTACAGGTAATCTGCATGGGGACTGCCTCTGTAGTTGGATGGCATCTGAAGGATGTCATTTAGGACTCACCCTTCACAGACCTGGGAAATCTCAGTATGTTTCTTGCTTCTTGCTCTGGGCAGATGTTCTGGACTCAAGACCTTGTTCCTTCACTCATTCATGTATTGATTGACTCACTTATTTATACATATTAGTTGGGTACACCTGGGTCGGGAAGATCCTCTGGAAGAGGGTGTGGCAACCCACTCCAGTGTTCTTGCCTGGAGAATCCCATGGACAGAGGAGCCCGACAGGCTACAGTCCATAGTATCACACAGAATTGGACACGACTGAAGTGACTGAGCATGCAGTGGGTATACACTGAGCGGTGCCAGGGTCAAGAGCGTTGCTTTTTTGTTACTGGGGTATAGTTGCTTTACAGTGTTATTTTCTGCTGTACGACAGTGAATCAGCCATATGTGTACATATGTCCCCTTCCTCTGAGCCTCCCTCTCATCCCCACATTCCATTCATCTAGATTATTACAGAGCACCAAGGCAAGCTCCCTGTGCTACTCAGCAGATTCCCTCTAGCAATCTAGAGGGATGTTTTTACACATGGAAGAGCACATCCTTCAATCCCAGTCTCCCGATTCATCCCCATCCCGTGTCTGCACGTCCGCTCTCTACACCTGCATCTCTATTCCTACCCTGCAAATAGGTTCATCGGTACCATTTTTCTAGATTCCACATACATGTGTTAGTGCTGATTTTAAGGCTAGAGAACCTGGCTTCAGATCTCAGACCTGGTGCCTACTGCTGTGCCGTGACTCCATCTCTCTGGGTTTCAACCTTCTTCCTTTTAAAAGAAAAAAAGATGAAAGTGATAAAATCTAGGTTTTCTACATGGCCTGGATAAGTTAACATAGACACATCTCATTTAGCAGGGTACTGCCATGATTTCACTGCTTTATGAGGGCGAGTGTTTATTGGAATAGCAATTAGTTATTGGGACCTCATGGTGAATGTGATAGACAAGATCCCTGACCTTTGGGGGCAAATGTTCCAGCAGAGAGTCAGACATTAAGGAAGCAAATAATTCAGCCTGGAAGATAATTTCATATTGCTCTGTGGGATCAATAGAGGAAGGGCAGAGGGCCACAGTGACTCCTGCATGGGCAGAGAGAAGGTCTTCTCTTAGAGACGTCAGGTCTTTGAGTGGGTGACACCTAAGCTGAGACTTGAATTATTGAGGGATCTGGTTATGCCAAGTTTAAGAGGAAGAACATCCCAAGCAAAGGGAGTAGCATCTACGAAAGCTGTCACTGATCTCTGCCCCAGTGGAATATGTCTCTAGGGTTTCCTGGATTTCAACCAAATAACACATTCCTTAATTTCACTTGATTAGGGCTACTGTAAGCACCATCGTTGGCTTCCCTGGTGACTCAGATGGTAAAGAATCTATCTGCCTGAAATGCAGGAGACCTGAGTTTGATCCCTAGGTTGGAAAGAGCCCTTTGAGAAGGGATTGTCAACCCACTCCAATATTCTTGCCTGGAGAATCCCATGGTCAGAGGACCTTGGTGGCCTGCAGTCCATGGGGTCGCAAAGAGTCAGACAGGACTGAATGAGTAACACACACACGCAGGCACCATCGTGCAAGGCTGCCTATACCTTCTCCCTGAATAATGTGAGTGTCTCCCAGGTACCCGTCATCTGTTCACCCACCCTCTGTTGGGGCCAAAGCAGCTATTTCACACACATTATGTTCCTTTCTGTCTTCTTATTTGGACTTCCCTGGTGACTCAGTGGTAAAGAGTCTGCCTGCCAATGCAGGAGAAATGGGGTTCAATCCCTGTATCTGGACAATTCCCTGGAGTAGGAAATGGCAACCTGCTCCAGTATTTTTGCCTGAGAAATTCTATGGGCAGAGGAGTCTGGCAGGCCACAGTCCATGGTGTCACAAAAGAATCTGACATGACTTAGCGACTAAACAATGCTTGAAAAGTGAAAATGAAAGTCACTCAGTGGTGTCAAACTCTTTGCAGTCCATGGAATTGCTCGAGGCCAGAATACTGGAGTGGGTAGCTGTTCCCTTCTCCAGGGGATCTTCCCAACCCAGGGATCAAACCTGGGCCTCCCGCATTGCGGGCAGATTCTTTACCAGCTGAGCCACCAGGGAACCCCACAAATACTGGAGTGGGTAGCCTATCCCTTCTCCAGCGGATCTTCCCAACCCAGGAATCAAACCTGGGTTCTCGTGTGTTGCAGGCAGATTCTTTACCAGCTAAGCTACCAGGGAAGCCCAAACAATGCTTAATGTCTTCATATTAGTCTCTGTACTCCCTTCATCTGTCTCATTGCTTCTCTCTGGACACCTTCCAATTTCTCTTCACCTGAGTACATCTCGGGTAATGAAGCAGTCAACCAGAGTGCCGTCTTCCAATTATTCTATCTGTAGACTCTAACCATTTTTAAAAAGCTTTTCCCCTCTAAACAATAACATAATATTGCACTGCGAGCCAATATCTAATTTTTTTGTCTGCTATCACCTCTGGGTTTCTCTCAGTCATTGCAGTTTTCAGAGCTTCTCGGTCATGAAATAGCTACCTTTTCCATTCTGTCCCTCTGGATGAGGAAATGCTCTGAATTTTTCCAAGTTGCACCATACTTTGTAAGCTTGTGTTCCCCACATCTCGAATTTCTCCCAGCCCTTGTGAAACTGCCCCCTGCTTTGCTGATCTCTCACATCCCCCTACTCTGGCTCGTGTGCAGCAGCCAGCTCCTCTGCCTCTGCCCTCTGCATTTTTGACTGTTTCTCAGATCTGTGTTTTTTTTTTTAAAAAAAACAAAAGAGCAGAAAAGACAGAAGATGTTGATCCCAGAGGTACAGGTCTTTGACACAGAGAAGGTGGAGAAGATTCTAAGTGAAGCCCAGGCATAAAAGGAGCTGTGAGCCTAGGAGCAGGCTTCTAGAAGCAGTTCCTCAGCAGGTCGATAAAGACCTCAACTGCTCAATTAAGCAAATTTACAATGAGCTCCCAGCCTCCAATTACTGTTGGGACTGGAAGCAGGATGTGAGGGAGGCAGATTCTGCACTTGGTGACCAGGTTTCTCTTGCCTGCAGAGTTTCCCAGCACTTGGACTCTAGGCTCTGAGCACAGATGCTTTTGCAGCTGTGCTGGAGTTGGGGCTTCACATCTATCCTCTCCCCTCTCCTGCCAGAGAAGGCACAGGAGCTGCAGGACGGCCAACCTGGAAACCTTAGATCTGGCGATGTCATTCTGGCCACTATTGCATATTATGCTGCTGCTGCTGCAGCTGATGGTAATAACACTGAAAATGCAAGAGAAGAAGAGGAAGAAGAAAATGAGGGAAAAGATGGAAGAGGCGGAAGAGGAATGCTTACTATAGCCCAAGACTGGCATAGCAGCTTATGCAGACTTTCTGATTCCAATATTTTTAAAGGATTTGGTGGCTCAGATAGTACAGAACCTGCCTGCAATGTAGGAGACCTGTGTTTGATCCCTGGGTAGAGAAGATCCCCTGGAGAAAGGAATGTTAACCCACTCCAGTATTCCTGCCTGGAGAATTCCATGGACAGAGGAGCCTGATGGGTTGCAGTCCATGGGATCATAAAGGCCTGGACATGACTGAGCGACTAACACTACCCACCTAAAGGATTTGAAACTGATGATCTTTTTTTAATTGAGTTATAATTGCTGTACAATGCTGTGTTTTCCCCTCTATCTTGAGCCTCCCTCCCACCCTTCCCATCCCACCCCTCTAGGTAGTCACAGAGACTGAGATGAGCTCCCTGTGCTCTACAGTAACTTCCTACTAGTTATCCACTTTGTGCATTTTAGTGTGCATATGATGATCTTACTCAAGAGTCCAAGCTTCTGTCCAATGCACCAGAAGTTCTCCACATTGAGTGTGAATAAAGCCGCTACATGGTGGCAAGGTCCCTATCCTCAGAGTTTCTGATTCAATCGGTCTGCGATGGAGCCTAGAATTTGTGTTTTTAACAAGTTCCTAAGTGATGCTGTTGCTTCTGGACTGTGGATCACACTTGGAGAACTGCTGTCCTGTACCATTTTTATTGGTGTTTGTGGTGTCATTACAAGTCTACTAGGTGTGAAAGTGACTGAGAAAGAACTGTTTTTGAGTCCTTCCCACAGCTCCTGCCAATCATAGTGTTCTTTACTTTGCTGCTGAGGTCACTGCTTGCCAGGTTTCTCTCTCAATAACCCCACCTCTTTGTTTCTTGGGTCCTGCATCCTTGCACAGATTCTCTGAGCATCCTTTAAATGTTCAGAGGATCACATTGTCCATAATGCAGTGAGGCTGTGTGTAACATACTGGGATCTTGCTGGAGCTTTGCATGAGGAAGGAGAAAGAATGCTGACAATTTGCATGTAACGTTAAAAAAGAATCCCTGCTAGGATGCCCTGAAATAGTTTGAGATAGTTACCAATTTTGAGAAATGGGTAATTGCAGATGGAATAGACTTGGATGAGATAATCAGATAAAGGGGCCACTTAGTCTCTGGAGCCAGAACAGCTTCTGAGACCTAAAACTTTGCTACGATTGGTCATTTGGAAGCTTAATTTTATGTCATAATCACTCGGAGCCCTCATTTATACACATATAACTGGACTCCACTCCCAGAGTTTCTCATCATTAGATCTGAGCTACAGTACAAGATTCTGCATTTCTCATAAGTATTTAGGTGATGTTAATGTTGCTGGTCTGGAACCCTCACTTTGAGAACCACAAGAGTAAGCCATGATAGTGTTTTTTAAAGTTGCAGCACTATCTACAATAGCCAGGACATGGAAGCAACCTAACTATCCTTCAAGAGGGAAATGGATAAAGAAGATGTGGTACATGTTTACAATGGAATATTGTTGTTGTTGTTCAGTTGCCAAGTCATGTCCGACTGTTTGCTACTCCCTGGACTGCAGCATGCCACACCTCCCTGTCCCTCACCATCTCCTGGAGATTTCCCAAGTTCATGTTCATTGCATAGGTGATGCCATCCAGCCATCTCATCCTCTGAGCCTCTCTTCTGCTTCTGCCCTCAATCTTTCACAGCATCAGGGATTTTTCCAATGAGTTGTCTGTTTGCATCAGATGACCGAGATACTGGAGCTTAAGCTTCAGCATTAGTCCTTCCAGTGAATATTCAGGGTTGAACTTTCTTACCATTGACTGGTTTGATCTCCTTGCTGTCCAAAGGACTTTCAGGAGTCTTCTCCAGCACCACAGTTCAAAGGAATCAGTTCTTTGATGTTCTGCCTTCTTTGTGGCCCAGCTCTCACAACTGTACATGACCATTGGGAAGACGATAATCTTGACTATATGGACCTTTGATGACAGAGTAATGTCTCTGCTTTAGTCAGCCATGAAAAGGAATGAAATTGTTCATTTGCAGAGACATGGATGGACCTACGGGGAAGGCAATGGCACCTCACCCCAGTACTTTTGCCTGGAAAATCCCATGGACAGAGGATACTGGTAGGCTCCAGTCCATGGGGTCGCTAAGAGTCGGACACGACTGAGCGACTTCACTTTCACTTTTCACTTTCATGCATTGGAGAAGGAGATGGCAACCCACTCCAGTATTCTTGCCTGGAGAATCCCAGGGACAGGGGAGCCTGGTGAGCTTCCGTCTATGGGGTTGCACAGAGTCAGACACGACTGAAGTGACTTAGCAGCAGCAGCAGCAGCAGGATGGACCTAGAAACTCTTATACAGAGTGAAGTAAGTCAGAAAGGGGAAAACAAATACTGTATAACAACACATACATCTGGAATCTAGAAAAAGTGTTATGTGTGTGTCCTTAGTTGCTCATTCATGTCCAACTCTTTGTGACCACATCGAATGTTGCTGCCAGTCTCCTCTGTCCATAGAATTTTCCAGGCAACAATACGGATCTAGTTGCCATTTCCTACTCCGTGGCATCTTCCTGACCCAGGGATCGAACCCAGGTCTTCTCCTTGGCAGATGGAATCTTTACCACCGCACCACCTGGGAAGCCAAAAAAATGTTATAGATGAACTGCTTTGCAAAGCGAAATAGAGACAGAGACACAGAGAACACATATATGAATTCCTAGATGGGGAAGGCGGGGGGCTAGGATGAATTGGGAGACTGGGGTTCAAACATATACACTACTGTGTTTAAAATAGATAACTACTGAGAACCTACTGTACAGCACAGGGAAATCTGCTTAATGCTCTGTGATGACCAGCATGGGAAGAAAATCCAAAAAAAGAGGAGATACATGTACACATATAGCCGATTCACTTTTCTGCACAGCAGAAACTAGCATAACATTGTAAGGCAACTGAACCCTAATAAAAATTAATTACAAAAAATAAAAAGCTGCAGATGTGAATTTGGTCATGTGCTCAGGAAGGGTGAGAGGCCAAGTTTTGATTCATTAGGACCCTCTTTGTCCACAGGAATGATTACTACAGCACTGTGGATCTCCCAAGGGAGTGTTAGCCACTTGGGATTGGAAGCTTAATATGCTAGAGGTCAGGGTGATCGGAGCTCATTTACTTTTTATTCAGTAAATGTTTCCTGAGCTCCTGGTTTGTGAAAGGCACTAGGGTTAGGTCACATGTTCAAGGAGGTGATTAGAGTTTCCATCCTCCTCAGGAAACCTACTGTCTTACAGGGGAAATCAGGATCACTGTAATATAGGCAGCAGGTATAGTAGAGATGGGGCTTCCCAGGTGGCACTAGTGGTAAAGATCCTGCCTGCCAATGCAGGAGACGCAAGAGATGTGAATTTGATCCCTGGGCCAGGAAGATCCCCTAGAGGAGGGCATGGCAACCCACTCCAATATTCTTGCCTTGAGAATCCCCACGGACAGAGGAGCCTAGTGGGTTACAGTCCATGAGATTGCAAAGAGTCAGACATGACTGAAGTGACTTAACACTCACGCCCACATGGTAGAGATGATTATTTGCATAGTAGATTTCAACTTGTCAAGGATCATGCTGGCTGCCACTGGAGAGGAGTATCCCAGGGCATGACAGGAGGAGGAGTTAGCAGGACAAGGGGAGAAGTCAGACCATGAGAGTCGAGGCAAGAGATGCTGATGGCTTTGGCTGGTGAGAAGCACTTGTCACTCAGTCTGCTTGCGACCCCACGAACTATAGCCCACCAGGCTCCTCTGTCCATGGGATTTCCAACAGGCAAGAATACTGGAGTGGGTTGCCATCTCCTTCTCCAGGGGATCTTCCCAACCCAGGGATGGAACCTGCGTCTCCTGCATTGCAGGCAGATTCCTTACCACTGAGCCACCATGGAAGCCCAGTGAGAAGCAGATCTGGAGCTTAAACCCAGGACTGTTTCTTCCTTGAGCGCCTTTTCCGCTAGAACATCCCATTTTGTTATTTCGAGAATTGTTTCTAGGACTCCGCTGTGAGTCAGCCGTGGTCTCCTAAGATCTTTTCAGATTCTTATGAGATTTTATGATCCTAATGATGCCCCCTGGCATCCTCCTAGCTCACTTACTGAGTGTTTACTATTAGGCGCTCATCTTACATATAACTCATTTAATTCAGACACAGTCTATGAGAGAGGTTCTGATAGCATCTCTTCTTTACAGATAAGGAAGTTGAAAAGAGAGGTATAGTAACTCACCAGGGTTCCGAGTTGTACAGTTAGTCCTTGTCAGCCTAGGATTTGTTTTTTTTTTTTTCCAACATTAAACTTTTATTTTATGTTAGGGTATAGCCAGTTAACAATGTTGTGGTAGTTTTAGGTGAATAGCAAAGGGACTCAGCCATATATATACATGTATCCATTCTCCCCCAAATTCCTGTTCCATCCAGGTTGTCACATAACATTGAGCAGAGTTCCCTGTTCTCTGCAGTAGGTTATCCATTTTGAATATAGCAGTGTGCATGGTCTTTCCAAACTCCCTAACTATCCCTTCTCCCCCGGCCACTGTAAGTTCATTCTCTGTCTGTGAGTCTCTTTCTGTTTGGTAAGTAAGTTCATTTGCATCATTTCTTTTTAGATTCCACATTTAAGGGATGTCATCCAATATTTCTCCTCTGTCTGACTTACTTCACTCAGTATGGCCCTCTCTAGGTCCATCCATGTGGCTGCAAGTGGCATCATTTCATTCTTTTTATGGCTGAGAAGTACTCCACTGTGTACACGCACCACATCTTTATCCATTCCTCTGTCGATGGATGTTTAGGTTGCCTCCATGTCTTGGCTATTGTAAACAGTGCTGCAGTGAACATCGGGGTGCAGTCAAGGACGTGAATTCAGGTGGCCTTGCTCTGATCTGAGCTGTGTGCTATCCTCTATTTCATTTACGTATTATGAAAGTAGGATATTTATCACTCCACAGCTGACTCAATGATATTAAATGTGAGTTGAATATTTTAAGCACTCTTGTATTTCATCATGTTTTTCAAGTAGCAGGTGGATGATTCAGAGTTATGGGACGAGTGAGCCTATAGATGTCACCTTTGCCTCAATTCTGAGATATTTGTTCACAGAGATCCTATATCTTGGAGTCTTATCATTTGATGATACACAACACAAGGGGCTACCCTGCATTTGCAGGAGCCGGAAGGTGCGTGCCTGCTTAAATTTTGTATCCGGAGCCCCTTCTTGCCTTACCTAGGTCTTGGTCATGATGCATTAAGACTAGGAAAATGTTGGCGAAAGCTCTAGGCATTTCTGTTACAATGACTTGGACTCAAGGATTATCTTTGTTCTTTTAAATTAATTTTTATTGGAATATGGTTGCATTTGGAGTAGGAGATGGCAACCCACTCCAGGGTTCTTGCCCAGAAAACACCATGGATGGAGGAGCCTGGCTGGTTACAGTCCATGAGTTCGCAAAGAATTGGACATGACTGAGCACGCATGCGCATAGTTCCTTTACAGTCTTGTGTTTCTTTCTGCCGTACAGCAAAGTGAGTCAGCCACACACACACACGCCCCTTCTTTTCTGGTTTCCTTCTCATTTGGAAGGAATGGAGCACCTGGAGCACTAAGTAGAGCTTCCTTAGCTTCACAGTAGGTTCTCATTAGTTGTCTATCTTATACATAGTATCAGTCCAAGGATCACCTTCAAATTCATAGATGTTTTCTCTAGAGTAGAGCAGACACCTAATATAACATTATCCCTAATGTCTAGGTTTCTGGAGACACCATCACCCAAAGTCAGTTCATGGCGTGGCCTAATCCAAGAAGACACTTGGACTTGACTCCATCCTTTCACTTCTTTTCACCTGCACCATCCCACACCAAGTAAAACATTGTTTCCATCATCAGCAATAATACCAGTGACAGTCATAGACAGACCTGGCTTCCAGAGTACTGCCAAGTTTGAGCAAGTTTCCTGGCCTGGAGTTGGCTCCATATCTCCTAAGGTTGTAACTCAGAGCATTACCTCTGATCAGTCATCCACCTCACTCACCTCTCTTTATCATCCACATTCAGTTCTCTCTTTTTCCAATCCTCATACTTTTCACTAAGCACTTGAAACTATTTGAGCAGACCCAGGAGAAGGCAATGGCACCCCACTCCAGTACTCTTGCCTGGAAAATCCCATGGGCGGAGAAGCCTGGTAGGCTGCAGTCCATGGGGTCGCTGAGGGTTGGACATGACTTCACTTTCAGTTTTCACTTTCATGCATTGGAGAAGGAAATGGCAACCCACTCCAGTGTTCTTGCCTGGAGAATCCAAGGGACAGGGGAGCCTGGTGGGCTGCTGTCTCTGGGGTCACACAGAGTCGGACACGACTGAAGGGACTTAGCAGCAGCAGCAGCAGCAGCGATGAAGTGGGCTTCCTGGGTAACTCAGATGGTAAAGGATCCACCTGCAATGCAGGAGACTTGGCATCAATCCCTGGGTTGGGAAGATCCCCTGGGGAAGGGAAAGGCTACCCACTTCAGTATTCTGGCCTGGAGAAGTACATGAACAGAGGAGCCTGGTGGGCTACAGTCGCAAAGAGTCGCACATGACTGAGTGACTAAGACTTACTTTCAGTGATGAAATAGCCTCAACTAATTTATTTTCCATGGAAAGTGCTTCCTGCTGTTGGTTCAGATTACCTGATTGTTATTATCTGAGCACACTGAAGAGAGATAGCATTGTTTTTTTCTTTTTGATGTGGACCAATTTTAAAGTCTTTATTGAGTTTGTTACACTATTGATTTTGTTGCTTTTATGTTTTGGTTTTTTGATTGCAAAGCATGTGGGATCTTAGCTCTCTGACAAGGGACTGAACCCACACCTTCTGCATTGGAAGGTGAAATCTTACCCATTGGACCACTAGGGAAAGCCCAGGCATTCTTGATTGTATTAAGAACTCTCTGTTTTGAAAGTTGGCTTACTTTTATTTCACTCTGGAGTCATTTGGGTAGCTGGAATTCATGGCTTAAATTTTATGTTTTTTTTTTTTTTTTTTCATTTTATTTCATTTTTTAAATTTACAACATTGTATTGGTTTTGCCATATATCAAAATGAATCCGCCACAAGTATACATGTGTTCCCCATCCTGAACCCTCCTCCCTCCTCCCTCCCCATACCATCCCTCTGGGTTGTCCCAGTGCACCAGCCCCAAGCATCCAGTATCGTGCATCAAACCTGGACTGGTGACTCATTTCATATATGATATTATACATGTTTTAATGCCATTCTCCCAAATCATCCCATCCTCTCCCTCTCCCATGGAGACCAAGAGACTGTTCTATACATCAGTGTCTCTTTTGCTGTCTCGCCAAAATCACTGCAGATGGTCACTGCAGCCATGAAATTAAAAGACGCTTGCTCCTTGGAAGGAAAGTTATGACCAACCTAGATAGCATATTCAAAAGCAGAGACATTACTTTACCAACAAAGGTTCGCCTAGTCAAGGCTATGGTCTTTCCTGTGGTCATGTATGGATGTGAGAGCTGGACTGTGAAGAAGGCTGAGCACCGAAGAATTGATGCTTTTGAACTGTGGTGTTGGAGAAGACTCTTGAGAGTCCCTTGGACTGCAAGAAGATCCAACCAGTCCATTCTGAAGGAGATCAATCCTGGGATTTCTTTGGAAGGAATGATGCTAAAGCTGAAACTCCAGTATTTTGGCCACCTCATGCGAAGAGTTGACTCATTGGAGAAGACTCTGATGCTGGGAGGGATTGAGGGCAGGAGGAGAAGGGGATGACAGAGGATGAGATGGCTGGATGGCATCACTGACTCGATGGAGGCGAGTCTGAGTGACCTCCGGGAGCTGGTGATGGACAGGGAGGCCTGGCGTGCTGCGGTTCATGGGGTCGCAAAGAGTCGGACACAACTGAGTGACTGATCTGATCTGATCTGATACAGGGTTATTGTTACCATCTTTCTAAATTCCATATATATGCGTTAGTATACTATATTGGTGTTTTTCTTTCTGGCTTACTTCACTCTGTATAATAGGCTCCAGTTTCATCCACTTCATTAGAACTGATTCAAATGTATTCTTTTTAATGGCTGAGTAATACTCCATGGTGTATATGTACCACAACTTTCTTATCCATTCATCTGCTGATGGACATCTAGGTTGCTTCCATGTCCTAGCTATTATAAACAGTGTTGCAGTGAACACTGGGGTACACGTGTCTCTTTCAGTTCTGGTTTCCTCAGTGTGTATGCCCAGCAGTGGGATTTCTGGGTCTTAAGGCAGATCTATTTTCAGTTTTTTAAGGAATCTCCACACTGTTCTCCATAGTGGCTGTACTAGTTTGCATTCCTACCAACAGTGTTGAGAGGGTTCCCTTCTCTCCACACCCTCTCCAGCATTTATTGCTTGTAGACTTTTTTTTTTTTTGCTTGTAGACTTTTGGATCGCAGCCATTCTGACTGGCATGAAATGGTACCTCATAGTGGTTTTGATTTGCATTTCTCTGATAATGAGTGATGTTGAGCATCTTTTCATGTGTTTGTTAGCCATCTGTATGTCTTCTTTGGAGAAATGTCTATTTAGTTCTTTGGCCCATTTTTTGACTGGGTCATTTATTTTTCTGGAATTGAGGTATAGGAGTTACTTGTATATTTTTGAGATTAGTTGTTTGTCTGTTGCTTCATTTGCTATTGTTTTCTCCCATTCTGAAGGCTGTCTTTTCACCTTGCTTATAATTTCCTTTGTTGTGCAGAAGCTTTTAAGTTTAATTAGGGCCCATTTGTTTATTTTTGCTTTTATTTCCAATATTCTGGGAGGTGGGTCATAGGGGATCCTGCTGTGATGTATGTAGAGAGTGTTTTGCCTATGTTTTCCTCTAGGAGTTTTATGGTTTCTGGTCTTACATTTAGATCTTTAATCCATTTTGAGTTTATTTTTGTGTATGGTGTTAGAAAGTATTCTAGTTTCATTCTTTTACAAGTGGTTGACCAGTTTTCCCAGCACCACTTGTTAAAGAGATTGTCTTTAATCCATTGTATATTCTTGCCTCCTTTGTCGAAGATAAGGTGTCCATATGTGCGTGGATTTATCTCTGGGCTTTCTATTTTGTTCCATTGATCTATATTTCTGTCTTTGTGCCAGTACCATACTGTCTTGATGACTGTGGCTTTGTAGTAGAGCCTGAAGTCAGGCAGGTTGATTCCTCCAGTTCCATTCTTCTTTCTCAAGATTGCTTTGGCTATTCAAATTTTTTGTATTTCCATACAAATTGAGAAATTATTTGTTCTAGCTCTGTGAAGAATACCATTGGTAGCTTGATAGGGATTGCATTGAATCTATAAATTGCTTTGGGTAGTATACTCATTTTCACTATATTGATTCTGCCAGTCCATGAACATGGTATATTTCTCCATCTATTAGTGTCCTCTTTGATTTCTTTCACCAGTGTTTTATAGTTTTCTATGTATAAGTCTTTAGTTTCTTTAGGTAGATATATTCCTAAGTATTTTATTCTTTTCATTGCAATGGTGAATGGAATTGTTTCCTTAATTTCTCTATTTTCTCCTTATTAGTGTACAGGAATGCAAGGGATCTGTGTGTTGATTTTATATCCTGCAACTTTACTATATTCATTGATTAGTTCTAGTAATTTTCTGGTGGAGTCTTTAGGGTTTTCTATGTAGAGGATCATGTCATCTGCAAAAAGTGAGAGTTTTACTTCTTCTTTTCCAATTTGGATTACTTTTATTTCTTTTTCTGCTCTGATTGCTGTGGCCAAAACTTCCAAAATGATGTTGAATAGTAATGGTGAAAGTGGGCACCCTTGTCTTCTTCCTGACTTTAGAGGAAATGCTTTCAATTTTTCACCATTGAGGATAATGTTTGCTGTGGGTTTGTCATATATAGCTTTTATTATGTTGAGGTATGTTCCTTCTATTCCTGTTTTCTGTAGAGTTTTGATCATAAATGGATGTTGAATTTGGTCCAAGGCTTTCTCTGCGTCTATTGAGATAATCATATGGTTTTTATTTTTCAATTTGTTAATGTGGTGTATTACATTGATTGATTTGCAGATATTGAAGAATCCTTGCATCCCTGGGATAAAGCCCACTTGGTCATGGTGTATGATCTTTTTAATGTGTTGTTGGATTCTGATTGCTAGAATTTTGTTAAGGATTTTTGCATCTATGTTCATCAGTGATATTGGTCTATGGTTTTCTTTTTTTGTGGGATCTTTGTCAGGTTTTGGTATTAGGGTGATGGTGGCCTCACAGAATCAGTTTGGAAGTTTACCTTCCTCTGCAATTTTCTGGAAGAGTTTGAGTAGGATAGGTGTTAGCTCTTCTCTAAATTTTTGGTAGAATTCAGCTGTGAGCCCGTCTGGACCTGGGCTTTTGTTTGCTGGAAGATTTCTGATTACAGTTTCAATTTCCGTGCTTGTGATGGGTCTGTTAAGATTTTCGATTTCTTCCTGTTTCAGTTTTGGAAAGTTGTACTTTTCTAAGAATTTGTCCATTTCTTCCATGTTTTCCATTTTATTGCCATATAATTGCTGATAGTAGTCTCTTATGATCCTTTGTATTTCTGTGTTGTCTGTTGTGATCTCTCCATTTTCATTTCTAATTTTATGGAATTGATTTTTCTCCCTTTGTTTCTTGATGAGTCTGGCTAATGGTTTGTCAATTTTATTTACCCTTTCAAAGAACCAGCTTTTGGCTTTGTTGATTTTTGCTATGGTCTCTTTTGTTTCTTTTGCATTTATTTCTGCCCTAATTTTCAAGATTTCTTTCCTTCTACTAACCTTGGGGTGCTTCATTTCTTCCTTTTCCAGTTGCTTTAGGTGTAGAGCTAGGTTATTTATTTGACTTTTTTCTTGCTTCTTGAGGTATGCCTGTATCGCTATGAACTTTCCCCTTAGGACTGCTTTTACAGTGTCCCACAGGTTTTGGGTTGTTGTGTTTTCATTTTCATTCGTTTCTATGCAAATTTTGATTTCTTTCTTGATTGCTTCTGTGATTTGTTGGTTATTCAGCAGCGTATTGTTCAGCCTCCATATGTTGGAATTTTTAATAGTTTTTCTCCTGTAATTGAGATCTAATCTTACTGCATTGTGGTCAGAAAAGATGCTTGGAATGATTTCAATTTTTCTGAATTTACCAAGGCTAGATTTATGGCCCAGGATGTGATCTATCCTGGAGAAGGTTCCATGTGGGCTTGAGAAAAAGGTGAAATTCATTGTTTGGGGATGAAATGTCCTATAGATATCAATTAGGTCTAACTGGTCTATTGTATCATTTACAGTTTGTGTTTCCTTGTTAATTTTCTGTTTAGTTGATCTATCCATAGGTGGGGTATTAAAGTCTCCCACTATTATTGTGTTATTGTTAATTTCTCCTTTCATACTTGTTAGTATTTGTCTTACATATTGCGGTGCTACTATGTTGGGTGCATATATATTTATAATTGTTATATCTTCTTCTTGGATTGATCCTTTGATCATTATGTAGTGACCTTCTTTGTCTCTTTTCACCACCTTTGTTGTAAAGTCTATTTTATCCGATGAGTATTGTTACTCCTGCTTTCTTTGGTCCCTATTTGCATGGAAAATCTTTTTCCAGCCCTTCACTTTCAGTCTGTATGTGTCCCCTGTTTTGAGGTGGGTCTCTTGTAGACAACATATGTTGGGGGTCTTATTTTTGTATCCATTCAGCCAGTCTTTTTCTTTTGGTTGGGGCATTCAACTCATTTACATTTAAGGTAATTATTGATAAGTATGATCCCATTGCCATTTACTTTATTGTTTTGGGTTCGAATTTATACACCCTTTTTGTGTTTCCTTTCTAGAGAATATCCTTTAGTATTTGTTGGAGAGCTGGTTTGGTAGTGCGGAATTCTCTCAGCTTTTGCTTGTCTGTAAAGCTTTTGATTTCTCCTTCATATTTGAATGAGATCCTTGCTGGGTACAATAATCTGGGCTGTAGATTATTTTCTTTCATCACTTTAAGTATGTCTTGCCATTCCTTCCTGGCTTGAAGAGTTTCTATTGAAAGATCAGCTGTTATCCTTATGGGAATTCCCTTGTGTGTTATTTCTTGTTTTTCCCTTGCTGCTTTTAATATTTGTTCTTTGTGTTTGCTCTTTGTTAATTTGATTAGTATGTGTCTTGGGGTGTTTCACCTTGGGTTTATCCTGTTTGGGACTCTCTGGGTTTCTTGGACTTGGGTAATTATTTCCTTCCCCATTTTAGGGAAGGTTTCAACTATTATCTCCTCAAGTATTTTCTCATGGTCTTTCTTTTTGTCTTCTTCTTCTGGGACTCCTATGATTCGAATGTTGTAGCGTTTAATATTTTCCTGGCGGTCTCTGAGATTGTCCTCGTTGTTGCCTCCAGAGTGTTTTTTATTTCATTTATTGCATTATTAATTATATATTGACACTTTTTATTTCTTCCAGGCCTTGTTAAACCTTTCTTGCATCTTCTCAATCCTTGTCTCCAGGCTATTTATCTATGATTCCATTTTCATTTCAAGATTTTGGATCAATTTCACTATCATTCGAAATTCTTTATCAGGTAGATTCCCTATCTCTTCCTCTTTTGTTTGTTTTGGTGGGCATTTATCCTGCTCCTTTACCTGCTGTGTATTCCTCTGTCTCTTCATCTTGTTTAAATTGCTGAGTTTGGGGTGTCCTTTCTGTATTCTGGCAGTTTGTGGAGTTCTCTTTATTGTGGCGTTTCCTCGCTGTGTGTGGGTTTGTACAGGTGGCTTGTCAAGGTTTCTTGGTTAGGGAAGCTTGTGTTGGTGTTGGTGTTCTGGTGGGTGGAGCTGTATTTCTTCTCTCTGGAGTGCAATGAAGTGTCCTGTAATGAGTTAAGAGATGTCTATGGTTTTGGAGTAACTTTGGGCAGCCTGTATATTGGAGCTCAGGGCTGTGTTCCTGTGTTGCTGGTGAATTTGCTTGGTATGTCTTACTCTAGACCTTGTTGGCACTTGTGTGGTGCTTGGTTTCAGTGTAGGTATGGAGGCGTTGATGAGCTTCTGTCAATTAATGCTCCCTGGAGTCAGGGTTTGGACTTAAGCCTCCTGCTTCCAGTTATCAGTCTTATTTTTACAGTAGTCTCTAGACTTCTCCTTCTATATAGCACCATTGATAAAACATCTAGGTTAAAGATGAAAAGTTTCTCCACTGTGAGGGTCACCCCGAGAGGTTCACAGGGTTACATGAAGAAGAAAAGAGGGAGGAGGGAGTTAGAGGTGACCCGAATGTGATGAGGTGGAATCAATAGAGGAGAGAGCGGGCTAGCCAGTAATCTCTTACTTATGTGCATTCCACAACTGGACTGCTCAGAGATGTTCACGGATTTATACAGAGAAGAGAAGAGGGAGGAAGGAGACAGAGGTGGCCAGGAGGATAAAAGGAGCGAATGAAAAGGAGAGAGACAGATCCAGCCAGTAATCAGTTCCCTAAGTGTTCTCCACCATCTGGAACACACAGATATTCAGAGAGTTGGGTAGAGTAGAGAGGGGTTAAGGAGGAGACACAAGCAACCTGGTGGAGAAAAAGGAGAGTCCGAAGAGGGAGAGAGCAGTCAAGCCAGTAATCTCGCTCCCTAGTAAAAAGTGGGAACTGAAGATTGGGTTCTTAAAGGTACAAAATTGGTAACAAATACCTAAAAGCAAAAATTAAAAATCTAGAGTAGAGTTTGGAATTTCAAAAATACAATGTTAAAGAAAAGAAGAAGGAAAAGAAAGAGATAAAAAGGAAAAAAAAGTCACAAAAATTATAAAGAAAATATATTTACAAGATTGATAACCAATACCACAAAGCAAAAGTTAAAAATCTAGAGTTGAGTTTGAAATTTCACAAATGCAATGTTAAAGAAAAGAAGGAAAAGAAAGAAAAAACAAAAACATAGTCACAAAAATTTTCAAGAAAATATAGGTACAAAATTGATAACAAATACCAAAAAGCATAAAGTAAAAATGTAGAGTAGAGTTTGGAATTTCAGAAATACAATGTTAAAGAAAATGAGAGAGAAAGAGAGAGAAAAAAAGTTATAGAAATTATAAAAAATAGGTACAAAATTGATAACAAATACAAAAAAGCTAAAATTAAAAATGTAGATTAAAGTCTGGAATTTCAAAAATACAATGTTAAAGAAAAGAAGAGAAAAGAAAGAAAAAAAAACAAGGTCACAAAAATTATAAAAAATATATATATGAAGTTTGCTTAAAAAAATAGGGTCTTTTTTTTTGCAAAGTAATAGTAGGTTATAAATGTGAAAATTAAAAGAGTAATAGAGGACTTAAAAATTTTTTAAAAATTAAAAATAAAGAGAAAGAATGATCGTAAAAATAGTAAAAATATATCTAGGACTTTCTCTGGTGTTGTGGGTATTGTGGGGTCAGTTCATTTTCGGCTAGTTCCTTGGTCCGGCTTATATTTCTCAAGATCTATAGGCTCCTTCCTATGTAGTCGGTACTAATGACAGGGTTTTGATCTATTGCCTGTCGCTTCCAAGGTGGTTCCCTCTGTTATAGCTTCTTCTGTTTGCTGGTCTCTTCAGTGTCTGATTTCCACCCTGATACAAAGAGGGCGGTGGAGGACACTTTTTTTTTTTTTTTTAGTCTCACTTGTTCAGTCATGCTGTGGGGAGGGAGGGACGCTACAAATAAATACCACCGGCGTGTGCTCGCTGTGCCTCAGTCACACTGGGCCTGCCCCCGCTCACGGCACATGTAGCCTCCCTGCCCACACTGCTCAGGCTCTAGGTTGCTCTGCTGGGAACCATCCAAGGTTGGCCCTGGGCTGCCTGTACCTCCCAGGTCTAAGCCGCTCAGGCTCAGGCACTCGGGTAGTCCTCAGAGGCACAGACTCGGTTGGGCCTGCATTTTGTGCCCTTCCCAGGTCCGAGCAGCTCAGGTGATGAGGTGTTTGGCGAGCATGGTTGCTGCGACTTATGGCCTCCCTGCCGCTCGGTTTTCTGGGTGTACAACCGGCGCACCTTCTCAGGTGGATGTTGACCATCCAGAGCCCCAAGAAGTTTTAGTTAGCAAAGAAGCCTGCTTACAGTTTTGTAGATAATGTCTCTCTGGGGCTGCAATTGCCCCCTTCCGGCTCTGGCTGCCTGTCACCGGAGGGGGATGGTCTGCAGCCGGCTATCTCTGTATAGTCCTTTGTTCCATGTGCGGGCCTGGTGGTGTCTTAGGTTAGGGCTGGCTTTTTGTGTGGTAGATATCCCACAGTCTGGTTTGCTAGCCCAAATTAGATCCCTCAGATAGTGTTTGGGGCATTCAGGCCAGATCCTTACTCTAAATGATGCAGCCTGCGCCATGCCCCCTGCCCAGCCCCCACTTGCTAGTGGCGGGTGCAGGTGTCTGTGCTGCTTCTCCGCTGGGGGAGTTACCATTGGGCTCGTAATCTGTGGATTTTAATTGTTTATTTATTTTTTCCTCCCTGTTATGCTGCCCTTTGTGCTTCCAAAGCTCAGCACAGACTCAGCAGTGAGAGTGTTTCCTGGTTTTTGGAAACTTCTCTCTTTTAAAGACTCCCTTCCCAGGACGGAGCTCCGTCCCTCGCTCTTTTGTCTCTTGTTTTGTCTTTTATATTTTTTCCTACCTCCTTTCGAAGATAATGGGTTGCTTTTCTGGGTGCCTGATGTCCTCTGCTGGCATTCAGAAGCTGTTTTGTGGAATTTACTTGACGTTTAAATGTTCTTTTGATGAATATGTGGGGGAGAAAGTGGTCTCTTCGTCCTATTCCTCCACCATCTTAGCTCCTCCTCCTCATGGCTTAAATTTTATTAAATTTTTTCCCTCCATTGTTCTTTCCTGTGGGGCTTCCTGTAATGTGGGCCTGAAGGTGCCAGGCAGGGCGTCATTGTAGACAGTCCCTGCTCTGTGGAATGTTCTAAAGTATCCTCCATATCTCCTGCTATGACTTTTTGGCTTCAGAGCTTACTCGAAGCCCTTTAGGAATATCATGCTGGAGGCTTTCATTAATCAACTCTCTTTACCAAATCAGGAGACAAAATGTTTACTAAGAGACTGAAGGAAGCTGCCATGCTTTTGGCAAAGAGATCCTGATCACTCCCAACTCTCTCTCTCTCTCTGTTTAGTATACTTGTTCTTAGATTTTTCACGGTGCCTGAAAAGCAGGATCTTGTCATGTTCCATCAGTATCAAATGTTACCTCTTGCAAACTCAATTTTTCTTTACTTTGTCTTGCTACCAAGAGGGATGGACACCGTGGGCTTTGAGAAGAAGCATGCTATTTAATTTAGGTGCTTGGGATTCTCTTAATCTTTCTTCCGATTTCATATTTTACATTTTCCTGGATATTTCTCCCTCAGATAATAGCTTAAAGAGAACAGTAAGACTTCTATCAGTTCAGCTGCTCATTTTCTAATTTAGGGGATAATTCACAGTGACACATGGATGCTTGAAGGAAGATGCCATTTCCTTTCCTTCCCTCAGCTCTTCTAGACAATGTCTTACCTTAGGTGCAGCCTCCCTTGAAAATCTTTCAGGTCTATTTTCAGACTTAATTCGCTCCAGTAATATATGAGCTGTAAAAGAGAAATAAAACTGTAGATGATAGATTGGACCAAAGGAGATTCTACATTAGACAAAATGTTACGTTAGACTGTTCAGATTAGATGGTCTACCTTAAGGGTATTTGCTGTGCATTTAGGCTGTGTGCAGTTCACTACCTAAAATACCATTATAGCAAAGGGACTCTGCACAAGATGGCGGTGTCTGATAGGATATTCTCTTTGTTTAGAACTGCCTGGATGACCAAAGTCTGGAGCCTGTCGTCTCCAATGTTCTTCAGATCCTGAGACAATGCTACCCTAAGAGTCCACTCCCCTTGGTCACAACCAGCAGTGCTTATTCTTTTCCAGTCCCTGGGATCGTCACCTCTGAAACTTCACGTGTTCTAACTGAAGGTAAATATGTGGATATACAGATCTTCCTGCGGCTCAGTGGTAAAATGTCCACCTGCCAATGCAGGAGAGGCGGGTTTGATCCCTGGGTTGGGAAGATCCCCTGAAGGAGGAAATGGCAACCCACTCCAGTATTCTTGCCTGGAGAATCCCATGGACAGAGAGAAGTCTGGCAGACTGCAGTCCATAGGGTCACAAAGAGTCAGACACAACTGGGTGAATAAGCATGTACACAATGTGTGGGTAGTTATTCTGTACTCATTTTGCTAGCTATAAGCTTTATGATGAATTTTTGCATTTGGATAATATTTCAGAGGAATGTGGATGAAAGTAGAATCAGTTTGTTTTTTTTTTTTACAGATTAATCATGATTATCTAATAAGCTAATTAGAGAGATGCATAAAAAGGCAAATTTTTCATAATACCAAGCTCATTAATTTTGTCCTTTATTATTAATTGTTGCCAGTTTGCCTCACTGACTCGATGGACATGAATTTGAGTAGGCTCCAGGAGTCAGTGATGAACAGGGAAGCCTGGCATGCTGCAGTCCATGGGGTTG
This sequence comes from Tragelaphus eurycerus, assembly GCA_935064755.1. Taxonomy (NCBI): domain Eukaryota; kingdom Metazoa; phylum Chordata; class Mammalia; order Artiodactyla; family Bovidae; genus Tragelaphus; species Tragelaphus eurycerus. Next base: position 2,802,945 of record CAKXYN010000075.1, on the reverse strand, counting down.
CAACATGTGAGTCGGACACAACTGAGTAACTGAATTGAACTGATGAAATGACTGTATAGTCATCTCAGCTGATTTAAAAAAAAAAAAATCGATTTCCAGTCCCATGATGGAGTCCCTCCACTGTACAGACTGGTTCTGGAATGAATTTGCCCTAAGGATGGAATTGAAATCAAACTTTTGCTATTTACCACCTTTTGCTGTTTACCACCCCCACGGTAGTCATGTTAGAATACTTGACCGTGTGATTGTCCAAGTCCAAGAAGATTTTGTTGTCAGAAGATTCTAGTGGTTTTCAACTTTGTTCTTTTTTCAGGGAACAGATTTTCTGTAGGCATCATCTTGTTGCAATGACACTGGATGCTTTCTTTGGACTTTTGTTTTAAATATGTTCCTTTGTACTAAAATTAGGGAGTCAGTCAAAGTGCTGTCAGCATTACAACAGCTTTGACATGTATGTGATCACTAAACTCAGGCAACGTAGTTACATAGCTACTTCTATATCAGGTGGAGGAAGCCAGAATGGTCCACGTGTCTGCTAAGTTGCTCAGTTGTGTCCAAATCTTTGTGACCCCATGAACTATAGCCCACAAAACTCCTTTTTCCATGGGATTCTCAAGGCAAGGATACTGGAGTGGGCTGCCGTTTCCTCCTCCAGGGGATCTTCCCAACCCAGGGACTGAACCTGCTTCTCCTGCATTGCAGGCGTATACTTTACTGCTTGAGCCATCTGGGAAGCCATGCATTATTTTATTCTGCACTCGTTTTGCATTCAGTGTGGGGCAGCACTTTAGACTTCATGAGATAGTGCTCTTGTGTGCCTATATTTGCACAAATTACACGTTCAATAATCACTAGCCTGTGTTGCGGAGAAGGCAATGGCACCCCACTCCAGTACTCTTGCCTGGAAGATCCCATGGATGGAGGAGCCTGGTAGGCTCCAGTCCATGGGGTCGCTAGGAGTCGGACACGACTGAGCGACTTCACTTTCACTTTTCACTTTCATGCACTGGCGAAGGAAATGGCAACCCACTCCAGCGTTCTTGCCTGGAGAATCCCAGGGACAGGGGAGCCTGGTAGGCTGCCGACTATGGGGTCACACAGAGTCGGACACTACTGAAGTGACTTAGCATAGCATAGCATAGCCTGTGTTGAGGTCTTGTGCACTTAATAATAGCCTCCTAGTTGTCAGAAAAAGTACTAACCATTGTGTTCTAAGAATCGCAACCCACCTCTGTTTTTTTCCCTCTTAGAAGATTATGAAGATGATGGTGAGGAAGAGGAGGACAAGGATTCAGACTCTGAAGATGTGAAAGAGGAAGTAGGTATACTTGCCCTTGACTCAGATGCTCTCCCCATTCACTATTCTCAAAGGAAAATGCCCTTTTCTATGTGCAGCTGAACCCAGAGTAAATTTTAAGGGCACACTTTCGTGCTCCCCTGGTAGCTCAGCTGGTGAAGAATCTGCCTGTGATGCAGGAGACCCCGGTTCAATTCCTGGGTCGGGAAGATCCACTGGAGAAGAGATAGGCTTCCCACTGCACTATTCTTGGGCTTTCCCGGTGTCTCAGCTGATACAGAATCCGCCTGCAGTGTGGGAGACCTGAGTTCAATCCCTGGGTTTGGAAGATCCCCTGGAGAGGGAAACGGCTACCCACTCCAGTATTCTGGCCTGGAGAATTCCACGGACTGTATAGTCCAGGGAGTCGCAAAGAGTCGACACGACTGGGTGACTTTCACTTTGTGCTTCCACTCCAGGGCCCCAAAGATACTGATGCTCAGTTAATGACTGCTGCTGCTGCTAAGTTGCTTTAGTCGTGTCCGACTCTGTGCAACCCCACAGACGGCAGCCCACTAGGCTTCCCCGTCCCTGGGATTCTCCAGGCAAGAACACTGGAATGGGTTGCCATTTCCTTCTCCAATGCGTGAAAGTGAAGTCACTCAGTCGTGTCCGACTCTAGAGACCCCATGGACTGCAGCCCACCAGGCTCCTCCATCCATGGGATTTTCCAGGCAAGAGTACTGGAGTGGGGTGTCATTGCCTTCTCTGGTTAATGACTGCTACTGTTGTCATTTTCATCTCGGTTGGTCCTGTACAATCTTATTGTCACATCAGAGGCTATCCATCCAGTACTCTTGCCTGGAAAATCCCATGGATGGAGGAGCCTGGTAGGCTGTAGTCCATGGGGTCGCTAGAGTCGGACACGACTGAGTGCTTCACTTTCACTTTTCACTTTGATGCATTGGAGAAGGAAATGGCAACCCACTCCAGTGTTCTTGCCTGGAGAATCCCAGGGATGGGAAGCCTGGTGGGCTGCCGTCTATGGGGTTGCACAGAGTTGGACACGACTGAAGCGACTTAGCAGCAGCAGCAGCAGTATTCCATCAGGATAAGCCTCAGGTAGACACTCCTGATTGGTGTATTTAATAAGTGTGAATGGCATTCAGGCAAAGAGACCATGGAAAGCTTTTCTAGGGAACTTTTTCTGGTAGATCTCCAGTATCTTTGTAAGTTAGCCTTTCCTACTCACTCTATACACACGGGACTGCTGTGGTGTGCAACTCCATTTCCCTTGGAGTCGATCTGAGCTGTATTCCTTTGGGTTGTATTGTGAACATCCTAACCAGTAGGAGACCAGTGTCTGTTGGTCTCTATCACTGCTAACCTGTGCTATAGAGTGGAGGCCAGCAAACTTTCTAGGAGAGGTCAAATGATCATCGCTCTAGGCTTCGTGGACCTTTCAGTCTCTCAATGACTCAGCTTTGCTGTGGTGGCACAAAGGCAGCTGTGGACAGATGTGCAAACAATAGGGATGATGGGGCACAGTTTACTGACTGCATTTCTAGAAAAGACTTTCTGAACACTGGCACTGTTGGCACTCAACCAGATAATTCTTAGCTGTGGTGGCTTGTCTTGTGCTTTGTAGGGTGTCTAGTAGGATCCCTGACCTCAGTGCGCAAGCTGCTGGTGACACCCACCACTTTGATCCCCCAGTCATGAACAAAATTGTCTCTTGCTGTTTAGTCACTAGGTCGTGTCTGACTCTTGGCGATCCCATGGACTGTGGCCCTCAGAGCTCCTCTGGGATTCTCCAGGCGAGAACACTGGACTGAGTTGCCGTTTCCTTCTCCAGGGGATCTTCCAGACCTAGGGATCAGGATCAAACCCGAGTCTCCTGTATTCTCAAGTCACCCGAGAAGCCCCAAACTGTCTCTAGGACTTGCCACATATCTCTGGGGGTGGGGGGTGGTGTGTGGAGGGGATCACCCTGTGGTTGAGAACTCCTGCCCTAGAAAAATGATAATTCATCTATGAGTTATAATTATGTCTCCATTTCTGTTGGTGGCCATGAACAAGTTCCTTCAAGTTATAGTTCCTTAATTTTGACACCGGGGAAATAAGACTGAAAAGCATGCACTAGCTATTATGACATTCCTGAAGATGAAGTCTGAGTTTAAAAATCTGTCTATCTATTTATCATCTATCATCTGTATGTCTATCTATCTCATATCTGTCTATGTACCTGTCTATATATCTGTCATCTATCTTTGTTGATATATCTATCATCTACCTACCTTTCTATTATGTGTATGTCTATTTACCTGTCTCATGTGTATCTATCAACCTACTTATCTACCTATCATCTCTATCTGTAGTTCTATCTATTTCACCTTTATCTACCTATCTATATATATCTACCTGTCTATCATCTGTATGCCAATTTATATATCTCACATCTGCCTACCTATCTATATCCATCTATCTAGCTCACCTGTATCTATCTGTTCATCTATCTAGCCATCCATCATTCCATCCTCCTCTCTCCCTTCTCTTCCACCTACATAACTACCTAGAGAGAAAGGGACTTTTTGCATTCTCTATCATAATAATCACCCACCTTGCTATTAGTAGTATAAGACATAGAGGGTCTACCTCTTAGCGAGGTCTCTAAGTTAAGGCTGTTACTGATATTGTGGTGTGCTCAGAGTTTTGCTGATAAACAATCATTTTTGAAGTCATCAGAAGCAAATTGGCTCTTTGCTGTGGCTTGCCGGTGCAGGCCTATGGAGAACTTGCTGAATTATTTGAATAATACTGTGCTGCTGCAGTCATTCATCAATGCCACTTTTCCTCCCCTCTTGCGGGCTCTTTGATAACTGAATGTTTGATGCAGAGCATCAGTAATCTCTTGTATCTGATATGAAGGGACAAGTTGCAGCCTGGTGCCTGACTTCACACAGCACGGGGTTGTGGGGTGGGGAGCTCTCAGACCATCTCTCTGCCCCCACCCCCAGCTCTGCAGATGATGGTGGGTTGGGATGGAGTGGAATCTAAACAAATATATAAATCCAGCTGGGAAGGAAGCATAAGACAAATGAGTGAGGCCCTGGAAATAATTCATCAAGAACCTTCAAGCTGAGGAGAAGGTGAGAAGTTAGTGTGTGAACATGCATTATAGAGAAACAGAGGAACAGTGGAGTAAGGGCTTGATTCTGGGGGCATTGCAAGAGTCAGGGAACTGGTGCCCTAGCAAACTTGTTCCCCAGCAGAAGCCAGCAGCATTTTCTCCTAGATATGTGGCCAAGCCTTCCCCGGTGATGCTAGTGGTAAAGAACCTGCCTGCCAATGCAGGAGATGTTAAGAGATGCGGGTTTGATCCCTGGGTCAGGAAGATCTCCTGGAGGAGGAAATGGCAACCCACTCCAGTATTCTTGTCTGGATGATCCCATGGACAAAAGAGCCTGGCGGTCTACGGTCCATAGGGTCACAAAGAGTCGGACATGAGTGAAGTGACATAGCAGCAGAAGCATATGGGCAAGAAACCAAGAGTATTTATTTCTGGTCAGAGAAGTGACCCAGGCCTTTAATTTATGGCCTTTTCATTTGAAAAATCTTAGTTGCTAATTAGGATAAGTCTGTTAGAAAGAATTATTAAAAGTAACTTCTTATATCTGTAAAGGGTCTTGAGTGTGGATGCTGCTGCTGCTGCTGCTAAGTCGCTTCAGTCGTGTCCGACTCTGTGTGACCCCAGAGATGGCAGCCCACCAGGCTCTCCTGTCCCTGGGATTCTCCAGGCAAGAACACTGGAGTGGGTTGCCATTTCCTCCTCCAACGCATGAAAGTGAAAAGGAAAAGTGAAGTTGCTCAGTCGTGTCCAAGTGTGGATAGTCAGATGCTATTCTTTGATTGAAAAGCGTCATCGTCAGGAAGGAGAAACTTACAATGAATATCAACTGGGAGTTGGCCATGATTTTTCCTTCATGAAAATAAACATTAGATTTAGATAGACCCTGGAGAAGAGGATGTACAGAGTGAATTCAAGCTCTTCCTTCCTTTTTCCCTCCTCTTAAACTTTTTATTTCTTTCAGATATTTTCTTGGACATGATTCGTATGTGCAGCAGCATGCTAAGTTCTTAGGGATGATATTATGATACAAAAACAAATGAGACACAGTTTTTATGTTCAAAGAAATCAGTCTGGTCAACTTGGGGATTGTCTCTGCCAGAGTTCAAAATTAGTCCCTTCAAAAGGGTGTTGAACTCAAATCTAATGCTGGCCAAAGACAGTATTGGAAAGGTCCAATCTGAGGAGAAAGGACCTTATCTGAATTGTATGGGTTCCAGAATCCCTAAATGATGAAGCTTGTCTGGGTTGCTGTGAGTGCAGAGAAGTTGGTCTACTGATAAATAAATATAAATGGAATTTATAAAATATGGAAGGAGTTGACAACCTGCCTGAATGCCTGGAGATTCAGAGGCCAAGATTCAATCTTTAAAGACCAGCAGGGATCTCTGGGGGAATTCCCTGGTGGTCCAGTAGCTAAGACTCCGAGCTCCCAATGCAGCAGGCCAAGGTTTGAGCCTTGGTTGATCAGGGAACTAGATCTCACATGCTGCAACTAAGAGCTGGTGCAGCCAAATAAATAAATATTTTTTAAAAAGTAATGGTCTCTTACAAGTACTCCGCTTTACTATTGCACTGAGAAAGGCATCATAGACAATATACAAATGAACGGGCATGGTTGTGTTACGATAAAACTTTATTTACACAAACAAGCAGTGGGCCATCAGTCGTGACCTATGTACATAACTGTGATTAGTTGTGGTCATCGGTTGCTACCCTATGTACCATAGCCCGCCAGGCTCCTCTCTCCATGGGGTTCTCCAGGCAAGAATGTTGGAGTTGGTTTTCATACCCTCTTCCAGGGGATCTTCCTGTCTCAGGGAATTGAACCTGCGTCTCTTATGTCTCCTGCATTGGCAGGTGGGTTCTTTACCACTAGCACCACCTGGGAAATCCATAGATTGCTAACTTCTGCTCTAATGCTAAGCAGATCACCTAGTTAGATGGAAACTCATGGGCTACCAAACACTCTTCACACCAGCCATACTGGCCTTACTTGCTGGTGGGGAGATGCTTCTCAATGCTTGCCAGGTTGCATTTCTATTGGTGCCACCTCGGGGCATGGCTGAGGCTGGAGCAGAGATGGTGGAAGCAATTAAGATCTGACAGATGAAGCTGGAAAGGATAAGTGTTGGGATCTCTAATACCAGGCTAAGGAATTTGGGTCTGAAAATATCATTATATCAACTGCATGGGGATCTGTATTTCTTTTAAAGTTTGGAAGGAAATTGCAGAAGATGGATGAAATATTGCATTTTTATCCCCTGAATCAGGAATATAAACATTTATTTTCACAATTTATTTGATTTAGGGAAGAATAATCCAGACTTTCAAGACTCTCAGATTTTTCCTTAACTAACAAAATAGACTCCTAAACTATAGGGCAGAAACTGCACTCCTCCCCTCCATTCCATTTTGTTAGGAAAACTTGATTTAGGAGAAGCACAGAGAGATGAAGAGATTAAACTGTTTGATTCTTGATGTCCTTTCTCTGTATGAATCTATAACCTTTGGAAATAGAGAAGTGTTTGGAGGAGAGTCACCATCGCTATAAAACTATTATGAAATGATGATCTAGAAGAAGTAAAGGGTCTGGGATTATTCAGTCTAATGAAGAAATGGCTGGTGGTGACTTGGCAAACTTTTAGATGTACAAAGAAATAAAGGTGTAGCCGGAGGTTACAACCTCCTTCTCAGAGCCTGGGAGTTCCAGCATTATCTTGACTCCTCCAGGCTTCCTCTTACACTTTATGCTTCAACCACCTTCTTTCTATGTAAAAGTTTTTTAAAAAATATTTTATTGAATTATAGTTGATTTATCATGTGGTGTTAATTTTTCATGTACAGCAGTTATTCAGTTATAAATTCAGAAACATTCTTGTTCTGTATATGAGTGTATACATTCAGCCACCTTCTTTCTGTAAGCAAATTTAAGCTGTTTTTGTATTTTTTTGGGGGGGGTGGTTAGTAATTCCTTTCCCCAAGTCTTTGCCTAGTTAGCCCTTATGATCATTTAGGTCTGGTTAAAATGTGACTTCCTCAGTTTCTTGTACCCCAGCCTCACTCATAATCACTCTACCCCTTTCATTCTTCCCATGACATTTATCACTGTTCGAAGTCACCTTATTCATGCATTTGCTTTCTTAATTCCTGTCTTCCTTCTCTCACTAGAAGGTAAGTTCTATGTAATCGTGGACCTTGGTCTGTTCCATTATCTCTGGGTCTCAGTACCTAGGCTAGTACCCTTTCATAGTTGGTGCTCATTAAATGTTGGCAAAAAGAATTATTTAAATGGTAGATAGATGAATAAATACAACAATTACAATTATGTTGAAGAAAGTGGTGATGAGATAAAAGCAATTCTTTTATATTGTTTACCCAGTTCATCTCATTTTGCATAAATTATTTGTGATGAATGTTGATAAATACTGACAAGAGTGCTGAGAAAAATTATCTTCTTTCTTTTTATTTAAGAAATACAATCTTACATATTAAATTATCTTTGACTAGGCTAGCTCTACCCACTCCAGTGTTCTTGCCTGGAGAATCCCAGGGATGGGGGAGCCTGGCAGGCTGCCGTCTATGGGGTCGCACAGAGTCGGACACTACTGAAGCGACTTAGCAGCAGCAGCAACAGGCTAGCCCTATAATTTCGGAGAAGGCAATGGAAATCCACTCCAGTACTCTTGCCTGGAAGGTCCCATGGGCAGAGGAGCCTGGTAGGCTGCAGTCCATGGGGTCGCAGAGTCGGACATGACTGAGCGACTTCACTTTCACTTTTCACTTTCATGCACTGGAGAAGGAAATGGCAACCCACTCCAGTGTTCTTGCCTGGAGAATCCCAGGGACAGCGGAGCCTGGTGGGCTGCAGTCTATGGGGTCGCACAGAGTTGGACACGACTGAAGTGACTTAGCAGCAGCAGCCCTATAATTTGGAGGCAAGAGAACTGTGCCCATGATTCTGAAGAATCACATCTGTAGCTTGTCTTGATATTTCTCAGGATGGCATATGTTTTGAATAAACATATGCCTGTTGGTAACATATGTTTTGAATATTCCATCGCAGGATGATGACTTGGAAACAGATGTGAACAAGCTGAGCTCCAAACCTGGTCTTGACCGACCGGAAGAAGAACTAATGCAATACAAGGCAATGTGTCTTGAGCTCTCCTGCAGCTTTGAGGTAGGGTGTCAGCTGTGGTTCTGCTCCTTGGTGATGCCCATGGGTTCTTTGCAGGTGTTGGGAGGCCAGACAGGTTTCCACAAGGAAAGCATCACTCATTTTTAGCAATCTGCTTCTGGGATCTTTCTGAAAGAGAAGCATAAGGCTAAACACAAACGTGAGAAGGTGGCAGAGCCACAGACGCATGCAAGGGTTCTACAGTGAGACACCGGGACCTAGGAAGGAAGTAGGATGAAGGCTCACGTGCAGCCTGTTGTCTGGTGGGCAAGGTGCCTACCCCCACACACTGATAAGCAATGAAAATCTTGGTGATTTAACTGTCCGCTTGTCAAAATGGAAAGGTTGTACTCCTTGGCTTTCTGAAGGTGACCAGCCTGATTCTAGGGTTTCTTTGTTAGTGGATACAAATCAAGAACCTTATACCTAGTGATGTCAGTTCAGTGACTAGTTGCTGCTGCTACAGCTGTTCCCACCTAATTTTAGACCTACTTTTGGACCTCCATTCTTTTCTTATGATTCTTAATAAAGCATGAATCTAGCTACTTCTAAGAGTATAAGCTAAGTCACTTATAGAAGAGAGTTAACATACTGTATTTTGCTCTAGAAAGCAGAAGGGGATCAGTGGGTAAAAATTTCAGGGAAGGAAATTTTAATTAAATGTAAAAAATAATAATATCTTAAAAATAATCAAAATCACCCACAAAAGCAAAGAAGCACCTCGGGATGCAAGGAAGCTTCTGTAAGTGAGTAGTTTGCCTAGACTGTAAATGCTTGAGATGTTGTAGGAGGCATTCATGTAGAACTGTACTAGACCCACTGAATGCCCCTTCCAAACCTGAGTTGTTAGGATTCTACCATTTCTTTGACTCCTGAAGCTTAGACTTTCGTTGACTGATTTTGGTAAAAGCTTTCCAGTTGACAGGATTTATGCTTAGCTCTGTGCCCAGAGAGTAAGGACAGGGATCAGATTGCATTCTCTATTGAAAGGAAACAATGACATATTCCTTTCTCCTTTTAACCTGAAGGAACTGGAGTCCAAGCCTGAAGATGATCTGAATTCTGATGAGACTGAGTATGCCAATCATCATCACATTCCGACTGCTGCCTCCCCAAAGGGGCTTTGCTTGAATAAGGACCAAATCTCCAGGGGACAAGAAAAAGAAGTCCCTGTCCAAACCTCTCTTCTGAGCAGGGTGAAGATGGGGAGGTCCAGCATACATCTAACTTCCAAAAGAGGACCTGGGATAAATTCATACCGAAATGTATACTCTAATGGTCCTGGGATAGGTTCTTTTGGAAGTGACGTCTCAGACATTCAGGCATCATTCCAAGAGGATGCTTGGGACATGGATGCGATTTCCTGCCCAAGGATAAGTGCTTCCTTTTCCAATTCCACTAGGACTAGAGAAACTGCTGAATTCATAGATCAGCTCCTGCAGACACATCTGAAGCCTGTGGTCTTCCACGACCCCTATCTTTATATGGCCAAAGCCAGGAGGACCAGATCTGTGGCTGACTTCACCATGATGGCATTTCCTGATTTCTGGGGACATTGTCCACCTCTCTCTGCCCAGCCTATGCTGCAACGTAAATGTGGAGTCCAAAGGTGATGGTGTTACTAACTTGGGAGCTATGTGTTTTTTGTTTTTTTCTTCTTTAGTAAATATTTTTGTAGGTGGAATGGTTGGTGCAGATAGTTCTGTTATCTTCAAGAAAGTGAACGTTAGTTAGGAGCATCTGAAAACCCTTAAGGACAAGCTTCCTTGATGGTCCAGTGGTTAGGACTTTACCTTCCAATGCAGGGTGTGCTGATTCAACCCCTGGTCTGCGAGCTAAGCTCCCACATGCCAAAACACTAAAGCATAAAAACAGAAGCAATGTTGTAACAAATTCAATAAAGACTTTAAAACTAGTCCATATGAAAAAAAAATTTTTTTAAAAACCCCACGACCCTTAAGAACATTTTTGCCAAATATACAAGCTTGTCTCTCTCCTAGGTCATTTCAGAACCAAGTATAGAGTGGTGGACCTTAAAGTCAAAGTGCTGGTTATTCAGCTGTGTCTGACTCTTTGTGACCCCATGGGCTATAATCCACCAGGCTCCTCTCTCCATGAGGTTCTCCAGGCAATTATACTGGAGTTGGTTGCCGTGCCCTCCTTCAGGTAGTAGATGTGTGTCTGCAAAATGAGTTTCTTAGATGATTCAAATGCAACTGCTTAGCTCCAGTCCATTGCAAATCCTACAAAAGGAAAAGATTATCTATTTCCACCAAACACTGGGATCATTCCCTAAAGGGAGGGAATCTGAAAGATCCTTAGGTAGCCCTCCTCTCTTGTACTTCAGTCTCCCGGATATTGCTGTTTCTTGGGCTTCTCAGGTGGCACAGATGTAAAGAATCCACCTGCCAACACAGGAGAGGTGGGTTTTGATCCCTGGGTTGGGAAGATCCCATGGAGGAGGAAATGGCAACCTATTCCAGTGTTTTTGCCTGGAGTCTTCTATGGACAGTGGAGCTTGGCGGGCTGGAGTCCATGGGGCTGTAAAGAGTCAGATTTGACTGAGCACACTTTGCTGCTTCTTAGACAAAAGATGTTTCTTAGACATAATTTTTTGGAGCAAACAGAACCAAGGAGTATAAATGACACAGACATTTAAGGTCTTACTGGCACCTCCCAGACCTTGAGGAGGCTAATAGTCAGCAACCCTGATGTCTCCTGTCTTAGTGCAAAGGACCCTCTTATTCCCACAGCCAGAAGCTCTCAGAGTCCTTCAGCCCAAATGCTCTTGACAAACTCTCCTTCAAGTAGACAATTCTCCTAAAACTGCAATCTGGCATCACAGCTTCGTGCATTCCTACTGCTCGGTGCAGTTTTATTGTTTGATAATGAAGGAAAGGAAGGAGGCCTACCGCTTTTTGTACTCATTCAGCTCAAGGTTGGGGTATTATTGCGTTTTTCTTTCATGATTCACTGATGACTCCCAAAGTGCTTTCCACACGACGTAGGATGAATGGGGTAAGGAGTGAGGGCCAACTCTTAAAATGTTTCCAATTTTCCTTTCCAGGATCAAGATACTTGAGGATGTCCGGAGACTCATCCAGCCAAGTGATACTGTAAATAAGGTTGTCTTCAGTTTAGATGAGCCTTGGTAGGTGGTCCTGAACATCAGTGGAGCAAGGGTGAGGGGTGGTGGGCATATTGAATAACCTTTTAATAGCATGTGAATATGAATATTTTAAGTTAGTAATCCATTCCTTATCCTGAAAACAACACAGTGAAAATTCGTGTTAAAGATCTGTAAGATAAAGCTTATCTCTAAGAAATGTCAAACTGTGTCTAAGAATAGCAGTCACTCCTATAACAACAGGTTCTTTAATTCATTTCAGGCCTTTGCAAAATACTGCTTCTGACTGCTTGCAGTTCTTCTCCGCGTTTGAGTCAGGAAACCTTCGCAAAGCCATCCAAGTGCGTGAGTAAGTAAGGACAGCTGCAGGGGTAGGTCCTGGCAGCTCCAGCCAGCGTCTTGTGACTATCTGTCCCGTCCTCTGTTTTCAGGGACCTCACAAATCTATCATGGTGGGACCATTTACAACATACAAACTGGCCAGCATGTGAAGGTTTTTTATTTTCCTACACAGTTGATTTTTAAATGTTTACCAGCACACCACCAGGGAACGCATTAGCTGATGTCAAGAAAGTGGAGACTTTGACTTCGCAGCTGGTCTGGTGGTTAAGAACCTGCCTGCCAATGCAGGGACTGTGGGTTTGATCCCTAGTCTGGGAAGATCCCACTTGCAACTCAAAGACCATGTAATGATAGTGTCTATACACAAATTTCCCCAAATGTCACAAATACCTTTATGGCTTTTTTTTTTCTTTTAATTCTAGAACTCTATCAAAGACCACATACTTGGCACACACATTAATCTAGAACTATTCACTTCATTATCTTTTTGTGGCCTTTCATCACATTGACACTGACTTTTTTTTTTCCTTTTCTTCATTTATTTATAGAACAAGTGTTTTGGGGTTATCTACTACCTGGTAGGCACTGTGTTACTGTAGAACAATCCACAACCAGAATCTGTTTCCTGCTTCGTGATTAGATTCTAGAGAAACATTTATTTTGGCAACAGTTTTACACTGGTGATGATTTTACATTACCTTTCCCTGATGTCATAAAATGGCAAGGACACAATGTTATTTTGTTTTACTGTTGGTGATACTGACTTTGATTACTTACTTAACAAGATTGGGTGCTTGAAAGAAAAAAAAAAAAAAATCTGATTCAAGTCCTCCCCCTGCTTCAAACCCTATTGTGACTTTATCTTAGAATAAAGCTCAATTTTATGAAAAAGAGTGTGTCAAGGGGCTGGGATAAGGTTTTTTTGAAAACAAAGTACCTGATGATAATATTAAGTCAAAACTGCATTGACGATTTTGTTGCTAAAGCTCAAAAGATAATTTTTTGGAGACATAGTGACAGGGTGGAGACACATAAGGACTTTATGGGGTGCAGGAACTGTTCTATATATTGATCCAGTGAACTGTCAGAAAGGTGTGTCCAGATGAATTTGTTTAAACTCACTGAGTTGTACATTTAAGATTTGTATACTTTAGTGCATATAAGCTAAATCAATTAAAAAGGTGTGTGTTGGGGGGACAAACAAACAAATCCTTCATTACTAGTCTAATTCATGTTTGTTGCCCTGATGGGGATTTACATATGCTATTCTACTTAATCTTTACAAACAGTACTGCGAGTTTAGACACTATTTCTAATTTTCATATGAGGAGACTGATGCTCAAAAGTCATGTCTAGCATCAGATAGTGATGGCATATCTGACCAGATGTGACCACATTTTTCTCTGGAACATAGCACACTTGTGTTTTTTGACCTGGATAGATACTTCATTGTTACTGTCCTCGTTCAGTTGCTAAGTCATGTCTGGGTCTTGGTGACTCCATGGACTGCAGCACGCTAGGCTCCTCTGTCCTCCACTATCTCCCAGAGTTTGCTCAAATTCATGTCTGCAGGATTTGTTTCATCTCCTTGCAGCCCAAGGGACTCTCAAGAGTTTTCTCCATCACCACAATTCAAAAGCATCAATTCTTTGGCACTCAGCCTTCTTTATGGTCCAAGTCTGACATCCGTACATGACTACTTGAAGCTTTCTTACTGTTTAATAAAAACCTGTGCTCTAATTGCATAACTGACTCTTAATACCAGGATACTGCTTCCTTCTCTTTAAATTTCTAGAGCCTGTGTCCAAAATTATGAGACAAGGATGAAAGCTGAAGCTTACCAGCCAGCTGAGATCCTGGGTCTTAGATCTGTCATCCAGAACCTGAGATGTGTGGACTTCTCATTGTTGGAAGTTCTCTTGAAGGCTTTTAACCCACCCCTTTTGCTTCTGCCTTTGCAGGCTTGAGTATGACTTACTGGTCAATGCTGATGTGAATAGCACGCAGCACCAGCAGTGGTTCTACTTCAAGGTGAGCGGTATGAGGGCCGCTGTCCCCTACCGCTTCAACATCATCAACTGTGAGAAGCCCAACAGCCAGTTCAATTACGGTATGTGCACTTAGGGAAAAGAGACTTTCACAATAATACCAAAAATGATGTCACTTTTGAGTGTTAGACCAAGCTCTGCTTGGGTTGCATAGGGTTTGAAGTTGGGATGGAACGTTTTGGTTAAGCTAAATGGCAAGAAAGCCGCCAACCTAGAGCACATTTCTACTGTGGGAGGGGAATGGGAAAGTCTCCTTCTGCCATGCAATGTAACTAAAGGAAGTCCCCTGCGTATGAACCTTCAAGTTGCAAACTTTCCAAGATGTAAACGTGCATTCGCACATCCAGTCACTTGTTAGTTCTTGTGTGTGGTGTACATTGTCACCCCCATCCATCCTCTATAAAGAGTTGTTCTTTTGTGTACTGTCCAGTAGTGTATAGAGTACGTAGTACAGTAGCTTTATCTCAAGCCCATGATGTGTGGAAGCAGGTGTAAAACAGTGGTGATGTAGCTGGTACATTACAATCCAGGAATCACTGGATCATTTTTTTTCCCAAGAGAGTAGATAGAACTGAATCTAGCAAGGAATCAGAACCTATGCCATCAATATCAAGCTTGAGTGACATTGCAGCTTGTCCTCCATCTCCTATTGCTGACGATCCTTCAGCTCTACCATCTCCCACCTTCTCTCCCTCCTCCATCAGTAACTCTTCTGGCCTGTTCACTTGATTCCAGCCCCTGTATGCCAGCTATTGTACTGTATTACTGTACTTTTCAAGGTACTGTTCTATGAGATTAAAATTAAAAAAAAGATTTGTCTTTGCTATGTGTAATTTGTGTGCAAAGTATCATAAACCTATTACAGTACCGTGCTATATAACTGATTGTGGTAGTTGGGTACTGAGGCTAACTTATTGGACTTATGAACAAATTGGACTTAGGAATGCTCTCTTGGGACAGAACTCATTTATATGTAGGGGACTTATTGTACCTCATGTAACTTTTCACAACTACCTGCCTCCTTGTCTCAGCTTGAACTTTTTGAAGTCAGTGAGCCCTCTCACTTATCTCTTCTCTCCATCTCGTGAATCCCCCAGGAGCACATGCATTGCTCTGTTTGTGCCAGACAGGCAAACTGCACAATTCAATGGGACAATGCTCAGAAAACAGTGGAGAATGTTTAAATTCTCCCTAACACCTGTGTCCGTTTTAGAGGAGGCATTCAAGGGACAAAGAGTGATTAGGAGCCCGTATTTATCTTGAATGTTTCTAGAAACTGGAAGTTCTGCCTGTTACTGTTGGCTTATATGCTAATACACTGAGTGGCTTTGAGGAAAGAAAAAGTATTCCCACATCTCCAGGCTCGAGCACAGGACATTGCATCTGTTTGGCAGTTATGAAATAGACTTTTGCTGGTATAGAAAGAGAAAAGGTAATCCTTGATTCTTGAATTCACTTGCTGTAGCTGTTGTAACAAATTGTCTCATGTTTTGTGGTTTTAAAGAAGACAGATGTATTCTTTTACAGTTCCGAAGTCCACAAGTCCCAAATCGGTTTCCCTGGGCTTAAGTCAAGGTGTTGGAAGGCTTCCTCTGGACAGTCTAGCAGATTATTTATTTTTGTTCTCCAGCTTTCAGAGCTGTATTCCTCACATTCCTTGGCTCATGGCCCCCTCCTCCATCTTCAGTGTCAGAGCATCTTCCAATCTCTCTGCTTCAGTCACATTGCTTCTCCTCTAAGCTCAAACCTCTCCCAGCCTCTCTCTTGGAAAGACACATGTGATTGAATTTAGGGACAACCAGGATCTCCTCCTCTCAAGATACTTAATTTAATCATATCTACAAAGTCTCTTTTGTCATAGAAGGTTAACACACAGCTCCCAAGAGTTAAGACCTGGGTATCCTTTTAATTTTTCAGATACTCCTAATTTTATTTTATCTATCTATTTATTTATTTTTGGCCACACAATGTGGCATGAGAGATCTTAGTTCCTGAAAGTGTTAATCTCTCAGTCACGTCCGACTCTTTGCAAACCCATATGGTTAGCCTGTCAGTCTCCCCTGTCCATGGAATTCGCCAGGCAAGAATACTGGAGTAGGTTGCCATTCCCTTTTCCAGGGGACCTTTCTGACTCAGGGATAGAACCCTGCTCTCCTGCATTGCAAGCACATTCTTTATTGTCTGAGCCACCAGGGAAGCCCAGGATCAAGCTTGTACCCTCTGCACTGGAAGTTCAGAGTCTTAACTACTGGACTGCCAGGGAAGGCCTAAGATCTGGGTATTTTCGAGGGCTGTTATTCTGCCTACCAAAACTTTCCTTTCCTTTTTACCCCCATCGTGGATTAATCCTGCCTTTATTTTGTGTAGGGATGCAGCTGACTCTGTATTCTGTGAAGGAGGCTCTTCTTGGCAGGCCCACCTGGGTACGGACAGGCTACGACATCTGTTATTACAAGTAAGTCAGACTGTTATCTTCCCTTGCTCTTTCATTCTCTCTCAACTTCCTACTTCTCCATTCTAAAAAATGTCTTTACAAAATATTGATTTACTATTTATTTATTTCTCTGTGACAGGTCTTAGTTGTGGCATACAGGATCTAGTTCCCTGACCAGGGATTGAACCTGGGCTCCCTACATTGGGAGCATGGAGTCTTAGCTACTGGACCACCAGGAAGTCCTTCCTGCTTCTTCATTTTAATCTTATAAACTGGATCAATCTGTGCTTTTCTGGTTTACTCATCACCCTTTCAGTGACAAATGTTGTATCTTTCAGAAGCATAAGCATGTTAAATGACACCCACGGTGGACCACAAGAAATATCTTTTCATTTTGTGAAAAGTCATCCATTCTTATTTAAACACATCAAAACCTTTAGACTTTGTTATTGGATACAGACTCAACCTAGGACTAATGCGTCAGCCTTCAGTTTCTTTCCTATTTCCATTTGTCTCAGTGAACAAAAATGTCTCAGATATTCTGGCTTATTCTTATCCATCGTGCACTTCAGTTTTCCAAAGTAGGTAAGCGTGAATATGTGACAAATACACTTAAGTAACTATTCCTCCACAGCAAATAGCGTTTTGGAAAAAAGTAAAAGAGAAAAGTATTTTCAGAATTCATCTTCAACTCTTGATCAGTAGCCAGTTTTTCATCAATTTATCCTGTAAAGTTGCAATGAAATTTGAATTATCTACGTATTTTGACAAAACAAATTCATTCCAGGGCCATGAATTGCTTATTTGTGTAGTTTCCTTTGGTAGAAAATAAAATAGAAATTCATAAGACCAAAAAAAAAAAAAAAAAAAGAGATAGGAATTGCGGACAGGTAGAAGCCATGTAATTAATTATTAGCTCATTGCTGCTGCTGCTGCTGCTGCTCCTAAGTCGCTTCAGTCGTGCCCGACTCTGTGCGACCCCATAGATGGCAGCCCACCAGGCCCCCCCGTCCCTGGGATTCTCCAGGCAAGAACACTGGAGTGGGTTGCCATTTCCTTCTCCATTAAAACTAGCTCATTGCTCAGATCAGATCAGTCGTGTCCGACTCTTTGTGACCCCATGAACTGCAGCACGCCAGGCCTCCCTGTCCATCACCAGCTCTCGGAGATCACTCAGACTAACAGTTTCTTGTAAAAATTGATAGGCTACTACCTATTTTCTGGGATAAAGTAACTTGTATCTCTTTCTGAGATGACAAGGGGCCCTGGAGAATATTATCAGGCATTGGAGAATTTAGGATTGTTACAAATATCAAAAAGAAAGAGAGTGAAAAATGCTTATGCCTTTTGGTTTTTGAGACTATGAGGATGGGAGCATTGTCAGAGAGGAAGGTCTAGAGCCTTATTGCTCTATCAGACATAAGGGCAAACATCACCACAAAGCAAGGTCAGTCTGTAAAGCACAGAGCTGGGCTAACAGTTTATAGTAATAATAAAAGAGTCGACAGCCTTCAGTCTTGCATGTATTAGAATATGGACCTGGGTAGGCTAGTATTTTCCTTATATTCTTCAGAAAAATAGCAAAATCATACACTTTTATTTATTTTCCATAGCAGTTACTTTCTTGCCCACCTAGCTACAAACTCTTAGGATATTTTTATGGTCTACAGAGACTGAGACTAAAATCACCTTACAGTGATAGGAGCCATAACAGCAGTGGAAAATAATGAAAGATAAATTTGGATGTTGGTGTATCAAGAATAACTTTTAGGACTTCCCTGGTGGACCAGTGGTTAACAGTCCACCTGCCAATGCAAGGAACATGGGTTCAATCCCTTGTCCAAGAAGATCCCACGTGCCATGGGGCAACTGAGACTGTGTGCCACAATTACTGAAGCCTACGTGCCCTAGAGCCTGTACTCTGCCACAGGAAAAGCCACCGCAATGCTAAGCCTGCACATCACAGCTAGAGAGTAGGCCTTGCTTGCCACAACTAGAGAAAACCCAGGCAGCAATGAAGACCCAGCACAGGCGTCTGAAAAATAAAAAGCCAAAAATTACATAAAATACATGAAAAGTTTTAGAAAGGAATAACTTTTAAGTGTCCTTAAATAGTAATCCTAAATAAGCATCAAAGACCCAGCTTGCAGCAGGCTTGGATCTGTAGCTTAGTAGGAGACTGCTGCTGCTGCTGCTAAGTTACTTCAGTCATGTCCGACTCTGTGTGACCCCGTAGACGGCAGCCCACCAGGCTCCCTCGTCCCTGGGATTCTCCAGGCAAGTAGACAAGCATTAACTTTCAGCATCCTCTGGGGAGTTGGGGGTGGAGTGGGAATAGCTCCCCCTAGAGGCTGCTTCCTTGGGCTGGGGGATAAAGCATCAGCTTAAGGGGACTAAGCATTTGCCCAGAAGAGAAGAAATCAGACATCCCAAAGCAGAGTCTTGGCCTAAGGAATGCCTGTGTTAATGTTAATAGCTTTTAGATTCATTAACAAGACAATTGTTATGTGATTAAAGAGCAACAGAGGGGTAACATGAAAACCATGCATGTGTAATGTAATTCATTTTTCATCTTCCAATCATGAATCCAAGCAGATGAATGGAAAAGATTGCTACACAGTCACGTAGCTTGTTTTACAATGATTGGCCACATTGTGTTAACATATTTCCAATAATGTGATCTAACAACAGGATAGCTATGTGTATCTCTATTCAACCACAAATCAGAGTAATTTTCCCTAAGGTAAAATGCCTTAGATTAGAAAATGTATTTGTTTCCCTCTTTTACTTATCACAATCTTTTTAAAAAATATATGGTATTTTATTGCAATTAATTGCATCTTCTTTCTATTAGAGTGAATCATTGACTTTTAATTTTTTTACTGGAGTATAATTCCTTTTCAATGCTGTGTTAGTTTCTACTGTACAATGAAGTGAATCAGCTATACGTATATATATCTCCTCCCTTTCGAGACTCCCACTCCCCTTCCACCCTCCACATCCCACCCCTGTAGGTCATTGCAGAGCACTCAGCTGAGCTTCCTGTGTTTACAGCAGCTTCCCACTAGCTGTCTGTCTTACACATGGGAATGCATATACGTCAGACTTAATCTCGCTGTTTGTCTCACCCTCCCTTTTCCCTCCTGTGTCCCTAGGCCTGTTCTCCTATGTCTGTTCTCTAATTCCTGCCCCACAAACAGGCTCATCTGTACTGTCTTTCTGCATTCCATGAAAAAGTGAAAGTGAAGTCGCTTAGTCATGTCCGACTCTTTGTGACCCCATGGACTGTAACCTATCAGGCTCCTACGACCATAGGATTTTCTAAGCAAGAAGGCTGGAGTGGGTTGCCATTTCCTTCTCCAGGGGATCTTCCTGACCCAGGGATCGAACCCTGGTCTCCTGCATTGCAGGCAGATGCTTTACCATCTAAGCTGCCATATGCATTAATATATAATGTGAAATTTTCACTCTGCTCTAGAAGATTATTTTTTTCTTCATCCCTGCTTTTATTCTGTCTAATATGTTTATTTGGGACAACTTTGCCTCCTTATTTCTTTGTCTCCGATGTGTCATCAGGTGGTCAGAAGTCCTTTGACTGTTAACATTCTTAGATTTAATACCACGTTCTAAAGGATCGGCTGGGTTTTATTGTGGAAAGAACCATGAGCCATGGTACCTGAGTGTATCTGTGGGAGGGTGAAAAGAAAAAAAGAGAGCACTCGGAAAGAATGGGATATTCACGTCCCTTAAAAAGTGATAGCAATAATGATCAATTAAGGAAATGGGCTGACTGCTTTTTGGGTCTGAGCATTATCACTTAAAAAGTGATCTCCAAAGTATTTTGATAACATATATTAATCCATGGATTTTTAAAAAATGATTCATTTATTTATCTGTGGCTGTGGCGAGTCTTCGCTGCTGAGCACGGCTTTCTCTAGTAGAGGTGGCTGGGGGCTGCCCTGTAGTTGTGCTGTGCAGGCTTCTCATTGCAGCGGCTTCTCCTGTTGCAGAGCACGGTCCCTAGGCGTGCAGGCTCAGCAGCTGTGGCACACGGGCTTAGTTGTTCCACGGCATGCGGGATCTTCCCAGGTTAGGGATTGAACCTGTGTCCCCTGCACTGGCAGGTGGATTCTTAACCACTGGGCCAGCAGAGAAGCCCCAGTCCATGGACTTTTATAATTTGTTCAAAATTTTAAAAATTCAATTATATAAGTCTTGCTATACTAGTATATTATGTACCCTTAGAAAACATGCAAAAAATTTAGAATTTTAAATCATGGGGAAAAGATGAGAAAAATAATTTAAAATTTAAATCTTTACATTTTAAATGTAAAATTATTATATTTTTATACTATTGATAACTCGGGGCATCCTGTATCCTTAAAGTTGACCATGAAAAATATAGTTGTAAAGTGTCTGGTGGATAATTGTGAAAAATTGTGGTTAACTCCCCAGATCTAATTAGTGAATTTTTATACAAATAAGAATTCTTGAGAAAGAGCTAGTATTAAGGGTAGGAGGTAGATCATGTCAGTTCTTCCATTCTCTTTGTCATTCGTGCTTAAAATGTAATATTATTATCAGTCTCTGAATTCCAAGCTGAATTTAGAAAAAATGAATTGTCTGTATTGTAGGGTTTAATTTAGATAATATAATCTGTAAATCCACTTGAGAAGTCTTCTGCAAATTTAAATACCTTGCCAGAAAGTGAAAGTGAAGTCACTCAGTCGTGTCCGACTCTTTGCAACCCCGTGGACTGTAGCCCACCAGGCTCCTCTGTCCATGGAATTCTCCAGGCAAGAATACTGGAGTGAGTTGCCATTAGAGATGATGAGCTATTCCTATCCCTCCCTCAGGAAGCCTCCTGTGTAGCAATCCATACTTAACTATCTGACATATGAAAACCATCGATATGCAATATAATATATTTTTAATATTCTAGCCCTGGAAAACAACAGAGAAGAATGGATAACACTGTTACACTATTGTTGCAGGCAGGGGGACCCCTTCCAGGACACGAGAGTGGGTTCTTTTCTAACACTGGGAAGTGAATTGTCCAAGGAGACATTGACAAATCAGGAGAGTTTATTGTTAAGGTGGGGCCCAGGTGGAGAGCAGGGTAAGGGAACCCAGCAGGACTGCTCTGACACGTGGTTCGCCATCTCAGTTTTTATGGTGATGGGATTAGTTTCCAGGTTGTCTCTGGCCAATCATTCTGACTTGGGTTCCTTCCTGGTGGTGTGTGCCTTGCTCAACCAATATGGAGTCCAGTAAGAAGGATTCTAGGAGGTTGACTGGACATGCAGTGTCTCCTTTTGCCCTTTCTTGGATTCTTCTGGTTGATGATGGCTTGTTAGTTCCATTATTCCTTACCAGGACCTCCTGTTACGAGATCACACAAGAGCTCTGCTGTCACGCATCCTTGCCGGGGATAACTCATGCAAGTGGTTGCTGTGGTGCCTAGTCAGGGTG
Organism: Tragelaphus eurycerus; assembly: GCA_935064755.1. Taxonomy (NCBI): domain Eukaryota; kingdom Metazoa; phylum Chordata; class Mammalia; order Artiodactyla; family Bovidae; genus Tragelaphus; species Tragelaphus eurycerus. The sequence continues at coordinate 2,780,939 of CAKXYN010000075.1, read as the reverse complement.
GGTGGTTTCAGCCAGTGTTTTTCCTAACTCTGACATCTAGCTTGTTTCACAATGATTCATCACAGTAGATTGAGTTGCACAGCATACCGGCAGCAGTGTCAACCCTTATATTAAACCTTAGGCAACTGTGTTTCTTTCTTCTAAGACCACCATACATTTAAAGGGGAATTCTCACATCTTCTCCCCATGTTCAATTGATTTGATCTTTCTGCCCCTTCCCTGGAGTACCTCCATCCCACCCCCTTGCCCACCCACCTTACAGACCACTAAGCCAGAAAACCAAAAGGGATCCTCGGAGGGAAGAAAGAAATGGGCAGGCTTGTTTTTCCACGCCTCTCATAAAAGTAAGCCAGGGCAGTTTTAGTTTCTGCTTTATTTACTTCCCTGAGGTCTGCTTCTCAAATGTACACAGCTGCACACCTTTTTGAATTCTCTCTCAGCTCTGGTCTAAAGTAATTTTTTTTTTTTTTTTTGCTGAAGGGCAGAGGGAGAGGAGCTGCCCACTCAGAGTGGCCATGTAATACACCACGGCTGATCTCTTCTGACATTTATCTCTGCTCGTGAGAGGGGATGGAACAGCTCACTCATGAAGATGAATGTCATACAAGAGCTCTGCCGTTGCGCATTCTTGCTGGGGATCTCAGGAGAGAGATTTGGTGCTCTCCAGAATATTAGAAATGCCACAGACACAGTGCAGCCCAGTGACTTGGCAGCTCTGCCTTGTTGGATCCTGTTCAGTGAAATGATACACCCATGTTAAACAAAGCCATCGTCTTTATGAGATTATCTAATTCTCTTTCTGTCTTGGCATTTACTTCTTTCATGCACACACACAGGAAAAAAAAAAAAGCTTCCCAAAAATAAAATAAAAAATATGACTTCCTGGCCCGTTTTAAAGTACAAATGGAAATAGATGGGATTCATAACTATGCATTTGTGTACTTTGCTCCTTGCTTCACTGAAGGCTTTATGATTATAAAAGAGCAGATCCTTCCAAAGATAAATGGTTCAGGGAATGAAAAAGCAGAGGGGAGCCTTTTAACTGTGGAATGACTGATCTCTCCGTATTATCCTTGACCCAAGATGACATATCCAAGGGGCTTCCCAGATGATAGCTCAGTTGGTAAAGAAACCTCCTGCAATACAGGAGACTCCAGTTTGATTCCTGCGTCAGGAAGACCCACTGGAGAAGGGATAGGCTACCCACTTCATTATTCTTAGCCTTCCCTGGTGGCTCAGCTGATAAAGAATCCGCCTGCAATGCAGGAGACCTAGGTTCGATGCCTGGGATGGAAAGATCCCCTGGAGAAGGGAAAGGGAAGCCACTCCAGTATTCTGGCCTGGAGAATTCCATGGACTGTATAGTTCGTGGAGTTGCAAACAGTCGGACGTGACTGAGTGACTTTCACTTTCCCAGATGACACTAGTGGTAAAGAACTCTCCTACCAGTGCAGGAGACATAAGAGATGCAGGTTTGATCCCTGGATAGGGAAGATCCCCTGGAGGAGAGCATGGCAACTCACTCCAATATTCTTGCCTGAAGAATCCCTTGGACAGAGGAGCCTGGTGGGCTACAGTCCATAGGCTCGCACAGAGTTGGACACGACTGCAGATGGTGACTGCAGCCATGAAATTAAAAGATGCTTACTCCTTGCAAGGAAAGTTATGACCAACCTAGAGAGCATATTCAAAAGCAGAGACATTACTTTGCCAACAAAGGTCCATCTAGTCAAGGCTATGGTTTTTCCAGTGGTCATGTATGGATGTGAGAGTTGGACTGTGAAGAAAGCTAAGCACCGAAGAATTGATGCATTTGAACTGTGGTGTTGGAGAAGACTCTTGGGAGTCCCTTGGACTGCAAGGAGATCCAACCAGTCCATTCTAAAGGAGATCACTCCTGGGTGTTCATTGGAAGGACTGATGCTGAAGCTGAAACTCCAATACTTTGGCTACCTCATGTGAAGAGTTGTGTCACTGGAAAAGACTCTGATGCTGGGAGGGATTGGGGGCAGGAGGAGAAGGAGACAACAGAGGATGGGATGGCTAGATGGCATCACCGACTCAATGGACATGAGTTTGGGCGAACTCCAGGAATTGGTGATGGGCAGGGAGGCCTGGTGTGCTGCGATTCATGGGGTCGCAAAGAGCTGGATACAACTGAGTGACTGAACTGAACAGAAGCAACCTTAACATGCATGCACAATGCATCTAGGGTCTAATTTGAGAGCGTACTTGAGTTTCCCCAGGCTTCTTTTCCCACTAGAAGAACAGATCAAGGAGACAAAGTTCTTGGAGTCAAAGTTCTACCACCCATTAATGATGTGATCTTGGGACAAATTATTCCAGCCTCTCTCAACTTCAGATTCCTCATCAGTAAAAGGGGATGTTAATGGTATCCACTTGATAGATCTGTGCTGAAGATGAAATGAAATAAGATAAAGTCCATGGAACTCTTAAAACAGTGTCTGGTGCACATTCGATGTTCTGTGAATGTTAACAATGATTAATAATTAATAGAAGCATCTTAGTGGCATCAAATACTGATGACATAAAGAATGATAGTGAACAAATAGCATTCACTAGATCTGCTCTGAATTATCATTCAGTTATTTTAGACTTTAAGTTCATAGGTTTATAGATTTATGAAAATCAAAACTTCAAATTCTTGCTGTATTAAACCAAAAGACTGCTTGCTTTTTTTTTTATCCATTCTTATTAGACAGATGATAGAATGAAAACAAAACAAAACAAAACAGAAAACAAAAAAAACCACCTTGGTTTTGGAGTTAGCCCACAATCCCATTTAGTCCTGTTTGGGCTTGAATCCTGTTTACTGTGCTTGCTGTATGCCTGAATGCATGCTCAGTCCCTTCAGTCATGTCTGACTCTCTAACTTACATCTCCTGCATCAGCAGGCAGTTTCTTTGCCACTCAGCCACCTGGTTAGCCCTAATTATACAGTAGGAAACCTAAAAAGAAACAAGACTCATGTGAAATGAGACCACCCCCACTCACCCTGGGGGCATCTTATTAATCTTGAGTAAAGATGCAGGTTCTGGTTCTACTCCATGTAGGTGAAAAACTTGGGGATGACAAGGCACTGGTTTGGTTTTATCGCTAAGTCGTGTCCGACTCTTGTGACCCCAAAGGAGCCCGCCAGGCTCCTTTGTCCACGGGATTCTCCAGGCAAGAATACCAGAGTAACTTGCCATTTCCTTTTCCAGGGGATCTTCCTGATCCAGGAATCAAACCCAGGTCTCTTGCATTGCAGACAGATGATTTACTGACTGAGCTACGAGGGAAGCCCAACGCACTAGTTGTGTGTTTTTACCTGCCTTTGAAAGAGAGCAAAACCCTATGGTCCTCGTACCCCATGTTCTCAGCCTGCATTTTGTCTGTAGAAAAACTTTAGCCAAAGAACAAATTTAATTAGAGAAGTGAGATCATGTAGAAACTAAGTAAAACAGACAAAGGAGACCAAATAATAACTATAAAGTAGTCCTTAAGCATAGTCAGTGACACTTAGTTCCTGCTCAAGGGCTTTAGATAATATTCTGAGCCATATTCTGTGAGTTGTCTTATAGATACTGAAACTCACACCAGGTGAAATAAGTTAGCTACATGATGACCAGACTGTGGCCATGACATCAGCTGCCACAATCCCAAGAACTGACCTCAAAGGCATGGAAACAAACTGATCCTGAAACTGAGGATCAACTGTACCTGAAACAATCGAGATGATGCCAGTCAGACCACTGATGACGAATTTCAAGATGACTGTCAGTTGTGTTGTGTGTGTGTTGTATCTGCACGAAGCCCCCTCCCTTTGTCTATAAAAGCCCTTGCCCATTGATTGTCAGGAGTGAGGGGGCATTGGCCTTTGGACAGGAGTCCACCCTCCCCCCAGATGTTGGCTTTTAAGCATCTAAATAAAGCAAACTTTCCTTTCTACCAGCTTGGCCTCTTTAATGGCTTTTGAAAGGCGCATAGCTAGGTCCCTCTTTTGGAGATGCCTTTACCTTCATGAGTATGTATGTGTGGTGTGTGTATGCTTTCACACTCATGCATGTAAAACTCTCTCCCACGTTTTGATTAGTTGTCAAAATGTTGACCATTTGACCACAATGATGACTGGCTCATTTCACCTTGAAGAGAGGTATAATTGCTAGTGTAAACTGAATGAGTGTTTGCAGTAGGGCCTTTACAAGTGGAGTCAGAGAGAATAAAAGGTAGAACGTATGTTGTTTGCATGCTCTCTGAGTTACCATCTGCTTCTTTATATACTTGCTAATAATCAGAAGCTTAGCTCTGCAGAAACTAGAACTTCAGGGAAATCTGGAGAGAGTAGACCCAATTAGGTATCAAGGACCAGAGAACGCCATGGATGAAGATGCCTTTTTGAAGTTTCTAAGCCTGTAGTCACAAAGGCTATGGCTCCTACTAATAGGAAGCTGAGAAGCTGGGCGGGATCATCATTTGACACTTATATCATTGGGAATTTCTTTCTTTCACTAGAATGATCAGGGACCCGGAGTGCCATGTTGGCAGAAACTGAGGCAAGAGAAATATAGGTCATAGTCCATGGAACTGTGAATTTCTCTTTCTCCCATTCTTAGTTGTATGAATCCAGTAAGTCTCCTATATATGAATCTTCAAGTTTTGAACTCTCAAAGATGTGAACATGTATCACTGAATTGCTTTTTCAAGAGGGAGATAGAATTGAATCCAGCCAGGAACCAGAACCTGTGCCATCCGTGTGAGTGATGGCATATCAGGTGTGAGCGACACTGCACCTTACCCTCCATCTCCTGTCGCTGATGACCCTTCAGCTCTACCGTCTCCCACCTCCTCCTCCCCTTCCCATCAGTAACTCCTCTTGCCTGTTCACTTGATGCCAGCCCCTGCATGCCAGCTGTTGTACTGTACTCCTGTACTGAACTTTTATAAGTCCTGTATTATAAGATGAAAAATGTTTTCTTTATTTTTTTGTGTTTTTAAGGTATTATTTGTGTGAAAAGAATTATAGACCTTTTACAGTACAGTCCTATATAACCAATTGTTATATAGGACCAGCTTTGTTGGACTTAACAACAAGTTGGACTTACGAACACACTCTCAGAACAGAATTCGTCTGTATGTAGAGGACTTCTTGTGTTGAAAAACCACCAAACCACTAGAAACAAGAGAGTAGATTTTCTATTTCTTCCTTTCTCAATTGCTTGATTCTTTTGGTGGGAGGTGTCATGAAAGTGGTAAATAAGGCAAAAGAGAATGGTCTGTATTTTTTATACTTGCAAGAATGCACAGAATAATTATCTGCTATTTCTTCCCTCTCCACACCCTTCCCCTAGTGAAACCCCAAAACACAATGGACAAGAAAGCCAATGTTGTTAATGTTCAAAGGTGGAATTACATCTTTCTGTGTCCGCGTGTATTTTGCATTATAATGCAGCCTTGGTGATAGCATTTCTCAGGAAAGCCTGCCAGGCTGTCTCAGCATCAAGAGGCAAAAGGGGAATGTATATTGCTGGGAATGCACTTCTGGGGGCAATTTACTTTGATACTGTTCTCTGAAGTATCAAAATTGGGTCTTCATCTTTGACAAAGGAAAGCATACATTCTCAAGCTGTAAGAAGCTGAACCATGTCGGGGGTAACAAATGTATGCCTTTGGGAAGAAAGTATTATTGTGAAAAGAACAGAGGCTTTGCAGGCAGATCTGGACCCAAGGCACTCACTAGCTTTTTGATCTTCGTTGTTGTTCAGTCACTAAGTCATATCTGAGTCTTTGTGAACCTACGAACAGCAGCACATCAGGCTTTCCTGTGTTTCACTATCTCCCTGAGTTTGCTCAGACTCACGTCCATTGAGTCAGTGATGCTATCTAAACCATCTCATCCTCTTCCACCCCCTTCTTTTGCCTTCAATCTTTCCCAGCATCAGAGTCTTTTCTAATGAGTTGGCTTTTTGCATCAGGTGGTCAAAGGATTGGAGCTTCAGCTTCAGCGTCAATCCTTCCGATGGATATTCAGGGTTGATTTACTTTGGGAAATTGGGAATAGGATTGACTGGTTTGATCTCCTTGCTATCCAAGGGACTCTCAAGAGTCTTCTCTAGCACCGCAATTTGAAAGCGTCATTTCTTCAGCACTCAGTCTTCATTATGGTCCCACTCTCACATCTGTACATGACTACTGGAAAAACCATAGCTTTGACTAGATGGACCTTTGTCGGCAAAATTAGGTCTCTGCTTTCTGATATACTGTCTAGGTTTGTCATAGCTTTTCTTCCAAGAAGCGAGTGTCTTTTAATTTCATGGCTTCAGTGATTTTGGGTCTATGACATCTAAATGACAATTCTTCCCACCTTTCTCTCATTTGCCTCTCTCTCCCTTCTAGAAATCATTATCGCCAGAGAACAGCTGTGACGGGGGCAGCTTCTGGGAAGTGCTATTACACGCTGACCTTTGCCGTCACCTTCCCGCACGCCGAAGATGCCTGCTATCTGGCTTACCACTATCCCTACACCTACAGTGCCCTCTTGGTAAGTTCCTCTGCCAGTCCTACCCAGGTTGGACTGAAAGGGCTCTTTGAGGCTTTCCTGGAAACCTTCAGGAAACCCTGACATCCTGCTGGGGGAACTTCAGGCGTCCAAGGGAGCCAGGATTTGTTGTTTCTGACTCAGTGGCTTTCTGTCTGTCCCGTTTCCTTCCTTGGACAGATCATAGGGCTGAGGTCATGACCAGTGGCATTCTAACGGCCCCAGTGGCATACTGTGCTCTTCATATGCAGGGTGAGTGTGGATGCGAGGGGCAGGTGCTAAAAAGCACCTTTTTAGGGGCTTTATCTTTAAATAGCCCTCAATATACATTGTTGCAGGAGGACAAATGGCTGAAGATTAAAATTCATATTTTACCAAGGCCAAAACCAAAGCAAAGAAAAAGTTTGAAAATCTCAGCTAAACAAATTCGATCATAGGTGTTATATATCCTCCTGTGATTTTTTTCATCTTGCCATATTTTGAGGCAGCAAAACTGAAATTCTACATTTGTTTTGTGCTTACAAGAAGTAAAAGGTCCACAAATATAACTTTAAAAAGTACTCCTAGTCTAGGAGGAGCTAAGATGGCAGGGGAATAGGATGGGAAGAATAGTTTCTCCCCCACAAATTCATCAAAAGAACATTTAAACGCTGAGTAAATTCCACAAAACAGCTTCTGAATGCTGGCACAGGACATCAGGCACCCAGAAAAGCAACCCATTGTCTTCTAAAGGAGGTAGGAAAAAATATGAAAGAGCAAAAAAAGAGACAAAGAGGGAGGGACGGAGCTCCGTCCTGGGAAGGGAGTCTTAAAAAGAGAAAAGTTTCCAAACACCAGGAAACATTCTCACTGCCGAGTCTATGCTGAGCCTTGGAAGCACAGAGGGCAACGTAACAGGGAGGAAAAATAAATAAACAATTGAAACCCACAGATTACAAGCCCTATGGTAACTCCCCCAGCGGAGAAGCAGCACAGACGCCTGTATCCGCCATTAGCAAGTGGGGGCTGGGCAGGGAGGCGCAGTGCGGGCTGCATCGCTTAGAGTAAGGATTTGGCCTGAATACCCTGAGCACTACCTAAGCGAAATAATCTGGGCTAGCAAACCAGACTGTGGGATACCTACCACATGAAAAGCCAGCCCTAACATAAACACCACCAGGCCCGCACACAGAACAAAGGACTGTACAGAGATAGCCAGCTGCAGACCATCCCCCTCCGGTGACAGGCAGCCAGAGCCGGAAGGGGGCAATTGCAGCCCCAGAGAGACATTATCTACAAAACTGTAAGCAGGCTTCTTTGCTAACTAAAACTTCTTGGGGTTCTGGACAGTCAACATCCGCCTGAGGAGGTGCGCCAGTTGTACACCCAGATAACCGAGCGGTGGGGAGGCGATAAGTCGCAGCAACCACACTCACCAAACACCTCATCACCTGCACTGCTCAGACCTGGGAAGGGCACAAAACGCAGGCCCAACTGAGTCTGTGCCTCTGAGGACTACCCGAGTGCCTGAACCTGAGCGGCTTAGACCTGGGAGGTGCAAGCAGCCCAGGGCCGGCCTCGGATTGTTCCCGGCCCAGCAACCTAGAGCCTGAGCAGTGTGGGCAGGGAGGCTACATGCACCGAGCAGGGGCAGGCCCAGTATGGCTGAGGCACTGCGAGCACACGCCAGTGTTATTTATTTGCAGCGTCCCTCCCTCCCCACAGCATGACTGAACAAGTGAGCATTAAAAAAAAAAAAAAAAAAGGTGTCCACCACCGCCCTCTTTGTGTCAGGGTGGAAATCAGACACTGAAGAGACCAGATAACAGAAGAAGCTATAACAGAAGAAGCTATAACAGAGGGAACCTCCTTGGAAGCGACAGGCAATAGATTATAACCCCGTGGTTAGTACCGACTACATAGGAAGGGGCCTATAAATCTTGAAAAATATAAGCCAGACCAAGGAACTAGCTGAAAATGAACTGACCCCACAATACCCACAACAATATCAGAGAACATCCTATATATATTTTTACCATTTTTATGATCATTCTTTCTTTCTTTTTTTAATTTAAAAAAATGTAAGTCCTCTATTACTCCTTTAATTTTAACTTTTATAACCTACTATTACTTTGCAAAAAAAAAAGACCCTTATTTTTTAAAAAAGCAAACTTCATATATATTTTTTATAACTTTTGTGACTTTTTTTTTCTCTCTCTTTTTTTTTTCTTCTTATTTTCTTTAACATTGTATTTTTGAAATTCCAAACACTGCTCTAGATTTTTAACTTTAGCTTTTGGTATTTGTTATCAATTTTGTACCTATTTTTTTTAAAATAACTTTTGTGACTTTTTTTTCTCTATTTCTTTCTCTTCATCTTTTCTTTAACATTGTATTCCTGAAATTCCAAACTCTACTCTAGATTTTTAATTTATGCTTTTTGATATTGGTTATCAATTTTGTACCTATATTTTCTTTATAATTTTTGTGACTTTGTTTTCTTTTCTTTGTCTTTTTGTCTCTTTCTTTTCCTTCTTCTTTTCTTTAACATTGTATTTTTGAAATTCCAAACTCTACTCTAGATTTTTAATTTTTGCTTTTAGGTATTTGTTACCAATTTTGTACCTTTAAGAACCCAATCTTCAGTACCCATTTTTCACTAGGGAGCAAGATTACTGGCTTGACTGCTCTCTCCCCTTTCAGACTCTCCTTTTTCTCCACCAAGTCGCCTGTGTCTCCTCCCCTAACCCCTCTCTACTCTACCCAACTCTGGGAATTTCTCTGTGTTCCAGATGGTGGAGAACACTTAGGGAACTGATTACTGGCTGGATCTGTCTCTCTCCTTTTCATTCCCTCCTTTTATCTTCCTGGCCACCTCTGTCTCCTTTCTCCCTCTTCTCTTCTCTGTGTAACTCCGTGAACATCTCTGAGCGGTCAAGTTGTGGAGTGCACATAAGGAAGTGATTACTGGTTAGCCTGTTCTCTCCTCTATTGATTCCACCTCATCTCATTTGGGTCACCTCTAACACCCTCCTCCCTCTTCTCTTCTCCATGTAACACTGTGAACCTCTCTGAGTGACCCTCATGGTAGAGAAACTTTTTATCTTTAACTTAGATGTTTTATCAATGGTGCTATATAGAAGGAGAAGTCTTGAGACTACTGTAAAAATAAGACCAATAGCTAGAAGGAGTAGGCTTAAGCCCAAACCTTGACTCCAGGGAACATTAATTGACAGGAGCTCATCAAATGCCTCCATACCTACACTGAAACCAAGCACCACACAAGGGCCAACAAGTTCCACGGCAAGACATACCAAGCAAATTCTCCAGCAACACAGGAACACAACCCTGAGCTCCAATATACAGGCTGCCCAAAGTCACCGCAAAACCATAGACATCTCATAACTCATTACTGGACACTTCATTGCACTCCAGAGAGAAGAAATCCAGCTCCACCCACCAGAACACCGACACAAGCTTCCCTAACCAAGAAACCTTGACAAGACACCTGTACAAACCCACACACAGTGAGGAAATGCCACAATAAAGAGAACTCCACAAACTGCAAGAATACAGAAACGACACCCCAAACTCAGCAATTTAAACAAGATGAAGAGACAGAGGAATACCCAGCAGGTAAAGGAACAGGATAAATGCCCACCAAACCAAACAAAAGAGGAAGAGATAGGGAATCTACCTGACAAAGAATTCCGAATAATGATAGTGAAATTGATCCAAAATCTTGAAATCAAAATGGCATCACAGATAAATAGCCTGGAGACAAGGATTGAGAAGATGCAAGAAAGGTTTAACAAGGACCTAGAAGAAATAAAAAAGAGTCAATATATAATGAATAATGCAATAAATGAGATCGAAAACACTCTGGAGGCAACAAATAGTAGAATAACGGAGGCAGAAGATAGGATTAGTGAATTAGAAGATATAATGGTAGAAATAAATGAATCAGAGGGGGGAAAAGAAAAACAAATTAAAACAAATGAGGACAATCTCAGAGACCTCTAGGACAATATTAAATGCTACAACATTCGAATCATAGGGGTCCCAGAAGAAGAAGACAAAAAGAAAGACCATGAGAAAATACTTGAGATTAGTTGAAAACTTCCCTAAAATAGAGAAGGAAATAATTACCCAAGTCCAAGAAACCCAGAGAGTCCCAAACAGGATAAACCCAAGGCAAAACACCCCAAGACACATAGTAATCAAATTAACAAAGAGCAAACACAAAGAACAAATATTAAAAGCAGCAAGGGAAAAACAAGAAATAACACACAAGGGAATTCCCATAAGGATAACAGCTGATCTTTCAATAGAAACTCTTCAAGTCAGGAGAGAATGGCAAGACATACTTAAAGTGATGAAAGAAAATAACCTATAGCCGAGATTATTGTACCCAGCAAGGATCTCATTCAAATATGAAGGAGAAATCAAAAGGTTTACAGAAAAGCAAAAGCTGAGAGAATTCAGCACTACCAAACCAGCTCTCCAACAAATACTAAAGGATATTCTCTAGATAGGAAACACAAAAGGGTGTGTAAATTCGAACCCAAAACAATAAAGTAAATGACAATGGGATCATACTTATCAATAATTACCTTAAACGTAAATGGGTTGAATGCCCCAACCAAAAGACAAAGACTGGGTGAATGGATACAAAAACATGACCCCTACATATGCTGTCTACAAGAGACCCACCTCAAAATAGGGGACACATACAGACTGAAAGTGAAGGGCTGGAAAAGGATTTACCATGCAAATAGGGACCAAAATAAAGCAGGAGTAGCAATACTCATATCAGATAATATAGACTTTAAACAAAGACTGTGAAAAGAGTCACTACATAATGATCAAAGGATCAATCCAAGAAGAAGATATAACAATTATAAATATATATGCACCCAACATAGGAGCACCACAATATGTAAGACAAATGCTAACAAGTATGAAAGGAGAAATTAACAATAATATAATAATAGTGGGAGACTTTAATACCCCAATCACACCTATGGATAGATCAACTAAACAGAAAATTAACAAGGGAACACAAACTTTAAACGATACAATAGACCAGTTAGACCTAATTGATATCTATAGGACATTTCAAGAGAAGGCAATGGCACCCCACTCCAGTACTCTTGCCTGGAAAATCCCATGGATGGAGGAGCCTGGAAGGCTGCAGTCCATGGGGTCGCTGAGGGTCGGACACGACTGAGCGACTTCACTTTCACTTTTCACTTTCATGAATTGGAGAAGGAAATGGCAACCCACTCCAGTGTTCTTGCCTGGAGAATCCCAGGGATGGGGGAGCCTGGTGGGCTGCCGTCTATGGGGTTGCACAGAGTTGGACACGACTGAAGTGACTTAGCAGCAGCAGCAGCAGCAGGACATTTCATCCCAAAACAATGAATTTCACCTTTTTCTCAAGCGCACACGGAACCTTCTCCAGGATAGATCACATCCTGGGCCATAAACCTAGCCTTGGTAAATTCAGAAAAATTGAAATCATTCCAAGCATCTTTTCTGACCACAATGCAGTAAGATTAGATCTCAATTACAGGAGAAAAACTATTAAAAATTCCAACATATGGAGGCTGAACAACACGCTGCTGAATAACCAACAAATCACAGAAGAAATCAAAAAAGAAATCAAAATCTGCATAGAAATGAATGAAAATGAAAACACAACAACCCAAAACCTGTGGGACACTGTAAAAGCAGTCCTAAGGGGAAAGTTCTATAGCAATACAGGCATACCTCAAGAAACAAGAAAAAAAGTCGAATAAATAGCCTAACTCTACACCTAAAGCAACTAGAAAGGAAGAAATGAAGAACGCCAGGGTTAGTAGAAGGAAAGAAATCTTAAAACTTAGGGCAGAAATAAATGCAAAAGAAACAAAAGAGACCATAGCAAAAATCAACAAAGCCAAAAGCTGGTTCTTTGAAAGGATAAATAAAATTGACAAACCATTAGCCAGACTCATCAAGAAACAAAGGGAGAAAAATCAAATCCATAAAATTAGAAATGAAAATGGAGAGATCACAACAGACAACACAGAAATACAAAGGATCATAAGAGACTACTATCAGCAATTATATGGCAATAAAATGGAAAACATGGAAGAAATGGACAAATTCTTAGAAAAGCGCAACTTTCCAAAACTGAATCAGGAAGAAATCGAAAATCTTAACAGACCCATCACAAGCACGAAAATTGAAACTGTAATCAGAAATCTTCCAGCAAACAAAAGCCAGGTCCAGACGGCTTCACAGCTAAATTTTACCAAAAATTTAGAGAAGAGCTAACACCTATCCTACTCAAACTCTTCCAGAAAATTGCAGAGGAAGGTAAACTTCCAAACTCATTCTGTGAGGCCACCATCACCCTAATACCAAAACTTGACAAAGATGCCACAAAAAAAGAAAACTACAGGCCAATATCACTGATGAACATAGATGCAAAAATCCTTAACAAAATTCTAGCAATCAGAATCCAACAACACATTAAAAAGATCATACACCATGACCAAGTGGGCTTTATCCAAAGGATGCAAGGATTCTTCAATATCCACAAATCAATCAACGTAATACACCACATTAACAAACTGAAGAATAAAAACCATATGATTATCTCAATAGACGCAGAGAAAGCCTTGGACAAAATTCAACATCCATTTATGATCAAAACTCTCCAGAAAGCAGGAATAGAAGGAACATACCTCAACATAATAAAAGCTATATATGACAAGCCCACAGCAAACATTATCCTCAATGGTGAGAAATTGAAAGCATTTCCTCTAAAGTCAGGAACAAGACAAGGATGCCCACTTTCACCATTACTATTCAACATCGTTTTGGAAGTTTTGGCCACAGCAATCAGAGCAGAAAAAGAAATAAAAGGAATCCAAATTGGAAAAGAAGAAGTAAAACTCTCACTGTTTGCGGATGACATGATCTTCTACATAGAAAACCCTAAAGACTCCACCAGAAAATTACTAGAACTAATCAATGAATATAGTAAAGTTGCAGGATATAAAATCAACACACAGAAATCCCTTGCATTCCTGTACACTAATAATGAGAAAATAGAAAGAGAAATTAAGGAAACAATTCCATTCACCATTGCAACGAAAAGAATAAAATATTTAGGAATATATCTACCTAAAAAAACTAAAGACCTATATATAGAAAATTATAAAACACTGGTGAAAGAAATCAAAGAGGACACTAATAGATGGAGAAATATACCATGTTCATGGATTGGAAGAATCAACATAGTGAAAATGAGTATACTACCTAAAGCAATTTATAGATTCAGTGAAATTCCTATCAAGCTACCAATGGTATTCTTCATAGAGCTAGAACAAATAATTTCACAATTTGTATGGAAATACAAAAAAAAACCTCGAATAGCCAAAGCTATCTTGAGAAAGAAGAATGGAACTGGAGGAATCAACCTGCCTGACTTCAGGCTCTTCTACAAAGCCACAGTCATCAAGACAGTATGGTACTGGCACAAAGACAGAAATATAGATCAATGGAACAAAATAGAAAGCCCAGAGATAAATCCACGCACATATGGATACCTTATCTTTGACAAAGGAGGCAAGAATATACAATGGATTAAAGACAATCTCTTTAACAAGTGGTGGGAAAACTATTCAACCACTTGTAAAAGAATGAAACTAGAGCGCTTTCTAACATCATACACAAAAACAAACTCAAAATGGATTAAAGATCTAAACATAAGACCAGAAACTATAAAACTTCTAGAGGAGAACATAGGCAAAACACTCTCCAACATACGTCACAGCAGGATCCTCTATGACCCACCTCCCAGAATATTGGAAATAAAAGCAAAAATAAACAAATGGGCCCTAATTAAACTTAAAAAGCTTCTGCACAACAAAGGCAACTATAAGCAAGGTGAAAAGACAGCCTTCAGAATGGGAGAAAATAATAGCAAATGAAGCAACAGACAAACAACTCATCTCAAAAATATACAAGCAACTCCTATAGCTCAATTCCAGAAAAATAAATGACCCAATCAAAAAATGGGCCAAAGAACTAAATAGACATTTCTCCAAAGAAGACATACAGATGGCTAACAAACACATGAAAAGATGCTCAACATCACTCATTATCAGAGAAATGCAAATCAAAACCACTATGAGGTACCGTTTCACACCAGTCAGAATGGCTGTGATCCAAAAGTCTACAAGCAATAAATGCTGGAGAGGGTGTGGAGAAAAGGGAACCCTCTTACACTGTTGGTGGGAATGTGAGCTAGTACAGCCACTATGGAGAACAGTGTGGAGATTCCTTTAAAAACTGGAAATAGATCTGCCTTATGACCCAGAAATCCCACTGCTGGGCATACATGTATACTGAGGAAACCAGAATTGAAAGAGACACGTGTTCCTCAATGTTCATCGCAGCACTGTTTACAATAGCCAGAACATGGAAGCAACCTAGATGTCCATTAGCAGATGAATGGATAAGAAAGCTGTGGTACATATACACCATGGAGTATTACTCAGCCATTAAAAAGAATACATTTGAATCAGTTCTAATGAGGTGGATGAAACTGGAGCCTATTATACAGAGTGAAATAAGCCAGAAAGGAAAACACCAATACAGTATACTAACGCATATATATGGAATTTAGAAAGATGGTAACAATAACCCTGTATACGAGACAGTGAAAGAGACACTGATGTATAGAACAGTCTTTTGGACTCTGTGGGAGAGGGAGAGGGTGGAATGATTCTGGAGAATGGCATTGAAATATATATCGGATCATATTTGAAATGAGTCGCCAGTCCAGGTTTGATGCATGATACTGGTTGCTTGGGGCTGGTGCACTGGGATGACCCAGAGGGATGGTATGGGGAGGGAGGAGGGAGGAGTGTTCAGGATGGGGAACACATGTATACCTGTGGCAGATTCATTTTGATATATGGCAAAACCAATACAATATTGTAAAGTTAAATAAAAGAAAATTTAAAAAAATACTCCCAGTCAAAATAAAATTAACTAAAATCCATGGCAACTCTGAAAGTTTATTTCCTTTTATTTTAGAAATGCAAGTACACTAAGTAAATATAGGAAGATTGGAAACATTATGTAATAAATATCTATTAGTTTACCCTAAAAAAATAATAAAAAGCCCTCAAGTTAAACAAGAAGAATGAGATTGGAGTGAGATTATTAAGCTGAAATGGGGTAACACCATGCAGGTCAGCTGAGATGCCAGTTTAAAGGACATGGGTACATTGAGAGGAGTGAAGCAGAGATTGAGGGGGTGAAGCTTGGAAAAATGCCCTGAGGTCACCTTGCAGCCACTTTCCCATTTCCAGTGGTTTCCTCAGCCATGGACTAGAAGGATCCAGGGTGGACAAGAAGGGTAGAAGAATAAAACATTGAATCATTGCAAATAACGGTCACAATCTTTTTATAAGAGGAGTGTAGTGTCAACCAGTCCAAACTTGAAGTCATCATTCAGATATCTTATCAGGCCATTTCTTGCCATTTGAAAAAGTTGGCAAATCGTCACTCTCCCTGAGCTATTTCATGGATATCCTGTGAAGTCATGAACTTAAGTATCTAATAAAGTACTTCCATCCTCTGTGTCAATGCAAAATGTTATTAGCATATTTATAATAATATGTGTATATGCAAATATATATCACTTAGCCTGAAGGATAAGCATTTTCATTGCAAGCCTGTGATAAGGATTTGGAAAAGATGATAACTGAGAACACCTCTTCCCTCCAAAGAAATATTCAAGTGTAAATGCAATGTTTTTTCTCCATTGAGAAGGCATACCTTAAACCAGTCAGCTAACTGCTTCATAAAAGTACATCTGCCCTTGTCTCCATATGCTGGCTTGCCTAAAGAGAGATTTTTTTCTTTTTACTGTTTCACAGATTGTAAAAGATACACAACTAGTATTATTTGTGGACCACACTTAGAGATCTCAAGAATTTAATCCAAGAAATGTGCATCACCAGCTTGGCTTTAACAAGGCATGTTTGTTTTAAAACATGCTTGTTGCCTTGAGGGGCTCAGAGCAGGCAAGATCCATGATCTCCTCCAACACCTGTTCTTACTGTCTCATCTGTGAAACCCTGCATGTTGAAAAGTCTACTGGTGGAAGGGATTCCTTTTTAAAGACAGGTTTGATTTTTCTGTCAGAGTAATGGTCCATGGGTCCAGGTCACTGTTCTTTCCACTTGTTAGAATATCTTTGTCCTACAGACTTAGAGAACGGACTTGTGAACTCAGGGGGAAGGAGTGGGTGGGATGGTTTGAGAGAGTGGTATTGACGTATATACACCACCACATGTAAAATAGGTAGCTCGTGTGAAGCTGCTGTACAGCACAGGGAGCTCGGCTAGGTGCTCTGTGATGACCTAGAGGGGCGGGATGGAGGAGTGGGAGGGAGGCTCAGGAGGGAGGGGATATATGTGTGTGTGTATATATATGTGTGTTCAGTTCAGTTCAGTCACTCAGTCATGTCTGACTCTTTGTGACCCCATGGACTGCAGCATGCCAGGCCTCCCTGTCCATCACCAACTCCTGGAGTTTACCCAAACTCATGTCCATTGAGTTGGTGATGTCATCCAACCATCTCATCCCCTGTCATCCCCTTCTTGTCCCACCTTCAATCCCACCCAGCATCAGGGTCTTTCAAATGAGTCAGCTCTTCGCATAAGGTGGCCAAAGTATTGGAGTTTCAACTTCAACATCAGTCCTTCCAATGAACAGTCAGGACTGATCTCCTTTAGCATGGTCTGGTTGGATCTCCTTGCAGTCCAAGGGACTCTCAAGAGTCTTCTCCAACACCACAGTTCAAAAGCATTAATTCTTCGGTGCTCAGCTATATTTATAGTCCAACTCTCACATTCATACATGACTACTGGAAAAACCACAGCCTTGACTAGACGGACCTTTGTTGGCAAAGTAAGCGTCTTAATTTCATGGCTGCAGTCACCGTTTGCAGTGATTTTGGAGCCCAGAAAAATAAAGTCAGTCACTGTTTCCACTGCTTCCCCATCTATTTGCCATGAAGTGATGGGACTGCATGCCATGATCTCAGTTTTCTGAATGTTGAGCTTTAAGCCAACTTTTTACTCTCCTCATATGTGTGTTGGAGAAGGCAATGGCACCCCACTCCTGTACTCTTGCCTGGAAAATCCCATGGACAGAGGAGCCTGGTGGGCTGTAGTCCATGGGGCCACTAAGAGTTGGGCACGACTGAGCGACTTCACTTTTACTTTTCACTTTCATGCATTGGAGAAGGAAATGGAAACCCACTCCAGTATTCTTGCCTGGAGAATCCCAGGAACAGGGGAGCCTGGTGGGCTGCCATCTATGCAGTCGCACAGAGTCGGACACGACTGAAGCGACTTAGCAGCAGCAGCATGTGTGTGTGTGTGTGTGTGTGTATAGAGAAAGAGAGACAGAGAGAGAGAGAGACAGAGAGAGCTGATTGATTCACGTTGTACAACAAAAAATAACACAATATAGTAAAGCAATTACAGTCCAATTACAGGAAAAAAACATTATCTTTGACCCTGTGGAGAAGCTCAGTGGCAGCTAGTATAAAACTTTAGAATTCAAAAGGATTTGGGAAATTGTGTAGCTCACATCTATCATTCATAAATGCAAAAACCAAAGCCTAGAAGTCCCACATTTAGCTAGTGGCCAGAGAACTGAGTAGTGGCCTTTGAGGTCTATTCCTATCTGATGGAGACTCTGAGAGTCCTTCAGCTGACCTTGGCTGCATCTGGCTTTTTAATTTGAATTTTAGATCTGAATCAGCTTGTATGCACTTAGCAAAGGCCCATCAAAGCTTCTTGGAATAAGAATGGGATCATGTTTGGGAAATAACACTGTTCTCAGCTGAACCACATCCATAGCATTACAGACAAAAATTGTGGGTTGGTGACTTGAACTCAACCATGGGATATTGTATAATCACACAACTTGATGACTATGTGCACCTGTAAAAGTGTGCTGCCATTGTAGTAGCTGCTGTATGTCATAGCTTTTGTCTCTGGAAACACTTAATACTTTTGTCATACCGAAGCACAAGTTTACAGTCAACAATTATTAATAGTTTAGGAGCCATTGAGGTCAAATTGGGGATAATTTCATATTGATGAGGGACAAAAACTCAAGAAAAGAAGATCTTGGAAGATGGTCTCATGTTCCATCAACTGATCTCTGTGAGAAAAAGAGACAGATCTTATTCACTGATGCTTATTGGCTTGTTAGCCTATTGACTGAATCTCTTCGCATTAGGGAAGTTTGAGGAGAGTTAATGAGAAAAAGAGACAGGAAAAGGGATAGCTTTTCATTCCTTTTAAATGAGTAGAACAGAGTAAGAAAGACAATTTGTTACTTGCAGTGAAAAACGTATATACTTGATTTTAGGTTTTACATTTCCAATAATGCATGGGCTTTGTCCTCTTCAGGTTTAAGAGAGTAACTGACTCTGTGACTTCTTTTAGAAAGCTCTTTCTCCCATCATGGACAGAATGAGTTCATTCTGTAACGCACACTAGTCATTTTTACTTTTGGACATGTCCTAAGGAGAAACAGTTTTCTTCCAACAGATCAGTGATAAATTAAATGTGGATGATACCCCAAGGGTGGAATTAGCTGTATTTTACTTGGGGGTTATGCTGATGGGTGAAAAATATATTTCTATGTGGAATTCACAACTGGTAAATCTCTTGTAATATGGATTATTTTTAACAATTATAGACATTTTTAAAGCAGTGTACATGTATGTTGAATGTTTTTCAACATGAACCTTAAAAATTTTATTATTCTCTTATAATGAGAGAATTAGTATTTATTGGGTTCTTTCAAACTGATGTCTTCCAGATGCTTGCTAGGAATTCTGTTGGATAATCATCCCAATTATAGTATTAAAATAATGCTAAAAGAAAAGAAATACAATATTATTGCCATTACAAAGCCAACAAAAGACCTGTTTAATCATCCATCTCAGCTTTCTCAATAATTGCAATGATTGTTAATGTGTTGTTTGCAATACTTGTTAAAGTATTTGGTTCATGTTCTGAATTGCCTGTAGGTAGCCAGGAGTATTGGCATCCCAAGAGAGTTTCTGATGGACATTTTAGAGAGTAAGAAAGTGGAATCTCACTGAGAACTTAAAACGATATGAGTTGGCAAGAGAGTAAAAAAAAAAAAAAGTGATCAGAAATAGGATGGATGTGTTGGGAGAGCTTATGGCTTTTAAAGAGTAGAGTAGGGTTTTTCACCAGACATATATACTCCCTGTGCTAATAACCATCAGCAGGATAACCTGCTGAGGTCAAATGAAGTCTTTTATGCGAATTTTAAGGGAGTAGCTGATGAAGCTTTATCTTTAGAGATAAAATAGAGACTACTGTAGGAAGTGAAAGGGAAGGGATGGGGAGAGAGGAGGGGAGAAAGAAAGTATTGAGAATTAGAATGCCATATTCACAACATCTTATAAAGAGCTCACATTTAAAACATGTCAAATGGGAAGTATTGACTTACATGTGGTAGATCAAAGATACAGTGAGTAAGTCATAAATCAGAGTTGTCGTTTAATCAATTGACAGACACCTATCTTTGTATGGGCCAAAAGAAAGGACAGATATCAGTAAAGGGTCCTGATGTTGAGGAGTTGAACGCGAAAGGCCGTTCTGAAGGAGCTGAGGTGTGCATGGGTGGTGAAGTCACTGACCACAGGGGCCCCTGAATTCCAGGGTTTCGAGCACAATGGAAGAGCAAGCTTTGGAGTCAGAGTGGCCTGGATTGGGGTCTAAGCTCTGTGTTTTGCAGTGTAGTCATGGGCAAGCTACTTAGTTTTTCTCAGCCTCAGTTTTCTCACCTGTGAACTGGAACCATTGAAGTGGTTCTTCTATGGGTTATCAAGATTACATGACTTGATACATGGCAAGTGTTAGCCAAGTGTCTACAACTAGTAAACAGTATTAGATAGTGACCTTAGAGCATTTATTCTCTCTTTTTTTTATTATGATGGGCGATCATTTTCTCTGTTGAACTGATTGTGTATATATACACAATATATAACAAAATTAAAATTATGTTATAACAAAATCCCAGTAAAGGACCAAAAAGAAATACATACAGAATCTACTGATTGTTGTCTTAGGGTAGTGGATTATAATTATTTTTTATTTACTCTCTTGTGCAATCTGGAGTAAGAAATGGCAACCCACTCCAGTATTCTTGGCTGGAAAATTCCATGAACAGAGGAGCCTAGTGGGCTACAGTCCATGGGGTTGCCAAAGAGTTGAACACAACTGAGCACAGCACAGCAGCAGTTCTTATCCAAATCATCAGCAATATAACTTTATCTATTTTTAACAGAAAAAGGATATTAAAATCACCTTTTCTTATAATCAGCAAATCTGTGAATACACATCTAGAGACGAATCACTTCCATCAGTCTCAAAGTGGATCTGTTTCACTTAGGGTAAGTGGTGTTGGCAGACTGGGACAGTTTGAGAAAGCTCATTAGAACCTAGTTATAGCAACCTAGTTCTGTTGCTTTTTATTTAACTTAAAGGTATCTTTGGTTCTTCTCTTGTGATGAGAAGGATTCGATTCTCTGATGAATGTATCTAAGTGACAATTGAGAGCTAGTCAGTACACAAGTAAAATAGGCCATCTTTTTAGGGGTGAGCTTTATTCTGAATTAGGGGGATAGGAGGTACAGCTATTTAGGGGCTAACAATGAGATGTGAATGATTTTTGAGTGCGAGTGGTTCTTACTTCATTAGTAGCCATCAGCAGGGTAGCCCGCTGAGGTTGAGTGAAGTCTTTTATGGAAGTTTTAAGGGAGTAGCTGGTAAAACAAAGTGGACAGAAGATGCCTGCCAAGAGGCAACCATGAGGCTGCAGACTAAGTTATCAGCCTGAAGTTGTTCCTGGGTAGGGCAGATTTTCTTTTAAGAAGACAGCCTTTCTGGAGGTTTCCGTAATTGCCTTGAACTCTTTCCCATTTTCACAAAGAAGCCCACTCCTGCGGCTTCCATGGGGCTGCTATTACAGTTGTTTGTTGGCACATGCATTCAGAAGCCCTGCTTCTCTCATCAGAGGTGCCAACAATAGTTAATTAGGCATGGCCTCGCTGGACCTGAGATGGGAAAATTTACCCAAGACTCATTTCCAGGAGAATGATACAAAGCCATTTTTTGAGAAAGGAAAACCAATAGCAGTTTATAATTGGTTTACTTCCGGAAGACTTCTGTGTGACCGGAGCTTGAATAATACACTGAGCACAGAGGTGTTACATGTTCCATGGCAGGTGGAATGGTCAAAGGGAAAAGGGGTTCATTGAGGGACGCAGGGAGATGACTGAATGAGCAGTTACAGAAAATGGGCTTAAGATAAAAGCTGTTTGGCATTTGTGGAGTTGTTATATTAGTGATCATGAAAAATGTTTTAGTGAAAAAATTAACAAAGAATTCATAGAAGAAGAAAACTTTTAAACTTTGCTTCCTTCATTAAGGTGGCAGTGTTTTAAAGGATAGTGTACATGAACACAGGATACTTTTTTTTTTTTTATCCTTTTTTCTCCTGTATCTAATTGTGTTTGTTAACTTCTGTAGGCAAACCTGCTTCCAAACCTTCTTTCAGTATCTGATTTATAAAATCTGGATTTTATTTTGTTTTCCCAAGTTTGAGGGCAGAAGGAGGAGAGGGTGACCGAGGATGAGATGATTGGATGACATCATCGATTCAATGGGCGTGAGTTTGAGCAAACTCCATAAGATAGTGGAGGGCAGGGAAGCCTGGAGTGCTGCAGTCCATGAGTTCACAAAGAGTCAGACACGACTGAGCGACTGACAACAACAACCCCAAGATTTGGCAGGAAGAGCTATGGCCTGTTTGTATTGAGTTGGCCAAAAGGTTCGTTCAGATTGTTCTGTAAGATCTTATGGAAAGCCTGAAAGAAGTTTTTGGCCAGCCTAATAACTTTGTGATATCATAGAAATCATGGCCAGTACTTTTCTGGAGAAGGGTCTCTATTTCTCCCCCATCACCCCCACATGTCAAGAATCCTTGTAGCCATAATAAATGTGAAACAAATAGCTTTGATGGCAAGAACAAGGCAACAGACAAAACAGCAAAAACCCTCATAGAAACAATCAGCAGACAGTGTTTCCTAAAACACATGCTACAACTCTCCAGGGTCCCAAGATCTTTAGAGGAAAAGGGTTCAAGGGTCACATAAATTCTTGAAGCCCTATTGGCTAGTTTATCTTCTAAGAGTTTGTGATGCGTATTTGCATGTAATGTATATTTGCACAAGAGTCTGAACAGTTCTGCGGTCGTGAAAATGTCTTCATTTAGTTTAACTCACCGTGCCCCAGGTACTTTGGATCTCCCCTTCTCCATGCTCCAGCATTTAGTAAAATACTGCTTATTACATTTTGGAAAATGCTTCAGGAAAAGGTATAGATTTCCAAGTTTGGGGGCCTGGAATCTTGATGGTAGTTGTGAGGCAGAGTTCAACTCAGTTGAGATTTCAATAATAACATTGGGACAACTTTCACCCAGATATGTGTGAAAGTGATTAAAATAATTTGCTTGTGATCACAGACTATCACTAAATCAAGGGTGGTATTGACTCTTTAGGAAGGTGCTGAAATGTCCTTTTACCAGGGTGGCTGAGATGTGGCTGACCTTCTGATGGGGTCATTTTTGTTCCTGTCTGTGGCTTTTCTCCTGGGATGGCAAATGGACACTTCTTCGATGAGGGTTTTAATTACACTGATTTAATATTGACTTTTCTTTTAATATATGAATTTCTTCTTTAGGAGGGTGATTTTTTTTTATTCCTGAAAGGGTTAGTTGCTCAGTTGTGTCTGACTCTTTGCAACCCTATGGAACTGTAGCCCACCAGGCTCCTCTGTCCATGGGATTCCAGGCAAGAATACTGGAGTGGGTTGCCAGTCACTTCTCTGGGGGAGCTTCCCAACCCAGGGATAGAACCTGGGTCTCCTATGTTGCAGGCAGATTCTTTACTGTTTGAACCATCAGGGAATTCCTTAGTCATTTTATATTTGCTGTTTTTAAAACCATTTTTACTTAAGTCTAATTTCATCTAATTGTTAGAAAATGTGGTTTGTACAATTTCTGCTTTTAAAAAAATTTAGTGAAATTTTTGTAGTCTTGCATATGATTAATTTTATTACAGTTCCATGAACGTTTGAGAAAAAAGTAAAGGACGCTATCTGTAAAGACAGTTTGACATATATCTATGAAAAACAATATTGTTGAAATGCTCTATCATTTTTTTTGCAATTGATATATTCAAGGCTGATGTATTGTTATAAAGTCTCCCACTTTGAGTACAGCATTTTCCCGTACTGCCATTTTGCTCTTGTATATTTCAGTTCTGCATTATTTGATTCTTGAGATTTATGAGTCTTATATGTTCTTTGTGAATCATGCCCTTTATCAAAATAAGATTTTTAAATCCCATTTAATGCACTTTTCTCGAATATGACTTTGTCATATATTACTGTTGCCAGGCCCACTTTAATTTATGTTTGCTTATCCATTTAGTTTCCATATTTCTCTTTTAAAATATTTTAGTTGAGTCAAATACAATAAAAGATAATTTAGGAATGTTTTTCATACACATCATGGGTCTTTTTTCCCCTTCTCTTTTAAAGTTCCTCTTATGTACCATAGGCAGTGGGGTTTTGAAAAGCTAATCTGAAAGTTTCCGTCATTTAATAATGCTGTTTAGCCTATTTATACTTAGAAAAATTTTCGGTGTTGTGTCTGTCATTTTGGTTTTGTACTTTGCATGCTTCATTGCTTTTCTTTCTTTCTCTCTCTCTTGCCTTGTCCCCTGTCCATCCCTTCCTCCCTCCCTCTTCCTTTCTTCTTTCCTTTTTTCCTTCCCTCCCTCCCTCCCTTCTTTTCCTCATTTCTTCCTTTCTGTTTTATGCAACATCACGTGACCATATATTCTTTGATTTTTTCCCTACAGTGTTTATAATTCTACTAGTGTTTCCCTTTCAGTTCTTAAAAAAATTAAATATACATGTATCCATGAATAATAACAGCTGAAATTGAGTGTTTCCTGTGTGACAGACACTTCTCACACACAGTAAATGACTAAATTATAGTATTTTGGCCACCTCATGCGAAGAGTTGACTCATTGGAGAAGACTCTGATGCTGGGAGGGATTGGGGGCAGGAGGAGAAGGGGACGACAGAGGATGAGATGGCTGGATGGCATCACTGACTTGATGGGTATGAGTCTGAGTGACCTCCGGGAATTGGTGATGGACAGGGAGGCCTGGCGTGCTGCAGTTCATGGGGTCGCAAAGGGTCTGACACGACTGAGCGACTGATCTGATCTGATCTGATAGCAACCATTGAATGACATAGGTAATGCCATTTTATATACACTTTACAGAGAAAACTGAGTCACAAAGAGGTTAAGTATAGAATTTACACGATTTATCTAGAATCCACAACCAAATTTAGAACCCAGGCGGTTTGACTCAGAGCCTGCATGGTTAGTCATCTTGCTATACTGCCTTTCCATTTTTAAGCATTAAATAATAATACCATGTCCATGTAAGTTGAAAAGTGAACACTTTGTTTTACTTTATACTTCACTTACATATTTCTTTTTAATTTCATTTCAGAACCACATGATGAGATTAACATTTGATGATATGTTTTCTCCCTAAAGAACTATTTTTCATGTCAGTATTATGTAATAACTGTGTTTTCCAATGATCATCTTAACAAACCTTGTTTAACTGGACTGTCCTTTTATATCACTCTTTAGTTTGAATTTGGGCAGCTAAAACTTGTCTTCAAGTTATTATAAGGATGAGGTGATATGTTTTCTGTGCTCATGCATAGCTAAGCATCAGATCAGATCAGATCAGATCAGTCGCTCAGTCGTGTCCGACTCTTTGCGACCCCATGAACCGCAGCACGCCAGGCCTCCCTGTCCATCACCAACTCCCGGAGGTCACCCAGACTCGCACCCATCAAGTCAGTGATGCCATCCAGCCATCTCATCCTCTGTCGTCCCCTTCTCCTCCTGCCCTCAATCCCTCCCAGCATCAGAGTCTTCTCCAATGAGTCAACTCTTCGCATGAGGTGGCCAAAATACTGGAGTTTCAGCTTTAGCATCATTCCTTCTAAAGAAATTCCAGAATTGATGTCCTTCAGAATGGACTGGTTGGATCTTCTTGCAGTCCAAGGGACTCTCAAGAGTCTTCTCCAACACCACAGTTCAAAAGCATCAATTCTTCAGCGCTCAGCCTTCTTCGCAGTCCAGCTCTCACATCCATACATGACCACAGGAAAGACCATAGCCTTGACTAGGCGAACATTTGTTGGTGAAGTAATGTCTCTGCTTTTGAATATGCTATCTAGGTTGGTCATAACTTTCCTTCCAAGGAGGAAGCGTCTTTTAATTTCATGGCTGCAGTCACCATCTGCAGTGATTTTGGAGCCCAGAAAAACAAAGTCTGACACTGTTTGCACTGTTTCTCCATCTATTTCCCATGCAGTGATGGGACCAGATGCCATGATCTTCGTTTTCTGAATGTTGAGCTTTAAGCCAACCTTTTCACTCTCCACTTTCACTTTCATCAAGAGGCTTTTTAGCCCCTCTTCACTTTCTGCCATAAGAGTGGTGTCATCTGCATATCTGAGGTTATTGATATTTCTCCCGGCAATCTTGATTCCAACTTGTGTTTCTTCCAGTCCAGCATTTCTCATGATGTACTCTGCATATAAGTTAAATAAACATGGTGACAATATGCAGCCTTGACGTACTCCTTTTCCTATTTGGAACCAGTCTGTTGTTCCATGACCAGTTCTAACTGTTGCTTCCTGACCTGCATACAGATTTCTCAAGAGGCAGATCAGGTGGTCTGGTATTCCCATCTCTTTCAGAATTTTCCACAGTTTATTGTGATCTACACAGTCAAAAGCTTTGGCATAGTCAATAAAGCAGAAATAGATGTTTTTCTGGAACTCTCTTGCTTTTTCCATGATCCAGCGGATGTTGGCAATTTGATCTCTGGTTCCTCTGCCTTTTCTAAAACCAGCTTGAACATCAGGAAGTTCACGGTTCACATATTGCTGAAGCCTGGCTTGGAGAATTTTGAGCATTACTTTACTAGCGTGTGAGATGAGTGCAATTGTGCGGTAGTTTGAGCATTCTTTGGCATTGCCTTTCTTTGGGATTGGGATGAAAACTGACCTTTTCCAATCTTGTGGCCACTGCTGAGTTTTCCAAATTTGCTGGCATATTGAGTGCAGCACTTTCACAGCATCATCTTTCAGGATTTGGAATAGCTCCACTGGAATTCCATCACCTCCACTAACTTTGTTTGTAGTGATGCTTTCTAAGGCCCATTTGACTTCACATTCCAAGATGTCTGGCTCTTGGTCATTGATCACATCATCATGATTATCTGGGTCTTGAAGCTCTTTTTTGTACAGTTCTTCTGTGTATTCTTGCCACCTCTTCTTAATATCTTCTGCTTCTGTTAGGTCCACACCATCTCTGTCCTTTATCGTGCCCATCTTTGCATGAAATGTTCCTTTGGTATCTCTGATTTTCTTGAAGAGATCCCTAGTCTTTCCCATTCTGTTGTTTTCCTCTATTTCTTTGCATTGATCACTGAAGAAGGCTTTCTTATCTCTTCTTGCTTTTCTTTGGAACTCTGCATTTAGATGTTTATATCTTTCCTTTTCTCCTTTGCTTTTCGCTTCTCTTCTTTTCACAGCTATTTGTAAGGCCTCCCCAGACAGCCATTTTGCTTTTTTGCATTTCTTTTCCATGGGGATGGTCTTGATCCCTGTCTCCTGTACAATGTCACGAACCTCATTCCATAGTTCATCAGGCACTCTATCTATCAGATCTAGGCCCTTAAATCTATTTCTCACTTCCACTGTATAATCATAAGGGATTTGATTTAGGTCATACCTGAATGGTCTAGTAGTTTTCCCTACTTTCTTCAATTTCAGTCTGAATTTGGCAATAAGGAGTTCATGGTCTGAGCCACAGTCAGCTCCTGGTCTTGTTTTTGCTGATTGTATAGAGCTTCTCCATCTTTGGCTGCAAAGAATATAATCGATCTGATTTCGGTGTTGACCATCTGGTGATGTCCATGTATAGATATGAGAAGAAATTTGTGAGTAAAAACTTGGCTGGTTATAGGTTTGCTATACATTGTACTTTCAAGCACTAAGCAGTACTCATTTCCTCTGACATTTAACACTGCAGAAGGAGTTGTGTCCCAAGAAAACTTTTTACATATATATATGTGTGTGTGTGTGTGTGTGTGTGTATATACACACACACACACATGAATAGGTTTATCTCTACACACAGACACACACACACGCACACACACTTACTTTTAAAAATAACTTTAGTTGTATGATGAAACCCTCATTCTGCTCAACAAGGAGCAGTGATGTTGGGTTTAGACTGGTGATCGAACACATACGTCTAGGCTTTACCTGGAACCAAATAGGCAAGCAATAGCATAGCATGCGTGGAAGGGGCCCTGTGAAAGTCTGGACTCTCAGGCTCAGCTTTCTTGGCCTGAGTCAGTCTTTGCTCAGGGAAGTGTGTGGTCATGAGAGATGAAGCTGAGCTCAGCTTAGAAGAGCCATCAGTTCTGGGTTTTCTTCAGCTTTCATACTTAGCTATTTACATAGGGCCTTTGTAACTAGTGTGTGCACAGTGTGTGTGTGTGTGTGTGTGTGTGTGTGTGTGTGTGCGCGCATAATTGCTAGTCTCCTTGGCTCCTCAGGGGTATGAGACCACCTCCCAATCCCCATTGCAGGTGCTTCACAATACCTGGTATTCATCATCACTTGACAAATGATAGGAAGAATGAAGCACAAAGGTTTGGTCAGATACATGGGCCTTAGGTGAATTCTCCTTTTGAACCTGAGGTAGCCATGGTCCGTATAATTCTTTTTCTTAGTATTATGTCAAATGCTGGCTCTCAGAAATACCACCTGTTTCTAAGACAGACCGAAGATATTGCTTACCTTGGTGTGGTAGACAGAATAATGCCCCCAGCCCAAGATGTTCATTTTCTAATCCCTGAAACCTTTAAGGATGCTGCTTTATGTGGCACAAAGGACTTTGTAGATGTGATTAAGTTAAATCTCTTGAGATGGGGAGATTATGTCAGACAATTAGATTGGGTTCAATGTAATCACAAGGGTCCTTAACCATGAACCCCTGAGACAGAAGAGTCCGAGTCAGAGAAGGAGATTTGAACATGGAAACCAAGGTAGGAATGTTGTGATTGCTTCCTTTGAATGTAAGAGGAGAGCACCGTGGGACAAAGAATGTAGCTGCCCTCCAGAAGCTAGAAAAGGCAAGGAAGTTACTTTCTAGAACTTCCATGAGGAGTGCAGTCCTGCCAACACCTTGATTTTTGCACAGTAAAACCCATTTTGGGCTTTTGACCTCCAGAACTGTAATACAATAAATTTGTGTTGTCTCCAACCAGGAAATTTGTGGTAATTTGTTACAGAAGTGATAGGAAACGAACATATTTGATAATGGAGAATGTGACAAGAGTCTTGATAGTGTCTCAAAGGAGCAAGAGCAAACCTGAGGTATTTATTAAGATTTTAAAGTTTTTTTAAGGTCTGGTATTTTAATGTAGGGCTTGATTAACATTGGGTAAAGATCATGATAAAATGGTTTAAGACTGGTGGGCGCTGTAAGGCAAGAATCTTGAGGAGAGGGGTTGTGAAGTCTTAGCTGCAGTATGCTGGATCTTCACTGTGTCAGGCATCATCTTTTGTTGTGGCTCATGGATTCTCTAATCATGGCCCACAGGCTTAGTTGCTCTGCAGCGTGTAGGATCTTAGTTCCCAGACCAGGGAGAGGACCGGTGTCCCTTGCATTGCCAGGCACATTCTTAACCACTGGACCACCAGAGAAGTCCCCAGTTGATATTTTCTATTGAAGAGTTGTTGAGATGGTCCTGAAAATTATCAATTTATGAAAAGTAAATTTATTTGTAATTTATATTTTCCCAGGCAAGTGTTTCCTGGGGCAGTAAACTTGTGTTGATGCAGACAGAGAGTAATAAATTCATATTAATCCAGGCAGTAGGCTGTGTGGAGGCAGATGATTTAGGATCCCAGTTGCAAGGAGGATGCGATTCAGGGTCAAATTTTCAGGTATCCCTGAAGCTATAGGAAAGGCCACGGAATCATTGGTCATCTTTTCTTTCCTTGGGACTTTTTCTTTTTCCTTGTAAGTCCGAGATTTATTCAATAGAGTACAAGTGGAATTTAGTCCATTCCTACCCAGATGCTAGGATTTCTATTTCGTTTAGAAAATTCTTTTTCTTACTGCCCTGTGTATTGGTTTTGTATTGCTGCCATAACAAATTATCACAAATTTTGTAGCTTAAACAATTAAAAAAATCTTATATCTCTTATGGTGAGAAGTTCAATATGGGTAAAAATCACTGGACAAAAATCAACCTGAAAAGATACATGCATCCCAATGTTCATCGCAGCATTGTTTATAATAGCAAAAACATGGAAGCAACCTAAATGGCAATCAACAGAGGAAGAGATAAAGAATATGTAATACATAAATAAAATGGAATCAGATCAGATCAGATCAGTCGGTCAGTTGTGTCCTACTCTTTGCGACCCCATGAATCGCAGCACGCCAGGCCTCTCTATCCATCACCAACTCCCGGAGTTCACTGAGACTCACATCCATCAATCAGTGATGCCATTCAGCCATGTCATCCTCTGTCATCCGCGTCTCCTCTTGCCCTCAATCCCTCCCAGCATCAGAGTCTTTTCCAATGAGTCAACTCTTCGCATGAGGTGGCCAAAGTATTGGAGTTTCAGCTTTAGCATCATTCCTTCCAAAGAAATCCCAGGGCTGATCTCCTTCAGAATGGACTGGTTGGATCTCCTTGCAGTCCAAGGGACTCTCAAGAGTCTTCTCCAACACCACAGTTCAAAAGCATCAATTCTTCGGCGCTCAGCTTTTTTCACAGTCCAACATTCACATCCATACATGACCACTGGAAAAACCATAGCCTTGTCTAGATGGACGTTTGTTGGCAAAGTAATGTCTCTGCTTTTGAATATGCTATCTAGGTTGGTCATAACTTTCCTTCCAAGGAGTAAGTGTCTTTTAATTTCATGGCTGCAATCACCATCTGCAGTGATTTTGGAGCCCCCCAAAATAAAGTCTGACACTGTTTCCACTGTTTCCCCATCTATTTCCCATGAAGTGATGGGACCAGATGCCATGATCTTAGTTTTCTGAGTGTTAAGCTTTAAGCCAACTCTTTCACTCTCCTCCTTCACTTTCATCAAGAGGCTTTTTAGTTCCTCTTCACTTTCTTCCATAAGGGTGGTGTCATCTGCATATCTGAGGTTATTGGCTATACTCCAATGCAAAATAAAAAGTTTTTTAAGAAAATCAACGTTCCATTCAGTTCTCTTTGTGACCCCATGAACTGCAGCATGCTAGGCCTCCCTGTTCATCACCAACTGTCAAAGTCTATCCAAACCCATGTCCACTGAGTCGGTGATGCCATCCAACCATTTCATCCTCTGTCATCCTCTTCTTCTCCTGCCCTTAATCTTTCCTAGCATCAGGATCTTTTCAAATGAGTCAGTTCTTCGCATCAGGTGGCCAGAGTATTGGAGTTTCAGTTTCAACGTAAGTCCTTCCAATGAACACTCAGGACTGATGTCCTTTAGGATGGACTGGTTGGATCTCCTTGCAGTCCAAGGGACTCTCAAGAGTCTTCTCCAACACCACAGTTCAAAAGCATCAGTTCTTCAGTGTTCAGCTTTCTTTATAGTCCAACTCTCACATCCATACATGACTACTGGAAAAATCATAGCCTTGACTAGACGGACCTTTGTTGGCAAAGTAATGTGTCTGCTTGTCTAGGTTGGTCATAACTTTTTTCCAAGGCGTAAGTGTCTTTTAATTTCATGGCTGCAGTCACTATCTGCAGTGATTTTGGAGCCTCCCAAAATAAATTCTGACACTGTTTCCACTGTTTGCCCATCTATTTTTCATGAAGTGATAGGACTGGATGCCATGATCTTAGTTTTCTGAATGTTGAGCTTTAAGCCAACTGTTTCACTCTTCACTTTCACTTTCATCAAGAGGCTCTTTAGTTCTTCTTCACTTTCTGCCATAAGGGTGGTGTCATCTGCATATCTGAGGTTATTGATATTTCTCCCAGCAATCTTGATTCCAGCTTGTGCTTCTTCTAGTCCAGTGTTTCTCATGATGTACTCTGCACATAAGTTAAATAAACAGGGTGACAATATACAGCCTTGACATATTCCTTTTACTATTTAGAACCAGTCTGTTGTTCCATGTCCAGTTCTAACTATTGTTTCCTGACCTGCATATAGGTTTCTCAAGAGGCCAGTCAGGTAGTCTGGTATTCCCATCTCTTTCAGAATTTTCCACAGTTTATTGTGATATACACAGTCAAAGGCTTTGGCATAGTCAATAAAGCAGAAATAGATGCTTTCCTGGAACTCACTTGCTTTGTCAATGATCCACTGAATTTCAATAAATTCACCTGGAATGAATGAATTTAACTCAGATGACCATTATATCTACTACGGTGGGCAGGAATCCCTTAGGAGAAATGGAGTAGCCATCATGGTAAACAAAAGAGTCTGAAATGCAGTACTTGGATCCAATCTCAAAAACAACAGAATGATCTCTGTTCGTTTCCAAGGCAAACCATTCAATATCACAGTAATCCAAGTCTATGCCCTTACCAGTAACGCTGAAGGGGCTGAAGTCAAACAGTTCTATGAAGACCTACAGAACCTTCTAGAACTAACATCCAAAAAAGATGTCCTTTTCATTATAGGGGACTGGAATGCAAAAGTAGAAAGTCAAGAAACACCTGGGGTAACAGGCAAATTTGTCCTTGGAGTACAGAATGAAGCAGGGCAAAGGCTGATAGAGTTTTGCCAAGAGAATGCAGTGGTCATAGCAAACACTCTCTACCAACAACACAAGAGAAGACTCTACACATGGACATCACCAGATGGTCAACACTGAAATCAGGCTTATTATATTCTTTGCAGCCAAAGATGGAGAAGCTCTATACAGTCAGCAAAAACAAGACCGGGAGCTGACTGTGGTTCAGATCATGAACTCCTTATTGCCAAATTCAGACATAAATTGAAGAAAGTGGGGAAAACCACTAGACCATTCAGGTATGACCTAAATCAAATCCCTTTTGACTATACATTGGAAGTGAAAAATAGATTTAAGGGACTAGATCTGATAGACAGAGTGCCCGATGAACTATGTGTGGAGGTTTGTGACATTTTACAGGAGACAGGAATCAAGACCATCCCTAAGAAAAATAAAGGCAAAAAAGCAAACTGGCTGTCTGGGGAGACCTTACAAATAGCTTTGAAAAGAAGAGAAGTGAAATGCAAAGAAGGAAAGGAAAGATATACCCATTTGAATGTAGAGTTCCAAAGAATAGCAAGGAGAGATAAGAAAGCCTTCCTCAGCAATCAATGCAAAGAAATAGAGGAAAACAATAGAATGGGAAAGACTAGAGATCTCTTCAAGAATATTAGAGATACCAAGGGAACATTTCATGCAAAGGTGGGCTCAATAAAGGACAGAAATGGTAGGGACCTAACAGAAGCAGAAGATATTAAGAAGAGGTGGCAAGAATACAACAGAAGAACTATACAAAAAAGATCTTCACAACCCAGATAATCACGATGGTGTGATCACTCACCTAGAGCCAGACATCCTGTAATGTGAAGTCAAGTGGGCCTTAGAAAGCATCACTATGAACAAAGCTAGTGGAGGTGATGGAATTCCAGTTGAGCTATTTCAAATCCTAAAAGATGATGCTGTGAAAGTGCTGCACTCAATATGTCAGTGAATTTGCAAAACTCAGCAGTGGCCACAGGACTGGAAAAGGTCAGTTTTCATTCCAATCCCAAAGAAAGGCAATACCAGAGAATGCTCAAACTACCGCAAAATTGCACTCACCTCACATGCTAGTAAAGTAATGCTCAAAATTCTCCAAGCCAGGCTTCAGCAATACATGAACCATGAACTTCAAGATGTCCAAGCTGGTTTTAGAAAATCCAGAGGAACCAGAGTTCAAAAAAATCAATGTGTTGGGTCTGTATTCCTTCTGGAGGATAGTGGAGGAGACTCCATTTCCTTGCCTTTGCTGGCTTTTAGAAGACGTCACATTCCTCAGCTTTTGACTTCTTTCCTCCATCTTCAAAGCCAGCATGGAAGCCTGAGTTCTTTGTATGTGGTTTTGGTCCTTTGTGGCTGGGGAAAGTTCTCTGCTTTTAAGCATTTGTGATTTATATATTAATAGTTTGGCCCCAACTGCTTAATGCAGGGTCATCGCCCCATGTCAAATATACTTAAATCTTAAATATATCTGCCAAGTCCCTTTTGCCGTGTAACATATTGTCAGGGTCTGCAGTTTGGAGCATGGACATTCTTTGTTGTAGTTTAGTCGCTAACCTGGGATTTCTTTGGAAGGAATGATGCTAAAGCTAAAACTCCAGTACTTTGGCCACCTGATGCAGAGAGTTGACTCATTGGAAAAGACTCTGATGCTGGGAGGGATTGGGGGCAAGAGGAGAAGGGGACAATGGAGGATGAGATGGCTGGATGGCATCACCGACTCAATGGACATGAGTCTGAGTGACTTCCGGGAGTTGGTGATGGACAGGGAGGCCTGGCGTGCTGCGATTCATGGGGTCGCAAAGAGTCGGACTTGACTGAGTGACTAAACTGAACTGAACTGAAGTTGTGTTTGACTCTTCATGACCCCATGGTCTGTAACCCGCCAGGCTCCTTTGTCCATGGGATTTCCCAGGCAAGAATACTGGAGTGGGTTCCCATTTCTTTCTCCAGGGAATTTTCACAGCCTAGAGATTGAACCCACATCTCCTGCACTGGCAGGTGGATTCTTTACCACTGAGACACCAGGGAAGCCCAAAGGTAGGGTACGGTAGGGAGATCATTTGTTACCAGTTAGTTTTCTTCACTTAACATTTTCCCTGGATCGGTTGCTTTCTATTTTCCTTCCATATGCTCCCAGCCCTCCTTGTATTGCTTAAATCTAGTCATGTGCACCACTGAAGCTCTGTCTCATGTTCCCAAGCGTCTTGTGTGTACTCTGTCTTTGTGATAGCAGTGTTCTTTGCATGTCACTGTCATGGGAAGAGTGCTGTATGCCCCTCCTCTTTTGCTGTCAGTGCAGCTTGAAATCAGACACTCTATTGTGCAGACACAGGCAGGAATGATGTGTCCTGTTCAGCCTCACTGAACTTCTTCCAGGGAGCAGGAACAGTCCTGCTTCTAAATGACTTGATGCCCTCTGTCAGGCAGATCTGTTTGATTTGTTGCTACGTCCTCTCCAACTTTTTTGTGATCGCACGGACCATAGCCTACCAGACTCCTCTGTGTATGGGATTTCCCAGCCTGGAATACTGAAGTGGGTTGCCATTGCCTTCTCCAGGGGATTTTCCCAATCCAGAGACTGAACCTACATCTCCTGCATTGGCAGGCAGATTCTTTTCCACTTGAGCCTGTCGAACAGATTAGGTTAACAATAATACTTCTAAGCTACCAGGAGTTAGAGGAATATAAGCTTTGTTGCTGCTTTCACCTATTGTTATTATCAAAAATCTTAAAATACACTTTTCTTTCATTTATGCCCCAGACTCACCTTGACATTCTGGAAAAAAGTGTGAACCGCAAGCAGGTCTACTTCCGACAGGAGGTTCTCTGCCAGACGCTAGGAGGGAATTCTTGTCCATTGGTGACCATCACAGCCATGCCAGAGTCTAACAGTGCTGACCACCTGGAGCAGTTCCGTGAGTAATCACATACCTTCTTTGAAGATTTGGTGGTGACGGTGCTCGGGGAGTTCCTCTTAGTCTTGGAAGCCCTCTGTCCCTTTGAGGTCAGAAATTCCACAAAGGGTTGGGTACTGGTGTACCTTTGTAGAAATACACCCCAACTCTTCTTGCTTTGTTGTTTTGGTCAGTTGCTAAGTCATGTCCAACTCTTTGTGACCCCTTGGACTGCAGCACGCCAAGTTTCCCTGTCCTTCACTATCCCCCAGAGTTTGCTCAAACTCTTGTCCACTGAGTCTGGGACATCATCCAACCATCTCATCCTCTGTCATCCCCTTTCCTCCTGCCCGCAATCTTTCTCAGCATCAGGGTCTTTTCCAATGAGTCAGCTCTTCACATCAGGAGGCCAAAGTATTGGAGCTTAAATATCAGTGTTGCTCTGTTATCATAGGGAGAAAAAAATTAATTGCGTATTGTCAGAGAGATGAAATGACTTGTTGAAATTGAGAGCAGTTTAAAAGTGACAGTCAGTTCTCCTAAAACAGAACTGGAACCGGAAAATGAATCAACATTTTCTGACCTCTAATCCAGAGACTTTTCTCACCATGCTTATTGCTGTTATACTACCCTCATGGTCAGTCACAGTTTGGAAATAAAAGACGCTGAGTCTTGGAGAGCTGGCTGAATAAGTCCCTGAATGACCTGGTTACAGTTTGGATCTGAAGAACTAAAAGCGTGGAGTAGGCTCTAGCCAAGAGTTGTAAAGCCAAACCAAAGCACACAGGCACACACAGAGGTGTACCTGCACACACACACACAGCACCCATTTCATGTTAGAACCCTGAGCACAAATGTGATTTTCTTTGTAACCCACCAGCTTTTAAAGTTGGCTCCTCCTGGAATAGTTTTCAACCTTAGACAAAGGCAAGGAAAACCAAACAGAATGAGGCATGCTTTGCAATATGGAAAAGTTTGGGAAATGAAAGAAAAGGCTGGGGAATAAAAATCCAGCTAATTTATCCCCTAAAGAGGCAGCCTTGCCTGATGAAGTGCTAACTGCATTCAGGTGAATCTTTGGTGGATAGGAAATGTAATTTCTCACACCCCATCAGCGTCTGACAATGAATGCTTAACTGTCTGGCTAATCAACAACCGATTATCCCATCTGAATTAATAAGGCTGTAACATGCTTTAATGAATAATAAGGGATTTTCCAAAAGTTCTCTGATGTGGTTCATGCATTTAAGAGCAGTTTCTCTAACAGTTACCACCTTCTTCCCTTGCAGATGAGCAGTTCATGGAAGTTAGAGACAGTAATCCTTTCAGGCAACCTTCGGAGAGCAATTATTTATTTAAGAAAGTGGATCTATGTATGTCTGCATTTTGCAGGCTCAGTTTCTAAATAGGAGCTGAGCGGTACCCAATGTGTAATTATAACATAGAGTTGCCTCTGCTCTCGCATCTTTATTTACACTGACAATGGTACTTTTGTTGATGTTATAACCACAGAGATCATTCTCCCTTTAAGGAAAGGACTTGAAACACAGTGCTTGCTTGTTCAGTCACTGCAATTATGTCCAACTCCTTGAGACCCTATAGACTAGAACCCACCAGGCTTTTCTGTCTATGGAATTCTCCAGGCAAGAATACTGGAGTGAGTTGCTGTTTCCTCCTCCAGGGGATCTTCCTGACCCAGGGATCAAACCTGTGTCTCTTATGTCTCCTGAATTGGCAGGCAGGTTCTTTACTACTCGTGCTACTGACACACAGTGAAAGCCCCTAAATAGTTTGACACTTCCAAATTGTTCAGTTAAAAAAAAAGAGAAAATATTTCTTATCACATATTCATATTAATCAATGGAGACTCATTTCTGCTTGGGATCTAAGGTTGGAAATAATACATGTATACTATTTTTGGGGGGGTGGGGATGGCTGGAAGCAGGACCTTGGTCCTTGTCTTCTTTAAAGAAATAATTCAATAGAGAGCGATATTGTGAAACAAATAAAGTGTTTATCAAAATCAAAGTACAGGTGGAGGAAATGGCAACCTGCTCCGGTATTCTTTTTTTTTTTTATATAATTATTAAAATTGTTTTTTATTGAAGTATAATTGTTTTACAGAAGTTTGTTGTTTTCTGTCAAGCCTCAATGTGAATCAGCCATAGGTGTACATATATTCCCCCTCCCTTTTGAAACTCCCTCCCCTCTCCCTCCTCATCCCACCCCTCTAGGTTGATACAGGTTGTTTGAGTTTCCTGAGCCATACAGCAAATTCTGGTTGGCTATCTATATTACATATGGTAATGTAAGTTTCCATGTTACTCTTCCCATGCATCTCAGCCTCTCCTCCCTTCTCCCCATGTCCATAAGTCTATTCTCTATGTCTGTTTCTTCATTGCTGCTGCTGCTGCTAAGTCACTTCAGTTGTGTCCGACTCTGTGCAACCCCACAGACAGAAGCCCACCAGGCTCCCCTGTGCCTGGGATTCTCCAGGCAAGAATACCGGAGTGCATTGCCATTTCCTTCTCCAACGTATGAAAGTGAAAAGCGAAAGTGAAGTCGCTCAGTCGTGTCCGACTCTTAGCGACCCCATGGACTGGAGCCTACCAGGCTCCTCTGTCCATGGGATTTTCCAGGCAAAAGTACTGGGGTGGGGTGCCATTGCCTTCCCCGGTTTCTTCATTGCTGCCCTATAAATTAATTCTTCAGTACCATTTTTTCTAGATTCCATATGTGTGTATTAGAATATGATATTTATTTATCTGTCTCTTTCTGACTCACTTCACTTTGTATAATAGGTCCTAAGTCATCTGCCTCATCAGAACTGACTCAAATGCATTCCTTTTTATGGCTCAGTAATATTCCATTGTGTATATATACCACAACTTCTTTATCCATTCATCTATTGATGGACATCTAGGCTGCTTTCATGTTCTAGATTTTGTGAATAGTGCTGCAGTGAACAATGGGATCCATGTGTCTTTTTCAATTTTGGTTTCCTCAGGGTATATGCCTAGGAATGGGATTCCTGGGTCATATGGTGGTTTTATTCCTAGATTTTTAAGGACTCTCCATACCATCTCCTATAGTGGCTCTATCAATTTACATTCCCACCAACAGTGCAAGGGCGTTCCCTTTCCTCCATACCCTCTACAGCTTTTATTATTTGTAGACTTTTTGATGATGGCCATTTTGACCTGTGTGAGGTGATATCTCATTGTGGTTTTGATTTGCATTTCTCTAATAATGAGTGATGGTGAGCATCTTTTCATGTGCTTTTGTACATCAAAGGAAACTATAAGCAAGGTGAAAAGACAGCCTTCAAAATGGGAGAAAATAATAGCAAATGAAATAACTGACAAAGGATTAATTTCCAAAATATGCAGGCACTCCAATATTCTTGCCTGGGAAATCCCATGGACAGAGCAGCCTGGTGGGCTAATGTTCATGGGGTCACAAACAGCTGGACACAGTTGAGTGATCAAGTACATAGCACGCATGGAAGAGCACAAGGGCGAATTCTCAGAGTGAATTGCTCCCAATCAGAATGGCTTAGTTTGCTTATATGGGGGCAGTCTTCTGTGTTTGACTCTTGCCAGTAATCTTGCTTGGGCCCATATTTGGCCTGACTCAGGGTCCTTCCTGGTGGCACATGCATCTCTCAACCAAGATGGATTCCAGCGTGAAGGTTTCTGGGGGGCTTGGCAGGACATATGAAAAAATATGGTCACTTTGTCTTTCACTCAATCAGGGCCGATGCTCCTGTTGCTATTTTGTCTCAAAGTGTCCACAGGAGACTGGATGCAGCTGCTCAGCCTGGTGCCCAACTATCTCCTACATCACTCTCATGTATCTTTATCGTTTTCTCTCTTAAACATGTCCTAACGTGTCAGCTGTTGTTCATCTCAAGATGGGCAGGCATTGAGAGGACCCAGAAATGAATGATGTTCATCTTCTTTAGGGCATCATTGACTTGAAAGTGACAATCACTGAACTGAGTCCCGAGAAGAAAAGACCCATGGGGGCTGTCTTTACAGGTGTGTCAAGTGGGCATTTGCACAGATGCCATGCTTAGAAGGCAATGGCACCCCACTCCAGTACTCTTGCCTGGAAAATCCCACAGACGGAGGAGCCTGGTAGGCTGCAGTCCATGGGGTCGCTAAGAGTCGGATATGACTGAGTGACTTCACTTTCTCTTTTCACTTTCCTGCATTGGAGAAGGAAATGGCAACCAACTCCAGTATTCTTGCCTGGAGAATCCTAGGGACGGGGAAGCCTGGTGGGCTGCCGTCTATGGGGTCACACAGAGTCGGACACAACTGAAGTGACTTAGCATAGCATAGCATAGCATGCTTAGAAGGGCCTCAAACTTTGTTTAATGCTCTTCAGTCTCCAACTTGAAAATCCTAAGAAAAAAGTTCTGAAATGGGCTTTGCATTTTCTCTAAGTTTATTTGAGTTTATTTATTTGGCCGTGTTGGGTCTTAGTTGCATCTTGCAGGGTCTTTGTTGCATTTTGTTGTGGTGCTCGTGCTCAGTGGTTGTGGCGTGTGGGCTTAGTTGTCCCACACGATGTGGGATTTTAGTTACCTCACCAGGGACAAACCCATGTCCCTGGCGTTGGAATGCAGATTCTTACTGACTGGACCAGCAGGGGAGTCCCTGTATTTTCATTGTGCAATGGACCCTCATGTTGAGCAGCTGGTCCTAGGCCTAATCTAAGTTCATATAGCTGAAAAATGAAAAGGCTAGTGTACAAATGAGGTAAGTGGGGCTCAGGGAAGTTAAATATCTCAGTCAATGGTGGTGCCTGATTTCTGATTTTCTTTTTCTGACTCCTGGGTGCA
Source organism: Tragelaphus eurycerus (assembly GCA_935064755.1). Lineage (NCBI taxonomy): Eukaryota > Metazoa > Chordata > Mammalia > Artiodactyla > Bovidae > Tragelaphus > Tragelaphus eurycerus. The sequence continues at coordinate 2,740,620 of CAKXYN010000075.1, read as the reverse complement.
TATGCACAATAGCGCTAACACAGTCATCAGAACTGATGCTCAACATCACCATTCAGGCTCCACTCTGATCCAGAACTTCCTCTTTCCCTTCTTCTATGTCCTCACATTATTGGAAGCTAGTTTAGTTGTTAAAGCAACTCACACTAAATTGACCAGAGGTAAATGCATTATCCTCTTCCTGCTCACAGTGAATTTTATTTTCCTCTCTGAACCCAATGTAAACATTTTCATGGTGGATGTTTCAGGCACTGTGGCAGGAAGGAAAGAAGGAAGGAAGATTCAGAACCCTCCAGACCCTTAAGATCCCAGTACAGAGCTGAGATTGCATGACCTGATCCTCAGTGCTGGATTCCTAGTCCCTGATGGGTTGCAGAAACAATTTGTTCAGCAGCTTTCAATATATACATGAGCACAGGTCTTTTCTGTAAAGAGCAGAATATGAACATCACCTACTCTCCAAAACACAATACCATGCCTGTAAATCAGAAACAAAACAACTTCCTTTGAACCGCAGTGTGTTGCATTGTTTAGGACAAGAAAATAGCCAATGAGCCAGTAGCTCTAGACTCTTCCTGCCTGCAGGCTTCAATTGTCTTATCTGCTTCCTCCCTCCCTGGGTCACCAGCTTCAGTCTGCAGTTGTATTTAAATATGATGTGACTGGTTTCAGATTCAACAGCTGCCTCTCATCCCTTATAAGGAGGTTTTGGGTACTAAAAGACTTTCTTTCCATTGAGCAGGATTATCACTTCAGTCTTTGTCCGGAGCCGGTTTGGATTAGCACTCCGCCCATGACAAAGGTCATGAGGAAGGAGGCTCAATAATGCAAGGGCGAGATCGAGCCTCAGGGGCCCCTTGGAGGTTCTCGAGCATCTACCCCAAAAAAGCCGGAGTCTGCCTACTTTCTGCTTTGTGTTCTCACCTCTGACTTTACAGGGGGTTGTCCCCCACTACCTTTGTCTGAAAAAAGAGCTAACTTACAACTCCAGTTAATAATTCCTGGGTGTGACAGTGTTTCAGCCTACAAACTCCTTTTGGAAATCCTCTAGCCTACTTGAATAGGTTTTTCCAGCCACATGTGATTGTTTAGAGCCTCCCAACTCTGAGAGGCATGAGATGTTCTAAACTGTCTAAATACAGATTCCTTTGAGCAGTTAAAAGATTGATTAGAAATTGTATTGGTGAAGGGTTTTTCACTTGTTGGGCCAATGTTTGCTGCTAAGTCTCCATATCCCTTACCTACTGTGTCCTTGGCAGTGTATTGATTGATATCATTGGTTTATAGAAATGTAAGTAGTAGCTTTAATGTTTGTAACCTTGGACCCTTGAGTTAATTCTTTTTCTTGTTACAACCCACCACACCTTTGCCCTATAGAAATGCAACTCCAATGCCTTTGGGGGGTGGTGCCTGACTTTAGAATAATCACCTTTAGAGAAAATAAGTTCCTTAAAATGTTAATAGGCCTCCGGGCCAGAAGATGATGTAACTCACCTAAACTTTTGCGTATGATAGGTTTGAAAGCCTGGCTCAGGGACTGCTGTCCCTGCATGACTCCACCCCTTTCCCCATTATCCTCTATGCATAACTTAAGGTATAATAACTACTTTGAAAAATAAAGTGCGGGGCCTTGTTCACCGAAGCTTGGTCTCCCCGTGTCGTTCTTTCTCTTACCTTCTGGCTGAATTATTCAGCCTCCTCTCTCCACAAAATGTTCTCACTGAATTTCCTTCTCACTGAGCTATCATTTCATCCGCTTTTCTTCACTGAATTTCCTCCTCACTGTACTATCTTCATTTTCATCACTCTTTATATCTTTAATTAATATTTTAATAAGCAATTGTTTCCTGATCGCCTATGCCGTGGATCCACTGGGGCTGGACCCCGGCAAGTCTTATTTTAGAAGTTCAAGAAATGAGAGCATGGGGGCCGGGGGGGGGGGGGGGGCGGTAGAAAACAGCCCCCGCCCCCCGCCCCACTGGAGACTGGTTCCGTGATAGTCTGACCTAAAGTCCTAGACCAGAGGCTTGTTGAGAACAATTTATTGGTTACTTTTAATTCTTTCTTGACTCTGGGCTCCAGAGAGTCTTTCCTGGAAGGATTCATTTGCTTTGATTTATTTTTCTAAAGCATTTTTTTAAAGATATTTTCCTGGAAACATTTAGCCTTACTTTCCTGATAAATATAGTTTTGGTTCAGTGAAAGTGAAAAGCGAAGTGAAGTAGCTCAGTTGTATCTGACTCTTTGTGACCCCGTGGATTGTAGCCTACCAGGCTCCTTCCTCCATGGGATTCTCCAGGCAAGAATACTGGAGTGGGCTGCCATTTCCTTCTCCCAATTGGGGATCTTCCCAATCCAGGGATCGAACCAGGGTCTCCCGCATTGCAGGCAGACACTTTAACCTCTGAGTCACCAGGGGTTCAGTAGTAGCCAGATTTAGGAGACATAAGTTCAATCCCTGGGTCAAGAAGATCTCCTGGAGAAGGAAATGGCAACCCACTCCAGTATTCTTGTCTGAGAAATCCTATGGACAGAGGAGCCTGGTGGGCTACAGTCCGTGGGGTCACAAGGAGTCAGACGCGACTTAGTGACTGAACAACAAGTAGCCAGATTTGCCTGGTATATGTTTTACCTCTCTCCTGAGAATTGAGGGTGAGTGACTTCTCACAATGGTCCTAAGAGAGAAGGCTCATTTTAGACCTGGAGATCTAAGCCTCAGAGCCAAAATGCTGGCAGGCCCCAAGAGCAGAGTCACTGTCCACCCTTTCAGTGGGATAGTGAACAGGGAAGTTCTCTGAGAAATTCTCGTTGAGGCCGTGTGGAAGAGACTGACTTGAAAAGAAATGGAGAATAAAAGGGAGCTGTTACAAAAAGGATAAATGACTCATTCTAGCATCAGAGACTCTCAGTGGATAAGGCATAGAGGAATTAGGCAGTCTGGGATCTTCTTAACTGGTAGGATTCCAGAGGTCAAAGGAACCCTGGATGTTTGGGATGTGTAGCGTAGAGAGCCAGTGAAGAGTGAACAGAGTCTAAGAGGGTGGAATAAGGGCTCTGACAGGTTGAAATAGAAGGCATTGGATGAGCTGGTCTGGAGGTAGGTTTGGTAGGCAAGATCTAGCCTAGACATGGATTTGGGTGCTTTCTGAGACTTCTGTCCATTGGTTAGTGATCTTCTGGCATAATTACACTTAGCCTAGTTAAATCCTTCTACACGTTGTGTATTAGCAGATATTCCAAGAGTTGAGAAATCATATTTTCTTTAGTTTGTGTATGATAAGTCCCCTACATATGAATGAGTTCCATTCTAAGAGCATGTTCATAAGTCCAACAAAGTTAGCCTAGGTACCCAACTAACACAGTCAGCTATATAGTACCGTGAAAGTGAAAGTGTTGGTCGCTCAGTCGCTCTTTGTGACCCCCATGGACTATAGCCACCAGGCTCCTCTGTCCATGGGATTTCCCCAGGCAAGAATACTGGAGTGGGTTGCCATTTCCTACTTCAGGGGATCTTCCTGACCCAAGGATTGAATCCAGATCTCCTGCATCTCCTGCATTGGCAGGCAGATTCTTTACCATCTGAACCACCAGGAAAGTCCAAAAATATTGGAGTGAATAGCCATTCTCTTCTCCAGGGATCTTCTCAAACTCAGGTCTCTTGCATTGCAGGCAGATTCTTTACAATGAGCCACCAGGGAAGCCCATATAGTACTGCACTATAATACATTAAAAATACTGTACAAATAATACATAAAATACAAACATAAAAAATTAACATTTTTAATCTTACAGTACAGAACCTTGAAAAGTACAGGAGTACCAGCTACATAAGCATTACTTTTTTGCTTCCAGACATCCTGGCCTTGAAATAAAGATACTGTACTCCTCTCCTCCAGGAGCCTCCCAGGTGGCACTAGTGGTGAAGAACCTGCCTGCCAATGAGGAGACGTAGGAGAAACGGGTTCGAGACTTGGGTTGCCAGATCCCCTGGAGGAGAGCATGACAAGCCTCTCCAGTATTCTTGCCTGGAGAATTGCACGGGCAGAGGAGCCTGGCACACGAAGGTCCACAGGGTTGCAAAGAGTCAGACACGACTGAAGGGACTTGGCACAGCACTGCAGTACTGTTCTCTATACAGTACGGCATAGTACAGTTCACAAAAACACAAGCGCTTGTAGAGGAGGCACGCAGGTGACAATGTATGCCAGACACCTGGACTAATTTATGTGACTGGACATGTGAACCCACGCTTGCATCTTTTCAAAGTTTGCAACTTGAGCTCATATGTAGGGGACTTGGACTGTACTCTTCAGGAGCGGTGTGTGTTTGTGCATATGTGTGCTTTTTGGATCAGAACTGAGAGAAGATACAGCATTTAAGAAAACTAGAGAACAATTCAGAGAAGGCAATGGCACCCCACTCCAGTACTCTTGCCTGGAAAATCCCATGGATGGAGGAGCCAGGTGGGCTGCGGTCGCGAAGAGTCGGACACAACTGAGCGATTTCACTTTCACTTTTCACTTTCATGCATTGGAGAAGGAAATGGCAACCCATTCCAGTGTTCTTGCCTGGAGAATCCCAGGGACGGGGGAGCCTGGTGGGCTGCCATCTCTGGGGTTGCACAGAGTTGGACATGACTGAAGCGACTTAGCAGCAGCAGCAGCAGCACCAGCACCAGCAGAGAACAATTCAGAAGGTTAAAAAAAATGTCTCTGTGGAGGGGAGTATTGTTTCCTCACAGCCCATTGAAAGTGGATGAAAAACCAGGAAGGGCAGTTGGTCTGCCTTTTCGAGGGCTCAGACACTCCCCTGCCTGGCTTCCTATCTTGCAGAAGGGCTGTCATTTTCTCCCTTTTGCAGATGGCCAAGTTAAGCCTCACTAAGGGTATACAGCCAGCCTGAAGCCCCATGTTAAGAGGTTTCTCAGAGAGGAGACCCTAGGTCTCTATCCCACAGTTCCAGAATATCCCCCTCTTTAGGGTTTGCCCTCACTGAGAAATTTCCCAGAAATGCACACAATCCAAACACACTGCTTATTGAAGACCACTGCCATTCTGTTAACTTTTCTATTTTCTCCACATTTCCCCCATCCTTTCACATTATTTTTCTTTTTTAAAGATTTTTATGATGTGGACCATTTAAAAAAATCTTTGCTGAATTTGTTACAACATTGCTTCTGATTTATGTTTTGCTTTTTTGGCTGTGAGGCGTGTGGGATCAGTTCCCTCATCGGGGACTGAACCTGCGTCCCCTCTGCAGTGGTAACTCGGACTCTTAACCACTGGACCGCCAGGGAAGTCCCTCACGTTTTCAATGACCATTTCAGTCCAGGGAAAGTTCTGTGATAGAAGCTTCATGTTTTTCTCAGGAACTTTCTTGCTGATTCCTTTCCCCTTTGGACATGTCTCCATCCATGCCCCCGAGCCGCATTGTCTTGACTATCCTTAAGAAGAAACTGAGAGGGGGAACAAGCCTGTGAGAATTTTCCAAGGCAGAATGACATTCTCTTGTTAGAAGCTGTCCTTCTCCAAGCGAACAGTAACTGCCTGACTTATGGACTGGTGAGAAGACGAGAAACAACAGAGGTGAATGGAAGGGGGCAGATCTGCTATTTCTGCCCTTGGAGACACCTCTAACTGGCAGTTATTATAACCTGAAAGAGCAGAGTCTACCCTTCTGTGTCTGGAGGTGAGGTAATCTCACAGGTCTGCCATAACCTCTGATGGCTCACACACTGTTCTTTCCAGGGGGCCTGAGGCAGGGAACAAGAGACTGTGTTTGCTGCTGTTAAAGAATACCTTTCTCTTGTTCTTTCTCTCAAAAATATTCGTACAAGAGCAATGTTCTATTCAGCCTGCCATTATGCTAAAAGCTTTTTCTTGGAAGACAATAGCTGTTCTCAGGAAAAAAAAAAGATTTACACGGGGTCCCCAGGGTGTAATGAGCTACCACACAGCACCTGCCTCGGGTTGGGAGTTGTCACTTGTAAGTGGTTTTAAATTAGAACGGAGTGGAAAAATACACAGTTACAGAATTCCCCTTTTGGCTTCTTTGCAAATCATTTTCCACCTTCTCTGGCCTTTGTCTCTTCCTGAGACACCTGATCAGGTATGAAGAACAGAACTTTCCAATGAGGAGAGTGTGAAGTGACAGCAACGGTCCAAGGGAAACAGAAACCTGAAGTGGAAACCTCTCCCTCTTGGAAATTTCTGTTTCGGTTTTGTCCCCCACCTCTCCTGGAGGCACTTGGGGCTGAGTACTGCTAAGGGATCATTGAATTTTAGAGCTTCAGCATCCGTAGACTGTGGAGTCCAGATTCCTCCATTGCTAGTGAGGGATTGGAGGTCAGATGCATGAACTGACCTGTGTTCGTCTCCCAGCTGGTTGATGGCAAATGGGGTTTGAAACTTCAGACCTCTAGTCTCCTGATTAAATTAAGTGCTTTTCTCTCTCTCCTTTTTTTTTTTTTTTTGGTAATGCATTGCTGTTGACAAATATTAGAACTAAAAAATGAGCTACAAGAGTATGAAAAACTTCTCTGTATGGAAATTTTTTAATGAAAAAAAAAGTTAGAAACAGTGAATTGTAACCTTTTCTTGTCTTATAGTTTCCATCTTTTCAGGCAACCAGGGCTAGGAACCATAGTAGACATTAGGAAGACAGAGATGAATAGGATGTGATTCTAGTCTTTGAGACACTCTTGATAAGCATTGTGTTTGTGTGTATGACTTGTGTGCAAACAAGTCATTATGATACAGAAGTTATACAAGAACAAAGTTCAGTGGAAGCACTGAAAAGAGAGCCTTTTTCTTCTTGGCAGAATCAAAGGGGGACTGGCACCCAGGAGGGACAGCTTTGTAAATCCCATGTGCGTGACGATCCTTTATTGACACACCGTTGCTTTTAAAGAAATCTCAGTGGATAATCCCAAAACTATTTAAAGAACTGTTTAAATCTTTCTTGAGAAGACATGAAAAGGAGAATATATAAAATGCATGCAAACCATCGTAAATTCATCTTTTTTCATCTTCTTACTGTTACCAATCTATACATACAAATAGAGGTTCACAATAATCCCACTATTTTTCAATACAAACCTTTAAAACTATGACATTTAGATCAGTTAAGTGTCTCCTTTCTACTTCCCATTTTGGCCCAGTCACTCTACGAAAAGGAAGATGAAGAATTCTTTCTCCTTCCAAGGCTGGTTGGAGGCAGTGGGAAAAACTACAAAATCTTACAGTTGAATAGTTTTGCTCATTATACCCAATCATGTAGTTTACTCTTACAGAGTTTTTACGTAATATATCATTTTGTCCTTATAGTTCCTTTGTTCTATAAAAACTGAGATTCAACATCAATGCCACTGGATCTGTGTCTTGAACTCAGACTATTGCATGCAGTGACATGGAGGTGTGTCTTCCCAAGCAGGAAAATCGCTTTTGTAGAGACACGGAGGTCTGGAAATAATCGCTGTGAACATCTCAGGGTGTCAGAACTCAGGATGGTAGATTGAGTATGGGATCGGAAAATACGGTGGGAAAGGTAAATTGGGCTGAGTTTAAAAATATGCCTTATTTTTCATATTAGTTTCTCCTGAAGGCAATGATGAACTAATAGGTTGCTGTTAAAAGCAGAGAAATGACAAGATCAGATTTGTTTTGGAGGAAGATCTTGTGGCAGTAATGTAGGGGATGGAGGAGGAAATGGCAATGTACTCCAGTATTCTTGCCTGGAAAATTCCATGGACAGAAGACCCTGGAGGGCTGCAGTCCCTGGGTCGCAAAGAGTCAGACCCAACTGAGCACACACAATGCAGGGGCAGTCTGGAGTGAGAACATGGTGACATGACACTCAGCACAGAGTTCATAAGCATTTAGACCCAGATTCAGACTCACTGGGGTCCTGGTCTTGACTCTGCCATTTATTAGCTTCATGAGCTTGGAAAATATGTTTCAACACTTTATGCCGAGGTTTCTCCATTTATAAATTGCAGATGACAACAGTACCTTCTTCACAGGCCAATCTGAAGCTTGTAAAAAGACTTAGGGCATGGTACACACTATTCAAGAAAAAATAACAACTGTTAGTCTTCTACCTGGTTGATAAGATTGACAGGGAAGATGCTGCTGCTGCTGGTAAGTCGCTTCACTCATGTCCAACTCTGTGCAACCCCATAGATGGCAGCCTACCAGGTTCCCTCGTCCCTGGGATTCTCCAGGCAAGAATGCTGGAGTGGGTTGCCATTTCCCTCTCCAATGCATGAAAGCAAAAAGTGAAAGTGAAGTAGCTCAGTTGTGCCCGACTCTTAGCGACCCCATGGACTGCAGCCTACCAGGCTCCTCCGTCCATGGGATTTTCCAGGCAAGAGTACTGGAGTGGGGTGCCATTGCCTCCCAGGGAAGATAAGTCTATGGAAATGGGAGGGGTCGGGGTCTGAATTTAGGAGATCTGTCTAAGTTAGGAGTGAGAGGCCTTGGTGGATTAACAGAGAATAAGGATGAAGAAGAAGGAGTTGAACTATTTCTCCTTTGGGTGATGGGTGCACAGTTTAATACCAAGAGAAAAATACTTGAGAGAGTAAGCCTGTTGTGAATGGATATTGAGTTCAGTTTTGGAAATATTCATTTCCAGAGGCCTGCAAATTATATAACTCAGATTAAACATGATTATAAAGCCAATATGCTATAAAATATAATCTATTTCAGAGGGAAATAAAACAAAGTTTGCATTACCTGAATAATTTTCTCAATTATCAAGGATACTATAAGTTGACTCTATGTGGTTACTGAAGCAGAAACACGTAATATATTTCATCAGAATCCATGCCAAAACTGTTATATCCTGTAAATATGTTCATAGGATTTAACAATTTATATCTTTTCAAGGTAATTAACTGTTTACAGAATGTTTATATGTGATTAACTGTTCCTCACAATAGCTCTGTGAGGTAAAGAAAAAAAAATTACATTTGTGGTTTCTATTTTTAGCTGATAAAATTGAGGCCCTAAAAAGTCATGTGGTTAGTAAGAGCTGGAGCTCAAATTTATCCCCAAATGCTCTAGCTCCATAACCCTAATTCCATATTCTAGGACCTTTCAGCTCTTCAGTCATGAGAGAAAATCCTTTATCGCTGAGGTGCAATTCCCTGCATGTAAAAATACTTGTTTATACTGCAGGTAATACATTCTAGGCTTCTCCATTGTGCTTAGTACCTGTGTAGCCCCATTAACATTAATAACCCTTAATTTTTTAAAAAAATCTGTACCACAAGTCCTTTAATTAATAATTAATTCATTTATTTTGTCTTTTTCTGTAAACTTTTTTTAAAACTTATTTTTAATTGAAGGATCATTGCTTTGCAATATTGTTGGCTGTGAACATCTCAGGGTGTCAGTAGGCATCAGCCATAGATATACCCATGTCCCCTCCCTCCTGAACCTCCCTCCCATCTCCCACCCCATCTCAACCCCCTAGGTTGTCCCAGAGACCTGGTTTGACTTCCTTGAGTCGTACAGCAAATTCTCACTGGCTGTCTATTTGACATATGGTAGTGTACATGTTTCCATGCTACTCTCTCCATTCAAAAATAAGGAATGCTTCACAAATTTGCATGCCATCCTTGCTCAGGGGCCATGCTAATCTTCTCTGTACTGTTTTTCAATTTTAGTGTATGTGCTGCTGAAGTGAGCACAACAATTTATTTTTATTTTTTGCCATTGATACCATGAAATTCCATGTTGGAATAGAATAGCCCTTGTAATTTTAGTAAAATCTAAATCTTTCTGCCTTCACAAAACTCTTGTCACCTGTATCTTACCCCTTAAGCACTCCATACCCTTCAACCACACTCATCTTTCTATTCCTCGAACACAGCGACTAAATTATCTTCCCCAGGCCTCTGGGTTTGCTGTTCCCTCTGAGTGAAAAACTCTACCTCCGTAGCTTGGCAAGATTGATTTCCTCTATGTCTTATATTATCCTTGCTCAGGTTTAGGAAACCTTCCTGGGTCGCCATATGTAATGTTCTTTCACTTAGAACCTCATTATTACATGACCCTGTTCTATCTTCCTCACAGCCCCTACATCTGAACTCCATATGGACACAGATTACAGGCTGTATTTTTTCACTGTTGTATCTCTAGGGCCTAACAGTTCCTGCAGAAACCTGGTGCACACTCAATATTTATTGAACAAATACATGAAGTCTTTGCATCTAGTTTTCCTTCCACCCACAATGCAGGGACACCTCTTGAAAAGTTAACTTTTTCCTTAGCTATTTCATGGGTTACTCTCAGGTAGCCTCAACTGTACTCATAAAGTAGCTGTTGGATATAGTCAACCTTATTGCCACTCCATTCTTCCCTGATGCTTGGGCTTGTTTTGTTAGTTGTCAGCTGTCCTTGAAGCTACTGAAAGGATTCTTGCTACTGCCATTTCTGGGTTTTCAGAAAGTTGCTTAATTCCATGTAAAGTTGGGGGGATTAGCACTCTCTAAAACTCCCCAAAACAATGCTGCTTGGCAACAAAGTGCCTTAAGTTTCCTCTGAAAGAAGCTCCTCCTTCTTACACTGGACAGGGACAAACTGGCAACCCATGTCTCCATTATTCAGATGTTTTTCTTTCTCAGAGTCCCTCACCTAAGACCTGAAAACTCATACTCCTGGTCTTCCAGCCCCAAATCCTAAGGCTTCCCTGCCTACCAGCACATGTTCTCAAGGGTGGGTCATGACCAATCTTCCAGTTCCCCAGATAATCAAACTCAGTTTACCAGGCTGCACTAACCAGACACTCTGATTCATCTATTTCATGGATGTCTCATAACATGACTGGCTTCCCAGGTGGTGCTAGTGGGTAAAGAATCCACTGCCAATGCAGGAGATGCAAGAAACCTGGGTTCGATCCCTAGGTCAGGAAGATCCCCTGGATTAGGAAATGGCAACCCACTTCAGTATTCTTGCCTGGAAAATTCTATGGACAAAAGAGCCTGACTGGTTACAGTCCATGCGGTTGCAAGGAGTTGGATGACCGAGCACACATGTGCAACATGACCATGAATTTGTTATTAAAATTCCTTATTTTAATAGAAAAGGACAATGTAGTTTATTATTTATGGATATTTATATAAATATAGAAAAAGTATAAAACCATGCTGAAAAAAAAATAATACCAGATTCAAAATAGTGATTCCATCTGAAGATGGTGGTGCATAAAGAGGAAAAAAATGAATATTCATTGGGGAGTTTGAATTTCTTAAAGGAAAAGAATTTTAACGAAGATATGACAGAAAGTGTGAGCTTTTAAATCTGGATGGGCAGGCACATGAGTGTCTGTCCTATTGATTTTTGGATTTCCTACTATATTTGTATTTCATATTTAAAATTTAAATTAAAATTTAAAATGTTAACATGTCATCCTTAATCAAAAATTGATAAACTAGTATAAAATATTAAATTAACCACATATTTTTCATCTTATTATTCCCTAAGCAATTGCTTTTAACAGGTTCATATTTTTCTTCAGTGAGCGTGCGCACATACACACACACACACACGTATACACTCACACAGAAACACATGAACTCATGCATACTGATTCCTGAAATTTAGACTTAATGAACTTAAATTAGCCTTCCTGACAATTCTGTCCTGTGAAAGTCCAAATCTCTTTCCCATGAATTTCAAGATTGACAACCTCACTAAATTCTGTATTACCAATTATACTCCCACACAAATGTAGGAGATTATTTTCCTCCAGGGCCCAACCAACAATGGATTTACCAGTCTTCTACATTTTCCTGTTAGTTAAAAAAATTAATCCCTTTCTCTCAAAATACCATTTCAGTGTTATTTCCATTTGAATCTCTTTGTGCATTACTCAAGTGATACATATTTCTAAATGTTATTTATGTATCTTCCTTTTAAGTTACTCAATTTTAAGAGTCATCTATTGTTTTATTAGATGCTTTGTCTTTTCCTAAATGATGTAATAGGAGCTCTTTGTATATTAGAAATATTCTTTGTTAAACATTGATTTATTTAGCAAATATTTATTAAATATTGATCATTGTTTTAAGATAGGGCGTCAAATGGTTGATGTTTTCTCCTAGTCTTTCACTTCTTTTTAAATTTGTTAACATCTTTGTTTAGTTTTCATAGAGTCTAGTATAATAATCTTTCCTTTATACTTATGAAAGTAATGTGTTAGGGAAAAAATATGATTTTTAAAGATGATGGAAGTAAGGCCCAGTGAGTTAAAAGCGACTTGTGCATGGTTGCATAGCTATTAAGTATGAAGCCAGAAATTGGAAACTGGGTATTTTATAATAACAACAATTGCTTTATTTTAAATGCAACACTTATAAAAGAATTCATGTAACATAAAGGTCTAGGTTAAGAACAATAAAATGGACACCCAGGGATATACTGCCCATTTTAAGAAATGGAGCATTACTCCATATTTTAACCCCTGTAATCCTTGTTCCTATGTGTGTGCTCAGCCATGTCTGACTCTTTGCGACCCATGGACTATAGCCCACCAGGCTCCTCTGTCCATGTGATTTTCCAGGCTGGAAACACTGGAGTGAGGTGCCATTCCCTTCTCCAGGGGATCTTCTTGACCTAGGGATTGAATTTGCTTCTCCTTCATTGGCAGGTACGTTCTTTACTACTGTGACACCAGGGAAGCCCCTTGCTCCTATGATCCCACAATTTCTTCATTTGAGTAACTATCATCCTGGGTTTGTGTGTTAAGTGGTCTTTTCACATTTATATATCTCTAAACAACCTACTGTCAAGCCTGCTATTTGGGGCTTTAGGTAAATGGAAACATACTGTGTATGTAAATCTTGTGTTATAATGGGCTTGTTTTGTTAATAACATTTGACACTGAACCATATAACATGCTGGAGTTGCATCTGAGCCATTCATTTTCACTATTGTGTGATACTCCCAGGTATCAGTTTAGGTCTGTTCATCCATTTTACTGTTGATGGCCAACTGAAATGTTTACAGTTTTGTTTTGTTTGCTATTACATACAGAATATGTGTACAAATAAAGAGCCTTTTGATGAGGGTGAAAGAGGAGAGTGAAAAGTCTGGTTAAAACTCACTATTAAATAAACCAAGATCATGGCATCCAATCTTATCTCTTCCTGGCAAATAGAAGGGGGAAAAGTGAAAGCAGTAACAGATTTCATTTTCTTGGGCCCCAAAATCACCGGTGGATGGTGACAGCAGCCATGGAATTAAAAGATGCGTGCTCCTTGGAAGGATAGCTATGACAAACCTAGTGCACGCCTGCTAAACTGCTTCAGGCCTGTCCAACTCTTTGTGCCCCTATGGATTGTAGCCCACAAGGTTCCTCTCTCCATGGGATTCTCCAGGCAAGAATACTGGAATAGGTTGCCATGCCCTCCTCCATGGGATCTTCCTGACCCGGGGATCAAACCCACATCTCCTGTGGCTCCTGCATTGCAGACCGATTTTTACTGCTGAGCCACTGGGAAACCCATGATAAATCTAGGCAGCATATGAAATTTAAAAAGCAGAGACATCACTTTGCTGACAAATGTCTGAAGTGTCAAAGCTATGGTTTTTCCAGTAGTCATATACAGATGTGAGAGTTGGATCGTAAAGAAGGCTGAGAGCCAAAGAATTGATGCTTTCAAACTGTAGTGCTGGAGAATACTCTTAAGATTCCCTTGGACAGCAAGGAGATCAAACCAGTCAATCCTAAAGGAAATCAACCCTGGATATTCACTGGAAGGACTGATGCTGAAGCTGAAGTTCCAATACTTTGGCCACCTGATGTGAAGAGCCAATTCATTGGAAAAGACCCTGATGCTGGGAAAGGTTGAGGGCAAGAGGAGAAGGGGATGACAGAGAATGAGATGGTTGGATGGCATCACCAATTCAATGGATATGAATTTGAGCAAACTCTGGGAGATATTGAAGGACAAGGAAGCCTGGCATGCTGCAGTTCATGAGATTGCACAGAGTTGGACACAACTTAGTGACTGAAGAATAGCAACAATTTAGTGTTTTGTTTCTGGTGGCCCTCAAGATTTTCTCACTAACTTTGGTTTTCAGCGCTTTGACTATCATCTATATAGGTGAGATATATGTAGATATGCTTGTATCATTTATTCTGCTTAGAATTCTGTAAGCTCCTTGCATTAAGGATTGATTCCTTAATTTTTCTAATTTTTCATTGTTAGTATATAGAAATGCAAGTGATTCTTGTGTATTGATTTTGTATACTGCAACTTTGCTAAATTCACTGATTAGCTCTAGTAATTTTCTGATACTGTCTTTATGGTTTTCTATGTACAGTATCATGTCATCTGCAAATAGTGAGAGCGTTACTTCTTTTCCTATCTGGATTCCTTTTATTTCTTTTTCTTCTCTGATAGCTATGACTCCCAGAACTATGTTGAATAACAGTGGCAAAAGTGGACACTCTTGTCTTATTCCTAATCTTTCAGTTTTTCACCATTGAGAATAATGTTTGCTGTAGGCTTATCATATATGGCCTTTACTATGTTGAGGTAGATTCCTTCTATGCCTATTTTTTGGAGTTTTAATCATAAATAGGTACTGAATTTTGTCAATGGCTTTTTCTGCATCTATTGAGATGATCATATGGTTTTTATCTTTCAATTTGTTAATATGGTGTATCACATTGATTGATTTGCATATATTGAAGAATCCTTACATCCCTGGAATAAACCCAACTTGATCATGATGTATAAGCTTTTTGATGTGTTGCTGAATTCTCTGTTTGCTAAAATTTTGTTGTTCATCAGTGATATTGGCCTATAGTTTTCTTTTTGTGTGTCTTTGTATGGTTTTATCAGGGTGATGGTGGCCTTGTAGAATGAATTTGAATTGTTCCTTCCTCTGCAATTTTTTGAAAGAGTTTTAGAAGGATAGGCATTAGCTCTTCTCTAAATGCTTGATAGAATTCTCCTGTGAAGCCATCTGGTCCTGGGCTTTTGATTTTTGGGAGATTTTTGATCACAGTTTCAATTTCAGTGCTTGTAACTGGGTTGTTCGTAATTTCTATTTCTTCCTGGTTCAGTCTCAGAAGATTGAGCTTTTCTAAGACTCTGTCCATTTCTTCCAGGTTATATATTTTATTGCCATATAATTGTTCATAAGTCTCTTATAATCCTTTATATTTCTTCATTGTCTGGTATAACCTCTCCTTTTTCATTTCTAATTTTGTCGATTTGATTCTTTTTTTCTTGATGAGTCTGGCTAAGGGTTTGTCAATTTTGTTTATCTCTCAAAGAACCAGCTTTTAGTTTTATTAATCTTTACTTTGATCAATAAATGAACCTTTGATTTCTTTTTCATTTATTTCTGCTCAGATGTTTATGATTTTTTCCTTCTACTAATTTTTTTAATTCTTCTTTTTCCCGTATATCACTGCTTTAGGTGTAAAGTTAGGTTGTCTATTTGATGTTTTTCTTGTTTCTTGAGATAGGATTGTATTGTAATAATCTTCCCTCTTAGAACTGCTTTTGCTGCATCCCATAGGTTTTGAGTTGTTGTGTTCTCATTCTCATTCGTTTCTAGAAATTTTTTGATTTCTTCAGTAACCTGTTGGTTATTTAGAAACGGGTTGTTTAATCTCCATCTGTTTGTGTTGCTTACAGCTTTTTTCTTCTAATTGGTATCTAGTCCCAGAGCGTTATAGTTGGAGAAGATGCTTGGTATGATTTCACTTTTCTTAAATTGACTGAGGTTTGATTTGTGACCCAAGATGTGGTCTATTCTGGAGAATTTGCCATGTGTGCTTGAAAAGAAGGTGTATTCTTCTGCATTTAGATGGAATATACTGGAGATATCAATGAGATTCATCTCATCTAATGTATCATTTAAGCCTTGTGTTTCCTTATTAATTTTCTGTTTTGATGATCTGTCCATTGGTGTGAATGGCATGTTAAAGTCTTCTACTATTATTGTGTTACTGTCAATTTCTCCCTTTATGTCTGTTAGTGTTTGTCTTATGTATTGAGGTGCTCCTATGTTGGGTGCATAGATATTTACGATTGTCATGTCTTCCTCTTGGATTGATCCCTTGATCATTATGTAGTGTCCTTCCTTATCTCTTGTAATCTTCTTTATTTTAAGGTCAATTTTGTCTGATATGAGGATTGCTGCTCCAGCTTTCTTTTGCTTCCTATTTGCATGGAATATATTTTTCCATTCTCTCACTTTCAGTCTATATGTGTCTTGAGGTCTGAAGTGGGTTTCTTGTAGACAGCATATATATGGGTCTTGTTGAGGATTTAATCCATTTACATGTAAAGTAATTATTGATATATATGTTCCTATTGCCATTTGGGGTTGATTTTGTAGATCTTTTTTCTTCTGTTGTATTTCTTGACTATAGAAGTCTGTTTAACATTTGTTGTAAAGCTGGTTTGGTGGTACTGAATTCTCTTAACTTTTGCTTGTCTGAAAAGTTTATTTCTCCATTAATTTTGAATGAGATATTTGCTGGGTATAGTAATCTTGGTTGTAGATTTTTCCCTTTCAGTACTTTAAATATATCCTGCCATTCCCTTCCAGCCTGCAGAGTTTCTGCTGAAAAATCAGCTGTTAAGCTTATGGGATTTCCCTTGTATGTTACTTGTTGCTTCTCCCTTGCTGCTTTTAATATTCTTTCTTTGTTTAGTCTTTACAGTTTGATTAGTATGTGTGTTAGCATGTTTCTGCTTGGGTTTATCCTATATGGGACTCTTTGTGCCTCTTGGACTTTATTGACTATTTCCTTTTTCATGTTGGGGAAATTTTCAACTATAATCTCTTCAAAAATTTTCTCATACCGTTTCTTTTTCTTTTCTTCTTCTTCTTCTGCTGCTGCTGCTAAGTCGCTTCAGTCATGTCCGACTCTGTGCGACCCCACAGACAGAAGCCCACCAGGCTCCCCCGTCCCTGGGATTCTCCAGGCAAGAATACTGGAGTGGGTTGCCATTTCCTTCTCCAATGAATCAAAGTGAAAAGTGAAAGTGAAGTTGCTCAGTCGCGTCCGACCCCCAGTGATCCCATGGACTGGAGCCTACCAGGATCCTCCATCCATGGGATTTTCCAGGCAAAAGTACTGGGGTGGGGTGCCATTGCCTTCCCCCTTCTTCTTCTGGGACCCCTATAATTCAAATATTGGTGTATCTAATATGGTCCCAACGGTCTCTGAGGCTGTCCTCAGCTTTTTTCATTCTGTTTACTTTATTTTGCTCTTCAGAAGTAATTTCCACTATTTTGTCTTCCAGCTCACTGATTCATTCTTCTGCTTCAGATATTCTGCTCTTGATTCCTTCTAGAGTATTTTTAATTTCAGTAATTGTGTTGTTTGTCTCTGTATGCTTATTCTTTACTTCTTCTAGGTCTTTGTTAAGTGACTCTTTCATTTTCTCCATTTTGTTCTCAAGGTTTTTGATCGTCTTTACTATCATTATTCTGAATTCTTTTCCAGGTAATTTTCCTATTTCCTCCTTATTTATTTGGACTACTGTGTTTCTAGTTTCTTCCTTTATTTGTGCAGTATTTCTCTGCCTTTTCATTTTTTTAAGTTATTGTGTTTGAAGTCTCTTTTTTTCCCCAGGCTTCAAGGAAATTTGAAATCTTTCCTTGAAGAAGGTTGAATTCTTTCTTCCTTTTTGTTTCAGCCCTCCTAAGGTTGGTCCAGTGGTTTGTGTGAGCTTTGCATAGGATGAGATTTGTGCTGAGTTTTTGTTTGTTTCTTTGTTTCCTTTGCTTTTTCTTACTCAGCACAAGGCTGAGTGAGGTGGTAATCCTGTCTGTTGATGATTGGGCTTGTATTTTTGTTGTGTTTGTTGTTTAGGTGAGATGTCCTGCACAGGGTGCTACTGGTGGTTGGGTGATGCTGAGTCTTGTATTCAAGTGGGTTCCTTTGTGTGAGTTCTCACTATCTGATACTCTTTAGGGTTGGTTCTCTGGTAATCTAGGGTCTCAGGGTCAGTGCTCCCATTCTAAAGGCTCAGGGTTTGATCTCTGGTCAGAAACAAATATTTCACAAGTGGTTTGTTATGGCATTAAGGGAGAGTAAAACAAATATCCAAAAATGAGAAACCAAAGATGAACCCCAGAAAAATGGCAGTTACAAATCAGACAAATAATAATTAAAATAATGGAATATACACATATACATATACAACCATGAGCAAAGTGAAAACAGTCCAACAAAAATAAAGTACAGTAGATTGATCCAGCAAACAAAGGAGATCAAAAATTATATTTACCAGTTAAGAACAAAACTAACTTAAGCATAAACTGGAAAACAAAACTAAAGGAAAGTGTCAACTGGGGAATAAAGCAATGAAAACAAAACTAACAAATACATTGAGAGTAAAGGAAAGAAAGAAAGAATAGATATGCGAAGTTAAATAGAGGTAGATGAAAAAGATTTATATATATTAAAGATTAACTGCAAGGGGACAAGAACAGTAGGAAAGGCAAACAAAGGTATAAATGTAGAAAAAATATAATAGGTTTTAAAAATTAAAATTATAAAAAAAAGGAAAGAGAAAAAAAAAATGGAAGAAAGAAAAAAAGGGGAAGAAAGGAAAACTCCACAGAACTGCAAAAGCCCAATATAGAGGCAGAGGTTTATTGCAACAATAGAAAGTGTGACTGAATATATACGTATACACTCATAAGCGAAATCAAAGCAATCCAACAAAATTTAAGTACAATAGATTGACCTGGCAAACAAAGGAAATAAAATTATATCTCCAGAATAAAATGAATTAAAGCACAAACTGGAAAACAAAACTAAAGCAAGGTGCCAATTGGGGAATAAAGCAATGAAAATAAAACTAACAAATTTGTTGAGAGGGAAGGAGAGAAAGAAAAGAACTATAGATTGCAAAGTTAAATAGAGGTAGCTAAAGAAGATTTACATACATTAAAGATTAACTGCAAGGGGAAAAGAACAGTAGGAAAAGCAAACAAAGGAATAAATGTAGAAAAAAATAATAATAGGTTTAAAAAATTAAAAATTAAAATTAAAAAAAGAGAAAAGGTAAAAAGAGGAAAACTGCAGAACATCAAAAGCCCAATGTAGAGGCAGAGGTTTATGACAACAATAAAGAATGTGACTGAGGAAAAAGAAAAAAAAAAGTTCGAAAGCTTAATTGGATTTCTTAGTGTCAATAAAATCGACAACTACAACAGAGGAGGGGAAAAGGAAAACAAAAAGAAAAAAAAAACTCCAAAGGAATCTAAAGAACAAGTCAAAAAATAAGAATAATAAATGTTTTTCTTGAGTCTCTGCTGTCAGAGTCCTTTCCCTCACTGGGAGTCACAGTCTGCCTCACCTCCCTAGGATGCCATCCACCACTGTGCTGATCTCTGGACCTGCTGTGGGGGCAGTTCAGATTCTAATCTGGTCCCACTTCTGTGCGTTCTTGCCTCCAATGTCCACAGCTATCAGAGCGAGTGTGTTTACTTTTGTGGGAGCTCTCAGTGATCTTTTATATATTCCATAGACACAGCGTCTGCCTAATTGATCCTGTGGATTTAATCTGCATTTTATACAGCTGGTGGGAAGGGTTTGGATCTTCTTCCTTAGCCACACTGCCCCTGGGTTTCAATTGTGGTTTAATTTCCACCTCTACATGTGGGTCGTCCACTGAGGTTTGCTCCTGAGGCTGCCCTGGAGGACTTGGGTTTGCCCCTGGGAGGGCCAGGTGTGGAGGTGGTGCAGCTGCTTGGGTCACAGGGGTTCTGGCAGCACTCGGTACTCTGGGGGGTTGGTGGCTAGGGCAGCAGGAAATATAGTGCTCTAGAAGGGTTTGGCAACCAGTATTGGCCAATACGCTCCAGTATTCTTGCCTGGAGAGCCCCCAACAGAGAAGCCTGGCAGGCCACAGTCTACTGGGTCACAAAGAGTCGAACAGGACTGAAGTGACCCTGCACGCATAAACACAAGAATATTTTTTTGCCTGTGGCAGCTCTGCCCCAGTGAGAGCTGAGCGTGAAGGTGGCACAGCTGCTTGGCTTGTGGGGACCCGGGCAGTGCCAAGTGTGCAGGGACACAGACTGCCTCTGTAGCAGGAGTTATGGCGCTATCAGAGTCTTTTTTTGAGCCTTTGTAGCTGGTGATCAGAAGGCCTCTTTGGCCAGTCTTTCTTCGTAGCTCCGCCTGTTCAGGCACTAAGAGGGACCCCTGGGTGGGGTCCTACTCTGTAGTTCAGTGCGTCAGGCGCATTTGATGGGCCAGGCTCTCTGTTGTTCAGCTGCTGATGCTGACTTGTGGGGAGAGAGAGGCTATGGTGATGGTTCCATGCTCTTTGCGTGACTAAGCAGGATCACCTTGCTTCCATGGCTGCCTGGCTTTCCTTCACAGGCATTTCCCACCACAATCTCCTCCCTCACATCCCCTCGATCTGTCTCTCTGCAGTCAACAACAGCCCTCACATTGAGATTGCTCCACAATCCCTAAACTCCAGCTCCAAGCCACTGGACCTTCCAGGAGACCCATGTTCCTGCCCGGGCATATATATGGCTGCAGCAAGTAGTGTCTGATTCTCATTCCATTTAGGCAGGCACAGATCAGCTGTTTCTCTCTCAGCCTTAAATGTTTCTCCTCTGACTCAGACAATTGTCCTGATGTGGCGATTGGACCCCTGCTTCAGTTCCCCGACCCGCCGAGAGCAGGTCCAGTTCTACTAACACTCCTGTTTTTCTTCCTAGTCCCTTGGTCCTACTGAGTTTTGTGTTGTTCTATATATTCTTCAACACTGGTCAGGGACTCCTGTTTGCTCTCAACTGGTGTTCTGCATGCACTTCTGTGTCTGAAGGTGTATTCCTGATGTATCCGTGGAGAGAGTTGTACTCCATGTCCACCTCATCCTCTGCCATCTTGTTCTCTCACCATCAGCTTTTAATAGCACATTTGCAATACAGAGAGCCTATGTCTCTGTGCTCAACATTCAGAAAACGAAGATCATGGCATCTGGTCCCATCACTTCATGGGAAATAGATGGGGAAACAGTGTCAGACTTTATTTTGGAGGGCTCCAAAATCACTGCAGATGGTGACTGCAGCCATGAAATTAAAAGATGCTTACTCCTTGGAAGGAAAGTTATGACCAACCTAGATAGCATATTGAAAAGCAGAGACATTACTTTGCCAACAAAGGTCTGTCTAGTCAAGGCTATGGTTTTTCCAGTGGTCATGTATGGATGTGAGAGCTGGACTGTGAAGAAGGCTGAGCACCGAAGATTGATGCTTTTGAACTGTGGTATTGGAGAAGACTCTTGAGAGTCCCTTGGACTTCAAGGAGATCAACCTCCATTCTGAAGGAGATCAGCCCTGGGATTTCTTTGGAAGGAATGATGCTAAAGCTGAAACTCAGTATGGCCACTTCATGCGAAGAGTTGACTCATTGGAGAAGACTCTGATGCTGGGAGGGATTGGGGGCAGGAGGAGAAGGGGACGACAGAGGATGAGATGGCTGGATGGCATCACTGACTCGATGCATGTGAGTCTGAGTGACCTCCGGGAGTTGGTGATGGACAGGGAGGCCTGGCGTGCTGCGATTCATGGGGTCACAAAGAGTCGGACACGACTGAGCGACTGATCTGATCTGATGTCTCCGTGCCCATTTCCTCCAGCCTGAGCAAATAACTTTTCATTTCCTTCTACCCCCAAAACATGATATATTAGCCTGGGTCCTGGATTGAGAGAGTTTGGTACTCCTCTCACAGCAGTTTAAGTTTTACTTTGTATGAGAGGGCTCAAAGAAGGGGGTGCTGTTTTTTTGCCTGTTTATCAGCAGCTCGTGAGCATCTTGCTCATATCTCAAATTTCTATTTCATTTCTTTAAACATAGTTTTTTATATTATATTGTTATTTTATAGTGTTTTCCACAGATTGACTATCTTGCTGGAGGCCTTAGTTCCTACAGAAGAACTCAAAGATATTGTTATGTATATTCCTTGAGGAGTAACAACAGTTCAGTTCAGTGCAGCTGCTCAGTCGTATCTGACTCTTTGTGACACCGTGGACTGCAGCACTCCAGGCCTCCTTGTCCATCACCAACTCCCGGAGTTTACCCAAACTCATGTCCATTGAGTCGGTGATGCCATCCAACCATCTCATCCTCTCTCGTCCCCTTCTCCTCTTGCCTTCAATCTTTCCCAGCATCATGTTCTTTTCCTGTTTTAATTGATGCACTATAGTTTTCTGATTGTTCCTCTTGTTTCTGCATTCTGTACTTCCCTGATTAGCAACTGTTTGAATCTGCTCTTTGGAACTCTGAGGTCTAGGAGACTGAAGCCTTTATCTTGCAAATAGGAAAACTGAAAGGCTTTTGTGTCCAGAGCTTTCAGGGATTTCTTAAAATTTTACCTCTTCTACAAGCAGCCTTTCTTCCTCTCTTATATGCCACCAAAGCAGAAAAATCTGTTACTCCCTTGTTGGGATATAACACTCTTTGCACTCTTTGGAATTCAGTGCATTCAGCTGCTTTATGATATTAACCTCTGATAGATTCAAGAAAAGTTATGATGGATATGAAATCATGCAACTCAGATTGGGGCTTTAACCCATGATCTGTTCATTGAGAACAAACATCTGGTCTCAGGACTTAATGAAGCTCAGGTTCTTGATGTCTCATTGCAGAAAGAATTTAATGAGAGACAAAGTCATAGGTGAGAAGTGGATTTATTTAGAAAGAAATACACTCCACAGACAGAATGTGGCCTATCTTAGAAGGTAAGAGAGGACCTTGAAATATGATATGGTGAGTTTTTATTGGCTGGGTAATTTCATAGGCTAATAAGGCAGAGAATTATTCCAACTATCTTGGGGCAGGCATAGAGATTTCTAGGAATTGGACCACTCTCACTTTTTGATCTTTGATGGTTGGCTTCGAAACTGTTATGGTACTTGTGGGTGTGTCATTTAACTTATGCTAAAATCACTGCAGCCCATGAAATGAAAAGACGCTTACTCCTTGGAAGGAAAGTTATGACCAACCTAGATAGCATAGTCAAAAGCAGAGATGTTACTTTGCCAACAAAGGTCTGTCTAGTCAAGGCTATGGTTTTTCCTGTGGTCATGTATGGATGTGAGAGTTGGACTGTGAAGAAAGCTGAGTGCTGAAGAATTGATGCTTTTGAACTGTGGTGTTGGAGAAGACTCTTGAGAGTCCCTTGGACTGCAAGGAGATCCAACCAGTCCATTCTGAAGGAGATCAGCCCTGGGATTTCTTTGGAAGGAATGTGCTAAAGCTGAAACTCCAATACTTTGGCCACCTCATGCGAAGAGTTGACTCATTGGAAAGGACTCTGATGCTGGGAGGGATTGAGGGCAGGAGGAGAAGGGGACGACAGAGGATGAGATGGCTGGATGGCATCACTGACTCGATGCACGTGAGTCTGAATGAACTCCGGGAGTTAGTGATGGACAGGGAGGCCTGACATGCTGCGGTTCATGGGGTCGCCAAGAGTCGGACACGACTGAGCAACTGAACTGAACTGAACTGAATGTATTACAAGCTCAGTGAGGCTCAAAGAAGTCAGATCTGCTATCTTGAACCTAGTTAGTTCTAATAAATTTTCTTTTCTCCTGTGTCCATGGTCTCAGAGTCGGACATGAACTAACATAGCACAGCCACATGGCTATGTCATTCTTTTAAAGAATGCACTGTCTGCTTCCTGTCTTGGATAGATTATTATTCAGCTTTTTTTTTTTTTTCCTCTCCATTAGGATGAGAGAAACATTGTCCAGTGGCTTTCTACATGTTTTCTTCAAGAAAGCTGTTAAAAGTATTTAGTCTATTATTCTTCTCTTAATGGGAATTCTTACCCCTTCAAATTCCATTAATATTGCTTTCTCTATTGACTTTTTAGTTTCAATTATTAGATTTTTCACTTCTAGAAATTTATTCCATCCTTATCCACATCAGCATTTTGCTTTTAGAGTCTCATTCCTTGTTCATATCTCAAATTTCTCTCTCACTTCTTTCAACAGTATGTTTTTTTTTTTTTTTTTTAAATGTTGTTATTTTATATTGTTTCCCATCAATCTAGTATTTCATGTCTCTGCAAGTCTGGTATTCCTTCTTGTCTCTGCTGCCTCTCACTCATGGGGCCTTGTTTTCTGGTGTGTTTCATAATTGTTGACACCGAATCACTCATTTTTCTTGGAATTTTACCTCCTGGAGGTCTTTGAGGTCAAAATTGAGGCTGCTTTACTTAAGAAAGCATTTGTATTTGCTTTTGCTAGTTATCTGAGGACGCTAACAAATTCAGATAACTGTATTACCTTTCTTAAATTTGGGGACCACAGATGGATCATGAATTCAAATGAACGTGAAAATTTTCTTATAGTTGTAGACTCCTAGGGAAATTTTGAAATAAGCTTTTCTTGCTCTGCCTTTTTGTGAATCAAGAGTGAAGACTTTTGGGGGGTTGTCTCAGCTTTATGCAAGAATCTCTATTTGATGCCCCACCAAGGATAAGCCACATGCTTCACTTTCCTGCATCTCCTGCAGCTTTCAAAGCAAAAACTCATGGTCTCCAAGGCTTGGTAGAAATGTATGCTTTGATGCTTGCTTACCTTTCAAGACTTCTTTGGTCTCACTTTGTTTTTGGCATCTACAGATTTCTTTATTTAAGATCAGCTCAGCAAGGCATTGAAAATGATTTTGGAAAAAGAGAGTTTATTTTAGTATGATGGTTGTTTCATTTGGGGGATTGTTCAAAATATTTAGTCTATTATTCTGTTGGAAATGGAGGTTTTCACTCCTTGATCTTTTCACTTTACATGCTGCTTCTTTCCATTAGAAAGAAAAAATGAAACTATTTTTTGTTTACTATAATGGATAATATGAATTTGAAAGTCTGTTTGTGAATCTGAAATAGTATATCTGCTCTTCTATATTTAGATTTGACATTAGTCCTGCTGAAAGAATATTCTTTCTTTTATGGTTCTTGAAATACTCTTTTTTTCCTCTCCTAGCAGAGAATAAGGATTTTAATGAAGAAATAATTTGAAAATTTTAAATTAAGAATCCAACTCAGGACAGGTTTGCTCCAGTGCCTTTTACTTCTTTTCTTTGACATCATGCATATTATCAGACAAGTGACTTTTGGTTGGCTTTGTTCTTTGCCTTTAAGATGACTTGTTCACCTAGAGGTACCTCCTTTTTCTGATTTCAGTCACCCATACCAACACCATCATCAACACCAGAAACCTCCAAAAGACAAGTTATTTATTCCATCCCATCTGTCTGCTCTGTGAAACTAACTTGTGTTAGTTTCATATCTGATTCAGTCATATCTGACTCTTTGCAACCTCGTGGACTGCAGCCCATCCATGGAATTCTCCAGGCAAGCATACTGGAGTGTGTTGCCATTCCCTCTCATCCTAAAACAAAACATACACAGTCACATTGCAAGTCTGACTTACAAAATGCTGAGACTGTGTTGTAATGCTCTTTCTCTTTTCTTAAAAATCAGGATTGAATTTAATGGAATAACACTGATGTGAATGATATTACATCATCCACTTTGTTGGTGGTGGTTTCCTACTCCCATTCTGCAAACCAAGTTGGAGGGAAAAAAGTAGTTTGGTCACACAGGCTTTTGTAAACAAGAATCTCTCGAGGCCACAGCAGGGATATCACTACACTGATTTCAGTCGCAGGAGAAGATTCAGGAACATAGACTATGGGCTAAGTCACTGGGCATATGAACTGCCTGAAATGTGATCATTGAAATTTATGTCCAAAGCCACCTTGGTAATGATCTCCTGATGAAGTTCTGACCTTAAGCTGGTATGTGTGGTGCTGCCTTTCTGAAGCAACAGATGAATGCAGTAGGAGCTTCCGTGCCACAACTCAGAAGCAATTGGTGATGCCCCAGTGTTCTCTGTGTGCCCTCCCTGTAGCTGATTTTCTGTGGCTCATTGAATGTGGAGCCTAGGTGCAGCTGTGGGTTTTGACATCCCAGAATTTTATAGGGCAAGGGCATCCTTAACATGTACTGATGTGCATCTGGGTTGGAAGTGGCTATTCATGAAACTGACAGAGTAAAACCCTAATTAGAAAGACCCGCAGGTGCCCTGTACCCCGGGATACTTTAACAGAGCTGTCACTGTCTCCCCTCAGGCAGGATCATCCGGCTAGAACACTGAGCAAAAAACATTTTGTTCAATGTTCACCATAAATAACTCCCATCATTAGCAACGTGACAAGTGAAAAGACGACCTGCATGTCAAGAGACAAAGGTTTTTGTACGGTGGTTGTAAGGGGTGGTTCTGAAAACTTTTAGCTGCTGGGGAAGTAGATTTTACCTTCTGAGAGATGCTACTAGAAACTAGTGAAGTCAAATGGGTATGCCTCTCTGATCTTCAGCAGAATGAAGTTTAATTTGAGGTTTTGGAAACACTGTAGGCTGGGAAAGGGCTGCGGTGGAGGGACTTGACTTCGAATCCTGATTCACGTTAGTATTTTGTGGGAATTTTTCATTTCTTTGAAGCTCTATTTTTTGGTCTTTGCGATGGAGGGTTGTAAGTAATTCTTTGTTTAGGCTTAAAATGTAGCCCTGTTAATTAAGATTCTGAATTCCTTTGGGGGGGCAAAAAAACCAAAGCAAACCTATATACCTTATTGCACTCTGAATACGCTTGTGCAAACAGCCTTTATTCATACAATTGAAAAGATACATTGCCAGATCATATGGTAGTTTCTCAAGCTGTTATGGAAAGCAAGAGTCCTTATCTTAATTTCTTCTCAGTCAATAACAATTCCTAATTCGGAAGGAAGAGGAGAAAAGTAGAAATGGTACTCCTTTGAAGGAAGCTGTGATGTAATGATTTGGTGGACAACTTACATAGTTTAATTAAGCACTCTGATTGAATCAATATGTACCCAACAGTTCAGCCTGGCAATCAGCTTAATCTCATTAAATGTTGTTCAGGCCCCGATAATTGATTAATAATACATTATCATTTATGAATTATTGACTTCAAGTTATTATAATTGCACCTGCTTTGTTCACTGCATCTGCTGCCCACATGTTAATTATGAAATGCTCAAGCACTTTTCTTGGAATAACTTTAGAGATAAAGCTGATGGGGTTTTTAATGAAGTAAGATTATCTTTGGTTCAGAGCTGGCCTTTCTCAACCCTGTGTTGTTTAATAAAAGGGAGCAGACATTTGGCTTTTTAAAGCCTGGCTCTAAGAATTAAAGACGGAGTTGGCAGATCCCATTTGGCTTTTTAAAGCCTGGCTCTAAATTAAAGACGGAGTTGGCAGATCCCATGTTCAAGTTGGACGGTAAGCCCTTCTGAATGAGGTAGGTGATGTCAGCGTCCTAAGCCAGTGGATTCTACTTATTGAGAAAGAGCTTGCCTTAGTAGGGAGTGGGTTTCTTCTGGAAGAGATGGGGGCTTCCTTCATCAGTGGTCTGGGAGGAAAGAGAAGGCCTCACAGAGGAAAATAGAATTGGCAATGTGAAGGATTATCCTTAGACTGTGGGAGAAGAACTCCTTGGAACTTCTAACATCAAGGAAATGTATTACCTTGTCAATTACCAGTTGACATTGGGGGCAACCTTCTGTTTCAACTGAGATCATACTGAAAAAGTTATTTCCCCAAAAGATATCTATTACATGCCACTGAGTGAGACAGACCCTGGATATAGAGACATCATTTCTGTTCTGGAGTTTACTGATTCTGTCTTTGAGGGTTGGATTTGCCTAAGGTTATTTGGGGATTCTTGGAGAAGGAAATGGCAACTCACTCCAGTGTTCTTGCCTGGAGAATCCCAGGGGTGGGGGAGCCTAGTGGGCTGCCATCTATGGGGTCTCACTGAAGCGACTTAGCAGCAGCAGAAGCATTTGTGGATTCCAGAGGAAAGATTAGACCTTTCCTGGCTACAGATAGGAAAGTGTTAGTTGCTCAGTCGTGTCCAACTCTTTGTGACTCCATGGGTTCTAGCCCACAAAGCTCCTCTGTCTGTGGATTTCTCCAGGCAAGAATATTGAAGTGGGCTGCTATGCCCTTCTCCAAGAGATAGGAAGCATGGGAGCTGTTTGGGAAAATGCCCTTTAGAAGAGCCTTAGAATGAAGAAGAGGAGTGATCACACTTAGACCAGGTTTAACCAGGTTAGTCCTTTGCCTCCTATTTTCTCCCTACTTCTAGCTACATTCTCTCTCTCTCTCTTTCTCTCTCTCTCTCTCTTTTTTTTTTTTTTTTTTGAGGGGGAGCTGGTTAGCAAAATCCTGCTTCAGAGCCCCAGTCTGGCCTCAGCTATGCCAGATGAACAGAGACAGGAGTTGAGAATGAACCCACACTTGAGGCTGAACATAGGAGAGGACAAGGTAAACCTGGTTATGGCTGCAGAATGCATTTATGTTTGATGCTCAAGGGGAAAGTAAAATTTTGTGACATGGGGAGTACCAATTTTGCAGAGTCCCATGGCCCTTCCTATGCTGTGAGTCTCTTTCCATGGCCTTCCTTGAAGGACCTGGGTTTGATTTTATTGACAACACCCTGGGAGGCATTACTGTTGCCCGCTCTGGTTCTTAGCTCTTAAGAAACCCTTCAAGGATGAAAGATCTGACTCTCCTAAGATGTTCCTTCTCCAGTGAGATCCCCCTTTAATCTCCACAACCTTGATCAGAAATCAGCAGAGTAAGAAATAAGATCTCATCTTAAGGCTACATTTTTTTTTTTTTTTGTGAATGCCTTTAGGAGATTGCATATTTTCAAGTGAGAAGATACATTTTTAATAATTTTATTTATTTATGGCTATGCTAAGTCTTCATTGCTACATGGGCTTTTCTCTAGTTGTGGTATGCAGGCTTCTCATTGCAACAGCTTCCCTTGTTGTGGAGCACAGGTTCTAGGGCACATGAGATTCCATAATCACGGCTCCTGGGCTCTAGAACACAGACTCAGTAGTTATAATGAATGGGCTTAGTTGCTCCGTGGCATGTGGGCTCTTCCTGGATCAATGATGCAACCTGTGTCTCCTACACTGGCAGGCACATTCTTTACCACTGAGCCACCAGGGAAGCCCCAGGAAAGATTTTGATAGAGTGAGAAAGCATAGGTTCATCATCAGGCCTGGGCTGGCATCCTGAATTTTCTGTGTGAAGTTTGGAAAGTGGCTTAAATTCTCTGGGTTTCAGTTTCCTTATCTATAGAATGGGGCTGATGTTATTGCCCTCATAAGGGTGGTGAGGTTAATGTAGTAAGATATATTTTCCTAACATAATGTCTAAGAAAGTATATGCACGCTCAGTTGTGTCTGACTCTTTGCAACCCCATGGACTGTAGCCCACCAGGCTCCTCTGTCCATGGAATTTTCCGTGCAAGAATACTGGAGTGGGTTGCCATTTCCTACTCCAGGGGATCTTCCTGACCCAGGGATCGAACCTGTGTATCTGCATCTCCTTCATCTCCTGTGTTGACAGGCAAATTCTTTTACCACTGAGCTACCTGCTTAAGACATTGGAAGCTCCAATGTCTTAAATAAGGTGCTTGTTAAATTCTCATATGCACATTCTCTCTCTGCCATCCTTGGCTATTGTAAGCTGATGCATCACTCATCTTACTTGGTGCCATTTTAACCTTTGGGTTAACAAAGAGCCTTCTGAATTGAGGAGCAGGGGGTGAGACTCAGCGGAGAGGCAAGTTACCCAAATGTCATGTCAAGAGCACAGACCAAGCACAGCTGTTGGAACCTTTCTGATCAGCATTCAACTTTGAGCTCTGTAGACTGTTGTAAACCATTGACCGTTGGGCAACCTCTGAAGTGAACCAGGCTCAGTTTCTCCATCTGTAAAATGACACCAGTAATATTTTTTCATATGACTGTGATACAGTTGGAAAGCGTTAGTGTATAAAGCACAATGCCAGGCACTAGGTAAGGGCTCAGTAGTGCTCCCTCCTCCCGTACTCAGCTTGTATAGGCATTACATTAGCTAATGTTTACTTCAGAGAGGGATTGCTCAAAGAGGAGAATATAAGCTTTCACATTTGTAATTTCAGATAACACCAGCAGGCAGGAAGTTGTCAGTATGACAAAACATCCTGTCTCAAATAGCCTAAAGCTCCTGGGATGGGTGTGGGGGAAGCTTGTCTATTTTATTTATTTACTTACTTATATATTTGGGTGCACAGGGTCTTAGTCATGGCATGTGGGATCCAGTTTCCCAACTGGGGATCAGACTCAGGGCCCCTCCTTTGGGAATGCAGAGTCTTAGCCAATGGACCACCAGGGAAGTCCCAGATCTCATCTGTTTTTGATATACCAAGTTAAGGATATCTTTTAACTCCTGTTTTCTGAATGAACCCCCAAATGACCAATTTTAACATAGCCAAAGCAGTCCTTCTATCTTGTACCCCTTTTCTTTACACTCAGCTTGTTTACTATGGGTAGACCCATGGACAGTGCCTGAAGTAGCCCCATTATGTTGGCATAAAGGGGTTTAGACAAAATTGCAGAAGTGTTCTAAAAATACTGATTGTGTAGAAGCAATCTCTCACTAGATTCAGCTGCTCTTCCTGTATTGAAATAAATCCCAGCTCACCTTGAAGTGAAGTGCTCCTTCAGATCCCAGATAATTTACTAGACACTTTTTTTTTTGAGTCTTGCTTGATTTATTTTGATGAGATTCTCCATCTTTACCTCATAGCTTTTGTTGAATAACCATACCTCTCCATTCATCTGGGCTTCCCTGATAGCTTGTTGCAGAAGCCAGCACTTGAGAAACCAAGTACCACACTTGAAGAGTTGGAGAGCTCAGGTTTATTACTCTGGTGGGCCCAGAGGAGTTAACACTCTAAGCTCTGAGTCCCAAACAAAGGGGTTACAGAGTTTTTATAGACAGACTATAGTGGGCAACACAAGCTGTTAATAGGCTGGTTTAAACTAAGGGGTTTCACACATGTGGCAACAGTGGTCAAGATGGGGAGGGGGGATGCCTGACCAGGACAGGGGTGATTAAGCAGGTTTGCAGGGGCTGGGTGATTGCAAAGAGCAGGACAAGGGTGAGTGAGATAAACTCCAGTTCCTAGTATTCAAAGTCCCCATTTTCTAAGGCTATGTGACCTACGTGATTCAGACTTTGCAAGGGCAAGGTGAGTTACAGAGGCAGAAGGAGGTAAAATTTTAACTTTTCCTCTTCATTCCCCACTGTTGATTGCTTCTATCACATCATCGCATGTTTTGGTAAGACATTCAGAGCTCCCCGTTGTTTAGGGGGCTATATTGAGCTATTACCATTTGTAACCTTATGGATTCAATCCAAGAGGTTATGAACTGGGTAATTGCATTGAGACTACAAGGGCTAAACAGGAGCACCACAAAGAACATGAAGAGAGGACCGGTTAAAGGGAGAAGCCACTATGCCCAGCTCCAGATATTGTTCCAGTTACCCCAGGAATTTGCTAGTTCCTCTCTCCTCTTCATGATTCATTCCCTTAGCTGTTGGGCCATGTCCCTGACTATTCGGTTTACATAAAAGCAGCATTCTTTGTTCAAGAAGAGGCAGAGTCCTCCCTTTTCAGCTGGCAGTAGGTCTAGCCCTCTCCTATTCTGTTAAACCACCTCAGCCGGGGAGTCTAGTTGGTCCTGTAAGGCCGCTAAAGATTTGGCTACTCTCTCAGTGTCATCTGTGAAGCCTTTGGATAGTGTACGGTAAAAGGTGGCTGATGAAGCAATTCCTGCTATTCCCATACCTACCCCAGCCATGATTCCTAGACCATCTAGTAGGGGTATAAACTGGATGGCTCTTTTTGACCATGTATATGCTGCCAGAGGTATGGTGAGTGTCTGGTTGTTAGGGACAATATTCATCTGGGGAGTGAGGAAAGCTAAGGTGCAGATACCCATCCAACTGACTGGTAGACACAAGTAAGCATCTGTCCCACAAACAAAAAAAAAGGCCTTGATGGGGTGGCACCATACTGTGTTTGTGAGAGGATGAGTGGGCCACTTGCCTTTTATAGTTTGATTACAGTGGTCCCTGGCTAAATTGCCTACAGGTTCAGTTCTGCCATCATGTGTAAAGCATTCGGGAGCCTTTTGAGTTAACTCAGTAGCCTTTAAGACTGGCCCTTGTAAGGGTGGATCTATAGGAGTTCCCATGGCTGTTGCATTATTTAATGGTACTGGTGTAGCTAAGAACCATGGAGCTCCTCAGGATGAGCAGAGCCAGCAGTCTCTGGCCAGCTGCGGTTGGTGTCATCAAGAAGGCAAGGAGTTGTGCTGAGAACCTGGCACAGACGGGAGTCTAAAGGGGAGTTAACTCTGTAGCCCGGGTCTTACTGCCAACTGGCAGAGCCTGAGTTTTTAGGGCAAAGTTGGTCCATGATTTTGCTTGTCTGCATTATTGTCCGTGTCTAGTAGGTCTTTCCATTTATTTGACAGACAGACACCTGTTCTGGGTTGTAACATCTGCTTGGCATTTGGGGGTAGACAGAGACACAGGGGCATGATGGCAATGCCATGGTGTCGGGATACCACCCAGGGTTTGGATCTTCTGGTGGGGAAGAGGTAGAGGCAGTGGAGGGAATAACTGGAAAGCATTTTTGGTGCCCAGGCCCCTGGATATAGATCGCATGTTGTGAAGGCAGTAGTTAACCGGCCTATAGGATTGGCTATCTATACATTGTTCTAACTGATGGTTGAGTAAGCGATTTTCCAAGGGTTGACTGTAACGTTGACAGGGGCACGATGGATAAGGAACGGCACCATCTGTTACAGTAAGGGACACCAAAAGTCTGCAAAGCAGCCTGCACGTAACAGATAACTGAACATTAGCCAAAGGTTTCCTCCCCATCTTTGGGTTGTCACGGCTATAGCAACTGAGCCTATCATGAAGGGGGGGGGTCAGTTATACTGTGGGGTAATTTAGTTCATAGGGAGAATTGATCATAAGAGACATCTAATAAGAATGAAGCTTCCCACTACAGTGAGATAACAGATAGCTAACCGTAGCTTCTGACCCAAATCCCAGTCCTGAGGTGTGACTGAAGCTAGTCTTATAGCAAAGAGCACAGCAGTAATACCAATCAGAGGTACAGTCCAGGGTTGACAATGAAAATCCATTGATGTTTTGATAGCCGGATTCTCAAGCTTCCACCGTGCGTTGACCAGCCAGCTGCTGGAGTGTGGCTGGAGCAAGGCTGAAGAATCCTCAAGCTTCTGCGGTGTGTTGACTAGTCAGCTCCCGGAGAGACTAGAGCAAGGCTCAGCATCCTTCATGGGTGAGGGCCGTTGCTTTTGGAACCAGACCCTGAGGGGGTTTTCAGGGTCCCAGACTGTTTTCCAGGTGTCCTCATCACAGGGAGCTGCTGCCTTCTTGACTCTGGTGTGGTGGATCCGAGGGATGATGCCTGTAACTTACTTTAACAGCAGTAGGGGTTGCCAGGACAACCATGTGAGGGCCTGTCCAAACTGGCTGAAGTGGTTCCTTTTTCTAGTCCTTAACCCATACCTCATCTCCTGGCTGATAGGGATGAACCCACTTGCCCAAAAGAATGAGTGTCCTTTCTAAGCTTTCTCTGGCGATATGGTGGAAAACTTTTCCCAGGGCCTGGAGATGTTGGGACATCTCCAGGTCAGCTATTGGTTGGGGGTTTCCCTTGAGTTTCCCTATCACTGGGGGCATTCTCCCATATAAAATCTCAAAGGGAGAATAGTCTGAGGACCTTGAGTGCACTGGGCTCGGAGTAAGGCTAGGGGGAACAGGTCGACCCAAGATAACTGAATCTCCTGACAGAATTTAGCTAAGGTAGTCTTGAGGGTCTGATTTATGCATTCAACTTTCCCTGAGCTCTATGGTCTGTAAGCAGTGTAAAGCTTCCATTTGATGCCCAGCATCCTGGATAAAGTTTGGATTATCTCAGACACAAAAGCTGGCTCATTGTCAGACCCTATGGAGAGAGGCAGCCCATATCTCGGGATTATGTCTCTTAGTAAGGCCGTGGCCACTTCTTGTGCCCGTTCAGTGTGTGCAGGGTAGGCTTCAGTAGGTGCATCCCGAGTAGGTGCAGACTACCACAAGTAAACACTTAGAGCCCTGATAGGGCTTGACTTCAGTAAAGTCTACTTGCAGATCTTCAAAGGGCAGTGTCCCAACTGTCTGAACCCCTGGGTTGGGTCTTGGTCCTCGGCTGGCATTGTTTTATGCACAAGTCACACATCTAGCACTGATCTGGGCACACAGGGTTGGAAGCTTAGGGATTTTGAAATAGCAGTGGCTCAATAAACTCTCCAGCACAGTTTTTTCCTAAATGAGCTGTCTCATGATGTTGTTTTACCAACTGGATTGCTATATTGCTGGGAACAAAGAGTCTTTGGCCTGGGAGCTTCTACCAGCCCTCTATTTCTTTTATCCTTCCCTCATTTAGAGCCCGCTAATCTTCTTCCTTGGTGTATATTGGGGATGGATGCAATTCTGGTGCCAAGAAGACCTTAAAGATTGACTCAAAAAAAAAAAAAAAAAGATTGACTCAAGGCCCGCTGTGGGACTCAATTGGGTCACCGCCTCCTTGGCTGCCTGGTCAGCCAACTGATTTCCTTTGCTGACTGGATCTGTTCCTCACTGATGGCCTTTACAATGGATGACTGCCACTTGGGAAGGCTTCCAGACTGCTTCTAACAGCTGAAGGATTTCTTTTTTGTTTTTAATCTCCTTTCCCCCCCACTGTAAATAATCTCCTTTCTTTAGAAATGGCTCCATGTACATGTAGAGTAGTAAAGGCATACCTTGAACCAGTATAGAGATTGACTCGTTTCCCTTAGGCATGCCTTAGCAGCTGAGCGAGTACCCATAGCTCAGCCCATTGTGTTGACCACCCTTGTGGCAAAGCCTCAGGCTTCACTATCTTGTCAGTTGTTGTTATGGCAGAGCCTGCTTTAGGCTGCCCTTCTTGGATGAAACTGCTTCCATCAGTGAAGAGTTCCAGTTCTGGGTTCCGGAGGGGAATGTCCATCAGGTCCGGCCTGCTCGAGTAAATTTCATCTATGACCTCTTTACAGTTATGATCGGGGGTTCCTGCTTCCATAGGTAAAAAGGTGGTGGGGTTCAGCGTCTGTACAGTCTCGAGTTGGATCCATGGGTTTTCGCAAAGCAGTCCTTGATGGTGAGTCATCCTGGAGTTGGTCAGCCATGTGTGCCCCTGGGTGTTCATCAGGTCAGTAACAGCATGGGGAACCTTTACATTTATATTTTGTCCTAGAGTAGGCTTATCTGCTTCTCTGACCAAAACCACAGTGGCAGCTAATGCTCAGAGGCCTGGTGGCCATCCTGCAGCCACTGGATCCAGTTATTTTGACAGATATGTGCCTGGGTGCTGCCACGGCCCAGTTGTTTGTGTGAGGACCCCCAGTGCAGTGTGATTTTTCTCGTGTACAGAGAGGTTGAAGTCCTGCATCACATCTGGCAGCCCTAAAGCTGGAGCGCTGGTCACGAGTCTCTTTATCCCCTCCATAGTCTTTTCCTGTTCAGGTCCACACTCTAGGGGGTCCTTTCCAGACCCTGCTGTGGCTTTAAACAAAGGCTTGGCAATTTCAGAGAAACCTGGTCCATATCCTGCAGAATCCTGCAGAATCCAGCAGCCCCAAGGAACTCATGGACTTCTTTGTTGGTGTTTGGCAGAGGTATTGAACAGATGGCTTGCTTCCTCTCATGTACCAGTGCCTGATGCCCTTTTGAGATGACAAACCCCAGGTACTTGACCTCCTGTCTGCAGATCTGAGCCTTTTTCCAAGACACCTTGTACCCTGTGGTGGACAGAAGAGCCAACAGGGCTTTGGTGCCTCTCCAGCGATCCCCTTGGGTGGGACTGGTAGCAACAGGTCCTTCACGTACTGGAGTAGGGTGAAGTTTAAAAGCTCCCTGGGAAAGGCAGCAAGATCCACAGCCAGGGCTTCACCAAACAGGAGAGGTGAGTTTTTGAAGCCTTGTGGCAGTTGAGTCCAACTCAGCTGTGTCTGTCTCCTGGTGTGTGGGTCTTCCTATTCAATGGCAAACAAGGGCTGGCTGGTTGGTGACAGCCGGAGGCAGAAGAATGTGTCCTTGAGATCACGGCAGGTGAACCAGCTTGCCTGAATGGGTAAGAGACTCAGGAGAGTATAGGGATTTGGGACCTCTGGATGGATGGTGATCACTGCACTGTTGACGGTGCCGAGGTCCTGGATGGGGCGGTAGTCATTCCCTCCAGACTTTTTGACTGATAAGGGCAGAGTGTTCCAGGGAGACTGACATTCAATTAGGATCTCGGCATCTTGTAGGCAATGGATATGGTCCTGAATTCCCAGGCGTGCCTCCCATGGTATTGGATATTGTTTCTAACAGGAGTGGCTCCTGGCCTCAGGTCCACTACAATGGGAGCGTGGCTTTTGGCCAAACCTGGGGGCCCCTCCTCTGCCCAGACATCAGGGAATTCTTTTAGCAGGCTGGGGGGATTTATTTGTTCTCTCCCTGAGGAATAGAGGTGTCATTCACCTTCCCTGGGCACAGTCACAACCATCATCAGAGCCGATTGGCTTCCTAATGTGAGGCTTGCAGGCCTTCCAGGGGCAAAGGTGATTTGTGCCCCCAGTTTTGTCAATAAGTCTCTCTCCAGCAGGGGAATGGGGCATTCTTGTAAGTAGAGAAAATCATGAGTCACCAGATGGCCCCCTAGCTGACATGAATGGGCCTTGCAAAATGGGCGGGCTGCCGTGTCATCTGTGGCCCCAACTGTAGTTGGCGTTCGGCCTGTGAGGGGAGCCACAGGTGTGGTTACCATGGAGTGTTCAGCTCCAGTATCCACCATAAAAGTCATTGATTGGCCCCCTACTTTCATCGTGACTGTGGGCTCCCGTGGAGCCAGGATCAGGGAGCCTGGTCTTCCCTAGTCTGGCTCTACTCCGTCTAGGCCAGTAAGGTTTTGGACAGCCGGCTCAGGCTGGTACCTTTCTCTGTTGGGTTGACCGAACTTCTTTGACCCTTTAGATGTCCCTCTGCATTGGGGGCACTCATTCCTCCAGGTCCGGTCTCTTTGCAATGGGCGCGTTGGTCATAGCAGACTATGATCTCTTCTTAGTGTCCCCTTTCCACGAGGGAACGGTCTGTTTCACTGGATCTGAGCTCCTTAATGCTGCTGCTAGTAGGGCCATTTTCTGTTTCATTTTTCTATCTGCTTCTCGTTGGGCTTCGCGGTCTCGGTTCACAAAGACTTTATTTGCTACCTCCAGGAGCTGTGTGGCATTCATCCCAGTAAAGCCTTCCAGCTTTCGGAGCGTTCATTGGATGTCTGTATAGGATTAAGCCGCAAACGCGGCCTTAATCATCCTTTGATTCTCGGCTGTCTCAGGGTCGGAAGGGGTGTCTGTCTGGAATGCTTCACACAGTCTCTTATAAAAATTGGTGGGGTTCTCACCTGCTTTTTGGATTATCGTTGTAATTTTGGACATATTGGTGAGCTTTTTGGCTCCCGCTCAAAGTCCATGGAGAAGGCCATCCTGGTATCAGCCCAGGGTTTCTTGTCCTTCGCTGGTTGAAGGACAAGAATTGAAATCCCAATTAGGTCTCGTCTCTGGCACTGCTTCTCGTGCCCATCCTTCCACATCTAAGACCTCTGCGAGGGCTTGTCCTTGGAGCCATTTTTGGGTTTGAGTTGAGATACATCATCTTTCCTCAGTGGTGAAGAGAGACATAAGGAGCTGGCGACAGCTCCCATGTTGGCTAAAGGGTGTGGAAAATGGACTCTAGGAGGTCAATCATAGCCTGTGGTTTATCAGAGTATGCTGGGTGACGGTGTTTCCAGTTTAGGAGACCAGTAGTGCTGAAGGGCTGGTAATAGAGGATGGAGAGACCAGGGTGGACTGAGCCGTCCTCGTTCACTTGTTGAGGACCTTGAGTTTCTCACAGTGGCATCTGATGGGCCGCAGCCAGCTGGATAGATTGTTTGGCTGAGCGGAGCCACCTCCCTACTGGCTTGAGGCTGGAGTCTTGCTCATGAGGTGGTGGGGGGACACGGAGGGTGCTGAGCTGTCTGGCAATGGGTCCGGCGCTGGCTGTGCTGGGGCTTGTGGAGTCAGGGGAATGTATTGTGGGGACAGTAGTAGGTCTTCCACTGGATCTCCCTGGAATATAGGTTTTTTTTTTTTTACTTTCCTTTTTCTGAGTGGTTAGGCCACAGATACCCTACTCTGTCCCTGTCTGTTTGTGCAAAATCTTGCCTATGTGGGTAGAGTCTGTGCCATTAGAAGCCAGGAGTCTATGTATGGAAACTGATCTGGGTGTCCTGGAGTCCCAGTGACGACCTGGTGTACTGCTTGGACAGTAGGCAGGTCGAGCATGCTCTCTGGCATACATCCAATGTCCAACAATGGTCAATCAAGCTCGCATAAGTTATGAAGCTTCCTGGGGGTCATCTTGACTCTATGCTGCTGCTGCTGCTGCTGCTGTTGCTTCAGTTGTGTCCGACTCTGTGCGATCCTATAGACGGCAGCCCACCAGGCTCCTCCATCCCCAGAATTCTCCAGGCAAGAACACTGGAGAGGGTTGCCATTTCCGTCTCCAATGCATGAAAGTGAAAAGTGAAAGCGAAGTCGCTCAGTCGTGTCCGACTCTTAGCGATCCCATGGACTGGAGCCCACCAGGCTCTTCCGTCCATGGGATTTTCCAGGCAAGAGTACTGGGGTGGGGTGCCATTGCCTTCCCCCCTTGACTCCATAATCTCCTACAAAGCCTTTCTTAAAGTTCTTTATCATGCAATCTAAAACTGTTGGCTTAGAGGAACTTCCCCCCATGTTGCCAAATGTAATCTACCTGGCAGGGTTTTGAGGAAAACTTAATCTCTTACATGTTGGCTCAAGGAGTCCGTCGACAGAAGAATAACCGGTAACCAATAATTTCTCCCTCCCTGTGTATCCCACCCTGAGTCAGTGGCACAAAGACAAACAAGGGTGGGGGCCCCCTCAAAAGAGACCATTCAGGTGCCTGTTTGGTCCTGTCTCCAGGGGGAACTTAGGTGCCTCTTAGCATTGGTGGAGCAGTATAAACCCCTGATCCGGATCTGTCTCGCAGGGAGGGACTGGGTCCCCCAGAGGCAGATACTGCCTTGAGCCATATGAGGTCACCATGGAACTGCAAGTTAGGGCCCTCTCCGACTCCGTAGCCACAAAGACTGGAAAGCCACACAATAGAGCCTGATGTGCAAGCCGATTAGGCTGCACACTTGTTCACATTCAGTTTTTGTCCACCTGGCCGCTCTCCTAAGTGAGATTTAAGATGCCTCTTAGCATTGGTAGGTCAGTATAAACCCCCGACCAGAACCAACCTTGCAGGGAGGGATCAAATCCTGCAGAGACTGGCACCACCTTTCAGCCTAATGAGGTCGCCACGGAACTGCAGGTTTTAGACCCTCTCAAGCTCCATAGTCTGAGGACTGTGGAGCTCACTTTCGCTTCCTTCAGTTAGCAGTCATGCACACACAATCACTCAGAGGTTATCACAATACCTCCCTTTTCCCAAGTCCCTAGGTCTCCCTATCTGATGCTCCCTTCCTGGGAGCCCAGGGAGGTGGTCAGTCTCTTCTTCTACCCATTGGGGTAGGTTCCTGCCTGGGGACCAGCCCTGGGACCTTATCTTATCCTGTGGCCATTCCTGGTAAGTTGGTATATCCCTCCAAAGAATTCGGTCAGGACTCGGCTGTCCAGAGAGTTGGAATACCATCCAGAAAAGAACCCAGAATGACGGTGGCAGGGCTGCTTGTTTATCTCGGGGCTCATTCTCTCCAACCCAGCCAAGCCACCAGTCTTGCAGCTTAAGGGGCTGGCATGGTTGGAATCTCGCTGAGGCCTCCAGAAATGTTGCAGAAACCAGTACTTGAGAAACCAAGCACCACACTTGAAGAGTTGGAGAACTCAGGTTTATTCTACCAGGGGGCCCAGAGGAGTTAACACTCCAAGCTCTGAGTCCCAAACAAAGGGGTTACAGAGTTTTTATAGACAGACTATAGTGGGCAACACTAGCTGTTATAGGCTGGTTTAAACTAAGGGGTTTCATACATGTGGGAACAGTGGTCAAGGCGGGGAGGGGGATGCCTGACCTGAACAGGCATGATTAAGCAGATTTGCAGGGGCTGAGTGATTGCAAAGAGCAGGACAAGGGTAAGTGAGATAACCTCCAGTTTCTAGTATTGCAAGTCCCCACTTTCTGAGACTGCATGATCTACATGATCCAGACTTTGCAAGGGGCAAGGTGAGTTACAGAGGCAGAAGGAGGCAAAATTTTAACTTTTCCTCTTCAAGCTCAGTCGGTAAAGAATTTGCCTGCAATGCAGGAGACCCTGGTTTGATTCCTGGGTTGGGAATATCTGCTGGGGAAGGGATTGGCTACCCATTCCAGTTTTCTTGGCCTTCCCTGGTGGCTCAGCTGGTAAAGAATCCATCTGCAATGTGGGAGACCTGGGTTTGATCCCTGTGTTGGGAAGATCCCCTGGAGAAGGCAACAGCTACCCACTCCAGTATGCTGGCCTGGAGAATTCCATGGACTATATAGTCCATGGATTCACAAAGAGACACAACTGAGCAACCTTCACTTTCACTTTCCATTCATTTGTCCCCACATGCAGACTCAAGGAGTAAAATGACTGCCCTCTTTCTCATACAGCTCTGAGACTGTGTAATTTGAGCATTGTAATTTGAGCATCTATCAGAGGTGAACCCGATTCAGAGGATTTGGGAATCAGTGGGTCTGTTACATTTTCTTTATTTTAAAGATTTGTTCATTTATTTATGGCTGTGCTGGGTCTTTGTTCCTTTGTGGAGGCTTTCTCTTGTTGTAGCAAGTGGGGTCACTCTTCATTGTGGTGAACCGCAGTGGCTGCTCTTGTTGCAGAGCACGGGCTCTAGACACATGGGTTTCAGTAGTTGTAGTGCATGGGCTCTAGCTGTAGTGAACGGGTTTCTCACCGTGGTGGCTGCTCTTGTTGCAGAGCACGGGCTCCAGGCACGCGAGCTTCAGTGGTTGTAGTGCATGGGCTCTAGCTGTAGTGAATGGGTTTCTCACCGTGGTGGCTGCTCTTGTTGCAGAGCACGGGCTCTAGGCATGTGGGCTTCAGGAGCTGTGGTGCATGGGCTCTAGCTGTGGTGCAGGGGCTTTGTTGCTCCGTCATATGTGGGATCTTCCTGGACCAGGGATTGAACCTGTGCCCCTTGCATTGCAAAGCAGATTCTTTACCACTGGATAACCTGGAAGCTCAGTGGGTCCCTTACTTTGTGCAGGTCAGTATCCTCCTCCTGGCTGCCTAGATAGAGATCTATCTGTGAAGTTGGGAGCTGGGTCCTGGAAAGCAGGTAGGAGATCAGAGGATATAGAGATGAGGACATCACATTGTCCATAATGTCCTGATTCTCATCTTTCTTTACTCTGCTGGTAGCGCAGCTCTATTTTATGAATCTCCATCTGGCCCAGTCACTGTGTCCTCTCTGATCTCAGTTGTGTACTAGGTCTTGATCTCTGGCTTTATATTCTTTCCTTGGAGGAAACAACTGATCCTTGCTGGGATGATGTGGTCCGGAGAGAAGCAGTGCTATCCTGTAGGATGATGGCGGAAACTTATACTGGGACTTGCAGGGCTATGAGCTGTCCTGTGGACAGACAGAAAGTGTCAGCCTCCACACCTGCCAGTCTGGCATCCTTCACTGTTGCCATGGTTGTTTCCAACATCTATAAGCAGGCAATTGGGTCAAAGCTATGTTTTTTTCCAGTGGTCATGTATGGATGTGAGAGTTGGGCTATAAAGAAAGCTAAGTGCCGAAGAATTGATGCTTTTGAACTGTGGTGCTGGAGAAGACTCTTGAGAGTTCCTTGAACTGCAAGGAGATCCAAACCAGTCCATCCTGAAGGAGATCAGTCCTGAATATTCATTGGAAGGACTGATGCTGAAGCTCAAACTCCAATACTTTGGCTACCTGATGTGAAGAGCTGACTCATTTGAAAAGACCCTGATGCTGGGAAAGATTGAGGGCCGGGAGGATAAGGGGGTGACAGAGGATGAGATGGTTGGATGGCATCACCAACTCAATGGACGTGAGTTTGAGTAAACTCTGGGAGTTAGTGATGGACAGGGAGGCCTGGTGAGCTGCAGTCCCTGGGGTTGCAGAGTCAGACATGACTGAGTGACTGAACTGAACTGAACTGCCTCTCATCTGTTTCCTGTTTCTCCTTCCCCTCAGTTCTTTTTTTCCAAGGAGATAGGCATCAAT
This sequence comes from Tragelaphus eurycerus, assembly GCA_935064755.1. NCBI lineage: Eukaryota > Metazoa > Chordata > Mammalia > Artiodactyla > Bovidae > Tragelaphus > Tragelaphus eurycerus. The sequence goes on along the minus strand of CAKXYN010000075.1, from coordinate 2,698,356 downwards.
TTAGACTCTCAGTACTTAAATAAGTGTGCCTATACCTCGTTAAACCAACTTCGTTTCTAGCTCATCTGTTCTCATGGCCGCTGATCATGATGTCACAAACAGTAGGGGATGGTCTGAGCGAGGAGTTAGGTGGTGAGACTTTTGGAAACAGGAAAAAGAAAGCAATATCCTCTTCACACAGAGTTCTCCTTGGTAATAAAGAACAGGGTGGAGATAAATCAAAAAGCAATGAGAGAGTATAAGAACCATTTCCAAACACTGTCAGAGAAATTAGGGGGTGGAAATTTTAGCAACACTCATGAGCAGTGTTTTGTTACCTTTCAGGCGCTGTGAATGTTGAATCTGCACAGCTCTCATGGGAGGATGAATTCCACACAAGGGACATTAAAACTTTGAGAGGCTAAGGAATTTGCCAGAGACTGTGAAACACAGGGATAAGCTTTGAGAGGAAGGCTGCGTTGGTATTCAGAATGAACTGAAGCAGAGATAGAAACACATTTTCTAATAAAGGATCAGAGAGTAGTTATTTTAGGCTTTGTGAGCCAGTGGTCTCTGTCTTAACTACTCTGATTTTGTGAAGCAAAAGGAGTTATAGCCAATACATAAACAAGAAAGTTGTGTTCCAATAAAACTTTATAAAAATAGGATGTGGGCTGGATTTAGTCTGAGAAACTCTTGAAATAGAGGATTATAGAATCAAGTACTGCATTTAAATGGAAAGGGCCTTGATGGTAGTATTGATACCAGACTTCCTCCTAAAATGTACTGGTTCCTGCATTATGGTATCATGAGTGGAAAGAAAAGATCAGTACTGAATAGATGGATTCTAGTTCCTTTGTTTATTCCATAAACATTTGTTGTGGCTCCGCTTCATGAACTATTCTGTGCTGGGCATTGGGAATACAGCAGTGCATAGATCTCTGTCCTTGAAAGATTTTATGTTCTAATTAGCTGTGCTAGCATGGGGAAATCACTGAAGCAACATCAACCCTGGTTTTCTCATTTAGAAATCTAATTTTTAAAAATCATGGGCCCTATTATATATATAATACAATCTATAATACATATATGTAGAGTATAAGAAATAAAGCAAATATATATTTTTGCACCACCCATGTTAACCAAAAAATAAGATGCTGTTAGTACCTAAGATTTTTGTCTTTCCCAACACTCATTATGCTTATCATTAACCCAAAATTTTGTGCTAATTATTTCCTTGATTTTTCTTTATGTTTTGCCTTATATGTATGTTTAATTAAAAATTATGTAGCTTAATTTTTTGCCTCTTTGCTTTTTAAAATTATTGGAACCATCCTGTTGTACCCTCCTTTGACTTAGGTTTTAAAATTAGGAATTTTTTTTTGAAGGGGGAATTTATCCACACGAATGTATTTAGCAATTGATAAAACCTGGGGCCTAAAGAGCAGTGGAGTCAGACCTGTAGTCAAGCAAAATTAGATTTATGAACATGCTATAACTAAGAAAAATGGAGAATCATTAGGCATTTCAAAAGGGGATTTATAAGAGGCTGTTTATAGACAAAATTATGGAACCATCCTGTTGTCCCTCCTTGACTTAGGTTTAGGAATTTTTTTTGAGGGGGAATTATCCACCGAATGTATTTGCAATTGATCCTGGGGCCTAAAGAGCAGTGGAGTCAGACCTGGTCGCATGTTTTGACATGCTATAACTGAAAATGGAGAATCATTAGGCATTTAAAAGGGGATTTAAAGAGGCTGTTTATAGACTTTAGCTAGTGTTGGTCATTGCTTTTCGTGGTAGGGATTTCTCAGAATTTGTAAGCCATGTTGCTAGAATAGTCAGTGTTTGTAGAGTGTGAGTTCATGTGGTGACTCTGTTAGATCAGTGTGTTGTGGTTTTTATCTTGTAATGTATGGATCTAGATAAATGGGTTTTGAAAGAGTTTGAGCTTATGTGAGCTGTGATGCATATCAGGATTCAGTTGGGCACAGTTTATCTGTCACTTGGGTCTGGGTGCATTCTGCCAGACATAGTTTCTGAATGATCAGTTTTCCCCTTACAACCTTGATGCCAGAAAAGGCATTAAAAAAACTTTATCACTGCAGTTTATTTTTATTGCAATGCAATAGTCCATTGTATGAGTATAGCCACATTTACTTATCAGTCCTATCTTGATATATTTGGATTGTTCCTGGGCATTTACTGGTACAAGCCATGCTGCTGTGAACATTTTTAAAATTTTTGAACTGTTTATTTTGTATTGGGGTATAGCCAATTAAGAAACAATTTTGTGATAGTTTCAGATGAACAGCGAAGGGACTCAGCCATACATACACATGTATCCATTCTCCTCTAAACTCCCCCTCCTATCCAGGCTGCCACATAACTTTAAGCAGAGTTCCCTGCGCTATACAGTAGATCCTTGTTGGTTATCCATTTTAAATACAGCAGTGTGTACATGTCCATCTGTAATTATCCCTTCTTCCCATCCTTCCCCCTGACTCCTGCCTGGCAACCGTACGTTCATTCTCTGTTTTCAAGTCTCTTTCTGTCTTGTAAATAAGTTCATTTGTATCATTTCTTTTTAGATTCCACACATAAGGCATTTCATATGCTATTTCTCCTTCTCTGTTTGACTTACTTCACTCAGTGTGACACTCTCTAGGTGCATCCATATTTCTACAAATGGCATTATTTCATTCTTTTCAACAGCTGAGTAATATTCCATTGTATATATGTAGCCCATCTTCTTTATCCATTCCTCTGTCAGTGGACATTTAAGAGATTAGTCTCCAAAATTTACAAACAGTTCATGATGCTTAACAGCATCAAAACCAACAAGCCACTGAAAAAATGGGCAGAAGACCTAAGTAGACATTTCTGCAAAGAAGACTACAAATGGAAAACAGGTACATGAAAAGATGTTCAACATCACTACCAATTATTAGAAAAATACAAATCAAAACTACAATGAGATATCACCTCACACCAGCCAGAATGGTTATCATCATATAATCCACAAACAATAATTACTGGAGAGGATGTGGAGAAAAGGGAACCCTCTTACACTGTTGGTGGGGATGTAAGTTGGTCCAGCCTCTACAGAGGACAGTATGCTGCTGCTGCTGAGTTGCTAGTTCATGTCTGGCTCTTTGCAATTGCATGGGCTGTAAACCTGCCAGGATCCTCTGTCCATGGGATTTCCCAGGCAAGAATACTGGAGTTGGTTGCCATTTCCTTCCCAGGGTATCTTCCAGACCCAGGGATCAAAGCCACATCTCTGGCTTAGCAGGTGGATTCTTTGCCACCTGGGAAGCCCTATGGAGAGCAGTATGGAGGTTCCTTAAAAAATAAAAATAAAGTTACCACATGACCCTGAAATCCTACTCCTGGGCATATAGCTGGAGCAAAATATGATCTGAAAGGATACATGCACCCCAGTGTTCGTTGCAGCACTGTTTACAATAGCCAAGGCATGAAGCAACCTAAATAGACATTCTTGATGTGTATAAAAATTTCCCCAGGCTGGGTATGTACCCAGAAAAGGAATCATTTGGTGCATCCCTACATGGATATTTAGCTTTTGTAGGAAACAGCTGGTTTCTGAAGTGGCTACACTGCCAGTTGTAGGTGAGAGTTACTGTAGCTATATATACATCCTGGCTAATACCTGGGAGTTGTTAAACTTTTCGTTTTTTGCCAGTCTGTTGAGTATGTGATGATATCTCATTGTAGTGTTAATTGATATTTCTTTGATTACAGAAGAGGTGAATCATTTTTTCAATGATCCTTAGGTCTTTTGGATTCCCTCAGTTGTGATGTGTATGTTCATTTTTCTCTCCATTTTCCTATTGGTTTGTCTTTATCCCACATATGTATGGAATCCTATTTTAAATATATTTTGGTATATGATAGGAAAGTCCTGTACTTTATTTTGTTTCTTCAAGAGTATTTTAACTCTTCTGAGCCTTTTTTGTATCTAAATAAATTTTAGTGTGAAATTCTGTTAATTTCAAAAGAACAGTATAAAAGTACTTACTGGATTTTTTATTGGAATTTTATAAAATTACTTATGTGCCAGGGCTGTCTGAGGAGGCATTACAAATAGCTGTGAAAAGAGAATCGAAAAGCAAAGGAGAAAAGGAAAGATATACCCATTTGAATGCAGAGTTTCAAAGAATAGCAAGGAGAGATAAGAAAGCCTTCCTCAGTGATCAATGCAAAGAAATAGAGGAAAACAATAGAATGGGAAAGACTAGAGATCTCTTCAAGAAAATTAGAAATGTTCCAAGGGAACATTTCATGCAAAGATGGGCTCAATAAAGGACAGAAATGGTAGGGACCTAACAGAAACAGAAGATATTAAGAAGAGGTGGCAAGAATACAACAGAACTATACAAAAAAGATCTTCATGACCCAGATAATCATGATGGTGTGATCACTCAGCTAGAGCCAGACATCCTGGAATGTGAAGTCCAGTGGGCCTTAGAAAGCATCACTATGAACAAAGCTAGTGAAAGTGATGGAATTCCAGTTGAGCTGTTTCAAATCCTAAAAGATGATGCTGTGAAAGTGCTGCACTCAATATGTCAGCGAATTTTGAAAACTCAGCAGCGGCCACAGGATTAGAAAAGGTCAGTTTTCATTCCAATCCCAAAGAAAGGCAATGCCAAAAAAAGTTCAAACTACCGCACAATTGCACTCATCTCACATGCTAGTAAAGTCATGCTTAAAATTCTCCAAGCCAAGCTTCAGCAATACATGAATGGTGAACTTCCAGATGTTCAAGCTGGTTTTAGAAAAGACAGAGGAACCAGATATCAAATTGCCAACATCCGATGGATCCTGCAAAATGTGAGAGAGTTCCAGAAAAACATCTATTTCTGCTTTCTTGACTATGCCAAAGCCTTTGACTGTGTGGATCACAATAAACTGTGGAAAATTCTGAAAGAGATGGGAATACCAGACCACCTGACCTGCCTCTTGAGAAACCTGTATGCAGGTCAGGAAGCAACAGTTAGAACTGGACATGGAACAACAGACTGGTTCCAAATAGGAAACGAGTATGTCAAGGCTGTTGGAGAAGGAAATGGCAACCCACTCCAGTATTCTTGCCTGGAGAATCCCAGGGACGGGGGAGCTTGGTGAGCTTCTGTCTATGGGGTCGCACAGAGTCGGACACGACTGAAGCGACTTAGCAGCAGCATGTCAAGGCTGTATATTGTCACCCTGTTTATTTAACTTATATGCAGAGTACATCATGAGAAACACTGGGCTGCATGAAGTGCAAGCTGGAATCAAGATTGCTGGGAGAAATATCAGTAACCTCAGATACACAAATGACACCACCTTTATGGCAGAAAGTGAAGAAGAACTAAAGAGCCTCTTGATGAATGTGAAAGAGGAGAGTGAAAAAGTTGGCTTAAAGCTCAACATTCAGAAAACTAAGGATCATGGCATCTGATCCCATCGCTGCATAGAAAATAGATGGGGTAACAGTGGAAAAAGTGTCAGACTTTATTTTTCTGGGCTCCAAAATCACTGCAGATGGTGATTGCAGCCATGAAATTAAAAGACGCTTACTCTTTGGAAGGAAAGTTATGACCAAGCTAGATAGCATATTAAAAAACAGAGACATTACTTTGTCAACAAGGGTCCATCTAGTCAAGGCTATGGTTTTTCTAGTGGTCATGTATGGATGTGAGAGTTGGATTATAAAGAAAGCTGAGCACTGAAGAATTGATGCTTTTGAACTGTGGTATTGCAGAAGACTCCTGAGAGTCCTTTGGACTGCAAGGAAATCTAATCAGTCCATCCTAAAGGAGGTCAGTCCTGGGTGTTCATTGGAAGGACGGATGCTGAAGCTGAAACTCCAATACTTTGGCCACCTGATATGAAGAACTAACTCATTTGAAAAGACCCTGATTCTGGGAAAGATTGAGGGCAGGAGGAGAAGGGGATGACATAGGATGAGATGGTTGGATGGCATCACTGACTCAATGGACATGAGTTGGGTAGACTCTGGGAGTTAGTAATGGACAGGGAGGCCTGGCTTGCTGCGGTTTGTGGGATCGCAGAGAGTCAGACATGACTGAGTGACTTAACTCAACTGAACCAGGGAAAATGATATAAAAAATGATAGCATATGCTCTTATCCAAAATGGTTCCAAAAGCTTGTATATTTCTCCATTTAGGTAAGGTTCTTCAGTAATTTTCATAACTTTTTTTTTTTATTAAGAGCTTGCTTCTACATCATAATTTTATTCTTGAATATTTTTTATTGTGGGTTACTGTAAATGATATATTCTTTAAAAATTACTTTTCAAAATGATTGTTAGTGGTAAAGAGAGATGAGTTTGACTTTTCTATACCATTTTTTATTTAGAAAATGGAATTCTTTTAAAATTTTAATATTTTTTCTGCACAACTATTTAGGATTTTCTATATGGATAATCATATCATTTGTAAAAGATAGAATTTTTTTTCCTTCATTTCAAAGTGTTGTATCTTTAAAAATGTTCTCTTGGTTTTAACACATTGGCTTGAACTTTAAGAACATTGTATAAATGGTGATAGTGAATATCTTTGTATTGTTCTTGATCTTAAAGAGTTGCTTTCAACATTTCACCATTAAGTATGATATTTAATGAAGGGTGTGTGTGTGTGTGTTTGTGTGTGCATGGTCATATTTGTGTGCATTTCATTTATGAGGTTAAGGAAGTATCTTTGTATTCCACATTTACTAAAATATTTTTAATACAAATGGATGTTGAATTGTATTAGATGCTTCTTTCCACATTTATTATGATTATCAGACAATTTTTCCCTTTTAATCTGCTGTTGAGTTAAATCACATAAATTAATTTTCTTATATTAAGCTAAGCTTGCAGTCCTGAGATAAACCCACTTGTCATAATATATTGCCTCTTTTATACATTGCTTACTTAAATTTGCTTTTCCATAGTTAGGTAACAGTGAATAAAATTAGCAATTGATATAAAACATGTAAATAGACATCTTGCTTGGGAGAAAAATGAGATAAGTTCACTTCCTTGTAAAGTGGTTGTGTGAGCCTTGGTATTGCCTATTGGTTATGTTAAAGAGCCATATATTAAAGCTCCACCCACTGTCAGGATAGAGAACCATTTGATTGGCAGGTGATACAAAGGATAGTCTGACTAGAGGCAAGGTCATCAGAAGTTAAATAACTGTCAGTGTAAAATCCTGTTTGGATGTTTGTGCTAAATGTGTTCGGAGAAGGCAATGGCACCCCACTCCAGTACTCTTGCCTGGAAAATCCCATGGACAGAGGAGCCTGATAGGCTGCAGTCCACGGGGTCGCTAAGAGTCAGACAGGACTGAGCGACTTCACTTTCACTTTTCACTTTCATGCATTGGAGAAGGAAATGGCAACCCACTCCAGTGTTCTTGCCTGGAGAATCCCAGGGATGGGGGAGCCTGGTGGGCTGCCGTCTGTGGGGTCGCACAGAGTTGGACACGACTGAAGTGACTTAGCAGCAGCAGCAGCAGCTAAATGTGTTTGGTCTGTTGATTTATTAGTGATACTCCTTATTCAGGTATAGAATTAATCTCTAAAAGGCTAATGCCTCTGACTCTGCCTTCTGACTGACTCTGGCAGTCTCTATATTCAATGCTGTCAGTGTGACTTCCGAAATTATTTCTTTTACTTGACTAGGTTCATGGACTATTGGTGCTCAGATTTGCACAATAGTTTGAAAACTAAATGGACTTACTACTGACCTCTCTTCACAGTGTTTCTCCTTTTTTCTGCACAATCTGACAAGTCGTGCTTTTTGGAAGAGTTGTAATTTCCTAAGTGTTGTGCTGTTGTATATCTTAGTGCTCCAGGTAAAGGACGGTGAAATGCACAGAGAAGATTTTCTGATAATTTCTATAGTGGGATGTTTCATGGGTTAAAAAGCATGCCTCATTTTGTCATTAATTTCTAATTCAAAAATACTTTCCAGAGAGCTTGTTTAGTGTCAGACACTGGGCTAGGTATTAAGGATGCAAGGATGATTAAAGCATAGTCTTATCCTTAAGAAATTAATGAGTTTTCCTAAGAGGACCTTGGGTTGTAAAGATCCCCTGAAGGAAATGGCAACCCACTCCAGTATTCTTGCCTGGGAAATCCCATGGACAGAGGAGCCTGGCGGGCTATAGTCCATGGGTTTGCAAAGAGCCAGACATGACTGAGCACATATGCAACACAACAAAGAAACACAAAAATAGAACATTTAAATGTTATAGGAGCTATGCTAGAAGTTCATACAAATTTGAGGTAAGGTATAAAGGAGGAAGCTGAAAACTATAACTGGGAGGGAAGAGTAGTCAGAGAAAATTTGAAGGAGCTAATGATGCCCGAAGTAAAGATATGGGTGCAGTGTGGGTGTTCAGCAGGATGTGGGAGGGGACAAAGGTCTCTCTAGGATGAGGGGTCATTGTCGTAAAGGTCCACTGGCTTGAGGAAGACATGAGCATCTCATGGGCTGCACTCATTTATTAATTCATCTCTCATTCATTTAGCCAGTTTGTATTGGGCATCTGCTAGGTGCCAGGGACTGTGCTGTGAGTAGTCACTCAGTTGAGTCTGACTCTTTGTGACCCCATGAACTGTAGCCTGCCAGGCCCCTCTGTCCATGAGATTCTCTAGGCAAGAATACTAGAGTGGGCTGCCATGACCTCTTCCAGGGGATCTTCCTAACCCAGGGATTGAACCTAGGTCTCCCGCATTGTGGGATAATTCTTTACCATATGAGCCACCAGGAAAGCCCAAGAATATTGGATTGGGTAACCTATCCCTTCTCCGGAGGATCTTCCCGACTCAGGAATTGAACCAGGGTCTCCTGCACTGCAGGCAGATTCTTTACCAGCTGAGCTACCAGGGAAGCCCGTGCCAGAGACTGTATCAGATGTTAAACATATAAATGTGGTCTCTGACCTTTTGGAGCTTTCAGAATAAGGTGAGACAGTCAGTAAACCGGGAAGCCAATAAGAGAATAGTCACATAACATAGTAATAGCCATAAGGAAAATAAGTAGGTTATAGTGATAAATAAAATAGGGTTGGGATATGGTTGTGGCAAGCAATTTAGATAAGAATGGCCTCTTTGAAGAGGCAGCATTTAAGTCAATGCCATAATAGCTTTGCACTTCACAACACGTGCTGAGGTGGGATGGAATCTGGGGAATAGTTTAGGAGGTTTTAGGAAGAGGGAACAGCCTGTGAGAAGCTAGGTAGCAGGAATGAGCTTAATGTGTTTCAGGAATGAAAAGGAAGCCAGGGTATAGAGGGGGAGGAAGGAGAAGAGATGCAGTAAATGACATTGGACACATAGGCATGTGACAGATTCAGAGGGCACTGTAGACCAGGCTAAGATGTACTGGTGTAAGCAAATTCCATGTCCATTGGCAAAGAATGGATAAAGAAGATGCAGCATGTATATAGAATGGAATATCACTCAGCCATTAAGAAGAATGAAATAATGCCATTTGCAGCACCCTGGATGGACCTAGATATCATCATACTGAGTGAAGTAAGTCAGAGAAGGAGAAATGCCATATGACATTCTCTATTTGTGGAGTCTAAAAAGAAATGATACAAATGAATTTATTTAACAAACAAAAAGAAACGTACAGACTTAGAGAATGAATTTATGGTTGCTGGGTGGAAAGAAGGGGGAAGAGATAGTTAGGGAATTTGGAATGGACATGTGCACAATGCTATATTTGAAATGGATAACCAGCAAGGTCCCACTGTCTAGCACAGGGAACTCTGCTCAATGTTATGTGGAAGCCTGAATGGGAGGGGAGTTTGGGGGAGAATGGATATATGTGTATATATGGCTGAGTCCCTTAGCTGTTCACCTGAAACCATCACAACATTGTTAATCAGCTATACCCCAATACAAAATAAAAAGTTTTAATAGAGAGTCTTTGAAGGGTTTTGGATTAAAAAAGATAGTGACATCTGTCCACTGACACTAGTGAACAGGATGGTTGGAGGGCTAGTTCACCAGAGAGAGAAGTAGGAAAATCACTCGATGGTTTTCTTTAGAAAGTATGGCCAGGAACTAATGAGTGAAAATGGGAACAGAGAGAAAGAAACTGGTAAGAAATGTTTGGGTAGGGGAAGAAGACAGGTGACAAATGGCATCCATGGGTAGATGGTGGTGTCAGTTTTTAAACCTCTAAGTTCAGCAAGAGTAACAAGTCTCTGGGGCAAGGCAAACAGGTTACTATAGATGGGTAACCTCTGAGGTCCTGAGAGTGTCCAGGAAGAGAACAGCATTTGGTGGACTTGCAGATCTGTTTGGAGCTTGTGACAGCAGCCAGGGCTTGTGTGAGAGGACACAGGTTTGGAAGGGCCCTCCTTTTCTGTAACTTGCCAGCCTACCCTGGCGGGGAAACAGGTTCCACACTTGATGAGTCAGTCCTCACCTCTGTGGCCAGCCTGGCATTGTTTTGTTGCTGAGTTGGCCAGCCCCACAGTCCAATCTCTGCTGAACAGCCATCTCTTGATCTCTTAGCAAGATGAACACAGATCAGTTAACATCCTTTTCCTTAGTACCTCCTTAGTAATTTCACCAGGCAAAACGCTGGTTCATAGTGGAAATGTAGGGTGCTATTTTTCTAGTGGATCATACATATCCCACAGTTACAAGGTGTGTATTCAGGGGAGGGAGGAGATATTACTGTTTCATTTGGTTTAGTTGCTCACCTGCATTTGGATGGGAAGTGCCTAATATAGACTTATATCTTTGAATGGATGGTGCCTCACAGGGATAACTTCTTTCTTCAAATACCCCATCTTAATTTCTTCCATTTTTCTCCTGAATCTTTTACACTCAAGCCCACAGAGGCAGTATCCCACTTGCTCCTTGAGAAAATTCCAGGCCTTCCCACCTGAGGATGGAGTTCTGCTCCCTGAACTCCTTCCTATAACTTCCAAATGTGATCACATACAGCTTCAGATAGATGGTAAAGAGCTTGTCTTAAATCCAGATGAGAAAAGTACAGTCTCACGGGTGAAAGCAGCTAGGTGCTCCGATTCTCATTCATCCTCTCCATCAGCAGGTGTTATAGTTAACTTCCTTACTATTGCCTAGAAAGCTAGCACACTTTGTCAAGGAGAGCATTTTTTCTCTTTTTTTCTATTTTTGGTCAGGGCAACACAGTTCGGTCTTACATGGACAATGGAAATCCCTATTATCAGATTTCCCAGGTGGCGCTAGTGGTAAAGAATCCACCTGCCAATGCAGGAAACATGAGACATGGGTTTGATCCCTGGGTTGGGACAATCTCCTGGAAGAGGATGTGGCAACCCACTTCAATATTCTTACCTAGAGAATTCCTTGGACAGAGGAGCCTGGCAGGGCATAGTCCATAGGGTCGCAAAGAATCAGTCACAATTGAAGCAACTTAGCACTAGCACTGAGAAGATAGTTTTCTACCTTCCTGTGAAGCAAGAAACAAAGAATTATAGAAAGTCTCCTACATACAAACGAGTTCCATTCTGAGAGCACATTCGTAAGTTCAAGTTGTTCGTAAGTCCAACAGAATTAGCCTAGGTACCCAACTAACACAATTGACTATATAGTACTGTACTGTAACATATTGAATCGTACTTTACACACAAATAATACATAAAAAATAAACAAAGAATAAAGAAAACATTTTTAATCTTACAGTACAGTACTTTGAAAAGTACAGTAGTATAGTACAAGAGCTTGCATACAGGGGCTGGCATCCAGTTAACAGGCAAGAAGAGTTACTGAGTGGAGGAGGGAGAGGAGGTGGGAGGTGGTAGAGCTGATGGAGCATCAGCAATAAGAGACAGAGGCAATGGAATTTCACTCATGCCTGATGCTGATGGAACTCATGTTCACATCTTTGAAAGTTCGAGACTTGAAGGTTTGTATGTAGGGGATTCACCAGATTGGGCTACACCAGCCATGAATGTCTCTGTCCTAGACATTTAAAGCTAATGAAAAACATACCATGACATTGTATTTTATTTATGTATTTGCTTCCAAATAGAATGGAGAAGAGTATAGAGAATTTTTTGTTTGTTTGTTTACTTTGCACATAAATAAAATTTTCAAATATTGCAGTGAAGCCAACTTAAGTTGAAAATGCAAGAGAAGAAAAGATTTCTTTCCTTGGCTAGGGATGTTTGGCTGGTAGGAGAGAAGAGAATGAAGGTAATCTTCATTTGAGAAATGTGATTGTTAAAGAAAAGAGACTATTAGGGCAATAATTACAGAGGAATGGTATATTTTGGCTTTTTGTTATTTGATTTTTCTTTTTGCTTGTTTCATTTAAAGAGGAAACTTGAGAAACTTCCAAAAAAAATCTTCTGGGTAGAGCAGAAGCCAGTTTTGAGACAAGATTTAAAGTACAACCTAAATGGGGAATGAAATGGTCTAGCAAAGTCAGAAGAGTTAGAATAGATCAATCATGAACAGTGGGAAAGGAGCCTCTGCCTTTAGACGGAAAGGAAGAAGGTGGCTTTTAGAAGATAAGTTTATGGATACAGGAAGCTGGAAATTGAAGGAGGTCACTCCCCTAGCCTTGATAGTTTGTGGGGACTAATATGAGATCATTCACTGATAGGTAGGATGGGAGGATACGAAGAGATTGATCAAAGTAGGAACAGTCATTCAAGGGAATGGGAGGAAAAGCTGACCAATGAAGGAGAGATGGGTGACAGAGTAGGACTTAAAGACAAGAGTAAAGACAGACAAGAGTAAAGGCAGATCATGGGTTTGTGGGTTTCTGTGTGGGTAGGTACTTTTCCCAGCAGTGCTCAGCAGGTCTCCTGAGAAAGTCAGTGGATGGCCTGACCCAACACTGAGGGTGGTAGGACAAGGGAGTGGAAAGACTAGGGGATAAACGGAGACTTAGGTCATAAACCCTTTGTTTTGTGGGGCTAGAACCAACTAAGTTCTCATCTAATAAATTTGGGATGATCCAAACACTAGATTTCCTGGTTGCTCAGATGGTAAAGAAACCGCCTATAATGCAGGAGACCCAAGTTCGACCCCTGGGTTGGGAAGATCCCCTAGAGAAGGGAATGGCAACCCAGTCCAGTATTCTTGCCTGGAGAATTCCGTGGACAGAGGGGCCTGGCAGGCTACAGCGGTCCATGGGTTGCAAAAATTCAGACATGACTGAGTGACTAACACTTTCACCACTTTCACTTTAAACACTAGATTTGCCCTTAATATGTGATAGCTAGACATGATGTTTTCCTTTACTGAGAAAGCTGAAGTTTACAACACCTCTGACTCATTCTCTGATGATAAATTTTACTTTCTGGATGCTGAAATTCTGGTCTGAATACAAATGTCACCGGAAATTAGTTTCGTTTTGCTTATTCTGAGAAGTGATAAAATCCACATAAGAGAAGATCAATCTTAGGCATATGTACCCAGCAGAAATGTTTGTACACTTAGGGTTTGCTTATGTTTTCCTAGGGGCATCAGCTGCTTTTTTCTATACCAGCACCTTTATCGAACATATGGCATCTTGAGGTGAATCATAGAAAATTCAGCTGAGTCTCTTAATTGCTAAAAGAGACAGGTATAAATCCAGAAGGAGCCAGAATATATCTACGAATGAACTCCAAGCAGGTGTGACTTGTCTAATTACTTGCTGATGGAAAAAGCACTCCTATTCTAATTTATCTACCCTCCGGTCATATGATAGGAAAAGTCTTGGCAGCTGTCAGATGGGGTGTGTTTCAGATAGGGTGGGTGTGTTATGATCTGGCTCCCTGAGTATTCAGGTAATGTGTTTTAAAGGGAATAAGGATTTGGTTAGAATCTTGGCTTCATAGTTATATGGACTTCATAGCCATGTCAACTGGAGCATGTCTTTGCCTTTAAGCCTCCATTTTTCTCTTTCTTAAAAATGAAGCTCAGACTTCCCTGGTGGTACAGTGGATAAGAATCTGCCTGCCAGTGTAGGAGGAATGGGTTCAATCCCTGGTCTGGGAAGATTCTACACGCCACAGAGCAATTAAACCTGGGCACCACAACAGCTGAAGGCCACATGCCTTGGAGGCCCTGCTCCGCCACTGGAGAAACCACCATAGTGAGAAACCCCTGCACCGCAATAAAGGGTAGCCCCCACTGGCTGCTTCTAGAGAAAGCCTGTACAATAATGAACACTCAGTGCAAACCCCCTCCAAAATAAACAAATCATTTAAAAAATGAAGCTCGTGCATGCGTGCTAAGTCACTTCAGTCATGTCTGACTGTCTGCGACCCTATGGACTGTAGCCCACCAGGCTCCTCTGTCTATGGGGATTCTCCAGACAAGGATACAGGAGTGAGTTGCCATGCTCTCCTCCAGGGGAATCTTCCCAACCCAGGGACGGAACCCATGTCTTCTGCATCTCCGGCAATGCAGAAGCCCAGTGAAATTCACAATACACAATGTTTTATTATTCTGTGGACCACGTATTAGAAGCTCTCAGCTGAGTTCCTGGCCTGTGGATATTTGCTCACCTCTGACACCTATCCATAGAACCTCTAGCCTTATGTATGGGAGATCAGCTTGTGCTTATTGTGGTTCTTCTCCAGAACAAGAACTAAAACAGTGGACTCAAAGTGTCAGTATTTAATAATCATATATAGATAGAGAGTATGAAAACAAGTGTGGTTAAACATTAAAAAATAGGTGAATCTTGGTGAACAGTACACAGGAATTTTTTGAACTATTTCTACAACTTTTCTATAAGCCTGATATTGTTTCAAAGTAAAACTAAAAAAACAAAAACAAAACCCCACGATTTAGAGAGAAAACACATCCACACATGTCCCAGAAATAAAGAAGTAGTTGGCCTGTTTGTCTCGGAGACGGCTTGTAAGAGACATATGGGTAAAAGAACAGAACTGGATTTACAAATGGAGATGGACAATGTGCCCAGTGTTTGGGTGCAGTCAGGACAAGAGGATGGGCTTCCCAGGTGGCGCTAGTGGTAAAGAATCCCCCTGCCAGTGCAGGAGACACAAGAGACACAGGTTTGATCCCTGGGTTGAGATGATCCCCTGGAGGAGGAAGTGGCAACTCTCTCCAGTATTCTTGTCTGGGAAATCCCAGAGACAGAGAAGCCGTTGCTCTACAGTCCATGGGGTTGCAGACTTGGACCCTGTTGAAGCAACTCAGCATGCACACAGGCATTCCAGGTCTGCTGCAGTGAGAATTTAGCTAAGCTACCCAAATTCTCCGATGAAGAACCTGCATGGGGTGTTTTCTGGTTTTGTTTTTCAGAAGACTCGGCCAAATGAGCCATCAACTCATTTTGCCCAGTGATTGTTATTTTCCACCGCAGAGCCCAGTGTACTTGTGTTGTGAACGTGTTGCCACAGAGAGGTGGCAAAGTGTGAGGCCAGCTTGCTACAGTAAGGAGGAGAAAGGGTGGAAAAATCCAGGAGCCAAGGAAGAGGTAAAAGCACATCGTCCACCTGCTGCTCCTGAGCAGCCCAGATCTTCGGACCAGCTGAGGCTTTGGAACCAGAGGAGTAGTTTGTGTGGAGTAGCAGTGCCCAAGGCATCTCTCACTTCTCTAAGACTTGTGCTCCATCTGCCCTGGGCTCTTCCCTCGGAGCTGCCTTTTGCCTTGTGGGTTTGGATTCTGTTTCTGGATGTTTTGAAAGAACATGCTTCTGTTTTTGAGTTGCTAATCATCACGCTCTGTAACTTGCAAAGAGACCCCCCCCTGAGGTTTCGCCGACTCGAGTAGAACAGAGGATAAACTTATTATGGAGCCTAAAACACGAGAGAATCAAACTGAAACAAGTTCAGAAAATAAATTGAATTTAGAGCTAAATGAATAATCTCTCCCTCTTCTTGGGCCGACTGGAACAAAGTACCTGCTTGGAATAACAAGTCTTGCGTGTGAGCTGGCATTTGATTGTGCTTTTATTACCCAGTGGTCTGGCTTCAGCATGAAGAGAAGTGAGGAATATTTACTTAGCACAGAGTTGCTGGATTTGCTGGACATGCTTTAGCTCTGATCCATGATGTATACCAAGATGGGAGCAGCAGGCAAGACTGTCACCGTAGATTGGTGAAAGCGTATCATTTATACCCCGTGAGGCAGAAACTTAACAGGAACTTCTCATGTTCTGAAATCAAACATCAGATTGCCCTCGGCCTTTAGGCAGAGACAGGTGAAAGAGGGGCCCAAGAAAAGTGCCAATTTTGACCCATGATCTGTGCAAACCCATAATCTCAGTAAGAATTATCCTTCCACCTACCTGTACTGTATGAATAGTCCTTCTAGCACAGAGAAATTGTCTGCATATGGGGCTTCCCAGGTGGAGCATTGGTAAAGAATCTGCCTGCCAATGCAGGAAATGCAAGAGATGAGAGTTCAATTCCTGGGTTGGGAGGATCCCCTGGAAGAGGAGATGGCAACCCACTCTAGTATTTTTGGCCTGGAAAACCCCGTGGATACAGGAGCCTGGCGGGCTACAGTCCATGGGATCACAAAGAGTCAGACACAATTGAGCTACTGAGCGTGACGTGGCATGGCATGGGCAGCCACACACATACTCTATTTCTAGGCTGTCAGGAGGCACTCCTGAGGACTCTGACTGTCAAGAATTAGCATCACTCTCAAAAGTGAAGCATTAGGTGGATATGCAAAATCATTAATTTAGAAATATGCAAAATCATTAGCTTTGTGTTCCTGAAAGCGATCTGTTTCTTTCTGCCGCTCCTTCCTACAGAAATTTGCACAGATTTACACTACTGAAACTTTTGGAAACCGAGTTGCCATCTGTGTCTCATGTGAGATTTTGTTTACATGCCTGGATATTTGCAGAAAACAGGTAGACCTATTCATGCTTAATTTGCATGAATCCAATCTGTTGTCTTGCACAACCAGTAGAAATTTGTTTAAGGAAGGAAAGAAAAAAAGAAGGAAGGAAAGAATGGGGTAGAAAGACATATATAGGGTATTGTTTTAGCTTGTTCATTTATTTAACAGGTATTTATAAACGTTTGGTATGTTCCAGAAGCATTTCTAGGTACTGATTAGAAAACAAAATAGGTAAGGTCCTGCCCTCTGAGAATTTACATTTTATTGATTTATCTTTTAAACTTTTAAAGATATTTCTTAATGTAGACCCTTTTTAAAGTCTTTATTGCATTTGTTACAATATTGCTTTTGCTTTATGCTTTGTTTCTTTTTGGCCTTGAGGAATGTAGGATCTTAACTCCCCAATCAGGAACTGAACGGGAACCCCCTGGATTTGAAGGTGAAGTCTTAACTGCTGGACCCCCAGGGAAACCCCTGAGAGTTTACATTTTAAAGAGGGGACACAGATGATCACTGTGTAGCCTGGGATAAATGATGTGTCAGTGGTTCTAAGGGATATGGAGGGAAGAAAAACAGAGTGTGGGATGGGAACGCCAGGTGGATGTGGCCTCTGGGTTGTCAGAGGTGGTCAGAGAAGGCTCTTTGAGAAGGGGCCAGCTGGAGGCTTGCGGACCCATTCCTGGCAGTCTGTGCTCAGCTGCTTCAGTCGTGTCCAACTCTTGGCGACTCTAGGGACTCCACCAGGCCCTTCTGCCCATGAGAAAATAGCAAATACAAAAGAGCCTCAGTGAAAGCATGTTTTAGGGGCTTCCCTGGTAGTTCAGTGGTTAAGAATCTACGCTGCATTGTAGGGGACTTGGGTTCCATCCCTGATTGGATAACTAGGATCCCACATGCTGTGGAGTGAATAAGCCTGTGCCCTGCAACTACTGAGCCCTCGTGCAACCACTGGAGTCCGTGAATCACGACTAAAGACCAGAGGAAGCTAAATAAATAAATATTTAAAAAGCAAAAATAAATTAGAGAGGTTTACTCTTTTTTATAAAAGCATGTTTTAAAACCCCACAGGATTATGCTTGGTGGGTTCTACTAAGCATAATCCATGTGGCTGAGTGAAGTGGACAGGGAGGGTCAGAAGTAAGGTCTAAGAGGTGATCGGGGCCAGTTCCTGCACATTCCTGTTGTAGTCCTAAGAATTCTGGCTTTTCCATTTAGTGATGTGGCACCACTGGAGAGCTGAACAATATGGTGTGATTTATACATGGCAAGAATCACTTTGGCTTCTAAGGGATAAAGGTGAAGCAGTGCCACCCTGGGTGATTCATTGCTTTGATCCAGCAAGAAACAGTAGTGACTTTGAACAGACAGGGGAGATGGTTGTGTTTTGAAGCCATTTTGAAGGCAGAGCAACAGATTTTGCTGCTGAATTGGATAAGGGATGTACAAAAAAGAAATCATCAAGGATGTTCCTCCAGATAAACAGTGCAGATAGGCTGCCAAGACTGGAGCCAACAAGAGAAGGATGGAGGCTGCTCTCAGGCATTGAGGTACAGCTGGCGTTTCTAGCTCAGTGTTGAAGGAGAGTGATGTAAGTGGATATCCTTGCCTTGTTCCTAGTCTCAGGAAGAAAGCACTTGGCCTTTCACCATCATGGACAGTGTCAGCTGTGAGGTTTTTGTAGATTATTGTCAAGTTGAGGATGTGACCTTCTGTTATTATTTTTCTGAGTTTTCTTTTTTTGTCGTGATTGGATATTGAATTTCATCAAATCCTTTCTTCCACATTTCTGTATTTTTCTTGTTTATCCTATTAATAACACAATGAATTATGTCACTTAATAAATCTTTTTGAAAGTTATCTTCACTACTTACAGGATTCCACCTAACAGTCATTTCTTACAGCATTTGGAATATAGTGCCCTACTTCCTTTTGGCCTCTGTGGTTTTCGTTTATTTGACTGCACTGGATTTTAGTTGCTGTACATGGGATCTTTGATCTTTTATTTGAGGCATGTGGGATCTCGGAGAAGGCAATGGCACCCTACTCCAGTACTCTTGCCTGGAAAATCCCATAGACGGAGGAGTCTGGTAGGCTGCAGTCCATGGGGTCGCTAAGAGTTGGACACGACTGAGTAACTTCACTTTCACTTTTCACTTTCACTTTTCATGAATTGGAGAAGGAAATGGCAACCCACTCCAGTACTCTCGCCTGGAGAATCCGAGGGACGGGGGAGCCTGGTGGGCTGCAATCTATGGGGTTGCACAGAGTTGGACACAACTGAAACGACTTAGCAGCAGCAGCAGCAGCAGCAGCAGCATGTGGGATCTAGTTCCCTGACCAAGGATTAAACCTTGGGCCCCCTACATTGGGAGTGTGGAGTCTTAGCCACTGGACTAACAGGGCATTCCCTGGCCGCTGTAGTTTTTAAATGGATCCACTGTCATTGAAAATGTTTTTCCCCTATAGGTAAGGTAAGGTAAGATAAGGTAAAGTAAGGAGTTTCCTTCTCGTGTTGCCAAGAGTTTTTTTTTTCCCTTCAGTTTTCGAAGTTTGACTGTGAAGTGTCTTGCTGTGGATTTCTTTGGTTTATCCTGTTTGACGTTTGCTGTTTCTGAAATCTGTAGGTTGCTGTAAGTTGCCAAGTTTAAGAATTTTTTAGCTATTATTGCTTCTAATATTTTTCCAGCCCTGCATTCTTTTTCTTCTAGTTCTCAGTTCAGTTCAGTTGCTCAGTCGTGTCTGACTCTTTGCGACCCCATGAATCGCAGCACACCAGGCCTCCCTGTCGATCACCATCTCCCGGAGTTCACCCAAACTCATGTCCATCGAGTCGGTGATGCCATCCAGCCATCTCATCCTCTGTTGTCCCCTTCTCCTCCTGCCCCCAATCCCTCCCAGCATCAGAGTCTTTTCCAATGAGTCAAGGATTTGTTAAATCTTATATTATTGTCTTATATGTCTTTAAGGATATGTTCATTTTTTTTAAGCCTAATTTCTCTCTGTGGTTTAAATTGGGTAATTTATATTGTTCTGCTATCAACTTCATTGATTCTTTCCCCATCTCCTCCATTCTGCTGTTTCACTCATCCAGTAATTATTTTTTTTTATTTCAGAAATTGTATTTTTCAGTTCTACAGTTTTTATTTTATATCTTGTTTGTCGAGGCTTTTAAATTTTCATTGTTTTGAGTGTGTTCATAATTGCTTACTGAAGGAATTTTATGATGACTTCTTTAAAACTTTGTCATAAAATTCTAATACCTCTGTTTTCTTGTGTGTTATTGTCTATTTTTTTAACTTGTTATTTTATATTGGAGTGTGCTGCTGCTGCTAAGTCGCTTCAGTCATGTCCGACTCTGTGCGACCCCATATACTGGAGCTCACCAGGCTCCCCTGTCCCTGGGATTCTCCAGGCAAGAACACTGGAGTGGGTTGCCATTTCCTTCTCCAATGTATGAAAGTGAAAAGTCAAAGTGAAGTCGCTCAGTCGTGTCCGACTCTTAGCGACCCCACGGACTGGAGCCTACCAGGCTCCTCCGTCCATGGGATTTTCCAGGCAAAAGTACTGGGGTGGGGGTGCCATTGCCTTCCCCGGTATTGGAGTGTAGCTGATTAAAATTGTTATGATAATTTCAGGAGCACAGAAAGCAACCCAGCCATACATATACATGTATCCATTCTCCCTCCAAATTCCCCTTCCATTCTGGCTGCCACATAACATTGAGTGTAGTCCCCTGTAGGTCCTTGTTGGTTTATCCATTTTAAATACAGCAGTGTGTATATGTTGATCCTAAACTCCATAACTATCCCTTCCCCGACTTCACCATTGGTAATAAGTTTTTTTTTTCCTAAGTCTGTGAGTCTCTTTTTTGTTGTAAATAAGTTCATTTGCATTACTTCTTTTTAGATTTCACATGTAAGGGATATCATGTGATATTTCTCTTTCTCTGTCTGACTTATTTCTGCCAGTATGACAATCTCTAGGTTCATCCATGTTGTTGCAAATGGCATGATTTCATTCTTTTTAATGACTGAGTAATATTCCCGTATATATGTGTACTGCATCTTCTTTATCCATTACTCTGTTGATGGACATTTATGTTGCTTCCATGTCTTAGCTACTGTAAATAGTGCTACAATGAATATTGGGTTTTATGTATCCTTTCAGACCATGCTTTTCTTTGGATATATGCCCAGGAGTGGGATTGCAGGGTCCTGTGGTAGCTCTTTTTAGTTTTTCAAGGAATCTCCCTAGTACGTTTCACAGTGGCTGTACTGATATGCATTCCCTCCAACAGTGTAGGAAGGTTCCCTCCTCTTCATTGGCATTGTTATCTATTGGCTGCCCACTTTCAGGATAACTTCCTTTTTTTGTGTGTGTGTGATGGTTAGTTTTTGACTGAAACTTGGACATTTGAGGTATCATGCTCTAAGACTGTGGATCTTATTTAAATCTTCTGTTTTAGCTGGTATAATGGGTAGAATAGTGGCCCCCCCAAGTTCATGTCTACCTGGGACCTCAGAATGTGACCTTATTTGGAAATGGTCTTTGCAGATATAATGAACTAATTAAGAATATTTAGATTAACTCATCTTGGACTTAGGACGGGCCCTGAATACAATGATACTGTCCTTATCTATAGAGGAGGAGACACAAACCAAAAAAAACCACGTGAAGACAGAGCTAGATGTTGGGGTTATGATGTCATATGCCAAAGAACAGGTTTCCCAGGGGCCTCTGTGGCAAAGAACCCACCTGTAGATACAGGACAAATGGGTCAATCCCTTGGTCAGAAAGACCTCTTAGAGAAGGAAATGGCAATCCACACCAGTATTCTTGCCTGGGAAATCCCATGGACAGAGGAGCCTGGGGGGCTACAGGCCATGGGGTCGCAAAGAGTCAGACACAACTTTAGCAATGGAACAACAGCAAGCCGAAAAACACTTGAAGCCACCAGAAGCTGGAAGAGGTGAAGAAGGATGACCTTATAGAGCCATCATAGGAGTGAAGTCCTAGTTCCCCACCTGGCCTTTGTTTGGAGAAACCCTTTGCATTCCTGCTGATTGTGGATAGGCGTTCTGATGACATTAAGCTTCCATTGATTCCAGCTTGGCTGGGAGGGGCCAGAGTGCTTCATCACTGCTCCTGACATGGCTGCTTCCCATACTGTGGGTGAAGGCAGCCTTGTTACTCCTAGGAAGTGTTGAAAGTCCTGACTCCTGCTAGTCCTCCCCTAATGCTACCCTGGTGGGGACAGGAACGTGACACCTCATTACTGCTAGGGTGGAGTACAAGTCTAGGCTCCCTGTGTGGTCTCCCCAACTCTGCGGCTCCCTAATGGCCCTCTCTGATACACCACTGTGGGAGTAAAGATAAGGGGGTTAGGGTGCCTCCATAAGAGCTATCCAAGGTAGAAATCTAGTGTCCCCACTGGGCATTTGCTGGTAGGGGTGGGACCTCAGTTTGTTTCTGTGGGGTTGGTTTGAAATAGTTTGTTTCTGTTAGCTGTAGGAGAGTATTATGTAAAAGTTTTCTGATTTGCTAAGCTCCCCTTTTTCTGAGGAGAAGGCAATGGCACCCCACTCCAGTACTTCTGCCTGGAAAATCCCATGGGTGGAGGAGCCTGGAAGGCTGCAGTCCATGGGGTCGCTGAGGGTCGGACACGACTGAGCGACTTCACTTTCACTTTTCACTTTCATGCATTGGAGGAAATGGCAACCCACTCCAGTGTTCTTGCCTGGAGAATCCCAGGGACGGGGGAGCCTGGTGGGCTGCCGTCTACGGGGTCACACAGAGTCGGACACAACTGAAGTGACTTAGCAGCAGCAGCAGCAGCCTTTTTTCTGATCCTTTGACTAGACAAAGCAGTTTTTTGTTTGGGCTTTTTTCATCTTTGCCTGTTGGGTTTCTGAGTTACTGATTTTATTCATTCTAGAATGGGGACACATGAGACAAAAAGCCCCATGAATAAACTCAAAGTGAGGACTCCTTTGTCATTCTTTGGGTTCTGGTGGTTCACCATCCTCTCGTCTTTTCTTAGAGCCATCTTTTATTTGTTTTAAACATTATGATCATATGGGAAGAATAAAGAAAGATACACCTACTGAATACTGTACTTCCAGAAGTAGAAATCCTTATTTGCCTGTAAAGCTATATTTTGGGGGCCATGCCACATGGTGTGTAAGATCTTAGTTCCCTGACCAGGGATTGAACCTGTGCCCCCTGCCTTGGAAGAAGGGAGTCCTAACCTCTGGTCCACCAGGGAAGTCCCTAAATATTTTTCACATCTTTACTCTTGTCAGACTGTAGAATTTATCTTCGATGCTCTTCTGGGTGAGTATAGTCCTCAGACCCTACAGAGATCTAGGGAACTCTGCTAGGTCATGGTTTTAATTATGAGCCCCACTTCTCCATTAGGTTTTTGTTCCAATCTGTGTGTATTATGTGATCATGTCCCCCACTTAGGAGGCCCATGAACCTTAATAGAATTTTGGTCAGAAATTTCCCTTGCCCCTTGCTTTTACTTGTGAGCTAGCCACTTGAGTCATTGCTTTAAGGAGGAAGATAAATTGACTGTAACTCATTTCTTTCTAAGGAGAGTCTTCACTTGAGAATTTTCTTAACCATAGGATTTCTCAGAAGAGCTAGTCTTTCAAGGGCAAATTAAATAGTATTCAGCTAACATGAATGTTTTCATGAACACAAATATTCAAATCAGTGATTGCTTATTGAAATCCTGGCTTGTAAAAGGCAGTGGGCCAGCACCTTCCTCCTGTGTGCGTTTCTCATAGTAAAAAAGGCTGCCACCTTCAAATGGCCCTTTTCTCAATTTTATTCTCACCTTGTTATCTAATATCACATTATTGACCAAAGATGTATTCGTTTGTCTTATTGACCATCAATAGGTTTTTGGAGGGTGATACAATTAACATTACCATGCAAAGTTGTTAGAGCTTAAAATTGATCAAGGGTTTATTTGTGATTGTTGTTTTCTTTCACATTCTTCTCCATTAGGTTTTTGTTCCAACCTGTGTGTATTATAAACACAACCTTATTCATGTAAAATTTAAAAAAATGATGCATCATGACATTTTGAGTAAAGAAGAATTTTTCGGCATATTTTATGCAGGTACTTTCTCTGATTATCCAAGCAATGTACATACTACTGACTCAGAAGGTGATATTTCTTCAGAATATAGTTCTCATTCAGACAATGTATCAGGCCAACAAAAAGACAAAAAAAAAAAAAGACAACCAAAAAAACCTCTGTGATTGATCATCATACAGAAAGTGAAAATGAAACTCTCAGTGCTGGAGAAGGCTTTACACATGTGTCAGGTGTGACCATTGAATGTAATAATTCACAAAGTGTTAGTGAAATAACAGAATTCATTTTTGACTGGCCAAAATAAAAATCATGGCCACAGACATTAGCTTCTGCAAAAATCCCTCGGTCAATAGCAAGATATCCTTTCTTTACTGCCGGATCTCAAACTGCCTAGCACTTACTATGTTCTTAAGCATTGCTTAAGTTTTTCTCAGCATAAGCATTTGGGAAATAGCTGAATTCAGCCATTCTTTATATGTTGTACACAGTTGTTTGATTATGAACTCAGTTATGTCTCTTGACTTGTATATGTTGCTTTTCTCAGAAATATACAGTGTGAGACTCAGGACTATGTTTCTTGTTTCCTTTGTTACCTTTTGGGGTAATTAAGAAAGTGTGGGCTCAGTAAATGATTGTGAAATGAATTGATGAAGGAGATCAAGAGAATCTGGCTTAGGGGATAATGACGGAGACGCACAACGATGTTTTTATTCTGTTAGACTATGTTCACTCATTCATCCAATAGACATATAGAGGTCTTCTTTGTATGGGCGCCTTACTGAGGATTGTAGAAATTTCATAAAGCAAGAAAGAAGCAGAGTGACAAGGTCGCTAAGAACCTGAATGGTAGTGTCAGAAAGAATTGAGTTTAATTCTCTGATCTTTCCCATGTTGGTTGCGTCACCTTGTGAAACTTAGCTCCTCTGAGCTTTATTCCCTCATCTATGTGTTTATTATGATGATTAAATGAAACAGTAAATGTAGCGAATACTCACTGTAAGTAGGTACTCAATTTATGTTGTTTATTAGGAAATCATGTCGGTCTCCCTCAAAGGAGTTTCTATTATAATAGAGAAGGAAGCAAAGACTCAAAGAAATAACATTTTTAGAATTTGCACCAAGTGCGGCATATTGTGAATTCAAAGGAGAAAGCTCACTTTAAACTGGCAACAGGTGAAGAACTTAAATTTAATCAATAATTATTATTATTTTAATTTCTGGCCACACCATGCAGCATGGGCTCTTAGTTCCCTGACCAGGGATTGGACCCATGTTCCCTGCGGTGGAAGCATGGAGTCCTAACCGCTGGACCACCAGGGAAGTCTCAGAGCTCAAATTTAGTGTACTCTATACACCACTCCAGTGTTCTTGCCTAGAGAATCCCGGGGATGGGGGAGCCTGGTGGGCTGCCGTCTATGGGGTCACACAGAGTCAGACACAACTGAAGTGACTTAGCATAGCATATACCATCCAGTGTTCTTGCCTAGAGAATCCCAGGGATGGGGGAGCCTGGTGGGTTGCCATCTATGGGGTCACACACAGTCGGACACGACTGAAGTGACTTAGCAGCAGCAGCACCATACACCATCCAGACTGGTGTACCAGACATATAGTCTTCATTAAATTAGTGGGAGTCCTGGGGGATCAAGGATAAAAGTGTGTTTTCAGAATTTTCTTGGTGTGCCAGACATTTTCCAGTTATCCCCCCTAATACCCTGTATCCCCTCTCTAACTCTAGAGAGTGACTTTATGAATTGGGAGGGTACTGATCTTTATAGTCAGTACCAATGGTGGTGGGGTCGGGGGGCAGTGGTCCTTTGGTGGAGTGGCTTTGAATTGGATTGACCAGTAGGAGGCAGTATAAAAGATTATAAAAGAGAGAAGAGTGAGATCTCTTTATTCTCCCAGCTTCCTTCTTGGTTGTGGGTTGGCTCTATCTCTCTTCTGAAAGTCACCACTTCTTAGAGACACCTCTCTCCAAACCACTGCCCTTTCTGCATGTGCGTGCTCAGTCACTTCAGTCATGTCTGACTCTTTGTGACCCATTGGACTGTAGCCTGCCAGGCTCCTCTGTCCATGGAATTCTCCAGGAAAGAATACTGGAGTGGGTTGGCATGCCCTCCTCTAGCGGATTGTCCCTACCCAGGGATCAAACCTACATCTCCTACATTAGCAGGCAGGTTCTTTACCACTGAGTCACCTGGGAAACCCATTTCCCTTTCTAGGTACCAGCAATGGCTCCCTCTCCTTTTTGCCTTCAGGCCTACCAGTGGTCACAGCAAGCCTCAGGGTCCTGGATTGGGCCTGGATAATTCCCATGGATTCTTGCACTGCTTTTGCCTATGCCCCAATACCCTGGTCTTCTCAGAAATTATTCTTGCCTCTATATCTCCTCACAGGATAGATGCCTCATGGAGGCTGAATCCAAATATCATCGAAGTCATATCTGAGCTCAGAAAAGCATGGGTTAAAGGCTTTCATAGATTTGCAGGCTTCCAAGATGGCTCAGTGTTAAAGAATCCACCTGCTAAGCAGGAGGTGCGGGAGATGCAGGTTCCATCTGTAGGCTGGGAAAATCCCCTGGAGTAGGAAATGGCAACTCACTCCAGTATTCTTGTTTAGAGAATCCCAGGGACAGAGGAGCCTTGTGGGCTACAGTCCACGGGGTCGCAAGAGTAGGATTTGACTGAGGGGCTGAGCATGCATGCAATGGATTTCATGGCAGAACAAAAGATTAGAAAATGAAGGAAAAGTCGGGGAACTTTTTTTTTTCTCCAATGCATTCACTGGAGAAATTTGTACCAACTTTTCCAGTGCCTGTGGGTTCTTAAGTTTCTTCCCTTTTAAAGTAATCCATCTCCTTTTCTAGAATGTGACCACCAGGCCCTGCAGTGGCTGCTGCTAGCAGGACCTTTAATCACCTGTGTGCACATCTAATAGGGCTATGAAATATGGACCCTGAAGGCCTCCGCACTGCCTTTTCCCTTCCTCAAATGGTGAATAATCATTGAACCGCTCCACAGTTTCTGATATAAAGTTCAAATCAAGCCATGAAAAAACCCATATTTCACAAGGTAACATATTTTTGGTTCCTGGCAGTAAATTTCTCTCCCTCTCACCGTGCTATGGGGCATATTTGGAAAGGTCAGTTTGGCACTGTGTAAATTAACCAGAGAACCATTGGAGTTGAATGAAATCTATTGTCAGTGTGTATTGATGGGCATAACATGGGCTGGGGGGCATGGCTCCAGTGCCAGAGTGATTCAGACCAAAAAAAGCAGAATTGTAACATGGGCCTTAGAATCATTGTTATTGTCGTGCTGAATAACCATTGAAATGGAGTGGACAAGGCAGAAGACTCCACAGCTTGCTTAGGGAAGTGAGTGTTGAACTTAAGCCAAGGGTTGAGGTGATCGCTTGGTGTCCTGCGGGCCTCAGCAACTTGAACATGAGCACTGCTGTTGTGTTGCACAAATCCAGTGAGCACTGGTCACATTGTGATCCATGTGAATAGAGCACCCTGATGTTGTGCAGTGTACAGCCTGTGTATCCAGGTGGGGCGAACCAGGGTTTTTAACATTCTAGGTCTGGAAGGAGGCAGCGTAGTCCAGAGGCTAAGGCTCTTTGAGATTCCATGGACTGTAGCCTACCAGGCTCCTCTGTCCGTGGGATTCTCTAGGCAAGAATGCTGGAGTGGGTGGCCATTCCCTTCTCCAGGGGATCTTCCCCACCCAGGGAATGAACCCAGGTCTCCTGCATTGCCAGCAGATTCTTTAGCTTTTGAGCCACCAGGGAGACCCAAGACCTGGATAGAAGCACAGGTCTTTTACTTGCTAGCTGTATGGTCTGGAGCGTGTCTTTTACATTTTCTAAGCCTCAGGGTCTTGACTTTAAATACAATGATAATAACAACACCTCCCTGTGTGGTTTTGATTATGGAATCAGATAATGTAAGTAAGGCACTTTGCTCAGCATGATAAGCGATTCTTAAATGTTAGCTATTACTGCTCTTATCATTTAATACGTAGGCCCTGAGTGGGAGCCCAGATCCCAATATAGTAAGAAATGATGATCACTAGAAGGACACAGAAGGGATTCTGATCTGTCCTGTTCAGAGTCCTCAGTTCCTCCCTGACTCCTTTTCATTCCTCAGTCACATAACGTCATTGGTGAGCAGAGAGGAGCACGACTTTTCCACAGTCAATTAATTATTTAATCAATCTAGTCATCCATTTGTTCATGGTAAATTAGGTGAGCGCCTCCTCCTTCTTAGCACTGTCTTAGGCTCTGGGGAGCAGCAGTGAGCAGAGAAGACAATACATATGTCATGCCCAAAGCCCTTGACACGGCTTCTGATGGTCTGCCTGAGCATCTTATCAACTGTCTCCCTTGGATGGCTCTGTTCTCATTTTTACCTGAGGGGAGACAGCTGATTAGGAGAGAGAGTGAGGGAGAGGAAAAGAAGAAAAAGGATGTGGAGGACGGGGGCAGTGATATTTAGAGAAGACTTGGAGAAGGAAATGGCAATCCACTCCGGTACTATTGCCTGGAAAATCCCATGGACAGAGGAGCTTGGTAGGCTACAGTCCATGGGGCCGCAAAGAGTCGGACACGACTGAGCGACTTCACATTTGTGTGGATAGTAAAGCCAGAACTATTGAAGGCCTTGCCCAGTTCCCTTTCTGCTGCTGACAAGCCATCCCGTTCATAGTTGCCTCCCGCGGTTGGTGGCACCAGCAATCAGCCACAATTAATTGCATATCTTCTATGCACCAGGCACTGTGCTAGGCATTGGGCATACTGCGATGAACAGATTATAAATGTACAATTTAGTAATGAATACAAATACACTAGTAGTAAAGAACCCACCTCCCAATGCAGGAGACTTAAGAGACACAGGTTTCCATCCCTGGGTCGGGAAGATCCCCTGGAGTAGGAAAGGGCAACCCACTCCACTATTCTTGCCTTGAGAAACCCATGGACAGAGGAACCTGGTAGGCTACAGTCCATGGGGTTGCAAAAGTTAGACATGACTTAGTGACTAAACACTAACAGCAACAATTTGGTGAAGGATGTGATCTTGTTCTTTAAGATCTAGTGAATAGCAACATCACTGACCTGACGGTCATTTGTTGAAAAGGAGGACGCAGGAACTTCTGAAAAATGGACCTCTTTAAGTTAGTCAGGGCTCATCAGCCAACAAGATTCTTGTGTAAATGACACTACTGGTGGAAGCTTTGAGAATCTGTGCTAACAATGGGCCATACAGCCAAACTCTGCCTTTGGGTCTGAGCGCTTGCTGGTTTGGTCTGCACTATGGTAGGTCAAGTTAGAAAGTGATGAAAAATTACCCTGTTTGGTACCTTGTTCTCACAATATGCATCTTGGTGGAGCTTTGAAAACTTTATTAATAATAGCATCTGATGGTTTATTGGACATGTGGGGCCCAGTTAAGGGATTTGACAGTACAAGGCATATATTAATGACTTATTAGGGTGGACTTGACTGGTAATTGATCACTAATGAGGCTTACTTGCTTGCATCTAGGCAAAATAAGATTTTGAAACTGTTTTAGCAAACCCTGCTTGAACGCCTTAGGAGAAGCAATCTAATGAATGGGTGATAAATATTTCATGGTGGACATTTTATAGCACCCATTTTACTAAATTTTTTAAGGATAACTAGATG
Source organism: Tragelaphus eurycerus (assembly GCA_935064755.1). NCBI lineage: Eukaryota > Metazoa > Chordata > Mammalia > Artiodactyla > Bovidae > Tragelaphus > Tragelaphus eurycerus. Next base: position 2,668,725 of record CAKXYN010000075.1, on the reverse strand, counting down.
GTTACTGAAAATTCCCCATTGGCGGTTGCCTTTGGTGTGCAAAAATTCTTGATGTGCAGGATTGGCACAGAGTAATTGCAGTCATTACTGACTTTCTCTTGCTACCGGTGGCGACAGAGCGATGTCCAAGTGACTGAGAGTGTTTTCCTGGGATGAGTAAGTTCTTGGCAAGCTTTGTATTGGATTCGCAAAGACAGAGCATAGTTTATGCGTGTTTCTCAAATGTCATAAGAAATGAACCATTGCAAGCTACAACTATGATTGCTCACTGATGTGGAAGTGAAATGTTTTCTTTCCTTTTAGAACCTGAATTAAATAAATACTTGCTTGCCTAAAGATGTTGCATGTATGTTTGCCATAAAAATGCTCTGGATCTGTTTTACAAATTTCCATTTTCCATTTATACCCTTTTCCTCTTTGTATTAATGAACTTCACCTAATTGAATCAGATGCCACAACTGACAAGCGCTCATTCTGAATTTCAGCTTCGTTTCCCCAAGCCGGCATTTTCTCAGTAACACTTAGCAAAATGATATCTATCAAATCACTGGTGCAGTTAGAATTTAATTTGCTCTATCAGCTGCCATTGTCATGCTACTTAACCTTAAAAAAAGTAATTTTCCTCAAGACTTCATAATTCCTTTTACATTTCTCCTTCTTCTCACTGAATGAATTTAATAAACTCTTGAAAGAGAAAAGACTGGATAAGAGCCATTCTTCACAAGGTGACAGGGGATGTGAGCCTGTAGTGGCCACTTTATTTCCAAGTCACCCCTACTAGCTGGCATTGCATAGTTTTAACGGCATCTTTCCTCCTGACGATAGCCTAAGCGGTGCCCCTTAAGGAAGGGGGAAAGAAAGATACTGACAGGGAATGGGAGGAAGGGGGGGAAATGGAGAAAAGGAGAGGCAAGGAAGGTGAGAAAATAAAAGGAGGAAAGAAAGAGGAGGAAGGAAATAGCAATGATACTGGGAGAGAAAGCAAGGAGAAACAGGGACGGCCCTGGTGGTCCAGAGACTAAGACTCGGTGCTCCCAAAGCAGGGGGCCCAGGTTCAATCCCTGGTGGGAGAACTAGACCCCACATGCCACGACTGAGTTTGCACGCAACAATTAAAGATCCTGGAAGCTGCAATGAAGATGGAAATCCAGAGTGCTACAACTTAAGACTCGGTGCAGCTGAATACATACATAAATAATAATGTATTTAAAAAAGAGGAGGGACAACACTGCAAAGGCAGAGAAACCAGGTTCCCTTGACCCTTTCCTGTCCTCTTGAAAGCTTTACTGAGTACTCAGCTCACATTCATTTTTCCATTTTTTTTTTTTCCTGCTGAGACAGATCTCTCATTTTATTTGAGGTTTATGTTTATGTGCATGCACGCATTCATGGGTGTCTGATGGTGCAACAAGACTTGAATTACAACTTTGGAATTCTTAGCTCTTATCTGTCTATTCAGTATCCCTGCCATCAAATCGGAGCTGAGATTCTTCATCATTTTTGCTATCCTCACAGACAATAGGGTTCCATAGAAGGAGCCAGCCTGAAATTTAATTCTAACCAGCAGCTCAGTCCTAAAATCTGGCTGGGATGGAGTTGTAAGGTATTTTAACAATCCAGTTAGTGAAAGAAGCGCCCCCTAGGAAATCGTAGGAGTCTTAAGCAAGTCTGAAGAAGATTAGGCTAAAGTTTAAAAAAAAAGTCTCCAGGGAAGGTGGTTTCTTGAATAAAGTTGTCAACAAAAGGACTTGCATTTTCCCTTTTCTGAGCTTGTGAAGCAGTGGTTCTCAACTCCAAGCAATCATTTTTCACCTAAGAGTGCATTTGGCAATGTCTGGAGAGATTTAATTGCCATGACTTGTGGAGGGGAGGGCCAGGACAACATAGTGGGAATGGTACAGGTGTGCTGGCTTGAATCCCATTCTTGAAAATTCATGTCCACCTGGAAAGTGCAAACGTGACATTACGGGAAACAAGACCTTTGAAGATGTAATTGAGTTAGCAGGAGGTTACACTGGATTAGACTGGGCTCTGTTCCAATGATTGGTGTCTTAATAAGAAGAGGGAAATTGGGAGGTGGGGACACAGACAGAGGAAAGACAGCCATGGGATGATGGAGGCAGAGACTGGAGTTATGCTATGCTCTGCTAAGTCACTTCAGTCGTGTCCGACTCTGTGTGACCCCATAGACAGCAGCCCACCAGGCTCCCCCGTCCCTGGGATTCTCCAGGCAAGAACACTGGAGTGGGTTGCCATTTCCTTCTCCAATGCATGAAAGTGAAAAGTCAAAGTGAAGTCGCTCAGTCATGTCTGACTCTTAGAGACCCCATGGATTGCAGCCTACCAGGCCCCTCCATCCATGGGATTTTCCAGGCAAGAGTACTGTAGTAGGGTGCCATTGCCTTCTCCGGAGACTGGAGTTACACTGCCAGAAATCAAGCTAAGCCCAGACTGCTGGCGACCACCAGAAGCAGGAAGAGGCAAGGAGGTATTCTTCTCTAGAAATTTTGGAGGGAGCATGGTCTGCCAACACCTTGGTTTCAGATGTCTAGCCTCTAGACCTACAAGCTAATACATTTCTGTTGCTTTAATCCATCCAGTTTGCAGCACTTGGTGATAGAAGCTGTGTGGGGTTTGCCCTTAAATGTCTTACAACACACAGGGCAGCCCACTGCGAGAATGAACTGCACAGTCCAATTGTTGGTAGTGTAAGGATTGAGACAATCTGCCAAAGAGCTTAGGTTTATAACTCTCATTTAACACTTTATTACATAAGCTTTGAGGCAGTTTCTGTGCTATCAATTCAATTTTTTTTAACCTGATTCTTATATGTCACTTACCTTTTTGTGCCTTTGTATGTCAGCACATACACTAAGTAAACTCTTGGATGGCTTGGGGTTTGTATTTGCTTCTTTGATTTCTTTCTTTGCTTAATTGACATGCATACTGTGAAGTGAAGTCACTCAGTCGTGTCCGACTCTTTGTGACCCCATGAACTGTAACCTACCAGGCTCCTCTGTCCATGGGATTTTCCAAGCAATAGTACTGGAGTGGGTTGCCACTTCCTTCTCCAGGGGATCTTCCTGAACCAGGGATCGAACCCAGGTCTCCTGCATTGCAGACAGAGGCTTTGCCCTCTGAGCCATCAGGGAAGTCCATACTATAGGAGCTCAATAAATGCTTCTTCAGTAAATGAACAAAGGTTATCCAGTCTTTGATCGAGCTCAGTGGCACCTGTCCCCAGTCGTGTTAACTGAACATTTTCTGAGGTCTTGAGGCTGTGCTTTCCTAAGTTGTGACTAATGTTTCTTAAGTCTGAAGCCTCTGGGTAGAACCATTCAACCCCATAAGGAAGGCCTGTGTGGATGAGGAAGCCTGGTCTTTTGCAAAGAGCTCCAGGATCAAAATCAGGAGATAGGTTCAATTTCCAACCCTTTGGGCATCTCCCGTTTCTTTCTAAACTTAAGTTTTGTCTACCTAAAAAATGAGGCTAGCTACATCTGGTATATAGAAAATCAAGCAGGTAACAACATAAAGAGTCTGACAAAGGTGCTAAATAAATATTTTATCTTTTATCCATGTGAAAATTGGGACAAATGTTTTTCTTGTTTCAGGAAAATGGCACGACTGGGAGATATAAATATTAATACATGCACGATGGGGCTGTGAGTTGTGTCTCAGAAGCAGAAAACAAGGAAGAGAATAATGCTTATGTTGTGTGAACATGCCTCCTGTGTGTCAGGCATGTTCATGCTTTCTCATGACAACTCTCTGAGGTAGCCATTGCTCTTCAAAGTCTGGAGAGAGGGAAATGAAACTCACAAAGAGCTGAAGCCAGTGAGGACAGACTCAGATTTGATCATAAAGTCCACGATGTTTCTACTGCACTTGCCCCCTGCCAAGCTCACACGAAAAGTCCTGAGCAGTTGTTCGGTAAATCAAAGGAAGGTGATGAACTCATGTAGCGCTGGAACAGAAGAGATCTTGTAAATACACTAAGTCCCCTACATACGACCCTTCAAGTTGTGAACTTGCAAAGACGCGAACCTGTGTTCACGTGTCCATGCACGTAAGTTAGTTCATGTGTCTGGCGTACGCTGTCATATGCATTTATCCTCTACAAGCAGTTTTGTTTTTTTGTGCTTTACTGTACAGTACTGTATAGAGTACAGCGGTACAGTATCTTTATTTCAGGCCCAGGATGTCTGGAAGAACGTGAAAAAGCAGCAGTGATGTAACTGATACCTCTATACTTTTCAAGGTACTGTACTGTAAGATTGAAAATGTTTTATTTTCTGTTTCTTTTCTATGTATTGTTTGTGTAAAAAGTTTTATAAACCTATTAAAGTACAGCTCTATAGCTGATTGTGTTAGTTGGGTAAGTAGGCTAACTTTTTGGACTTATGAACAAATTGGAACAGAAATCTCAGAACGGAACTCATTCGTATGTAGGGGACTTATTGTAACCTGAAGTGAACACATGTTTATAGGGTATTGTCTCTGTGTGGCCATGCTTGCCTGGCACGGTATCTAGGCTGGTTTTCTGTACTTAGTGATGACTACAGCTTGGTCTCCAGCATGTTCCCACCATATGTTGGGTGAAGGTTAATAGCATTGTCTATAACCATGGGATAAAGAGAAAATGATGAGTAATGGCCTCAGGAGCTCTACAAGGCACTCTGTTGAGTTGGTTGGTCTCAGAAGTGTGGCCATCAGAGCTAGAGCATGATTAGGGTTAAAGTCCTGGGACGAAATATTGATTAAGAAGTAGCAATCCATATAAGATTATAAACCTTCAAGTTAGGTTCATATTAGGAATTTATACTTGGTAACTCCTCTGAGAAAATGTCCGTGTCCTAGTGGGCTATGTCGTGATAGAAAAATATGTAGATCCATGGGCAAGTTTTCAGTGGGACATTTGAAAGGAAAAAACAGGTTTAACAAGTGCATTTAAGTGATATCTAAGTGAGTAATTTTTGTGTATAAGACCAGAATCACAGCAAGAGAAAGCTAGTCTTATCTTGGGTTGGCCATAAGGTTCAGTTGGTTTTTTTCTCATAACATCTTATGAACTTTTTTGGTGAACGCAGTATTTTACTTATCTGTGTTAAGCATATTCTGCATGGTTATGCCAGATCTGCTCTTCAGGAAATTCATATTGGAATCCCATGTTGATGGAAAGCATGCTTTTCCTGTACCATTGATAGAATGGCAGTGGAACCAATGGTTGAAGGTCACTGTGGGCTCACATGGTGCTGTACATCTTGCCTTTGGAAGACCCAGCTTTCATCACTCAGCCCGTGATCAGTCAATCTGAACATGTGTGGATACTGAGGATGATACTCGCAAACTGACCAAGAACGGGCTCCTTTTGTGATGGTCATCACTGAAAGATTTTAGTAGTGTTTTTCTTTTGCCAAGATGCTACAAGAGCAGATATTTGATTACAAGAGAAAAAAATTAACTTTCTACTACCCTGTTAATCAAGTTAACTTAGCCATTGATGTCTACTCTAAAATTTTCACATTTCTGTATTTTTAGAAGTTTATATCCAAAAGAGTAAAAAATGAAACATATTTCTAAATGTCCTTCCATTAGAGATAAGTGGCTTTTGGTTTCTCCTCCATTTCTCTTATATGTTCTGCCTTCTATCTAAACTGAGGCCATTGACTTCTATATGAATGGTGACATCAGAAGTATTTTCATTCTCTCTCTTTTTGGGTCATCTGGTTCTGAGAAAGCACACACCAAAGGTATTCTTTAAGTCTTTCAACTCATATTAGAAGTAAATTCTGGCACTTCCCAGGTGGCTAAGTGGTAAAAAAAAAAAAAAAAAAAAAAAAAACCTGCCTACAGTACAGGAGACCTGGATTCCACCTCTGGGTTGGGAAGATCCCCTGGAGAAGGAAATGGAAATCTGCTCCAGTATTCTTGTCTGGAAAATTCCCTGGACCGAGGAGCCTAGTGGGCTGCAGTCCATGGGGCTGCAGGGAGTCAGACATGACTGAGCACACACACACACCCGAAGTACATTCCTCCATATTTGACATGTGACTTTTCAGTCCTCTCAGACATTATCCTTTCTTCCTTGGGAGAAGCTGCCCACCTCCTGCAGTCCCCAAGGGCTCTGGGAAGGCCAAGCCCCCCTCTTACTGCTCCTGAGAAACTAGACCAGTAGCAAGCCTGCAGTTTCTAGTTCTTCCAGCAATTTCTGGACTTGGATGAAAACCCAATGAAGATGTGTGTTCTGACATTTTAAGTCGTGAAAGTAACCAAGATAAGAAGAAGTTTTAATACCTTGTGAAGTGAACTCTCACCAGCTGGAAACAGGAGACAGGAGGGATATGGTCAAATTATCACCCTTTCTTCCCTTTCATTGACTACTTGGATGTAGAATTTCTCTTTACAGCTTGTCTTTAGTTTACTCACATGCTGAGTAACCCAGTCTGTCTCTTCATGGAAGGCTGTGAGTCAACATGGTGATTATGAACTAACTAACAGAGTTAGTTCATGTCATTTATATAACATATAAATTATAACATAATTTATATGTTAAAACCCTAATATGTGACTGTATTTGGAAATAGATCTTTTCAGGAAGTGCTGGTGGTTAGTCGCTAAGTCATGTCCAACTCTTGCAACCCCATGGACTATAGCCCACCAGGCTCCTCTATCCATAGAATTTTCCAGGCAAGAATACTGGAGTTGATTGCCATTCCCTTCTCCAGGGATCAAACCCAGGTCTCTTGCACTGTAGAAGATTCTTTCAGAAAGTAGTTAAGATTAAATAAGATCATGAGGGTAGGCTTATATGCAGAATCTAAAAAGGAATGATACAAATGAAGTTATTTACTAAACAGAAACAGACTCCCAGACTTGGAGAAAGAATTATGGTTGCTGGGGAGAAACCATAGTTAGGGAGTTTGAAAGGGACATGTACACACTGCTGTATTTGAAATGGATAAGCAGGCTGCAGGAGGCACAGGTTCCATTTCTGGTCAGGGTACTAAGATCCCACATGCTGTGCAGTGAAGTCTAAATAAATGATTAAAAATATATTTTTAAAAAATAAATAAAATGGATAACCAGCAAGGACATACTGTATAGCAGATGGAACTCTGTTCAATGTTATATGCTGGCTTGGATGGGAGGGAAGTTTGGGGGAGAAAGGATACATGTATATGTATGGCTGAGTCCCTATGCTGTCCACCTGAAACTGCACAAAATTGTTAACTGGCTATATCTCAATATGAAATAAAAGGTTTACAAAAAAAAAAATTTTTTTTAACAATGAGTATGAGATCTAAGCCTGTCCATCCAACAGAAAAATCTTTAAATAAAATGTTCCGTATTTCCTCAAGAGAAAAGAAAGAAAAGAAAAGGTCATAGTGTGGGGTTCCAGTCCAGTAGAATTTACGTTCTAATGGGAAGAGAAAGAGACACGAGATGGCTCTTTCTTTCTGTCTGCATGAGCGCAGAGGAAAGGCTGTGTGTGGGCCCAGGGAGAGAGCGATCGTCTCCAAGCAAGGAAGCGAGCTCTCGTCAGAAAATGGATTTGGAAGTACTTGATCAGAAACTTTGAGTCTGCAGAATAATAAGAAAACACAGGTCTTGTTCAATTCACCCAATCTTGGGTATTTTGTTATGGTAGCCCAAAGCAGGCTAATACAGTGGTAATGCTGTATTCTAATTGCTTCACACCAAGGTTCTGTTTTCTCGGCCCCAGGCTAAGATGACTGTCTTACCTTGGGGGAAAGTGCCTTAATTAGATCAGATCAGATCAGATCAGTCCCTCAGTCACGTCCGACTATTTGCGACCCCATGAATCTCAGCACACCAGGCCTCCCTGTCCATCACCAACTTCCAGAGTTCACCCAGACTCCCATCCATCTAGTCAGTGATGCCATCCAGCCATCTCATCCTCTGTCGTCCCCTTCTCCTCTTGCCCCCAATACCTCCCAGCATTAGAGTCTTCTCCAATGAGTCAACTCTTCGCATGAGGTGGCCAAAGTATTGGAATTTCAGCTTTAGCATCATTCCTTCCAAAGAAATCCCAAGGATGATCTCCTTCAGAATGGACTGGTTGGATCTCCTTGCAGTCCAAGGGACTCTCAGAGTCTTCTCCAACACCACAGTTCAAAAGCATCAATTCTTCCGTGCTCAGCCTTCTTCACAGTCCAGCTCTCACATCCATACATGACCACAGGAAAAACCATGGCCTTGACTAGATGAACCTTTGTTGGCAAAGTAATGTCTCTGCTTTTGAATATGCTATCTAGGTTGGTCATAACTTTCCTTCCAAGGAGTAAGCATCTTTTAATTTCATGGCTGCAGTCACCATCTGCACTGATTTTGGAGCCCAGAAAAATAAAGTCTAACACTGTTTCCACTGTTTCCCCATCTATTTCCCATGAAGTGATGGGACCAGATGCCATGATCCTTAGTTTTCTGAATGTTGAGCTTTAAGCCAACTTTTTCACTCTCCTCTTTCACTTTCATCAAGAGGATTTTTAGTTCCTCTTCCCTTTCTGCCATAACGCTGGTGTCATCTGCATATCTGAGGTTATTGATATTTTTCCCCGCAATCTTGATTCCAGCTTGTGTTTCTTCCAGTCCAGCGTTTCTCATGATGTACTTTGCATAGAAGTTAAATAAGCAGGATGACAATACAGCCTTGACGTACTCCTTTTCCTATTTGGAACCAGTCTGTTGTTCCATGTCCAGTTCTAACTGTTGCTTCCTGATCTGCATACAAATTTCTCAAGAGGCAGATCAGGTGGTCTGGTATTCCCATCTCTTGAAGAATTTTCTACAGTTTATTGTGATCCACACAGTCAAAGGCTTTGGCATAGTCAATAAAGCAGAAATAGATATTTTTCTGGAACTCTCTTGTATTTTCCATGATCCAGCGGATGTTGGCAATTTGATCTCTGGTTCCTCTGCCTTTTCTAAACCCAGCTTAAACATCAGGAAGTTCACGGTTCACATATTGCTGAAGCCTGGCTTGGAGAATTTTGAGCATTACTTTACTAGCGTGTGAGATGAGTGCAACTGTGCAGTAGTTTGAGCGTTCCTTGGCACTGCCTTTCTTTGGGATTGGGATGAAAACTGACCTTTTCCAGTTCTGTGGCCACTGCCGAGTTTTCCAAATTTGCTGGCATATTGAGTGCAGCACTTTCACAGCATCATCTTTCAGGATTTGGAATAGCTTAACTGGAATTCCATCACCTCCACTAGCTTTGTTCATAGTGATGCTTTCTAAGGCCCACGTGACTTCACATTCCAGGATGTCTGGCTCTAGGTCAGTGATCACACCATCATGATTATCTGGGTCGTGAAGATCTTTTTTGTACAGTTCTGTGTATTCTTGCCATCTCTTCTTAATATCTTCTGCTTCTGTTAGGTCCATACCATTTCTGTCCTTTATCGAACCCATCTTTGCATGAAATATTCCTTTGGTATCTCTGATTTTCTTGAAGAGATCCCTAGTCTTTCCCATTCTGTTGTATTCCTCTATTTCTTTGCATTGATTGCTGAAGAAGGCTTTCTTATTTCTTCTTGCTATTCTTTGGAACTCTGCATTCAGATGTTTATATCTTTCCTTTTCTCCTTTGCTTTTCGCTTCTCTTCTTTTCACAGCTATTTGTAAGGCCTCCCCAGACAGCCATTTTGCTTTTTTGCATTTCTTTTCCATGGGGATGGTCTTGATCCCTGTCTCCTGTACAATGTCACGAACCTCATTCCATAGTTCATCAGGCACTCTATCTATCAGATCTAGGCCCTTAAATCTATTTCTCACTTCCACTGTATAATCATAAGGGATTTGATTTAGGTCATACCTGAATGGTCTAGTGGTTTTCCCTACTTTCTTCAATTTCAGTCTGAATTTGGCAATAAGGAGTTCATGCTCTGAGCCACAGTCAGCTCCTGGTCTTGTTTTTGCTAACTGTATAGAGCTTCTCCATCTTTGGCTGCAAAGAATATAATCAATCTGATTTTGGTGTTGACCATCTGGTGATGTCCATGTGTAGAGTCTTCTCTTGTGTTGTTGGAAGAGAGTGTTTGTTATGACCAGTGCATTTTCTTGGTAAAACTCTATTAGTCTTTGCCCTGCTTCATTCCATATTCCAAGGCAAATTTGCTTATTGCTCCAGGTGTTTTTTGACTTCCTACTTTTGCATTCCAGTCCTTAATTAGAAGATGATGCATTGAACTCTGTTTTAGAAATATGTCTGAAAAAATGTAAAGTTTTAATTTTAATTATAAAAAGGAGATGCTAAAAGTCTTCTCTTGGGGACTGTGTCATTCTTTTAATGAAGCAGCTGTTGTAGTATACGTCAGTTGAAAGAAACTCTGGGAGATAGAGAGACGGTTGGCCAAATAGTTCAGATACGACTTTTCAGTTATGCTCCTTGGTCCAGCAATATGTTATCCATTGTAGCTTTTCTACCACGCTTTGTAGAAGAGTTGAGTGGGGGAAATCAGTTGGCTTTGCAGGGGGCTAATTGAAAATATTCAGGCTGTTGCCAGGAAAATAGCAAGACAGAGTTTCATAGAACTCTATTTGTGAAATTAAATTGACCAGGATCAGGACAATCCTACAGCTTCAATCTGGCCGCACGCCTCTAAACAGAGACCATTAATACAAAGCAGCGTCCTTCCTTGTGAGGACATATTTAATGGGCTGCCACTGAAGTCAGTTCTAGGTCAAGCTTCATTTACCAATGAAAGAAAAAGTGAGCACTGTGGAGGACATTAATGAAACTTATGCTTGTTCTAAAGGAAGGCCCTGCCACGCCAGGAAAAGGAAATAAACGTCACTCTTATTTCTTCCCATTTAGCAAGCTTTGCCAATTATTGTGCAGTGTATGAGATTTTATGATAAAATCATTTGACGGATAAGTGAAATAATGGAAGTGGCAGAGACATGCAGGTAGGAGAGAGGTTTATCTTGGAAATGACAAATCCTTTGGATGAAAGCCCTTGGAGTTTCATTTTGAGTAAGAGGGAGAAATATATAAATAGCCACAGAGGAAAGATTTGGTGGAATATTCAACAACTGAGACCAGATTTTTTTAGGGAAGTATGGAAGTCAAATTAGAAGTCAAAGACCAGATGTGCCATACGTGAAAGATGAGAGTCATGTGAGAGCCAGAGCGTGAATTTGTATTGGCGAGGAGATATGACAGTCATGGTGGTGGTTGTAATAAACTTGACAAAACAGTTGCTTCTTTTTCTTCCTTTTATGCATGGCTCAAGACAGAGTGTGCTGATTATAGCACAGAATAATACTTGAATTCCAGAGAGTGTAGCTCTGTGGAATAGGCTTCTAATGAGGCAGATGATCTACATTTAACTTCTCCATAGAAGCAGATGCTAAAGGGGGTGACTGTTACAACGTCCACATGCTTGAGTAAGGGGTATGCCTAGACCCGATCTATGGACCAACCAAGTCTGTCCCTTACTCTAGCAGCTTGTCCCTGAGGGGCATTCAAGGAAACTGAGAGTTAGGGTAAAATTATTCTAGAGTGGAGACCTCCCTGGTAGTCCAGTGGTTAAGAATCTGCCTTCAGGTGCACGAGACATGGGTTCGATCCCTGGTCAGGGAACTAAGATTTCACATGTCTCAAGACAACTAAGCCTGACCACAACTACCAAGCCCCCAAGCTCTAATATTAAAAAAAAATATTCTGAGGTGCCCTGGTGGCTCAGATTGTAAAGAATCAGCCTACAATGCAGACCTGGGTTCGATCCCTGAGTTGGGAAGATTCCCCTGGAGAACGGTGTGGTAACCCACTCCAGTGTTCTTGCCTGTAGAATCCCATGGACAGAGGAGTCTGGTGGGCTACAGTCCATGGGGTCACAAGAGTCAGATACAACTGAGTGACTAACAGTTTTTAAGGAGCAGTTCAGGGAGGCCTAAGTAAGAAGGAGGATCATTTGGTGATTTGGAAAAATGTAGAGAGTGCCCATGGCAGGGCCAATATAGCCATCTTATTGCTGGTATAATGATTTTGAGGAATCGGATAACTCACAGTTGTATCCTTCATAGTGCATGAGTTACCAGGATATGTTTTCAACATCCTGGATGAGAAGTAGACCAATGGCCTGAGACCACTCACTTTGGTTAGACTGTAGCACAGGTCTGTGGTCTTTGCTACTGTCAGAAATGGTTGAGGAATTGGAGGGGACGTCATCAGTAGGTGGGATGATCAGGATTAAGTGCATTTAGAAAGGTGAAAGATGCTAACAGAGAAGAGACATGTTTAAGAGTGTTGTGTTGGGTTGGCCAAAAAATGCATTTGGGTCTTTCCATATGATGTTCCAAAAGATGAACTTTTTGGCCAACCCAATAAATATATAGTTCTGGACAATCAGCTAATATTCCTGAAATGCCAGTTGAAGTTTAGTATAAATAGGAATTTAGGTCATGAATTCACTGTGGTAGGTCACAAACTGGATCCTCCAAGATGTCCTTGCCCCAGTCTCTTGATTCTGTGAGTAGGTTGCTTTATATGGCAAAGGAACCCTGCAGAAGTAATTTAGATTATAGACCTTAAACTAGGGAAGATTATCCTGGAGTATTGGAGTGAGCCCAGTCTGTTCTGTTCAACACTGAGAACTTTCAGTGGCTGAAGTTAGATATGGTAGAAAGGGAGACACAAGAGATATGTCAGGCGGGAAAATCAGAAAGACAAAACAGGAACAGAACTTGATGAACTGTTGCTGACTTTGAGGATGGAGGAAGGAAGTTGGGCGCAACTCCAAGAGAGAGGAGATGAGGACTCTTGCCCTAAAGTAACAAGGAACTCACTTCTGCTGACAACCTGAGTGAACCTGGAAGTGGATCCTTTCCCCTAGCCTCCAAATGAGAGGCCTGAACAGGTGACACCTTGATTTTTACCTGGTGAGACTCTTTTTAAAATAAATTTTTATTGGCATATAATTGCTTTACACTGCTGTGTTAGTTTCTACTGTACAGCAAAGTGAATCAGCTACAGGTACATATATGTCTCCTCTTTTTTTTGCATTTCCTTCCCATTTAGGTCAGTCCCCTGCCTGGTGAGGTTTGTATTGAGTTTCTAACCTAAGGAACTGTAAGAGTAATTGGTTTTGCTTGAAACCTGTAAGTTTGTGGTAATTTGTTATGGTCACAAAAGGAAAGTGGTATACTCTCATATCTATCTTTCCATAGATATATGTATCATTATTTTAATGTGTGAACACATTCATATCTGAGCAAAAGTACCATATACTATACAGCATCCTGGAATGAGTCGATTTCATGGGAACATGCACTCTTATGGTCAATGCTTCTGGCACCCACCGCTGAGAGCTGGTCTAAGAGCGTGTTGCATGCACCTTTTTTTTGGTTTTGTTTTTACTTAAAATTAAAAGAAAAATTTTTTTTACAATGTTGTATTAGTTTCTGCTATGAAGAAAGGGTGTTAGTCTCTCAGTTATATCCGACTCTTTGTGACCCCATGGACCATAGCCCACCAGGCTCCTCTGTCCATGGAATTCTCCAGGCAAGAATACTGGAGTGGGTTGCCATGCCCTTCCCCAAGTTGTCTTCCAGACTTGCCAGGTTTCTGCCATTCGACAGTGCAAATCAGTCACAGTTATACATGCGTCTCCTCCCTCCCTCATTCTCTTCCCCCCATCCCATCCATCTGAGTCATCACAGTGCATCAGACTGGGTTCCCTGCACTATGAGGCAACTTCTCACCAGCCATCCATCCCACACCCCACAGTGTGTATACGTCGATGCTAGTTTCTTCATTTGTCCCACACTCTCCTTCCCCCACTGTGTCCACAAGGCCATGTGCTACAGCTGAGTCTCCATTCCTTCCCTGAAAGCGGGTTCATCAATTCATTTTTCTAGATTCTGCATATATGCGTGCAACTATTTTTAACTTCTTCAGTGATTAAAGAGACAGACTCCATGGGCAAGATTATTGTACTCTCCACTTTTAAGAGCTGCCAATTCACAAAGATTGTCAGAAATTCAAACTCAGCTCCAGGCTTCCCCAACACTTTTGCCAAATTTGATAACTTTTCCAGCCAATATACATGTATGTGTGTGGGTTTGTGCATCTAAGGTATGTGCCTACTATATGTACACAGATGTAAAACTCTCATTTCCAAAACAGTTTTATAATGTGTTAAGAATAGAACTGGACAGCAGCTTTGCTGAAACACATGGGTCTTCACTTCCTGTGGACCCGGGCAGACCTGGTGAGGGACAATGGGGAGATTTGATTTTTGTCAACCGAATCTGCCCTTTTCTCAGACTGACATCTCTCGCAGGATCCCTTTAGTTGTGATTCCCTGTGTTTTGCAAACTCACTGATAAGTTTATGCAAAGAAAAACATCTTCTGTTTCTTTCTTCTCAAACACCCAGATCGTAAGAATTTAAAGGAATGCTCCCCAGAGGAAGCACTCTGCTTGCCTGTCTCTCTTCAGCACCAGCCTGGATGGACAGCTTTCTCTGGGCGGTTTGTGTGCACTTCTTACACAGTCAACAGAACTGTCCTCTGTGTTTTAAATCTAAATGTGGATACTGAAAAATGCTAATTTATGATAAGCAAGAGCTGGATTGACAGGAAGAACAATCGCAGAGGGAGAGGATGTTTGGTGAGACTGGGAAAGGAGAAAGGAAAGGGAGTGAAAAATTTACAGAGACTGATTGGGAATAAAACCAAAGAGGTTAAGCAGAATTTTTTTAGAGTTAACCCAGAGAGGGGCTGTGATAGAATAACTTAGGGAAAACCCATGTGTATTTATATATAGGGAAATAGACCAAACTTGTTTTTCTTAGTCAGGCAATAGTGATAAAGAAAAAAATATACATCAGTTTAGGGAGTTACACAGCTTCCTGGAAGATCAATTAATTTCCAAACCTTGAGTTTATGTCTTTAGAAATAGTAAAGGTAGCTGTTGAATTTTTGAAGGTGATTAACAACAAAAGGCCAGGTGATTAACAACAAAAGGCCAAGTTGCTGGTTGTAGGCTAGAAGATAGGTGGAACTAAAAAGCTGAACCCAAGGTATCTCATGCATGCTAAGTTGCTTCAGTCGTGTTCAACTTTGTGTGACCCAATGAGCTACATGTAGCCTGTCAAGCTCCTCTGTCCATGGGGTTCTCCAGGCAAAAATACTGGAGTGGGTTGCCATTTCCTCCTCCAGGGGATCTTCCTGACCCAGGGATTGAATCCCCATTTCCTATGTCTCCTGCATTGGCAGGCAGGTTTTTTACTCACAGGGTGAATTAGATGGACTCAGCAGACATGCTATACTATGTACCATGATTTTGATGACCTGCAGAGACTTTTTTAAAAACAAGATTCATTTATTTATTTTTGGCTGCACTGGGTCTTCCTTGCTGCTCAAGGGCTTTCTCCAGTTGCAACAAGAGCAGGGTATTCCCAAATTGCGGTGTGCGGGCTTCTCATTGCGTGGTTTCTCTAGACGGTTTCTCAGTGATTGCACTCTAGGTCTCTAGAGTGTTGGGTTGGTAGTTGGGATGCACGGGCTTAGTTCCTCTGTAGCATGTAAGATCTTCCCAGACCAGGAATCGAACCTGTGTCCCCTGCATTGGCAAGCAGATTCTTAACCACGAGACCACCAGGGAAGCCCCTGCAGAGACTTTTTCCTCTGGGAGTTTCACTGGCAGGATGTGAGAGTTAGGGCTACAGTTCTCCTGAGCAAGGCTTTCAGCTGGTGCAGGAGTTAGGGCTGACTTAACCCCAAGTCTGACTTCCCTGGTGGCTCAGATGGTAAAGCGTCTGCCTACAATGCAGGAGATCCGGGTTCGATCCCTGGGTCAGGAAGATCCCCTGGAGAAGGAAATAGCAACCCACTCCAGTATTCTTGCCTGGAAAAATCCCATGGACAGAGGAGCCTGGTTGGCTACTGTCCATAGGGTCGCAGAGAGTCAGACATGATTGAATGACTTCACTATCTATTACCCCAGGTCACTTAAGGAGCTGTTCCTTTTGTTGATATCGCTGGCATTTTGTTTTGCATCCATTTTGTGGAGAATAATGGAGAGATAAAGTAAACTAGATTCTCACTTTACATTTGATGTAGCTGAGTCACAGATGGGTACCATCTGCCTAGCATCACACACCAGCATCTGGGATTCCCTGGTGGCTCAGATGGTAAAGAATCTGCCTGCAATGCAGGAAACCTAAGTTCAATCCCTGGGTCAGGAAGAGCCCCTGAAGAAGGGAATGGCTACCCACTCCAGTATTCTTGCCTTGAGAATTCCGTGGACAGAGGAGCCTGGTAGGCTACAGTTCATGGGGTTGCAAAGAGTCAGACACAATCAAGCGACTAACACTTTCACTTTTTCACACTGCAGCATCCACACGAACTCATCCAAATACTCTTAATTTTTCTTGATTACTAAAACCCTATTTCTACTCTCGCATTCCCTGAGGACAAACTTGTTTCTTGTTTCTCTGCAAACAAGAGACTATCCATGCAGAGCTTAATCATGGCTGAGAGAACATTTGAGAACTCAGGAAATACTTTGGCTAGAACCGAGTAACTCAGTTGGGGCATGTTTGTTATCTTCGGATATTTGTCAAGGAGTCATGTAAAAGAGGGATGTATCTAAATTCCTAGGGTCCCAGAGGGCAGATGCAGGAGTGTGATGTAGTAGTTACAAGAAAACAGATTTAAGCCCATGAAAGGAAGAACTTCCTTTCAATTTGAACTGTTCGAAAATGTAATTAACTCTTTTATGTGATAATGAGTTCTCTGCCTCCTAAGGTAATTGAGTAAAGGCTTGATAGTTCAAATCTTGAACTTCAATGCTTCCATCAAAATTAAAATGACCCTACCTGAGCTTTTTACTTCCCTTTCTCTATTTTTCAAATTTTATTTTAATTTTTTAAAATTAAAAATTTTATCTTTTTAATTTTTTAAAAGATTTTTTTTGATGTGGCTCATTTTTTAAATGCTCCACTGAATTTGTTGCTATATTGCTTCTGTTTTATGTTTTGGCCTCAAAGACTCATGGGAACTTAGCTCCCGACCTGAGGGTCAGATCTGTCCCTCCTACATTGGAAGGTGAAGTCGTCAACACTGGACCACCTGGGACGTGCCATGAACGTGAACGTGAACGTGAAGTCGCTCAGTCGTGTCCGACTCTTTGCGACCCCATGGACTGTAGCCTACCAGGCTCCTCTGTCCATGGGATTTTCCAGGCAATAGTACTGGAGTGGATTGCCATTTCCTTCTCCAAGGGATCTTCCCAACCCAGGGATCGAACCCGGGTCTCCCGCATCGTAGACAAACGCTTTATCGTCTGAGCCACCAGGGAAGTCTCTTTTATATATATTTTTACATTGTTATTTTTATTTTCATTGAGGTACAGTTGATGTACAGTATTATATGATTTCAGGTGTACAACACAGTGATTCACAATTTTTAAAGACTTTATTCCACTTAGATTTGGTCTTGATTTCTACTCTTCATCCAAGCTTCTGTGGGTTTAGCAGAGACCACCTCACCTTTCTGGGCTCAGTCTTCTTTTCTCCTATCTCCTTCTCGGTATACTTATCAAAGTTTACCCCTCTCTCTATTTCAGTTGTGTGTCTTCTTTCCCCAGTGGCACTTTCTTTTTTTATATACTGCATTCTTCTTTACCCTAAAATGGTATTTACTTTCCCTACCCCTCACATGTCCATTCTGAAACTTTTCATGAAGCAAGACTTTGTCTGCACTTGGTGCTGATTCATGCTCACTCCAGAGACTCTTATACGACTCTCATCTCATCACTCTACTTACTGATGGGCATGGACGTGTTCGTTCTAATATTCTTTTTTGACTTCTTGCTTTTTAGAAATTAACAAAATCATGAAAAACTCTCTGCCCTGGACATCCTAATGAAGATATGGATGCATCTTCCCAATCTTTGTCCTTCTGATTTCTGCATGACCCTGTGGCCCTGGATACAGTCCCTCACCTCCTGGAAGCCCTCTCTTCTCTTGACTTCTGAGGCAGTCTCATGCTAATTCCCTTTCTACTATTGCTACCCTGTCCTGGGACTCCCCAGAGAGCAGCCTTCTCCCATTTTTCCCTCTGTATTTTTTCCCCTCAGCTGTATCATAGGCTCACTTAGGGTCAGCCATAGCCCTGCATGCAAATGGCCTTCAGATCCATTAACTTAAGCTCCGACTTTTCTTTCAAATTACTGACTTGGATTTCCAAATGCCTTGCTAGAGAGCTCCCCCTGGTTCTTCTACGTACCCCAGAGGCAGCATGGTGAAAATCAGATTGGTAACCTCCCCCACCCCATTAGCTCCTCACGCTCATTCCTTGACTGTGATACCACCATTATCCAAGCTGCTTAGGCCCACAATTTTGTAATCAGAGTTGACTCTCCTTCCTCTTACTCCAGTCAGTGCCTAGTCTATATATCCTACCCAAGATTCCGTTCAAGTGAGCCCCCTTTTCTATTCCCATCGCCCCTGCTTTCGTGTGGTGCTTATTCCTTTTCATCTGAACCTTTAGAGCATCTTAACTCATCCCACACCTGCAGTCTCTGTGATCTCCAGTTAAAACATACATACTCAGAAACTATCTTTCTCTTCAGACCCCACTATTGGCTTTTTCTCAATGACAGATTTCATGACAGTTTGAAATTTGAATTTCTCCATGATGCTAGAGCCAACTCTATGTATCTTAGCCATTAAAATAGCTAATATGGATGAATATTTACTCTGGATTAGGCATTGTGTTAAGTGACTTAACCCTATGAAGTAGGTACTCACAATTTAAGTAATTTGCTCATGTTCACAGTTTATAACACTTTGAGTCTAGAGCTCAAAGAAGCTCTAGAAGCTTTAACCATTCTGAGGTCCTTTTGGCTTGTCCTCTACATATACTGGGCTTTCCAGGTGGACTTTGTGATTTTAAAAAAACCTGCCTGCAAATGCAGACGTAAGAGAATAGGTTTTATTCCTGGGTTGGGAGGAGCCCCCAGAGGAGGGCATGGCAGCCCATTCCAGTATTCTTGCCTGGAGAATCCCATGGACAGAGGAGCCTGGTGGGCTACAGTCCATAGAGTCACAAAGAGTTGGGCATGACTGAAGCAACTTAGCATGCATGCTACATATACCATATGCAACTTTAATCTGAAATCTTAATGCATCTTTCCTGTCTCATTCTGATTGGAATGATTTTCTACATATTTTATTTTAGAAACTATCTATTCTCTTAAGGACTCTACTGATTCCTGCTCCCTATTTGAAATCACACATTATTTATTTTGTACTTTTATGTATAACTTCTTTAAACTTTTTTTATAGCAATGCATATCCGTAGCTTCTTAGTTCTGATATTTATCATCTCCTTACAGACAGGGACCATTTGTCCACCACTTTTTTTTATTCTTTAAGTTATATAACAGAGCACACCTTCTCTATAACATAGTATCATGTGTGTATGCTCAGTCATATCAACCTTTTGGGACCTCATGAACTGTAGCCTGTGGGGTTCCTGTGTACATGTGATTTTCCAAGCATGAATACTAGAATGGGTTGCCATTTCCTACTCCAGGGGATCTTCCCAAACCAGGGATCAAGTCGGTGTCTCCTGTTTCTCCTGCATTGGCAGGCAGATTCTTTACCACTGAGCCACTTGATAAGGCCACAGTGTCTTTACTGAAATTAAATTGATCTGTAGCACACTAACTCGATGTAAGAGCTTGTCCTAATTCAGTACAGTGGCCCCTTTCATGCTTTTATGATTAGTACTTTGGCCACCTCATGAGAAGAGCTGACTTATTGGAAAAGACTCTGATGCTGGGAGGGATTGGGGGCAGGAGGAGAAGGGGACAACAGAGGATGAGATGGCTGGATGGCATCACTGACTCGATGGATGTGAGTCTGAGTGAACTCTGGGGGTTGGTGATGGACAGGGAGGCCTGGCGTGCTGCAATTCATGGGGTCGCGAAGAGTCGGACATGACTGAGCGACTGAACTGAACTGAACTGACTCTTAGTTCTAGTGCTAGACAACTGAAGTAGCCTCATTTGATTTATATATATATATATAAGCATTGATTTATTTACACTTCAGGAGCTGCCCTTGTAAGTGGAAGAAAGTAAAGTCTCATTTCTACAAGAGATAAGTGATAATACCTGAAACAAGGGCCATGTCACTGTTCAAATGGATGGAAAAAATTCATTAATTAGAATTTAGAGCCTGATTCTGATTTCTTAGAATAGATGGAAGAGATTCATCTAAGCTATTCTAGTTGACATATAATGGTCTGAACTTTTTGACAGAAGAGTTCATTTTGAGGAACTGATTTTGAGTTCCCTGAATTCTGATACCCTTGAGGGGGGAAAGCTGGGAAGGAGCATGTGATGAGGATATTGTACTTGTGGTAGATCTGCATAATCTGGGATGGAAGGGTGTGGTTGTCTCAGCACCCATCTGCAAGAGGGAATTGAAAGTGACCGTTTGGGTAGCCCTGTTTCAGAGAGCGGGTGATAGAATTTTTGCCTCTCACATGTGAAACTCATCTGTGCTGTTTCTCTCTACACTCATTTTTCTCTTTGTAGAACTCCCTGAGATTATTTATATTATTTATTTATTTTTTTCCTTTATCCCTTTTCTCACTCAACCCTGTGATTTTCTCTCAGTCACACCTGTTATTTGTCAGTTCTGCTTTCCAAGAGCCTTTAAGTTTGTTTGGTGTGTGATGAATAAATTTTTTTTAATGTTTTGTGACAGAACATTTCTGGAGTAAAGGAGTGATAAATATCAAATCAAGTGGAGGCCAGAAATTTAATTTTCCCTATCAGGGCCAATCTGTGCTTCGTTTTATCCTGACAAAAATTGATATTTTATCCCTGTGATAATGGAAGACTCTGATTGCAGTGCCTTTTCATAATTTAAGAAAAAAACATTTTTCTTCCCCTAGAGAAGCTTGAATCAAAGATGAGCAGATTCCTTGCTCATTGTGAATGAAGTCACCTTATATTCCTTCAGCCTTTTGTGTCCCCTAGCCTGGTAGCAATTATTTCTGTAAAGTTGCTCAAGTTCT
Source organism: Tragelaphus eurycerus (assembly GCA_935064755.1). Classification (NCBI taxonomy): domain Eukaryota; kingdom Metazoa; phylum Chordata; class Mammalia; order Artiodactyla; family Bovidae; genus Tragelaphus; species Tragelaphus eurycerus. The sequence goes on along the minus strand of CAKXYN010000075.1, from coordinate 2,647,659 downwards.
TGATTTAATGTGTTGCTTTCAGGTTTTCTCTCTAGTTCTTCTTAAGAAATTTATCTCACCATGGCAGGGATACAGGCCTCCTCCACTTTCTTCATCCAGCCTCACTCCATAAATTTAGGAAGACCTGAGAATTCTGACATTATGTCTGAGAACTGTTCTTTCCAGTTAATGCAATAGAAGTTGTTTAAGGCTGAAGTGAGACAAATAGTACTTATTTAACAAATACTTGTATGTCTGGGTCAGACGACATTTCAAGGGATCTTTAAATATTCATACATTTAATGGTGGTAACAACCCTACAATGACCATGCAATTTTTCTACCCATTTTACAGATGGGGAAACTGAGGCACAGACAAGTGAGAACTAAAGTTGCCAGCAAGCAGTGGAGCCAGGACCCAAGTGTGGCAGGCTGCCTGGATCCATGCTTTTAATTACTTTACAATGCTGACACCACATTAGATTGTTCAATTTGCTTTGTGTCTTTCCTATCACCATCCTTCCCTCATGGACATCTTTCCAGTTCTTCTTAGGACTACTCTTTAGAATAATGTTGCAAACCATATTTCTTCACATTCTCCAAACTATGCTAGAAGCATTTGTGAAATGTCTAGTTTCCCAAATCCTAGAATAACTTCTTCCAAGAGGTGCAGCATCAGTTCTGCCAGAAACTAATTATATGGTCTCAGGGGGAAATGTCTACTGTCTCATTCATCTATAAAATAAGGTGAGGCTGGGCTACACTATTGTTTCTGTTCTAACAATTAAGTGTTACGATCCTAAAAGTGACTCATGTTCTTTGGGGACATCCAGGCTGTGTGGACTGTGCTTAGAAATCTATCTCAGATTCAGAATGTATCTTCCAGGGGGCTAGAATCTGGTTCAAAACTTTGTCCCAAAGCTGTTCTATAGAATCTATTAGTATTACTACACTGACTACCTTGATTTTGTGGCATATTCAGTTCAGTTCAGTTGCTCAGTCGTGTCTGACTCTTTGCAACCCCGTGAATTGCAGCACGCCAGGCCTCCCTGTCCATCACCAGCTCCCGGAGTTCACTCAGACTCACGTCCATCGAGTCAGTGATGCCATCCAGCCATCTCATCCTCTGTCATCCCCTTCTCCTCCTGCCCCCAATCCCTCCCAGCATCAGAGTCTTTTCCAATGAGTCAACTCTTCGCATGAGGTGGCCAAAGTACTGGAGTTTCAGCCATATTAGACCATTCCTTATGTCCTTTTGACAGCCTCTGTTATGGTATAAGTACAAATGACAGCATATTCCATGAGGACAAAGAGAGACATTATTGCAAGACTCAGAAGTCTTCTGGGGAAAGTGAATAAGTTGTTTTATTTCCTCCATGTGTGCTTAGTGGCTCATTTTTGTCTCTCTGTGACCCTGTGAACTCTAGCCAACCAGTCTCCTCTGTCCATGGTATTCTCCTGGCAAGAATACTGTAGCACGTTGCCATTTCCCTCTCCAGGCTATCTTCCCAACCCAGGGGTTGAACCTGCATCTCCAGCAGCTCCTGCATTGGCAGGCAGATTCTTTACTGCTGTACCACCTAGGAAGCCCCATTTTATTTCCTAAACTGGAAAAAAATACACGGTATGAAGCATGGTCCTGAAATAGAGCACCCTGAATGGGTTCTCAACAAAGCATTTTCTTCTTCTGAATTAATTTATTTTAATTGGAGGCTAATTACTTCACAATATTGTAGTGGTTTTTACCAGACTCATATGAATCAGCCATGGGTGTACATGTGTCCCCCATCCTGAACCCCCCTCCTAGCTCCCTGCCCATCCCATCCCTCAGGGTCATCCTAGTGCACTGGCCTTGAGTGCCCTGTCTCATGCATCGAACATGGACTAGCGATCTGTTTCACATATGGTAATATACATGTTTCAATGCTAGCTATTCTCTCAAATCGTCCCACTCTTGCCTTCTCCCACAGAGTCCAAAAGTCTGTTATTTACATCTGTGTCTCTTTTGCTGTCTGGCATATAGGGTCATCATTACAGTCTTTCTAAATTCCATATATATGTATTAATATACTGTATTGGTGTTTTTCTTTCTGACTTACTTCACTCTGTATACTAGGCTCCAATTTCATCCACCTCATTAGAACTGATTCAAATGCATTCTTTTTAGTGGCTGAGTAATACTCCACTGTGCACATGGACAACGGCTTTCTTAGCTATTCATCTGCCGATGGACAACTAGGGCTCCCATGTCCTGGCCATTGTAAACAGTGCTGCGGTGAACATGGGGTACGTGGGTCTCTTTCCATTCTGGTTTCCTCCTGTGTATGCCCAGCAATGGGATTGCTGGGTCATTCAGTTCAGTTCAGTTCAGTCACTCAACTGTGTCTGACTCGTTGCAACCCCATGAACTGCAGCACGCCAGGCCTCCCTGTCCATCACCAACTCCTGGAGGTCACTCAGACTCACATCCATCGAGTCAGTGATGCCATCCAGCCATCTCATCCTCTGTCGTCCTCTTCTCCTCCTGCCCCCAATCCCTCCTAGCATCAGAGTCTTCTCCAATGAGTCAACTCTTCACATGAGGTGGCCAAAATACTGGAGTTTCAGCTTTAGCATCATTCCTTCCAAAGAAATCCCAGGGCTGATCTCCTTCAGAATGGACTGGTTGGATCTCCTTGCAGTCCAAGGGACTCTCAAGAGTCTTCTCCAACACCACAGTTCAAAAGCATCAATTCTTTGGTGCTCAGCTTTCTTCACAGTCCAACTCTCACATCCATACATGACCACAGGAAAAACCATAGCCTTGACCAGACGAACCTTTGTTGGCAAAGTAATGTCTCTGCTTTTGAATATGCTATCTAGGTTGGTCATAACTTTCCTTCCAAGGAGTAAGCATCTTTTAATTTCATGGCTGCAGTCACCATCTGCACTGATGTTGGAGCCCAGAAAAATAAAGTCTGACACTGTTTCCACTGTTTCCCCATCTATTTCCCATGAAGTGATGGGACCAGATGACATGATCTTTAGTTTTCTGAATGTTGAGCTTTAAGCCAACTTTTTCACTCTCCTCTTTCACTTTCATCAAGAGGCTTTTTAGTTCCTCTTCACTTTCTGCCATAAGGGTGGTGTCATCTGCATATCTGAGGTTATTGATATTTCTCCTGGCAATCTTGATTCCAGCTTGTGTTTCTTCCTGTCCAGCGTTTCTCATGATGTACTTTGCATAGAAGTTAAATAAGCAGGATGACAATATATGGCCTTGACGTACTCCTTTTCCTATTTGGAACCAGTCTGTTGTTCCATGAGCAGTTCTAACTGTTCCTTCCTGACCTGCATACAGATTTCTCAAGAGGCAGGTCAGGTGGTCTGGTATTCCCATCTCTTTCAGAATTTCCCATAGTTGATTGTCATCCACACAGTCAAAAGCTTTGGCATAGTCAATAAAGCAGAAATAGATGTTTTTCTGGAACTCTCTTGCTTTTTTGATGATCCAGTGTATGTTGGATATTCTGGGTCATATGGCAGTTCTATTTCCAGTTTTTTAAGAAATCTCCACACTGTTCTCCATAGTGGCTATACTAGTTTGCATTCCCACCAACAGCGTAAGAGGGTTCTCTTTTCTCCGCACCCTCTCCAGCATTTATTGTTTGTAGACTTTTTGATGGCAGCCATTCTGACCGGTGTGAGATGGTACCTCATTTGTGCATTTCTTTGATAATGAGTGATGTTGAGCATTTTTTCATGTGTATGTCTTCTTTGGAGAAACGTCTGTTTAGTTCTTTGGCCCATTTTTTAATTGGGTCGTTTATTTTTCTGGGATTGAGCTGCATAAGCTGCTTGTATATTTTTGAGATTAATTCTAACAAAGCATTTTTTTGTGTGAGAACCATGTTGGTTTAAGGCTCATAGCATACAACTGATGTTTACGCCCCTTGGTGGCATTTTCTGAAGCATCCCCACACTGATAATGGTTTTTATAGGCTTTAATCATATGGAGAAGGATCCATGCAGGGGAAATATGTTCTTAAGTCTCATGACTCCTCATTTCTGATTCCTCTGTTACACTCTCATAGATATAAAGGTCCTTATGCTAGAGATTTTAGATCAATGGGGCCTATGGTTGGATTTCTTTCATCTGTGAGAGCCTGAAATTTTGTACATAAAAAGTGTATATATGTGTGACATGTGCCTTTTGTGCCAAAGAATTGATGCTTTTGAGTTGTGGTGCTGGAGAGGACTCTTGAGAGTACCTTGGATCACAAAGAGATTCAAATCAGTCAACCCTATAGGAAATTAGTCCTGAATATTCATTGGAAAGACTGACAATGAAGCTGAAGCTCCAATATTTTGACCACTTGATGCAAAGAGACGACTCACTGGAAAAGACTCTGATGCTGGGAAAGATTGAAGGCAAAAGGAGAAGGGGGCAACAGATAATGAGATGGCTAGATAGAATCAGTGACTCAATGGACACGAATCTGAGCAAATTCCAGGAGATACTGAAGGACAGAGGAGCCTGGCAGGCTACCGTCCATGGGGTCACACAAGAGTCAGACATGACTGAGTGACTAAGCAACAAGAACAGATCCACTTAAATCATATCAAATATATGAAAACATCATACTGATTTTAAAATTACTATATTCAGCATGCATAAAATGATAATGAAGGAATAATCCCAGATGAGAACAAGAACTCATGAGACAAAAGAGGGAGACAGGAAACAGGAATAGGCAGATGTGAAAAATAACTGATTAGAAATCTTGTACATGAAAGACATATAGCTCATTCAAAAAAAGTGAATGGGACTAATTCAATCCCAGAGACAGATGGCGAGAGAGGTAATGAGTTTGAAGAAACTCACTCAGTACAAAGTACTGAGAAAAACATAAAGTATCCCCATTTTAGGTAGATACACACAGCACATGCTGAGGGACCCCAGCATTCATCTAAAGAACTTCAAGGAGAGAATGGAAAGAATGGTGGAGAAATCATATTTGAAGAAATTATAGGTTAGGAGTTTGAAGAACAGGAGAAAGACTTGAATCTTTCAAAAATACATTCTAAATACTAAAAAAGGAGAAACAAAAATAAATCAACCCCTAGAAACACCATCTTCATACAGCAGAACAACAGGATAAAGAGAACTTTTTAAAAATAGCCAAAGAAAACAGCAGATAACTTTCAAAATGACAACAATTAGACTGAAGGAAACCGAACAGCAACAAGACACAGTGTTTCAAAAGAGGATGAACTAAATGCAGATTTTTAAGTCACGAAAGATGAGGAGAATTTTCCAATAAGACCCTCAAAAAGAGGACAATTAACAAGTCTATTTCGGAGAAGGTAATGGCACCCCACTCCAGTACTCCTGCCTGGAAAATCCCATGGATGGAGGAGCCTGGTGGGCTGCAGTCCATGGGGTCGCTGAGGGTCAGACTGAGTGACTTCACTTTCACTTTTCACTTTCATGCATTGGAGAAGGAAATGGCAACCCACTCCAGTGTTCTTGCCTGGAGAGTCCCAGGGACAGGGGACCTGGTGGGCTGCCGTCTATGGGGTCGCACAGAGTTGGACATGACTGATGCGACTTAGCAGCAACAAGTCTTGCAGTAAGAAGGGTAAACAAGAGATTGGAGGCATGGGGTCGGAGAAATGATGCTGATCATAGAAATGGATACATTCGATAAGAAAACTATGACAAGAATTGGTCACAAAAAATAATTTATTGTTTAACATGGTAAAAATAAACCCTACATAGCCAAGAACAAGAAGGAGGACAGTATTTAAAGGGTACTTAAAATATGTGAAATTTCCTGTCATCTTTGTAGGGGTGGGGATACATTGTGAATAATTAAATTTGTTTAGAAGATTTATAGTACAGAGATAACTAAAACACGGACATAAAAATCTATAATTTTGAAACTAACAGAGAAAGAAAAGAGCAGAATATATTAAACTTCATCAATTGAAGCAGAAACCAGAAAGTAGATGTAAAAAAGCAGCAAAACAAAGTAAAAAAAAAGAGGCGGACACAAAATAAGTTGGCTAAAATGAGTGTATATATATGTCAGTAATACCAATAAATGTAATCGGATTAAAGTTGTATACTTTTGACTGTAAGTATTAGATTGATAAAAGGGAAATTGATTTTTATCCTGTTAACAAGACATATACTTAAGGTGACCCTCATAGAAAGGCTGAAAATATAAACCAAGAATAAACTTGAGTTATAATATCAATATCAGATGAGAGAAAATTTAAATGAATTATTAATATGGATAAAGAGGGTTACCTCTTTATATTCGGTACCTAAATATAACTATTACTTATTACCATGTCTACCAACAGAGAGAAATAGATAGAATTATTAGGAGACTTCGATCAATTTATATTGTGGGTGATTTCAACAAATATGTCTGATTAATATATATGTCGGGGAAGGCAATGGCACTCCACCCCAGTACTTTTGCCTGGAAAATCCCATGGATGGAGGAGCCTGGTAGGCTCTAATCCATGGGGTCGCTAAGAGTCGGACATGACTGAGCGACTTCACTTTCACTTTTCACTTTCATGCATTGGAGAAGGAAATGGCAACCCACTCCAGTGTTCTTGCCTGGAGAATCCCAGGGACAGGGGAGCCTGGTGAGCTTCCGCCTATGGGGTCGCACAGAGTCGGACACGACTGAAGCGACTTAGCAGCAGCAGCAGCAATATATATGTAACTCCACCCCCAACAAATAGGCTTGCAAAATCTAACTATACTGTAGATCAGAAAAGAAAAATTCTTAGGCAATTTCATAGAATCAATTACAAACAGGCCAGGTTTTATGAGTGGAGGGCAATTTAATTCCATATCAATCATAAAAATATTTAGAAACTTAATTCTTCATTAAGAAAATCACCCTGAAATTTCAAAATGTCTTGAAAGGAAAAGTAATGAAAATATAACACATCAAAACATATGGGGCGTAGCTAATGTGTTAATTAGAATAATATTTTCTGCCCGTTAAGCTGGTATTGAACACCATGGGTGACTCTTCCCTGTGGCCTGGGCTGTAGATTCACTCTGTAGTTACCTGGTAGGTCTCATGAATTAGTACATTCCATTTCTCAGACTCCTCCTCATCTTCCTATCACTTCTGCTTTTTAAGGCCAAGATAAGTGACAACTGCCCAGAATACACCCTCTGGGTTCCAACACAAGCTGATTTATGCTCTCTGTCTCTACCTCTCTGCTCCCAGGGCTCATCTCAGTTCGCTTTAGTGCTGAGTAATCAGTGATTCCGCTTAACCTAACTCTCCTCTCTCCACTAAGTAGAAGGTCTTTAGGGGAAGAGATATTTTCAGCTCCACCGTGCCCATATCGGGGACTTGCCTGTGGTGTGCCTATAGTAGCGTACAGGCTGAGTACCAAGTTGAGTGTGGAAGGCATATACACATTGTCTTCACTATAGTGAAGGCGCTGGAGTCTGTTGGTCTGGAGTTCAGAGAAGAGGTCAAGACTGAAGACGTGATCTTGAGTGTCATCAGCATTCAGATGGTATTGAAAGCCTGGGGGTGGGGTAAGATCACTGTGGTACTGACTACTGTCAGCAGAGGAGCAAGCTGAGAGATGGCATATGGAGCAGCGGGGATTAGGGAGGCTCAAGAACATGAGCCTGGCTGCAAGTCAGGAAGGAGCATGTTTTAAGGAGACATGAATTGTGCTAGATGCTTCTGGTAGGTAGAGAACAATGAGGCCTTAAAGGATTCCACTGCAGTAAAAGCAGTGAGTGTCACTGGGAACCTTAGCAAGGTCAGTTTTCAGAAAGTGGTAACAAACAGGATGCTTGATTAGAGTGAGGTGTCTGCATGACTTCCACCTGGGGTCCACTCAATCTGGAGTGGTTTTTCCCCAACCCTCAAGATCTGGCTCACAGTAGTCCATTCTCTGTATGGACTTCATACACTAAATATTTATATTATATATATGTATTTTCTTTAGAAGGAATGATGCTAAAGCTGAAACTCCAGTATTTTGGCCACCTCATGCGAAGAGTTGACTCATTGGAGAAGACTCTGATGCTGGGAGGGATTGAGGGCAGGAGGAGAAGGGGACGACAGAGGATGAGATGGCTGGATGGCATCACTGACTCGATGGATGCGAGTCTGGGTGACCTCCAGGAGCTGGTGATGGACAGGGAGGCCTGGCGTGCTGCAGTTCATGGGGTCGCAAAGAGTCGGACACGACTGAGTGACTGATCTGATCTGATCTGATCTGATATATATGTGTGTGTGTGTACGTTCGTATATATAATACCAAGCGACTGGGCATGCACGCATGTATATATATATATGTTGTTGTTTAGTCGCTAAGTTATGTCTGACTCTTTGTGACTGTGTGATCTATAGCCCATCAGGCTCCTCTGTCCATGGGATTTCCCAGGCAAGAATATTGGAGTGGGTTGCCATTTCCTTTCCCAGGGGATCTTCCCGACCCAGAGATCAAACTTGCGTCTCCTGTATTGGCAGGGATTCTTTACCACTGAGCCACCAGGGAAGCCCAAAGGATTATTACCTTCATAAATAGACCCCATCAACCTTCCTCTAATTAATTTATTGTGGTTTAATCCATACATCCTGAAAAGTTTGGTAATAATTCTACTTAAAATTCTCTAGGCTGAATTTCCACGTGTAATTTGCTTTGGGTCTGTGTGTCTCTTATAACATGAAGACTTACTTTCCCCAGAAAGGCTGTGAGACCCTTCCAACATTTGGAAACCCTGCTCTCATGGACAGAGAAAATAGCCTTTATAAGCTGGGGCACAAGCAGTGATGGGGCAGAAATAGTCCAGGGTTGGGGTGGAGATGGTACTGGACTTGCCCTTGAAGGCCAAGACCAGTAGTTTGGTTTTATGAATGGTGGTGTCAGGAAGTCCTGTAAGTCAGAGATGAAATATAAGACACTTAGCAGTGGGGAGAAGGGAGTGAAGGCAGGCAGGTTGACAGTAACCCAAAGATTGCAGGAAGCAGAATGAGATTTTAGGCCAGAAGGCCAGGCGCAAAAATTCAAGACCTAGGTGGGGATTCTGAGCATCACAGGGTCAGGAGCCTTTGATCAAACATGTTAGTACAGAGAAACCCTAGGTGAGACACAGCGTGCACGTAAAGACCAGAGTCTGCTAGGTCTCACATTCAAGTCTGGCTTTAAGTGTCTTTTTTAAAACACTACTTTCTGTATTTATTTTTAGTTTTTGGCTGTGCTGGGCCTTTGCTGCTGCACGTGGGCTGTCTCTGGTTGTGGTGTGTGGGCTTTTCATTGTGGTGTCTTCTCTTGTTGTGGAGCTCAAGCTGTAGAGTGCACGGGCTCAGTGGTTGTGGCTCCCAGCTCCAGAGCACCGGCTTAGTAGTGGTGACACACGGGCTTAGCTGCTCCTCAGCATGTGGGATCTTGCCACACCAGGGATCAGACTTGTCTGCCCTCCTTTTCAAGGCAGATTCTTAACCACTGGACTACCAGCGAAGCCCAGATTGAAGTTTTTGTTGTGCTGTTTACGAGAAGTCTGTCCATGAGCGTAATTAACATCTGTCAGCCATTTATTTTGCTTAAAGTGGAGCCAATAAAACTCTTTTGCTTTGTTATGGTGAGAATTAAGTGAAATATGTGTGCAAAGTGCTTAGTACAGGGCTTCTCCGAGCAGAGAAGCTCTGATTAACTGAACGTCATCTCCTTCCTACCTGAGGCAAAGCCCCCTGGCACAAGTCACTAGAATGAAACTTGACTCCACCTCGGGGGCTTTCAAGGGAGTAGGAGAAGGGTCTCCTATGCAAGCTTGACTTGATTTCCAATTAGAACAGAGATTATGGTCCAGAATGGTTACTTGTCTTGGTGAAGATCCCAACAATTGTTAGAAACAAAGCCAGAAATGTAACTCCAGTTTTTCTCAATTGTAACCCACAGGCATGTCCAATTAAGCATGTAAACACTTACTGTATCAATAGGAATTCAGACTGAAGTAAGGTTTGCATCTTGACGAGGAAACTTCATTGATTTATGACAAAGCCTCTGAAGATAAGTGTAATTTTGTGTTTCATGGATTCATTTTTATGAACACCCTAGAGGTCTGCATATTTGACTGTAATGCTTGCATCTATCTAAATATCCTAAAAGTAATAGCGAGAACATATGACGGAGACTGTGTGTGATCCAGGCAGCCCCTACTTCAGGGCATGTGATGTGTCTTGTGTATACGCTGTTGGTGATGGACTGTTCTGATTTATCCACTTTTCCATCCTAGTCCCTCAGGCAATGCTGGTAATGATTGGAGTTCCAGGACAATCTGACTGTGGAATGGAGTGAGTCAGGTCCTAAACCTGTAAGCTGGAGTCACTGCTCACAATCAGTGGCTGCTCACATCTGTCTTGTCAACAAAGAACCCCTCAGTTTCCTTGACTCTCTTTTTAATGTCTTTCTTGTTCCTTTGTCAGAGTGTCCTCAATCATGGGTATTCCTCTCTCGAGACTTTCTTTGGAACTGACTTGCCTCTAGCATTCGGTTGGCCAAAAAGTGCGTCCAGGTTTTTCTGTAACATGTTACAGAAAAACTCAAATGCATTCTTTGGCCAACCCCATATGTGTGCTCAGTGCCTCGGTTTTGTCCGACTCTTTGAGACTCCATGGACTGTAGCCCACCAGACTCTTCCGTCCATGGAATTTTCCAGGCAAGAATACTGGAGCACATTGCCATTTCCTCCTCCAGGGGATCTTCCTGACCCAAGGATTGAACCTGAATCTCTTGTGTGTCCTGCAATGGCGGGTGGGTTCTTCACCCCTTAGCCATCTGGGAATCCAAACCCAATATGTTGCGGAGCTTAATTAAGAATGTGGACTCAGGAGCCAGTCTGCCTGAGTCAAAAATCCAGCTTCTCTTACTCATTTTCTGAGTGACCTTGGGCCAGTCACTTAACTATCGTGATCTCTAGGATGGTGATTACAGTAGCGCCTCTATTCTGAGATGCTTTCTGAGGACAAAGTGTGTTAAAAGAAGCAAAGTGCATAGTCAATCGTGGACACACATTAAATGCTCCTTGAAAGTGAAAGTGTTAGTCGCTCAGTCGCGTTTGACTCTTTTGTGACCGCATGGACTGTAGCCCCCCAGGCTCCTCTGTCCATGGGATTCTCCAGGCTAGAATACTGGAGTGGGTTGCCCATCCCTCTTCCAGGGGATCTTCCCTATGCAGAGACTGGACCCAGGTCTCCATTACAGACAGATTCTTTACCATCTAAGCTACTTGGGAAGCCCAAATGCTCCTTAATCTACTGTTATTTTCTGGTTCTAAAGCCACTTATTCTTTGGGGAATCAGCTACACCCTCTTGCTACTCAGCCACTTGGGATGCAATGCTTGTCCTTATTTTTGCTCAAATCTAAGGATGCCTGTCTGATTCCTGGTGAGACTGAAGTTGGGCAGCAGTTTGTCTTGAAAGATATGGAGCTTTTGATGATGATTTATAGAATCATGTTGAGTTCCCTGAACCCTCCTGTTCCCAGGCCATGTCAGCCTTTTCACTGGACTGTCTGCAGAGCCCTTCAAGGTACCTGATGCAGGGAATGTGGGTAGTGTGTGCTGACCACAGGAAGGGGTATGTATTTGTCAGTATTCAGTGAAGAAATACAGTCTCATGTGCAGCCCTAGGCTGGTCCTAGGACAGTATACTCAGCATTCTGGCTTTTTCTCTGTGTTACCCACCCCCACCCCCTATTTCATAGCTTACTATGTGACAGAAAAGGGTATAAGACTTAAGTTTAGGGCTCATGGGTGAAGGGGAAATGGAAGAACACCAAAGTCAACAAGGCAGGGTGCTTGTTTGAGCCCTGATCAGTGGTAAGGTCAAGTGCATGCTGGAAATAGAAGGGCAGAGTCTTCTCTATTGAAAGAAGGCTGGACACATTCTGAGTCTGATAATACCAGTTGGCCACACTGCCTGAGACAGGCTGATGGGTCCTACATTAGGGTTGAATTTGCACAGATTTTCATCTATGGTGACCAATGGTTCCGTGAGCAGACAGAGAATAGAATTTTGCTAGAGAGGTGCCACAGTTTTAGCTGAGGATGTGGTATGTGTTTTGAACTTGGATGCTGAGCTAGGAATTTGATGGGACAAAGGAAAAGAAGGATGGAGATCAGATTCAGGGAGGGTTAAAAGCAGGATGAGAGGGGGTCAGTGTTTGTGGTGAATGCCATCACTCAGAGTTAGTGCAACTTCCAAGTCTGGGAGAACAGTCCCCACCAAGCTGCTCTCCCTTCTGATCCCAACTGCAAGTTTGGGAGTGTCCCAAAGCTACCTCCATGTTGATAATTTATTGGAGGAATGAAAGACTTCACTGAAAGCTATTATACTTACTGTGATAGTTTATTACAGGGAAAGGACCCACACAGGAGGGGTCCATGCAGAGTTGGCTAGTCTTAGCCCCGTGGAGTCATGGACAACAGTACATACTCCCTGCCAAGATACGCAGGAAGTACTGCACACCTGGGAAGCCCACCCGAGACTTTGCTGACCTGAGTTTTTACCAGGGTTTGATCACTTACTGTACATGTGGCTGACCTCAAATTCTCTGAAAGTCAGAAGTGATACTGTCTGGCCCACAGCCTTTTCCCTGTCATAAATCTCATTGTTAGACGGTCCAAAGGGCAAAATCCCCAGGCAAACAAAGTCACTCTTATTAGGAAGTACGTTCCTGGAGCCTAGGGATGATCTCCATGTAGTCAAGGACAAAGACTGGAGTCTCTTCATGTACAGTTAATTTTTCATTTCATAGGTATCAAGTCTTGAGTTGCCACCCTCCCTCTTTTTCCTTTTTTTTTTTTTTTTTAATGCTGCACTGCATAGACCGGGGGATCTTAGTTCCCTGACCAGGAATCAAACTTGTGCCCCCTGCACTGGATGCGTGCATGGAGTCTTTACTACTGGACCAGGGAAATCTCCTTGAGTTGCCCTTTGATGAACTCATCCTGTGTGTGTGTGTGCGTGCGCACGTGAGCCCACATGCTCAGTCATGTTTGACTCTTTGCAACCCCATAGACTAGCCCACCAGGCTCCTCTGTCCATGGGATTCTCCAGACAAGAATACTGGAATGGGTTGCCGTTTCCGCCCCCAGGGCATCTTCCCCACCCAAGGATCAAACCTGCAACTCCTGTGTCTCCTGCATGGCAGGTGGATTCTTTGCCACTGAGCCACTGGGGGCGCCTGAGCTCATCTTGTGGATGGTGACAGAAGGAGAGGGGTAGGTTATAGAGGATACAAGAACTAGACCATAGAAGCTTGTAATCCTCTCAGGGTGGGAAAGCCAGGCAGGGTGGGCCTAATACTCAGAGAAGGAATCATAATTATCATGTTATGAGAATTGTGCTGTCTTGGTTTTTCTGGTTGAGCCTAATAGGGCCAGACCTACCATGAGTTCAGCCCTAGCCTTTCTTTGCTTTCCAGTATGAGAAACTCAACTCTATCCATTCTTCCAGGTGGATTGGATTATATGGACCAAAGTCCCAAGAAATGGATTTAAGAAATCAGTATCAAGTTTATTAATTTATAATTAAATACACACACTCATGTATTTGTGCATACTTTTACATAGAACGGGATGAGGTCACTCCCCCGGGGGGTTCCCAGAGGTGATAAGTTATCCACTCAGGACACCAAAATATACCCGAGAAGGCGGCTTGGTCAGCAGAGACTTGGAGCAAGGAGAGCTGGCTTTAGAGATGTGGGGGTTTTCACAGCCTGATGGACTGGACTAAATAACTGTACCAGACTCCTAAAATGCGAGGGAAATTTCTCGTGGTCAGTGCTGACAAGTCCTGAATTTCCATGTCTCCATTTTCAGTATTTCTTATCGGGTCCCAAAGGTTTCTCTCATTACATTATTTTATATTACAATTTACAAGCTCATTTTATACAAGTGACATTTCAGAGTAACTGGTTCCTGGCATGTTAATCTCACAGATGAGCCGGCTCTAAATCACCCTGTGCTGTGGGTTAGTACTGCCTCCACTGTGGGGGCTGCCATCCTTGCTCTTTCCAAGGAGCTCTTCCCTCACTCCCCAAAGATTTCAGGACTTGGGGATTTGGGGTCCACCTCTGAGCCTCCGTCCTCACCCTCCTTAGTTATCCTGTCAGATGAATGCTTTTTCTTTTTCTGTACTTTTAATGTGCAATATCTTAAAATGAAAATAATTAAAAATAAAAGGCAGACTGCCTCAATGGAAGAGGGCTTTCCAGGTAGCTCAACGGTAAAGACTCTGCATGCCAATGCAGGAGATGCAGGAGAGGTGGGTTTGATCCCTGGGTCAGGAAGATCCTCTGGAGAAGGAAATGGCAACCCACTCCAGTGTTCTTGCCTGGAGAATTTTACGGACAGAGGATGGTGGGCTCCTGGTGGGCTATAGCGCATGGGTCACAAAGGTTGGACAGAACTTAGAGATGGAGCGTGCATGTGTACATCAATGGAACGGGTGTTGTTCAGTGTTGTTATGACCAGGGAGGTGCTCAGTATGAATCCTCCTTCAAGAAGGAACTTGTTACCCCACCAGGCTATTGGTGGGTGCTTTGTAAAATTACCTGGGAGAGAAACTCACACTCAAAACCCCTCTCTTCCTTTGTACAGTAGAAAAGAGACCATGAAAAACCATAGTAATGGTAGGGAAAAAAAAGATGGTTATTTGTGGATAATAATTTAAAGTTCTCATGTAGTATCCAGACTTTATATACCTAGGCTCACGCTTCACTTTGCCTGTGGACAGACTTTGCATGTAAATGGGACTCACACCATGATGTGTACCTATGTATGGATAATATAAATACATAATGTTCTTCCTAATACAGCAAAGAAACAGTGGGGCAGATTTTAGAGTTTAAAATACAGTATTGTCATATTTTTAAAGCTGGAGTCACCTTAATGTGCTGTCTGCCTCACTCAGGCAAACTTTAAAATAATATCATATTTCACAAAACCCTATTAAACTGTCACATAAATCCCCCTTATTTCCTTTTCCCGTCAGTGCTGATTACCATGGAAGATATTTCTGTGTCAGTGGAAATTCTCATCTTTTCCCATCAGCCTCCTCCTCTTGGCTTGTTCTTTTGGGGGGCCATCTCCAGGGTGCGGTCTCCTAGGGTCCCCTCTGCTTCTCCAGAACGGAGGGAAAGGCAACCTGTGACCCAGTGCTGGGTTTCTCATTAGCTGTGAGCAGCTTTAACCTCTTCTGGGCTGTGTTGAGAGACACCCTGATTTCACAGGGCCTTACAAAGAGTTATCATTTCTCAAGGACTTCCTAGGGGTCTGGGTCACGCTCAGCCATTCAAGTCACCTCCTCTCATTCTCACAAGAACATAATGAGGTGGGATTATCATTATTCTCCCTATTTGGCCACTGAAGAAATTGAAACTGGCTGTAAATAACTTACACAAGGTCAAGTTAGAGGTGAAACAGCAAGATTAAAATTTAGGGTGACCAGTTGTCCTGGTTTGCCCAAGACTGAAGGATTCTGGGATTTTCAGTGCTGAAAAAAAAGGGACCATCCTGGGCAAATTAGGATGGTTAGTCACCTTATCTCAGATCCCAGTCCATTTGACTAGCTGAAAACTCCCCCCGCCTTTTTTTTTTTTTAACTACTATGGACACTATCCCACCTGCATGGAGCAGAATATAATATAATAATATCACATGAATTAATACAAAACTCACTCTTCTCTATTCCTATCTTTTTATATTGTTTTAGAGAAAAGTTTTTGAAGCTGAATCTGAATGGTTCTCATTCAAACTTGATGCAGCCTTTTCAATAATTAATTCATTCATTTAATTTACTATAGCATGAATAATAATATTTGTGTGTGTGCATGCTACATGGCTTCAGTTATGTCTGACTCTTTGCGACCCCATGGACTGTTGCTTGCCAGGTTCCTCTGTCCATGGGATTCTCCAGGCAAGAGTACTGGAGTGGGTTGCCATGCCTTCCTCTAAGATATCTTCCCAACCCAGGGATGGAGCCCTCATCTCCTGTATCTCCTGCATTGGCAGGCAGGTTCTTTACCACTAGCACCATCTGCCAAACCCAAATAATAATAATATAATCCTCCTTAATTAATAATTAATAATTATGCAATTTAATTAGTTACATTTATTGAACAATTTAATGTGTGCTTTTTTATTTACAAACAGGCTTTACTTGTTTATCCTATTTAATTTGGACAACAATTTTATGAGATACATTTTTTTTTCTGGCTTTACTGAGATACAATTGACATATAACATTGTGTGAGTTTAAGGTGTGCAACGCTGTGCTTCGAACCATTTTGCAAAATGATTACCACGGTGAGGTTAGTTAACACATCCATCATGCAGCACTATTTCCCCCCTAGTTTTGCAAATAAGCCTCAGAGAACTTAAGTGACTGACCACAGTGTGCATGCAGGGCTGAGATGATAACCGAGATCTGAGACCAGAGAGCTGGCTGGCTCAGGACATATGGGAACACTGTTTATGCACCCTCGTCCTCGCGGCCTCAGGGCTGTCTGCAAGTGCCTTGCTGCAATCCAATCTTACCTGTGTAGCCATGTCTCACTTCAAAAAGTAACTGCAGGAATTCTAACTTTTCAGAAAGATTCATAGCAGGGGGCTTCAAAATTGAGAGCTCTCCAAGTAAATTTAAATGATGACATGATTTTTAAAATATCCATTTACATGCAATCGGCAGGGCCCACCTCTGACACAATTCCTTGGCTTGGCCTAAGGGGTTGTTTGAAAGCAAAGCACTAGTGAGATGTCATCTGGCCTGTATTAAATGGCTTTCTGGGGGAACTTCAAATCTATACACCGGTCAGGAATAACTGATGGCCAGAAATTCTCACATGATAGAATCTTTACACTATGAGCACAGAGTCGCCTCCCTCCCTCCTATCCATCTGTCTAGGTCGTTCTGTTTCTTTTAGTGTCCGTTGTTCTTTCTGTCTCTAAAGCCTGAAAGAGGAAAAGAAGTATTTCATTAAATTCCTCTTAATTTACAAGTTCATTCATGCACATGCATGGTTTAGAAATCTATTTATGAGCCCTACTTTTCTGTGCTTAAATGGTGGCCATTTAAGGCTACTTATCCTCATCTAATTCTACTTTAAAGCCGTGTCTCAAAGGATGTCTTGTAGAACTTTAAAAAGTCTTGCTATTAGTGCTTATGTGATTTTCAGGTGGCTTAGTGGTAAAGGGAGAAGGCAATGGCACCCCACTCCAGTACTCTTGCCTGGAAAATCCCATGGACGGAGGAGCCTGGTAGGCTGCAGTCCATGAGGTCGCTAAGAGTCGGACACGACTGAGCGACTTCACTTTCACGTTTCACTTTCATGCACTGGAGAAGGAAATGGCAACCCACTCCAGTGTTCTTGCCTGGAGAATCCCAGGGACAGAGGAGCCAGGTGGGAGGCCGTCTATGGGGTCACACAGAGTCAGACACGACTGAAGCGACTTAGCAGCAGCAGCAGCAGTGGTAAAGAATCCATCTGCCAATGCAGGAGACAAAGGAGACACAGATCTGATACCTCTGATGGGAAGATCTCCTGGAGTAGAAAATGGCTACCCACTCCAGTACTCTTGCCTGGAAAATTCCATGGGCAGAGGAGCCTGGCAGGCTACTGTCCATGGGGTTGCAAAGAGCTGGACATGGCTGAGCATGCAAGTATGCACACATGTGATTTTCAGACAGTGATATTCCTCTAGCTAGGCTTTGTTCTTCTAACCCATATTTTTAAAAAAACTTTTTATTTTGTATTGGCGTATAGCCAATCAGCAATGTTGTGATAATTTCAGGTGGATAGCAAAGGGACTCAGCCACACATACATGTGAATCCCTCTCCCCCAAACCCCCTCCCATCCAGGCTGCCATATAACGCTGAGCAGAGTTCCCTCTGCTAGACAGTAGGTCTTTGTTGGCTATCCATTTTAAATATAAAAATGTGTGCATGTCCATCTCAAACTCCCTAACTATCCCTTCACTTTATCATTCTCACTGGCATTATTTTTTAATGTATGTTTGTGTGTGTGTTTATCTGTGTAGTATTTGTGTGTGTGTGTGTGTTTGCAGGTGCATGCCCCAGTTACTATGCTGATTCCTAGTTTCTTTGGAAACAAAATTGAATGAAATAGATATCCTTAGGGACATTTTGAGATCTTCTTAGGCTCAAAGCATTTTAAGAATTTGAGCCCCCATCATCATATATCATAATAAACATAATAAAATGCCCTCATATCCATCCCACATTTCTCTTTTTAAACTGAATTTGAAATAATTTCATGTTTGTTTCGCAATTATTGGGCTATGGCTGATACTCAGTTTATGGTTGGCTGTGATTCCTTAGCCAACATTGTCCGCACTCAAGAATTTCTGTGAAGTGAGGAAATCTTACCTACCGCTGACTTTCAAAGATAATAAAGTTTTTATGAGTACTAAATTCACTCATTAATGAGGTTGACATAATATTCTAATTTTGGGGCAATTAAACACCTATTGCCATCAAATAATGTTTCATATTTTAGAGCCAACGTATACGTTTCAGGTCTCATACTTTTCTGAGTTTTACCAAGCCCATTGGTTCCAGGTACTGTGGTTTGGGGCCTGAGGAGTGAAGGACTGTGGATGTCTTTCGTGCCTTGAAGTGTGTTCCAGTGCAAGACAGGGAAGAAAAACAAGACCTGTGAGGCGGGGTGGACTCAAAGCGCTGATGCCACAATAGAATTGTGAGCCAGATGGCCAAGGAGCACAGGCGGTGGGGTATTTAATTGAAACTCAGAAGGAAGTAAACAGGGAGGTTACCCTGAAACGAGTGAAACTTGAGCTGAACTTGAAGAGCCAGTCAAGCAGAGAGGGGGTGCCATCAGAAGAAGAGCCAATGTTGGGGAGCAGGACCGAGCCTGTCGAGCCAGGGGGCTGCACACTGTGCTGTGGGGGTGCGTGGGGAGTGCCAGTGCAGGTGTGGCCTGCCCAAGAGAGGGGGCAGCCCATCGTGGAGGGCCTGTGCCCTGGAAAGAAACCTTCCATTTTTAGCTTGGCTGTTTATTATTTGTTTATTTTTGCTGAAGTATAATTGATTTACAATGTTGTGCTAATTTCAGGTATATAGCAAGGTGATTTGGCTATATATATATATATATATATGTGAGAGCTGGACTGTGAGGAAGGCTGAACGCCGAAGAATTGATGCTTTTGAACTGTGGTGTTGGAGAAGACTCTTGAGAGTCCCTTGGACTGCAAGGAGATCCAACCAGTCCATTCTGAAGGAGATCAATCCTGGAATTTCTTTGGAAGGAATGATGCTAAAGCTGAAACTCCAGTATTTTGGCCACCTCATGCGAAGAGTTGACTCATTGGAGAAGACTCTGATGCTGGGAGGGATTGAGGGCAGGAGGAGAAGGGGACGACAGAGGATGAGATGGCTGGATGGCATCACTGACTCGATGGATGCGAGTCTGAGTGACCTCCGGGAGCTGGTGATGGACAGGGAGGCCTGGCGTGCTGCGGTTCATGGGGTCGCAAAGAGTCGGACACGACTGAGCGACTGATCTGATCTGATATATATCTCCACATGTTGTTGTTGTCGATTCAGTCACTCAGTCATGTCCAACTCTTTGTGATCCCATGGACTGCAGCACACAGGCTTCCCTGTCCATTACTATCTCCTAAGGCACCCCACTCCAGTACTCTTGCCTGGAAAATCCCATGGACACAGGAGCCTGCAAGGCTACAGTCCATGGGGTTGCAAGGAGTCAGACAGGACTGAGCGACTTCACTTTCACTTTTCACTTTCATGCATTGGAGAAGGAAATGACAACCCACTCCAGTGTTCTTGCCTGGAGAATCCCAGGGACAGGGGAGTCTGGTGGGCTGCCGTCTATGGGGTCGCACAGAGTCGGACACGACTGAAGCGACTTAGCAGTAGCAGCAGAGTCTGTTCAAACTCACGTTCAATGAGTTGGTGATGCCATCCAATTGTCTCATCCTCTGTCACCCCCTTCTCTTTCTACCCTCAGTCTTTCCTAGCATCAGGGTCTTTTCTAATGAGTTGGCTTTTTGCATCTGGTAGCCAAAGTATTGGAGCTTCAGCTTCAGCATCAGTCCTTCCAATAAACATTCAGGGTTGATTTCCTTTAGGATTGGTTGGATCTCCTTTCAGTCCAAGGGACTCTCAAGATATATCTATCTATCTATCTATCTATCTATCTATCTATATATATACATACACCTTCCAGACCCAGGGGTGGAACCTATGTGTCCTACATTGGCAGCATGTTCTTTACCACTAGCACCAGCTGGGAAACCCCATATGTATGTATGTATACATATATATTTCTCATGATGTACTCTGCATATAAGTTAAATAAACATGGTGACAATATGCAGCCTTGACGTACTCCTTTTCCTATTTGGAACCAGTCTGTTGTTCCATGACCAGTTCTAACTGTTGCTTCCTGACCTGCATACAGATTTCTTAAGAGGCAGATCAGGTGGTCTGGTATTCCCATCTCTTTCAGAATTTTCCATAGTTTATTGTGATCTACACAGTCAAAGGCTTTGGCATAGTCAAAAAAGCAGAAATAGATGTTTTTCTGGAACTCTCTTGCTTTTTCCATGATCCAGGGGATGTTGGCAATTTGATCTCTGGTTCCTCTGCCTTTTCTAAAACCAGCTTGAACATCAGGAAGTTCACGGTTCACATATTGCTGAAGCCTGGCTTGGAGAATTTTGAGCATTACTTTACTAGCGTGTGAGATGAGTGCAATTGTGCGGTAGTTTGAGCATTCTTTGGCATTGCCTTTCTTTGGGATTGGGATGAAAACTGACCTTTTCCAGGCCTGTGGCCACTGCTGAGTTTTCCAAATTTGCTGGCATATTGAGTGCAGCACTTTCACTGCATCATCTTTCAGGACTTGGAATAGCTCCACTGGAATTCCATCACCTCCACTAGCTTTGTTCGTAGTGATGCTTTCTAAGGCCCATTTGACTTCACATTCCAAGATGTCTGGCTCTAGGTCAGTGATCACATCATCATGATTATCTGGGTCTTGAAGCTCTTTTTTGTACAGTTCTTCTGTGTATTCTTGCCACCTCTTCTTAATATCTTCTGCTTCTGTTAGGTCCACACCATCTCTGTCCTTTATCGTGCCCATCTTTGCATGAAATGTTCCTTTGGTATCTCTGATTTTCTTGAAGAGATCCCTAGTCTTTCCCATTCTGTTGTTTTCCTCTATTTCTTTGCATTGATCACTAAAGAAGGCTTTCTTATCTCTTCTTGCTATTCTTTGGAACTCTGCATTTAGATGTTTATATCTTTCCATTTCTCCTTTGCTTTTCGCTTCTCTTCTTTTCACAGTTTATTTAACTTATATGCAGAGTACATCATGAGAAATGCTGGACTGGAAGAAACACAAGTTGGAATCAAGATTGCCAGGAGAAATATCAATAACCTCAGATATGCAGATGACACCACTCTTATGGCAGAAAGTGAAGAGGGGCTAAAAAGCCTCTTGATGAAAGTGAAAGTGGAGAGTGAAAAGGTTGGCTTAAAGCTCAACATTTAGAAAACGAAGATCATGGCATCTGGTCCCATCACTGCATGGGAAATAGATGGGGAAACAGTGGAAACAGTGTCAGACTTTGTTTTTCTGGGCTCCAAAATCACTGCAGATGGTGACTGCAGTCATGAAATTAAAAGACGCTTACTCCTTGGAAGGAAAGTTATGAACAACCTAGATAGCATATTCAAAAGCAGAGACATTACTTTACCAACAAAGGTTCGCCTAGTCAAGGCTATGGTCTTTCCTGTGGTCATGTACGGGGAAGGCAGTGGCACCCCACCCCAGTACTTTTGCCTGGAAAATCCCATGGACGGAGGATCCTGGTAGGCCCCAGTCCGTGGGGTTGCTAAGAGTCGGACATGACTGAGCGACTTCACTTTGACTTTTCACTTTCATGCATTGGAGAAGGAAATGGCAACCCACTCCAGTGTTCTTGCCTGGAGAATCCCAGGGACGGGGGAGCCTGGTGAGCTTCCGTCTAAGGGTGCACAGAGTCGGACACGACTGAAGTGACTTAGCAGCAGCAGCAGCAGTGGTCATGTATGGATGTGAGAGCTGGACTGTGAAGAAGGCTGAGCGCCGAAGAATTGATGCTTTTGAACTGTGGTGTTGGAGAAGACTCTTGAGAGTCCCTTGGACTGCAAGGAGATCCAACCAGTCCATTCTGAAGGAGATCAATCCTGGAATTTCTTTAGAAGGAATGATGCTAAAGCTGAAACTCCAGTACTTTGGCCACCTCATGCGAAGAGTTGACTCATTGGAGAAGACTCTGATGCTGGGAGGGATTGAGGGCAGGAGGAGAAGGGGACGACAGAGGATGAGATGGCTGGATGGCATCTCTGACTTGATGGGTGTGAGTCTGGGTGATCTCCGGGAGCTGGTGATGGACAGGGAGGCCTGGCGTGCTGCGGTTCACGGGGTCACGAAGAGTCGGACATGACTGAGCGACTGATCTGATCTGATCTGATACATATATGTGTGTGTGTGTGTGTGCATATCCATATTTTATTTTTCTATGATTATTTTCTATTACAGCTTATCACAAGATAGTGAATGTAGTTCTCTGTGCTGTACAGTAAATGCTTGTTGTTTGGGTCACTTGTAGAGATATGGATGGACCTAGAGATTGTCATACAGAGTGAAGTAAGTAAGAAAGAGAAAAACAAATATTGTATATTAATGCATATACATGGAACCTAGAAAAATGGTACAGATGAAGCCATCTGTAGGGCAGGAACAGCGACGCAGAAGTAGAGAACGAGTATGTAGACACTGGGAAGGAAGCGGAGGGTGGGACGAATTGGGAGATGAAGATATTGACACCACCAGCTGTAAAATACACAGCGAGGACTGGCCGTATAGCCCGAGCTTGCCAGGTGGCACTAGTGGTAAAGAACCCACCTGCCAATGCAGGAGACTTGAGACGTGGGTTGATAAGATCCCCTGGAGAAGGGCATGACAACCCACTCCAGTATTCTTGCCTGGAGAATCCCATGGGCAGAAGAGCCTGGTGGACGGCCATCCGTGGGGTCTCAAAGAGTTGGACATGACCGAAGTGAATCAGCACACAGCACAGTGCGAACCTGCTGTAAAGCACAGGGAGCTCAGCTCTGTGCTCTGTGGTGACCTAGAGGGGTGGGATGGAGGGGGTGGGAGGGAAGCTCAAGAGAAAGGAAATGTATGTATACGCATGGCTGATTCACTTTGTTCTACAACAGAAACTAACGCGACATTTGAAAGCAATTATACTTC
The DNA here is from genome assembly GCA_935064755.1 of Tragelaphus eurycerus. Taxonomy (NCBI): domain Eukaryota; kingdom Metazoa; phylum Chordata; class Mammalia; order Artiodactyla; family Bovidae; genus Tragelaphus; species Tragelaphus eurycerus. Next base: position 2,624,327 of record CAKXYN010000075.1, on the reverse strand, counting down.
AATGAAAAGAAAGTCTTAGTTTTATCCTAAGGGCAGTGGGAAGGGGGAGATGAATATTTTGTATGAACAGGGATGGGGGGATGTGAAATACTCAGAAAGGTATTTTGGAGGCAGAAATAACAGGACTCAGTAACCTTCTATGTGTGGGGTTGCTTTCTGTGCGTGGGGTCTGGTGAGACCTCCCTGTTTCTGCTGAGTTGCGTGGAGGCACAGGGATGCTCTACGCTTTCGCCAGCACAGCCCACACCAGGCAGGGCAGGGCCGGGCCCTGAGCCAAGGCCCGAGGCCATGGGGTTTGTCTCTGGATAGCTGTCTCAGTCAGCCTAGGCCACAGAAACCGTCAGGAGGGTGTTAGGAAATGTCAGGAAAGGCAGAAGAAAACATCAGAAAGAGGGGCCAGAAATAAGTCTTTGATCCTGATAGAAGCCCGGTTTGGGAGCAGCGGAAGATTTTATATGCTGATCTCAATTTCTCGATTCGGGCCTAAATGTGTCACTAACATTCTCTGCGAGGCTCCCTGGCCAGACCCACTCCCCCTCCCCCCCCACACACACACACTGTTGATTTCACACATCCTAGGAGCCCTTGGCCTGCCAAGAGATCTTTCTTCTTGCCCAGTCGTCTGTGAATATACCTAATTCAGAAGGTGAATACATTTAAATGGCTTAAACATGAAAGGCAGGTTGCCAAGCAACCGGGAAACCGAAATACCTTTGTCAGGTTATGCAAGTGAAGAGCTAGCAGGTCACTGCTGTAGTGGTTTTTATTGGAACAGCATCACTAATAATCCTCTTTCTCTTTCTTTTTCTCTTGTATCTTCTCTCACTCCCTCCTTTCATCTCTTCCTGTAAATCAGCAGCTCAGCCTTAATATTAAAACATAATATCTCTATTTCAACCCGTGTGTGCCCGGAATAGCTCTGGGTTCTGTTTGTGGAGTAACTAAGCAGCAAAGTTACTTTCCCTATTCGTGACTTCTCCCTGCTCCTTAAACACCTCCAGGTTCTTGAAACAACCTGTACCATGCCAACCCTTGCAAGAGTAAAAAGGTCCACATCTCAAGGCAAGCAACGTGGCTATTGAAATTTCCTGGCACGATGTGAGTTTGAAAGCTCTCTGCTCCGTGTCAGGTGGTGACATATGCTTTGGGCTTAAGACTTAAATTTTCTCCTACCTTCTTGGTCCTTATGACTCAGGCTCCTAATTTATTCATCGTGTGGTTTTCACTTGGTGGTTTTTCTGCCATCTTCAATAGTGGAAATGAAAAAGGCTTTGGCAAGGGGGAGGTTGAAGATTCCTGAAGGATAACGCAGGGAAGAGAGCAGGCTTTCAGTTGGCAATTTATAATTTTAAAAGAGAATCATCTGCATTTCCCTGGTGGCTCAGTGGTAAAGAATCTGCCTGCCAATGCACGAGATACAGCTTTGATCCCTGATCCGGGAAGATCCCACATGTAGTGGAGTAACCAAGCCCGTGCGCCACAACTGCAGAGCCTGTGCTCTGGGGCCCCTTAGTCTCACCTACTGAGCCCATGTGCCACCACTACTGAAATCCACTTGCAGTCAAGCCTGTGCTCTGCAGCAAGAGAAGCCACCACAATGAGACGCCTGTGCATGGCAACTAGAGAGTAGCAGCCACTTGCCATAACTAGAGAAAAAGCCTTGGCAGCAATGAGGACCTAGCACAACCAGAAATAAATTATTTAAAAAAAGAGAGAATCATTCTGTTTGCTTATTTTAAAATGTCCCTTGCACAGGAGATCGCATTTCCCCCAACTCCCTCTTATCACTTCTGTCGACTTAAAAACATAGCCACAACCCAAAAGTTGAGAGCTATGTTTTGTTCAGTGGAAATGTTTAGGATTTAAACCCAGGAGGTGACATCTCAAGTAACCCTGAGAGAACTGTTCTGAGGAGGTGAGGGGAGGAGCCAGGTTATACAGAGGTTTTATAAAAAAAGGACAGTTAGCTTGAACATCAAGAGATTATTGTTTATGAAAAGAAACCAGATATCTCAAATTAAGGAATTTCTTTCCTGGTAACTCAGCTGTAAAGAATCTTCCTGCCAATGCAGGTGATACAAGAGAAGGGAGTTCGATCCCTGGGTCAGGAAGATCCCATGGAGAAGGAAATGGCAAACTGCTCCAGTATTCTTGCCTGGAAAATTCCATGGACAGAGAAGCCTGGTGGGCTTCAGTTCATGGGGTCACAGAAGTTGGATACCGCTTAGGGACTAAACAGCAAACAACAAGCACTTTTCTATGTGAGGGAAAATGCGAGAGTCTGAGCTCACTGAAATCATTCCTTTCATACATGTCTCCACTATCTGGGCCAGTATCCTGTATTTTCACAGAATGGGAAAGACTAGGGATCTCTTCAAGAAAATCAGAGATACCAAAGGAACATTTCATGCAAAGATGGGCACGATAAAGGACAGAGATGGTGTGGACCTAACAGAAGCAGAAGATATTAAGAAGAGGTGGCAGGAATACACAGAAGAACTGTACAAAAAAGAGTTTCAAGACCCAGATAATCATGATGATGTGATCACTGACCTAGAGCCAGACATCTTGGAATGTGAAGTCAAATGGGCCTTAGAAAGCATCACTACGAACAAAGCTAGTGGAGGTGATGGAATTCCAGTGGAGCTATTCCAAGTCCTGAAAGATGATGCTGTGAAAGTGCTGCACTCAATATGCCAGCAAATTTGGAAAACTCAGCAGTGGCCACAGGCCTGGAAAAGGTCAGTTTTCATCCCAATCCCAAAGAAAGGCAATGCCAAAGAATGCTCAAACTACCGCACAATTGCACTCATCTCACACGCTAGTAAAGTAATGCTCAAAATTCTCCAAGCCAGGCTTCAGCAATATGTGAACCGTGAACTTCCTGATGTTCAAGCTGGTTTTAGAAAAGGCAGAGGAACCAGAGATCAAATTGCCAACATCCCCTGGATCATGGAAAAAGCAAGAGAGTTCCAGAAAAACATCTATTTCTGCTTTATTGACTATGCCAAAGCCTTTGACTGTGTAGATCACAATAAACTGTGGAAAATTCTGAAAGAGATGGGAATACCAGACCACCTGATCTGCCTCTTAAGAAATCTGTATGCAGGTCAGGAAGCAACAGTTAGAACTGGTCATGGAACAACAGACTGGTTCCAAATAGGAAAAGGAGTACGTCAAGGCTGCATATTGTCACCATGTTTATTTAACTTATATGCAGAGTACATCATGAGAAATGCTGGACTGGAAGAAACACAAGCTGGAATCAAGATTGCTGGGAGAAATATCAATAACCTCAGATATGCAGATGACACGACTCTTATGGCAGAAAGTGAAGAGGGGCTAAAAAGCCTCTTGATGAAAGTGAAAGTGGAGAGTGAAAAGGTTGGCTTAAAGCTCAACATTCAGAAAACGAAGATCATGGCATCTGGTCCCATCACTACATGGGGAATAGATGGAGAAACAGTGGAAGCAGTGTCAGACTTTGTTTTTCTGGGCTCCAAAATCACTGCAGATGGTGACTGCAGTCATGAAATTAAAAGACGCTTACTCCTTGGAAGGAAAGTTATGAACAACCTAGATAGCATATTCAAAAGCAGAGACATTACTTTACCAACAAAGGTTCGCCTAGTCAAGGCTATGGTCTTTCCTGTGGTCATGTATGGATGTGAGAGCTGGACTGTGAAGAAGGCTGAGCGCCGAAGAATTGATGCTTTTGAACTGTGGTGTTGGAGAAGACTCTTGAGAGTCCCTTGGACTGCAAGAAGATCCAACCAGTCCATTCTGAAGGAGATCAATCCTGGAATTTCTTTAGAAGGAATGATGCTAAAGCTGAAACTCCAGTATTTTGGCCACCTCATGCGAAGAGTTGACTCATTGGAGAAGACTCTGATGCTGGGAGGGATTGAGGGCAGGAGGAGAAGGGGACGACAGAGGATGAGATGGCTGGATGGCATCACTGACTCGATGGGTATGAGTCTGGGTGACCTCCGGGAGCTGGTGATGGACAGGGAGGCCTGGCGTGCTGCGGTTCATGGGGTTGCAAAGAGTCGGAAACGACTGAGCGACTGATCTGATCTGATCTGATCTGAGTTCCTCAGGGCTCACTGTAGGGAGTGGCTGTGGCCCTAGGGCTGCTAGATCTTGCGGGTATTCTTCCTGAGCGCCCTGGGGGATTGGAATATCTGAATGACTGTGACATCCTTGTTTATTGATATGTCAGGAAATACTCCTTTTTTCAGTTCCCTTCCCTTCTTCACAGATGCCTAATAGTATCTTGCAATAAGATTTTCTAACAGTTCTTGGTAACACAGGGGCAGATGCTTTGCTTATGGAAAAAACTGTCTTCAGAACAGAGCACCTGCACCCTCAGGGACTTTGAATTCTTTTCTCTTTAAAATTCAATCAGGCAAATAATATGGGTAAGAGCAAAGCGAGAGACCCATTGTATGTGATCTGGGAGCAGAATTATTCACTAGGATATTTCAATGTTTTCTGAGCAAAGAAATAGCTCTTTAATCTCTTTCTTCAAGATTTGTATCTGTATCTTTCAGTGCTTTATAATATGCCTCAACCTGATGAGATGTAATCTAGTGTAACAAGGTGAGCTGTGTTGGATGTATCTTTACTGAGCTGGAAAAGGTCTCCTTCCAACTCAGTTTGTTTACTTAGGCTTCTCGAGGTTATTGTGATGCTCATAGAACTCTGGCTGAAAATTGCTGGAATTTCGGCTGTATCTTTATAAACATCCTTTCAGAAACAGCTGGTAGTGATCTGACCTCACCATCAGTGGTCTGTAGGTGACACAGCCCTCCTGGGACTTTGTGATGCTTGAGGGAATTATAAAGCTTTCCTCTGGACAGAATTAATTCTATTAAGGAGGCCAGAGGCAAAGGAGCCAGTGTCCTGGGGTACTGGTGAGCCAGTACATCCCAGGCAGAAATGTGAGCATCCCTAACTGAGATCAGCTGATGGGTTGGTGGGGGTTTGGAGATGCAGTAGCATCTGTCTGCAATTTTCCTGATGCGATTACTCACTTCTCCCAAGTGACTGTTGCTTCTGTGGGTAGTAAATTTCTTAAACCCAATCTAAATACTGTATTATGATACTGTATATATTATGTATCATTATAGCACAGATGTATTATTTTTATTTCCAGCATATTATAGTATGACAAAATCTCTAGAAAAAAATCTGTACAATTTGACACATATGAGGAAATGCAGGAATTTGTTCTTATTTATGCAGAGTCTAAAATTGTTATCTCAGCCTCCATTATACCACTTCCTCTTGGTTATCTGAAAATTGCCCAGGAATAGATTTCCTGATTTTCTTTTCATTTATACATTATCCAAACCCGCTTTCTTATAGTCAGCGATAGGCAAGACTAGATATAGTCAAAATAAGAAAGTGAGATTGCCCTTTGCAAAGAAATATGGGTTTGTAATAGTTCAAGATTGGATTTGTTTCATGAGAAAGAAGGCAATGAAACAATGTTTTCTTTGTGTGTATGTGTGTGTGTGGGGGCTTATTCTTTTATTCATTTATTAATGTCTCAACTATATTACATTGGAATGTATTTACTTTTACTACTGAGTATGGTGAACAGTTCCAGTACTCTTGCCTGGAAAATCCCATGGACGGAGGGGCCTGGTAGGCTGCAGTCCATGGGGTCGCTAGGAGTCAGATGCGACTGAGCGACTTCACTTTGACTTTTCACTTTCATGCATTGGAGAAGGAAATGGCAACCCACTCCAGTGTTCTTGCCTGGAGAATCCCAGGGACGGGGGAGCCTGGTGGGCTGCCGTCTGGGGTCGCACAGAGTGGGACACGACTGAAGCGACGTAGCAGCAGCAGCAGCAGCAGCATGGTGAACAATATCAGTTAGAGACTTGAAAGAGGATCCAGGGGTGTATTGTTCAAGTTAATACATATGAATGACCTCCACCCCTTCTCTAAATTCTCTGTTGCCTCCATTTGCCTTAATTTTTTTCATATTACTTAGAGGATGTTACTGTTTGCCTTCCCTACCAGAAAGTAAGGTCCTGATCCAATGTGTATTATAATGCCTGGTGCATCATAAGAACTCAATAAATACTTGTTGAATGAATGGATTCTGCAAGAATTAGTGAAATATGTTGTGAAACAACTGGGCCTGGAGAGGTTAATTAGAGGTTAATTACAGTTAATTATGGGCTTCCCTGGTGGCTTAGTGTTAAAGAACCTGCCTCCCAAGGCAGGAGACACAGGAAACACAGGTTCAATCCCTGGGTCGGGACAATCCCCTGGAGGAGATGACAATCCACTGTAGTTTTCTTGCCTGGGAAATCTCATGGACAGATGAGCCTGGCAGGCTACCATCCATGAGCTGCAAAGAGTCAGACCCGACTTAGCAACTAAACCACAGTAGGGCTTCCCAGGTGGTGCTAGTGGTAAAGAACTTGCCTGCTAGCAGAAGAAATAAGAGACATGGGTTTGATTCTTCAGTTGGGAAGATTCCCTTGGAGGAGGGAATGGCGACCCACTTCAGTATTCTTGGCTGGGGAATCCAATGGACAGGGAAGCCTGGTGGGCTACAGTCCATAGGGTCAGAGTTGGACATGACTGAAGTGACTGCACACGTGTGCACAGAGCAAACCTTTTCTGAGGTCAGCCTTTGCTCCACAGCTTCCTCCCTGCTGCCCCCCCAGATCCTCAGTGAGGCAATGGGGAGGTGGGGTGGGGCATGAGCATCCTCTTTCCTCCTTCTGTCGGTACAGGAGCCCTTGTATTTCTGCCGAGAAATAAGAAATCTCTTTACAGAAAGAAGCCTGTGTCTCAGGCTGTTTACCTTTCATTCTGTGGTCAGGAGATCATTTCTCAAGCTTTGAGAGGAAGACAGAGTGCAGAGTTCTGCGAGGGATAAGATCTGAGGCCACTCCAGTATTCGGGCCTGGAGAATTCCATGGACTGTATAGTCCATGGGGTCACAAAGGGTCGGACATGACTGAGCGACTTTCACTTTTCACTTTCTTGCCCCTGGAGGAGGGTGGGGATGCAGATGATTGGTTGGGGATGAACTGAAGTTTTTAACCGCACCATTTGGAGCAACCCCAAATGAGACAAGTTTGGGAACAGAAGTCTGGTCAGTTGCGAGTTCTCATGGCATATGGGCCAGAAAACCGGTAGCTTACGAGTTTGTATGGACTTCCCTGGTGTTCAGCGGTCAGGACTCTGTGCTTCCGGTGGAGGGAGCGCGGCTTCAATCTCTGGTTGCATAACCAAGATCCCCTCCCGCCCCCTCAAGTGTTTGTAAAAGAGGGCATGTGAAAAGTAGACCCTGCTCATCTGGGAAGGAATTGTGCCCCAATAATCGGGGAAGGCAATGGCACCCCACTCCAGTACTTTTGCCTGGAAAATCCCATGGACGGAGGATCCTGGTAGGCTCCAGTCCATGGGGTCGCTAAGAGTCGGACACGACTGAGCGACTTCACTTTCACTTTTCACTTTCATGCATTGGAGAAGGAAATGGTAACCCACTCCAGTGTTCTTGCCTGGAGAATCCCAGGGACGGGGGAGCCTGGTGAGCTTCCGTCTATGGGGTCGCACAGAGTCGGACACGACTGAAGCGACTTAGCAGCAGCAGCAGCAGCAATCAGGATCAGTGAGGGAGATCCAGTTCACATTTGATTGTTCAGAAACTTATTATTAGCACTGATTACCTGCTCTCTATTTTTTCTGCCGATACCTGACTTTTGACTTCTCTACTAATTAGCACTTGCATCTGAATATTTGAGAAAGAGAAAAAAAAAAAAAAAAAGAGAGATGAAGTTCCCTGTAATTTCACTTCTTGTTAGGCTCTCTCTTAAAAGAATACAGGAGAATATAATAGAATCAGAGGGGATTGAAACCACTGGCCAAAAAGTTTTATTTTTTTATCTATAGTATTTCACATTGCCATTGATAATCATTGAATTTAGTGTTGCAAAGACCTGAGAGAGTCTGATTTTATAGGTCAGGGATTTAGATTTCAGAAGAATTCAATCTTTCCTAATATGTTCAGTTAGTAGGATGCAGATGGGGCCCCAAACCCAGCTCGTCTATCTCAAAATGAAAATGGTGCTTGTTTTCATATCAATATATCATTGTGTTTTATCTCAAGAGGATTAATTTCAGCCTTCCTCTTGAGTATTCAAACAGAATAATATATGGTCAAATGAAAAGAACATTGGATTTTGTTTCAAAACACCTACATTTCCCTCCAATGATTTTTAATGATTTGGTTTTGTTATTATATAATTTGAGTTGTTATTTAAATCTTCAGAGGAAAAAAAGATCTAGGCTCATGGCTTCACTGAAAAATTCTAAAATAAAATTAAGAAAGAAATACTTCTAAACTTCGAAAATCTTCCACAGACATGAAAAAGTGGTAATGGCTTCCAACTCATCATACATTGATCACTAAGTCTATAAAGGTCATTACAAGAAAGAAAAATTACAGGCTCTCATGGGACAGAGATGCAAAAATGCTGGGGGGAAAAAAATAACAAATCTAGAATTACAGAAATGACATATAATCAAATTGATTGGCTCTCAGGAGTGTAAAGTTGATACAACTTGAAAAAAATCAGTCACTTTAATATAAAGTGATGTCTTGTTGCTCAGTCTCTGAGTCATGTCTGACTCTTTGCATCCCCTTGGATGGCAGTATCCATGGGGATATTCACTATCTCCCAGAGGTTGCTCAAACTCATGTCCATCGACTCAGTGATGCCGTCCAACCAACTCATCCTCTATCGTCTCCTTCTCCTCCTGCCCTCAATCTTTCCCAGCATCAGGGTCTTTTCTAATGAGTCAGCTCTTTGCATCAGGTGGCCAGAGTATTGGAGCTTCCGCTTGAGCATCAGTCCTTCCAATGAATATTCAAGATTGATTTCTTTTAGGACTGACTGGTTTGATCTCCTTGCAGTCCAAGGGACTCTCAAGTGTCTTCTCCAGCACCACAGTTCAAAAGCCACAATTCTTTGATGCTCAGCTTTCTGTATGGTCCAACTCTCACATCCATACATGAGTACTGGAAAAACCATAGCTTTCACTATATGGACCTTTTTTTGACAAAGTGATGTCTCTGCTTTTTAATATGCTGTCTAGGCTTGTCATAGCTTTTATTCCAAGGAGCAAGCGTCTTTTTATTTTGTGGCTGCAGTCACAGTGTCTGCAGTGATTTAGGAGGTCAAGAATAGAAAATCTGTCAGTGTTTCCATTTTTCTTCCATCTATTTGCCATGGATTGATGGGATTGAATGCCATGATCTTAGTTATTTTTAATGTTGAGTTTTAAGCCAGCTTTTCCATCCTCCTCTTTTACCCTTATCAAGAGGCTCTTTAGTCCGTCTTTGCTTTTTGCCATTAAAGTTGTATCATCTTCACATATGAGGTTGTTTATTTCTCCTGGCAATCTTGATTCCAGCTGTGAGTCTTTCAGCCCAGCATCTTGCTACTCTGTATAAAAGTTAAATAAGCCTGTGCATGGACAAAGGGGAACCTGTAAGGAGAAGAAGGAGGGGCATAATCATGTTATAATCAAATCCCTTACCTGCAGGGTGGGTGACCCACAGACTGAAGAATACCAAAGAAGTTCTTGCACTGCTGTGAAGGTTTTAGGTCCCATGTCAGACTTCCTAACCTGTGGATCTGGCAAAGGGAATCCCCAGGGAATCTGACTTTGAATGACATTGGGATTTGATTATAGGACTTCCACAGGACTGGGAGAAACCAAGATTCTTGGAAAGTATGAACAAAATCTCATGTCCACCAGAACCCAGGGGAAACCCCACAAAAGACTGAGCCAGACCTACCTGTGACTATTTAAGTGTCTTCTGCAGAGGTGTGGGTCAGAAGTGGCCTGCTGCAGGGTCAGGGCCATTGGCATCAGCAGTCGTGGGAGGTGCACGTTGGCATGTGCTTAGTCGCTCAGTTGTGTCTGACTCTTTGTGGCCCCATGGACTGTAGCCCCCTAGGCTTCTCTGTCCTTGGGGTTCCCCAGGCAAGGATGCTGGAGTGGGTTTCCATGTCCTCCTCTAGGGCAGGCAGATCAGGGATCAAACCCAGGTCTCCCACATTGAAGGTGGATTCTTTACTGTCTGAGCCTCCAGACAGTAAAGGCCAAGAATACTGGAGTGGGTAGCCTATCCCATCTCCAGAGGATTTTCCTGACCCAGGTATTGAACTGGGGTCTCCTGCATTGCAGGTGGCTTCTTTACCAGTTGAGCTACCAGGGAAGGGCATGTTGGCATAAACCCTTTTAAAGGTTGCCAATAGACCATGGAACCTGTAACCTCCAGGACTGGTTCACCTCAGGCCAAACAACTGACAGGGATGGAGCATAGCCGCACCCATCAGCAGACAGTTGGATTAAAGATTTTCTGAGCATTGCCCTGCCCACCAGAGCAAGACCCAGTTTTTCCCCAGAGCCGGTCCCCCCTATCAGGAAGCTTTCACAAGACTCTTTCTCATCCATCAGAGGGCAGACAGAAGTAGCAAGAACTATAATACCATGGCCTCCAGATCAAAAGCTACAACCACAGAAAGATAACCAAAATGATCACATGGATTTATAGCTTTGTGTAACTCAATTAAGGTATGAGTCATGCCCTGCAGGGCTGCCTAAGATGGTCTGGTCATGGTGGAGAGTTCTGACAAAATGTGGTCCACTGGAGAAGGAAATGGCAAATTGCTTCAGAATTCTTGCCTTGAGAATCCCACGAAGAGTATGAAAAGGTAAAAATATATGACATTGGACACCTACCCCAGGTTGGTGTGGTCCAATATGTCCAGTACACTACTGAGAAAGAGTGGGAAAATAACTCTAGAAAGAATGAAGAGGCTGGACCAAAGTGAAAACCATGCTCACCTGTGGATGCATCTGGTTTTGAAAGTAAAGTTTGGTGCTGTAAAGAACAATACCCTACATGCAGCTAATTAAAAAAGAGAGGTAGAAAAATCTTTCTATATTGATCTAGAAAGACCTCCAATATATATTCGTGAAAAGCACACAACACAGAAAATGTTCATAGCATGTCTAGTCAAGGCTGTGGTTTTTCCTGTGATCATGTATGAATGTGATAGTTGGACTGTGAAGAAGGCTGAGCACCAAAGAATTGATGCTTTTGAACTGTGGTGTTGGAGAAGACTCTTGAGAGTCCTTTGGACTGCAAGGAGATCCAGCCAGTCCATTCTGAAGGAGATCAGCCCTGGGATTTCTTTGGAAGGACTGATGCTAAAGCTGAAACTCCAGTACTTTGGCTACCTCATGCAAAGTGTTGACTCATTGGAGAAGACTCTGATGCTGGGAGGGATTGGGGGCAGGAGGAGAAGGGGATGATTGAGGATGAGATGGCTGGATGGCATCACTGACTCGATGGACATGAGTCTGAGTGAACTCTGGGAGTTGGTGATGGACAGGGAGGCCTGGCGTGCAGTGATTCATGGGGTCGCAAAGAGTCGGACACGACTGAGCGACTGATCTGATCTGATCTGATATTCTATATAGTATATATTTTTTTCCATCAAACTCTTTTCAAATTTTCTTTCTCAGAATCTTCTTTCATTGAGATTTTCTTTTTTAATTTTTATTTTATTGAAGTATAGTCAATAACCTCAGATATGCAGATGACACCACCCTTATGGCAGAAAGTGAAGAAGAACTAAAGAGCCTCCTGATGAAAGTGAAAGAGGCGAGTGAAAAAGTTGGCTTAAAGTCAACATTCAGAAAACTAAGATCATGGCATCTGGTCCCATCACTTCATGGCATATAGATGGGGAAACAGTGGAAATGGTGGCTGATTTTATTTTTTGGGGGGTTCCAAAATCAGTGCTCTTGCCTGGAGAATCCCAGGGATGGGGAAGCCTGGTGGGCTGCCGTCTATGGGGTCACACAAAGTCGGACACGACTGAAGTGACTTAGCATAGCATAGCATAAAATCAGTGCAGATGGTGCTGGCAGCCATGAAATTAAAAGATGCTTACTCCTTGGAAGGAAAGTTATGACCAACCTAGACAGCATATTAAAAAGCAGAGACATTACTTTGTCAACAAAGGTCCGTCTAGTCAAGGCTGTGTTTTTTCCAGTGGTCATGTATGGATGTGAGAGTTGGATCATAAGAAAACTGAGCACCGAAGAATTGATCCTTTTGAACTGTGGTGTTGGAGAAGACTTTGAGAGTCCCTTGGACTGCAAGGAGATCCAACCAGTCCATTCTGAAGGAGATCAGCCCTGGGATTTCTTTGGAAGGAATGATGCTAAAGCTGAAACTCCAGTACTTTGGCCACCTCATGCGAAGAGTTGACTCACTGGAAAAGACTCTGATGCTGGGAGGGATTGGGGGCAGGAGGAGAAGGGGACGACAGAGGATGAGCTGGCTAGATGGCATCACTGACTCAATGGACATGAGTTTGGGTGGACTCCGGGAGTTGGTGATGGACAGGGAGGCCTGGCGTGCTGCAGTTCATGGGGTCGCAAAGAGTCGGACATGACTGAGCAACTGAACTGATTGGTTAACTGGTTGGTTAACAATGCCATGTTAGTTTCAAGTGTATAGCAGTGTTTCAGATGTACATACACATGTATCTATTCTTTTTCAATTTTTTTTTTCCCATTTAGGTTATTACAGAATATTGAGCAGATTTCCCTGTGCTTATACAGTAGGTCCTTGTTGGTTAAATGTTTTAAATATGGTGATGTGTACATGTCAATCCCAAATTCCCATTTATCCCTCCTCTCCTACCTTTCCCCTTTGGAAACCATAAGTTTGATTTCTAAGTCTGTGAGTCTGTCTCTTTTTTGTAAATAAGTCCATTTGTATCATTTTTAAAAGATTATGCATATAAATGATATCATTTTCTTTTCCATTTGTTTCCTGGTCTCTTTCTTCACCCCCTTGCCCTTCAATCAGGCCATTTTCATCCACTCTCTTCCAGAGATAAGGTCATATTAGCTGACTTGACCTTAATATCACAATATGCGCTTTTTCGCTATTTTTCCTGCCATCTCTAGCTCCAAGAAAAGTCCCCAGGTAATCACACCATTGTAGAACGATTTTTCATGGTGCTTCCATAGCCTGTAAAATTACTCCTTAGCCGGGCTAAAAGACCTGTTTAAAAGAATCGGGTACAGATTTAGCTTATAGCATCACTGTTATCTTCCATATAGCTATTGCTTCATAAAATGCTTCATAAAATGACATCACTTTTCTTCAGACACTATGTGCTTTATAACATTGTTATTTTGCAAATATATCAACTTATCCCTTTCCTATCATCACCCACCTTTCTTTTCTTTTTCCTTTTTAAAGTATTTTACTGATTTTTTTTTTTTTTTTGACCACACCATGCAGAATGGGGAATCTTAGTTCCCTGCATGCATGTATGAGTGCTCAGTTGCTTTAGTCCTGTCTGACTCTTTGTGAGCCCATGGACTATAGCCTGCAAGGCTTCTCGGTCCATGGGATTCTCCAGGCAAGAATACTGGAGTGGATTGCCACGCCCTCCCCCAGGGGACCTACCAGACCAAGGGGTCAAACCAAAGTCTTCTGCATTGCCGGTGGTTTCTTTATCCACTGAGCCACCTGGGAAACCCCCTTGTGGTAGAAGTATGGTGTCCCAGCCTCTGGATCACCAGGAAAGTGATCTCTCATCTCCCTCCTTTCTTCTCTTCATCTGGCAAACTCCAATTAAAATTGGATGAACCAGATCAAATGTCACATCTTCTGTGAAAATTTATTTATTTTTAAAAAAGTTTTCTCGTGTTTTACTATTGGAAAATATTTTAGAATATATTGAAAAACTGGAAATATTGACAAATATTTTGCCTCTATGAAAACTGACATATGATTGTTATTTTCTGGAGAGACAGACACATTAGGTCAGGATAAAAAGGACATAAGAATGACTCAGATGGCCTCCACTCACAGATTTGTCTCTGTGCACAGATGCCTTTAAGTATCTATTAGTACAATTAAACACAGATAGGATCCATTACAATTCAGGTATCTTGCCTATATTGCTTTCACTCATCATTATGTGACAGGTTGCCAACAAAAGTCCGTCTAGTCAAGGCTATGGTTTTTCCAGTGGTCATGTATGGATGTGAGAGTTGGACTGTGAAGAAAGCTGAGTGCCGAAGAATTGAGGCTTTTGAACTGTGGTGTTGGAGAAGACTCTTGAGAGTCCCTTAGACTGCAAGGAGATCCAACCAGTCCATTGTAAAGGAGATCAGCCCTGGGATTTCTTTGGAAGGATTGGTGCTAAAGCTGAAACTCCAGTACTTTGGCCACCTCATGCGAAGAGTTGACTCATTGGAAAAGACTCTGATGCTGGGAGGGATTGGGGGCAGGAGGAAAAGGGGACGCCAGAGGATGAGATGGCTGGATGACATCACCGATCTGATGCACATGAGTTTGGATGAACTCCGGGAGTTGGTGATGGACAGGGAGGCCTGGCGTGCTTCAATTCATGGGGTTGCAAAGAGTCGGACATGACTGAGCGACTGAACTGAACTGAAACCTCTAATATCAACAGAAAGAGATCTTTGTGCCATTTTTAATGGCTACATAGTATTCTGTTTTATATATAGTTTCCTTAACTAATTTCTTGTGGATACACATTAAGTCACTTCCAGGTGCTCACATTACTGTAAATAATGTCATAATGAGCATTCCGCTGTGCTTTGGGGAATGTTTTGACAGTTTCCCCTGATCACATAAGATCACGATGATCTGTTTTCCTGTCTTTCTCACCAGACTATTATTAGTTCCCTGAGGGCAAAAATCATTTCTTTTGGAATCTCAAGACCCTTGTAGAGTTCCAGTAAGAGCTTATTAGTACCACTAAAAGAAAGAAGGAATAAATGAAAGAATATTTATATAGTTGGGTGCACATCACACATGTCTTTAGTTCTTTCTCAGTTTTTCATTGGCCGTGAGCCTGATATCTCTTAGGATTGTGCAGTTCTCTAACAGATGTCATTGCCACTGACATAAATTTAATATGTGACTTTAAGAATTACAGTATGCCAAACCATGACTCCACCACAGATCTTAATGGACTTCAGAACAGATTTTATAAGTTGCAGAGAAAAAATAAAAGATGTATACCCTACACTCTTTGCCCTCTCCTAAGCAGAGATGAGTTATTAAATCTTAAATTTTCAATTACAAGAAAAACACACAGTATGTGTGTTGCATACTGTTTACAGCTGTTGTCTATTTTGGGTTCTCTGGAGCACCATTTGCTGCTACGACTGAATGGTCCCATAGGTTGAACTCACCAATATGAATGCAAAATTGCCTAAAATCACAGAGAGGAAGAGAGGAAAATCTACTAGAAATGGCTAAACTGCTGCTTGTACTAATGTCTTCGTGAGAACCCACAGTTTCCCTGTTTGCTTCTGTAGGACAGACTCTTAGGTTTTGTGGCATATGACAATCTAGTGAATTATAAACTTGACTCTCCAAAGAAGAGAAACATCACTGATATTTCCTTACAAGAGCTGCATTTGACCTATTGACTATAATGCACTAATTGCACTGGTTATCATGCAATGGGACTCACCTGGCCCAGACAATGAGAGGATCCAATTGATGCTGAAAATTTACAAGAGCTTGAGCTTTTTTTTTTTTTAACTTCTTCTTGATGGACTGGGAACACTTACTATTGTTTAATATACTGTAAATGAGCATATTTCAAAAACCACAGAGAGTGATATGGAATTATAGAACTGAAAATAGGCCACTGATTGGGTACAGATTCATCAAGCCTCTTTCTTTCTCAATAAGCTTTTTATTGGCATGTCAATACAGCTTGCTTTGGAAGGAGTGAAAAGTAATTGTGATCAAATGATATAGTGGGAAAGTTGACCTTCAACTAACTTCAACTGTGCTAACTAGCTGAGTGTATACCACCCCACCCCCAACCCCATACACTTACTTAGTAAGTTCCAGTTAGCAAATCATTAGTCTAACATGCAGAACATCCAGTCCAAAACTCAGTTTCTCCAGAAACTTACATAATTCATCTCAGACAGAACATGGTGGGGCTGGAATTTGAACTCTGGAAATACAGCTCTTGAAGTTGTTCTCTGAACTTATGGTTGCCAGCAGGGAAGGATGGGGGGAAGGAATACTTATGGAGTTTGGGATCGATATGTACACTGCTCTACATAAAATGGATAAGCAACAAGGAATCACTGAGAACTCTGCTGAGTGTTCTGTGGTAGCCTGGATGGGAGGGGAGTTTGGGGTACATGTGTGTATATATAGTTACATGTACATGTGTGGCTGAGTCACTCTGCCATGCACCTGAAACTATCACAGCACTGTTAATCAGCTATGCTGCTGCTGCTGCTGCTAAGTCGCTTCAGTCGTGTCCGACTCTGTGCGACCCCATAGATGGAAGCTCACCAGGCTCCCCCATCCCTGGGATTCTCCAGGCAAGAATACTGGAGTGGGTTGCCATTTCCTTCTCCAATGCATGAAAGTGAAAAGTGAAAGTGAAGTCGCTCAGTCGTGTCCGACTCTTAGCGACCCCATGGACTGGAGCCTACCAGGATCCTCCGTCCATGGGATTTTCCAGGCAAAAGTACTGGGGTGGGGTGCCATTGCCTTCCCGGTTAATCAGCTATAGTCCAATATAAAATAAAAAGTTGAAAAAATAAAAGTTGTGCTGTACTCCAGTAGGCTGTACTGTCTGTGACTAAACAAATGTACTGTCTATAGAAACATCAGGATTTTCTTGAAGCACAATCTTTGGTATGTCTTGCTCCTGTTGAAAAGCCATCATTTACTCTCTATTTCTTAAAGTAGACATTCTCAACTGTTTATTTCTGGGACACACCTAGTAAATATTCTCATTACAACTCTTTGTGTCCCTCTCTTCTCCCCAGTCCAGAAAGCACACTTAGATGCATGCTATTCAAGGTAACCATGTTATAAAGATGATTTTAAACCTGTTCTTTTATTCATATAAATTGAACTAGAGTCTAACAAAATGTAGGAAATACGTGATTACACTTGCCCAGTCAAATAGTGGTTTATTGGTCTCAAACATCTAGAAGCATTGAAGAAGCTAGTGAAGGTGCAGGATAGCTGCTTAAGGGCTTTTTCAAGAACCCGGGCTCCTTCTACTTTTATGGTTACCATCTTCTCATGTGACTTGGATTCTCTAATTGGCTTCCTCACTTTAAAATGTCAGATCTATGTTCAAGGAAGGAAGAAGAGACAAATAAAAGGGACAGAAATCTAAGAAGGCATTTGCCAGGTGAAACTGTGCTCTCTAATCCTTTTTCCAGACAGACTTACCCTCTGGCTGCTATTTACATCTCATCTCACTTCTGTCACATGGCCATTCCTACCTCTAAGAGGATTCATGAAGCTGGGTGTTTTGATCTGGGCACTTTTTTAACCTCCCCCAAAAATCAGGGGTCTGGTAGTAGGAAAGAAGGAGACTAAAGCTTATTGGACAAGTAACCAACATTTTCTGTGATATATACATTGTGAACATATGTATATATATATCTGTGTATGGAGAAGAAAATGAAAACCCACTCCGGTATTCTTGCCTAGAGAATCCCGTGGACAGAGGAGCCTGGTGGGCTGCTGTCCACAGGGTCACCCAGAGTCAGACACGACTAAAGCGACTTAGCATGCATGCGTGCTTTGGAGAAGGAAATGGCAACCCACTCCAATATTCTTGCCTGGAGAATCCCATGGACAGAGGAGCCTGGTGGGCTGCCACCTATGGGGTTGCACAGAGTCGGGCACGACTGAAGCAACTTAGCAGCAGCAGAGCATGTATACATATAAGGCTTCCCAAGTGGCACAGCAGTAAAGAATCTGCCTGCTAATGCAGGAAACTCAATAGATCCAATTTTGATTCTTGTGTTGGGAAGATTCCCTGGAGTAGGAAATGGCAACTTCCAGTATACTTGCCTGGAAAATTTCATGTGCAGAGGAGCAGGGTGGGCTATAGTCCACCGGGTTGCAAAGAGTTGGACACCACTGGGCACACGTGTACACACACATATACATATATAATGTGAATATATATCTATTTGTATCTGTATCTCTATTTCTATATATTATCTATATCTATATATAAAAGAAGCAAACATTTGCCCTTTTATTAATAACCAGTGATTCTTCAATAGATCTCATTACAGATCATAGCATACCAGTGAGACACCGACTTCATGACCGAGAACTTCTGATGAACAGTATAAACTCCAAACCCAAAACAAAACGTAGGAGGAGGGATATTACTAGTTTGACACCAGCCTAATTTCTAAATTCATGAGCTACCATTTCCAGTCCTTTGCTTCAGCCACTCATGGTTTTTCTTGATTCTTGAAAGCACCATTTGTAAAAACTGATTGTTTTCACAGACTGGTAAACACAATGCAAACAACAGGAAGCTGGTTGTGTTTCCTCTGTGTTCTTTGTATGTGTCTTTTTCTTTGCTTAGAAGACCCTTCCTCATCTTCTCTCTCAAGTCGTGCTTGGTTGCTCAGTTGTGTCCGACCCTTTGTGATCCCCTGGACTATTGAGCACCAGGCTCCTCTGCTCATGGGATTCTCCAGGCAAGAATACTGGAGTGGGTTGCCATGCCATTTCTCTCAAGTTAGATGATAATTATTCTGCAGGACCCAGTCTAAATAAATAGCATCACATCTCTGGAAATGTCCTTCCCTCTCTCAGACAAACCTATTTTTGGTGCTTTATTTACAACTCCATTAGCTTGCTTGTCATTATTAGCTTGAATGTTTGTCACCACTGACAAGCGCTTTGGTCTTTTACAGAACAAGAACTATAATAGATTCAGCTTTTTCTACTCAATGCCTCCTGCAGCTCCTGGAATATGTTCAAGATACCTGCTTAAATTTAAAAAAAAAAAAAAAAAAAGCTGAATGTTATCCCCCAAATATAAAGGATCTACAAAGAGAAGTAATGTGCTCTCACCATAGTCAATAAAAGTGCATGAATATATATGCCCCTTAAACCTGCATCTCGTTGGCTGTTGACAGAGGGGGTTTTGTTTGTATTAACTGATGATAATAGTAATATGATTGGGTAATTAATAGTTTATTTCTCCGTATCTTTTATTCCTTGTTATTAAGGGGTTCTTGAGGTTATTCAGTTTTGTCTTTTGTTTAGAATTAGATATACAGTTTATACCTTCAAAAATATTACTCTTTAAGGGAAGAAAAGCCATAAACTCATAGTTAAATATGTAACTCATGATTTGAATAATCAGGAAGAAAATGACTTGTTTAACTTTTAGACTGTTTAGTGGCTAACATATTTATACCTGGCAAAAATTTAGTTCTCGTCTTTAAAATGAGTTTAGGAGCAATAAGGAATTGGCTGAGGATACAGAAGGAAGTGAGAATCAAAAAACCCTCACAAAATCAGGCAGGAGGTTCATCACATGTTCCTCACCTCCCACTTCCTCAAGTATGTGAGGACAGACATCACTAATCAATCAAAGACGTTTTCCACCTGACCCCAGATGTGGTCTGAGAATAGGTCTCAAAGCTATGTGCATCTTCTGTCAACAAAGAAAGGATGATAAGTCTATCTTTTCTCAATGCATTCTGCAGAGAGGTATATTGTGTCAATACACTTCTTGTGACTGGCAGAAAGTGTGTTCCCGATTTCTTTTGCAAAGTGAAGGAGGTATTACAACTCCAAGACTGAACTTCTAGGCACTTCCTTCTGTGAACTCTCTCCAGGATTGGCCTCAGTGTCATAAAGTCAATCATGAATTTCCCAGTTCAGTTTCTGTACTTGACTTCTCTAAGTGCTGGGAAATGAGAGGGAATATCCTAACCACAGATTTTATAACTGAGAAGGGAGAGAGCTAACAGGTACACACCTAATGGCAAGCAATATGCCAAGTGCTTTATAATTACATCGTTTAGTTTTTATAACAGCTACAGGAGGTCAGTATCATTGTCCTCATTTTACATGTGAGAAAGCAGCCTTGGAGAAATTAAATCCTGCAGTGAGATCTTACAACTGGTAAATGATGAAGACAGGATTCAGTCTCAGATCTGGGACATCCAGCACCATGCTATTGGATCCTGAAGAGAAAACTGTTTCTTTGGTGGTCTTCTAAAATCTGATTCATGGCTTGTTTTGATGCCATGAAGTACTTACGGTTTGGATAACAGCCTTGAGCTTTAACTTTACACTCTTCTGAGTCTTATAGACTATACAGGCGGATGGAAAATGCATAAATGCACATTAGATGTGTATTAGAAACAATCAACCTATTTAAGGCTTTATGCCAGTCAGGTGTAAAACTGGCTTCCTGGAGATTGTCTTGATAGATATGGAAACTGTATTTAGGTTTAATTTTCTTGCATGTGTGTTTTCTTTTTCTCTGCAGGGCAGCGCCCATACCAAGTGATTACGGCTCGAGTTCACCCAGGAGAGAGCAATGCTAGCTGGGTGATGAAGGGGACCTTGGAGTTCCTGGTCAGCAGTGACCCCGTGGCTAGGCTCTTGAGGGAAAACTTCATTTTCAAGATAATCCCCATGCTCAACCCAGATGGTGTCATCAATGGCAAGTATGTCAGGCACCTGGCCTAACGTAGGTCGCATTTATGTTACCATGATAATGGATTGTTGTTCTGCTTGATGGGTTTGACTTGAGAGGTCTTGCTACTCTGGCAGGAATAACTTCTCTTGAGTTCTGTTACTTCATACAAATATCAGGATATTCTCTATCAACATTGGTATCAATCTCATAGTTTCTTTTAATAAACAAGTATAGACTCATAGGCAATTACTAACAGAAGAATCCTTAGAAAGAATTGAATCTAACACTCTCCTTTTAAAAAGGAAGGAATTGATGCCCATGATAATCAGATGACTCCCGGCCCACCACCCCCTGCCACCCCCTGCACCTGGACAAAGCCAGGGTTCAAACTGTGATCTGATGAAGTTAAGACTGGTGCTTTTCTTTGCTTCTGAGCCTGGTGGGCCATGGCCCATGGGGTCGCAGAGGGTCGGACACGACTCAAGTGACTGAGCACGCACTGCAGGTAAGTCTTTATTCTCAGTTGTGTTTTTACTTGGAGCAGGAAATGGCACCCCACTCCAGCACTCTTGCCTGGAAAATCCCATGGATGGAGGAGCCTGGTAGACTACAGTCCATGGGGTCGCCAAGAGTCAGACACAACTGAGCGACTTCACTTTCACTTTTCACTTTCATGCATTGGAGCAGGAAATGGCAACCCACTCCAGTATTCTTGCCTGGAGAATCCCAGGGATGGAGGAGCCTGGTGGGCTGCTATCTTTGGGGTTGCACAGAGTCGGACATGACTGAAGCGACTTGGCAGCAGCAGCAGCAGTGTCTTTACTGAATTCTGGATATTCAGTAATAAGGGTGTAATAAGGGTGTCACTTTATTCAGATCGAATGGCTGAAATGGTTGAAGAGTGGCCATAGAATGGTAGAAGTGAAATGACTGAAAAATGGTTGGCTGAAAGAGAGAAGACTAGGGTGGTGCTTTTCCTGGCCCACTCCTACATGCCTTTCAGAATGTATATTGGGAAAATATACCATTGGGAAAGATGTATTCCAGTGTTAGAAAGAGTCAGCATTTTCAGAGTTTGTGGGCTGAGGCCCAGAAAGCAGAGCAGGTTCTCAATATCTCACAGCCAGTGGATGGGGTGACAGGGTGAACATTCATGCATACCTGCCTCAAGCTGTGGAAAAAAACTTAACGTTCCTTCTTTTTGGTAATAAATGACTATTTTTACTATAGAATTAGACAGTCATAGCCTATGCAAAAACCAGAATTCAAGATAAATAGAAATATTGAAAGGAAACATAATTTCAAAAGCTAAAGATGCAAAAGAAGTTGTAATTTAAAATATGTAGTTCTAAAATGATGACATGGTTCTGTAACATCAGTATCAGCAAGATTAAAGACCCAAATAAACTTTTAAAAAAATTAAATAATCCATATTAAAGAGGCAAACACACACTTTTAGAGACTGAGAAAATAGAGCAATATTGAAAATGTGAAAATAAAGAGAGATAAAATTAGAATTATAAAAAATATGAAAAAGCAAATTTCAGAGATAAAATGACTTAAAAATTAAGAAAATGTTTTAAGAAATATAAAATAATTTCTTTCAGGAAAGAAATCCTAAATATTAATAAATGTTGAAATGCTGAAAATAGACTAGTTTCAAAGGATAAGAACAAAAAAAGAATATTGAGAAGTTAAAAAGGTTAAAGATATAAAAATGGTAAAATAGTAAAAGAGGATCAGAATAAATTCCAAATGATAAAATATGTTAAATTATGCCAAAATAAAAGCAAATGAAAGCTAAAGCTTATAAAAATAAAATGAGTCACCAGTCCAGGTTCGATGCACGATACTGGATACTGGGGATACTGGATACTGGGGGCTGGTGCACTGGGAAGACCCAGAGGGATGGTACGGGGAGGGAGGAGGGAGGAGGGTTCAGGATGGGGAACTCGTATATACCTGTGGCGGACCATGTTGATATATGGCAAAACCAATACAATATTGTAAAGTTAAAAAATAAAATAAATGGAAAAAAATTAAAAACGAACAGGAAAGTAGATAAGTAAGTAAAGAAAGCAGCCACATACTTAACAAGTTTCCTAGTTTTGTAGCTTCCCAATTTTTTTTTTTTTTTTTTTGATGAAATTTTTTGGTGGGCAAAGAACAGAGTCCTTACTTTTTGTATATGGTGACTGGTTGGCACAGTCTGGCACTTTTTGCATACAGTGACCGGTTGGCACTAACGAGGCATGAGAGGACAAGTCCTTTAGCAGGTACCATCAATCAGACCTTTGGCAGCAATCAGGCTTCTTAGATCTCAAGCGGGACAAAGGCCTGAAGCACAGTGTCCATTCCTGGTTCAGCAGCACTCAGCTGGCTCCTACCATGGTTCATTGAGCTCTAGGAATCAGCTCTAGAGTCTAATTGAATGACTCCTCCCTGCTTGAGGGGCTAAGGATTTTATTCGCATGCTTGCTGAGCCTAAATGGATGGAAAACAACTCTGCAAGCCGTCTTGAGGGACATGACTTCGTTTCAAATATTTTCTCATCCAAGTTGGCTCTTTTCTGAAGTTACGTGTTCCCTTGAATTATCTAGAGTCTGGCTGAGAGTGAAAAGAGCATTGGGTTCAGAGTCATGATGCTACTTGGGAATTCTGGCTCTCCCCTGACCTACTTAGTTTTCTCTTCTGTTGAAACAGGAAGCTCCCTGTTGAGCCATCTGGGTAAAGGTCTTAAAAGCCTAAGGTAATATTCAAGCTTTGGAACAAATACTATAGTTTCTTCTATTTCAGATGCTCACACCTCTGAATCAGAGGCTTGATCCAGGTCTTAGTTTGAAAGGTTAATGTGGTCTCATCAGTGAATATCCTTCTGGTCTGGACATGCTTTATTTCCAACTGGTTGCTTTGGGTTCCCTAATGGCAGGCCAGCTTCTTCTTTATGACACCAACATTCATCATCATTACCGTTATTTATTGTGACTAACTTACCCTTTTTATTTATATAGCATCTTTCATCATAGAGCTTAAAGCACTTTGTAGGTTACTTTGGATCACTCAAATCATTTTGGCTGAGAGGGGTTTGGAAATCATACTGTTATTCTACTGAAAGGAAAATCCCCAGGTTGCACATCATTACTGAAAGACTTGAGGCTGCCATGGAATCATAACATCACATGATAAATAGGCTTAAAATCCTCAGCTCATGAACCCTTCTCAGAACATACCTAACATATGGTTTACCTAGTTTTTGTTGAGTCCCTAAGTCATGTCGAACTTTGCGACCCCATGGACTTAGCCTGCCAGGCTCCTCTGTCCATGGGATTTTCTAGGCAAGAAAACTAGAGTGGATTGCTGTTTCCTTCTCCAGGATATTTTCTTGACCCAGGGATTGAATCCATATCTCCTGTATTGGTAGGTGGATTCTTTACCACTGAGCCACCAGGGAAGCCCATGGTTTATCTAATATTCACTTAAATTCTTCATTGACATTCCATTTAAGGACATAACACATTCCATAGTATATAATTAGGTGGATTTGTTTTTCTCTGTTTTGACCTTATGAATTTTACACATTTTGCCTAAAATGTGTAAAAATAAGGATAAGATATTACCCTCATTTTACGTCTTAACTTCCCCAGGTGAAACCCCCTCCAAGTTTGATGCAGATCAACTAAACATTGCTTATGTGATGTTGTTTCTGATGTTCTGACTTTCATTGGTTTTCTTGGGACACATTCCTATTCATAGGCTTCTTAACATTAACAAAACTTCCCTGTGTGTGGTCTGACCAGCAAAGAGGCAAGCTTTGCCTAACGATTAAAGAGCCCAAACTTGAACTTGGCACTTAATCTACCACATGAAACTTTTCTTTTACAAGAAAGGATGGGCCCCTATGGAGTTTGAAAACCCGCATAAAGGTGGAGTAGTTTCCTTGATGCTAATGGAGACTCTGAGGATAGCTGAGAGGTTTTAATAGCAGTGGTCAGGGAGACAAAGCCAGGATTTTCTAGCAGAAATAGAGAGGCTCTTGCCAAGCCAAAGATATCTTAGCAACATATGTCTGTAACAGGAAAACAAATCACAAAGATGGTTTCCGAAAGAAACATCCTACCATCTTGTTGGCCTGGTCATTTGTATTGAACTGGGCTGAGTTCTAAGCAATCTGGGAGGCCTGATGCGGTGATCCCTTGATTCTTATAATTCTTCCCAACATGCAATAAAAGTAGGAGACCACCGGTTGGGTTAAAGCAGAGGTGATAATGGTGGCTTGATTAAATCAGGAGGTGGGAGAAGACAGGTGATACCTTAAAAGGTCATCATGGCAAGTAAGTGAGGGAGAGGAAGAGATCTAATGTGATTCCCAGTTTTTGGACTTTGGTTGCTGGGTGGATGGTAGTGACAAAGAATTTTTATAAAATCAATGCACAGGCCAACATTTTGTTCCCAGTAGAATCAGAGTATATTTGTCCTTAGTATATATACAAGTCTACAAACGTTATTACCTCTTCCAAGACCACAGTGGAAAAGAAGTAAACAACAGTAAAGAAAACAGTAAAGATGGTGTTTTGCCATCTTGAATCCAGCAGAAACTAACACAAGATTATAAAGCCAACTCTACCCCAATATTAAAAAAAGAACAAAGGTCATGCTGTAAGTAATAGCTGACTGCTTTAGGACAGGGGTCCCCAATATCTGGATTCTAACGCCTGATGATCTTAGGTGGAGCTGATGTAATAATGATAGCAATAATGTGCACAATAAATGTATTGCCCTGAATCATCCAAAACCATCCCTCCTGCCAGTTCATGGAAAAATTGTCTTCCATGAAACCAGTTCCTGCTGCCAAAAAAGTTGGGGCTCTCTGCTCTAGAGGAAATGAATGAAACTATAAAGATAAAAATTTTTATCAGATAAAAATTTTGATGATTTTATCTAGGACCATTTAAACTTAGTATGGATAGCCTTTTATTTGTGAGTTGGGAAGGCTTTATTTTACTACATTAAAAGCCCTCACAGACTTTATCTAAGAAAATATTTAGCACCTTTTATAAGTCAAGAAAGAATCTTTCTCTTTTACATGTATTTTTTTATCCATTAGTAATTATGGCCCAACCGGAGTATCAATAGATCTTCTGTATAATTTTCAGGTATGAAAATAAATTTAAATACATATACAGGGATGAAGTCTTCAGAGCAGTTTATTTATTTTTTAATTGGAGTATAATTGCTTTACAATATTATTTTCTGCTATATGGCAAAGTGAATCAGCTGTAAGTATACATATATCCCCTTCCTCCTGAGTCTCCCTTGCACGCCACCAACCCACCCATCTAGGTCATCACAGAGCACCGAGCTGAGTTCCCTGTCCTACACAGCGGCTTCCCATTAGCTGTCTATTCAGTTCAGTTTAAGTAGCTGATATTACAGAGGCAGGACTATAACTACCGTCTATTCTGCATTCCTTTTCTATAGAGATTTAAAAGCATTAAAATAAAAGAAACTTAAAATGTTCTAGCTGGGCTGATTCTTATATATTACTTAGTCTCTGTCCATCAAATGATAAGGTAATTGAGACTAAAGAGATAAAAATAAGTTATCGTATAGCCTAGTTGAAAAATGACACTAAAAATTGTCTAGATAATTAAAATGCTCAGGCAAACACACACACACACACATGCTCCTGGGTTGTATAGCTAGCTTGTGACAGGGTTGGGGTTTGGACCCGTCTCCCTCCAGAGCCCATGTCAATTTTAATCCATCAGCTCTTCTCAGACTTAGATGGTGTGCTCTTCTCAGACTTAGATGGTGTGCTTAGTCACTCAGTCATGTCCAACTGTTTGCGACCCTGTGGACTGTAGCCTGCCAGGCTCCTCTCTCCATGGGGATTCTCCAAACAAGAATACTGGAGTGGGTTGGCATTTTTTTCTCCAGGGAAGCTTCCTGACCTGGGGATTGAACTGGGGGCCACTGGGAAGCCCAAGAATGCTAGAGGGCCCCAACAGAAGAATGGGGTCTCCAGCATTGCAGGCAGATTCTTTACCATCTGAGCCACCAGGGAAGCCCAAGAATGCTAGAGTGGGTAGTCTAGCCCTTCTCTAGCGGATCTTCCTAACCCAGGAATTGAAATGGGTTCTCCTGCATTGCAGGCAGATTCTTTACCAGCTGAGGTACTAGATGGAGATGCAAGTAAAGCCTCAGCCCCATCAGCAGAAATGGTTTCTAAAGTTAGTCCGTTTTTTTTTTTTTTTTTTTTTAGCTTTTTATTTTATACTGGAGTAAAGTGATTAACAATGTTGTGGACAGCAAAGGGACTCAGCCATACATATGCGTGGATCCATTCTCCCCTCCAATCCAGGCTGCCACATAACACTGAGCAGAGTTCCCTGCGCTGGGCAGTAGATCCTTGTTGGTTATCCATTTAAAATATAGCAGTGTGTACATGTTGACCTTGATCTTCACGTCCAGTGTGACTGGGATGAAAGAAGGCATAGCCTTCCCAGCTTTCCACAGTATTGATCCATGATAAATGAATTGGTTTATCCCTGGTTTTCCTTCATGGAATCTGAATTCCCAGCTTGGCTTAAGCCTGGACACTCTACCATATCCTGCCAGCTTTTTCCATTGTAGAAGACATCCTTCCTGTTGCCACCAATTTTCCGGCTGTAAATAGCACTCATCTGACTTTGAATAGTTTTGGTCACTGGGCTCCTCTTCCACTGTCCTCTCTAGTACATTTTCATTCAGGTGAATATTCAGGATCACAAAGGGATTATGGTGATCCCCTTTGGGCTCACTTCACCTCTGGGCTTGGCTAGGCCTCTTCCTTCCTTTTTTTTGGATATGTTACCAGCTCCCCTCTTACATGACCTCAATTCTTTGAATGTATTTCAAATCTCTTCAAGATAAAAACACGTAGCACTGATTCTCAGATTTTCAGATTTCACAGATCAGTTACCTTTGAAAAAAGAGGACTGTAGTGAGTATATAATCTTTTAAAAATTTGCACAAGAATGGAAGATACTCTCTGAGCTGCTGACCAACAGACTCATGAGAAATTCAACATCAGATGTTTCTTGGGCTGCCTCTTCACTTTCGTAAAATCCTACAAGTAACTCAGAGGTTTGTCCTGCTGGATCTTTAGATCATGGAAGTGAGCATTCTTACTTTTTATGCCACGATACATTTACTACTGACCATGAAGACTTCCTTGTGGGTAGAGAACAGTGTAGTCATTGAATGAACTGGCTATTCCCAGTATTACTCTTCCCAGAAATGAGTGAATCCTGGAACAGGAAAAGATGCCTGACAAATGGACCTTTTAGGGGAAAGAGATAATTCTTATGATCTTGAAATTTGAGAAACTCTGGTCCCCCTTACATCATTGAGAGTCATTTTAGAATGATGGCACCTAGGATGTTAAGGAGGTCTGAAGAAGCAATTGCTCAGCTTGCTGCCTGAGAATGAGAACAGCTATCACCAGTGATCAGTTTTAAATTTTATGTGAGTAGTTATCATCTGTTATATCCTTTATTCTTATTATTGTTATTGAGTCACTAAGTTGTATCCTACTCTTTGCGAACCAAGGAACCTCAGCATGCCAGCTTCCCTGTCCTTCATTTTCTCCATAAATTTGCTCAAACTCATGTCCATTGACTCACTGATGCCATCCGACCATCTCATCCTGTCACCCCCTTCTTATCTTTCCCTCAATCTTTCCCAGCATCAGGGTCTTTTCCAAAGAGTCAGCTCTTCACATTTATTCTTGCTGCTGCTGCTGCTGCTGCTAAGTTGCTTCAGTCGTGTCTGACTCTGTGCGACCCCTCATATGGCAGCCCACCAGGCTCCCCCATCCCTGGGATTCTCCAGTCAAGAACACTGGAGTGGGTTGCCATTTCCTTCTCCAATGCATGAAAGTAAAAAGTGAAAGTGAAGTTGCTCAGTCATGTCCGACTCTTTGCAACCCCGTGGACTGTAGCCTAGCAGGCTCCTCTGCCCATGGGATTTTCCAGGCAAGAGTACTGGAGTGGGGTGCCATTGCCTTCTCCCACATTTATCCTTAGTAAAATGCTAATAAGCCTTTCTGTCTTGTTTCAGCTGTGTTATTGAAATTGAAAGAAAGTATCTATGCCTCAGACTGGTGAAGAAGATCAGTGGCAGTCATACATAGAGAAACTCTTAAGGAGACAGTGAATAATAAGTACAATGGCTAATATGTTTTAAAAATCATACTCAGTATTATTGAGACATTTAAAAATAAAATTTTTTTTAATTATGAAAGGATACATGATACATTCAAGATAATAGGTGTTGAGGAAGATGGGATTTGATTCACACAGTGATAGAAATCTGGAAGTTCAAAAGGGTAATGCAGAAGAAACCAGGCGACTAATATTTGCAGAGGCAGGCACTGCCTACAATCCTGGGGGAAGCAAAGGGAAGCTGTGGAGTTACTGGAACCCAGGGCCTGAAAGGCTTCAAAACACTGGTGTTTGGAACTCTGAGAAGGAAATGTGACTTGTCATGGGCTTCAGTAGACCAAAGGTCACAGGTGAAAGGGTCAAAGAGAGTAATATCCAAATAGTAAGGGGACACATCCCACATGCTGCTGGCACCCATGAGAGGATGCAGTGATGCTATTGGTGTGCATCTTAAGATGCATGGGCTGAGCCAATCACCTGCTGCTGCTCTAGTCTCTTTACTGGAACTGGGAAACATAGAGGGCACCCTTTACTTCTTCCTCCTGCCTTCTTATCTCTCTCTAGTGCCTTTCAATGCAGAACCTAACAGGAAGTCAACTGGCAAGGTAGTCTGAGCATTGCAGTCTGCAGAGTTTTAGCTGCAGTGTGACAGAGAATAAGACAGAATTGTGGGCTGAGAGCTCAGAGACAACTGGTGAAAAGCAAGCACAAAGCGTCCATTTACAGAGTGCCCATTATGCAATTGCATTGGGCTTATTACTGTTTGTATGTGACTTCTTTGTTTTCAAAAAATAAAGTGGTTTTATGGTCTCCAATGGGGGGAAAATGAAACATCATTATTGTAGAAAGTCCCACTGTGAAGAAAAAGCTTAAAGAAGAAATTAAAAAGCACCCAAATTTCAGGCTAACACATTGCATTACTCTAAGGGGTATTGTTCACATTATCATCTATGCTAATTACATTGTGCCTGTGGAATTTTGTAAGATGGAGTCCCTCCCTGATTCAGACTGCCCAGAGAGAAACACTATTAGGAAGATGAAGAAGATGCATTAGCGTTTGTTCATAAATCTACAGCTTCGGGTATATCAGTTATTTCTTTACATGTATTTCTATATCAAGATCCATTTTAACTTTTATAAAATAATGTATTTTGTAGTAGAATTTAAAAACAAACAGCATCTTCCTAATGGCAAAGAATACAAATGATGTTATTAGTTTTTAAAACAGCGATCTTACTGTATTATTGGGCCATAATTAATTCAAACAGTTCTCCTTATAAACAACAGACAGGTGAAGAGTCTTGTCAGTCTCTTGACAAATTTCTCAGGTCGTTTCCTTAAGATAAATTCTTAAAAGTCATGTTTTTAGTCAAATGTTATGCACATTTTATATTTAATACATATCGTTGCCAGATTTCTCTCTATAGAAGATATGCAGATGTATATTCCTACCACTGATGGATGAAAGGGCCTGGTCTCCATACCTTTTTAACACTGCACATTATCATTCTTTTTATTCTTTGTCAATCTGATAAGATAAAAATATGATTTTAAATTTAACTTTTTATACTTGTGGAAAAGTAAATACCTTATCCCATTTTGCAGATGGAAAAAAAAATCTGATGCAAAAATCCGGTGACATGTGCAAGGTCAGCCACATGGTTGATGTTTCACAGTCAGGAATTAAACCCAGGTTTGTCAGGTTGCAATCCTCCTGTTCTTTCCACTTGGATCTGCAGTCCCACTATGTCAGAGCTTCCATACCGTCATATGGTGACTCTTCTTTCGAATGCTGTCAGCATAGAACTTGGGAAGTGTAAGCGCCTAATACGTACCTGTTAAGTCTAACTCAGGGTGCACCTGACCTTTCTAAAGTGTTTTAACATATGGCCCTCCAGATAGTTCATCTTCAGACCAGAGTAAGAGCTCTAAAGCAGTGGTCCACAAGCTTTTTGACACCCTTTTTATGAAACACAATTTTCCACAGACCGGATGAGGATGGCTTCAGGATGATTCAAGTGCATTACGTTTATTGTGCACTTTATTTCTATTACTATTACATCAGCTCCACCTCAGAGCATCAGGCATTAGATTCTGGAGGTTGCGGACCCTTACTTTAAAGAGCTTTGAACCAGCTCTGTCAGAAATGAACTTTCTGATACATCTTCAGTTAAATATTAGTACACAAGTATTGGTGTACCACTCACAGTGTTTTACTACAGGTTGGCTATAGTTTTTCATTCAATCTTGTACAGATGTTAGAGTTAGGCCATAAAGAAGGCTGAGAACTGAAGAATTTATGCTTTTGTATTGTGGTGCTGGAGAAGACTTTCAAGAGTCCCTTGGACCGCAAGGATATCAAACCAGTCAGTCCTAAAGGGAATCAACCCTGAATATAGCTGAAGCTGAAACTCCAATACTTTCACCACCTGATATGAGAACCAACTCATTGGAAAAGACCCTGATGCTGGGAAAGATTGAAAGTGAAAGTGAAAGTGAAGTCGCTCAGTCGTGTCCGACTCTTTGAGACCCCATAGACTGTAGCCTATCAGACTCCTCTGTCCATGGGATTTTCCAGGCAAGAGTACTGGAGTGGATTGTCATTTTCTTCTCCAGGGGATCTTCCCAACCCAGGGCTCGAACCCGGGTCTCCCGCATTGTAGACAGATGCTTTACTGTTTGAGTCACCAGGGAAGTCCAGGAAAGATTGAAGGCAAGAGAATGGGGCGACAGAGGATGAGATGGTTAGATGGCCTCATCGACTCAATGGACATGAGTTCAAACAAACTCTGGGAGATAGTGAAGGAGAGGGAAGCCAGGCTTTCAGCAGTCCATGGGATCTTGAAAAATTGGACATGACTTAGTGACTGAACAACCAAGAAAATTAGAAGATTAGATTTGTAACCTACCCATTTGAGGTACGATTTTTGTTGAACCTGGGGATATGATACTTAACAGTCTCTATGCCCTTCTCATCCTTTTAGTTCCCATTCACTGTTTTGAAAGAATGACACATCAGAGAGCCTGTTTTTACGTCTGGACAGTCTCCAGCAGGCTAAGGTTTAATCAGCATCTTCCACGTTGGAAAGATTTGTGCCCTTATGAGTTCTGCCCTATGCCCTGAAAAGCAAGGACAGCAGATGACATTCCTTTGTAGAGGGGAGGAGAAGCAGGAGAATGCAGGGGAGACCAGTAAAGGCAGAGGGATACCGTCTGTAGAAGGTCAATCTCTACCTGCATCTCTCTCTCTTTCTCACTCAGCAAGGCACTTTGTCCTCCTGTCCAAAGGCCAAAACGATCGCAAGCCGAAGAGCCTAACAGAAGAAAGTTCTACATTCTCTGTGGCCTTTGGGAAGATGAATGATTGAGTAAATGTTGTCTGGAGAAATAGTGGTGATGGTCGTTATCCCATGCCATGCCGTGATATGACAGGAGAATGGTGCTCCACGTTGAACTCTTGTTCCAAAGTTTCACCTCCAAATTCTCCTTTCACTGAGGCCCAGGAAATCCACCATTCCTGCTATGGGATCTCCCTGGGAAATATTTGCCGGCCAAAGGTCATATTTCTTAGTTAGAGCTTAGCCACGCCAGTCATCTTTCCTTCAATGTAGAATGCAATTTCTCTGCCTGGGAGCTGAAAAAGGTTCTTAAACTTGCAATCACGGACTTTGAAAATTCAGATTGATTTGCTCTTTTGTAGTCTCTGGACCAGAGTCATCAGTGGATGGATATTTGTTTTTAGGAAAATTTTAATTTCTTTGGACATGGAGTCAAGGTTGGTTCTTTGGATGGAAATAGCAGTCTGACTCTGTTTCTGCTTTGTTTGTTGGTCTTAGTGTTAGGGGCTCTGAGAAGAGGTGGGCAAAAGGTATTTAACCTCTTTCTCCTTGCTTTACTTTCTTTATATAGATAATAGGGGGAAATGTTATTTTGATCCAGAAGGGATTATTTGGATGGAGGAACTATGGTTTTCTCCATTTACCTGATGCCCTCACGGGAAAAAAAAAGGAACAATGGAAGTCTCAGTCCAGTTTGAATGCTGAGATGTTCTCCTACACACAGAACGGGAACACTTACAGGAATATGTTAACCTCACAGACTCTTTTTTAAATTAAAAGGTAAAGTTTTAAAACTTTTTTTTTTTTAATCGGAGAATAGTTGCTCTACAATGTTGTGTTAATTTCTGTTGTATAATGAAGTCAGTCAACTGTATGTATGCGTACAGCCCCTCCCTCTGGGACCTCTCTCCCAGCTCCTGCATCTCACTCCCTAGGTCATCACAGAGCATGGTGCTGGGCTCCCTGTGTTATACAGCAGGTTCCCACTGGTTATCTGTTTTACACATGGGAGGGTACATATGTCAATTCCATTCTCCCAAATCATCTCAGCCCCTTCCCCCTCCAAGTTCACGTCCCTTTTCTGCACCTGCATCAAATAACTACAAAATGAAAGACACATATGCATTTGAGATTATTTTAAAAGTTGCAAACATAACTGTTTTCTACCTTAAATACTTGCCTTTCAAATGTCTGCCAGTAAGTCTCAAATCATGGTCTACAGAGATTTTGCCAGACATCTGTGATGTTCCTTCTAAGAGACAGAAGGAGGTAAAGAGATCCATGAAGAACGTGGCATTTGGTGGCACTGTCTGAACCTCTGTGCATACCTCTTAGGAAAAGCATGAGTTAAGGGAACATTTGAGGGTTGCAGTTCTAGATGCTTTTGAACTGTGATGTTGGAGAAGACTCTTGAGAGTCCCTTGGACAGCAGGGGGATCAAACCAGTCAATCCTAAAGGAAATCATTCCTGAATATTCATTGGAAGGACTAATGTTAAAGCTGAAGTTCCAATATTTTGGCCTCCTGATGCGAAGAACTGACTCACTGGAAAAGACCCTGATGCTGGGAAAGATTGAAGGCAGGACAAGAAGGGGACAACAGAGGATGAGATGGTTGGATGGCATCACCGACATAAGCTTGAGCAAGCTTCAGGAGTTGGTGATGGACAGGGAAGCCTGGTGTGGCGCAGTTTATGGGGTTGCAAATTCTGACATGACTAAGCGACTGAACTGAACTGAACTGCTTCTACAGAGAGATCCAATACAGTCTTGTTGATGAACTTGTTCTTAGAGATCAAAATGAAAATTATTTGCTCTGGGAACTGTGAAAGTCCTGCTGCTAAGTCATTTGCATAGTGTTAAATGATGCATAGTTCTGGGTGGATAGTTCTGGGAGGGTGCTCCCAAGGGCTTCCTTGTTCCCACTCCTTCCTACCACAGTCTGCACACCGACAGGGGGGTCAGCAGTTTGACCCTTCCATTTGCCTTCCTCAGATATTGCAGGGCCAAATAAATATTACTATTTATTATTCCTAAATTTAGGATTATTAATTATATCAGCATAAACCTAATTTATGCCATCATAAACAGTGATAATAAATGCTGCCAAATGCTAATACCCAGCTCTTGCCAACTGTGCCTGTGGTTGATGGGTTCCCCCTCTCTTCCCAGAAGCATTAAATTAAAAATGATTCAGTGTTGCAGACTCATTGATCACATTGGAGCTGAGGCTCTTGGGGAAATGGGCTTGTTTTGTTAAATGCTTTTCTCCCTCCTTTGCTGGGCAGCTTTTGTTATCTGTCTGCACTGGAATTTTTCTCTGTTCCTCCCCCTATAGGAGGAGTGGGGATGCAAGCAAGGAGGGAGGTGGTAGGCCATTTGTTCTTCTTTCTAGATTTTCCCTTTAGACATCTCTCTTTATAGTATTACCACTCTTAACACCTTCTTTCAGCATACTGAGAAGTCTTTATAAAGCGAACCCTTGAGTATAATTTGGATGTGTTATTTCTCAATTCCCATCACGTCTACCATGTTTTTAATGATGTATGTCATGTGGCTTCCTAAAATCCATCAATTTCCATCACTGGAAAATATGAAGCACAGCTCTGACAGCTCGGCCAGTACCGAGGGTGTTATTTCTTTTGCCGTTTACTCTCGGGGAGGCTCTGCTTTTATGAAGGAGGACGTAAGCCCGTGTCCCCTTGTTATGAGAACTGTAGTAATAAGACCTCACTTCTTTTCTCAAAGGAAACTGTTTGAACTTTTCCTGCCTTCTTCCTGGATCACTCTTGTTTTCCCATCTGGGATGACTGACGGAGGTGTAGTAAAGAAACTTTCCATCAGGTGATCCAAAGACTGATTTAGCTTACAGTTGCATTCTTTCCATCAATGTGGCTTTCAATAAGTTACTTAAGCTCTCCATTGCTGTTTCTTCAGTGTTTGAGGACACCTTCTTTAGGTATCATCATGGTCAAATACCACAGCACCTTGAAACTGTTAAGTACTGTATGGAATTATAATGGAAGGGTTCCTTGGATGGTGTTCTTTCTTTTTTAACTAGAGGAAGGAATATGTTTTATATTTAAAATTTTATTGAGGTATAGTTGGCATATGAGACTACTATGTCACACACATAGTGATTTGACATTTATATACATTACTAATTTATCACTGTGATATGTCTAGTGAGCATTTGTCAACATACAAAGTTATTGCCATGTTATTGATTTTATTCCCTAAGTTTTACATTCCTTAAGCTGTGACTTATTTTATAAAATAACTACGAGTTTATACCTATTAATTCCCTTTCCCTGTTTCTCCAAACCCCTCAACCTTCTCTTTCTCTCCCTCTCTTTAGTTTTGATTCGTTCTTTCTTATACTTACAATTTCTTACTCCTTGCTGAAGTCCTTATTGAGTTCATTTATTATTCTCCCAGGTTTGTGAGCCTCTTTCTGATTATTTCTTTAAACTCTTCACTTGGTAAGTTGCTTTTCTCTTTTTCATTTAGTTCTTTTCCTGAGGTTTTGTCTTGTTCTTCCATTTGAAGGTATTCCTTTGTCTCCTCACTTTCCCTACCTCCCTGTGTATGTTTCTACATATTAGGTATGTCAGCTCCATCTCTGGGCCTTGAAAGAGTGACTTACATAGAAGTGATCATGACACAGGCTCTCCTCTGTGGGTGGCAAATGCTGTCCTCTTATGGTTGGACTGTGAGCGAAGTGGTGAGGGCAGGTCCCCAGTCCAGCTGCCTGCGAGGCCTGGCTGTGACGGTTGCAGGTGCCCTGCTGGGTAGGGGGTGCTCCTTGGCAAGGCTGTTTCTAAGGCCCAGAGGAGATGATTGCAAGTGTGCTTGTGGATAGGTCTGGCCCCCCAGAGTGGGAGTCACTTTGGAGGGGCTGTTTGGGTGGGTGGATCAGGTGTGGAGGGTCCTCAGGGGAATGCTAGGGTGGGATGCATGGTGTTAACTAGTTTGATGGAGAGGGACAGACATAGTGCTCACTAGCGCTAGGCCAACTAGAAGTCAGGGAAAGGAGAGTAAAATAAATGGTGTCCCCCAGCACTTATTTCCCCGGGGAAATTCCCACTAGATCCTAGCCTGTTTAGTACACTCTATAAAGTTATAAGCCAGAACTCCCTGGCAAAGAGTCTGCCTGCAATGCAGGAGACCCAGGTTCAATCCCTGGGTCAGGCCCCTGGGGAAGGGAATGACAACCCACTCCAGTATTCTTGCCTGGAGAATTCCATGGACAGAGGAGCCTGATGGGCTACAGTCGTGGGGTGACAAAGAGTCGGACACGACTGAGTGACTAAGCATAGCACACAGCACCAGAACTCTAGGGTCAGATTGATGAGGGCTCAACAGTCTTTCCACATCTCACCTGTGCTGTGATCTTGGGTTGGGTACTTAACTCCTTTGAGCATCAACTTCTTAACCTCTTTGAGCATAAAATTGTAAAATTTCCTTGTATGATGCAAGCACTTTTCAAGTTGTGCCTCTGCACTGGAACTCAGTGGGTGTGTTTTTACAAGTTCTTCAAGAGTGGGTCTTGGTTAGCCACAACTCTCTGGCGCTCCTAAATGTAAGCCAATCTGGTTTTCAAAAGCAAACACTATGGGGGTTCATAGTGTCTTCTTCCTGGTGCAGGTCCCACAGGCTGGAAGACACAGTACTGGGCTCAAATTGTTCACTTCTCAGGGGGCATCTCCATAGTTGTGATACCTGCCTCCTGCCCCCGGTTGTCAGTTACCCGACGGTGGGGTGAGCTCTGTAACTAGGCAGCATCTCTGCTACTCCTATCTGTCTCGATGTGGTCTTTTCTTTATGCTGTTAGTTGTATAAAATCTGTATGCTAGTCTCCAGGTCATTCTGACACAATTGCTCATATGTAATTGTAGTTCAGGTGTATCTTTGAGAGGATGTAAACTCAGGAGCTTCCTACTCTGCCATCTGTATTTTGATGGTTTCCAGTTGTTTTCTGTTGCCTGCATTATAACTGTGGGACGTGCAAAGTTCTTCTCAGTCGCCAAGCCAAGCAGGCTCTTTCCTGGTTCCATTTTCTAGTGTTTCAAAGATATCAGGATAAGGTTTGGCGAGAATAGATGAGACATATTCTTCCAAGGTTGGGATACGGTCAAAGGTGAGAAAGTCTCCTTTAATATATATATTTGATATATATGTATATACATGGTGTGTGTATATATATATATATATATATATATATATAATTGCATGTATATGTATACAATTTATCAATCTTACATCCACTCCATAATTTTAAAATAACAATCACAAGGACAACAACCTCTTTAGTAAGAGCTTTGATTGACTTGTGATTATGATTTAAAAATTATGGATTGGGTTGAGAACTGAATAAATTGTATAAAGTATACAGCACTAGGGAGGCTTGGAACTGGAAGAATTCAGCTAATGCCTTTTTTCTTTTCATGCTTACTTTTCAAATAAATATCAGTTGTTGTTGTTCAATTGCTAAATCAGGTCTGACTCTTTTCGACCCCATGGACTGCAGCACACCAGGGTCTGCTGTCTTTCACTGTCTGCTGGAGTTTGCTCAAATTCATGTCCACTGAGTTGGTGATGCTATCTCACCATCTCACCTTCTGCCTCCTCCTTCTCCTTTTGCCCTCAGTTTTTCCCAGCATCTGTGTCTTTCCCAATGAGCCAGCTCTTTACATCAGGTGGCCAAAGTATTGGAGCTTCAGCTTCAGCATCAGTCCATCCAATGAGTATTCAGGGTTGATTTCCTTTAAGGATTGACTGGTTTGCAATCCAAGGGACTGTTAAGAGTCTTCTCAAGCACCACAATTCAAAATCATCAGTTCTTTGGTGGTCAGCTTTCTTTATTGTCCAACTCTCACATCTGTACGTGGCAACTGGAAAAACCATAGCTTTGACTATAAGGACCTTTGTCGGCAAAGTGATGTCTCTGCTTTTTAATACACTGTCTAGGAGAAGGCAATAGCACCCGACTCCAGTATTCTTGCCTGGAAACTCCCATGGATGGAGGAGCCTGGTAGGCTGCAGTTCATGGGGCAGCTAAGAGTCGGACACAACTGGGCGACTTCACTTTCACTTTTCACTTTCATGCACTGGAGAAGGAAATGGCAACCCTCTCCAGTGTTCTTGCCTGGAGAATCCCAGGGACAGGGGAGCCTGGTGGGCTGCTGTCTATGGGATCACACACAGTCGGACAGGACTGAGGTGACTTAGCAACAGCAACAGATTTTTTTTTTTTTATAGTTTTCCTTCCAAGGAGCAAGCATCTTTTAATTTCATGGCTATAGGCACCATCTGCAGTGATGTTGAAGCCCAGGGAGCAGGGGGCGAAATCTGTAACTGCTTCCGTTTTAAATAAATTTAGTTGTTCCGTTTGAACGGATGAAAATCTGGCCTCTTGTGTTTTAGAACACAGCCTCAACCTCAACCTTCAGCCTCAACCTCCATCAGGGCATCTCCAAGAGTGTTTCGGGGTATCTGTATGAGCAATGTCTATGGTGGACTCTGTCTCCCCCAGCCTAGGGACTGCCTCCTTGGTGTACTCAGTCTCAGCATCTCAGCCAGCCTCAATGCCCAGCACTCACAGAAGCCTGGATTCCTGTGAAAGTGCGCCCCATGAGGAACCAGAAGGAAATGCACCTCTAAGCCTGGCATTGGGCAAGTGCTGGGAGCCTTATTCTTTCAAATTCTGGGTCCTGCTGCCTGGCTGCCCCTAACAGGAAAGTCAAAGACAGCACGTAAACCTTGGTAATGTGGCTCCACCCTCCCTACCCTGGCTTCCAGGTTGTCTTTTTCTTGGAAAAGGTTATTTATCTCCCTGAGCCACCAAGCCCTTTTGAATTATTAGTCTTATTCCTTTATTGCCCTGCTTCCTTCTTGCAAATATGTTCCTATACATCTTCACTGCGTAGGAAACTCTTTTCTATTTACAGCTTCTCTCTGCTCCTCACCCCTCCCCCTGGCCCAATAACAGCCAAGGAGATAAATAAGAAACATAACTCTTTTTGGCTATTATTTTTTTTTCTTACCCTGCACAGTAATATATATAATAACAAGAAAACAAATCTTATTACTAAAGTAATTACAATAAATAAAAAATAACCGAGTGTGGAGCTTAAGGAAGGGGGCATGTCAGGGGAGTGAT
This sequence comes from Tragelaphus eurycerus, assembly GCA_935064755.1. Classification (NCBI taxonomy): domain Eukaryota; kingdom Metazoa; phylum Chordata; class Mammalia; order Artiodactyla; family Bovidae; genus Tragelaphus; species Tragelaphus eurycerus. The sequence continues at coordinate 2,585,051 of CAKXYN010000075.1, read as the reverse complement.
TGCAACAGGATTTTAAAAATCTAATTTACTAGCACCAGTCTCACTGTTCTGTGGATGCCTCATTTAGGAGATTGTGTCTAATTAGGGAGTGTTGTTATCACTCGTTGAATACACCCGCCCCTAGCTGACTTGTACCTTGGGTCTTTGAAGGGAAAATTTGGCTCAAGGAATCCTTGGAGAAATTTCCTTGTCAGCAGCCCTGTGTTGATAACAGCTACATTTTGCATGCTAAGTTGTATAATCGTCAAAACGTGGGAACTGCAAAGAACTGCATGGCATCCTTCCCTCTGATCATAGATAATCTCCTCCTTCATCATCTAAATACTTGGGTATTTATCCTGTCATTTGTGAATTTCTAAGTAGAGGTCACAGAGCATCCCTTAGTAAAACAGGCTGGTGCTGACCAATTCTTTTTGTTACAGTGTTTTTCCCTGAAGCCAATCTAATTTTATCTGAAAGCAGTTTATGTCTCTTTGTTCTTGTGTGGTCCAGAGTGGAAATGCGGTTATTTTTCTTCATTATTTATGGCTATTATCTCATTTATGATAGCGATTTTTCCAAGTCCTTTTAGTTTTTGAATCATTTCTTTTCTTTAAACTATGTCCTTGTATGATCTGCATTTAGTATTTTTTAACTACACGGTAATTGTCCCTGTTTGGTTTCTTTAGCCTTCTTCAAGTTCTTTAGCCTTCTTCTGGGTATGGAAGGCACTTTAGGCGTGGCATAATAGTTTTATCATGTCTTGGAGCATCATTCTTCAACATCAGCATCACAGAAACATAATCACATTTGTTAATCCATTATGTGCTCATATGATCTAATTACTCTGGCCAATTGATCTTAGTCATCTAACACATTTGAAATCCAGGAAAAATGCGCAGTTTAAACACATAATATGCCACCCTGTTTCTCAACCATCACTCCTGCAACCATCTCTGAAAAACACAGCCAACATCATCGATAAAGTGGCAAATATTAATTGAGCATTTAGCAATTGTTTGACAATGCTAAACACTGTACATGCATTATCTATTTTCATCTTCATAACTACCTTCTATTAGGATAAGTCCCTAATATGACTTTATCATGAGGACATGAATTTGAGCAAACTGCAGAAGATAATGGAGGACAGAGGAACCTGACATGCTGCAGTTTTGATGTTGTAAAGAGTCGGATACAACTTAGTGACTCAACAACAACAACAAATTATTTTAGGAGCAAAAGGAGATAGAACACAGATAACTAGCGAAGAGGGTATAGAATCGAGGATTGTGTATGAATGTGTGTATGTGTGTGTGCATGTATGTTTCTGTTTGTGTGTGTGATTCTAGAACCATACATACAAACACAAACATTGTCCACTTACCAATACATTATACATGATATAAAAGTTAAGAGAATCCTGTAATGTTAGCATTGGAAAGGCTCTTTGCATTTCAATAAATCGAGCCCTGCTCTTTCTCTTTGCTGCTGCTGCTAAGTCGCTTCAGTCGTGTCCGACTCTGTGGGACCCCATAGACGGCAGCCCACCAGGCTCCGCCGTCCCTGGGATTTTCCAGGCAAGAACACTGGAGTGGGTTGCCATTTCCTTCTCCAATGCATGAAAGTGAAAAGTGAAAGTGAAGTCGCACAGTCATGTCCGACTGTTTGCGACCCCATGGAATGTAGCCTACCAGGCTCCTCCGCCCATGGGATTTGCCAGACAAGAGTACTGGAGTGGGGTGCCATTGCCTTCTCCGCTCTCTCTCTTTACAGAAGATAAAAAGATGCTTAGTCAGGTTCAATAGGTTTTTAAATCCTTAGAATTTTGGAGCTGAGTTTAGAGGCTAAGTCTAAAATTTTCCCCACTCAATGGTCATTTCATGTGAGGATAATGCATTTGCAACCAATGTAGACATTTATTAATAACTTTATGCATAATCTTATGACATTTAGGCATGTAACACAAAGCTAAGTACTTTCTACATTTTGTACTTCTCTGTGCAAAACTGCAGTCCCTCACTATTCTAAGATGCATCCCAGGAATGGTGAGACAGCAAAGAGAGATTACAAAGGGGAAACAGGGACCTCCCTGGTGATCTGGTGGTTGAGAATCCACCTTCCATTGCAGGGGATGTTGGTTCGATTCCTGTTTGGAAAGCTAAGGTCCCACATGCCACGGGACAACTGAGTCCTCATTCCTCAACTCCCAAGCTTGCATGATACAACTAAGACTTGATGCAGCCAAATAAATAAATGAAAACAAATATTCCAAAATATCAAAAGGGTAAGCAGAGTATTCTTGGAAGAATGGTGAAGATTTCTTTAGGCCAATGTTTCCCAAACTGGGTCTGAAGGACACTAGCAGATTGGTGCTAATAGATGTTTCTTAAAATGGGTGCTCTGGTTGGAAGACACATTACAAATTTCATGCAAAAAGATTTCTTTGTTCAGAACCTACCAGTCCTATTGGAATATTAACTTTCATGGAGACTGTCCAATAGGGGATAAAATGCATGGCATTTACTGAACTTACTTAAACAGGGTCATATTTGTTGATATAGACCTAGAAGATCTAGAGGAATATTGTTGTTGCTGTATCATCACTAATTTGTGTCCAACTCTTTTGCAACGCTATGGACTGTAGCCAGCTAGGCTTCTCTGTCCATGGAATTCCTCAGGCAAGAATGCTACACCTATAGCTGATTCATGTTGATGTATGGCCGAGGCCAATGTAAAATTGAAAAGCAATTATCCTCCAGTAAAAAAGCGAGAAAAAGCAAACAAACAATAAAGAACACTGGAGTGGACTGCTATTTCCTCCTCCAGGGGATCTTCCCACTTAGGGAAGGAACCCATATTTCCTGCTTGGCAGGTGGCTTCTTTACCACTGAGCCACCAGGGAAGCCTCTTTAAAGGAATACTAGTGATCCTTCAACTTGGGTGCTGGAGAAGACTCTTGAGAGTCCTTTGGACAGCAAGGAGATCAAACCAGTCCATCCTAAAGGAAATCAACCCTGAATATTCATCGGAAGGACTGATGCTGAAGCTGAAGGTCCAATACTCTGGCCACCTGATGCGAAGAGCTGCCTCACTGGAAAAGACTGATGCTGGGAAAGACTGAAGGCAGGAGAAGGGGATGACAGAGAATGAGATGGTTGGATGGCATCACTGACTCAATGGACATGAGTTTGAGCAAGCTCTGGGAGATGGTGAAGGATAGGGAAGCCTGACATGCTGCAGTCCATGGGGTCAACAAACAGTTGGACATGACTGAGCGACTGAGCAACAACTTGGAAAGTGTGGCTCAAGACTTTTAACTGAGATACAAATGTAAAATGAAGCACATTACTTCTAAAGAAGCATGTTTGCATAGTGGCTGAGAACACACATTCTGGAGTTGAACTTCTTAGGCTTGCTACTTACTGGCTGTGTGATCTTGGACGAGAAGCTTTCATAGTTTGGATTATGTGGGAAACATTCTGAGAGGGAGGTTTGCTATAGAATGTTTATTGTAGCATGCTTTTAGAGTTGAATTGTTGACAAAGTTATTGCAGAGGCCTCAGATGATGAATGGGAAATTCTGCAGCTGGGATAGGCTTTGGATATCCTGAGTTAAACCATGTGGAGTGAACCTTTCCTTTGTGAATCTGACGACCAATCATTAAATGTGGGCTGCCTCTGGGGAGAGGGTGCTGCTGCTGCTGCTGCTAAGTCGCTTCAGTCGTGTCCGACTCTGTGCGACCCCACAGACAGAAGCCCACCAGGCTCCCCTGTCCCTGGGATTCTCCAGGCAAGAATACTGGAGTGGGCTGCCATTTCCCTCTCCAACGTATGAAAGTGGAAAGCGAAAGTGAAGTCGCTCAGTTGTGTCCGACTCTTAGCGACCCCATGGACTGGAGCCTACCAGGCTCCTCCGTCCATGGGATTTTCCAGGCAAAAGTACTGGGGTGGGGTGCCATTGCCTTGTGCAACCTTGGCTAAAAAGCCTTTTGACAACTCCTCAGTTCCTCAAGGAGGTACCCAGCCATGAGCCTCAGTGGCCAACAGCAGCTTAAGGATGAGTTCTTCAGTCCTAGAGGGATACTCTGAGTGAAACGCCAGTTTCTTCTGTGCTTCACTTTTCTCATCTGTAAAGTGGGTATAATATAAAATTGATCTGGGTTAAATGAGTTATTGTACAATGTGCTTACTATTTACTAGTGGTGAGTAAGTATTAAGATAATTGAGATAATAGCATAGATAATAATTTAAATAATACAATAGATAATAAGAATAATTAAGATAGCAATTAATACTTAAAATAAGTTACCATGGAATTCATAGTTAGATTTAAGCCCATGAAAATTGGAAGAACAAAGATATTTTTTACTCCTAGTAAACTGAAAACAATTTTAGTCCTCCTATGTTATATGTTCACACATATGATAACATATGTTCAGTGCTTCTCTGTGAGACAATAAAGCAAGTACTCTATCTTCTGATGTGCTCTTTCCCTACTAATGTAGGACTCTGTGATGAGAACAGTCTACTCTTTCAGAAGGCATTCCCTTGGATAGTTGGGGATATATATATACACACACACACACATACATATACACCTGGGAAAGTGTATATACAGTGTTTTATATACACACACATATGTGTATATATGTGTGTGTGTGTGTGTGTGTGTATGTATGTATGTACGTATATGGGCTTCCTTGATGGCTTAGATGGAAAAGAATCTGCCTGTAATGCAGGAGCCCTGCGTTCGATCCCTGGGTAGGGAAAATCCCCTGGAGGAGGAAATTGGAACCCACTCAAGTATTCTTGCTTGGAGAATTCCATGGACAGAGGAGCCTGGCAGAATACAGTCCATGGGGTCTCAAAGGATCAGACATAACTGAGAAACTAAGTATGTGTGTGTGTGTGTGTGTGAGAGAGAGAGAGAGAGAGGAGAGAGTGTATGTATACATGAATCTAGAAATTATTCAGAGTTACTTTGTTCAGGTTAGGTATTCCATTCTATAGATTAAAAAAAACAAAACAAAACTTATACATTTGATGCTGCTTATAAACTTTTATTCAGTTCCCCAGAATAGGTAAGATCAAGTCAAAAGACAAATGACTCTCCCATTCTACTATTTCCATGATTGTAATTTTCTCGGACGTACATCTTATTCCTCATGGATTAATTCAAAGAGTAAGATGGTGTGAATTATAGATGAATATATTTCTGTGAATATATTTGAATGCAGAGCTCTAAAGAATAGCAAGGAGAGATAAGAAAGCCTTCCTCAGTGATCAATGGAAAGAAATAGAGGAAAACAATAGAATGGGAAAGACTAGAGATCTCTTCAAGAAAATTAGAAATGTTCCAGGGGAACATGTCATGCAAAGATGGGCACAATAAAGGACAGAAATGGTATGGACCTAACAGAAGTAGAAGATATTAAGAAGAGATGTGAAGAACACGCAGAAGAGCTATACAAGAAAGGTCTTCATGAACCAGATAATCATGATGGTATGATCACTCACCCAGAGCCAGACATCCTTATGTCATGTAGAATAAGCTAAATCAGTCCTCCTCAGACCTTTATCTAATTGAAAACCACACTCACGTCACTCCCATTAGGCTTCCTTCCTCCAGGGTAAAGCATCTCTAGTTGATTCTAGTTCTCTTGTGGTCACTGTTTTTTATTCCACTCTCCTGATTACTCTCTGATTTACCCCACTCATTAATTCACTGAAAGTTTGTTGATCATCTGGTAAACTTATGGGTGCGACAATGAACTCAGTAAGCAGTTCACAGTATAGAGGTAGACAAAGACAATATAATTCAGTGTTTGAAGTGATCTGATAACTGTAAACTGTAGGGATGCTCAGAGGAAGGACACTTGGCTTAATTTTGAGATCAGGAGCAACTTCCTTTGGCATCTACATTGAGAGCTGAAGGAAGAGTTAGCAGGACCAAAGCCTGTATAGGACAGTAGAAGTAGGGAGATATTAGAACTCTCTATAGGAGAAGCCAGAATGCTTGTAAGTCTAGAAATATTGAGCTATTATAGTAGGATTCTCAGATGACCACCATTATCATTCTGAAAATCAAATTGCTATTCATGAAGTCTGAAGTTTGAAGCTTTAAGGTCTTTGGATGGCCTAATCATATGGCTAACTCATTTTCAATTGAGTGCCAAGTAAAGTCCTGAAATCCTTTTTTCTAATAATTGCCATTAGCATGAACGTTTCCAGCTACATTCCTGGGTAGTGGATCTGGAAGGAACACATGCTTGAACTTACACTTACTCCAATTTCATCTGATTAGATTCCATTCTTACGAGACCACTTTGGATCTTGAACTTGCCATCCATTTCACTTGGCCCTCTTCTCATTTGCAAGGAAACTTCAGTGCTGACAGGAATTTCTTTTATCTTTTTACTCTGCCGTTGATACATTTGTTGAACTTGAGTGAATCAAGTACAATAGACTAGAATACATATCACCCAAAACAGATCCATTTAGTTATGATCATTCGAGCACATTCTAATCTATTTGAGTGCTGCCATTGAACCTATCCCTCTTTATATAATGTGCAGGGGTATCTTGAGAGACTCTTGCAAATTCCTCACTGAAGGCCTGTTAAACTCTGTCTCCTTATCTAATAACCTGTCAAAGTGTGAAATGAAGTTGGGCTGGAACAGCTGGAATAATTCCTTAAGTTGTTCTTGGTGATAGGCGCTGGTTTCTATGATTTCTGCTTCTTTTTCTGGGCAGCCCCACACTTCCTTGTTAATAGGTTTAAGAATGTGGCTGAAGATCATTGTCAAGCTCATTGATTTCATCTGCTGTTTTCTCCTTTTCACAAATGGAGGGGCGTGCGTGCATCTTCAGTCTTGTGAATTCTGCATAGATCACTGCCACTGACTCAGGCTACAGGTGGAGTCAGTCAGAGCCTCTGAAAAGTGAAAAGGAGACCTCAGCTCCTGACTGAGGGTAGCTCAAACATCCCAGGGTCATCTCTAGGAGATGTGTTATCTTCTTTCCCTCTCCCCAGAACAGACCATGCACAGTGCTTGTCAGGATGACTTATTCTAAGGGCATGAGAGCTGCAGTTCTCTTGACCTTAGGTCACTGAACTAAATCATACTCATAGGTCAAAATCATTGGGATTTCAGGTATTTTAATCTAGAAAAGTCTTTATTTTACTTATATTGATTTGTTTTTTAATTATTAAAATTTATTATATATGCTATTAATTTCTAGTGGAATATAGTTGCTTTACAACATTGTGTTCATTTCTGAAGTAGTGAAATTGCTCAATCATGTCCGACTCTTTGCAGCCTGCCAGGCTCTTCTGTCCATGGGATTCTCCAGGCAAGAATACCAGAGTGGGTAGCCATTCCCTTCTCCAGAGGATCTTCCTGACCCAGGGACTGAACCCAGGTCTCCTTCATTGCAAGCAGATTCTTTACTGTTTGAGCCACTAGGGAAGCTCATACTGAAAAATATCTGAGTATTTTTCAGTGTTAGTTTCTACTATACAGCAAAGTGAATCAGCCGTACCTGTACACATATCGCCTCCTTTCTGGATTTCCTTTCCATTCAGGTCACCACAGAACACTGAGTAGAGTTCCCTGTGCCATAGAGTAGTTCTCATTAGTTGTCTGCTGCTGCTGCTGCTGCTGCTAAGTTGCTTCAGTCGTGTCCGACTCTGTGCGACCCCATAGATGGCAGCCCACCAGGCTCCCCGTCCCTGGGATTCTCCAGGCAAGAACACTGGAGTGGGTTGCCATTTCCTTCTCCAGTGCGTGAAAGTGAAAAGTGAAAGTGAAGTCGCTCAGTCATGTCTGACTCTTAGTGACCCCATGGACTGCAGCCTACCAGGCTCCTCCATCATAGTATCAGTAGTATATATATGTGAATCCCAATCTCCCAATTCATCCCATACTTCCCTTTCCCTCTTTGTATATTTGTTGTCTATGTCTATATCGTTCAGTCATGTCCAACACTTTGTGAACCCAGGTCTCCCGCATTGCAGGCGGATTCTTTACCAGCTGAGCCACAAAATCACTGCAGGTGGTGATTGCAGCCATGAAATTAAAAGATGCTTACTCCTTGGAAGGAAAGTTATGATTAACCTAAATAGCATATTAAAAAGCAGAGACATTATTTTGCCAACAAAGGTCCGTCTAATCAAGGCTATGGTTTTTCCAGTGGTCATGTATGGATGTAAGAGTTGGACTGTGAAGAAAGTTCAGTGCCAAATAATTGATGCTTTTGAACTGTGGTGTTGGAGAATCTTGAGAGTCCCTTGGACTGCAAGGAGGTCCAACCAGTCCATCCTAAAGGAGATCAGTCCTGGGTGTTCATTGGAAGTACTGATGCTAAAGCTGAAACTCTAATACTTTGGCTACCTCATGCGAAGAGTTGACTCATTGGAAAAGGCCGATGCTGGGAGGGATTGGGGGAAGGAGGAGAAGGGGATGACAGAGGATGAGATGGCTGGATGCCATCACCAACTCAATGGACATGAGTTTGCATAAACTCCGGGTGTTGGTGATGGACAGGGGGGCCTGGCGTGCTGCAATTCATAGGGTCGCAAAGAGTCGGACATGACAGAGCGACTGAACTGAACTGAACTGATGTCTATGTCTCTATTTCTGTTTGCAAATAAGATCATCTGTACCATTTTTTCAGAGTCCACATATATTTGTTTTTCTCTTTCTGACTTACTTCACTTTGTATGCAGTCTCTAGGTTCATCCACGTCTCTACAAATGATCCAGTTTTGTTCCTTTTAATGGTTGTGTAATATTCCATTGTATAGAAATACCAAGTATTTTTTTTTATTTACTTCTATTGATTTAATGCTCTTTATTCCAATAGCTCCTTGGTAGCTATGATTAGAGCTATGGAGCTATCATAGCTCCTTCTTGGCTATGATTAGATCCTAGATTGTACAGTTTATCAGCACATTTTTTGATGTGTGAGACATTATAAAATATATGTCCTACCTATTGTAGGCACTTTTAATATGAAAATGTTGTTCACCTGTGATAAGTCTGAGAGAGTTAAACAGTAAAATTCCAAACTATTAATATAACTTGGGAAACAACTTAAAATCAATGATTAAATTCATAGTTGTGAGAAGATTCTTTTTTTCTACTAAAAAGTGTTCCTTTCTCCAGTTAAAATTCTGGTAATTTACACCAGTGATTTAAAAATGTGGTTGATCATTAGAATGCCTTGAGGAACTTTCTAAAAGCACCGAGTTCAGAGTCACCTCCTCAGAGTTTCTGGTTTCTGATTCAGGAAGTGAAGGAGGAATCTAGGAATCTGTGTTTAAGTATATTAAAGAATTCTGAAAATAGAGCAATAGTATGCTACTTGTCTTTATAAGCTTTGTGACAGTCACACTGTCAGAGAATTGTGGAGAGAGGTTATAAGTATATATATGTGTGTGTGTGCATGTGTGTGTGTGTGAAAGAGAGAGAGAGAAAGAACAAAAACATAAAATACTATACCTCTGAAGAAAATTCACCAAAAGGAACAAGAAGAAGCCATCTCCATGTGAGAGGCAGGAAGCATTTTTTTTCAAAGTATCTGCTACAGGTGAGGGTGGCCACATCTCTGCTGTCCACTGGAACATCCCACGTGGCTCAGGAGTAAAGAATCTGCCTGCCAAAACACAGGAGAGTCAAGAGACATGGATTTGACTCCCTGAATCAGGAAGATGCCCTGGAGTAGGAAATATCAACCTGCTCCAGTATTCTTGCCTGGAAAAATTCCATGGACAGAGGAGCCTGGCAGTCTTCAGCCCATGGGATTGGATAGAGTCAGACATGGCTGAGCCCAACAACAACAAGCACATGTAGCAGAAAATAGAGGAACCAATACAGAAATGAAGCTCAGACTTTGTACTTAGAGCCTGAACACTGAAAGCTTATACTCAGAAAGACAGAAATCTCTGAAGTTAACGTCAAAGATCTCACACAAGGGAATATCCATTTTGCCAAAGGCAGTTGGGGAAGAAATCTGCATGGGATCAGAAAAATTAGTGGACAATCTAAAACTAACTTCAGCTTCTAGAGATCCAGGACAAAGAAAATCTCCTTAGCCAGATCTGCCAAAGAATTTTGCTTAGGGAAGTCATCTTTATTGGAGAACTGTATCATAGTGTGTGTTGTATATACATGTATATGTGTGTGTGTGTGTGTGTGTGTGTGTGTATGCATTAGATCATAGATCGTAAAGGATGTCTGAGCATTTCTGATAGTGATGCATTATGAAAATTATGTCCTGTATATCTTAGGCAGTGTTTGGCTGCCATATGTATAAGATATCAGCCATTTGTTTAAGTAAGCCCAAAAAGATATTGCGTGTGGTTCCATAGTGTGGGTTCATCCATACGTGTCTAACTTCCTTTGCCCCTCATTGAAAGGATTGCTTCAGATAATTTCAAGCTTAGCCAGCTAGACCAGCTGACAAACTGGTGCCTCTGATAAAGGTGGCCACAGTGAGCAGTGGAAATGAGCAATGTCCCTGGTAAATGCGACCTGACGGAGGTCTGTTCTGCTCTGAGAATGCAATGCAGTATAAATGCACACATCAGCTGACATCTTCTATGGATCTTGCACTAAAGCTGCCCAAGTGGGGCTACTGAGATATTTGTTTTGTCTGTTTTGTTATGTGTTTTGTATTTATTTTATTTACCTCAGGTCAAATGGTGATCATTTAAAGAAATGTACTTCATATTTTCTTCGTCACTGTATTACTCTGTTTTCAGCTGAATTGATAAATCCTTCCTGGGAAAGACACTGCAGAGAAATGCTTTTTCATGGTAAGAAGGAAAAAGAGGAACAGTTCATGAGATGAAATTATAAAAGCTTCATTTTATAATGGTGATGACAAATGTGGTAGACCTTTCTGTAATATCCATAACCAAGAAACAGGAATTGCATAGGGATGAATATTAGTGTCTTTCATTAAACGTTTTAGTACATGCTGGAGGTCATTAATTAGGCAATATTTCTACGAGCTTCAAACTAGGACATCTCCAGAGTCCTATATGACATTTCCAGCTTTATACTGCCATTGAGTGTCTTTTAGGTTGTTTTCTTTTTCTTTTTTTTTTTCAGTTTATGTTAAGCATTTCAATCCAAGCGTGTGTGCCTGTTATGCTGCTTCAGTTGTGTTCGACTCTGAGACCCCATGGACTATAGCCCGCTAATTTCCTCTGCCCATGGGGATTCTCCAGGCAAGAATTCTGTAGTGGGTTGTCATGCCCTCCTCTAGGGGATCCTCCCAACTCAGGGATCGAACCCGAGCCTTCTGCATCACCTGCATTGGCAGGCAGATTCTTTACCAGTTAAGCCCCATTAAAAGGGAGTGACCAGAAAAACTGAGCCAACATGAAGGCAGAATTGTCCACACATATAAATGAAACTCTGGGAATTTGGAACTCTCATCTAAGACAGCTTTGGGTTGAAAACTGTACAACAAAGAGTTGGACAAAGAGGAAGATTTTAGTGTCCCTAAGAGCCAACAGCAGCCTCTAGGTGCCAACCTGGGCTTAAGGAACCATATTGTTTACTATTCAGTACCCTCAAGTAGGGCAAAAATTGCAAAGACAAGGGAAAGTAAGATCCATCTCTTGCTTTGGACATTCTCTGCTTTTCTTCTCATCTTTTTCTCTATATGCACCAAGACACTAGGACATTAAGGATAATCTACTTCTTGGTGTCCTGTTTAGGGACAATATTGGGGAGAGGATACACTTTGTGTTTTTAATATGTGCTGAGTTATTATTTTATGAGTTGACTTGAGTTCTATGTTTTCTCTGAGAAAACCAAGCAAGAGAAAATCTGAAATGGGGAAGATTATGACTAGAACTAAATTCACCATAGGTATTGCCAGTCATGAGGATGGATTCACAGCAGAGTTCACAGAATAAGATATGGAGGTCTTTAACAGGTCTTTGGATTCCTACCTGCCTGGGAAGTTGATGAACTAAGTCTTTCCAAAAGCAGCAAGTGGCACGAAACCCTTTCTTTTTTTTTTTTTTAATTTTTAACTTTTTTCTTTCTTCTTGAAGTATAGTAGATTTACAATGTTTCAGATGTACAGCAAAGTGATTCAGTTATACATATATACATATATGTACTTTTTCATATTCTTTTCCATTATAGCTTATTAGAAGATATTGAATATAGTTACCTGTGCTATACAATAGATCTGCATATCTGAGGCTGTTGATATGTCTCCCTGCAATCTTGATTCCAGCTTGTGCTTCATCCAGCCCAGTGTTTTGCATCACTATGTACCTGCAGCTGTGTCAGACTCTGCAAATGCCTTCTTTTGTTTGAGTTCTCCTGGCAGCCCTGTGGGGCATCTTACAAAGGAGGAAATATCAACACAGAAAATTAAGTATCTAAAATAGATCCTTGTTATTTATCTATGTTATATATAGTAGTGTATATTTGTTAATAAAGAATTTCTAATTTATTCCTCTCCCCACTTTCCCCTTTGGTAACTATTGCTTTTTTTCCCCTTCTTTATCTGTGAGTCTATTTCTGTTTTGTAAATAAGCTCATTTGTATCATTTTTTTAGATTCCACTTATAAATGATGTATGATATTTATTTTTGTCTGACTTCACTTAGTATGATCATCTGTAGGTTCATCCATGTTGCTGCAAATGGCATTATTTCATTCTTTTTTATGGTTGAATATGTGTGTGTGTGTGATGTATGCGTGTGTGTGTGTGTATGTATGCGTGTGTGTGTGTGTGTAACCTGCCTGTCAATGCAGGAGATGCGAATTTGATCCCTGGTTGAGAAGATCCCTGGAGAAGGAAATGGCAACCCCCTCCGGTTTTCTTGCCTGGAAAATCCCTTGGACAGAAGAGCCTGGTGGGCTACAGTCCACGGGGTCACAAAGTGCTGGGCATGACTAAACAACTAAGCACACACACGCAGGCCTTTCCTGCCTTGTAATTAAATGCTTTTGCACCTTTGTTGACTCATGTTCTCAGTGATCACTGAAGTAAAAAGCATAATTGAAAGGTTTATCTTCTGGATTTCTTGGTGTGTCCTGGAGCAGGAAGTCTCAAAGAACAAAGCCACGGATAAATGAGGACTGAGAGACAGAACAGATCTAGGAGCGGAACTGTGGCTGCTGGCTTCACAAAGCGTTAACAGTCCTTCTTCACTGCGTCTTCTCACAAAGGAATTGCCAGGGGTGCTCATTCCCCACGTCACTAGGCTGTGAGAACCTTAGGTCCGGAATAGAAAGCAGAGTAGTCTCTCTGTTGGGAGGTGTCTGCCTTACTCCAGAGCCGTGGGAAAACAGACGTGCACTTATATCTCTTGTTGCTGTTTAGTTACTCAGTGGTGTCAGACTCTTTGTGACCCCACAGGCTGTAGCCTGACAGGCTCCTCTGTCCGTGGGATTTCCCAGGCAAGAATATTGGAGTGGGCTGCCATTTCCTTCTCTGGCGTATTTTCTTGACCCAGGGATCAAACCTGGTTCTCTGCGCTGCAGGTCAGTTCTTTACTGCTGAGCCACTGGGAAGTCCCATTTGTATGTGGGACTAAAACGTGTGAGCTTTGTCTCTGCTTTCCTCCAGGGTCAGCCTTGTAACAGAGCTGCATCGTATTAGTCACTCAGTCGTGTCCGACCCCATGGACTATAACCCTCCAGGCTCCTCTGTCCATGGGATGCTCCAGGCAAGAATACTGGAGTGGGTTGCCATGCCCTCCTCCACAGGATCATCCCGACCCCGGAATTGAAGCCAGGACTCCTGCATGGCAGGAGGATTCTTTTACCATGTGAGCCACCAGGGAAGCCCACAGAGCTTCATGGGCTGGGTCTATTCTATACCGTTGGGATTGAAAAAAAAAAAAAATCTAAAACTTCACCTTTGCAACACACGCATGGTAAATAGAAAAGAGAAGGAAAGCTGTGATTTTTCTTTGAAAGTAAATGTTTAAAAAAATGCATTGAGCATAATAGACTGTCAGCCACACTATCAAGCTGAAAATTATAGCTGGGCCCTGCAGACTTCCAATGTAAATCTGACAAAGAGGGGAACAGACGAGTATGGCACAAATGCTGCCTGGGATCGTAACTTCAATTCATCTCTGAGGAATCAACATGAAGGGCCTCCTCTCCTGGATGCTCATAAGCCCTATAATTTCAGGCTCTGTTCTCACCATGTGGGTGAGTACAACCTTGAACTATGTCTGCATTTTTCATTTTATTTCAGGCAAATGAATTTCTCACAGGGCATGTTATTTGTGCAATCAGGCATCCTTCTTATCATTGCCTTCGAGCTTTGCTATGAATAATGCCAAGATAGCCAGAGACATAAATAAACTGAAACCTAAGAGAAACCCATGTTGCAACAAATGGCCACAATATATTGACTTTGATGAATATTCTTTACTGTTACCCATGCTGGCCTGGAGTTCAGTCAGCTCTTTAGCTTTTGATGACTGAGTTTGGAGTTGTTCTTTTGGGGAACTAGTACCATGAAATCTAGCCTGTTATGATTCCAGTATTTTCTTTTCTTGCAAATAGAATATCATGCTTTGTCTTATCCAATCTTAGAATTTCTAAGACTCTGAACACTAAAGCATAATATTAATGTTATTATATATTGAGAGAGTAGTCAAAAAAAAATGGGGCTTCCCTGGCGGGTCAGTGGTAAAAGTCTCTTTGTCAATGCAGGAGACATGGGTTTAATCCCTGGGCTGGGCATTAAACCCAGGGATTTATGGCAACCCACTCCAGCATTCTTGCCTGGAGAATTCCGTGGACAGAGGAGCCTGGAAGGGTATAGTCCATGGAATTTCAAAAGGGTCGGACACGACTTAGCCACTAAACAACTCACAAATCGCAAGTCATTCTTTTAGTGCATGGGTTTTAGTTGTGATATATTGGATTTTCTTGAGTCAAGATAAAAAGGATTATTTTTTGTTTTTAAAATTTTATTATTGAAGTGTAGTTGATTTACAATGTTGTGTTAGTTTCAGGTATACAGCAAAATGACTCACATATATATATATATATTTATATAGTGTGTTAGTTGCTCAGTTGTGTTCTACTCTTTGAGGCCCCAGGGACTGTAGCCCACCAGGCTCCTCTGTCCATGGAATTATCCAGGCAAGAATACTGGAATGGGTCGCCAGTCTCTTGTCCAGGGGATCGTCACTATCCAGGGATGGAATTGGTGTCTTCTGCATTGCAGGGAGATGTGTGAGCCACCATGAAAGCTCTCTTGCTCTCTCTCTTCCTCTCTTTCTCTGTCTGTCTGTCTCTCTCTTTTGCAGGTTGTTTTCCCTAATGCGTTATCTCAAGGTAGAGTAAGTCCTAGCTATTTATCTGTTTATTTATATAGTAATGTATATGTGTTAATCTTAAACTCTTAACTCATCCCCTCCAAGTTTCCCCTTTGGTAACAATAAGTTTGTTTTCTATATTTGTGAGTCTGTTTCTGTTAAAAAAGAATTCTTAAAATCAGTGTTTATTATGTGACCATAACAGTGCTAGTAATTTATATTACATAAGCCTATTTAGTTGTTGTGACAACCCACTGGTAAAATCCTCTATGCAGGTAAGAAAACGTAGGCCCAGAGAGGTTGAGTAACGTACTCTGTGTTACTCAGCTACCAAGTAGTGACACTGGGGTTTGAACCTGCTCTGACTCCACCGTGCCAGTATGTCATGACAGCTGTGCAATGAAGACACCGTTATTTCACTCATGGTGTTTAAACTATCAGCATTTTAATGGGAGCTGACTGCTTACAAACTGTGAGACCCTGCTATGAACCCATTTGCCAGGATGGGCCTGTGGTTGTTGTTCAGTTGCTCACTTGTGTCCAGCTCTTTGTGACTCTATGGACTGCTGTGCAACAGGCTTCCCTGTCCTTCACCATCTCCCAGAGTTTGCTCAAGCTCATGTCCATTAAGTCAATGATGCCATCCACACATCTCATCCTCTTTCATTCCCTTCTCCTCGTGCCTTCAATCTTTCCCAGCATCAGGGGCTTTTCCAATGAGTTAGCTCTTTGCATCAGGTGGCCAAAGGATTGGAGCTTCAGCTTCTGCATCAGTCCTTCCAATGAATATTCAGGGTTGACTTCCTTTAGGGTTGACTGGTTTGATCTCCTTGGTGTCCGAGGGACTCTCAAGAGTCTCCTCCAGCACCATGGTTGGAAAGCATCAGTTCTTCAGCGCTCAGCCTGACCCAGTGTCAAGAGTCAGTGCCCTACATTCAGTTTCAATGTCAGCTTCACTACTCAAGTGATCTTGGAAAAGTTACATAAAATCTTTTATAGGTAGTCCTCTCTCCTGTAAAATAAATATAACAATTCCTCCATTACTCAGTATTTGGTAGGATGAAAGGAAATGATACATGTGAATGGCTCAGCAGAGTGCCTAGCACATAATAAGAAGTTCATCAAAGTATTGATTACCACATACATTTCTGAGTAATTTACATGCATGTAAGCTAAGTCGTTTCAGTTGTGTCCAACTCTTTGCAACCCCATGAATTGTAGCCTGCCAGGCTCCTCTGTACATGGGATTCTCCAGCCAGGAATACTGGAGCGGGTTGCCATGCCCTCCTCCAGGTGATCTTCTCAACTCAGGGATGGAACTGGAGTCTTCTGCAACTCCTGCATTGCAGGCAGATTCTTTATCACTGAGCCACTGTGGAAGCCCTCTGAGTAATTTGCTACCTATCAGTTCCAACTCTCCCAAACTTGACATTAAAGCCATGCTCAAAGTTTGCTTTTTCCTCAGTACTAGACAGTAAAACAATTACATGTAAAGCTTTTCTATAACTCACAATGACTTTCACCTTCATTAGCTAATTGTTTTACTTTACTATAAATCCTACGTGTTTATGTGGTATCTGACAAGCCATAGGAATCCACCTGCATTTTATTTTTTATTTAATGTGCTTTTAATTTTTATTGAAGAATAGTTTCTTTACAATGTTGTGTTAGATTCTACTGTACAGCAAAGTGATAGTTTTTACTAGTTTTTTTCTTTTTAAAATTTTTAATTGGAAGATAACTGCTGAACTGAACTGCTTTACATTATTGTGTTAGTTTCTGCCGTATGTCAACATAAATCAGCCTTTGTTGTTTTTCAGTCACACAGTCATGTCTGACTCTTTGTGACCCCGTGGACTGCAGCCCGCCAGGCCTCTCTGTCCCTCACCATCTCCTGAAGTTTGCCCAAGTTCATGTCCATTGCACTGATGATGCCATCCAGCCTTCTCATCCTTTGATGTCTTCTTCCCTTTCTGCCTTCAATCTTTCCCAGCATCGGGGACTTTTCCAGTGAGTCTGCTGTTTGCATCAGATAACCAAAGCACCAGAGTTTCAGCTTCAGCCTCAATCTTTCCAGCGAGTATTCAGGGTGAATTTCCCTTAAGACTGATTGGTTTGATCTCTTAGAATCAGCTTCACTTCCCCCTTGAACCTCCCTTCCATCTCCCATCCCACCTCTCTAGGTTGTCACAGAGCACTGGGTTTAGCTCCTTGCCTCATACAGCAAATTCCCACTGACTATGCATTTTACACATGGTAATATATATGTTTCTGTTCTCCTCTCTCATTTAGCTCTGCTCTCTCCTTCGCCCACTGTCTTTACAAGTCTGTTCTTTTTGTCTCCGTCTCCTTGCTACCCTGCAAATAGGTTCATCAGCACCATCTTTCTAGATTCCATATATATGCATTAATATGTTTAAACTAAAAAATAAAGAGTTAATACGTTTCTCCCACCCCGCCCTTGTCTCTTTCAATTACCAATCTTTTCTCTGTGTCTATGAGTTTGGTTTTTTGTTTTGTTTTGCTTGTTCTTTTAGATTCTAAATATGAGAGAGACCACACGATGTATTTTTTTTTCCTGTTTTACCTGTTTCATTTAGCATAATGCCCTTCAGGTCCATGCATGGCATTACAAATGGCAAGATTTCACTCTTTTTATGGCTCAATAATATTCTATTATACATTTTAATAATATCCTTATTCTTTTGTTCATGAACATAGTTAGGTTGTTTTCATATCTTGCCTTATAAATAATGCTGCAAAGAATATGTGGTGCATATATCTTTTAGAGTTGGTTTGTATTTTCTTTGAATAAATACCAAGAGGTGGATTGCTGGGTCATATGGGAGTTGTGTTTTTATATAGTTTTTTGATGAGCCAGTGTAGTATTTTCCATAGTGGCTGCACCAATTTATGTTCTCACTAACAGTGCACAGGCTCTCCTTTTCTGCACAGTCCTCACCAGCACTTGTTATTATTATTTGATGTCTTTTTGATTATAGCCATTCTAGCAGGTGTGAAGTGTTATCTCACTGTGATTTTGATTCACATTTCCCTGGTAATTAATATGTTGAGTATCTTTTCATCTATCTGTTGGCCATCTGTGTATTCTTTTTGGACAAATGTTTGTCCACATCTTCTGCCCACTTCTGAACCATTTTTTGCTTTTTTTTTTTTTTTTTTTTCCTACTAAGTTGTATGAGTCCTTTGTATGTTTTGGTGATTTTCCCATTTTCAGATATATGATTTAGAATTATTTTCTCCTATTCAGTCAGTAGCCTTTTTATTTTGTTGATAGTTTTCTTTGCTGTACAGAAGCACTTCAGTTTTGGTTTGTTTATTTTTGTTTTTGTTGCCTTTGATTTTGGTGTCAAATTTAAAAAGCATCTATGTCAATTCCTATGTTAAGGACCTTATTGCCTTTGTTTCCTTCCAGAAGTTTTGTTGTTTCAAGTCTTACATTTAGATCTGTAATCCATTCTGAGTTAATTTGTGTGAAGGATGTAAGATGTACAGTCCAGTTTTATTCTTTTGCTTGTGCCCAATTTTCACAACATCATTTATTGAAGAGACTATTCTTTCCCAATTGTATATTCTTGCCTCCTTTTTCATAAATTAACTGACCATATATGCATGGGTTGCTTTCTGGACTCTGTACTATTTCATTGTTTTATGTGTCAATTCCATATCTGTTTTAATTACCAAAGGTGTGTGATATAGTTTGAAATCAGGGAACTTGATGCCTTTAGCTTTGTTCATCTTTCTCAAGATTGCTTTTGTGGTTCCATTCAAATTTCAAGATTGTTCTATTACTATGAAAAATGCCATTAGAATTTTGATAGGGGTTGCATTGAATCTGTATATTGTTTTGGATAGTATGGACATTTTAACAATATTACTTCCTATAATCAATGAGCATGGACTGTCCATTTATTTGTGTTCTTCAGTTTTTTTCATTAATATGTTGTAATTTCAATTCACAAATCTTTCACCTCCTTGGTGACATTTATTCCTAGGTATTTTATTCTTTTTGATGTAGTTGCAAATGGAATTGTTTTCATAATTTCTTTTTTTTTTTGATTGTTATTTCTGTAAAGAAACACAACAGATTGTCTACTGATTTGTATCCTGCAACTTTACCAAATTTGTTTATTAGTTTTAACGGTTTCTTGATGGAGTCTTTAAGGTTTTCTATACACAATGTCATGTCGTCTGCAAATAGTGACAGTTCTATTTCTTTCCTTCCAAATCACTTTCCATGTTTATTGAACAATGTGAGTGCTTACTTAATAGACTGTATCAGCCTGGGGACTGAATTGTATCAATTGCATCAGAACCCTACTGTAGTGCTGGTCTGTGTGATCTTCCTCTTTGACTTCCTGGAGCCTACCTTCTAATATGTCTTCAGTTGAGACTCCTGGTTGCCCCGACATGGGGCAGGTGGTTTATAATAACTTCAAAGATTTTCCCTCTCTCTAGCAGATCTGAATATCCTGGGGTTCTAGGACTGTGCACTGAAAATCCATAAAAGTTCTGAATCTCTTTTCCTATTGTGCATTGAGCTCCAGTTTGTGGCTCTAAACTCTGTTTGTCCAGGACCCAGCTGAGGTGCCTGTGTATAGCCTGTTCTGGTATCCATTCTCAAGACAAGTGATTATGAATGTGTCAAACTGCAATTAATATAACCCTATAATAAGACATGATTATTGACTAAAACCTACTTTATTCAGATGTCTTTAGCTTTTACTTAATGTACTTTTGTTGTTGGTGGTGGTAGTCCCAGGACCCCGTCCATGATGTCACATTAAATTTAGGTGTCATATCTCCTATGAGATTCTTGGACTTTTGTTTTTGATGCCTTTATAGTTGTGAGGAATACTGGTAAGGTAGTTTGTAGAAGGTCCTTTATTGGGAATTTGTCTGGTATTTTTCTCATGATTAGATTAGGGTTATAGGTTTTATTTATCACAGAGGTAAAGAGTCATTTTCATCACATCATATTAAAGGTAATTCTATTAATGTGACTTCCCACTAGTGATGTTGACCCGACTGAGCTGGTGTTGTCAGGTTCTTCCAGTGTAGAGCTACTCTCTTTTTTCCCCCGTTTCTATACTGTACTCTTTCTGACCAGTGCTTTTCACTCAAATAACATCAGGTCACCAGCAAGGAGTGCAGAGATAAAGATGAGCTTAGATAAAAGCCTGAACAAGGTCAGGAGATCTAAAGCCTGAGACTATTCTGTTTGAGGTTTAATTTGTTCCTGGATCTGACGGCAGGAAAAATGGAAAGAATTTTCCTTGAGAGCAGTGAGGAGTGGGCTACTGTTGTGCGGCTGTAACCCAGTTTTCCAGCAGAGGGACAGGCCCCACTGGCCATGGGGAGTGAGCTCTGTCCTCAGCTCCCTCAGGTGCTGCCTGGGGCCCAGGCTGCAGGGCCACCAGAGTGGAGGTTGCAGGTCAGTCCTGGCGCTCTCATCAAGGCTGACGTCACTCCATAATGTGCAGAACAAAATGGCCAAGGGTGGCTCAGCTGTGGCTCAAGCCAGGGGAAGTCTGAGAGGAGCAGCTAAAGCTGATGGACCCCAACCTGGTAGCTCAAAGGTGGAGTGGCCCAGCTGGCCTCGAAGAGATGAGGATTCCAAGTGAATTCCTTGACAGAAGATGGAGTTCCTTTTGCTCTTTTTTTTTAGCCATTGGCCACATCTTTAATGGATGGGTGGAGGAATTTTAGATAGAGTCAGGATGGTAGGCATCATCCCAAATGGGCCTATGGTGGTGCTGGAGAAGACTGTTAAGAGTCCCTTGGACTGCAAGGATATCAAACCAGTCAATCCTAAAGGAAATAAACCCTGAATATTCATTGGAAGTTCTAATGGTGACGCTCCAGATATTTTGGCCACCTGATGGGAAGAACTGACTCATTGGAAAAGACCCTGATGCTGGGAAAGATTGAGGACAGGAGGTGAAGGGGACGACAGAGGATGAGATGATGGATGGCGTCACTAACTCAATGGACATGAGTTTGAACAAACTCCTGGAGATAGTGAAGGACAGGGAAGCCTGGCGTGCAGGACTCCACGGGATTGCAAAGAGTCAGACCCGACTGAGCAACTAAACAACAACAACAACAACAGCAACAAAAACCGTTCCTTCTAGAACGGTTGGATGGTGGCAGATCCTGCTCAGGAATGTTCCGTGGAATTATGTCAGTGTTAGAGTGGGAGAGAGTCCCAGGGAAATATTAAACAGAATGTGTTTAACTGAGAAACATGGTTACTGCAGAGTTCTCACCTTGACCCACTTTGTGTGTCACTTTTCCCGTGTGTGTGGCAAAGTGTGAGGCACTTTTCCTGGGGAAGGAAGTGTCCCTTTGTGAAGGGGTCTGTCCTGGGAGAACTCTGGCATGTGCTGAATGGTCACTGACATCTCTAGGAGGGCATCCCTTAGCCTAAGCCACCAGCCTAAGCTTCCTTCTCTTTCTGCTACCTTGAATTTCTTTCTGCGGACCTTCTACCTACAGACACTGACTTAATGAAGCCTAAGCTATGGGACCCAATTTGGAAGATTTTGCCAACTCTTCCATCAGCCAAAGTTGGGCAGATACAAATAATTCTAGTTGATCCAGACAGCGGAGGGATCTACAGGCATTTTAAGGCCTGTTTTCATGTCCAGCTGGTCTTCGTAGGTGGCTCAGTGGTAAAGAATCCACTTGTCAATGCAAGAGATGTGGGCTCAATCCCTGGGTCAGGAAGGTCCCCTGGAGAGAAAAATGGCATCCCACTCCAGTACTCTTTCCTGGGAAATCCCATGGACACAGTGGCCTGGAGGGCTACAGTCCACGGAGTCACAAAGAGTTGTACACGATTTAGCGACTCAAAGATAGCATGTCCAGCCAGTCCTTTTCTTGTAGCTGAAACCCTTGATCCGTCATTTACCTAGTCATTTCAGCTTTCAAACAAAATGGAATCTAGGTAGTTACCTGAACAAATTAACCTTTTTGATGACAGTACTAACCATCTGGGTTAATCACCCCTGTGAAATCAGCTGTCCACAAAGGCAGAGTTTTATGAGTCTTTTTTCCTTTGACCTTTATTCTAACTGCCCAGTTATCTGACAACATGTGTCTAAAAAGTGAGCAAGGTCCACGTGGTTTACTCTAAATTCAATGTCTGACCTTGCTCCTCCGCTGTAGAGTGTATTGTTTAGATCATGAAATTGGTGAGGCGAGAAGTGATGCTGAGTGGAAAATAAGCCAAGTGCAATAGGAGCCCAGGAAGGACCTCACAGTGCAGTTTGCTTACATTTAAATTAACTGATGCTAATTTATTTACTTATTATATTTATGGGATGCACCCATTGCTTATTAGCCCCTGGATACGTTTTAAGAGGATCATAAAAAGAGACACTCCTTGTCATTATGGCTAATTAACATTCAAATTGACTAACTAACTAACATTTAAGCGCTAAGAATAAAATCAGTCATGGGCCAGTCAACATTTTCATCAAATGTCCTTAAATAGTATCCGTTAGTTGGTTCCCTCTCCTCTACTTTTCAACCTGCTGCCAAGATATCTGGCACCAGAGAATGTCGGAACTGAACAGGGGAACTATATTGTTACCTCGGTGACAATTAATATCTGATGTGTTTCTGGGCTCATACATGGTAGTATGCAAAGTGTGGTTAAATGGACAAGGCTTCCTCCCAGAAGTGGTTTATAGTCCAGCTATAATTGATACAGAAGTAATGAACTTGTAAACCCAGGGTTTATATGTCCTTTTATTCTGAACTTGTCTTGCTCATGCAGCCACAACAATTACTGAAGCTTATAAATTAGGTGTGTGTCCAACAGTAAGTGTTCTTGATTGAATATGTACGGTGAAAGACCCTTGAGCTACTGTAAATCCATTCAATTGAAGCATAAGAAGGACAGGGAGAAGTACTGATTGGACAACTTGGTTATTCTTGTAATTTCTAAAGGGGAAGAGAAAGGGAAGATAATTCTTGTTTTTTTGTTTTTCTTGGTCATTAACTTACCCAAGTAAATCTCTGTATAAGAACATATGAGTCCTACATTAAAAATATGTTTATGTTAAAAGTTTCATCCCTGTTTTCTACTTATATTCTTGATTTCCACCTACTATTTCAGTTCTGAGTTGTTCTTATACTGAAAGTAATCAGGAAAGGTCAAGACCAGGCAGAGGGGGATAAACTGTGAACTTTGAAGGTCTTCCACTAAGTTTGGTGGGAAGGCTTAATCTTGCTAGATGTTTAACTTACCACCACTTAAGAAGTAGCATTTTTACTTTAGTCAGACCTGGTAAATTTGTATTTTTAAAGAGTCCTTATTTTAAGCCATGAACTATCGTTCAGCTAACTTTTCAGTGATCATTTCCATGTGAATCAGAAGCTTTAACCAAATCACAGATTGATAGTCCTGTGATACTTTATTCTCAGTGGGCTTCTTTAGAGTTAGACCATCTAAAGTTAATGTTCAGGCTGGTCACTGATCTAGTGTAGACTAGAGTAAGAACATATGGGGTTTGGGGCCCGACTTCTGAAATTTCTGGCCTGGTTGGACACATAGCTAACCTCTCTGAGGTTCAGATTCCTTACCAGTAAAGTGAAGTAGATTATGAAACCTATCCATTAAATGAGATAATCAAATAAATTGCTTAACTAGATCTGTTGCTGCTGCTGCTGCTAAGTCGCTCCAGTCATGTCTGACTCTGTGCGACCCCATAGACGGAAGCTCACCAGGCTCCCCCGTCCCTGGGATTCTCCAGGCAAGAACACTAGAGTGGGTTGCCATTTCCTTCTCCAATGCATGAAAGTGAAAAGTCAAAGTGAAGTCGCTCAGTCATGTCCGACTCCCAGCGACCCCATGGACTGGAGCCTACCAGGATCCTCCGTCCATGGGATTTTCCAGGCAAAAGCACTGGGGTGGGGTGCCATTGCCTTCCCCAACTAGATCTGTGGCAAATACTAACTGCTCAATCTTCAGCTATTGTTATTACAGTTAATTATCAATATCATAACAATGCAATATGAATTATTAACAGCTCTATTGGCTTCCTATTTTAGCTGAAAGTTATTCTCGTGGCATTCATCACAGTCTAAGGAATCATTTGAATTCAGTTCCTTTCTCTTAAGATGATGCTTTGAATGTCTCCCTGGAGTGACTGCAATGAAAGTTTATTAATTTTTTTCTTCCAACCCTTTCCTCTCTCCCCTTTGCTCATCCGTTTCTTACTGAACTCCTTGATTCTGAGCCTTGTATGCATACAGATGGCTATTAAATTATCCCTCCCTGTGGTGGTAGGAAGAGTTGGGGGGGGGGTGCATTCATTTTCATCCTGTTGTGAATCAGCTTGGTAAAGGTTCCATCTCTGGCCCAAACTATGCATAGCTAAGAATCAGATGGTGTGTAGGAGAAAGACGAAGGCTGCCACTTAGGCCAAGCCAAAGAAGAGATCCAAAATAAGTAATAAAATAGGCAAATTTGTCACCTCATAAAATTGATGGAAAAATAGATATAAAATAGGATCAATGTGTCCTGTGGGTTTGTGG
The DNA here is from genome assembly GCA_935064755.1 of Tragelaphus eurycerus. Classification (NCBI taxonomy): domain Eukaryota; kingdom Metazoa; phylum Chordata; class Mammalia; order Artiodactyla; family Bovidae; genus Tragelaphus; species Tragelaphus eurycerus. The sequence continues at coordinate 2,560,184 of CAKXYN010000075.1, read as the reverse complement.
GAGCAAGTTTCTTGGTGGTAAAGATGGTCTTGCCCAGAGCTGGCTTTTTGTACAAGAAGAGTTTGGAAGTAGGGAAATTATAACTATTTCCCATTCATTCAGTAGATAATAAATGTATTACCACTAAGTGACAGGCACTGCACTAAGCCTTGTGTAGAGTGATAAACACCAGAGGCAAGGTCTTTGCTCCAATGGCAGTTACACTAAGTTAATAGGAATAATTATTTTAGTAAATTAATATTAGTTGACAACCATGATCTCAAAATTATTATTTACAAATAAAGCAGATCAGCTGTGTTAATAAGGAGTAGGTACCCAAAGTTAATTATTGTTAATGAATAAGCTAAAGAAAGATGGAGGGAGAAAGGTATGAATAATTTTCAGACACAGTGAGGATCTGCTTATGGTTCTAGAAAAAAGCTATGAAGGAATAAATAAAGAATCACCCACTTTCATACTTCTCCAAATCTTTTTTAAGATTCTACAACTCCACCATAATAAAACAAACTGGCCTTGTCAAACCTTGCAAAACCATCAATCTCAAAGAGATCTAAATAAACTTTTATTTCGTTTATATCAAATGACTCTGGACTTCTTAAGAATTTTCCATCAAAACCACTTTTTTTTTTTTTTTTTTACTATGACAAGGCTGTATATTGTCACCCTGCTTATTTAACTTATATGCAGAGTACATCATGAGAAATGCTGGGCTGGAGGAAGCACAAGCTGGAATCAAGATTGGTGGAAGAAATATCAATAACCTCAGATATGCAGATGACACCACCCTTATGGCAGAAAGTGAAGAAGAACTAAAGAGCCTCTTGATGAGAGTAAAAGAGGAGAGTGAAAATGTTGGCTTAAAGCTCAACCTTCAGAAAACTAAGATCATGGCATCTGGTCCCATCACTTCATGGGAAATAGATGGGGAAACAGTGGAAATGGTGACAGACTATTTTTCTGGGCTCCAAAATCACTGCAGATGGTGTTTGCAGCCATGAAATTAAAAGCCGCTTGCTCTTTGGAGGAAAATTTATGACCAACCTAGACAGCATATTAAAAAGCAGAGACGTTACTTTGCCAACAAAGGTCCATCTAGTCAAGGCTATGGTTTTTCCAGTGGTCATGTATGGATGTAAGAGTTGGACTATAAAGAAAGCTGAGCACTGAATAATTGATGCTTTTGAACTGTGGTGTTGGATAAGACTCTTGAAAGTCCCTTGGACTGCAAGGAGATCCAATCAGTCCATCTTAAAGGAGATCAGTCTTGGGTGTTCATTGGAAGGATTGATGTTGAAGCTGAAGCTCCAATACTTTGGCCACCTGATGCAAAGAGCTGACTCATTTGAAAAGACCCTGATGCTGGGAAAGATTGAAGACGGGGGAGAAGGGGACGGGCAGAGGATGAGATGGTTGGATGGCATTACCGACTCGATGGACATGGGTTTGGGTGGACTCCGGGAATTGGTGGACAGGGAAGCCTGGCATGCTGCGATTCATGCGGTTGCAAAGAGTCGGATACAACTGAGCTACTGACCTAAAGTCTTGCCAAAAAGGGGGATGTCAATTCGTCCCACCCTCCCCTTTCGCCTCTCTGGGTCCCCAAGTTCATTCTGTATGTCTGCATCTCTTTTCTGCCAAATGAGGGGATATATGTATACATATAGCTGATTCACTTCATTGTACAGCAGAAACTAAAACAATACTGTAGAGTAATTATATGCCAAAAAAGAAAGAAAAGGGAGGGGGATTCTGAATGGGCTGTTGTTTTCAGAATTTTATCGATTATCTCAATTTGAGGGCACTGAGTATGTGTATTAAGATATGTTCTAGAGAGGTGAAATGAGAAGCATGCATAATAAATTTTACTCTCAAGAATAGAGTTCTAAGTACCTTGATGCTTTGGCACAAGCTCTCCTCTTGAAGGCCTGGTATTGATAGAAACAGTGTTGGCTTTTGGTGGAGCAGGAGCCCAGTGTTCTGCTACTTCCTTTCTCCAGCAGAGGCAGGAGAGGAGGCTCTAAGTAAAATGGCTGCACCCTTGTTCCTACTCCAGGGCCCCCTTGGATTATCATTGTGAGACGTTGACTGAGCATCATCATTTCAAGAAACAGAGTGAGATCCAGTTTGTCCTCCCAAGTTCTGTGTCTCCATGGAACCATCTTATCCTGTCCTTTCAATTCCTTTTTCTCCTGATGCTTAGGTGATTCTGCCAACTTAGCTGGGTCGTAAGACCTATTGTGGCTTGAGAGTAGATGGCTCAGTCCTGTTAAGTGACTAATGTGGCTGTTACTTCCAGTAATATTAACCTCAAATATTATTAAGCCCATGGGGTGGAGCTTGGGGATCAGGTGGTGGAAAGTTGAAAAAATGCAAATCCTACTCTTCATGGGTAGCTGTGTAGAGTGAAGAATCAGAGTGGAAACTAGAGATATCTGTGGTCAGATCCAGCCTTTCCTGATCACCAAGTATCACCGGACAAAGTATTTAATCCAGCCAAGTATAACTGATTAAACGGGGAATATGGTAAGAGGTGGGTTTTGAGAAAAAAAATAAGCTAATCTAGGTAAACAGCTTGGGACCTAGCCCAAAATGCTCAGTTTAACAGAGATCTTATTTTTATTAACTAATTTGCTGTTGTTGTTTTTTAGTTGCTAAGTCATGTCTGAGTCTTTGAAACCTGGTTTGGAGCCTGCCAGGCTTCTCTGTCCATGGGATTCTCCAGGCAAGCATACTGGACTGGGTTGCCATTTCTTTCTCCAGGGGATCTTCCTGGCCCAGGGATTGAACCCACATTTTCTGTTTGGCAGGTGGATTCTGTACCACTGAACCACCTGGTTCAGTTCAGTTCAGTCGCTCAGTCGCGTCTGACTCTCTGACTCCATGAATCACAGCACGCCAGGCCTCCCTGTCCATCACCAACTCCCAGAGTTCACTCAGATTCACATCCATTGAGTCAGTGATGCCATCCAGCCATCTCATCCTCTGTCGTCCCCTTCTCCTCCTGCCCCCAATCCCTCCCAGCATCAGAGTCTTTTCCAATGAGTCAACTCTTCGCATGAGGTGGCCAAAGTACTGGAGTTTCAGCTTTAGCATCAGTCCTTCCTGATAGTACTCCCCAGTCTCATGTTCTAAGCAGATTGGAATACTCCTTCACTCAGGAACGTGCTTTACCCCTTTTTGTAATTTTTTTATACCATTCACTTTATCAAGCCTTATTTCCATATACCCCTCCTCTCTCCATTGAAATCATGCAGCATAATCAGATTTAGCAAGTTAAAATACAGTACACCCAGTTAAATTTGAATTTCAGAAAAGCAAAGATAATGTTTTAAGATAAGTATTTCCTATGCAATATTTGGAGAAGGCAATGGCAACCTACTCTAGTACTCTTGGGAGCCTGGTAGGCTGCAGTCCATGGGGTCGTGAAGTGTTGGACACGACTGAGTGACTTCACTTTCACTTTCCTGCATTGGAGAAGGAAATGGCAACCCACTCCAGTGTTCTTGTCTGGTTGGGCTGCCATCTATGGGGTCACACAGAGTCGGACACGACTGAAGTGACTTAGCAGCAGCATGCAATATTTAATAAGATTTAATACTTCTAAAATTTTTATCTATTTGTCTAAAAGTTGAACTTAACTGAGAGTAGTTGGTAATTTAAAATATCAAGTATGTGTGATCTGTTAGTATTTAAATGTTGGAACTAGTCAAATGCTATAATAATTATCCATGGATCACAAATGTCAAAAATCTGGTCAGGATAATTATGTCTTTTTTCCCCCATGTAGACTTTCTCTGATAACCCACAGTAGAGATGGTGTCTCTTTCAGTTGAACTCCATTTTGATGGCTCAGTGTTTACAGACCTGTATGGTATATTTTTCTAAGATTATCAGCTTAAAGAGAGTAGGGACAATTCATCTTTGCTTCTGCAGGGCTTAGTATTTAAAACATTATCAATTGAAAGAATGAATGAATAAATACATAAATGAACAAGTTTTTATTTAGCGAGATTCAACCAAGATTATCAACAGGGCTGAGAATCAGAGTTTTAAAAGGGCAGCGCTGAACAAAGCACAGAAATCTATAGATTTTCAGAGTATGACCAGACTTTACCTCATACACATTCTTTTCAGTCGTCGTGATTAGTGAATTCCTCCTCTCGACCACAGTCGTTGTTTCTCATGCCTTATCCACTCAAGGAGTCAGAGCAGAGGGGTTGTGTAAATAGAAGCACATCGCATTTTCTTAGGGAGGATTTTTATATCAGTGCACACAGTCCAGGAGAGAACAAACCAGAGACACAGAAGGGGCCTCTAGGTGTCTAGGACTAGGTGTCCTAGCCAGCTTTTTCTCTGGAGTTGAAGCAGTAAATCTTGCTCTGGAAAGAACTTAATTTTAAGTTCCTCAATATTAATAAAAGCATTAAGGGCTTGTATAATAAAAGTTTATTGACTAATTTTCTGCCATAATTTCTATGTGATTCCTGTGCAGCCATATTATATTTTTATGAAATGGAAACACTGTGTTCCTAGGCTGCATGATAATGACAATAAAAGAGCAAAAGATACTTTGAAAATCATTCATCAGGATCTGAGGCATTTTGGGTGAGGAAATATAATCCTATTTTCATGGGGTATGTGTGGAGTAATTTAAAAAAAATAATAAGGGAGTTTACCCAACTGGGGAAATGCTAAGAAGCCCATAATACACTCATGATTGGTTCATATATTACTTGGTTATGCACAAAAGTAGATCTCTTTGTAAAAGTCTTGAGCATCAAGAGAGGAGAAGTTGAGATTACAGTCAATAACCTGTCATCAAGGGCTAAATTGACATGTGTGATTGTCCTATCCCTACTGTGGGATAGAGAATTATAATGATAATAAGACTCAGAATAGTGAATGAGAGTTAAACATTTACTTTGTTTCTGTCACTATGTAAAGCATTTTATAGACCATGATCTCATTTATGCCTCATGACCACCCTATAAAATTGGCTTTCTCATTAGATGAGGAAATGGGTCCAGTACATTGCCCCAAGCCACATAACTAGCGAACAGTGTTATTAATGTTCTAATTCAAGATGAAGAAGCTACTCTCCATGCATTTACCATGGCCTCTTGCTGTAAAACTGTATCATGGATGCCTTAGGAATTGAGCCAGGGAGCAGCAACCAACCTCTAAGACACTCTTGTACGTGAGAATAAAACCAAGGGGTTTTGGAATAAAGTACCTGTCGTGAGGACATGAGGTGCCAAGAGTTAAGTGGAATAGTTGGGTATGATAAACAAGCTCAAGAAACATCATGATCAGCATAGTTATGGGAATGAACGGACAAGAGTCAGAGTCATGCATTAGAGTGAGGTCAGGAACAGATGGAGTAAAGCCCTAACTTTTTCACTTAGAGTGTAATTGATGACCAAGGCCAGCAACCATCTGACTACATGAACTCAAGAAAGATGATGTGCTCAAATCCAGCAGATGGAGGCTTGCTGGCAAGGACTCGATCTGTGAAGGGCTATCAGTGTGGCCTTGTGTCATGTGACTGTATTAAGTAGCTGTGAGACTGATGCTTGTTTATACAGGTAATTGGGATATTTGAATATGGATGTCACTGATCATCAATCCTTTAAACTTCTGAAGTCACAAATCTGACTTTTTTCATATTGATCTAGTATTTTGTCTTTGAAACTAAAATCTTCAACTTCCATACTACAGAAGTGAAAGTTGCTCAGTCATACCCAACTCTTTGTGCCCCTATGGACTCTAGCCCACCACACGCCTCTGTCCTTGAAATTTTCCAGGGAAGAATACTGGAGTGGGTTGCCACTCCTGTCTCTAGGAAATCTTCCTGACCCATGGATCGAACCTGGGTCTCCCACACTTCAGGCAAGTTCTTTAGAGTCTGAGCCACCAAAGGGAAAAATAATTTCAGCAACTCTCTCCAATTCCTGCTCAACTAAGGTTTACAGCCTTTGGAGCAGATATGAGCGCATAGAGTAGACTCTGGCTAATTCTGTTTAATTAATGACTTTTGAGAACCATAAAAGATGATAGGAGGGTACATGTGCCAATAATATATCTTTGCTTCAAGGAGACTATCCAGGTACCTGTGCCAATAGGCCCATGCCAAGGCCCCAGCATAACCCCTGAAGTCACTAAACAACTAAGTGGCAGGGTGTACACTTGTTAGAAGGGCACTGTATCTCTGTCATTGGGAGAGATCAGGCAGCTCCCCTTCCCCAGGATATAAACACGGCAGTTGTCCAACCAAAGGGTCAGCACCCTGGGTTGAAGGTAATCATGGTGGAATTGGCAGAGGGTCAAGCCAGCCTCTTCTGCCTGTGGAGAGACATGCCCAGCCGACAGTGGTGAGATAGTTCTTGGACAGGTCAGGAGAAGAGGTTAAGCAAAATCTTAGGTCGTGTTCTGAAAAGCTCTGAGCATCAAAAAGAAAACAGTGAAATCCATAGGGGCAGGGACAGATGATAACATGACAGATGAGGCTTGGAACGTTCCAGCAGTCTCAGGAACTGAGAAGGGAACAAAGGAGGGAGCAAAACCTGCTTTAAGACAATTGTTTGCATGAAGCCAGGAGGCTGTTCCTGATTTTAATTGGATATTAGTTATGCAGTGTGTGGTACTCAGCTGGATTTTAAAAGCATGTGGTTAGGTCAAGAAAAAAACAATCCGTCTTTGAATAGGCAGGAGCAGACTGGGCCAGCAACAGAGCGACCGTGCTTTAATATAATACATACAAACAGCCTGCGGACCAAGCCAGGTCTCTGCAGCCCAAGGACTGAAACAAGATGAAAGAGCACTTGCTGCCTATACCTTCATGGAAATGAAAGTGTTAGTTGCTCAGTCGTGCTTGACTCTTTGCGACCCCATGGACTGTAACCAGGTTCCTCTGTCCATGAGTTTTCCCAGGCAAGAATACTGAAGTGGGTAGTCATGCCCTTCTCCAGGGGATCTTCCCAACCCAGGGATTGAAACTGGGTATCCCAGAATGAAGGCAGATCCTTTACCATCTGAGCCACCTATAGGATCTCCCTATAACCAGCTGTCATGTTGGGGCAAGGAGAGACAGGGGGAAATAGCTCTAATAGAGAGTTAAATTCTGAATTGACTGAGCTTTTCCACCAACAGAGTTGTTTGTAATCAACCCCTAAAATTTTTTTAAACCAGAAAAATTCAAGATACCCCACTCAACATGAAAATTTAAGATTTCCCTTATCCAGTGGGATGGTGGGGAGTAGAAGGGAGGCAGATATCTTTTTAGAAGCAATGTCTGAGCTGAACAGTGAATAGATTTGTGACTCGGCTCTGTGTGTGTTATTGTGAATAACATCCTTTCTGCCTCCCAGAGAAGTGGGTGTGAACCAAACCTGAGAGATCAAGAACAGTCAAACTGGTGCATCTTCTGATTTGAAGCCCATCGCTCTGGTAACATGTGACCCCTGGCACACCAACAGAGTAGCAAGTCCACCAAGGGGATCTGGATAGAAAGAAATCCATGAAGTATGTGAATGTGTGATAACTTTTGGTGCTTGCAAAGGTGTGACTTGTTGCTATGGCAATACTTCTGAGATGAATGGGTTATAACAGGAAATGCCTCGCAACCCTCTGTTGCCATTCAGTCATTCAGTCATATCTATGTCCGACTCTTTGTGACCCCATGCCCTGCAGCACGCCAGGCTTCCCTGTCCTTCTCTATCTCCCAGAGTTTGCTCAACTCGTGTCCTTTGAGTCCATGATGCCATTCAAGCATCTCATCCCCTGTCGCCCCTTCACTTCCTTCCCTCCTTCACTTCCTTCCCTCAATATTTCCCAGGATCAGGGTCTTTTCCAATGAGTCTACCCTTCACATCAGGTGCCCAAAGTATTTGAGCTTCAGCTTCAGCCTCAGTCTTTCCAACCTTGGCTTCAGCCAAATGAGGAGCATCTATAAGTGGAGGCTTGGTCAGGGAAACTTCCCTTCTGGCTGATGCAATGAAATCTGTTCCCTTCAGGGACACAGTAGGGCACTCCTGTGCCAGTTTGGATTTATAGATCTTCACCACAGCAAGCAGGCTTCCCTGGTAGCTCAGTTGGTAAAGAATCCATCTGCAATGCAGGAGACCCCAGTTGAATTCCTGGGTCAGGAAGATCTGCTGCAGAAGGGATAGGCTACCCACTCCAGTATTCTTGGACTTCCCTTGTGGCTCAGCTGGTAAAGAATTCGCCTGCAATGCGGGAGACCTGGGTTCGATCTTTGGGTTGGGAAGATCCCCTGGAGAAGGGAATGGCTATCACTCCAGTATTCTGGCCTGGAGAATTTCATGGACTGTCCACAAAGAGTCAGGCACCACTGAGGGACTTTTACTTTCACCACTGCAAGCTCCTCATCAAGCATGGCAGACAAACCACTCCATAGAAAGAAGCAAGAGCCTTACAAGGAGCGTGGTGATAGACTGCAGGGTTCATTTTCTGCTTCCTGCTCTAGACTGATCTCCCTTTTCCTTCCAACCTGGCACATAATTTGGTGGTCAGTTTCCCCCTCCACTTGGTCTCAGTTGAGTCCACTCATCCATTTATCAGGAACAGGTGCCAGTTGATACAAATAAATAAGTTGGAAAGGAAAAGGACCTCAGCATCCCAAAGCCCTCCATTGAGCTGTGACTCAGGAATTACAGCACATTGTATTAAACCATTTCTTCTTGATGCATTGGGGCTGCTCAGGAGCCGACAGTGACATATGGGAAAGGCCCTGTTAGCGGGATTGGGGCTGTTGTGTGATAAATGACACAATATGTCAAAGAACATCTGTTATCCATCATGCCGGCTTCCTTGGAACACTTGGATGGTGTGTGTGTGGGGCGCGCTTCTGGGGAGGGGGCTGAGAGGTGGGTGAGTTAGGAGGAAGTGAGACTCAACATAGCTGGGAGAAGATAGGAAAGGAGGCTCTACCCTTGAGAGAGCAAAAGTGATGCAGGAAGATGAACGAGCCAGCGAGTGTCTCCAGCAACCTGCCACTCTCCTGGTTCTTTTCACCTCCTCTCCCTTGATTTTATTTTTAAAATAATGTAGTCGAGGGTTGAGTGTATTAAACCATCATGCAGGCAGGTGAGGGATTGGAGCTGGCTGCACCGCTGTTCCGCTCCTTTCATTCTCCAGACACACCGCCCTGGAGGTGCGTCGGATTTCTCTGGGGACAGACAGGCTGAATTGGGCATTCTGCGACTTCATTGGCATGACAAGCTGTATTCGAATTGTCCAAGCGAACACTCTGAAGCCCCATGTGTGAGAGCAGGTTTTGTGCCAGGAGGGATCTTTCATTTTGGATTTCTTCGCCTTTCATCCTATTATAGTCATGTAAATGTCTGTCTTTCCTATCTGGATGCAAACTTTTCTGATTGTTTTGTGTCCAGGGAGAGAAAACTTCCGTTTGTTTTGAATTTTTCTTTATGATGTTATGAATGCAACTTTTCCAGGATGAGTCCAGGGGTACCCAGGAGAAGAAATGGATTTCTCGCTCCCTTCAAAGATGTAACCGCTCATCATGTTATCTAAAAGAATAAATCTGTTTTAGTGATTCTGATAGACCAGAACCAGACACCCTGGGGCTCATCTGCTTTTGTTTTAGATGAGATTGGAGGTAGAAATGTTTATTGAGAATATTTACACTTTCATATTTACAGAGTCACTTTCTTGGTGCTCATATTTCTTTTTAATATTGCTTAATAACTTTGTAATATGGACTGGCATTGCTTTCCTGTGTGACAGAAGTACAGGAAGGCACAAACAGGAGTCAGAGACTTTGAAACCCCTCGCCTCGGGTCAGAGGAGGAGGTCTTAGGAAATGCATTTCCCAGACTTCAGAATGAGATTCTTGTTTGGAAGTCTTTAGATAAGGTCCATAAATCTGAAATTTAAAAAGTTTATCCACTTGATTCTGATGATCGATATAGTGAATAAATCAGTTGCAATCTAAATATTAATTTCCCCTTTTCCTGTTACTCATAGTCAGATTTTCCTCTGTGTATTTATCTCAGCCACTTATCCACTATGCAAGGATTAAATAATGAATACTTGGTGCTCATATAGTGCTCAACATGAGATGTTTGTTCAGAGTGTGGAGTAAGGTGGGAGACCTCAGCTCAAACTAGGCAGAGTGGCTATGCTGTTCATCCAGCTAGGGCAGCCTCCTGAACCTCAGAGACGCAGGTTCCAGGATGCTGTAAACATGCCTGTGAGTGAAGCTGCTGAGACATGACATGCCTGGTCCTCACACGTGGGAGAACCATCCTTTGGTCTGCTGCTGGGGTCAGGCACACCCAGGCTTCACTTGCAGAATTCTAAACTGCAAATAACTCCCCTTCTGTTCCATTGGCCTATTTCGAAACACAAACAAGCAAAAACTATCCAGAGGAAACTTGGCATACTTTTTCCTCACCTACCTGTGACCCTCCATGCCAGCTTACTCCAGTAGCTCACAGATCCTGTAGTCGTGTATCCTTAGCACACCTCTGACTCCATGAACATCAGTCTGATCAAAGTCAGCTTTTCTCCAAGGCTCCACAAATGGATTGTGGCATGATAGTTACTCGGTCCAGCCACTGAGTCCCACTGGGGCCCGTTTCATGCTGGATTTGACTGTTTTCCAAGTCAACAGCGCTCGTCTTTGCTCAGCAAACTCTTCCTGGTTTGTTTTATAACTCCATAATTTTTCCTTTTTGTTAAATCCCTACCCTAGACCCAGCTCGTTTGAATGTCTAAGGATGGGGTTGGGTCGTGTGCATTTTTACGATGCTCCTTGCATGTTTATAAAGTGAAATCACAAATTTAAGGCAAGAAATCTTTGAAAAGTTGAATGGTTTTTTTTTTTTTTTTTTGGTTGTTTGCTCTGGAATGAAATGTTGGGGAAACATGTTTCCTGTCTCCTGGATTAAATTAATTTTAGACATTATTGTGCTCTGTTTATTAAAACTGGAGGATGACTCCTTGCTTATTTAAAAGTTAACTTTTTGATGACAGTTGTTTTAGAATAGACTCAAAATGATAGATTTTGGGTTAGGGACAATTGAGTTCAAATTTTGGTCCTGCTGGGACTTCCTTGGTGGTCCAGTGGTTGACTCTGCGCTTCCCATGCGAGCCGCATAGGTCCAATCCCTGGTCAGGGAATTAAGATCCCACATGCTGTGCAACGCACCTAAAAGAGAAAAATTCGGTGCAGTTTTGCACTAACTGACTTTGGTAATATTATATCATGTCTTTGATCCTCATCTATAAAATGCAGGCAATGCCCACTTCACAGTTTAGGTTTAAAGAAGACACTGTGCACAGTTTCCCCAGCTCAGTACCTGAACATGGGATATACTTTAAACAGTAGCTATTACTCTTAATAATTTAATTATCTTAGTTACTGATTAATTAATAGATATTCTTATTGCTTTATCTTCTTAATATCCCAAATATTTGTAAATTCAAATTGGTATTTTTCACCTGAGACCTGTCAGAATGTAATAAGGCCTTTTAGGATATGTTTTAATAAATAGCCATCATTTCTTTGAAAATATTTACGGACAGGTACATGTATGCACAGACGTACTCACAACCATTAGTGATTGAACATGTAGAGACTCATCGCTGAATATTTTATTTCTTTTGAGATTGTGTTTCTATTATAACTCAACTGGTTGAATGCTTTCTTTCCTACCCATTAAACTTTTGGGATGTTTGACTTTCTCAGCACTTTTTCATTGTCTTGCTTATACAAATTAGTTGTTGGATTGAAATTGTGTTAGACTTTCCTTTTACCAAAATCCCTTGAAAAACAGTCTTCTTAGATTTTTGAACCTTTAATTAGTTGATCCTTGGTCACACATGTGGTTATGTCAATGTTTGGCCAGGAAGGAACTTGGAAGTTTAAGAATTGTATTAAGATTTCACACCAAGCAGTAGAATTAATTCCTCCAAAGGAGGATCCAGATGCATTCAGTTCAGTTCAGTTGCTGAGTTGTGTCCGACTCTTTGCAATACCATGGACGGCAAGATGCCAGGCTTCCCTGTCCATCACCAGTTCCCAGAGCTTGCTCAAACTCATGTCCATCGAGCCAGTGATGCCATCCAACCATCTAATCCTCTGTCGTCCCCTTCTCATCCTGCCTTCAATTTTCCCATCATTAGGGTCTTTTCCAGTGAGTCAGTTCTTCACATCAGGTGGCCAAAGTACTGGAGTTTCAGCTTCAGCATCAGTCCTTCCAGTCAATATTCAGGACTGATTTCCTTTAGGAATGACTGGTTTAATCTTCTTGCTGTCCAAGGGGCACTGAAGAGTCTTCTCCAACACCACAGTTCTACAGCATCAATTCTTCAGCACTCAGCTTTCTTTATGGTCCAGCTCTCACATCCATACATGACTGCTGGAAAAACCATAGCCTTGACTAGATGGACCTTTGTCAGCAAAATAATGTCTTTGCTTTTTAACATGCTGTCTAGGTTGGTCATAGCTTTTCTTCCAAGGAGTATTTTAATTTCATGGCTGTACTCACCATCTGCAGTGATTTTGGAGCCCAAGAAAATAAAAGCTGTCACTGTTTCCATTATTTCCCCATCTATTTGACATGAAGTGATGGGGCCAGATGCCATGATCTTAGTTTTCTAAATGTTGAATTTTAAGCCACCTTTTTCACTCTCTTCTTTCACTTTCATCAAGAGGTTCTTTAGTTCTTCTTCTCTTTCTGCCATAAGGGTGATGTCATCTGCATATCTGAGGTTATTGATATTTCTCCTAGCAATCTTGACTCCAGCTTGTGCTTCACCCAGTCCAGCATTTTGCATGATGTACTCTGCATGTAAGTTAAATAAGCAGGGTGACAGTATACAGCCTTAATGTACTCAATTCCCAATTTTGAACCAGTTCATTTTTCCATGTCCAGTTCTAACTGTTGCTTCTTGACCTGCATACAGACTTCTCAGGATGTCTTCATCCACTTGACTTCACACTCCAGGATGTCTGGCTCTAGGTGAGTGATCACACCATCATGTTTATCTGGGTCATGAGGATCTTTTTTGTATAGCTCTTCTCTGTATTCTTGCCATGTCTTCTTAATATCTTCTGCTTCTGTTAGGTCCATACCATTTCTGTCCTTAGTGGATGCATTAGTAGAATCTAAATGATTCATGTCTCCTCTTCATCTTCCATTATTTACCAAGAATTGCCTTCTTTTCTGGCCACACCCCTGGCATGTGGCATGTGTGATTGTAATTCCTCCATCAAGGATCAAATCCATGCCCCCAGCACTGGAAGATCAGATTCTTAACTCACTGGACCACCAGGGAAGTTTCCCAAGAATTGTCTTCTTGATGTCTTTCATGTCTCCCATTGTCCCTATGCTTTGGTTTCTGTTCTCCTGTAGCTTGGTAACTACTTCTCCTATAGCCTAGTAATTGCTTTCTCCCAATTTTAATATGTTTTGAATATGTATATAAGACTAAACACCTTTCAGTTCAGTTCACTTCAGTTCAGTCACTCAGTCATGCCCAACTCTTTGCAACCCCATGAATCACAGCACACCAGGCCTCCCTGTCCATCACCTACTCCCGGAGTTCACTGAGACTCACGTCCATCGAGTCAGTGATGCCATCCAGCCATCTCATCCTCTGGCATCCCCTTCTCCTCCTGCCCCCAATCCCTCCCAGCATCAGAGTCTTTTCCAATGAGTCAACTCTTTGCATGCGTTGGTCAAAATACTGGAGTTTCAGCTTTAGCATCATTCCTTCCAAAGAAATCCCAGGGCTGATCTCCTTCACAATGGACTGGTTGGATCTCTTTGCAGGCCAAGGGACTCTCAAGAGTCTTCTCCAACACTACAGTTCAAAAGCATCAATTCTTCAGTGCTCAGCTTTCTTCACAGTCCAACTCTTACATCCATACATGACCACTGGAAAAACCATAGCCTTGACTAGACGGACCTTTGTTGGCAAAGTAATGTCTCTGCTTTTGAATATGCTATCTAGGTTGGTCATAACTTTCCTTCCAAGGAGTAAACGTCTTTTAATTTCATGGCTGCAGTCATCATCTGCAGTGATTTTGGAGCCCAAAGAAATAAAGTCTGACACTGTTTCCATTGTTTCCCCATCTATTTCCCATGAAGTGATGGGACCAGATGCCATGATCTTCGTTTACTGAATGTTGAGTTTTAAGCCAACTTTTTCACTCTCCTCTTTCACCTTCATCAAGAGGCTTTTTAGTTCTTCGTCACTTTCTGCCATAAGGGTGGTGTCATCTGCATATCTGAGGTTATTGATATTTCTCCCGGCAATCTTGATTCCAGCTTGTGCTTCTTCCAGCCCAGCGTTTCTCATGATGTACTCTGCATATAAGTTAAATAAGCAGGGTGACAATATACAGACTTGATGTACTCCTTTTCCTATTTGGAACCAGTCTGTTGTTCCATGTCCAGCTGTAACTGTTGCTTCCTGACCTGCATATAGGTTTCTCAAGAGGCCAGTCAGGTAGTCTGGTATTCCCATCTCTTTCAGAATTTTCCACAGTTTATTGTGATCCACACAGTCAAAGGCTTTGGCATAGTCAATAAAGCAGAAATAGATGTTTTTCTGGAACTCTCTTGCTTTTTTGATGATCCAGTGGATGTTGGCAATTTGATCTCTGGTTCCTCTGCCTTTTCTAAAACCAGCTTGAACATCTGGAAGTTCACGGTTCACGTATTGCTGAAGCCTGGCTTGGAGAGTTTTGAGCATTACTTTACTAGCGTGTGAGATGAGTGCAATTGTGTGGTAGTTTGAGCACCTTTACTGTATATCAAAACCTTCAATGACTTCTGATCCTCATTTTATAAAATTTGAACTCCTCTGCCTGCCATCCAAGGCCCTACAAAATCTGTGTCCTACTGATATTTCTGATTTTATTATTTAGAAATCTCTCACTGACAGGGGGCTTCCCCTGTGGATCAGTGGTAAAGAATCCACCTGCGGTACAGAAGACACAGTAGATGTGGTTTCCATCCCTGGATCAGGAAGATTCTCTGGATTTTTAGTACAGAATCCAAAATTCCCTGGATTATTACCACAGTATTCTTGCCTGGAGAATCCCCTCAGAGAGAGGGGCCTGGTGGGCTACAGTCCATAGTGTCACAAAGAGTCAGAAATGACTGAAGTGACTTGGCGTGCACACACATGAACTAGACTTTCAATGAATTCACTCTTTAATCTTGAAGGTGGCCTGTGTCTACTGATGGAGGCACCCTGTCCCAGCCAGGGTAGCTTTTCTGAAGACCTCATATAGATTCATTAGACTTCTTAAGAATCATCTACAAACTCATTTCCTGTCATTCCTGAGATTCTCTCTTACTCTCTATACCATTCTATACATCCATCGTACTAAAAATCTTACAGGGCTCTGGGCTGACCATGTTGCACTGACTGTTGCCTCTGCCTGGAATGTCATCTCCCTAATATCGACATGACTTCTGCTCACATGTTTCTACTTAGACGTCCTCTTATTGGAGAGAGTTTCCCTGACCAATAGCTATCATGAAGCATGCTCCTCAGGGCAGTTTCTATCTGCCTTACCCATCTTTTCGTTTCTTATTTTTTTGAAGATTTTTTTGGTGTGGACCATTTTTAAAGTGTCTACTGAATTTGCTGTAATATTGCTTCTTTTTTGTGTGTTTTGGAGTTTTGGCCCCAAAGCATATGGGATCTTAGGTCCCCAACAAAGGATGGAACCCACACCACCTGCATTGGGAGGTAAAGTCTTAACTACTGGGTCACCAGGGAAGTCCCTCTCTTGCCCTTTTTAATAGTTTCTACATGTTCAGTGATGTGTTCATTACATGTCTTCCCATGTATATGATAATTCCATGAGTATGGAAACTTTGTCTTGTCCTCTTTCTGTCTCCAGCTTCTGGAAGGGCACCTAGGTGCTCAAATTACCATTTGTTAAATAAATGAATATGTGCTAAAGACACAAAAAGACGTAAAGGAACACAAAGCTTGTAAAATGACTGTGTTTGGGATGATTGAATAAAGGGAACCGTTCCCACTGGCCATTCATATCCCCCTTTCCACATCAACAGACAGACACCTAAATTAAATATAGATGCATGTCCCTGCATCTTCAAATCCGATGTGGGCACAATGGTATTAATAATACAAAATCCATCATGTCTGGCATTGCTTTAAGGAGATCAGGAGAGGAGAGGAGAACGCCTGCATGCTTCTCCCTGCAGCAATTCCATACCTCTCTTAATGATATTTTGGTAGCTTGATAGAGGCATTTTATCCCAGAAAGGAGGCCGACATTTATCCTGGATTGCCTGAATTTACAGCTGCAGTTACCAGCAAAAAGCCATCAGGTTTTAGAGTTTTCTCATCCGTGGGAAGCTGGTCAATTTATTTTATTAGAATATTTTCCAGTGCCTGACCCTAAAATAACCGATTTCAGTGTTTACATTCTTAGTGGCAAGCTAATGAAGAGCCCTTGTCGGCTACAGCCAAGTCCTAGATGTCTGAGCAAAACCTAATCATAACAGTAACAAAAATCTCCCCGTGGAATCACTGGAAAAAGATCTCTTATCTAGGATTTTTTGGGGTTTTTTTTTGCATCTTATTGTTTTGTGAATAAACATTTAATGAAAATAATTGTGGAAATGTTGTGGAGCTTTGCTTTACCCTCTGCTTCACATGGGTCCATGGTAGCTACAACTTGTCTCTTTTTAGGATAGTCTATTTTTCAATCTTATTGTCCTCAGTTTCTCCCTCCCATCTATGTGCCATTTGCTTGCTTTCTTCACTTAGTGCTGAAAGATTTATGGGGTTTTTGAGTTGATGGGGAAGATGTTAGAGAAGTTCCCTTATAGGCGCACACAGAAAAGGGATCCTGGGGGCTTTTGAGAGCCCTTTGTATGTACCCACGGAGATCCCTTCAGCTTTGTCACCAACAGTTCTGCCCATTAAAAGTCAACCCACTTTCAATTTTGGTTTCCTTAGGGTATATGCCTAGGAGTGGGATTGCTGGGTCATATGGTGGTTTTATTCCTAGTTTTTTAAGGAATCTCCATACCACCTTTCATAGTGGCTGTATCAGTTGACATACCCACCAACAGTGCAAGAGCATTCCCTTTTCTCCACACCCTCTCCAGCATTTGTTGTTTGTCAACTTTTTGATCATGGCCATTATGACCAGTGTGAGGTGATAGCTCATAGTGGTTTTGATTTGCATTTCTCTAATAATGAGCAATGTTGAGCATCTTTTCATCTGTTTGTTAGCCATCTGTATGTTTTCTTTGGAGAAAAGTCTGTTTAGGTCTTTTCCCCACTTTTTGATTGGATTATCTATTTATTTTTCTGGTATTGAGTTGTATGAGCTGCTTGTATATTTTGGAAATTAAATATGTATCCCATTGTTCATTGCAGCACTATGTACAATAGCTAGAACATGGAGGCAACCTAGATGTCCATCGATACATGAATGGATAAAGAAGTAGTGGTATATATACACAATGGAATATTACTTGGCCATAAAAAGGAATGCATTTGAGTCAGTTGTAATGAGATGGATGAACCAAGAACCTATTATACAGAGTAAAGTAAGTCAGAAAGAGAAAGATAAATATAATTTTCTAACACATATATACAGAATCTATAAAAATGGCACTGAAGAATTTATTTACAGGGCAGCAATGGAGAAACAGACATAGAGAACAGACTTATGGACATGGGGAGAGGGGAGAAGAGGGTGAGATGTACAGAAAGAGTAACATGGAAACTTACATTACCATATGTAAAATAGATAGCCAACAGGAATTTGCTGTATGGCTCAGGAAACTCAAGCAGGGGCTGTGTATCAACCTAGAGGGGTGGGATGGGGAGGGAGATGGGAGGCAGGTTCAAAAGGGAAGGGATATATGTATTCCTATGACTGATTCATGTTGAGGTTGGACAGAAAACACCAAAATTCTCTAAATCAATTATCATTCAGTAAAAAACAAAACAAACATATTAAAGAAAAGTAAACCCATCATATATTCTTGTTTATTCTTGCCTCTTTTGTAAAAGACAAAGAAGGAAGCTAAACATCCATTGACAGATGAATAGAGAAAGAAGATGTGGTATATACACACTATGGAATATTATTCAGCCATAAAATAGAATGAAATCGGGTCATTTGTAGTGATGTGGATGGAGTCACACTCTGTCATACTGAGTGAAGTCAGTCAGAAAGCGAAAAAGCAAATGTCATATATTAATGCCTGTATATGGAATCTAGAAAAGATGGTACAGATGAACCTGTTTGCAGGGCAGGAATAGATGCAGACAGAGAACGTCCCTGTGGACGTGGAGCAGGGGAGGCGAGAGTGGGACTGACATATATACACTGCCACGAGTTAAATAAACAGCTAGGGGGAAGCCTGCTTATTGGGAGCACAGCTTAGTGCTCTGTGGTGACCTAGATGGATGGGGCCGGAGGGTGAGAGAGAGGCTCAAGAAGGTGGGGATATATGTATACACATAGCTGAATCACTTCATTGTACTGTGGAAACTAACACAACATTATAACTCAATTCTATTCCAGTAATAAAATACATTTAAAAAGTAAAATAAAGTGAATCCGAGAGTGGGCAAGAACGTGGAGCAATTCGGACTCTGCTACGCATCTAGTGGGAGGGACACTTTGGAAGACATTCTTGAATTTTCTTTAAATTAAACACACACACAAACACAAACTTCTGTGATTCAGGAATCCCATTCCTAGGCATTTACTCCAGAGAAATGAAAACACAGACGCAAGCGATTGCTCACAGCAGTGCTAGTTATAATTGCCCCAAACTGAAAATCATCCAAATGTTTATCAACAGATGAATAGAAAAGCAAATGAAGACATACCCATACAATGGGCTATTAGTCAACAACACAAAGGAAAAAAAAATCTGATATGTGCTGTAATATGGATGAATCTCCAAAATATTAGTGAAGGAATTCAGACACAGGAAGACTACATATTGTGTGATTCTATTTTACAAAATTATTGAACAGGCAAAACTAATTTAAAGTGAGAGAAAGTAGATTGATAGTTGCCTGGGGACAGTGGTGGAGGTATTGATGGCAGCAGGCATGAGGGAGTCTTTTAGGTGATGAAAATGTTCTATATCTTGACTGAAGTGATTATGTGGGTGTACACACTTGTGAAAATGCATCAAATTGTTCTCTTCAAATGGGTGCTTCTTGTTGAATTAAAGTAAAAACAAAACAAAATGAAAACCAGATGAACTCATGTTTAAAGTCTGTACGCATCCACATCTTTCACCTGCCAGACGCTCTGTCCAGAAAGAACTCCCGCCTCCCTGAAACTCTAGTGACCATTCACCCATTAGGAGACCTTTAAAAAACTTTGTTAAGTTTTTATATGAATAAAAAACAAGTTCTGAGTTCAATATCTGGTTATGCTGTCCTTTTCCTATGAAATCTCTGGGACAGCAACCAAGGATAAAAACAATGAATGTGATTAAAATGTATCAATTGCTTGAAATGCCTGGAATCTGCAATGCTTTACTTCCTCATATCAATTTTTAACACAGTGCCTGGTGCATAAGAAGCACAGCATAAATATTTATTGAATAACAGGACAAACCTTATATAATCTTATAAGTATGTCATCATTTTATCATATTCTATAGATAAGGAAACTGAGGTTAGACAGGTTAAGTGACTTTTCCAAAATCTGAGTTAATTAATTGGCAAAGCCAGGTTTTGAGTCCTGATTTGTAGTATTTGTTTTTCCATTAAATTAATTTGAGTTAATGCAAAATGTATTATCTCCCAGTTGGTTGCTCATATGCTCAAATTGTTAATATAACTATGTCTCACATCTAAGTCATGTGCCTGTACTGATGATCAGATGATTTAAAATATGTGAACAATTTATAGAAAACTCTAAAGCTTTGTAGAAATATAAGAAACATGATTTTATGTAAAATGTGGCTTTCTTTTTAACTATCACTAGAAAAGCTAACAGTTTTTGAGGGCTTACAAGTTACCACATGTTATTTTAAGTGCTGTAAAACATATTTAATCTCTCAGTTCTCACCAGAACTCTGTGGGGTAGATAGAACCATCATCACTGTCTTCATTTTACAGAGAAGACTGAGGTTCATGCAGATTTTCTCAGTCACAGAGATAGTAAGTGGCAAAGTTGGGATTTGAATCCAAATAGTCTATATGGCTATCTCCTCAGATCAGATCAGTCGCTCAGTCGTGTCCGATTCTTCGCGACCCCATGAACCGCAGAACGCCAGGCCTCCCTGTCCATCACCAGCTCCAGGAGGTCACCCAGACTCACACCCATCAAGTCAGTGATGGCTATCTCATAGTCATTACCTTATACTCTCATCCATCCGTCTATCCATCCATTTCCGAATCAATGATTCTCGGCATTTTCCCTTGAAATATATCTGACAATTAGTGTTCATTCACAGATATTCTCCCATCGTTGTCATTCATGTCAGTTGACTACTAGATTGACAGACGGCAAGTTGTGCGATTTTTTCTGTGAATTTGCATTTTCTGTTCAAAATGTCACCTTTTCCTTATCCAACATGAAAGCTGATACTTCAGATTTAAACAACAAAAACAATCAGGCAGACAAAACAGTGGCATGGTTTGACTTTCGTAATTGCCAACCTGAATTGGATAAATTCAACATTAGTAATTCACGACACATTTATCTGGATAATGTCCTCTTAAGTTGAAAAACTTAACAAAGGGCTAACTTCCCCATAAAGCTGTCCTGCTTGTTCCATCCATAATGTCTTTTTATCTTGCTATGAAAAAAATTTTTGGCCAGGTCCAGCATGAGACAGCTGGATTTTGACTGTGCAGTGAATGGTGAAAGGACTCATGTCCAGATGTTCATTAACGTTCTTCCCAAAGACCGTATAGGGCTGGGCATGGTAGATGGTGATGATGATGCTTTCCAGAGCAACTGACAAGAAGAAATTCTGACCAGTGTGGTATTCAGAGGAGAATCCCTCATGAAACCTGAGTGGTTTATTCTTCACTTTACCATCCATGTCTATAGGCTGAATCTCAGGTAGGACAAGAGTCCTAGATCAGAAGAAATTCAGAGAAGGTCTGGTCAAAGCCACAGCTTGATTAAGATATTTCAGGGAGAGAACTCTGATTAAACATGCCTCTAGAGCAAATAAAGTTTAATCTGTTTCATGACAGTTTTGATGCTTCTATTTAAGAAAGGAGTTGTCGCCTTATTAAATAGATGTCAATTTTATCTGATTGGTTTTATAAAACAGAGTCTCTCTGAAATGCTTTCAAGTTCAGGCTTTAGAACCTTTGCTGTTGTGTTGGCTGAGGTGGTATGGCTAACATTTGAACATCTCAAAAAAAAAAAAAAATCCCTGCATTCTGGAGACTGATATATTTATTAGCTATTCTTTACTGATTTAATGAATCAGTAAAGAATATACATATATGTGTATATTCATATACACATATATGTTCATATGAGAGAGAGAAGGACAGAATAGGGCATGTTATAAACTGGTGCTATGATACTGGAGCCAAAGCTTCAATACTTTGGCCAGGTGATGTAAAGAACTGACTCATTGGAAGAGACCCTGATGATGGGAAAAATTGAAAGTAAAAAAATAAGAGGTTGGCAATGGATGAGATGGTTAGATAGCACCACCAGCTCAATGAATATGAATTTTTTCCCATGTTTGATATGTATTTTTATTTCTCTGCAATTTTCACTTGTCAAGAACAAGTAACAGGGAAAGTTGTCTGAACTAGTGCATAAACAAACATTCTGAAACATCACTACACATATCTAATATTGATAA
Source organism: Tragelaphus eurycerus (assembly GCA_935064755.1). NCBI lineage: Eukaryota > Metazoa > Chordata > Mammalia > Artiodactyla > Bovidae > Tragelaphus > Tragelaphus eurycerus. The sequence goes on along the minus strand of CAKXYN010000075.1, from coordinate 2,538,324 downwards.
ATATGAATTTGAGCAAACTCTGAGATATTGAAGGACAGGGAAGCCTAGAGTATTGCAGTCCATGGGGTCGCAGTGAGTCAGACACAACTGAGCTACTGAACAAGTTAGCAAACTAAATGGACAGAATCCCTTTCATTGTGGAACCTAGAAAAAAATTACTTCCCCTCCACCCCCGGAAAGCTGTGCAAAGGGACAGAATGAAAAGTCTATTTTTCATTATTTATTTTTACTTAAATAAATATACTTTGCTATTTTTTTCCATAATGAAAGTAACTTCTGGGACTTCCCTGGTGTTCCAGGAGTTAGGACTTCTCACTTCCACTGAAGGAGGCATGAGTTTGATTCCTGGTTGGGGAACTTGGATCAAAAAAAAAAAAAAAAAAAAAAAAAAAAAAAAATAAAATATTAAATAAAAAATAAAAAATATAAATAATTTTTTTTTTTTTTATATATGATATATATTTTTTTATTGTTGATATTGTGTTATGTTTGTTTTTTAGTTGTTTTATTGATATTGGTTGATGATGATTTTATGAGGAGAGGGATTGATATATTTGTTTGTTAGTTTTTTTTTTTTTGGGGTTCGGTTGGGGGGGGGCGGGGAGGGAAGAGGGGGAGAGGAAGGAGAGGAGGAGAGAGAGGGGTGGGGGAGAGGGTGGGGAAAGGGAAGAAAAAAAAAAAAAAAAAACAACAATTTTAATTGCATGGAAAAAGAAAAAGAGAGAGAGGGCACGGCCGGGCACACCCAGGCGGACAAAAAAGAGCCAGACAACAGGACATACGCAAATACCCCGCACACAATACAATCAGACAAAAAAAAAAATATTATTTTTTTTTTTTTTTTTTTTTTTTTTTTTTTTTTTTTTTTTTTTATTATTATTATTTTAATTTTTCTTAACTTTACAATATTGTATTACTTTTACTATACATCGAGATGGATCCGCCACCAGAATACCCGTGCTCCCCATCCTGAACCCTCCTCCCTCCCCCCCCCCCCACACCATCCCTCCAGGTCATCCCAGTGCTCCAGTCCCAGGCATCTGTTATCGGGCATCGTACCTGGACTGACTCGTTTCAGATATGATATTATACATATTTCAATGCTATTCTCCCCAATCGTCCCACCCTCTCCCAGTCCCAGAGTCCAAAAGTCTGTTCTATACATCAGTGTCTCTTTTGCTGTCTCATAAGCAGGGTGATTGTTACCATCTTTCTAAATTCCATATATATGCGTTAGTATACTGTATTTGTGTTTTTCTTTCTGGCTTACTTCACTCTGTATAATAGGCTCCAGTTCCATCCACCTCATTAGAACTGATTCAAATGTATTCTTTTTAATGGCTGAGTAATACTCCATCGTGTATATGTACCACAGCTTGCTTATCCATTCATCTGTGGATGGGCATCTAGGTTGCTTCCACGTCCTGGCTATTGTAAACAGTGCTGCTATGAACATTGGGGTACACGTGCCTCTTTCAATTCTGGTTTTCTCAGTGTGTATGCCCAGCAGTGGGATTGCTGGGTCATAAGGCAGTTCTATTCCCAGTTTTTTGAGGAATCTCCATACTGTTCTCCATAGTGGCTGTACTAGTTTGCATTCCCACCAACAGTGTAAGAGGGTACCCTTCTCTCCGCACCCTCTCCAGCATTTATTGCTTGTGGATTTTTGGATCGCAGCCATTCTGACTGGCGTGTAATGGTATCTCATAGTGGTTTTGATTTGCATTTCTCTGATAATGAGCGATGTTGAGCATCTTTTCATGTGTTTGTTAGCCATCTGTATGTCTTCTTTGGAGAAATGTCTATTAAGTTCTTTGGCCCATTTTTTGATTGGGTCGTTTATTTTCCTGGAATTGAGCTGTAGAAGTTGCTTGTATATTTTTGAGATTAGCTGTTTGTCTGTTGCTTCATTTGCTATTATTTTCTCCCATTCTGAGGGCTGTCTTTTCAGCTTGCCTATAGTTTCCTTTGTTGTGCAGAAGCTTTTTAAGTTTGATTAGGTCCCATTTGTTCATTTTTGATTTTATTTCCGATATTCTGGGAGGTGGGTCATAGAGGATCCTGCTGTGATGTAAGTCAGAGAGTGTTTTGCCTATGTTATCCTCTAGGAGTTTTATGGTTTCTGGTCTTATATTTAGCTCTTTAATCCATTTTGAATTTATTTTTGTGTATGGTGTTAGACAGTGTTCTAGTTTCATTCTTTTACAAGTGTTTAACCAGTTTTCCCAGCACCACTTGTTAAAAAGATTGTCTTTACTCCATTGTATATTCTTGCCGCCTTTGTCAAAGATTAGGTGACCATATGTGCGTGGATTTATCTCTGGACTTTCTATTTTGTTCCATTGATCTATGTTTCTGTCTTTGTGCCAGTACCATACTGTCTTGATGACTGTAGCTTTATAGTAGAGCCTGAAGTCAGGCAGGTTGATTCCTCCAGTTCCGTTCTTCTTTCTCAAGATAGCTTTGGCTATTCGAGGTTTTTTGTATTTCCATACAAATTGAGAAATTATTTGTTCTAGCTCTGTGAAGAATACTGTTGGTAGCTTGATGGGGATTGCATTGAATCTATAAATTGCTTTGGGTAGTATACTCATTTTCACTATATTGATTGTACCAATCCACGAACATGGTATATTCCTCCATCTATTAGTGTCCTCTTTAATTTCTTTCAGCAGTGTTTTATAGTTTTCTAAATATAGGTCTTTAGATTCTTTAGGAAGATATATTCCTAAGTATTTTATTGTTTTCATTGCAATGGTGAATGGAATTGTTTCCTTAATTTCTCTTTCTATTTTCTCGTTATTAGTGTACAGGAATGCAAGGGATTTCTGTGTGTTAATTTTATATCCTGCAACTTTACTGTATTCATTGATTAGTTCTAGTAATTTTCTGGTGGAATCTTTAGGGTTTTCTACGTAGAGGATCATGTCATCTGCAAACAGTGAGAGTTTTACTTCTTCTTTTCCAATTTGGATTCCTTTTATTTCTTTTTCTGCTCTGATTGCTGTGGCCAAAACTTCCAGAACAATGTTGAATAATAATGGTGAAAGTGGGCATCCTTGTCTTGTTCCTGACTTTAGAGGAAATGCTTTCAGTTTTTCACCATTGAGGATAATGTTTGCTGTGGGTTTGTCGTATATAGCTTTTATTATGTTGAGGTATGTTCCTTCTATTCCTGCTTTCTGGAGAGTTTTTATCATAAATGGATGTTGAACTTTGTCAAAGGCTTTCTCTGCATCTATTGAGATAATCATATGGTTTTTATTCTTCAGTTTGTTAATGTGGTGTATTACGTTGATTGATTTGCGGATATTGAAGAATCCTTGCATCCCTGGGATAAAGCCCACTTGGTCATGGTGTATGATCTTTTTAATGTGTTGTTGGATTCTGATTGCTAGAATTTTGTTAAGGATTTTTGCGTCTATGTTCATCAGTGATATTGGTCTGTAGTTTTCTTTTTTTGTCGGATCTTTGTCAGGTTTTGGAATTAGGGTGATGGTGGCCTCATAAAATGAGTTTGGAAGTTTGCCTTCCTCTGCAATTTTCTGGAACAGTTTGAGTAGGATAGGTGTTAGCTCTTCTCTAAATTTTTGGTAGAATTCAGCTGTGAAGCCGTCTGGGCCTGGGCTTTTGTTTGCTGGGAGATTTCTGATTACAGTTTCAATTTCCGTGCTTGTGATGGGTCTGTTAAGATTTTCTATTTCTTCCTGATCCAGTTTTGGAAAGTTGTACTTTTCTAAGAATTTGTCCATTTCTTCCATATTGTCCATTTTATTGCCATATAATTGCTGATAGTAGTCTCTTATGATCCTTTGTATTTCTGTGCTGTCTGTTGTGATCTCTCCATTTTCTTTTCTAATTTTATTGATTTGATTCTTCTCCCTTTGTTTCTTGATGAGTCTGGCTAGTGGTTTGTCAATTTTATTTACCCTTTCAAAGAACCAGCTTTTGGCTTTGTTAATTTTTGCTATGGTCTCTTTTGTTTCTTTTGCATTTATTTCTGCCCTAATTTTTAAGATTTCTTTCCTTCTACTAATCTTGGGGTGCTTCATTTCTTCCTTTTCCAGTTGCTTTAGGTGTAGAGTTAGGTTATTTATTTGGCTTTTTTCTTGTTTCTTAAGGTATGCCTGAATTGCTATGAACTTTCCCCTTAGGACTGCTTTTACAGTGTCCCACAGGTTTTGGGTTGTTGTGTTTTCATTTTCATTCGTTTCTATGCAGAATTTTATTTCTTTTTTGATTTCTTCTGTGATTTGTTGGTTATTCAGGAGTGTGTTGTTCAGCCTCCATATGTTGGAATTTTTAATAGTTTTTCTCCTGTTATTGAGATTTACTCTTACTGCATTGTGGTCAGAAAAAATGGTTGGAATGATTTCAATTTTTCTGAACTTACCAAGGCTAGATTTATGGCCCAGGATGTGGTCTATCCTGGAGAAGGTTCCGTGTGCACTTGAGAAAAAGGTGAAATTCATTGTTTTGGGATGAAATGTCCTATAGATATCAATTAGTTCTAATTTGACTATTGTATCATTTAAAGCTTGTGTTTCCTTGTTAATTTTCTGTTTAGTTGATCTATCCATTGGTGTAAGTGGGGTATTAAAGTCTCCCACTATTATTGTGTTATTGTTTATTTCTCCTTTCATACTTGTTAGTATTTGTCTTACATATTGCGGTGCTCCTATGTTGGGTGCATATATATTTATAATTGTTATATCTTCTTCTTGGATTGATCCTTTGATCATTATGTAGTGACCTTCTTTGTCTCTTTTCACAGCTTTTGTTTTAAAGTCTATTTTATCTGATATGAGTATTGCTACTCCTGCTTTCTTTTGGTCCCTATTTGCATGGAAAATCTTTTTCCAGCCCTTCACTTTCAGTCTGTATGTGTCCCCTGTTTTGAGGTGGGTCTCTTGTAGACAACATATGTATGGGTCTTGTTTTTGTATCCATTCAGCCAGTCTCTGCCTTTTGGTTGGGGCATTCAACCCATTTACATTTAAGGTAATTATGGATAAATATGATCCCGTTGCCATTTACTTTGTTGTTTTGGGTTTGAATTTATATATCCTTTTTGTGTTTCCTGTCTAGAGAAGGTCCTTTAGTATTTGTTGGAGAGCTGGTTTGGTGGTGCTGAATTCTCTCAGCTTCTGCTTGTCTGTCAAGGTTTTGATTTCTCCTTCATATTTGAATGAGATCCTTGCTGGGTACAATAATCTGGGCTGTAGGTTCTTTTCTTTCATCACTTTAAGTATGTCTTGCCATTCCCTCCTGGCTTGAAGAGTTTCTATTGAAAGATCAGCTGTTAGCCTTATGGGAATTCCCTTGTGTGTTATTTGTTGTTTTTCCCTTGCTGCATTTAATATTTGTTCTTTGTGTTTGATCTTTGTTAATTTGATTAATATGTGTCTTGGGGTGTTTCGCCTTGGGTTTATCCTATATGGGACTCTCTGGGTTTCTTGGACTTGAGTGATTATTTCCTTCCCCATTTTAGGGAAGTTTTCAACTATTATCTCCTCTACTATCTTCTCATGGTCTTTCTTTTTGTCTTCTTCTTCTGGAACTCCTATGATTCGAATATTGTAACGTTTAAGATTGTCCTGGAGGTCTCTGAGATTGTCCTCATTCCTTTTAATTCGTTTTTCTTTTTTCTCCTCTGATTCATTTAATTCTGCCATTCTATCTTCTAATTCACTAATTCTATCTTCTGCCTCTGTAATTCTACTATTTGTTGCCTCCAGAGTGTTTTGGATTTCATTTATTGTATTATTCATTATATATTGACTCTTTTTTATTTCTTCTAGGTCCTTGTTAAATCTTTCTTGCATCTTCTCGATGCTTTTCTCCAGGCTATTTATCCATGATTCCATTTTGCTTTCCAGGCTTTGGATTAATTTCACTATCATTATTCGGAATTCTTTATCAGGTAGGTTCGCTATTTCTTCCTCTTTAGTTTGGATTGGTGGGCATTTATCCTGTTCCTTTACCTGCTGGGAATTCTTCTGTCTCTTCATCTTGTTTAAAATGCTGAGTTTGGGGAGTCCTTACTGTATTCTGGCAGTCTGTGGAGTTCTCTTTATTGTGGCTTTTCTGCCCTATATGTGGGTTTGTACCGGTGGCAAGTCGAGGTTTCTTGTTTATGGAAGCTTGTATCGATGTTCTGGTGGGTGGGGCTGGATTTCTTTTCTCTGGGGTGCGGTGGAGTGTCTAGTGGTGTGTTATGAGATGTCTATGGTTTTGAGGTCGCTTTGTGTAGCCTGTGACTTGGAGCTCAGGGCTGTGTTCTTGTTTTTCTAAAGGTTTTTCTTGGTATGTCTTGCCGTGGAACTTGCTGGTCTTTGTGTGATGCTTGGTTTCAGTGTAGGTATGGAGGCATTTGATGAGCTCCTGTCAATTAATGTTTCATGGGGTCAGGGTTTGGACTTAAGCCTCCTGCTTCCTGTTATCTGTCTTATTTTTGCAGTAGTCTCATAAAGTTCGTCTTCTATATTGCATTCCACAACTAGACTGTTCAGAGATGTTCACGGAGTTATACGGAGAAGGAGAAAGGGAGGAGGGAGATATAGTTGGTCAGGAGGATAAAAGGAGGGAGTGTCAAGGAGAGAGACAGATCCAGTCAGTAATCAGTAAAGAAAAGAACAAAGGAGAGAAAAAAAAACCAAGGACAAAAAGAAAAAAGAGAATAAAAAAAAAAAAAAGAAAGAAAACACACACACAAAAAACCAAAACAGGGTCGCAAAAGTTATATCTAACAGTGGAGATTAAAGAAGTACTAGAGGATAAAAACATAAAAATAAAAGAAACAAAAACAAGGAAAAAAAAAAAAAAAAAACACACACACAAAAAAACCAAAACAGGGTCGCAAAAGTTATATCTAACCGTGGAGATTAAAGAAGTACTAGAGGATAAAAACATAAGAATAAAAGAAACAAAAACAAGAAGAAAAAAAAAAAAAAATTAAAAGGAAAGAGAAAAAAAAAATTTTTTTTTTCTTTTCTTCCCCCTCCCCTCCTCTTCCTTTCAATAAAAAAATAATAAAATTTTTAAAAAAACATATATTAAAAAAAGAAAAAAAAAAAAAGGAAATAATGTTGGTAAAAATAGTAACAATATGTATAAGAGTTTCTCTTTTATTGCTGTGGGTTCAGTTCATTTTCGGCTAGTTCCTTGTTCCGGCTTAAGTTTCTCAAGATCTATAGGCCCCTTTCTCTGTAGTTGGTCTGTATAGTCCTTTGTTCTGTGCGCGGGCCCCGCCGTGTCTTGGGCCTGGGCCGGCCTCTTCTGTGGACGGTGCCGCAGTCTGGTCTGCCAGCCCGACCCACTCCCGGCGGGAACGGCCCGCACGGCCAGGGCTGGCGGGGGAGCGGCGGCGAGGGGATGGTTCGCACGGGATCGGGAACGGTCGGTGGTGGGGGTTGACCCGCGCGGGAGCCCCGGCGCAGGGGGCGGGCGCGCGCTATAGTCCCTTGCTCTGTGCGCAGGCCCCGCAGTGTCTTGGGCCTGGGCCGGCCCCTCCTGTGGTCCTCGCCGCAGTCCGGTCTGCCGGCCCAAACCACTCCCGGCAGAAACGGCCCTCGCGGCAACGGCTGGCGGGGGAGCGGCGGTGAGGGGATGGAGTGGTTCGCACGGGAACGGTCGGCGGTGGGGGTCGACCGGCTCGGGAGCCCCCGGCGCAGGGGGGCGGGTGCGCGCCCGCGCGGGAGCGGCTGGCGGCAGAGGGGAGGGGAGCGCTCCTCGGGGGTGCTTCCCACGGGGGAGCGGTTGGCGGCGTGGGAGCAGCCCACAGCGTCTCCCCGCCCAGCCCCGGCTTGCTACTGGCGGAAGCGGGTGTTTGCGATGATGCCTTCCCGCCGCGGAAGCTACTGCAGGGCTCGTAGTCTGTGGGTCTTAATTGTTCATTTGTTTTCCTCTCTGTTATGATATTCTCCGTGCTTTCTCGGTTGGCACAGACTCTACAGGGAGAGTTTCCCGGTGTTTGGAAACTTCTCTTTCCCTTTCCAGGCTCCCTTCCCCGGACAGAGGTCCGTCCCTCCCTCTTTGTCCCTCTCTGGCTTCTATATTCTTTCCTACCTCCTTTAGAGGGGAGTGAGTTGCTTTTCTCAGTGTCCGATGTTCTCTGCCGACATTCCGAAGCTGTTTGAGGAATTTACTCGGCGTTTAGATGTCCCCTTGATGAATTTGTGGAGGAGAAAGTGTATTCCCCGTCCTAATCCTCCCGCCATCTTAACCGGAACCTCCAATAGCTGACATCTTTGTTTTCTGAAGAGGACGGCCCCGCCCAAGAAAAAAAAAAAAAAAAAAAAATAAAAAAAAAGATCTATATAAAAATAAAAAAAAAATAAAAAAAAAAAAAGAATATTATGAATATAATATGAAGAAAAAAAAAAAGTATCCTTTTTAAAAAAAAAAATTTAAAAAAAAAAAAAAGAAAAGAATTTTTTTTTTAATTTTAATTTATTTATTTTAATTGGAGGCTAATTACTTTACAATATTGTGTTGGTTTTGCTATACATCAACATGAATCTGCCGCAGGTGTACACGTGTTCCCCATCCTGAACCCCCTCCCACCTCCCTCCCTGTACCATCCCTCTGGGTCGTCCCAGTGCACCAGCCCCAAGCATCCTGTATCCTGCATTGAAGCTGGACTGGTGATTCGTTTCACATATGATATTATACATGTTTCAATGCCATTCTCCCAAATCATCCTATCCTCTCCCTCTCCCACAGAGTCCAAAAGACTGTTTTATACATTTGTGTCTCTTTTGCTATCTTGCATACAGGGTAATCATTAACTTCTTTCTAAATTCCATATATATGCGTCAGTATACTGTATTGGTGTTTTTCTTTCTGGCTTACTTCACTCTGTATAATCGGCTCCAGTTTCATCCACCTCATTACAACTGATTCAAATGTATTCTTTTTAATAGCTGAGTAATACTCCATTGTGTATATGTACCAAGACCAGTTTTGAAACTAAACAAGATTAGAAGTCTTTTGGGGACCACTTGCAGGATACATCTGCCTGGTAGTCATATTGTCCAGAATTATGCAGGATTATTGGCTTAAAGGGTGTCAAAGGATTATATAAGTCATCATCTTTTATTGAGTTCAAAATAAAAATTTATTTTCTGCCAGTAGAGTAGAAAATGGATGGTAGAAACACACACCACACTCATCTGGTCTCCTAATTCCTCTGAGATTTACCGAGCCTGAGATGAGTAGGAATCTCAGATTGTTCCATGTGAGATCCTTGGTCTCTGCCCATTTGCAGTGCCTTCAGTCCCATGAGTAGTCTGGTGTGAAGGGAACCCTAGTGGAATAAACGTGGAAAGAATGATTGGTGAATAGTAGAAAAAAATAGTACCGCTTTTCTTGTTGGAAAGCAGATCGACTGCCTCCTCCTACTGCCTCCTTCTTTACCACTTTAAAAAGTGAGTTCAGGACTTCCCTGGTGGTCCAGTGGTTAAGAGTCTGTGCTTCCATTGCAGGGGGTGCAGGTTTGATCCCTGGTCAGGGAGAATCCCAGGGACGGGGGAGCCTGGTGAGCTGCCATCTATGGGGTCTCACAGTCGGACACGACTGAAGTGACTTAGCAGCAGCAGCAGGGAACTAAGATCCTACATGCCACAGGGTGCAGCCAAAAAAAAAAAAAAAATAGAGAGAGAGAGAGAGAACCACCCCACCACCACCCCCTGCCCTGCAAAAGCAAAAAAAAGTTAATTCAACCCAACAAGAAGGCTCAGCAGCCTGGCTGAAACCAGGTCAGGTAAACTAGTATGACTAGATACCACCTTGAAGAAACATGAAGATCAAGTCAGTTTTCTCTAACATTTAAAGGATGAATTTCTTTTTTGAAAGAAAATAAAACTTCAAGAAGAAGACAACAAAATAAAAATAATTATAATTACCCTTATATATATATATATAATTATAATTACCCTTATATAATTACATATATATATATATATATATATATATATATATATATATCCCGCTCAGCTGTGTCTGACTATTTGTGACCCCTTGGAGGGTAGCTCACCAGGCTCCTCTGTCTGTGGGAATCTCTAGACAAGAATACTGGGATGGGTTGCCATTCTAGTCTCTAGGGATATAATATCCCATATTATTCTGTATGGTAATAAGTTGCACTTATTTGCCAGGCGTTGCACTATTCATTTGGATCAGTGTTCTATTTCCCCCAGTAATTTTACATGAGCCACAGTCTCACTGTCTATTTTAAGAGATGAAAACATTGAAGCAGAAAGAGGTTGAAGAGTACACCTAAGGGCATGCTAGCACTACATTTCGGTTATAGATTGATTATCCTGGGTTGCAGACTGTAGGAGAGTTTTTAGGTTGATAGCAGATATCATATGTAGGGTAGGTATTACAAGGAAAGTGAAGTTGATGAGAAAATAGGTGGGAAATTGCAGTTGATTTGCACTAGAGGCAAATAGACATCTTGGGGTACCATTGAGCACTGTCCAGCCAAAATCTGTATGAATTAATTATGTGTTACAGAATTAGCTAACCATGAGCTTATAAATTTTTTCCTCCTTGCCTTAAAAGTTTAATAAAGCTTTCTGAGTCTTATTTGTTTATTTTGGCATGTAGCTTTACCTTCTTACATGCATGCGTGTTTAGTCCCTCAGTCAGGTCCGACTCTTTGCTAGCCCATGGACTGAAGCCACCAGGATCCATGGGATTATCTGGCAAGAAAACTGGAATGAGTTGCCATTTCCTCCTCCAGGGGATCTTTTCCATGCAGGGACTGAACCCGCACCTCCTGCATTGGCAATCGAATCCTTTACCACTGAGCCACCTGGAAAGCTCTAGCTTCATCTTCTTAGCCTACCTGTATAAAATAATCATGTGAGTATAATAGGACCCTCTAATAGTGCCTGCTTTGGGGAGGTGTTCTGAAGCAGATCGGATTTATTGCTACTATTTTCCGAGAAGGTTCACATTTTTGGAACTTGCTGCCAGTTCAGCAAGATGACTAGAAATTGTGTTTCTTCTGATTTTCCTCTGGTCTCATTTCATCTTGACTAGGGTGTATGTGCTCAAAAACATGAAGGAAACAGAAGCCATAATCAGTACCTGTGTTCATTTGACTCTAAGATCTACTCTCTTTGGTGTCAGTTTGCCTGAAAGTAGGTAGCAATGAAATCTTCATTCACTATGCTTATATCAAACCTTGAAAGTACATTTCTCAATTCTCATTCTTATACCTAATTGGGGTGAGAATAAAGATGTGGGGATTTAAAAATGAGATCCTATGAAATTTTGCACCAATTTAAGCCTTGATTCTAGTATATAATTTTGTTTACTTCCTTAGGAAATCAATCCTTATGTTGGAATCAGCTTACCTAGCTGTATTACCTGGTGACTTGCTACATGTTTAAAATCCTAGAGGATTTCAAAATGAGGAAAGAATTTAGAATCAAAGGTTGAACATAGATTGATGACAAAAGATGCTTGCTTCTGAATAAGGTAGAGGAAAAAACTCAATCAGATCAGATCAGATCAGTCGCTCAGTCATGTCCGACTCTTTGCGACCCCATGAATCGCAGCACACCAGGCCTCCCTGTCCATCACCAACTCCTGGAGTTCACTCAGACTCACATCCATCGAGTCAGTGATGCCATCCAGCCATCTCATCCTCTGTCATCCCCTTCTCCTCTTGCCCCCAATCCCTCCCAGCATCAGAGTCTTCTCCAATGAGTCAACTCTTCGCATGAGGTGGCCAAAATACTGGAGTTTCAGCTTTAGCTTCATTCCTTCCAAAGAAATCCCAGGGCTGATCTCCTTCACAATGGACTGGTTGGATCTCCTTGCAGTCCAAGGGACTCTCAAGAGTCTTCTCCAACACCACAGTTCAAAAGCATCAATTCTTCAGTGCTCAGCTTTCTTCACAGTCCAACTCTCACATCCATACATACAAAACCATAGCCTTGACTAGATGGACCTTTCTTGGCAAAGTAATGTCTCTGCTTTTCAATATGCTATCTAGGTTGGTCATAACTTTCCTTCCAAGGAGTAAGCGTCTTTTAATTTCATGGCTGCAATCACCATCTGCAGTGATTTTGGAGCCCCCCAAAATAAAGTCTGACACTGTTTCTACTGTTTCCCCATCTATTTCCCATGAAGTGATGGGACCAGATGCCATGATCTTCGCTTACTGAATGTTGAGTTTTAAGCCAACTTTTTCACTCTCCTCTTTCACCTTCATCAAGAAGCTTTTTAGTTCCTCTTCACTTTCTGCCATAAGGGTGGTGTCATCTGCATATCTGAGGTTATTGATATTTCTCCGGCAATCTTGATTCCAACTTGTGTTTCTTCCAGTCCAGCGTTTCTCATGATGTACACTGCATGTAAGTTAAATAAGTAGGGTGATAATATACAGCCTTGACGAACTCCTTTTCCTATTTGGAACCAGTCTGTTGTTCCATGTCCAGTTCTAACTGTTGCTTCCTGACCTGCATACAAATTTCTCAAGAGGCAGGTCAGGTGGCCTGGTATTCCCATCTCTTTCAGAATTTTCCACATTTTTTTGTGATCCACACAGTCAAAGGCTTTGGCATAGTCAATAAAGCAGAAATAGATGTTTTTCTGGAACTCTCTTGCTTTTTCCATGATCCAGCAGATGTTGGCAATTTGATCTCTGGTTTCTCTGCCTTTTGTAAAATCAGCTTGAACATCAGGAAGTTCACGGTTCACATATTGCTGAAGCCTGGTTTGGAGAATTTTGAACATTACTTTACTAGTGTGTGAGATGAGTGCAATTGTGCGGTAGTTTGAGCATTCTTTGACATTGCCTTTCTTTGGGATTGGAATGAAAACTGACCTTTTCCAATCTTGTGGCCATTGCTGAGTTTTCCAAATTTGCTGACATATTGAGTGGAGCACTTTCACAGCATCATCTTTCAGGATTTGGAATAGCTCCACTGGAATTCCATCACCTCCATCAGCTTTGTTCATAGTGATGCTTTCTAAGGCCCACTTGACTTCACATTCCAGGATGTCTGGCTTTAGGTCAGTGATCACACCATCATGATTATCTGGGTCGTGAAGCTCTTTTTTGTACAGTTCTTCTGTGTATTCTTGCCACCTCTTCTTAATATGTTCTGCTTCTGTTAGGTCCATACCATTTCTGTCCTTTATCGAGCCCATCTTAGCATGAAATTTTCCTTTGGTATCTCTGATTTTCTTGAAGAGATCCCTAGTCTTTCCCATTCTGTGTCTTCCTCTATTTCTTTGCATTGATTGCTGAAGAAGGCTTTCTTATCTCTTCTTGCTATTCTTTGGAATTCTGCATTCAGATGTTTATATCTTTCCTTTTCTCCTTTGCTTTTCGCTTCTCTTCTTTTCGCAGCTATTTGTAAGGCCTCCCCAGACAGCCATTTTGCTTTTTTGCATTTCTTTTCCATGGGGATGGTCTTGATCCCTGTCTCCTGTATAATGTCACGAACCTCATTCCATAGCTCATCAGGCACTCTATCTATCAGATCTAGACCCATAAATTTATTTCTCACTTCCATTGTATAATCATAAGGGATTTGATTTGGGTCATACCTGAATGGTCTAGTGGTTTTCCCTACTTTTTTCAATTTAAGTCTGAATTTGGCAATAAGGAGTTCATGGTCTGAGCCACAATCAGCTCCTGGTCTTGTTTTTGCTGACTGTGTAGAGCTTCTCCATCTTTGGCTGCAAAGAATATAATCGATCTGAATTCGATAGGTAGACTATTTTTTGTGTGTTAATGCCAGGCCCAATCAACTCAGAAATAGAGGAGTGCTTACTGGGCAGTTGGTTCAACTTGGTGTCCTTGTCTTGGGTGTCAGATGCAGCTGCTTAGACATAAGTTGACAAGTTGTGCATTAAGAACTATAAATGGGTGCTCATTGAACATAGAGCTTCCCGGGTATCTTCCTTGGAGACTAGGATCCAGAAAGTCTGAGATGTCATTTGGGAATTACTATGTTTAACAAATATCTTGGGTCTTCCCTGGTGGTCCATTAAGTATCCACCTTGCAATGCAGGGCATACAGGTTTGATCTCTGGTCCAAAAAGTAAGATCCCACAGGCTGCTGAGCAACTAAGCCCAACCACCATAATTACCGAGCCCATGTGCCACAACTAGAGTCCATGAGCTGCAATGAAGGGTCTTGTAAAGTGCCATGTGCCACAACTAAGACCTGATGCAGTCAAATAAATGAAAAAAATTTTTTTAATAAATCCTAGCAGATTCTTACTCTTAGAGAAGTTTGAGATATTCTGCAGAGAGAGGGAATTTGTAGGCTGTCAGAATTAATTGGACTACCCTTTAGTTTTTCCTTGCTACTTCCCCCAGATTTCCTGGTTTCTTACTATTAGTTCTGCATCATTGACTCCTTAGCTCAGCTCTGCCTTCACTGGACTCAATATTGTAGGTGTTCAACAACAGGGAACAATGACAGAAGCAAGGAAATGCAAAATGGAACGCAGCTTTTCTGGTAGCAGCATTGAAAGCCAGTGACCTAAAGGAAGGTTTCCCAGGCGGCTCAGTGGTAAAGAATCTGCCTGCTAATGCAGGAGATACAGGAGACACAGGTTCGATCCCTGGGTCAGGAAGATCCCCTGGAGGAGGAAATGGCAATCCACTCCAGCGTTCTTGCCTGGAAAATCCCATGGACAGAGGAACCGTGGACAGTGGGCTTATGATCCAGTTCAGTTCAGTTGCTCAGTCATGTCTGGCTCTTTGCGACCCCATGGACCACAGTAGTCCAGGCCTCCCTGTCCATGACCAACTCCCAGAGTCTACTCAAACTCACCTCCATTGACTCGGTGATGCCATCCAACCATCTCATCCTCTGTCGTCCCCTTCTCCTCCTGTCTTCAATCTTTCCCAGCATTAGGGTCTTTTTCAATGAGTCAGCTCTTTGCATCACATGGCCCAAGTATTGGAGTTTCAGCTTCAACATCAGTCCTTCCAATGAACACTCAGGACTGATCTCCTTTAGGATGGACTGGTTGGATCTCCTTGCAGTCCAAGGGACTCTCAAGAGTCTTCTCCAACACCACAGTTCAAAAGCATCAATTCTTCAGTGCTCAGCTTTCTTCACAGTCCAACTCTCACATCCATCCATGACTACTGGAAAAACCATAGCCTTGACTAGACGGACCGTTGTTGGCAAAGTAATGTCTCTGCTTATAGTCCATGGGGTCACAAAGAATCCAAAATGACTGAGTGACTGAGCACCCGTTCACTGGGCTCCTAGCATCTCCTGGAGCCCACCATCCTGTCTCTTATATCCTAACCCTTTGCTATTTCTCCTACTAACCCTGAGCTTTATCTGTGTCATTGTGACTCATGTGAGAAATTTGGTGGTTTAGTGTCCAGACAAACCATTTTCTGTCCAAACGGTTAAAGGATTTTATGATCTTATTTTCTCATTTGTTGGTTTTTGGATAATTATTCTAGGTAAATGCATTCTAGGTCAGAGGACCTCAATCTTACATGGAGTTCCCTGGAGAATTTTACAGATCACACCCCTCCTCTTTTTAAAGGCTCTGGGAACCTTTAATGTGTCCCCAGAGAAGAAACCCACTGCCCTAGAAAGACTTGTGACCCCTGCACTGGCCCACAGGGTAGTGGACCAGTGCAGGAGTGGAACTGGGTTTATGATGAACTTCGCTTTCATGGTAGGAGCATCTAAAGGAGTCAACCACAGTAGCATCTTGCTCAACCTCTCTTTTCATTTTTTTAAATTTATTTATTTAAATTGGAGGCTAATTACAATATTGTAGTGGTTTTTGCCATACGTTGACATAAGTCATCCATGGGTATACATACGTTCCCCATCCTGAACCCCCGTCCCACCTCCCTCCCCATCCCATCCCTCAGGGTCATCCTGCTACAGCAGCCCTGAGCACCCTGTCTCATTCATCAAACCTGGACTGGCAATCTGTTTCACACATGATGATATGGATTTCAGTGCTATTCTCTCAAATCATTCCACCCTCGTCTTCTCCCACAGAGTTTCTCTTTTCTTTTTAAAAAACATTTATTTATTTGGCTGCAGCAGGTCTTAGTTGTGGCATGCGGGATCCTTAGTTGCAACATGGGGGATCTAGTTCCCTGACCAGGAGTTGAACTGTGGGCACCCTGCATTGAGAATGCATTCTTGGCCACTGGACCACCAGGTAAGCCCCTCCAAACTCTCTTTTCTAGAAGAGAAGAATTTGCAATGAACTCTGTTTATGCCTAGCCACATTCCTCACCCAAGCCCCATCTGAGAAGGACTTGTTACAATATTTGGTGTTTATGTAGTACTTGTCTCCCTGGAGCAGATGTACCATGCACATTTGTTTTAAGATCTCATTAATTCTCACAGATTTTTTATTTAGGATTTCACAGGAGTATCACACCAATATATAAATGTTGAAACATTATTTCAAATATATATGTATGTGCCATATGATTTTTTTAATTTAATATTTACATCACATAACCATTCATGCATACATGTTTGTCTCTACATATATAGAAGCATAAACTATATATGATCTATATTAAACACACCCCCTCCCCCCACTGCCTGTGTGCTTTTATTTATCAACAGTGCTTTTCAAAGCCTTCTTTTAATCTTTAGTGCCCCATTTTTTCTTTCCCTTTCCCTTTGCAGGAGTTTTCATCTCTCTTTATTACTGAAATTCCCCTGGAGACACTTCTGGGTAACTCACTCACGGTGATTGCTTATTTCTCATATGCTCCTGGTGGCAAAGTTGTCGCATAGTGATCAAACAATTGCAGCATCCATTGCTTGAAATCTCACATCCAGTCCCTCCCTGCTTTATTCCGTCCATACAAAGTCTTTCCTGTCTGGGATTCCTGTTTTTTGGGAAAAACTTTTTATTCTATATTAGAGTATAGCCGATTAACCTTGTTGTGATCGTTTCAGGCGCATAACAGAGTGACTCTGCCATACACATACATGTATCCATTCTCCCGCAAGCTCCCCTCCCATCCAGGCTTTCACATAACACTGAGCTGAGTTCCCAGTGCTAGAAAGTAAGTCCTTGTTGATTATCCATTTAAAACATATCGATAGCAGTGTGTGCATGTCCATGGGCTGCCCAGCTGGCTCAGATGGTAAAGAATTTGCCTGCAGTGCAGGAGATGTGGGTTTGATCCCTGAGTTGGGAAAATCCTTAGAGAAGGGAATGGCTACTCCTCCTCGGTATTCTTGCCTGGAGAATTGCATGGACAGAGGAGCCTGGAGTCACTACAGTCCATGGAGTCACAAAGAGTCAGACATGACTGAAGCAACTAACACTTTACTTCACACATGTCCATCCTGAACTGCCTAACTATCC
Organism: Tragelaphus eurycerus; assembly: GCA_935064755.1. Lineage (NCBI taxonomy): Eukaryota > Metazoa > Chordata > Mammalia > Artiodactyla > Bovidae > Tragelaphus > Tragelaphus eurycerus. Next base: position 2,520,969 of record CAKXYN010000075.1, on the reverse strand, counting down.
CTTCTGCCCCATCCTTCCCCTCAGCAACCATAAGTTTGTTCTCTAAGTCTGTGAGTCTATTTCTGTTTCGTAAGTTCATTTGTATCATTTGCTTTTAGATTCTGCTTGTAAGTGATGTCATGCAGTATTTCTCTTTCTCTGTGTGACTTACTTCACTCAATATGAAAAGCCTTAGGGCCATCCATGTTGCTGCAAATGGCATTGCTTCATTTGTTTTCATGAATGAGTGATATTCCACTGTATATATATGTACAGCATGTTCTTTATGCATCCCTCTGCCGGAGGACACTGAGGTTGCTTCCAAGTCTTGGCTATTGTAAACAGTGCTGCAGTGAACATTGGGGTGCATGTATCCCTTCAGATAATGTTATGCTCAGGAGTCGATTCCTTTTCTTTAGTCAATTGCCTGCAAAACCTGAGCTGCTCTATTAGTTGAAAAATAGATATTGGTAAACCTTATTGCCAGCTTCTATTTCAAAAGGCAGTGTCACATAAGAGTCGAGAATATAAAATATAACAAGGGGTCAGACCGATCTGGGTTCAACTCCTACCATTTTCTAAGTGTGTGGTCATCCTGAGCCCCTTCTGTTGGATAGCTATGAGGCTGAGTTCAGATTGTCCTGCGTTGTGTGGGGTGCAGTGTGCCTGATGCATGATAGGTGATCAATAGATGTTGACATTCTTATTATCATCATTGATTCTGTCAAGGCTTCAAGTTTCAGATCAAATTTTTCCTCTTTTTTAAGATCTTCTTTGACCGCACAGGGAAACTTCTTGACTTGTCTCCTTGTTGCATCATTTTCACTTGTTTATGCCCCCTTTATGAATATTCCTTTTTTTTTTTTTTTGCTAACATTTCTCTTCCTGCCTATACTGTAAACTCTTGAGGGTAAGGATGTGACTTAAATCATTGTATCTCTACAGCCAGACACACAAGTGTATCATGAGCATATGGGGACAGGCAGGGAAATTGCTACCTACAAATACTTTGATTAAAAACTGCTTGTGAATTTCTTCACTGGCTGTGGGGGAAGAAAGCACTAGACAAGGCATTCAATACCTTGGTCACCTTTTCTAACTAGTCCTCAATTGGACCTTTACATGAACCTTGCTATATCTGGCTTTTTGAATGGAAATCTAGAAACTCTGTTTCATTGCAAAGATTTTGACAGGCTAAAGCTCAAACTGCTGATTTCCTCTAGATGATAAGGAATACATTAAGCAGAGGGTGCAGTTTCTCAAATTCCATTGCTGGAATCTGCACTCCAGTCACGTGGCTTCTCTGCTTCGGTTCAGGTTAATTTCAAGGGCAGGCCACTTGTTCCTAGAGGGACTTGAAACCTTGTATGGACATTACTGTAGGTTTGCCTGTTTTCTTTCCTCTGCTAAGGAGACAATCATTTCATGTGCTGGTGAAAAGTTTTAAACCATCTCATTATCAGACTTTGCAAGCCTTTTAATGGCACAGCTTCCATTGTGATTGGGTCTGAATTGGGCTGAAACTCTCACCAGTAAGACTCCTGTTCTTATTTCTTCTAAATTGCGGGTTCATGTTTATGGCTGTTCCTGTCATCACCAAGGAATCATGAGCAGGGTTTGCAAATTCTTTAGCTAATATTTCAGTGATTAGGGTTATTAAAAGAGTGTTATGTTCAATGGATGTGAGAGGGACATGGCAGAATTAAGAGAGATGAATGATCAATCATGACACTGAATGGGAACAGAATTTTTTGTTTCCCCTCTGTGAATGTAATTTGCCTAAATGAAGCAGGGAAGGACAAATGGATTGTGATTGATATTTTAAAATCCCATTTCCAATCTTTGATGAGGTCAGAGGGTTACAGTGATGATGGCTTCTCTGCATAAACTTTGCATCTTCAGGGCATCCTGTTGCTTCTATTTTAATTAGTAGAATATGGAGGGAATTGAGGAGCATTTGAAGAGTAATATAATGTGTTGAGAGCTTCCTAGGTGGTGCTGGTGGTAAAGAAACCACCTGCCAATGCAGTAGATGTAAGAGACACAGGTTCAATCCCTGGGTCAGGAAGATCCCCTGAAGGAGGGCATGTTAATCCACTCCAGTATTCTTGCCTGGAGAATCGTATCACTGACAGAGGAACCTGGTGGGCTACAGACCATAGGGTCACAAAGAGTCAGACATGACTGAAGCAAATTAGCATGCATATACTGTGTTGAATGGTGATCCCCCCAAAAGAGATGTGTGTATGTCTTAACTTTCAGAACTTGTGAATATTTAGAAAGAGGGTCTTTGTAGATATAAGTAAGAATCTGGAGATGAGATCATATTTGATTATGATCTCAAGGAGAGCCAAGAGTTACCAGAAGCTAGAAGAGGCAAGGAGGGCTTTTACCCCAGAATCTCTGGAAGGAACACAGCTCTGCCCACCTCAGTTTTGGCATCATGGCCTCCAGAATGGCAAGAGAATAAACTTCTGTTGTTTTAAGTAACTGAGTTCATAATTTTTAATGACAGCCCCAGGAGATGAATACAGTTGACTAGGATTTATGTCAGTGTTTGTGTTCAGTTGCTCAGTTGTGTCTGACTCTGAAGCCTCATGGACTGTAGCCCACCAGGCTCCTCTGCCTACAGAATTTCCCAGGCAAGAATACTGGAGTGGGTTGCCACTTCCTACTCCAGAGGATTCTTCCCAACCCAGGGATAGAATCTGCATCTCTTAAGTCTCTTGCATTGGTAGGCAGGTTCTTTACCACCAGCTCCACCTGAGAAGCTTAGGATTTATATCAGGGAGGCAGATTAAAAGACCTAGTCAAGATGTAAGTTATCTTACTGCTTATTAGGTTGTATGGCATTGGACAAAGATATTCTCCAATATCTGATTGGTTGGTTCATTGATAGATTCATTTATTCATCATCATGTACTTAGTAATCTTTTCAGTAAATACATTCTGACTTTCTTTTGTGCTCCAACCACTGTGGTAGACATTTTGATGACTAGATGTATTTCCAAACATTAAAAAAAATTACACTTAATGAAAAGAGACCAGTTATTACAGGATGTGTTTGTTAAATTTTCTTTATCTGGTTATAAATATTCTAATGGGAGAAAATGCTAATTGGAGAACATTTAGAAAATATAGATGAGCAAAAATAATAAAAGTAACCCATTATTTCAACACCAAGGGATTAATCATAGTTAATATTTTAATTGATTTACTTACACCCATTTTATGAATGTGTGCATGCTAAATCACTTCAGTAGTGTCTGACTCTTTGTGACCCTATGGACAGTAGCCCACCAGGCTCCTCTGTCCATGCTATTCTCCAGGAAGAATACTGAAGTGGGTTTCCATGCCCTCCTTCAGGGGATCTTCCCGACCCAGGGATCGAACCCGTCTCTTATGTCTCCTGCATTGGCAGGTGGGTTCTTTACCACTGGAAGCAAAAATATATATAATACTAAATTTTGTAATACTGTGATATATGTATTTGCTTCCTTGCTTTTTTAAAAAAAAATGTATAAATTTGTGTTACTGTTTCTTTTCCTCATGCCAAAACTGTTCTTCTGAGACATCATTTTTAATGACTGAATAGTAAATACTTTGTCACAAAGATGGAAAATAATTTATTTGCTATTGTTGGAATTTCAGTTATTTCCATGAATGCTATTGTTGTCAATCTTTGCTCATATCATTGATTATTACCTAAGGAATAACTCCCATAATGGAACTGCTAGGTCAAGCCTCTTAATGTTTTTCTCTCTTGTACTAAGTTGTGCCAAATTATGCTTAGAGACATGTCCCAACTTGCCCTTTTACATGAAGTTTGTGACAGTGCCCATGTCCTGAGCGTCTGTTCTGAAAGTCATAAGGAAGGTTGGGTGTTGCCAACATTCAGAGTTGCTTTCCTTTTTGAGTTTTTATGTCAGACTTCAGGTTGGTGGTCCTCATTATCAGTCTGATGTACATTTAAAAAGAAAAATCTCATTAAGAGAACTTGTGGTGGAAACGATTACTTAAATTCTGTTAAACATTCATTAAGCACCTAGGATAAGCATGAGACTTTTGTTATGTCTGGTACTGTGTGAAGCTAAATGAGATGAGATTCATTGAAATAACACATAGTTTACAGCGGGATAAAACCTATGCATACTTCTGAAGACATATGTGGCCTATGAATATATGACAAGCAAGAAGGCAGTATATACATGCATATGGACTCAAGCGAAAGGGGTGATGGAGTCAAATTTTCTTGGAAGATATGACATGGAGATGAGCCACCAAAACAAGGCAGGATTTTAAAAGACGGAGATTATAAGGCCATAAGAACAGCATGAACAAAAGTCGTAAAAGGCTGGGGATATTTAAGGAATGGCAAATAGTCCAGCCTAGTTGGATCCTAGAAAGAATGTGAAGGACTTTGACCAACATTGAAACCAATTTCGAAACTTATTCTATTGGCAAAACTACTGTCTGGGTATTCTTGTTTGTTTTTTACCCTGCCATTAATAGTCCTGGGGACTGTTTTCAATGGATAGGATTTATTAGTCTGAAGGGAGGGATATCATGGAATATGAAGAGGAAGAAAGATGAATATGATTTTTTTTTTTTAATTGAAATGAAACAGACATAACACCTAAAAGACAAAGGAAGAAAGAAAAAGCCATTCTTCTATCTTGGTCCTTTGACACATTTAGAAAACTTTTTGATGGTTTTGTGGCAATAACCATAATCATCATTATCAAGTACTTACTATGCGGTTGACACATTTTTAGTCATTAACTGAATGTCTATAGCAAGTGAGGCAGATATTTTAAACCACATTTATGTGTAAGAAAGCCAAAGTCTGGTAAGGTCATGTGCCTAGTTCAAGATCACACCATCTGTAAATTACAGCACTGGGAATAAAACTTACATCCATCGTTTCCAGATCCTATGGTCTTAGTATTGCCCTACACTGTAGGTATAGGCCTCCATGGGCCGGACTTTCTTGGTTTTCCTATTAACTCATATCTCTGCATCCCTAGGGTTGGAGAACTTGGGTTATCATATGCAATGAATGTCTAATGGATTATCTGTTTTCATATTATGTTCTCCAGATCCTGTCAAACCACCTCAAAACTACAGATCTTATGATGGGGTTACATCCTGATAAACCCATCTTAGTTGAAAGTATTGTTTAGTCAAAAATGGACTTGAGGTTCACAGAGGAAAGGCTATCTGTCAGCTGAGGAGAGAGGCTTCAGGAGAAAACAACCCTGCTAACACATTGGTACTGGACTTTCAGTCTCCAGAACTTTGACAGTCCAGAGGGTGGGTGCTGGTTCCACCAGCTGCTGCAACTAAAAAACCAGGTTCAGAAATGTCAGATATCCTCTGGGAGCTGCTCCGAGTTTCTGAGAGAGCTGCCAACATTGCCTGGGTGTGCAGGGAGCAGGAAGCCCTCTTTCAGCTGCTGATTGAAGAAAAAAAAGAGGCAGAAAAGAACAAGATTTGCAGTTCATTTCTAAACCCTGGCTGATGTACTGGTACAGGAAGTTATCAAACAGAATATGGACAACAAGTTTCCAGGCTTGGGGAAAATTTTTTTTGGAAAAGAATCCAATTAATTTGCTAATGATTTGGGGAAAAAGATTATCATGAGACTGTGTCTAACAGAGGAAGAACCAGTAGATCTTCTCAGCAAAGTCCTTAATGGTAACAATCTTAGCCAAGATTGTATACTGGAACATTGTCTTCAGTGAGCCAGCTTTGGATTCAATAGAGATCAACATTCCAGAGGACATCTTGGGAATCTGGGTGGATCCTATAGATTCAACTTATCAGTATATAAAGGTTCTGTTGGCATTAAACCCAAACAAGGAATCTTCCCCAGGGGACTTGAGTGTGTCACTATTTTAATTGGTGTATATGGGAAAGACTAGAGATCTCTTCAAGAAAATTAGAGATACCAAGGGAACGTTTAATGCAAAGATGGGCTCTGTAAAAGACAGAAATGGTATGGACCTAACAGAAGCAGAAGATATTAAGAAGAGGTGGCAAGAATACACAGAAGAACTGTACAAAAAGATCTTCACAACCCAGATAATCACGATGGTGTGATCACTGACCTAGAGCCAGACATCCTGGAATGTGAAGTCAAGTGGGTGGGCCTTAGAAAGCATCACTACGAACAAAGCTAGTGGAGGTGATGGAATTCCAGTGGAGCTATTCCAAATCCTGAAAGAGGATGCTGTGAAAGTGCTACACTCAATATGCCAGCAAATTTGGAAAACTCAGCAGTGGCCACAGGCCTGGAAAAGGTCAGTTTTCATTCCAATCCCAAAGAAAGGCAATGTCAAAGAATGCTCAAACTACCGCACAGTTGCATTCATCTCACATGCTAGTAAAGTAATGCTCAAAATTCTCCAAGCCAGGCTTCAGCAATACATGAACTGTGAACTTCCAGATGTTCAAGCTGGATTTAGAAAAGGCAGAGGAACCAGAGACCAAATTGCCAACATCTGCTGGATCATTGAAAAAGCGAGAGAGTTCCAGAAAAACATCTGCTTCTGCTTTATTGACTATGCCAAAGCCTTTGACTGTGTGGATCACAATAAACTGTGGAAAATTCTGAAAGAGATTGGAATACCAGACCACCTGACCTGCCTCTTGAGAAATTTGTATGCAGGTCAGGAAGCAACAGTTAGAAATGGACATGGAACAACAGACTGGTTCCAAATAGGAAAAGGAGTTCGTCAAGGCTATATATTGACATCCTGCTTATTTAACTTATATGCAGAGTACATGAGAAATGCTGGGCTGGAGGAAGCACAAGCTGGAATCAAGATTGCTGGGAGAAATATCAATAACCTAAGATATGCAGATGACACCACCTTTATGGCAGAAAGTGAAGAGGAACTAAAAAGCCTCTTGATGAAGGTGAAAGAGGAGAGTGAAAAAATTGGCTTAAAACTCAACATTCAGAAAACCAAGATCACGGCATCTGGTCCCATCACTTCACGGGAAATAGATGGGGAAACAGTGGAAACAGTGTCAGACTTTATTTTTCTGGGCTCCAAAATCACTGCAGATGGTGATTGCAGCCATGAAATTAAAAGACGTTTAGTCCTTGGAAGAAAAGTTATGACCAACCTAGATAGCATATTGAAAAGCAGAGATATTACTTTGCCAACAAAGGTCCATCTAGTCAAGGCTATGGTTTCTCCAGTGGTCATGTATGGATGTGAGAGTTGGACTGTGAAGAAGGCTGAGCACTGAAGAATTGATGCTTTTGAACTGTGGTGTTGGAGAAGACTCTTGAGAGTCCCTTGGACTGAAAGGAGATCCAACCAGTCCATTCTGAAGGAGATCAGCTTTGGGATTTCTTTGGAAGGAATGATGCTAAAGCTGAAACCCAAGTACTTTGGCCACCTCATGTGCAGAGTTGACTCATTGGAGAAGACTCTGATGCTGGGAGGGATTGGGGGCAGGAGGAGAAGGGGACGACAGAGGATGAGATGGCTGGATGGCATCACTGACTCGATGGATGTGAGTCTGAGTGACCTCCGGGAGTTGGTGATGGACAGGGAGGCCTGGTGTGCTGTGATTCATGGGGTCACAAAGAGTCGGACACGACTGAGTGACTGAACTGAACTAAACTGAACTGATGACATACAGACAGGGGTGCCTTTCATCAACCAACCTTCTGTATCACAAGACCTAAACACCCTCAGGTGGAAAGGACAGTGTACTGGGGCCTTTCTTACATGGAGCCCAACGTCCATTCCCTCCACTTCCCATCTCTGTAAGAAGCAGCAGTGAAGGGCAGAGCCAGCTGACCCCAAACCCCAGCTCTGAACGCTCCCTCCTGTTCTCAGCTCTTATTAGTCCCAGTGAAAAGGAGACCATCAAGGGTGAGCACTGTCACCTGTGTGTGGAAAGTGCATCTTCTGGGCAGCTGGAGCTGATTACAAGAATCTCTATGTGTTCCTTGGCATTGTTGATATTTACATCTTTTCAGAAGATACCACGTCCGGGTGGTACTCTTGTGCTGCCCATGCCATCTTCGGGGCCATGGGTAGGGGGATGGTGGGCTTAAAAGAACGCCTGGAAAGGAACACTGACATGGGGCTTGACTTGCCACAGCTGGTGTATCACGTGGGAAATGAAGACACTCCTGGAGTGGATCAGTGGGCCGACACGGGAGGAATCATCACATACAGATCAAAGCAGCAGCTGGAGACATTCCTGAGCCTCCTCCTCCAACATCTGGCCCCTGTGGGTACACATACATAGATGTGTTCCGTCCTCATGGGCTCCACAACCCAACTGTGAACCTCATTTCCATATCTCTGTCTTTTGAAGACAGCTTTGTTCTATTGACAGTCAACATTCACCTTCCTCTTTTGGGGAGCATTTTTCCATTATGTGTTCACAATGCTAATGTTAATAAATGAATGATATTCATTCAGCAAAAAAAAAAAAAAAAAAAAGGACTTAACACCCAAGTTACTGAACATCATAGCTTAGCATAGGCTAACCTCCAAAGTGCTCAGAACACTTATATTAGCATACATTTGGGTAAAATCATTTAACACGAAGACTATTTTACAATAAAGTATTGGATACTGTACAACTGTACTGGTTGTATGGGTGCGGCATGCTTGTAAGTGTATCAGTTGTTTACCCTCATGATCACCTGGTTGACTGAGGGCTGTAGCTCATTACCACTGACCAGCCTCTTGGGAGAGCATCATACTGCAAGAAAAGATCACATTTTGTAATTTGAAATGCCTTTCCTACTGAATGTATATTGCTTTCATACCATCATAAAATCAAAATATCATAAGCTGAATTATCGTTAAATTGGGGACCGCTTGTAGATGGAAATTCAGTGGCCATCTGGTTCAATGCCCACTCTACTGAAATTCCCATTGAGTATCTCAGATAGGTATTTTCTGCTTCAAAACTTTGCTGCATGACACTGGAATGACATTTAATGTAGTTGAGAAGTGGAATGAAAGATGTAAAGTCATGTTTACTTCTAGAGAGACTAAACATTGAATAGAAAAAGTAATATTTGGATGCTGCTAGAGATGTTCTTCTGGAGAGGGAAATGGCAACCTACTCCAGTACTCTTGCCTGGAGAATCCCATGGAGGGAGGAACCTGGTAGGCTACAGTCCATGAGGTCGCTGAGGGTCAGACACGACTGAGCAACTTCACTTTCACTTTTCACTTTCATGCATTGGAGAAGGAAATGGCAACCCACTCCAGTGTTCTTGCCTGGAGAATCCCAGGGATGGGGGAGCCTGGTGGGCTGCCATCTATGGGGTTGCACAGAGTCGGACATGACTGAAGCAACACAGCAGCAGCAGCAGCAGCAGAGATATGTCCCAGAGTCTTCTCTGTTGACTTCAGTCTTACCTGCCTTTCATAGTACAGAAACTCCCATGCTAACAAGAAAGAAGAGATGTCTTCCTGACCCATAACCGTGATGAGTTAACCTACTTTGGTAATATATTTATAATCTTTTTGAGCTCCTTGGAGGAAAGATGAAATATGAATATAAAATAATAACAGAACTAACCTTCAAGCACTTCCTGAATGCCCAGGTGTGGTTTGAAGCTTAATGAATTTGTTAGTAAAATATTCTGAGATCTCAGTTGAGGGGAGCTTGAAAACACAAGTGGTTATTAATTATTATTATTATCAACTCCTGCCCAGAGTCATGGAGATTGATGATCCCTGCCATGTTTTATCCCTAGGAGTATGGTTGCAGGTGCCAGTCCAGGGCACAATAAATGTTTAATCCCTTAGAAGGATTTAAAAATATATATTATTATCCATAATCTATTCTGAATGAACTACTTCTTCCCCTTGCTATTTCATCTGGTGATTCTTGGTATTTATAGTGGAAACAAACTACACTAAAATCCAGGCTGGACCCTTTGTGTTTTGTATCGGGTAGCAGCACAAAGAAACTTCATGGATTTTTATTAAATCTGTAATATGAGAAGAGCAAAAAGGGCAAAAGAGTTTTATCTAAGGAATATATTGTGTACCTTGTGTCCTATGGACCACCTCTTGCCACCCAGGACATTTGTTCTAGGTCTATTTACCAGTCCACCTTGACGAGATTTTTTTTTTTTTTTTTTTTTTAAATCAGTAATCTGGTCTTGACCACTCCACCAAGCTTCAAAGCAGCCAAGCCAAAATTTGTTTCCTCAGTTTCATGCTTGCCCCAAGGAGGCACAGGGGGAGAAGTTGGTGGCTGACTAATTCTGCCTCAATCACTGTCTATTGTCACTGACCGAGAAGCACAATGGAAGGATTTGGGCCGATGGAATGCTTCCAGTGCATTTCCAAAGTGATTACAGCAAAGTTTCATTGGTTTTCCAGATACAAACATTTAGCTGTTAAAATAAACAAACTTCTGCATCCCTACAATTATCGCTTACCCCTGCAGATGCAGCTTAAATGAATCCCAGCTCATCTCGAATGCTGTGATGATGTCTCCAAATGAAGCTTCTTGCTATTTTAGCCAGAGAAGGAGCAGTAGGCATTCAGCTGAACGTTCTTGTGACAACGTCCTCCTTGCTTTCCGGTAGAAGTTTGAAGGACTTTTCCAATCAGGTTAATGAGGACCTGCTGATTCAGGGCTGAAATGGGTTTGTTTACATCTTTTTACTTATCAACCCATGGAAAGGCAGTCTCCTTTATCTGCCAGCCAATCACAGCCTGCCACTGTAACATCTGGCTTGAGCAGCTGCCAGAGAGGAAGCACTCTTTATGTCCCCTTCAGCAAGTAGCAAGGGTGTGTAATTGAGAACCTGTGATTGCAAGAATGCACAGACTTTGGCAGAAATCATGAAGGTGAGAAGAGAGAGGAGATGGAACTGCAGGAGGATCCTCTGTGTAACTTCCAAGGGAGCCCGAGGTGGAAAGAACCACGCAGGGGAGAGTTGTGATTCATTTTAATCTGTGCATCTCTACAGAAGTTATTGTTAATGTGCATCCAATGATGCCTGTGCCACACTCTTTTTTTTTCATATTAGCATTTAAAAAATTCATCTTTAATTGGAGGATAATTGTTTTACAGTATTATGTTGGTCTCTACCATGTATCACCATGAATCGCCCATAGGTATACATATGTCCCCTCCCTCTTGAACCTTCCTCTTACCTCATCCCATCCATCTAGGTTGTCACAGAGCACCGGATTTGAGCTCCTTGCATCATAACAGCAAATTCCCACTGGTTATCTATTTTACATATGGTAATATATATATTTGCATGCTATTCTCTCCATTGTCCCACTCTCCCCTTCCCCCACTGTGTCCACAGTCTGTTCCCTACATCTCCACTGAGATTGTTGTTCAATCGCCAAGTCATGTCCAACTCTTTGTGACCCCATGGACTGCAGCACGCTAGGCTTCCCTATCCCTCACCATCTCCCAGAGTTTGCCCAAGTTCATGTCCATTGCATCAGTGATGCCATCCAACCATCTTAACCTCTGTTGCCCTCTTCTTCTGCCTTCAGTCTTTCCCAGCATGAGGATCTTTTCCAATGAGTTGACTGTTGGCATCAAGTGGCCAAAGTATTGGAGCTTCAGCATCGGTCCTTCCATTGAGTATTAAGGGTTGATTTCCTTTAAGATTGACTGGTATGATCTCCTTGCTGTCCAAAGGACTCTCAGGAGTCTTCTCCAGCACCAAAGTTCAAAATTACCAATTCTTTAGCGCTCTTCCTTCTTTATGGTCCAGCTCTCACAATCATATTTGACTACTGGGAAGACCATAGTCTGGACTATACAGACCTTTGTCAGCAAAGTGATGACTTTGCTTTTTAACACACTGTCTAAGTTTGTCATAGCTTTCCTGCCACGAAGCAATCGTCTTCTGATTTCATGGCTGCAGTCACCATCCGCAGTGATTTTAGAGCACAAGAAGAGGAAATCTGTCACTGCTTCTACCTTTCCCCCTTCTATTTGCATGAAATAATGGGACCAGATGCCATGATCTTAGTTTTTCTTAATATTTAGTTTTAAGCTGGCTTCACTGAGTTATGCCAGCCCCTTTGCCATGACAAGGCAGTGATCCATGAAGGCGGCATCTCCGTTACTGGCCTGCAAGTACATTCAGCAGTACCATCTTTCTAGATTTCACATATATACATTAATAGAGCCACTTTCTGATTAGACAAAACTTAGGAAATGATATTTTCCCAAATTGAAATTGCAAGGTATCATTCATGGATCTGGGAGGCAGTTTTGATTCTATGACTAAATGTCCTCTGAGTCCAAATTTATTCTTAAGGAGGCGTGTGGCAAGTTAGGATGGAAACTGATTTGCTTCTGCATTTCTGGGAAAGCTGCCTCCCCATGGCGTATTGATATGCTATTGCCTGAGTGGGAGACACATTGAAAGAGTAGCCTATTATCAATTTATCCTGTATCTTGTCAGGCACTTCCTAAGCTTTTCTCCCTTCTTTTGGGGTCTATTTCCTACAGACTCTATGACTGTGCTAGTCAGTCAAATGTACTCTATATAATTGCTCTGAGAACATTTTCAAAGCTTCCCATGAGATCAGATAAGAATCACTGGAGGTAATTGAAAAAGTTTGAGAAGTTTCCTAGCTTGTTCTAATCTGCCTTCCCTTCTCTGCACCCCTACACCTCTTTTAGAACCAGCATGCCTGTGTGTTTCCTCCTGCTTATGTCTTGTAAGCTCTTGGGCAACAAACATTGAACCTCAGGGATCTCTGAGAGCTCCTGGCAGAGAGCAGAGCACAGGTGAGGCCACGTGCAGAGTCACAGGCAAAGCGGGCTGTGCCAAGTACAACAGTCAATTCGTCCTGAGCGAGGTGTTGGCTAATCTATTAGTGATCCTGCCAAACTCTTGATTGGGCCTGATGAGAGCATGTGCAGGATAAGGACAAGAAAACAATCTTATTCTAGAAAACTGAGATTATAGTTTAGCATTTCGTAGTACTTTAAAAAAAGTATTTATTTATTTGACTATGCTAGATGTTAGTTGCAGCACGTGTTATCTTTGATCACTGTGACATGTGGGATCTTTAGTTGCATCTTGCAGGATCTATTTCCCTGGCCAGGAATTGAACCAGGGTCCCCTGAGCTGGGAGTGCAGTCTTAGCCATTGGACCACCTGGGGAGTCTCATGGTACATTAAAAAAATTGTTTTTAATTGAAGGATAATTGCTTTACAATGTTGTGTTGGTTCCAACAATGTGAATCAGCTATGAGTATCCACATACCCGCTCCCTCCCCTCTATCTCACCTCTATGTCATTCCTGAGCACCAGGCAGGCTCCCCGTGTTATACAGCAACTTCCCACTAGCCATCTGTTTTTTTTTTTTTAATTTTATTTTATATAACTTTACAATATTGTATTGGTTTTGCCATATATCAAAATGAATCTGCCACAGGTATACATGTGTTCCCCATCCTGAACCCTCCTCCCTCCCTCCCTCCCCATACCATCCCTCTGGATCGTCCCAGTGCACCAGCCCCAAGCATCCAGTATCGTGCATCAAACCTGGACTGGCGACTCATTTCATATATGATATTATACATGATTCAATGCCATTCTCCCAAATCATCCCACCCTCTAGCCATCTGTTTTATAGATGGTAATGTATGTATGTCAGTGCTGCTCTCTCAATCCATCCCACCCTCTCCTCCCTCTGCTGTGTCCCCAAGTCCATTCTGTATGTCCATATCTCTATTCCTGCTCTGCAAATAGGTTCATAAATTCTGGTCGTATCACCTCTTACCTGGGTAACTTTGGGCATGTTGTTTAAACCGTCTGTGCCTCAGTGTTCTTTCTGAGAATATTGAAAAAAAAATTAAGTTATTATCTTCAAGCATAGTTGTGAGGATTTAAAGATGAAAATCCATGGGAATTCCCTGGCAGTCCAGTGGTTAGGACTCGGCGCTTTCTCCATAAAGCTCCCAGGCTTGATTCCCTGGTCAGGGACCTAGGATCCCACAAACCTTGTGATGTGGCAAAACAAAACAAAACAAAAAGCAGCAACAGCAACAAAAGAAGAGAGAGAAATCCATGTAACCTGAATTGTTAGGCAAGGCTCAATCAGGTATCTGTGTGCGAGGCACTGTAGAGCGGTGATATAAGTATAGAGATAAGATCTAATCTCTACCTGTGTAAAGTGACAAGTCAGGAGTTCTTAACTTGAGGTTCATGGACCCTCCAGGCTGGGTAATAGAAACCAGTTCTCTAAAAATAGTGCTTGACACATAAGAAGTATTCAATTACTGTTAATTGTTTTTGAACAATTGATACTTAAAAAATATAATTCTTACTCTTTTAATGTTTAAGTGCTAAGAAATCTGATTTTTAAGTTTAAATTTTAATTTTATATCCAAGTACAATTTTTTCCTGCCCATTCTGCTCTGTAAAATTTCCATCACATTTTTAATGGAATCATCTATTTTCCCATAATTTCTATATAACTTTGTCTTGGTTCTTGCTTCTCTGTTTCATCTCTTCTCTACTGCTTTGTCAAAGATGGTCTGTAATTTGCTATTTTGAGTGAAGGTGTTCCCAACTTTCAGGTGTGAAGAAAAGTATAAGAGTATGTCTTTGAGTAACTGTCAAGATGATATGGTGCCCTTTCAGTCATCTTCCTGTGGAGAAGGAAATGGCAACCCACTCTAGTGTTCTTGCCTGGAGAATCCCAGGGACAGGGGAGCCTGATGGGCTGCCGTCTATGGGGTCGCACAGAGTCGGACACAACTGAAGTGACTTAGCAGCAGTCATCTTCCTGAAGTCACAGATTTTGTTCTTTAATACTTGACATTCATTTTCATGCAGAATCACACAAGCAATTCACAAATATATGTGTCATTTTAAATAACCTATTACAATGCATGAACAAAAAACAAATTTTTTTTTACACTGCCAGGTCTTAAATAAGGTCTTAATAATTTTTTTTGGATCTTGGACTTCTTTGAGGGTCTGATGAAATCGATTATGTCACCCAAGAAAAACACATATATACAAGCATTTTTGTACAAAAAAATTCTGGTGTCTATTACCCAACATGGAGTGTCCATGAAGCTCAAGTTAAGAACTGACATGTCACTTTTCTCCAGTAGAGATTAGATCTTAACTCTATACATCTATCACAGCTCTACACTGCCTGGCACATAGATACCTGATTGATGCTTATCTATTTGAACTTGACTTCTATGAAGGTGACTTCAAACGTCTGTCTTCAGCTAGGGGCTTTATCTTAAGTGCCAGATACATATACCCAACCATCTTTCCTCCTCAACCCAGTTCTCTACCTCAAAATATCTAAAATGTTAATCAGCTTTCTCTGTGAGAGTATGGATTTGGAGACAAAAATCAATCCATCTAACTCAGCTGGGGGCTTCCCTGCTGGCTCAGCAGTAAAGAATCTGCATGCAATACAGGAGACATGCGTTCAGTCCCCGGGTAAGGAAGATCCCCTGGAGAAGGAAATGGCAACTCACTCCAGTATTCTTGCCTGGGAAATCCCATGGACAGAGGAGCCTGGCAGGCTACAGTCCACGGGGTCACAAAGAGTCAGACATGACTGAGCGGCTAAACAACAACGAGAACAAATACAAGATAGCACTTGCAAAATGCCTTGTCCCACGTGGCCACTACAGAGTACATTCACCTCTCCTGTTGGTATTAGCCTGTATCCATGAATCTGAGCTGGAAACCTTTGTATCATTTTTCAGCTCCTTCTCTCCATTACCCTTATTTTAATTAATTATCAGATCTTAGTGTTTTTACCTCTTTAATACCCTTTGTTTCATTTTCACTCTGGCCTGGTTTAAATTGTCACCATCTTTTGCTTAAATTTTAATACCAGTCTACTAATCAGCTGGGTTCTGGTTTTCCATTCTGTCTTTCTACCAGAAGTTATTTTCCTTTGATCGGAAAGCATAGATATGAATGCATTACTTCCTTGTTTAATGGTCATCAAGCCCTAGGTTTAGCATAAATATTCATGAGCCCAACTCAGACCTGTTGAAAGAACCTGAATCCCAGAACTCCGTATAATTAACAAGGCTCCTAGGTAGTTTTGTAGATCCTCAGATTGGGCAGTGCTGGCCTAACGCAGTGTTTCTCACTTTCCCTGATTCCTCAGTAGCATTTCTTCAAATGTAAATTCCTGGGCTTCCCCCCAAAGGCCAGATTCAGGAGATTTGAGACAGGTCTGGGGCCTGCATAGTCACTCCTCCCCCAAGTGTCTCTGAGGCAGGTGGTCTATGGAACGGTATCCAACCTTTTTGGCACCAGGGACCAGTTTCATGGTACACAGTTTTTCCTTGGACTAGGGTAGGGGCGATGGTTTCAGAGAGATTCAAGCACATTACATTTATTTTGCAATTTATATGTATTATTATTACATCAGCTTCACCTCAGATCATCAGACATTAGATCCTGGAGGTTGGGAACTTCCAGTTTATAGAATCACTCTTGAGCAGCCCTGAACAAAAGGTCTAAGCTTTGGAATCACACCTAAAGCTCTTCACAAACCTTGACTTCATTTTCTCCTCCCTGCCATACATTAGACCCTCAGGAAGGCAGAATTGCGTAGCAGCTAAGAGGCTGAGCACCAGCCTCACACTTCTCTGGGTTCAAATCTAGGCTTTTCTGTTTACCAGGTTTGTGAGCTAATTAAGTGCTTACCTGTATACACCTCATCTTTAATTTAGAGATAATTACACAATTGCTGTTCAATTGTTCACTGACTCTTTGTGATCCCATGGACTATAGCACTCCAGGCTTTCCTGTCCTTCACTATTTCCCAGAGTTTGCTCAAACTCATGTCCAGTGAGCTGGTGATGCCATCCAACCATCTCATCCTCTGTCGTCCCCTTCTCCTCCTGCCCTCAATCTTTGCCAGCATCAGGGTCTTTTCCGATGAGTCGGCTTAGCATCAGGTGGCCAAACATTGGAGCTTCAGCCTCAGCGTCTGTCCTTCCAATAGCTATTCAGGGTTGATTTCCTTTACGATTGATCGGTTTGATCTCCTTGCTGTCCAAGGGATTCTCAAGAGTCTTCTCTAGCACCACAATTCAAAAGTATCAATTCTTCGGTGGTTGCCTGCCAGTTTTGTGCCAAATGTTAAATAAAGATAAAATACGCAGTTCTTCATATAATGTAGTGCATATTATATACCCTGCATAGGGACATCTATTATTATTTGCCACTCATGATCTACACTGTGGATTTGGATGTCTGTCTTCTTCGCTTGGGCTTCCCAGGTGGTGCAATGATAAAAAAAAAAAAAAAAAAAAAAAAAAATGCCTGCCAATGCAACAGACTTAGTAGACTTGGGTTCCATCCCTGAGTGGGGAGATTCTCTAGAGTAGGAAATGGCAACCTACCCCAGTATTCTTGCCTGAGAAATCCAGTAGACATAGGAGCCTGACATGAGTGATCATATACACATACTTCTTTGTTTATACTCTTTCTTCTGACCAGTTTGCCTTCTCTTCACTTTTTCCCTTCTATTTCTATGTTCTTCTAGGCCCAGGATATTTATTACACCTCTTCTAATGTCTTTCTTAATCCATTCTACTTCTCCAACCCCCCATTTAGATAATAATCCTTATTCCCTACTTGTGTTTTGTTAATCACATCATCGTAATTGCTGTCACCTTTCATTACACTCATGCGTATGTTTGCCTCCCTGGCAGGGTGATGAGACCCCTGGACCTGAACACTTTCTCATTCAACTTTGTTATCCAGGCAGCTGGCACAGTCTGTTTCCCAGAGTGGGCTTGCAACAACAGTTTGCTGCATGAATGAAGGTGATAAACATGTGGTGAGCTTTGGGCATGATTCTAAAGTTCAGACCTTTTGACCAGAGCTGTTCAAGGGTGATTGTATAGAGCACCTACATCACAGTATGGATAAAGAACTTGAGAATAGCTATGAAAATACATTTGTAATATTATTTGGAAAATCTTTATTATAATTTTTTCTCATTCCTACAAGTGAGATATTATTCAGTACAATTAATCTCCATGTGTCATTTGGGACTCAAACATTCTTTCTCCTTCCTTCCATCTTGAGGCTTGTGGATACTTGGGTCTTGGCTCTGCCTGTCTCTATTGACCCTACTCCTGTCTGCATAATTTTATTGAACTTGAATACTACACATAGTGCTGGTGAGCTTTGACAACATGTTTACTGGGCAGCTAAGTTCCCAGTTCAAGTCTAGAAAGCCGACCTTTATAAATTTCCATATTTTCTCTCCACATAAACTGCTAGAAGTTTATCTTCACTTCAACTCATAGGGCTCAAGTATTCCTGTACATCCTTTCATGGAGCCAGCTGGGATCTGTAGATATCCAATGCTCTGTGGTTTTAGCCAGTCCACTAGACTGCCTGCTCTTTCTTGCTCTGATCTGTCATCCTCCCTGACCTTTCGGATCTGTCCCCAAAGGGGATTCTATAATCAGATATGAAAAGGTAAAAGCATCAGGTTGCACGGAAATGGAAGCAAGGTGCAACATTTATCCAGAAACACACTTACTCCACCTGAAATATCCTTTCTTTCTTTTGTAGCCCTTTGGTTGCAAAAGGAGCTCCCTTTCTCTCAAGCCAGCTGCTCCTCAGCCTTGGGACAGCTGAAGTGAAGTCCCAGTTTTCTGATTCTGGCAGTGCACTTGACACCATTGCCAGGAACAGAATGATGATGGAAATAATAATTAATAAATGATATGACATTATGGACTCACCAGGGACACTGTGTATTACTAAGCTGGATGGATGAAGAATATGGGTCCCTTAAAGACCTCTTAGAAACCTGGACAACCGTGGTAATGACATCAGCTAAACATTTGAAAAGCAAAGGCCCTTTGTTTCCATTTAAAGGGAAGTGGCTTCAATCTAAAAGGAGATGAAGGCTGAGTTGGCAAGGAAGCCTAGAGCCATGCCAGAGAACAAGGCTAATGCATTCAGGTAGCCCCTCCCTCTCATCTGTAAAGGACCCAAAGGCAGGATTTTTCCTACAGTTGTACAAAGACTCATTGTGGATGAGTCCAACACTACCCAAATGTCATACATTGAATGCATTCTTCCTCTAAGCATCCACTTATTTATTTGGATTTAAATCCCAGGAAAGTGAGAAAAATCAGAGAAGTGCCTAATGGGATGGCATGTGTTGAACTTGCCTCATCATTGAGAGAACTCTGGTTTGCAGGCAAGTCTGGTTCATGTAAAGGCTTCTCAAAAGTGTCTGGGTGGGTTTCAGGTTCCCCTCCTCTTCTTTTTCCTAAACGAGTGGGTTTCACCTGGTTGAAGCAAATAAACACTAAACATTGTTCACTAATCCTGAACATTTTTATTCAGGTCCCAATTTGGTTTCCGGTCATATTGGCCCACAATTTTAGCTGTGGGGTTTCAGCTAAACAACAGCTGGGAGTTGACAGCAAGCCAGCTGCAGCCTGCTAGAGCAAACACTTGAGCTCCTAAATGTATAAAAATGATAAAATGACTAGACATATAGGCTTCTAATTGCACCCAGCAGTCTGCAGCTGGGAAGTCACCAGGAGAAATATATTCTGTGCTGTCATCCAGCAATCATGCACTCCACCCCAACTGAAAAGCACTTCCCTTTCCCCACCCCCAAGATTGCAGCCAAAATGTGAAGTCTAGTTCCAGTTTCAGACAATGTTCGGTACTTATTGAGGATCTGACCCAGCTCCAGGCTTGTAAATCCAGTCAAAGATGGAGCCAGGGTGATGCATCAGTTGAAATTTGACAGGGAAATGACGATAAGCTGATGCTGGAAAATAAGACTCAGATGCATGTCTATGATGAGATCTATGGGGGTCACAACAGTAGCCCCCCAATGCAACAAAAAGCATATGAAGGATTCAGAGCACAGCCTCTTATTTCTTTTATTTGACTTTCCATGGCATCTCCTTCACTCCTGTCTCCTTTCCTCCCCTTTTCCCCCTTCCCTCTGCCCTCCAGGTACATGCCCTCCTTTCTACAAACAACTGCTATGACTCATCACTCTTCTCCATAAGGCCTGTTCCAATGATAGGGGGACGTTCATCTTTCTTGAGCTTCTCTCCAAGCATCAAGGAGGCAACTGTTTCCCTTATGTCAAGTATTCATGCTTTCATTTAAGTTAATTTTCCAAACATTTGTTCTTTTTTTTTTTGACGTTTAAAAAAAAATCTCTTTTTTTCAGATTAAAATTATTTCCATAAATAAGGATAAAGCAAACCCACTTCCTTGAGTCCATTATTTCAGGTGATTGTGATTTCCATGAACATTAGTGTTCCTAAGTATTATTTGAATATTTGCTTCTGTACTTGTGGGAAGTTTCCCTGGTGGCTCAGATGGTAAAGAATTTGCCTGCAATGCAGGAGACCCAGGTTTAATCCCTGGGTCAGGAAGATCCTCTGGAGAAAGAAATTGCAACCCTCTCCAGTATTCTTGCCTGGAGAATTTTCTATGTGATAGAGAATCCTATGGACAGAAGAGCCTGGTGAGCTACAGTCCATGGGGTCACAAAGAATTGGACATGACTGAGTGACTAACAGTTTCACTTTTTGCGGGAAGCTGCTATAGACTTTTCTTGGTAGGAATTTCAGTTTTACTGAATTCTTCCCTTTCCTTCAGATATTCCATTTTCCATTCTTCATTAAAGGCTGGATCATTAGTCATTCTTTCAATGCATAATTTTCTTTCTGGCATTTTATTACCTTGATTGGAGGAAAAAGTAACCAAACTTCCATAGTTTTCTTCTGCTTGAAATTTATCTTTCAAGATGGTTATTTCCCTGGGGATTTAAGAAAACTGAGCAATTTATTTGTTTTCTCCTTTCCTGGAGTACTGATCTCCAACCTGCTGGACTAACTAGTCTTTTTTTTTTTTTTTTTTTTGAGTATTTATTTATTTGGCTCACCAGGCCTTAGTTGTGGCACTCAGATCTTCAGTTGTGGCATGCAAACTCTCGGTTGCAGCATGGGGGATCTAGTTCCCTGGCCAGGGATCAAACCTGAGCCCCCCACCTTGTGAGTATGGAGTCTTAGCCACTGGACCACCAGGAAAGTCCTGCACTAACTAGTCTTAATAGCAGAAAGGCTGAAGGCCAGTGGGGAGAGGATGTGTGACAAAGAGGTCAATAAAGGAAAGTGAATCTGAACTACCCTGGAACATTATCTGGCTGTGTCCTAGGGCCCATGACACCACATTGTCCTGGCTTGTGTACATTCTGTACAGTCAGTCAGTGCCTATGTGCCCAGTTGTGTCTGACTCTCTGCGACCCCATGGACTGTAGCCCGTCAGGCTCCTCTGTCCATGGGATTTTCCAGGAGTGGGTTGCCATTTCCTTCTCCAGGGAATCTTCCTGACCCAGGGATTGAACCTGGGTCTTCTGAATCTTCAGCATTGGCAGGTGGATTCTTTACCACTGAACCTCCTGGAAAGCTATGTATTGTACTAGAGCAACAAAAAAGAAGACATCTTCTATTTTCCTTTGTATCTTTGAGGTCTTGCACAGTACCTGGTCTTTGAAATACACGTAGAAAGAGTGTTTGTGGATTGAACAGTGAATGAATGAACTCCAGTCAAATCTGGCTGAATGTGTTTGTGCTAATGTCCTACATTTGTATATTTGTAAGATTTTTCAAAGTGTTTCCACATATTTCATTTTCTTGATGTGACTATTAGCAAGTTGTCACCTTTTTCTGTACTTTTGTGAATGAACCAGAAAGCCTACAAATACACAACCTATTTTAAACTAAGAATTTAACCAGAAGAGGCCATGGCATGCAAGACTGGATGCTATCCAGTTTGGATACTAGCAAAGAGGTATCCAGCATACCTCTTTGCTGGCCTTTGGGCGGTCTAGATCAGAGGTCAGCAAAACACAACCTGTGAGCCAAATTTGGCCTGTGGTCCACTTTTATAAATAAAGTTTTATCAGAACAGCAGCCATGATCACTTATTACCTCATGTCTTTGACAGCTTTCTGACTACCAGACAGAGGTGGAGAGTGTGAGAGGTGGTTAGGTCTTCCAGGTCTATGCTATTTACTCTCTGAGACTTGGCAGAAAAATTTTGTTGACTGCTGGTCTAGATTTTAATAATTGCAGGATACACGAGTCACTTTGAAGGATGTCAAAAAAGATAGGGGGAATTCTATCCACCTTTGGAACCCATCTGGATTGTTGAATGATATTTCTGACCTATAATCTAATAATACACTTCAAAAGAAAGATCAGAAAGTAAGCACAAGAAAGTAAAGAATGAACAGCAAGAAATCATCCTTTTCAGTCAATTTTTGGGCAATGACATTCTGGGATATACAGGGTTTTTCACTCAGGTCTGTTGTGATATCTCAAAAAGCTCAGTGTAAGGCACTTCCGCTGTTCCACAAGGCAGCTGTGACATCCCAGTGAGCCATCCCAGTCCCCTTCTTATCTCACACTTTCTGTTATCTTTACCCTTGAGCAGTCACTCCAGATGCCTGTTGAAAGTAACCTAATTAGATATGGGTGCCTCTCTTCCCCTTGCATCTCCTGTGGAGTGGGTGTAAGCTGCCTTCACTCTTGAGAACTTAATTTTTTTTTCTCAGTGGATTCCTCAGTAGACTGAACATATGGGACCTCTCACACCTGTAGGCATTATAGCAATTTCCCTCTGATGAGTCCATTTGTAACTCTCTGCTGCTGCTGCTGCTGCTAAGTCGCTTCAGTCGTGTCCGACTCTGTGCGACCCCATAGATGGAAGCTCACCAGGCTCCCCTGTCCCTGGGATTCTCCAGGCAAGAACACTGGAGTGGGTTGCCATTTCCTTCTCTAATGCATGAAAGAGAAAAATGAAAGTGAAGTCGCTCAGTCGTGTCCGACTCTTAGCGACCCCATGGACTGAAGCCTACCAGGATCCTCCGTCCATGGGATTTTCCAGGCAAAAGTACTGGGGTGGGGTGCCATTGCCTTCCCCGAACTCTCTGCTAAGTTACACCAAAGGGTTCCTGTTTTCTTTCTCTCTCCCTTGTTTCTGTTTTTGTAATCTCTGAAAGATTTTGCCACTTGCAGGGCTAAGAAGTCATGAGTTATGTGGCTAGCTGTGGGGAAACTTTTGGATGTGGACAATTTTTTTGACTTTGATAAATCTCAAGGAATTTTTCTAAAGGCAGCTGCTTTTTATTTATCTGCATGACAACGCTAATATTCTAGAACAAGTCCAACGTGAGAATTTGCAATTTACCTCTTTATCCTGGCAGCTTCATTTAGCTTTACTGTTTTTTTTTTTTTTTTTTAATCACTGAGTTAATTACTGGGTTATAGATAAGGAAACTGACTGCAAAGTGATTAAGTGACTTTCAGATCAGAGTTAAATCTTGCAAACAGAATACGGAAATATCCTTTCTCAGAGGCATCTGCTATATTAAAATTGCACAGACTTTGGGATGAGAGGACCTGGGTTCTAAGCACAGCTTCATCAATGACAAACTCTAAGGCTGTGGCTGATTTGCTCCATAACTTCTCTGAGCCTCTTTCCTCTTGTATGAAATCTGGGTGCTCACAGTACTGTGCTCCTCACGGAATTTGAGCATGCATGCTCAGTCACTCAGACATGTCTGGCTCTTCGTGACCCCATGGACTGTAGCCCACTAGGCTTCTCTGTCGGTGGGATTTTCCCAGGCAAGAATACTGATATGGGTTGGCATTTCCTTCTCCAGAATATCTTCCCCACCAGGGATTGAACCTGCAGCTCCTGGCAGGAAAATGCTTTACCACTGAGTCACCTTGGAAGCTCTCACTGAATTTAATTCTGTTCTATTCAATGTGACAACATTTCATTGAGCATATACTCCTTCTAGGCTCTTTGCCTAGCACTGTAGTTATGCATGAGAGGGTAACAGGCAGAAAGGCTAGGGGTCTCCAAATGGAGGAAATAGACTGCAAGAGTCAGATGTTCTTTTATCTCTCTCTAAAGTGGCAGGAGGAAACAAACTACAGTGTCAGATACTTTCCCCTTCTCTGCCTTATGATCCAGCAATCCCACTGCTGGGCATACACACCGAGAAAATCAGAATTGAAAGAGACACGTGTACCCCAATATTCAGAGCAGCACTGTTTACAATAGCCAGGACTTGGAAGCAACCTAGATGTCCATCCACAGATGAATGGATAAAGAAAGCTGTGGTACATATACACAATGGAGTATTACTCAGCCGTTAAAAAGAATACATTTGAATCAGTTCTAATGAGGTGGATGAAACTGGAGCCTATTATACAGAGTGAAGTAAGCCAGAAAGGAAAACACCAATACAGTACACTAATGCATATATATGGAATTTAGAAAGATGGTAACAATAACCCTGTTTACGAGACAGCAAAAGAGACGCTGATGTATAGAACAGTCTTTTGGACTCTGAGAGAGGGAGAGGGTGGGATGATTTGGGAGAATAGCATTGAAATATGTATAATATCATATCTGAAACGAGTCGCCAGTTCAGGTACGATGCCTGATAACGGATGCCTGGGACTGGTGCACTGGGACGACCCAGAGGGATGGTATGGGGAGGGAGGAGGGAGGACGGTTCAGGATGGGGAACACATGTATACTTGTGGCGGATCCATCTTGATGAATGGCAAAAGCAATACAATATTGTAAAGTTAAGCAAAATAAAACTAAAAAAAAATAAAGCAATGGGGGTACTTTAGCTAGATCATCTGAGCTGAAATGCTGATACTGATACATGGTGTCAAAGGTTATTACAGCTTCTGTTGCAATTATTTTATCTTCTTCATCTGAATTTCTCTTAACAAAATACTGCTATTTAAAAAATAAATAAATAAAAAGAGGTTTCTTTTAAAATTCCGTGTTGCCATGATGACACCTGGTTTCACCTGAACTTAACTTTTCTCAAACCTTGAGCTAACGTGCATTTTTCATGTGGAAATGTTTTTCTTAAGCTATGACAATGAACTATGTATTTATCCTAGACTCTGTCTTTCTTCAAATTGATTCTGCTTAAGACTCAGACCCTATAAGGGCTCAACAAACCAGTAGGTTTTACTCATATATTGTTCTTCTACTCTATGTTACATCATCTATGTTAGCATCACTATGAGCAAAGCTAGTGGAGGTGATGGAATTCCAGTTGAGCTATTTCAAATCTTAAAAGATTATGCTGTGGAAGTGCTACACTCAATATGCCAGCAAATTTGGAAAACTCAGCAGTGGCCACAGGCCTGGAAAAGGTCAGTTTTCATTCCAATCCCAAAGAAAGGCAATGCTAAAGAATGCTCAAACTACTACACAATTGTACTAATCTCACATGATAGTAAAGTAATGCTCTAAATTCCCCAAGCCAGGCTTCAGTAGTACATGAACCATGAACTTCCAGATGTTCAAGCTGGATTTAGAAAAGGCAGAGGAACCAGAGATCAAATTGCCAACATCCACTGGATCATCAAAAAAGCAAGAGAATTCCAGAAAAACATCTACTTCTGCTTTATTGACTATACCAAAGCCTTTGACTGTGTGGATCACAACAAGCTGGAAAGTTTGTCAAGAAGTGGGAATAGCAGACCACCTGATCTGCCCCTTGAGAAATATATATGCAGGTCAGGAAACAACAGTTAGAACTGGACATGGAACAACAGACTGGTTCCAAATAGGGAAAGGAGTACTTAAAGGCTGTATATTGTCATCCTGCTTATTTAACTTATATGCAGAGTACATAATGGGAAATGCTGGGCTGGATGAAGCACAAGATGGAATCAAGATTGCTGAGAGAAATATCAATAATTTCAGATACGCAGATGACACCACCCTTATGGCAGAAAGTGAAGAAGAACTAAAGAGCCTCTTGATGAAAGTGAAAGAAGAGAGTGAAAAAATTGGCTTAAAATTCAACATTCAGAAAACTAAGATCATGGCATCTAGCTTCCATCACTTCATGGCAGAAGATGGGTAAACAGTGGAAACAGTGACAGACTTTATTTTGGGGGGGCTCCAAAGTCACTGCAGATGGTGATTGCAGCCATGAAATTAAAAGATGCTTACTCCTTGGAAGAAAATTTATGACCAACCTAGACAGCATGTTAAAAAGCAGAGACATTACTTTGCCAACAAAGGTCCATGTAGTCAAAGCTGTGGTTTTTCCAATAGTCATGTATTGATGTGTTTGACTATAAAGAAAGCTGAGTGCCAAAGAATTGATGCTTTTGAACTGTGGTGTTGGAGAAGACTCGTGAAGGTCCCTTGGACTGCAAGGAGGTCCAACCAGTCCATCCTAAAGGAAATCAGTCCTGACTATTCATTGGAAGGACTGATGCTGAAGTTGAAACTCCAATGCTTTGGCCACCTGATGTGAAAAACTGACTCATTTGAAAAGACCCTGATTCTGGGAAAGATTAAAGGCAGGAGGAGAAGGGGACCTCAGAGGATGAGATGGTTGGATGGCATCACTGACTCAATGGACATGAGTTTACTCCTGGAGTAAACTCTGGTAGTTGGTGAGGGACAGGGAGGCCTGTTGTGCTGCAGTCCATGGGGTCACAGAGTCGGACATGACTGAGAGACTGAATTGAACTTTATCTATGTTAATGAAACTGTATATTTACTTGGAAACCTGCTTTTCTTCAAGATTCATGTCAATAATTTTATGGCCTGGAATGACTCACTTTGTGCCAATGTTGTCTCAAAATGCATGTTTGGGGTGAGGGGCCTGGTGTCAGTCTCTGAGTTTTGAGACATTCCTTTAATTAGCAGCCTGCAGGTAGCTATATAACATCCAGATAAAGACTAGCAGGGGGGCACTTTTTCTGCCCCATTCTGATGTCTATATCAGAAGACTTCTTTTTTATACTTTAATAAAACTTTATTGCAGAAAAGCTGTGAGCAATCAAGACTTGTCACTGGCCCCAGATTGAATTCCTCTCCTCTGGAGGCCAATAATCCCAGCGTCTTTCACAGCTCAGCAACAACCTTTCATTAATCAATATAATCATGTCTCCTTACCAGTTTAATGTGTACTGGAGATTCAGATACATATGAAGATGGTTTTAATATAATTTGGTATGAATCATATGAGATATAGTCTGGGTTCTACATGGATATTTTGCTCTGTCTGAGTGTCCAGGAAAACATACTCTGAGACATGGTACCACAGCTGTGATTGAAGTAATGTCATCATGCTAAAATAGAAAAGAAAGATTATTTAGATGGCAACACTAGCATGAGAGAAAGTAGGGTAGCATGAAACCACCTTGTTTATGTAGAAAACTGCAAGAGGTTTATTAGTGGTCCCCATAAATTTGAGGTTCTTAATTTCATTGTGGAAGAATTTAGAGACAAAGTGATAGGTAAGAAGTAAATTTATGTAGAGAGAAATATACTCCACAGATACTGTGTGCCATCTCAGAATGTGATATCTTTCAAAATGTGGCATGGTTAGTTTTGATGGGCTGGATAATTTTATAGGTTAATAAATAGGAAGATTATTCCAATTATTTGGGTAAAGGGGCAAAGATTTCCAGGAATTGGGCCACTGCCCACTTTTTGGCATTTGATGGTTGGCCTTAGGACAGGGGAGCCTGGTGGGAGGCCGTCTATGGGTTCGCACAGAGTCGGACACGACTGAGCTACTTCACTTTCACTTTCAGAACTGTCATGGTGCTGGAGTGTGTGTCATTTAGCATGCTAATGTATTATAATGAGTGTATAATGAGATTCAAAGCCTAGTGGAAGTCAAATTTTCTACCATTTTGATCCATTTGGTCCCAATCAGTTTTTGGTGTCCTTTGGCTATTTCCTTCTTTAAAGGCTGTGCGCTGCCCCTTCCCTCTTGTTTCAGTAGTATGTGGCAGGGTATGTGGTTGGAGGTACATTTAGGAACCAGGATATGAAGGGCTTTGTAAGATTTGCCAAGAAGTCCCAACTTAATCCAAAGAGCTCTGGGGAACCAGTGACGTTTCCAGGCATGGAAATAACACGATGGTGCGTATCTGATTAAACATTATTTGTGGGGGTCCTTTGGAGAAGACAATGGTACCCCACTCCAGTACTCTTGCCTGGAAAACCCCATGGATGGAGGAGCCTGGTGGGCTGCAGTCCATGAGGTTGCTAAGAGTTGGACACAACCGAGCGACTTCACTTTCACTTTTCACTTTACTGCATTGGAGAAGGAAATGGCAACCCACTCCAGTGTTCTTGCCTGGAGAATCCCAGGGATGGGGGAGCCTGGTGGGCTGCTGTCTCTGGGGTAGCACAGAGTTGGACATGACTGAAGCGACTTAGCAGCAACAGCAGCAGCAATGGGGGTCCTTCTTCAAGGACGGCCAGTTTTAAAGCTATATGATAACCTTTTCAGCTTCCAATGAAAGGATTATAGCAGATCTGTGACAAGAGTCGAGAGAAGGAAGGTAGTTTCCAGAAGTCATAAATATAATCATTAGGGGGAGAGAAGTTGATTGGATGTGGCCAGTGAAGAAGAAGGGTATATCTATACTGGTCATAAGCTCAACTAACGTGAGTAAAAGCATTGTGCAAACTATAAATCACATGTGTGAACACTAAGTATCTTCAGCCATGTCTGATTCTGTGTGACCCTATGGCCTGCAGCCTGCCAGGCTCCTCTGTCCATGGGGTTCTCCAGGCATGAATACTGGAGCGGATTGCCATTTCCTCCTCCAAGGGATCTTCCCAACACAGCAACTGAGCTCACATCTCCTGCATTGGCAGGTGAATTCTTTACCAATGGGCCACCTGGGAAGCAGAATGAGACTGTATGACATGCTAAATCTGGACTTTGATAAAAGCAATGAGAAACTATCCAAATGAGTTTTTAAGCAAGTATGGGTTAAGATAAAACTATGTATTTTAGAAAAATCATTTTGATGCCACTATGGAGAGGATGAAGAAGATGAAAGAAGAGGGAGGGGACATATGTACATTTATGGCTAATTTGGGCTTCCCTGATGGCTCAGTCGGTAAAGAATCTGCCTGCAATGTGGGAGACCTGGCTTCAATCCCTGGCTTGGGAAGATCCCCTGGAGGAGAGCATGGAAACCCACTCCGGTATTCCTACCTGGAGAATCCCCATGGACAGAGGAGCCTGGCAGGCTGCAGTCCAAGCGGTTGCAAAGAGTCAGACATGACTGAATGAATAAGCACAGCACATGGCTAATTCATGTTGTGTTATGACAAAAATCAAACCAATATTGTAAAGCACTCATCAGTAAATTAAAAATGAATAAGTACAATTGAAAAAAAAAGATTGGAAGAAGGCAGTTTCTAGGTAAGGGATAGTAGAAGCATGGACTAGTGTGATAGAAGTGGAGATCAAGTGGGACTAATGTTTAAGAGAGTAGAGATAACAAGCTGACCAGGGATTGTAGGGAGAGCAGGATATGAGGAATCACTTGGTTTTCTGTCTGGCCATTGTGGAGAGAGCAGAACTAAAGATGGAGACTATAAGTAGAGGAGTTAGAGAGGAAGAAAGAGCTTGAGGGAAGGGCCTGGAGAGACATTTAGAAGGCATGTGGAGCAAGATACATGGGTGGAATGTGGATGGTGGGCAAGGGAGAGAAACTGAGGATGCCTCGAATATTCGAAAGGATGATGGCTTCATTTTTAAAGCAGGATAACCTTTCATCAGGTGGAGCCTCCTGGCTCCTTGAGAATCAGGAGAGTGCCTTGAACCCACCTTCCTAATTTATAGAAGTTTGAAAGTTCCCCAATATTTCCAAGATTTCATGATGCTTCAGTTATCAGGATTTCTTGAGGAATGAATTTTTACACAATATTTAGCCATATGTGAAACTATTCCTTTCACTTATTCTTGTAAAAACACACTCTCGTTATTGCCCTCACAGACACACACACCTACAGGCAGAGTAGTTGCTCACTGACACCCCAGCCCTTGGGACCTTGGGGCAGGAGGTGAGGGGTGGGGAAACATCACTTTTTACTCCCAAGCATTTATCGAGTATTTCTTATACAAAATATATTAGTTACTGGCTGTAGAAGGACTGGAGAAGGCAATGGCACCCCACTCCAGTACTCTTGCCTGGAAAATCCCATGGACAGAGAAGCCTGGTAGGCTGCAGTCCATGGGATCGCGAAGAGTCAGACACAACTGAAGGGACTTAGCAGCAGCAGCAGCAGCAGCAGCAGCAGCAATAGGATTGTGGGCTTCCCAGGTCGCACTAGTTGTAAAGAACTCTCCTACCAATGCAGGAGACATGAGATGCAGGTTTGATCTTTGAGTCAGCAAGATTCCCTGAAGGAGGGCATGGCAAGCCACAGTATTCTTGCCTGGGGAATCCCATGGACAGAGAGCCTGGCAGGCTATGGTTCACAAGTTCATGAAGAGTCGGACACAACTGGAGCAAATTAGCATGCACGTAGGTAGATTATAATTGACCACTGTGTGGTAAATACAGGACAGAGTTGGTGCAGGGGTCATGTTAATAACAGAGGAGAACTGGTTTTATTATAAGTCAGTTTCATTTGACATGCTTATGGAACATCAAGGTCATTCCTAGGGTTGCAGGTAATCTCACTCCTCCTAGAAGATGCTTCCTATAAAGAGTTCAGTTCAGTTGCTCAGTTGTGTCTGACTTTTATGACCCCATGGACTGCAGCCCACCAGTCCTCCCTGTCCATCACCAACTCCCGGAGTTTACTCAAACTCTCAAACTCATGTCCATCGAGTCGGTGATGCCATCCAACCATCTCATCCTCTGTCGTCCCCCTCTCCTCCTGCCTTCAATCTTTCCAAGTATCAGGGTCTTTTCAAATGAGTCAGCTCTTTGCTGGCCAAAGTATTGGAGTTTCAGCTTCAACATCAGTCCTTCCAATGAATACTCAGGACTGATCTCCTTTAGGATGGACTGGTTTGATCTCCTTGCAGTCCAAGGGACTCTCAAGAGTCTTCTCCAGCACTACAGTTCAAAAGCATTAATTCTTTGGCGTTCAGCTTTCTTTATAGTCCAACTCTCACATCCAAACATGACCACTGGGAAAACCATAGCCTTGACTAGATGGACCTTTGTTGGCAAAGTAATGGCTCTGTTTTTAATATACTGTCTAGGCTAGTCATAACTTTCCTGCCAATTTTAATTTCATGGCTGCAATCACCATCTGCAGTAATTTTGCTGCTGCTGCTGCTAAGTTGCTTCAGTCATGTCCAACTCTGCAACCCCTGAGACGGCAGCCCACCAGGCTCCCCCGTCCCTGGGATTCTGCAGGCAGGAACACTGGAGTGGGTTGCCATTTCCTTCTCCAGCAGTGATTTTTGAGCCCCCAAAATAAAATCTGTCACTGTTTCCACTGTTTCCCCATCTATTTGCTGTGAAGTGACGGGGCCAGATGCCATGATCTTAGTTTTCTGAATGTTGAGTTTTAAGCCAACTTTTTCACTCTCCTCTTTCACTTTCATCAAGAGTCTCTTTAGTTCTTCTTCATGTTCTGCCATAAAGGTGGTGTCATCTGCATGTCTGAGGTTATTGATATTTCTCCCAGCAATCTTGATTCCATCTTGTGCTTCATCCAGCCCAGCATTTCCCATGATGTCCTCTGCATATAAATTAAATAAGCAGGGTGATGATATATAGCCTTGATGCACTACTTTTCCTATTTGGAACCAGTCTGTTGTTCCACGTCCAGTTCTAACTGTTGCTTCCTGACCTGCATATAGATTTCTCAAGTGGCAGGTCAGGTGGTCTGGTATTCCCATCTCTTGAAGAACTTTCCAGCTTGTTGTGATCCACACAGTCAAAGGCTTTGGTATAGTCAATACCAGAAGTAGATGTTTTTCTGGAGCTCTCTTGGTTTTTTGATGAGCCAGAGGATTTTCGAGATTTAATTTCTGGTTCCTCTGCCTTTTTTAAAACTAGCTTGGACATCTGCAATTTCACAGTTCACGTATTGTTGAGGACTGGCTTGAAGAATTTTGAGCATTACTTTACTAGCATGTGAGATGAGTGCAATTGTGCGGTAGTTTGAACATTCTTTGGCATTGCCTTTCTTAGGGGTTGGAATGAAAACTGACATTTTCCAGTCCTGTGGCCACTGCTGAGTTTTCCAAATTTGCTGGCATATTGAGTGCAGCACTTTCACAGGATCATCTTTTAAGATTTGAAATAGCTCAACTGGAATTCCATCACCTCCACTAGCTTTGTTCATAGTGATGCTTCCTAAAGCCCACTTGACTTCACATTCCAGGATGTCTGGCTCTAGGTCAGTGATCACACCATCGTGATTATCTGGGTCATGAAGATCTTTTTGTACAGTTCTTATGTGTATTCTTGCCATCTCTTAATATCTTCTGTTTCTGTTAAGTCCCTACCATTTCTGTCCTTTATTGAGCCCACCTTTGCAAGAAATGTTCCCTTGGTATCTCTAGTTTTCTTGAAGAAATCTCTAGTCTTTACCATTCTATTGTTTTCCTCTATTTCTTTGCACTGATCACTGAGGAAGGCTTTCTTATCTTTCCTTGCTATTCTTCGGAACTCTGCATTCAAATGGGAATATCTTTCCTTCTCTCCTTTGCTTTTTGCTTCTCTTCTTCTCCCAGCTATTTGTAAGGCCTCCTCAGACAGCCATTTTGCTTTTCTTTTTCTTGGGGATGGTCTTGATCCCTGTCTCCTGTACAATGTCATGAACCTCCATCCATAGTTCATCAGGCACTCTATCAGATCTAGTCCTTTAAATCTATTTCTCTCTTCCACTGTGTAATCATAAGGGATTTGATTTAGGTCATACGTGAATGATCTAGTGGTTTTCCCTACTTTCTTTGAGTCTGAGTTTGGCAATAAGGAGTTCATGATCTGAACCACAGTCATCTCCCACTCTTGTTTTTGCTGACTGTATAGAGCTTCTCCGTCTTTGGCTGCAAACAATATAATCAGTCTGATTTTGGTGTTGACCATCTGGTCATGTCCATGTGTACAGTCTTCTCTTGCGCTGTTGGAAGAGGGTGTTTGCTATGACCAGTGTGTTCTCGTGGCAAAACTATGAAGTGTGGTTTATATTCACACCTAAAGGACATTGACTGTTGAGTATGGTCATTTCCCCTCCTCCATTTCTTTTTCCCAGGCTGATTTTATAGATTCTGCAGGATAATACTATGCTGGAGGGTTTATGTGTCAGTTTGGGGTTGAGGATCTCAGTGTGTCCTAGTGGGCTGTTAAGGAGAAGGAGACTGAGGTTCTAATGCAGGGTAGGTAGTTTACACAATTAAAATTCCCAGTTCTATTGTCACAGGCTGCACTTTTATCCTGCTAGCTGTCTCAAAGGTCTATGCCATTGATCACAAAGTTAAACAGGTATGACCCCCAAAAGTCTATTACCACCGTGGGAATGTCAGCCTGCCACTGCATCAGTGCACTCATTAGCCATGAAAATTCTTGAGTGTTGGCCTGATTCTTATGGCTGGGGTAATAGGGTCAGGAACCTTTTACTCGGGGGAAAAAAAAAAAACAACCAACAACTCATGAAAGCTAGTTTAAGTCAAAATGAGACTCAATGCTTTTTTATCAGAAAAATACAAGGGGAAATTAGACTTTATCTCCTCTCCCTTCCCTTTGTTTTCAGTTATGCTTCCTAGATGGTAGAAGATTATTACCACAAGCATCAACTTTATATAGACTTTTGGTACTCAGGGTTTCCAGATAGGGTTCTTATTCCATGACAGTTTCAACAGTAATCCTCGGGAAAGCTTTGATGGACACAGCTTGAGTCATTTGCATTTCCATTAATGAATCAGTGTGTATGAGGGGACGTGACATGCTGATTGGTTATACCCAGGTCATTTCTTCACTGACCTTGAAGAAATAATGGGTCACCCAACACATACGGGATTTATGCTTTGTAGTCTGATAACTAGGAGCCAACCCTGGTAGAAGTGGGATCCAATATTTGCACCTTACTCAGCATCTGTAAAATCTTGTCTTAGGCACTAGATCATATCCCCAAGCAGCTTAATGGGATCCAGCAGTGAGACTCTTTACAGATGCTGCAGTGTCATAACTACCTGAGTATAGACATCAGCACTGCATGGTTGTGGCTCTGGGATCTCATCATCTTCCTCAGTTAATTATTTTATTTGGAACTGCTCTCGCTTTTTAACAATACATAGTTTGTTCTTTACTCTGGAGCACTGATATTTAAAAAAATAAGTCATAATAATTCTCATTTCATGTAAATATAGCAGAATTCCTGCTTGTTTTAGGAAATAATTCAGACATAAATAATGCATAGAGAATAATGTAAGGAACAAACGTAAAGCTAATGTAATGCTATTTAATGAATTTTAACACTTTTATATATTTGCCTCAGGGTTTATGTTAAAACAAAAACAATATTTTGGATAAGGGTTATAGCCCTCTTGTATCCAGTCAAATTTAATTTCTATCCTTTCTTCTCCAAAGTTATGACTATCCCAAATCTAATGTTAGTCTATCATCTATCTATATATCTGTCTATCATCTATCTATTTTGCTTTAAGGTTTTCTCTTTGCTTTCTTTGGGCAATTTTTCTATACCTGTGTATGGCTAATTTGGGCTTCCTGGTGACTCAGACGGTAAAGAGTCTGCCTGCAACGTTGGAGACCCCAGGTTCAACCCCTGGGTCTGGAAGATCCCTGGAGAAGGGAATAGCTACCCACTATAGTTTTCTTGCTGGGAGAATTCCATGGACAGAAGAGCCTGGTGGGCTACAGTCCGTGGAGTTAAAAAGAATGACTTGACTCAGTGACTAACACTATCACTTTCATTTCATGGCTAATTTACACTGTGTTTTAGAAAGTGATAATTAAAGTTCCCCATTAATTAAAAGCACACGCACACACACACACACACACACACACACGGTAGAAAAACTACCCTAAAATTTTAAAACATCAAAAACAAAAACAGTACCTATAATATAACTTTTTTTAGTGAGCCATAGCTTTTGTAAGATGTTTATTTAAAGAACAAATTCCCACTGTGATTGTGATCTGTCAATTTCTGCTTTTAAATATTTTTGCTTTTGTATTTTGAAGTGATGCTATAAGGGTACAAACATTCATGGTGGTGAGAATACCTTGGTGCAGTGTTTCTTTAAGGATTATATTGTGTTTCTCTTCATCCACATTAACAATTTTACTTTGAAAAATTATTGTGTAGTAGAAGGCAATGGCACCCCACCCCAGTACTTTTGCCTGGAAAGTCCCATGGATGGAGAATCCTGGTAGGCTCCAGTCCATGGGGTCGCTAAGAGCCGGACACGACTGGGCGACTTCACTTTCACTTTTCAC
This sequence comes from Tragelaphus eurycerus, assembly GCA_935064755.1. Lineage (NCBI taxonomy): Eukaryota > Metazoa > Chordata > Mammalia > Artiodactyla > Bovidae > Tragelaphus > Tragelaphus eurycerus. Next base: position 2,485,695 of record CAKXYN010000075.1, on the reverse strand, counting down.
TTTCATGCATTGGAGAAGGAAATGGCAACTCACTCCAGTATTCTTGCCTGGAGAATCCCAGGGACGGGGGAGCCTGGTGAGCTTCCGTCTATGGGGTCGCACAGAGTCGGACACGACTGAAGTGACTTAGCAGCAGCAGCAGCAGTAGTTATTAGAGATTTTTCTAATTTACTAGTCTTTTTTTCTATGTAGTTTGGAACTTGCTGATCATTTTTCTTTACCCGTTTCATTATTTTTTTTTAAATCCCTTTTTTGTGTATTCCATTAATTTTTCTCTGAACTTACTCCATCCTCCTCCTACTCCCTTGACCCTTGATTTCAACAAACCTGTTTTTATTTTAATTCACCTTGTTTTTTAAAGCATAACTTTACAAAAGATTTTTGGCAAGCATTATTATATTTGCATATAGTTTATGATTTACATAATTATATCTTTAACCCATGAGTTGGTTAGATTCTGTTTTTAGGTGTCAGATATTAGAGGTGGTTATCACTGTTGGAGTAATTTGTTTTGTAAATTATAATTTGATGTTTGTTTTCCATTGCATGGTGTCTCAGTTCCACTGTGGTCAGGGGAACTGGACTCTGTGAAGGTAACTTTTTGATATTTTTTGAGATTTCTTTGTGACATAGTTCCTGGCGAATTTTTATAGATATTCAACATTTTGTATAAAGATGGGCATAGTCTCTGTTGGAAATATAATTATTTAAGAACAAGCTTTTATCACACTATTTTAATTTTATCCACCTTTCTATTTTCTCTTCTTCCATATGATCTGCTTTTTTTAAAGTTTATTTAAAAACTATTAGTTGTTCTTAGACCTATTTTACCCTATTCAATGTTTTTGCCTCAAACACTGTCCCCCATCACAATATTAGTATTGCTAAGTCAGATGAAAATAGTGATCCCTTTTTTTTTTCATATAATTTTCATTTTTAATCTTTCTCTGGTAATTTCTTTTAAGTGTTCATCTTCTAAAGATAATATAGCAGATTTTTTCCTTTGGGTTGTTTGGTTTTAGAAAATTCAATACATAGTACTGTCTTTTAATAGATCATTTAATTTTTTATGTAATCTGAGCATTGAGTTTCAATTAATTCCTTCCATCTTACCTTGAACTATCTATTGAATATTTTTTGTTTGCTTACTTTTTAAAATCTCACATTTCCTGCTTCTGTTAACTTATAAATTTTAAAATATTCCTTTGTTTTTCCCCTTTGCCAGACTGTAAACTACTAATTATATTTTTATTGGGCTTGTAAATTTCTCCTAGTTAAAAAAAATATTGATGTACATGGAGAAGGGGGCTTCCCTGGTGGCTCAGCTGGTAAAGAATCTGTCTGCAATGCGGGAGAACTGGGTTTGGACTTGGATTGGGAAGATCCTCTGGAGAAGGGAATGGTTACCCACTCCAGTATTCTAGCCTGGAGAATTCCATGGACCTTATAGTCCATGGAGTCGCGAAGAGTCTGATACCACTGAGTGACTTTCACTTGGATGACATGGAGAAGAAAATAGCAATCCTCTCCAGTACTCTTGCCTGGGAAATCGCATGAATAGAGGAGCCTGGTAGGCTATGGTCCATGGGGTATCAAAAAGGCTGGACATGACTCAGTGACTAAACAAACGGACAGAGATAGGTCCCAGGTACGCTTCATCCAGCATCCCCCAATGGTAACAACTCCAGTACATCATCACACCAGGCTATTGACAAATATATAGACAGACAGACAGATAGATAGATCAATAGATATACAATTGGCATACAGGAAATTGCACAGAACAAAAATTAATTTATCACAGAATTAACATTCATGTGACTGCCATACAAGAAATAAAACATTTGCAATATTTCAAAATCACTAAGTATTAATATATTTTTAAAGGTAAATCTTTAGAGTTAATTAAGTTTCTTAAATTAGCTAAAGTTAGGCCTAGATCTGATAGATAGAGTGCCTGATGAACTATGGAATGAGGTTCATGACATTGTACAGGAGACAGGGATCAAGACCATCCTCATGGAAAAGAAATGCAAAAAAGCAAAATGGCTGTCTGGGGAGGCCTTACAAATAGCTGTGAAAAGAAGAGAAGCAAAAAGCAAAGGAGAAAAGGAAAGATATAAGCATCTGAATGCAGAGTTCCAAAGAATAGCAAGAAGAGATAAGAAAGCCTTCTTCAGTGATCAATGCAAAGAAATAGAGGAAAACAACAGGATAGGAAAGACTAGGGATCTCTTCAAGAAAATCAGAGATATCAAAGGAACATTTCATGCAAAGATGGGCTTGATAAAGGACAGAAATGGTATGGACCTAACAGAAGCAGAAGATATTAAGAAGAGGTGGCAAGAATACACAGAAGAACTGTACAAAAAAGATCTTCATGACCCAGATATTCATGATGATGTGATCACTGACCTAGAGCCAGACATACTGGAATGTGAAGTCAGGTGGGCCTTAGAAAGCATCACTACCCACAAAGCTAGTGGAGGTGATGGAATTCCAATTGAGCTATTCCAAATCCTGAAAGATGATGCTGTGGAAGTGCTCCACTCAATATGGCACCAAATTTGGAAAACTCAGCAGTGGCCCCAGGACTGGAAAAGGCCTGTTTTCATTCCAATCCCAAAGAAAGGCAATGCCAAAGAATGCTCAAACTACCGCACAATTATACTCATCTCACATGCTAGTAAAGTAATGCTCAAAATTCTCCAAGCCAGGCTTCAGCAATATGTGAACCGTGAACTTCCTGATGTTCAAGCTGGTTTTAGAAAAGGCAGAGGAACCAGAGATCAAATTGCCAACATCCGCTGGATCATGGAAAAAGCAAGAGAGTTCCAGAAAAACATCTATTTCTGCTTTATTGATTATGCCAAAGCCTTTGACTGTGTAGATCACAATAAACTGTGGAAAATTCTGAAAGAGATGGGGATACCAGACCACCTGATCTGCCTCTTAAGAAATCTGTATGCAGGTCAGGAAGCAACAGTTAGAACTGGTCATGGAACAACAGACTGATTCCAAATAGGAAAAGGAGTATGTCAAGGCTGTATATTGTCATCCTGTTTATTTAACTTATATGCAGAAAGTTTATGTAACTTATATACATCATGAGAAATGCTGGACTGGAAGAAACACAAGTTGGAATCAAGATTGCTGGGAGAAATATCAATAACCTCAGATATGCAGATGACACCACCCTTATGGCAGAAAGTGAAGAGAAACCCAAAAGCCTCTTGATGAAAGTGAAAGTGGAGAGTGAAAAGGTTGGCTTAAAGCTCAACATTCAGAAAATGAAGATCATGGCCTCTGGTCCCATCATTTCATGGGAAATAGATGGCGAAACAGTGTCAGACTTTATTTTTCTGGGCTCCAAAATCACTACAGATGATGACTGCAGCCATGAAATTAAAAGACGCTTACTCCTTGGAAGGAAAGTTATTACCAACCTAGATAGCATATTCAAAAGCAGAGACATTACTTTGCCAACAAAGGTTCGTCTAGTCAAGGTTATGGTTTTTCCTGTGATCGTGTATGGGTGTGATAGCTGGACTGTGAAGAAGGCTCAGCGCCAAAGAATTGATGCTTTGAACTGTGGTGTTGGAGAAGACTCTTGAGAGTCCCTTGGACTGCAAGGAGATCCAACCAGTCCATTCTGAAGGAGATCAGCCCTGGGATTTCCTTGGAAGGAATGATGCTAAAGCTGAAACTCCAGTATTTTGGCCACCTCATGCCAAGAGTTGACTCATTGGAGAAGACTCTGATGCTGGGAGGGATTGAGGGCAAGAGGAGAAGGGGATGACAGAGGATGAGGCTGGATGGTATCACAGACTCGATGAATGTGAATCTCAGTGACCTCCGGGAGTTGGTGATGGACAGGGAGGCCTGGCGTGTTGCGGTTCATGGGGTGGCAAAGAGTCAGACATGACTGAGCAACTGATCTGATCTGCTGCAGTATCTCTATACTTTCTCCAGTGTGATGAGGACATTAGCAAACCTAACTAGTCATTAAACTCTTTCCCACCTTCTTTGATGTTGTTTTAATTTTAATTTTACTTATTTGAGACAGTGAAATTCAGCTATTTGAATCTGGCAAGTTGCATAAATTTGCCAATTGTATCTTATTGTGTATTTGTTTTTGTTGTTGTTGCTGTTATTATTATTGTTTGTTTTGTACTAAAATACAGCTTCTGGTGGCTCTTTCCATACTGATTTATGGAAATCATAAATCAGTGTGAGCTTATGGATTTATCGTAAATCAGCACCCCACTCCAGTGTTTTTGCTTGGAGAATCCCAGGGTTGGGGGAGCCTGGTGGGCTGCCATCTATGGGGTCACACAGAGTCAAACACGACTGAAGCGACATAGCAGCAGCAGCAGCTTACTAAACTGTAAGCTTCATTTTATGTCTGCAAATGGCTTCACTTCATTTTCACTTGAATGATACTTTATCCAGATATAAAATTCTAGTTTGACCATTGTGTTCCCTCACCTTTTTGAAATGTTTTCTGTTTTGGCTTCAGGTTTTCATTATGAATAAAGTTAAAATTATTCACAATATAATTATTATTCCTTTTAAGGAAATTTATCTTTTTCACTTGATAGTTTTAAGACCATTTCCTTTTATTTTCCCTGCATGAAATAACAGTGTTATCTGATCTTTAGTATCACATTGCACACTAACCCTGGCTGTGCCTGATGTCCCTATGTTTGACACCTGAATAGTTTAATCATTGAGAATAAATCTTTAGCCTTCAGACACAAAGGAGGAAGGAAGACTGCTTATTTATACAACCTGGGACATAGATCTGGGGACCTGACTTCTTTTTGTAAAAACTTTCAATCAATACCGTGTTTTGACAATTTCTCTGTCTCACATTCAGAGAGACTTTTTCAAAAAATATTTTTTTAATTGGAGGATAATTGCTTTACAATGTTGTATTGCTTTCTGCCATACATCAACATGAATCAGCAATAGGTATACATACGTCACCTCTCTTTTGAACCACTCTCCCACCCCTAACCCTATCCCACCTATCTAGGTTGTCACAGAGCAGTGGGTTAAGCTCCTTGCTTCATAGAGCAAATTCCCAATGGCTCTATATTTTACATGCGGTAATGTATATGTTTCAATTCTACTCTCTCAACTAGTCCCACTCTTTCCTTCCCCCACTGTGTCCACAAGTCTGTTCTGCATCTCAGAAACACATTTTACACTCAATTTCTGTTTTTTTTTTTTTTCCTGTTGTAATTTGGCTTACTTGTTTTTGGTATATAAGTTTGAGAAATCTCTGATCTGTTAAATTACATACCACCAGACCATCTGCTTTCCATCTCTCAATATTTAGATATTTCTTGCCTGTTGTCATCTCCTCTCCTACTTTCTGTAGGTTTGAAGATTTATAGCTATTTTTAAATCCTTTATAGTAATTTTAGGGGGGTATTCTTGAAGATATAATGGGTGGATGCATATATTCAGTCTTCTGTGTTTAAACAAAAATCCTTTCCATTAAGATTTTGCAGACACTGGAAATTCTATTAACAGATGATAGAGTCCTTCATTTCATAATTAGAAAAATCCCAGGGAGACATAGCACATTAACTTATAAATTATAAATGGCTGTTATGCTTTCCTCTTTATAATTGACCCCCAATTCAGAATTAATTGCTTCTATATCCTTATTATATCTCCTTCACATATTTATGGTTTTTGGTAGGCAGGCCTTAGTAACTAGACTGTGAACTAGTTAGGATTATGTTTAAGGCACTTTTGCATTTGAGGATCATTAGTATCTATCACAGTGCTTTGTGCAAAGAGATTGCCTCATAAATTCTTCTTCAATAACATTAAATAGTTTAGAATCACAATTAACACAAAAAACCTTTAGCTCCAGCAAGTGTTTTTCATCCATCATTGAGAAATTTGAACCAGATGTTCTCAGACTTTTTTCTCAGGTTTGTCTCATGATTTGACTGATTGTATGTTTTAGAAACTGGCATTGTGAGGAGATTAAATCGTCAAATAATGATAAAATAACAGCATTAGTTTATATTTGTATAATTCATTTATTGTTTATGTTGTTTCCATACCATATGCTTTTTCTAATCCTCACACATCCCTGCAATATTGGATATTTGCAAGGTGTATTTCATTTTATTTTTATTTATTCTTCCAAAGAATGCATAGTACTGGCAGAGATAATCATTGGTAATTTGGGAAAATTCAAGAATATTCCCTAATTTAACATCATTTTTCTGTAAAACTATGAGAAACCAAGGCTGGGACCCATTAGAGTTTGTTAAAGGGATAATAGAACATGGAGCAATGTCAGTGCCAAAGTAGAACTTTTTCTTTCCATTTTGTTGTTGTTGTTTAGTCACTAAATTGTATCCAGCTCTTTCAACACCATCGACTGTAGCCTGCCAGGTTCCTCTGTCCATGGAATTTCCCAGGCAAGAATACTGGAGTGGGTTGACATCTTTGTCATGTGACCTCCCGACCAGGGGTTGAACTCATGTCTCCTGCATTGGCAGGTGAATCCTTTACCACTGAGCCACCAGGGAAGACTTCTTTCCTTTTTCACTCTGCCCCTAAAGAGTGCTGTTGAGCAATAATCAGTACAAAGGCTGCAAAGAGCAAAGACTTTATTGGAGGTCTTAAGACCTGCAATTCAGGAGACATAGATTCATGTAAAACTGAAAGTGTATTCCAGGGAAGAGAAAGATCAGGGTCTTATAAAAGCAAAAACCACAAGGTTGTACTCTGGCATAAGAAAAGAAATATTTCACTCTGTACAACTGTTTCTAGGTCCATACACATCGCTACAAATGACCCAGTTTTGTTCCTTTTTATGGCTAAGTGAAGTCCATTGTGTATATGTACCACATCTTCAGTTAATGGACATATAGTTGGCTTCCATGTACTGGCTCTTGTAAATACTGTTGCAGTAAACCTTGGGGTGAATGTTTCTTCCCAAATGATTTTTTTTTCTGGGTACTTGCTGAATAGTGGGATCCCTGGGTCATATGGTAGTTCTATTTTTAGTTTTTTAAAGAAATTTTATACTGTTCTTCATAGTGGCTGTATCAGTTTACATTCCCACCAACAGTGCAAGAGAGTTCCCTTTTATCCATACCCTCTCCAACACTGTACTCTAGAAAAATGGTACCGATGAACCTATTTACAAAGCAGAGATAGAAATGGAAATAAATATGGATGCCAAGGCAGGAACAGGGGGATAGAATGGATTGAGAGATTGGCATTGACATGTATAAACTGCTATGCATGAAACACATAACTAGTGAGAGCCTGCGGTAGAGCACAGGGACTCTACTCATTGCTCTGTGGTGACCTAAATGGGAAGGAAACCCAAAAAGGAGGATATTTATATGTACAGATAACTGATTCATTTCAATGTACAGCAGAGACTAGCACAACACTGTGAAGCAACTCTGTGCTGTGCTGTGCTTAGTGGCTCAGTCGTGTGTGACTCTTTGGGACCCCATGGACTGTAGCCCCCAGGCTCCTCTGTCCATGTGGATTCTCCAGGCAGGAATACTGGAGTGGGTTGCATGCTTTCCTCCAAGGGGTCTTCCCAACCCAGTATCGAACCCAAGTCTCCTGCACTGCAGGTGGATTCCTAACCATCTGAGCCACCAGGGAAGCCCATGAAGCAACTATACCTCAATAAAAAACAACAATAAAAATAATAAAACTTTTCTTATTTTTTAAAAAAAAGAAAGAAAGGAAATATTTGTCCTTAAGGGTTAAGCTGTCATGAGTTATTTTAGCTTAAGGGCCCATTGGGTAGATAGATGTTCTGGTGCCTGCATCAATTAAGACAATAAGGGCTCAAAAGGTCAGATTCTATCTGGACTGAGATGTGCATAAGTCACACTTCTGTGATGGCTTCATATTAGAGAACTCTCTTAACAATATTGACTCCATGTTGATTTTCCTTTCACCACACCACCATGACAGCTCACACCCTCCATTTTTTGATTGGAAATAGGAAAGGACTTGGGCCAAAATTCTCAGAAATGGCTTGTCTCCTAGAACCCTTGCCCAAACAGACACACCTCTTCAGCCAAGCCCCTCATTCCCAACAGAAAATGACTCCTACTTTGAGCTTCTCTTCTTTAATTTTTTTTAAGCAGAGGAGGTAAAGGGACCACTACTTTTATAAGTGGTAAATGAAGTTCTTATTTATTACAAATGGTTAAACACACTGATAGGTATCCTAGAAATTTTTGCTCACAGAATAGTTGACAGCAAAAAGGACTAATGATCATTTTTGCTTAGAGTAGAAAGACCTACCATTGTTAGTTCTGAGAAGTGTCTAATCTATCCTAAAAGGAGCAGGAGGTCTGGGGATTTTGGATACACTGAAATTCCAGGAGAGGGGAATGTGTGGGTTTGAGAAAGATTGAGGCCTGCTGCTACTGCTAAGTCACTAAACTGTATCTGACTCTGCAGCCCCATGGACTATATGTAGCCTGCCAGGCTCCTCTGTCCATGGAATTCTCCAGGCAAGAATATTAGATTGGGTTGTCATTTCCTTCCCCGGGGATCTTCCCAACACATGGATCAAATCCGTATCTCCTACCTTGGCAGGTGGATTCTTTACCACTGGGAAGCCCAAAATTGAGGTCTATGACTATACAATTTAGAACAAAATGAAATGGAAGTAGTGAAGCTGAGATTAAATAAGGAAATGTTTTAAGAATTGAGGAAAAGTTCTCCATACAAGATTTCTGGGTCGGAACTTTAAACAGTTGGGATTCAGAGTAAAAAAAATCTCAACTTTAAACAGTTGTGATTCAGTGTTTGGAAACCCACTTATTGTGAAATGTCAGACAAAAAATGCAAACTCCATTAATTAGTATTGCAGTTCATTTTATTCTAGTCTCATACTTGAGGTTTTGAGCTTGGATTTAGCTAGCAGAAAGTGTGCATTTTAAATGCATTGAAGGAAGCTAAAATTGTAAATAAATCATTCTGCCGTCTTAAACTGACAACAAGGTGTTCAGTGAAAGTAGTGACCTGGTTAGCAGTCAGGGTCTAAGTTAGCACAGAAACATTCAATTGTTATGTAAACGGTGGGAAGTATGGGAATGTTCCTTGCTCTTCTGAGAGATCAAATTAATTAACATTTTCACAGCAGCAGGGATGTCTTCTGCTAATACCTAGCAGCTTTTCAGGTGTAACTCCCGTGGTTATTTCAAGAGCCTGTCAGTTGCAGCTTTGAGCAGTTTTCCTGTTAGTTGTGAGAAAGCTGGATAATTAAATAGGTGTTTGTGGCCATGCAGACTTGCAAGGCAAAATGAACCACTGAAGACAGTGCCACTGTTTTCTTCTTCTGAAGAATAAACAAATAAACATCCATCACACAGGTGGAACTTGAGAACATTATATGGGCTTCCCTGGTGGCCCAGATGGTAAGGAATCTTCCTGCAATGCAGGAGACCCAGGTTCCATCCCTAGGTTAGTAAGATCTCCTGGAGAAGGGAATGGGTGCTTACTCCATTATTCTTGCCTGGAGAATTCCATAGACAGAGGAGCTTGGTGGGCTATAGTTCATGGGGTCACAGAGTTGGGCATGACTGAGCGACCAATACTTTCAAGAACTTTATGGAGCTGGCTGGCAGAAAATCCTTTTCTAATGCATATGTTTGTGGAGGAAAACTTTGTCTCATGGCTTCCTGATGGTCATTGGGTTTTGAAAAACTAAGCTGAAGCCCAGATGCTCTAGAACCTGTGCTCCACAATAAAAGAAGCCACTACAATGAGAAGCCTGTGCACTGCAACCAGAGAGTTTCCCCAGCTTGCCACAACTGGAGAAAAAGCCAACACAGCAACATAGATCCAATAAATAAGTAAATAAAATTATTTAAAAAACTGCACTCAATAACTTAGATGTTTTTAAAAGCATCATCACGTATGAGAAAATTGGGGAAGCAAGCTGGAGTTAAGAATTTCTAGCATTATTCGTATTTAATTTTCAGAGAGATTATTAATAAATTTTAAAAGTTGAGGACAGGCTATTCCAAGGTTCTATATGCAAATACATAGGCATATGCTGATAGAGTTAAACCTCAGTGATTGAGGAACTAATTAATGGAGTATCTACAAAATGTAATAGTTTTTCACAGTTTTTATAATTGCATTTGTAAAATTGGGATATAATTCACATATCATACAATTCAGCCATAGCAAGTGTACAATCAAGCAGATTTTAATATATTCACAGTGGTACAACCCAGCACCATTATCTGATTCTAGTAGATTTTTGTTACCCCGATAGAAACCCCATACACAGTAGCTGTCATTCCCAATTCTTCTCTCCCTATGGTCCCTGGAAATCACTAATGTACCAGCTATATCAGTGAATTTGCTGATTCTAGACTTTTCATGAAAATAGTGTTGTGTAATATGGAGTCTTCGGATAAGGCAATGGCACCCCACTCCAGTACTTTTGCCTAGAAAATCCCATGGACTGAGGAGCCTGGTGGGCTGCAGTCCATGGGGTTGCTAAGAGTGGGAAACAACTGAGCGACTTCACTTTCACTTTTCACTTTCATGCATTGGAGAAGGAAATGGCAACCCACTCCAGTGTTCTTGCCTGGAGAATCCCAGGGATGGGGGAGCCTGGTGGGCTGACGTGTATGGGGTCGCACAGAGTCGGACACGACTGAAGTGATTTAGCAGCAGCAGCAGCAATATAGAGTCTTATATATGGCTCTTATATATGCCTCTCCATGTAACATAGTCTCATGGTTCATTCATTCATTGTTTTTTAACACTTCATTTTTTTTTTCCAGCTCAGTATTTTTTTCCATTGTATGGATATATCACATTTATTTATCAGTTCATTCACTGAGAGGCAATTGTCTTATTTCCACTTTTTGGTCATTATTAATAACACTGATATGAATATCCACGTACAATTTATGTGGAGATGTTTTTTCAGTTCTCTTGGGTATACACCCAGGAGTGACACTGTGGGGTCATGTGGGAAATCTGTTATATTTTAAGTAACTGCAAGATTACTGCAAAATAGGCAAAAACTTTTATTCCACTAGAATGTGTAAGATTTTCCATTTGTACACATTCTCTAACATTTTAATCTTTTTAATTTTAGGGATGCTTTTTAATTTAGGGTGTGAAATGATATCCAATTTTCATTTTGAATTAGCTTCACCTGATAACTCGCGATGGTGATTATATTTTCATGTACTTATTGGTCATTTGTATATCTGTTTTGGAGAAAGGTTTATTTAAATACTTTGTCCAGTTTTTAATTGGTTTTCTTATCAAATATGTGATTTGTGAATATTTTCTCCTATTCTATTGGTTGATTTTTACTTTCTTGAGGGTGTCCTTTGATACTCAAGAATTTTAATTTTTATGAAATATAATTTATCTACTCTGTTTTGTCACTTTTGCTTTTGATAATATGAAACCATTGCCTAACCCAAGGTCATAAAGATATAATCCAATGTTTCTTTCTAGTTTTGTAGTTTGGTTCTAGTATTTAGGCCTTTAATGCATTGTGAGTTAATTTTTGTGTATGATATGAGATAGGGGACATTCTTTTATTTAGGTATTCAGTTTCCCTAGCACTATTTCTGGAAAAGATTATTTTTTCTCCCTCATTTGTAGTTGTTTTGAAAATGGGAGTCCTTCAACTTGATTCTTGTCTTTCAAGATTGTCTTATGTATTCTGAATTTTAAGTGCAGGTTGTCAAATTACAAAAGAAAGAAAAAAGTCAGGTAGAATTTTGATAGATATTTTATTGAATCTTTGGATCAATCTGATGGATGTTGTCATGTTGAAAATATTAAGTCTTCAAATCCATGAACAAAGGATATTGTTTCATGTATTTAGGTGTTCTTTAATTTGTTTTAATAATGTTTTATAGTTTGAAGTGTATGTCTTGCACTTCTTTGGTTACATTTGTCCCTAAGTATTTCATTCTTAATTATGCTATTCCATGATGTATGGAATTATTTTAATATTTTATTTTCAGATCAGTCATTGCTAGTATACAGAGATATAGTTGATGTTAGCACATTGTTTTTGCAACTTGTGTTCTTGCTGAACTTGTTTATTAGGTTTATTTTGGTTTTATTGGTAGGTTCTCTATATACAGAATTATTTTATCTGCCAATAAGGATAATTTTACTTGTTTTCCAATCTGGGTGCTTTTTATTTCATCTTCTTGCCTAATTTCTCTGGCTAGCATTCCCAATAAAAGTTTGAGAACATGTGGTGAGAACAGCCTTCCTTGGTTTATTATAGATCTTTGGGGAAAGATTTCAGTCTTTCACCATCAAGTATGATAACAGATGTGGGATTTTAATAGATATACTTTATTATGTTGAAGAATTCCCTCCTATTCTTAGTTGTGTTTTTTTTTTTTTTTTGAGTGTTTTCTGTCATGAAAAGGAATTGGATTTGTAAAATGATTTTGTACATCTACTGAGTTGATAATGTATTTTTTTGTCCTTTGTTTTATTAATATGGTTTATTACATTGATTGATTTTTAACATTGATTTTCATATTGAACAAACCTTCAAATACTGGAATAAATTCCACTTGTTTGTGAACAACATATATAATCATTTTTATATATTGTTTCATTTGGTTTGATAGTTATTTTTTGAAGAATTTTTAAATGTACTTATATTTATAAAGGATATTGATATCAAGTTTTCTGTAATGTCTTTGGCTTTGGTATCAGGGTAATACACAGTCAAAGAAAAAGTTGGGAAGTGTTTCCGCCTCTTTTATGTTTTAGAAGAATTTGTGAATAATTGATGCTAATTCTTTAAAAGTATAGTAGAATTTACCAGTGAAGTCATATGGTCTGGGGCTTTCCTTTGTGGGGAATTTTTAAGCTATTAATTCAATGTCTTTATTTATTATCAGATCAGATCAGATCAGTTGCTCAGTCGTGTCCGACTCTTTGCGACCCCATGAATCGCAGCACACCAGGCCTCCCTGTCCAGCACCAACTACAGGTTTATACATTTTCCAAGAACAAACTTTTAATTCCTTGAGTTCTCTATTGTTTTTCCATTCTTTGTTTCATTGATTCCTGTTTTAATTGTTAGTATTTCCTTCCTTCTTTTTGCTTTGGGCTTGATTTTCTTTTCTTTTCTTTTCTAGTTTCTAAAGGTAGAATGCTGGGTTATTGACTTGATTTTTTTTTTTTTTTTTAAGGTAAGCTCTTGTGACTATATGCCTCTGAGCAATGCTTTCATTTTACCCCATACTTTTGGTGCATTTTGTTTTCTTTTCATTTCTCTCAGTGATTTTTCTGGTTTCCCTTGTTTCTTCTGGTTTGACCCATTGATTATTTAATTTCCACATATTTGTGAGTTTTCTCAAATTCCCCTTTGCTATTGACTTCTAACTTGATCTACTTTTGATCCTGGAACATACTTTGTATGATTTGAATCTTTTAAATTTGTTGAGACTTATTTTATGGCCTATCATGTGATCTACCTTGGCACGTATTTCCATGTGCATTTCAGTAGAAAGTGTGCATTTTGCTATACTGTACCACGTGTTCTGGTGTTGGTTTATAGTTTTTACCAATTGTATAGAGTTGCTGTACTATTCCAAGTGTTCTGGAGTTGGTTTATAGTTTTATGTACGTCTTATGTTTCCTTGTTGATCTTCTGTATAGTTATTCTATCCACTACTGGAAGGGAGGGATTGAAATCTCCAAGGTTTATTATTGAACTGTTTCTCATTTTGATTAGTTTAGGTATTTTCATATATTATGCCACTCCTTTATTTTGTGCATGGATATTTACATTGTTATATCTTATTGATGAATTGATTCTTTATCCCTGTATAATATTCCTTCTTGTCTCTTATAATTATTTTTGAGTTAAAGTCTATTTTGTTTAATATTAGTATAGTCACTCAGTTTCCTTCTTTTGATTATTGTTTTCATGGTGTATCTTTTCCTATCCTTTTACTTTTAACCCACTGTGTTTTTGAATCTAAAATATGTCTCTAATAGGCAATTTATAGCTATAACACTTACTTTTTTAAAAAGTCCACTCTATTCATCTCTACCTTTACATTGAACAGTTTAATCAATTTATATTCAATGTAATTACTAATATGGAAAATCTATATATGTCCTGTTGCTATTTGTTTTCTTTGTCACTGTTTTTGTTGTTGTTGTTCAGTCACTAAGTCATGTATACTCTTTGTGATCTCATGAACTACAGCATGCCAGGGTTCTCTGTCCTTCACTGTCTCCTGGAGTTTGTTCAGATTTATGTCCATTGAGAGTGATGACATCCAACCATCTCATCTTCTGTCACTTCCTTCTCCTCCTGCCCTCAATCTTTTACTTTTTCCATTCTTCCATTACTATCACCTTTTGGGTTAAATAAATGCTATCTACTGTTAGATTTAATCTGACATTGCTTTTGTAAATTTTTTTGATTCTTTTCTATTTTACCTTGGGGATTATAATGAATATCTTGAGGTTTACCCATCTGGTTCAGATGAATACAAACTGAATTACACCAGTATATAAATTTTTGCTTATATAGAATTTCATTTCATCCCCTGTTCCTTTGTGTTATGATTATACACATCATACCTTTATACATTGTTTGCACATCAACACAGTTTATAATTATTATTTATGCAGTTGTGTTTTAGATAGGAGAAAAATGTTAAACTAAAAATATGTTTATACTGTCTTTTATATTTACCTATGTTGTTACCTTCAACACTACATTTTTCATGTGTATTCTTGTTATTATCTAATCTCATTTCAGGCTGAAGATCTTCCTTTAGAATTTTAGAATTTCTTATGTGTGTGTGTATGTTCGTCGCTCAGTTGTGTCTGACTCTCTGAAACCCCATGGACTGTAGCCCACCAGGCTCCTCTGTCCATGGGATTCTCCAGGCAAGAATACTGGAGTGGGTTGCCATTTCCTTCTCCAGGGAATCTACCCAACCCAGGGATCAAATCTGGGTCTCCCATGTTGCAGGCAGATTCTGTACCATTTGAGCCAGGAGGAAAGTCCAGAATTTCTTATAGGGCACATCAGTTAGCAATTACTTCTCTCAATTTTTGTTTATCTAGTATTATCTTAATTTCTTCTTCATTTTTCCTTCAAAAAGGATAGTTCTGTTACTTTTAGCCTTCTAGTTGGCAGTCTCAGTGTAAGTATGTTATCTCATGGCCTTTGGACCTTCATTGTTTCTGAAAAGAGTAATCAACTTCTAATATTATTGTTTATTTCTTCTATAGGATTAGTCACTTCTATAATACTGCTTTCAAAACTTTTTTCATTTGTTTATAGCTGTCTAAGTGTGGCCTTCGAGTTATTGGTCATAGAGTTTGATGAGTTCTTTGAATATGTAAATAAATACTTTTCATTAAATTGGGACATTTTTGGTCATTATTTCTTTAACTACTCTTTATACTTTTTCTCTTTTCTCCTTTCTGGGACTTCCGTTATGTGTATATTGGTGTGCCTATAGTGTCCTGATGGTTTCTGAGACTGTTCATTTAAAAATTTTTTTTCATATGTTTGTTCCTGAGATGCAGTTCAGTTCATTTTGGTTCAGTTGCTCAGTCGTGTCCAACTCTTTGCGAGCCCATGGACTGCAGTAGGCCAGGCTTCCCTGTCCATCACCAACTCCTAGAGTTTACTCAAACTCATGTCCATCAAGTCAGTGATGAAATCCAACCATCTCATCCTCTGTCTTCCCCTCTTCTCCTGTCTTCAATCTTTCCCAGCATTAGGATCTTTTCAAATGAGTCAGTTTTTTGCATCAGGTGGCCAGAGTACTGGAGCTTCAGCTTCAGCATCAGTCCTTCCAATGAATATTCAGGACTGATTTCCTTTAGGATTGACTGATTTGATCTCCTTGCAATCCAAGGGACTCTGAAGAGTCCTTTCCAACACCACAGTTCAAAAGCATCAATTCTTCACCACTCAGCTTTCTTTATAGTCCAACTCTCACATCCATATATGACCACTGGAAAAACCATAGCTTTGACTAGATGGACTTTTGTTGGCAAAGTAATGTCTCTGCTTTTTAATATGCTGTCTAGGTTGGTCATAACTTTCCTTCCAAGGAGTAAGTGTCTTTTAATTTCATGGCTGCAGTCACCATCTGCAGTGATTTTGGAGCCCCCAAAATAAAATCTGTCACTGTTTCCATATCTATTTGCCATGAAGTGATGGGACTGGATGCCATGATCTTTGTTTTCTGAATGTTGAGTTTTAAGCCAACTTTTTCACTCTCCTCTTTCACTTTCATCAGGAGGCTTTTTAGTTCTTCTTTGCTTGGTGTCTTAAGGGTGGTGTCATCTGCATATCTGAGGTTATTTATATTTCTCCCCACAATCTTGATTCCAGCTTGTGCTTCATCCAGCCCAGCATTTCCCATGATGTACTCTGTGTATAAGTCAAATAAGCAGGGTGACAGTATACAGCATTTAAGTACTCCTTTTCCTATTTGGAACCAGTCTGTTGTTCCATGTCCAGTTTTAACTGTTGCTTCTTGACCTGCATACAGATTTCTCAGGAGGTAGGTCAGGTGGATGGTATTCCCATTTCTTGAAGAATTTTCCACAGTTTATTGTAATCCACACAGTCAAAGGCTTTGGCATAGTCAATAAAGCAGAAGTAGATGTTTTTATGGAACTCTTTTGCTTTTTTGATGATCCAGCGGATGTTGGCAATTTGATCTCTGATTCCTCTGCCTTTTCTAAAGCCAGCTTGAACGTCTAGAAGTTCATGGTTCTTATATTATTGAAGCCTAGCTTGATGAATTTTGAGCATTATTTTGCTAATTTTGTTCCTGAGATTGGACAATTTCAACTGAACTATCTTCAGTTTCATTGAGTATTTCTTCTGTTTGCTCAAATTTTCTGTTGAGCACCATTAGTGAATTTATCATTTCAGTTATTGTACTTTTCAACTCAGGACATTTTTTTGGTTCTTTTTTATAATTTCTGTCTCTTCATTGATAATATCTATTGGTTGAGATATGGATCTCAAACTTCCCTTTAGTTCTTTAGATCCAGTTTTCCTATTCCTTTGAACGTATAGACATACCTATAATAGCTGTTTTGAATCTTTCTCAGTAATATAATATCTGGGCTTCTACATGGACAATTTCTATTAACTGTTTTACTTTCCTATGTATGAGCCATACTTTTTACTTTCTTCTTTCTTCTTTACTCTCTCTCTCTTTTGCACGACTCATAAAAAGCAGAAATTTTAAATGATATAATGCTTCAGTTCTGGAAATTAGGTTTATCCTCTATGCCAGGATTTACTGTCATTTGTTTAGCAAAGTTTTTCAATTAATTTTCTAAAGCCTATATCATTTGTCATATGTGGTCACTGAAGTCACTGCTTGGCTAGCTTAGTGAGCATTTAATTATTAGTGATGTTCTTATGTGTCTGTTGATGTTCACAGCCTCTGTTGAGGGGCCTGCAAGCAAGTTGGGGACATGCCATCAATAGTGCAAGCTAACAACTCTGCTTTTTTCTCTACTACCTACTTGTACAAAAACTCAAGGTTAGTCACAAGTGAGAGCCTAGGGCCTTTTTAGGTGTTTTCTGAGCCATGCACATGGATCTGGATATTCATACAATCCTCTGCATGTATATTCTCAGAATAGTTTGAGATGTTTTTACAAATTTCTCTATAGGCATTTCTGTCCCTAGATTTTAGTTTTGATTTTGTGGATAGTTCATTGTTTGTCCAACTGCTGTTCTCAGCCTCGGACAGCCATGATATTCAGCAGTTGCCTCTGATTGTTTTTTAAAAATGCCCCTGGGAGAAAGGCTGTTTTCACGTGGCGAGCTCTGAAGTAGGTAAAATAAAGACCAGTGCTGCTGATTTCTTTTGCCTGTCATCAGGGAACAGAGCTAACACTCCTCCAATGGCTTTTCAACAAAACAACCTTATTGAAGAGTCTTGACACAACTTGCAAGACATCACTAATTAGATTTCACTTGCCATCTGCTATACTATCCTTGTTAGAGACCAGTAAAATGTAAATTAAGAACAGATGACAGAATGAAAGGAGAAAACAACACCTTCCTGTTGATTGTGATTACCCAATCTGGATGCTGGGGAAGCAATGCAATGTTATCTAAAGGATTGCTTCTTGCCATAGGCTAAAAGAGTGGTCATTGAATGAATAAAAGAAATAAATAAGGAAATAAAATTTTATTTCTTTATGTTTTATTTATTTATTTATGTATTCTTACCTTGGAAGAGGGGTGAGAAAGAAGGAGAACAGATATTATCTTATATAGGAGAATTTTTCCTATAAAATATAATTTTGACAAGAGATGTAAAAGTTATGTAAAAGAGATGTAAAATTATATTAACTATGTTTAGCTTGAAGTGTATATTTTTCATTTAAAATATACAGTAGATCAAAGGTAGCATTTTTTTTTCTGGTTCATGAGACCTAGCTATAAAGATATTTTGAATTCTCATATTGCTAAAATAACTCCCAGAATAAAAGGATGAAGTCAAGCTGCAGTGAGAAACTTGTCTGATTTAATTCTGGGTCTTAATGGAAATAAGATCCAAAGTAAACTAATTTCAAATTTTTTAGGAAATATCTTTGAGGAAGCTAGTGGTGAGTCATAGTCTGTATATGTACTTTAAGTCAGAGTCTGTACAATTTGCTGATAAGTGAGATTAGGGGTATGAAATAAGGAGGCATCCAAAGATGACTATAAGATATTTGGTTTGAGAAGCCAAAGAAATCGGGGAGACATTTGCTGAGAATAATGAGAAAGTCATTAGGGTTACCTCCTTTTTTTTTTTTTTTTAATAAGATCTAATGAATAGTTCCTTTGCCTTTTTAACTTGATGGTGTGATCACTGACCTAGAGCCAGACATCCTGGAATGTGAAGTCAAGTGGGCCTTAGAAAGCATCATTATGAACAAAACTAGTGGAGGTGATAGAATTCCAGTTGAGCTATTTCAAGTCCTGAAAGATGATGCTGTGAAAGTGCACTCAATATGCCAGCAAATGTGGAAAACTCAGCAGTGGTCACAGGACTGGAAAAGGTCAGTTTTCATTCCAATCCCAAAGAAAGGCAATGCCAAAGAGTGCTCAAACTACCGCACAATTATACTCATCTCACACGCTAGTAAAGTAATGCTCAAAATTCTCCAAGCCAGGCTTAAAAAATATGTGAACCGTGACCTTCCAGATGTTCAAGCTGGTTTTAGAAAAGGGAGAGGAACCAGAGATCAAATTGCCAACATCCGCTGGATCATGGAAAAAGTGAGAGGGTTCCAGAAAAACATTTATTTCTGCTTCATTGACTATGCCAAAGCCTTTGACTGTGTGGATCACAATAAACTGTGGAAAATTCTGAAAGAGATGGGAATACTAGACCACCTGATCTGCCTCTTGAGAAACCTGTATGCAGGTCAGGAAGCAACAGTTAGAACTGAACATGGAACAACAGACTGGTTCCAAATAGGAAAAGGAGTATGTCAAGGCTGTATATTGTCACCCTGTTTATTTAACTTCTATGCAGAGTACATCATAAGAAATGCTGGACTGGAAGAAACACAAGTTGGAATCAAGATTGTTGGGAGAAATATAAATAACCTCAGATATGCAGATGACACCACCCTTATGGCAGAAAGTGAAGAGGAACTAAAAAGCCTCTTGATGAAAGTGAAAGAGGAGAGTGAAAAAGTTGGCTTAAAGCTCAACATTCAGAAAACGAAGATGGTGGCATCTGGTCCCATCACTTCATGGAAAATAGATGGGGAAACAGTGGAAACAGTGTCAGACTTTCTTTTTGGGGGCTCCAAAATCACTGCAGATGGTGACTGCAGCCATGAAATTTAAACACGCTTACTCCTTGGAAGGAAAGTTATGACCAACCTAGAGCACATATTCAAAAGCAGAGACATTACTTTGCCAACAAAGGTTCACCTAGTCAAGGCTATGGTTTTTCCTGTGGTCATGTATGGATGTGAGAGCTGGACTGTGAAGAAGGCTGAGCACCGAAGAATTGATGCTTTTGAACTGTGGTGTTGAAGAAGACTCTTGAGAGTCCCTTGGACTGCAAGGAGATCCAACCAGTCCATTCTGAAGGAGATCAGCCCTGGCATTTCCTTGGAAGGAATGATGCTAAAGCTGAAACTCCAGTACTTTGGCCACCTCATGTGAAGAGTTGACTCATTGGAGAAGACTTTGATGCTGGGAGGGATTGAGGGCAAGAGGACAAGGGGACGACAGAGGATGAGATGGCTGGATGGCATCACTGACTTGATGGATGTGAGTCTGATTGACCTCCGGAATTTGGTGATGGACAGAGAGGCCTGGCGTGCTGTGATTCATGTGGTGGCAAAGAGTAGGACACAACTGAGCGACTGATCTGATCTGATCTGAGCGCTATATGTGTGTATAATTTAGCTGAACAATATAAGCAGTCCCCTGCCCCCTGCTATTTTTTTTTTCCCCAGAGTTTCAGTTACCTGAGTTTAAATATGGCTGGAAAAATATTAAATTGAAAATTCCAGAAATAAACAGTTCATAAATTTTTAATTGCATGCCTTTCTGAGCAAGTGTGATGAAGTTTCAAGCTGTCACACTCTGCCCTCTTGGGTCATGAATCATTCCTTTGTCCATGCAGTCCACATGGAATATGCTATCTGCCCACCTATTAGTCATTTAGTAGCCATATTGGTTATCAGATAAACCATCATGATATCACAGTGCTCTGTTCAAATAAGTCTTAATAATTGCTTCAAAGCACAGAAGCAGTAATGCGAGGAAAAACATAGTATATATTGGTTTCGGACATCCACTGAGGTGGATAACATATCCCCTGTGGGTACGGAGGAATCTAGAATAAATGGGCTGCAGAGGGCCAGGGTAAGATCGAAGCCAACACCACACCTCTCTGTATGAAACTATTGTGGAGTATGTCAAGAGAAAATGAGGACAAACAATAAAGGAGATACCAGAGATTATTTTTTAGGGATATGAATTTACAAACTTCCTTCAGGCCACTCATTTTTCAATTTGGTGAAAAACCTGGGTTCACATTTATCCTTGAAATGTGTGACTGTGGATAGTTATGTAAACCTTCTGAAGTATAGTTTTTTCCAGATATGAAATGGAGGCTGTTATGAGGATTAAATGAAAAATACAGTTTTTCTCCTGTTATTTTTATTTACTTCTCATGCTTTACTGAAAATCTAAAAGAAAAATGAAAGAGAACAGTCCTATATTTATAGTCTTATTTATCTCTAAGCGTCTCTGTAACAAGTAGTTATTGAGATCCATTGAATGTAGGTCATGATGATAAGGACTGAAGCAGATTTAATAAACAGACAAAATATAGTTTATCCTCCAATGACTTATAATGTAAGTACAAGCACATATAGCTTAGTTAAATGAAAGTTCAGGACAGTATTTGAGTGTGATGCAAATGTGAATGCTATAAGTAAGTGTTTTAACAAAGCCAAATATTTATTCTTTGTCACTGAGAATTTACTAAGCATTTTGTTAGGTGCCTGTTACCAACTGGGTTCATGTTTCTCCAATCAACAGAAGCTGACTAGAGGCCAGACAAGAAATTCAGGCAGGGCTATGTTTTGACCCCTGCTGTGGGGATGAGGACAAACAAGTTTCCTTTGCTTGCTCCTTCCCGAAGGAGGGGCAAGGGGGACCTTACTTGGGATGAGGGTAAGGGTGTGTCCAGGGGTCAGAGAAGGTGACTTAGAGGTTCTGCCCACCCCTCTGGTGGTGGTGTGTGCATACGTGGCACCTGCTTTTGCTCTCAATACCCAGTTTTTGCTCCCTGATGGCTAAGATGGTAAACAATCCACCTGCAATGTGGGAGACCTGGGTTTGATCCCTGGATTGGGAAGATCCCCTGGAGAAGGGAATGGCTACCCACTCCAGTATTCTGGCCTGGAGAATTCCATGGACAGAAGAGCCTGGTGGGCTACAGCCCACCAGTCACAAAAGGGACACGAATGAGCAACTTTCTTTAGGAGTGGTGGTTGTTATTTTTTGGTCTCTTTGTATCTTTTGCCCAGAATTTGCCCCAAATGTGCAGGCACACTGTTATTTTTAGTCTTATACAATTTATTTTTATTTTGTTGCTAGAGAAGAGGTTTGTCCAGGTGCAAGCATTGCACCCCTGCAGCAAAGAATCCCAGGTCCCAACCTGTCTCACTTTCAGTATGATATGTTACTTAATGCTAAGAAATGCACAAACAAAAATTTGTGAGTTTGATACTAATATTTATTTTAGGTAGAGATTGAGGGATAGGAATCATATCTGATATTAAGGATTCTTAAATTTAGCAAGGTTAAATAATTTAGCCAAATATACATGGCAAGTTCCAGCACCAGACCTGACTCTACTGACTATAGACGAGTCAAAGTGTTGGTTGCTCAGTTGTGTCTGACTCTTCATGACCCCATGGACTGTATGTAGCCCACCAGCCTCTTCTTCCAAGGGATTATCTCGGCCAGAATACTGGAGTGGGTTGCCATTTCCTCCTCCAGGGGATCTTCCCAACCCAGGGATTGAACCCAGGTAAAGAATTGCAGGCAGATTCTTTACCATCTGAGCCATCAGGGAAGCCTGACTATACACAAATTTTTGTTTTCCTAAGGAGTTCAGAAGTTGGAGAAATTGATGCTGTACATGGGAGTAGTCAAAGAAAGTCTCTTGAACATGGCAGTGTTTGAGAAGTTTTTTGAAAGGTGGGTAGACTAAGAAAAGAAAAGAAAAGGACCAGATTTCAGACATGATTCCATCAGGAGAGAGTATTTGATCCTTGGGGGAGCACAGACTGTTTTGGAAACAACCAGGACATCTGTCTTGCTTCTAGCACTGGGTTTGTGTTAGGCAGTAGTAAGATTACTAAGAATAAGTTTAGAAGCAAATTAAAAAAAAAAGAACAGTTTATCCTCCAATGACTTGTTGAAAAAAATTTGCACACTGTGAGAGTTGCGAGTTAAGTTTTATTTGGGGCAAAATTAGAACTGAAGCCTAGGAGACAGCTTTTCCGATAGCTGTGAGAAACTGTTCCAAGGAGGCAAGCAGGGAGGTAAGATATATAGGAATTTTGCAACAAAGGGCACGGAAACTGAATATCAAAAAATACTGTTAATTTAAAAAAGCCAGATATCCCAAGTTAAGGTACTTATCAGTTTTCTATGAACGGGAAGATGGAGGAGTCTGAGCTCACTGACGTCTTTCCTTTGATATGCGCCTCAGCTGTCTGGGATCCGTATCCTATGTTTTCACATCCTGAGTTTTCTCAGGGCTTGTTCCTTGGGGAATGGCTGCAGTCTGCCAGCTGGCAGATATTGTTTTCGGCCCTGAGTTTCCTCAGAGAGCATACGTTCACCTTGGGGGGCTGCAGTCACCGATGACCGTGACAGCCTTTGTTTACTGAGATGGCAGGAAACATTGTATTTCTCAGACTTATAATCTAAATATGTAGTTTGTTGTTGTTCAGTTGCCCAGTTGTGTCTGACTCTTTTCAAACTGTGTGGACTGCAGCATGCCAGGCTTCCTTGTCCTTCAGCATCTCCTGGAGCTTGCTCAAACTCATGTCCATTGAGTCAGTGATGCCATCTAACCATCTTATCCTCTTCCACCCCCTTCTCTTGCCCTCAGTCTTTCCCAGCATCAGAATCTTTTCCAACGAGTTGGATCTTCGCATCAGGTGGCCAAAGCACTGGAGTTTCAGCATCAGTCCTTGCCATGGATATTCAGGGTTGAATTCCTTTAGGATTGACTGGTTTGATTTCCTTGCTACCCAAGGGATTCTCAAGAGTCTTCTCCAGTGCCACAGTTCAAAAGCATCAATTATTCGGCACTCAGGCCTTCTTTATGATCCAACTCTCACATCCATACATGACTACTCGAAAAGCTGTGTAGTTTTGACTAGATGGACCTTTGTTGGCAAATTGATGTCTCAGCTTGACTAGGTTTGTCACACTTTCTTTCCAAGGAGACTGTGTCTTTTAATTTCATGGTTGCAGTTACTGTCCTCAGTGATTTTGGAGCCCAAGAAAAGAAAATGTCACTGCTTCCACTTGTCTCCCTTCTATTTGCCAGAAAGTGATGGGACTGGATGCAGTTTAGTTAGTTAAAAGTTCAGGACAGTATTTGCTGATGATGAAAATAAGAATCCTCACCAAGAGTTGGGTTGGTAAACCAAGACCACTCTGTAGAAGATCTTGAATGACAATCAAAGTAGTTTACATGTCCTCCTGTAGATAATGGTAAGTCAGAATTATGTCAATTTGGGAGAGAAACATTATGAGCAATATAAGGTGAGAAAGCCGTTGTGGAGACAATTTTTACAATTCACCTATGAGGTGATAAATCTTGGGCAATTTTTCTGTTTAGGAATCTGTGTTCCAAAGAGTAAAACTGTATAGCCCACCTCTATACTCTCTTCTCCCCTTGTGTATCTCTTTTTCTCTCTTTCTCTTTTCTTAGAATAGTTAAGTTTTAAAGAAGAGTTACTTAGGCTAAAGATCCTGTGTCCTAATTTTTTTAAACAAATAACAACTCTGAGTCAAGCAATATTAAGGAACATGTTTAAGATCCCATAGAAGCAAGTGTCTGAACCAGGACTAAATCTCAGTTTGTTTTCTGACTTTCTCTTTAGCGCTGTAAGTAGTATCCTCCCAATCTTTTAACTTTATCCTGCCAGGACTTTAAGAAGAAGAAACACCAGACTTCCTAGATGACTTTCTTCATTCCTTTACCTAGGATGGTACTGACAGTCAATGTTGCTTTCAGGGGATGAGGTGAATGTTTCTAGCTACTGAAACTCCCAATCAGCAGAAATTATTTTCCTGCATCTCTGTTTCTCTCCCCAAGAGACTTATCTGGATTTTATTATACACCAGAGTTAAACACATTGACATCCTCTGGAGACAGCAGAGAATCACTTTCCTTGTTACTTCTACTAGTTAGCTGGAGAGGGAAGAGTTTTACTCTCTTGAGATATCTTTTGGCTTACAGCTCATCAGGGAGTTGTAAATGTCTTATATACCTTCTGGTCCATAACGAAAAATTGCCTTAATGTGAAAGAAGCCTCAGAGGTGTAGAAGAAGAGAACAAGTGAAGAGCTATGATTTTTTTTTTCCATTCAGGAAGAAAAACATGGGGTGTTATTTGGTCTAATTAAAGGACCCTAATTTCTGGATTTTGAGGGGATATCTCAGCTGTAATATCAGCACTTGCATTAAGGTTAAGAGAATGAACAAATTGTAGTTTTAGAAAGGACAATTTTAATTTTTCTCAGTGTTAATGCTTCTGGAATTACATGGAATTTTTTCACCAAGAGTTTGTCTCTAGCAAGGAAGGCATAGAGATTTTTAGATTGTAGCAGTACAGAGAGCCTGCCAAGACAGAGATGATCAGGAAAAAAATCAATACCCCATAATTAAATCTGTTGAATTAACAGTTTTTTTTTTTTTTTAAGTTGTGGCTTTAATTTAGATATTGGCTTCCCAGAGAAGAAATATTCTTCAACAGTAGAATGGGGAGTTCCTTCAATCATGATGAATTGGTTGCCTACCACATGCTGGTCACTGTGCTGAAAAATTAACAAATATGACAGACATCTGCCTGTCTTTAATTGCCACTTAATCATAATCCCCAGAATGTAAATTCGTAGTTGGGCTTGTTTATGACTGTATTCTTCAGGATAAGAATAGTATCTGATGCACTTAGATGTTGTAACAATAAATATACGGTGAATTAATGAATAATACATGGTTTTATACAACGCTTTCGTCTTTTGAATAAAATTTTATACCTTACACCAACTTGTCAAGCATGAAGGGGAGCATTAATTTTACATATGAGAAAACTGCATACTAAATTGTCAACAGATTTCTAAGGCTGAATCGAGTAATGACACTTAACTCACAAGCCATCAATTATTAACGTATTAAACACCATAATCCTTTCTTCAAACAAAGTTTGCCTCCAAATTTCAATATGCAAGTTAGACACAAGCTGAGACATTCTGGTTCATGTAGGTATGGGAGGCCAAGATGGTCCATTTCTGTAGGTTTCTTCCCTACCTTTCATCCCTTGAGGACATTGAGTTGATCTGTCCACAGGATAGGGTGGTTAAGACTTTTATAAAATAACCTTCTTCTGTATTATGTCTTTTACTCTGAAACTAGAAACTATTGTACTTTTGCTAATTTAGGCAAATTACTTAACTGTCCCAAACCTCTATTTCCTCATCTGCAAAGTGGCAATTATAATAACAATGCCTATAGGATTATGGTGAAGATCAGCGGAGGTAACGCATAGAACCCCTTAACAGAAGATTGGCACTCAGTCAATGTTAGTTATGATGGTGATGAGGAGGAAAACCAGCTATTATGATCCTCTGGCCTGATATAAAAAGATAGGGCATACTTTATTGTTTTTCTTGTAGTGATGGGATCTCTCACTATTAAAAAAATAAAAGTATTTGTTTTATTTTACATGGCAAACATGACAACTAAGGTAAAAATAAATGCTGGGAATAATCTGCTTTTGCTCTTGTGATGTCAGAAAACATTGAAACTCAAAACCGTTTTGCTTCTTAACTGATTTTTCTTTATTAAGCATTTATTTAAGCACACTTCATTTATGACATTTAAATTAGAAGTTTAAATTCAATGCTGTCTTATTCACATTCATATACGTTCAGTGAATAATTTCAGTGGGTCAGGTGTTGCACCAGGTTCTGGGATTCAGAGATGTGACAAAATACTATCTTTTACCCTCACAAGGCTGAACTTCCGGTGGAGGGAACTATAATATGAATGTGAAATGAGTTCTGTGGCATCAATATCTACAGGTTATTTTTATAAAAATTGAAAATATCCATAGATCTCTGATCGTTTTATGTATCTGAGTTTGCTTTCTAATGTATTTTTTAGGATAGGATCATGGGAATAATATTCCTTGGGTTCTTGAATCTTAATAACAATGTGTCTGTTCCTCTTTGTATCTGAGGATCACTTTTTTTTTTTTGGAGATCACTTTTGTTGGATCCATATTTGTCTCATATTTTCTTCCTTTAAATGTCTTATTTAATTTCTTGACTATCACGATTCAATTTTCTTCTGAAGCATTGCTGGCAAAACAGATAACCTAATTTTTTCTTTTTAAGTACAGTGTTTTTATTGCCTTGCTCCCCAATGAGTTTTTTTTTTTTTCTTTAAAATCCAGTAATATTACTAGATTATGTCTTGATTTTGGTTCTGGAGAAATATTATGTATCTCAGATACATAATAAATTATTGCAATGTGATTTTACTTTTTTATTATTTTATGTGAATTTTCTCAATATAGGTTTCTTAGTACTTTTAGTATAGCCTTTGTTCTGATCCTTGGCCTTGTTTTCTTTCTTACACGCCCTTATTACATGGGTCACTGTCTGCCTGTCTTCACTGTGTCACTCACTATATGTCAATTCCTCTTAAATCCTTTTTACCTCTTTGATTCCTAAGAATTGGGCTTCCCTTGTGTGGTGCAGCTGGTGAAGAATCCATCTGCAACCTAGGTTGGGAAGATTCCCTGGAGAAGGGAAAGCTACCCACTCCAATATTCTGGCCTGGAGGATTCCATGGAATATTTAGTCCATAGCGTAGCAAAGAGTTGGATAGGACTGAGCGTCTTTCACTTTCACTTTCCTCAGGTTTAAATTTTTTTTCACATTTTTCTTATAAAGCATTATTTGTTGTATTGATTCCCTCATTCTTTTTAGTTTAGGTTTCATTTTCAAAATTATAATTTCTTTTTCTAACCATTTATTGAGTTATTTCTGAGTTTTTAAAATTATGTTATTTTTTTCATGAATTTTAAGATTTATTCCTTTTCTAAATTTAAATTTTTAAAAATCCTTTAAGTGTTTATTTTGAAATAATAAACATCTGTCAGAAAAGTAAAAGTTGTAATAATTGTACAAAAAGCCCTGTGTGTATATGTGTATGTGTGTATATATATATATATTTTTTTTTTTTACCCAGTTTGTAGCATCTTGCATATTTGCAGTATAGTGATGAAACTTAGAAAATAACATCAAGGCACTAGTATTTATTGATTTAGATTGCATCAATTGTGCCAATAATGATCATTTTCCCAATGCATGTGGTATTCATGTCTTCTCTTTTATAAAAAGTTTTTAAAAATATTTTTTTGATGTGGACCAATTTTAAAGCCTTTATTGAATATTGCTTCTGTTTTATATTTTGGGTGTTTGACCGTGAGGCCTGAGAGATCTTAGCTCCCGCACCAGGGATCGAGCCTGCACCCTATTCACTGGAAGGCAAAGTGTTAACCACTGGACCACCAGTTCATGTCTTCTTAATCTCCTCCAGTCTACAATAGCTTGTCATCCTTTTTTCTTTTTCTTGATCTGGACATGTTTGACGAGTACTGGTCTGTTATTTGGAGTGTACACATTGATTTGAGTTTTTCTGATGATTAAATTTATCTTCTATAGTTTTGGTAAAAGCATCATATAAGTGATGTTGTGTCCTTCTCAGTGCATATGTATTTCTAATGGTGATGTTATCTTTGATCTGTTGATTAAGGTTGTATCTGCTGTGTTTCTTCACCATAAATTTACTAATAATTTCCCTTTGAAATTAATAAGTATCTTATGGGGACACAAGTCTATGTAAATATTCTATTCCTCATCATAACTCACTAATTTTAGCATCCATTGATGATTCTGGCTTATAACAATTACTATTATATTTGCCAAATGATACCTTTATTTTCCTTCACTCTTTCTGCTTTAACTGACTGGAATTCTACTCAAATGAAGAGCTATTCCTTTATTTACTTATATCAGTACAAACTTATGAATAATTACTTATTAATAATTACTTGATTTTAGTGTTCAAGTCTTACCACATTTGGTCATTGAGATTCCCTTGAAATTGATTCTTCTGTCATTTCAACATGTTCCCATTATTTTTGAGTGCTTTAAAAATTCTGGCATAATATATTCTAGACTGATATTTTTTCCTCACCCCACCTCTGAAGCTAGGCATTTCTTCAAGAAGCCCTGACTTCTTTGATTAAATAATGTTACTTGGAAACTTTGATCTGAGCATTTTATATGTTCATACTACTCGGGGGTTATTAATTCTAGGTCCTTCCAGGAGATAGAACTAGGAAATAAATGCATGAATACATACACCACTACAGATACACTTGTATCCATTTAATCTAACTTTCTATATGAAACCATGAATTCATGCTGATACTTTTGATTCCAGAACAACATCAGAGAGTTAATTATTTATAATTCTTTTTGTGACTGTGAGATACCTGGTTGTTATTATGTATAACGGATTTACTTAGTCAATTCTAGAGTACATCTAAGGGAGAAGGCAATGGCACCCCACTCCAGTACTCTTGCCTGGAAAATCCCATGGATGGAGGAGTCTGGTAGGCTGAAGTCCATGGAGTCGCGAAGAGTCAGACACGACTGAACGACTTCACTTTCACTTTTCACTTTCATGCAGTGGAAAAGGAAATGGCAACACACTCCAGTGTTCTTGCCTGGAGAATCCCAGGGACGGGGGAGCCTGGTGGGCTGCCGTCTGTGGGGTCGCACAGAGCCGGACATGACTGAAGGAACTTAGCAGCAGCAGCAGAGTACATGTAAAGTCATTTTAGAATTGCTAGCTCAGAACTACATCCTGCTGTGAAAAACACACCTGTGTACTGTTGTTTTTGTCTTTAGCTTTAGAGTAGGTAGTAACATTGTTTTATAAAGTTACTTGAGTCAGTTATTTCCTTCTTCACGTCCATAAGTGTTATTTATTTGCCATAGAGTTTATTTGTAACTAATCCATTTGGAGTTCTATTCAGTTTTCTCATATTTATTTATTCTTATGTGTATGTGAGACATTAACATGATTCTAAAAGCTGGAACAATACAGGAAGGTTCGATTAGAGAAGTGTCATCTGCCCTTGATTCCTCCTGCCCAATTTCCATTCATCCATGCTCTATATCCTATTTCCATCTGCCTTCTGAAAGTAATCAATCTTTATGTTTTAGTCTCTGAGTCATGTCCGACTCTTTTCTGACCCCATGGACTGTAGCCTGCCTAGCTCCTTTGTCCGTGGGATTTCCCAGGACAGGTGGATTGCCATCTCCTTCTCTAGGGGATCGTCCCACCCAGGGGTGGACCTGGCGTCTTCTGTATTGGCAGGTGGATTCTTTACCACTGAGCCACTGTGGAAGCCTAATCAATCTTATTAGTTTTTTATTTATCTTATGTTATTGGCATAAATCAATATATATATATAATATCTTCTTCATTCAAAAATATGCTTTTTACATTTTATATAATTTTTAGCACTTAGCTTTATATGATGAAAATCACCATTCCATATTTGTAAATAGATATGTTTCTCTTTTTTCTTAACAATTGCACAATATTCCATTTTTAAAATGCACCAAAATATTTAACAGCTCTCTTACATGATCATTTTCTTCTCTATTGTAATATTATATCCTGTTACCTTATTGAATTATTTATTGTATGAGTGAAACATTGGTGTTCTATTATTATTTCATAATAAATATATATTAAATATATATATGTAGAATCAGAATTGATGGGCACTTTTATACACAAACTATGACACAGAAAGTATCCAAAAATTCTTATTTTCTTGATTGTCCTACTCAGGCATGAGTGTTGACTTTTTTCAAAACAATATTTCTTATATATTTTTTTTAACATTATGGAGGTAATCCTTAGCTCTCAATTTTTGAAAAACTCTTTTATAATTTCCTGTTCTGGCAACATTTTGCAAAGATTATTAATAGATCAAATTGCAAACATCCGCTGGATCATGGAAAAAGCAAGAGAGTTCCAGAAATGCATCTATTTCTGCTTTATTGACTATGCCAAAGCCTTTGACTGTGTGGATCACAGTAAACTGTGGAAAATTCTGAAAGAGATGGGAATACCAGACCACCTGACATGCCTCTTGAGAAATTTGTATGCAGGTCAGGAAGCAACAGTTAGAACTGGACATGGAACAACAGACTGGTTCCAAATAGGAAAAGCAGTTCGTCAAAGCTGTATATTGTCACCCTACTTATATGCAGTGTACATCATGAGAAACACTGGACTGGAAGAAACACAAGTTGGAATCAAGATTGCCGGGAGAAATATCAATAACCTCAGATATGCAGATGACACCACCCTTATGGCAGAAAGTGAAGAGGAACTAAAAAGCCTCTTGATGAAAGTGAAAGAGGAGAGTGAAAAAGTTGGCTTAAAGCTCAACATTCAGAAAACAAAGATCATGGCATCTGGTCCCATCACTTCATGGGAAATAGATGGAGAAACAGTGGAAACAGTGTCAGACTTTATTTTTCTGGGCTCCAAAACCACTACAGATGGTGACTGCAGCCATGAAATTAAAAGACACTTACTCCTTGGAAGGAAAGTTATGACCAACCTAGACAGCATATTCAAAAGCAGAGACATTACTTTGCCAACAAAGGTTTGCCTAGTCAAGGCTATGGTTTCTCCTGTGGTCACATATGGATGTGAGAGTTGGACTGTGAAGAAGGCTGAGCGCCGAAGAATTGATGCTTTTGAACTGTGGTGTTGGAAAAGACTCTTGAGAGTCCCTTGGACTGCAAAGAGATCCAACCAGTCCATTCTGAAGGAGATCAGCCCTGGGATTTCTTTGGAAGGACTGATGCTAAAGCTGAAACTCCAGTCCTTTGGCCACCTTATGCGAAGAGTTGACTCATTGGAGAAGACTCTGATGCTGGGAGGGATTGAGGGCAGGAGGAGAAGGGGACGACAGAGGATGAGATGGCTGGATGGCATCTCTGACTCGATGGACATGAGTGTGAATGAACTCCGGGAGCTGGTGATGGACAGGGAGGCCTGGTGTGCTGTGATTCATGGGGTTGCAAAGAGTTGGACACGACTGAGCGACTGATCTGATCCGATCTGATTAATGGATTTAAAATTTCAGAAATTAAATAAATTATTCTACTTCAGTCAGTTCAACCTCTCAGTCGTGTCCAACTCTTTGTGACCCCATGCACTGCAACACGCCAGGCCTCTCTGTCCATCACCAACTCCCGGAGCTTGCTCAAACTCAAGTACATCAAATAGGTGATGCCATCCAACCAATTCATCCTCTGTTGTCCCCTTCTCCTCCTGCCTTCAATTTTTCCCATCATCAAGGTCTTTTCAAATGAGTCCATTCTTCTCATCAGCTAGCTAAATATTGGAGTTTCAGCTTCAGCATCAGTCCTTCCAATGAATATTCAGGACTGATTTCCTTCAGAATGGACTGGTTGGGTCTCCTTTCTGTCCAAGGGACTCTCAAGAGTCTTCTCCAACACCACAGTTCAAAAGCATCAATTCTTTGGTGCTCATCTTTCTATATAGTCCAACTCTTACATCCATACATGACTACTGGAAAAACCATAGCTTTGACTGGATGGACCTTTGTTGGCAAAGTAATGTCTCTGCTTTTTAATATGCCACCTAGGTTGGTCATAGATATTCTTCCAAGGAGCAAGCGTCTTTTAATTTCATGGCTGCAGTCACCATCTGCAGTGATTTTGGAGCCCCCCAAAATAAAGTTTGTCACTATTTCCCCATCTATTTGCCATAAAGTGATGGGAATGGATACCATGATCTTAGTATTTTGAATGTTGAGCTTTAAGTCAACTTTTTCACTCTTCTCTTTCAGTTTCATCAAGAGGCTCTTAAGTTCCTCTTTGCTTTCTGCCATAACGGTGATGTCATCTGTGTATCAGAGGTTACTGATATTTCTCCTGGCAATCTTGTTTCTAGTTTGTGCTTCATCCTGCCTGGCATTTCACATGAGATACTCTGCATATAAGTTAAGTAAGCAAGGTGAAAATATATAGGATTAATGTACTCCTTTCCCAATTTGGAACCAGTCTGTTGTTCCATGTCCAGTTCTAACTGTTGCTTCTTGACTTGCATACAGATTTCTCAGGAGGCAGGTAAGGTGGTCTGGTATTCCCATCACTTGAAGAATTTTCCATAGTTTGTTGTTATCTACACAGTCAAAGGCTTTGATGTAATCATTAAAGCAGAAGCAGATGTTTTTCTGGAACTCTCTTGCTTTTTCTATGATCCAATGTATGTTGTCAATTTCATCTCTGGTTCCTCTGCCTTTTCTAAATCCAGCTTCAACATCTGGAATTTCATGGTTCACATACTGTTGAAGCCTGGTTTGGAGAATTTTCAGCATTACTTTGCTAGTGTGTGGGATGAGTGCAATTGTGCAGTAGCTTGAACATTCTTTGGCATTGCCTTTCTTTGGGATTGGAGTGAAAACTGACATTTTCCATTCCTGTGGCCACTTCTGACTTTTCCAAATTTGCTGGCATGTTGACTGCAGCACTTTCACAGCACCATCTTTCAGGATTTGAAATAGCTCAACTGGAATTCCATCACCTCCATTAACTTTGTTTGTAGTGATATTTCCTGAGGCCCACTTGACACATTCCAGGATGTTTGGCTCTAGGTAAGTGATCACACCATCGTGGTTATGTGCATCATGAAGATCTTTCTTGCCACCTCTTCTTCATATCTTCTGCTTCTGCTAGGTCAATACCACTTTTGTCCTTTATTGTGCCCATCTTTTCATGAAATATTTCTTTGGTGTGTGTGTTTTTCTTGAAGAGATCTCTAGTCTTTCCCATTCTATTGTTTTCCTCTATGTCTTTGCATTGATCATTGAGGAAGGCTTTCTTATTTCTCCTAGCTATTATTTGGAACTCTGCATTCCAGTGGGTATATCTTGCCTCCTTTGCCTTTCATTTTCTCTTCTTTACTCAGCTGTTTGTAAGTACTCCTCAAACAACAATTTGCCTTATGCATTTCTTTTTCTTGGGGATGGTCTCCTGTAAAAAGTCATGAACGTCCTCCACCCATAGTCCTTCAGGCAGTCTGTCTATCAGATCTAACCACTTGAATCTATTTGTTACTTTTACTGAGTCGGTTGTATATGACTCAGTTCTAAGGAGAAATATGAATCAACATGTTACATATTCTTGATTGATATTCATGATATTGTAGGGCTCTCCTACATTTCCCACCCCGTAATATGGTCTGACCTGATTTCACCTTGTCCTTCGCTTGTTATCTTTTGTTACATTGGATGTCTGAATGATATTATGAAAGCAGACTTGTCAAAATAACTCAGAGAAAACGCACTTACATCTTAAGTCTACATTGGTTTTCAAATTAAAACATGCAATAGGTTAATTCAATTCTGGGGGAAATTAGGTGGAAAAGTAGGAAAGATACATCTTAATGCTTTTGGAGCTGGTGCTGCTTGGAGTCAGATGCCAGTGATTTTAAATAGCAAATGCTCTAGATTCCTGCAAGTTTTTTGGCAATAAAGTCCTTTATAAAGTCCATGTTCCTGCTGCTGCTGCTGCTAAGTCGCTTCAGTCGTGTCCGACTCTGTGCGACCCCATAGACAGACGGCAGCCCACAAGGCTCCCCTGTCCCTGGGATTCTCCAGGCAAGAACACTGGAGTAGGTTGCCATTTCCTTCTCCAGTTCCTATATAAGTGTTAATTTTATTTCTTTCCATAAAATAAAGTATAAGGCAATGCTTATTTTGCTTATTATTGCCTTTAGTTTTTTGAAAAAAATTATATTGGGGTATAGTCGATTTATAATGTTGTAATAGTTTCAGGTGTACAGCAAAGTGATTCAGTTATACATACATATATATATATATATATATATATATTCTTTTTCAGATTCTTTTGCCATAGAGTTATTACAGAGTATTGAGTAGAGTTCCTTGTCCTATACAGTAGGTGCTTGTTGATTATCCATTTTATACGTAGTATTCAGATCAGATCAGTCGCGCAGTCATGTCCGACTCTTTATGACCCCATGAATCGCAGCACGCCAGGCCTCCCCGTCCATCACCAACTCCCAGAGGTCACTCAGACTCACATCCATCGAGTCAGTGATGCCATCCAGCCATCTCATCCTCTGTCGTCCCCTTCTCCTCCTGCCCCCAATCCCTCCCAGCATTAGAGTCTTCTCCAATGAGTCAACACTTCGCATGAGGTGGCCAAAATACTGGAGTTTCAGCTTTAGCATCATTCCTTCCAAAGAAATCCCAGGGCTGATCTCCTTCAGAATGGACTGGTTGGATCTCCTTGCAGTCCAAGGGACTCTCAAGAGTCTTTTCCAACACCACAGCTCAAAAGCATTATGTATACATTAATCCCAAACTCCTAATTTATCCCTTTCCCTCACCTTCCCCTTTGGTAAATGTAAATTTGTTTTCTAAGTCTGTGTATGCTTTCTGTCTCATAAATAAGTTAATTTGTATCGCTTTTTAGATTCCATATATAAGTGATGTCAAATATTTGTCTTTGACTTACATCACTTGGTTTGATAAACTCCAGGTCCATCCATGCTGCCTCAAATGGCATTATTTCCTTTTTTATGGCTGAATGATATTCTATTACACATACAACACACACACACACATCACATCTGCATCCATCTGTTGATGGACAGCTAGGTTGTTTCCATGTCTTGGCTATCATAAACAGTGCTGCTATGAACATAGGGGTGAGTGTATCTTTTCTAATTATGGTTTGCTCCAGCTGTATGCCCAGGAGCAGGTTTTTTTCTGAATTATATGGTAGCTCTATTTTAGTTTTTTAAGGAACCCCACGGGGAAGGCAATGGCACCCCACCCCAGTACTTTTGCCTGGAAAATTCCATGGACAGAGGAGCCTGGTAGGCTCCAGACCATGGGGTTGCTAAGAGTCGGACACAACTGAGCGACTTCACTTTCACTTTTCACTTTCATGCATTGGAGAAGGAAATGGCAACCCACTCCAGTGTTCTTGCCTGGAGAATCCCAGGGACGGGGGAGCCTGATGGGCTGCCATCTATGGGGTCGCACAGAGTTGGACACGACTGAAGCGACTTAGCAGCAGCAGCAGCAAACTGTTCTCCATAGTGTCAATACCAATTTACATTCCAATCCTTTAAAGGTATTTACTAAATGTGTATACAGATTCTTTGGAACTCTTGTTAAAATGAAGACACAGGGATGGGACCCAGGTTTCTACATACCTAACAAGCTCTCACATGATGCTACTGTGACCATACATTGAGGAAAATGAGCAGGTTAGGTTTGGACTAACCTAGGTTCAAGTGTCAACTTTGGGTGATTTATTTAACAAAGTTGAGATTTCCACTCTGGTCATTTCTTTGTTGTTGCTGCCATTGTTTAGTACTAAGTTGTGTCCAACTCTTTTGCAACCCCATGGACTGCAGCCCACAAAGCTCCTCTGTCCATGGGATTTCTCAGGCAAGACCACTGGAGGGGGTTGCCATTTCCTTCTCCAGGGGATTTTCCTGACCCAGGGACTGAACCTGCATCTCCTACATTGGCAGGCAGGTTCTTTACCACTGAGCCATCAGAAGCCCCATAGTCGTGTGTGGATCGTTCCATCATTTAAGGACCTCAGCTTACCTCTGCCCGGGCTCTGGGGTGACCAGTGCTCTGGCACCATGTGGCTGGGTTCTTGGATATGTTGAAGGTTTGAGTGCTTCTTTCTCCTTCCCTCTAGACTACTGTCTATCTGAGCTCTTTGTATGGCAAAACTATTTTGAACACAATGTGTCTCTCACAACCCTGATTGTCTGAGCTGTAGAGTGATGATGGCCCTAAGAGTACACTGTGTTTTGCTGTGTTTTTTCTCTTTCCTCCTTTTCCTGATCCAGGAGGTCTTTATTTGGAAAGCTCTGGGTACATTGTCTAGACCACAGTGGCCTGTGCAGTTCAGTCGTGTTCTCTCACACAGCTGTTTACCTTGATAAATATTCTGCACCCACGCGGTCTTCTGTTACTAAGATGTGCAGTGAATGGTAAAGCACTTGCTAAATCTCAAACACGCTGTCTCTCTCTAGACTACAGAGCTTGCTGTGCCGCGGGCACTAATATTATCAAGCCTGATATCACTCATTCGGTCTGAAGGGCCCCATCTCTCCTTTGATCAGTCACGGCTAGATGGGAGATTTTTGAATCATTTTATTGTCTGACTGCAGCTTTATAGATTCTCTTTCAGGAAGCAGCTCACTTTTCCTCTTTCTTCCTCTGCCCTCTAATTCTTTCTTTGCTTCAAGCGTCCTGGTAGTGCAGGGTCTATGTGTCAAGGCCTTTGGTTAGATCATTTATTTCCCATTCTCCTGTTAGGATAATGTGTGGATGCTAAGTTGCTTCAATCTTGTCTGATTCTTTGTGACCCCATGGACTGTAGCCCATTAGGCTCCTCTGTCCATGGGTTGCTCCAGACAAGAATACTGGAGTGGGGTGCCATGCCCTCCTCCAGGGGATCTTCCCAACCCAGGGATTGAACCTTTGTCTCGTATGTCTCCTGCGTTGGCAGGTGAAGATTTTTTTACCACCAGTGCCACCTGGGAAGTCCATTGTAAAATCCACAACCGATGATGATGACTTTTATTCAGTGAAGTCTTAGAACTGTCCTTTCTGATTCGTTTTTCAATAATTTTGGCTGATATGTGGGGTTTTTTTGGGGGGTGGGGGCATCATAAAATGACCATATTTTCAGGAGATCAAAAGCCTTTTATTTTTTTTTAAGGGAAGGAATTTGACCTACCCAAAACTGCAGGTTTAATTAGAGATATATCCTAGACATGTGCTGCAAATAACCTAAAGAAAGCAGGCTCATAATATACATGTACTCAGAGAGGCTTCCCAGGTGGCGCAGATTCTTTGGTGGTAAGGAATCTGCCTGCCAATGCAGGAGACTCAAGAGATACAGGTTTGATACATGAGTTGGGAAGATCCCCTGAGAAGGAAATGGCAACCCACTCCAGTATTCTTACCTGGAAAATCCCATGATCAGAGGAGCCTGGCAGGTACAGTCTGTGGGATCACAAAAGAGTCAGACACGGCTTAGTGACTAAACAAGAAAGTTGCATTACAGTCTTGTGCTACTGTCTACTGTACAGCAAACTGCATCAGCTACCTGTGTGCATATCTCCCCTTCCTTTTGGACTTCCTTCCCATTCAGGTGACCACAAAGAACTGAGTAGCGTTCCCTGAGCTATACAGTAGTTGTCTATGATGTACACAGTAGAGTGTACATGTCCATCCGAATCTCCCAATTCTTTCCACCTCCCCCTTTTATCCCCTTTGGTATCCACGCTTGTTCTCTGCATCTGTCTCTATTTCTGGTTTGCAAATAAGTTGATCTATAACATTTTCGTAGATTCCACATATATGCATTCATATATGAAGTTTTTCTTTTTTGATTTACTTCCCTCTGTTTGACACTCTCTTAAACCAATGCTTTTGCTTTAAAAATATGGGGAGGACTATATGAGTCAAATGACTTCCTTTGTGAAAATCAAAAGGAAGTGTTTCTTCCCCCCTTCTATAAGTCTGCAGTTTTTCAGTGGGGAAAAAAAAAAAGATAGCAATGCTGACCATTTTCCTCTCGTTAGAAGCAAAGCAGGACTTCAAACTCTATTTGAGGGATGACCCCTTTTCAGAAATTAGAGGCGCTGAATTTATTGCCAGCCAGTCATAGCTGTCCATCTGCTAATTTTCTCCACATAGAGGCAGCAGCTGTCATTTCAGAAATGCTACAGTGGATAATAAGATGGGGTGCATTTCATCTTCAAATGCTTAAAACAAATCCCTAGGAAGAGCGACAGCAGTTCCTCCAACTGCATGAATCACTGATGTCATTAACGCAAAATGCTAAATGGATTTGAAGATTGGAAGAAAATGGATTTGCTTTAAAAGGAGCAGCACTCGAGTTAGGTGTAGTACTTGTAATAATGTGAAATTGCGGAGATCTAGGAACTGCTGAAGCCATAAGCACACACAGAGATGCTCTCAAAACCACAGCCACACAGAGAACACTGAATACAAATAACATATGGCGTTCCCAAGTTCATGCCACCTAGATAGACCTAAGGAATGCATTTTTGCCTCTGCTCCTGAAAAACCAGCAAAATTTTTTCCTAACTAATAGGAGAAAAGACTTGCTTAAGACTCAAATGAGTCCAGTTTCTCCCCAAATCTGCACACCTAGTCGATCTTAGAAGCCATCCTTCCCTTGGTACAATTTAATGGCCTGCTTGGGACTATTAAATATTCTGTTCAGCAATTTATATTGTTACATCCTTGCATTTTTTTTCCTTAGACAATATTTTATTTTTTATCAGAAATTGCTTTACGACATTGTATTACTTTCTGTTATACAACAAAGTGAACCCTCTATACATGCACACATATTCCTCCCCCTGCAGCCTTCCCGACCATCCCACCTGTCTAGGTCGTCACAGAGCACTGAGCTGAGCTCCTTGCTCTTTATAGCAGCTTCTCTCTAGCTCTCTGTTTAACACATGGTACTGCATATATGTCAAGCCTACTCTCCAAATTTGTCTCACCCTCCCTTTCCCACCGTGTCCACATACTCACTCTCTGGTCCGTCTCTGTTCTCACCCTGCAAACAGCCTTGTCTGTACCATTCCTTAGATAACATTTTTTTTTCTCTTAAGTCTCATGGTTTCCATTCTTAAATGTTTTCAAGTCAGTTTGAATTTAAAAACTAACCACTGCCTCTTACTTGAGGTTCCCAGTCAAGATTCTTCTCCCTTCCAATCAAAGTGCATACAGTTCTCTGATGATTACTCATAAGGAAAAGTGTTAGGATGAGATAAGGAATGAATGAACATAATCCAAGTGGTTCTTGGCATCCCTGAGCGTTATAGTTGAAGATGAAGATGTAGATACAGATAGAAGTGGAGATTATGCCTGTGGATATAGATGTAGACATGGCTTGGACATAGACGGTGGTGGAGAAAGAGGTACATAGTTTCTCCATGGAGATATCTAAAACAGAGATGGTTTCATTTAACCCTCAGAATAATCCTGAGAGGTAGAGTAGGAATATCTATATTCTTTTGCATATGACAGTATTGACTCTCAGAAGCCCCCAATCCCCTTATATCTGGTGACAAAGCTGAGTTGAGACTCGATCTGTTTAAGCAACACTCAGGCTTATTCTGATCACAGCACAAGACTCCACCCTGCCCCTACATTTTGAAGAACTGTTGTCTAGAATGGTATATCTGCCATTGGCAACCTCTGGTCCTTTCCTTGTGGACATTGCTCTAGAATGTGATCTCTGTGGAACAGAAGGAAAGCAGAAGCAGAAGAGAGTTGCATTGAATTGCTGGCTACTGGTCACAGAGAAAGCTTGCATTTCTATTGCTACAAACAGAAATACCTTTAAGGGGCCTCCACTGATTTCATTACTTTTGATGTTACAAAGAAAAAAAAAAAAACCCAGTGTTGATGAGACTCCAGGTCAAGGCAGAATCACAGAGTAGTTAGAGAAAATTCTGAGGCTCTGAGATGTTGTGCTGGCAAGTATCTTGATTTGAGAAAAGAAATTCATTTAAACACAGCAGATAGGCTTAGGAGAAAGTCTGGGACACCGGCTTTTTTCCATTGCTATTTGCTTCTTTCAAAAGATCTGCTTTGTATTTTATCTTCATCCTTGGTCGCCAGGCAGAAACCCTATTTCTAAATGTCATTGCTATTAAAAAGAGGACGTTGGGGGGTGTAAAGCAAGGAAAGAATAAAAGTCATAGAGGAAGATGCAACAAACCTACCATTTCTCAAGTCAAAATATTTTAATGGTGAAATCAGGATAAATGATTAATCTAAAGACTTTCCGTTTCCAGCGAACTGTAACAGGGGCTGACAAGCAGTAGGAAACTAATATTTCAAGATAATTTCAGAAACATGAGATTAAAAAGTGCTGAAAGGAGGAGGCTGAACCTTTTTCCTTCCACCTCCAAGATTTATTGAAAATAGTGTTTTTTCTTTAAACAGAAAAAGTATCTGATTCTACATTTAAATGTTAGTACATTTTTCACTCCAAAGTATTTACTAATACCAACTCTGACACGGTTACTATATTTGGGTCTAGATGGTAACAAAGAAACTGTTTCTGTGCCCAGGAAGCTTACAGTTTAACAACAAAGGTGAAATAAACAAAAATAAATTGAATAAAAACCATTCAAAAAGATTCTATGAGAACTGAGGATGGTGTTGCAGTATATTTAGTAGCAGTAGAAGGTAAGGGTCTGGGGATCAGGGAAAGTTTCCCTGAAAAACTGACCCCTGAATGTTGAAGAGGTAAGGGATGAAGGTTTGGGGAGTCCTGGCAATGAGACCAGCAGGTACAATTTCTCAGGGAGAGTGGTGTGCAGTTTGATTAAGTTGAAGCACAGAAGGACAAGGGCAGGACATCACTGGTGGCTCAGTGGTAAGGAATCTGCCTGCCAATCCGGGGACGTGAGTTCCATACTATTGAGTAGCTAAGTCCACACGCCACAACTGCTGAGCCCACATACTGCAGCTACTGAAGCCAGGACACAGAGAGCCCGTTCTCTGCAGAGAAGCCACCAGGATGAGAAGCTCTCGCACAGCAAAGAAGAATAGCACCCTCTCACTGCAACTAGAAAAAGACAGAGCAAAGCTGCAAAGACTCAGGGCAGCCAAAAATAAATAATTAAATAAAATTATGTTTTAAAAAAGAGAAGGACCAAGGCAGCAGGAGTTGGTAGTAGGGATCGGGGGTAGGGAGGTTGGGAGGACTAGATGATGGAGATGCTGCTCTTCTTCCTCTTAATCTCTGGTACCTTGATTGTCAGCCTATTGAATAAATAACATCTCAGCAGGACTTCTGGTTGCCTCCCTAGAGAAGGGGCGGCCGTTGGTAATCGCTGGCGGACCCGGGCTTTTAAGGTTCCCTTACCCACCAGCCAGCATCTCAGCTTCCTTCCCTCTGAACTGCAGTTACTGTTCTCGCTGACCAGCTGTGTCACCTTTGTAGAGAGACTTGATACTTTCAAATGTGAACATCCTTTTTTCCCAAATGAGGACAAGTATGGTTTTTGAGCTCATTTCTAGAGCTAATAATCCATAATGATGTCTCTGAAAATGACCCTCCAGCTCTCTGAGTAAATGTCAAGCTTTCTGTGGCCTCTATATGGATAGGGTGGAGTTAACGTGTTAGGAGAAAGACCCTATGCTGTTTCACAGAGGGAAACAGACATGGATGGAAAACCTAACTCTAAGTTATGTGATTTGGGAGCATTTATTTAACCATTTCTAAGTGTCACTGTCTTCACTGGGGTGCAATAATATCCACTTGGCAGAATTATTGGGCCAGCTAGAAAGATCATATGTAACATGCCCAGCATGATATATTGATCTCGGTTTATTATTAATAATGACTATTTGTGGAACTGAAGAGTCTAGAGAAATTTATTGAACTTGTTCTCCTTGGAAGTAGGTAGCAGAGAACAATATTTCCCAAACTTCATCTTCAAACTCTGGTGACCCTGACTCAAGTTAAATATGGTTTCCAGTTCTTTGGGGAGCTGTGAATAATCACGACAATTGAGATCTGCATCTTTCTGGGCATCTTCAGTGGATGCCAATTGAGCAGAAGTCAAAAGGAAGTTGGATTCATTAGTTTAATTGTCTTGTCGAGCTTTATTTTCTCGAGTTATTTTCTTCTACATGTGTATTTATTTGCTTGTTGTTGGTTCCCGCAGTCACAGATGCTCACTGAGAGGGGAGGACTTGAACAGACAGTGGCTGTCTCCCAGTGCTCATCTCCAGCCCACAATCTACCATGCCAAAGGACTCCTCCACTACCTGGGCAGCATCGGTCGGAGTCCCATGGTGAGTCACTTCCTTCTGCTTCCACACTCTTGTCTGGTTCCTTCCACCTTCCAGAGACACAGTACCTTCTGCCCAGGCAGGAAAACCAGACACAAGCCCCAAACCTGTGCATGGCAAGCTGTAATGGAGGCATATTTATTTCCTAAGGCTGACATAGCAGAATACCACCAACTGTATAGATTAAAAAAAGACAAAACAGCAGCCTATCTTTCACACTTCTGGAGGCTAGAAGTCTGGAAATTAAGATGTCAGCAGCCCCTAATGTCTCCAGAGACTCTGGGAAAGAAGCCTTCATTGCCTTGTCCTAGCTTCTGGTGATTGCCAGCAGTCCTTAGTATCCTTGGCTCGTGGGAGCACAGCTCCAATCTCTGCCTCTGTCTTCAGAGGGCCAGCTTCATTCTCTGTGTGTCTGTGTACAAATTTCTCTTTTCTCAGCATAGCAGTCACTGGACTAATGTGTGCATGCTCAGGCGTGTCTGACTCTTTGTGACCCCATGGACTGTAGACCATCAGGTTCCTCTGTCCGTGGGATTTCCCAGGCAAGAACACTGGAGTGGGCTGCTCTTTCCTTCTCCAGGGGACCTTCCAAACACAGGAATTGAACCTGTATCTCCTACATTGGCCGGCAGATTCTTTACCACTGAGCCACCTGGGAAGCCCACAGTGAACCAGGGCCCACCCTAATTCAGTATGGGCTCCTCTTAACTTGGTTACATCTGCAAAGAATCTTTTTCCAAATAAAGTCACATACATAGGTACTGGGAATTAGAGATTGAGTGTATCTTTTTGGGAAACCATTTAACTGACAACAAGAGCAAACCAGGAATTCAATATTCATTACTGAAAACTGGGCAAAAAATTGCATTGCATCCCATTTCCTGGGTCTTTAGTTTTTTTTTTTTTTCCCAGTTATTCATCAAGAAGGAAAATGTATATATCTTATTAAATAGTAAAATATTCTGTAGATGTTCAGATTCATATTCAACTAGCGCTTATTAAGTTCCAAAGATGATTCTGTCACGGTTCTAGGCACTTTCACATGTAGGCTTTTCTCTCAAGCATATAGTAAATGTCCAATTGATGAAAAAGAACATTCAAAGGCTTAGGCTCAAGATAAGATAGGAGGTAATACTAGCCACGTAACTGTATGAAAGTAATCATTTATGGACTACAAACTATAAACATATCTATCTGCAAAAGTGCAGAGGGCATATGTACAGATTTAGAGTGCTTATCTCACTGAAGGAGCTTAAACTAATTTACAGAAGCTCACACATGGACCAATTCAAACAATCATCTCCACCATTAACCACTTTTTGACCATATACTATATGATTAAAACAGTGGCACATTCAATGAGTATCCAGTGAAACAATGGATGAATATCTAATTTAGAAGTTGATTTGAACTTCAAAAACATTAAGCGATCAGATGATTTCCTTGGTATCACCAGGAAGTAGAGTTGATCTGGTTTTCCACCCTGCAACCCCTTCTCTCTTCATCACTTATTCTTTGAGGGGATGTGTTAAGTCCAGTTCTCCATCTATGATATGTGATCACAGGTAGAATGTTGTCAGACAAGGATGCGCCCCTGAACCACCAGGGTTTTTAGCGAGGGTTGTTGTATATTGGCTACCCTGAGTCTTTGTTGCTCCTATGAAGGCTTTCTCTAGTTTTGGCAAGTGAGGGCTACTCTCTAATTACAGCGTTCGGGCTTCTCATTGTGGTGGCTTCTCTTGTTGCAGAGCGTGGGCTCTAGGTGCACGTGCTTCACTGGTTGTGGCATGTGAGCTTAGTTACTCCCGGACAATGGATCAATCCCTTATCCTCCGCATTGGCAGGTAGATTCTCAACCAGGGAAGTCCTCAGGAGTCATTTTGTAGCCCTGATGTCCACATGGCTAATCTTAGTTAGTCTCCAGGCTCTTCAGAGGTCAAGCTGACACTTTGAGGCCCAAGAACCCCACCATATATCACATGGCATCAATCCTCTAACGTGGCCCAAGGTCCCAGGTAAAGAAAGACACTCTTATCTATCAGCATAGTCCACAGATGTCAAGGTGAGCTCCCAGGAGCCAGTCC
Organism: Tragelaphus eurycerus; assembly: GCA_935064755.1. Lineage (NCBI taxonomy): Eukaryota > Metazoa > Chordata > Mammalia > Artiodactyla > Bovidae > Tragelaphus > Tragelaphus eurycerus. Next base: position 2,440,745 of record CAKXYN010000075.1, on the reverse strand, counting down.
AGGGTTAGACCTTTCTTTGGAGAATATAGGGTTTACATACTTCGGGTTTGTTGAGTCAGTGCTTCATTGCAAAAGGACAAAGCACATGCTTTTCCCTTAAGAACACTTATTCTACATTGGTCAAAGTGTGCCGTGTTTTCATGCTAACTCACATTCTCCATCCAAGGAGACACTGTAATATGCTGTCTGCCCTCTAGAAGTAACTTCATGGCCTGTATATGTGTGCTCAGTCCTGTCCAACTCTTTGCCCCATGAGCTGTAGCCCACCAGGCACCTCTGCCCATGGAATTTTCCAGGCAAGAATACTTGAGTGGGTTGCCATTTTCTACTCCAGGGGATCTACCCAACCCAGGGATTGAACCTGTATCTCCTGCATTGGCTTGGATTCTTTACCACTAGCCCCACTTGGAAAGTCCCTACTTGGGGCCTTGTGCATAGCAGAGCCCCAGTCTTGAAGTCAAGATCTTGAAAAGTATGCCTCTCTAAGTAGGAAGCCTCAGCCTCCGGGAGGAGAGAGAGACTTACCACCCTGATACACATTTTAAGCATACACACATTCCATCCGTAACAAACAGGATTCCTCTCTGCTCTGACAACCTCTAATTGAAGAGCAGAACATTTATTTTAAAGCATGGTAGGTGAAAGCCTTGTTTAAAAATATAAATAAACATTAATTAACTGTAAACATGACAGTCACAGATTCGTTTCCTGCTGGGACCATCTGAGAGGTGGGTGAGAAACAGCTGAGCGCTAGATGCTGTTCGTAGCATTACAAAGCTCTCCTTTAGGCCCAACATCACCCTTCAGTTACCTGTGTGGCTATATTTAAGCAGCCTTCTGCTGACAGCAGAAGTACTGCCACTCACTCAGTACTCAGCCCTGTCCTTTATCTGGAAGTCTTCCACTGAGTCAAGATTGTCTCTTGCGCTACATGGTTGTAGATTAACAGTAACTCCACACAAACACTGACTCGTATGGAAATATTTCTCAAAGCGTTAGGAAGCCCATTTCTGGTGGTTAGGAGGTTCTACCTGCTCTAGATGGTACTGAGACATTTGCATATTGGCAGGTAGAATAATATAGACTCCTGGGACTAATGAGAATGCAGGAGAGGGGGAGAAAGCATTGTCATGATACTTCTGGAGCTTGCAAAAGACTATATAGTTCATTCAGTTTATAAGCCATACAGCCCTCTTCATATATTGTTTCATACATTCACCGATTCATCCACCTACCCTTCCATCCATTCATTCATCCATCTATCCATCCATCCATCTTTTTATCCATTCATCCATCAATCCATTCATCCATCCACCCAGCCAGTCATCCATTTGTCTACTCATTTGCATCATGTGTGTAATAATTGTGCCAGGTGCCAGAAGGTACCTTTTCTTTAAGGAGTTGTATAATTTCTTTGGTAGAAAGTGGAGTCAAGTCTGTGAAGAAACCCATGTAGTAATGAATGAAACAAAGTTTGTCAGTAAAAACTGAAACCAAGGTTCGTGTGAGTTGTAGGAACACAAATGAGGGCTTGTGTAACTTTCCCTTAAGGTTATGGAAATGCTAGAGACTGAAGATGCCATTTGAGTTGTACTTGGATGATGAGTAAAGGTTTTTCTTGCACTTACAATAAACTAGTAGGGAAATATCCTTTCTTTAGAGGTTTACAGGCCTGATTATGGACTCTTTGATCTTCTTCCTTGTGAAATTGAAGACTTGGTGTGATTTCTGTGTTTGAAGGTCACCAGACGGAGCAAAAGAAAGGAAGCTTTTATTAACTAATAGCATAGCTCTCACATCACACTGATCTTATGTTCCCTTTCCTATCATCCTGAACTTCCATTTTATGTCTCTCTTGCCTGTTAGAAGATAAGGAGATATGCTGCAGATGTTGGATCCAAAAGCCCAGAAACACACACTATTGGCATATTCATACACTGGAATACAATTCAACAATAAAAACTTAAAGACAGTAGCAATCAACTACAGATATACTCAACAACACAGACCAATTTCAGGAACATGTTTAGTGAAATAAGTTAGACATTAAGAAGCACATATTCTATGCTTCTATTTATACAAAGTTTAAGATGAGTAGACCAGAACAATGGTTTCCTCTAGAAGGGGATTCAATAAGAGGGGCCAGGAGGGAACTTTCTAGATTAGTGGAAATTGTTCTATATTTTGAATGAAGAGTCAGTTACAACAAAACTCATTGACTCAAAACTCTTTCAAGTTCTGTGCTTGTACATACTTCCATTTCCATTTATTTTAGAATTAACAAAATCAAAGCAAAGTCACAGAGCTTTGAAATGTAGCTAGGAGATAAAGGAGGATGTTCAAAGTAAAATTGACCAGCACAAAGGCGTGCGAGTCAATTTAGGGAAGATTATCTTTGCCAGAACAGAGTAGAGGGGCTGAGAGGATTTATTAGAAATCAGAAGGCTCCAGTCAGAGAAAAGGTATGTAAGTGGAGAAGCCCAGAAACCAGACAGCCTCAACAATCAACTAGTAGGAGGCACTGAAGTGTTCATCTTCCAGGAGCTCCATGCAGGGGTCAGGAGACATGCCGCCCTGGGGCAGTAGGACATGGCTTTGGGGAGAGGAGGAAAGCTCAGGCTTAGCAAGCTCCGAGGAACCGAGGCCAGCAATGTCTCCTGAAGAGCTGTGTTGTAGTTGCCTGGTCTCTGTCCTGCTGCAGAGCATCTGGGCTTCAGAATTAGGAGAGGTATCAGTTTCCATCCCCCTGGCTCTTGCTGTGTGCGTGCGTGCATGCTCAGTCATGTCTGACTCTTTGCAATCCCATGAGCTGTAGCCCACCATGCCCCTCTGTCCATGGGACTTCCCAGACAAGAATTTGAATACGTGTTGGTAAAGAGATTGCAGTGCTCCGTGAGCAGCTCATTGATTTCCATTTACCACTCATACAAAATAGGCTGCCTTCTGCCAGGGGACAGGGAGGGAGTATTTGGAGTTTAGCCTTCTCTGGGGCCCAATGGAACAGAACTTTCAGCTACTAACATTATTTTGCTGGTCTTATTCTGTCCCTCTGGCATATGTTTTTAGTTCTTCAGCTTCTTTTTTAAAAAGGCACGGAAGTAGAGGACAAGAAGAAATGGCATGTCCCTTCCTAAATCCTTATCTCCAAGGACCTAAGGATACGCTGTACACACAATTTATTTTATCTGCACTCTATTCTTCAGAAGTAGCAGAGGAACACGTGTTACAGTTACTTATTTTCTTTGACTCAGGCTAAGGTACTGAATCTAGAATTCTCCTGTTTTTGTATTTGAGGGTAAAGTGGGGGAAAAAAAATCCCCATACCAAAAAGGAAACAAGCAACAGAAAACATGGAGGTCCTGGGTAAAAAAAAAAAAAGAAAAAATTATAATAATAATTTGATCTCATTTTTTTTTATTTAAAATTGTTCCCGTGCTACCAGAATAAAGATTAAGTAATGAGTGGCTATGTGCTAGTCATTTAACCTTCTTTAACGTTAGCACAATACTAAGTTGAACCTCATTTGTAAATTTGAATGAAAGCCTCCTTTTAGGAATTTTATACTGATTAAACATGTATGTCATGAACCTTAACAGTGTGACTGGCCCATATCAAATATTTAAATAAACCGCAGAGATTAAAATCATTATTAGTTCCCAGAACGGTGCTACATCCAAAACAAAGCCACACTTTAGACTGCATGATGTTGCATTAATGTACATGGGCTTTGTCAATGTAATTAGCTATTTTAGAAAGAAGGACATTATAATACCTAACTCTGGAATGGCAGAAAACTTCCAGCAGCATTTTATAATATTTAATAAAGGGTCCCCCTGTGAGAAATCTCATAACCCATTAGTTACTGATGCCTTCTGCTGAGTTAAATGGGAAAAATTTCACCCCAAATTAGCCACTGGAGGTGGACAAAGGACAAAGCTGATGTGTAAGTAAGCCTGCTTTTCTAAGACCGTGTTGGAACTTTGACCCATAACGGCCCAATTTAAGTGAAAATCTCTCACTCTAGGAAAGAGAAAAGAACATCAGATCCTCTTTCAGCTGTGTTTGTGTATTTGCTCAATCCTATCCAACACTTTGTGACCTCATGGACTGCAGCCCACCAGGCTTCTTTCTCTGTCCCTGGAGTTCTCCAGACAAGAATCTGGAGTGGGCTGCCATTTCCTCTTCCAGGGGATCTTTCCAACCCAGCGATCAAGCCTGCATCTCCTGCATCTCTTGCATTCGCAGGCAGGTTCATTACCAGCTGAGTCATTGGGGAAGCCAGTCCTCACCCCCATCTTGCCTCTTTTAGGTATTGATAGGAATAAATTCTGCACATGCCCCCTGCGGTTAGCCTCAGGCATGAATGGTGCTGCTGACAATTCAGATGAATCCCTTGCTAAGAAGAGATCATGCCTGTCAGTAGAAGGACTGGGAAATCCAGTCTTGCAAACAGGGTTCTTGGATAACTAAGCACTCCACTAATAGCATTTCTCTCCTAGAGAGGTTTACTCCGCTCAAGAACTTGGGCTGAATGTTGTCTGCAAAATATTGTACTCGGGCTGGAATCTCCAGGGCTATAGTGAGACTTGTTTGGTTTAATTGGAAGCATCGTGGTTTTGGATTTCCATCACATTCTCCAGCATTAGCCTCCTTCGAGCTTCAGCCTCGCCTTCATTTTCTTGTGGCAAGGGTATAAATTATGTGGAGGTCTTGCTGCCAGGAAGCAGGAATAAGACCCAGATGTCAGGAATGGAAAACACAACAGCTTAAAGCTGGCAGACAGAGCAGTAAACAATCAGGAACAGTGGAGCCATGGCAGTGGCGGAATGGCTAAGAGAGACGGGCTTGAGATGAGCGGGGAGTAACCTCTGGAACAAGGTGCCCAATTAGCTTATAGAGGACCCCGGGTGGGACCAAGGAATGGAGGGAAAGACGGTGAAGGTGTGTGAGCAGCATAGTAATGGGGTCCTCAACAGCCTCTTTGCTGAGCAAGAAATGATGGAACAACGTTTGCATGAATTAAATTAACCTTGCATTTTAGTTCAGACAGGAATTCATTGGAAAAGGTACTAGGGAGACGCATGGGAGTCTGATTTCAAAATTGTAATCCAATCCACAGTATACACTTTGCTGATGAGGGAAGTGAGGCACAAGGGAATCAGTTTAGCTCAGGGTGAACAAGTGTAAAACTAACCACTCTGGCTCAAAGAAAACAAAACTTAGCTAAACGAGAGCTTCAAATCCACATCTCTCCCAAGTCCCTTGCCTGGGGGAAAAGCACATCATATTGCCTATTTACGTAATCTGAAATTTTAGGTATCATTCTTAACCTCTTCCTCACTGAGCCTGTGAATCCGTTTAGTCTCTAATTCCTATAGATTTTACTTTCTTACTCTCTCGCCAAACATCCTTTCTATCCATACTTACATTTTCTCCCTTAAAGTAAGCATTTGCCTTACTTTAATCTGTCGTGCCTGGTCCCAGGCCCTGCAATTCATTCTTCGTTGTTTTTTTGTTTGTTGTTTTGAAGTGGATGATTTATAAGGTCTGTATTGAATTTGTTACAAGTGTGCTTTTTTTTTTTTTTTTTCATTTTTTAAAAATGTTTTGGTTTCCTGGCCCTCAGGCATGTGGGATCCTAGCTCCCCAACCAGGGATCGAACTCACACACCCTGCATCAGAAGGTGAAATCTTAACTACCAGGGAAAGTCACTTTGCTCAGTTGCATCCTGTTCTTTGTGACCCCATGAAACTGTAGCCCACCAGGCTCCTCTGTCCATGGAATTCTCCAGGCAAGAGTACTGGAGTGAGTAGCCATTCCCTTCTCCAGGGGATCTTCCTGGATTAGGGATTGAACCTGGGTCTTCTGCATTGCAGGCAGCTTCTTCACCATCAGAGCCACCAGGGATGCCCCCTGCCAGGGAAGTCCTCCTGCAATTCCTTCTTACTCCAGTTCTGGTGACCTGAGCGCACGACTCTTTACCACAGTACTTTGATGGCTCCATCCCCACTGTTGGAAAAATGTCCAAAGATCCTGAAATGTTAAGCATGCACATCAGGGCTCTGACCACTGCCCACCTCTGCCTGTCCCCAGGATCCACTCTCTTTCACTCTATAGTCTTATTCTGAGTGATTGCACTTCTTCATGTGCCTAGTCATTTCTCATTTTTCCATTTGCTTGGACAGCTCTCATTCAGTGGAGCTCATCTTAGGTATCACCCTCCAAAACATCCCAGAACCACCACATCATACACTTCAGGGGTGCCGTTCCTTAGAGTGCATGGTGGAAGACATCCCAGGAGTTGTGCAGCTTGTCCTTATTTGGGTTCCCAGGGGCACTGTGTGTCTTTCTCCTCTGACAGTAATATGTTCACCTGTTGTGGTGCTGGAGAAGACTCCTGTGAGTCCCTTGAACTACAAGGAGATCAAATCAGTCAATTCTATAGAAATCAACCCTGAATATTCACTGGAAGGACTGAGGCTAAAGCTGAAGCTCTAGTACTTTGGACACCAGATGCGTAGAGCCAACTCATTGGAAAAATACCCTGATGCTGGAAAAGACTGAGGGCAGGAGGAGAAGGGGGCGACAGATGGTTGGATGGTATCATCGACTCAATGGACATGAATTTGACAAACTCCAGGAGATAGTGAAGGAGAGAGGAGCCTGGCATGCTGCAGTCCCTGGGGTCGCAAAGAGTAGGATATGACTTAGCAATTAACAGCAACATTCACTTGTGGGATCAGCCCAGTAAAACTGCTCCTGGAAAAGGCAATATTGACCTAAAAAGTGTTTTAAAACATGAAGTCTGGATGAGAGCGAACGCAGGTTCAATTACTTGCTCACATCCTTAATAGTAGTGCGAACTTGAGCAAGCCTAGGCAAGTTACTTTTTTTTTTTTTTTTCCTGCAATTAAGTTTTCAGCTGCAAAACAGGAGATAATTATAGCATCTACTTCATCATGAGATAATCTATATTAAATGTTTAGCACAGTATCTGAATCATTGTAAGTCTCCAATAAATTAACTACTATTGTTCTTGTCATTGTTATTGAGGGCAGTATTGCCTTATATTAAAATTTTAATTTCTCCTGCCACAGTGCAGGCACCCAGCAAATATTTGTTGAATCAATTGGTGAATAAGCAAGATAGGGCCATTTATTAATGCATGGATATTAGAGTGTCATGACTGGGCACATTTCCCACTTACCTATTACAGATTTTTACTGAAAGGAAGTAGATGAGTATTAAGTCATCCAATCAGAAAGAAAAAAGCTTTCTTAACTGAAATAACTTGATAATATGTCTTGTAATTGCCCCCTGCAATATCGAGCAACACATGTTTCCTATAACTAACGTGCCTTTATTTTTAGGGATGTCATTTGAGCAATAAGTAGATCAATGTCTCCATCTCCTTTATTTTCAATCTTGAGGGGCCACTAGAACTCCTAGGGTAGAGCAGAGCTCATTCCAACAGGTGCAGAGGTCTATAATTTATCATTTATGTCAGCCTTCAGAATCTGAAAGATCAAAAAAAAAAAAAAAATTCTTTTTTCCGGTTGAGTTCGGCAGCTAAGGAGCACCTGTCACCACGGAGGCATAGCTTCTGGTTCAACTGAGAAATCTGTTGCTAAGACACAGCCCTAATTTGTTTGCACAATTTTCATGAGAATGGTGGGTGTTTATTCACAGGGAGAAACTGAGGCGTGAGAGAGAAAACTTGGTGGGAAATTCATGATGGCAGAGAATTAAACCTTTAACAATTATTTGATTGGTTCCTTTAGAGGCTTTCAAAGCATAGTCCCAGGTCCAGCGGCATTTGTGTCCCCTGGGGTTGTTAGATATGCACGTTCCTGGGCCTCACCCAGACTTGCTTCAGTAGCCACATTGTTGGGGAGTGGGCCACCGTCTATGATGCAACAGTCCTCCAGGTTATTCTGTTGCTTCATGGCATGTCAGACCCTCTGCTCTAGACCCAGACCCATGCAGTGGGTCTAAACCCTGGCTGCACATTTAGAAAAACCTGGAAAACTTTTAACAATCCCATCACCCTGGTGTCACTGCAGACCAATTAAATCAAAATCTCTGGAGGTGGGCTCCAGGCATTGATATTTTTACAATCTCCTTAGGAGATCCCAGTGCAGAGACAGGATGGAGAAGCACTAGCCTGGGGGATTTTTATTTTATTTTTTTTCTGCAAACAATGGAAACCTGCTTAAGTAAACCAAGGTGACAATTTTGAACAAGTCGAATAAGGTCTAACCAGAGCTGGAGAACACCCAAACCCTAGACACTTCTTCTGTCAGTCTCTCATTTCCTCCTTCTGTGGTCACATTTTCTGGTTTCTGCTTTTCTCTGCACATTTGCCTAATTATTTCAGCCTTTACAACCCAACTTATTCTGCTCATTCACTGTTTCTCTGCTGCTTTTTCATTATTTTTGTCTTGTCATTGGACCAACTCCCTCCTCGCACCTCTGTATGGAACACCCACAGCTCAATGATATCTAGAAGCTGGAGAGATTTTATTTTCTCCTAATATTTTAACTTGAAACTATGAGTTAAGGATTCCTTCCTCCCCCAACAATAAAACTCCTTTTTTTTTGAAGAGAAAAAAATACCTAAAATACTTCTCTGCTAACAGGAGATTCACAATGCAATTAAAAAATTTCCCCCAATAAAATAGTAGCTTTTTGAAGAAAAAGTAAAAGTTAAAGTGCTAGTCTCTCAGTTGATCCCAACGCGTTTCGACTTCATGGATTGTAACCTACCAGGCTCCTCTGTCCATGCAGTTCTCCAGGCAAGAATACTGGGCTGGGTAGCTATTCCCTTCTCCAGGGGAATCTTCCCCACCCAGGGATCAAATCCAGATCTCCCGCACTGCAGGCAAATTCTTCACCATCTGAGCTACCAGGGAAGCCCAGTAGCTTCCTCTTATTTACAATTAAGAGAGAGGGGGAGAAGAGAAAGAAGGTAAATTTATCGAGAATATCTTCAAATCCTTTAGTTCTTAAAACTCTCACCTCACAGATGACTCCAACCACCTTGACTCCAGATATTGGTCCTGACATCTCTGAATTCTTCCCTGCTTACTGCTGCTGCTGCTAAGTTGCTTTAGTTGTGTTCGACTCTGTGCGACCCCATAGACGGCAGTCCAACAGGCTCCTCTGTCCCTGAGATTCTCCAGGCAAGAACACTGGAGTGAGTTGCCATTTCCTTCTCCAATGCATGAAAGTGAAAAGTCAAAGTGAAGTCGTGTCCGACTCTTAGTGACCCCATGGACTGCAGCCTACCAGGCTCCTCCGTCCATGGGATTCTCCAAGCAAGAGTACTGGAGTGGGTTGCCATTGCCTTCTCCCTGCTTACATAGCCCATCAACTACTACATGTTATCAGTTCTGACCTACTCTTCAAGAATTAGTTTTCATCTTTTCCCATTATGACTAAACAGACCATCTACCTATTTGCCCTTTTTAATCTTTTTTACATGTGTGTGTTTATTTATGGCTCCATGCATGCACCCTGCATGTTCTGGGTCATTCCTGGTGTCAACAGCTTCTTATTCAATCAGTAAACTAAAGGACTTGATCAGATACCAGAACAGGCTCATCTCATCTAACATCTCAACCAACAACATTGTTGATAGCAATTTATCTGGCCTTAGCTAAAATATTTCAGAACACAAGTTTTTAAAAGTGTGACACCACATTGCAGGACATCTCTAACCATTGAAAGTTATTTCTTGCTGATAATAAATATTCAACAACTGAAATCTACTTCCATGGTACATATTCTCCTTCCTTTTGCCTTCCTCTGCCATTTGAAATGATAGCAAGTATATTTATTCATGCTTCAAATGGGAGAATTTATAAATTTGGAGGGCTACTCAAAACCCTACTGAGCTTTCCCCCCGCCTAGGGTAAGCATCTCCAGTATTGTTAGTTGATCTGTGTTTCTGTGTGCATGAATGCTAAGTCCCTTCAGTCGTAGCCCAACCAGGCTCCTCTGTCCATGGGATTCTCCAGGCAAGAATACTAGAGTGGGTTGCCATGCCCTCCTCCAGGGCATCTTCCTGACCCAGGAACTGAAACCCAAGTCTCTTATGTCTCATGGACCGGCAGGTGGATTCTTTACTGCTAGTACCACCTGGGAAGCCTGATCTGTGTTTATAAACATGCCCATTTCCCTGACTTTCTGATTTCAGTTTACTGAGGCATCCTGGCTTGTTTTAAAATGCCACACTCAGAAGTGAAAAGCACTGTATTAGATATAAATTGACCAGTGTGAGGTATATCAGACTGATTGCTCTCCTAAGGCATGACCACTTTAACTTCTCCAGAAGCAATTTATGATTAATTTTGACATCCATGGCTACTGATTCATTTTAAGCAAACTGTCATTTAAAACCTCCAAATCTCTCATTCAAAACCTACTGCTACGCTGAATGTCTCTTTCCTTTTGCCACTGTTTGCATCTAATTGTAGGAGCTGCATTTATTCTACTTTAAGTGTTTCAGTTTCCACGAATTCTGCTCCTTTTGCCACTTATACTTTCCGCTTTTACTTGTTTACTCTGCTTTCACTCATTCAAGGTCATTATTACTCTCTTGTGCATATGTGTGTAGTAGCTTCAGTCGTGTCCAACTCTTTGTGACCCTGTGGACTGTAGCCCACCAGGCTCCTCTGTCCATGGGATTCTCCAGGCAAGAACACTGGAGTGGGTTGCCATGCCCTCCTTCAGGGGATCTTCCTGACCCAGGGATCGAACCCATGTCTCCTATGTCTCTTTACTTTGCAGGCAGGTTACCACTAGCACCAACTAAGAAGCCCATCCTTTCCTCAGTTATCCTCAATTCTGTATCATTAGCAAATTTGACAAACATCTTCAGTTACCTACCCTGTGTACTTAACTTATTACATAAAGACTACATTTCTAGAAACTAAGGAACAAATGTGAGGAAATACCTCAGCGAAATTCTGGGACTTCTGTCTCTTTGAAACACAGACGTGTGTATGCATCCTATTTTAATGTTAAGTACACAGATTACACCTCTCAGATCAGATCAGATCATATCAGTAGCTCAGTCGTGTCCGACTCTTTGCGACCCCATAAATTGCAGCACGCCAGGCCTCCCTGTCCATCACCATCTCCCAGAGGTCACTGAGACTCACATCCATCGAGTCAGTGATGCCATCCAGCCATCTCATCCTCTGTCGTCCCCTTGTCCTCTTGCCCTCAATCCCTCCCAGCATCAGAGTCTTCTCCAATGAGTCAACTCTTGGCATGAGGTGGCCAAAGGACTGGAGTTTCAGCTTTAGCATCATTCCTTCCAAAGAAATCCCAGGGTTGATCTCCTTCAGAATGGACTGGTTGGATCTCCTTGCAGTCCAAGGGACTCTCAAGAGTCTTCTCCAACACCATAGTTCAAAAGCATCAATTCTTCAGCACTCAGCCTTTTTCACAGTCCAGCTCTCACATCCATACATGACCACAGGAAAAACCATAGCCTTGACTAGGCAAACCTTTGTTGGCAAAGTAATGTCTCTACTTTTGAATATGCTATCTAGGTTGGTCATAACTTTCCTTCCAAGGGGTAAGCGTCTTTTTTTTTTAAATTAAATTTTATTTTGCTTAACTTTACAATATTGTATTGCTTTTGCCATACATCAAGATGGATCCGCCACAAGTATACATGTGTTCCCCATCCTGAACCGTCCTCCCTCCTCCCTCCCTATACCATCCTTCTGGGTTGTCCCAGTGCACCAGCCCCAGGCATCCGTTATCAGGCATCGTACCTGGACTGGCGACTCGTTTCAGATATGATATTATACATATTTCAATGCTATTCTCCCAAATCATCCCACCCTCTCCCATTCCCAGAGTCCAAAAGCCTGTTGTATACATCAGTGTCTCTTTTGCTGTCTCATATACAGGGTTATTGTTACCATCTTTCTAAATTCCATATATATGCGTTAGTATACTGTATTTGTGTTTTTCTTTCTGGCTTACTTCACTCTGTATAATAGGCTCCAGTTCCACCCACCTCGTTAGAACTGATTCAAATGTATTCTTTTTAATGGCTGAGTAATACTCCATTGTGTATATGTACCACAGCTTTCTTATCCATTCATCTGTGGATGGCTGCAATCACCATCTGTAGTGATTTTGGAGCCCAGAAAAATAAAGTCTGACACTGTTTCCACTGTTTCCCCATCTATTTCCCATGAAGTGATGGGACTGGATGCCATGATCTTCATTTTCTGAATGTTGAGCTTTAAGCCAATCTTTTCACTCTCCACTTTCACCTTCATCAAGAGGCTTTTTCACTTTTTCACTTCCTCTTTACTTTTTGCCATAAGGGTGGTGTCATCTGCATATCTGAGGTTATTGATATTTCTCCCAGCAATCTTGATTCCAACTTGTGTTTCTTCCAGTCCAGCATTTCTCATGATGTACTCTGCATAGAAGTTAAATAAACAGGGTGACAATATACAGCCTTGACATACTCCTTTTCCTATTTGGGACCAGTCTGTTGTTCCATGTCCAGTTCTAACTGTTGCTTCCTGACTTGCATACAAATTTCTCAAGAGGCAGATCAGGTGGTCTGGTATTCCCATCTCTTTCAGAATTTTCCACAGTTTATTGTGATCCACACAGTCAAAGGCTTTGGCATAGTCAATAAAGCAGAAATAGATGTTTTTCTGGAACTCTCTTGTTTTTGCCATGATCCAGCTGATGTTGGCAATTTGATCTCTGGTTCCTCTGCCTTTTCTAAAACCAGCTTGAACATCAGGAAGTTCACGGTTCACACATTGCTGAAGCCTAGCTTGGAGAATTTTGAGCATTACCTCTGCAGCTTGGTAAATTCTCACAAATGAACATAAAATGTAACTGTCAAGCAAAGTAGGAGACAGAACACCACACACAACCCAGACTCCAGGCCATAATGTAATGTCCTCATACCCTCAAGCATAGGCATTATTCTGACTTCTTTCAGCGTAATAGTTTTGCCTGTTTTTGAATGTCATATAAGGAAATCATATGGCTGTGCTCTTTCATATCTAGCCTGTTCTTGCATTCTCAATCCTGGATAATATTTTGTTGAATGATTATAGCACAATTAATCAATTCTACTGCTTACAGATTTAGGCTACAAAAAATAGTGCTGCTGTGTATGGGTTGGGCAAAATTTTTGTTTAGGTTTTTTCCTTAAGATGGTACAGAAAAACCCGAGCGAACTTTTTGTTCAACCCAATATATTCTTGCTATCTTCTTGTGCCCAATGTGTGCATTTCTGTTGGGCAGGTTCTAGAATACGTGTACATTCAGCTTTAGAAGACATTCCCAAATTGTTTTCTATAGTAGCGGTATGGCAACATAGTCCAACAAGCTGGGTTCGAGAGTTCCACCTCTGCTGTTTTCTTTTCATGATGTTAGGAGTCCTAATAACACATTAGATGCAGTCGCGTCTCACTGTGGTTTTATATTTCCTTGATATCGATTGAGGTTGAGTACATTTTCATTTGCTTAACAGCCATTTGGAACTTCCTTTTTTTGTGCATTTAAAACTTGAGTTGCTTGTTTTTTTCTTATTGATACATGTATGCATTCTTGATGAATCACTTGTTGGATATATATACTGCACATTTATTTCACTCTTTGGTTTATCTTTTCACATTTCTCCTGGTGATTTTGCTTCAAAAGAAATTCTCAATGAAATGTATCTAGTTTTTTTTAATGTTTTTATTTATTTTTAGTTCTTATTTTCGTCCTCATTAAGAACTCTTTCCCAGGTCCAAGGTCATACGTAGTAAGCTATGTTACCCTCAAGTGACTTTATTATTTTATCTTACATGTTAGGATTTATAATTTAGGGGGATTTTTTAAATATATTATGAGGATAAATATTTACTTCTAATTTGCTATATATTTTACATGGGGATTCAAGCCTCCTAAAACCGTCCTTTCCCACTGCACCAGTGTGAACTCTGTCATGAATCAAGTGACTGTGAGACTCTTCTTGGAATATCTACTTTTCTCTATTGGTCAATTTATGTATTATTTTGCCAATAATAATGTTTGTTAGTCTTATGAGTTTCATGCTTTTATGCTGTTTTAAATGCTGTTTTCCAAGGTTTTTTTTGTGATCCACACAGTGAAAGGTTTTAGTGTAGTCAATGAAATAGAAGTTAAGTGATTTTCTGGAATTCCTTGATTTTTTATGATCCAGCAAAAGTTGACATTTTGGTCATTTCATATTCATGGCATATAAAATACTGTTTTAAACTTTAGACTTTTTGGGTACATTTATAGTATTTATAAATGCACTTGATTTTTATATGTTGACATTCTTACCTGCAATTTTGCAAAAATTTATATGTATAGATTTTTTATATTCTGCATTTAGCAATCTTTATATAGGGAGATAAAAGATAATTTTATTTATTCTTTTAAAATCTTATACTGTTTTTTTTCTCTTATGTTTATTTTTCTTTTTCTTCAATTATACCATCAATTACAATTGAATCTTAGTGCCACGTCTTTTCCTGAATTCAGGGATTAAGCATAATATTTCATCAAAAATTATACTAGTCACTTTTTAAGGTAATGGTTCTTAGGTTAAGGAAATTCTGTGTGTAAATGCATATATTTTTACACTTTTTATTTTTATGCAATTTTATAGATTACTTTCCACATACTGTTATTACAGTATTGTAAATACTGTAATATTTACAGTGTTGTAAAATATTGGCTATATTCCCTGTGTTGTACAATATATCCTTGAGCCTATCTTATAAGATTGTTTGTTACTTTTGATCCTGTATGGGTATTGAATTTTATCAAACATTTTTATGCATCTATTATGATTATCATATTAGTTCTTTCTTTAGTCTATAAATGTAGTGAACCACATTGAATTTTTTTTGATGTTGAAACAACCTAATTTTGCATTCTAGATTTTAACTAAATATTGTACTGTATAATTTTTTCATTTTTGTTTTGAAATAATTTTAGAAAAGTTCCCCAAATAGACAATACTCATATACACTTCCCTTGAGGATCAGATGGTAAAGAATCTGCCTGCAACGAGGGAGACCTGCGTTTGATCACTGGGTGCAGAAGATCCCCTGGAGAAGGGAAAGGCTACCCACTCCAGTATTGTGGCCTGGAGAATCCCATGGACAGAGGAGCCTGGCAGGTTGCAGCCCGTGGGGCTGCAAAAGTCTTACACAACTGAGCAACTAAGCACACACCTACATACTTCATCCACTTTCCCCTAATACTCATGTTTTGCACAATTACAGTACAATTATCAAAACTGAAAGTTAATATTGGAACACTACTATAAATGAAATGACAAAATTCATATGGATTTCACAAGCTTTGCGGACCAATTTTTTGTTTGTTTTAAGATTAATTCACAATCCTCATCATACTTAGATTTCATATTTCCTTAGTTTCTCCTGTGTGAGAATCCCTTACACATTCTTTGTCTTTCATGACCTTGATGATTTTAAAGAGTGCTAGTCATTTTTAAACTTTTCTTCAATATGAATTTTGTCACCACGTCTGTTATTGGTGATGTATACCTTGGTTACTTGGTTAAGGGAATGTTGGCCAGATTTCTCCATGGTAAAGTTACTGTTTTTCCTTCTGTAGTTAACATCTTAGAAGAGAGATTTTGACACTATGCAAATAATCCCTTTGCTCCACAAATCTTTCTCATTAATTTTAGCATCCATCTTGCCAGCAATTATTACAGGGTGTTCTAAAGGTGATTTTCTACTTACTTCATTTCTTCTATATTTATTAATTGGAGTTTGTATGGAAAAACTATTAAAGGTGATTTCTTTTTTTTTTTAATTGAGGTACAGTTGCTGTACAATGTTGTGTTAGTTTCTGCTCTGCAGCAAAGTGAATCAGCTGTGTGTGTACATATGTTCCCTCCCTCTTGAGACTCCCTCCAAGCCTCCTCCCATCCATCTAGGTCATCACAGAGCTCCGAGCTGAGCTCCATGTACTATACAGCAGGTTCCCACTGACTCTGTTTTACACATGGCAGGGTATATATGTTAAACCCAACCTCCCACTTCATTCCACCCCCTCAATTCCCCTGTGTCCACCATCCATTCCTTACCTCTGAATCTATACCTGCCCTGCAGATAGGTTCATCTGTACATTTTCCTAGATTCCACACATAAATGTTAATATACGGTATTTGTTTTTCTCTTTCTGATTTTCATTCTGCGTAATAGATTCTTGGTCCAGCTACATATAAAAGTTCTAATTTAAGACACTCCGTAACACCATACACAAAAATAAACTCAAAATAGATTAAAGCTAAATATAAAACCTGACACTGTAAAACTCTTAGAGGAAAACAGTACACCCTTGGACATAAATCACAGCAAGATCTTTTTTGACCCACCTCCTAGAGTAACAAAAATAGAAAGAAAAATAAACAAATGGGACCTAATTAAACTTAAAAGCTTTTTCACAGAAAAGAAAACCATAAATGATATAAAAAGACAACCCTCAGAATGGCAGAAAGTATTTGCAAACAAAGCAACTGACAAAGTTTATTTCCAAACTATACAAACTGCTTATGAAACTCAATATAAAAATAAATCAATCAAAAACTGGATGGAAGATATAAATAGATATTTCTTAAAGGTTATTTCTTATTTCCTCTTCCAGTTTGGATCCTGTTTCCTCCCTCATCTTAAGAAAACTTCTCAGAAGAGTTTTACATTAATTATATTTCTTTACATCCTGTTTGACCCTGAGGTCCTTCCAACCTAACTTCAGGCTTGATAACTCTACCTACAGAACTCTTGCTGAAGTCGACAGTGGTCCCCATGTGTCTGGCTCTGCTAAGTAAACAATATCTACCTAAGAAAGTTGACATTTTAAGCATATAAGAAACTAGCAGATTTATTTTATTTTTTAAAAATTTTTTTTTATTTTTTAACTTTACAATATTGTATTGGTTTTTGCCATATATCGAAATGAGTCCGCCACAGGTATACATGTGTTCCCCATCCTGAACCCTCCTCCCTCCTCCCTCCCCATACCATCCCTTAAAAAAAAAAAAAAAAAGAAACTAGCAGACTTAGCTTCTCTTTGTTTGGTCATTGCAGGTCTTCTGTGATTTCCATGGCCACTCCCAGAAGAAGAATGTATTCCTTTATGGCTGCAGCATCAAAGAGACCTTGTGGCAAGCAGAGGCTGCTGTAGGTACGGCGAATCTCTTGGAAGATGTCAGCTACCGGGTAAGTCATTAGGGGGATGACATCAAAACTTATGCCCAGATTCTTGCCTTTGAGACATGTCTCAACCATTATTTTCCTGAATAAGCATTTTGGTGATTTTAACTATAGGATTATAGTACAAGCAGGTTGAAGGCACGTGTATCTTTTCCTCACTTTTGATGAATGATGGCTTCCTGCCTGGTTACTCTCAATGTGATATAGTGCATAGAATTGGAGATAGGAAACCTCATTTTAATTCCTGACTTTGTAACTATTAACTGTGTGACTATGATCCATTAGCATCACCTCTCTGAACCATTTTGTCACCTGTGAAACAAGGATAATGAAAATACTGCCCCTGTTATGTATTTACAGAAGGAACAAAATGATACTGAATTGGAAAGGATCTTAAATAAATATGAAGGGATGAAAAATATTAAGGCATTTCACCATCCACATTCCTCTGTGTGAGCATACTATAAAAAGTAGACAGTGATCCACTGAACCTAATTCTCTTTTTTTTCTGGGTTCCAGTAGCTAGAGATCAGCTATCCCTACACTGAACCCAGATGAGGTTAAGGAAGGGAAAGGAAGGAAGGACTTCTTCCTGTTGGGATAAAGTAGACAAGCTGCTGCTTACTGTGGGAAATTCTGAAAGAGATGGGAATACCAGACCACCTGACCTGCCTCTTGAGAAATCTGTATGCAGGTCAGGAAGCAACAATTAGAACTGGACATGGAACAACAGACTGGTTCCAAATAGGAAAAGGAGTTCATCAAGGCTAAATATTGTCACCCTGCTTATTTAACTTCTATGCAGAGTACATCATGAGAAATGCTGGACTGGAAGAAACACAAGCTGGAATCAAGATTGCCCGGAGAAATATCAATAACCTCAGATATGCAGATGACACCACCCTTATGGCAGAAAGTGAAGAGGAACTAAAAAGCCTCTTGATGAAAGTGAAGGTGAAGAGTGGAAAAGTTGGCTTAGAGCTCAACATTCAGAAAACGAAGATCATGGCATCTGGTCCCATCACTTCATGGGAAATAGATGGGGAAACAGTGGAAACAGTGTCAGACTTTATTTTGGCGGGCTCCAAAATCACTGCAGATGGTGACTGCAGTCATGAAATTAAAAGATGCTTACTCTTTGGAAGGAAAGTTATGTCCAACCTAGATAGCATATTCAAAAGCAGAGACATTACTTTGCCAACAAAGGTCCATTAGTCAAGGCTATGGTTTTTCCTGTGGTCATATATAGATGCGAGAGTTGGACTGTGAAGGCTGAGCACCAAAGAATTGATGCTTTTGAACTGTGGTGTTGGAGAAGACTCTTGAGAGTCCCTTGGACTGCAAAGAGATCCAACCAGTCCATTGTGAAGGAGATCAGCCCTGGGATTTCTTTGGAAGGAATGATGCTAAAGCTGAAACTCCAGTACTTTTGCCACCTCATGCGAAGAGTTGACTCATTGGAAAAGACTCTGATGCTAAGAGGGATTGGGGGCAGGAGGAGAAGGAGACGACAGAGGATGAGATGGCTGGATGGCATCACTGACTCTATGGATGTGAGTCTCATTGAACACAGGGAGTTGGTGATCGACAAGGAGGCCTGGCGTGCTGTGATTCATGGGGTCGCGAAGAGTTGGACACGACTGAGCAACTGAACTGAACTGAGAAGAGGACAATTTATCAAAAAATAAATAAATAAAAAAAAATTGGCCTTTCTCTCAAATTTATACAGGAAAAGGAAAAAATGACTGTGTTGGAAAAACCTGGTTCTCCTCCTCTGTCTTTCTCCTTTCCTTTTACACAGAACGCTTCATTTCTTACACTGTTGCTTAGTTTCTAAGTCATGTCTAGCTCTCTGTGACCCCATGGACTGTAGCCTCCCAGGCTCCTCTGTCCATGGAATTTCTCAGGCAAGAATACTCTAGTGGGTTGCCATTTCCTTCTCCATGGAATCTTCCTGACCCAGGGATAGAACCCATGTCTCCCGCATCTCCTGCATTGGCAGGCAGATTCTTTAGTACTGCGCCACCTGGGAAGCCCATTTCTGACACTGTTGAGGATCAGATATTTGCATTTTCCCCTCCACCAGGCAATTCTGTGACAATTGAAAAGACCTGAGTGTCTTACAATTTAATTGAGTTAGTCCCAGGAGATATCCCCCCACTTCAGATGCCAGTTGCAAGTAGTAGGTCCCCAGGTTACCCACAACTCCTGTCTGACTCGGCCACAAATCAAGGGTTTCCATGATCTCCTCCCCTTTGGGTCTGATTATTTCCTAGAATAGTTTATAGTATTCAAAGGAACACTTACTTACATTTCCCAGTTTAGTTAAGGATATGCTAAAGATTCAGATTTTTGACTTAAATCAGTGCACAAAGTGAGAATTTCCAGTTAAGTTTCATTGAGGACAAAATGAAGACTATAGCTCAGGAGATAGCACCCCAGATAATTCTGCAAAACTGCTCCCAAAAGGCAGGAGGGAAGGTCAATATATATGTGATTTTAGTGAAGGGGTAATACATGTAGTCAAATATTTTTTTTTTTTTTTTTTTTGCAGAAGTTTTCTGCTAGTCATGAGGAGAGTCATCACCATGAAGAATTTTAGTGCTTTTCTAGATATGAGGAGATACAAGAATTGAGTCCATAAAATTGCAGTAGCTCATGATTTAATCCTTGTAGAATTGGATGGCAAGTGGCAAACTGTCAGTGACAAGATAAACAGCCATTTAAAAAGACAGATAGATATGGGAGGGCCTCAAATTTCTGTAAGTGTGGAACCGCAGTGAGGATGCATTACTTTCCAGTGTATGGAAGAGTTCACCAACCTGGAAGCTCCCCACTTGCATTCTATTTGGATTTTATGGAAACTTCTTCACATGGGCTTGATCATTTATTAACTCCATCTCTAACCTTTCTCTCTTTCACAGAGAAGTAGTGATCAGCCCTCATCCAGGAGAGATTCAGGAACTCACCCAGAGTCACCTTATTAGAAGGAAATATGCTCCTATTGTTCTTATCACATAAGAATTTACAAATGGTTTAGGAATCTCATGTCAGAACTGGGAATGAAGAACCAATATATATAGTTCTTACTGCAGTTACGATATCACAATTATGATGGTACCAACCTCTTCTTAGGGGCTTCCCTTGTGGCTTAAATGGTAAAGAATCTGCTTGCAATGCAGGAGACCCAGGCTCAAGCCCCACTCCAGTATTTTTGTCTGGAGAATTCCACTGACAGAGGAGCCTGGCAGGCTACGGTCCATGGTGCCGCAAAGAGTCTCTTGCAACTGAGACTACACTTTCGCCTTCAACCACTTACTATTCTGGATATATGAATTTACTGAATATGAAATACCTTCAGGGTTAGTGAGTATGAAAAGGGGGAAAAAACCCACCAAACTTCTATCTCACCTGAAAATACTTCCCGTGTCCTGAATTGCTCCCCCTCTTCATTTGTGCCTATTAGAAGCATAACTGCTATCAATCACTAGAATTCCCCCAAGGCTATTAATGCAGAAACAGCAGCTTATCTTCCATGTCCTATTTACTCTAGGGCTCAACCAGAGTACTGGTGATAAACCTCAAGAAGCTTAACTGCATAATCTTACTTAGAAAACTAGCTTGGATTAAAACATTTCATTTTACCAGGTCATGCTGACCTATATAAAATTATCTCTTATGAGTAGTACATCTTGAATTAAAGAATCTATACTATCCAGCCTTAAATATAGAGTCACCACGAATTTTTGCTCTCTTTTTCCAAGAAAAAATTAACAATATTCATAGATAATGATAAAGCTTGCATCATTTCCTAGGTGGCACAGTGGTAAAGTATCCATCCGCCAATGCAGGAGACACAAGAGATGCAGGTTTTATCCCTGTTCCGGGAAGATGCCCTGGAGGAGGAAATGGCAAACCACTTCAGTATTCTTGCCTGGAAAATTCCATGGACAGAGGATTCTGGTGGGCTACAGGCCATGGATAGAAAAGTCAGATATAACTGAGAACACACACACAATAAAACTTACCCCAAAGACTTGTGATGTTTAAAGGAATTAATGAATGCAAAATGCATAGTAAGCATTCAGTGAAAAGCTATCTATTACAATATCAGTGTTTGGGAAACTGAAATTAGGTTTAAGACACAGAGAAAGTATCAGAAGAAGAGTTGAATGTCCCAAGCCTTCTTTCCCCATTCAAGCTGGGGGATCCTAGGAATCACCGCAGTAAGTCTCCAGTGGATCAATTCATGTGTAGAGTTCATCAATTTCCTAATCACTTAAAAACAAAACATATCAAACCATCTCCAGTTATCCTAGCTATCATCATCTTCATTGCTCACCCTGACCTAGATCCATCTGCGTAAAATCAAAGGGAAATAGAAAGACTTTAATGTAAATGAGATGGTGTGGCACCCATTATTTAATGAATGGATAAATTGCCACCGTAGAGGTGTAAAAGGATGTTCCCATTGCACTTCATAAATTTCACATCCTCCATGCTCCAAGGCTCCAGTAAAGGGATCATAGATTATGGAATTTTCCAAATTCACGCCATTAATAGTGTGTGATTTTTTGGAAAGAGATTATACTAGCTAAGAAAAGATTCACTTAATTTAAGAAAGGAGAGATCATTTAAATGATGTCAGATTAAACTTTTTGCAACAAGGCAAAGCACTGATAAATTGAAATTCTATTCAAGTATTCTCAATCACTTTAGTTGATAGAATAAACCTACCTAAGGAGGCAGAAGAGCTGTATGCAGGAAACTAAAAGACACTGATAAAAGAAATCAATGATGACACAAAAAGATGGGGAGGTATACCATGTTCTAGAATTGGAAGAATCAATATTGTGAAAATGACTATACTACTCAAAGCAATCTACACATTCAATGCAATCCCTATCAAATTACCAATGGCTTTTTTCACAAAACTAGGACAAAACATTTTACAATTTGTATGGAAACAGTGGAAACAGTGGCTGACTTTATTTTTGGGGCTCCAAAATCACTGCAGATGGTGATTGCAGCCATGAAATTAAAAGACGCTTACTCCTTGGAAGGAAAGTTATGACCAACCTAGATAGCATATTCAAAAGCAGAGACATTATTTTGTCAACAAGGTCCATCTAGTCAAGGCCATGGTTTTT
Source organism: Tragelaphus eurycerus (assembly GCA_935064755.1). Taxonomy (NCBI): domain Eukaryota; kingdom Metazoa; phylum Chordata; class Mammalia; order Artiodactyla; family Bovidae; genus Tragelaphus; species Tragelaphus eurycerus. The sequence goes on along the minus strand of CAKXYN010000075.1, from coordinate 2,418,333 downwards.
CCAGTGGTCATGTGTGGATGTGAGAGTTAGACTATAAAGAAAGCTGAATGCTAAAGGATTGATGCTTTTGAACTGTGGTGTTGGATAAGACTCTTGAGAGTCCCTTGGACTGCAAGGAGATCCAACTAGTCCATCCTAAAGGAGATCAGTCCTGGGTGTTCATTGGAAGGATGCATGTTGAAGCTGAAATTCTGATACTTTGGCCACCTGATGTGAAGAGCTGACTCATTTGAAAAGACCCTGATGCTGGGAAAGATTGAGGGCAGGAGGAGAAGGGGACCACAGAGGATAAGATGGCTGGATGGCATCACTGACTTGATGGACATGGGTTTGGGTGGACTCCAGGAGTTGGTGATGGACAGGGAGGCTTGGCGCACTGCGGTTCATGGGCTCACAAAGAGTTCGACATGACTGAGAGACTGAACTGAACTGAACTGATGGAAACAAAAATGACTGCACATAGCCAAAGCAATCTTGAGAAAGAAAAACATAGCTAGAGGGATCAGACTCTCCGACTTCAGACTATACAAAGCTATAGTTTTCAATACAGTATTGTACAGACTCAAAACTAGAAATGTTCTCTGCTGCTGCTGCTGCTGCTAAGTCGCTTCAGTCGTGTCCGACTCTGTGCGACCCCATAGACGGTAGGGATTCTCCAGGCAAAAACACTGGAGTGGGTTGCCATTTCCTTCTCCAATGCATGAAAGTGAAAAGTAAAAGTGAAGTCGCTCAGTCGTGTCCGACTCTTAGCGACCCCATGGACTGCAGCCCACCAGGCTCCTCCATCCATGGGATTTTCCAGGCAAAAGTACTGGAGTGGGGTGCCATTGCCTTCTCTGAAATGTTCTCTATTTAGGTCTATTTAATCAGTCATTTCGGGGAAGGCAATGACACCCCACCCCAGTACTTCTGCCTGGAAAATCCCATGGACGGAGGATCCTGGTAGGCTCCAGTCCATGGGGTCGCTAAGAGTCGGACACGACTGAGCGACTTCACTTTCACTTTTCACTTTCATGCATTGGAGAAGGAAATGGCAACCCACTCCAGTGTTCTTGCCTGGAGAATCCCAGGGACGGGGGAGCCTGGTGAGCTTCCGTCGATGGGGTCGCACAGAGTCGGACACGACTGAAGCAACTTAGCAGCAGCAGCAGCAGCAAGCAGTCATTTAAAGGCTTAGATAAGCAGATTCTATTTTTTCCTGTGAATAGTTTATGAAGTACTCCCTATAAGCAGCACTGATCCATGTGCAGAGAAGATACAGACCTGCTCTCATGGAACTTCTAGGCTTCAGAAAAGATTGAAAATAAGCAACTAGTTACATACAGAAAATTATGATGAAAACTTTGAAGAAAAAAAAAAAAAAACAGTGTGAGGGATCATGGGGAAAGAGGGACAAGAATAATGTGTACTAAGTCGTGTATGACTCTTTCAGGCATGTGGACTGTAGCCCACCAAGCTCCTCTGTCTATGGAATTTTCCAGGCAAGAATGCAGGAGTGAGTAGATATTTCCTACTCCAGGTGATCTTCCAAACCCAAAATCGAACCCACGTCTCTTGTGTCTCCCACTTTAGCAGGAGGATTCTTTACTACTGGTGCCACCTGGGAAGCCCCAAGAGTGGATGAGTGAGTGAGTGAAAGTCTCCCAGTCGTGTCCAGCCCTGTGACTGCATGGATTGTAGCCTGCCAGGCTCCTCTGTTCATGAAAGGCTCCTCTGTTCATGGAATTCTCCAGGCCAGAATACTGAAGTGGGTAGCCATTCCCTCCTCTAAGGGATCTTCCCAATCCAGGGATTGAACCCAGGTCTCCCTCATTACAAGTGGATTCTTACCATCTGAGCCACTAGGGAAGCCCAAGAATACTCGAGTGGGTAGCCTATCCCTTCTCCAGTGGATCTTCCTGACCCAGGAATTGAACTGTAGTCTCCTGAATTGCAAAGGATTCTTTACCAGCTGAGCTACCAGGGAAGCCCCCAAGAGTGGATAGATTAAATAAATTAGGAGGAATTGGAGAAACTCTGAGGATAACATTAATACTTCATTTCCCTTAAAATTATGCTATAGGTCTGGAGCCTATGTAGGAACTTAGAGATCATAGTAGATTACATTAATAAACATATTAATATATGTATGTCAAATGTTTTTATAATTAATTATATTAATCCTTATATTAATATGATAGCTATGTTAAGCATGGGGAGAGTAAGAACCAGAGAAATTAAGAGGTTTGCTCAATGTTCTAGAAATAAAAACTGCATTTCTTGAAAAATAGTTCCTTAATTTATATTCTCATCCATTTGTTCTACTTTTCCACCTTCTCCCAGCAATTTATCCAAAGACTGACATTATATCATTTCTTATCTAATCTATATACTCTTTTACTATGTGCTAATTTTTGGAGATTTTGCTAACACCGAAGTGAGAGAACCCTCCGTGTTCATATCACAAAAGTTCTGAACTATCTAAGTGTAGTATTGATATACTATCAACTCTGGGATGCCATCTTGGGGGTTGGGAAGGTCCAGGCACTAGTCATCCCCTCTCTTTAGATAGACTAGGGTCTATGGATGCCTTCTGGCTTCCCTGGCGGTACAGTGGTAAAGAACCTGCCTCCCAATGCAGGAGAGGCAAGAGGCGTAGGTTCAATCTCTGGGTCAGGAAGGCCTCCTGAAATTGGAAATGGCAACCTGCTCCAGTATTCTTGCCTGGAAAATCCCACGGACAGAGTAATCTGGCGGGCACAGTCCATGGGGCTGCAGAGAGTCGGACATGACTAAAACGACTCCCACACGCACAGGACATACAGTTACCTTCTAAATGGAAATTAAGCGACCTCACGTCCTATGTACGAATCCAGAGAGTATGGATTTCTATAAGTTTTATAATTGGTCCAACTTCAGATTTCTAGATCAGAGGATGAGATTGAAAAGTTCATTTTGGCAGTTATATTCTTTCAGGAAACAAAGTAACTTTATACGTGCTCCTGCTTAAGAAGCACCAGTGGTCTGTACGTCTGAGGTAAGTGAAAATCCAGCCAGAAGACAGGGAGTCTGGGTTGAGCCACTCTAAGTTTCAGGTCCCTGTGAAGTCTGTGGCTTCCCCTGGGGCTCAGCACAGTAGTGCATGAGGCTGGGTGTATGTTGCAACAGTGGTCCATAGTGATGCGGGAAGATGAGGTTCAAAGATCATAGTTTTTGGAGTTGGCCATATTGGCATTTGGATCCCATCCCACCCACTTTGTAGCTGAACTTAAGCTAATTCTTTCTGAGTTTTTAAAGCTTCAGTTTCCTCATCTTTAAAATGAAAAAAAATCTATTGCACCTGTCGCTTCCAAGGCGGTTCCCTCTGTTTTAGCTTCTTCTATGGCAAAACCAATACAATATTGTAAAGTTAAAAAATAAAATAAAAAGGGGAAAAATTAAAAAAAAATTTAATAAAATTAATATAAAAAATGAAAAAAAGGGCGGCTTCCCAAGTGGCACCGTGGTTAAGAATCTGCCTGCCAATGCTGGAGACCCAGGTTCGATCCCTGGGTTAGGAAGATCCCCTGGAGAAGGATATGGAAACCCACTCCAGTATTCTTGCCTGGAGAATCCCATGGACAGAGGAGCCTGGCGGGCTATAGTCAGTGGGGTCACAAAGAATCAGACATGACTTAGCAACTAAACAGTAACAATAACTACATAAAAGGATTTAAAAATTGGTACTCAATGCTTAGGATTGATATAAGATTTATAGTTGCATATATTAAGTGTTTGATATATTGAAATGCTTAATACTAAGGAGTTATTATTTTTTTAATGATGCATAGATACAATCCTCTGAAACTCATCATACTTTGATTTTCTTAATTGTAGACTCTTCCCAAAATCCTCGATAAACTCGCGCCAGCATTTACCATGAGCAGCTGCAGCTTCCTTGTGGAGAAATCTCGGGCTTCCACAGCCCGGGTAGTGGTGTGGAGAGAGATGGGGGTGTCCAGAAGCTACACCATGGAGAGCAGCTACTGTGGGTGCAACCAGGGTCCCTATCAGGTATGTGCGGCTGGGGGATACCTCTGCTTTGTGTCCAGCAGCAATGCACTATGATGGAGAGCTATTGCAAACCCACTGATCCTTCTGTCTAGTATGAAAGAGGAAGAAGTCTCCAGGAAAGTCTGGCTTAGCACCCTTGATCTTGCAGAAGAATGAATGCTTTCCCTGGCAGCACAATCTGTGTTGATCCTGGAAGCAATCTGTGGCTGCCTGCTGATTTGATATTTCAATCGTCTGCCCTCTCCGGCAAGTGGTAGGGAGCCACCTCAGACAGGCACCCCTGCCTTTTATGGAACCTCTTCCTGGCCCTGTTTTATGTATGAGAACATTTTCTTTCCTTTAGCAACACGCGGACCAGTCCCCGATGCATCATCAAAAAAGGCATAGCTCAGGGCGTCGATATTGTCGAGACATACATGGTTGGTGTTTCTCTGTCTTTTGTGTTCAGCAGCTCTCTGTTATCCTGCTGTTGCAGAGCGGACAGAACTGTGTGCCCGAAGCAGGTCTCCCCGAGATGAGTGGGCCTGGGACTCGTGTCTTACGGTGAAGGAAAGGGCTGGAATGAATCATATTCTTCCTACAGCTGTATTATCTGTTTGAGCAGATGAGTAGCTCTGAGAGCTGCTTGTCCCACTCCCGCACTAGAGGACCGTAAATAAGGGGCATGGTGACAGTGCCAGGGAAATAGCCTCTTCTAAATGTGTTAGGCAAGATGACAGACTACTCCTGGGTGACTTCTATTCAACCCTAAGTGTTCCTGGACCTCGCCAGCGTTAAAGCCCACTGCGTTGGCTTTGATCCTCTCCTGGAACCATTAGGAAGCACTTGGCGTCTCCATGATCCAGTGCTTGTAAAAATCTGTTAGCCATCAAAGGCAGTTCAGGGAGTGACAGGTGGGTGATGAACATTATCTAACTTCCCATCTGCTCAGAGATATTTTTCAACATAGGGCTCCTGACCAACCAGTTTGACCTATCAATCCTGTTAAATCGTCAGTTTGTCTATAAACCGTGGCCTGAAAGAATTGTTTTTATTACTGAATTAATAAATGATGAGAATGAATTAATCTTTATTTATAAACATCAATCCAATTCAGAGTAAAACCTCACTCTTCCAGTTAATGGCAGTGTTGTACAGTGCTTGCCTGTATAAACCTCTATGTTTCATGTATGAAATGCAGATACTATTAGGGATTCCTCTCCTTCCTGATAACCCTGGAGGAGGAAATGGCAGCCCACTGCAGTATTCTTGCCTGGAGAATCCCATGGACAGAAGAGCCTGGCGGGCTGCAGTGCATGGGGTCACGAAGAGTCAGATACGCCTGAGCGACTGAGCACGCACTCATGCTCCTTCCTGCTAGGCAACATTTTTGTAAAGGTCGAAAGAAAATACATAAACAAAAGTACTTGGGGGGTTATTGCATTAGGATTCTGTTCACTCTCTTGACATTCAAAACCCATAGATAGGATTGTAAAAAAAAAAAAGTCTGGACTATTGTGACTCAAGCAGTTATGTGTCTATACTTGTGCCTCTTTTGCTGTATGCTTCTCGATGGAAATGGGCCAGTCACTTGTTTAAAAGACAACTCCATGCATCCCTCACAGATTTATTGGATTGGTGACTTTCATTGACTTTGTTTCTCCAAGCACCAATTCAGGCTAACAGCTTCTAGTCACATAAGTATCAGTGCCATTCACAATAAATCAGCCAGACACTCAAAGGCGCTTGGAGCTGTTGTTTGAAAACTAAGTGACTCATAGGTTCAGGCCCTCACCAACACTCCGTCTTTCAGGCAACACACACGGTGTCTGTTGGAAATGGCAAACGGTGAAAGAAGCTCGCCCAGTGGGATGGCTTTCAGATATGGACTCAGCATTGGTCCTGTGAAATTTCCCCATGGCCTTTGCACAGGGTCTCTATAAGGAAGCACCAAGAAGGAATAGGCTTAGAGAAAAGTCCTAACAGTGCCAGACCTGGCTTTGCTTTCAAGATCCTATTCTGCATATGAAACACCTCCCTGAAAGGATTGGTTTTCCTTTTCCCTTTGTTTTTCTGTTCTTACAAAAGTTGTTGAGTAACTGAGCAGAATTGCAGACTGAACAAGAGGATGATGAGTAATTTTACATATTGGGGGGGGGCCTCTGGGGAGAGGAAGTTAGCCCAGAGTTGGGTGTTTCAGTGATTTTTGTCTGAGGTATATAATGAAATCTATGAGCTATAAAGCTGTATAGAAATTTCCATCCTAAGCATACTGCAAATGATTTTTGTACTTTGAGAAGCCGAATCCCAGTTGAGTCCTGAGGTTATTATTCTAAGGTCATCTTTCCATTTTTTTTTTTTGTTTAGCATTACCATTCATCCAAAGATGGAGGGGTGCTTAAATACCCCCATGAGGGGCATTCCTTCCTTCCTTCATAAGAATATAAATATTTTTGGACTTTCTCTGGTTAATGCAGCTTTAAAGTAGTTCCAATCATTTCTCCCAGCACACCAAGTATCTGATTTGTTAGTATTGAAATGAAATATCATTTCTTACAGTGACATTTATGTTGGAACAACACTGAAGCATATAAACTCTCACCTTCTAATAATTATTGATATTTTCCCTTCTATTTTCCAGTCTACAGTTGACTAATGTTGAAAAAAATAATTCTTCTGATTTTTTTTTTCCTTTGAAACATAACCTCTACTGCTAGGTTATATACTCGGATCCATAATTTGTATTTAATATGGAGCTCCCACCCACTGAGAGATTTACTTAACGTCTTTGGACTGGCCCAAAGTTGTGGAGACTGTTGAGAGGAAAAGCCTAAGTGGAATGATGCATCCTTCGGAGGCTTATTTTTTAAGTCACTCAGCCTATGTGGACAGCTGTGTGCTTTACACTGAGTGTTTGTGACTTGGAGTCGCATGCATGGTGTGTTTGCATATATAAAAGCTGATGATTGGGTCCCTGGGGGCTGCTTGCAGCTTAGGAGGCAAATGTGAACACTCCCACCCAAACAGGCTGTTGACAGGCTCCTTGGCAGTGTTGCTGACTCCTGGGATGGCCAGGAGGGTCCTAGTCAGAGGAAGGACAGAAGAGGAGTGACTCAGCTGAGGTTTGAAAAGTGACTCAACTGCATGTTGATAAGCGCTACCTGCCAGCCACTTGCCCTGTACTGTGGACTCCCTGGCTATCCATCCTCTTTACCACCAACAGAGAGATATTTCAGGAACCCCAGCCTATTCAGATCATAGTACTGCCCATTACCCATCATCATGTTTAGAAAAATCCAAACTCCTCATCATGAGGGAGGCCAACTCCTCACCATCTGTGTAAGGCCTTTGACAGCCTCCTCATTCATTATTTTTAAAGATTTTTTTAAACTCCTTTTTAACATTTATTTTTAACTGAAGAATAGTTACAATATTGTGTTGGTTTCTGACATACATCAACATGGATCAGTCATAGGTACACATATGTCCCCTCCCTCTTGGGCCTCTTTTCCACTTCCCACTCCCTCCCACGCCTCTAGATTGTCAGAGAATCCCAGTTTTGGTTCCTTGGGTCATACAGCAAGTTCCCACTGGCTATCTACATATATGCTTAGAATCTATGTTTCCATGCTATTCCTTTTTTAAAAGATTTTTTTTTTTTAATGTGGATCATTTTTAAAGACTTTATTGAATTTGTTACAGTATTGCTTCTGGTTTAGGCTTTTCGGCTTTTTGGCCGTGAGGCAGGTGGGATCTTACTTAGCTACTTGATCAGGGATGGAACCTGGACCCCCTGCATTGGAAGGTGAAGTCTTAATCACTTCCCATCCCTCCTCATTCACGTTTTTACACCCACTGTCTTCTTTAGTATGGAATAGGTGTTATGTATGGAGAAGGAAATGGCAACCCACTCCAGTGTTCTTGCCTGGAGAATCCCAGGGACGGGGGAGCCTGGTGAGCTTCTGTCTATGGGGTCGCACAGAGTCGGACACGACTGAAGCGACTTAGCAGCAGCAGCAGCAGCAGGTGTTATGTATGTGTGCTGTCTTACCAATAAATGGATAAGTGAACTAATAAATGGTGATTTCCAGGTAGTCAGATGATTTTCCTCTGTCCAAGGATAACTAGAAAAAGGAGACAAAATTCCCACCATGGTCTAAATGTAATTAGAAGCCATTCTAAAATTTGACTTTAAGAGTTGTAATTCATGGAAATGGAAAGTGTGTGTGTGAGAGAGGGAAATGAATAAGAATGCAACTCAGACTTCTCAGGCCTGTCACTATATACTTGATTTAAGAGCATCTAATGGATTCGTTCTCAGAGTAAGGCAATTCTAGCCCAGGTGTGGAATTTCACATGGCCACATTCTAATAACAGATGAGGATTAGACAGGAAGACATCCACCTGTGCATGTGGGAGATGCTGTGAGGCACCTCCTAGATCCCCCTGGAGAGATGCTGATTCCCCATTGGCTCACAGCTGTGTCCATCACCAGAAATTGACCAGAGCTGGTAGAAGCTGCTTTGACCAAAGCCCTGGCTTCTCTGTGTGAGCCTGGATCCAACGGCTGGTCTCTGTGGGGGTACAGTGCCTGGCCCAGTTGGGAAAATCCCAAAGAGAGGGACATTCCAGCTCCAGAAGTCCATGTAGGGTCGTCTGGGCCTCAGTGGCAATTGTGTTGAAGTTCTGCCTCCTCCTCAGCCAAAGTCTGCTTTTCTCACCACTCACAGGTGGGATTATGTCATGTGTCCCCCTTCCCCTGCAAATCCTTCTCCAAAACAGCTTATAACAGTATTTCACAAGGCTTAAATTAGGAAACATAAATGTTGGAATGAAGCACTTGAGCTGTTGAAGATAGGTTGATAGGGGTGAATTTCATATAAAAATTAAATGATCTCAACTTGGCTTTCAAGGCTCCCAGTGCTCTCTTACTCAACAGCCTGCTCTGTCCGTGGGGTTTCTCAGGCAAGAATACTGGAGTAGGGTAGCCATTTACTTCTCCATGGAATCTTAGTGACCCCGGGATAGAACTCACATCTCCCACATTGGTAAGTGGGTTCTTTACTGTGGAGCCAACAGGGAAGCCCCTCACACTGGTGGTCTACTGCTGTGTGGTCCAGAAGGGAGGTTGAGTATATTGGTTTCCCATGGCTACCTTATGAATTACCAAAAATCAACAGGGATTCCCAGGTAGCTCAGGTGGTAAAGAATCTGCCTGCAATTCAGGAGACATGGGTTCAATCCCTGGGGTGGGAACATCCTCTGGAGAAGGGAATGGAGCCCACTCCAGTATTCTTGCCTGGAGCATTCTTGCCTGGAAAGAGGAGCCTGGAGGGCTGTGGTCCACGGGGTCACAAGGAATTAGACATGACTGAGTGACTAACACTTTCAGGGGCTTAAAGCACACATTTATTCTGTAACACTTCTGGAGGCGAGAAGTCCACCATTCAGTTCAATTCAGTCACTCAGTCCTGTCTGACTCTTTGTGACCCCATGAATCGCAGCACGCCAGGCCTCCCTGTCCATCACCATCTTCTGAAGTTCACTCAAACTCGGGTTCATCGAGTCAGTGATGCCATCCAGCCGTCTCATCCTCTGTCGTCCCCTCTTCCTCCTGCCCCTAATCCCTCCCAGCATCAGAGTCTTTTCCAATGAGTCAACTCTTGGCATGAGGTGGCCAAAGTACTGGAGTTTCAGCTTTAGCATCATTCCTTCCAAAGAACACCCAGGGCTGATCTCCTTCAGAATGGACTGGTTGGATCTCCTTGCAGTCCAAGGGACTCTCAAGAGTCTTCTCCAACACCACAGTTCAAAAGCATCAATTCTTTGGCACTTGGCTTTCTTCACAGTCCAACTCTCGCATCCATACATGACCACAGGAAAAACCATGGCCTTGACTAGACGGACCTTTGTTGGCAAAGTAATGTCTCTGCTTTTGAATATGCTATCTAGGTTGGTCATAACTTTCCTTCCAAGGAGTAAGCATCTTTTAATTTCATGGCACCGTCTGCAGTGAGATTGGAGCCCAGAAAAATAAAGTCTGACACTGTTTCCACTGTTTCCCCATCTATTTCCCATGAAGTGATGGGACCGGATGCCATGATTTTCATTTTCTAAATGTTGAGCTTTAAGCCAACTTTTCCATTCTCCTCTTTCACTTTTATCAAGAGGCTTTTTAGTTCCTCTTCACTTTCTGCCATAAGGATGGTGTCATCTGCATATCTGAGGTTATTGATATTTCTCCCAGCAATCCTGATTCCAGCTTGTGCTTCTTCCAGTCCAGCGTTTCTCATGATGTACTCTGCATATAAGTTAAATAAGCAGGGTGACAATATACAGCCTTGACGTACTCCCTTTCCTATTTGGAACCAGTCTGTTGTTCCATGTCCAGTTCTAACTGTTGCTTACTGACCTGCATATAGGTTTCTCAAGAGGCAGATCAGGTGGTCTGGTATTCCCATCTCTTTCAGAATTTTCCACAGTTTATTGTGATTCACCATTATGGGATTAGAAATACCATGTTTTCTCTGAAAGCCCTAGGGAAGAATCTGGCTGATGGCTTTCTCTTCACTTCTGATGTTTCCTGGCTTGTAGATGCATCACTCCAATCTCTTCCCATCATCACCTGGTCTTCTCCACTCGTCTGACTCTGTCTCCATGTCTTCTCTCCTTTTCTAATAGGAACACCAGTTATATTGCATTTGAGGCCCACACTCCTCCAGTATGACCTCATCGAAACTAATTACATTTCCAACAACCCTATTTCTGGATCAGGTCACATTGTGCAGTTCTTGGAATGACACTGATTTGGGGGAGACATTATTTAATCTAGTGCACTGGGTCAGACAAGAAGGTACAGAATAGTTAGATCTAAGAATGGAAAAGAGGTTTTTATTTGTCTTCATATTGCTGTGCTGTGAAGCCCAAACAGATGATCACTAGTCTTGTTTTCATGATCAAGAACATGAGAAGTTTTAGATTTTCTTGGAATTTCTTGGAAGACAAATTTGAGAGCCATGCCATAGATAATGAATTCTTTAAAAAAATTTTTTTAATTTATTTTTTAAGTGACTGAGCCACCTGGGAAGCCCAAATTATTTTTACTTTTCTTTTAGATAATGAATTCTGTTTAGTACTGCTTGAATATTATAACATACAATGCCCTTAAGGAAGCAGTAATAACAATCTATGTTATTTACTGTGTGTAAAACCTTCTTGCCAGGAGAGCTCCATGGACAGAGATCCCTTGGCTGGGTACAGTCCATGGGGTTGCAAAGAGTTGAACACGACTGAGCAACTAACACACTACACCAAAATCTTTTGCAGCTGTAAGTTAATCCATTTTTTTGATACTGCAGGGTAAAACACTGTTAATTTTGTCTTATCATCATCACCACTATCATCCTTGTTTTACTAATTGGGATACTTAGGCAGGGTGGTTAAGTAACTTATTCAATGCCATGCATTTAATAACTTTTAGAATCAAGATTTGACTGCAGATACATGTGGCCCGAATCTTTGCTTTTACCCACCCTACTTTCTGCCTTGCTGAATGACATTGGTGGAAGGAATTCTGGGCTTGGGAAACAGGTGACCCAGCTTCTGCTTTGGGCTATCACTAAGGAAATCTGCCCTTCCCAGGTAGTGCTAGTGATAAAGAACCAACCTGCCAATGCAGGAAATGTAAACGATGTGGGTTCAATCCCTGGGTTGGGAAGATCCCCTGAGGAAGGAAATGGCAACCCACTCTAGTACTCTTGCCTGGAGAATCCCATGGACAGAGGAGCCTGGGGGGATACAGTCCATGGGGTCATACAGAGTCAGACACGACTGGGCGGCTAACACTTTCACTTTCAAGGAAATCTGCAACAATGGGTATGGGTTTCTTATCTACAATAAGAAGACATAATTAGAACTAAGACATGGGCATGTGGTGGTGGTTTGGTCGCTAAGTCAAGTCTGACTCTTTGTGACCCCATGGACTGTAGCCCACCAGGCTTCTCTGTCCATGGGATTTTCTAGGCAAAAATACTGGAGGAGGCTGCCTTTTCTTTCTCCAGGGGATCTTCCGGAACCAGGGATTGAACCTGGGTCTCCTCCAGGGAAGACCGAAGACATGGGCATGGTCTTTGGTAAATTGTGTTTAAAACAGGTAGCCTTTGATGATTATCCATGGGGCTTTTGGGTTACCTAAACAGGATGACTTGGCATGATTGTGAAACCCCTAAAAATCTTCAGTAACCACTGCTGGGCATGGGATTTTTCTAATGGGAAACTGCTGTGCTTTTATAAGCACCAATTAGCTATTTGTGAGGAGGAAATGGCAGCCCACTCCAGTATTCTTGCTTGAAGAATCCCTTAGACAGAGGAGCCTGGTGGGCTACGGCCCATGGGGTCACAGAGTCAGACACGACGGAAGTGAGAAGCGGCAGCTACTTGTCAGGAGCCTTTGTTCATCCATCCCGTCCTTTCACACCCCTTCATCCGTCTTGACCTGTTTCTTTGTTGGCCTTTCATGAGTAAACAAAAAGACTCTGGAGGAATGTAACCCTATGAACTGACAGCTTTCTACCAGCAGAGAAAATGAGGGGAGCAGAGCTAGTCTTCAGTGAAACAAGCTATTGAAGTTTGTATCAGACAAGTCCCTGCATTGCTTCTACACTCATTTCCCTTCCTGGTGACTGCTTTCCTTGTCCTGTCAGAGAACTAGGGTTCTCACACAGCTCTTTGGACTTGACTAGTCCTTATTTGAGGACACTTTTCTTCCTCAAACGTCCTAAACTGAAAAATTGCCCCCCTGCCAGGGAATACACGTACATTCTTTCTCTCTCGACCAAACACATTTATGTGTACATATCATATGTGTATGCACATATTACCTATCAGTGGTTCTCCATAAATTCATACAGGAAGTATGACTTATTTAAAAAAAAAAACAAACATTATTTATCTTGTTTTTTTAAAATTTTTATTTTTTGACTGTGCCAAGCGGCATGTAGGATCTTGGTTCCCCAACCAAGGAAGAAACCTGCTCCTGCTTCATTGGAAGAGCAGAATCTAAAACACTGGACCACCAGGGAAGTCTCAGCTTAGTGTGAGACTTCCCTTAGTGTGAGACTAAGTGTGAGACTCTCTCTCCTTTAGTGTGGGTGTCTGTGTTAGACATGGGCTTCCCTGGCAGCTCAGACAGTAAAGAATTTACAGTTCCTGTGTCAGGAAGATCCCGTGGCCAAAGGAATGGCTACCCACTCCAGTATTCTTGCCTGGAGAATTCCATGGACAGAGGAGCCTGGCGGGCTGCAGTCTATGGAGTTGCAGAGTCAGACACGACTGAGCGACTAACACACTTTTTGTCACTGAGTTCCAAGGAGACCTCTGTACTACGCAGTCGTAACTTTGAGACATTTACCTGACCTCTACAAGGTTTAGTTGTAAAAATGGTTTCCTCCCTATTCCTCCCTATGCAGATGGTATTAAGATTGAATGAACAAATGGCTGTAAAACATGGATCTTTATTTTTCTAGTAGACATTCATATGATTTCTTTTTTTAAATCATCTGTACTATTATTGATGGTATTGTAAGAAATTTTAATGACTACTTTCTCTTTTAATTTCAAATAAAGACACTACGGCTCTAACTTTTATCCATAATTGTCTTATTCAGATCTTAATTAGAACCTTTGGGGTTGGAGATTAGGTAACTGTGATTTTATTAACTTTGCTATGAAGCCATGGTTGAGAATCATAGATTTTGACTTTTACTGAGGCTAATATCCATATATCTATATTTATAGATTTAGGTATATCAAAACAGCTTCTATATGTATTATTTAGACATTTCCTCTATTATCTACCTTTTTTCTATCAATAGAATAATATATAATATTATTATTCTATATAATAATATAATTTATATAATAGTTTATAGATGAGGTTCTAGGAAAGGGGAGGGAGACTTGTGAGTCTGCTCTTAGGGGAAGAGTGAGGAGTAGAGGGCAGGGCAAGGAAACAGATTTAAATTCCTCCAAAATTTCTGAATTTAAAAGCCTACTCTGGGACTTCCCTGGTGCTCCAGTGGTTAAGATTCACCTTCCAAGGCCAGAGGTGCAGGATTGATCCTGGTCAGGGGGCTGAGTTCCCACACGACTCATGGTAAAACAGCCAAACATAAAACAGAAGCGATGTAACAAACTCAATAGAGACTTTTTTTTTAAAAAGCCTATTCTGATCATGAGCACAACTCAAGGAGATATTTTGGATCACTATTCTCTTGGAAGTAATTTTTCTGTCCTAGGGGGAACCTCATATGGACTATAACTCTTTCTGAGCTCTGAATGAGAGTCAAGGGGTATCTTAATTTTACTAATGTAATTTGAGAATTGTTGTTGTTGTTCAGTCATTAAGTCATCTCAGACTCTTTGTGACCTGATGGACTGTTTCATGCCAGGCTCCTCTGTCATCCATTATCTCCCAGAGTTTGCTCAAATTCATGTCCATTTAGACAGTGATGCTATCTAATCATCTCATCCTCTGCCACCCTTTTCTCCTTTTGCCTTTAATCTTTCCCAACATCACTCTTTTCCAATGAATCAACTCTTTGCATCAGGTGGCCAAAGTATTGGAGCTTCAGGTTCAGCATCAGTCTTTCTAATGAATATTCAGGGTTGATTTCTTTTAGGATGGACTGATTTTATTTCCTTGCAGTCCAAGGGACTCTCAAGAGTCTTTTCTAGCACCACAATTCAAAAGCATCAATTCTTCAGCACTCAGCCTTCTTTATGGTTCAACTCTCACATCCATACCTGACTGCTGGAAAAATAGTATTACTTAAAACTTTAATGTGCATAAAAATTACCTCAGGATTGTGTATAGTGCAGATTTCTGAACCACATCTCTGTTAGACTTGGGGTTTGGCCCAGGAATCTGCATTTCATCAAGCACTCCTGGGAATTGTGATTCTTAGTCACTGAGAGATGAGGTGGGACACCCAGAGGAAAAAGGAGAGATGGTTTTGAAGCTAGTTTTTGTAGTTTCTGTTTTTGTTCTCTTTCTCCTGATTTGCTCTGGGCTATGGAGACTTTTTCATGGCTTTTATTGTAAAGTCTCAAATTTTCTGCTTCTCCCCACCTTTAATTTTTTTTTTTT
This sequence comes from Tragelaphus eurycerus, assembly GCA_935064755.1. Classification (NCBI taxonomy): domain Eukaryota; kingdom Metazoa; phylum Chordata; class Mammalia; order Artiodactyla; family Bovidae; genus Tragelaphus; species Tragelaphus eurycerus. The sequence continues at coordinate 2,403,176 of CAKXYN010000075.1, read as the reverse complement.
TTTTGGTTTGTATGTTGTGTTTCATCTGTGCTTTTAGGTAACTGGCTTAGTTCTCCCAGAAATGTTGTATTTAAAAACTACCTAATATCCCAGTGAGTTGAAAAACATTTTTCATTTTGTTTATTTTTCTAGTTTTTTGGACAGCACGAGGTTAAAGTTTCTTAAATTGCTTGTAGAACAAAAGTGTCTAGGAACTGATATAATTATATACCAAACTGTTTGCCTTTGTGTACACTTTTCTGGGGCAAGTGTCGACAGTTTTTTTAGATATTTTTAAAGGGAGAGCAACTACCCCACCCCCCAACACACACACACACACACACACACACACACAAAGATTAAGAGCTCATACTTTAGTTTATTGAATCCAAGATTTCCAGGGAGCCCATCACAGCTTCCCAGCATCTGCTTTTAAATCAGCCCAGAAGTGTTTGACTTGACTTCGTGAAAATCAAATGGGGTCTGTAAATCACTGACTGTCTACTTATCAGTTAGCGCAAGAACAATGATGCATCTCATTAAGTGTGTATTAAAGTAACTTCAATCTAAATCTTTTGTGATTACCCATAGGACAATAATGTTTTCTGCTTTGTACAGGTGGTCATTTAGAATGAGAAGCAGCTCCCAAGCTTCACCTGGGATTAATGCAGAGTCTCAGGCCCCACCTACTGCTTCAGGATCTGCCTTGTAGTAAGATCCCCAGGTGATCCATGTTCCTAGGAAAGCCCAGATTTAGAGCATCCTTGGTTTGCTGAGTGGGCTTCCCAGGTGGCTCAGTTGATAAAGAATCCACCTGTAATCCAGGAGACTCAGGTTTCATTTCTGGATTGAGAAGATCCCCTTGGAGGAAAAAATGGCAGCCCACTCCAGTATCCTTGCCTGGAGAATTCCATGGACAGAAGAGCCTGGTGGATTGCAGTCCATGGGTTGCAAAGAGCCGGATATGACTGCGCATGCATGCATATGTACGATTGGTTGGCAGGGCCTTGAGAAAGAATTAGAGGTCCAGAAAGGGAAAACTTAGGGAGCTCTAACTTTTCTGTTAGACAAGGACATTTTTCCCAGAATTTTTGTGAGCTGGAATGAGGTGCTGTATGTGAATGTGATTTAAAAGGTTAACATAATCCCTAATATGAGACCTTTAAAAAAATAGAGTATAACTGCTTTACCATGTTTTGTAGTCTCTGCTGTACAATGAAGTGAATCAGCTACATATATAGATACACCCACTCCCTCTTGAGACTCCCTCCCACCCCCATCTCAGCCCTCTAGGTCATCGCAGAGCCCCGAGCTGGGCTCCCTGTGCCGTCCAGCAGCTTCCCACCAGCTGCTGATTTTACACATGGCAGTGTGTATATGTCCGTGCTACCCTCCCAGTCACCCAGTCATCCCCCCTCTCCTTCCCCTGCTATGTCCACAAGTCCATTCTCCAAGTCTGTGTCTCTCTTCTTGCCTTGCAAACAGGTTCATCACTACCGTCTTCAACAGGAGACCTTTCGTTGATATTTGCAAGTATTTTAACGCTAGATGAGTTTGTTGTTGTTTTCTTCCCCGCTGTACTTTCTATTCTATATCAACCTTCCCCATTCTGGGGCTCAGAACAGAGGACCATTTCCCAAACATCTGCTTTGTCATTGGAATGACACTCCATTGCTTTGTAGAGAAAAATATGAAGTCAAAATGCTAATCATTTTATATGAAAAAATTTGAATCTTTCATGTCAATCCCCTTTCTCTCTCTCTCTCTTTTTTTTTTTTTTATGAATAATGATTCAACAAGTGTTGCCTTAATATTCTTGCTTTTGTTTTGGTTTCTTAACCTCTTTGTATATCTCAAAACACATAATGAGCTATTTATTAACTCACTGCAGGCTTAATGATATAGTGAAATATGTTCCTCATTCTGTATCCCCCCATTCCATAAAGTCTGTCAGCCTTATGATTAGACTGTTAAAAAGAATTAAATAAAAATCAAGAGGCAGAGATGCTAATAAGGTTGCCAGCAGGGGCCTTTCCCGGGATTTCTAAAGCAGTGCTGGGAGCTGTGAGTTTTAAATGCCCATTGTAGAAAATGATTCATTGTATCAAAAATAAGGTCAGAATCAGGCAACACAGGATAATCCAATGAGCCTCTGATGACCTCTGATAGGTTAAAAATAATTTGGCTTCAAAGGACCAGGAAGAAGAAAAGATGATTTATCTCTATAAATCTTTCTCTCCTCTTGTGATTAATGTAAATGCAAGAACCCAGATGCCCTAAGGGAGCAGATATAAAAACAGAGAAAGAATTCATTTAATGTAGGGTTTTTTGGGTTTTTTTTTTTTTTTTTGACCCCATTGCACAGCATGTGGGATCTTAGTTACCTGATCAGGGATCAAACTTATGCCCCTTGCAATGGAAGTGAGGAGCCCTAACCACTGGACTGCCTGAGGACTCCCTAATCTAATTATTAAACATTTTGCACAGAGAAAATGGATTGGCCCAGCCTGAGATTCATTTCTCTGGTTCTTGGTGCATGATTGAGTTCCTTGGGGTAGCATCTCCTTACAAATGTGCTGAGAAGGGCGGATTCAGGTTTTGGAAGTATTATCTGTGGGGTTGTCTCCTCTACAACATGGAGTGGACCCTGGACCACAATACCATCCTTAACTGGGAGGTGGGGCTGAGGGTGGAGGGGCAGGTAATGGTTCTATTTTTCCAGCTATTTTTTCCATATTATTTATCATATTTTCACATCAGTGGAGTAGACTTGGAAATTTCTATTTTATAAAACTGAGCAGTGATTCTCTTTATACATCTATTTTCCATTGAATATAAATGAGAAGAGAACATCCCATGGACAGGGGAGCATTGCGGGCTATGGTTCATGGGATCCTAAAGAGTTGGACATGACTGAAGCAACTTAGCAGCCAAAAAAAAAAAATAGAATACTTTGAATCGTGTTGTCAGAAGGTAGGCAGTAGACATTTTTATATGGATTTATAATTGTTTTATCAGTTAGTTAGCACATGTTTATTAGGTATCTACTTTGTTTTAAGCTAAAGCTAGGGACTTGAGGATATATATAGAAAGCTGAAAACACTTAGCCAAACTCAGATACATGGGCAATTCATCTTCATTCTTCATTCATTCTTTCTTTCATTCATCATTCAATAAACATTTTAAAAAAATCCAGACAATATGTTAGGTGCCAAGAATATGACAGAGAGTAGAACTGACAGCTTCTTACTCTCCCATAGTTTATGGTTCAGACAGAAAGGAAGTTAATTAAGTAAGCAATAGCAACAGAGAGTCATATAAAACAACTGGGTGCTGTAAGAAACACAGAAGGAGATCATTTAGACCTTCCTTAAGTGTTTTTGAGCAGAATATAAATTATCCATAAGTTATTTTTGTTTTGTAAAATTGGGGGAGGTAACTTTTGTAATGAAATAGAATATAATTGATGGAAAGTAGCATAGGCTCCAGAGAAGGCAATGGCAGCCCACTCCAGTACTCTTGCCTGGAAAATCCCATGGACAGAGGAGCCTGGTAGGCTGCAGTCCATGGGGTCGCCAAGAGTCGGACACAACTGAGCAACTTCACTTTCACTTTTCACTTTCATGCATTGGAGAAGGAAATGGCAACCCACTCCAGTGTTCTTGCCTGGAAAGTCCCATGGACAGAGGAGCCTTGTGGGCTGCAGTCCATGGGGTCGCCAAGAGTCGGACATGACTGAGCAACTTCACTTTCACTTTTCACTTTCATGCATTGGAGAAGGAAATGGCAACCCACTCCAGTGTTCTTGTCTGGAGAATCCCAGGGACCGGGGAGCCTGGTGGGCTGCCGTCTATGGGGTCGCACAGAGTTGGACACGACTGAAGTGACTTAGCAGCAGCATAGGCTCAGGAAGTTCTTGACTTTCACTTCATCCCAGTTTCCTTTCATGCTACTTTCTTTCCATTGCCTATTTCTAAATCTCACCATGGACTTCCATGATGGTGGCATGTGTTAGGCTGCGTCTGGGTCCACTGGAGCACTCAACTATTAATATAATATCCTGCTCCTTATTCTCCCATGCCTTCCTTGGGAAGACACAGAAACGTTTTGCAGGTGTTTCTATGAGGCTTATAGTTGACTACAGCTCCCTGAAGACACACGGTCAAATCAGAAAGATCAAAAATGTCTCAAAATCCTTCTTAGGCTGATAATGAATGATGAAATATAAATAAGGGTAATCTTGATTACTTTATGAAATGAATTTCTATATACCCCCAAGTATTCCTGAAAGCAGCAGCAATCACAACAATAAAAATACCTTCCCTTTGCAGAGTGGTTTATAATTTGGAAAATGCTTTCATAAACTTTATTATCTCAGATGAGACAGAAAACCACCATAGACCAAGCATGAGAGAAAATGAAAGTGAGAGATAAGGAGAGTGAGTCAGGAAAGAGATGGAAAGTAATGTAAAGTGTATTGCTGGCCAAATCCAGCAGGGAGGTTTGCTCATCTCCATGGGGTGTGTCCAGACAGGCTGTGTGGAACCATTTCCCAGAGGGGTTGTAAAGTGGGAAGAAGGAGAGACTTATCTGCCTGCTGCAGGCAGCTCCCCTTACTGTCTCCCAGTAGACCAAGTGTGTCCCCAGAGAGTTGAACTATCTGGCCTCTTTTATAGCCATTCATCTAAGTCCAGAGATGCTGGGAGGAGCTAGAAACTCAGGGTGTGAGGCTGGTTGGCCTGCTATGGTAGCCGGAATGGAGGAAGTTCTTTTCGGACAGTAACTGGTCTGCTCCAGAGTGTGGAGCTGTGAGAGCCCAAGCAGAACTGGGGTTTCCTTTTTTGTATATTATTATTATTTTATTTTACAATATTGTATTGGTTTTGTCATGCATCAACATGCATCCATCATGGGTGTACATGTGTTCCCCATCCTGAGCCCCCCTCCCACCTCCTTCCCCATAAAGGCTTCTTTGGTGGCTCAGTTGGTAAAGAATCCACCTGCTAATACAGGAGACTTGGATTCAATCCCTGGGTGGGAAAGATCCCCTGAGGAAGGAAATGGCAACTCATTCCAGGATTCTTTCCCAGGAATCCTGTGGACAGAGGAGCCTGGCAGGCTACAACCCATTGGGTCACAAGAGTTGGACACAACTTAGTGGCTAAAACCACGACCACCAAGGCAAAGTTCTCCCACCACTGAGGGTCCCACAGCTGATGTCACCACTGAAATCTGAGCAGGCACCTAACATATGTCCTACACAATTCCCCCCAAAATCTTTTTTATATTGCTAATTATAAACATTATAAAACACAAGTTGATAATACTCAATAAAAATATTCATAATGTTTGATCCTAAAGTTTCACTTCCAGAAATGTAATCCCCCAAATGCACAAAAATACAATACACAAGGATATCATTACTTGTTAGTAGTGAAGAAATGGAAAGGACCTGAATTCCCACTGGTAGAGGATTGGTGAAATAAACATTGTCTGTTTAAGGACGGATGACTTGGACTAAGGCAAGAAGATAACTAAATTCACATGGTCTTTAGCATGTCTATACACTAGCTCCATTGTAGACACAAAATGCTAACTAATCTTTGTCTTTACCATCCTCCTCCTCCTATAATCTCCCATAAATATAAGTAATATATATGAATGTTTCATGCATATTTATACGTAGTTCAGAGAAAGATGTATTGTAGGAGCCAAGCAAGGAGAATGGGTAGCTTATGTTCAAAAGACTTGAATTCTTTTGGATGGATCTCAGTTAAGTTTTTAAGGGGAGATGAGGGCATCTCCCTTATGTATTTTTAGACTCAAGCTACTAACATGAATACCAAGATAAAGAAAATTTATGAGGCATTCAAAATGCTTGGTAATTTGTCAGTGGTAGAATTAGAATTTAAGTTGTGTTGTAATTAGAATTAAAACACACTAAATCTTGTGTTACTCAATGATACCATGTGGCCTCATGTTGATGAAATTTTCTGGTGTCACAAATCTGGGACAAGCAATTATTGAGTTACAGATAAAAATTTATGTCTAAAAAGATTGTAGCAAAATAGAATCATGGGCATAATATCAAAAAAGGAATTTAATATGGATAATTGCGAAGTCCAGCATTTGGTTAAAACCAAAAGAAATCACTCCAGTACAATAAATTTTATAAAATATATTTAGGGATTTTACTTACTGGTAATGTAATGTGATTAAATTGTGAATTATGACTGTTGGAAATGTGAATATGATAGTCAATTGCATTAAAATTATCATAATGCTTAGAATGAGAAAGCTGATATTTCTGCTTTCTCCAGCTCAGTCTAATTGCACTGAGAAAAATGTGTTCCATTCAGTAATATGACTTGATTTTCAGGCACTTAAGGGAGAATTGCAATAGAAGTATGCAACGGTCAGGTAGAAAGAGCCTTTGGAGTCATCATAAGGATGATGGTGTTTACTTTCAAGGCTCAGGAAAGTCAAACAGGGGCTCTGTATCAACCTAGAGGGGTGGGATGAGGGCGGGAGATAGGAGGGAGTTTCAGATAGGAGTGGGGATATATGTATACCTATGGGTGATTCACACTGAGGTTTAACAGAAAACAATAAAACTCTGTAAAGCAATTATCCGTCAATTAAAATTTTTTTTAAAAAAAGATAAAATGTGCCCATCAATAAGATTTAAAAAGAGAAGTAATGAGACCCTGCTGCTGCTGCTGCTGCTGCTAAGTCACTTCAGTTGTGTCCGACTCTGTGCGACCCCAGAGATGGCAGCCCACCAGGCTTCCCCATTCCTGGGATTCTCCAGACAGAACACTGGAGTGGGTTGCCATTTCCTCCTCCAATACATGAAAGTGAAAAGTGAAAGTGAAGTCACTCAGTCGTGTCCGACTCCTAGCGACCCCATGGACTGCAGCCTACCAGGCTCCTCCGTCCATGGGATTTTACAGGCAAGAGTACTGGAGTGGGGTGCCATTGCCTTCTCTGAATGAGACCCTACTTGTGGTTTAATAGCTGTATGCTGATTGGGACTGGGGACAACAGTCCATGGTTGGAAGGAGGGCAGAGTTTCTTGAAAACAAACAGGAGAGACAAATTCAAGAAATATTCAGGGGGCTACCCTTGTGATTCAGTGGTTAAGAATCTGCTTTCCAATTCAGGGGACATGAATTCAATCCCTAAGCCCACAGGCTACAACTAGAGAAGCCTGCGTGCCACAACAAGACAAATTGGTGTGTTGCAACTAGAGAAAGCATGTGTGCTGCAATGAAGACCTAGTGCAGCCAAATATATATATGTATATATATGTACGTATGTATATTCAGGAGGTGGACTTGACCAGAGCTGATAATGGGCTGAATGAGGTAGTGAGGGGTGAAGAAATGGGAAGGGGCTAGGATGATTCAGGCTTCTGGATTAGATTCAAGGTCGGGAGTGTAAGAAGTGGAACCGTTGTGGGCCTGCATGAGAGAGAAAGGATGACTAAATGCATCAGGCAGTAAAGCATGGGCAAGGCAACTCAGTGCTACTTTGAATATTGCACCAGAAACTAAAGAAGCAGAGTCTAGCTTGATGGATAAACTCTGTGGCCAATTCCCTTGGAGAAATTTGTGATTTTGTGATCAGACCACTAATGGAAAAGAATGTGAAATTGCTATATTAACCTTATGAGAAACTTTTGAACATATGCTCATTACTGCTGCAACACCACTGACCTTATCCTCATTGCAGCTTAATTTAAATTCTAATGCTTATTTTTCTCCATCCTCCAAAATTCTTATTATATGTTTCCTTATTGCTACTAGTTTCCTAAATGCAGATCTATAAGTTTGGTATTATTTTGACTGGAGAAAAAGGCCTTGGGTCAAATTTACTACATGCCTTTTTTTTTTTCCTAACTGTATTATAGAAAAAGAGTATGGCTCATAAATGTATGAACTTGTATCTATGGCTACCATTTCTTTTGTCATTTTGATATCAAAGTCTTTTAGACTTTGATCATATGCACATGTTTACAGATTTGTTAATCAGTACATTTACTTGTGAATCATTAATTTACTTTTATTATTTTTTGTGGACAGGGAGGCCTGGCGTGCTGCAATTCATGGGGTCGCAAAGAGTCGGACACGACTGAGTGACTTATCTGATCTGATCTGATTATTTTTTAAACTTTATTCTGCAAGCCAAATGGTGTGCCCAGAAAGAAAGAAAAGAAAAGAAAAGAAAAGAGAAGCTCTCAGGCCAATGTTGACACTAGGGAGGTCCGGAGAAGGGAAGCCAATGCAGGAATATAAAACCATGTTGCGCAAATTGGGACTAGAACCCACAGTCTATTTTTAATATTTATTTTTATTTATTTATTTGACTGTAGTGGGTCTAAGTTGCAGGACATTGGATCTTTAGTTGCAGTATGATGGATCTAGTTCCCTGACCAGGGATCGAAACTGGGTCCCCTGCTTTGGAAGCATATGTCTTAGTCACTAAACCACCAGGGACGTCCCCTGAACCCATGATATTTTAACTGAGATCACACACCTGGTCTCAGAACTTAACAAATCTCAGTTCTTGATGTCTCATCACAGAAAGAATTCAGTGAGAGACAAAGTGACAGATGAAAAATGGATTTATTTAGAGAGAAACGCACACCATAGACAGAATGTGAACCATCTCAGAAGACAAGACCACCTGTGAATTTTTAATTAACATTGTATCATAAGAGTTTCCCACTTTTCTCTGAAAACATCATGCTTCTAACAACTGCATTTTCCCCCAACATTGCCTTTATTACACTGCAAGTTACTTGAATTCTTATACATTTAGTTTGCTTCCAAATTTTTAACTGTTTTATGCAACTCTCAGGAAAAAGATCTTAACCTATAAACTTTTACCTACTCATCACCATATATTCAACAATCAGATTACAGTTCCAAAGTGGAATTTCTAGTCTAAGTGCTTTAAAAAAATATGGAACTGGATATTGCAAAATATCATTTACCAAATTAAAACCTGCCTTGGTCTTGATTCTTTGCTTATGGGCAGTATGAACAGTTGCATTTTCACTTGGGCTTTTTAATTTAACCATATATATAACAAGTTTGGGCTTCCCTGGTGGCTCAGATGGTAAAGAATGTGCATGCAATGCAGGAGAGCCCTGTTCGATCCCTGAGTAGGGAAGATCTCCTGGAGAAGGGAACAGCTACTCACTCCAGTATTCTTGCCTGGAGAATTCCATGGACAGAGGATGCTGGTGGGCTACAATCCACGGGGTCACAAAAGGTCAGACATGACTGAGCGACTGACACTTTTACTTTTCATAGCATATTTGAAGTGAATGAATATGGACAGCTAAGCATAGGAAGGAAGGCAGCACAGAAATATAAGGGCCACATTTGTTTTAAAAAATAATTCTTAAATTCTGGCATCTCATAATTTTGATAGGTTCCTTCTTACTTTCTTTTTACTCCCAGATCTGGTAATGGCAAGATTGAGTGGCAAAATTTCTTATGTTTTTTCACTCAGCTATATTGTAATAGAAAGGAATTCATGGATTTGTTTGTCAATTTACTTTTTAAATTTTGTGAAATGATGCCCTAAAAGAGACCGTTGAAACAACCATCAGATTGACTTCCAAATTGGATCATCATTTTATCAACCATTTGAAATCTCATTTACCCCTGAAAAGCATTGCCAGTTCCCATAACAAATCAATTTTTGTGTCCTAATGCTCCTCAGACTCTCCTCAGTCACCCATGAATGGGTTGAGTACAGCTGTTCATAATCAACCCCTAAATATAATCCAGAAATGAGATCTTTCTCCCACAAATCTCCCTGACATAGATACTTCTTCACTGGCTCAACATTGGCAGAGAAATAGGACCATTTGTAGTCTCTGTTAGGAACCATTAAAGAGATTGCCAAGCAAAGTGGTGAAATGGAGACCAGCAGCTTTCTCTTTATCAAGGACACGAGATATGAGTTTAATTTGGATTATGAGTTTCTTAGGCAATGAGTATGGATATATGTTGGCTGCTGCTGCTGCTGCTATGTCACTTCAGTCGTGTCCGACTCTGTGTGACCCCATAGATGGCAGCACACCAGGCTCCCCCGTCCCTGGGATTCTCCAGGCAAGAACACTGGAGTGGGTTGCTATTTCCTTCTCCAATGCATGAAAGTGAAAAGTGAAAGTGAAGTCGCTCAGTCGTGTCCAACTCTTAGCGACCCCATGGACTGCAGCCCACCAGGCTCCTCCATCCATGGGATTTTCCAGGCAAGAGTACTGGAGTGGGGTGCCATTGCCTTCTCGATATATGTTGGCAGGAGACATTAAATGGATTGCTGAAGGAGGAATCTATCTCAGAGTTTTTCAGTTCTGTGCTATTGACATTTTGGGCTGGGTAATTCTTTTTCAGGGGCTATCCTGTGCATTGTAGGAGGTTTAGTAGCGTCCCTGGCCTTAACCACTAGATGCCAGTAATAAGTGCTAGTTGTGACGACCAAAAACGTGTCCAGACCCTTCCATAGTTGACAACTACTGATTACCTGCAGTTGCTTAGTTTTCCAAGTCCTCTCTTTGAATCTTGCTTGGATTCCTTACCTACAAAATCAGAAGATTGAACTGAATGATACTTAGTTAGCCTCTAGCTTTAAAGACATTTGAACATGCGGAAGCCAGAGAAACAGATTTATTGTCTTTGATGGTGTTGGTTTAATCGCAAAGTTGTGTCCAACTCTTGCAACTGCATGGACTGTAGCCCATCAGGCTACTCTGTCCATGGGATTTCCCAGGCGAGAATATTGGAGTGGGTTGCCATTTCCTTCTCCCAGGTCGAACCCGGGTCCCCTGCATTGCAGGCAGATTCTTTGTTCCATATGATTTTTCAAATCCTAGACTTTTGTGACTCCTGAAGTTTAAAAATTGCTACAATGGGGAACTTCCCTGGTGGTCCAGTATTAAGAATCTACCTTCCAAAGCAGGGGGTGTGGGTTTGATCTGTGTGCGGAACTAAGATCCCACATGCCACAGGGCAGTTAAGACTGTGCACCTCAACTACTGAGCCCGCACACCACAACTAGAGAGCCTGCGTGCTGCAATGAAAGATCCCACATGACATGCTTAAGATCCAACGCAGCCAAATAAATAATAAATATTTGAAAAAAATGCTACGGTGTTATGAAACTGTTTTAAAAGAAACACCATGGTATTGTCAGTTGGGGAATGTAAACAAGATGGGATACTGTTTGCTCTAGGAAAAAATAACAATAATTGTTAGAGACCAGAACTCGAACTTTTATTTGTGCTAATGCCCTAAAGTATCCCAGATTGGAAGCAAGCTGGCATATGATAGAGTTGAAGATGGCAGAAAAGTAGCCAACCCTGAGAAGAAAATAGGAGTGAAGACAAAACCAATAGATGTCAAGTCTGAAAATTCCCACATCATTTCTTTTAAACGTAAAATAATCAGATGATAGGAGTAAAAAAAAAAGGTTCAAGGAATTTAGGAACTGATTTCCTAAGAGCACACATGTCTGTGGGAAGGTTTATTCTTTCATCACTTAGTTGCTTAAATTTCACAAGGATGAGAAACTAGCTAGGTGTGAAATCCATGAATTGCTTTTGCAGTACATCGAAAGGAATGACTAATACATTTAGAACACTGGTGAGAAACAGAAGCTCAGGAGTTCTAGCATGGCTAAGAGGGTGGAGCGGGAAAAAGGTGATTAAGGATAGCGAGCCACACTTCACATTCTGCTGCCATCACCGTGCAAAGAGCTTTTGTGATGGTCAGTGTCTCTTTGGACACGCAGGCATGCTGCCTGTCAGTACACCCCACGCGCCGAATAGAACCAATGGATTTGGGTTCGGCTTCACAGACAAGGCCATTCTCATCTGCAAGATAATGCTTGCCAAAATTCAATCAGAAAGAAGAAGGGATATTAAATCTGTCTTTCTTTTGCTTGGTCTCTCTCACCCTCTCTTTCTCTCCTAACCCTGCACTTTTGAACCATCCAGTGGGGCAAATTTCATGGTCATACACTGAGCAATCATGACTGTGAAGGATGACTAGAAACATTATTTAAGTGCTTACTATGATCTTGAAACCTTGCTTGGCCTTGACCTCATAATATATTATAATAGAATACTATTAGAGCTTACTCTGTACTCTTATGTTTGCATGTGTTAGATCAACTGTCAATATAAATCTTTAAGGTTGTCATTTACTAATAGTGTCATACCCAACTCTTTGCAGCCCCATGGACTACAGCCCACTAGACTCCTCTGTCCATGGAATTCTCCAGGCAAGAATACTGCAATGTGTTGCCGTTTCCTTGTCCAGTGGATCTTCCCAATCCAGGGATTGAACCCATATCTCCTGTGTCTCTGGCACTGGCAGGCAGATTCTTTACCACCTCTTTGAATAAGGAAACTTGAGCAGGGGGTAGTTAGGTAACATGTCCAAAGTCACACAGACAGTAAGTTGAAAGAGCTGTGCTGTGGCTCAGGCAGACTTCCTCCTTGAGCTCCTGCTCCGTGTAGCTATGTCTCTTGCTATAGCATGGTCTTACTTCATTCTAACCACCACCCGATGCATAGATATTATTTTTATCTTTTTCCCCCCAGATGGGGAAATCGAGGGACAGGGAGGTTGAATCACTTGTCAAAAGTCACATAGAAATCAAGTCAGGAGTGAGGATTCCAGCCCAGTTGGCCAGCAGTCAGTCTTTGTGCCATGTGCTCTCTGCCCACTGTGGGGCAGCTACAAGGACGTGTGCCAAGCCACTGCCCAGTGCAGAGGACGTCATTGGGGTAACACACAGGGTGGTGTGCCCCCCTGGTTCAGAGAAGAAGGATGTTACATTTGGTTGCTTGTAAGGGATTGTTCAAGAAGGCTTCCTGGAAGGAATGGTATTCACTAAAACTTTAGGGAATGAGCTATTTTTATACTTAGAAATTGAAGGGAGGGATTTCAGGAAGATTAAACAACATAAGCAAAGGCATAGAGGTTGAGTTTTGCAGGATTGGCCTGAAAATGTTCAGTTGGTCATGGAGAAGTTTAGGGCAGTGAAAAGGGGCTAGCCTTTCTTGAAGCACATAAGCTATGCTGTCCTGGAAGATTTTCTTGAAAGTACAGCAATTTAGGGAAACTAAGAACTCAGGGGGAAAATTTTTTTTGGATTAGAAAGAGATTTGGGCACACTGGCCAAAGCTAGTATCAGTGGACAGCCTTAGAAAGTGACCAAGAATAAGGCAGATACTGCCATGGGGACATGCATGTTAATCAGGCAGGAGTGCCTATGCTGGGTCACCTCAGAAGTGGGGATCATTAAGATACAACTCACAAGATAAGAGTCACAGGCTGGTAGGAAACCTTTTACTCTGCCACAGTCCCCGAGGACTCACTAGAAGACCAGTTATCTTTCAACATGACCCTTTTTCTGAAACACATAACTGGTATGTAAATGTATTCATAGGGAAAGTATTATTAATAACTAACTTATGTATGCTGTGCACTACTGTCAGTGATTTTAAATATTAATTCATTTAAAGGTATCAATAATGAGGAGAGTGAAAACGTTGGCTTAAAGCTCAACATTCAGAAAATGAAGATCATGGCATCCGGTCCCATCATTTCATGGCAAATAGATGGGGAAACAGTGTAAACAGTGACAGACTTTATTTTTTTGGGCTCCAAAATCACTGCAGATGGTGACTGCAGCCATGAAATTAAAAGAGGCTTACTCCTTGGAAGGAAAGTTATGACCAACCTAGATAGCATATTCAAAAGCAGAGACATTACTTTGCCAACAAAGGTCCGTCTAGTCAAGGCTATAGTTTTTCCTGTGGTCATGTATGGATGTGAGAGTTGGACTGTGAAGAAAGCTGAGCGCCAAAGAATTGATGCTTTTGAACTGTGGTGTTGGAGAAGACTCTTGAGAGTCCCTGGGACTTCAGGGAGATCCAACCAGTCCATTCTGAAGGAGATCAGCCCTGGGTGTTCTTTGGAAGGAATGATGCTAAAGCTGAAACTCCAGTACTTTGGCTACCTCATGCGAAGAGTTGACTCATTGGAAAAGACTCTGATGTTGGGAGGAATTGGAGGAAGGAGGAGAAGGGGACGACAGAGGATGAGATGGCTGGATGGCATCACCAACTCCATGGACGTGAGTCTGAGTGAACTCCGGGAGTTGGTAATGGACAGGGAGGCCTGGCGTGCTGGGATTCATGGGGTCTCAAAGAGTCAGACATGACTGAGTGATTGAACTGAACTGAACTGAATGTTTAATTGCACAATTAGCAAATTACACTTACAGATAAGGATAATATGTATGACAAGAATTTTACAATCTGAATTATACTTTCATTAATAGAATATTGTGATATTTGAAATCAGAGTGAGTCTGGGTTGACTGTTCTCATCACACATTATACATTAGTGTTAGTTGCTCAATTGTGTTGACTCTTGTGACCTCATTGACTGTAGCCCTCCAGGCTCCTCTGTTCATGGAATTCTCCAGGCAAGAATACTGGAGTGGGTAGCCATTCCTTTCTCCAGGGGATCGTCCCAGTCCAGGGATCAAACTCAGGTCTCTCACATTGCAGGCAGATTCTTTACCATCTGAACCACCAGGGAAGCCCTCCTCTACTGGCTACTCTACTGACAAGGAATACAGTCTCTTCAATGAAGATGTGTAAAGAACCTCAGCTTTGGGGCCTCCATCTCTTAATTCTGTTATCAAAGACTCTGATGCAGTTGGTCCCCTCCAGTGATCGCTGTGAGAAGAGGATGCAACCAATAGGAATTCTGCCTGCCCAAACAACAGGGTGGTCCAGATAGAAAACCATCAACAGCAGTAGCTATTGAGGACGATTCTGTATTCTGTGCCCTGCATGGGGAGAGTTCCTGCAGGGAGTGCTGAGATCTGTCAGGTTTGGCTTTTCAACATTTTTGATAAGGCTGAAGCTCAGGTAAACCTACATCTCATTTGCCTGGGGTCAGGCACCACAGCCAGATAATCTGATCAAATTCAGTCCTCGCAGCCTGTGTCAGGCCAGCTGAGAAGGAACGCAGTAGGCTCACCTCCAAAGCAGAGAAATACTCTTCCTGTAGCATTCTGTTTGCAGTCCAAATAAGCTTTGTTTTTTGTTCTCCTTCTCAGACAAAAATGTAACCTGCCCTTAGGAGGAGGCACAGAAACTGAACAAACACCCATATTTGTTGAGTGTGACTGACCCTTCCCTAGGAAAAACTAGAGCAAATGTCTTTTGATTTTTTTTGTTAAACCTTTGTTAATTTTTGATTGCAAATAATATGTGTAATCAGTGTTCACTGAGGTAACTGAGAAAATACTGATTGGGAAGCAATACAAAAAATATTAAACATCCCTCATGCACTTTTACGGAGAAGGCAATGGCACCCCACTCCAGTACTCTTGCCTGGAAAATCCCATGGATGGAGGAGCCTGGTGGGCTGCAGTCCATGGGGTCGCTAAGAGTCGGACACGACTGAGCAACTTCACTTTCACTTTTTCGCTTTCATGCATTGGAGAAGGAAATGGCAACCCACTCCAGTTTTCTTGCCTGGAGAATCCCAGGGGCAGGAGAGCCTGGTGGGCTGATGTCTATGGGGTCACGCGGAGTCGGACATGACTGAAGTGACTTAGCAGCAGCAGCAGCAGCATGCACTTTTACCGTTTTCACGTATGTCTTTCCAGAATCTTCATTCATATATTTGTATACTAAGTACATTTGCTGGTCAATCACTAAATCATGTCCAACTCTTTGCAACCCTATGGACTACAGCACACCAGGCTTCCCTGTCCTTCACTATCTCCCAAAGTTTGCTAAAACTTCATGTCCATTGAGTCAGGATGCCATCCAACCATCTCATCCTCTATCACCCTCTTCTCCTTCTACCCTCAGTCTTTCCCAGCACAGGGTCTTTTCCAGTGAGTCAGCTCTTTGCATCTGGTGGCCAAAGTATTGGAGCTTCAGCTTCAGCATCAGTCCTTCCAATGAATAATCAGGGTTGAATAACTTTAGGATTGACTGGTTTGATCTCCTTGCAGTCCAGGGGACTCTTCGAGCCTTTTCCAGCACCACAATTTGAAAGCATCAATTCTGTAGTGCTAAGTACATAAACACATATAAACAAGTAGTTTTAAAAGTATGAGAGTGACCTGTAATTGTTTTGAAATCTATCATTTGGGGGTATTTTTTTTTTTTAAATTCTGAAATTATTTCACTTAGAGAAATTTTGCAGGAACAGTATAAAGTTCTGATCATCCAGATTTATCAATAGTTTGCATTTTGCCCAATTTGCTTTATTAATTCTCCTTCCGTCTTTCCTTTGTCTTCCCTTCCTTACCTGGTTCTGTCCTTCCTTCCTCTTCCTTCCTATCATCCATCAATCTACATCTTTATTTCTCTAATCTATCCTGTATGTATCTTTCTACCTATTATTCTGAATCATTTGAGAGTAATTGGAGACATCATGCCCTTTTAGTGTGTGTTTCCTAAAAACAAGGACATTCTCTTGTATAGCTACAATAAAATATTCTCTTACACACTCTCATAAAATTAGGAAATCAAACAATAAACCTTGATACAGTACTCTGTCTAACCAGAGTCCATCTTCAAATCTCATCAATTATCCCACTGAAGTGTTTTATAGCTCTTTCCCCCTTGTTTTGGATCCAATCCAGGATTACATATTGCATTTAGCTATCGTGGCTCTTTCATTTACTTTAATCTAGAACAGTTTCTCATCTTTTATCTCTCTTAACCTTGACGTATTTGAAGGAAACGTCCCTCATGTGGATCTGTCTGATCATTCCCCCATCGTTAGGTTCAGTGTTTGCATTCTTGGCAGGTGTATGACAAAATTGATGCTGCAACCTTTTTCGGGGCTTGACAGGAGGTACAAAGAGTTTATTTGTCCCAATATCGATGCTAAATTTAATCATTTGATCAAAGTGCTGTCTTCCAGGTTTATCCACTGTAAACTTATAGTTTTCCCTCTTATAATAAATAGTTTTCCCATGGGGAGATATTTTAGGGCCAGGGAAATGCCCTAAAAAAAGAATATTTTTCATCAAACCACTAGCTTAACATCTACCTAGGTTTTTTTATTTTTTTCCACTATATCATTATTTTTTGTTTACTAGTTAGCTTTGTATGACAAAAAAGAACTTTCCCTTCCTATCTATCTATGTATCTTTATTTCTAGCTATCAAACTGGTAAGGACTCATGGATTATTCAATGTATTTATAGATCATCAGTGTCATTTTATTTTATTGCTCAAATTTCCACAAAGGGAGCCACTTCATGCCATCTTCTTCTTTGTCTTCTTCTTTTTTTTTTCTTTTGGCATGTTCTCATCATTCTCTGAGGACTTTTTTAGTTTCTGGCAACACAAAATATTCCCAGCTAATTTTATACTTCCTTCATCCTGCTGTGAAATCAGATTTTCCTTCAAGAAACAATGGCTACTTTCATTGAAGAAAAGTCTTTAAAGACTATGTGTGCTCATTGCTACTGATTTTTCTTATGGGACAGACCCAGGGGCTAAGAGAAATATCCCTAATGTCTATAAAAACAAGACGACATGCTGATTTCTCCAGTTCAAGACCAAAGAATACAGTCTCACCTTTCTCTTTTTCATATTTTAGTTGTCTTTTCCCGTAATGAGAAAGCTGGTGAGATAATTGAAGAAATGTGTGCATATTTCAGCTCATAGATGAATTTTACTGACTTATTTTAAAATGTATTTTATTGATTTTAATTTATATATAATAAAACGCACCCATTTTACCTGTCCTATTTGAAGAGTTTTGTCAATGTGTGTTATCACTGAAACCACCAACCACAATCAGAATACAGAATGCTTCTGACACCTCCCTGCCAAGTTTCCTCCTTCTGCTTTCTCATCCTCCACTATAGGGATCAGCTATAAGGTAGCCACTGAGTTGCTTTTGGTCTCTGAAAGTCATATTCCCACTTCTAGAATTTGATATAAATGAAATCATAAAGTAAGTTCCCCTGTTTCTGCTTATTTTACTCAGTATGATATTTTTGTGATTCTTCATCTATATGATTCTGATTGATTTGTGAATGATAAACCAACCTTGCATTCCTAGAATAAACTCATATTTGTTCATAATTTGTCATCTTTTTACATGCTTTGACAGTTATTTTGTAAGTATTTTGTTAAAGATATATATATTTTTGCTTTTAAAATATATTTGTTTTGAATTTTATGTCTTAGGTTGTTCTTGTTAAGTTTTGTGCACAAGGTAATGTTGGTCTCCCAAAACATGGTAGAGAATGTTCTTTCTTTCCATACTTTATTAAATAGCCTGGAGAATATTGGTGTTATTCACTCATCAAATATTTGCTAGAATTCACCAGTGACATCGTCTGGGCCTGGGATTTTCTTTGTGGGAAAGAGTTTTAATAATGATATAAAGGTCACCCTCTAGTAACTTAAACTATGTATATGTTTAATTTAGTCCAGTATTGAAATGTATAATCCTGGGGCAGGTCAGTATGACGCATATTGGTTGTTCATTACCAGAAGTATAATATAATGGAGTAAAATATGATTTTTTATTTTTAATTAAAAAAAATTTAGCTTTGGCTGTGCCGGTTCTTCTTTGCTGCACAGGCTCTCTTTAGTTGCAGCCAGTGAGGGCTACTCTCTAACCGTGCTGCTCAGGCTTCTCACTGCGGTGGCTTCACTACTGTCCCTTGCGTTGTCAGGCATATTCCTAACCACTGGGCCACCAGAGAGGTCCCAAAGTATAATCTTTTAAACTCAGTGATATATTATGGTATATTTCTCCATCAACAAATACATGCAAGTACTGTAGAGCATTTCATTTCATGCAGGTATGACAGTTTATTGACCCGATATTTCCCCTTGTATATTCCCACTCATTTTCTTTAAACCAACTCTTTTGAAGCCTTTTTACTCCAGTGACGTTGCTAATGTCAAGCTAATGAATTACCTCCACATTGCTAAGCCCAGTGGGAAGTTTTTAGTCCCTGTGTCATGTCACGTCACCCACGAGCAGTATTTGACTAAGTTATTCACTCTTTCCTCAATATACTTTCTTCACTTGGCTTTCAGGACACCAGTGTTTCTTGGTTTTCCCTTAACTTACTGATTGTTGTGTTTTAATGGTTTCACTTCCTGTGGGACGTCCTGTCCACTTCCTGAACTCTTAATGTTGAAATGATTCAAGGCTCTGTTCTAAGTCATCTTCTCATCCTTCTATTCCCTCAATCCCTTGATAATCTCAACCAGACTTAAAACTTTAAGTATCATGTCTGCTGATTATTTCAAATTTATACCTTTAACTCAGATCTGTCTTATAGTTCCAGACTCAGAAGTCTGATAGGCATTTCAAACTCATGTTCTACAATAAATTCTCCTCCATAAATGTTGTTCAGATCAGATCAGATCAGTCGCTCAGTCGTGTCCGACTCTTTGCGACCCCATGAACTGCAGCACGCCAGGCCTCCCTATCCATCATCAGGTCTTGGAGGTCACTCAGACTCACATTCATCGAATCAGTGATGCCATCCAGCCATCTCATCCTCTGTCGTCCCCTTCTCCTCCTGCCCTCAATCCCTCCCAGCATCAGAGTCTTCTCCAATGAGTCAACTCTTCTCATGAGTTGGCCAAAATACTGGAGCTTCAGCTTTACATCATCCCTTCCAAAGAAATCCCAGGGCTGATCTCCTTCAGAATGGACTGGTTGGATCTCCTTGCAGTCCAAGGGACTCTCAAGAGTCTTCTCCAACACCACTGATATCAATTCTGTCTTTCTTTATTCAGTTCCAAATGCTCGGATTCAACCGTGACTCATCTTTCTCTTATAGTTGATCAAAATCCAAATTCTCTTGGCTTTACTTTTCTCATACATCCAGAATCTTATTACTTTTCATCATGTCATTGCACTGTCAATTATCATCACCCTTTATGCCTCTTTATGGGCTTACCTGGTGGCTCAGACAGTAAAGCATCTGCCTGTAATGTGAGAGACCTGGGTTCCATCCCTGAGTCAGGAAGATCCCCTGGAGAAGGAAATGGCACTCCAGTACTCTTGCCTGCAAAATACCATGGACAGAGGACCCTGGTAGGTTACAGTCTATGGGGTTGCAAAGAGTCAGACATGACTGAGCAACTTTACTTTTTTATGACTCCTGTCTCTCCCGCCCCTTTCAATCTAAGCCACCATCATCTCTTTCCTGGATTACTCTTTAAAAAAAAAAAAAATCTTCAATGCATTCATATTGGATCACATTAATAACTGAATTTTTAAAGCTTAATTACATCATTCCCCTACTCAAAACACTACAATGTTTCCCCAATTTACTCCTTATATAATCTAAAGCCCTTATAACAGTTCGCAGTTTTCTACGTGGCCTGATCCCTGGTATGTCTCCTTCTTACTTCTTGCATAAAAAACTGTGTTTTCCTTACAATTCTATGAAAATTCCTGGTGGATATCTGTCCAAGGGCTTTGCCCTAACCACTCCCTCTTTTTCTGGAGTTCTACACAGCTAACCACTACTTTGAAGTCAGCACTCAATTCTCATCTACCTAAAGCCGCCTACTTTGACTATCCTCACCCTCAGAGCTCCCAGGTCCACTTGCCCAGTTTTCCCTTTTCTTATTTCAATATAACTTGCCATTTTCTAGTACAAAATTTTATTATTCAGTTGCTAAGTCTTGTCTGACTCTGTGACTCCATGGACTGCAGCATGCCAGGCTCCTCTGTCCTCCACTATTTCCTGGAGTTTGTTCAAATTTATGTCCATTGAGTTGGTAATGCTATCTAACCATCTCATCCCCTGCTGCTCCCTTCTCCTTTTGTCTTGAATCTTTCTCAGAATCAGGGTCTTTTCCAGTGAGTAGGCTGTTCACATCAGGTGGCCAAAGTGTTGGAGTTTCAGCTATAGCATCAGTCCTTCCAATGAATATCCAGGGTTGATTTCCTTTAGGACTGACTGATTTGATCTCCCTGCAGTCCAAGGGACTCTCAAGAGTCTTCTCCAGAACCACTATTTGAAAGCATCAATTCTTTGGGACTTAGCCTTCTTTATGACCTAATTTTCACATCCATACATGACTACTGGTAAAACCATAGCTTAAACTATATATATAATTTTTATGTATATATATATATACATAATATATATATTTATATATATAAAACTTTCTTATTTGTTATATTTACTCTTTATTGTATATATAATTTACTTATTTGTTATACTTACTCTTCATTGTATATAGTCTGTTAAAATTTAATCTTCTTAAAAGCAGAGATCTTTTTCTTTTGTACTAGTATACCATGCATGTATCATGATTTAGGCAGGTTTTCTAAAACAAGGTGTATCTATCTAAAGCATATTTATTTGTCTGCTGCCCATTAAATTAGTAATTCATCTATCATTTATATATCCCCGTATCTCTATCTATTAACACATCTATATCTATTGATATATCTATATCTACTGTTTTCTATCCATTTGTGTTTTATTATTATTATTTTTTTTTGATATTTACTTGTGTTGGACAGTGTTAGATAGTGTGAGAAAAAAGTAGACAAATATAGAATGATGACTGGGATCACTCAGGTTGCTAGAACTAATTGTTAAATATTAAGGAATTTACAACCCAGTTGTTAAATCAGTAGTAGCTTGAAATTGGCCTTGGTAAGAACTTTTACATTATATAAATTGAAAAATGCCACAAACAAGGGCTTTTCCCATCCCGCCTTAACCCCAGAGCCCATTTATCAGTGTCATTAGAAGTACAAGACTTATTCTTTGCCATCAAGCAGTTAAACTTCTAAGCATAGGATTCTTGACTATAATATATAATAGAACTTGAAAGTGAAAGTCACTCAGTCCTGTCTGACTCTTTGCGACTCCATGGACTGACTATACAACCCATGGAATTATCCAAGCCAGAATATTGAAGTGGGTAGCTGTTCCCTTCTCCAGGGGATCTTCCCAACCCAGGGATTGAAAGCAGGTCTCACACATTGCAGGTGGATTCTTTACCAGCTGAGCCATCAGGGAAGCCCAAGAATACTGAAGTGGGTAGCCTTTCCCTTCTTCAGCAGATCTTCATGACCCAGGAATTGAACTGGAGTCTCCTGCATTGATTGGCAGGTGGATTCTTTACCAGCTGAGCTACCAGGGAAGCCCATAATAGAACATAGCAAGATGCTTCAAATTGATTCTTACTGTCCATGGGGTCGCTAAGAGTCAGACACGACTGAGCGACTTCACTTTCACTTTCATGCATTGGAGAAAGAAATGGCAACCCACTCCAGTGTTCTTGCCTGGAGAATCCCAGGGACGGGGGAGCCTGGTGGGCTGCCGTCTATGGGGTCACACAGAGTCGGACACGACTGAAGTGACGTAGCATAGCATAGCATAGCATACTTGTGTTTTGTGAAAATAAATGAGAACAGAGAGGTGATTTATTCAGAAATTGATATAGCAAGGGAGTCAGGCACCATCACTTGTCTGGCAGAGACTCAGTGGCAATCAGGTAGTTTAAAAAGCTTTATAGTGAGAAAAGGGGAAAGCATCAGCTTGGAGGCTGTTGGCTTGGGGAAAGTGGATAAATATCAGAGGGGCACCTTATGTGATTATTTTGGTAAGAATATGTGGCTTTCTCTAGTTTGTCCTGAGTTGGATGAGAGTTGGGGTGACAGTCGGGGGAGCTGGTCATCCTTAACCCGGTCCTGACCATTCTGGCTGATTGCAGCAAAGGTTGCAGCTGGGTTTTCTGGGCTTCACATGTGAATTAGAGAGTCCCGTTGTCATATATGGTCTGGTCATTGTCTGTATATTCAGTTTCCTTGGTGTCTATTTTGGTCATTCTCTTGCTTATGAGAGATTGATCAATTCAGAGAAGGCTTAAATCCCAGATCTTTACTGCTCAGTGATTGTCAACAATGTCAACTGTATTGTGAGATCTCCTTGATGTAGTCATTTTTTCACGGTGGAGATCATTGGGTGAGAGAGTGTCACTGCATTTAACAGAATACACTGTTCTGTTAAACAGATACACTGTTCTGGGTATCTGGACAGAATACACTGGACCAATGTTATTACTACTGTGATAAAACAATTACTGGTTTCTATAAGATGCTTTGAATCTAAGAACCTCAATTGCCAAGAGTACAAATCCCAGAGGTTATGAGAATCACACTTGCAGATCTAAGTATCTTTTTCATAATGCAAGGTATAGCCTGTCCTGCTTTGTCTGTTAGATCCAAGTACAAAAATGTATTAGCAATGACAGAGATGCCGCCATGATGTGCATGCAAGAAATGTAGAGCAAGGCGATTGTACAGCACTACTCATGTCAATGAATGAAACTGATCTATATTTCACCTAAGGCAGAGTAGTATCCTTAACGACTTCTGCCAGAGTCCATGATAAGTATTTTTATTTCCACTGTTTGCTCTGAATGTTCTCATAAATGATGAGTCCATTTAAAATATGGCAGCATCTATTCTAAGGATATTATATTGAGATAACCTATTTAAGCATGTTAATGGTATTTAAATGTAAAAATTCAACTTAGACTTTGTTGCTCTTTTGGCAGTAGAACTATGGTCCATTGTTGAAAGTCAATATAAGGATGAATTTGGCATTAATAAGAACTATGGAAATGGAGTAGACACTGCCTTGAGAATGTAGTGGGCTGCTTCTTATTTAATGCTTTCAGGCACTGGTTCTAGCTTTGAATGGGAAGTTGAAATAGATTAACTTTAATGTCCCTTTCAATGCTAGGACACTGTAACTCAGAATGATTCTTGAGAGATGCTGATTGATGACTAACTACTCTAAGGAAAAGAGAATGGCTGATTTTAGGGTAATCACATAGAAGAAATAGAGATTGGCTTCACAGTGAACTGAGTTTTGCTTAGTTTCTGAGCCAGAGTTATAAAGGGAAATTGACTAGCCTTATGTCGTTTCATCTGCCACACAGAGGATTCTATTAGTCATCTGTTCTCCTCCTAATAATTTGGTATACTTTCTCCTTAAAGACTACGTGGATCATGTAACTGAAGATGTTCCTATTTTTATTTTAGTGATATGAAACCAAGGGACAAATTTTCAGTTAAATGTTTTAACTGCATACATTCAAACTGCCTCTCTATTTATGGTTTTTCTTCCTGTTCTCAATCTCCTATTCTACATGACAGTGTGTTGACTCTTTATTTTTATGTTTGGCATTTATGTACATTATGCACATTTCTGAATGCCACAAATCCTTTGTAAAGTGAAATAGAAAATCAATGAAAGGATGGATAAGTGGATGGAAGGGTAACAACTTGGCAAATCGGTATTCTTTTTGGTAAGCACCAGTAAGTAGTGATGTCATCATGCTCCATGAAGATGGAATAAGTTGTCAATCACTATTATTGCCAGTAATTTAATCCATTACCCAACATCCAAATATTTTTTTTTGCTGATCAGTTCCCATTTTGATAACTATCAGCCCTAATCCAAAATTCATGTGGAATAATGATGATAAATGGTGGGATCCAGTTGGCTAATAGCAAATTGATCAACAATGTTCTTGGATTTGTTTTGCATAACATTAATAGTGTTCAGTACATATTAGATATGTATGAGAAGGTTTCTCACAATATAAGTTCCATGTTGAACATAAAACATAAAATAACAGCTGAGTTTTATACAAGCTATTTACAATAGCTAAACTTTGGGCCCCAAAATGGCGGTACACTTCATCCGCCATCTTTGTTAGATTGGACTTGGAATTACTTCTACAGGAGTAAAAAGTGACTGCTTCTCTATTATTATTACTGATCTAAGAAGGTGTAGAATGTTGTGTTCAGTTCTGGACCACATCGCTGGGAAGGACACTGAAAACCAGAAATGGATTCAGAGGAAGTTCACAAATTGATGAGAGGTTTTGGAAACACCTCATACATCACTTGCAGGAGTTGTGAATTGTGAATGCTTAACCCGGAAAAGTGATGGCTCTAAATTGATAAGGTTCCTTTATTTTGATATCAGACTTAAATTTGTCTACTGTTTACTAAACTCTGTGCATAAATGGAAGTCTTCCAAAAATACAGATACCCCTATACATCTGGCATATGTTTGTTGCACCACAATGCAATTCATGAAGTGCCTGCAGGCGTGCTCAGTTGCTTCAGTTGTGTATGACTCTTTTGAGACCCAGTGGACTGTAGCTTACCAGGCTCCTCTGTCCATAGGATTTTTCTAGGCAAGAATACTAGTGTGGGTTGCCATGCTCTCCTCCATGGACTCCTCATGACCCAGGGATCGAACCTGCGTCTCTTATGTCTCCTGCATTGGCAGGTGAATTCTTTACCACTAGCTCCACCTGGGAAGTTGCCTATGAAGTTCCTGAAGGTTCCTAAAAGTTCTTGAAAAAGGTCTATAAGATGTAGTTTTCTGTTTACTGCTGGGTGGAAACCTATCTGTTAAGGTGTATATCTTTGTATACACCTCCTAGACCATGTTCTGGGGAAGGTCAGAGTAGATTTCGCCTGTCACTCAACTCGCCTTTTGTTTTCTTGCTGAAGGCACCTTGGATGGGTAGGTGCGGAGGGATGGATGCCTGCAGTCTGATAACTGGTTACTAGGACAGGAAGCTGAATCCAAAAGAGCCTTGATGGGACTTCCCTGGTAGTCCAGTGGTTAAGAATCTGCCTTCTAATGCAGGGGATGGGAATGTGGGCTTGATCTCTGGTTGGGGAAGTAAGATCCCACATGCCTCTGGGCAACTAAGCCCTCGCACCACGACAAAGATCCTGTGTGCTGCAACTAAGACCTGGTGCAGGCAAATTAATTAATTCATATAAAAAAGAGCCTTGGTAGGGAACACTGCTTTTCCTACCCTTGTCTTTACCCCTAAAATAACTCTTGAATCTACATTTTTCCCTAAGCACTATCATGGTGAGTGGATGTAAGGGAGACATAAATTGGCTGACTTGCTCTTTCAGTGGCATAGTCTCAAGGAATTTTATAGCTTAGACATTCTGAACACTCCTGTAGTAGAACAGGCCCAGCTGATGATGCTGATTTACTCAAGGCAGATGAGGAAGTCTCTAACAGTATTCCCTGCCAGCTCTGACACTCCAAGTGTCCACAGCCTGCTTGACTTTATTCATAATGTCTGCAGACTTCTCCTTTAGTGAAAATCTACTGGCTATTAAAATATCCCAGGATTAGTGGTAACTGGAGCCATTTTTTCCCATTTACCTATTTGCCTTAACCTTCAGACAGACCCCATGAAGCAAATAGCTTATCAGGAAGGCCCATTGTCAAAGGAGGTCATGGGGATAACATGGGGACCAGGTCTGGTCACCGATAGGGATTTGGTTAAAAAAGAGGTTGTGTAGGTTTAATTAAGAACCAATACAATATTGTAAAGTAATTAACCTCAAATTAAAATAAAGAAATTTATATTTAAAAAAAAAAGAATGAACATACCCTTTTGTAGACAGCCAGTTGAGGGCTCTCGAATCCTTAAGTCAGGTATTGTGAAAATGAATTGGACAGGACATTATTTGATTTTGTTTTTAGCATATGTAGCTTTCCAATTATGCATTGCTTATGCCAATAATACATTAATTTGCATTGCTTGACATTTGCATTACTTGAATAGGAATTGAGGCATTGAAAACATCAAGCACATTGGACAAAAATTTGGCTGTAAAATTGAGTACCAATCATGGTTTAGTTGGGCATAAGTGAGTTATTTAATCCAATGAAAGAAAGAATAAACAAATGATCAAATAATATTTTTATTTTTTTAAAGACACCATTAAGGTGATTTCCATCTCTGGAAAGTTAGAAAGTTTTTTTACTGGGCCAATTAGGAAGAAGTCTTGAGTGGTCTTCTATGGGAACAAAAGGAAGGAAAGAGGCAATTAAAATGGTATTTTAAGCAGAATCATCAGTAATAACATATTCTACTTAATAACAGTTTTACTTTCCCAAAGTCCTCTACATTAACCGTATCATTTTATTTTGAGGTGATTTAGGCAAATTATCATTATTATCCCATTCAATAGATAAAGAAATGGAGACAGGCAGGGTAAATAATGTGCTTAAAGTTACACAGCTTGTTAATAAGTGGATTGAATCCAGGGTTCAGGTCTCTTAGCTTAGCCATTTCTTCTTTCCACTAGATCATGTCACCTCTCAAAATTTACAAATGGTCTCCATCTGATTTAAACCTCTTGTGGCTAAATATATCTTAATTACTTCCTTCCTTCTGTCCCCCACCTCCCACCCTCCCTCCTTTTCTCCACCCCCTTCCTTCCCCCTCTTCTCTTCCTTCCTTCCTTTTTCTTTCCCCTCTTTCCCCTTCTTTCCTTCCCTTCCTTGTTTTCTATTTTTCTTTCTTTGCAGTACCATGATATTGGTAGACACCAGCAATCTCTTTGTTTTGGACTTATAAAACCTTTTCATTCCTCCTTCCTCATTCTGAAAGGTACCATAGCTACTTAGCATGTGCTTTGAAGGGATTATTTATGTATATAAACACACACGCACATATTTGGCTTTGAATACCAAGCTCTTAAACTCGCTTACTCATAGTAACCCCCATGTTTACATTCTTCATTCCTCATCTGAAGTATGGTGGGAGTTATTATAAAATAACTCCGTTATAGAATGATTCTGAGGATTAAGCTTGATCATTATGTGATGGACTTATCTGAACTTCTGTTATACTGAGATGTGTGTACTCAATAAATGGTAGCTATTGCTATTGGATTGTTTAGTTCGTGAAGCAACAATGAAACAAATTTAAACCAGGTACGATGCCTGATAACGGATGCCTGGGACTGGTGCACTGGGACGACCCAGAGTGATGGTATGGGGAGGGAGGAGGGAGGAGGGTTCAGGATGGGGAACACATGTATACTTGTGGCGGATCCATCTTGATGTATGGCAAAAGCAATACAATATTGTAAAGTTAAGCAAAATAAAATTTAATTTAAAAAAAAAAATAAAAGAAGACAAAAATCCATCTTCATTTCAAAGAGTGGGGATGGAGTCACAGAATACACAGCACTGACTTGAGATCAGATCCAAGCATTGTTATCAGTTGGTTTAATGCCCTTTCTGGTGAAATCCCATCAATTTTCCTATTTTCCGTGCATGTGGAAGATTTACAATGGGTTGAAAAAAAGCACAGCTAGTGGGGAATGAATGAATGATGGAATTCATAATATGTCTATGGAATCATAATCACGATTTATCAGAACAGGCAGCCTCTGATTTGTCAGGGATGTGAGAAATTATTTAAAGATCAGGCCTTGGAAGAAACATCTTTAGAATTTGAAAGAGAGAGTGCTAAGTTAAATACATTAGTAGGGAAAAGGAATAAGGTCCAGAGGGGAAGGGAGACTTCAGCCATGGTTTGGTCTCTTGGAGTCAATCAACATCAAAAGGGTTCCTTCCAAGAGAAATTCTAGGATTTCAGCTTCTCCAGCAGTGGACCAGGGGAGGCCCTATTCACAGCAGTGACACGTCTTAAATCAGGCCTCTCACCCAGGCTGTTGACACATAGCTGGGTGCGGACCAGCTGAGTAATTGAATATGAAGCCCCATGCCAAATGGTTCCATTCAGTTCACTAGAAAGCAATGACAGGGTTAGTGTAGGAGAGGTCAACCTCTGTTGGGAATGTGCAGCCATGTCTGGCATCACTGACTCGGAGGAGTTGGTTTCAGCTGATTCTCAGAACCGGAAGTTCTTGTACCCCTCGGCATTTCCCCACTTCCCCACATTGCATTATAGACTTTCTTTTATTTATTTCCTTCCAAATACAGGTTTCCTAAGTTACAGCAGAAACTCTCCCCTCTGAAGGATCCAACATCTGATGCGCATTTTAACATCTCACTTCTATATGTTAATTATTTTATTTAAGAAATAGTTGGAAGCTGACTTAGGCATAGGGATATAAAATCCATTTAAAGTTTCTCTTAACGTTGTCATCCCCCGCCTCCAGAATCTGGTCACTTGGCTAAAAGCTTAGTGTAATATTGCAGTGATGCGTGAACCCTCTCTCCCTCAGCCCCCAGTTTCTCATACACGACCATTTCACTTCCAAGTTGGGCAGTGTGCCTAAGAACAGGATCAGGCTGGCACAGTACCTACCAGAGGAGGAGGAATCCTTGCTTTCAGAGGGAAGCACTGAACCACATCTCTCAGAAGGCGAGCCTGACCCCTTCCTTCTCTTCCCACCCTCTCCATCTGGAAGAGAAGAGAAACACAGAGATGTGGAAGTTGCCAAAGTTTAATTACTTCTACTGAAAGTGCCAAAAAACCGTGAAAACTTATCCTTTAGTGAAAAGAACCCAGAGGACCTTGTGGACATTTGCAGCAGTCTGTTTGTTATTTTTTTCCCTCTCTTTTCTTCTTTAGTCCCCCAAGTAGCAAAATTCCATTTTTCCTTTCCAAGAAGCAAGGGCACAGATTGTCCCTTAGAGACTTCAAAGGGGTGTTTTGGATTCTGTCATCTCAGACAGAACTGTTGAGACATCCTCAAATACTTCTGCATTGATATCCTCCCAACCTGAAACTTCAGGAGAGCAGGTACTCACACCATCAGCTCATTGTGTCAACTATCCATCCAGACACCTTGTACGAAAATAGAGCCCATCTCTGATTAACCCATAGGGGCCATGTCAGCAGATATTAAAATGGGTGATTTTTAATTTTTGTCTGGGAAGAGGGGCAACAAAGATTTAGAAAACACAGGCACAACAATTAGAAAATTGTAATATGAAAGTGTAGGCAATTAGATGATAATTAACATTTTCATTAAACAACCCTTATCAAGTGTTTACCATATGTCAAATCTATAGACTTTCATGGGTATTATAATTATTCCTCATGACAACTCTGTGAAAAAAAGCTAATATTGTCACTTAATAGATTCAAAGAAAGCTACATTTCCAGTGGAGATAAAGAACCTGACCAGAGTCATCCAGCTAAGGGGCAGGGCTGTAATCTCAATTCATGTCTAGTCGTCCCAAGACCAGGGGATCAAGGCCTCAGTGAAGAACTTAATTAGGTAAAGGCTTGCAGATTGCCTACACTTGATTTATCTGCCTTTTCTCTCCCTGCGGCATATTTTTGGTACCTTTTAGTAATACCTGTACACTTGGATTGGTATTTACCAACCCGAAGACAGGAGAAGCAAAGTTCTCTCTGCTACTGGTGAGTAGGCTGAGGGGTAGTTGAGAGTAAAAAGTAATTAAAACTATGTAAAAATCATTAGTGAATCACAGTGATTGTTATTTTCTAACTTTTATATCAAGAAGTAAAAACTGGTGACATTTAGAGAATAAGTTTATTCCAAAGAACAAATT
The DNA here is from genome assembly GCA_935064755.1 of Tragelaphus eurycerus. Classification (NCBI taxonomy): domain Eukaryota; kingdom Metazoa; phylum Chordata; class Mammalia; order Artiodactyla; family Bovidae; genus Tragelaphus; species Tragelaphus eurycerus. The sequence continues at coordinate 2,372,778 of CAKXYN010000075.1, read as the reverse complement.
TGGAGGTTGAAGACTCTAAACAGCATTGCTTGAAGGAAATAAACCTAATGTTCTTTCCACTCTTAGCAGCAAGTCTTTTCTTACAAAGGGACATTGTAGTGTTTCTGTCCTGTTGGTGACCCTTTCAAGAGCCAAACATCATTTTTATGTTTCCTGTGAAATCAGTGTGATTTGCTTTTTGATTTCTTCTGTCTCTTTCTTATAAATCTTTTTCATTGTGGATTTATCACACAAGTCTGTGTAGCAGCTAAAAATTGTCCTTTAATACAACATAGGCACTAACCATTAACTTCTACATTGGGGGAAATTTGTATAGAAGACGATGGTGCAACTGGGGAATTTCAATTTCAAGACCTTTTTTCTTTTCAAATCTTTGATGTACCTGATCCTTTCTTAACATCACATGGAATATAGAAATTGCCCTTAGAAGTTAAGACACTGGTTTTGCTAGTTCAGTAGTAGTCTCTTGTCGAGGCTCAGGTTTTAATTTTTCAAAACTTTTGTCAAATAATTAATTTTGTACTGAATTGGGCTCAGAGGTTACATGTATGATGACTGAGAATGGAGAGACAACATGAATGGTAAGAATTTGAGAAAAAAACAAATCAGCTGAGAGTCTTATGGGTGTTCTCTTGTAGTTAACTCTTTGTTTTTCTCTTGCTGACTTTAGAATCCTCTCTTTAACTTTTGACATTTTAATTATACTATTTCTTGCTAATGGTGCAATGCTGTGCTCAGTTGTGTCTACCTCTTCGAGACCCCACAACTCCACATGCTGTAGCCAGCCTGACTCTTCTGTCCATAGGATTCTCCTGGCAAGAATACTGGAGTGGGTTGTCATTTCCTTCTCCAGGGCATCTTCCCTACCCAAGGATCGAACCTGCTGCATTGCAGGCAGATTAGTTACTGCTGAGCCATCAGAGAAGCCCTTATAAAATGTCTTGGGTTTGGACAAATATATGCAATATTAGGGTGTCATACAGGGTAGTTTCGCTGCCCTAAAAATCCTCTGTGCTGTGTCTCTTCATCTTTCCCCGGCAACCACAGATCTTCTACTGTTTCCATAGTTTTGCCTTTTTCAGAGTGTTATATAGTTGGAATCATACAGTGTATATTCTTTTCAGGATGGCTTCTTTGGCTTAGAAATATGCATTTAAGCTGCCTTCATGTCTTTTCATGGCTTGATAGCTCATGTCTTTTTAGTGTTGAATAATATTCCATTGTTGGAATTTACTGTAGTTCATTATTCACTCACCTACTGAAGAATGTCTTGATTGGTTCCAAGTTTGGGCAACTTCAACTAAAGCTACTATAAAACATCCATGTGCAGGTTCTTGTGTGTATAGCACGTTCAACTCCTTTGAGTAGATACTGAGAGTGTGACCGCTGGATTGTATGGTAAGGCTATGTTTAATGTTGTAAGAAATCGCCCAAATGTCTTCCAAAGCGACTGCCCCATTTTGCATTAGCAGCAGCAATGTGTGAGAGTTCATGTTGCTCCACGTCCTTATCTGCACTTGATGTTGTCTGTACTTTGAATTTAGGCCGTTTTTATAGGTGAGGAGTAGTATCTCATTGTTTTGATCATAAGTTCCTCATGACATAGGATAAGGAGCATCTTTTCATATCTTATTTGCCATCTGTATGTATTCTTTGGTGTGGTGTCTGCTTAGATCTCCCCCCACCCCTTTTTCTAATTGGATTGTTTTCTTATTGATGAGTTTTAAGCTATGCTTTGCTTTTGATTTCTGGTGTCTCAAAGGGAAAGTCCTACGAAGAAATAGTTGTATTATGCACATTTCATTTTTCTCCAACTGCTGCTGCTGCTAAGTCTCTTCAGTCGTGTCCGACTCTGTGCTACCCCAGAGATGGCAGCCCACTTTCTCCAACTGAGATAAAAGAAAAATCTTGGCAGTGACTGGATACATTGTCAGACGTTTGCAAATTATTATGATATTTGAGGTTATGCCTATAAAGAGAAGCATGCACTGGATAAACCAGAGGACCAATTTATAACCAAGTACTATCATCCACATTTGGTACCTGCATTTTCATTGGTATTTACAATTGCTTTGACATCAATGACACCAAAGTGACATAATTCATTTTTAATGCAGTACTTTTCAAACCAAGTTCAATAGATGCATGCTAATCTGTGGATATATTGTTTGAAATCCAGAAAAGTTTTGTCCCATTATTCAATAATGAGGAGCACCAGAAATATGTGTCTCTGATCTCAAACTACAATAATTTCCACAGTTCTTTGCTTTGGCTAGATACAGGCTTGGGCCAGTTTCTTGTCCTTTCTCACTAATTCATTTCTGAATTGCAGATTTTTTTTTTTTTTGTTTTCAAACCAAGGATGCAAGAGCAGGGAAAACTGTGTGTCCAAACACATTCTTGTCTTTTTCCCTATTGACAAGATGACCTACAAATGGGGCTTAAGACTGTGGACTTATAACTTCTCATTGGGAAGTAAAATGCTTGGGTCCTGAGAAATACAAAGGAGATGGAGGAAAAGCAAAAAAGACCTTCAACTGCCTCCTTCCCCGAGAGTCCGTTTTATGTGACCCTGGGATATACTGCAGGATTCACAGTGGGCACATGCTGATAGGAAACTGGATAGCATTATCCACTGGAAAGGGTGGCTTGGTCATTGCATGCTAGAATGGAGACCTGAGTCCAATCTGATTTTTCAAGGGAAGTTGTGAATGTGATTTTCATGTGAAATCTCCTAATTTTCAAATATTGGCAGTGAGTTCATATCTTGTTTACAGCCCTGTGAGCTTAATAAAATGTATCTGTGGATGAGATCTGGCCTGCTACAGGGCTTCCAGCTGATGACGTCCACTATATGTGGGTTCATTTTGCTGATGATGATGTTCATTTTGCTGATGATTTGCTGATGAGAAATTGCACTTTGACAAACACAAGGTAGCTATTTAAAAACTTACACAGGAGGCACCTTTAGTTTAATTTCATAAGCACATACTTCTTTGATTTTGAAAATATTCATGCCAAAACATCTTGGTTGGCTCTCCTGAATATGGGAGATGACACTCCCTTTCTGCATGCTGCCTAATCTATCTAACACTTACCCACAGAAAGAAATCCATTCTTGAAGGCACTGTAGTTTTACCCAGGTAAAGATTTATAAAACTGGCCTTCTGTGTGTGGGTGACTAGACCTCAAGACCTGTGCACCAGGCCCTGATGAAAGGAGGATTATAAAATGAGCAGGATGGAAGAGAGACTCAGAACAGAAGTCTCAGGAAGCAGAGTTGCTAGGTTTCAAAGGCCTGGAAGTTAGCCATCACATAATGTTACAGGTCTTTGAAGCTCCATGGAAGATGAACGGGGTCACCTGAGAAACACCCTCTGGTCAGAAAAGCCTTATATCTGGGCTTACACATACTTCATTTATATGTAAGTAGTTGTGGTAGGAAATAGAGATACCAATGAAGGGCGATGTGGTGTTCTAGGAGTTGAGTTGTATTTATTTTCTCTTGGGCTTGGTCTTCCCTGGTGGCTCAGATGTTAAAGAATCTGCCTGCAATGCAGGAGACCTGGGTTCAATCCCTGGGTTGAGAGGATCCACTGGAGGAGGGCATGGCAACCCACTCCAGTATTCTTGCCTAGAGAATTCCATGGACAGTGGAGCCTGGTGGGCTACAGTCCGTGGAATCACAAGGAGTTGGACACATTTGGAGTGACTTAGCATGCACAGCTCAGTCTTTGTCATGAGACAACTGTGGTTGTGAAAAGTGCAGGTAACTGGGTTTCACCAGAGTCATGCAGTAGGGTTAATACTATGTGAAAAAAGACCCAGTACAACTGTCCAGAAAGAGGAAAACTTAAGTCAACCAACTGTTGTTTTTTTTTTTGGTCCATGTGATACTACACAAAAGTTTAAGATCAAGCAAACTTGAATGCTTAAAAAAAATATTCAGTGTGTAGCAGATGGATTTTAAAGATCTACCTCTGGGTCCTTAGTTATGAAGAGACACTTTCTTGGATGGGAATGAAGCATGTAGCTTGGTGATAGCTAAGAAAATTAGCTTGTTCTGCCCCAGAGAGAAATAGATAAACTAACAAAGTTTCCTAGGCTACATAATGCTGTTCTTGGAAACTTCTGCCTCTCAGAGTGAATCCTGGTCTTTCCAACCGCAACACCACCTCCCTCCCCCTCAACCCCACCCCCGGCCCCCCGCCACTTACTGTCAGTCAGTGTTTAAAATGGGAAACTCTCGAATCTGGCTCCTAAACCATTTCCAGCAAATCTGTGAGGGAAAGAAAAGGACCTCTGATTTAGACTTGGACTATAAAGCTCCATTTCACACTCTTTTGAGACATTCCAAGAGGCCTCCAAAATCAGCTCTTACCTCATTTCCATAAGCATGTTTTTTCACTTTTCTTCTTTCTTCTCTTCCCTCCAGTCTCCTACTTTTTGCCTTACATTACATATTTGTAGGGTACATGATATCTAAGAGACCCCGCTCTATGCTCTAGTGTTTTTGAAAGTTTTCATGTTCTTCTCAGGTTCGAAAGCTTTGTTAACAATTTTAGCCACTCGCTATGTAGAAATAAATAATACAATTATTTATTAGAGAATTGCAGAGCTTACTTTCAACATACTAACATTAAAGGAAAAGAGAAAGAGAAACAGCAGAGGATACACCACCAAATTGGGTTTTGACCAACATCCTGACTTAAACAGTTCTGGGAAGCCCCATATCACAGTACATCTGGAGTTCCAGTTGGGAAAAGGTCCCAGGCAGGGTGTCCACTCTGTGGATGAGACTTCAGAGATTGCAGTTCTGGCTTCTTATTTATATTCCCAGTGAAAAGTGAAAGTGAAAGTTGTGTCCAACTCTTTGTGACACTATGGTCTATACAGTCTGTGGAATTCTCCAGGCCATAATAGTCCCTTCTCCAGGGGATCTTCCTATTCCTCCTGGGATCGAAGCCAGCTCTCCCACATTGCAGGCAGATTCTTTGCCAGCTGAACCACAAGGGAAGCCCAAGAATACTGGAGTGGGTAGCCTATCCTTTCTCCAGAGGATCTTCCTGACCCAGGAATCGAACTGGGGTCTCCTGCATTACAGGTGGATTCTTCACCACCTGAGCTATAAAGGAAGCTTTGCTTCCTTCTTAAGAGCAAGTATTTTAATTTCATAGCTGCAGTCACTATCAGCAGTGATTTTGGAGTCTAAGAAAATAAGATCTGTCACTGTTTCCATTGTTTCCCCATATACTTACCATGAAGTGATGGCACTGGATGTCATGATCTTCATTTTTTGAATGTTGAGCTTGATTGAGTTTTAAGCCAGTTTTTTTCACTCTCTTCTTTCACTTTCTTCAAGAGGCTCTTTAGTTCTTCTTAACTTTCTGCCATTAGGGTGATGTCATCTGCATTTCTGAGGTTATTGGTATTTCTCCTGGCAATCTTGATTCCAGCTTTTGCTTCATCCAGCCTGGCATTTCCCATGATGTACTCTGCATGTAAGTTACATGAACAGTGTGAAAATAGACAGCCTTGAAATACTCCTTTCACAATTTGGAACCAGTCTGTTGTTCCAGGTCCAGTTCTAGCTGTTACTTCTTGACCTACGTACAGATTTCTCAGGAGGCAGATGAGGTGGTCTGATAGTCCCATATCTTGAAGAATTTTTCAGTTTGTCATTATCCACACAGTCAAAGGCTTTGGTGTACTCAGTAAAGCAGAAGTAGATGTTTTTCTGGAACTCTTGCTTTTTCTAGGATCCAACAGATGTTGGAAACTTAATCTCTGATTCCCCTGCCTTTTCTAAACCCAACTTGAACATCTGGAAGTTCATGGCTCCCATACTGTTGAAGCCTGGCTTGAAGAATTTTGAGCATTGCTTTGCTAGCATGTGAGATGAGTGTAATTGTGCAGTAGTTTGAACATTCTTTGGCATTGCCTTTCTTTGGGATTGGGATGAAAACTGACTTTTTCCAGTCCTGGAGTTTTCAAAGTGGGTGGCATATTAAGTGAAGCACTTTAACAGCATCATCTTTGGGGACTTTAAATAGTTTAGCTGAAATTCCATCACCTCCACTAGCTTTGTTTGTAGTGATGCTTCCTAAGGCCTACTTGACTTCACACTCCAGGATGTCTGACTCTAGGTGAATGATCACACCATCGTGGTTATCTGGGTCATTAAACTCCGTTTCGTATAGTTCTGTGTATTCTTGCCACCTCTTCTTAATATCTTCTGCTTCTGTTAGGTCCATACTGTTTCTGTCTTTTATTGTGCCCATATTCACTTGAAAAATTCCCTTAGTATCTCTAATTTTCTTGAAAAGATCTCTAGCCTTTCCCACTCTATTGTTTTCCTCTTTCTTTTCAGTGATCACTGAGAAATGCTTTCTTTTCTCTCCTTTGTATTCTTTAGAATTGTGCATTCAGATGGGTATATCTTTCCTTTTCTCCTTTGCCTTTCACTTCTCTTCTTTTCTCAGCTGTTTGTAAGTCCTCCTCAGACAACCATTTTGTCCTTTTTCATTTCTTTATCTTAGGGATAGTCTTGATCACTGCCTGCTGTTCAATGTCAGGAACCTTGTCCATATATCTTCAGGTACTCTGTCTATCAAATCTAATCCCTCGAATCTATTTGTCACTTACACGGTATAATCATAAGGAATTTGATTTAGGTCATACCTGAATGACCTAAATTTGATTCAGGTCATACCTGAATCAAATGAATGGTCTAGTGGTTTTCCCTGCTGCTGCTGCTGCTGCTAAGTCACTTCAGTCGTGTCTGACTCTGTGCGACCCCATAGCCGGAAGCCTATCAGGCTCCCCCGTCCCTAGGACTCTTCAGGCAAGAACACTGGAGTGGGTTGCCATTTCCTTCTCCAGTGCATGAAAGGGGAAAGTGAAAGTGAAGTCGCTCAGTCATGTCCGACTCTTAGCGACCCCATGGACTACAGCCTACCCGGCTCCACCGTCCGTGGGATTTTCCAGACAAGAGTACTGGAGTGGGGTGCCATTGCTTTCTCCGGTGGTTTTCCCTACTTTCTTCAATTTAAGTCTGAATTTTGCAATAAGAATTCCATGATCTGGGCTTTCCCACTGGTTCAGTGGTAAAGAATCTGCCTGCAATATAGGAGACATGGATTTGATCCCTGGGTTGGGAAGATCCTCTGCAAGAGGAAATGGCCACCCACTCCAGTATTCTTGTCTGGAGAATCCCATGGATAGAGGAGCCTGGCAGGCTACAGTCCATAAGATCACAAATAATTGGACATGACTGAAATCACTGACTATGCATGAGCATGGTCTGAGCCACAGTCAGCTCCCAGTCTTGTTTTTGCTAACTGTATAGAGCTTCTCAATCTTCAGCTGCGAAAAATATAATCAATTTGATTTTGGCATTGACCATCTGGCGATGTCCATGTGTAGAGTCTTCTCTTGTTTTGTTGGAAGAGGGTGTTTACTATGACCAGTGAATTCTCTTGGCAAACTCTATTAGCCTTTGCTGTGCTTCATTCTGTACTCCAAGGCCAAATTTGCCTGTTACTCCAGGTATTTCTTGACTTTCTACTTTTGCATTCCAGTCCCGTATAATGAAAAAGACATCTTTTTTGGGGTGTTAGTTCTAAAAGGTCTTGTAGGTCTTCATAGAACCATTCAACTTCAGCTTCTTCAGCATTAGTAGTTGGGGCATGGCCTTGGATTACTGTGATATTGAATGATTTGACTTGAAAATGAACAGAGATCATTCTGTTGTTTTTGAGATTGCATCCAAGTACTGCATTTTGACACTTTTGTTGATTATGAGGGCTGCTCCATTTCTTCTAAGGGATTCTTGCCCACAGTAGTAGATATAATGGTCATATGAATTACATTCATATGTAATTACATATGAATTACATTCGTCCATGCCAATCCATTTTAGTTCACTGATTCCTAAAATGTCAATGTTCACTCTTGCCATCTCCTGTTTGATCACTTCCAATTTGCCTTGATTCATGGACCTAACATTCCAGGTTCCTATGCAATATTGTTCTTTACAACATCGGACCTTGCTTCCATCACCAGACACATGCACAATTGGACATTGTTTTTGCTTTGGCTCCATCTCTTCATTCTTTCTGGAGTTATTTCTCCACCCTTCTCCAGTAGCATACCGGGCATGTACTGACCTGGGGAGCTCATCTTTCAGTGTCCTATCTCTTTGCCTTTTCATACTGTTCATGGGGTTCTCGAGACAAGAATACTGAAGTCGTTTGCCATTCCCTTCTCCAGTGGTTCTTGTTTTGTCAGAACTCTCCACCATGACCCGATCGTCTTGGGTGGCCCTACACGGCATGGCTCATAGTTTCATTGAGTTAGACAAGGCTCTGTCCATGTAATCAGTTTGGTTAGTTTTCTGTGATTATGGTTTTCATTTTGCCTGCCCTCTGATAGATAAGGATTAGAGGCTTATGGAAGCTTCCTGATGGGAGAGACTGACTTTGAGGGAAACTGGGACATTGTTAGATATGTAGATTCTCAGGCCCACCCTAGACTGGCTAAATAAGAACCTCTGGGGTGGGGCCCAGCAATCTGTGATCTAAGGGGCCCTTGGGTGATGCCGATATGCAGCTGCTCAAGCTTTTAGTCCATGATACAAAATTGAATGGGACCAGTAGCTGCCCTTTTCAGCTTACACTTTGGTGATGGGAACAGCTTGAAAACTAATGATATGATAATTTATATGATATAGGCGTGCATAGAGTGTGTGGGAGAAAGAAGGAAGGACAAAATCGAAATCATTATTTGGAAGATCCTCTGTGCGTGTGTGGTTAGTCATTAAGTCATATCCAACTCTTCATGAAAACATGGATTGTAGCCTGCCAGGCTCCTCTGGCCACTGGATTTCCCAGGCAAGAACACTGGAGTGGGTTGCCATTTTGTTCTCTGCGGGATCATCCTGCATCTCCTGCATTGGCAGGTGAATTCTTTACCTCTAAGACACTTGGGGAAGCCCCTGGAAGAACCTCCAAAACACTTGAACTACACTCTCTTTGTGTGTTGTCCAAAGATGGTTGTCTTTACATTCACATGTTTGCAGTATATTCAGTTCAGTTCAGTCGCTCAGTCATGTCCGACTCTTTGCAACCTCATGAATCGCAACACGCCAGGCCTCCTTGTCCATCACCGTATCCTGGAATTCACTCAAACTCACGTCCATCGAGTTCGTGACGCCATCCAGCCATCTCAACCTCTGTTGTCCCCTTCTCTTCCTGCCCCCAATCCCTCCCAGCATTAGAGTCTTTTCCATTGAGGCAACTCTTCGCATGAGGTGGGCAAAGTACTGGAGTTTCAGCTTTATTTATTTATTTTTTAACCTGTTTTTATTTACCATTTTATTTATTTATTTACTTTTACTTTTATTTTTATTTATTTATTTTTTACTTTACAATATTGTATTGGTTTTGCCATACATCAGCATGCATCCGCCACGGGTGTACATGAGTTCCCCATCCTGAACCCCCCTCCCACCTCCCTCCCCATACGATCCCTCTGGGTCATCCCAGTGTACCAGCCCCAAGCTTCCTGTATCCTGCATCGAACTTGGACTGGCGATTCATTTCTTATATGATATTATACATGTTTTAATGCCATTCTCCCAAATCATCCCCCCTCCCTCTCCCACAGAGTCCAAAAGACTGTTCTATACATTTGTGTCTCTTTTGCTGTCTCGCATACAAGGTTGTCATTACCATCTTTCTAAATTCCATATATATGCGTTAGTATACTGTATTGGTGTTTTTCTTTCTGGCTTACTTCACTCTGTATAATAGGCTCAGTTCCATCCACCTCCTTAGAACTGATTCAAATGTATTCTTTTTAATGGCTGAGTAATACTCCATTGTGTATATGTACCACATCTTTCTTATCCATTCATTTGCTGATGGACATCTAGGTTGCTTCCACGTCCTGGCTATTAAAAACAGTGCTGCGATGAACATTGGGGTACATGTGTCTCTTTCAATTCTGGTTTTCTCAGTGTGTATGCCCAGCAGTGGAGATTCGGCTTTAGCATCATTCCTTCCAAAGAACACCCAGGACTGATCTCCTTTAGAATAGACTGGATGGATCTTCTTGCAGTCCAAGGGACTCTCAAGCATCTTCTCCAACACCACAGTTCAAAAGCATCAATTCTTTGGTACTCCCCTTTCTTCACATTCCAACTTTCACATCCATACATGACCACTGGAAAAACCATAGCCTTGACTAGATGGACCTTTGTTAGCAAAGTAATGCCTCTGCTTTTTAATATGCTATCTAGGTTGGTCATAACTTTCCTTTTAAGGAGTAAGTGTCTTTTAATTTCATGGCTGCAATCACCATCTGCAGTGATTTTGGAGCCCAGAAAAATAAAGTCTGACACTGTTTCCGCTGTTTCCCCATCTATTTTGCATGAAGTGTTGGGACCAGATGCCATGATTTTTGTTTTCTGAATGTTGAGCTTTAAGCCAACTTTTTCCCTCTCCTCTTTCACTTTCATCAAGATGCTTTTTAGTTCCTCTTCACTTTCTGCCATAAGGGTGGTGTCATTTGCATATTTGAGGTTATTGATATTTCTCTCTGCAATCTTGATTCCAGCTTGTGCTTCTTCCAGCCCAGCATTTCTCATGATGTACACTGCATATAAGTTAAGTAAGCAGGGTGACAATATACAGCCTTGACAAAATCCTTTTCCTATTTGGAACCAGTCTGTTGTTCCATATTCAGTTCTAACTGTTGCTTACTGACCTGCATATAGGTTTCTCAAGAGGCAGGTCAGGTGGTCTGATATCCCCATCTCTTTCAGTATTTTCCACAATTTATTGTGATCCACACAGTCAAAGGCTTTGGCATAGTCAATAAAGTAGAAATAGATGTTTTTCTGGAACTCTCTTGCTTTTTTTGATGATCCAGTGGATGTTTGCAATTTGATCTCTGGTTCCTCTGCCTTTTCTAAAACCAGCTTGAACATCTGGAAGTTCACGGTTCACATATTGCTGAAGCCTCGCTTGGAGAATTTTAAGCATTAATTTACTAGCATGTGAGATGAGTGCAACTGTGTGGTAGTTTGAGCATTCTTTGGCATTGCCTTCCTTTGGGATTGGAAAGAAAACTGACCTTTTTCAGTCCTATGGCCACTGCTTAGTTTTCCAAATTTGCTGGCATATTGAGTGCAGCACTTTCACAGCATCATCTTTTAGGATTTGAAATAGCTCAACTGGAATTCTATCACTTCCACTAGCTTTGTTCGTAGTGATGCTTTCTAAGGCCCACCTGACTTCACATTCCATGATTTCTGGCTCTAGGTCAGTGATCACACCATTGTGATTATCTGGGTTGTGAAGCTCTTTTTTGTACAGTTCTCCTGTGTATTCTTGCCACCTCTTCTTAATATCTTCTGCTTCTGTTAAGTCCATACCATTTCTGTCCTTTATCGAGGCCATCTTTGCATGAAATGTTCCCTTGGTATCTCTAATTTTCTTGAAGAGATCTCTAGTCTTCCCCGTTCTGTTGTTTCCCTCTATTTCTTTGCATTGATCACTGAGGAAGGCTTTCTTATCTCTTCTTTCTATTCTTTGGAACTCTGCATTCAGATGTTTATATCTTTCCTTTTCTCCTTTGCTTTTCACTTCTCTTCTTTTCACAGCTATTTGTAAGGCCTCCCCAGACAGCCATTTTGCTTTTTTCATTTCTTTTCCATGGGGATGGTCTTGATTCCTGTCTCCTGTACAATGTCACGAACCTCAATCCATAGTTCATCAGGCACTCTATCTATCAGATCTAGTCCCTTAAATCTATTTCTCACTTCCACTGTATAAGGGATTTGATTTAGGTCATACCTGAATGGTCTAGTGGTTTTCCCTACTTTCTTCAATTTAAGTCTGAATTTGGCCAAAAAGAGCTCATGATGTAAGCCACAGTCAGCTCTTGGTCTTGTTTTTGCTAACTGTATAGTGTTTCTCAATCTTTGGCTGCAAAGAATATAATCAATCTGATTTCGGTGTTGACCATCTGGTGATGTCCATGTGTAGAGTCTTCTCCTGTGTTGTTGGAAGAAGGTGTTTGCTATGACCAGTGAATTCTCTTGGCAAAACTCTATTAGCCTTTGCCCTGCTTCATTCCATATTCCAAGGCCAAATTTGCCTGTTACTCCAGGTGTTTCTTGATTTCCTACTTTTGCATTCCAGTCCCCTATAATGACAAGGACTTCTTTTTGGGGTGTTAGTTCTAGAAGGTCTTGTAGGTCTTCATAGAACCATTCAACTTCAGCTTCTTCAGTGTTACTGGTTGGGGAATAGACTTCGGTTACTGTGATATTGAATGGTTTGCCTTGGAAATGAACAGAGATCATTCTGTCGTTTTCGAGATTACACCCAAGTACTGCATTTTGGACTCTTTTTTTAACCATGATGGCTACTCCATTTCTTCTAAGGGATTCCTGCCCACAGTAGTAGATATAATGGTCATCTGAGTTAAATTCACCCTCTCCAGTCCATTTTAGTTTGCTGATTCCTAGAATGTCGACATTCACTCTTGCCATCTCTTGCTTGACCACTTCCAACTTGCCTTGATTCATGGACCTGACATTCCAGGTTCCTATGCAATATTGCTCTTTATAGCATTGGACCTTGCTTCTATCACCAGTCACATCCACAACTGGGTATTGTTTTTGCTTTGGCTCCATCCCTTCATTCTTTCTGGAGTTATTTCTCCACTGATCTCCAGTAGCATATTGGGCACCTACTGACCTGGGGAGTTCCTCTTTCAGTATCCTATCATTTTGCCTTTTCATACTGTTCATGGGGTTCTCAAGGCAAGAATACTGAAGTGGTTTGCCATTCCCTTCTCCAGTGGACCACATTCTGTCAGACCTCTCCACCATGACCCAGTATGTGGTTCCTTGTAAACCAGCAGGCACCCAGCCATTGCTTCTCTGTAACACCAAACCAGGAGAAATCCTAAATTTCTTCTGAAAATTTTTCAGTAGGGAGGGTACAAAGTATGCTGTTGGTTATTTGTATCCATTTGGAAGTCATTCAGTTTGTCTAGGGCAGAGAATTGCAACCCAGCTGAAAATCTAAAGAGGAGACTTCCCTTGTGATCCAGTGGTTAAGAATCCAGCTGCCAGTGCAGGGGATCCAGGTTGCATCCTTGGTCAGGGAAGATCCCATGTGACCTGGGGCAATTGAGCCTGTGGGCCACAACTATAGTGCTTGTGCTCTAGAGCACTCGAGTCGCAACTACTGAGCCCAGTTGCTGCAACTACTGAAGCCCACAAGATCTAGAGCCCGTGCTCTGCAACAAGGGAAGCCACTGCAATGAGAAGCCCGCATACCGCCAGGAGAGAAATCCCGTGCATAGCAATGAAGACCCAACACAGCCAAAAAATGACAAATAAATAAATTAAAAAAATACAAAGAGAGATAGAAAGAAAAATATTTAGCCGTATGGGGGACAAAGCTAATCACCAGTGCTACAAGGTACAAGTCCAGTGAACTAGAGAATGTGGAGATTTCTACAGATCTGTTGCAGCCCCTTCAGCCAAGGATTTTTTTTTCTCCCCACCCCCACCCCTATCCTGTAATCTAATCAGAAAGTAGAAAAGCAATGTACATTTCTGTGGGATTTTTATTATCATCACATTGTGTTTTAAAGCCTGATATCCAGCAGGCTCCAATGGCCAAAGAAGTGGCTCTGATTAAGAGAGCAAGCCCATTTGTGAGAATCTGTGAAAGCAGCTGCTGCTGCTGCTGCTAAGTCGCTTCAGTCATGTTCGACTCTGTGCGACCCCATAGACAGAAGCTCCAGCTACATGCAAAAAAAGGCTCAAGGCAGTTTACTGTAAACTCAGGGTGAGTCAACAGGGCAAGATTGCCAAGAAGTTTAATTTGATCTTGTGCTCCTTTAGAAGCCAGTATTTAAAATAAGTGGCGGATGGATGATGCGCCTTTCTGCAGGGATCAGAACACACCTGGAGTACTGTCATTTGGTCGTGAGCCTCATCCTTTAAAGGAATATACCAAATAAGCCCCAGATCTAAAACCCAGATTAGACTCTTGCTGCTCTGCCGTTTACCTCTTGGAAAGTTGTGTAGGGAGGGGACAAGGGACTCTGAAGAGATTGTATCTTGACCAGAAGGAGACAGAATCACCCAGGTGAAGCATCTTTGAATATACAAATAGAAGCCCCCAGAATTGAATCTGAGAGCTGCTCAAGTCATTGCCCAAACATCTCTCCCCAAAAGGTCTTCCCAGGTCTGGTTTAAGAGAGCATTCCCTCCCCCTGCACTGTACCCCCCTTTACTTAAATCTATTTGTTTATTGGAGTATAGTTGCTTTACAATATTATGTTAGTTTCTGGTTTACACTAAATCGAATAAGATATATGTTTACACTGTTGTTGTTTAGTCGCTAAGTCCTATCTGACTCCTTGTAACCCCATGGACGGTAGCCCACTGGGTTCCTCTGTCCATGGAATTCTCTAGGCAAGAATACTGGTCTGAGCCACCAGGGAAGCCCACAGTAGGGTGAGTGATAAATGGTTCATGAGACAGGAGTGGACATGTAGATGACACTGTCTCAAAATCTCCTGACTGGTGAGTGAACGCAGAATTCCATACTTCTTGTTTCATTTTGTTATGGACTTGACTTGCTCTTGACCCTGGCAAAGCTATATTGTATATTTCCATAAAGCCAAGTCATTTATTATTTCTCCAAATTCATAGGTTTGAGAGTATGATCATACTTGACTTTCTATAAACAAAAATGTTCAGGAATTTTTGCCATTTGCCATAAATGTGTCAGATTTTAGACATTTACATTGGCTATCTACTATTGCACCAATTTTCCTATCTTTTTATCATTGATACTTAAAGTTGATTTAAGAAGGAGAAAAAGAAAGAAAGAAATCTGAAGGGCTAGTCCTACATCTTAGTTCTTAGTGAGTATTGTGAAACAGGACTATCTCTTCTGCTTCCTCCGTCACCAGGAACTGTTGCTCGCTGGTATGAGTTTGTGTTGTAATACTTTACTATTAATAAACATTATAATCACCTTCCAGTTTAAGTGTTGCTTCCTTCAGTCTCTCTCTGCTTAAATGTGAGAATTAGGTCAGTGCTTCTTAGCCTTGGCAAGCTACCTTTGGCCTGCCTTGCCCTTTGATCTGTGATTTCTAATTACATTTCATAAGGGTTCCTGCTTGTACACAATTTATTGACCCTTTGACAGGAATTTGGGCTCGTGTCATTTGAGAGAATTGATGTTTCTTGCAATCTGACAGCTGTTTGGATTTCAGAGTCAATAGCTGAGGATGATATTCTTGTGACCTTTAGAGTCACTGTTTTCTTTCGCTTTAAGGACCAGACACAAGAGATTTGAAAGAACTGCCCAAACTGACTTTGACAGTTGCCAACATGATGCTTCTGACTAAAGTACGAAGGACTTTGTGTTCAAAATCTAAAACTGTCTAGAAGACAGTTGAGGATGAGAAACTGTATTGGATTGCCATCTACTAATTAATTGTGTAAGTGATGACACCTTGTAATTTATGATAAAGTCTGACAATTGGAACTTCAACTAGTATTGTAAAATTTTAGTGGGGTGGATGAGAATATGATGTCATTGAAATCATAGCCATACATATTATATAAATTAAGTGAAACTGTATCTAGCTTATATACTATATATAAGTGAAATGTATGTATTTTACTTATATATAAAGTGAAACTATGAAATCTATGCTCTTGTCATACATTGAAAATAATTGGCAACATCAGTTGTGTATGGTTCAGCTTTATATCACACACAGATGAACGTGGGGTAGGGTGGGAGGAGAGAGAAAGAGGGAAGGAAAGATTATGAAAGAAATTAATTCATTGTCTCAACGCAAGTGCTTAGCAATAGAACTTTGATAGTAAAGTGTTGTTTTGCCACTTACTAAATCATATTATTGCTGTGGCTCCATGATGATACGGTAGTAGTGGATCTTATATTTATTGAGGTTCTATCCTTGGGTAAGGACGACCTCTTGGAGAAGGGAATGGAAACCCAGTTCAGTATT
Organism: Tragelaphus eurycerus; assembly: GCA_935064755.1. NCBI lineage: Eukaryota > Metazoa > Chordata > Mammalia > Artiodactyla > Bovidae > Tragelaphus > Tragelaphus eurycerus. The sequence goes on along the minus strand of CAKXYN010000075.1, from coordinate 2,356,701 downwards.
CTTGCCTGGAGAATTCCATGGACCGAAGAGCCTGGTGGGCTCCAATACATGAGGTCACAAAGAGTCAGACACGACTGAGAAACTGACACTTTCACTTTCCTATGAGTCAAATATTTTAAAATTTTTATTTAATCATAATATTTCTGAGAGGTAGGCCTTTTTAATCCTCATTCTGAAGATGCAGTTCAAAGAGAGGGAACAAGTATCACAAAGCTATAAATTGAGGAGACAGGGCTCACCCTACAGGATACTCCCACCCAAGACTTAGCTTCACTCACGCATATTTTGGAAACTGAAGTCCTGATAGAATATTCAATCAGGGGAGGAAATTATGAACCACAAAACTACTCTTAAATTCCAAACAGTGCAGGAGGCTAATTTTGATGCCAGAGAAGAGAATTTAAATTTAAAAAGCCAAAAATTAAATATATACACACACACACACACACACACACACACATACATTATATACATATATAGATTGCATAGTCTTGCCTTTAAATAACTGTAATTTTGGTAAAGAACAACAAACTACACCACAGTTTTCTCATTTGTAAAGCATTAGGATTAGGCTATGGTGATTTAAAAGACCCTTTCCCACTGTAGGAATATGATTCATTGAATTTAAAATGACATGGACAGATTAAGGTCATGAGACAAATGGAGCTAAAACATCTTCCTCCAGGTGTGGTTCCAGGACCACCCTCATCAAAATCACTTGCACCTTTTATTAAAAATATAGATTTCTGAGTTCCAGCTCCAGAACTACAGAGTGTTCTGTAAGTCCTTAGGGATAGAGCCAGGGAATCTATATTTTAACTGTCTTTTCCAAAAGCCTGGCATTGAGTAACTGCTATGTAAATGAATGGTAATTCTGTGACATGAATACTACTAATTATTCTTATATACCTGACATTTGATAACCACTAAGGCAAAGAGTGTGGTATAAGAATACATTCAGGTGTACTGGATATTGAATACCCATCCTTGATCAGAAAACAGGAAAGTAGATCCCATCTTGACCTACTATAACATCTGGTGAAAAAGTTTGGAGTTTATTCTGAGTTTTTATTTTGTTCTCCATGGATCCTATTGCATCCTGTGCTAAGAAAACCATGAAAGTGTTAGTTGCTTGATTATGTCTGACTCTCTGCAGTGCCACAGACTATAGCCCTCCAGGCTCACTCTGTCTATGGAATTCTCCAGGCAAAAATACTGGAGTGGGTTGCTATTTCCTCCTCCAGGGGATCTTCCCAACTCAGGGACTGAACCCTCGTCTCCTGCATTGCAGGAGGATTCTTTACCATTTGAGCCACCAGGGAAGCCCTCACTAACCTCTAACATTAACCCTTTCCCTTGGGCTACAGCCTTTTTTACAACCCTTACCTTTATTTTATAATTGTTCCTTCCCTCAGACCTAAGAACAATTCAGACAGTAAATGTCAGTAGTAACCATTTAGAGCCTAGAAGAAGAAAAATACGACTTTAAGAGTAAAAAGTTTTGTAGGCCTTTCTGTGACTGTGGTATCTGGGTCTATACACATACCTGCATACCCAGTTATCTGTGGCCAGGGGAAACAAAGATCTGGTTCAGACCTCTTCATTCATTAATTGATTCATTGTGAGGCTAATATATATCGAGTACCAGCATAAGCAAGAAACCATGCTACGACCAAGTGCCGTTGCTCAGTTGTGTCTGACACTTTGTGACTCCGTGGACTGGGGCCCACCAGGCTCCTCTGTCCATGGGGATTCTCCAGGCAAGAATGCTGGAGTGAGTTGCCATGCCCTCCTCCAAGGGATCTTCCCAACCCAGGGATCAAACCCAGGTCTCCCACACTACTGGCAGATTCTTTACCGTCTGAACCACCAAGGAAGCCCAAGAATATTGGAGTTCGGAGCCTATCCTACAATCAAGAGATATTTATTCCAACTGTAATGTCAGGTGGGCTTACCTGTGGTTCAACGGTAAAGAATCTGCATGCAATGCAGAAGCTGCAGGAAACGTCATTTCTTTCTCTGGGTTGGGAAGATCTCCTGGAGGAGGGTATGGCAACCCACTCCAGTATCACTGCCTAGAGAATTCCATGGACAGAGGAGCCTGGTGGGCTACAGTCCATGGGGTCACAGAGTCGGACATGACTAAAGCGACTTAGCATGCACACATGTGCATTGTCAGATGCATAAGAGGTACTCAATATAACTTTTAAAATAGATGTGACATCTATCTTCACCAAACCTTCAATGTCTTCCATTTATAGAGACCCCACTGTATTTTGTGTCTGGCCAAAAATCAAAGATCACCTGTGAAGAGAAAAGCCTCTTAAGATCTAACTCATGACTTACAGTTTTTTTTTTTTTTCCCTTTCTCCATGCTTCACTTTTAATATCCTACAACAGAATGAAAAGTTCAGTGGAAAATGATAAAGTTGAGATTTCATTGGCTTTTGATATCACTGGTCCTTGGGGAGAAAAGTCACATTTTTGGGTGACCTTTTTAGCTAATTCACAGCTGGGAGAAAATCATTGTCAGTACTTTTTCTATTTATAGGTAATTAAACTCTGCTGGTAAAGCATGGTCCTATGCGGTAGGCTGTGCTATGGGGGTGAACAGAGATGGAGTGTTGGTCTCATCCATTTGGCCTCTGACTCCCAGATCCTGGGCCACAGCAGCTAGAAGAATGAGATTAGACTGTGACAAATACCAGTATAGTACCAAGAGGAGAGAGACCTTACTGCTGACCTGAAAGTCAAGGAAGATTTCTCAGCAGAAGGGGCATTTAGATTAAGCCTTATATTATATGTGATCAGGCCTTTGACAAATAGAGCAGGGAGGCCAATTCAGATGGCAGTTGCCACACGTGCAAAGCACCTGAGATGAAGGAACAAATGTACATAGAGAGAAAATGTGAAAACTCTTGGTTTCTGCAAGTGTCTTCTCCTCGATATTTCCCTATAGAGTAAAGTCACATTTCTTTGATCAGAACGTAGTCTTTCACAATCGAGGGTTTTCCAGGCTCACCACCTGTCTTGGCCACATAACTGTTCTTCCAGACAAGCTGGGTCACTACTGACCTCAGCATGTTTTGGTTAAAACAGCGTGGTCTCCAGTAATATCCCTTATTTGTGATTTTCCCTGATGGAAAAGGGGACACCAAATTGGTGGTGTCAGGTACAATTCCCATCAATAGAAGATGAAGAGAAAGGTCCATGAGGTCACATACAGTCTGTCTCTTGAGCATCAGGGCAGGACAATGATGGGATGTGTTTATTTTCTCACACGCTGTTAGGACTCAGACTTACATCATTACATTTGTAGAGCACCTCTCCAAACAGGCAATGACATCACTTGGGAAAAGGCTAAAGGTCACTTGAAATCTGACTTAAGGGGAGACGCAATAAAGTTCAGGCTGTCAGGAAGTTTGCACTGAGGTCCCTCTGGGTTTTCTTCTCACTCACTAAGTTACTCTCTTGTGATGCTCTAAGCAATTGCACCCTTGCCTCTAGGCTGCCACCCAACCCCCTAACCCCAGCCCTCCTTCCAGGGCTTCCCCAGTGACCTTAATTATCACCTCCTCAAGTGCACATATTTATTGCTTTACATCTGTCCCCAGAAACTGATCCATCCTCTGCAGGCATCCCCGCTGTTTAACCCTTTCATTGGCTTCCTACCCAGAGCTGGTGCATTCCCACATCCTAGAAAATAATCTATCCTCTCATTAGATCCTCATAAAAAGGGACTTTGCAACCTACCAGCTGTGTGATTTTTCCACCTCTGAAACTGACTTCGAAATGTGGGCTCTTTTTCTCCCCTCCCCGCTACAGCATCGCATGACTGGTCTAAATCCCAGTTGCTGCCTGCATGTCACTTTTCACCATTCTTTTCCAAGTTTGCTCTGTGCTTTGAATATTTCTCTTCAAAGGGAAGCGCTGCTCTTTCCCTCCAGTTAAGTCTCCCTTTATTATACTCTGCTCTCTCATTGCTATTGCTGCTATGTTCCCCTGCCTGTCTCTTCTTCTTTCCCTGACATTTGCAACCCTTTCAGTTTGGAATCACCTGAGACTTCCTTCGTGTGAGGTCTTCCTTTGCATGTTGGGGCATGAATATAAATGACAATACACCAAAGGTAACAACCATCCTTGCAGATTTTATTTGGTTATGCGGCTCTGCTGTTAAATCTTTCTATATTCTAATACAGTGTTGAACAAGGATGACTCTCTGCTGTAAGATTTGGGGAAGTCACCTGGGATGGTGGGGCAAGTGCAGTGCTTGGATTTAACAATCCAGGTTCAAATCCTGGCTCTACCACTTACTACCCAGGGGTTTATATTAGCTATTTATTTTGCATTCAGTTGCTGTGTCTGATTCTTTGTGAACCCATGGACTGTGGCCTGCCAGGCTCCTCTGTCCATGGGATTCTCCAGGCAAGAATACTGGAGTGGGTTGCCATTTCCTCCTCCAGGGCATCTTCCCAACCCAGGGATCAGACCTACATCTTCTGCGTATCCTGCCTTGGCAGGCAGATTCTTTAGCTGTGGGCCATCTGGGAAGCCCAGATGTGTTAGTTAAGAGGGTTACAAATGGCCACAAACAGGATGGCTTACAATTGTTAGTGCAAGTTTGTGTGCCCAACACACAGTGAGACCAACATGTCTCAGATTGCAGCTGAGAAAGTTTTTTTGCAGGGCCGTGCAAGGACGCAGATGGCTCAGGACCCAAGACCCTGAGGTCCCCGAAGGGTTTCAGTAAAGCATTTTTAAAAGCTAGGTGGGGGAGAGGGGGTCATGCACAAGTCTCTGACTGGCTGATGCTGAGGAAACAGGGTGAGGTTACAGGGGTGAACACGATCAGTCCTTAGGCTCCAGGAGGCCTGGGATTCTGTGCTTGTGGCCTTCGCATAGTTAATATTCTGTGTGGTGGGGGCTTTTCACATTTGGGAAACAACTCTGAAAATTTGCATCAAATACTATTATCTAGGTACTTCCGGGAGGAACTAAAACAGAGGATATGGGAAAGGCATGTCCAAGCCCAGCCCCCACAAGGCTGCATAGGGTCCTGTCTGGTCACAAGTTGACAGCGATGTATTCTCTGATGGTTCTGGACTACAGTTCAATGTCAAGGACTGGTTCCTTTTGAAGTCCGGAGGGGAAGCCTGTGACAAGCTTCTCTTCCAGCTTCTGGTGGTGGCCAGCAATCCTTAGCCTTTTTGGCTTGTAGATGTAGCACTCCAGTCTCTACCTTCATCTTTTCATGGTTGTGTATCTGTGTCCTCTCTTCTTATTATAATAATGTGAGTCATTGGATTTAGAGACCACCTTAAATCCAATATGAGAGCATCTTAAGATCCACTTAAGGGACTTCCCTGACAGTCCAGTGGTTAAGATACTGTGCTTCCAATGCAAGGGCTATGGGTTCAATCCCCAGTCAGGGAACTAAGATCCCACATACCGCATGGTGTGGTCAAAAATAATGATAGATTGCCTTAATTACATCTGGCAGGACCCTACTTCCAACTAAGATTACGCTCACAGGTACCTGTGGTTAGAACTTGGCGATATCATTTTAGGGGACACTATTCACCCCACTGTAATCTTAGTCAAAATTTTAAATCTCAAACAGTTTTAAGTCTGTTTCCTCAGCTATAAAATTTGGATAATATTGCCAGCGAGGGTAGTTGTTGAGGGAAATAAATCACAAAATGCTTGGAAATCCTCTAACATTATAGAGGATGTTGACTTAAAAAATGCACAATGTGAGAGTGGTAAGTTAAATTTTATTTGGGGCAAAATGAGGATGGCAGCCTGGGAGACAGCTCCTCGGGTATCTCTGAGAAACTGCTCCAAAGAGGCAAGGCAGAAAGGTCGGTGTTCATGTGATTTTGTTGAAGGAGGAATACATGCAATCAAGCACATATTTTTCCAGAAGTTTTCTACTAGTCTCATGAAGCCTTTCTAGTCACAAGGAACAGTGGCCACCGTGAAGGATTTAGTGCTTTTGTAGATATGCTGCTGCTAAGTTGCTTCAATCATGTCCGACTCTGTGCGAACCCATAGATGGCAGCCCACCAGGCTCCCCCATCCCTGGGATTCTCTAGGCAAGAACACTGGAGCGGGTTGCCATTTCCTTCTCCAATGCATGCAGGCATGCTAAGTCGCTTCAGTCGTGTCTGACTCTGTGTGACCCTATGGACAGAAGCCCACCAGGCTCCTCCGTCCACGGGATTCTCTAGGCAAGAATACCGGAGTGGGTTGCCAGTTCCTTCTCCCTGTGTAGATATGGGGAGATATAATATTTGGGCTCATAAAATTGGTTCCTGAGAATATCTGAAGACCTGTCCTGCCAGCTTTTCCCTGAGCACAGAGGGCCTCATTTCTGCTCTCTGCCCTGAACTCCTCTCAAGAGGTGTTGAAAATCAGCTGCTACAGCAGCTCATGATTTGATCCTTGTAGAGGTAGATGGCAAGTGCCAATTTGCAGTTGACAAGGGCATATACTAAGTCACCAGTAAATATCAATTCCCTTCTCCAAAAGTCCAATGGCTCTTTGGGTATGGCACATTGGAAAGCATATGTGATATAATTTACAGATTGGAAAGTTAGTTGTCCCAGATCTAGTGCTGCATTTCTATACGAAATTGAGAAATATGTTTTCCCGCTAGTAATTCAACTGCAAGACAAAGTTGGAGATTTTGGAGAAGAAGGGGTGCAGACAAAAGCCAGGCAGGCCTAATTCTTTCAGAATATGTATTTATTGAACACCTATTAAATACTAAGGGATTCTCTGGTGGCTCAGATGGTAAAAAAAAAATCTGTCTTAATGCAGGAGACCCGAGTTTAATCCCTAGTTTGGGAAGATCCCCTGGAGGAGGAAATGGCAATCCACTCTACTATTCCTGCCTAGAGAATTCCATGGATAGAAGAACCTGGTGGGCTATATAGTCCATGGGGTCAGGAAGAGTGGGACAGGACTGAGCTACTAATACTTGAACTTTTATTAAGTATTAAGCACTGATTAAAGGAGGTCAGAGTCCAGGGATCATGGAAGGAAAGATAATTAAGAATAACACACTAAATACATACTTTTTTATGGGTCACTATAAAAAAAAATAGGCACAATTAAGCAGGACAGTGGCATGGAGCATGAGAGAGGGCAGCAGGGAGGGTGAGTTTTGAAAAGGTAACAATGAAAGCAAGTTCTGAATGAAGCAAGGGGCCACTCAGTGCAAGGGGCTGAAGGACACACATTCTGGCAGAGGGGACAGCAAGTGCAAAGGCCCGAGACGGAGGAAGCAGAAAGCCGGGACATCGAACAGAGTGGGACTCGGGATAGATTTTGAGGAGGCACATTGTAGAGAGCCCAGTAGACCACCTTTGAGATTGGACCTGTCACAGGTGCTGGTGAGACCCAGTGTGGCTGGTGACAGCAGTGTCCAAGGACAAGCACCACCCCTGGCTGCAATTTGGACAGGCCGCCAGCAGTGTGGACAGAAACCAATGGAGCCGGTTCTCCCGACACGGGGCCACACCATCTCTGGATACTTGTTCTCACTCTTTTCATTTCATTTTATTTTTTTGATACTTATTTATTTTTGGCTGTACTTTATTGCTGTGCATGGGCTTTCTCTGGTTGCAATGAGTGGGGGCTACTCTCTCGTTGCAGGTCACGTGCTTCTCATTGCAGTGGCTTCTCTTGTTGCAGAGCATGGGTTCTAGGGCAGGAGTTTGCGTAGCTGTGGTACATAGACTTAGCTGTCCCAAGGCATGTGGGATCTTCCCCTACCTAGGATTGGACCTGTGTCCCCTGTATTGGTAGGCAGATTCTTTACCACTGGACCTCCAGGAAAGTCCTTTTCATTGTATTTTAATCTGATAGAAGTAGATATTACTATGAGACACTTTGAAAAACCAAAGATGCTTTTCAGGTGGTCAGTTCCTCCAGTCCAAGTAACATGATAGTACCTTTCTAAATAATTTCACAAAATTACAAATCCTGTTTTGTGAGTTTTTCTACACTGGGAGCTGCTGTGCTTCTTCCCCTAAAGCTACACTCTATTGTGATCTGTCATGTAGCTTCACCTAGATGAGGCCAGAATTAGATTTAATCCCGTTCCCATGTCATGTCCTGTGGTGCTCAATTATGTAATAAAAAACACTTTCTCAAAAGATAAAAACATGCATGAAGATAAAAGGCAAAGTCGGGGCCTTTCCAAAAGGGAAAGAAAAGAGGCTATGAGTATTGGGAGGAAGGAGAGAGAGTGAAGGGAAGCTGAACAAAGGCAGGGCAAGTGAAGCAAAGCACACAGGTACTGTACTGAAACAGTGACTGGCATTGTCTACTTGTGGTTTGATGGATTTTCCTACATCAGTGCACACTGGTGCAATCCTGTCTTCTAAACTTGTCTAGGAAGGCATTGAGAGGTGAGGTTCCTTCTTCTTGCTGTTGGAGACTGAGTATAGAGCAAAAGCAAGTCAAACTGAAATTGTATGTTAAAATTATGAGATTAATTTATAGTGATCGATCAGATTTAATGTAACAGTATGTGGCAGTTATCAGCCTTTGATCAAGCTGTGGGCAAGGACATAGTCAACATTCAGTACCATTTATAGAGCACCTGCAGTATACAGTGAGCTTGCTAGGGTGGGTAGAGAGCTACGAACAGAAAGACACAGTCCCAGCCCTCTTAGGTATTAAGTGCCGATCCTGAGTCATTTCCTATGGTTTTCATCTCTTCGGTTCTTTTAACCTCCTCTCTCTCGGAGGCATTCAGGATTAACTCCAAAAAATTTATTTGGAGTGTGAGTGGGTGTGGGCATTGGAGAAAGACTGGGCATGAGCTGAAGGCAGGATGCCAAATGTCCCACATGCACACGTCAGTCGCTCAGTCGTGTCTGACTCTTTGTGACTCCATGGACCGTAGCCTGCCAGGCTTCTCTGTCCGTGGGATTTTTCCAGGCAAGAATACTCAAGTGGGTTGCAATGCCCACCTTCAGGGAATCTTCTCAACCCAGGGATCAAACCTGGATGTCCTGTGTCCCCAGCATGGAAGGCGAATTCTTTACCACTAAGCCACCGGGGATGTTCCACAAACTCAGGCAAACAGCTCTCTTTCTGCCTGCACCTGTTCCCACCTATTCCTCTTGGTTTTACTAAGGGACACTGCTGTGATGAGCCAAGCTGGCCACAGGGTGTCACAACTGCCCCAGAGACTCCCAGACACACTCAGGAGAGAAGGTCTGAAAGGTCAGGCAGCAGCTGCTGGTGGCCCCCACTCTTGCCCACGTGGCTTCATGAGTCAGCCCTGAGTCAGCTGGCTGCTGCTGCAGAAATCATGCAGAATCTGCCAGGGCCCTGCCAGAATGGCTCCAAAATTGCTGCCCATACCTTGAGAGTTTCCCTGTGTAACAAGAGGAAGGGATCTAAATTCTGGCTGCCCCCATGTGTGTGATGAGGGACTGGGAACAGACGTAGCCCTGTTTAAGATTGGCTCCCTCTTAGGCTTTCAGTTAATCAGACCCAGTTTGCCCCTGGGAGGGATATTCATGATTTACCTGGAGAAAAGCTTGCCAGGGAGTCAAAAGACAATGATTTTGGTGTTGTTCAATTTCCTTCAAGCTGGTGATCACCTAGCTGGGCCTTGGTTTCTTTATCTGTAGAATGAAAGCGCATCTTTTCACTTCCAAAGCATTAGAGAATGATCTGGCATTTGTCCTGTCGTTAGATGTTTCGATTTTGTTGTCTTATTTGGCCTTTAAAAAAATTATTTCTGCTGTTTTGGGTCTCTGTTGCTGTGTGCAGGCTTTCTCTACTTGCGGTGAATGGGGTCTCCTGTCTAGTTGTGGTGTAAGGGCTTCTGGCTGCCATGGTTTCTCTTGTTGCAGAGCACAAGCTCTAGGGCATGTGGGTTCAGTAGTTGTGGCTTAATGTCTGAGTTGCTCCCTGGCACATGGATCTTCCTGGACTGGGGATCAAACCCACGTCCCGAGCATTGACAGGTGGATTCTTAACCACTGGACCACCAAGGAAGTCCCTTATTTGGCCTGGAGAGCCTCTAAAGAAAGAAGAATTAGCCTACCCCCTGTGTATAGACACAGAAACTGAATTTCTGAGAGGCTAGTAAAAGGTAATGGAAAGGTCAGCTAATAGAGACATTTTATGCAGATTAAAGTGTTAGTCACTCAGTGGTGTCTGACTCCTTGCGACCCCATAAACTGTCACCCACAAGGCTCCTCTGTCCATGGGATTTTCCAGGCAACAATACTGGAGAAGGTTGCCATTTCTTTCTGCAGGGTATCTTCCCGACCCAGGGATCGAACCTGGGTCTCCTGCATTGCAGGCAGGTTCTTTATTGTCTGAGCCACCAGGGAAGCTCAGACTAATTCCATCATAATTGAGATGTTAATTGACAAGCCATGCCAAAACCTCTTATAAATTCTGGGAAACCAGTGTAACACACGATCAGATAAATGACACAGAGGATACATTTGAATTAGGCTCTGTAAAAGGTAAATTCTGGATCTTTGGGATAGAAGCTATATTTGATTTATGAATCAAATGTTAAGAACAAAACAGAATTATGCATCCATGTGTGTAAAGAAGAAACAGGAGAAAGGAAACTAATTTCAATTACATTCCATCAATATTTAATGAATTTCTCTCCTGAGAAAATGGCTGGTTGGGATAGCAGAGGACACACATCTCTTGAGGGCAAGTGATTCCAGGCACATCAATGTCCAGATGCAAAGGAGAGTAACAGAGGGCCGGGGAAGAACATGCAAGGCACTGGGAATTTACCAGAGAAGGAAACCTCATCCATTGGTGGAACTAGGTCTGAGCCATGCAGAAGGTGTTATTTCAGTTGGGTTTGCAAGAAGAGTACAGTAGAACTAAGCTAGTGGAGGTGATGGAATTCCAGTTGACCTATTTCAAATCCTGAAAGATGATGCTGTGAAAGTGCTGCACTCAATATGCCAGCAAATTTGGAAAACTCAGCAGTGGCTACAGGACTGGAAAAGGTCAGTTTTCATTTCAATCCCAAAGAAAGGCAATGCCAAAGAATGCTCAAACTACCACACAATTGCACTTATCTCACACACTAGTAAAGTAATGCTTAAAATTCTCCAAGCCAGGCTTCAGCAATATGTGAACCGTGAACTTCCTGATGTTCAAGCTGGTTTTAGAAAAGGCAGAGGAACCAGAGATCAAATTGCCAACATCCACTGGATCATGGAAAAAGCAAGAGAGTTCCAGAAAAGCATCTATTTCTGCTTTATTGACTATGCCAAAGCCTTTGACTGTGTGGATCACAATAAACTGTGGAAAATTCTGAAAGAGATGGGAATACCATATCACCTGATCTGCCTCTTGAGAAATTTGTATGCAGGTCAGGAAGCAAGAGTTAGAACTGGACATGGAACAACAGACTGGTTCCAAATAGGAAAAGGAGTTCGTCAAGGCTGGATATTGTCACCCTGTTTATTTAACTTATATGCAGAGTGCATCATGAGAAACGCTGGATTGGAAGAAACACAAGCTGGAATCAAGATTGCTGGGAGAAATATCAATAACCTCAGATATGCAGATGACACCACCCTTATGGCAGAAAGTGAAGAAGAACTAAAAAGCATCTTGATGAAAGTGAAAGTGGAGAATGGAAAAGTTGGCTTAAAGCTCAACATTCAGAAAATGAAGATCATGGCATCTGGTCCCAGCACTTCATGGAAAATAGATGGGGAAACAGTGGAAACCATGTCAGACTTTATTTTTCTGGGCTCCAAAATCACTGCAGATGGTGACTGCAGCCATGAAATTAAAAGACTCTTACTCCTTGGAAGGAAAGTTATGACCAACCTAGATAGCATATTCAAAAGCAGAGACATTACTTTGCCAACGAAGGTTCGCCTAGTCAAGGCTCTGGTTTTTCCTGTGGTCATGTATTGATATGAGAGTTGGACTGTGAAGAAGGCTGAGTGCTGAAGAATTGATGCTTTTGAACTGTGGTGTTGGAGAAGACTCCTGAGAGTCCCTTGGACTGCAAGGAGATCCAACCAGTCCATTCTGAAGGAGATCGTCCCTGGGATTTCTTTGAAAGGAATGATGCTAAAGCTGAAACTCTAGTACTTTGGCCACCTCATGTGAAGAGTTGACTCCTTGAAGAAGACTCTGATGCTGGGAGGGATTGGGGGTAAGAGGAGAAGGGGACAACAGAGGATGAGATGCCTGGATGGCATCACTGACTTGATGGACGTGAGTCTGAATGAATTCCGGGAGTTGGTGATGGACAGGGAGGCCTGGCGTGCTGTGATTCATGGGGTCTCAAAGAGCTGGACACGACTGAGCGACTGATCTGATCTGACATTAGAGCAGGTCTTCCCCAGTGGCTTAGCAGTAAAAGAATCTGCCTTCAGTGCAGGAAACTTGAGTTTAATCCCTGGGTTTGGAAGACCCTCTGGAGAAGGAAATGGCAACCCACTTCAGTGTTCATGTCGGGAGAATCCCATGGACAGAGGAGGCTGGTGGGCTAGAGTCTGCGGGGTTGCACACGACTAAGCACGCACACACACGCACAAGATAGAGCAGACATCACGACAGAGCAGGTTTCAGCTAATTTAAAGAAAGAAATCCATGAACAGAAGTTTACGAAAAGCTTTCATTTGGAAAAGTTTATTGGTGGTCTTTTTTATTGAAGTTATGGGGTGCATAGACCTGGGAGAGGTAATTTGCAATCATATTGTAGATGGTCTTCTCAAAACACAATTTGGAGTTGGTCAGCGAGGAGGAACCAAACAGAATTTTGAAGCAAGCTAGTGATGTAATTTCTATAAAACCTTTTTTTTTTCTGTTGTACAATATTAGATGTATTCTGGAGGCAGGAGATGAAGAGGTCAGATAAATGTTCAGTGAAATAATTGTTGTTAGAGATAAGCAGGACTTGAACTAATTTGGTGGCAGTGGGAGTGAAAACGAGATGTGAGAGACACCAAGGCATGAACTCGAGGATGTGGCTTCTGATTTAATACAGGTTGGAGTATTGAGTAAAGGGTAAAAGGAGGCTGAGGTTTTGGGCTCCCGTGGAAAATGAAGGTGCTCTTAAGAGGGGCAGAAAAGTTAGGAGGAAAAAGAAGCTTCCAGAAAGCTTACAAGAGGAAGTATACAAAGAGAAGATCAGTACAAGTGAAACACTAGGGGAGACCTACAAGGGAATGAATGTAAGACAGTAAAGCTGATGGAAAGGCAGAAACCACCGGTGAAAACACAGAGTTACAAACATAGATGGTCCCTAAGAAGAACCAAGGTCAGTAGTGGCAGCTGCTTTGGGGATTAAGTGGGATCAAGGCGAAGCCCCAGGATGTGCTCATGAGAAAAATCAGGATGGCCTTTGATGGGAGCTGTCCAAGCACCATTATCATTTTCTCTGATAGTGGATCACCTGCAGGGCGGTTAGGTTACATGGAGTGCTGGGTTCTACCTCTGGAGTTACTGATTCAGTAGTTCTGGGATGAGTCAACCAAATTTTCATTCTCACAAATTCCTGGATGATGTGGATGCTGCTGCTAGTCCAGCAACCACACTTTGAGAAGTGCTGAGCTACTGAAAAGATCCCTGGATATTTAATTACAAGACCTACGGTAAATCCCAAGTCTTTCCGTAATTTGCTGTTTGATGTCAGGCACATCTCTGCGGATTTCTTCCTATGCCAGATAAGGCTCTTACCTGCAATGTAGATAGGTAAGTGAGATCTGTCTCATAGTATGTATTTAAAACAGATTTGCTGAATTCAAATTGTTAGACATTTTTAAAAAGACAGCAACTGGCTGGGAATTAAGAAAGTAGCATGGAGGAGAAAAATATGTTTCATTTTGTTTATTTGAGAAACTGAGAGATCTATGCATGTTTGTGGGCAAAAGATTTGATCTGAATCAGCTGCTGTTGTTGCTGTTGTTCAATCACTCAGTCAAGTCCAGCTCTTTGCAACCCAATGGACTGCAACTCCCCAGGCTTCCCTGTCCTTCACCAATTCCTGGAGTTTGCTCAAACTCATGTCTATTGAGTCAATGATGCCATCTAGCCATCTCATCCTCTGTTGCCTCTTTCTCCTCCTGCCCTCAATCTTTCCCAGCATCAGGGTTTTTGGTTTCTGTGAAGTCACAGATGATTTCAGAGCTGGCATGAATCTTGCATATCCATCAGTCTGTCTGTCTATTTCATCAGGGACATGTAGGCCTGAAGGCAAGTTTTCTCATTTTTCTGGTACAAAGCTAACCGAAGTGCTGGAACCACACACGTTCAGAAGGGGAGGAGTGAAAGGAAGCACCCTTTGAATCATGCATAGATGTATAATTCGTTCCCAATAAAAATGGAGATGAGGCTGGAGCTGGATAACCATCAGCTTGGTCCAAGGTACAAAGGTTTAATTTTTTTATGTTTGTATTTAGTCATTTTTATGGTACTGACTTCCCAGCTCATTTCTGAATAAATCCATGCAGCATTGAAACAAATGCCAAAGAAACAGAAGAAAAAAAAAAAAAACCCTCTTAGAATTTCCCGACCATATTTATAGTGAGTTGACAGATATTGCATTTCCTTCATTCCAGGCCCTCATCAATTCATTGCTAAAAGGAAAAAAAAAAAAAAAGAGAGAGAGAGAGAGAAGCAAAAAGAAAATAGATGAAGAATAATTTGTATGGAGCTTCTGGTCATTACCCTCCTGTTATAACTCTCATTAGTAGAATGAATTAACATTACATTAATCCACACAGGGATAAAGGATGCTGCCCCAAAGCAGATGCTTATTCTGATTGCAGATTCATTGGTATCATTTGCTTGTTAAATTCAGCATCTTTCAGTTTTTTTAGTTTAGTGCTTCTAAGAGACTGAAAGTTTCTCCTTTGGTGGATCTTCTTCCATGCGGTCAGGATGCAGATCCCAGGGTGAGTGGCCATAGGTCTGTCCACCTGCCTTTGTATATAAGGGGTATCCCGAACTTGCTTGGGCACCTTGAGCATTACGTATCCAGATCCCTCCCACCCTTTCCTGTTCTCTTCGCTGATCACAAGACAGTGGCCCAAGCACTGACAGAGAGAATTAGCCTGTTCCATGATAGTGATTTTTTTTTTGATGTGGACCTTTTTTTTTTTTTTTTTTAAGATTGTTTATTGAATTTGTTACAGTGATGCTTCCATTTATGTTTTGGTTTTTTGACCATTGAGGCATATGGGATCTTAGCTTCCCGAACAGGGATTGAAGCCTCACCCTGTGCATTGAAAATTGAAGTCTTAACCAACTGGACCACCAGGGAAGTCCCCCATGATCGTTTTGGTGGAATTCAGCTCTGATGGAGTGTGCCAGTGAGCTACCAGGGACTCCTTAGTGGCTCTGCAGTGGATGATGGATTGAAATGGAGACCGAGGGCAAAGCAACACCTCCCCACACACCATCCCTGACTTAAACAAGGGACATTAGGGGCAACAGTGCCAAGGTGGAAGAGAGGTTGTGCTGTGTGTCTCAAACATTACTGTGCATGCCTCTGGGGTTTTGTTACAAAGCAGAGCTAATTCCACAGTCTCCTGTGGGTACAGATGCTGTTGGTCCATGAAGTACTTGGAGTTGCCCTGATCAGTGATGGATTTCAGCTTTTTCAACTAAACCCTCTGTCTTCTGTGACAAAAACAACTAATGTTTTGCTCAGCTAGCTCCAGAGGGCCGTGTAGTTTTTCTTTCAAAGTAAAAGAAAATGAACCAACAGGGATGGAATCATATAGGAAAATCCCCTTGATAGTTTTCCCCCAAGATGTAGAGGCAGGTGAGAGCATGAAGCAGTGAGAACTGTAGATATTACAGTGGAGTGTGCTTCATTTTAAGATTTTTTATTATGCATATTTATTTATTTGGCTGCAGCAGGCACATGGGATCTGTAATCTTTGTTGCAGTGTGGGAGATCTTGTTTCTACCTGCAGGCTCTTTAGTTGTTGCATGTGGAATCTTTACTTGCAGCATTTGAACTCTTAGTTGTGGCATATGGGATCTGATTCCATGACTAGGGATCAAGCCCTTGCCTTGGGAACTCAGAATCTTAGCCACTAGACCACCAGGGCAGTCCTGCCTCATTTTTCATTCTAACCCTAGTTATTAATTTTTAGGAAGGGTGTTCTTATGTCACAGATTTCCAAAAGGAAGTCAGGGGGAGACCTGGATTTTGGAGAAGAAAAAAAAAAATCACTTTTATCAGCACTCTTTGTGCTAATCTTAACAAACATTTCAGGTTTTAATCTTAATGGGTCAGTAATGTCATACATCAAAGATAAAAGGAACTCAGAAGAGCTTACTACAGATTCAGAGAGACTGAGTGACTTGCCCAGAGCCAAGTTACTAGGAAGAGCTATAGCCCGTGTCCCTTGATTTATAAAAAATACTGCTTCTGACTTACTCATTCTTTGAAACCTGTAGTTTGATTTGAGACCGACTAGTATCTTTTATTTATCGCTTGCATCATTTCCCATGAGATATGAGTGGCAACCTGAGTGCCAAAACTTTCTGGAAGGATGAACTCACATCCTTCATAGGAGGCTTGGAGGTTTCCTGATCTCCCGAGAGCCCCCAGGAATATGCACAAAAAGGCTGTTAGGGGAGCTAGGGGTCAGGTGACTCCTCCCCCTCTGCCCCCAGGTCCTGGATCTCTTTCTCTCTGATTGCTGTTCTTCCAGGAAGCTGATGGGCTCCTCCTACTGCCTTGACCTGCACCGACCCCTGTTCCTTCTTTTGCTGAGGATTTCTAAAAATTGGCAGCCTTCCCTTGTTTCCACTGGGTTCCTTGCTTTTCTATTACAGTCAGTCCCCTACTTGCTCCTTAGAAAGAAAGCTATAACAAACCTAGATAGTATATTAAAACACAGAGGTGTCACTTTGCTGACAAGGTCCATAGAGTCAAAACTATGTTTTTACCTGGTAGTCATACATGGATGTGAGAGTTGAGCCATAAAAAGGCTGAGTGCTGTAGAATTTAGACTTTCCAGCTGTGGTGCTGGAGAAGACTCTTAAGAGTCCCTTGGACAGCAAGGAGATCAAACCAGTCCATCCTAAAGGAAATCAATCCTGAATATTCATTGGAAAGACTGATGCTGAAGCTGAAGTTCCAATACTTTGGCCACCCGATGGGAAGAGCTGACTCATTAGAAAAGACCCTGATGCTGGGAAAGATTGAGGGCAGGAGCAGAAGGCGACAACAGAGGATAAGATAGTTGGATAGCATCATCCACCCAATGGACATGAGTTTAAGCAAACCGCGGGAGATGGTGAAGGACAAGGAAGCCTGCAAACCTTGGGGCCACAAAGACTCGGACATGACTGAGTATCTGAACAACAACAATGCTGCTGTACTCTATACAGTACTGTCCACTGAAGTACACAAGCACAACCACTTGTAGATGATGTGTGTGTGTGACAATGTACGCCAAACACACTAACTTACATGATTGGATTTGTGAATGCATGTTTGCATTTTTGAAAGTTCACAACTTGAAAGTTTGTAGGTAGGGGCTTACTCTAGTTTTGAACGTTAATGAAATCCATTTGAATTTTACAGTTGCCACTCAGGACAAAGAAAGGAATTTATGTGGACCACACAAATCATTCATATCGGTCAGATCTTGCTCCTGTATGTCAAGATTTCCCCCCTGTCCATCCTCATAACTGTGGGAGTAACTAGGTCTCTAAGTATTTGTTTGCACAAGGGCTGACTTCATTGTGAGTTCAACTAGCCCATG
This sequence comes from Tragelaphus eurycerus, assembly GCA_935064755.1. Lineage (NCBI taxonomy): Eukaryota > Metazoa > Chordata > Mammalia > Artiodactyla > Bovidae > Tragelaphus > Tragelaphus eurycerus. Next base: position 2,338,942 of record CAKXYN010000075.1, on the reverse strand, counting down.
TTATTCTTTAGATGAGGTTACCTAGAGGTAAAGGAATCTGAACAAGTATATTAATTACCACTGTTCCTAAGAAGCATGCATAAAACTGGGGATGTTTTAAATCAACATCATTTTGTTTTCACAGTTACTTTTATTTTATTTTATTTCTTGCTAACATTATTACTGATTTTTTTCTCATAATTATGCAGATTTTTTTTTTTTTTTTTTTGCTTCAAACCAATCATTCTTTGCTCACTTGCATTGTTTAATTATTAACCAACGAGCTTACAAAAAACCCAAAAGCAATATTTGAAGACAAAATGAATGAGAACTTTTCAGATTTGATGAACATTGTGAAACTTAACTGTTGGTTCTTCCTGATCCAGGGATCATACTGGGGTCTCTTGCACTTCAGGTGGATTTGCTACCATCTGAGCTACCAGGGAAGCCTTATCAACAGTAGGTAAAAGTGAAAGTGAACGTTGCTCCATTATGTCCAACTCTTTGGGACTCCATGGACTACAGTCCATGAAATTTTCTAGGCCAGAATACTTGAGTGGATAGCCTTTCCTTTCTCCAGGGGATCTTCCCAACCCAGGGATTTAACCCAGGTCTTCCACATTGCAGGCAGATTCTTTACCAGCCGAGCCACAAGGGAAGCCCAAGAATACTGGAGTGGGTAGCCTATCTCTTCTCAGGTAGGTAGTCAAAATCAATTCTTCACACAAGTAAAAAATAAATCTACATTTAAATACATTGCACTAAAAATTTAGAAGAGTTGAAAGAAAATATCTGGAGGACAACTAGATAGAAAAAATGGCAAACACCAGTTAATACTTATAAAGAAGAGGTACATATGTACAAAAGGAAAGCTGAGTTGTGTGATACTAAATGAATTATTACCTTTCATGGTTTCTTACATACCCACTAATTATTGTCTATATTATTAAGATATGCCAGATTAGTTTTGCTGTGTTTGATTGCACCATGAATTATTGTTCATGTAATCTGGTCACATGCTCCAAATTTAAAAGAAAGAAATATATATCAAGAGAGCCTTGGTTATGACATAAATTAGACTATGACATCTGACTTTATGGACGTTCTTTTATGTATTCATGTTCTGGAAAGTACTTAATAGAATGCTTCACGGATAGTGAGCTCTCAGTAAATAAATGCTGTTGAAAGGATATTAGAATCCTTGATCCTCAATAGAATTCTTATTTTAAATTTTCTTCATCTTCATAGTTTCCCAGTGGGATATATGAACTCCAAGAGAGTAAAAAGAATCATTCTGTGACTTCTTAGAAGAAAGTCTTAGCCCTTCTTTCTTGAATTTAAAACAATTTTAGTGGATGGTTTATACAACATATCCTACATTTGTACTGTACTGTATGTAAACAAATTCATAAACAATCCATCAGGTATAAATAGGTGGAAGTTCAAATGCTAGCATGTATGCAAAATTGACCCCATGGCCCACAGCACCCTAGGCCTCCCTGTCCATCATCAACTCCCGGAGTTTACTCAAACTCATGACTATGATGGAGTCAGTGATGCCATCCAACCATCTCATCCTCTGTTGTCCCCTTCTCCTCCTACCTTCAATCTTTCCCAGCATCAGGGTCTTTTCCAATGAATCAGTTCTTCACAGCAGGTGGCCAAAGTATTGGAGTTTCAGCTTCAACATGAGTCCTTCCAATGAACACCCAGGGCTGATCTCCTTTAGAATGGGCTGGTTGGATCTCCTTGCAGTCCAAGGGACTTCTCAAGAGTCTTTTCCAACAACACAGTTCAAAAGCATCAATTCTTCAGCATTCAGCTTTCTTTATAGTCTAACTCTCACATCCATACATGACCACAGGAAAAACCATAGCCTTGACAACACAGACCTTTGTTGGCAAAGTAATGTCTCTGCTTTTTAATATGCTATCTAGGTTGGTCATAACTTTCCTTCCAAGGAGTAAGAGTCTTTTAATTTCAAGGCTGCAGTCATCATCTGCAGTGATTTTGGAGCCCAGAAAAATACAGTCTGACACTGTTTCCAGGGTTTTATACGTCTATTTGCCATGAAGTGTTGGGACCAGATGCCATGATCTTTGTTTTCTGAATGTTGAGTTTTAAGCCAACTTCTTCACTCTCTTCTTTCACTTTCATCAAGAGGCTCTTTAATTCTTCTTCACTTTCTGCCATAAGGGTGGTGCCATCGGCATATCTGAGGTTACTGATTACTCCCGGCAATCTTGATTCCAGCTTGTGCTTCACAAACCCCAGCGTTTCTCATGATGTACTCTGCATAGAAGTTAAACAAGCACGATGACAATATACAGCCTTGATGGACTCCTTTCCTTATTTGAAACCAGTCTGTTGTTCCATGTCCAGTTCTAATTGTTGCTTCCTGACCTGCATACAGGTTTCTTAAGAAGCAGGTCAGGTGGTCTGGTATTCCCATCTCTTTCAGAATTTTCCACAGTTTATTGTGATCCACACAGTCAACGGCTTTGGCATAGTCAATAAAGCAGAAATAGATGTTTTTCTGGAACTCTCTTGCTTTTTCAATGATCCAGCAGATGTTGGAAAGTTGATTTCTTGTTCCTCTGCCTTTTCTAAAACTAGTTTGAACATCTGGAAGTTCATGGTTCACATATTGCTGAAGCCTGGCTTGGAGAATTTTAAGCATTACTTAACTAGCGTGTGAGATGAGTGCAATTGTGTGGTAGTTTGAGCATTCTTTGGCATTGCCTTTCTTTGGGATTGAAATGAAAACTGACCTTTTCCAGTCCTGTGGTCACTGCTGAGTTTTCCAAATTTGCTGGCATATTGAGTGCTTCACTTTCACAGCATCATCTTTCAGGGTTTGAAATGGCTCAATTGGAATTCCATCACCTCCACTAGCTTTGTTTGTAGTGATGCTTCCTAAGGCCCACTTGACTTCACACTCCAGGTTGTCTGGCTCTAGGTGAGTGATCACACCAAAATGATTATCTGGGTCATGAAGATGTTTTTTGCACAGTTCTTCTGTGTGATCTTGCCACCTCGTCTTAATATCTTCTGCTTCTGTTAGGTCCATACCATTTCTGTTCTTTATTGAGTCATCTTTGCACAAAATGTTCCCTTGGTATCCCTAGTTTTCTTGAAGAGATCTCTAGTCTTTTCCATTCTATTGTTTTCTTCTATTTCTTTGGACTGATCTCTGAGGAAGGCTTTCTTATCTTTCCTTGCTATTCTTTGGAACTCTGCATTCAAATGGGTATATCTTTCCTTTTCTCCTTTGCTTTTCACCTCCCTTCTTTTCACAGCTATTTGTAAGGCCTCCTCAGACATCCATTTTGCTTTTCTGCATTTCTTTTTCTTGGGGCTGGTCTTGATCCCTGTGTCTTGTACAATGTCATGGATCTCTGTCCATAGTTCATCAGGCACTCTATCTATCAGATCTAGTCTCTTAAATATATTTCTCACTTCCACTCATTAATATGAGTAAAATTAAAAAAGACAGACAATAGAAAATGTTGACAAGGATGTGGTGAAATTGGACCCTGGTATACTGTTGTTGAGAATATAAAATGATACAGCCCCTTTAGAAAACAATGTGACAATTCTTTAAATTTTTATTTATGTTTGTATTTAATTTGTTACTGAGCTGGGTCTTTGATGCTGCGTGGGTTTTTCTCTAGTTGGAGCAAGAAGGGGCTACTCTCTAGTTGTAATGCTCGTGCTTCTCACTGCAGTGGCTTCTCTCATTGAGGACCATTGGCTCTAGGGCATGTGATGCAGGTTTCTCTAGTTGCAGAATCTGGGCTCAGTAGTTGTGGCTGCCAGGCTCTAGAGCACAGGCTCAGGAGCTTTGGCTCACGGGCTTAGTTGTTCTGAGGCATGTGGGATCTTCCCAGATCAGGGATTGAACCCAGGTCCCTGCACTGGCAGGTGGGTTCTTTACCACTGACTGAGCCACAAAGGCCATTTTTTTTGGCCAAGCCACATAAATTTTTAAAAATAGAGTTACCATATGACACAATGATTCTACCTCTGGGGACACCTACAGAAGAAATGAAAACATATATCCACACAAAAACTTGTACTTGGACATTAATGATAGCATTATTCATAAGAGGCAACAAGTAGAAATAAACTAAAAGCTCAACAGCTGATGAAAGAATAAATAAAATATGGTATATCCATCCTTGCAGTGGATATCATGACAAGGAATATAGTCCTGACACATGCTACAACATAGATAAACCTTGAAAACATTATGCTAAATCAAAGAAGCCAGAGACACCAAAGGGCACATATTGTTTGCTTCCATTTATTGATTATGTCCAGAACAGTCAACTCCATAGAGACAGAAAGTATCAATAGATTAGTGGTTGCCTGGAGCTAGGGGGAGTAGAAGACGGGAACCAGCTGCAAATGGGTATGAAGTTTGTTTTGGGGTGACAAAAGTGTTTTCACATTAGATAATGATGGCAGTTGTACAACTCTGTGGGGGAAAGAAAAAAGCTAAAAAACAGTATTTCAAAAAAGGAAAGAAAAAAAATAGTTTGAAAACTACTGCTGCAGATAAATTCACACAAACTGGTTGAAGCCAGTAGAAATTAGACGATCACGTGAGTAAAGCTATTCAATTCTATTTACATGAATTTGCCACATTTTTTCTCTATTTAGATAGCACAATCTCAAAAAGAAATTTTTCTTTATATTATTCTTGTAAGCTGGAGAAGGATGTGGCAACCCACTCCAGTGTTTTTGCCTCAGGAATCTCATGGACGGAGGAGCCTGGGGGGCTGCAGTCCATGGGTCACAAAAGATTCAGACAGAACTTAGCGACTAAAGAGCAACAACAAATACCTGTAAGCATGGATTTAACGAGAGCTGTCATGCCCCACTTTGTGTATGGGCTCGGTGGTCTAAATGGGACCCACTGGATGTGCACTGAGGAACTACTGCTGCATAAAATTCTTATGCGAATTAGAAGGAGAACAATTTGATTAAAATTGTAATTTGTTCTCATGGAAGGGACTGTGGAGAATAGAGAAGACTGAGTTCTTCATATTTTCTTCTATTTAAGCCTGCAAGGCTCAGAGTTTACCATTATTCCTCTTCTGGCTATGTTTTAGAATGACAGGGAACCCCCACCCCCATTTTTCTCATTTCTGAGTAATTACCAAGGGCAAAGAACTGTTGAGGGGCTTCCAACGTGGCTCAGTGATAAAGAATCTGGGTCTTAATGCAAGATACACACAAGAATGGTAAAGAACCTGCCTGCCAATGCTGGAGATATAAGAGACTTGGGTTCAATCTCTGGGTTGGGAAGATTCCCTGGAGGAGGGAATAGCCACCCACTCCAGTATTCTTGCCTGAAGAACCCCATGGACAGAGGAGCCTGGTGGGCTACAGTCCATGGGGTTCAGACACAACTGAAGCAACTTAGCAGTCAGTCACTCAAGGACTGTTGAATAGTCATTCAGGTCAGGTCATTGTGGGGGTAACTTAAAGGAACAACAGGGAGATGGCACTGTCTTAGCTCCCTGGTTGGAGGCTAATTCAATAAATCCGGTCTAAGATCTGTTCCTTCCAGATTCTTTCCAGAGAGATTATTTAAGGAGCCTGATGTGTATGATAGTTCCCTGAGTTTTTACTCTGGGTAAAGGTGCTTGGGGCTGGAATTAAATCCAGCCTTTGTGGGGACTTCACTTGAATTTGGGGATCCTCTATAACAGGGGTCCACAACCTCTAGGCTCTAACACCTGATGATCTGAGGTGGAGCTGATGTAATAATAATAGAAATAAAGTGGACAATAAATGTAATGCGTTTGAATCATCCCAAAACCTTTCCCCCAGTCCATGGAAAAATTGTCTTCTGCAAAATTGGTTCTTTGTGCCTGAAACGTACTGCTGCTGCTGCTGCTAAGTCGCTTCAGTTGTGTCCGACTCTGTGCAACCCCATAGATGGCAGCCCATGAGGCTCCTCTGTCTCTGGGATTCTCCAGGCAAGAATACTGGAGTGGTACTAGGGGACCTAAAATGTACTTGGGGACCACTGCTCTATAAGAAAAATATTACAAATTATAAATTTAAAAATACTTACAAAAGTGAGTGTTTAGACAGAAACATTTTAAAGGTAAAATGCTGTCAATCCCCACCAACATAAAAAAATAAAAAGCTCATTTCAAACTCTATGTCTCTCCCCCGCTTCCAGACCTACTCGCACAGCCAGGTGCTCTAGGATGTGTTTGGAGCACAGGAGAATTCCAGGCCCGACTTTCTTATCACATCATTGGGCGAGTCAGCACAGCTGGAAGGAGGAGAGTTATTGGGAGCTCTGTCTACACCGGGATGGTAGCTTTGATGTAACCACACATGGACTAACTATGAACCTTATCTATATATACCACTAACCAGAAAGTAAGTGTACCCCAAGTCAACTCCTCCTAAGTGTGAGGCCCGAAAGGCCGTGGGCACCATGCTACCACATTACAGGATAGGAAATGTGATGGAGGGGAAATGTGATGGAAAGTCGTGTTGTCAGAGAGAAGGCAGAAGGTTAACCTACGGCTATTCAAATTCCCAATTCTGCACATTTTATGACAATAGGAAGGAGTCTATTAGTACGTGATTTGAAGCTTAAGCTTTTTTAACTTCATGGTAAATATATCTTTGCTGACTTCTCCTTTTCAGAGACATTTGCAGACATTCATTTAAATAAAACTGTTTGAGCCATATCTTTTGGACAATGTCATAGGAATAACAAGTTCCTAGGACATTTTGAAAGCTTCTAGTTTAAAATAGAGGAACAACAGAAGAAGAGGCAGCATTAAAAAGTATTCTCTCACTTATCAATGTACATTTTCCTAGAATATCTCCCATTTGTAGTACAAAGATGAAAACGTTTTCCCCCTCATAAAAGGCATTAAAAAAAAAATCCCAAATCCATTGTAATGCTCTCAGTAAGGGAGTATTATTAGCTTACTGAGTCATTGTGAGTCAGCATATCTAAAGCTTATCATATTGGCTTGCAGCATCTCATGAGCCATCACTATTATAAACATAAAAAGGCAGGAAAAGATCACATTCTTGAATGTATTTAACCAGAACACTGTAAAGCCATCTCTGATGACTCACAAGGCACAGTTCAGTTGTTCCATCATGTATACCAGTGTCAACTCCATAGAGGCCTTTGCTACCTAAGGTGAATGTAGAGATTTATAAGACACAGACTCAGTTCCTTAAGGAGTTCATTTTTTTCTTTTTTCTTTTTATTTTTTTAGCAGAACAAGGCATATATCCAGGTAACTATACAAATACAAATACTGGGTATATATAATACAAATATTGGGTAGCAGATAGATATGGGGGGGGGAAACTATGGAAATTTCTAAGAGGAAGATTATCATCCATTTATTTGAAGATAGAGGGGTGAACAGCATGTATTTGGCTCCTGTGCTCAGAGTTTATAATCTAGTGAGTAAGACATGCACGAAATAATTCCATGCATTCTTGTCTATTTCACTGTAAATTGCAATGTGTTATGAAAAAATAGATTTAAGAGACAATGAAAGAAAATCCTGGTTAAGATTTGAGAGTCTTAAAGTCTGAGAAGGTGACACATCGATTTAACTGAGTAGTAAGTGTGAGTGAGTCCAGTAGAAGGTAGAATGTTTTGGGCAGAGAGACGTATAAGTATGAAAGCCTCTAAGGCAGGGAGAGCTTGGCCTGTTTAATGTATTGAAAGAAAGTGAGTGGGGCTAGATTACAGTTCATCTGTGATAGGGTCATGAGGTGGTCCAGAGAGCAGAGATAGAAGCTACATTCTAAAGGGGCTTAGAGACATGTTAGCAATTCTGTGCTGTGGCAAACTTTGGTGATACTAAAAATACGGCTCTCATATGATGTAGAGTGTGGATGGGAAGCAGAAAGAAAGTACTGGTAAGAGGGTCCTGGAGTCATTTAGGGAGTGATCGTAACCTGGACTCGTGCAGAAGCAGTAAGAGCGGAGGGAGGGTCAGCAGTTGTGCAGGCGGAAGTGACAGGACCTGTGTATGGACTGGGAGGCGAATGAAAGAAAGGACGGTGCTGGACTACTTGTTTTATATTATAATCTTTTTCTAAAAAATTAAAAAGTTACTGAAGCCTAGTTAATTTACTGCATTATATTAGTTTCAAATGTACAGCAAAGCAATTCACACCTACACACATGTACGTGTGTGTGTGTGTGTTAGTTGCTCAGTCATGTCTGACTCTTTGCGGCTCCATGGACTGTAGCCCGCCAGTCTTCTCTGTCCATGGAATTCTCCAGGCGAGGATACTGGATTGGGTAGCCATTTCCTTCTCCAGGGGAACTGCCTGACCCAGGGATTGAACCTAGGTCTCCTGCATAGCAGGCAGGTTCTTTACCATCTCACCTACCAGGGAAGCCCAAATATATATATATATATATACGGGGAAGGCTATGGCACCCCACCCCAGTACTTTTGCCTGGAAAATCCCATGGATGGAGGATCCTGGTAAGCTCCAGTCCATGGGGTCGCTAAGAGTCGGACATGACTGAGTGACTTCACTTTCACTTTTCACTTTCATGCATTGGGGAAGGAAATGGCAACCCACTCCAGTATTCTTGCTTGGAGAATCCCAGGGATGGGGGAGCCTGGTGGGCTTCTGTCTATGGGGTCGCACAGAGTCGGACACGACTGAAGCGACTTAGCATAGCATAGCATAGCATATATATATATATGTGTGTGTGTGTGTGTGTGTGTGTATTCTTTTTCAAATCATTTCTATTACAGGTTTTTATGAAACATTGAATATAATAGTAGATCCTTGTTGATTACCTATTTTGTGTATAGTAGTGTGTATATGATAATCCCAAACTTCTAATTATGTCTTCTTCTCCCACCCTCCACCCCTCTTTGGTAACTGTACACTTTTTTTCCCTATGTCTGTGAGTTTATTTTTGTTTTGTAAAGAAATTCATTTGTATAATTTTTCTAAGATCCCACATATAAATGATACATGATATTTGTTTCTCTGTCTGACTTACTTCACTTAGTATGAAAATCTCTAGGTCCATCCATGTGGCTACAAATGGGATTACTTCATTCTTTTTATGGCTGAGTAATATTCCATTGTACATATGTACCATCTCTTCTTTATCCATTTATCTGTTGATAGACATTTAGGTTGGCAATCGTAAGCAGTGCTGTGATGAACATTGGGGTGCGTGTATCTTTTCAAATTAGAGTTACCTCCAGATATATGCCCACAAGTGGGACTGCAGTATCATATATTATTTAGTGTGATCTTAACTTTGTGGCAAGACTGAGTTCTTTCAAGCATTAGACATGTTTTCTGCTGCTTTGTATTTCTACAGCAAAGGGTTTATAGAAGGTAATGAAGAAATATGGATTTGCAATTTGTTGTACTAGATAAAGCATCTGGTATCTGATTTCCCTTGCTTTCTCCTCCTTAGCTTTTTTTTTTTCCTCTTTCCATCCCTGTGTATTTGCTTCCTGATCATGACTTTGGAGGAAGAAAAGGAAAACATCCTTCATACTTCACATTTCAGAGCTACTTACCATCTGTTCAAGGTAGCACAAGCTAGAGACACACAGTTATTCTTGTTCTTTTGGACAACTCCTACTGGGGTGGCCACCCTGGAAGGACTATCTAACATGGTAGCAGTTGGCAGCCTAGAGGAGATAAAAACATGTGATGCATCAGTCAATGCCTATTCTATTTTGCATAATTACCAGAGAACATTTAACTTATACTAAGAGTACATCATGAGCAATGCTGAGGTGGATGAAGCACAAGCTGGAATCAAGATTGCTGGGAGAAATATCAATAACCTCAGATATGCAAATGACACCACCCTTATGGCAGAAAGTGAAGAGGAACTAAAGAGCCTCTTAATGAAAGTGAAAGTGCAGAGTGAAAATGCTGGCTTAAAGCTCAACATTCAGAAAACTAAGATCATGGCATCCAGTCCCATCACTTCATGGCAAATAGATGGGGAAACAGTGGCTGACTTAATTTTTTGGGCTCCAAAATCACTATAGATAGTGACTGCAGCCATGAAATTAAAAGACTTTTACTCATTGGAAGGAAAGTTATGACCAATCTAGTTCAGTTCAGTTCAGTCGCTCAGTCGTATCCAACTCTTGCGACCCCATGAACCACAGCACACCAGGCCTCCCTGTCCATCACCAACTCCAGGAGTTCACCCAAACCCATGTCCATCCAGTCAGTGATGCCGTCCAACCATCTCATCCTCTGTCGTCCCCTTCTCCTCCTGCCCCCAATCTTTAGCAGCATCAGGGTCTTTTCAAATGAATCAGCTCTTCACGTCAGGTGGCCAAAGTACCTAGATCAGATCAGTCACTCAGTCGTGTCTGACTCTGAGACCCCATGAATTGCAGCACGCCAGGCCTCCCTGTCCATCACCAACTCCCGGAGTTCACTCAGACTCATGTCCATAGAGTCAGTGATGCCCTCCAGCCATCTCATTCTCTGTCGTCCCCTTCTCCTCTTGTCCCCAATCCCTCCCAGCATCAGAGTCTTCTCCAATGAGTCAACACTTCGCATGAGGTGGCCAAAGTACTGGAGTTTCAGCTTTAGCATCATTCCTTCTAAAGAAATCCCAGGGCTGATCTCCTTCAGAATGGACTGGTTGGACCTCCTTGCAGTCCAAGGGACTCTCAAGAGTCTTCTCCAACACCACAGTTCAAAAGCATCAATTCTGCAGCGCTCAGCCTTCTTCATAGTCCAACTCCCACATCCATACATGACCACAGGAAAAACCATAGCCTTGACTAGACGGACCTTTGTTGGCAAAGTAATGTCTCTGCTTTTGAATATGCTATCTAGGTTGGTCATAATTTTCCTTCCAAGGAGTAAGCGTCTTTTGATTTCATGGCTGCAGTCACCATCTGCAGTGATTTTGGAGCCCAGAAAAATAAAGTCTGACACTGTTCCCACTGTTTCCCCATCTATTTGCCATGAAGTGATGGGACCGGATGCCATGATCTTTGTTTTCTGAATTGAGCTTAAAGTTGAGCTTTAAGCCAACCTTTTCACTCTCCACTTTCACTCTCATCAAGAGGCTTTTTAGTTCCTCTTCACTTTCTGCCATAAGGGTGGTGTCATCTGCGTTTCTGAGGTTATTGATACTTCTCACAGCAATCTTGATTCCAACTTGTGTTTCTTCCAGTGCAGTGTTTCTCATGATGTACTGTGCATAGAAGTTAAATAAACAGGGTGACAATATACAGCCTTGACGAACTCCTTCTCCTATTTGGAACCAGTCTGTTGTTCCATGACCAGTTCTAACTGTTGCTTCCTGACCTGCATACAAATTTCTCAAGAGGCAGATCAGGTGGTCTGGTATTCCCATCTCTTTCAGAATTTTCCACAGTTTATTGTGATCCACACAGTAAAAGGCTTTGGCATAATCAATAAAGTAGAAATAGATGTTTTTCTGGAACTCTCTTGCTTTTTCGATGATCCAGCGGATGTTGGCAATTTGATCTCTGGTTCCTCTGCCTTTTGTAAAACCAGCTTGAACATCAGGAAGTTCATGGTTCAAATATTGCTGAAGCCTGGCTTGGAGAATTTTGAGCATTACTTTACTAGTGTGTGAGATGAGTATAATTGTGCGGTAGTTTGAGCATTCTTTGGCATTGCCTTTCTTTGGGATTGGAATGATAACTGACCTTTTCCAGTCCTGTGGCCACTGCTGTGTTTTCCAAATTTGCTGGCATATTGAGTGCAGCACTTCCACAGCATCATCTTTCAGGATTTGGAATAGCTCCACTGGAATTCCATCACCTCCACTAGCTTTGTTCGTAGTGATGCTTTCTAAGGCCCACTTGACTTCACATTCCAGGATGTCTGGCTCTAGGTCAGTGATCACACCATCGTGATATGAAGATGTGACCCATTATCTGGGTCATGAAGATCTTTTTTGTACAGTTCTTCTGTGTATACTTGCCACCTCTTCTTAATATCTTCTGCTTCTGTTAGGTCCATACCATTTCTGTTCTTTATTGAGCCCATCTTTGCATGAAATGTTCCTTTGGTATCTCTGATTTTCTTGAAGAGATCCCTAGTCTTTCCCATTCTGTTGTTTTCCTCTATTTCTTTGCATTGATCGCTGAAGAAGGCTTTCTTATCTCTTCTTGCTATTCTTTGGAACTCTGCATTCAGATGTTTATATCTTTCCTTTTCTCCTTTGGTTTTCACTTCTCTTCTTTTCACAGCTATTTGCAAGGCCTCCCCAGACAGCCATTTTGCTTTTTTGCATTTCTTTTCCATGGGGATGGTCTTGATCCCTGTCTCCTGTACAATGTCAGGAACCTCATTCCATAGTTCTTCAGGCACTCTATCTATCAGATCTAGGCCCTTAAATCTACTTCTCACTTCCACTGTATAATCATAAGGGATTTGATTTAGGTCATACCTGAATGGTCTAGTAGTTTTCCCTACTTTCTTCAATTTCAGTCTGAATTTGGCAATAAGGAGTTCATGGTCTGAGCCACAGTCAGCTCCTGGTCTTGTTTTTGCTGACTGTATAGAGCTTCTCCATCTTTGGCTGCAAAGAATATAATCGATCTGATTTCGGTGTTGACCATCTGGTGATGTCCATGTATAGAGTCTTCTCTTGTGTTGTTGGAAGAGGGTGTTTGTTATGACCAGTGCATTTTCTTGGCAAAGTTCTATTAGTCTTTGCCCTGCTTCATTCTGTATTCCAAGGCCAAATTTGCCTGTTACTCCAGGTGTTTCTTGACTTCCTACTTTTGCATTCCAGTCCCCTATAATTAAAAGGACATCTTTTTTTGGTTGTTAGTTCTAAAAGGTTTTGTAGGTCTTCATAGGACCGTTCAACTTCAGCTTCTTCAGCGTTACTGGTTGGGGCATAGACCTGGATTACTGTGATATTGAATGGTTTGCCTTGGAAACGAACAGAGATCATTCTGTCGTTTTTGAGAGTGCATCCAAGTACTGCATTTCGGGCTCTTTTGTTGACCATGATGGCCACTCCATTTCTTCTGAGGGATTCCTGCCCACAGTAGTAGATATAATGGTCATCTGAGTTAAATTCACCCATTCCAGTCCATTTGAGTTCGCTGATTCCTAGAGTCGACATTCACTCTTGCCATCTCTTGTTTGACTGCTTCCAATTTGCCTTGATTCATGGACCTGACATTCCAGGTTCCTTTGCAATATTGCTTTTTACAGCATTGGACCTTGCTTCTATCACCAGTCACATCCACAGCTGAGTATTCTTTTTGCTTTGGCTCCATCCCTTCATTCTTTCTGGAGTTATTTCTCCACTGATCTCCAGTAGCATATTGGGCCCCTACTGACCTGGGGAGTTTCTCTTTCAGTATTCTATCATTTTGCCTTTTCATACTGTTCATGGGGTTCTCAAGGCAAGAATACTGAAGTGGTTTGCCATTCCCTTCTCCAGTGGACCACATCCTGTCAGATCTTTCCACCATGACCCACCCATCTTGGGTTGCCCCATGGGCATGGCTTAGTTTCATTGAGTTAGACAAGGCTGTGGTCCTAGCGTGATTAGATTGACTAGTTTTCTGTGAGTATGGTTTCAGTGTGTTTGCCCTCTGATGCCCTCTTGCAATACCTACAGTCTTACTTGGGTTTCTCTTACCTTGGACGAGGGGTATCTCCTCACCGCCACCCTTCCTGACCTTCAACATGGGATAGCTCTTCTAGGCCCTCCTGTGCCCGCACAGCCACGGCTCTGCATATTAAAAAGCAGAGACATTACTTTGTCAACAAAGGTCCGTCTAGTCAAGGCTATGGTTTTTCCAGTAGTCATGTATGGATATGACAGTTGGACTATAAAGAAAGCTGAGCACTGAAGAAGTGATGCTTTTGAACTGTGGTGTTGGGGAAGACTCTTGAGAGTCCCTTGGACTGCAAGGAAATCCAACCAGTCCGTCCTAAAGGAGATCAGTCCTGGGTGTTCATTGGAAGGACTGATGTTGAAGCTGAAACTCCAATACTTTGGCCACCTAATGCAAAGAGCTGACTCATTTGAAAAGACCCTGATGCTGGGAATGATTGGGGGCAGGAGGAGAAGAGGACGACAGAGGATGAAATGGTTGGACGGCATCACCGACTCAATGGACATGGGTTTGGGTAGCCTAGGCAGTTGGTGATGGACAGTGAGGCCTGGCATGCTCGGTTCATGGGGTCGCAAAGTGTCAGACATGACTGAGCGACTGAACTGAACTGATACTTATACCAGAGAACATAGTTTTAAAACGTCCTTAGATGCATCTTGGGCTTCCCAGGTGGAGCTAATGGCAAAGAACCCATCTGCCAATTCAGGAGACAGGGGTTCAATATCTGGGTTGGGAATATCCTTTAGAGGAGGGCATGGCAGCCTACTTCTTCACATAAAGTGGCCAAAGCATTGGAGTTTCAACTTCAGCATCAGTTCTTCCAATGAATATTCAGAGTTGATTTCCTTTTGGATGGACTGGTTAGATCTCTTTGAAGTTCAAGGGACTCTCAAGAGTTCTCCAGCACCACAGTTCAAAAGCATCACTTCTTCAGTGCTCAGCTTTCTTTATAGTCCAACTCTCACATCCATACATTACTACCGGAAAAACCAAAGTTTTGACTAGATGGACCTTTGTTGGCAAAGTAATGTCTCTGCTTTTTAATATACTGTCTAGGTTGGTTATAACTTTCCTTCCAAGGAGCAAGCATGTTCTAATTTCATGGCTATAGTCACCATCTGGAGTGATTTTGGAGCCCCCCAAAGTAAAGTGTATCACTGTTTCCCCATCTATTTCCCATGAAGTGATGGGACCAGATGCCATGATCTTCGTTTTCTGACTGTTGAACTTTAAGCCAACTTTTTCACTCTCCACCTTCACTTTCATCAAGAGGCTTTTTAGTTCCTCTTCACTTTCTGCCATAAGGGTGGTGTCATCTGCATATCTGAGATTATTGATGTTTCTCCCAGCAATCTTGATTCCAGTTTGTGCTTCTTCTAGCTCCACGTTTCTCATGATATACTCCGCATATAAGTTAAATAAGCAGGGTGACAATATACAGCATTGACATACTCCTTTCCCTATTTGGAACCAGTCTGTTGTTCCACGTCCAGTTCTAACTGTTGCTTCCTGACCTGCATACAGATTTCTTAAAAGCAAGTCAGGTGGTCAGGTATTCCCATTTCTTGAAAAATTTTCCACAGTTTGTTTTGATCCACCCAGTCAAAGGCTTTGTCATAGTCAATAAAACAGAAGTAGATATTATTTCTGGAACTCTCTTGCTTTTTGATGATCCAATAGATGTTGGCAGTTTAATCCGTAGATGCATCTTGATCGTTTCCATGACTACTTCAGTGAAAATGGTGTAGGATCTGTCTCGTTTTAATGATCTTCAAAGAAAATGATGCTCGGGGTTTTTTGCTGTTATCTGCATCTCCTGGCCTGTCTTGAAATTTGGAAGATCTCAATAAAGCTGCAATGGTTTTTTAAAATTAATTAAAATTAATTTTTAATTTTAAAATTAATTTTTACAATGTTGTGTTTTTTTTTTTCTACTGTATAGCAAAGTGAATCAGATATATGTATACATATATCCCCTCTTTTTTGGCTCCCTTCCCATTTAGGTCACCACAGAGCCCTGAGTAGAGTTCCCTGAGCTATACAGTAGGTTCTCATTGGTTATCTGTTTCATACATCGTATCAATAGTGTATGTATGTCAATTGCAGTCTCCCAATTCATCCCACCCTTTTCTCCCCCCACTGGTGTCCATAATTTCGTTCTATACATCTGTGTTAGAGCTGCGATCATTTTGTTCTTCACCTGGAGGGAAGCAGGTGTGGATAAGGAGCTCTGAGGACAGAGCAGTTGCTCTGGTGGGTTCATGGACCAGGTGGATGGCCGTGACCAGCACCGCCTTTTCTTCCACCTTGGAGACCTATTTCAGCCTGACCCATTGCTCCTCACATTCAGCTTTAGGGTCTAAGTAATCCAAATGGGAAACTTGCATAAGAAAGAGGGTGAGGTTTGGAGGAGATTTGATTTGGAGTAGAAATGAGAAATGTCTGAGAGAAAGAGCAAAATGAAGGAACAGGTAAATATATAACTGCATTAATCATCTATTGCTAAGTTACAAATGACCATCAAATAGCGCTTTAAACTACATACATATATTACCTTAGCTTATGTGGGTCAGAGTCTGGGCATTGCTGGGCTAGGCCCAGTGCTCCAGGGATCACTCACAGGGCACAATCAAGGGGTCAGTTAGTCTACAGACATCGCAAGGCTCAACTTGGTAAGGAGATACCTCCAGGCTCATTCAGGAGGTCTTGATGTCTCACTGCTTTTGTGTGCCCTGCATTCCTTGCCATGTCGGTCTCTTGCCTTATTGATGTTATAGCTGTACTATATGTCTACAACTGTGTGATAAGGCAACAGAGAGAATGCAAACAATATAGGAGTTCCATCTTTTGGAATCTAGTTATAGAATAGTTATCCCATCACCTTTATTGTCAATGAGAATCAAGTCACTAGTTCCAGCTCATACTCAAGAAGAGGGTATTATTAATATACAAGGGCACAAATACAGGAGATGGAGCTCACTGGGGGCCATCTTAGAAGTCTACCAACCTCTCTGACCTCAAATTACATCTGGTGACAAAAGTTGAAACAGCCATGATGCAGGAAAAGAAGAGATGCGTCATTGGTTAAGTACATTTCCCTTTACATAGAAAGGACTCCAAATTATTACTCTAAACATTGAGCTCAAATCTAGGCTCAGATTAATGTCATGATCAAAGAGAGTCTAGTAACCAAATACACTTTCTCTTGACTCAAGTTAGTTTTTACTGTTTCTCAAACATCCCAGAAGACAGGCATCTTCAACTCTATGCCATCTCCTCTGAAGATCTCTTTTTCTTTTTTCCTTCCAACCACTTAACTCATACACAGCCCCATGATTGTGTTAAACTTCTCTCTTCCCGTCTCTGTAAACAACCTCCTGGATGGCTAATCCTATCTTCCAGTTCTAGATTACTAAAGTTCAGAGAAACCTTTCAGCTATAGAACAGAAATGGCCTGGCAGTTGCTGAATTCTCCTTGGAGAGTGGAGAAGGGAAACACACAGAGCGAGCAAAGCAAGTTCTCTTTTGCAGGCAGGAAAGGAGAAAAGCTGGAAAGCCCTCTTATATTAATGTCTCCAGTCTCATCACATAGCACTTATTGTGTGCATGTTTTATCTCCTTAACCAGACTGCAAACTCCTTGAAAGCATGTTCTTATCTTCTATTTTCTTATATTCTGCCATAGCAAATGCTGGGCTGGAGTGGTACAGACAGATGGCATGTGTGCTGGGCTGTGAGTATTTTTCCATTAGACTAGTGATTAGAAGCGATATTGTGCCTGAAAGTGCTATGTAAATGGTAACACCCTGTATACATGGTACAGTTATTACTGTTACTATCATCACCATCACCCTCCAGCACGTCTTTTATGTACCCTCTTCAAAGATGGACCCTCTCCTGGGTCGATGCTCTGTCTCAATCTTTAGAATTTAAGTGCAGCAGAATAAACGAATCCTTTCCAAAGATATATTTGTGCATCGATTTGCCTTAAATTATAAATACCATGGAGAAGGCAATGGCACCCCACTCCAGTACTCTTGCCTGGAAAATCCCATGGATGGAGGAACCTGGTAGGCTGCAGTCCATGGGGTCGCTAAGAGTCGGACACGACTGAGCGACTTCACTTTCATGCATTGGAGAAGGAAATGGCAACCCACTCCAGTGTTCTTGCCTGGAGAATCCCAGGGATGGGGGAGCCTGGTGGGCTGCCGTCTATGGGGTCGCACAGAGTCGGACACGACTGAAGTGACTTAGCAGCAGCAGCAGCAGCATAAATACTATAGAGTGGGACTATCACATATAATGTCAATTGGGTTTCTAAATATTTTATTTTTCTGACTATAAAAGCTATAGAAATAAAGTGAGAACAAAATAGAAGACCCCACCTTGAGCAATTTACCATATTTCTTAGCCTCTTGTATAAATGTGTATATATGTATATAATTACATTCACATATATCATATATATGCTACATGCCTAGATATGTGTGCTATATATATATATGTGTGTGTGTGTGTGTGTGTGTATACATATACAAAGAATCGATGTGTGTTTGATCCCTGGGTTGGGAAGATCCCTGGAGGAAGAAATGGCAACCCACTCCAGTATTCTTGCCTAGGAAATCCCGTGGACAGAGGAGCCTGGAGGGCTGCAGTACACAGGGTCACAGAGTCAGACATCACTGATCCACTGAGCATGCATAGCCAATTAACAATGTTATGATAGTTTCAGGTGGACAGCAAAGTGATTCATTTATACATATTAGTTGCATCCTTTGGAGTCTTAAAAGTTGAATTACTAGTCAATTGCATGGCCTTTTGCAATATTTTTATAAATTTCTTTCTTCTGGAAAGAATTTGTCAGTTTATATTTCTCCAGGAGTCTAGGACATTCCCACCCTCAAATGCATCACTTATCATTTAAAAATTTCTGCTGATTTGATACAAATATCCTTGCACTTTGCTTTAATTGTATTTTTTAATTACTGAGGTTGATTTTTTTCTTGTGTTTTGCATTTATTCTTCTGGGAATGGTTTAGTCATCCCCTTTGCCCACTTGACTTTGGATGAGTCTTAATGTTTTCTTTATTGATTGATAAAGTTTCTCTTTTTAAATTTAACTTTACAATATTGAATTGGTTTTGCCATACATCAAAATGAATCTGCCACAGGTATACATGTGTTCCCCATCCTTAACCCTCCTCCCTCCTCCCTCCCCATACCATCCCTCTGGGTCGTCCCAGTGCACCAGCCCCAGGCATCCGGTATCAGGCATTGAACCTGGACTGGCGACTCATTTCATATATGATATTATACATATTTCAATGCCATTCTCCCAAATCATCCCACCCTCTCCCTCTCCCAGAGTCCAGAAGACTGTTCTATACATCAGTGTCTCTTTTGCTGTCTCGTATACAGGGTTATTGTTACCATCTTTCTAAATTCCATATATATGCACTAGTATACTGTATTGGTGTTTTTCTTTCTGGCTTACTTCACTCTGTAT
Source organism: Tragelaphus eurycerus (assembly GCA_935064755.1). Classification (NCBI taxonomy): domain Eukaryota; kingdom Metazoa; phylum Chordata; class Mammalia; order Artiodactyla; family Bovidae; genus Tragelaphus; species Tragelaphus eurycerus. Next base: position 2,319,812 of record CAKXYN010000075.1, on the reverse strand, counting down.
AATAGGCTCCAGTTTCATCCACCTCATTAGAACTGATTCAAATGTATTCTTTTTAATGGCTGAGTAATACTCCATTGTGTATATGTACCACAGCTTTCTTATCCATTCATCTGTGGATGGACATCTAGGTTGTTTCCAAGCCCTGGCTATTGTAAACAGTGCTGCTATGAACATTGGGGTACACGTGTCTCTTTCAATTCTGGTTTTCTCAGTGTGTATGCCCAGCAGTGGGATTGCTGGATCATAATGCAGTTCTATTCCCAGTTTTTTGAGGAATCTCCATACTGTTCTCCATAGTGGCTGTACTAGTTTGCATTCCCACCAACAGTGTAAGAGGGTTCCCTTTTCTCCACACCCTCTCCAGCATTTATTGCTTGTGGACTTTTGGATCACAGCCATTCTGATTGGCGTGAAATGGTACCTCATAGTGGTTTTGATTTGCATTTCTCTGATAATGAGTGATGTTGAGCATCTTTTCATGTGTTTGTTAGCCATCTGTATGTCTTCTTTGGAGAAATGTCTATTTAGTTCTTTGGCCCATTTTTTTATTGGGTCATTTATTTTTCTGGAATTGAGCTGTAGGAGTTGCTTGTATATTTTTGAGATTAGTTGTTTGTCTGTTGCTTCATTTGCTATTATTTTCTCCCATTCTGAAGGCTGTCTTTTCACCTTGCTTATAGTTTCCTTTGTTGTGCAGAAACTTTTAAGTTTAATTAGGTCCCATTTGTTTATTTTTGCTTTTATTTCCAATATTCTGGGAGGTGGGTCATAGAGGATCCTGCTGTGATGTATGTCAGAGAGTGTTTTGCCTATGTTTTCCTCTAGGAGTTTTATTGTTTCTGGTCTTACATTTAGATCTTTAATCCATTTTGAGTTTATTTTTGTGTATGGTGTTACAAAGTGCTCTAGTTTCATTCTTTTACAAGTGTTTGACCAGTTTTCCCAGCACCACTTGTTAAAGAGATTGTCTTTAATCCATTGTATATTCTTGCCTCCTTTGTCAAAGGTAAAGTGTCCATATGTGCGTGGATTTATCTCTGGGCTTTCTATTTTGTTCCATTGATCTAAATTTCTGTCTTTGTGCCAGTACGGTACTGTCTTGATGACTGCGGCTTTGTAGTAGAGCCTGAAGTCAGGCAGGTTGATTCCTCCAGTTCCATTCTTCTTTCTCAAGATAGCTTTGGCTATTCGAGGTTTTTTGTATTTCCATACAAATTGAGAAATTATTTGTTCTAGCTCTGTGAAGAATACCATTGGTAGCTTGATGGGGATTGCATTGAATCTATAAATTGCTTTGGGTAGTATACTGATTTTCACTATATTGATTCTACCAATCCATGAACATGGTATATTTCTCCATCTATTAGTGTCCTCTTTGATTTCTTTCCCCAGTGTTTTATAGTTTTCTATATATAGGTCTTTAGTTTCTTTAGGTAGATATATCCTTAAGTCTTTCATTCTTTTCATTGCAATGGTGAATGGAATTGTTTCCTTAATTTCTCTTTCTATTTTCTCATTATTAGTGTATAGGAATGCAAGGGATTTCTGTGTGTTGATTCTATATCCTGCAACTTTACTATATTCATTGCTTAGTTCTAGTAATTTTCTGGTGGAGTCTTTAGGGTTTTCTATGTAGAGGAGTTTCTTTGATAGCTTATTTTAACCTTTTGACTATTATAATAATTTTAAAGATATCATTTGCTGTTATGATTTTATATATGATTCCCCCCCCAATTATGAATCATGTCGCTTATTTTTGTTTTAAAATATTTTCCATCCACATAAAACCAATGCTGATAATTGGCTGTCCCCTAGTCACGTAATCCCCCAATTCTTCAAGGTAATCAGACTTTTGACTTTGGTGATGATCACTTTCTTCCTCTTCTTTGCAAGTTTGAAAATATATGTGTATTCCTACTTAATACATTGTTCGGCTTTTCTCATACTTGAACTTTATATAAGTGTAAAACCACATTGTGCCTTTTTTGTCACATGTTTTTCATTCAACAATTGTAGTTTTAAATTATAATGACATGTGGATGCATATCATAATTAATTTGCTCTGCAATATAGTATGTTTTCCATACTTCATCTATTATATAATCTTAATGGCCCTTTGGGTTATTTTCAGGGATTTTTGTTGTCATTTTGCAATTACACACAATATTGCTTGGGACATTCTTGTAGATGACAAGTTTCCTAGAGCAAATTTGCAAATTATCTCTAGGGAATATGTTGAGGAGTCAAGTTGTTGGGTATTGGGATAGGAATATGTTCAGTTTTACTGGATAAACACCAAAATATTTTCCAAAGTAGTTATTCTAGCTTTCTTTTATTTCAGCAGTTAACAAAGTTTTCTACTTTTTACCTTGGACAGCATTTAGGATTTCTGAGTTTTTAAGTTTTTCTTATAGGATGAATATGAAATGTTATTTCAAGGTTATTTTAATTATAATTTTGCTCATTACTAAGTGAGTTAAAGCACTTTTCACGTGTTTAGAGGTTATTCATGTTTTCTGATCAATGTTTAAATTCTTTGCTTATTTTCTCTTTTTTTAGAAAAGCTCTTTCTAATTGAATCACAGGTGCTCTTTTTTTATTTTAATTTTTTTGTCATTATAAGTGTTGCAAATATGTTCTTCCTATTTATGGCATGACTTTTCTCTCTTTTTATGATGTATTTTGATTGATGAATTCAAATTCCAATTTTACGTGCATAGGTTTATCAATCTTTGCCTTTATGATCCATTCTTTTTGTGTTTTATTTTTAAAAATCTTTGATTACCTTCTGAAAGGAAAAACTCTATTTCTTTTACACAGTGACACCACTTCACTTCTGACATCAGACACAAGTTTTTTCTCATATGGATCAATTCTCTGACACCAGCTGGATGTCCTACAGTTTAATTTAATTCTAACATTGGCTACCTAGAGAAAGCATCACATCCCACAGGTTAAGGGCTCAGGCCCACGAGACTGCCCCTAGCTCCAGATGCTAATTGTAAGTCTGGGCCTGTATTACTTCTAAATGACTGGCAGTAAATCCCACAGTGGCCTCCTCAAGTTTGATTATTTGCTATGATGGCACACAAATCTTAAGAAACTACTTACATTTACTAGTTTATTATGTAATAAAGCAAATATGAGCTTCCCTAATGGCTCAGAGGTAATGAATAAGCCTGTCAAGCGGGAGACAAGGGTTCGATCCCTAGGTCAGGAAGATCCCCTGGAGAAGGGACTGGCAACCCACTCCAGTATTCTTGCCTGGGAAATCCATGCATGGAGGAGCCTAGCAGATTACAGTGCATGGGGCAGCTAGGAGTTGGATACCACTTAGTGACTAAATAACAACAGTAAATGCATATGGTCAGATCAGATCAGATCAGATCAGTCGCTCAGGGCCCTGTCCCTGTGGAGTGGGGTGTGCCAAATCTTACATGTGCAAGTATTTACCAGTGGACAAAGAGATTTAACCAGCATTCAAGTTTTGTCTATAAAAGTACTATGGTGATTATTTTGAAAAGTCACTATTGTCATGAAATATTATCTTCAAACACTACTAAAATTAAACCATCTTTATTATCTTAGCAGAGATCCTGTTTAGCTTTAGTGAAGTATCCCTTACACCATATTGAAATCTATTTACTAATATTTTATTTAGGGTTTCATATTTTACATTAGCAATTTTGTTTTCTTCATTCTGTTTTATAATAAGGATTATACTGAAATGCTGAGTTAGATACCATCTTTCTCTGTCCTCTAGAAAAGTGATTTTTATTTTAGAAGAAAACTAACTCACAATGTTTTATTTTTTAATAGATGTGTTTGCCCACCAGGCTCCTCTGTTTATGGAGTTCTCCAGGCAAGAATACTAGAGTAGGTAGCCATTTCCTTTGCCAGTGGATCTTCCTGACCTAGGGATCAAACCGAGGCCTCCTGCACTGCAGGCAGTCTCTTCACCATCTGAACCACTAGGGAAGATGGTAAGAGGTTCGGTGGGTTTGGACATTGGTTTGATTCAGCGATCCTCTCACATCAATAATATGGTTTCTTTCTACTTCTCCACTCTGCATTCTGGTTGAAAAAACTTTTCAAACTGGCTGCCTTCACTGGGGCAAAGTGTGGCAATTTGAGACATCACATTGTTCAGAAGAGAGAGGGCTGGCTTCTTTCTATAAGCTCTCATAAGATGGAGGTATCTTATTTTGAGACATTCATAGGAAAAAAAGCTTCTGCTTTATGTTTCATTGTCTTGAATTCAGTCCATTGTACTTTTTAACCATCAAATGCCATGAATTGATGACATTAGAAATGGGTCAACTGATCCACCATGATAATAAAGGAACTTTTGCCTTGATTTCTCCCGGAAATCTTGATTCCAGCTTGTGCTTCATTCAGCCCAGCGTTTCTCATGATGTATTCTGCATATACGTTAAATAAACAGGGTGACAATATACAGCCTTGATGTACTCCTTGGACTACAAGGAGATCCAACCAGTCCATCCTAAAGGAAATCAGTCCTGAATATTCAGAAGGACTGAATATTCATGGAAGGACTGATGATGAAGCTGAAACTCCAGTACTTTGGCCACCTGATGTGAAGAACTGACTCATTTGAAAGACCCTGATGCTGGGAAAGATTGAAGGCAGGAAGAGAAGGGGATGACAAAGGATGAGATGGTTAGATGGCATCACCAACTCAATGGACATGAGTTTGAGTAAACTCCAGGAGTAGGTGATAGACAGGGAGGTCTGGCATGCTGCACTCCATGGGGTCACAACAGATTGGACATAACAGCCCACATGCAAGGTGTGTTTGCCTTGATTAATTAGAACAAGACAGGCACTGGTGAGATCACTCCTCAGGGCAACTGATAGTGATGGAGGGAAAAGTGAGATATTGGTGAGACCACCTCAATAGTTACTAAAAGATGTCCTTTAATGATTGAAAGTATCTACCTTTAAAAGCATTTAGGGTTCTACTGTATTTCAAACATGTTTTTTCCTGTGTCTCTATTGATCTATTTTGGTTTTCTATGTCTTATTGAGTCCATTTTGTAATTTATTCTAAGTGTATCCTTCATTTTGTCCTATTTCAAAAATATGTTAACTGATATTTTGTATGGTATTGTCATATTTTGTTTTTATTGATACAAGTCTGTAATAACTGTGAAAGACTGAAGAGAAATGGGTTCTGGCCCAGATATCATAAAGTGAGTCTCAATCCAGCAGGAAAGATGAGGGTCAACATACCACAGTTGAGGGCAGTTACTGAAAAATTCACTTCATGGTTAAACCCCAGAGACCGATTCCTCAATACACGGGTTGCAGACTGCTCTTCTCTGCTCAGAATCCCACAGGGCCCATGCTGCTGCTGCTAAGTTGCTTCAGTCGTGTCCAACTCTAAGCAACCCCATAGATGGCAGCCCACCAGGCTCCCCCATCCCTGGGATTCTCCAGGCAAGAACACTGGAGTGGGTTGCCATTTCCTTCTCCAATGCATGAAAGTGAAAAGTGAAAGTGAAGTCGCTCAGTCGTGTCTGACTCTTCGAGACCCCATGGACTGCAGCCTACCAGGCTCCTCTGTCCATGGGATTTTCCAGGCAAGAGTCCTGGAGTGGGGTGCCATTGCCATAGCCCTCCACTGACCGGGAGCTGGGCTAACTCTGCGTGATATGCCTTCGTGGGCTTCCCAGCATCTTCTGAGACAGTGTTTCAGCCCACAAAGGTTCTAAATCTTTTTTGATTTCTTTCACATGTGCTGCTATAGCTATTACCATAGCTTTGATTTTCTTTTTGAATAATAATAATAGTGTTGAGATCTTAGGTACTGTGCAAACAGCTTTGCATATGTTATCATATTTCCAATCACTCTCTTACAAGACTTATTACAATATTTTTGTTTAGATTTTAGAGCTAAAATCTAAATTAGCTCTTAGATTTGCTTATGTCTGCTGGTTCTGACATTTTTTTCAATAATTAATTTTTGCTGCATTTTATCATTTCCTCCTATTTTCCTTAAAGCTGCGTCTATATTCTTTTTTGAATTCTTAATCATTAAAAATTGTTATTCAGCATTTAATTTAAAAGTATTAAAGATCCAGATTTATATATGCTTATATTTATTATGTAGATTTATAATATTTTTATTTAAGATAGTTCCTTCTTTCTTCTTCTCCTGTTCAGTCATGTCCAACTCTTTGGGACCCCATGGACTGAAGCCTGATAGGCTCCTTTGTCCATAGGATTCTCTAGGCAGAATACTGGGATGGGTTGCCATTTCCTCCCCCTGGGGATCTTTCGGACCCAGGAATCAAACCCACATCTCTTATATCTCCTGCATTGGCAGACAGATTCAAACAAGCCCACTGAGTTTCATGGGCTTTCAAAGATAGTTCCTAAATAGTAAAGTTATTTTTGAAATTTCTGCCCTCACTGAATCTTAAAAAAAAAAAAAAATGTCGGCCTGTACAGTTACTAATTTGCAGAACTTAATGAAGATTTGTATCCCAATAGACACAATTTTTAAGCCATACCTTTAAGGCTTAAAAAAAGAATGATTTTTAAACTTGTGATTAAAATTAAATATATGTCTGTTCACATACTTCTGTTAATTATGTTAATCCAATCATCACTGTTCATATATGTTTTGACTACTTCATTCATTATCCAGTGAAGGTAGGGAATTAAAGCAACTCCATTATATTTCTTTCCATTTCTTAATTAATTTTGACAAATAACTGCGTAGTTAAATAATTGATTTCCTAAATAATATGTGAACACACGCTGTAATTAGCACCTGGGTTAAGAAATTGAAAGTCGATAACTCAGCCTCCTGTTCCCTTTCAGTCACTAACCCCTACAGGTAGCTGCTGTCCTTAATGCTAACAGTAGAGATAGATAGGTTTTGCCTGCTCTCCTGGTGTCTTAACATTGTATTGGGGAGATTTGTTCATATTTTTTGTGTGAAATGTTTTATAAATCCAGGGGCTTGAATGCTTAAAAATTAGAAAGAAAGCAAAAAACAGTTAATATTGTGAGGCACCAGAGAGAAACAAACATGAAGCTGAGGGCTTAATTTAGGGTAAAAGAGAATGAGCAGCTATGGCAACCAAACATATGATTAAACTGGAGAATTTTGAATATGCACTGTGTATCAGAGCGACCTCGCCTGCCCGCGACCGGCGGCGCCATTTAAGAGCAACCTCCTGCCTGCCCGCGACCGGCGCGCTTAAGAGCGCCCCGCCAGCTGCGTCGCGCACTTAAGAGCGCCCCGCCGGCTGCGTCGCGCACTAAGAGCGCGGCCCAGAGGAGCTACCCCACGACCGAGGAAGGACGGCGGTGAGGGCCAGTGCACTAAGCACGGCCGAGAAGAGCTACCCCACGACCGAGGTCAGGAAGGGCGGCAGTGAGGAGAGACCCCTCGTCCAAGGTAAGATGCGATGGCTGTGCTTCGCTGGCCAGGAGCAGCCAGGAGCAGCCGGGATGAGATACCCCACGCCCAAGGTAAGAGAAACCCAAGTAAGACAGTAGGTCTTGAAAGAGGGCATCAGAGGGCAAATACACTAAAACCATTCTCACAGATAACTAGTCAATCTAATCACACAAGGACCACACACTTGTCTAACTCAATGAGATTAAGCCACGCCCGAGGGGCAACCTGGGATGGGCCGGTCATGGTGGAGAGATATGACAGGGTGTGGTCCGCTGGAGAAGGGAATGGCAAACCACTTCAGTATTCTTGCCTTGAGAACCCCATGAACAGTATGAAAAGACAAAATGATAGGATACTGAAAGAGAAACTCCCCAGGTCAGTAGGGGCCCAATATGCTACTGGAGATCAGTGGGGAAATAACTCCAGAAAGAATGAAGGGATGGAGCCAAAACAAAAAGAATACCCAGCTGTGGATGTGTCTGGTGATAGAAGCAAAGTCCGATGCTGTAAAGAGCAATATTGCATAGGAACCTGGAATGTCAGGTCCATGAATCAAGGCAAATTGGAAGTGGTCAAACAAGAGATGGCAAGAGTGAATGTTGACATTCTAGGAATTAGCGAACTAAAATGGACTGGAATGGGTGAATTTAACTCGGATGACCATTATATCTACTACTGTGGGCAGGAATCCCTCAGAAGAAATGGAGTGGCCATAATGGTCAACAAAAGAGTCCGAAATGCAGTACTTGGATGCAATCTCAAAAACGATAGAATGATCTCTGTTCGTTTCCAAGGCAAACCATTCAATGTCACAGTAATCCAAGTCTATGCCCCAACCAGTAACGCTGAAGAAGCTGAAGTTGAAAGGTTCTATGAAGACCTACAAGACCTTTTAGTACTAACACCCAAAAAAGATGTCCTTTTCATTATAGGGGACTGGAATGCAAAAGTAGGAAGTCAAGAAACACCTGGAGTAACAGGCAAATTTGGCCTTGGAATACGGAATGAAGCAGGGCAAAGACTAATAGAGTTTTGCCAAGAAAATGCACTGGTCATAGCAAATACCCTCTTCCAACAACACAAGAGAAGACTCTATACATGGACATCACCAGATGGTCAACACCGAAATCAGATCGATTATATTCTTTGCAGCCAAAGATGGAGAAGCTCTATACAATCAGCAAAAACAAGACCAGGAGCTGACTGTGGCTCGGACCATGAACTCCTTATTGCCAAATTCAGACTGAAATTGAAGAAAGTAGGGAAAACCACTAGACCATTCAGGTATGACCTAAATCAAATCCCTTATGATTATACAGTGGAAATGAGAAATAGATTTAAGGGCCTAGATCTGATAGATAGAGTGCCTGATGAACTATGGAATGAGGTTCGTGACATTGTACAGGAGACAGGGATCAAGACCATCCCCATGGAAAAGAAATGCAAAAAAGCAAAATGGCTGTCTGGGGAGGCCTTACAAATAGCTGTGAAAAGAAGACAAGCGAAAAGCAAAGGAGAAAAGGAAAGATATAAACATTTAAATGCAGAGTTCCAAAGAATAGCAAGAAGAGATAAGAAAGCCTTCTTCAGCGATCAATGCAAAGAAATAGAGGAAAACAACAGAATGGGAAAGACTAGGGATCTCTTCAAGAAAATCAGAGATACCAAAGGAACATTTCATGCAAAGATGGGCACAATAAAGGACAGAGATGGTGTGGACCTAACAGAAGCAGAAGATATTAAGAAGAGGTGGCAAGAATACACAGAAGAACTGTACAAAAAAGAGCTTCACGACCCAGATAATCATGATGATGTGATCACTGACCTAGAGCCAGACATCTTGGAATGTGAAGTCAAATGGGCCTTAGAAGGCATCACTAGGAACAAAGCTAGTGGAGGTGATGGAATTCCAGTGGAGCTATTCCAAGTCCTGAATGATGATGCTGTGAAAGTGCTACACTCAATATGCCAGCAAATTTGGAAAACTCAGCAGTGGCCACAAGATTGGAAAAGGTCAGTTTTCATCCCAATCCCAAAGAAAGGCAATGCCAAAGAGTGCTCAAACTACCGAACAGTTGCACTCATCTCACACGCTAGTAAAGTAATGCTCAAAATTCTCCAAGCCAGGCTTCAGCAATATGTGAACCGTGAACTTCCTGATGTTCAAGCTGGTTTTAGAAAAGGCAGAGGAACCAGAGATCAAATTGCCAACATCCGCTGGATCATGGAAAAAGCAAGAGAGTTCCAGAAAAACATCTATTTCTGCTTTATTGACTATGCCAAAGCCTTTGACTGTGTGGATCACAATAAACTATGGAAAATTCTGAAAGAGATGGGAATACCAGACCACCTGATCTGCCTCTTGAGAAATCTGTATGCAGGTCAGGAAGCAACAGTTAGAACTGGTCATGGAACAACAGACTGGTTCCAAATAGGAAAAGGAGTACGTCAAGGCTGCATATTGTCACCATGTTTATTTAACTTATATGCAGAGTACATCATGAGAAATGCTGGACTGGAAGAAACACAAGTTGGAATCAAGATTGCCGGGAGAAATATCAATAACCTCAGATATGCAGATGACACCACTCTTATGGCAGAAAGTGAAGAGGGGCTAAAAAGCCTCTTGATGAAAGTGAAAGTGGAGAGTGAAAAGGTTGGCTTAAAGCTCAACATTCAGAAAACGAAGATCATGGCATCTGGTCCCATCACTGCATGGGAAATAGATGGGGAAACAGTGGAAACAGTGTCAGACTTTGTTTTTCTGGGCTCCAAAATCACTGCAGATGGTGACTGCAGCCATGAAATTAAAAGACGCTTGCTCCTTGGAAGGAAAGTTATGACCAACCTAGATAGCATATTCAAAAGCAGAGACATTACTTTACCAACAAAGGTTCGCCTAGTCAAGGCTATGGTCTTTCCTGTGGTCATGTATGTATGTGAGAGCTGGACTGTGAAGAAGGCTGAGCGCCGAAGAATTGATGCTTTTGAACTGTGGTGTTGGAGAAGACTCTTGAGAGTCCCTTGGACTGCAAGAAGATCCAACCGGTCCATTCTGAAGGAGATCAATGCTGGAATTTCTTTAGAAGGAATGATGCTAAAGCTGAAACTCCAGTATTTTGGCCACCTCATGCGAAGAGTTGACTCATTGGAGAAGACTCTGCTGCTGGGAGGGATTGAGGGCAGGAGGAGAAGGGGACGACAGAGGATGAGATGGCTGGATGGCATCACTGACTCGATGGATGCGAGTCTGAGTGACCTCCGGGAGCTGGTGATGGACAGGGAGGCCTGGCGTGCTGCAGTTCATGGGGTCGCAAAGAGTCGGACACAACTGAGCGACTGATCTGATCTGATCTGACTGTGTATCAGTTAATATGATTTGATCATTGTTAAACTTTTTGAGTGTTTAATGATCTTATGGTTGTAGAGGAGAATGTCTCATTGCTCTTCAGAGATGACGATGATATAGTTAAGAGTCAAATATTATAGGGTCTGCAAGTTAGTTTAATACTGGTTCAGTAGTGGACTTCCTTGGCGGTCCAGTGACTAAGTCTCTGCCATCCAAATGCTAGAAGCCCAGGTTCAATCCCTAGTCAGGAAACTTGATCCTATAGACATTATCAGTTCCATTCAGTTGCTCAGTCGTGTCCAACAATTTGGGACACCGTAGGCTGCAGCTTGCCAGGCTTCCCTGATATAGTCACATAAATAGAACTGATACAGCCAAATAAATAAATAAAAATAAATTAAAAAAAAAAAACAGTTCAGTCAAAGTAATATACATACACGTATATTTGTGTATGTGTATTAAATTAGCAAGGACACGTGGCAAAATGTTAAACATTGGTGATAGATGTGTTAGTGTCTTATTGTTTCAACTCTTCAATGGAGTTGAATTTTTCTTTTTTTTTCTTTTTGTTTATAAGAACTTAAGCATCGTTTTTTTTCCTCCTTATTTCTGCTTTATTTTTTTTTTATTTTATTTTGCTTAACTTTACAATATTGTATCGCCCCTGCCATACATCAAAATGAATCTGCCACAAGTACATTCAAAACTAAAAAAAGTGAAAAACAATCCTTCCTGGTGATTTAATCCTGACTTTTAAAATCTGAGAAATACTTTTTCCATTGTGATTCCATTTCACATATGGGGAAAACTGAGGCTCAGGGGGATTTGGTGAATTGTCTAGAGTATGCTCCTTCCACAAAAGCTGCATGGATACTGTTGACTGACAGTTCTAGAAGATTAAAGTTCCAAAACATTCTGGGATTTTATAATAGACAGGGACCAAGGCGATCAGATGCTCTAATCTTAGAAATGATGTCAAGAGGGTTGAATGCTTGGCTCAGGTTCAGTGAACAAAGGGTGTCAGAACCTGTGTTACAATCTTGGTTTTCTGATTTTTTAGATTGATATTATTTTCACTGCACCACCAAAGATCTGAAGGTTCTTTGCAGGAAGAATTCTGGGCCATGAAACACAAAAACAGCAAAGTTACAAAGAAGACAAAAAAACTCAAATTCCTCTATATATGTTTTGGGTTTATGTTTGACATCTGACCACAGGTCAATCAGGCGTTGCTGATTGCTTGACTCAGAAACGTTTTATATTATTAACTCGTCTGAATGGGTAAGATCCTTGCTTGCTTCCCCTGGCCAGGTTGGGAGTGTATCTTGGCATGCAGCAGAACTTCTGAATGTTTATTTCCCTGTCTTAAGTCAACAATTTGCTGAATCATTTACTTTTTCCCTTTGACAGAGTTTCAATGCTGTCAGTAGAATTTGCATCAGGGCAGAAGGGAATTACTGTGGTGTCAGGCATTATGGGTAATTCCATGTAAATAGTTCTGCCGAGAGCCATGCAGACTTGCCTGGAGCCAGTAAAAACTCCAAACGGAAGGCTTCCTTCTGTCTGATTTTGTTAATTTCAGTTGAGTGGCGAAAGGCAGGTGTCTTGGAAATAGGTATGTTGGACCCTTGACAGTCCTCTTGAACTTGAGAGCACTATCCAATCTTGTTTATTCTTGTCTCACAGAAAAAAAGTTTTGTTTTCAATGTCTTTGTTTCCATTATCCACATCTTTCTTTTTACTTTCCTTGGCCCCAGTCTTCCTGAAGAGTTAGGAGATATGTCTGGTGCTTCTTTCCTACATTCAGACTCTGAGCCCTGAGTCTGAGTTAGTTGTTTTATTTTGTTGTTGTTTTTAGTTTGTTTTATTTATTTATATTTCTAAATTGGAGTATAGTTGCTTTGTGGTGTTATATTAGTTTCTATTGTACAGAAAAATAAATCAGCTACACGTGTACATATGTCTCCTTCCTTTTGGATCTCCTTCTCATTTAAAATCACCACAGGGCACTGAGAAGAGTTCTCTGTGCTATACAGTTGGTTCTCGTTAGTTATCTGTTTTATACATAACAATGACCTTCCGTAAAATCTCAGGGAAGAGAGAGCCCCCTCCAAGGAGCCTGGATGATGTTGAGAACAGCTTTGAATGGAGAATTAGGGATTCAGCCACTCAGTTTTGTGATTAGTTCGTGCTCCCATTTGATCATACCATTTTTCATCACTAAATAGGTAACAATGAAAAAAAATGAAAAGACTCTACCTTAATGTGTGATTTGTAGGAGGTGAGAAATTAGGTTTTACTTGTTCATTGTTTAGTTGCTAACTTGTGCCTGACTCTTTGCGACTCCATGGTCTGCAGCCCATCAGCCTTCCCTGTGCTCTCTCTCCCGGAGTTTGCTCAAACTCAGGTCCAATAAGGTGGTGATGCCATCCAACCATCTCATCCTCTGCTGCTCCCTTCTCCTCTTGCACTCAATCTTGACTACTGGGAAGCTGTTGTATAGCAAAGGGAGCTCAGCTCGGTGCTCTGAGATGACCTAGAGGGATGGAATGGGGGTTTGGCAGGAGGTGCAAGAGGGAGGAGGCCCAAGATATATGTATGCTTATAGCTCATTCACTTTGTTGTACAACAGAAACGAACACAACATTGTAAAGCAATTATATTCCAAAAAAAAAAAAAAAAAAAGAACCTGGGTTTCTGACACTGTGGAGGCAATACCTTTAGCCAAAATAATTGTGAAAAAGAATTAACTTTTCATAGGGCTTCCCTTGTGGCTCAGATGGTAAAGAATCTGCCTGCAATGCAGGAGACCCAGCCAGTGTCATTGTAAGATATTTGGTAACTCAGATGAATTGCAGCCTTCCCAGAGCATGAAAGCACAACAAACCATTTTTTTCCAGGTCAAGCATTCTATTTCTTGTTTCTCTTTATTTCACATCAGATCATCTGAAAATAAAAGCAAAAGGAACAGGCATCACTTATAAAGGGCAAAGAAAAGAAAACACCTGCATTTAAAAACTAAGTCAAGATGCCTGTAAAATTCAGATTTGTGACTCGCCAATAGTGAACACTGACTTGCACATTGTCAGGAGTGCCCATCGGCACACCCTCTGGATTCTTTTTCTCCAAGTTCCTTCATCGTTCAGACCTATAGACTTTGAATATAGGTGTCATGTAATTTTTGGTGGCCTACAGCTAGTCTTATCCACACTGCTCTTCTGCCAAGGACAAATCCCAAATAAGTCTGATTTGGGGATTTCATAGACTTCACAGTTCATTGGCAGAGCAGTGAATCTTGAAAAACCTGTAGTTAGTGAATCCCCTAGCACTTCTTGTTTCAAATCCTTAAATCGACTTGCTTCTGAGAAGGAAATTCTGATTTTATTCATTCAAGGATCTTCAGGACTCCCTTTCATATCTTTTCCTGTGTCCCTCCAACATACAACCCAGTGAAGTAGCTTGCAGATTTTAATAAGCATAAAATAATCAAAATGCATTTCATCAAACAATAGCCTTGGAGTTCCTCCTGATTTGGTGGATCTGGGCATGGAACACAGGATTAGTTACTTTTAACCAGTGTCATCCCATGGCTCACCTGTGGGCACTCCATGTGATCCTATTTTGAGAATTTTGTAGAAGTCTTCATGGAAATTGACACTCTTTGACTCAGTTGAATTCTAGTTGCTTAATTCTAGTTGAATTCTAGTTCAGAACAGTTTCACTGTGTGAGATAATCTGAAAAGTGGCTGATATTCACCATCTTTCCCCATTTTTTTTTTTCCTCCCAGATATAATAAATGGAAAACCTCAACCATAAAAGTGACTTGGACATCTGTGCTTAAACCCAAAGGCACTTTCAATTTAAATGTTATTTTGGGGTCCGAAGTTTGGCAGAAAATAGTGAGAGGAAACCAGTTTCCCCACTTGACATGTTCAACTCAAGTGATAACAGAAGACGTCAGTACTGTGATGTGACTTCCACTTAGTGAAAAAGGGGACAAAATCAATGCCTGTTTCTGTGGCTTTTATAGAGAAACAGAAACATCTCTGCCTCTTAATTTTGCTGTTGTTGTTGAAGATCTAAAGATCAGAACCAAGCTTTGATGTTGGAAAGCAGAATGAAAACAAAACCTTTTTTTTTTCTGGCTACTGAAGGTTTTTATCCTTCTTAGCTTAGAACTTCTAGAAAGATGTTATCTCAGACTCAATATAAACACACCAAGATGCAGTGTAAGTGCTTCATATTTTACAGATCAGGTTGTAGATGGAAGCCCTTTTGGGGGCTAGATTTAACTAAAACTAATGCTCTGCTGACTTTATTTGCTTTTCTTTCTTAACGATCTCCCAAATATAATTTCTGGGATCCCATTCTGAGACTCACTTTGATGAAATTCAATTAATTGTAATTATTCTTTGCAGAGTTTTCTCTCTTAATTTTATGAGTGACTGCCTTAAATCTCCCCAACATGTGCTCACATACACACAAACATGCACACACATACTTTATTTTGTGTAAATGAAAGTGAAGTCACTCAGTCGTGTCAGACTCTTTGCAGCCCCGTGGACTGTAGGCTGCCAGGCTTCTCCATCCATGGGATTTTCCAGGCAAGAATATTGGAGTGGGTTGCTGTTTCCTTCTCCAGGGGATCTTCCCAACCCAGGGATGGAACCTGGGTCTCCCACACTGTAGGGAGACTACCGCCTGAACCACTAGGGAAACCCTTATTTTGTGTAAAGCTGAAGTCTGAATGGGGAAATTTCACCCCTCACTCCCACTCCTCAATATCAAGGACATTTGGCCATATCTAGAGACATTTAGGGTTGCTCTAACTAGGTAGACATATTCCTGACATCTAGTGGGTAGAGGCCAGTGTTGCTGCTAAATTGTTTGCCTTGCAGTGCACAGGATGATCAGTCCCTACAACAAAGAATTTTCCAGCCCACACGTTGAAAGTGCCGAGGCAGAGAATCCTTGGTGTAGTGCCTACAGAAGTTTATCCATGAAAATGTATTTTCATTTTATTTTTGTGAAAGGCTAGTTCACCCATCAACCAATTGGAATACTGCCAAGTGGCCTTTTCACATGCTCCTTCTGTAATCCCTGCAATTGCAAACCAAAATGAGTGAAATCAGCACAAATATCTCAGGGGGTCATGATTCACAAATAAGGAATAGTGAGCTCTGGCTTGGCAGGCTCCCTCCACATCCATTCAGTGACCTCAACATAAATTATGGTCCATGCACAGCGCACTTTAGTGCCTGCTCATTTCCCCTTTCTCTGCCACCCAGAGCGTCACCACCCACCTCTTGTTCCCTAGTTCCATAAAACCGCAAAGCCCCTTCTCTCTCTATTATTCTCAAGGCCTAGCAGGACTTTTTGTGTTCAGGCAAATAAACACGCTACCAGTAATCCAATAAAACCTTTACAGACATGGGATATAAACCATAGCAAGTAGCAGTGCGCAATCTATAACCACTGGCTTCTTTTTTATAAACCTTGCGCTTGAGCCCCGAAAGCAACACAAATCAAAGCTCATAAAAGCGCCAAGGTTTTATCCTTATTTTTCCTAATGGGTTGATTCACCCTACCTGTGCTAGTCCCCTAGTGACCACAGGCTGTCTGGGCTTCTAGATGGAAAAGATGCAAGCTGGCATACCAGGTTCGGGGGAGGAGAACTAATTTCAAACACTTTTTTTCCATCATGATGATTTTCCCTTTTGGTGGCCATCAGGGTAACCAGCCAACATCTCAGGCTCCCAGAGACAGGTCGCAAAACAAAATGAAATCCTGGAGCTCGTATTTTTTTTTCTTAGCTGCGTTTCCCATCTCTAACTTTATAAGGGAGCTACAATTAATCTATGCTATATATGAAAACAGATTAGAACTGATAAATGTGAGCTGTGTGATAAAAAAAAAAAAAAAAATACTTGCCCCAAAGCAGAGGTAAGAGGAAACCGCAGTTAGAATGTTAGTCTTTTCAGAGGGAAAACATTATCTTTGGCAGAAAGACTGCAGGCTTTTGCTGATAATCAAAATACCGATGTTTTCTTCTGAGTCACAGCCCAGATGTCTCTAGGGGCCAAGCGGAAGACATAAATGAGTGGAAAGCAGGGGATAAGCACAGATGTTGTGGAGGGGCACCTTTGTCATCTAGATATATACTTTTCTTGCAGCACCCCCCCCCCCCCCCCCCCCCCGCTCTCAACAGTTCAACCAAATTGTTGACAAGTAGACATGTGTAATAGACCCTGATGCTGGGAAAGATTGAAGGCAGAAGGAGAAGGGGATAACAGAGGATGAGATGGTTGGATGGTATCACCAACTCAATAGACACAAGTTTGAGCAAGCGCTGGGTGTTGGTGATGGACAGGGAAGCCTGGTCTGCTGCAGTCCATGTGGTCACAAAGAGTCAGCTATGAGTGAGCCACTGGACTGAACTGAGACGTGTTTTCAGATCTTCCCATTTTTCAAATATATACAATAAATATTTATTTTAATGTAAAGCCTTCACATTTTTATTACCTGGGAAATAAATTTCATTTAGGGAAAAAATGCCTTGGCCAAACTAAAACTAAAACATATCTCTGGGCTGGATCCAGCTGAGCGCTACCAGGTTGGGCCCCAACCTTCCCATGATCTTGCTTCTTCCTTGGAAAGAAAGAGCTCATGACTATGATGTTTGGGCTTCCCTGGTGGCTCAACTGGTAAAGAATCTTCCTGCAATGCGGGAGACCTGGGTTCAATCCCTGGGTTGGGAATATGCCCTGGAAAAGGGAAAGGCTACCCACTCCAGTATTCTGGCCTGGAGAATTCCATGGACTGTATAATCCATGGGGTTACAGAGTCAGACATGACTGAACGACTTAAAAAAAAAATTTTTTTTAATGACGTTTTAAGTTCATTAGTCCCAGAAACCTAATCAAGGCTTTACAGAGAACGTGAATTTTCTTCTTTTTTTAAAAAAACCTCCAAGTAGGACCCACATGTGTTCCTGGAGGGTGCATGGGCGCTCAGTCGCTCAGCTGTGTCTGACTCTGCAACTCAATGGCCTGTAGGTTCCTAGAGTTGTTTAGTCACTAAGTCATTTGGACTCTTTGAGACCCTGTGGACTGAAGCACACCAGCTTTCCTTGTCCTTCAGTGTCTGCTGGAGTTTGCTCAGACTCATGTTAGTTGAGTCAGTGATGCCATCCAACCATCTCATCTTGTGTTATTCCCTTCTCCTCCTGCCCTCAGTCTTCCCCAGCATCAGGGTCTTTTCCATTGAGTCCGCTCTTCACATCAGATGGCCAAAGTATTGGTGCTTCAGCTTCAGCATCCATCCTTCCAATGAATATTCAGTTTATTTCCTTTAGGATTAACGATTTGATCTCCTTGTTGTCCAAGGGACTCTTAAGAGTTTTCTTCAGCACCACAATTTGAAAGCATCAGTTCTTCAGTGCTCAGTCTTTATAGTCCAAATCTCACATCCATACTTGGCTACTGGAAAAACCCTAACTTTGACTAGATGGACCTTTGTCAACAAAGGGATGGCTCTGCTTTTTAAGACACTGTCTAGATTTGTTATAGATGGCGTGAGTCTGGGCAACTTTGGGGGCCCCCTTGCACTTCAAGCCTTCTCCTCTAGGTGTCACTGGAGCTCTCCTCTTGGGCTGGTAGTGGTCTTAAACCTCCTGCTCCCCTTCACTGTAAGGCTTTCCTGATGACCTGGTCCTGCCAAGTCAGCCAGCCATGGAGAAATAAAGATTACACACAGCCTTCCCTTGGCTAAAGATGCCAGGAACCATCAAAATCATACAGCAGCTTCATATAGCCACAGGCACCAAAAGATTGCCTCTCTGGAATCTCTTTCATCTGGTTTTGCTCGGTTGGAATGTAACATCTTTTCAACAGCTCCTTCTTTTCAGAGCTGCGTTATGGTAAAGCAGCTGAGGATGGCTTGTATTAACCCAAATGCACACTAACAGCCTGCCAGGAGAGGTGATGCCTTCATCCATAAGGACAGGTGCAGGAAAGGTGGTAAGACAAGGGCTTATTGGATTCACTGGCACAGTCATTCCTAATGCATCCAGTGGGACCAATCTGGGGCTGATCCCAAACTCCAAAATGCCTTCTTCCCTGGAAGAATCATGAGCCAAGAGGTACAGGTGTTCAGAGAATGCAAACAAACCTTCCTCTTGTATTTCTTTCAATTGTGAACACCTATTAGCAACTTGCCTTCCCACCGTTTCCCAACAGTGGGAACGTAACTGAGCACAGAGTCGGAAGATAGAAACGGAACCAGCCAACTGACTCTGATTTCTAAGTATCCATAGAAGCAATTGCATTGTATCTTCACTAGTAAGTAGTCAGTGGAAAATATATGAATGTATAAATAAATGACGTTTAAATTCTCCAAACTAACATTGAGAAATGGTGGAATTAATACTCCCCCTTTATTTTCCTTTCCTTTTTCCCCCTCTTCTTCTCCCCCGATACTTGTTAAGCATCTTCTATCACCTACCGATTAGGACACAGCTAACCTTTAGGAGGCACTCTCTTACCATCAAGTCCATTGCTTTGGTGTTGCTGTTTAGTTGCTCAGTTGTGTCCGACTCTTTGCGGCCCCATGGACTGCAGCCCCCCAGGCTCCTCTGTCCACTGGATTCTCCAGGCAAGAATACTGTAGTGGGTTGCCATGCCCTTCTCTCGGGGCTCTTCCAGAACCTCTCCTGCATCGACAGTCGGATTCACTGTCACTGAGCCACCTGGGAAGCCCTTCAAGTACATTATATATTGACAAAAAGAAGAACATACACCAGAAGACCCCAGCGACCACTTCTGAAGAGCCAAGAGCAAAAACGGGGGGTTGTGAGCAAAAACAGGGCACTCTGTATGCTCCCTGCACCCAACACCACCAAAAGGGCAGGACTTTGGATACCACTGTAGCTGACCCCATTTGAGGAATAAGCTAGCCCCTCCAGGTTCCAGCAAGCCAGAGACACTGTTACTTGTCCTCACTCCCCTCTGCTGCAGCAAGGGCCCCAGTAAAGACTTGCCTGAGAAAAAAAAAAAAATACACCATTTGAAAAATTAGAAATGATACTTGTGCTATTAGATATATATATAAAAAAATGCTGTTGCTGCTGATATTGTGGTCTTTCTTGTTCCTGGGGAGAGGGGATGTTGTGACCTTGTAGTGACCAGGAAATACTGCAAAATGGTGTGTAGTTTGGAGAGTTAAGAGGAGAGGTAATTGAGTCGAGAGTTGAGGCTGAGGTTGGGGGTAAACACTGTGAGAAACCTCTGGCTGTGAGCTTAGGTGTGGTGTGGCTAGATCCTAAGTGTGAATCGACATAAAGACTAGCAGACAATTCAAATTTGGGGAAGTTAATTTACCTTCTTGGGAATTTATAAAATGGGGATGATAATGCTTATCCCCATTGAGCTGCTAGAAATATAAATATTAGATATTATATATTACATAGTATATAATGTATCATACACCATATATATCATATTATATATTATAGATATAATTCAGATAGCTAAGGAAATAATGTACAGAGCCACAGCATGAAGCATGGTTCCTGGCTGGATTTTGCACTCTCGAGTGTATTAGAGCAAATTGTGGAGGTCTTTAATAAGTTTGGGCATTTTTCTGCTAGTCCATTTCGGTTCCCTGACCTTTATCTTCTTTCTCTTTTTTAAAACCTTTTTATTTTATATTGGAGTGTAGCCAATTAACAATGTTGTGATAATTTCAGATTGACAACAAAGGGAGTTAGCCATAGATATACATGTATCCATTCTGCTCCAAACTCACCTCCCATCCAGGGAGGTGAGTTTATCCAACGTCACATAACATTGAGCAGAGTTCCCTGTTCTAGACAGTAGGCCCTTGTTAGTTATCCATTTTAAATATAGCAGTGAGTACATGAGCATCCCAAACTCCCTAACTACCTTTTCTCCCCATTCTTCCCTCCTGGTAATTAACTTCTTTTGAAGATCCTCTCAGCAACTGACTGTTGCTGCTTCTGAGATCCTCACTTTCCTCATTTATCAGTTTTATTTCTTCTGCTAATATGGTCAGCTAGCCATTCTAAGGGGCTTCCCTGGTGGCTCAGAGAATCCACCTACCAAGGCAAGAGATACAGGTTTGATCCCTGAGCTCGTTAGATCCCCTGGAGAAGGAAGTGGCAACCCACTCCAGTATTCTCGCTTGGGAAATCCCATGGACAGAGGAGCCTGCTCGGCTACAGTCCATGGGGTTGCAAAAGAATCAGGCAGGACTTAGCGACTAAACAGCAACAACAATCCCTCCTAGCCCTTCCACTAAGGTCTAGGAAGCCTTTCCTCTGGTCGCCAGAAGGGTTTCCAGAAGGGGAAGCTGAGCCAGGACATAGCCAAATGCACAAGCCCCGAAGGTCACCTGAGTTCCTACTGGCCAGCTGGCTTTCTGGCCCCAGTAAGTGCTGGTTTCCTCCTGCTTTTTGACACAGTTTTCTCATTTCACAAAAGACATTGTGATTCGTATTCAACAAGAGCATTCTCTGGCAGCATCCGTGGGAAATTGGACTGTCAATTTATTTACATCCAGCCTGAGGACAGAACTACTGTGCCTGTGTAAAGCTATCACAACATGCATGAAATAGAGCGTGTGTGTATATATATACATATTGACCAGAGGTGATGTTTAGAGTGGAAATCCATTGCCCCATGGATTGGAAAAGTGACTAACAGTAGGATATAAAAATGCCACAGAAAGACTTGGTGTTATTGCTAAACGGAGGTCACTTTTTCAAATTCATGGTTGATAGTTTCCTCCAGAAATGCTCTGTTCTGTACGGATAATCACAGTGCCATCCATATGTGGACTTGCTGTGCCCGAACTTGACATGGTAACCTGGTCCTCACACCATAGAAAAATGCACCTCTTTGTTAAATCCCCTACATCTGGGAAAATGGGCCAGAGGCTGCGGGCGTATATCACAAAGGGAAATAGCAAAGGTCTCTGGTGGGCTAGCAACTGTGATGTCCTGGAGGGAAGACCCCTAGACTGCTGGTCAGAGGATATGGTTATTGATGGTTCAGAGATAATCTTATCTTCACCTTCTTTCAGCCCGCTCTTTAGGACTGTTTAGGATTATACTCTATTTCTATCTTTGTGTCATCTCTATCTATCTATATATCTACCTATCTAATTATCCATCCACAATCCATCCATCTACATATTCTATGTACTTTTTCTATCTAGTTTATAAATGTAAATGGCATATGTATGTCTATAGTATATGTGTAGCAAGAGAACATGATCAATATAATTATTCAGCTTGAGTTAGAGTCCCTTTAACATATGCTCATAGCATTCTACGTTCTAGGGTCACAGCACTTTCAAAATTACAATAAGCAATTGTTGTCTTTTTTCTTTTTTTGTATTTGGCTGTTCCAGGTCTTAGTTGTGGCAGATGCAGACTTTAGTTACAGCAGGCAAACTCTTAGTTGAGGCATGCAGGATCTAGCTCTCTAACCAGGGAATCGAACCCAGGTCCCCTGCATTGGGAGCACAGAGTCTTAACAACTGGACCACCAGGGAAGTCCCAATAAAGCAATTATTATCATAATTTCTCTACACCGGCTTACGTGAAGAGGGAGCTGTGTCCTCAGCCTGAGAACAATATAATGGAGTCTGGCACTTGGAAGGAATTTACTATATACTTTTGAATGAATGATTATTAAATCTTAGTCTTTCTTAAATCTCTGGGTGAATGAACCATATGTTTTGACTTGTTTTGTTGTGACTAATGGACACTGACATCTCTACTGGTCTATTGTGACCCTGGACTAAATAATATGGTTCAATAATATCCCAATGGCTTATATTACTAATTATTCTTACCTCATTTGAGTTTTTACAACTGTCTCACAAAATGAGATTATGAGCCCCATTTTATAATTGTAACTCTTGAGGCCTCCTGGAATTTGGTTCTGGTGAGTGTTTCTCATGTGTAGAGTTATCTAAACTTGAAGCAGGAGTCTCGATTTTGTCCAGGATTCTCTAATCTGAAGTTTATGTGGTCTGTAGCTTCTCCAGGGGCTCTTTCCTGCCCAGGGATCTAACAGAGGTCTCCTGCATTGCAGGCAGATGCTTTCCCACTGAGCCACCAGGGAAGCCCAGAGACAGAAGCTCCACAGTTATGGTTCACAGGCTGCAGTGAATAAAGGAATGAACCCTAACAAGAACACATCCTGTTACTGAATTCAGGTTACAGCTGGTCCTACCTAATTAATTCAGTTCAGAAACCAAGGGAATGATTACTAAGGCTCCTCTTTTGGGGTAATCAAAGTGATTTCTAATGTCATTGCACTTAGATTTAAACTGTAAGATTTGCACATATATTTGTCTACATAATTATCATTGTTTAAAAAAATTCAACCTTTTATTGTATGAGATTGAGTCGCATGAGAATTAAGATGAGCTATATCTACACGTTTGTGGATCACAACAAACTGTGGAAAATTCTTAAAGGGATGGGAATATCAGACCACTTTACCTGCTTCTTGATGAAAGTGAAATAGGAGAGTGAAAAAACTGCCTTAAAACTCAAAATTTAAAAAAATAAGATCATGGCATCCAGTCCCATCACTTCATGGCAAATAGATGGGGAAACAATGGAAACAGTGACAGACTGTATTTTCTTGGGCCCCAAAATCACTGCAGATGGTGACTGCAGCCATGAAATTAAAAGACATTCGTTCCTTGGAAGAAAAGCAATGACAAACCTTGACTGCATATGACAAACCTCGAAAGCAGAGACATTACTTTGCCGACAAAGATTACTCTAGTCAAAGCCATAGTTTTTCCAGTAGTCATGTATGGATGTGAGAGTTGGACCATAAAGAAAGTTGAGCACTGAAGAACTGATGCTTTTGAACTGTGGTGTTGGAATAGACTCTTGAGACTCTCTTGGACTGCAAGATCCAACCAGTCAATCCTAAAGGAAATTAATCCTGAATATTCATTGAAAAGACTGATGCTGAAGCTGAAGCTCCAGTACTTTGGCCACCCAGTTTGAAGAACTGACTCATTGGAAAAGACCCTGATGCTGGGGCAGATTGAAGGCAGGAGGAGAAGTGGGTGACAGAGGATGAAATGGTTGAATGGCATCACCGACTCGATGGACATGAGTTTGAGCAAGCTCTGGAAGTTGGTGATGGACAGGGAAGCCTGGAGTGCTGCAGTCCATGGAGTCACAAAGAGTCAGACATGGCTGAGTGACTGAACTGAACTAAATTGATCTCTACA
Organism: Tragelaphus eurycerus; assembly: GCA_935064755.1. Taxonomy (NCBI): domain Eukaryota; kingdom Metazoa; phylum Chordata; class Mammalia; order Artiodactyla; family Bovidae; genus Tragelaphus; species Tragelaphus eurycerus. The sequence continues at coordinate 2,295,743 of CAKXYN010000075.1, read as the reverse complement.
AGTGCTTTGTGGACTGGGGTTTGTCTACACAATCAGCAATGGTTTGTCCTGAAAAATCAGAATATTTCTTCCATTTGATAAGAGACTGTGGTCCTTGATATCATTAATTGCTATATATTTTATAAACAAATTTATGCAAGAGACTGGTAATATAAGTGCAAAGCCCTTAAGTCGTATATAGAAAATACAAAGGGGGATGCTGTCTCTGGGATGGCACAGAGTCGGACACGACTGAAGCAAATTAGCAGCAGCAGCAGAAGAGTAGATCCACTGTGTAATTTGGTATGAAAATTACTTCTGAAATTTCCAGATGTATACACTGCCCAATACTAAAAAGGATGGCTAAAAAGATTGGAATTTTCAGAGGAAATATTTGCCATTTAATCCATGAATTTGACCCCTTTAACCAGATCAAATATGTAGAAAGATCCAAGTCACTACAAATGATCCGCTTTAATTCGTTTTATGGCTGATTGATACTCCACTCTATTATGTACCACATTCATAACTAGTGTATAGCCCAGGAAGCTCAGCTCAGTGCTCTGTGATGACCTACAGTGTCTGAAAGTGGAAGTGAAAGTGAAGCTGCTCAGTCATGTCTGACTCTTAGCGATCCCATGGACTGTAGCCCACCAGGCTCCTCCATCCACGGGATGTTCCAGGCAAGAGTACTGGAATGGGGTGCCATTGCCTTCTCTATTGTCTTTGGCTAGAGAAAGGTAAAGAAAAGGGTAAGAAATGATATTTACACATGGTTATCTCAACTTGTTCAAATACTGAGATGGACACATTTTAAGAGCATCATTTCAGTATTGAGGTCTGATTATCTCTTGAGTGGAAGATGAACACCCAGACCTTTACCACTGTACTTGAGCTTAGGAGTTTCTCATCTCCTTGGAGGTTTTTCCTCTATGAGCTCCACTTCTGTCATCCATCCTATTTAATCCTAAGTCTGTTTTTAAAGCAACCACGTTTGGCACTAGAATCAACACAACACATACATTTTAATCTAGATATTAATTCAATTCTAACACTAATGAATGTGGGAGAACACTGCAATGCCAAACCCACATATTTGATTAGTTAGTAGAAGCTACCAGAGAGTCTCGCAGCTAAAAGAAGATTTACAACTACCTTTAGGAATTTTTCCACTTTCTATCTGAGTCTTTCTCCTCATGGAAAATCAAATGTGTCTGAGCACATAATATTCCATTGCATATATGTATCACACCTTCTTTATCCATAGCTCCTGTATAGCACAGGGAGCTGAGCTCAGGGCTCTGTGACACCTAGAAGAAGGGGATGGTGAGGAGGGTGGGAGGGAGGCTCAAGTGGGAGGGGATATATGTATACATAGAGCTGCTTCACAATGTTGTACAGCAAAAACTAACATAACACGGTAAAGCAATTATACTCCAACCAAAAAAAAAAAATGAATTAAAATAAATAAAAGAATGTAGAAAGAGGTCAAAGTAGAAGGAGGGCTGATAAGGATAAAATCATGTTATGGACTCCACCCCATTTCTTGTAGACAGTCTTAATGGAAACCCAATCCCAATGACCTATGGATCCCAGATTTTACACTCACTTAACAGACTATCCCCATGGTTTTACTTATACTGCTCTTCCCCACTTGAGGCAGGGAAAGGGAAATAGCATGGAGTTCACAGCATGGTTTTATCCTTATCACCTTACTGATGGTGAATTAGAGGCCCAGTTGGGTTGAGAGCAATTCTCCAGGTAAAGGGTACATATGTGCTTCCTGTAGCCCAGGGATGAGTGGCTTGTGCAAAAGGGAGATGTAAAGAACCATCTCAGGTTGCATCCAGCTGAGATATCTGGAATGTAAAAAAAAATGGATGTTTGCTCCTTGGAAGAAAAGCTTTGACAAACTAATACAGTGTATTAAAAATCAGAGACATCACTTTGCCAACAAAGGTCTGTATGGTCAAAGCTATGGTTTTCCAGTAATCATGTATGGATGTGAGAGTTGGACCATAAAGAAGGCTGAGTGCTGAAGAATTGATGCTTTTGAGTTGTGGTGCTAGAGAAGGGTCTTGAACTGCAAGGAGATCAAACCAGTCAATCTTAAAGGAAATAAACACTGACTATTTACTGGAAGGATTGATACTGAAGCTCAAGCTCCAATTCTTTGACCAGCTAATGTGAAAAGACCCTGATGCGAGAAGACTCTGATGCTGGGAAAGATTGATGGCAGGAAGAGGAGGGGGCAACAGAGGATGGGATGGTTGGATGGCCTCAATGACGCTATGGATGTTAGTTTGAGCAAACTTTGGGAGATAGTGAAAGACAGGGAAGCCTGACATGCTGCAGTCCATGGTTTTGCCAAGAGTCAGACACAACCTATTGAGTAAACAATAGAAACCTTGTCTGTGGGGTTTTAGCAGCACGCTCCTATCTCCTGCTACCTGCTGGTGCATCTTGAACTTGTAAGTGTCTCTCACTGATATCACATCCCTTTTCTTCTGCCGTCAACAGGCTGTAACCTAAACACTCCCCCTTATGTAGTTACAGGAGGTTGGAGGCAGGAAGGAAGAAGATAGGACTGATTGGGAAGAATTCCATTAAAAAATAAAACATCTCTCCCCGTTTGAAGTGAACAAAACCTGCTAACATGTAACCTGCTTGCTGGATTCTCCAGCTGTTCCCTCCTGAGCAGTTGGGTATCAAAGCCGCATGGCCCGACAGGAGGACTGTTTGCTCTGATGCCGGAGCAATTATAGCCTGATGGCGCTCAGCTCTGTTACTGGTTTTATTACTCTTATTATTACTTCTCTGCTCAGGATTCTGAAGGCCTCTCTGCACAAACTTGAACCTTGGGGAATCCCAAAGCCACAGGCACACTGTTTGCAGTCACTGCTCAGCAGCTCTTGGATTGATGTGGTTTTAGCATCTTTCCTTTATCTGGTAAGCAGAACCAGCGATGTTTAGACTTCCACTCACAGGAAAGAGAGGATTCCCTGCAGAAAACATTGGTTTTTACTCTAGGCAGCAAACAAAATAGAGGAGAGCAGCTTCTTCATTTTCATCTAAAAAGATCTCCAAGTGTCAAGATCTCCCTGCCAACTCTGGGCCAAGAGGCATATTCAAGGCCACACTGTTTGGGACCTAGACTTGCGGTTTGGGACAGTGCATCCTGTTGATGCTTCTGTTGTCGTTGTTCAGTTGCTAAGCCCTGTTCAATTCTCTGCAACCCCGTGGACTGCAGCACACCAGGCTCCTCTGTCCTCTGCTCCATTCGGGCGTTTGCTCAAATTCATGGCTATTGAGTTGGTGATGCTATCTAACCACCTACTGTGCCACCTTCTTCTCCTTTTGCCTTCAATCTTTCCCAGCATCAGGGTTTTTTTCCAATAAGTTGGCTCTTCATATCTAGAGCCCAACATATTGGGGCTTCAGCATCGGTCCTTCCAATGAATATTCAGGGTTAAATTCTTTAGAACTGAGTGGTTTGATCTCCTTGCAGTCCAACGGTCTTTGCACACAGGTAAAAATAATTTTCTTAAATAAATTTATCAAACAAATCTCTCCTTGCATTCTCATTATGTGCATGTTTTAAAACACAACATTTGTACAAATCAACTTTTCAAATCTATTTGCAGCTGGGTGGGTGTCATTTGGTAAAAAACAGCAAAACTCTAGAAGATGAAAACAAAATCTTATTTTCCCCCCTTAAGTTAATTTTATTAATCAGTTCAGTTCAGTTCAGTTCAGTCACTCAGTCATGTCTGACTCTTTGCGATCCCAAAAATCGCAGCACGTCAGGCCTCCCTGTCCATCACCAACTCCCAGAGTTCACCCAAACTCATGTGCATCGAGTTGGTGATGCCATCCAGCCATCTCATCCTCTGTTGTCCCCTTCTCCTCCTGCCCCCAATCCCTTCCAGCATCGGTCTTTTTTAATGAGTCAACTCTTCGCATGAAATGGCCAAAGTATTGGAGTTTCAGCTTCAGTATCAGTCCTTCCAATGAACACCCAGGACTGGTCTCCTTTAGGATGGCTGGTTGGATCTCCTTGCAGTCCAAGGGACTCTCAAGAGTCTTCTCCAACACCACAGTTCAAAAGCATCAATTCTTCTGTGCTCATCTTTCTTACAGTCCAACTCTCACATTCATACATGACCACTGGAAAAACCATAGCCTTGACTAGGCGGACATTTGTTGGCAAAGTAATAACTCTGCTTTTTAATATGCTATCTAGGTTGGTCATAACTTTCCTTCCAAGGAGTAAGTGTCTTTTAATTTCATGGCTGCAATCACCATCTACAGTGATTTTGGAGCCCCCCAAAATAAAGTCTGACACTGTTTCCACTGTTTTCCCATCTTTTTCCCATTAATGCTATCAATAAAATTTTCTTATTGATTTTTTGGTTAAAACATTCTAAAATTAACCATTATTTCTTAATTTACTTATTGACTCAATATGAAAGTTTTGTACATCAATCTCACTGCTTTTAAATCCTGAATGATGATTTTTCTCTGCATTTGGTCAGGCTTCATTTGCTGAACTGAATATAAAATTGCTATATTACATTTGGTCAGATGGTATCTTTTGGATCATAATATGAACTTCTAGCCACACATAAATCTTCAGGCCCTAATGGATATTAGCCCCTCTTCCTGTTTGTATTGGTTTTCTCCCTATTCTGTCTCTCTCTGAAGCATTCAATCAAGCAAAACTTGAAGGGGAATAATAAAAAAATATCAAATAAAGAATGCTGGTAACTAGAATTGCTCAGAACTTGAGTGTTACAGGGGCCAAGCAGATAACATAAATGCACAGGGCTAGGAAAGTGTGAAACTGTGTGTTTAGCTGCTTACGTTGCTTCTCTTGTTTTGTTAGATTACTTTAAAATGCTGTACTGGGACTTCCTTGGTGGTCCAGGGGCTAAGCCTCCACACTCCCAGTTCAGGGGGCCTGGGTCCATTCCCTCGTGGTGGTACTAGATCCCACATGCCAAAACTAAAACACTGTGCATGCCACATCTAAGACCTGGTGCAGCCAAGTGAATAAATACATAGTTAAATAAATATAAAGAACAACAAAAATGCTGTACAAGGACATGCAAAGTCTGACCTTAGACAGAGCAGTTATTTTCCCTCTGAACATCCAAAATGTTTCTCATTTTACTGAAAGTTGTACTTTTCTAGTAGGCGATCAGATCCTTGAAGGTTGACATCTTCTCTGAACTCCTTTGATGATGTTCTGAATGCCTAACCCTGCCCCCTAAAATTATACATTGCACCACACTCTGCTGCAGATGTCAAGATGGAGGTGGTCTTTTGGAGGTGACAGGCACATAAGTCATGGTTGAGTGTTGGCATGCTGCTTCTTTCTTCCCAGCATAGTAACATGTACATGTAGTGAGAGCTAAATAAATTTCCATTTATGTGTGTGTGTGAGTGGTGTCAATGCTAATTGTTTACTGGTGATGAATGCTGACCCAGCCCAGTTGTCAACCTTCAGAAAAACCTGTAATTCTTCATGAAGTCAAGGACATCTCCTAAAAGATCCCTCCACAGAAATCTGCATTCAAATTGAGGGTAATAATCAACCATCCCTGCGTTTCTATTGTTCAGTGAAACCCAGTTAGAAACCCCTTTGCTGGAACAAGCAGCTGGTCCCCAAATAAACTGTGGTCTGGGGTTCTGGAAGACAGAGTTAAGAATGGTGATGGTGCCAAGGTCTCATCAGGGTGTAGGGCTCCCTAAGAAGCCATTCTTGTCCCCCAGACTGTCACACTTTTTTTTTTTTTTATTTTACAAATGGAAGGTTTGTGGCAACCCTGTGTTGAATAAGTCAGTTAGTGGCATTTTCTTCCCCATAACATTTACTCACTTTGTGTGTCTGTGTTACATTTTGGCCACTCTCAAAATATTCTACACTTTTTCATTATTGTATTCGTTATGTCTACAATCAGAGATATTGGATATTACTATAGCAGAAAGATTGTGACTCACTATAGGATCAGACGATGGTAAGCATTTTATTTTAGCATGCTGCTGCTGCTGCTGCTAAGTCGCTTCAGTTGTGTCCGACTCTGTGCCCCGTTATTTTAGCATAAAGTATTCTTTATTTCGGAGAAGACAATGGCATCCCACTCCAGTACTTCTGCCTGGAAAATCCCATGGGTGGAGGAGCCTGGAAGGCTGCAGTCCATGGGGTCGCTGAGGGTAGGACACGACTGAGCGACTTCACTTTCACTTTTCACTTTCATGCATTGGAGAAGGAGGTGGCAACCCACTCCAGTGTTCTTGCCTGGAGAATCCCAGGGACGGGGGAGCCTGGTGGGCTGGCATCTATGGGGTCACACAGAGTCAGACACGACTGAAGTGACTTAGTAGTAGTAGTAGTAGTATTCTTTATTAAGGTATACACATTGGTCTTATTTTTTTAGACATAATTCTATTGCACACTGTTGGGGCTGAGGGAAGACCACCCCAAAATATGACTCAATGACATATTGATTATCTTGAATAAAATTCACCTTAGAAATGGCCTGTGCAGGGGAAAATATATTGAAAAAAGCACTTGGGTACTCCCCTGGTAGTCCAGCGGGGAAGACTCCATGCCTCTATGGCAGGGGCTCAGGTTCAACACCTAGTCTGGAAACTAAGCCCTCACATGCTTCATGGTAAGTGTTCTTTGTGATCAAAAACAGAAAGCCATTAGTTAAGAAATTACATATACTCCTCCCCACCATCACTCCCCTTCTTTCTTCCCATTTCCCTCCCACCCTCATTGATCCTTTCCTTTGTCCATTTTCCCCTGCAAAATAAACACAAAACCTCATATTCTTATCTTTTTCCATAAAACAGAAAATAAACCTACCATATGAACCATGTGGAGGTATTGTCCCTATAGCAGGAGGACAGAAAGGATCCTTATTGCCAGAGATAGGGAATTTATACCCCAACACACAAATCCCTTTATTTTCTTCAGTTCAGTCGCTCAATCATGTCCGACTCTTTGCGACCCCATGAATCGCAGCATGCCAGGCCTCCCTGTCCATTACCAACTCCCAGAGTTTACCCAAACTCATGTCCATAGAGTCACTGATGCCATCCAGCCATCTCATCCTCTGTCATCCCCTTCTCCTCCTGCCCCCAATCCCTCCCAGCATCAGAGTCTTCTCCAATGAGTCAACTCTTTGCATGAGGTGGCCAAAGTATTGGAGCTTCAGCTTCAGCATCAGTCCTTTCAATGAACACCCAGGACTGATCCCCTTTAGGATGGACTGGTTGGATCTCCTTGCAGTCCAAGGGACTCTCAAGAGTCTTCGCCAGCACCACAGTTTTTCTTACGTCTTCACGAATAATTGTTTATTTGTCTAAAAACAATATATACAAATACCCTGGTCTGGTCACTTTTAGGGGTTCCATTTTTTTTCTCCTATTAATCTATCTTGTATCAGTTTAATCATTAGACCTGCCAGAAGAATTCCAGAACATTAAGGAAGAAATTCCTTCTAACCCAAAACATTTGATAGACTAGAGCACACACTAATATTCATTTTATTCTGGTGTCTGGAACTGGACTTGACATACCTCTAGGGTGTCTCTGTATACCAATAATATGATTCTTCTCCCTCAGCTCATCCAAAACTTTACTTATCTGGGTGGTTAAAAGCTCTAGCTTCTCTTGAACGCCTGCCCCCAGTACTTTGCCTCATTGTGTTTTATCCACATCAAATCGACCAGGTTAAAATGGAAGAAAATAAAGAAGAAAGTGAAATCTGATCATAGATGAGTGGCATTTATATATGCATATATATATGCTTTTTAAAACTGAAGTACTAGTTTATTCCCAGTGTTGTGTTTGTTTCAGGTATGCAGCAATGTGAATCCTTGTATATACATATGTGCACACTGGAGAAGGAAATGGCAACCCACTCCAGTCTTCTTGCCTGGAGAATCCCATGGACAGAGGAGCCGGAGGGCTATATAGTGCATGAGGTCATACAGAGTCGGACAGGACTGAAGCAACTTAGCACACATCCATATGTATCATTGTTTTTCAAATTCTTTTCCCATATAGATTATTATGAGATATTGAGTATAGTTTATGCTGTACTTACCTATACAATAGGTCCTGATGGTTATCTATTTTATATATAGTAGTGCTTATATGTTAACTCAAACACCTAATTCATTCCTTTCTCCTTTTTCTGCTATGTTAACCATGAGTTTGTATCTTGTGTCTGTGAGTCTATTTCACTTCTGTAAATAAGTTCATTTGTATCGTTTTTAAAATCTCACATATAAGTGATATCGCATGATTTTTGTCTTTCTCTTTCTGCCTCATTTCATTTAGCCTGATAGTTTCTAGATCTATTTGTGTCACTATAAATGGCGTTATTTCATTCTTTTTAAAGGCTGAGTAATATTCCATTAGATGTGTGTGCATATATATATATATATATATATATAGAGAGAGAGAGAGAGAGAGAGAGAGAGTTGCCTCCACGGCAATACAATAGCCTTGACTATTGTAAATAGTGCTTCCATGAACTCTGGGGTGCAGGTGTCTTTTTGAATTAGAGTTTTCTCCAGATATATGCCTAGGAATGGGATTCGTGGATCATGTGGTGACCCTCTTTTTAGCTTTTTAAGGACATACATGTGTTTGTATGTTTCATATGTGTGTGTGTGTATCTCATCTGTATAAATAGCTATGCTCATATATATGATAGTGCATGTGATAAAAGTACCCAAAATTCACATTTATGGAGCATCTACTCTGTGCATCTGCATGGTACATGTGCACATTTTATTTCATTCAGTAGTCATAGAAACATTTGAGTGATAGATAATATTTTCCCATTTTAAGAAAAAAGGCCTTGATTTCAGACAGGTTATATAAATTGAATAGCCACTGGGATATGAAATGGCAGTGTTGAGATTCAGAGCCTACAGAACTGACTCCAAAAATATTATTTTGCACCATTCAAAGCAGAGGCCTTGTTGGGGCCTATTCTGGAGCAGTACGACTCAAACTGTCTGGTTCTTGAACTATTGATTCATCTGTTACTACAAAGATATAAGTAGCTTGTACCAGAACTATAAATAAACACAATCACATGCTCCTTCCTTGGAAAAAAAATCAGATTAACTAAACGTGTGCTTCATCACACGATTGATTTATATTCAGGCTCAGGTCTTCTATTTCTTTAAGTGTTCACAAACATTTCACAGGCAAACACTAATCTGAGGATCATGTTTTGAGAAGCACTGGCTTCAGCACTGTTATGGTGCTCTCACCCTCCCAAGGCATGCCCCGTCCAGAGTGTCTGGTGAAGGCCTGTCTGGTGGGTCCCTCTCCTGGCAGAAGTCATATGGGAAAGTTGGGGTATTCAGCTTCATGTCAATGTTGTTCCACCTTTTGAAAATAGTTTTTGTTTATGTCCCATCCCTCTCATCAGACAAGGAGACCCCTCCTGGGTGCACTTGGATGGACTGGAGTGAAATCTAGAGGCATAGATAAAGATTAGGGTTGATATTCCACTGGGTGCACCAGTAGTGAATTAAAATACATTCACTTCCACACATTAATAGCTGCTGCTAATGCCCTACAGGGGAACCCCCATCCATCCCTTCACTATACTGTTCTCCCTCACTCTTCTTCCGTATTCCTCCAGGACCACATCAAGGTTCAGGAGCTATAGGATCTGGCCAAGCAGAACCCTGCTCCATTGCTATGACCAGCACTTGTTCTAATTTGTTGTCACTGCTGTTCAGTTGCTAAGTTGTGTCCAACTCTTTGGGACCTCATGGACTGCAGCCTGCCAGGCTTCCCTGTCCTTCACTGTCTCCCAGAACTTGCTTAAATTCATGTCCATTGAGTTGGTTATGCTATCTCACCATCTCATCCTCTGTTGCCCTCTTCTGCTCCTGCCCTCAATCTTTCCCAGCATCAGGGTCTTTTCCATTGAGTCAGCTCTTCGCAACAGGTGGCCAAAGTATTGGAACTTCAGCTTCAGCATCTGTCCTTCCAATGAATATTCAGGGTTTATTTCCTTTAGGATGGACTGGTTGGATCTCCTTGCAGTCCAAGGGGCTCTCAAGAGTCTTGTCCAACACCACAATTCAAAAGCATCAATTCTTTGGTGCTCAGCCTTCTCTATAGTCCAACTCTCACTGGAAAAACCATAGTAGTTCTAATTGGTCATTGTCTTTCCCAGATGAATTTCTCAAAATGTTATATAAAACTCATAGGCAGTGGCAGAGTACCTTCTCTCCCCCTACCCACCCCCCAATCTGTGACACTAGAAGGAAAGTTCAAAACTAGGTCTGAGAGTCGCCCTAGGGACCCAGAGCTAGAGAGATTGCTCCGGCTAGCCATCTTAAGGTAGGCTATGAAGGCTTCAGGAACCAAGGGCAGAGCTAAGGGATCCAAGTGCCAGGGAAGATGAGTGACAGGGACAGTGGGTGGGAATAGAGAAGGAAGGTGACAGCCCAGTTGTTTAAGATTGGGCTTGTGCGTGTGCCCGCTGCCATTCTGGTTGAGTCTTTTCATTTCTTGAGGTGATGAGGAACTTGGAAAGGTGCGATTTATGGCGGCACATAACCTGTAAGAAAAGATGAACTCCAAATCTCCAAAGGCTATTATTAAACAGGTCTGTGATGTTTAAAGCCATATGTATTGACAGAGACATTTGATTAGTGTCAGGGGAACATTTATTGTAACCCAGTTTCTACGAGCACTTAGCTGTATAACCTTGTATAAGGCATTGTCAGTTTATGCATCTATAAAACGGAAAGTTAAGCTCGGTAACGTTCCTGCCTCTGCTCAAATTGTAGGCTGTCTAAAATACAGTATCTGATTCATATTTACTCTCACGTGTATGGTCCAGAAAGACATAGAAAGGCAATCACAAAGGACTTAGCTGTCTACTGTGTCATTCATGGCTTAAGCACAAATTCACCAATAAAAGACCCAGGGAAGGTCCAGCCTAGAAATAAAGGACGCATTTGAAATACAGCCCACACCTTCAGCCCTGCTGTTTCCATGAATATAGGGCCTTTTTGCAGTTACTACGGAAACAATTGTCAGTAATGGATTAGGAAGCCTGGGCTGAAAGAATGGATACAGAGGGGCTTTATACACAGGAACCCATCAAATAGAGCCTGGCAGAGACACCAACATGCTTCGTGATTGATTTGGTCCTCAGTGTGAAAGCATTAGAGTCCATTTGATGGGGTCGATAAACAAGGAACCCAAGGAACCTATCCACCAACTCTCTCGCTTTCTCCTCTTCCACCTATTAGATTTCATGGATCCGCATGGCTGGATTGGCTTGGTTTTAACTTCTCTGCTGGGTGTATGTCAGGACAAAGGTTGTACACACTTAATTCAGCTCAGAGCCTCTCCAAACTCTTTTAAAGCTCTCAGAGTCACTGTCTATCGACTCACGCTGGTAGTTCCCAAAGATTCTGAGACTGTTTCTGGGGACAATACCAAGGGAGTAGATTTCTTGTTGCTATAGCTTTACTAGACCTTAAGATGTTTAACCCCCAAATGAAAACAAGCACAGGCTCAGTGACCCAAAGGGGTTAAAGAGAATCTAGAGGATACTGGTGGCTCAGAGAGTAAGTGATCTGCCTGTAGTGCAGGAGATCTAGGCTTGATCCCTGGGTTAGGACTATGCCCTGGAGAAGGGAAGGGCTACCCACTCCAGTATTCTTGCCTGGAGAATTCCATGGACAGAGGAGCCTGGCTGGCTACAGTCCATGGGGTCGCAAAATCAGACATGACTGAGCAACTAACACTTTCACCTTCAGAGGATACTAGGTAATACATGTGAAGGAAGAAACAGATACTCAAGATAAGTCAGTATGCCTAACCAGCTTTATTCTTTGCCTTTTGTCCTTTTGAAATATTTAAATTCAAATATTTAATTTAATTTTAATTTAACTAATGATTTATTAGAATGAATTTTAAATTTAATTTTACTTATAAATTTTAAACCACATATTATATAAAATAACATATTCATTCAGATGTAGTGCTCTTTTCAAGCTTACATGCATTGCTTAAGGAAATATGAGCGAAAAAGCAATTACTATTTTTCATGACTAAAAATAAGGAAAATCAAACAAAGAAAAATAAATAAAGTGGGTACTGTCATCATTATGCATTTCTAACTACTTTGAACATTTTAGGACATATGAATCATTTGCAATTTTTTAAATAAAATTACAAATTAGGATTGCAAGATACACTGCACTGTAGCCAACTTTAGTTTTTAATATTCTATTGAATGAAATAATGGCTTTTGCAGCATTATAGATGGACCTGGAGATGATCATACTAAGTGAAGTAAGTCAGACAAAGACAAACATCATACTATTATTATGGGTGGATCTAAACAATGATACAAATGAATTTATTTACAAAAAAGAAATCAGTTCAGAGACTTAGAAAACAAACTTGTGATTATGAAATGGGAAATACAGAGGAAGGGGAATAAATTAGGAGTTTGGGATTAACATACACATGCTGTTATTTGTAAAATAATCAACAAGTACCTACTATACAACACAGGGAATACTACCAAATACTCTGTAATAACCAAATGGGAAAAGACTTTGGAAAAGAATAGATATAGTATACACATAACTAAATCACTTTGCTGGACATCTGAAACTAATACAACATTGTAAATCAGCTATCAGTTCAGTTCAGTTCAGTCACTTAGTCGTGTATGACTCTTTGCAACCCCATGGACTGTAGCACACCAGGCCTCCTTGTCCATCACCAACTCCCAGAATTTATTCAAACTCATGTGCATTGAATCTGTGATGCCATCCAACAATCTCATTCTCTGTTGTCCCTTTCTCCTCACACCCTCAATCTTTCCTGCCATCTTTTTAAATGAGTCAGCTCTTCTCATCAGGTGGCCAATGTGTTGAAGTTTCAGCTTCAGCATCAGTGCTTCCAATGAATATTCATGACTGATTTCCTTTAGGATGGACTGGTTTGATCTCCTTGCAGTTCAAGAGGCTCTCAAGAATCTTCTCCAACACCACAGTTCAAAAGCATCAGTTCCTCGGAACTCAGCTTTCTTTATAGTCCAACTCTTACATCCATACATGACTACTGGAAAAACCATAGCCTTGACTAGATGGACCTTCGCTGGCAAAGTAATGTCTCTGCTTTTTAATATGCTGTCTAGGTTGGTCATAATTTTTCTTCCAAGGAGCAAGCATCTTTTAATTTCATGGCTGCAGTCACCATTTGCAGTGATTTTTTGCAAAGTCACTTCAGTCGTGTTTGACTCTGTGCGACCCCATAAACGGCAGCCCACCAGGCTTCCCCCATCCCTGGGATTCTCCAGGCAAGAACACTGGAGTGGGTTGCCATTTCCTTCTCCAATGCATGAAAGTGATAAGTGAAAGTGAAGTCGCTTAGTCATGTCTGACTCTTAGTGACCCCATGGACTGCAGCCTACCAGGCTCCTCGGCCCATGGGATTTTCCAGGCAAGAGTGCTCGAGTTGGCTGCTATTGCCTTCTCCGCAGTGATTTTGGAGCCCACCAAAATAAAGTCTGTCACTGTTTCCATTGTTTCCCCATCTATTTGCCATGAAGCGATGGGACCAGATGCCATAATCTTGTTTTCTGAATGTTGAGTTTCAAGCCAGTTTTTTCACTCTTCTCTTTCACTTTTATCAAGAAGCTATTTAATTCTTCACTTTCTGCCATAAGGGTGGTGCTGTCTATGTATCTGAGGTTATTGATATTTCTCCCAGCAATCTTGATTCCAGGTTGTGCTTCATCCAGCCCAGTGTTTCTCATGATATACTCTGCACATAAGTTAAATAAGCAGGGTGACAATATACAGTGTTGACGTACTCATTTCCTGATTTGGAAGCAGTCTGTTGTTCCAATCAGCTATAGTCAAAAATAAAATAAAAATTTTTTAAAGAAGGAAATTTAAACATTCCAGAGATGCTTAAACTAAATTGTGAAATTATCCCCATGAAATTGCCTATTCAAAACACATGATGTTAATATTCCATGATATGAATATACACAAGCTTATTTGACTAGTGATATATACTGCTTGTTTAGGAATTTCTTACTGTTTGTCTTATGACTATTTTCTTAATATTGATTTCTGGAATTTGAATTAACTCCAAGAGCTTAAGCATTCTTAAGGATGCATTTTCAAATTGTCCTTTGGAAATACTGCAACTATATGCACTTCCACTGGTAACTAGCAATAACATTGCCAATTTATAGATCTGTACCAGCAAATCAGTACACTTTTGCGATCAAGGCTAAACCTGAATTGAAAACCAAATCATGATATGTTATAGTATAGTATAGTAATTTGCATTTTGTACCAAGAGAGCTAATTTTTCCCTTTATTAAAATCATGTTTCTTTTGTAATATTTTATTTTTGGCAATTTACATATTTTTATATTTTATTTGTTCAATCACTAATATTTTCCTTTATGGTTTCTTCTTTGCAAATACATATTAAAAGACCTTCTCCTGATCTGGAGATGATAAACATAAAATCTGTATTTTTTTCTGTATTGTTATTTGATTTTTAAATATTTAACCTTTTAATCAAAATAAAAGTTTTTATATTTGTGGGAAAAGTTTTGCCTGAAATATTAATCAGTTGTCTTTGTTTTAGCTCCATATAGTACATTTTCTTTTGACTTGAAAAGCTTCTTATCTTGTGCAAATTTTCACATATTCCAAGGTTTGGGGATTTTCCGTATTCTTCCCTTGATCTACTGCCCTATTCTGCATTAATATCAGAACAGTAAATTATTATAAATATGTAAGATCTTTTGCCTATCTGTAAAGGAAAATGCTCATTATTATTTTCACTCTTTATTCCAAAATGATTCTTGGATATTTTTGCCATGTATTCTTCTAAAGGGGAATTAGTTTGCCAAGTCTGAAAATCCCCATTGCTATTTTGATTTTCTATGCTTTTATAGACTAATATGAGGAGAATTGATATTGCATGCTACTGGGCCCTGCTTTCCCAGAATTCAGTATGTTCCTTCATTTCTTTATTAATTTTTTCATTTTATCTGTTGGTAAATTCCTGAGATTTATCATATAATCCTTAGAGTCTTTATTATTAATTCCATTCCTAGATATTTTATAGTTGTGTTGCTATTGTGATGGAATTTTTATTATACTTAATAATTTATTTTGCTGGTTCATAGAAAGAAAATTGATTTTTGTATATTTAATTTGTTGCCTGTCTACTTACTCATTTCGTGCCTTCTATCTAATAGATTTTCTGTTTCAGTTGATTCCTTTAGTTTGCTTTAGTACCTAATCAGTCTTCAAATAATGATAACGTGCTTCCTTTCTTTCTAATACGTATGATTCAATTTTTTCTCATCTTACTGAATTGTTTGTAACTTGTTGAATATTGGTAAATAATAGTAGTGAGAGTTTGCAATAGTTTTAAGGACTGTGTATGCCAAGTATAATTTTGACTATTGGTTTCATGTAAGAAAGACTTCCCTGGTGGCTTAGATGGTAAAGCGTCTGTCTACAATGTGGGAGACCCGGGTTCGAGCCCTGGCTTGGGAAGATCCCCTGGAGAAGGAAATGGCAATCCACTCCAGTACTATTGCCTGGAAAATCCCATGAATAGAGGAGCCTGGTAGGCTATAGTCTGTGGGGTCCCAAAAAGTTGGACATGATTGAGCAACTACACTTTCATGTAAGAATTTGCTGTTATTGTTGATAATAATAAATACTTGTATAATGAGACATGGGTCATGTATTAAATCAAGTTTTTGTTTTTTAATATATATTAACTCCTTGAATTATCTCAGGAGTTCCATGAGGTAGATAGTGATATTATTATTATTATCATTAATTATTATTATTATTATTCCCATTCTACAGATTAGAAAATCGAGGCACTGAGAGTGATTTTCTTAATGACCAGACAGTTAGCATAGGGAAGCTCTAGGATTGGGGCACTAGCAGTGTGAGCCCCAGGGCCTGTGTTGATACCTAGCATGCTGCCCTCTTGTGTTTAGTAAGTGCTGTTAGCTCATAAACTGAGATTTGTATCCAAAATGGATGCATATATCCAGAAGGTCCTGTTTATTTTTTCTCTATTCTCCTCTGCTTTTTGATCTCTGTCCTTTAACATTTATGTTAGTAGATTTTCAAATAACACCAATCACATGTCATTCTCAGAAAAATACTTTCCAGATTAGGCTATAAAATTAATTATTTGTCTTACCACATTATTTACATGCTGTATGGATCATTTTCTTGGATTTAGGGTTATGCTAATATTTTCTAACTTTTTATTGAGTTATAATTGGCATATAACTTTATATTATTTTCAGCTGAACAACATAGTGATTTGATATATGTATAGACTGAGAAATGATCATCACCTTTCATTAATATTCATCACCACACATGCATACATTTTTTTGTGTGTATATATGATGAGAACTTTTATGATTTAGTTTATTAACAACTTTCAAATACATGATACAGTACTAACTATAATCACCATGTTGTACAAAACATCCCTACAACATTTATTTTACAATTCAATTCAGTTCAGTTCAGTGGCTCAGTTGTGTCTGAATCTTTGCGATCAGATAGACTGCAGCATGCCAGGTTTCCCTGTTCATCATCAAATCTGGGAGCTTGCTCAAATTCGTCCATTGAGTTGGTGATGCCAACTAACCATCTCATCCTCTGTCATCCCCTTTTCATCCTGCCTTCAATCCTTCCCAGCATCAGGGTCTTTTCCAGTGAGTCAGTTCTTCACATTAGGTGGCCAAAGTATTGGAGTTTCATCTTCAGCATCACTGCTTCCAATGAATTTTCATGACTGATTTCTTGAGGACTGACTGGTTTGATCTTGAAGTCCAAGGGACTCTCAGGAGTCTTCTCCAACACTGCAGTTCAAAAGCATCAATTCTTCAGCACTCAGCTTTCTTTATATTCCTACTCTCACATCCATACATGACTATTGGGAAAACCATAGCTTTGACTAAATGGACCTATGTTGGCAAAGTAATGTCTCTGCTTTTGAATATGCTGTCTAGGTTGGTCATAGCTTTTCTTCCAAGGAGCAAGCATCTTTTAATTTCATGGCTTCAGTCACCATTTGCAGCGATTTTGGAGCCCAAGAAAATAAAGTTTGTCACTGTTTGCATTGTTTCCCCATTTATTTGCCATGAAGTGATGGGACCAGATGCCATTATCTTAGTTTTCTATATGTTGAGCTTTAAGCTGACTTTTTCACTCTTCTTTTTCACTTTCATCAAGAGGCTCTTTAGTTCCTCTTTACTTTCTGCCATAATTTTGGTGTCATCTGCATTTCTGTGGTTATTGATATTTCTCCTGGCAATCTTGATTCCAGCTTGTGCTTCCTCCAGCCCAGCGTTTCTCATGATGTACTCTGCATATAAGTTAAATAAGCAGGGTGTCAATATACAGCCTTGACATACTCCTTTCCCAATTTGGGACCAGTCCGTTGTTCCATGTTCTAACTGTTGCTTCTTGAACTGCATGCAGATTTCTCAGGAGGCAGATAAGGTGGTCTGATATTCCCATCTCTTGAAGAATTTTTCATAGTTTGTCTTGATCCACACAAAGGCTTTGGTGTAATCAATAAAGCAGAAGTAGATTTTTTTCTGGAATTCTATTTCTTTTTCGATGATCCAACAAATGTTGGAAATTTGATCTCTGGTTCCTCTGCCTTTCCTAAATTCAGCTTGAACATCTGAAAATTCTCGGTTCACATACTGCTGAAGCTTGACTTTAAGAGCATTGCTTTGGTAGCGTATGAGATGACTGCAATTGTGCAGTAGTTTGAATATTCTTTGGCATTGCCTTTCTTTGGGATTGGGATGAAAACTGACCTTTTCCAGTCTTGTGGCCACTGCTGAATTTTCCAAAGTGACTGGCATATTGGGTGCAGCACTTTCACAGCATCATCTCTTAGGACTTTAAATAGCTCAGCTGGAATTCCATCACCTCCACTAGCTTTGTTTACAGTGATGCTTCCTAAGCCCCACTTGACTTCACACTCCAGGATGTCTGACTCTAGGTGAATGATCACACCATCATGGTTATCTGGGTCATTAAGATCTGTTTTGTATAGTTCTTCTGTGTATTCTTGCAACCTCTTCTTAATGTCTTCTGCTTCTGTTAGTTCCATACCATTTCAGTCCTTTATTTTGTCCATCTTCACATGAAATGTTCCCTTGGTATCTCTAATTTTCTTGAAGAGATCGCTAGTCTTTCCCATTCTATTATTTTCCTCTATTTCTTTGCATTGATCACTGAGGGAGGCTTTCTTATCTCTCCTTGCTCTTCTTTGAAACTGCATTCAAATGGGTTCAGTTCAGTTCAGTCGCTCAGTTGTGTCCAACTTTTTGCAACCCCATGGACTGCAACATGCCAGGCTTCCCTGTCCATCACCAATTACCGAAGTTTACACAAACTCATGTCCATTGAGTTGATGATGCCATCAAACCATCTCATCCTCTGTCGTCCCTTCTTCTCCCACCTTCAATGTTTCCCAACATTAGGGTCTTTTCAAGTTAGTCAGCTCTTTGCATCAGGTGGCCAAAGTATTGGAGTTTTAGCTTTAGTCCTTCCACTGAACACTCAGGACCGATCTCCTATAGGATGGACTGGTTGGATCTCCTTGCAGTCCAAGGGACTCTCAAGATACTTCTCCAACACCACAATTCAAAAACATCAAGTCTTCGGCACTCAACTTGGGTATATCTTTCCTTTTCTCCTTTGCCTTTCACTTCTCTTCTTTTCACAGCTATTTGTAAGGCCTCCTCAGGCAACCATTCCACCTTTTTGCATTTCTTTTTCTTGGGGATGGTCTTGATCAATGCCTCCTGTACAGTGTCATGAACCTCCATCCATAGTTCTTCAGGCACTCTATCAGATCTAATCCCTTGAATCTATTTGTCACTTCCACTTCCACTTCCAAATCATAAGGGATTTGATTCAGGTCATACTTGAATGGTCTAGTGACTTTCCCTACTTTCTTCATTTTAAGTCTGAATTTGGCAATAAGGAGTTCATGATCTGAGCCACAGTTAGGTCCCGGTCTTTCCTAACTGTATAGAGCTTCTCCATTTTTGGCTGCAAAGAATATAGTCAATCTGATTTCACTATTAACTATGTGGTGATGTCCATGTGTAGAGTCTTCTCTTGTGTTGTTGGAAAAGGGTTTTTGCTATGACTGGTGTGTTCTCTTGGCAAAACTCTGTTAGCCTTTGCCCTGCTTCATTCTGTACACCAAGGCCAAATTTGCCTGTTACTCCAGGTATGTCTTGACTTCCTACTTTTGCATTCCAGTCCCCTATGATGAAAAATACATCTTTTTTGGTTGTTAGTTCTAGAATGTCTTGTAGGTCTTCATAGAACCATTCAACTTCAGCTTCTTTAACAATACTGGTTGGGGCATAGCCTTGGATTACTGTGATATTGAATGGTTTGCTTTGAAAATGGACAGAGATCATTCTGTCATTTTTGAGACTGCACCCAAGTACTGCACTTCGGACTCTTTTGTTGACTATGAGAATGTTTTACAATTTTACTCTTGGACATTTTTAACTTTTGATCACCTTCACCCATGTTGCCCTCCTTCCACTCTTTACCTTTAGCAATCGCCAGTCTTTTCTTTGTAATTTTTTTTTCTTTTTTGTAGATCCCACATGTAAGTCAGATCATACAGTCTTTGTCTTTCCTTAACGTATTTCACTTAATGTAATGCCCTCAATGTCTTTACATTATGCTGCAAATGGCAAGATTTCCTTCTATTTTATTGAGACTAATATTCTGATGGATCTATATCTATATGTCTATATCATATTTTCTTCATCAAGTTATTGATGGATTCTTAGGTTCATTCCATGTATTGGTTATTGTAAATAATACAGTTATAATAATATTTTAAAAGAAGTTCTTAAATTTGTGAGTTCTGATTATTTGTATGGCCATGCTGGGAGGCATGTAGGATCTCAGTTCCCTGACCAGTGATCAGAACTGCGCCCCCTGCACTGGGAGCACAGAGTTCTAACCACTGGACCTTCACAGAAGTCCCCGAAATTTTTCTTATTAAGATGTGATTTGTATTTAACTCTTTCTCTTCCTTGGGTTATCTTCCTGTAAGGCCCTCACATGTAAACAACATTTTTCAAAACACAGTGTTTTCTCCTCAGTTCTATATGTCGTTGCCTTACTATTTTTGTGTCTATTGGTGTGAGCAAATTTTACTATTTAATTTTTAATTATTTATAGGGATCTGCATACATTTTTGGTTTCTTTTAATTAATTACATCACCTATATTTGGTGAACTTATTTGATCTGCAGACTGTTTGTTTTGTTTTGTTTTTTTTTTTTTAATGTAAGGAAGTTCTTTCATCTTTCTTCTCATCCCTTTTTTCTCTTTTTCTTTTTCTTGACTTGTGTTATGACTTCCATATTGTCTAGTCTCGAAATACAAGATCACTTTTCATGATTCTTGTTTACATATTTAACTCATCAGATTTATCCAGCTTTCCCTTGAGATGCTGGAAGATTTCTCAAGGTTATCTTATACAGAATGAATTTCATTTTCTGCGTTGAATAGTGTGTTAACTCTTTCCCTTTGGATTTTAATGTAGAAATTACCCTTTTCCATCTCAGTAGTGCAATTTCTTCTGACCTCTTATTCTCTCATCATTCCTTTTTGCTATCCTTGCAACAAAGGAATGTTATCTTTTGATTATTTCCAAGATATAAATAAGAAATCTCTCAGATTGTTTTCTCATTTCTGGAAGCAATTGTATTTTTAAAAATGAAACTTGTTTAGTGTCTTTTGAGTGCCACCCTTTTTAACTGTAGTATTTCTACACATGACAGCATGAAGCATGTAACATCTTCCCTCTTTGCTTATAGAGGGTGTTCAATGAAGTCTAGTTTTATTAAAAATAAAGATATGTTTTGCCAGACATTGTTGCTGGTCTTTGGGGGCAGATATTAATCCCTGCTGCTGCTGCTGCTAAGTCGCTTCAGCCGTATCCGACTGTGTGTGACCCCATAGACGGCAGCCCATCAGGCTCCCCCATCCCTGGGATTCTCCACTGGAGTGGGTTGCCATTTCCTTCTCCAATGCATGAAAATGAAAAGTGAAAGTGAAGTCGCTCAGTCGTGTCTGACTCCTAGCGACCCCATGGACTGGAACCTACCAGGCTCCTCTGTCCATGGAATTTTCCAGGCAAAAGTACTGGGGTGGGGTGCCATTGCCTTCCCCGGATATTAATCCCTATTCACTTATAATTTGAGTTTTGGACACAGAGAGAGGCCCATGCAAGATCTGAGGTCTGATTGAAGACTTAACCACACCAAATTAGGTCCTCCAAATATAACAACTGCAGTCAGTAAACTAGTGAAACCACAATCTGTGAAAAGCAAGAAAGTAGGTTTGCCTGAATATCTTTTGGCCATGGCTTTGGCAAGAAAAAATGGAAAAGTTTTTATTCATAATTTCTCAACACAAACCCCCCTTTAAGCAGATCTGGGAGCATAATTCGGTTGTACAGTAGAGCCCCAAAAGCTTCAAGCCCAAACTTCAGCCTATACTGGTCCTTTATTGGCTGTTCCCAAGTGCCTAGGGGAGACAAGCATAAGATCTTTCTGGAGGCAAGAACATTAAAAATAAATCCACAAAGACTTTATTTGAATTAAATAATACGCAAATTTAGAATTCTTGAAGAACCATAAAATGAGCAAATAAGCCTATGTTATTGACATCAAACAGAAAAATCAAGCCAATAAATGATTCACACAAAGACTGTATTTAGGATTAATCAGGTAGAGCATATAAATAACTGTGTTTATAGTGTTTCAGAGACAGGTTTTGAGATGGATATGTTACAAAAATGATTCAATAAAGCTGGAGAGAGAATTATGAAAATGGAGTATTTGTATAAAATATTCGGAATCACAGAGATAGAAATAAATTAAAAAATATGAAAGTAGAGTTAAGAGTTTTGGAGGAGACAGGGAATGGGGGAATAAATTATTCTAAGAAATAAGGGGTGACATTTTTCTAGAACTAATGAAAGACACCAATCTTTACTGTCACTGAATTACACGTAAAAGAAATAAATCTTAATGTACTTCAGAATATTAACGATAGAAGATCTTACAATTTCTAAATGCAATTATACAGTTTACTGACATGCTATGTGTAGTGTTTTTTTTTTTTTGGCTGCACCAGGTCTTCACTGTTGATGATGATGATGATGTATCACTTCAGTCGTGTCCGACTCTGTGTGACCCCATAGACAGCAGCCCACCAGGCTCCCCCGTCCCTGGGATTCTCCAGGCAAGAACACTGGAGTGGGCTACCATCTCCTTCTCCAGTGCATGAAAGCGAAAAGTCAAAGTGAAGTCGCTCGGTCGTATCCGACTCTTAGCGACCCCATGGACTGCAGCCTATCAGGCTCCTCTGTCCATGGGATTTTCCAGGCAAGAGTACTGGAGTAGGGTGGTCTTCACTGTTACACATGGGCTTTCTCTGGTCGCTGAAAGTGGGCGCTACTCTCTAGTTGCGGCGCGCAGGCTTCTCATTGCAGTGGCTTCGCTTGTTGTGGAAAAGAGGCTCCAGGGTGCACATGCTTCAGTGGTTTGGGCTCTTGGGCTCAGTAGTTGTGGCGCTTGGGCTTAGTTGCCCAGTGACTTGTGGGATCCTCAGGGAGCAGGGATCTAATGAGCATACCCTGTATTGGAAGGCAGATTCTTAATGATCGGATCATCAGGGACGTCCTACATAGCTTTTAAAACATTTTTCTAGGGAGTGATAATTTTTAAAAGTATTTTGTACATGGATGTTTTATTGATATTACCCCTCTCTATGTGTTTGTGTATTATAGGCAAGTCATATCAATAGTGTCTGAAAGTGTATGTGAGGGGTTTTCATTTCTAAATCTTCACCAGAAATCACATCATTATGTGCTTTGTATTTTGCTTTTCACACTTATCATTAAATCATAAACATTATTGCTTATTGTCAAATTGTTATAATTATTACTTCAGTGACTTCATTATATCTCATAAAATTTATTCCACTATAATTTCATTAGTCATTTTTCCTTATTAGATATTTAGAGTTTTCTCTCAAAAATTTTTAATTTCTATGTATAACTTTGACATGATACACATTTTGTGAATATGGCTTCACTTTTATTAGAATTGGTTCCTTAGGAAAAATTCCCAGAAGTAATATTATCATATCAAACAGTCATTGTATTTTGATATGTGCCAGCTTTTATCATAAGAGTCAGCAATAAATATTTTCAATTTGAGTGTGTTTATCTTCCAATTTGCAGGGTGTAAGAAGTATTTTTAAGTAATAAAATATAATATTTCCCCATGTTTGATTTTTAATTGGTTTTTCTCTATGCTCACTAGTATCTTGGTAAGTATCTTGCTTATCAGTATTCATGCTTTATAAACTTATCTTCTATGGATTTTATGTTTGTCTTACCAATATATAATTTTCTTCAATAACATAAATATTAAAATAAAAAATTAAATTTTAGACTTTAAAGTTATTTTAAAACTTATTTTAAAATATTAAAATAAGTAATTTTCTATAGTAATACAAATATTCTTCCCATGTTGATATTTAAAATTTATATGAGCGTGAGGCTACTAGCCAATTTGGAGATCAAATATAGTTATGAATTTCACTTATTTTGGGGTAGATTATCAAGAAAAGTTTAAAAATATATGTATATGTAAAGAACTGTGACAGTGAGTTTTGCTTACCAATGTGTTGAAAAAATAATGGCCTATACTTTCTAGCCGGAGAAGGCAATGGCACCCCACTCCAGCACTCTTGCCTGGAAAATCCCACAGATGGAGGAGCTTGGTAGGCTGCAGTCCATGGGGCCGTGAAGAGTCGGACATGACTTCACTTTCACTTTCATGCATTGGGGAAGGAAATGGCAACCCACTCCAGTGTTCTTGCCTGGAGAATCCCAGGGACGGGGGAGCCTGGCGGGCTTCCGTCTCTGGGGTCTCACAGAGTCGGACACGACTGAAGCAACTTAGCAGCAGCAGCAGCAGCATACTTTCTAGCAGCATTGGTATATGGATATTGGTGTGTCATTGCTGGACTCTCCCAATCTTGTTTTTAACACTCTTCTGTCTTACATATTTTTATTAAAAAGAATGAGCAATCTAAACTATTTAGTTACCAGACAATTGTAAAGCTGGTGTTTGCTGTATTACATAATTCTGATCAATAAAGTATAAGCAGGAATATGCTGTCGTTTCCCGCCTCCCCCACCACTTTCTCTTTCTCCTTCCTTGAATGGTGATGTGCTGGCTGGAGCTACTGCAGCCACCTTGCAGTCATGATGAGAAAATCAGAAGAATAGCAAATATAGAGACCCTGATTTTGCTAAGACAACTGAAATATGGCCAGAAGCTTAATACCCACCAAAACTTATGATATGCAAAAAATAAAGTTCCATTCATGACTAAGTCACTTTAGTCAGACTTTTTGTCATTGCCTGTGAAAAACAAATCCTAATTAATCGAACTAAGCTTGGGGAGAGGAAAATTGGTTCTCTGTTTTACTAAGATACACTTTTAAACTATCCCAAAGCCAGACTTATCTATAAAACTACTGCTGTGAGTACATAGTAACTGACTAATGTAGATAAGAGAATTTTTAAATTTTGTTTACCTGTTTCCCCAAATGTATCCAGGGAGTAAATGCATCTCCTGGAGCAAAAATAAAATAAGAATTTTAAAAAATTGCTCATGGCATTTAACAAGAGGAGAACAGAATTTAAAGGCATTCCTATATCTGCTATCCAGAGATATACAGTTCCACTCAGCAAATACAATAAGTATCCAAGAGATGCACACCCATGCCTCTGCATATTCGTACATTTATAGCCATTACTTACCCATTTATAATATATGGAGGATATACCATATGCTGAACTATGTGCTCCATGCCAGGGATATAAAAAAACATATATTGCTTAGTCCTTGCCTCTGAGATTTTTCACTCCAGGCTGAATGTAGGACGGAAGAAGAGGCCATTTGGATAAACAAATGTTCTTCATACTGTTTGAGAGTAAAAAGCATAGGTTACTAAAGTGAGATTCATAGTAGAGAGCGAAATGGAACAGGTGTTCCTCAAGGCCCCACAGTCAATAAATGCTGTAAGTTACTTTATTTGATGTCTTCTTGTCTAGTCATTTTATTTTACTAACCATTAACTGAAATAAGTGAACTGATATCTATTCTGAGACTCTTTTTGCATTATAAAGATTCTATTTTTTTTTCTTTTTTTTTTTTTTTTTGAGGTTGGGAAGCATGGCGAGAGTATCCTGGAAACATATACAATGCTATGCTATGCTATGCTATGCTAAGTCGCTTCAGTCGTGTCCGACTCTGTGCGACCCCATAGACGGAAGCCCACCAGGCTCCCCCGTCCCTGGGATTCTCCAGGCAAGAACACCGGAGTGGGTTGCCATTTCCTTCTCCAATGCATGAAAGTGAAAAGTGAAAGTGAAGTCGCTCAGTCGTGTCAGACTCCTAGCGACCCCATGGACTGGAGCCTACCAGGATCCTCTGTCCATGGGATTTTCCAGGCAAAAGTACTGGGGTGGGGTGCCATTGCCTTCCCCGAACATATACAATATCATATGTTAAATAGATAGCCAATAGGAATTTGCTGTATGATTCAGGGAACTCAAACTAGGGCTCTGTAAAAACCCAGAGGGGTTTAAAAGGCTGAGAGATGGGAGGAAGGTTCAAGAGGGAGGGGATATATGTCTACATATATATATGGCTGATTCATACTGATGTATGGCAGAAGCCAACACAATATTGTAAAGCAATTATCCTCCAATTAAAAATAAATTAATAAGTAAGGTGAGATGGTAGTAAAAAAAAAAAAAGCTAACTTTTTGACTGTTGCTGTACAGAATTTGACTTATATGTAGAAATTCCTCTGATCTGCCAATATTGTGCCTGCTATGAGATTTAGTTCCCCCAGGACTCTTCTTTCTTCTGACTTGTTATATGTTGGACTGGATGCTGGGCTAACACACGTGGACCAGTTAGGCTGCCTATCAACAGAGCCTGGATTCTTGTTCATACCCTCCTTGTTTATTCCCCTTTGCCATCAGTGAGGCAGGAGGGTGGAGGAGGACGGTCTGACCTCCACTCCACTGTTCCTGACCAAGCCAGCCATTGTAGAACGAAGCAGAGCAGTCAGGAAAATGGGAGGAGGAAAAGCATTGGACCTCAGAGCTGCTGTAGCCGGAAAGAGACTGAGATCTTTTCTCTTTTTGTGAAAAGAGATCTTCTCAATTGATCTAAGGAAAATCACTTGTTAAACTTCTGTCTTTCCCCTCCTGCTGCTGTTGTTTACAGAACAGACTTTCCTTAACTCTGAAGTAATGTCTCCTTTCTTTAGGTAAACAGGGGCCCAAACATGCAGCAAACCACATTTTTAAACAGCTGAAATAAAGTTGAGGACTTTACACATTTCTTTATCATTTTACCTAGAAATTCTTTCATGAAATAGTTTCCTAACTTGGAACTTCATTTTTCCCTGGGACACTTAGGCCAATCTTTAAAAATTTTTACTATCACATCCCTGTCTTCTAGATTACTATTCTTTGGATGGAAAATCTATTTTTTAAAAAATATAATATTCAACTATTGATTTTTTTCATGTAAGTGAAATGTGCTTTATAAACATGAAGACCTCAGAACTACATTGAATTCTGTTGTATTAAATATCTTTATAGGAAGAAGAAAAGAAAAAGTGAGATAAAATTGATCAATATTGTGGGGACTTTGAAATATTCTTTATCATGGCACATCTAAGTATGCGGAGGGAGGAATTATAATCTCTTTTATGGATGAGAAAATCAAGGTGAATGAAGTTCACAATTTTAAGATAACACATTCATAAAATAGTAAAATTAGGATTCAAATCCAATTTTTTAAATCTAACTTCAAAAAGCATGCACTTTGTAGCTCATCAGGTAATAGAGTTCCTCCCTGTCTACATATAGCACTTTGTTGAGTTGTTAAGTCAGAATCAATTTATGAGTCTCCAGGTGGCACTAATGGTAAAAAAAAACCCACCTGCCAAAGCAAGAGAAATAAGAGAAGCAGGACTGACCCCAGGGTGGGGAAGATTCCCAGGAGGCGGGGGTGGCAACACACTCCAGTATTCTTGCCTGGAAAATCCCATGGACAGAAGAGCTCCGCACGTGGGCTACATAACAGTCCATAGGGTTGCAAAGAGTCGGATGTGACTGAAGTCACACACACACACACACACACACACACACACACACACACACACACACACACACACCTCATAGGGCTTTTTAAAAAAACTATAATTGCTTTACAATGTTGTGTTAGTTTCTGCTATACAACAAAGTGAATCAGCTATTTGTTGCTGTTGTTTAGTTACCAAATTGTGTCCGACTCTTTGAGACCCCATGAACTGTAAGCACGCCGGGCTTCCCTGTCCTTCACTGTCTCCCACAGTTTGCTCAGACTCATGTCCATTGAGTCGGTGATGCCATCCAACCATCTCATCCTCTGTCATCCTTTTCTCCTCCTGCCCTCAATGTTTCCCAGCATCAGGACCTTTTCCAATGAGTTGGCTCTTACATCAGGTGGCCAAAGTATTGTAACTTCAGCTTCAGCATCTTTCTTTCCAATGAATATTCAGAGTTGATTTTCTTTAGAATTGACTGATTTGATCTCCTTGAAGTCCAAGGGACCCTCAAGAGTCTTCACCAACACCACAATTTGAAAGCATCAATTCTTTGGCACTAAGCTTTCATTATTGTCCAAGTCTCACATCCATACATACTGGAAAAACCATAGCTTTGATGACACAGACCTTTGTTGGAAAAGTGATGTATGTGCTTTTTAATATGCTGTCTAGAGTTGTCATAGCTATTCTTCTATGGAGCAAGCATCTTTTAATTTTGTGACTGCAGTCACTGTCTGAAGTGATTTTGTGGCCCAAGAAAGTAAAATCTGTCACTGTTTCCACTTTTTCCCTTTCTATTTGCCTTGAAGTGATGGGACTGGTTGCCATGATCTTAGGTTTTCGAATGTTGAGTTTTGAGCCAGATTTTCACTCTTCTATTTCACTTTCATCAAGAGGCTTTTTATTTCCTTTTTGCTTTCTGCCATTTGAGTGATATTATCCGCATATCTGAGTTTGTTGACATTTCTCCTGGCAATCTTGATTCCAGCTTGTGATTCATTCTGCCTGGCATTTTGCATGATGTACTCTGCATAGAAGTTAAATAAGCAGGATGATAATACAGAGACTTGATGTACCCTTTCCCCAATCTTGAACCAGTCCATTGTTCCATGCTTGGTTCTAACTGTTGCTTCTTGACCTGCATACAGGTTTCTTAGGAGGCGAGGAAGGTGGTCTTGTATTCCCATATCTTTCAGAATTTTCCACAGCTTGTTGTGATCCACACAGTCAAAGGTTTCTATGTAGTCAATCACACAGAAGTAGGTGATTTTTCTGGAATTCCCTTCTTTTCTCTATGAGTCAAAGAATGTTGGCAATTTGATCTCTTGTTCCTCTGCCTTTTCTAAACTCAGCTTGTACATCTGGAAGTTCTCTGTTCACATACTGCTGAAACCTAGACTGGAGGATTTTGAACATTGCATTGCTAGCATGTGAGATGAAGACAACTGTATGGTCGTTTGAGCATTCTTTGGCATTGCCCCTCCTTTGCGATTGGAATGAAAATTGACCTTTTCCAGTTCAGTTATATGTATACATATATCCTGTCCCTCTTGGGCCCTTGTCAACCATCTCACCTATCTAGATAATCATATATACACCACCACGTTTAAAACAGATAACTAGCAGGAACCTGCTATAAAGCACAGAAGCTCAGCTCAGTACCCTATGATGAACTCATAGGACTTTGGTAAAGATTCACTGAGTCAGTGCATGTAAAGGAGCTCAGAACAGAATGACACATGGTCAACATTCAAGTTGCTTGCTAATTGTTAATAATATCATAGAGTATATGTCACAGCTCTGCTTTCATATATTATCTTAGTACAGCTGAATATGTGGTTCTAAATAAATGGTGAGTGGTTTTTATTTATTTATTTTTTGAGTTTTAGTGTTTTTACATGAAAGATCTCCTTCATTCTCCATTGTTTGGTAAATTTGTGGGAGAGAAAGGATATTTCATTTTTTTTTCTACAAGAAACTCTTTTAATTTATTATTGCTTTCTTTTGTATTTTGGCATAAGCAGACTTTTAGTCTCTCTTAGTAAGATTGTTTACAAACTTTTGTTTCAGCTGTGAAATCCTTTTGTAAAATATAGATAGAAGCACTGCTGCTTTATCAGAAGTCGGGGGCAGGGGGTGGCTCCTGAATCTTCAAGCACCCTCCTGCCTTTAAATACCCCTAACCACTCATTATTGTCTTGGGGGTTCTCCCCTAAGATTGATGTTATGCAGGCTGAGAACTGCTGATCCACAAAGAACATGAGAAAACTCACTGGGCAGTGACTGACAAATACTGTTAATTCATTATTTCTGTGATAGACATATATCCAGGAAGCCTTCCTCCTAATCACAGATTGTCTTCACTGCATTTTCACTCTGTTCTCACTGTTGACTGCTCCCTTTAACTGGCAGGGTCTACAGTTTGGTACTGGTGAGCTGGAGGAGATGGGAGCCATGTTCTGCTTGGGGCTCCTGGTCTTGGAACTCAAATCTGGAAGCTGCAGCCATCAACTCCTGACCCGTGCAGCAGCTCTGCTAAATGCTGAGGAAGAATCTCTGGACTTTTACCTGCAGAGGTAAGTTGCTCACAGTTTGAAACTTTGTGTTTCCATCGGAGAATATCTCAGAAGTGAAAGTCACATGGACCTATGGGTGTTTGATAAAGAAAAAAGCATGGAGAAATTGCCAAATGAAGGTAAGACAGTAGAGTTCTATTGGAGCCAGACTCGGGACATCCTGAGCTCTTGATGAAGACAGGGAGGAGGATGCTTACTTGTACATAAAAGCACATAGAAAGCTACGTACATTTATAAATATGCATTTTTATAAAATTTTGCTTGTGACAAAGAAGATGCAGCTTAGCAACACACATACATAGTTACTTATGTGTGGTTTGACAGTTATATGTTTATATATGTACAGGTATCATTTTGGAGTCATTAGTTAGCTCAGAAAAGGCAATCTTATCATTAATATCTGCACACTTGGGGGACAAGAAATGATTTAATCTTCCCATTCTTAAATAGCAACATTCCATCTCAGAATACATGATGCTGATGAATATGTTGGCCCGAGAACCTGACTCACAGCCATGGCAGGAAATGATGGATCTCTGATAACGGTGAGGATTGTTAATGAGTCAGGACATGGATAATTGTTATCCACATGAGCCCCTTTGATGCCCTGCGCTTTAGGCAAATTGTATTTAGGTGGAAGAAAGAGAGATATAATGGCAAGAGAGAGAAAAGTGTATCAACAAACATCAGAGGATGGAAAGAATAAGTCACTGCCCACATTTTAAGCAAAGGGAGGGAGAGGGGAATTGAGCCATTGGGAAAGGAAGTGGCTACCAATAGTTGAGGAAGCATCCTCACATCCAAAGGCAGAGAGAAAACAGTTTATCTTGAGGTCTCTTATTTCCAGCTCATTTTCATGAATTTTCATCCTGCCACTGTTAGGCAGCCATTCCAGTGTGACTTCTCACCAAATGGCCAGTCAAGCCTAGAAAGATCTAATAGCTTAAATTCATAATGCTTCGGAAGGCTCTGGTTTTCTGTGAGATTTAATTACCTAAGTGCAGTAATTAACTTGCTTATCACACGATGCTATAGATCATAGACTCTGGAGACTTAAGTAAATCCAGACCTCTTCCCTCCCCAGAGACACTGCACTGACTTCATTTTGACATCACAGCTGCTTCCGTCTGCCCCGCTCCTTCCACGCCCCTCAGCGCCCAAAGGCTTGGTGTGTTTGGCATCATGCTGGTATTTTAGCTTCTTTCTCTGACAGCAAGTGCTTCCATCTGCCAGGATGTATATTTCAACGTGTCTTTTCGTCTTCGCCTTTGCTGAGCTATCTTGGGTGTAGACATGCCACGTTTTCTTTCTTTCTCTCCATCTTGGCCGCTCCCCCCACCACCTCCCGTCTCCTCTGCTGTTCACTGAGGAAAGATTGAGCAGACCTGGCATTGCTTGCTTTCCCTGAATTGATTGTGCCCGTCTGTTTGATCCAATGCAGTGAGGATTAGTTGCCTGTAAACTGGAACAAGAAGAAATCTATCAGAGAAATGCCTTTTCTAATTCAAGTCTAAAGAATTTGGTGTCAGGCTCCACATGCAGTGGTTTCTCTATGGGTGATCATAGAGCAGAGTATTACCTTACCTCCATACCATCCCATATAACTAACTAGTAATTCCACACAACAAACTAGTAACTTTTCAGTTGCAACCTATCCAAGGATACTGAAGGTTGAAGTCTGACCCTTCTCAGGCTGGGGCAACTTCTTACAGACACGGTACCCACACATAGGATGTGATTCAGCTGTGTGTTTTGACAAGATTTCAATTAAATTTGAGAAGCATGGAATCTGGTGGAGAGCAATAGAATGAAAGCTGCCTCTTTCACGCAAACATTTGTATCATGTGTCTACTCATGGAGATGGTTGATCAAAGTAAATCATGGTTCCTACCCAGAGGACCTGAAAACTACTTGGTTGAGAGGGAAGTCACCGTGAGAATGTCTTGACCCAGGAAATATCCCTTCTAGTAAGTGTGTATTCATTAAAGGATGGCAGAGGAGACGTAATAAAAATGATACTTGTTGGTTTGAAACCAGCAGCAAGCTGTTTGAGTACCTTTGATTTGTTTCCAATGAATAGAACTAAATCATGATATATAATAATCAGCAGAGTGAATCCTAGGAATTGTGTTAGCAACAGGGTTCTTATTATCATACAAAAGAGTGTAACTGTTTGTTATATATGCTTTAAACAGGAGACATCTGCTGCCCTCTTCCCACTCCCTGGCCCATTCCTGCCTTTTTTCCTTGGGTGTGTTACCTTTATTTGATATAATAGGATTATATATTTCAGAAAGATTCTTCTTTTCTTGCACAGAAGGAAATGCTAGGAAAAAAAAGGCAATCATTGACCTGAAAAGTTGCCTTAAAAATATGTGAGTATGTGTTATTTTGAGGGTTCTTTAGACAAGGCCCAGGAGTGATCTACTGGGAAGATAAAGCCTGGCTGTATGCTGGTGAGCATCGTGTTTCTTGACAATAGGTTTCATGCCTCATTTACCACAGAAATAATTAGAATGTAGTCAACATCCACAGAGCAATTCACCATGTTTCATGAACGGATAAAGGGCAGAATGGTGGATGTTTGCCTAGTGACTGAAGCTGAAAATGAAGTACATGCACACTTTGTTTTTGGTTTTTCTTCTTTAGCTCTTTTCCCAGTTGCTCATTCAAGAGATGTCTGCAGACTCGTTAAGGCATCTTGGAACTTTTTGCTTTTCTTCATTCTGTCTCTTTCCTCTCAGCCTCATCCCTGGAAATTATCGTGTGTGCACTGCAGGAATGCTAAGCTGTTTCTTCCGGAGGGACCGTTTATCCATTGTGACAGGTCTTTTGCAAAATCACTTAATAGTTTTGCCGAGTCAGCCACTGTTCATCTCGATTTGTATCCCTCCGTTGCCTCTGACTCTTCAGTTCAGCTACCCTCTCTCCACTCGTCCTTCCATTAATAACGACAGAATGCGCAGTCTCCAAGCGGAACCTTAGCAATGGCTTAATATCTCACTTACTCTCCCAAATTACAGTCCCGTTGCATTAACCAGGGCATCCCTTAGCATCTATATAAACTCATTTAATCTTCTCTTTAATTTGATGAAACAATACAGAAAAAATAAAAATCTTTCATAGACTTTAAAAAACCTAACTATACTTTTTAAAATAATTATAGATACTTGATTTAAAACAAATGCACTAGTTTGCATTCCCACCAACAGTGTAAGAGGGTTCCCTTTTTTCCACACCCTCTCCAGCATTTATTGCTTGTAGACTTTTGGATCGCAGCCATTCTGACTGGCGTGAAATGGTACCTCATAGTATGGTTTTGATTTGCATTTCTCTGATAATGAGTGATGTTGAGCACCAATACAGTACACTAATGCATATATATGGAATTTAGAAAGATGGTAACAATAACCCTGTATACGAGACAGCAAAAGAGACACTGATGTATAGAACAGTCTTTTGGACTCTGGGAGAGGGAGAGGGTGGGATGATTTGGGAGAATGGCATTGAAATAAGTATAATATCATATATGAAATGAGTTGCCAGTCCAGGTTCGATGCCTGATACCATATGCCTGGGGCTGGTGCACTGGGACGACCCAGAGAAATGGTATGGGGAGGGAGGAGGGAGGAGGGTTCAGGATGGGGAACACATGTATATCTGTGGCAGATTCATTTTGATACATGGCAAAACCAATACAATATTGTAAAGTTAAATAAAATAAAAATAAAATTAAAAAATACAATACAATAAAATAAAAATCACATAGTGTGAAAAAAAAACCAATGCAGTTTTGTTTTTCTGAATATTTAAGAAAACATAATTAGGAAATCAAACAACAACAACAATACAACCCTACTTCTGTCTTCAACCACCCATTATCCACCATTGGATATCCGTTGTCAACATTTTGGTGAAACATTTTGGTGAAATTAGATGACTTTTTTACATGTGAATAACTGATTAAAAAATGCACTCAACAACAATATGTAAGAATTCCTTTCCTTGCAACTTCATAAACATTTCTTAAAAAAATAGAAATTACATTTATTTATTTATCTAATTGCCATGCCTTGCAGCATGTAGGATCTTAGTTCCCTGACCAGGGATTGAACTTACCCCCTGCACTGGGAGTGAGGATTCTTAGCCAGTGGACCACCAGAGAAGTCCCTAGATATTACGTTTTAGAGAAACTTTAATTCACAACAAGAGTAAGAGGAAGGTACAGAAATTTTCCATAGGCACCCTAGCCCTTCATAGCTATAGCCTTCTCTGTTATCAACATCTCCCACCACAGTGGTAAATGTTTGACAGTCAATGAACTGACATCGACACACATCATTACCACTCAAAGTCGAGAGTTTACGTTAAGGTTCGCACATTGTGTTATACATCTAATGCATTTGGTCAAATGTAAAATGGCCTGTATCCATCATTATATATCATACAGAGTAATTGCACTGCCCTAAAACATCCTCTGTGCTCCCTCTAGTCATCACTTCCTCTTCATCAACCTCTGTCAACTGCTGATCTTTTGATTGTCTCCATAATTTTGCTTTTTTACAAAATATCCTATACTTGGAATCATACAGTATTTAGCCTTTGCAGATTGTCTGTTTATCTCTTAGAAATGCATATATTTAAGTTTCTTCCATGTCTTTTCATAGCTTTATAGCTCATTTCTTTTTTTAGCACTTGATAACACTCCATTGTCAGGATGTATAATATTAACAGTTTATTTATCCATCTACCTACTGAAAGACATCTTGGTTTCCTCCAAGTGTGGGCAATTGTGAATAAAACTGCTGTAAACATCTGTGTGCAGGTTTTTGTGTGGAAATGTGTTCAACTACTTTGAGAAACTACCAAGAGTATGATTGCTGGATTTTATGGTAAGAGTATGTTTAGTTTTGTTAAGAAACTGCCAAAGATCTTGCAAAGTGGCTACATAATCTTACACTCCTACCAGCCGTGAAAGAGTTCTTGTTGCTCTGCATCCTTGTCAGTACTTGGTATTGTCAACATTCTATATTTTGGCTGTTCTAAGAAGTGCATAGTGGTATCTGATTGTTGTTTTAATTTGCATTTCCCAGTTGACATAGAATGTGGAGCATCTTTTCATATGCTTTATTTTCCATCTGTATATCTTATTTAGTGAAGTGTCTTTTAAGGTTGTTGACCCATTTTTTAATCACATTGTTTTCTTATTTTGAATTTAAAGAATTCTTTGTATATTTTGGATAATGGTCTTTTATCAGATGTATTTTTTCAAATATTTTCTCCCAGTCTATAGCTTGTCTTTTCATGCTCTTCACATCATCTATCACAGAGCAGAAATCTTTCATTTTAATGAAGTCTTCCTTAACAATTCTGTTGATAAATAGTGGGTCTTAGTTACACATGAAGATTCTTACTTATTGATGTGCTTATTAGTAATTTCACTGCACTCTGTAGTTATACCTAAATGTATTTCCCTAGATTTTTCTTTTTTTTCTAGATAAATCATAACATCATTTATAAATGTTAACAATTAGCTTTGCTTACTCGTTTTAAAAAAAATACTTAATTTTATTCACTTATTTTAAAGATTTTTTTTTGATGTGGACCATGTTTTTAAAGTCTTTTTTGAGTGTGTTACAATATTGCTTCTGTTACAATATTGTTGTTTTTTTTGAAACAAACATGAAGCATGTGGAATCCTAGTTCCTAGGCCAGGGATTGAACCCACACCTCCTGCATTGGAAGGTCAAGTCTTAACTACTAGATCACCATAGAAGTCTCGGCTTGCTTTTTACTTTTATCTATAAACTTAGTTTTGAGATGGTAGTATAACGACAATAATGATTCTATGGGCAAATTCACTGTGAACCTTATTTGAAAATGAGAATAACTCTAAGTATTTAAGAGTTAAGCAAGATGTCTGATGGTTGGTATTAATGTTCAATGTCTTCTTTTTAATTATTACTTTTCCTTAGCATACTAATTTAAAAAATTAGGATTGGATGATGAATTTTTTGGTGTGTTCTAGAAAAATGACTATGACTTTGAATTAATAGTCTTAAATTATGTTAATAGATTTTATAATATTCACCCATTCTTAAAAATCAAAGGAAAATATATTTGGCTGAAGATCTAAAATACTATTTTATCTTAGATATTGATGTTATTTACTGTGAGTAGAGAAATTTTTTTTTCCCTTTGGGAGTAAAGTGTGTACTTCGTCTGTATTGTTCAATCATTAGAAACAGTTTGCATTTCTTAGGATATTATCCTAAGATCATGGCATCTGGTCCCATTACTTCATGGGAAATAGATGGGGAAACAGTGGAAACAGTGACAGACTATTTTCTTGGGCTCTCAAATCACTGCAGATGGTGACTGCAGACATGAAATTAAAAGATGCTTGCTCCTTGGAAGAAAAGTTATGACCAACCTAGACAGCATACTAAAAAGCAAAGACATCACTTTGCCAACAAAGGTCCATCTAGTCAAAGCTATGGTTTTTCCAGTAGTCGTGTATGGATGTGAGAGCTAGACTATAAAGAAAGCTCAGTGGTGAAGAATTGATGCTTTTGAACTGTGGTGATGGAGAAGACTCTTGAGAGTCCCTTGGACAGCAAGAAGATCTAACCAGTCCATCCTAAAGGAAATCAGTCCTAAATATTCATTGGAAATACTGATGCTAAAGCTGAAACTCCAATACTTTGGCCACCTGATGCAAAGAACTGACTCATTGGAAAAGACCCCAATGCTGTGAAAGATTGAAGGCAAGAGGAGAAGGGGATGACAGGATGAGATGGTTGAATGGCATCACAGACTCAGTGGACATGAGTTTGAGTAGGGTCCAGGAGTTGGTGATGGACAAGGAGGCCTGGTGTGCTGCCGTCCATGGGGTTGCAAAGAGTCAGACACAACTGAGACACTGAACTGAGTACTTGTATAATCTCATTTAAGCCTCTCAAGAACTCTATGCACTAAATGTTATTATCTTCATATTACAGATGAGTACATTGTGATTCGGAAAATATATGTGGCTTGCCTAAATGAGAATGTTGGTAAGTCGTAGTGCTGAGATTTCAATCTATACTGTTTTGCTAAAGAATCAGTATTTTTAATCACTATGATGCACAACCTCTTAGTAGATAATAATGACAATAATAATAATAGCTAACACATGTTAAGCATTTACTCTTTGTGTGTCCAGGGCTATGTGTTTTGCATACATACGTCACTTCTTGCTTTATCTTTTAAACCAGGAATTGACAGAATTTTTCTGCAAAGAGATAGATAGAAAATATTTTAGTCTTTGTGGTCCATATGGTCTCTTTTGCAACTACTTAGCTCTGCTGTTGCAATGTGGAAGTAGCCGTAGCCAATATGGAAATATATGGGCATGGGTAGGTTTCAATACAATTTTATTTACAAAAATAAACAATGACTGGATTTGTCCCAGTGAGCCACAGTTTGCCAACTCCTATTTTAAACAATTCTCTGAGGCTTCTACTATTATTATATCCCATATACAGATGGGAAAACTGGAAGTTAGAGAAGCTATATAACTTATCTCTCACCTGATAGTAAGAATCAGATAGGAGTTGAACAAGCACAGGAGTCGAATCAGGCAGTGTGACTCTATATCCTTAATGCTTGTGTGTGCTCAGTCACTCAGTCACGTTAGACTCTTTGCAACCCCATGGATTGTAGCCCACCAACCTTCTCCATCCATGGGATTCTCCAGGCAAGAATACAGGAGTGGGTTGCCATTTCCTCCTTCCCAGGGGGTCTTCCCAACCCAGGGATCCAAGCCGGGTCTCCTGCGTCTCCTGCATTGGCAGGCAGGTTCTTGACCACTAGTGCCGCCTGGGAAGCCCTAGTATCTTTGATGCTTAGTGATGTCAGTACTAAGCCATGTGGGGTTTTTGATGAGCAATGAATGACACCTCTTCTACTCTCATAAATTCTAAACCAAATAAGAAATAGAACGTAAGAGCTAGATACATTGTATGAAAATTACCTGATTTATTACAGGTAATAAAGAAGTAGAGAGCATGGCCCCACCAGAATTGAACTTCCTTATCTAGAACCATTGGAGCAGGGCTGGCCTTGCTAACCGTATCACATAGAGGAGCAACGAGGCATAATGAGTTCAGGGAGAGAATGACTATGTGGGTCACCAGCAGCTCATGCTAATTCAGTGCTCATCAACTTCATGGCACTCTTCCTCTCTTAGGCAGATACCAGTGAGGGCTGGAAGTGGAGTGCCAATGTCTAGGGGCCAAAATGGTATATATAGTATTGGGGAGAAAGGTTCCCCACAAAGGTGCATGGAAACTCAATGCTTCTGATTGTAAATTACTCTCTGTTTCCATCAATTCCAATTGTTGCTACATAGCAATTATAGTTGTATTTATTTTTCCTTGTCGTTACTCATCCTAATTTTATTGAAAATAAAAAATAATAGCCCATAATATTTAATATTTGAGAATAGTCTTAGCTTCACTCCATAATTTCAGGCAAACAAATGTCCAATGACTACAAGGAGGAATGTTGGAATGGAAGTCAGTCTGGGGATCTTTTGAGACTATGAGCTACCACATATTGCTTTAAAACATTAAATAGTTCTCTAACTAGTCAAGGAAAGTGAATCATTTAGCCAGGAAGAAGTGTCCATCTTCAGATCAGATCAGTCGCTCAGTCGTGTCTGACTCTTTGTGACCCCATGAATTGCAGCATGCCAGGCCTCCCTGTCCACCACCAACTCCCGGAGCTCACTGAGACTCACATCCATCGAGTCAGTGATGCCATCCAGCCATCTCATTCTCTGTCGTCCCCTTCTCCTCTTGCCCTCAATCCCTCCCAGCATCAGAGTCTTTTCCAATGAGTCAACTCTTCACATGAGGTGGCCAAAGTACTGGAGTTTCAGCTTTAGCATCATTCCTTCCGAAGAAATCCCAGGGCTGATCTCCTTCAGAATGGACTGGTTGGATCTCCTTGCAGTCCAAGGGACTCTCAAGAGTCTTCTCCAACACCACAGTTCAAAAGCATCAATTCTTCTAGCAGGAAACAATAACAAAACTCTCCACCTTCATTAGTAGTTAAAGAAAGGCTAATTCAAATATTTTTGGTATGAGTCTATGCTGATTCTTCTATAGTAAACAAAAAAATGAAGACTCAGTGTTGGTGCATCTATGAAGAAAGAGCTTTAATAATATCATACAGCTATCTGTAAATTGGCTTATTTTCCTCTGGAGAAGAATTTGGCAACTTTCAAGAAGGTCCTTAAAACTTCTCATTTAATCTGGTTTCCAGCTTGACTATCCCTCAAGAAATAAACTTATCAGAAAACAGTATTTACTACATAGATATTTATAGCAATGAGACTTATATTCCCAAATAAATTTAACCCAAATTCCTAGTAGTGGAAAGAAGAAGAACATAGTTGATTATTTTCTATAATACCAGAAAACCATGAAAATACTGAGTGTGTCCATGCATATATAAGATGATAATAAGAACAAACATTCATTAGAACCTTACCATGAACTCGATGCTACACTAAGCATTTTATTAGCATTATGTTATTTTATCATATAAATATCTTGTGTGATAGATCTTATTATTAATGGCTCCTTTTACAAAGAAATTGTTCTACTGAGGTTAAGATGTCCGCCAAATGTCATGAATCTTGTAAAAGAATCACTAGCTTCTGAATTCAGTTCTGTTTCATGACAAGGCTCAAGTTCTTACCCTTTATGATATTCAGAGTTTCAAATAATAAATGGAAGAAAAAGAAAAATTAATTAACACTCTACACATGCTGATTGTGGCTTTAGCAACATACAGAACCACTGACAGAGATGAGGGCCATTAAATGCATAGTCTTAAACTAATTTGATCTTACTGGTTTCTTTTTCTCTTTAGTCTCTAAAAGTATGTGTTAGATGAATGTATGTCTGAGAGTGTTTATGTGTAAGTTTTAAAACCTTAATGTCCTGGGCTTATTTTGACCCAGAAATACCCCATGATTGTTTTAACACCACTTAGGGAAGATGAATATACATCATTATAGGTGGATTGTATGTCACCATGGATTAAATGCTTAGCCACTCCTGGAGATAAGAATTCAGAAAAGAAAGATGGTAGTGATTGCAGACAGAGGGGAGTTAAAGTGAATTTTCTGCATAGTGCAGTTGTTATTTGCAAAACATTACCACCTGATAACAACCATGAATCAGAGAAGGCAATGGCACCCCACTCCAGTACTCTTGCCTGGAAAATCCCATGGACAGAGGAGCCTGGTAGGCTGCAGTCCATGGGGTCGCAAAGAGTCGGACACAACTAAGCGACTTCCCTTTCACTTTTCACTTTCATGCATTGGAGAAGGAAATGGCAACCCACTCTAGTGTTCTTGCCTGGAGAATCCCAGGGATGGGGGAGTCTGGTGGGCTGCCGTCTATGGGGTCGCACAGAGTCGGACACGACTGAAGCGACTTAACAGCAACAGCAGCAGCAACAACCATGAATATTATCTGACCTAAGATAATTCCTATTTTACAAGTGGTTCCGTGGGGGCCCAGGGAATCCTGAGTGACCACTGTGTGCATGCATGCTAAGTTACTTCAGTCTTGTCCGACTCTGTGATCCTATGGACTGTAGCCCGCCAGGCCCCTCCATCCATTCCCAGGCCAGAATACTGGAGTGGGTTGCCATGACCTCCTTGAGGGGATCTTCCTGACCCAGGGATCAAACCTGCATCTCTTATGTTTCC
Source organism: Tragelaphus eurycerus (assembly GCA_935064755.1). Lineage (NCBI taxonomy): Eukaryota > Metazoa > Chordata > Mammalia > Artiodactyla > Bovidae > Tragelaphus > Tragelaphus eurycerus. Next base: position 2,255,070 of record CAKXYN010000075.1, on the reverse strand, counting down.
TGCATTGGCAGGAGGGTTCTTTACCACTAGCATCACCCGGGAAGGCCCAAGGCACCCCTAGGTATAGTTAAGTGATTTACCCATTGCCAATCAACATTGGGGGTCTCATTCGCTTCTGCCTCAGGCTCATCCAAATGAGCCTGATGAAAGACTGGTCTCCTGCCTATGAATCTATAAACACCTGAAAACAGAATGGGCTAGTGGCCCCTTAAAAAGAATTTCAGTCAAAAAACTCATTCTTCCCACTCTTTATCAACAACGTGTCTGACTCCTTGCAGCCTATGGATGGTTTTCTTTGCATGTGGATAGCCTAAGTTTATTCAGTGGCTCTTCATTACTTTTTAGAGTAATACCTTTTTCTCTTTATTTCTTAGTATTGGGTTATGCTTTTTGAAACCCCATGAGCCCCTATGGCTTTTACAAAGAGTTAGCCATTTAGTATTAGGGTTCAAATCATTTCACTCTAAGTTTACCAGATATATAGAGATAGCAAAACTATGGATGTGACAACAAAGTTATGAGAGAAAAGGGAGAAAGGATGGAAAGCTGCTTTACAAGAGAAGAAATCAAGGTCATGGTATTCAAACTAGAATATCCTCATGTGAATAAAAAGAATCAGAAGTTTACATTTTTGGCTTGTAAGATCCTGAATTTAGATGACTCTATTGTTGTAGAGAAACACTAATTTTAAGTTTCTGTGAACATTTCCACGTTATATTATTTTTCTTTACCCTCCCTGGTAACTTAAATGGTAAAAAATCTGCCTGCCAATGCAGGAGACACAGGAGACATGAGTTCAATCACTGGTTAAGAAAGATCCCTTGGAGAAGGAAATGACAACCCGCTCCAGCATTCTTTCCTGAAGAATTCCATGGACAGAGGAGCCTGGTGGGCTACAATCCATGGGGTCGCAAAGAAACAGACACAACTGAGCGGCTAACACACACTTTGGTCATTTGTCCAATTCCCCCTCTAAGAAGGAAATCAAGTAATCTAGACAAATCTATTGCATCTGAGATGAAATAATCTGTTATGGTTTTCTCTGTCTCACAGCTCTTCATGAAGCCCTCACTTTAGTACCCAACACAATTTTTATCAAGGACATGTGGCTTAGTTTCACTGAAGCACAGTTTTGGTTCAAAATATTAACGCTGACAACTGGCTCTGTGACTTCAGGGAGGTGGCTTAACTTGTTTACTCTCAGAATTCTTTTAGCTTTAAAATTCAAGATCTTTAAATTCCTTTCCTCTTGAATACCTTATGTTTATTCTCAAGGCTGTGGCCACTAACATCCCCTCATTTCAACATGGGCTATGAGGTTATAACCCTACTTTTAAGACATAAAAGGCAGGGCTGTTGGATTATGCTAAGTGGTGCAAAGCTTGTATTTAGTTGAATGAAAATTAAATTTTATCTCCATGCCTACTGAGTAGATAATACAGGGACAAAAGCTTAATAGTCCTTAGGTTACAGAAAGGAGTTATAAATAAATGAGAAAAAGAGAGAGTAAAACAAATTAGTGTGTTGATAAGTGGATGTCACAAATTGAGAGACAGCAACATGGTGAGGAAGAATGTTAAACCAACCATGCAACATTAGAGGTAGAATCTGGTACAAGATGATTCTTTAAAAAGGATCTTAATATTCTTAACCCAAATGTTAATGTATACTGTATCCTCCTCCTAAAGGTGAAGACTTCGAGGGGGAAGGAGCTGTGATTCACTTCTGCTTGGTCATTTTAATATCTTTAGATGACTTTGTCCAACTCAGACCCAGAAAATGTCCTAATAAGACAATATCTTCAGTTGTGTGATAACTCATCATAGACTTACTGATTTTGTTGTGGTGAGAGATGAGTCTATAAGAAAAGTGGAGGCAACTTAGCATAAGTCAATATTATTTCAGTACAATGAAAATGGAAACTAAATTAGAGCCATTGTGTTTATAATGACTTGGTTCTCATCATTTTGTTAGGTGGTGGTGTCCAGGCAGGGAAGCTGGCTAGTTCCTTCTCTTTGCCAGAGTGTGGCAGAATAAAGAAAATGAAGAGCAGAATGGTAACTTGTCATAGCGATGGAACTGTGATAGAGGTTTGATAAGTCTATCAAATGCATACTGCTGCTATTGCTAAGTCGCTTCAGTCATGTCCGACTCTGTGCGACCCCATAGATGGAAGCCCACCAGGCTCCCCTGTTCCTGGGATTCTCCAGGCAAGAACACTGGAGTTGCCATTTCCTTCTCTAATGCATGAAAGTGAAAAATGAAAGTGAAGTCGCTCAGTCGTGTCCGACTCCTAGTGACCCCATGGACTATAGCTCACCATGCTCCTCCATCCATGGGATTTTCCAGGCAAGAGTACTGGAGTGGGGTGCCATTGCCTTCTGCGTCAAATGCATATATATATATAACACACTTATTTTGTTGTTCAGTCACTAATTCCTGTTGTACTCTTCGTAACCCCATGGACTACAGCATGCCAGGCTCCCCTGTCCTTCACTATTTTCAGGAGTTTGCTCAAATTCATGTCCATTGAATCAGTGATGCTATCTAATTATCTCATTCTCTGCCACCCTCTTTTCCTTTTGCCTTCAGTCTTTCCCAGCATTAGGGTCTTTTCCAATGAGTCAATTCTTCATATCAGGTGGCCAAAGTATTTGAGCTTCATCTTCAGCATCAGTCATTCCAATGCATGTTCAGGGTTGATTTCCTTTAGGATTGACTGGTTTGATCTCCTTGTAGTCCAACAGACTCTCAAAAGTCTTCTCCAGCATCACAATTCAAAAGCATTTCAATTCTTTGGTACTCAGCCTTCTTTATGGTCAAACTCTCACATCTATACATGACTACTGGAAAAACCATAGCTTTGACTACACGGACTCTTGTAGGCAAAATGATGTCTTTGCTATTTAATATGCTTCCTAGGTTTGTCATAGGCTTCTTTCCAAGAAGCAAGCATCTTCTAATTTCATGGCTGAAGTCACCATCCACAGTGATCTTGGAGCCCAAGAAAATAAAATTGGTCACTGCTTCCACTTTTTCCCCTTCTATTTGCCAAGAAGCAATGGTATTGGATGCCTGATCTTAGTTTTTTGAATGCTGAGTTTTAAGCCAGCTTTTTCATTCTCTTCATATATATATATTTATGTAACATATATATATTTATATATGTATATATATAACATATTTGCATATTTATAGCATGTGTATATTATCTTAAATGGAACAAGCACTAGGAAGTTATAATTATTATTAATTGCTACCTTATAGATGAATAAATGGAGGCTTTTGATGCTAAATGTTTGATAAAAGCCAAGCCACTACTATGTGGCTGATCTGTAACAAATACTGATCAATTTGATTCCAAATTTTTGTCCTGAAATGTATTGAAAATAATTCTTTAAAAAACATATTTATAAAGTAGTTTCCAACCCAAAGGGGTTAAAAACTTAGGCCATGAAATATAATCCATTTTAATTGGTGTTCTTGACTAAAGAACTGGCTCCTCTGCATTAGATATGAAGATAACAACATCCTACATTAGAGATAGGAAATATACATGCAAATGAGTATCAGCATTCTAAACTTTTCACTGACTGAAGTTCACGGCCATAAGGCAAAACCAGCCAACCTAATTTTGTTGTTGCTCTTTTTGTTCATATATTTCATTACCTAGAAATAACCTAGGAATAGTCTCCTCCACGTTCTAAGGAGAAGATGTGCAATTATCTTGTAGGGCTACCTAATATCAGGTATTGAAGGTTTGCCTTAGAAAGGATGGACTTAGCTTTTGGACACAGGGTCTGAAGAGGCTGAATTGACTCTGTCTTTTACCATTGGAGCACTGAGGACCCAGAGATGATTTGCACTGCAGCTGAACCCTAGTTTACCACTCAGCCATTAGTATTGTAGGAAAGTAGACCCTGGGGAATTGAATATACTCATCAGAAAAGCAGGAGTTAATGGCACTATTGATGATAATAACCAATGCTTATTGATTTAACAAGTACCAAGCACCATTCTAAATTTTCATTCATATAAGCTTTTAAAATTCCCTCAAATAGTCCTAAGAGGTAAAAGAAAGTATTTTGCCCCATTTTAAAAAGATGAAACCAAGATACAGGGAGTTTAAATAACTTGACTAAAGTTACCACAAGTGATGGAGCAGGAATTTGAACCCCAGAGGTTGCCTCCAGGACCAGCACATTTAGCCACGATACCAGCTTAAACAACAGAGGTGGTTTTGTCAAATCACAAATCTTTTCTTTCTAACTGGATCGTATGTGTGTCTGTACTTGTTTACTTTGTTAGGAAAACAAGTTGCCCTTTATGAACTGCAGGTTGAATGTTATTTACAGGGAAGGGGAGGCTTATTGAACCATTGGAAACATGGTGGGGATATAGGCAAGGACTCTGTGGTCAGTTAATAGTGCGAAAGTTAGAGGTTTCTTAGAGCCCACTCAGGAGCAGATTTGACTCTCAAAATCTTTCAGGACACCTCCCCCATCTGCATCATCATCTCCTGGAGTCCTCCGAAAGGAACTGTCCTTACCTACCTCTGTGTCTATAGCCATGAAGAAGGCAGCTGACTGTGGCTTCCCTGAAAGCTGATAAGACCCTCATGTCTGTCGTCCCCCGATTCTTCTACCACAAATGTGCCCCCTCCCCAGAAATAATGGGCTCTCCCCTTCTGCCTCCAAATCTGATAAATAGATTGGCAGGCTCTAATTCAGAACCTTAATAAGAATCAGAGAGAAACGATGGAACCAGTATGTTGCTGAATACTAAGTGCTTCCAAAGCGGCTCAGCAGTAAAGAATCTGCCTGGCAATGCAGGACACGTGGGTTCTACCCTGGGTCAGGAAGATCCCCCGCAGAAGGAAACAGCAACTCACTCCAGTATTCTTGCCTAGAAAATTCCATAGACAGAGGAGCCTGGTGGGCTACAGTCTGTGGGGTTGCAGAGTCAGCCACAACTTAGCAACTAAATAACAACAATCAATATTTTTAATATAATCATGAGTGACTTTGAAAATCCATGGCCTACAAATAGACAGATCTGTGGCTTCAAAGCAGATGTATGAGTTACAACAGAATTAAGCATAAGAAAGTGTTGCACTCAATATGACTGCAAATTTGGAAAACTCAGTAGTGGCCACAGGACTGGAAAAGGTCAGTTTTCATTCTAATCCCAAAGAAAGGCAATGCCAAAGAATGTTCAAACTACCGCACAATTGCACTCATCTCACACGCTAGTAAAGTAATGCTCAAAATTCTCCAAGCCAGGCTTCAGCAATATGTGAACTGTGAACTTCCTGATGTTCAAGCTGGTTTTAGAAAAGGCAGAGGAACCAGAGATCAAATTGCCAACATCTGCTGGATCATGGAAAAAGCAAGAGAGTTCCAGAAAAACATCTATTTCTGCTTTATGGACTATGCCAAAGCCTTTGACTGTGTGGATCACAATAAACTGTGGAAAATTCTGAAAGAGATGGGAATACCAGACCACCTGATCTGCCTCTTGAGAAATCTGTATGCAGGTCAGGAAGCAACAGTTAGAACTGGTCATGGAACAACAGACTGGTTCCAAATAGGAAAAGGAATACGTCAAGGCTGTATATTGTCACCCTGTTTATTTAACTTATATGCAGAGTGCATCATGAGAAACGCTGGACTGGAAGAAACACAGGTTGGAATCAAGATTGCTGGGAGAAATATCAACAACCTCAGATATGCAGATGACACCACCCTTATGGCAGAAAGTGAAGAGGAACTAAAAAGCCTCTTGATGAAAGTGAAAGTGGAGAGTGAAAAGGTTGGCTTAAAGCTCAACATTCAGAAAACGAAGACCATGGCATCTGGTCCCATCACTTCATGGGAAATAGATGGAGAAACAGTGGAAACAGTGTCAGACTTTATTTTTCTGGGCTCCAAAATCACTGCAGATGGTGACTGTAGCCATGAAATTAAAAGATGCTTACTCCTTGGAAGGAAAGTTATGACCAACCTAGATAGCATATTCAAAAGCAGAGACATTACTTTGCCAACAAAGGTCCGTCTAGTCAAGGCTATGGTTTTTCCTGTGGTCATGTATGAATGTGAGAGCTGGACTGTGAAGAAGGCTGAGCGCTGAAGAATAGATGCTTTTGAACTGTGGTGTTGGAGAAGACTCTTGAGAGTCCCTTGGACTGCAAGGAGATCCAACCAGTCCATTCTGAAGGAGATCAGTCCTAGGATTTCTTTGGAAGGAATGATGCTAAAGCTGAAACTCCAGTACTTTGGCCACCTCATGCAAAGAGTTGACTCATTGGAGAAGACTCTGATGCTGGGAAGGATTGGGGGCAAGAGGAGAAGGGGACGACAGAGGATGAGATGGCTGGATGGCATCATTGACTCGATGGATATGAGTCTGAGTGACCTCTGGGAGTTGGTGATGGACAGGAAGGCCTGGCGTGCTGCTATTCATGGGGTTGCAAAAAGTCAGACACGTCTGAGTGACTGATCTGATCTGATCTATGTTGATTTCACTAGTTCCCATAGAGTAGAATGATGGTAATTCTTAAATCTGAAATTTTTGTTGACTTCCCAATGTGTGCATAGCAATTATGATAATTTTGATTTGTAAAATTCTTCATTATTTTAGGTGTTTCTATATGTTTACAACAGCTCTATGAAGACCCCTAGGTAAATACTGGAATGGTGAGAGCATGAGAGATGCAGGCAACTAGGCAGCCAGGTCTGCAAAATCACTTCTTGGGATTTATAACAGATGTTCCAGGAAGCTTTCTGTTCCGTCTAATGGCATAATTGTTATTAACTCCGTCAGCAACACAGAGTTTGTGTCTTCCTTAAGACCTTGGTTTTTTTTTTTTTTTTTTTAGCAGCAGAAATAAGTATAGAGTCAGGAACACTAAATTTCCTAAAGAAATTTGAATTTATAAAACCAAGAGAAACAGACAAAAACACACCATTACATTTCAGGGAGAAATGCAGCTAAAGGGATGGCATATCCCTTGGAGCTGCAAATAACTTAATTCCCAAGGGAGGGAGATATTTGACCTATGGCATGTTTTGTTGTCACCCAGTAGACAATGATATTCAGACTGCGAAGGATGAAGAGCAGAAAGGGAGAGGAAGAGAGGGAAGAGGAGAGAGAAAAGAGAATAAAGCTTGCCAGGAAGGAGCACATGTCAAAGGTGGGAGAGGAAGTTTACCAGTGTATGTTTGAGTCTAAATGAGTTCAGGGGCTTTCCTGGTAGTTTAGTAGTAGAGAATCTGCCTGCCAATGCAGGAGATGCAGGTTTGATCCCTGCTTTTGGGAGATCCCCTGAAGAAGGAAATGGCAACCCACTCCAGTATTCCTGCCTGAGAATCCCATGGACAGAGGAGCCTGGTGGACTATAGTCTGTAGGGTCTCAAAAGGGTTGGACATGACCCAGTGCCTAGACAACAAGGACAACAAAAAGAGTTCAGGGTTTCTGGATTAGCTGTATTACAATGCAATTCTGAAATAATATGCGTATTATATTATCTAACTCCTGTTCAAGACCTTTGGGGTGACATGTTTACAAACTGAAGTTGGAAAATATGTTCTTTTACTCCCCAAACCATAGAAAGAGATATAGTCTCTCAAACTTAGGCAAGTTAGTATGATGTAGATATCAGGAAAGCACAGGTTGAATTGTTGAGGAAGATTTATTAAGTATTTAGAAAATAAACTGGGTATGACTGAAAACTACCAAATACTCTCTGTAAAAGAAAGGTACTCAAACAAATCTGATTTTATGATAGCTTAATTGAGACATTATTGATGTACAATAAACTGCACATATTTAAAATGTGCAGTTTTGATTGGCTTTGGCGTTTATACATACATTCATGGTACCATTATCACAATAAAAATTACAACTATTTCCATCATCCCCCCAAATATCCTTGAGTCCCTTTGTAATCATAACTCTCAGAGGCAACCATTGATTTGCTTTCTTTGTGCTCAAATTTTAGTCTGTACTTTTATAATTTTATGTAAATGAAAGCATATAGTAGGTATTCTTTTTCCCCATTTGTCATTTTCACTCAGCATAATTATCTTGTGATTTATCTGTATCCTAATCTGATTCTATTTTATTCTTATAAAGTTACCAGCTAGTTGATCAAATAAATGTGGACTTCAGCCACATGTTTGTTTCTCTAACAGTTTGAGATGGATCAGTTCTAATTTAAATTTTTTTCACTGGTTGTTCCTTCAGACTGGTATACATTTCCTTCAGAGTTGGCTCCTTCTTGACATTCAAGTCGTGCCTTAAATGTCATAATCTCAGCTTAAATTTCATCATCTCAGCAAGATTTGTCACGGCCACCTTGCCTAGAGTAGCATCCCTCATCACTACTACTATGACACCTTTAATTCAATATCATCTGTCTTTCCCAGTGAGAATGTGCAACCCATGAGAAAAAGAACTTTATCTGTCTTGTATAAAGGGGTATTCCTAGCACCCAGAACAATGCCTGATGCATAGGAGGTAATAAATAAATAAATGAACAAATAAATCTCTGCCAAAGTCTTTCATCTTATGTTTATGGGAAATTAGGGAGACCTATGGGCTGAATAATGGCATAATTCAATGCAATTGTTATTAGTTGAAGTAATATATTCTATGTCTGTTGATTAATGGATATTTTTCTGTCTCAAGATTTATATCCACAGCTTTACCTTCAGTTCTGTCCTATTCCACAATTTTTACACATTAAAAAAATTAAAAGAAATAGCTGTAACTGTAGAAACAATGATATTTCTTTCTGTATAATGTGAATCTACAACACATAATAAAGATGTAATTGACATTGTAAAATATATTTACAGGTGGAAATGATAGATAGCACTGAAAACATAAAGCTAGATAAGGATAAATTCTGCTTCCAGCTGATGACACAGCCTCTTGGAAGAGTGTACAGTTGTCTCTGTGGGGTTGTAATTGACAGTGAGCTTAAGAAGGCTCAGTGTGAGAAGCCTGTCAAAGTTCTAATGACAAAACAGTAGCTTTGATAGATATGTAAAACACAGAATTGGAGAGGCATGAGTTTCCTTCTGCTTTGCTCGTGGAAACACAAAGCCTAAAGTATTATAATTTGTTCCTGAACCACAAAAAAGAAAATGGTTGCAATGGATTGCTTATATCATAGTAAGAAGAGTAGTATAAAAATAGTACATGTAATGAATAGTAGAGGAACTGGGCAGTGGTCATTTTGTCAGCTGTCTTCAGATATTCCCCTAAAGAAAAGAAATTAAAGCTAGTCCTGGTTTGACAAATGCGATGAACTAATATCTATTAATACCTGATACAACCTGGTTTGCTTAGTTAGAGATGTCAACAGTTAGGATGACTTCAGGATCTCACAGCACTTGACAAAGGCTTTGTAGGGCAGACTTAAGATTTGTGAATTCCTACTTGGAAAACAGTATATTTAGAATCTATACTAACACCGTCTTATAAATTAAAATGTATCATATTACTAATAAAGAAAGGTATTCATTTTCATTTAGTTGGTATGACATGTGATCCATTAACTTTTTGAAAAAAGAAAAAGATGAAACCATGAATTCTTCCCTAAATTCCGATTGGTATTGAGTAATAGACTGTAAAAGTAAGTTCAAGGAGTGACTGCTTGGCAGTCTTGTTTGAATTTTATCTTGTGCTATGCTATGCTATGCTATGCTAAGTCACTTCAGTCGTGTCCGACTCTGTGTGACCCCATAGACGGCAGCCCACCAGGCCTCCCCGTCCCTGGGATTCTCCAGGCAAGAACACTGGAGTGGGTTGCCATTTCCTTCTCCAATCTTGTGCTATTAGGGGACAAAAAAGTGTTTTGTTTTTGGATTTTTCTTAAATCAGAGAATAGCAGTTTTTAATAGGGTATGGAGGGGGATATTGAAGGATTTGGCTTGTAGGTCTTAGTCACCACAGAAAATAATTTTATATTCCTCAATTTCCATTCATTTGGGTGGTTTCGCATAGATACTTGCTGAGATGGTACTGTCCAGAGGCATGGGTGCTGAATTGCAGGGCTCTCAAGGGGAAATTTTCTCAGCAATCTCATTAGTAAAATGAAACTGCAGGCGATAAGATAAGCTTGCCCAATTTATTTACTTAGGCATTCTATTCTTCAAAATTGTATTATTACCCAGGGAGAAGCATTAGCTATTGCTGTATCTTTCTTTTATGTAGACATTTATTTCAAATTGTAAGAAGTACAACACATAGTAATCCATATTAAGTTGAGGGTTGCATTTTTCCTGGACAATTTTCTCTATTAACAAGAAGTGGAGACAAAGGAAGAACAAAGACACATTTGTTATGTGCTGTGGAAGCAAAATTGTTTCTAAATAACACTGTCGTGTGGTGTATTCCTGGAGGTCCTGACAGCTTCTTATAAGGCAAATGAACATTTCAGCTGAAGTTTGCAAGCAAAACACAAGGCTAATTCACAAACTATTTCTCTGTCTCTCGGCAAACTGCAGGGGGCAAGAGTGAGCTTGTGTAAGCACTAGGAACCTAGGTTTTCCTGGGTGCTTCTTCTCACATGTGTTTTTCAATCTTCCAACTTGTGATTATTATTTTTCAGCATGGAATTAGTGAATCATTTTACATAGTGCTGTTATGTAAAATAAAATGATACTTTGTTTCTCTGCATTGGCCAATTACTGGGTGGAGAAAATTGGACTCCTGAAAGACACATTTGTGCATAGTTTACCAGATTACAGGAAAGACTTATAAAATGCTCCCAGATGTCTGGTGCTAGAGAGGGAATAATGCCAGGAACAAGGAGCAAATTGAGGTGGGTTTCAGATATTATACAACCTATTGAAGTAATAGCTAAGAAAATAAATAAGATCATAGACATGAAACTGCTCTGCAAGGTCATAGAGTTTTACTATATTAAGCTCATTTGCTCCTTTCTTTTCTCCCCCTTTGGCTGATGCTATTATAGAAAATATTAAGGGACATTATTGCTAATGCTTAATAAACAGTGCATTAAACATGAATCATCTCATCTTTTTAGCACATGGGCCACAGGACAGCAAAGAAGCAAAGTCTCAACTTTTTTTTTTCAGGGACATGACCCGATAGCTAATCACTGAGATTGCCTTTTTCAAAAATAAAATAATAATAGTAATATTTATTAGTGTATAGTTGCTTTGCAATCTTGTGTTAGCTTCTACTGTACACTAAAATGAATCAGCTATACATATACACATATCAGCTCTTTTTTGAGTTTCCTTCCCATTTAGGTCACCACAGAACACAGAGTACAGTTCCCTGGGCCATACAGTATGTCCTCATTTTTATTTATTATTTTATATATAGTATCAGTAATGCACATATTGTCCATCCCAACCTCCCAGTTCAACCCGGCTCCCCTCTCCCCTTAGCTTTCCCCTCTCCCCTCAGCTTTCCCCTCTCGGTGTCCTTACATATGTTCTTTATGTCTGTGTCTCTTTTTCCACTTTGCAAATGAGATTGTTTTTTATTTAAAGCTGGGTAAGGTCGTTCCTGGTAAGAATTTTGTTATGAAAAAGTTGAAGTATCGTAACGAGAGTCTCCTTCCAACCTCAAAGAGCAAAGGAGAACCTGTCCTTCATTAGCATGAGGTTTCTTAAACTTGACTATGGCAGAGCCAGTTGAAGTAAGGATTGTAACACTGGCTTTCTTTGAATGCCAGGAATTGTTCTTGAGTCAGTCTATGACCTAGTAGCAAGCAGCGGGAAGATGGCAATGGGATCATTGAGGAGAGATAAATGAAGGGACTATTTTTGAAGGCAAGATTAAAGGAACCATGAAAGGATGGTGACGCACTCTAGGAAGAGCGATGGTGGGAAGGTAGTATCACCGTAGTGAAGTAGACAGATAGAACCAAGAGAGAGTCACCCTTACCTGTGAGAGATGTACTTGCAGGAGAAGGGGAGTCCAAGAGAGAAAAATATTGCAGCCACTGACAGTGTATTTGTAGGGAGGGGTGTGGGGGAATGAATGCCATATCCTTTTCTCTTGCTGACTCTTGATCTCCTCACTATGGCATAGTTTGTCCAAACTGCTCCAAGACAAGGAAGCCTGGTGAAGCCAGTCTTCTAGGTCAGTTTCCTAGGACACAGAACAGGATGGAGAAAGATGAAGAGAAGACCTGGTGAGGAATATGGGGAATATATAGCACATTCCACATTTTAGCTTATTTATTTTTCTGGGCTCCAAAATCACTACAGATGGTGACTGCAGCCATGAAATTAAAAGACGCTTACTCCTTGGAAGGAAAGTTATGACCAACCTAGATAGCATATTCAAAAGCAGAGACATCACTTTGCCAACAAAGTCAGTCTAGTCAAGGCTATGGTTTTTCCTGTGGTCATGTATGGATGTGAGAGTTGGACTGTGAAGAAGGCTGAGCGCCGAAGAATTGATGCTTTTGAACTGTGGTGTTGGAGAAGACTCTTGAGAGTCCCTTGGACTGCAAGGAGATCCAGCCAGTCCATTGTGAAGGAGATCAGCCCTGGGATTTCTTTGGAAGAAATGATGCTAAAGCTGAAACTCCAGTACTTTGGCCACCTCATGTGAAGAGTTGACTCATTGGAGAAGACTCTGATGCTGGGAGGGATTGAGGGCAAGAGGAGAAGGGGATGACAGAGGATGAGATGGCTGGATGGTATCACTGACTCGATGAATGTTAGTCTGAGTGACCTCCAGGAGTTGGTGATGGACAGGGAGGCCTGGTGTGCTGCGATTCATGGGGTCGCAAAGAGTCGGACATGACTGAGCGACTGATCTGAACTGATCTGATCTGATCTGATTTCTGGAAATACACCCCAACATGATTAGCTTCCATGTTTTCATAGATAGTGTATACCAAGTTTAAAATCTTTAATATAATTTGCCCAGGTTCCTTAAAAAAAAATAAAAATAAAGCTACCATTTGACCCAACAGTCCTACTCTTGGGCATATTCCCAGAGAAAACTACAGTTCAAAAAGATACATTCATCCCAATGTTCAGAGTAGCACTATTTACAATAACCAGGGCATAGAAGTAACCTAAACATCTGTCAACAGAAGAATGAATAAAGAAGATGTAGTGCATATATACAATATAATATTACTCAGCCATAACGAAGAAGGAAAATGGGTCATATGTAGAGATGTAGATGGACCTAGAAGTGTCAGAAGTAAGTCTGAAAGAGAAAAATAAATACCATATATTAGTGCATCTATGTGGAATCTAGAAAAATGGTATTGGTGAATGTATTTGCAAAGCAGAAATAGAGTCACAGATGTAGAAAACAAACTTAAGGATGCCAAGAGGGAGAAGGGAAGATGAGAGGAATTGGGAGATTGGGATTCACACGTACACACTATTGATACTATTTACAAAATAGATAACTAATGAGAATCTGCCGTATAGGGCAGGGAGCTCTACTCAATGCTCTGTGGTGCCCTAAATGGGAAGGCAGTCCAAAAGGGAGGGGGATATATATGTCAGCGTATAGCTGACTCACTGTGCTTTACAGCAGAACCAATACAACGTTGCAAAGCAACTATACAGCAATAAAAATTAATTAATAAAAATAAATAAAATAAAAATAACGATTTGCCCAGTTTTAAACAAGCATCTATCTGACTTCAAATTCTTCATCTGCTGCTGCTTTTCCTTTGTTCCCAAAGAGCATCTTTGGGGAAGATAATCCACAGAAGGAGAAAAAAAGATTGTTATATCACCTTTCCTCCCTACTGTAATTCTAGTATGTCTAAGCGCTGATCCTTGTTTTCCAAAGAGACAGGCAGGATTAACAAAAGTAACTAATCAGAATTTCTCAGGCAAGGAGTCTCAACCCTGGTGTTCCCCATCCTGCTCCTTTACCCTTGGCTGTGGATCTTCTGGGATGCCTAAAAAAAAAACTTTGAGCCAAGTGTTCTGAGCAAGCCCTGAAGTGCCATTCTGGGAATTCGCTGCCATTAGTAAAATGAATCTCAAAGGCATTTGTAAAGTTTGAAGACACACCACTGCCTGAAAATTACAGACAAATGATATGCTTGTTTTGTTGTGTATGTAATTTAAAGATCTTGTGGACTCCTAGTAAGATGAGACAGAACCTCAGTTTTTAAGACTTCACCAGAGGACTGTAAAATTTTCTTTTAAAAATAATAAAGTTGGGGAGGTAAACTAATTGAATCTTTAAAAGTAGGAAAATACATTATCATCAATCTCATGTGACATGCCTTTCAGACTGAGCGACTGATCTGACCTGATCTGATGTATAGTTTTTAACTTTAAAATATTTAACCTTTTAAAAAATTATTTACTTTTAATTGAAGGATAATTGCTTTACAATATTGTGTTGGTTTCTGCCATATATCAGCATGAATCAGCCATAGGTGTACACATGTCCCCTCCCTCTTGAACCTCCCTCCCACCCCTTCCTACCCATCTAGATTGTCACAGAGGTTTGAGCTTCCTGTATCTTCCTTAAATAATTTATGGTTTGAGCTTCCCTGGTGACTCAGTGACAATGAATCTCCCTGCCAATGTAGGAGATGCAGGTTTGAGCCCTGGGTCAGGAAGATCCCCTGGAGAAGGAAATGGCAACGTGAGACCCTAGTGGGCTACAGTCCATGGCATCGCAAAAGACTCAGACACGACTTAGCAACTAAACAACAACAGCAGTTTCACCTTTATCAAAAAGTTGAAAAAACTATCCAAATACCTTCAATAAAATTCCTCAGATGTCAATATTTTGTACATCTGCTCTCTCTTCTTCCTTTCCTCTCTCTCACACACACATGTGCACAGAAACACAATAGTATTTTTTCGTGAGCTATTGGAGAATAAGCTGTAAACATTATGCAAACTTATCTTTAAATACCTCGGTGTACATTTCCTACAAACAATGATATTCCTGTATATAACTATAGTACACAAATTTGGAAAACTCAGCAGTGGCCACAGGACTAGAAAAGGTCAGTTTTCATCCCAATCCCAAAGAAAGGCAATGCCAAAGAATGCTCAAACTACCACAAATTGCACTCATCTCACATGCTAGTAAAGTAATGCTCAAAATTCTCCACTCCAAGCTTCAATGATATGTGAACTGTGAACTTCCAGATGTTCAAGCTGGTTTTAGAAAAGGCAGAGGAACCAGAGATCAAATTTCCAACATCTGCTGGATCATCAAAAAAGCAAGAGAGTTCCTGAAAAACATCTATTTCTGCTTTTTTGACTATGCTAAAGCCTTTTACAGTGTGAATCACAATAAACTGTGAAAAATTCTGAAAGAGATGGGAATACCAGACCACTTGACCTGCCTCTTGAGAAACCTGTATTCAGGTCAGGAAGCAACAGTTAGAATTGGACACAGAACAACAGACTGGTTCCAAATAGGAAAAGGAGTACGTCAAGGCTGTATATTGTCACCCTGTTTATTTAACTTATATGCAGAGTATATCATGAGAAACGCTGGGCTAGAGGAAGCACAAGCTGGAATCAAGATTGCCAGGAGAAATATCAATGACCTCAGATATGCAGATGACACCATCCTTATGGCAGAAAGCAAAGAAGAACTAAAGAGCCTCTTGATGAAAGTGAAAGAGGAGTGTGAAAAAGTCATCTTAAAGCCCAACATTCAGAAAACTAAGTTCAATGCATCTAGTCCCATCACTTCATGGCAAATAGATGGGGAAACAGTGGAAACCGTGTCAGACTTTATTTTTCTGTGCTCCAAAATCACTGCAGATGGTGATTGCAACCATGAAATTAAAAGATGCTTACTCCTTGGAAGGAAAGTTATGGCTAACCTAGACAGCATATTCAAAAGCAGAGATATTACTTTGTCAACAAAGGTTCATCTAGTCAAGGCTATGGTTTTTCCAACGGTCATATCTGGATGTGAGAGTTGGATTGTGAAGAAAGCTGAGCGCTGAAAAATTGATGCTTTTAAACTGTGGTGTTGGAGAAGACTCTTGAGAGTCCCTTGAACTGCAAGGAGATCCAACAAGTCCATCCTAAAGGAGCTCAGTCCTGGGTGTTCATTGGAAGCACTGATGCTGAAGCTGAAACTCCAATACTTTGGCCACCTGATGTGAAGAGCTGATTCATTCGAAAAGACCCTGATACTGGGAAAGATTGAGGGCAGGAGGAGAAGGGGACGACAGAGGATGAGATGTTTTGATGGCATCACCGACTCTATGGACATGGGTTTGGGTGGACTCTGGGAGTTGGTGATGGACAGGGAGGCCTGGAGTGCAGCGGTTCATGGGGTTGCAGAGTCAGACACGACTGAGTGACTGAACTGAGCTGAACTATTATAAAAATGAAAAGTTATTGGCACTGTAAAAATAATCTATAAATCTTATTCAAAAATGTTTGTTTCAGTAATGCACTTTATAACAAAAGGAAAAAAAAAAAGACTATAGGATCCAATTCAGAATAATAAGTTTCATTTAGCTGTCAAATCTCTTGAGTTTCTTTTAATGTAGAACAATTTCTTGGACTTGCTTTACATTTCATGACCTTCACATTAAAAATATTCAGGCCAGTTACTTTGGAGAATTTCTCTCTCAATCTCAGTTTGACTGATGTCTTGTCGTGATTAAATCAGGTTGTGTACTTTTGGCAAGAATACCACAGAAATAGTGTCTTATCTTTCTCAGTGCTTCATTTTAAGAACCACATAATATATATTTGTCCCATTATGGATGATGTTACACTTTGATCACTTGTTTAAACTGCCCAGCTTCTCCACTATAAAGTTACTTTTTTCCTTTTTATTTAATAAGCATCTAGTGGGAAAAATTCTGGAGACTATATAAATATTCCACTTTTCATCAATCAGTCCCCTATCGGTATTAGCGTCCTTTGATTGTATTTTGCTTGTATTATTTTGGTATAATTATTGTAGTGTAACCAGATGATTATTTCTCAGTTCCACTATTTTTTCTACATTTATTGGTTAGCACTCCATTGTAAAGAATAAATATTCTTTCTGATTGATTTACATCTCTATGTATTTACTGATTTTTTCCAATGGTCATAATTAATTGATAATAGTTATTTATTTTGATGCTCAAACTGTCCTTAATTTGGATAATAGAAATTCCTTCGTACTGGCCCCTATAGCTCCCTGGCACATCCCCATCATTCTTTGAGCATGTCTTTATTTAGAGTACAGATGTATGTTCTAAGTTCATTTTGTACTGTCTCTGATTCCTCTCCGAAGCATTCTTTGTCTTCCAGAGAGATCTGATCTCATATTAAGGTGGTATTTAGCAACTCAGATCTAAGTGTCAGTTTGTATTATTTTTTTAGCAGACTGAACTAATACACTCCCCCACCCCACCCCCCACACACATACCCCTCTTTCTCAAGATGGTCTTAATGTTGAAAAGGAAGAGTTTAAACAATTATATGGAGCCTTTCTTAAGGAAAGACATAGACTTTTGGCATTAAATGCTCTTTGAGTTATTATCAGAACTAGCGATTTTCAGCTGGGGGAATTTAAGATCAAGAAGAAACAAATGACACACCATAGGTACAGGCAATGGTTTTGGCCACCTTGATATTTCATTGTCTTTCAAGTACTCTTAACTTTTCTTCTGTCCTGATTCATTGTTGACAGATAAATTTCTCCATGGGGTCTAGTTCATCATCAAGAAACTTGATGTTGTTTTGTGTCAGCAAACTTCCTCCTAGGTTTAGATTAAATGGATTTTTCCAAGTGAACACGTTAGTGTTTGGGGTAGTGTTTATCAGCCTTCACGTAAAACCCAGAGAGACAGAGTCAGCAAGGAAGACAAGAGTCAGCAAGGCTTACGAATCAAGTAGGAAACTGTGATGCTGAGCACCCTCCCCAACCCCTGACCCCCACGAAGGGTCTAAGGTACTAGAAGAGTTGCTCCGTGACTGGTCCCATGCTCGTTCCCAAGGTGATTCCAGGTGCCCAGTAACAGTTTAACTTTGTTAATAAGATATCAGCCTTACATCATTTGCATTTCCTTACCCACAATGCTTTTAAATTTGGTGCCTGCTTTGAAAAGCAAATGATGACATTCTGCTGGGAAAATTAAATTTCAGCCCCTGTGTGCTCTTTATAAAGTAAGGAAGTGGAATAACATTCACTGGTATGGGGGGAAAAGAATATGTTTTTCACATTTGGTGGTTTCAGAAAATGTGACATGTGTTTGCCACGTGTGTGTTGGGAGGTTCTATTGGGGAGACGAGGTGGAGGATGGGGAAGTAGAGATTCTGGTTCCCTGTACTAGCACAATAGTGAACCAAGAATTGTCAGTAATTCTGAAAACCCTTGTAAATAAGAGAACATCCACTTTGTTGTTAAGAATGATCAAGCAGAATTGTGCTGAGTGTGTGTTAAGATTTATGTCATCAGAATTCTGGGTAAACCAAGCTTAGATCATGAAAAAAGAAGCTTAGACCCAAGGGTTGAAATTTACCTGGTCTCATGAATGGTTCAAAGATGAGAAGGGGGAGGAAAGCAGGTGAAGAGAACCAGATAGAATTTGATAAAACACAAATCTCTTCTCCCCTCCCCTCTTTCCCTTTCCTTCTCATTCCTCTCCCCCTTTTTTTTCTTTTTGGTCTGCCATAGCAAATCTTATTATTTCTTTTTCCAATACATATTTAACTTAATTTAATTTTTTCAAAGTTTTTTTTAATGTGGACCATTTGTTTAAGTCTTTATTGAATTTGTTACAATATTGCTTCTGTTTCATGGTTTTAGTCTTTTGGCCACAAGTCATGTGGGATCCTAGCTCCACAGCTAGAGGTCAAACCAGCACCCTTTGCATGGAAAGGTGAAGTTTTAACACTGGACCACCAGGGGAGGCCCCTCCAATACATATTTTATATTGAATGAAGTAAAACAGAGTGTATTAGAAAGAGATAAAGCAATGAATAAAATAAATAGAGGGTTTTTAAATTTGAGGAGCTTAACATAGTAAATAAGCTAGCATAGATACAAAACTAGCATAATAGAAGTAGGAATTAACAAGCTGTATGTATTTTACATATAATATTATATATACATTAATAGCAATATTTGTTTTTATCTGTCCATCAGAATGCAGCTCTAGGAAGATAGGGTTTATCTTTTTGTTTTGTTCACTGCGTGTACCCAGCTCCTCAAATAGTTCTAGGCATAAAGTAGATGCTCAATAAATACTGAACAGTAGATGAATGGAAATGTGTATACCTTTTACCATCATTTATTCCCTTCTCCTCTCTTTTGTAAAATTACAATGGATTCCACTTCCTCCTCCTTCCATAAACTTCTTAACTCACTTCACCACACTGCTGCCCAATCCACTTTCTCCTTTTAAGTCCTCCTTGCATTTTCTGCTTTGCATCAAGTGCAGTGGCTCCTTGCTTCCTCTGCTTTTAAACTCTCTTCACACTTTTCTCCCACAGTCCAGTGTTTGTTTTTTTTTTTGGGGTCTCCTCTAGCTTTCCTCCTATCAGGCTGGGTAGTCAGTCAGTAACATTATTCATTTGGTCTTCTTTCTTTATTTTAGTTTTTAAGTAAGATTTGTGGATATTTGAGACATACAATATCATGATTTGATATACATATACATCATGAAATGATTTCCATAGTCAACTAAGTAACACAAATTTCAGGCGCCTTTATCACACCCACCCACATGTACTCACCCACACACACACAGTTTGTTCTTCATCTGCTGATTTTTCCAGGAGTTGCTTCATTGCCTTTTCTTATCCTTTTTTTCTGCCCATTCTTCTGAAGTAATCAGATCAAACTCCATGACTTGGACTATGACCACCATGTTCAAAAAAATAAAAAAAGAAATAAAACCTTTAAAAAATAGTGAATGCAGAAAACAAATGAAAAAAGGTAACTCATGACTGAGTCCTAGCAGACGCCAAGTTTTAAAAGGCAGGGACCAATTACCAAAGAAAAAAGAATTTGTGGCCAGAGGTTTTAGAGGAAAATCAGATATTTTTATTGTCCCAGAAGCCAAGAGATATAAGCATCTTGCGCAGGAACATTGAAAGGCTCTTAGCAGCGGCATAGAGCGCTGACAGTCAGTCAGTGTTTCCAACCATAGGTGGAGTGTTCTGGTAAGTTCACACTAGTATAAATGATAATAGCATGTTTGTTATTTTTTAAATGCATAGATAAATGGATAGATATCAAGTAAACTAAGATTTGGAGAAACCTGGTTTGAATATTGGTTCTGCCTTTTATGAACCATGGTGGTGAGAACCTGGGCTCTGAGGTTAGATGACCTGACTTTGGCTCTTTTTATCAGCAGATGGTATGCTATTTGATGAGTCCACTAAAGAAATCTTAATTCCTTTATTCATTAAATGGAAACAGTAATAATATCTCTTTCATTAGTTTGCTCTAAGAATTAAATGAGAAAACATATTTCAAGAACTTAGAATCTATGGCAGCTGCTGTTCAGTAGCTTATCTGTGTCTGATTCTTTGTTACCTCATGGACTACAGGATACCAGGCTCCTCTCTCCTCCACTATCTCAGAGAGTTTACTCAAATTCATGTCCATTGAGTTGGTGGTGTTATCTAACCATCTCATCCTCTGCTACCCCCTTAATCTGAGTACCACACAGGAAAAAAAAAAAAACAACACTCACTGACTATTACTCCATGAGCTTGTTTCCTAGTCCATTGAACATGCATCATTCATAGTTCCAAGTTTATAAAATTATCGTGAAAGTCAAAGTAGAATGAATATCCATGTAAAATGTTTTGTACATCGTTAAGTTCTCCATACATGTTGATGGAATCACTGCTGAATATATTCATCGTTTGGGGTGAAATGAATGACCCAGCCATCTAGTTTATCCCTCACTTGAGTGTTGCTAGTGGTTATGGGGCTGTAAGCACGGCACAGCTTTAAATTATTTGATTCTCAGTCATATTATTGAATCCATGCTCATAAAATGTTGTTGGCTGCAGACAGGAAGCGTAAGGAGCACTGATGCGCTGCAGTTTCACGGGATCTTAAAGATGCATTCATCTGATCCAGATTCTCAGAGCACATCAAGGAATCTCTAGTGCTTTGAAAACCAGTGCTAAAAAGTGAAAATTTAGTGATGATTAAATCCAATTTGACTTTTGTCTTGGGGGAGTAAACGGCATCCTCACAAACTACATGTTATATGTGAAGTGCTTGCACTTGGAATACATAAACCACTTCTCTTACTTCATATTTCAGAAACAAATTTAAAAATAAGTAAACAAATTGTTTTGTAAGTATAAAATACAATCATTTCACACATTAGGTATGAAAATCAATGTTTAATTTCCTGACTTTCTTTCAATCTAAAATCAAATATTAAATAACCCTTGTCCATTATTAAATGACATTATTAAAATTTGTCTACAAAGTTTATGACTATTCTTGGAGGCTATAATAAGTTAACTTTATATTATAGTATACCTACATTAATGATAAAATATAAAATAATGTTTTTTTTTAACCTCAATCCACTCTTTGTTGCCACAACAAAAATGTATAAAATGTTGTGAAAAATCTTGAGTTTTTAGAAAATGATATGTGCTTATGAAATGTTTATGAGGGAAAGAAACTTTATGAATCAATAATTGTAGCAGAAGAACTAGATTCTTAGACCTGGGCTGTTAAACTTGGGGGGAAATTTGTAATATAAATGTTATGAGTTTGATTATAGCACTTAATTATGAAAATCACCACTAAAACTCTCCATCCATCCCACGCTCATCTCCTGGATAATATCCTCTTTAGGAAAACCTCAAGTTTGTTCTATATTCAATATAATTTACTATCACATGCTGTTAATCACAATTCCTAAAGTTTCATTTATTCAGTAGTAAAGGGTGTGTGCTCACTCAGTCATGTCCAACTATTTGCGACCCCATGGATTGCAGCTATGACTCCTCTGTCCACGGAATTGTCCAACAAGAATACTGGAGCTGGTTGCTATTTCCTACTCCAGGGGATCTTCCCGACCCAGAGACTCAACCTGCATCTCTTGCATCTCCTTCATTGGCAGACAGATTCATTCCTTACCACTGTGCCACCTGGGAAGCCCATTTAAGTTGGCAGTACCCTTCAAGTGATTACTTCCCAGTTAAGCAAAGAGAAAAGGCTAGGTTTTCATGAAATCACATAACTCTGCTCTTTTTGGAGGAATCATCACACAAAATGTGTGTACGTGCACATACACACATCACACCCCCGGTAAACTCTAAACATAATACATTGTAGAAGTGTAATAGCATATTATATACCTTCCTCCAATAACTTTTTCAAAATTTGGAAATGATGCAAAACCACATGGGTAGAATTTGTAGAAAGCTCACTAAAGAAAAGATAGTCCCAAAGGGTCAATGGAATCTCTTTTCTGGACTTTTTGTATAAAATGTTGAAGAAATATTGAATTAGAAAATAAGAAGCATGTCAAATTACTTTCATGACAAAAAATATTACCCAAAAGAATATCATGGGTTCCTCTGAGAATTTTCCTGGAAGTAGAAACCAAAATTGAGTTTTCTATTTTAATGGAAATGAAGAGCTAGTAACGTGTGATCAATTTTTAAAGGGTCATACTTGATGAGAGCATGAATGATTTTTCCTTTGGAAACTGAAGTTAGAAGAGGGTTAATAGGCAGAGATAGGAAGCATTATTCCAATATGGACCATGATTCCTCAAATGTTGACATGCCATTTACTTTGTTCCATTTCTTCCTTTTCCTTCTCTGGTTAGTGGCTACATCTGGCCAATTTCCATTCTTGACATTCCATGCCATTTTTTTCCTTTTCATTTTAACATTTTAAAATTAATTTTTATTGTAGTGGACCTAGAGACAGTCATAAAGGGTGAGTTGTCAGAAAGAGAAAAAGCAAATATTGCGTATTAACACATGTAGATGGACTCATGCCAGTTCTCTCAATGTCGTGGGTACAAATGCATATAGGTTGCTATGGATTGAATTGTGTTCCTCCAAAATTCATATATGGAGCCCTCATCTCCAATGTGATTTTATTTGGAGACAGGGACTTTATGAAAGTTATTAAGGTTAAACGATATCCATGAAGATTGGACCCTGACTTGCTAGGATTTGTGTCCTTATAAGAGACACCAGAGAACGCATTCTCTCTCTCACATACGCCTAGGAAAGGCAATGTGAGGACACAGAAAGAAAGAAGATGTTTACAAACCAGGAAGATGGCCCTCAGCAGAAGCTGAAGGCTGTCACTCCTTGATCTTGGACTCCCCAGCTTCTGGAACTGTGGGAAATAAAGCTCAGTGGCTTAAGCCATCTAGTCTATGGTATTTGTTATGGCATCCCAAACTCAGACATAGGCTGATTACATCATTCCAGAATCAGGTCCCAGGTTTAGATAAATCCTCACAAAAGCCTTATGATTGAGGTTTTATACAGATGAGTGCTTCCGTTTTCTAAGAGGTTAAATTATTTCCCCCAGTACACAGAGCAAAAACGAGAGCTCACGATGACAGCACACTTTTATTTTAGTAGTGTGTTTCTTCCATGCACCAATGTTATTTCCCTAGGGCACCATGTTTAGCTTTCCAGCATTTCCCAGAGTTATCCAATATCTGTGTTAATTTTGTATGCTTATCAAGTCAAGAGCATCTCTTTTGTTACTTCACTTTCACCTCATGCTCATTTAATGCACCTGTAAGAGTTGCCAGGACAAGTCTCCAGTCCTTAACCTGTCTTCTAAGGTGTGTTCAAAATCTGAGCCCACTTACTTAAAATGCATCACCACTTTCAAGCTCTCCTGTCCAATCTCTGATCCCCCATGCTATACTGGAATACAACACATTCAATTTTGTCTTTATGATCTTATGGTCTATTGCATTCCTGCTCCTGGAAAATGGTTTCCTCTCCCATCCATATACAAAAATTCTACTCATCATCTGAAGCTAAACTCAGTCCAACTACTTGTATACATTTTCTTATGTCAGTCTATATTGATCCCCCTGCTTGGAAGTCTTCTAGTTTGTGTGTGTGTGTGTTTGTGTGTGTGTGTGTGTGTGTGTGTGTGTGTGTGTGTGTGTGTGTGTTTGGTTTGCAATGTATTTTCTTTTTTCTTTTAGTATTTGGTTATGTATCTTCCAGTGTTGTCTTATGTTTATGAGAAAACTTTTCCAAAAAAAGAAAAAAATTCCTTAAATACATGGTTCAAATCTTTAACAAAGTAACCAACAAATCTACTAACTAAGAAGTTGTTACTAATCAGTTACTATATGATCTGCTGCTGCTGCTGCTAAGTCGCTTCAGTCGTGTCCGACTCTGTGCAACCCCATAGACGGCAGCCCTAGGCTTTACAAAAACTAAAATGGCATTGGATAAGAATATATTCTTCCTCTGTAGTATATTTCTTCAATTCAGTTCAGTTCAGTCGCTCAGTCCTGTCCGACTCTTTGTAACCCCATGAACGCAGCATGCCAGGCCTCCCTGTCCATCACCAACTCCCGGAGTTTACCCAGACTCATCTCCATCTCCAGAGTCCACCCAAACCCATGTCCATTGTGTCAGTGATGCCATCCAACCATCTCATCCTCTGTTGTCCCCTTCTCCTCCCACCTTCAATCCTTCCCAGCATCAGGGTCTTTTCAAATGAGTCAGCTCTTCATATCAGGTGGCCAAAGTATTGGAGTTTCAGCTTCAGCATCAGTCCTTCCAATGAACATCCAGGACTGGTCTCCTTTAGGATAGACTGGTTGAATCTCCTTGCAGTCCAAGGGACTCTCAAGAGTCTTCTCCAACACCACAGTTCAAAAGCGTCAATTCTTCAGCATTCAGCTTTCTTTATAGTCCAACTCTCACATCCATACATGACTACTGGAAAAACCATAGCCTTGACTAGATGGTCCTTTGTTGGCGAAGTATGTCTCTGCTTTTGAATATGCTATCTAGGTTGGTCATAGCTTTTCTTCCAAGGAGCAAGCATCTTTTAATTTCATGGCTGCAGTCACCATCTGCAGTGATTAAGACACTGTATGAATAGTAGATCAGCTGATTGGATGAGTGATGGTATTACTGCTGCTTGTGCTCCAGATGTCAAGGAATATCCCACACAATCTCATCTTTGCTCACCAGTAATACTAAAAGGACATCTTTTTTGAGTGTTATTTCTAAAAGATCTTGTAGGTCTTCATAGAACTGTTCAACTTAAGCTTCTTCAGCGTTAGTGGTTGGGGCATAGATTTGGATTGCTGTGATATTGAATAGTTTGCCTTGGAAACAAACAGAGATCATTCTGTTGTTTTTGAGATTGCATCTAAGTACTGCATTTCGAACTCTTTTGTTGACCGTGATGGCTACTCCATTTCTTCTAAGGGATTCCTTCCCACAGTAGTAGATATAATGGTCATCTGAGTTAAATTCACCCATTCCAGTCCATTTTAGTTCACTGATTCCTAGAATGTCGACGTTCACTCTTGCCACCTACTGTTTGACCACTTCCAATTTGCCTTGATTCATAGACCTGACATTCCAGGTTACGCGACCGGCGCACTTCAAGAGCGCCTCGCCTACCGCGACCGCGCACTTTAAGAGGGCCTCGCCTACCGCGACCGGCCCACTAAGAGCGCCTCGCCGGCTGCGGGGCGCACTAAGAGCGTGGCCGAGAGGAGCTACCCCACGACCAAGGTCGGGAAGGGCAGCAGTGAGGAGATACCCCTTCTCCAAGGTCAGGAAGGGCGGCAGTGAGGAGAGACTCCTCGTCCAAGGTAAGGTGCGATGGCTGTGCTTTGCTGGAGCAGCCAGGAAGAGATAACCCCACGCCCAAGGTAAGAGAAACCCAAGTAAGAGGGTGGGTCTTCAGGAGGGCATCAGAGGGCAAATACACTGAAACCATACTCACAGAAAACTAGTCAATCTAATCATACCAGGACCACAGCCTTGTCTAACTCAATGAAATTAAGCCATGCCCCGTGGGGCAACCCAGGATGGGCGGGTCATGGTGGAGAGATCTGACAGGGTGTGGTCCGCTGGAGAAGGGAATGGCAAACCACTTCAGTATTCTTGCCTTGAGAACCCCATGAACAGTATGAAAAGGCAGAATGATAGGATACTGAAAGAGAAACTCCCCAGGTCAGTAGGGGCCCAATATGCTACTGGAGATCAGTGGAGAAATAACTACAGAAAGAATGAAGGGATGGAGCCAAAGCAAAAAGAATACCCAGCTGTGGATGTGTCTGGTGATAGAAGCAAAGTCCGATGCTGTAAAGAGCAATATTGCATAGGAACCTGAAATGTCAGGTCCATGAATCAAGGCAAATTGGAAGTGGTCAAACAAGAGATGGCAAGAGTGAATGTCGGCATTCTAGGAATTAGTGAACTCAAATGGACTGGAATGGGTGAATTTAACTCAGAGGACCATTATATCTACTACTGCGGGCAGGAATCCCTCAGAAGAAATGGAGTGGCCATCATGGTCAACAAAAGAGTCCGAAATGCAGTACTTGGATGCAGTCTCAAAAACGACAGAATGATCTTTTTTCGTTTCCAAGGCAAACCATTCAATGTCACAGTAATTCAAGTCAATGCCCATTCAGTAATGCTGAAGAAGCTTAAGTTGAACGGTTCTATGGAGACCTACAAGACCTTTTAGAACTAACAACCAAAAAAGATGTCCTTTTCATCATAGGGGACTGGAATGCAAAAGTAGGAATTCAAGAAACACCTGGAGTAACAGGCAAATTTGGCCTTGGAATACGGAATGAAACAGGGCAAAGACTAACAGAGTTTTGCCAAGAAAATGCACTGGTCATAGCAAATACCCTCTTCCAACAACACAAGAGAAGACTATACATGGACATCACCAGATGGTCAACACCGAAATCAGATCGATTATATTCTTTGCAGCCAAAGATGGAGAAGCTCTATACAATCAGCAAAAACAAGACCAGGAGCTGACTGTGGCTCAGACCATGAACTCCTTATTGCCAAATTCAGACTGAAATTGAAGAAAGTAGGGAAAACTACTAGACCATTCAGGTGTGACCTAAATCAAATCCCTTATGATTATACAGTGGAAGTGAGAAATAGATTTAAGGGCCTAGATCTGATAGATAGAGTGCCTGATGAACTATGGAATGAGGTTCGTGACATTGTACAGGAGACAGGGATCAAGACCATCCCCATGGAAAAGAAATGCAAAAAAGCAAAATGGCTGTCTGGGGAGGCCTTACAAATAGCTGTGAAAAGAAGAGAAGCAAAAAGCAAAGGAGAAAAGGAAAGATATAAACATCTGAATACAGAGTTCCAAAGAATAGCAAGAAGAGATAAGAAAGCCTTCTTCAGCGATCAAGAAATAGAAAAAGAAATAGAGGAAAACAACAGAATGGGAAAGACTAGGGATCTCCTCAAGAAAATCAGATACCAAAGGAACATTTCATGCAAAGATGGGCTCGATAAAGGACAGAAATGGTATGGACCTAACAGAAGCAGAAGATATTAAGAAGAGGTGGCAAGAATACACAGAAGAACTGTACAAAAAAGAGCTTCATGACCCAGATAATCATGATGGTGTGATCACTGACCTAGAGCCAGACATCCTCGAATGTGAAGTCAAGTGGGCCTTAGAAAGCATCACTACGAACAAAGCTAGTGGAGGTGATGGAATTCCAGTGGAGCTATTCCAAATCCTGAAAGATGATGCTGTGAAAGTGCTACACTCAATATGCCAGCAAATTTGGAAAACTCAGCAGTGGCCACAAGATTGGAAAAGGTCAGTTTTCATCCCAATCCCAAAGAAAGGCAATGCCAAAGAATGCCCAAACTACCGCACAATTGCACTCATCTCACACGCTAGAAATGCTCAAAATTCTCCAAGCCAGGCTTCAGCAATATGTGAACCGTGAACTTCCTGATGTTCAAGCTGGTTTTAGAAAAGGCAGAGGAACCAGAGATCAAATTGCCAACATCTGCTGGATCATGGAAAAAGCAAGAGAGTTCCAGAAAAACATCTATTTCTGCTTTATTGACTATGCCAAAGCCTTTGACTGTGTAGATCACAATAAACTGTGGAAAATTCTGAAAGAGATGGGAACACCAGACCACCTGATCTGCCTCTTGAGAAATTTGTATGCAGGTCAGGAAGCAACAGTTAGAACTGGTCATTGAACAACAGACTGGTTCCAAATAGGAAAAGGAGTACATCAAGGCTGTATATTGTCACCATGTTTATTTAACTTATATGCAGAGTACATCATGAGAAACGCTGGACTGAAAGAAACACAAGTTGGAATCAAGATTGCTGGGAGAAATATCAATAACCTCAGATATGCAGATGACATCACCCTTATGGCAGAAAGTGAAGAGGAACTCAAAAGCCTCTTGATGAAAGTGAAAGTGGAGAGTGAAAAGGTTGGCTTAAAGCTCAACATTCAGAAAACGAAGATCATGGCATCTGGTCCCATCACTACATGGGAAATAGATGGGGAAAAAGTGTCAGACTTTATTTTTCTGGGCTCCAAAATCATTGCAGATGGTGACTGCAGCCATGAAATTAAAAGATGCTTACTCCTTGGAAGGAAAGTTATGACCAACCTAGATAGCATATTCAAAAGCAGAGACATTACTTTGCCAACAAAGATCCATCTAGTCAAGGCGATGGTTTTTCCAGTGGTCATGTATGGATGTGAGAGTTGGACTGTGAAGAAGGCTGAGCACCGTAGAATTGATGCTTTTGAACTGTGGTGTTGGAGAAGACTCTTGAGAGTCCCTTGGACTGCAAGGAGATCCAACCAGTCTATTCTGAAGGAGATCAGCCCTGGGATTTCTTTGGAAGGACTGATGCTAAAGCTGAAACTCCAATACTTTGGCCACCTCATGTGAAGAGTTGACTCTTTGGAAAAGACTCTGATGCCAGGAGGGATTGCGGGCAGGAGGAGAAGGGGACAACAGAGGATGAGATGGTTGGATGGCATCACTGACCAATGGACGTGAGTCTAGTGAACTCCGGGAGTTGCTGATGGACAGGGAGGCCTGGCGTGCTGCAATTCATGGGGCTGCAAAGAGTCAGACACGACTGAGTGACTGAACTGGACTGAATACTAAAAGGGATCATGAAGGTAGTGGCACAGAAAGAACAGCATGGTGTGATGGAAGCCTTGTGAACCTTGAACAGAACCTAGTTTGAATCTTGTGTCTATCTGCTTCTTCATTTTATTACTAAGGAAATTACTTTTCTCAGCCATATTTTCCCTATTTAAAGCCCCCATCATGGAACCTGGCTCATGATAAATGCTGCAGGCAGAGTCTCCTGATTTCTATTTGTGGCCGTTGAAAATCACCATGTAGAGAGCTTTGTGATTCCTTCATCCAGACTCTTTCATGCCAAAACTGCTGCTCCAACTTTTCCCTGATTCAAAGATAAGCAACATGCATAAGTAGATCTAAAATGTAGCCAGATTCCTGAACTGGCTTTGAATGAGGGCAAAGAGATTCAAGTTTTAGAGAAGATGAACTATAGCCAAGGTATTAATTAGTGAAGAGAAGGGATTATGCATAATCCCTTTTCATCATACTCTTCTTTCACAACAGGAAGCAATATATTTGCTCACCTTAAAAAGAATCCATGAGACAGCCAGTCCTACAGATGTATTACAATGCTTTAGAAAGGATATAATTAGACAAAACACCTTGTATTAATGAACTGCCTCTGGGGTGGGAATGAGTTTGATTAGAGAATCTATCATTTCACTTGGTAACATTTATTGCATCTGCTTTTAGGAGTGAATTGGAAGATTTAATGAATGATTATAAACCTGAAAATAACATCCCATTATTTTTTAATAAAGAATGAATGACTGTAGACCAAGGCAATTCTGTTGTTTTCATTGGGAGGAGAGTTTGGGCTGATATTTAAGGCTCTGCTCAGCATTAAATTTGGAAAAGTGCAATTTAATTGGTAGGAGACAGTACAGGTTTGCGAAAATAAATCATGTCAAACATATTTGATTACTTCTTAAAATTAAATTGCTATTGAACTAGATAGAACAGGAATCAAGTAAATTTAGTACAACTGGACTTTTTTAAAAAGCTGCCTGACAGCATTGTTTATTAGTGTTAAACACAACACATTAGTTCCAGGTAGGTTTATGATAAAATAGTTAAGAGGTAATAGACAATGGATGCTGGGATTGAAGAGCTATTGGACTGGCCAAAAAATTCATTTGGCTGTTCCATAAGATGAATGAACTTTTTGGCCAACCAAATAAAAAGACGCATAGCTATTCTTTGGAATGGCTGGAAAATCACAAGTTGCCAAAAGTAGAGGGCTTCAGAGGCAGATAGATTTGTGGTCAAAGATTGGCAGTACTAATTACTGGCTTTGTGATGTCATAACCTTTCTGAACTTCAATTTTCTCATCTCATAATAGTTACCTTCCAGGTAACTACCCAGGGTCTGTTGAGGACAGCAAATTAGATGGTTTTAAAGAGTGGAACTCAGGACCTGGCATGTATCAAGTATTCATGTAATATTCCCCCTCACTTTAGAACCCTGATGCCATGGCAGCTTCCCCTATTCACACAGAACTCTAAGAAGTTGAGGGAGGGGATTGCTTCAATATTCGTGGGCTTTCCTGGTGGCTCAGTGATAAAGAATCCACCTACCAATTCAGGAGACAAGAATTCAGTCCCTGTGTCAGGAAGAATCCCTAGAGAAGGAAATGGCAACCCTCTCCAGCATTCTTACCTGGGAAATCCCATGGACAGAAGAGCCTGGTGGGCTACAGTCCATGGGGTTGCAAAGAGTCAGACATGACCAAACTACAACTGCTTCAAACTTCAGTCAAGAGTCTGGGTAACATTAGGGGCCAATCTCTATGCGTCCTTGATCTCCTGGTACACTATAATGTTTTGAATATTTCTCTGAAAACACCTACTGAAGAGATCAGTACTGCAAAGTCCAGCTTAGTTCTTTGAAAATAAGAAATTTGAAAACCTTTGCAAAAATTGTAAGAGAAAAGCTTCAACAAAAATCAATGAAAGTCTTTCAGGAAAGGCCGTCTTAGTACTTTATGCTCCATGGTGAGATGTGGCAAGAAGCCTCGTGTATGCACTCTGCCACTCTCTTCTGTTAATTCTCTGCCTGGTCTCCACATGCTACTGGAGTGTTTCTCATTTTCTTTCTTTCTGTTCTTGCTTATTCATTACCTCCTCTTCCAGGAATGTAGGTAGATCATATGAAAATAACATTTTTTTCTATACGGTTTATTGCTCTGTTCTATGAGTTGTAAGTCCTTTGAATTGCTAGTCATGTTGCAGTTGCTAATCCATTGTAGGTACCCAGATAAATATATTTAAATGAATTAATAGCCGATGGTGAGAACAGGAGGCAGCAAACTATGGCCCATCAGTCAGATCCAGTCTGTCACCTGCTTTGAACAGCCTACAAAAAACACAACTATACTTATCATTTATATGTTGCCTATGTCTGCTTTTATGCTATCATGGCGTAATGTGGGGCCAGGTGATCTACAAAGTCTAAATAGTTGCTATCTGGAACTTTAGAGAAAAAGTCTGTCTACACCTGCTTTAGAAGTTAAGAATCCACAATGTGATCTCATCACAATCATTATCATCATCACTGTAGCTCTCAAAAGCATTTTAATTAAACTAGACATGACTGCCTTTGTTTGGTAGCCCTTGCAAGGTGGTTCTTCTTTCCTCTTATGTTGCAAATGAGGAAACTGGTATCCAGAGAAATCACTGCCCTAAGAATATAGAGTTCAGCAGTGTCTGAGCTCAGATTCACCCTTCCCCAACCTATCTGAGTCCAAAGCCTTTGCTTTTCATACTATACTAAGCTACTCATATGTTTACCGTAGGCATTTTAAGTGACCATGAGCAAGTCAGTTAAATTCTCAGTGTCTTCATTGCCTTTTCTTTCATGGGTTTAGGATAAAAATGATTTGTCTAAAAAACATGAAACAAAACCAAAATTGAAAGTGCCTGAGCCTTGTTTTCCAAGTTTGTTTGCCATGAATTGTCCCTTTCTTTTTATTCTATTTCTTTCTTGGTTTTCTTGTTTTTAATCGAAGGGATTAGAAAGTGGCTGTACTCATTTTTTACACTCACCGCTGACATTGGAATGGAAGGAATGTTTAAGAAACCAAGATAGAACCATTTCACAGGAAAAACTCTGAGAGATTAGGCAAATGGTTTTCAAAGTGGAATATGAAATTTAATGTGGCTAAGTGATGCACTTCACTTAGAAGGCAGAAATAATGCCTAGGCTAAGTACAGTTTAAATGGTGCTTAATTAGTTAATATGGCAGAGAAAAAAAGATCCATGTGTACTCAGAGGATGAGCATTTACATTCTGGGTTCAGTGTGAGCAGGGGTGGAGGGAGCTAATGTGCTGTCAGCTGGAGTGCAGAGGGCCATTCTATTAGTCCTGGGATACCTGCTCTTTTAGGAGGCTTCCTGGGTGTTAGTGGTGAAGAACCTACCTTCCAGTGCAGGAGATGTAACAGGCGCCAGTTCAGTCCCTGGTTCGGGAAGATCCCCTGGAGAAGGGCACAGCAACCCCCTTCAGTATTCTTGCCTGGAGAATCCCAAGGACAGAAGTACCTGGTGGGCTACAGTCCACAGGGCTGCAAAGAGTCAGACACAACTGAAGCAATTTAGCACACACACGTGCACCCGGGCTTTTATAAGGCACTGATTAGAACACACCGAGGCATCTAGTCTAATTCTAGACTTATTAGATAGCAAAAGAGATGGAAAGTCTATTTCCAGGAACTAGAAATGACTGCCAAGAGCTTGAAGACTGTTTGGTAGCAAAGAATGTAACAAGGAGGAGACCTCAAGGTGAACCTCTTGGATCAAAGCCTCAAAGACCCAGTGGGATGGAGTCCCTCCTGCCCTCTCCACCCTCCTTCCACACTGCAGCCCTGCTCTCATCACATGAATTCAACCACATCTGTAGGATTCCACCCTCCTGAGTCATCGAGGCATTATAGCCCAACTACAGAAGGGACAGTGGTGCTTGAGTTTCTGTCTGTCCATGAGAAGGTCAACTTGTCGGGATCAGGGTCTTTATCTTATTTACTGGGGGCACTCCTAGACCCTACATTTCCCTTCCTCCTACACAGAATCTTATTTTGCCCTCTGCTTTCTCCTTTTCTCTCTCTTTGGGAAGGAGGGAGGCTAAGTATAGCTTCATCATTAATTATGAAAGAGATCGAAGAAGGACAAAGATAGAAAAATCCAGGCAGCATGTTGATAGAGAGTTTTTGTTGGGGAAAACATGATGGGGGAGGAGTGGAAGAATGCCCTGCAATGGCCAACGATGTGTGTGATCAAGCATCATGGTGGGTTATGAATGGGGTCTGAATTTCTCAAGTTTATATACACAGAGTTTAAGTTGCTTTTTACCTAATTAGTGGCTGTTGCATTGCATTTCTTTAAACATCATCCAACTCTGGATCTGGATGCATGGATAATTAGAATTAGAAACATTTCATTGGTATCCTTGGTGCCCAGTAAGGTGCTAGGCAGGTTGTGGAGATTAAATTATATTTTGAAAAAACAAAATAATAAGAAGGAGAGGGGGTCCTGTCAGCTGCAGAAGGATCTGATAGGAGGTGAAACTATGCTCTGATACCCTTCTGTGTATTTCAGGTCAACATTATAATTTAGGGGTGGACACCTAAAGCACCTTCGGGATACACAGCACACTCGGACATGATCTGGAAGCTAATTCAGCCTTAAGATGTCTTATATTATCTTAGAACAGGACAGTCACTAAGGTGAACAGAGACTGAATTTTTCTTTTTTTCCCTTCCTTCCTGCCTCCCTTCCTCTCTTTCTCTTTCTTCCTTTCTTTTTCTCTCTCTTTCGTTTTGTCTTTCTTTCAATAAAACTACTAACAGAAAGGCACTAGATTTAAATCAATCACAAAAGCACTATAAAGTAGACCCAGATTACTGGAGAGTTTACTAATTAATTAACATTTTCCCAGTTCAGTATGCCCTTGTTAGAGAAAATTATGTAATGTATGTATGCCACGTCTCTCCTTAAACACACACGCACACAAAAGCGGGAGGCATGGGCAACAGGAAGGAAGAATAACTTATGCCAATAGCTGGATTTTTACTCTTTATGGTCATAAAATGTCTATTGAACACTGATTAGAAGGCATGAGAGTTATAAACAAGGCTGTGACCTCCTCAAAGGCACATATATTGTAGGGGAGGAGTGTATGCAAACAGTATGTTAATTATGAGAATATGGAAAGGGACCCAAGAAACAAAACACCTGTGCCACTGAGTTTCAGCAGAAGGTAAAGACACATTTCACTGGTGACGGGGATAAAGGAGTCCAAGCCTTAGGTGGTATTTGAATCACACCTTGGAGGGTAGTTAAATGTCAGTGGACTGACAGAGAGAGAAGCAGAGTAAGCTGAAGGCAAGATGGGAGCACAGCACAGATTCCAACCCATAACACACGCGAGTCAGAAGCGGGGGGTTAGACTAGAAGAGGAAAAGTGAAAGTCATTTAAGCTCTGGGAAATTTGGGGCAAAGCCCACCTATGAAAGTCGTCGGAGGGTCTAGATAACCAGGGGCTTGAGCATTAACACAAATAGAGGATCTGGATCCATGTGAGGCAATAGGGATCGTCAGGATCTTTAAGAAACTGAAACTACTAAGATGCAGTTTTTGTTTTTTTTTTTAATAGTGTGGAGACTCTGAATGCCCATGGTAACCCCCAGAGCAGGCGTGGTTCAGTTCACAAAGTTCAGTTTATTGTGGACACAAGGCATGACCTTGTCATTAAAGACACTCTAAAAGTCAGTTGTTGTTTAGTCACTAAGTCATGTTCTGACTTTTTTGTAACCCCATGGACTGTAGCCCATCAAGGTCCTTTGTCCATGGGATTTCCCAGGGAAGAATACTGGAGTGGGTTACCATTTCCCTCTCCAGGGCATCTTCCCAACTCAGGGATCAAACCCACCTCTTTTAATAGGCAGATTCTTTACCACTGAGCCACCAGGGAAACCTCCTGAAAGTCAGTACTGTTTACAAAAGTATAAAAGGATGCTTACTGACTGGTATTTCTGGGGTTTAAAAGTGCCTCCCCAGTCTACCAAGACGGAAAGGATCCTCTGGAGGGAAGTAAGTGAGCACCTTTGAATGGGGACCCCTCAACATCCTTCCTCTTAGGGAGCATCTTTGTCTTGTCTGATGCTTCCCAGCAGGCATGCAAGCAGCCTGCACGCTGAGTGTTTGAAGCTGTGTGCTCACCACTTAACACTTTTGGATTATTGAAATTTAGGGTCCCTCAAAGAAAATGAATTGGAGAAGGAAATGGCAACCCACTCCAGTGTTCTTGCCTGGAGAATCCCAGGGATGGGGGAGCCTGGTGAGCTGCCATCTATGGGGTCGCACAGAGTCGGACACGACTTAAGTCACTTAGCAGCAGCAGCAAAGAAAGTGAAGTACTTTAATGATCTTCCCTATGGCCTTGCCTCCATGTCCTGCCCGGCATCTGCACTCCCCACAGTGCTTCTGCTCATCCAGAATTGGAAACTTAATTTGCTTTTAGGAAAGGAGACATAGGAAATTGGCCTGACCTGGCAATTGACCGATTTAAGCCTGCAAAGTCAAGGGAGTTCTCTCCACATCTCTGAAATCAAGAGAAATGGGGGAAATAACCTAAATCCTGCACAGCGAATTAGGGGCAGAGCCCTATGCCCCTGTTATTGTTACTGTTCATTGTTCCTATAATGGTCATCAGCCTTATCGCACATACAACAAACAAGCCACGAGAGAAACAAATCTGATAAACCACTCTTTGCAGCTCACATTCCTCACAGATCCCATCTGAGGTCTCCCCCTAGAAGAAGTGCTTATACCGGATAATCTAATACCAAGAAATGGAAATTCCCCGTTTTCGACCTCCCAAACAAGTTGATGTCATTTTCTTCACAATTTGTTCTCATTGTATCCTTCTTTGGATCTTCAGCAACCAGAATCGTTCCTGGTTGATGTGAAGCTGATTATGAAGAATGAAAACTGTATTCGTTGTGTTCTCAGATGTCTTTGGGGAGAGAAAATGGCTTTGTGAATCTGTTGTATTATTTGCAAGATTGAATCAGTAAGAAGGTGTGATGGTAAGCATTTAAGAGAACAGAAAGCAAGAGAAAGCGAAGCACAGAGAATAGATTATTTGATAAGTTTTCAACAAGCAGTTGTGGTTCTTTAAATAGGAACGATATGAGTTATTTTCTCTATTGCATCCTAGATTGCTAGCTTGATGGTAGTAATAATAATCTATGCTCTGAGGCTTTTACTACTTAACATATAATTTAAGAATAATTTGGGACTTTCCTGGTGGTGCAGTGGTAAAGAATCCACCTGCCAATGCAGGGGGCATGGATTCAATCCCTGGTTTAGGAAGATTCCATATGCTGTGGGCAACTAAGCCTGTGAACCACAACTACTGAAGCCCACAGACTAGAACCTATGCTCTGCAACAAAAGAAGCCACTGCAATGAGAAGCCCTAGTACCACAATGAAGAGTAGCTGCCAGTGGCTGAAACTAGAGAAAGCCCAAGTGCAGTAATAATGATGCAGAGGACCCAGAAATAATTTTTAAAAAATATTTAAATAATAAAAGCAATTTAACATTCTTCTGAAATACAGTCTTTTAAAATATTTTCTCCAATGGC
Source organism: Tragelaphus eurycerus (assembly GCA_935064755.1). Lineage (NCBI taxonomy): Eukaryota > Metazoa > Chordata > Mammalia > Artiodactyla > Bovidae > Tragelaphus > Tragelaphus eurycerus. The sequence goes on along the minus strand of CAKXYN010000075.1, from coordinate 2,218,336 downwards.
TATGTCCATAAACATCATGCCCATGAGAGCTGTTCTATACCCCGATGATATTAATGGGATAGAGAGTGGTGTTTCCTCTCTACAGATCTTCTGGGGATCACCTCTCTATGTCTGGAACCTCCGCTGGCATTTTCAATCCTGATCTTTCTCAAGGATTGAATTGGAGTTACTCTAAGGATTGCCAAGCACACAGCCTGATTCACATTTCTAGTAAGCATTACTGCACAAGAGAAACCTGAAAGGCTGCTCAAATGTAGTGGGGTCCCACAGGGGGCTTAGGTTGCTGGCGTGTAGATTAAAATCTCCTCCGGGACTAGGTAGAGTTCATGTCGCCTCTATTTTGTGTGACTTTCTGTCCAGTCTGATTTATCAGATCAGATTAGTTGCTCAGTCGTGCCCGACTCTTTGCGACCCCATGAATCACAGCACGCCAGGCCTCCCTGTCCATCACCAACTCCCAGAGGTCACTGAGACTCACATCCATCGAGTCAGTGATGCCATCCAGCCATCTCATCCTCTGTCGTCCCCTTCTCCTCCTGCCCTCAATCCCTCCCAGCATCAGAGTCTTCTCCAAAGAGTCGATTCTTCCCATGAGGGGGCCAAAGTACTGGAGTTTCAGCTTTAGCATCATTCCTTCCAAAGAAATCCCAGGGCTGATCTCCTTCAGAATGGACTGGTTGGATCTCTTTGCAGTCCAAGGGACTCTCAAGAGTCTTCTCCAACACCACAGTTCAAAAGCATCAATTCTTCGGCACTCAGCCTTCTTCATAGTCCAGCTCTCACATCCATACATGACCACAGGAAAAACCATAGCCTTGACTAGATGGACCTTTGTTGGCAAAGTAATGTCTCTGCTTTTGAATATGCTATCTAGGTTGGTCATAACTTTCCTTCCAAGGAGTAAGCGTCTTTTCATTTCATGGCTGCAGTCACCATCTACAATGATTTTGGAGCCCAGAAAAATAAAGTCTGACACTGTTTCCACTGTTTCCCCATCTATTTCCCGTGAAGTGATGGGACCAGATGCCATGATCTTCGTTTTCTGAATGTTGAGCTTTAAGCCAACCTTTTCACTCTCCACTTTCACTTTCATCAAGTGGCTTTTGAGTTCCTCTTCACTTTCTGCCATAAGGGTGGTGTCATCTGCATATCTGAGGTTATTGATATTTCTCCCAGCAATCTTGATTCCAACTTGTGTTTCTTCCAGTCCAGCATTTCTCATGATGTACTCTGCATATAAGTTAAATAAACATGGTGACAATATACAGCCTTGACGTACTCTTTTTCCTATTTGGAACCAGTCTGTTGTTCCATGTCCAGCTCTAACTGTTGCTTCCTGACCTGCATACAGATTTCTCAAGAGGCAGATCAGGTGGTCTGGTATTCCCATCTCTTTCACAATTTTCCACAGTTTATTGTGATCCACACAGTAAAAGGCTTTGTAGCTTTTGACTGATTTATAGCTGAGCTAAATACATCATTGAAAAACCACTGTTTATATTTTCTGTAGCTTGCAAGATACTAGACAAAGATTAAAAATAAATAAACAGCTCATCAAGGCTTGGGAAAGTTTCAGTTATGCAGGATGAATAATTTCTTGAAATCTGTTGATGGCATAGGGCTTATAGTTAACAATATTATATTGGACACTTATGTGTTAAGAGCTTAGATCTCATGTTAGGTGTTCTTGTTGCTGTTCGGTCACTAAGTCGTGTCTGACTCTTTGCAACCCCGTGAAGCACAGCTTCCCTGTCTTTCACTGTCTCCTGGAGTTTGCTCAGACTCATGTCCATTGAGTCATACAAACAAAAACACAAAAACAAAAGGGGCACAATGAAAGTTTTGGAGGTGATGACTATGTTTATTACTGTGACTGTGGTGACGGTGTCATGAGTGTATGGATATGCACTCAAATTGTACATATGAAAGTTGTTCAGTTTTTAATATTGAAACTGTATCTCAATAAAACTATATTTGAGCTTCCCAGGTGGCACTAGTGGTAAATAACACACCTGCCAATGCAGAAGACGTGGGTTCTATCCCTGGGTCGGGAATATCCCCTGGAGAAGGGCATGGCAACCCACCCCAGTATTTTTGCCTGGAGAATCCCATGGGTAGAGGAGCCTGGCAGGCTACAGTCCATAGTGTTACAAAGAGTTGGACATACCTGAAGCAACTTAGCATGCAAAACTATTTAAGAAGACTTGAAGAAGGGCAAGTGGATAGGAAAGGTAGCAGACATAAATATCCATGGATATCCCCAGAAAATGTATAGCACTCAGATAAAAGAGTAGGAAGAACTCCTAGCCTTGAAATATACAAGGACTTTGATCAAGGAATTCAGAGTGAAAGTGAAAGTCAGTCATATTCAACTCTTTGTGACCCCATGTACTATATACTCCATGGAATTCTCCAGGCCAGAATAGTGGAGTGGGTAGCCTTTCCTTCTCCAGGGGATCTTTTCAACCTAGGGATCAAACCCCAGATCCCAATCATCCCAAAGCCATTATTGCTAATATTTGGGATATATGCATGAACCAAATTTATTTCTGGCTACACTGTGTTAAAATTTAGACAAAATATCAAGACTCATGAATAGAATAGGAATCCAGTTGAACTAGGTGGCTTAAGAGCTCAGACTCTGAATCAGATTGCCTGGGTTGGCATTCTAGTTATGTCATTTAATAGATGTGTGATTTGGGGTAAGTTGTTTTACATTGTTTTTCTGGGGGCTTTTTGTTTGTTTGTTTTGTATTGACTTGTAAGACAGAGATAATAATATAATCTACCTCAAAAAATACTTTGTGAAGTAATCCATGTGAATTTGTTAGGCAGTTTCTTTTTGTAGAATAAGTGCTCACATATTGATTATTAGTATTAAGGCAAGATGAGAAAATGTCTGAGGTTATAAAATGGTTCAGAAGGCAAGATTAAAGAAATCACAGAGGAAGAGGAGGGTGGGGCATGGAGAATTTGAGAAGAAATGTGAGAAGAACAGAGGAACAATAGGAATGAGAGAGCACTTCATAATTAAAGCGACTAGTTTCTAGTTCATAATCTCCATTTCTGCAAGTTAATATGTCAAGGCCAAAGTGATGGGTTAACATGGGCAATGGAGAACCTGAAAAATTCTCCTTTTTCACTCACTAACCCCAGAGGAGAATGCATTATAAAAGAGATTGGGTCAGTGAAGCAAAAAGGAAGCATATGATCCAATAGTGAGGACCCCAGCAAGACCGGGATCCATGATGTTAGTCATTGTAAACATAAAGACCACCTGTTGTTCCTCATTGCCAATCCTCATGCATCCTTGGGTATTCCCTCGTTTTGAGGTGCTCATCCTGTTTTGTAAGCTTTTTCCAGAACCTTCCTATTCCATTAACTGACCAGTCACCTTGGAGAACTATAGTGACCTCAGCCACTTTGGAAAACAAAGACTCGGCTCCTTGAAAAGCATGTCTGAATCTGTCATCAATCTGTGCTTCAAGGATCTTATTCCTCTTTCCAGGATGACATCCCCATCCTCACCCTGAGAAATTATAGCATCATATATTGGGAGAATTAAAAAACCCATTCATGATAAAAACACAAGAAGGAATGTTCAATTGTCTGTGTGTCAACAACAAGCCAGACACGCTATTATTGAAATACAGTTGATAAAAGTTCAGCTAGAGGGACTTCCCTGGTAATCTAGTGGTTAAGACTCCATGCTTCTAGACGTAGCAGGGCATGGATTCGATCCCTGGTCAGGCCCCACATGGTGCCCCCCAAAAATAACAACAAGAACAAAAAATCATCTAGACACCACCCTGCCATCACGCAAAGGCAGGCAAACAGTGTAGCTTAATGAAGGGCAGTCAGAAGAACAAACTACCCCCAGAACCAAGGGAAGATGAGGAAAAAGATGAGAAAACATATGGCTAGTTAGAGCTGTGAACGGAAAACAGAGCTTGACAAGTCGGCAGTGATGTTAAAGGCCAGACAAGGGGCAGGGAGCCACGGAGCGGCGGGAGGCGAGGGAATGAGGATTTTTTTTTTTTCCCTTTGGAAATTGTATTTTGTAAGCCTGTCTTTTGAACAGGAAAATAAATGAAGCGAAACTCTGGGAGAAAAGCAGTGGAAACATGATGATCCCATGAAAACAAAACAAAACAAAACAAAACAACATTATCCCTGACCCCCTTAAATCTAAGCATTTCAGAATAGATAGAACTAGAGTCCTTGCATCTGGTACTCTTATTAATCTTGGCTTCTAGGCTAATTGCCTAAAAAATTAAACAATCTATCCCCCAATACTTCCTTTCTCTACCAATAGTTTCCCTTTTCTCTCCAAAGAGGAAAAAAAATAATGGGAATGAATTACTGGGAAACCTAACATCAATGTTTAGTAAATAATGGTACAAATATCAATATAATGAGAAGAAATCTGTAAGTATTAGACAAAGAGGAGTAATGATCAGCCAGTCAAACTGCAGATCTGTAAGGGAGAAATCATGCCTATATACGTGCCCACCTTTGCTTCTCTTAATCAAATGGCAAAGAACAGCGGTGTGGGAAAGTCAGCAGCAGTTAGCTAGAAAACAAATCTTATTTTTAGACCTATACAGTCCCAGTTCTCTGCTACACTGCAAGCACTTTATGTATCAATTAAAGTTAAAAGTTAATTGATAACAGTCCTAAGCGGGCATATATACAAAAGGTAGGATAGGGAAAAATCCACCAATCTTTAAAAAAAATGGAAATAAGCTTTACAATGGGGGTAAAAATGCCTTCTTTTTTCTTCTTTTCAATGCCATAGAGATTGATAAATTTTAGAGTAAATCCAGACTTCACCCTGAAACTTTTTGTCATGAACTAGAATTCATTTATACACTCTTCCCTGGTGGCTCAGTGGTTAAAAATCTCCTGCCAATGCAGGAGGCACAAGAAACACTGGTTCAGTCCCTGGCTCAGGAATAGCCCCTGGAGGAGGCATGGCAACCCACTCCAGTATTCTTGCCTGGAGAATCCAAGGGACAGAGGAGCCTGGTGGGCTACAGTCCATGGGGTTGTGAAGAGTTGGACATGGCCTGAGTGCACCTACACAGGATTCATTTATTCACTCACCCCTCCCCTCACCTCACTTCACATTCTATACTTTTCCTCTCCTTCCTTCCCTTCCTTCCTTCTGCCTTTTATTCTTTTTTTAAGAAAATCTTCAATGAAGATAATAAGGTATAATGAAAGACATAGGAATTTTTAAAATTTTTAATTAATTTATTTTTAATTGAAGGATATTTGCCTTACAGAATTGTATTAGTTTCTGCCAAACATCAATGTGAATCAGCCACAGGTATACATATGCCACCTCCCTTTTGAACCTCACTCCTATCTCCCTCCCGACCCCTCCAGATTATTACAGAGCCCCTGTTTGAGTTCCCTGGGTCACACAGCAGATTCCCATTGGCTATATATTTTAAATATGGTAATGTACGTTTCCATTTTACTCTCTGCGTAGATCCCACCCTCTCCTTCCTTCCCACTTTGTGCCTGTAAATCTGTTCTCTATGTCTGTGCCTCCATTGCTGGCCTGCAAATAATTTCACCAGTACTATCTTTCTAGATTCCCCGTTTTTCTCTTTTTGACTTACTTCACTCTGTATAATAGGCTCTAAGTTCATCCACTTCATTAGAAGGCTGAGTAATACTCCATTGTATTACAGCTTCTTTATCCATTCATCTGTCAGTAGACATCTAGGTTGCTTTCATGTTCTAGCTATTGTAAATAGTGCTGCAGTGAACATTGGGTTACATGCATCTTTTTCAATTTTGTTTCCTCAGAGTATATGCCTAGTAGGGGGGTTGGTGGGTCATATGGTAGTTTTATTCCTATTTTTTTTAAGGAATCATGACACTGTTTTCCATAGTAGCTGCATCAATTCATCACCACCAACAGTGCAAGAGGGTTCCCTTTTCTCCATACCCTCTCCAGCATTTATGATTTGTAGTTTTGATGATGGTCTTTCTGACTGGTGTGAGGTGAAATCTCATTATAGTTTTGATTTGCACTTCTCTAATAAAGATGGAGAAGCTCTATACAGTCAGCAAAAACAAGACCGGGAGCTGACTGTGGCTCAGATCATGAACTCCTTATTGCCAAATTCAGACTTAAATTGAAGAAAGTGGGGAAAACTACTAGACCATTCAGGTATGACCTAAATAAAATCCCTTATGATTATACAGTGGAAAGGAGAAATAGATTTAAGGGACTAGATCTGATGGATAGAGTGCCTGATGAACTATGGATGGAAGTTCATGGCATTGTATAGGAGACAGGGATCAAAACAATCCCCATGGAAAAGAAATGCAAAAAAAGTGAAATGGCTGCCTGAGGAGGCCTTACAAATAGCTGTGAAAAGAAGAGAAGCAAAAAGCAAAGGAGAAAAGGAAAGATATAAGCATCTGAATGCAGAGTAACAAAGAATAGCAAAAAGAGATAAGAAAGCCTTCCTCAGTGATCAGTGCAAAAAAAAAAAAAAAATAGAGGAAAACAACAGAATGGGAAAGACTAGAGATCTCTTCAAGAAAATTAGAGATACCAAGGGAATGTTTCATGCAAAGATGGGCTCCTCGATAAAGGACAGAATTGGTATGGACCTAACAGAAGCAGAAGATATTAAGAACAGGTGGCAAAAATACACAGAAGAACTGTACAAAAAAGAGCTTCACGACCCAGATAATCATGATCATGTGATCACTCACCTAGAGCCAGATATCCTGGAATGTGAAGTCAAGTGAGCCTTGGAAAGCATCACTATGAACAAAGCTAGTGGAGGTGATGGAATTCCAGTGGAGCTATTTCAAATCCTAAAAGATGATGCTGTGAAAGTGCTTCACTCAATATGCCAGCAAATTTGGAAAACTCAGCAGTGGCCACAGGACTGGAAAAGGTCAGTTTTCATTCCAATCCCAAAGAAAGGCAATGCCAAAGAATGCTCAAACTACTGCACAATTGCACTCATCTCACACGCTAGTAAAGTAATGCTCAAAATTCTCCAAGCCAGGCTTTAGCAATATGTGAACTGTGAACTTCCTGATGTTCAAGCTGGTTTTAGAAAAGGCAGAGGATCCAGAGATCAAATTTTTTAACATTTGCTGGATCATTGAAAAAGCAAGAGAGTTCCAGAAAAACATCTATTTCTGCTTTATTGACTACACCAAAGCCTTTGACTGTGTGGATCACAATAAACTGTGGGAAATTCTGAAAGAGATGGGAATACCAGACCACCTGATATGCCTCTTGAGAAATCTGTATGCAGGTCAGGAAGCAACAGTTAGAATTGCACATGGAACAACAGACTGGTTCCAAATAGGAAAAGGAGTTCATCAAGGCTGTATATTGTTACTCTGCTTGTTTAACTTATTTGTAGAGTACATCATGAGAAACGCTGGGCTGGAAGAAGCACAAGCTGGAATCAAGATTGCCGGGAGAAATATCAATAACCCCAGATATGCATATGACACCTCCCTTATGGCAGAAAGTAAAGAGGAACTAAAAAGCCTCTTGATGAAAGTGAAAGTGGAGAGTGAAAAAGTTGGCTTAAAGCTCAACATTCAGAAAATGAAGATCATGGCATCTGGTCCCATCACTTCATGGCAAATAGATGGGGAAACAGTGGAAACAGTGTCAGACTCTTTTTGGGGGGCTCCAAAATCACTGCAGATGGTGACTGCAGCCATGAAATTAAAAGACGCTTACTCCTTGGAAGGAAAGTTATGACCAACCTAGATAGCATATTAAAAATCAGAGACATTACTTTGCCAACAAAGGTCCATCTAGTCAAGGCTATGGTTTTTTCAGTGGTCATGTATGGATGTTAGAGTTGGACTGTGAAGAAAGCTGAGTGCCAAAGAATTGATGCTTTTGAACTGTGGTGTTGGAGAAGACTCTTGAGAGTCCCTTGGACTGCAAGGAGATCCAACCAGTCCATCCTAAAGGAGACGAGTCCTTAGTGTTCATTGGAAGGACTGATGCTGAAGCTCAAACTCCAGTACTTTGGCCACCTCATGAAAATAGCTGACTCATTGGAAAAGACCCTGATGCTGGGAGGGATTGGGGGCAAGAGGAGAAGGGTATGATAGAGGATGAGATGGCTGGATGGGATCACTGACTTGATGGACATGAGTTTGGGTGAACTCTGGGAGTTGGTGATGGACAGGGAGGCCTGGTGTACTGCGATTCATGTGGTTGCATATGGTCGGACAAGACTGAGCGACTGAACTGAACTGAACTGAACTGAATAATGAGTGATATTGAACATTTTTTCATGTGTTTGTTAGCCATCTATATATCTTCTTTGGAGAAATGTCTGTTTAGGTCTTTTCCCATTTTTGATTGGGCTGTTTGTTTTTCTGGTGTTGAGCAGTATGGCTTGCTTGTATATTTTAGAAATTAATCATTTATCTGTTGTTCTATTTACTGTTATTTTCTCCCATTCTGAGGGTTGTCGTTTCACCTTGTTTATAGTTTCCTCTGCTGTGTAAAGACTTTTAAGTTTAATTAGGTCCTACTTGTTTATTTTTGTTTTAATTGCCACTACTCTAGCAGATGGGTCATGCTTCCCTGGTGGCTCAGACAGTAAAGAATCTGCCTTCAATGTGGGATACCTGGGTTCGATCCCTGGGTTGGGAACATCCCCTGGAGGACGGCATGGCAACAAACTCCAGCGTCCTTGCCTGGAGAATCCCCATGGATGGAGGAGCCTGGTGGGCTACAGTCCATGGGGTACAAAGAGTCAGACAACAGTGAGCAACTAGGCACAGTATGTGGGTCATAGAGGGTCTTGCTATGATTTATGTCTTAGAGTGTTCTGCTTATGTTTTCCTCTAAGGGTTTCATAGTCTCCAGTCTTATATTTAGGTCTTTAATTCATTTTGAGTTTATCTTTGTGTATGGTATTAGGAAGTATTATAGTTCCATTCTTTTACACATAGCTGTCCAGTTTTCCCAGCACCATTTATTGAAGATGCTATCTTTGCCTCTTTGTTTATTCTTGCCTCCTGTGTCAAAAATAAGGTACTCATAAGTGCCTGGGTTTATTTCTAGGCTTTCTATCTGTTCCTTTGGTCTATATTTCTGTTTTTGTGCCAGTACCATTCTGTCTTGATGACTGTAGCTTTGTAGTATAGGGACACAGGAATTTTGAAGTTACTGGACTTCAGCTTGATTACCAATGTTAAAATATAATACTTATGTGAACTTAGATGTGGTCATCACTCTTTCTAAGTTTTGATATATATTCACTCGTTAAATGGAAATACTAATGCCTGTCCAGCAAGGTGTGAGGATGGAAAGTATGTCAAGTGTCTGGCACACACCAGTGTCCTCTTGGTTTCCATGATGCCCCTCCCCAGTGTATCTACTTACCGAGTCTCAAATCGTTGATTTCTTGATTTTCTCATCCAGTTGCCTTATAGCTTAATTCTTGGCCCTCAGCTCTCGCATGTTTATATTCTACCCTCGATGGACCCTATTATGTTCAAATAACAAATATGTATAGAGAATGTTCAAATTGCTATCTCTAGCCCTGACTTCTCCCCAGAGCCCCATACTTACATGGCCAGCCACCTCTGTGATAGCTTCCCTTGGATGACCCAGTTGGCTCACGTGGTAAAGAATCTGCCTGTAATGCAGGAGACTTGAGTTTGAGCCCTGGGTCAGGAATATCCCCTGGAGAGAGGAATGGCAACCCACTACAGTATTCTTGCCAGAAGAATTCCAGGGACAGAAGAGCCTGGCAGGCTACAGTCACAAAGAGTTGGACATGACTGAGTGACTAACACTTTCTTTTTCATTTAGTCTAACCAAAGGTGATAAATAGCTTTTCGTCCATTTCGCAACACTGTACTTATTCGTCCTTAATTTTTTTTAAAAATGGGATAACTAACACTAATATTTACCCAATTATCAAATTCAAAACCTGAGAATCGTTTTTTATTTCTTCTCCTCTTTTATGTTTCCTGTCTGCTGTCTTTGAAATAGATATTAAATGAACTTGCTTATTTTTATTGCTATCACTGAAGATTGTATTAATGCTTCCAACTATTCATTCTCTCATTCTTCTATAAAGGGTGGACTATGCATGTTCTTTGCTGTGGAAACTGTAGGATTTCCTATGAGAAGAGTTTACTTTCGTGCTCAAAGTCCAATTTGCAATACGTGCCCATGAGTGTAAACACGTGGCTGGCTCCTCAGCTGTGTATCCTTGCTCTGATCAAACCTGAAATGGGCAATATTTGCCTGTAACCATGGGTTTTGCCAGACAAAAATGATGGCATTAAAGACAGCAAAGTGGTTAAGAGTAAATGTCAGGAATGATTAATAATAAACCATGGCGAATAAGCTGGTAAGAAGGGAAGTGAGGATGCTAAAGAGCCACGGGGCCTGAAAAGACAACAGGGCCCATGAACGCAGGTCTTGGCAGAGTTGAGAAATCCAAGCGTCAGGTTCTAGATGACAGTTTCTAGAAAGATAAAAGATGCTTGAAAATGAAATTAAAGAAGGGGTGAGGTGATTAAATAATAAAAAAAAATGTCCTTTGACAGATGAATGTATAAAGAAGATGTGCTACATACATACAATGGTATCTCAGCCATAAAAGGAGAAAGAAGTGGCAACCCACTCCATTATTCTTGCCTGAAGAATTCCATGGACAGAGGAGCCTGGTGGCTAAAGTCCATGGAGTCACAAAAAGTCAGACATGACTGAGTGACTAATACTTTAGCCATAAAAAAAATGAAGTTGAGTCACTTCTAGTGAGATGGATGAACCTAGAGTTTGTTATTCAGAGTGAAGCAAGTCAGAAAGAGAAAGAGAAATATCCTGTATTAACACACATGTATGGAATATAGAAAAAAGGCGCTGATGAACCTATTCATGTGGGAGGAATGGAAATGCGACTGAAAAGAATGGACTTGTTGACACACCGGGGGAAGGAGTGAGTGTGATGAATGGAGAAAGTAGCATCAACATATATACACTATTGTGTGTAAAACAGACAGTTATTGAGAAGTTGCTGAATAACACAGGGAGCCCAGTCTGGCACTCTGTGATGGGATGGGGGGAAGGGAGGGAGGCTCAAGAGGGAGGAGGTATATATATATAATTATGGCTGATTCACATTGTTGTTTGAATTATAACACATTATAAAATTTAAAAAAACAAACAAACAGAAAACTTTAAAAGATTTCTTGGGTATGACCTTTGGGGATAAGTAAATGAGATCAAAGGAAAAGCCATTGGAGGCAAAGAAACCAAGAAATTAAGGGGCTAGGATTTTGGAGGGGTCATCTGCTTGGATGTTGAAGTCTTCAAGAATTACAGAGAGTTTTGGGTCAGTTTAGTGCTAGAATATTCAAGGAATGAAGAGAAATGATCTGAAGCATGCAGGTGACTCTATGGGATTGATGATCAATAGCAAAAGTATAGTCTTTTGGCACAGACATCAAAGGAGCTGGAGGTGGGGTGAAGTTTACAGAAGAAGAAGAAACAGTGACCTGGAGGTAAAAACGAGGAGCAAGGAGGATATTTATGATCAGTGAGATATAAGATATGAGAGAGAGAGAGAGAAAAAAAAAAACAAAACAGGCAATATTTGAGAGTGCTGCAGCAGAGATAATATCCTTGAAAGATTGTCAGTAGAGCTGAAAGTTAAATGTAGGTTGAACAAATGAATGAATGCAGAGTTGTGATTATTTCTTTCATGTTGCTACTATATATAGATTAAGGGCTTCCCTGGTGGCTCAGATAGTAAAGAATCTGCTTGCATTGCTGGAGACCCTGAGCCGATCCCTGGGTTGGGAAGATCCCCTGGAGAAGGGAATCACAACCCACTCCAGTATTCTTGCTTGGAAAATTCCACGGACAGAGGAGCCTGGGGGAGCTACAATCCGTGGAATCACAAAGAATCAGACACAAATAAGCCACTGACACTTTCACTTTTCATATATAAGGGGACTAAATAAATAATTTCATTCAAGGAGCTCACAGGAGCAGAGAGGAGCCCAGAAACATCTTTTAGTTGTTTGGGAAACACACAAAAGATCAAGTGAGTCTTCCAGGCTGGTGTAGAGCCTTGTGATTGGTCAGAGGAGGTTTCTTAGAGGAAGAGGTGCTTCAGGGATAATTAAGTAATTGTTGGGAGGTTAGGTTAGGAGAGGAAACAGCCTGGGAAAAGTTCAAAAGGCATGAGGCCATCAAACAATGCTAGGTCCAGCCTAAGAGTGATGGCTGCCTCTTTTTCCAGCCCTCTATTAGAGACAAAGGCTGGGACTTCCTTGGTGGTCCAGTGGTTAAGACATCACCTTCCATTGCAGGAGATTGGGCCTGATCCCTGGTCAGGGAGCCAAGCTCCCACATGCCTTGCAGACAAGGAAACCAAAACATAAGAAAGAGTGATATTTTAACAAATTCAGTTAAGACTTAAAAAATATGGCCCACATCAAAAATTAAACAAAAACAAACAAAGGCCTGGGTGAATCTCTAGGTAAGCCTTGGTGTGCCTCATCTTCATATGCTTGTATCTGCTTAGGTGCCTGTGTGAGCAGCTGTGACAGTTTTTCCAGTGGGATCCTTTCTCCTCTAATACTGATACACTGTTTCAGAAATGTCTTATTGTAGAGTGAGTTTTGCCTTTTCTGCCAGGGTGTAGAGTGTATGTGCACCACCCAGTCAAAGACCAAGATGGCCTGTTGAACAGTGGTCTGATGTCAGCAAGAGGTACGGGCTTACCAGGTGGTACAGTGGTAAAGAAGAGACTTCCAAACAAGAGATGCAGGAGACGTGGGTTCAGTCCCTGTGTCAGGAAGATCTGGAGGAGGAAATGGCAACCCACTCCAGTATTCTTGCCTGGAGAATCTCATGACAGAGAAGCCTGGCGGGCTATAGTTCATGGAGTCGCAGAGAAAGGGCCAGTGACTGAGCACCACATGCATTCATGGATGAAACAGTCCTAAAAACCAAGGCACACACATATATACTTGAAGATTTCACTAAAACCCTTCTAAGTAGAACTGTAGTTTTAGAAACCATCCACTAGACTGTGAACTCTGAAAGGGCCTGATTCATATCTTACTCATCACTGGGGCCCCTACATCTAGCTCAGCATCTGGCATAAAGCATAAACTAAAGAACCATTTGATGGTATTTTGTTTAACCTTCACTACTGAAGTCAAAGAGCAGAGGAATATGCAAAATAAGTCATTCAGCAATACTGTAATGGAATATAATAGTATTAGCTTAAGAGTACATTGTGACTTTTAAGTTTTAAGACATTTAAATATACACTGACTTATTGGATCCATAAACCATGTACTGAGTTATATGGCATGCTTATCATCTTCTATTTTACACAGTGAAGTACAGTGTCTCCATTAATATGTGAGAGTCAAGGCCATAAGCAAATACTTGTAGTAGCTGGGACTAGATATCTGGTTTTCTGAACCATTGTTCAGTACTACATGTAAGATCAGGAAATGCATTGTGCTTCAGCCATAACCAAGCCAGGGCTGATTTTGGCTGTATTATAGAGTTGGGTTCCCAACATGGAACAGTTAGAGAAGAGTGGGTATTGGATCTAAATCCCAGCTTTGGTCACTTGAGTTGTGTGGCCTTGAGCAAGTTAGCACATTTCCTCCATCTGTATCAAAAGGACAATTATAACCAATGCATGATGAAACTTTAACTTAGGGTCATGCAAGGTAAACATGTATAGAGCTAGGCACAATGGGTATTGTTGTTTAATTGCTAAGTCATGTCTGACTCTTGTGACTCCATGGACTGTAGCCCACCAGGCTCCTCTGTCCATGGGATTTTCCAGGCAAGAATACTGGAGTAGATTTCCGTTTCCTTCTCCAGGGGATCTTCTCACTCAACCCAGGGATCAAATCTGTACCTCCTACATCAGCAGGCATATATTTACCACTGAGCCATCATAGAAGCCCTGGCGCAATGGTAGTTACTCAGAATTGCTGGATAATACATAGTATGATGACCATTAGATGTACCATGTTTAGTGACAGTTCATTGGTGACCGAGTACTACAGTGATTGGTGGGAATGTCGTTTTTCTCATTGATTGCATGCCCATGGGAGCTTTTTACTTTCTGCTTTGGCACAGTTAACAATGTACTTGGAGAAAAGGATATGAAAATGTAGACCACATTTTCCCTCCCTTCTAGACTCTGTTGAGTCAAAGAGAGGGAAGAGCAAGAATCAGGCAGGATTTGGAATGTTGGGGATGCTAATGATAAGGACACCAATTCAAAAGGCACAACTTTGATGATACAATGGCCTGAGAGGGAGTGTGATGGCACTGTTTAAATATTTACCAAATGAAAACATGGTGAAGGGTGAGACAGCTGCCATACTCAGGGACCTTCCACATCACAGTGGGGACACTGAGATGAAGACTTGAAGGCTCTCATGGCCTTGAGGCTAACTGAACTTGTGAATTCAGAACCGTCAGCTAAGGTGTCCCGTAGTAACACATGGACTGGCAAATACTGTGTTGCTCTGCAGAAGGTACCTTGGGAAGATGATGTCATTTTTTAAAATGTTTTGTATTCCAGTTTATTCTTCATGTGTTAAGGCCCTGAAAATAGATTCTCCTTTATGAGAAGGGTCTTTATTGGATACGAGAAAAGCATGGGGATGGTACATCCGAAGACCTTATTTTTATTTTTTATCACAATGAAAGCTAGCTTTTTTTAGATTTATTGTCTTTCCAGACTAAACTATAAGAAAAGATCTTAGAACCAACTACAACTGAAATTAAAAAACATATAAAAAATAATTTATTTAATAATAAAATAGTTTATTTTCCATTATGAGGCAGGAGCTTGATTCTGATTTTCAGAGCCCTGTCAAGGCTAAGGAAGCTAAAGACAAAAACTTTAACTTTATTTATAACTTTGACACTATAGCCATAATGGATTTTTGCATTAATTTTGATTTTTAAAAGTACTGCATTGAAATATAATTTATCTTGATTACTGAATTTTTTTTTTTTTTTAACCACCACTCCCTCCTTAAATTTTGCACCTGGGATTTTCCACTGGATAGACCTCTACACTCCCTTGATTTATTGTAGGCTTTGAGTGCACCATCTCAAAATTAAGATCAATGTGGGCAGATTCCATCCATTTTTCAGAGGCCTCTAACACACATTCAGATTTAGTTTGAATTAAGAAATTAACTGATGAAGTCATAGAATAAGTTCCAAAGAAGCAACAGTTTTATGTATTTTGTTCTGTGATGTATCTACAAAACTTAGCACATCACTTAGCAAAATTCAGGAGCCCTATTCAAAAATTCAAAATTAATAGTGGTAAAGAAACTATCTGCCAATAAAGAAATGCAGGAGATACAGGTTTGATCCCTGGGTCAGGAAGAATTCCTGCAGTAGGAAATGGCAACATGCTCCAGTGTTCTTGCCTGGAAAAGGACAAAGGAGCCTGGTGGGCTATAGTCCATGGGGTCACAAAGAGTTGGACACTAATGAAGTGAGTTAGCAAGCATGATCAGATAAATAAATGCAGTGAAACCGTATAGTTCTTAGTTATTTATAATCAACTAATATTTTTTCTAAGTTACGCCCGACAGAGCCTTAGAGGCTCATAACCAAGTTCTGGCAATTCTTTGAGACTTGGGTTCTCTGTCTTGGCTAGCCACTAGAGTAGCTCACAGGCTACCACTTGCTAATTTGGTAGCCTTAACCACATTCCCTGATGTTTCTGGACATAAAATTTGTCACTTGACTTTATGTGGCAATACTAAAAAGTTATCACAAACAGTTTGGTAAGATTAAATAAGAACATGTGACAGTTGGTTTTACAAGTGGTAAAGGTAATGTGAATTTAAGAATGCATAATTACTAATACCTTGCCAAAGCAAACATCTTTGGATTTAGATTTGTATATAAACAACATTGCACCGATATAACCTACAGAGAGAGAAAAGACAGGGTTTTATGTCCCACATTGTTGAATTAGGCTCCTGGCCTTTTTGGCCTGGGCTCAGTTGGGTTTTTCTTTTCTACAGTTCACTGACCTAAAAAGAAGATTTCACATGCCCAAGGAATTGTTTCATGGGTAGGGATGTGGAGGTGGTGTCTGATTCTCTTTCTGACCTTCACAGTCAGCTTTCTCAGAACCTAAGACTGGAGATTTTCCCCCCATGGCTGAGAGGATCGAATGCCACCACGCATTCCCAAATCATGCTGTGATCTTTCTGCCTCTTACGTTATCACCAGCAATAAATATTCTGCAGTGAGATTTGAGCTGACAGCTCAGGTGATGATGTACCAAGTAGGAAAGACTCCAGCTTTGTTCTTCTGGGGTTCTATCAGATCCTGCAGTGCTCACAGGAAGGAAATCGTATTGGTTTTCTTTCTCCCTTCTGTCATGAGGGCAGATGAAACTTGAAACAGGAAAGAAGCAAAGAGATAGAGGAAGACATTATCAATGTCACATAAAAATGTCTCTCTCTCCTGACCAGACTGACGCTGGGGCTGCAGGGTAAGCCATTGGGCCCGAGGAAACCTAGAGCAGCCAGAGGTTTTTCTGGGCACTTTTGAAATAAAGGTTGCTTGCAGGTAAGGCAGGCCTCCCAAGTGACTCAGAGGAGATGAGATTTTGATCCCTGGGTCAGAAAGGTCCTCTAGAGAAGAAAATGGCAACATACTCCAGTACTCTTGCAAGGAGAACTCCAAGGACAGAGGAGCCTGGCAAGCTACAGTCCATAGGGTCACAAAGAGTTGGACACAACTGCAGCAGCTTAGCATGCATGCATGCCTGTGGGTAAGGCAGCAGGTTTAGAAATCTGGGACCTGGGAATCCTTGGGAGTAAGAGGCTTAGAAATGCACGTAGGACATTAGCTTAGCCTTTGGAACTGAGTTAGGAAAAACTGAGAAGCAAAGAGATAGAGAAGGATGTTAACAATGTCACATAAAAAAATGTCCCTCACCCCAACCGGACTGACTTTAGGTTTGTAAAATGACTTTTCCCATTACCATCTTATTTCCAGCTCATTATCCTGTCCATATTTATTCAAGGGACATTCCTCTAGGAATTGGTTTGCAGTCACTCTGATTGCATGATTACCATGTAAAGATTAACAAGAAGGTTTGTGCAAGATTCTTATGAGATGGATTTTATTGTAACCCCCATTTTACAGATGCAACAGCTGAAGCACAAGAGTAAATGCTTGTTTAAAACCATGCAGCCCATAAAGCTGGTGTCAAGTTTTGAATTCAGGCAGTGGGACTCCAAAGTCTATGCATTTAATCTAGTTTCTTGAAATATATGATGTGCATAGGTGTGTGTGTGTGTGTATGAGTTTATCCGGGTTTATAGTTGTTGCAAACCGTTGGACACAACTTAGCAAATGAGCAACAGTGTAGCTGTTCTCAGTAAGAAGTTGGCTTGATGCAATCATATGATGTGATTTTCAGCTGTCTTATCTATGTAGGTGCTGCAATCAATACCTCTTTTCTGACCCCGGGTCTCTAGCATTCCTGTTCATGCTGTGAACTTCTCAATATTTCTTCTATGTATTCCTAAGTCAGACTGATTTGTTTTCAGTTCCTGGCACTTAAAAATCATGATTGATGCCAAATATTATTAAGATTATGATATATGGTACTCTTTCAAAAATTGTGTTCTCAAATACAGGGTATCAGCCAGGAGTTCATTTTTCTGAATTTTGAGAGAGTCGAATGGAGCCCTTAGTGGAAATGCTCTGAGGCTGGACTGCCTCAAATAGAGGACCTGGTGCCTCAGGTGGTAAAGAATCTGCCTGCAGTGCAGGAGACACGGGCTCCATCCCTGGGTTGGGAAAACGCCCCAGAGAAGGGAATGGCTACCCACTTCATTATTCTTACCCAGTGAGAAGCCTGGCTGACTACAGTCCACGGTGTCTCAAAGAGTCGGTCACCACGGAATGACAACATTTGGATTCCAAGATTTGCCAAATACTAGATGTGTACCTTAGGCAAGTCAGGCGGATGTGTCTGTGTCAGTTTCCTCATCTTAACATAGAAAAATGATAGTTCACAGCTGATCCTTGAATGGTGTTGGGGTTAGAGGTCACTGACTCTCCATGCAGGTGAAAATCCACATATAAATTGCCTCTCTAAATATATATAGTTCCTCCCTATACTGAGTTCCTCTGTATGCATAATTCCTTCTTGTCCATACATTCAACCAATGTTGGATTATATAGTACTATAGTATTTACTATTGGAAAAAAAAAAATAGGTGGAAGAACTAAATAGAAATTTCTCCAGAGCATAATTTTATAGGTGAAGAAACTGATGCTCAGAAAGGTCAAAAATATTTTCTAGTCACTCAGTCATATCTGATTCTTTGTGACACTGTGGACTGTAGCCAGCCAGGCTCCTCTGCCCATATAATTTTCTAGGTAAGAATACTAGGGCAGGTTGCCATTTCCTATTCCAGGGGGTCTTCTTGACCCTGGGACTGAACCCACATCTCCTGCATTGGAAAGTGGATTCTTTACCACTGGTCCACCTGGGAAACCCTTTAGCTGGTTTATCTGTATCTAATTGCAAGGCTCTTTATTCTTGTCTGTGAGATCTCATTTGGGAAGAAGACAGGGGTTTTTTTTTTTGGCATGGGGCACATATATCTAGAGCATTCCCTACAGATACACTTACTAATGAGAATAGGCACTTCTCACCGTCTGGAACTAAACTCTTCCCACCTACTATCAGTCTGTAACAGTGATCCTTCACATGGGCTGAGTTTGATCCCTTCCAGTGTCATGGTAAGAAGGGAGGTGACTTTTACTAAAATCAAACCTTTATGCAGGACACTGCTCTAGGCAGTTAGCATATTATTACTCTTTTTCATTTTTTAAATCCTTAGACTATAAGCAACCCTAGAACATCCATATGGTATATTCCTTTATGACGCAAGAAACTTAGCTTCTTAGAGGTTAAGAAACTTCCTCACAGTCACACAGTTATCTTGAGGTATAGTTAGGATGGAAAACCAGGACTGTTTGACCTGAAATAAATATTGCTGATATAATATGACCATGACCAAGTTCTCCATAAAAAAAGATGACTAGAGTGGGAGTAAAACCATAATCCAGTTTTTAGTGAGAAGTCTGGCATGATGAGTTTTGTATAGATTATGGAGGAGAGTGACATGAGGTCTGCAGTTGGAAAAGATGCAGAACCTAGGAACTGTTACAGGAAAAGAAGTGATGAGTAAGACACTTTAGGCAGAGAAGTGTGAACCATGTCTAGGTCCACAAGGGGTGGGGACTGAAAGATGGAAGGAAAACTTTGTGGAAATAGACACCTTGGATTTTTTCTTTCTGACTTCACTCTGTATGACAGTATCTAGGTCCATTCATGTCTCTACAAATGAGCCAATTTCATTCCTTTTTATGGTGGAGTAATGCTTCATTGTACTTATGTACCACATCTTCTGCATCCATCCCCCTGTTGGTGGACATTTAGGTTGCTTCCATTTCCTGGCTATTATGAATAAATCTGCAATGAACATTGGGATGTGTGTGTCTTTTGGAATAGTGGCTATAGAGTAGAAACTAACATGCCATTGTAAAGCAACTATACTCCAGTAAAAGTAATTAAAAAAAAAAAAAATAGACACCTCTGGTTTTGCAGAGGTCACACCTTGTTGCTGACTCAGAACCATGACTAGCCCCTTCCCAGTGAGAGCTCAGTGTCACTATTGGTCTCTTTGCTTCCCCACTCCAATGAAGTTGGAACTTCCCTGGTGGCTCAGATGGTAAAGAATCTGCCTGCAGTGCAGGAGACCCGGGTTCAATCACTGGGTCAGGAAGATCCCCTGCAGAAGGGAATGACAACCCACTCCAGTGTTCTTGCCTGGAGAATCCCCATGGACAGAGAAGCCTGATGGGCTACAGTCCATGGGGTTGCAAAGAGTCAGACATGACTGAGCTACGAATGTTTTCACTTTCTTTCTTTGCAAAAAAGTGAGGATGTCATGTCAGCAGAAAAAGCAGCTGGGATAACACTGTTCCCTCTGTGATGGGGCTGACCACTCCTTCCCACTGGGCTCTTCGTTCCTTGGTTCTCTGTTGTTCTTACATGGTCCTCTGTGGACAAAAATGAAGACCCCAGAGCAAGACTTCCCTCCCACTCCTGCCATTGTTCAGTGAAGGCTAATGGGGGCTTCACTCCACATGGGTGAAGCAAACCCCCAGGGAAGGTGAAGAGACTTCTTGGCACCTCTGCCCCAGGCTCAGAGTGTGTTTCCATCCAGCTTTCCTTTTTCTTTGGTGTTCCTGCTTTGCTGTGTCTACAGTCAGCACATTCGATGTAAAATCATAATAGCATTCCTTGGTTTAAAAAGCTGTTTCAAACATATGACTTAAAAAAAAAATTAATGGTGAGTGAGCAAATTATAAGAAAAAATATAATAATGAAATGTATATTGAAAGTATTTAGGACACTATAATATACATTTTTATATAATATATTATATATCTCTCTGTCCATTTTATCTTTTATGGGGTCGCACAGAGTTGGACACGACTGAAGTGACTTAGCATAGCATAGCATAAGGAAAGTATCATTTCATTTTTAACTGCATGGGGTTTTCTGGCTTTGCTCACCAAGGCTGAACTTGGTGTGTGATGCTGTCCAAGATGTGTCCCTGGCAATAGAATGCTGTGAAATAGGATTCTGAAGTCAAATTAATTTGGGAATCTGAGTTAAACAAGAAAAGCAAGCATCATCGCTGCTGACTTTCCCAGTGCCTTCAATGTGCTACACTGCATTGTGCAGCTCCCAAAGGCAGATGCTGCAGGCGGATAATTTGACCATGAAGCCCCCCTTTCCTGTATTTTATAATGATTTCCTACAAGATCAATCAAGATTAGAGTTCCTTGAGGAGGAGAGATAAGAAATGTCAGAGTAACGGGTCAAAATCATGGTTTGCAAGGTTCCAAAGATTTAGGTTCAATTCCAGCCCTGCCACTAACTTGCTGTGTCATTTCCCATGAGTAATTTTTCCACTCTTAGGATAATAGACTCACCTTTGCACTTGGAAAGTGGCAGGAAATGGAAAGCTATGGTTTTTCTAGTAGTCATATGTGGATGTGAGAGCTGGACCATTAAGAAGGCTGAGCACTGAAGAAATTGATGCTTTTGAACTGTGGTGCTTGAGCGGACTCTTGAGAGCCCCTTGGAAAGCAAGGAGATCAAACCAGTCCATCCTAAAGGAAATCAACCCTGAATATTCATTGGAAGGACTGATGCCGAAGCTGAACCTCCAATAGTTTGGCCACCTGAGGCAAAGAGCTGACTCATTGGAAAAGACCCTGGTGCTGGGAAAGATGGAGGGCCGGAGGAGAAGGGGGTGACAGAGGGTGAAATGGTTGGATGGCATAACCAACTCAGTGGACCTGAGTCTGAATAATCTCCGGGAGACAGCGAAGAACAGGGAAGCCTGGTGTGCTGCAGTCCATGGGGTCACAGAGAGTGGGACATGACTGAGTGACTGAACAGCAAATTATTTTTATCCTGATAACTTTCAAAACCCTGATGCACTGGGGATAAGGAAGAACAGAGGCATAATGTTCACTCTTTAAACTGTTCATCTGTACAACAGGTTGCCCAGAGGTGTGGACACCTCAAGAGTTCTATGACACCAAGTTTATAAGGACCCTCCCCCTGCAGCAGGGTGGTCTGATGAATAATTGAGCCCTGCTAGGAAGGGAAAGCTTTATAGTTTTCTGATACTCTATGTGTTTGCAACTGGCTAGCTCTGATAACACTCTTAAATAACCCCTTTCACCTTTAAGCCTGATACACTTACCTCCTGTTTACTGTTCCAGGAGTTCTCTTACTATAAAAATAACCCAGCTTTAGAAAGTCACTACTATTTTTTTTTTATAAAAAGAATAAAAGAGCCCTGACTAGAGGCTTCATAATTTAGAGACTAGAAGCCCTATTGGTGTGTGTCATTATGACCTAGGTGGTCTCCCATCTGTGGAAAGCTGATCCTTTGTTATAGAGTAAAATTCTCCATCTGGTTCATCCGTATTTGGATCACCCCAGACCTTCCAAGATGAGAGAGTTCATGCTGAATCTTAATAGCTGACTGACCATTAACTGGTCTGAGTATTCACATATGCGAATTAAAGAGGTTAATGCAGTAACAACGCAGTCCGCCCACCAGGAAGTTCTAGGACTCTGTGCAAAAGTGCTGCTAGCTATAATCCACACTTATTTTCTTTTACTCTGAAGATCTGATGGAAGGAATAAGATTGAGGGTTTTGTTAACATTCAGGTTGAGCCAAAATTGTCCCTAAATATTATGGGGCTGCTGTCTAACTGGAGACATAAGACTAAAATAGAAAACAGTCAGTGTGAAGTTGAACAGTAATTATGGAACACATATCACATATGCTTTAAGATTAGTAGACAGACTGCATTCATTTAGGAATGGTTTCATGGGGAGGTGGGTGGACAGATAGGTGAGTGTTGGGTTGGTCAACAAAAGGAAAGTATTCTACCAGGGTTCTTTGATTTGCAAGGAGAAAGGAATGGACTTCAGGTATCCCACGTAAAAATTACAATTTTAACACAATGATAAAGTTATTTTATAAATTTCAGTTAGGAAAGAAAATTCAACTACATTTTAGGTGACTAGAATTTGAGAAATAAAGTGCTTTAGGATCCAGAGGTGACTCTTTCTCCAACCTTCAAAGAACACTCAAAGTCCTGTGAAGAATTCTGGCTCAGGACTTCCCTGGTGGTCCAATGGTGAAGACTCTGCGCTTCCACTGCAGGGGTTTGACCCTCAGCTGGAGCGTCCCACATACCAGTTCAGTTCAGTTCAGTGGCTCAGTAGTGTCCAACTCTTTGCGACCCCACAGATTGCATCACATAAGGCTTCCCTATCCATCACCAACTCCTGGAGGCACGTAAGGTGGTCTGGTATTCCCATCTCCACTCCTGGACACTCATAGGCAAGTCTGACTCAGCCTCTCGTGGGGACACTGCTCCTTTCTCTTGTCTCCTGGCACACACGAGGTTTAGTTTGTGCCCTCCCAGAGTCCGCTTCCCCAGTCCTGTGCAAGCTCTGTAATCAAGTCCCACTGGTCGCCAAAGTCAGATTCCCTGGGGGTTCTCGTCTGCTCGGTGGCTCTATGGTGGGGCTAATGGCGACCTCCTCCAAGAGGGTTTATGCCACATGCTCTGTGACCTAGGTCTGCTGCAGTCAGAGCGCCTGTCCCTGCAGCAGGCCACTGCTGACCCGTTCCTCCACAGGAGACACTCAAACGCTCAAAGGCAGGTGGGGCCTCTGGGTCCTGGTGTGCACTCTTTTGTTTGAACCCTCCGAGTGTCTCTGGCAGGTATGAGGCTTGATTCTAAACGTGATTTTGCCCCTCCTACCATCTTGCTGGGGCTTCTCCTTTGCCCCCGGATGTGAGGTATTTTTTTTTGGTGGGATCCAACCTTCTCCTGCCGATGCTTGTTCAGCAGGGAGTTGCAGTTTTGGAGTTCTCGCAGAAGATGAGCATGTATCCTTCTAATCCACCATCTTGAATAGACCCCTGGTCTATTGGTCCAAAGTATGACCAATAGAGCCTAAATACTGTTAGCAATTTTATACTTACCATTCCCACCATCATAAAAAAAAAAAAAAAAAAAAAAACTGCTTAATCTCTTTCCTCTTACAGGACAGAAGTTTATTCTTTATCTTGCCTAAGCTCTACCCAGGTATAGCTTCTGCTCTCCATTGGCAGAACTTCTTTCTGTGTGGGAAGAACCCTACACATCATTGGCAACTAGCCAGCCTACGGATTGCTCCTCTGGAGTTGTTGTGGTTTGTTGTTGTTCAGTTTGCGCAGTCATGTCCAACTCTTGTGACCCCATGGACTGTAGTCTGCCAGGGTCCTCTGTCCATGGGGTTTCCCAGGCAAGAATACTGGAGTTGGTTGCCATTTCTACTCCAGGGGACATTCCCAACTCAGGAATCAAACCCATGTCTCCCGCAAGTCTATTGCATTGCAGGCAGATTCTTTACCACCGAGCCACTGTATCCAAGTCAGCCACGCCCAGGGACTGGGTCACAAAGTAGAGAGAATGCTTTGTTCCTGGGGTTGGAGAGCAGACTGTTTATATCCACAGGGAAAGGTTTTCTAACAGGGAAGCTAAGGGACACTGCTACTGCAAGATGTCTCGCCAAGTTAAGGAAAAAGGGCCAGAAACCTTGAGATTGTGAAGAGAGCTGCCTAACTAGAGTGGACAGGTGGTCTGAGGTAAACTAGAAAGGAAGAATTCAGCCAGAGTAGACATGGCTTGCAATCAAGAGAATGACATGAAAGAAAATAAGCACCAAAAATAGAAAAAGGACAGTGGGTTATGGACCATGGTGATGGGGACCATGTTTAAGTCTTGAAGTGTAATGAAGACATCACAGTTCTGCTTGCTGATGGAACTTCTTAAATTTTAGATCAGCAGGCAACCAAGCAGAATTAGGAAAGACACATTGTGCATTGTGTTAATGGACCTTCAGGAAAAGAATCCAGTTCTTTACTGAATTTTGAAACACCACCACCATGGAAGAGGTCAGGCTCAACTTTCAATTTTGGCTTTAATGTTTGCTAGAAGGCATTTTGTTTAACTTCATGCTTTAGTTATTCAATCTGTAGAATAGAAGAGCAATGCTTACATTGAAGATTTGGTTTTAGGGTTAACACAATGTGTGTAAGCTAGTATTCAGCATATAGTAGATGTTTTATATATGTTAATTCCCCTTTCCCCTCTAATATTCTTTAGATCTAGGTCCCTACTAATTCTCCTTATCTATTGGAAATTTTTTAACCTGTGGGTGGTTTAAAACTCATGTCAGGCTAAACATGATGAAAGGGAAAGTTAAGGCTCTTTGAGTGAAGAGGAAGGCTGAGAGGCTGGCGATAACTTAAAACCGACAGTAAAACATTGAGCCGTCTATGCTCATTGATGACTCTGGGATTCTTTTTATTGGGTAGAAATAAAGAGAAGTGACCCAGACTGCACAGCATCAATTGTCAGAGTTCTGTTCCTCAAGGATTTTCACTCTGCACTTGTTATGAGCCCCTGCAAATGGAATCAGACTTCACGGCTCTTCTGGCACCGAAAAAGGAAAGATTAATTAAAATTAGTTACAAATGAAGCAATGCCCTCTGCCTTTGTGGAGTTTGTTGGTAAAGAAATGTATGGTAGCAGTGCTTCCTGACACTACTGAAGCAACTTAGCAGCAGCAGCAGCAGTGCTTCCTGGTGGTCCAGTGGCTAAAAATCTGTGCTCCCAATGCAGGGGGCCCTGGGTTCAATACCTGGTCAGGGCACTAGATATCATATGTCACAATGAAAATTCCCTCATGTGGCAACTATGACCCAGCCCAGCCAAATCAATGAATTTCTTTATTTTTTTTTTAAGAAAGAAATGACAAGAGTGACTTGATCTTTCTTGAACTTTTGCAAGAGTCTAAAGTTGTCACTCCCATCATCTAACCTTATATTAATACCTATTTGCCAAAGATTTTTTCTTTGGCTTGTTGTTTCCATGGGCTTCACAGGATTATAAGATCTAATTATGGGGTGCAGAGAAGGAAGGGAAAAGCCTACCCCTCATCTTCTGTTTGTTCCTGATGCTGACGTGCTCACACTCAGTCATGTGTGACTTTTTGTGACCCCATGAACTGTAGCCTGCCAGACTCCTCCATCCACAGCATTCTCCAGACAAGAATCTTGGAGTGGGTTGCCATCTCCTTCTCCAAGGGATCTTCCAGACCCAGAGATCGAACCCATGTCTTTTACATCTCCTGCATTAGCAGGCAGAATTTTTTTTTTTTTTTTTTTTTTTACCACTAGCGCCATCTAGGAAGCCCTGCTGCTGCTGCTGCTGCTGCTGCTGCTGCTGCTGCTGCTAAGTCGCTTCAGTCGTGTCCGACTCTGCGCGACCCCACAGATGGAAGCTCACCAGGCTCCCCTGTCCCTGGGATTCTCCAGGCAAGAATACTGGAGTGGGTTGCCATTTCCTTCTCCAATGCATGAAAGTGAAAAGTCAAAGTGAAGTCGCTCAGTCGTGTCCGACTGTTAGCGACCCCATGGACTGGAGCCTACCAGGCTCCTCTGTCGATGGGATTTTCTAGGCAAAAGTACTGGGGTGGGGTGCCATTGCCTTCAGGTATAGCCAATGGCTCCTGGCTGTCCAAATCCTCTCCCTGGAGGTCACTCTTGGAGCTGTGCCATTTCCAGGAATTTTCCCAGATTATCACAGAGAGAGAGCACTGACTCCTTAAATTCAGGACATTGGCAGTGTCATAAAAAGAAGCCCTCCCTGCCGAGCCCCCTTTGTTCCCCTGGTTGATAGAATCACAGTAAATACAACTCTCCTTATGCAGATTAAATGGTTCCTGCTGCTCTCTCTGCTTTGGTCTGTTAGTCACCAAATTAAATTCTTACATTGGAAAGATTCAGAAGCCTACAGGTAGCTTGGTTCAACAAATAATGAGGAAATCAAACTGAAAATCAACATACTTCAATGCATGTTATATGAACTCATTCCCTGGAAGCTATGGGGCAAGAGTTAGCATATACAATTTATTCAAAGATTTTTAAGTTTCAGTTTGTAGTACCCAGTCTTAAACTGTGCCTAGAGCAGGTCTCAGTAATTATAAGCTGGATGAACAGATGAATTCTGAAGAGCCCCAAAGAATTTTGCCATGGAGATCTTAAAGGCTCACATACTTTACCTCCTGAAGACACTCACACTCAAGTTACATTCATTAAAAAAAAAAAAAAATGTCTTTAAATGTTTCTTTAACAGCTTTATGGAGCTATAATTTACATATCATAATATTCACCCATTTAAGTACATTATCATTGATATAGCATTTATTCTTGACCCAACTTTTGTTATAATGAAAGGAAAGATCAGTGTTTCTCTGATTGATCTGTAGGGGAAACTAAGGAGGTTCAAGATCATTATCAAGGGCTTCCCTGATGGCTCAGTGGTAAAGAATCTGCCTGCCAATGCAGAAGACATGTGTTCTATCCCTGGACAGGTAAGATCCCACATGCCACAGAGCAGCTGAGCCCCTGCACCGCAACTGCTGAGCCTGTGCTCTGGAGCCCGGAAGCCACAACTGCTGAAGCCCTAGCACCCAAAGCCCGTGCTGCACAACAAGAGAAGCCCAAGCACCACAAGGAAGAGTAGCCCCTGCTTACCGCATGCAGCAAGGAAGACCCAGCACCGCCAAAAATAAATAAATAAAATTATATTTAAAAAGACTATTATCAAAGCTGTAATCTACTAGGATCCCAGAGCACAGTGCCTTCTGGCAAATCCCTTTTGTCTCAGAACCCCCTGGGCTGTTTTTCCCTCTTGGAAACCTGGGCCTCTGGCAGGAGAGCTCCCCCTACTCTCAGGCTGTGGGATGAAGGATTGGCTGTGGTCTTAGTGAATGGAGGCCCTATACCTACAGACACACTTGAGAGTTCTTATCTGAAGAGCCTAAAGGATCTCAATCAGGAGTGTTTAAAGTGCAGATTCCTGGGTTCCACCTCTAAATTCCTGGCTCAGGATGGCTGACTTGGGCCCAAGGAGACTGTATTTTTTTTTTTTTTTTTAACTTTACAATATTGTTTTGGTTTTGCCATATATCAACATGAACCCTGTATATGAAACAGCAAAAGGAGACTGTATTTAAAACAAGATCCCAAGAGGATTCAAGTATAGATGGTTCCAGAGAATCCTGAGTGTCTCTTGGACAGCAAGGAAATCAAACCAGTCAATCCTAAAGGAAATCAACTGTGAATAATCATTGGAAGAACTAATGCTGAAGCTCCAATATTTTGGCCACCTGATGTGAAAAGCCAACTCATTGGAAAAGACCCTGCTGCTGGGAAAGATTGAGGGCAAGAGGAGAAGGAGGTAGCAGAGGGTGAGATGGTTAGATAGTATCGTTGACTCAATGGACATGAATTTAAGCAAACTCAGGGAGATAATGGAGGATAGAGGAGCCTGATGTTCTAGGGTACATGGGGTTGCAAAAAGGCGGACATTATTTAGCGACTCAACAACAACAACAGAGACTATTTTATTCTGAGACTATTTTGAGAGACACTGAATGAATTTATAGCAACATCAGAATGGTTATGTGTTGAAATGTTGATTCCATTGATCTGCTGCTGCTGCTGCTGCTAAGTCACTTCAGTCGTGTCCAACTCTGTGCGACCCCATAGACAGAAGCTCACCAGGCTCCCCCGTCCCTGGGATTCTCCAGGCAAGAACACTGGAGTGGGTTGCCATTTCCTTCTCCAATGCATGAAAGTGAAAAGTGAAAGTGAAGTCACTCAGTCGTGTCCGACTCTTAGCGACCCCATGGACTGGAGCCTACCAGGATCCTCTGTCCATGGGATTTTCCAGGCAAAAGTACTGGGGTGGGGTGCTATTGCCTTCCCCATTGATCTAAGCAGGTCTAGTTTTATCTACCTAACATGGCCCTTCTGGGGCATCTAATTAAATATACATTCACACACAGGCATGAAAAAGTCAAGCTAACATGGATACGTAAGGAAAAGTAATTTAAATACATATAGTTTTCTTGTGAAAATAATTTTTTTAGAATGATGCCATATCTTATTCAAATGCACCTTGAAAATATTTGCTGTGACTAGGTCCCTGCTGAGAAATGAAGAGAAGGGAAATTCAAGCCTCTGAAATTAAAAAAATCCAGTGACTGAGAGTCTGTAGCCCCCTTAGTTAAGGCAGGACTTCCTAGGAATAATTAGCTTTGGAAAAAACAATTGAAATAGAAGTTGAAGACCACTAGCTGATGAGCCTGCTTTGTGTATTTATATATTCTGCCAAGTCTTTGCATTGAACTTTCTGCCTAGGAAAAATGTGCTTTTACTTTTTGTCCCAGCCTCCCCTTTTCTCACAGAGCTCCTGCCGTGCCAAGAGAGATATGAAAAAGGCCAAGTGATCTGATGTTGAAGCTGGAAGAAATATCTCCCTTCCAGTGACCTTCTGAGATAATGAGCAGATATGGTGTTCTAATATAAAAGAAATAAATCAATAGACCTTTCAGGGAGCCGGGGCCATAACAGTGGAATCCAAGACCATCAATTGCAAAAGCAAAGGGCAGAGGCACTTTTCCCTGTAGATCAATGTTAGACTACAACAAGGCAGCAGACACTCCCCAGAGCCAGGGAGAGGCTAAAAGAGAGCCTCTTCCTCCTCCTCCCTGCCCTGGGAGGGAAATTACACCATCACAGGGCGGTTCTCTAGCTGTTATTTTCTGTTGATTGAGCTAATACAAAGTTTTGAGAGATGGGTTGCACACATTGCAGGCAGATTCTTTACTATCAGAGCCATCAGGGAAGCCCTGTTTTCTTTAGCTTAGTTTTAGTGTTTTGCTATGAATTCTTCGTTAGACACAGAAGCATATTGGTGTCATTTGAAAGTGACGTCTACAGATCCTGTTGATCTGTAGAGCACTTCTGCTCTGCTCCAGGTTTTCACCTGCAACCCTTGGTCCCTCTGCAGAGGCACGTTTAGGGACAGAGCTACCAAGTGTCAGGGGCCTTGTAGCTCATTGGAGGCATCTCTGTCCTAGAACTATTGCTACATGCATGGTAGCAAGTGGTTATTATTTGCATAGTATCATAATATGCCAATAAGAACAAAGGGTGATGTATGTTCAATTTAGGAACAGTGTCTGGTATTTTAAGAATCATCACATAGATAATTTTGATAATACAACTGCTGTTTACTGACATCTAGGTGTTAGACATAGTATCACCAACTCAATGGACATGAATTTGACCAACTCTGGGAGACAGTGGGGGACAGAGCATTCTGATTTTTTACAATCTATGCGGTTGCAAAGAGTTAGACACTACTTGGCAATTGAACAGGATTTCCCTAGTGGCTCAGACATTAAAGAACCTGCCTTCAGTGGGGGAGACCAGGGTTTGATCCCTGAGTCAGGTAGATCCCCTTGAGAAGGCAATGGCACCCCACTCCAGTACTCTTGCCTGGAAAATCCATGGACAAAAGAGCCTGGTAGGCTGCAGTCCATGGGGTCGCTAAGAGTTGGGCACAACTGGGCAACTTCACTTTCACTTTTCACTTTCATGCATTGGAGAAGGAAATGGCAACCCACTCCAGTGTTCTTGCCTGGAAAATCCAAAGGGTGGGGAAGTCTGGTGGGCTGCCATCTACCGGGCTGCACAGAGTCGGACACGACTGAAGCGACTCAGCAGCAGCAGCAAAGTGACTAACACTTTTTAGCAATTGAACAGCCATGAAACATCTTTCTAAATATATGAACCCTTAAGGAGAGTTTGTTATTAGACCCATCATGCAAATGAGATTATAGAGGCTCTGTACATTTCAATGACCTGAATTGAGTAACACAAATGGAAGATATTAAGTGAAGCATATTTTATTTAGGGCTGTATGACCCAAAGTCTATTCTTTTAAGCATCATTCTCTGCATAGGAAGAGACATCAGTAAATGGTCTATAGAAGGAGCTTTGGAGAATCAGAAACTATCCCTCTGAGGAAGCTCAGTCATTTCTGGACCTTTAGTAGAAAACCATTTGGATGGATAACTTGTTCCAAGTGAGAGGGCGCAGAAAGCTTAGTATTTTCATGTAAATACTATGGTCCTGGTCAGATTTCAGAAATTGTACTTGATTCCCCTTTCTTTCTACCCATTTTATCTTAGCAAAAATTGTATGTATACATATATCCCCTCTTTTTTGGACTTCCACAGAGCATTGAGTAGAGTTCCCTGTGCTATACAAGAGGTCCTTGTTGAGTTATCTATTTTATACACGCCTGCATGCAAGCTCAGTCACATTAGTCATGTCCAACTCTGCAACTCCATGGATTGTAGCTCACCATATCCCTCTGTCCATTGGATTTCCCAGGCAAGACTACTGGAGTGGGTTGCCATTTCCTTCTCCAGGGGATCTTGCTGGCCCAAAGATCAAACCCACATCTCTTACATCTCCTTGGATTCTTACCAACACCACCACCCGGGAGGTTCATTTTTATATATGGTAGTGTATATATGGCAATCCTAACCACTCTTCACTTTCATGCATTGGAGAAGGAAATGGCAACCCGTTCCAATGTTCTTGCCTGGAGAATCTCAGGGGTGGGGGAGCCTGGTGGGCTGCCGTCTATGGGGTCGCACAGAGTCGGACACAACTGAAGTGACTTAGCAGCAGCAGCAGCAGCAACCTCCCAGTGCATCCCATCCCCTCAAGACTTGTATTTAAATATCATTTTTAAAAGTGAGATTACACATCTTTTCTTGTTAATATGGTAGAAATATATCTTGGAATGCTACCTTAAAATCAGTTAGAAACAATACCTTAAGAAAAAAGCAAATCATAAATACAGGCTTACACAGATTTCTTCAAATAAAACTTGTTTTTGATTACAGGTCCTATAATTTTGCACATGCTTATTTCACATTAAAGAACTGATAATTCAATTTGGCCTTGTTAGCTGACTCCGTGACATCTAGAATCACATCACATACCATCTCTGCTCCTTGTGTCTTGGGGTTGCTGAGGCCGACATCTGTTCTGTGTGTGCTTTGCTTTTGTTGAGGTGAATATGAAGGAAGGATTTGGTAGTGTTTATGCCTAGAGTAGAGATTGGCAAACCATTGCCTATTTTTATAAATAAAGTTTTATTGGAACACAGTTGCACCATTCACATACAGATTACTATCTTTGGCTGTTTTTGTGTTCCCACAGTGTAGTTCAACTGTAGTGACAGAGATCGTGTGGCTTGCAAAGTCTAAAATATTTACTGTTTGATTGTTTATATAAAAAGTTTGAGGAGAAGGCAATGGCAACCCACTCCCGTACTCTTGCCTGGAAAATTCCATGGACGGAGGAACTTGGTAGGCTGCAGTCCATGGAGTCGCACAGAGTCAGACACGACTGAAGTGACTTAGCAGCAGCAGTAGCAGCAGCTTACATATTTATCTATAATAATCTTCCCTAAGCAACACATTATTACCTTGGTTCAATGTGTGATATATGAAATAAATTAACTTTCATCTCTTGCTATTCGGTGAATCACACTTCCTTCCCAGTGGCCCATCTTAGTGAGGAGTTAATGTACCATAGGCGGACATTCTGGAACCTTCTCTAGTCTCTGTGTATGGCATTGCCATGATGGAAACCAAAAAGCTAAATGAAGCCTTCAGAGTTTTTAGTAGTTATTGCATTAACTCAGACCTCTGATCCCATCAACTTATCTATTCCAGTTTTCCTGGGTTTCTGCTTATCCATCTTTCCAGTCTCATTGGAACCAGTATGTGTAGCCTGTGGATTTGTGGTATGCTGGCTGTTGAAGCAAAACAGACATGTTTCTGAAATACATCTTAATCTGTCTAGGTTTTTAGGACAAGGTCATTCATCTTGTGTCTAGTAAGAGGGATCTCCAGGCGTTTCCCTGGGTAATGGGTCTGATTCCCATGATGTGATGAAAGGAGAGGTAGACGGATTCTTCACTTGTCACTACCTTGCAGGATCGTGCTCTAGGGAGAAGGAAGAGTTTACCACCCTAAGTCCTCCTCCCAGTTTCAGGACTCAGAGACCAGCATAAAGGGTCCCTGTGCCCTCTTTACTGTTATAACTTCCCATGTGGCACTGAGGGTAAAGAGCCCGTCTGCTAATGCAGGAGACAGAAGAAGCTTGGGTTCAATCCCTGGATTGGGAAGATCCCCTGGAGAAGGGCATGGCAACCCACTCCAGTATTCTTGCCTGGAGAAGCCCATGAACATAGAAGCCTGGTGGGCTACAGTTCATAGGGTCACGAAGAATCAGACACAACTGAAGTGACATAGCACACACACACAAAGTCTGACATTAAGGGTGACAGCTTTATCCACCGTCCCTGGAATAGACACACTGGGAACTATATTCAGAGAGAAAGGAAATGAGATGAAACCAAACTCCGTAGCCCAACCCTTTTGTGTTTTATGAGGAGTGGCTATTTTGGGGCTATTTTTTTCAGTGACTGCATTTCTGAACTGAACATCAAGGACAAGTGATTTAGATAAGGGACAGCAAATTGGCAGAATTAATGGACCAGAATATTGTAATATTCCCATACAAAATTTTGCAGTATTCACATATAAAATCTCCTAAGCACAGAATAACCAATCTATCTTTCCTTCTTTCTTCTCTCTCTCCCCCTTCTTCCTCCTTCCTTTCTTTCCTTCAGCCCTTCCAAAATCAAGGCACTGTTTACAAGAGACTATCCTATATGCTTCTCCCTGAAAACTCCTTCCTTGTATTTACCGTGTGTGTGAGTGTGTGTGTGTGTGTGTGTGTGTGTGTGTGTGTGTGTGTGTGTGTTAGTTGCTCAGTCAGGTCTGACTCTGCAACTCCATGGACTGTATGTAACCCATCAGGCTCCTCTTTCCATGGAATTCTCCAGGCAAAAATACTGGAGTGTGTTGCCATTCCCTTCTCCAGGGGATCCATCCAACCCAGGGATGGAACCCGGGTCTCCCATATTGCAGACAGATTCTTTGACCGTCTGGCCCACAAGGGAAGCCCATATATATATATGTGTGTGTATATCTGTGAACTCAGAGGCTAAATACATTTAGAGAACACATATCTATGTTATATAGAGACTGTGTTATGTAAAAGATGCTTGCTCCTTGGAAGAGAAGCTGTGACTAACCTAGACAGCATATTAAAAAGCAGATACATTATGTTGCTGACAAAGGTCCATCTAGTCAAACTATGGTTTTTCCAGTAGTCATGTACAGATATGAGAGCTGGACTATAAGGAAAACAGAGCACTGAAGAATTGATGCTTTTGAACTGTGGTGTTGGAGGAGACTCTTGAGAGTCCCTTGGACTACAAGGAGATCCAACCAGTCCAGCCTAAAGGAAATCAATCCTGAATATTCATTGAAAGGACTGATGCTGAAGCTGAAGCTCCAATATTTTGGCCACCTGATGTGAAGAACTGACTCATTGGAAAAGACCCTGATGCTGGGAAAGATTTAAGGCAGGAGGAGAAGTGGATGACAGAGGATGAGATAGGTGGATGGTATCACTGACTCTTTGGACATGAGTTTGAGTCAACTCCAGGAGTTGATGATGGACAGGGAAACCTTGTGTGCTGCAGTCCATGGGGTTGCAAAGAGTCAGACATGACTGAGTGACTGAACTGATACTACGTATACTATATTATATGGTCCCACATGGTCCTGAGCAGTCCAGAACAGGACTTTTTATTCTCAGTCTCCATTCTAACTGTGCTTGCTGAGAAGTTTGACTGTTGATAAGTCACCAGATAAATGTCTATTTCAATTCCAGGGAGTTTCTTTTTCTACAAACTTGCTTAGAAACACAAAAGAGTAATCCAAGGCAGGATAAAGCCTATATTTTTTTAAAAAAAACAACAACTTACTGTCATTGGTTTACAATGTTGTATTAATTTCTACCATACAGCAGGGTGATTCAGTTATCAGATCAGATTAGATCAGATGAGATCAGTAGCTCAGTCGTGTCCTACTTTTTGCGACCCCATGAATCGCAGCACGCCAGGCCTCCCTGTCCATCACCAACTCCCAGAGTTCACTGAGACTCACGCCCATCAAGTCAGTGATGCCATCCAGCCATCTCATCCTCTGTCATCCCCTTCTCCTCCTGCCCCCAATCCCTCCCAGCATAAGAGTCTTCTCCAATGAGTCAGCTCTTTGCATGAGGTGGCCAAAGTACTGGAGCTTCAGCTTCAACATCATTCCTTCCAAAGAATACCCAGGGCTGATCTCCTTCAGAATGGACTGGTTGGATCTCCTTTCAGTCCAAGGGACTCTCAAGAGTCTTCTCCAACACCACAGTTCAAAAGCATCAATTCTTCGGCACTCAGCCTTCTTCACAGTCCAACTCTCACATTCATACATGACCACAGGAAAAACCATCGCCTTGACTAGACAGACCTTTGTTGGCAAAGTAATGTCTCTGTTTTTGAATATGTGATCTAGGTTGGTCATAACTTTTCTTCCAAGGAGTAAGCATCTTTTAATTTCATGGCTGCAGTCACCATCTGCAGTGATTTTGGAGCCCCAAAAAATAAAGTCTGACACTGTTTCCACTCTTTTCCCATCTATTTCCCATGAAGTGATGGGACCAGATGCCATGATCTTCGTTTTCTGAATGTTGAGCGTTAAGCCAACTTTTTCACTTTCCACTTTCATTTTCATCAATAGGCTATTTAGTTCCTCTTCACTTTCTGCCATAAGGGTGGTGTCATCTGCATATGTGAGGTTATTGATATTTCTCCCAGCAATCTTGATTCCAACATGTGTTTCTTCCAGTCCAGCTTTTCTCATGATGTACTCTGCAATTATACACACATATATATGAATTTATATGTTCACTTCATTTTCTTTCTTATTATATTTTATCAGAGGATATTGAATATGGTTTCCTGTGCTATACAGTAGGACCTTGTTGTTTATCCTTCCATATATGCTAGTTTGCATCTGCTAACCCCAAACTCCCAGTCATTCCCTCCCCCACTACTCTCTCCCTTGTCAGCCACAACTCTGTTCTCTGTATCTGTGAGTCTGTTTCTGTCTCATGCTGCTGGTAAGTTGCTTCAGATCAGATCAGATCAGTAGCTCAGTCGTGTCCGACTCTTTGAGACCCCATGAACCGCAGCATGCCAGGCCTCCCTGTCCATCACCAACTCCCAGAGGTCACTCAGACTCACATCCATCAAGTCAGTGATGCCATCCAGCCATCTCATCCTCTGTCGTCCCCTTCTCCTCCCGCCCCCAATCCCTCCCAGCATCAGAGTCTTCTCCAATGAGTTAACTCTTCGCATGAGGTGGCCAAAATACTGGAGTTTCAGCTTTAGCATCATTCCTTCCAAAGAAATCCCAGGGCTGATCTCCTTCAGAATGGACCGGTTGGATCTCCTTGCAGTCCAAGGGACTCTCAAGAGTCTTCTCCAACACCACAGTTCAAAAGCATCAATTCTTCGGCTCTCAGCCTTTTTCACAGTCCAACTCTCACATCCATACATGACCACAGGAAAGACCATAGCCTTGACTAGACGAACCTTTGTTGGCAAAGTGATGTCTCTGCTTTTGAATATGCTATCTAGGTTGGTCATAACTTTCCTTCCAAGGAGTAAGCGTCTTTTAATTTCATGGCCATCATGGTCAACAAAAAAGTCCGAAATGCAGTACTTGGATGCAGTCTCAAAAACGACAGAATGATCTCTGTTCGTTTCCAAGGCAAACCATTCAATGTCACAGTAATCCAAGTCTATGCCCCAACCAGTTACGCTGAAGAAGCTGAAGTTGAACGGTTCTATGAAGGCCTACAAGATCTTTTAGAACTAACACCCAAAAAAGATGTCCTTTTCATTATAGGGGACTGGAATGCAAAAGTAGGAAGTCAAGAAACACCTGGAGTAACAGGCAAATTTGGCCTTGGAATACAGAATGAAGCAGGGCAAAGACTAATAGAGTTTTGCCAGGAGAATGCACTGGTCATAGCAAATACCCTCTTCCAACAACACAAGAGAAGATTCTATACATGGACATCACCAGATGGTCAACACCGAAATCAGATCGATTATATTCTTTGCAGCCAAAGATGGAGAAGCTCTATACAATCAGCAAAAACAAGACCAGGAACTGACTCTGGCTCAGACCATGAACTCCTTATTGCCAAATTCAGACTTAAATTGAAGAAAGTAGGGAAAACCACTAGACCATTCAGGTATGACCTAAGTTGCTTCAGTCATGTCCAACTCTGTGCAACCCTATAGACAGCAGCCCACCAGGCTCCCCCATCCCTGGGATTCTCCAGGCAAGAACACTGGAGTGGGTTTCCAGTTCCTTCTCCAATGCATGAAAGTGAAAAGTGAAAGGGAAGTTGCTCAGTCATGTCCAACTCTTAGTGACCCCATGGACTGCAGCCCACCAGGCTCCTCCGTCCATGGGATTTTCCAGGCAAGAGTACTGGAGTGGGGTGCCATTGTTTCTGTCTCATAGACATGTTCATTTATGCAGTGTTTTAAATTCCACATATAAGTGACATTATATGGTATCTGTCTTTCTCTTTCTGAGTTACTTGACTCTGATAATCTCTAGATCCATCTACGTTGCTGCCAATAACATTATTCCATTCCTTTTTCTGGTTGAGTGGTATTCCATTGCACCATCTCTTCTTTATCATCTGTTGACAGGCAGTTAGGTAGTTTCCACGTCTTAGTGAAAGTCACTCAGTCGTGTCTGACTCTTTGCAACCCCATGGACTATATGGTCCATGGAATTCTCCAGGCCAGAATACTAGAGTGAATAGACTTTCCCTTCTCCAGGGGATTGTCCCAACCCAGGGATTAAACTCAAGTCTCCCACATTGCAGGCAGATTCTTTACCAGCTGAGCCACAAAGGAAGCCCAAGAATACTGGAGTGGGTAGCCTATCCCTTCTCCAGTGGATCTTCCCAACCCAGGAATCAAATCAGAGTCTCCTGCATTGCAGGTGGATTCTTTTCCAACTCAGTTATGAGGGAAGCCTTTAAAGAGAGACTTTCCTAACCAGGAATCAAACCCAGGCCTTGTCTGGGAAAGCACTGAATCCTAAACCATTAGCACTGTAGTTCCCCATTAGGGAACTACATGTCCTGGCTCTTGTAAATAGTGCTGCAATGAACAATGTGATGCATGTATCTTTTTAAAGGCTATCCTTCTGATTGTAAATCATGTTTAGTGAGACCGTACTAAGGAGAGAGGAGGAAGATCCCCCTTGTGTCTCCCTGACAACACTTGTCCATATTAAACTCGGTGTCAGAACAGTCAATGGAGCGTGCCTGAAGCAGAGGTTTGTCTCTTGCTTAGACTCAGGTCTTCCTGTATCTCGGTCTTGTCAGGGGGTTTACTTGTTTTCTGTGACCAGGCAGATGTAAACAACTTGAGAGAAAGGACGTCTGTCTTCCTCCTGCTCCTGTGCTCTACACTGTAAGTTCTTACTAAAATTTTGATGAGAATCTTACTAAGCATGCTGTTGTTCCCTTCAACACAATGGAAACTTCATCATAAAAACTGCATCACAACTTTACCTTTAGCAGCGCAATATCTATCACACTAAATTCTGAGGCATTCAAATTTTATTGGCTATCTTTAAATATAATATAATGTTTCATGTCTGTGCAGATTTAAACACTATTATTTTTTAAATGAGTTTAACAGCTTGAAGAGGACATTTGTCTTTGAGGGGAATTTGTGTTTATTTCAACTTAGAGAAGCCACCTTAGTTAATAATCCCATCTATTTTTTTTTTTTTTCACATATGTATGGGATCATTGACACTACAGACATGAGTTTGAGCAAGCTCTGGGAGATAGTGAGGGACTGGGAAACCTGGCGTGCTGTAGTCCATGGAGCTGCAGAGTCGGGCATGACTTAGTGACTGGACAGTGGCAAATGCTAGCTTCCACAGTTAGATTGCAAGATCTTTGAGGGAGAAATCCCACGAATCACATGTTTTTTGAAACCCTAGATTGCCGGGAGAAATATCAATAACCTCAGATATGCAGATGACACCACCCTTATGGCAGAAAGTGACTAAGAACTAAAAAGCCTCTTAGTGAAAGTGAAAGCAGAGAGTGAAAACGTTGGCTTAAAGCTCAACATTCAGAAAACGAAGATCATGGCATCTGGTCCCAGCACTACATGGGAAATAGATGGGGAAACAGTGGAAACAGTGTCAGACTTTATATTTCTGGGCTCCAAAATCACTGCAGATGGTGACTGCAGCCATGAAATTAAAAGACGCTTACTCCTTGGAAGGAAAGTTATGACCAACCTAGATCACATATTCAAAAG
This sequence comes from Tragelaphus eurycerus, assembly GCA_935064755.1. NCBI lineage: Eukaryota > Metazoa > Chordata > Mammalia > Artiodactyla > Bovidae > Tragelaphus > Tragelaphus eurycerus. The sequence goes on along the minus strand of CAKXYN010000075.1, from coordinate 2,179,379 downwards.
CAGAGACATCACTTTGCCAACAAAGGTCTGTCTAGTCAAGGCTATGGTTTTTCCTGTGGTCATGTATGGATGTGAGAGTTGGACTGTGAAGAAGGCTGAGCACCGAAGAATTGATGCTTTTGAACTGTGGTGTTGGAGAAGACTCTAGAGAGTCCTTTGGACTGCAAGGAGATCCACCTAGTCCATTCTGAAGGAGATCAACCCTGGGATTTCTTTGGAAGGAATGATGCTAAAGCTGAAACTCCAGTACTTTGGCCACCTCATGTGAAGAGTTGACTCATTGGAGAAGACTCTGATGCTGGGAGGGATTGGGGGCAGGAGGAGAAGGGGATGACAGAGAATGAGATGGCTGGATGGCATCACTGACTTGATGGACGTGAATCTGGGTGAACTCTGGGAGCTGGTAATGGACAGGGAGGCCTGGCGCGCTGCGATTCATGGGGTCACAAAGAGTCAAACACGACTGAGTGACTAGACTGAACTGAGGGCTCCAAGGAATTTAAGTGATGCTCAGACAGTATCTATTGGTTAATGGTACTGTCACCACGTGTGTGCTGCAGTCTGGGTTTCCTCTTTACTCTGTAGTGGCTCAAGGATGGAGGGATCTCTGTGGGCAGTGGCAGAAAGAAGGCATGCATTTCAACTCTCTCGTGTCTATTCTTGGGTCCAAAGGGCTGCTCCTTGAGCTTCCTGCAGGGCTTTGATGTCCACACCCCTCCCAGTGAATGCCTTGTGCATCCTGAAGGCATTGGCCGGGCCTCTCCCCAGCATCATCCTCCATTCCAATGTTCGATTGTGGCCGTGCAGTTTTATTGCTCCTGGTAGCACTAATATCGCTGCATAAAGTGGTTTCTTTGTTCTCATCCTTTTATCCTCCCAGCAGTGCTGACCTTTCAGTTTGCCCACTTTGCAAGTTCCATCAAAAAACCCAATCTGTCCTTGTTTTTGCCTGGCTGTGATGACCCTCCCTCCTTCCCTTTCTTCTCTCCCCTCTCTCTTAGATCATTTTTGTCCCTCTTTTAGCCTTTTGATTTTCTTTTCTTCCCAATGGCTCATTTGGAGCCTTCCTAGCACAAAGAGAAGAAGAAGAAGACTAGGACACTCAGTTCGAGATTTATCAGAAGCCTTTCACTGCAAAATGATGGCATGGGAAATTGTATCATCCATAGACTTGTGGAAGAGACAGAGGACTGGGAGAATACTTATGTGAGGATGGATTTTCATACTGGTGTCTGCTATAAGGAAAAGACAAAAGTGAAAAATAAAAGGAGGGAGAAAGGTAAAGAAAGGCGAATAAAAGTGAGGATGGATAACCTAAGGTTTTGTGCTGCCTCTCTAGGAAATTTAGAAGCTGGTTCTTCCTGTCCCTGTGCAAAATAGAGTGAAAACATTCAATATACCATAAAGTGAGAAATGCAGAAAATTCTATCCTGAGTTTCCTTTCAAGTCCAGGTCATCATTATCGCTGAGGATCAGCAAACTGGTAGCACAGAGAATCTCTGAGAAAACAAGCCTTTTCTTTTGGATTTATTTTTTGCTTTATTTCATTATTTTTTGCTTTTGGACACATGTCATGTGGGCCTTGCTTGACCAGGGATTAAGCCCCTTGCATTGGCAGCCCATAGTCTTAACCACGGGATCACTAGGGAAGTCCATCTTTGGGGTCTGGAGTGAGCAAAGATTATAGGAAAATGATGCAAGAAAGGTTACAGTCCTGGAACAAATATAGTTGCCTGCCTTCTTCAATTCCTAGGTGGCTCAGTGGTAAAGAATCTGCCTGCCAATGCAGGAGATGCGAGTCCGATCCTTGAGCCAGGAGGATCCCCTGAAATAGGAAATGGCAACCCACTCCAGTACTCTTGCTTGGAAAATTCCATGGACAGGTGAACCTGATGGTTACTGTCCATGAGGTCACGTAGAGCTGGACACAAGTGAGTGACTGAACATGTATGCGTGCCTTCTTCAAGGGGCAGGAGGCACCAATGCCATTTCTTAAATATCTTTTATTTTTTTCAGCAGTAAACTACCATTCATTTTGTATTGGCTCCCAAATTCCCCTCTTTGGGTGTTCTTCCCAGATTGACTGTCCTCCTCTTTGTACCCAGATATACTTACTTGCTCTTTGTGTTAGTTTTGTGTGCAAGTCAACTTCTCTCACGCCTCTATTTCTTTTCACACTTTCCCACCTGGCTGTTGAAGCAAGATTAGCTTGATTTTACCTTTCTAGCTTTCACCTCCACACAGGTATGCTGGGTTCCATGTGGTATGTGCTGGCTTTTCACTGTTTTCTTCTGTCCAGCATGGAACGTCTTTCTTCACCCAAACCAAGGAGAGGAGAGGCGATAAGGGAGAGAAGAATGTACCAAGACTATCAGGCAGTCCTCACACACATGGACTTGTTTCCTAAGCGATGTCCCCTAAAATGAGATGTCCCTTAAAGTGGCAATGAAAGATGGCCAGAGACTGGGATTTCCCATACTGTTTAGCCTAGAGTCCAGTTGTATTGGATATTATGCTGTTACTTCTCTTGGGAGGAACATATCCTCCAAGGGCACCTGGATACATAGTGATGGTCGTAGGGTCAGTTGTAAGTTTTCATGAAGACTAGAGGGCTGAATGGATAAAATTAGCTTTCAGTGCCTGATGCTGGGAATGACAGACGCCCTGAAATATGCAATTAAAAGCATGTTTCATTTCATTTAATGAGATGTGTCCCCAACAAAATTCCATTAATTCCCCATTTAAAAAATGCACACATGTAAAAGAAGGCTGCATAGCCATTTTCTCACAAAATTCCCAGGCTCCAGGTAGTGATCAGATGTTCAGTCCTGTCCAACTCCTTGTGATCCCATGGACTATAGCCCACCAGGCTCCTCTGTCCATGGGATTCTCCAGTCAAGAATACTGGAGTGGGTTGCCATTTCCTCCTCCAGTGAATCTTTCCAATGCAGAGATTGAAACTGAGTCTCTTATATCTCCTGCATTGGCAGGCAGATTCTTTACCACTAGCACCAACTTGGAAGCCCCAGGCTCCAGGTAAGTGTTGCTGTGAAATCTTCTAATCCCTTTTCTGGAGCCCATTCATTCTCCCATGTACTTTCTGGGGCAACCTCTATGTGTGAGCATAGGGGATTTGGTTGTTAGTAAGATGGATAAAGCCCCTGGCCCTCTAGACTTTTGTCCAGGTAAGAGATGTGAACTAGACAGAGATCCTGCTCTTCCATGTTATGAGTGTTTTAAGAAAGGAAGTGTGGGATTCTATGGGACGGTGTGGAAAGGATTTGAACTGGATTAGGGTAGTCAGGGAAGACTTTCCTGAAGAAATACTTCCTAAATGGAGATATGAGGATGAGCAGGAGTTCAGAAGTGAGAGAGGGAGGGCATAGGAAGAGCCCTGGATGAGGCAGCACATATGAACATGTGAGGCTGATTGATCCAAGAAACCTTCAGGAAGAGTTACTCCATATGGCTGGATCTTGGCGGATAGACAGATGAAGGAAATGTGGGACAAATAGGCTGAGCCTATCTTATAAATAATGAGTTTAGACTTTATAAAGAGGGTAATTGGAAGTCCTTAGGGTTTTAAAAACAAGGACATTGGCAATTCAGATACACCCTCTGTCCATAGTTTGGCCCATAATGAGTGGATTAAAGTTGAATCCAGTTATCCTGTCTTTTTTCTCCCCATCCTCCACTCATTCCACATGGAGCTAATTATGCCAGGGCAGCTTCCAGAGTGCTGTGCCTTATCTTGGGTTTTGAAATTTGTTCATTAGGCCAAGAATTTATTGATAACTATTAACAGCATAAGATTTGCCCTGCATTTATAAATTCAGATCCTCTCTGGATGCCTAGGCAAATTTATTCATGAATAACCTTAGATGCTGTCTCCTGAGACTGCATAGAGAAAGCATGGTGTTATTTTCAGGTTTCTCATGTAAGCTTGATGGTGCGGTTCTTACTGAATCTCAGCAACCAGAGTTTCTCCATGTTCTTTCACTTTATTCTTGTAGCAGGACTACAGGTGAGATGAATGGGTAGGATTGGTATTTTCTTTCCCACAGTTAAGGGAATAGATCACTTCCTTAGCTATCAACTTAAAAGCTCTACTATGGACTAGTTGTTTATTGTTTAGTTGCTAAGTCCTGTCTGACTCTTTGCGACCCCACACCCTGTAGCCCGCTAGGCTCCTCCGTCCATGAGATTTTCCAGGCAAGGATACTGGAGTGAGTCACCATTCCCTTCTCCATTCCCAACCCAGGAATGGAACCTGCATCTCCTGCATTGGCAGGCGCTATACCATTGAGCCACCAGGGAAGCCCACGCTGTGAACTAGAAGAGTGGCCTATTTAATAGAGAACCACTGCAGATGGTGACTGCAGCCATGAAATTAAAAGATGCTTACTCCTTGGAAGGAAAGTTATGACCAACCTAGATAGCATATTCAAAAGCAGAGACATCACTTTGCCAACAAAGGTTCGCCTAGTCAAGGCTATGGTCTTTCCTGTGGTCATGTATGGATGTGAGAGCTGGACTGTGAAGAAGGTTGAGCGCCAAAGAATTGATGCTTTTGAACTGTGGTGGTGGAGAAGACTCTTGAGAGTCCCTTGGACTGCAAGGAGATCCAACCGGTCCATTCTGAAGGAGATCAGCCCTGGGATTTCTTTGGAAGGAATGATGCTAAAGCTGAAACTCCAGTATTTTGGCCATCTCATGCGAAGAGTTGACTCATTGGAGAAGACTCTGATGCTTGGAGGGGTTGAGGGCAGGAGGAGAAGGGGATGACAGAGGATGAGATGGCTGGATGGCATCACTGACTCGATGAATGTGAGTCTGAGTGACCTCCGAGAGCTGGTGATGGATAGGGAGGCCTGGCGTGCTGCAATTCATGGGGTCGCAAAGAGTCGGACACGACTGAGCGACTGATCTGATCTGATCTGATTAAAGTGAAATGCAGTTTCCATGGCCATTTCTTTTGATCCCCTCAATGATACTCTTGGGAAGGATTTGCCAACTCTGATTTGAAGAAGAAACCAAGGCTCTGTGGGGTTAAGTGACTGTCCAGTGTTCACACTGCTGCAGGAAGGGGCCTGAGAGTGGGCTCTTGTCTAACACTCAGAAATGAATTGTCCAAGGAGACACACATGCTAACAAAGAAAGAAACCTTATTAAGAAAGCTCCCCTGGGTGGAGAGTAGGAAGGTAAAGGAACCTGGGAGAACTGCTCTGCCATGTGGCTCACAGTCTCAGGTTTTATGGTGATGGGTTTAGTTTGCTGATTGTCTCTGTCCAATCACTCTGACTCGGGGTCCTTCCTGGTCATGCATGCATTGCTCAGCCAAGATGGTTCCATTGAGAAGGATTCTGGGAGGTTGGTAGGACATGTGGACTGGTGTCTACTTCTGGTTGGTGGTGGCCCATTAGTTCCATACCCACTCTAGTATTCTTGCTTGAAGAATCCCAGGGACGGTGGAGCCTGGTGGGCTGCTGTCTATGGGGTTGCACAGAGTTGGACACAACTAAAGCGACTTAGCAGCAGCAGCAGCAGCAGCATTAGTTTCATGTTCCTTACCAGGACCTCTTGTCATAATCCAACTCACGCGAATCGTTCCTGTGGTACCTGGCCAGAGTGGGCAGTTTTGGTCAGTAGTTCCCCTAACATCAGAGCTCTGAAATAGCCTTGGAAAACCAAAAATAAAATGGATGTGTTTGGTCTCAATGATCTTGTCTGTCCACACTTTTTTGAGTCATTATCACCATTCCTGAAAGTTGTCTTGGCGATGTCCCTCTGGTCCCTTGGGCTTTCTATTTTTTCCCTTAATCTCCTTATCTGGCCCATCATGCCTCGATAAACTCATTTGTAGTTTCTAGTCTTGGGCCACTAGTGCTTCTGCCATCGAGGGCTCTTTGCTTTTATATGATAGTGTAGCAGGAAATAAATGCAGATCTGAATTTCAGAAACCTTTGTTCTCTTCCTGACTCTCACCTTGCAGTGTAAGATGAGTGATTCTGGGCATTTCATTCCACTTTGTGGAGGATTTCATGGCCCCATCTCTGCTGCAGAGATTAGCATTCTACTTCTCTACTTAAAATGAAGGGAGATCTTAAGACAGGTAGCCATCAGGGCTTTTGAAGGACTATTCCTGTATTTATTTTGACTTCAAGTCAGTATCCTCATGACTTCCAGGTGTTCTTATGATTAAAAACTAAGCTATGGCCTCCAAGACCCATCATGGTCCACACCCCTGCACATCCCCAGCCTCATTTGATATCCCTAGACCCTTTATTTCTTGTGCTCCATTTCTACTGGCTTCCGAGTGTTTCTTAAAATACTCAAGCTTCCTTCTGCTGAAAGGTTTTTCTCATAGTCTCTCTTTGCCCTGATACCTCTTACCACCCTCTAGTTAATATCTACTCATTCCTTTTGTCGCAACCAATGAGCACTTCCTCAAGGGAGCACTCCCTGGCCCCTAGAATAGCCTTGGCTGTCGTGTGCTCTCATGGTACCATGTATCATTCCTCTGTAACACTGGTCAGTCGTACCTGCTAAGTTGCTTCACTTGTGTCCAACTCTTTGCAACTCTATGGACCATAGCCCACAAGGATCCTCTGTCCATGGGATTCTCTAGGCAAGAATACTGGAGTGTGTTGTCATGCCCTCCTCCAGGAGATCTTCCCAACACAGGAATCGAACCCATGTCTCTTATATATTCTGCATTGGGAAGTGGAATCTTTACCACTAGCGCCACCTGGGAAGCCCTAACAGTGTCCATAGTTATTTGCATTTAGCGTTGTGATTAACTGATTGATGTCTGTTTTATTCACTGGATCATAAACCTGATGATGGAGACCAAGTTTGCTTTTGTGAATTCTTGTAATCTCAGTAACTAGCACTTAGGTGCTCAGTGGTACCTGCTGAAGTTGGAATGAGTGCTTTGAACTAGAGTATGGGGGATTCAATTGCCTGGTCCTGGCATCAAGGATCCACTTGTTTTGTTTTTGTTGTGGTTTTTTATTGAAATATAGTTGCTCTATAATGTTGTGTTAATTTGTTCTGTACAACAAAGTGTATCAGCTATGTACATATACATATGTCCCCTCCCTCTTGGACCCCCTCACCACTCACCCCACAATTCTACCCATCTGGATCATCACAGAGCACCGAGCCGAACCTGTGCTACACAGCAGCTTACCACTAGTCATCTATTTTACACATGATAGTGTATATTTGTCACCCAATCTCCCAGTTCACCCCACCCCTACTTCCCCTACTGTGTCCACGCATCCATTCTCTATGTCTGCCCTATGTCACAGGGCACACGTGGAATCAAGGATCCACTTTTATTAGAATTTAAACTAATACTTCATAAGGCCAGAGGGTATGATCAGATTTTATATAGATTTCTATGAATTAAAGGAGTTTTAAATTGTGTGTTTATATGGAACTCTGATCCTGTTCAGATCAATTCAAAACTCTGTATTGAATCCAAAATATTGCAGAATTCTTGTTTAGTTCATACTTTCTAAATACTATAGAATTGATTTATGTTTATTAAAGTTAGTTGGCTAGTGGAAGGTGAACAGTACAGGAGAAAGCACGTAGTATTAGTTTACTATGGTGGCTGTAAGTGTAGGTTCTAGCATCAGACCTCTTCAGATCAAATACTGCATAGTCATAGGTGACCTTGTGTAAATTATTTAGTTTCCTTCTGTTTTCTTACTTGTAAAATACAAAAAAAATAGCAACTTCCATCTAAAATTGATAAGAACAAAATAAAAAATAATCTTTGCAAACTGCATAGCATAGCCCTGGACATAAAGTAAGGATCCAGTGAGTAGTAGGTCTTACATAATTAAGGGATTAACGTAGTATATTATTAAATTGTTAAGGAATTAATAAATATTCATTGATGTGCTTTGGTATTTTTTGAAAACCACAGGCCCTATATTTTTGCAACACTTCCAGTAGAAAGTCATGATTTTCGATGACATCTAGACATTCATTGAAAATATCCTTACAGAACCTTTAAAGATGTTAACATCTTTGACAGAAAACAGGGAAGTCAGTTCTTTTAGGGAAGAACATATCTTGATGACTCCACTTTCTTTTTGATGATCCTCACATGGTTCTAATTTCTCTTTGCCCACCATGGGAACATTTTGTCATCAATTTTTAAAATCACAAACACTCCCACATCTTGTCTGGGTTCTTATGGTAACCTTATATCTTTTCCTAAAGTGGTGAAGGCAGGTATTCTGACATTTGGAAAAATGAGGTTCGCAGTTATTTTTAGACTCAAATAGCACCGGAAGTTTTCCGTCTTTAGGAACTGTAGGAACCCTCCCTCCCTTATGTCTGGGACAAGGTAATGACTTCAATGGAGTAATGGCTTGCCATTCATAAACTTTATCCCACTGATGACTACCTACCTCCTTAGTGGTCTTTGTATTATGCTATTTTGTCTTTTTAGTATTAAGAGCAAGAGGCCCCAGTTGTTCTTCACATTTGATCATTTTTTCTTCTTCAACTAGAAGAAAATGAGAAGCAGGGGCAGGCTACTCTCATGGCTAAATTGTTCCTGCTAATAAAACTACAGGAGCTGTACATTAGGGTGTCTTCCATAAATCAGCCTTGGGGAGAATTAGGTGCTGAGAGATGGAGGAACGATGTTTAATCATCACTTGTAGGAAATCATTAGCTGCACACCCTCATTCCGCTGCTTGCCCATTCATCATTTGCCAATCGCTAGTTTTCCCCCAGACCATTAACATTTCTCAACGACTTTCTAAATGCAGAGAAAAACCGCAGAAGGGGTGAAGGATGGGGGGACATTATGGAAACACACAACTGAGAGATGTCTCTGCTGCTTGCCTCCTGCTCCCGTGAATGTAAATGGACCAATGTAAGAGCAAAATGATCGATACCTTGGCCAGCCAGATGCTGCCGCGAGAGCTAAGGAAGATTTTGCCTCCTGTCTGCCTCTTCCCTCTGTACAAATAAATAACCCAGACGCTGTTCCTTTGGCTTTGTGGAAGACAGCTCTGTCTTTTCTTTGTTACCATAACCTCATGATGGTCAAGGCAAATAAAGAGATTAACTGGGTGGTAGAGGAGTGCCAGCTTGGGCAATTAATTGGATCTCCCAGCCTAGAGAGAGTCATAACTGAAGAAGCTGTTGTTGTTGACTATGCTGACATAGTCGCTATGCTGTGTCTGACTATTTACAACACCATGGGCTGCAGTTCACCAGGCTACCCCCGCCCTTTACCATCTCCTGGAGTTTGCTCAAACTCGTATCCATTGAGAGCACTGAGAATTTTTTATCCTTGATAAATAGAAGCAGGAAATGTTGCTAATAATTTATGCTCAACAAATCAGAGGTATTAAAAAATATAAAAATGCTCATTTTATTGAAAAGTATATATTTAAAGAAGATGAGAAAATAGATGAATGGAAGTCTAAGAGCAATTTCTAGGAGGTCTATAGGACTTTAGAGATTATAGTTCCTGCTGCTTCAGATTATGTTATTTCTAAGGCCATAGGGTTCCTTTTTTGCTGATGGAGGTAAATGCCTAATGCAACTCCTAGCTTTATTGACCAGGATTATTGTCACTTGTCAGGAGATGGATCAAAAATGGAATGAAGTGAGGGAAAGATTACATTCCATGGGTAGGAAATGAACAGACAAAGGTTGGGGTGGGGGTGAATGTGAACACATATGACAGAGCATGTCTAATGGGAAGGTGGAGGGAAACAGAGGAGGTGGCATGCTTAGATGGTCTCTGAGGAACAAGAAAGTGGGTTGGGTTAGAAAGTTAATCCAGTTGCCACTGCTTGGGGCTATTTAGCCTTGCAATAGACCTGCTTCCAGAAACAAGCCAGGGGTTGCAATGGAGGGAGATAGAGGCAGAAAGAATCAAAATAGTACAGGTAACTGTACAGGTAGATAGAGCATGATATAATATGAGCTATACATGCATGCAGTCATATGTTGTAAAAGTTTATTAACGCATATATATGGAATCTGGAAAAATGGTACTAATGAACCCATTTGCAGGGCAGGAATAGAGACACAGATACAGAAGATGGACTTGTGGACACAGCAGATGAAGGGGAGAGTGGGACAAGCTGGGAGAATGGCACTCACATGAATACACTACCATGAGTAAGCAGAAAACTGGAGGGAAGCTGCTGTATAGGGAGCCCAGCTCTATGTCCTGTGATGACCCAGATGAGTGGGATGGGGTACAGGTGGGAGGGAAGTACGAGGGGAGGAGATATATGTATAAATGTAGCTGATTCACGTCACTGTACAGCAGAAACTAATACAACATTGTAAAGCAGTTATACTGCAATTTAAAAATGAAAATCTCTGGTGGCGGGTTTGAGGGAGGGCATTAACTTTCTTGTTTTTTATTCAGTTTCTCAGACATTCTGTGTTGATCACATTGTGCGTGCGTGCTGAGTCACTTCAGTCATGTCCAACTCTTTATGACCCCATGGACACCAGGCTCCTCTGTCCATGGGATTCTCCAGGCAGGAATACTGGAGTAGGTTGTCATTTCCCTTTCCAGGGGATCTTCCCCACCCAGGGATCAAACCTGACTCTTGCATCAACAGGTAGATTCTTTACCACTAGTGCCACCTGGGAAACCCATTGATCACCTTACTTTTAAAAAAACATTCACTGAAGAAATATATATCTCTTGAAATGTAAAAATAAAATAAAAACATCATAATACAGAAACATGTTGTTGCATGTGGGGTTATCCAAGGAGTAAGAGAGAGATAGAATGTGGGCATTGGCTGAAATATTTAACTGAGTGTGTCTAATGCTCTGTTTGTGTGTGTGTGTATTTGTGTAACAAGGATCTGAGACCAGTATGTAAACTGTTAACATGTATTAAATTTATAAAATGAGAAAGTACATGGGTCCCTGTTATTAATCCTCCATATATAATATATATGGAAGATTAACCCTCCAAAAATATACAATATACTTTTTGTATATTTAAGTTACCTTTCAGTATTAAAAAATAAAAAATAAACATATTTTTTATAATTAGCAAGAATGCTGATAATAGTGTTATAGATTTGATCATCTATATCTAATCCGTAATCTACTCTACAGATACTCAGTTTTCTAACATAATTTATTAAGGTCACTTTGCATCAGTGCCTGAGGTCATTAAGAATAATGAAATTTCTAATTCATTTTAATTGGAAATTTTTTTTTTTTTTTAAGATCTTGCAGGTGAAGAGTAGAGTATTTTTTAATGTTAATTTGGGCCAACTTTGAGCTGTGTAGATGTAGATTATACAGAAAACACCTGATTATTCAATCTGCACTCTGATGAACCTATTTCCAGACAATGATGAAAAGCACAGAACATCTGTAATCAGTTCCTCTAGGATGGCTTTGATTCCCCAAGAGCTGTTCCAATTACAGGTGGGAAGATGGCAAGATGCTGGACTTGTGTTCTTAGGAAAAACTAGAGTCCTAGGAAATGTGGTGAGAACCACAGGGTGTGTGTTTTGGTGGGAATGGACTTGAATCTGTTCTGCCCCGTGCCATGATGTGGATCCACATCAGGATGACATGTATGGTTTTCTGTATTTGAAAATGACACAAGTCCAGAGCAGGAAAGCACTTGACTTGTGTTATTTTTCCTTTTTTTTTTTCTTTAAGGATTTTTTTTTTTTCTGATGTGGACAATTTTTAGATTCTTCATTGAATTTGCTGTAATATTTCTTCTGTTTTATATTTTGTTGTTGTTATTTTTGGCCACAAGACTTATGGAACCTTAGTCCCTGACCAGGGATAGAACTCACACCCCCTACATTGGAAGTTTTAACCACTGGACTGCTAGGGAAATCCCTTGCTGTTTTTGCTGATATTTGGGACTCTGTCCTGTTCTCTTTCATGATTGACCTTCAAATAAATCTTTTTTTTTTTTTTTAAACACATGATTACTGTGTTCTTAGTTAGTGACCATGCACTGTGACCGACACAGGGACACAGTCAATCTAGGCAGTTTCATCAGGAGTCACGTGAGAAAGAGAAGCAGGTGACAGACAACTGCAATCCCAACTTGGTGAGCTCTGTTGTTGAAGACACTCAGTGTTCTAGGGCGGGACAGGAAGGGTACCCAGGTTACACCTGGTGGGTCAGAGAAAACATCCTGAAGAAAGTAGCACCTTTTATTTTATTGGCTAAATAAGAAAGATGATGGAGTGTGTAGGTTAGGGCTCTCCAGAAATTTGAATCAATAGGCTATATAGAGATCTAGTGTGTGTAAGTGTGCTCAGCCGTGTCCAACTCTTTGCGACCCCGAGGACTGTAACCCACCAGGCTCCTCTGTCCATGGAATTTTCCAGGCAAGAATATTGGAATTGGTTGCCCTTTCCTAATCCAGAGAACCTTTCCAACCCAGGGGTTGAGCCCATATTTCTTGAGTCCCCTGCATTGGCAGATAGAATCTTTACCGCTGTACCACCTGGAAGTCTATTGGTTTGGCCAAAAAGTTTGAGTTTTTCTATAACATATGGAATACAGTTAAGTCCCATACATACAAATGTTAACTTCAAGTTTCAAACTTTCAAAGGTGCCAATATGTGTTCTATCAGGTGTGAGTTCTACCAGGAGGGCAAATCACAGCTTGCCCTCCATCTCCTATTGCTGATGACCCTTCAGCTCTACCGTCTCCCACCTCCTCTCCCTCCTCCATCAGGAACTCTTCTGGCCTGTTCATTCCATGCCAGCCCCTGTGTGCCAGCTGTTGTACTGTACTACTCTACTTTTCAAGGTACTGTACTGCAAGATGAAGAAAACCTTATTTTTTGTGTTTATGTATTATTTATGTGAACAGTATTATAAACTGATTACAGCACAGTACTATATAGCTGATGATGTTAGTTAAGTATCTTGGCTCAAGCCATTATGGAGGCCAATATATCTCACCAACTCCAAGCTGTTGACCCAGGAAAGCTGGTGGTATAATTCAGTCTGAGTCCAAGGGCCCGAGAGTCAGGAGTGCTGATGCCTGATGGCAAGACCAGATGATGTCTTACCTCAAGCAAAAAGGACAAATTCACCCTTCCTTCATCATCTTGTTCTTCCAACCCTCAAAGGATTGGAGGGTACCCCACCTATACTGGTGAGGATGAACTTCACTTAGTCCCCTATTCAATTGCTATGCTCTTTGGGAAACACCCTCATAGGCACACCCAGAAATGATGTTTTACCAGCTATGTGGGCAGGCTTCCTAGATGGCTTAATGGTAAAGAATCCACCTGGCAATGCAGGAGATGCAGGAGACTTGGGTTCAACCCCTGGGTCACAAAGATCCCTGGAGGAGGAAATCACAATCCACTCCAATATTCTTGCCTGGGAAATCCCATGGACAGAGAAGCCTGGTGAGCTACAGTCCACGGGGTCACAAAGAGTCAGACATGACTGAGTATGCATGCGTGCAGCCATCTGGGCATCCCTTAGCCTAGTCTACTTGACATACAAAATTAACCCAAATGGAGCATATTTCACATATATGGAGCTGTACTTTCAAATACCTGGCACTATAAGGGGCTGAGGTATGGTTGATAATGTTTAGTCATTAAGTCATGTCCAACTTTTGAGGTTTGGCAGAAAATGTTGAAGTACAGAATATAGTCATGGCATGATGTTGAAACATTCTGAGCTGGTAATGACTAGACTTCTGCTTTAAAAATAGAATCCTTCTTATAGTGTAGATGCTTCCCTGTTGGAGGATGAGGCTGGAGACAAAAATATATTTGTGGCTAGGAGGTAAATGATACCTCCTAGTAATAAAACATAAATTAACCAGAATGATAGGGATCTTATAAGACCTTTTGGCTTCAGAGTGCTTTCAGTAGACTGAACTAGATAGAGTCACTGGGTTATTTGGAAGAAAGGAAGAGTACAACCTCGCTTGTTATTGTTGCTGTTGTTCAGTTGCAAGTTGTGTCCAACTCTTTGTGACCCCATGTCCCGCAGAGCCTGCCAGACTCCTCTGTCTATGGAGTTCTCCAGGCAAGAATACAGGAGTGGGTTGCCATTTCCTTCTCCAGGCGATCTTCCAGTACTAGGGATCAAACCTGGGAAGCCCACAACCTAGGTTAAAATAGTTCTAGCACTTTCCCTTCATCAGGGTCTTTTCCAAAGAGTCATTTTTAAGGAGAAAGGGTCATCAGAGGTTAAGGTGGTTAGATATCATCACTGACTCCATAGACATAAATCTGAGCAATCTCCAGGAGATAATAGAGGGCAGACGAGCCTGACACATGAGATCACAAAGATCTGGACACAACTTAGTGACTGAACAACTTCCAGCTCTTTAACACCCAGGTTTGTTGTAATATCTCATAATAGTAATAATAACAACCACAACCAATACGTACTGAGCTCTTTCTATGTGCCAGGCATTATTCTAAGAGTTCATGTGTTTTTTCTCACTTAACTCTCACAACAACCCAATAAAATAGCTTGCAGTCCTCTCATTTAAGAGACAAAGACCAGATAGATTAAATAATTTTCCCAGGATCACAAGGCTAGCTGATGAGTGTAGTCGGGAATCAAACCCAGGCAGTCTGCCCCCAGAAACCTTACTCTTACTCCCATGCTATCACACTTTCTATATTAAGACCATTTTGTGTTTCCACTTTCAAAGTCATTCCATTATTTTTTCTTGTTTGATTGTTTATATGTGACTTGGAATATGTTTTCTTTAGACCAGACACTGATCTTTTGATGAAGATGATATAACCTGATGATTTTGTACATCTAACACTGACTCCTTGACAAGTTGATAATTGATGTCATCATTAAACTCATTGGTAATGAAATTATTTCATTTAACATTTTTATTTCATTCTAGACCCATCAATTATAAGACATACAACATTTATATGAAAAGATAGATGGGCATATAAAATGTTTCTAATATAGAAGAACAAGTCATAGTGATTTATATTTCAGTGTGGAGATTCTCTTATTCAGCCATCCATCCATTCATTTGTCAAATATCTATTGAGTGCTAACTCTATGCTGGATGTGGCTAATGTACTAGGGATATAAAATCAAAAAGACATGGTCCTAACCCTCCAAGATCTCTCAGTCAGCCGGGCCTAATCAAATTCCCATTTCTGCTTCTGTCTATAATGTGAGATGGCAATGAGAATAAGGAAGCCTTCACAGCAAAAGTTCTACTTAGTGAAGTCAAGACATAAAATTAAGTCAAATGTTAGAGATGATTAGAATTTTTAATCTTTTTTTCTTAAGATTTTTTTATGGATGTGGACCATATTAAGAATCTTTATGGAATTTATTAAAATATTGTTAGTGTTTTCTGTTTTGGTTTTTGGCCACAAGGTATGTGGAATCTTAGCTCCCAGACCAGGGATGGAACCTGCACCCACTGCATTGAAATGTGAAGTCTTAACCACTGGATCCAGGGAAGTGATAATCATCTTTTTTTTCTTTTTAAAGAAAAATCGTGGCAAGAGTATGTCAACACATACACGCACACACACACAAAACTGCTCTGAGAATCTACTGACAAGCTAAAGAGCCTCTTTTTAAAATCTAGCTGGATAGACAAGAGGAAAAGCAAAAAATGATAACCCAGACATTATGATTTGGAGTAAATTAGTAAAAAAGGTCTATATTAAAATTTAACTAGAAAATTTATGTTGCATTAAAAAGTAATTGTATTTAAGAATTAATGAAAAAGTATCCAGTTGTGTCTAATGCTTACTTCCCTGAACAATTGTTTGAAGTATTTTTTTTAAACATAATTAGCAATAGGTGAAGTTCCCATTGCTAAATATATATTTTAAGAGTGCTTTACTGTGCAGAGATGAGCCCTGAAAAATCAAGAGGAATAGATAGCTGCAGTTAAACCTCTGGTCATCAACTGCAGCAGCAAGGCAAGCATTCTGGCGATGCAGAGAGGAGACACATAGACTATTCAGCCTTTGTCTTATGTGATTATATATTATTCTAAAACAAGTAAAGCTAAACTAGGGAAAGAGCTTCCACCCCCTCTTTACTTCTTTGTATTCTTCTTATTGTAAAGAATCTGCTTGCAATGTGGAAGACCCAGGTTCCATCCCTGGGTCAGGAAGATCCCCCTGGAGAAGGGAATGGTAACCAACTCCAATATTCTTGGCTGGAGAATTCCATGGATAGTGGGCCCTGGTGAGCTACAGTTCATGGGTTTGCTAAAAGTCAGACAAGTCTGAGCAACTAACACACACACACACACACACACACACACACACACACACACTTCCTATTACTATAAGAACCTTAGCATGCTTTTTGCTATTATTAGATTTCCTAATAATAAATGCAGAGGAGACTTGTTACCAAAATTATGATTTGAAGTTCAGAGCATAGCAAATATTCTAGAGTCAAATGGACACAGAATCCCTGTCTTGAAAGAAATAATAGAGCATTTGTTGAGCTCCAAATGGGTTTCCCTGGTGGCTCAGCTGGTAAAGAATCTGCCTGCAATGCAGGAGACCTGGGTTTAATCCCTGGGTTGAGAAGATCCCCTGGAGAAGGCTACCCACTCCAGTATTCTGGCCTCGAGAATTCCATGGACTGTATAGTCCATGGGGTCACAAAGAGTTGGACATGAGTGAATAACTTTCACTGTTGAGCTCACAGTGTTTTGTGGGCTCATTTGACTTACAGTTCTCATTGACTTGTCATGAATTTATTAATGTTCCCATTTTAGAGTTGAGAAAATTGAGTCTTGCCTCTGAGGTTTCTCCCCGAGTTCACACAGTCCATCAGAAATAAGAATAGAAGTTTTAGAGTAAGATTCTCTGATGTCACAACTGGGGCTATTTCTTATTCTAGATGTACTTACTAGCAGTTTTCTGAAAAATCTTCCAGTATCTCTTTGATGACATAAGAGGCCAAAGTTGAGAAGTCAGGCAGACTTGCGTTCCACTCAAATGTGAGATCTTGCAGAAATCAACTCAATGTAGGAAACGTACAGACCTCTTCTTCCCCTTGCCAGAGAATATTTACTTATATTCTAGAGTGAAAATTCAGTTTAACCCTTCCCCCTACCCCCTGCCCAACTCCAACCTTGTCTTTCTCTCTGGAGTTTAGGGTAGATGATGTATGAACAGCTCTACTTTCAGGGTGCTCAGCTACAATATACCCACTGCATGTGCTGGAACCATTAAGCCCTCACTGGATCTGGGGATTGGGCACTGGGAATCGATATAACATATTTCTCTGGCAGCTGCTTTTGCTGTGAGTAATAATCTGTCTTTATCTCTGACCAGACGGTCTCATGTTAGCTGGCAAGTAGGTTACAATCTCATGTGTGTGTGCTCAGTCACTCAGTCATACCCTACTATTTGTGACCCCAAGAACTGCAGCCCACCAAGCTCCTTTGTCCATGGTATTTCCCATGTAAGAATACTGGAGTGGGTTGCCATTTCCTCTTCCTGGGAATCTTCTTGATTCAGGGATTGAACCCGTGTCTCTTGTGTCTCCTGCACTGGCAGGTGGACTTTTTACCCATGTGCCACCTGGGAAGACCAGTTTACAATCCCATACTGTCCACAATGTCTAGCATAGCGCTATATTTTTAATGTTTAACCTCCAATGGCTTTTTGAAACAGCACTTACTATACATGAGAGATTCCTCTAAGCCCCCTGGGACACAGCATTAAGTTCCATAGAAAGCCTCCTGACCTGTGGGGCTTACATTTCAGGGTGTGAGTAA
The DNA here is from genome assembly GCA_935064755.1 of Tragelaphus eurycerus. Taxonomy (NCBI): domain Eukaryota; kingdom Metazoa; phylum Chordata; class Mammalia; order Artiodactyla; family Bovidae; genus Tragelaphus; species Tragelaphus eurycerus. Next base: position 2,161,612 of record CAKXYN010000075.1, on the reverse strand, counting down.
ACAACAAGTTAAACAGATAATTTTTATCTGATGATAGCTTCCATGAAGGAAATCTAACACTAAACCTTGGGATATGAGTGACTTGATTTTAGATAGAGGCTAGTCTAGCCAGGACAGATATGACCTCTTTTGAGGTATATTGAAAGTCGCTCAGTCATGTCCAACTCTTTGTGACCCCATGGACTGTACAGTCTATGGAATTTTCCAGGCCAGAATACTAGAGTGGATATCTTTTCCCTTCTCCAAGGGATCTTCCCAACCCAGGAATCGAATCCGGGTCTCCCACACTGCAGGCAGATTCTTTACCAGCTGAGCCACAAGGGAAGTCTCTTTAGACTGTTCAGAAAGTCATAGTAAGACAGTGGTTCTTGTGGTGGTGGTGTTCAGTCGCTAAGTCATGTCCGACTCTTTGTGGCCCCGTGAACTGCAGCACGCCAGGCTTCCCTGTCCTTCTCTACCCGTGGTTCTTATACAAGGTTTATTCTGTCCTCAGAGGAGACATATGGCGATGTCTGGACACACTTGTGATTGTCACGAATGAGGGAAGGTGGAATTACTACCGGCATCTACTGGCCAGAGGCCAGGGATGCTGCTGAACATTCTACAATTCCCAAGACTCTTCCACAACAAAAAGCCACCAGATCCAAAATGAGCGTAGGGATGAGACTTAGAAACCCTGTGAAAGGGTCACCACACTGAGTCAGATGTAAAAAGACACTGTGGTTGCATATTTGGGGAGTTAATAACTTAATGAAGAGTGGTGGAGCCGCCAGAGAAGCGCTGAGTAAGGACTGTCCTCTGAGCTAATTCATAGAGATAGTCAGGAGTTTTCCAGGTAGAAATGAGGGGCATTATAGGACTAGACTCTGAATGGCTGGGGTATATGGCACAGTTTTCCTACCAGAGAACTTCCCAGTCCCCAAGGATACTGGGGACTCCATTATGGTAGAACATAAGAAGTAGTCCAGGTAAGGACAGGTCTCTACATACCTACCACGTTCAAGCATCTCTCTGTGTTAGGGACAAGGGGGCAGACTGGCCAGCTCTTCTCAAATCAGTTTTCTGTTCATCTTGGGCACACATCTAAATTACCTATCTCACCTCCACTCTCAGGGAGAGACAGCCATGTGACTGGGTGCAGGTGTGAGCAGGGGGGTGTCCACCTCCAGGCCCTGCTCACAAAGCCTCCTACACATGGTCCTCACTCTTTTTCCCAGCCAGTGGGTGGAAGCAAAGGACTATAAGCCCCCAAGAATGGAGGTCTCGAATGATGGAAGGAGGCTAGACCATGTATCACTGCATGAAAAACACTGTCCTGGAACTTACTTGAGCAAAAGCCAAGATTTTATGGTTTTAGGCCCCTGGGATTTCAGGCTTGAACTATCATAGCAAGATAGCATATATTGGTGCATATATATGGAATTTAGGGAAAATGGCACTGATGGACTTATTTATAGGACAGGAACAGAGACACGGACATAGTGAATGGACTTGTAGGCATGGTGGCGGGGGAAGGAGAGGGTGGGATGAATTGAGAGAGTGGCATTGGCATACATACTCTCCCTTGGATAAAATAGATGGCTAGTAGGAAGCTGCTGTATAACACAGGGAGCTCAGCTTGGTGCTCTGTGATGACCTAGAGGGGTGGGATGGGGTGGGGGTTAGGAGGGGACATATGTATACATATAGCTGATTCACTCTGCTGTACAGCAGGCTCTAACACAACATTGCAAAGCAATTATTCCAGTTTAAAAAAAATAAAGAAGTGATACTATAATTAGTATAGATAGTGCTAAGTATTTTAGGTTCACTATTCCTAATCCTTTCAATGACTTTGCAATACAGTTGCTATTACCCATACTTTAAACATTTGAGAAAGGGCTCCCAGGGATTAAATAACAGATACTAGTAACTGGAGAGAATTAGGAATTGAATGTACCATCTTTCCAACATGCTAAATAGCTATTCACTATCCTTGTGGAAGGAATGTATGTATAACTTTACAGAGGGAGAGCTTCTCTAAACTGGTTTGCATCTTTCCTTGTCTTCCCTTTTTCTTCTGGTTTGGAGGGTGAACAAGTAGCTTTCTTCCAACTCATCATGCCTGGTGTAGGACACCAGTGCAGTGTTCTCATTGTTTGAAATATTTGACTCAGCACAAGAGGTAATGTGATTGGTGAATAGAAACCATTCTTGCATAAATGGTAGCTTTCTTGTCAGACACAAAGGGATGAATACAGAACCTTCACAAATACTGTTGCTTATCATTTTCCTTATGTCTTTTCCTTCAATGAATTGAAAATGTACATGAAGCAAAGAGCCTGCTATATCTTCCAGCTGTTGGAAGTCACATTTCCCAGTAGGAGAGTCTATGGGTCCCCAAGGCTGCTGGAAGGAGGAGTTACCAGTAATCAGATAGTGTCATAAAGGAGACAGGTGTTTCCATGAATGAGCTCTGGATAAGCCTAGAAGCTCTTCTGTGGTCAGAGGTGAGATCAGGGCCTGAGAGGAGCAGCCTTTCTATCTCTGATATGACACATCTTAAAAAAAAAAAAAAGACCAGCACCACTGGGTTTCAGAGCACAGGAAATGAGGCCAGGAAAACACGTGGCCTTGGTTTTCCAGTCTGCCCAGCATCTCTGGGAAACTATCGGTCCTCCGTTCTTAGTCCTTGAAAATTACCTGGGACTGAGCGTGACCTTCTACTTCCAGAACTGGCCAACTGATCTAGACTTGACCCATTACTTATTTCTGTCTCCATCTCCCACCTCTGATCCCAGACACACTGACTATTATAAGAACAGTCATATTGCCTAAGCAACACTGGTAGGAATTATCCTTAGGGCCAAAGTTCTCTCTGATTATACATTAATATACAATATTACAATATTAATAATGTATTAATATACATTAATATACAATAATAATATATATTATTATATATATCTAATTAGCTGGGCCAGGTAATCCTTGGGGCCTCAGGGATATTCCTTAAGGAGAACTTAACAGGGAACTCAGTTTGGTGGTCCATGATGACCTAGAGGGGTGAGTTGGGGAAGGGAGGCTCAAAATGGAGAGGACATATGCATTCTTATGGTTGATTTACATTGTTATACAGCAAAAACTAGCACAACATTGTAAGGTGATTATCCAGTTAAAAATAAACTTTAAAAAAACTTGAAAAGAAAAAACAAAGAGAGCTTAAAAATGCAAACTCACAGAAGAAAGCAGTCTTAGAAGATTTGAGGGAAAAAATACTCAGATCATATTATTTGATATTATATCTAGAAATATAGTCATCAATGAAATAAACCAAATGCTCTAAATTTTCAGTTTTAGGGAAACTGCATTTTCTTTTTTGTGTCTAAGTTAATTTGAAGTGGACTTGTTCTCATCTGCAATCTAAAGGAACATTTACAGGGCATGTTCCTCTAGGCCAAGATAAGAGTTTGAACCTTTATCCCTCAAAAACAATGAGAAGCAATTGAAGGATTTAAGCTAGAAACATGCTTAAGTCTGTGTTTCAAAGAGATCACACCGGCTGCACTGTGGAGGGTGTATGTCAGAGGCACAGCAGTGATGTGTATGGAGGTAATTATGGTGATCTAGATAAGAGGTGAATTGCATAGACCATGGAGCTGAGTAGTGAACTCAGAATGGAGAAAATAGCACACATTAGGGAGATATTTAGGATATTAAATTAATGCATTAATCAACTAAGTATGGAAATTAAGAAGGAAAGAGTTGTTAAAAACCACTCCTGAGTTTCTGGATTTGAAAAGTGATTGAATTAGAGGGTCACCCAAGGAAAAATAGAGAAACCTACAGGAATAGCAAATGTGGAAGGCGTGTGAAGATCACAAGTTCACTTTGTAAGTGATACACCTTTATCACGTTCACATGGAAATGTCAGTTACATAGCTAGACCATTGGACCTGAGTTTCAGAGAAGCGCTCTGGACAGGAGATATACATTTGCAAGTCATCTATGAACTGTTGATAGTTAAGTTTATGGGAACGTATAAAATCACAAAATAAAAGGTTAATAGTCAATAGAGAAAAGACCTGGGCCTGGGCCTTGGGGGATATATTGAGCCCAACATTCAATAGCTAAATAAAAAAGAATGAGTTTGCAAATGAAGACAGAAAGGTAGTGGAAAATCAAGGAGGCCTTTTAAAAATTAATCAACTTTTTAAAAAAAATTTTATTTTATTTAACTTTACAATATTGTATTGGTTTTGCCATATATCAAAATGAATGTGCCACAGGTATACATGTGTTCCCCATTTTGAACCCTCCTCCCTCCCCACACCATCCCTCTGGGTCGTCCCAGCGCACCTGCTGTACAACAACACGAATCAGCTGTATGTATACCTACATGTCCTCCCTCTTGAGCCTCCCTCCCAACCCCCTATCCCGCCCCTTTAAGTCATCACAGTGAAGGAGATAATTTTGTGGCAACCAAGGAAGGAGAAAAATGTTTAGGATCTTGTGGTCACAATTTCTGTTTGCTGTTGACAAGTCCAATAAACTGAGCACTGAGTAATACTAATCAGATTTAGCCATGTTCATGCCACTGGTGACCTTAGGACTCATTTCAATACTGTTATCAGAGTTAGAGTCAGATGCAATGGGTTGAGGAGTGAGTGAGGCGTGAGAAAATGGAGATGGCTTATCATAAATAATGCTTCCAAGCCATTAAGCCCTTCAAATGCAATAGCGAACTACCAGCAGCTAAATACTGTGTTGGCCGGAAAGGTCATTCAGATTTTTCCATTTAAAAAATCTGAATGAACTTTATAGCCAATCAAATACAAGAAAACACAGGAACCTTCTGGCCAACCTAATACATCCTTGAAAAATTGAGATTTGCTGTTAGATTTGCCTAGATCTCCCAGAATAATCCCAGGTGGCTCAGCAGTCAAGAATTCACCTTTCAATGTAGGAGAGCCAGGAGAAGCAGGTTTGATCCCTGGGCGAGGAAGATCCCCTGGAGAAGGAAGTGGCAACCTACTCCAGTATTCTCGCCTGCAAAGTCCCATTGCCAGAGGAGCCTGGTGGGCTACAGTCCATGGAGTCACTACTGAGCGACTAAGCACACGTGTACAGAATGAAGCGGGTAAGCATGCTTGCTTCTCTGTCCATGGTACACTTACATTCAATTAGCATTTATTATATATATACCCTGTGTTAGGCTCTGGGTTATTATTGGCTTTGGGTCTTGATTTTAAAGAGCTGTCATCTAGATGTGACATAACTTTGCAAAGATAGTGGTCTAGTTTGACGTGGTAACACAGTGAAGGAATACAGAAGAGATATTCCTAAATGGATCAGCAAAGGCCTCCTGAAGGACGTGACAGCTGAACCAAGTCTTGAAGTGTATGTGGGATTTATGTTTATCCTAGTGGAAAGATAACTCTTCCATGCATGAATTGGATCGATAAAATATGGACGTCAGTAACCCAATAGAATAAATGCATAGAAAACCAGAAGTCAGTTTACTTACATTCATCACAGGGCCTAAGTACCACCAGTTGGCTCTACATCCACTGAAAAAAGGAAAAAGCAGAGCTTTCAGGTATCTATTGAAAAGATCGCTCCTAGACTTCTTATCACTGTGGGGTTTCAGAATGAAATATATCAGCTCCACAGGGAAGCCCCTGACAGATGGGAACCTATTTAACAAACGGTGGAAAATGAATAGTTTGGCTCTGAAAGGGACCACACAGTCACAGAAAAATCTATTCTCAGAGTTGTGGGTGTTGGCAGGACCCAATGACCCACATTCAGAAAAATTTGTCTATTAATTAGGGCAGGTGGTTCCATCCCAGAAGGCTCTGCCTAGCAACTGTAACCAAGAGTTTCTGCAACTTCAGTCCTGTGAAAGAACTTCAGTGTGAAAAATTGGAGTGGCATGGATAGTAATAAGAGAAGTCTCTGAGCTTGAACCTGACTGCTTTATCTGTGCTCTTATTTTTGCTTGCTTCAGATGAGTTATTTCTGACAGGCCAACAGATCCCCAAAACAGAGTCACTCTCCCTGAAAAAAACTTAAGCTCTGTGTGCTCTTTTCATCTTGCCCTTTAATCCCAGTGATGGATGGTTTCAAATAGGGATATTAAAACTGTGTTTGAGGGTCAGTACAGGATGGTTCACACCTGATTTGAAGAGCCAACTCATTGAAAAAGACCCTGATACTGGCAAAGATTGAAGGCAAAAGAAGAGGATGGCAGAGGAAAAGATGGTTAGATAATATCACTGACTCTATGGGCATGAATTTGAGCATACTCTGGGAGATAGTGAAGGACAGGGAAGCCTTGCCTGCTGTAGTCTATAGGGTCGCAAGAGTCAGCCGTGACTTAGTGACTGAACTACAACAATGGGATAGCTGAGACATGGATCAGGAACAATGGCATTTTTCATGTCTTCTTGGTTTGATTCATTAATTCATGGAACAAATATTTATTTCACACTTTTCGTAGATAAGGGACACACTATTGAACAAAACAGAGTATTTCCGCTCAAAAACTTAAAATCTCAGAATATACACCTCGTCTTGGGATTGCTGGGTCATATGGTAGTTGTATTCCAAGTTTTTTTTAAGGAGCCTCCATACTGTTCTCCAGAGTGATTGTATCAAGTTACATTCCCACTAACAGGGTAAGAGGACTCACTTTTCTCCAGCATTTATTGTTTGTAGATTTTTTAAATTATGGCCTTTCTGACCCGTGTGACATGATATGTCATCGTGGTTTTAAAAACCATAATTCAAAAAGGTACATGTACCAGTGTTTATTGCAGTGATATTTACAATAGCCAGGACATAGAAGCAACCTAAATGTCCATCAACACATGATTGGATGAAGAAGATTTGGTACCTGTATACAATGGAATATCACTCAGTCATAAAAAAGGAACAACATTGAGTCATTTGTAGTTATGTAGATGGATCTAGAGTGTGCCAGAGTGAAGTAGGTCAGAAAGAGAAATGAATATCACATATTAATGCATATATATGAAATCTAGAAAGATGTTCCAGATGAGCATCTCTGCAGGGCAGAAAGTGACACGCAGATGGAGAGAACAGACGTGTAGACACTGGGGGCAGTAGAGAGAGCGAGGCGAATGGGGAGAGGGGATGGACACACGTACACCACCATGTGCAAGATAGCTATCTAGTGGGGAGCTGCTGTACAACACAGGGGGCTCAGTGTGCCACTCTGTGATGACCTGGAGGGGTGGGGCAGGCGGAGGTGGAAGTGAGACCCAGGAGGGAGAAGATATATGCATACATACAGCTAACTCACTTCTCTGTACAGCGGAAACTAACGTAACAATGCCAAACAACTATATCTAATATAAATGCATCAAATCTATGGGAGGAGATCAGCAGTCATTTCAGTGCAGTGAGACAGTTGCTACAACAGGGAGCCTGAAGTTTAGAGAGCTCTAAGTTCAGGGAGACCTGGGAAGAGGTAGGAACCCAGTATTTGAAGAATCCTGGAAGGGTGCTGTGGGAGTTAACTGTAAGGAAAATGAAGATTTTTTGCATCGATGAAAAAGGAGATGGTGGTGTCCAATGAAGTACTAACAGTATATCAAGGCAGGAGCTGTTAGCAGGGCATATTTGTTGAATGACCAATGACTTGACATTGAGAAGGATGAAGTAAGAGTACATTAAGTCCCCTACATGTGAACCTTCAAGTTGTGCAGTTTCAAAGATGTGAACTTGTGTTCTGTCAACGTCAGGAGTGAGTGACATGGCAGCTTGCCCTCCATCTCTTATAGCTGACGACCCTTCAGCTCTACCGTCTCCCACCTCCTCTCCCTCCTCCATCACTAACTCTTCCTACCTGTTCACTTAATGCCAGCCCCTGAGTGCCAGCTATTGTACTGTACTCCTGTACTTTCCAAGGTACTGTACCATTTGTTTTTGTGCTTGTTTTTTTTATATATTGTTTGTGTAAAATGTATTATAAACCTATTATAAGTTTGTGTTAGTTGCTCAGTTACATCTGATTCTTTGTGACCCCCATGGACTGTAGCCCACCAGGCTCCTCTGTCCATGGGATTTCCCAAGCAAGAATACTGGAGTGGGTTGGCATTATCTTCTCCAGGGGATCTTCTGGACCCAGAGATCAAACCTGGGTTTCCTACATTGCAGGGAGATTCTTTACCATCTGAGCTACCAGGGAAGCCTATTATAATGCAATAATTATTATAATGAGTGCAGTACTATATAGCTGATTCTGTTAGTTGGGCACCTAAGTTAAATTTGTTGGACTTACAAACAAATTTGACTTATGAATGTGTTCTCATATGGGAACTCATATGCAGGGAACTTACTGTACAGTAATTGAGATGGAGAGGTAAACTGGGGTTAGATCATGTAGGATCTCCAGTGCTGATCTGAGGAGATATAATGTTACCCTTTGCGTCACCACACAACAGACTTTTTAAAATTTTAATTATTTTATTGAAGTATAGTTGATTTACAATGTCATGTTGGTTTCAAGTGTACAGCACATTAATATATATATATATATATATATATATATATTTATATTTCAGATTCTTTTCCCTTATAGGCTATTATAAAATATTTAGTACAGTTCCTGGTGCTATACAGTAGGTCCCTATTGTTTATCTGTTTTATATATAGTGTGTATGTTCATTCCAAACTCCTAACTTATCATCCGCTACTACAGTCCACAGACATGACTGAGCAATTAAGCAAGGGCACACTTTCCACTTTGGTAACCATAGCTTGTTTTCCATGTCTGTGGGTCTATTTCTGTTTTGTAAATAGGTTCGTTTTTTAATCTGTTTCTTTTTTTTTTTTTTCTGATTCCACATATAAGCAATATCATATGGTTTTTGTCTTTACCTGGCTTACCTCACTTAGTATGATAATCTCTGGGTCCTTACAACAGTTTTAACTGGAAAGCAGATGCTTTCCATGTGTGTACTCTGGTACTCTGGAAAATATTCACTAAAAACTAATTCATTCATATTAAAAAAACATATGAAACCTCTGTTTATACCAGGCTTTGTGCTAAGCTCTGGGACTACAGTGGTGCACACAGCAGGCATGGTCCTTGACCTTGTGAAGTTTATAAATATGTTTGTGTGTGTGTTAAGCTGCTTCAGTCGTGTCTGACTCTTTGAGACCCTATGGACTGTAGCCCACATGGCTCCTCTGTCCATGCATTTCTCCAGGCAAGAACACTGGGGTGGGTTGCCATGCCCTACTGCAGGGGTCCTGACCCAGGGATCGAACCGGCATTTCTTATGTCTCCTGCATTGGCAGATGAGTTCTTTACCACTAGCACCACCTGGGCAACCCAAAGCTTATAAATAAGACAGACCTTACACAGATGACTTAGTGTTGATGGGATAAACTTGAGATATGAAGAGATGGAAGATGAAGGTAGAGAGGCAACTTAAAGGTCCAATGGTAGTAAACCAGCCAGAAGATAGTGATGGCTTACCTCAAGGCAGAGAGTAGAGTTGGGAGGGATGAATGGATTCCAGAGATTATGTAGAGGTGGAAGCTATAAGATGCTGTGTAACTGAGATCTCCTGGTGACCATAAACATCCCTTGATGGAATGACATGACAAAGCTCAGCCTATTCCACGGTGAAAAAGAAACCTATTCAAATTTTGCAAAACAGTTCGGAGAGAGCTGTCAATATGTCGTACTCTCAGCAGAAGATAGAACGCTTGGCATAGCCAATTTCTGGGCAGCTAACATGAAAAGGGATTAGTACAGGTTGAGATGCAAAAATCTATTTAAAATTTCATACTTAGGTTCCTTCATGGGCCAGGGCTCTTGCAATGCAGGTTTTTCTTCTATTTTTAACTCATGGCAGGAGATTTTTTTTTCCCCCAAGATAGAGCTATATTTTAAATTAAATATTTAATTATGAATATTTCAAACACATAAAAATGTACAGAAAATAATGTAACAGACACCTATGTAGCTAGCACTAACATTTTAGAAAGTTAACTTTGCATCACATTTGCTTTAGGCAGCTTCCTTAGGCAGACAGTTCAGTCACTCAGTCATGTCCGACTCTTTGCAGTCCTCTGAATCGCAGCACGCCAGGCCTCCCTGTCCATCACCAGCTCCTGGAGTTTACTCAAACTCATGTCCATCAAGTCGATGATGCCATCCAGCCATCTCACTCTCTGTCGTCCCCTTCTCCTCCTGCCCCCAATCCCTCCCAGCATCAGAGTCTTTTCCAATGAGTCAACTCTTCACATGAGGTGGCCAAAGTATTGGAGTTTCAGCTTTATCATCAGTCCTTCCAATGAACACCCAGGACTGATTTCCTTTAGAAGATGTAATTAAATCATGATTTCTCTCTCTTCAATATCCTGAACATCTCAGAGGAAACCATCACTGCAAGTTGGTGAAGGTCATTCTGCATATTTCTGCATTTATTTAACATGTATGTATCCACAAACAACACATGGTATATTTTAAAATCTCGCACAGGTTGTATCGTATTTGATCATTGTCTTCTTCAATCATAATTCTGCTCTTGAGATTTTTCTGTGATAAAAGTGGATCTCATTCATTTATTCTAAGAACAGTATGGACTACCCTGTGTCTCAGTCAGTAAAAAATCCACTTGAAATTTGGGAGACCCAGGTTCGTTTCCTGGGTTGGGATAATATAGATCCCATTGCACTGATACTCAACATTTATAGATCTGTTTCTTTTACTGGGACACAATAACTTTCTCTTTGTTCTTTCACTTGCATGAAAGTTTCTCTGTGTTAGCTATTGTGAATCAGAATTGTTGGTCTACATCCTCATCAATATGTGGTGATCCATGCAGTTGCTTTTGGACAATCTGGATGTGAAAGGATATCTCACTATTGTTTTAATATCCATTTTCCTAATTGTTAATGAGGTTGAACTTTTTCTCTCACAATTTATTAGCCACTTAAGTTTCTTCTGCTATGAATAACTAATTAGTATACTTTGTCCATTTTTCCATTTGTTGTTTCCCCTTCTGTTATATTCTTTTTGTTATTGATTTGGAGAAATTTATTCTATATCCCGAATACTTGGTCCTTTGTTTGGTCCAGGGATTAAAAGTGTTTTCACCCAGTCTGTGACTTTGTCTTTTCATTTTTCTGCTTTTTAAATTTCCTTTCTGGAAATTTCTCCGTGTTTTTCATTTCTATATTTTATTTAATATGTTTTGAAATAATTACATGATTTTTTTTCTCTTTAGGATTGATGTGTATTTTGTTCTGTTTAGGATTTGTTGCCTAACCTCTTGATGAAGATTTATTTTTTTCCAAATTTTCATCTAAAAGTTTTATAGGATTGCTTCTCACATATCTTTTATTCCACCTAAACTTCAGTTATACATACAGAGAGAGTTCTAATTTGTCTTTTCCTATATAGGCAGCCAATTAATAGTCTCAGTACCATCATCAAAATCTTTGTAATGTCATTTCTGTCATGTGCCAAGCTCTCATATACGCAAAGGTTTGTTTCTTTGTTCTATAACCCTTGGACTATTTTCTCTTCTGGTATCCTGTATCACCCAGATTAAAATATAAACTACTATATAAAATATATAAACTAAATAAGCTGCAAGGATGTTTCTCTTTTGAGTCATTTGTACACATATATTCAGCTTGTAGTAAGTACTGACAGATTTTTTCGGCATTTATGAAGAATTCTGAAGCTCCATATTGCCACTTATGGGAATTGCCTTTTCTTATCATCGATTCATTCTAATGGAGAATAGTGATGTCTACTTGTGATTTAATTTACTTTTTTTCAGATGACTAATGAAATGGAGCCTTTAATTTTTGTATTTTATGAACCATTTGAGTATGCTCATTTGTGAGGAGGCTGTTCCAATTTTTGCTCATTGTCCTGTTGAGCTGGTTGTTTTTTTCTGGTTAATTTGGACACAAACACACAACACACTTTTTACTTCTTTACCAGGGTATTTTTGGACGATAGGTAGTCTTAATCTAATGCAATGTGACTTGGTTTTCCCTTTATAGATATTCTTGTTTGTGTCCTATTCAAGAAAGCTTTGCCTTTCTCCAGGTCATAAATCATTCTTTTCTGGGTTCTTCTTAAAGTGTTATTATATTAACTTGCATGTATAGGTCTATGTTCCACATTTAGTTAATTTTTGTAGACAGCATGATACAGTGATCAAGGTACATCATTTGCCATGATGTTGATATCCAGTTGACACAGTGAATTTATTGAAAAGACCATTTTGTCCTCACTACACTGCAGCCACCTTTCTCATCAGCCAGGTGACTGTGTATAAGCTATCTCCAGACTACAGCGCGTTCCGTGGATCTGCTCATGTATCATTAGACCAAAATCACACTCTCTTAACTATTACAGCTTTATGATAGATCTTGCTTTCTTTTAGGTATGTTCTTAAATTTTGTTTTTCTTTTTCAAAATTATCTTGCCTGTTCTTAGACATTTGTGTTTTAATTTAAAGTTTTAGAATCAGCTTACAAACTTCCACACAGAGTATGTTTGCAAACTAACAACATGAAATTTTTCATTCTCTGGACTGTCTTTCCAATTAATTGATTCTTCTTAAGCTCCTCCAAATACTTTTTTGAAAAGTCTTGTTTTAGAAGTCTTATATAATTTTCATTAATCTAATTTTTATTAAGTATTGTACATTTTACAATAAATAGTATCTTTTCAAATATACTTGTTTGTTAATGCTGAATTATGTTTCATATCTGTTTTAAATAGCATAAAGCTGATTTTCTCCAAGCTAACCATTTCTGTATTTACTGACAAGTTTAGTTCACTTAAAGTAATGATAAATTAATGATATGTATTATTTCCTCTTACCTATTTTGACATGTTTGTCTTTACTTTTATCTCTATATTTTCTGTCTTCCATAGGATTGATCAATTTTATTTATTCCCAGCTTCCTCTTTACTGTTCTGGAAGATGCACATTATTCTTTTATTGGTTTCCCTTAATATTTCAATATAATACCTCCTTTGTGGGAGTTAGTAGCAATAATGAGGCAATCTATTCAGAGCGCATGGCCTATGTTATGTGCTCAAAAATGGTAATTATCATTATGAGTATTCCTCTGACTCTTAGCAATATTATCAAAAGACAAAAATCATCATCTTCCCTCATTCTCTCTCCTTTTATGTATCTTTTTATCAATCTTTATATATCTTTCCAGGACTGGACATTAAACCTATGATAACTAACAGACTTTGATGTCTGAGTTATTTTATCATAAGAACAAAATCAAGTCACTAAAAGTACCAAGGATATTTCTACACGAATAGGTTTCCAAAGGCAGTAGAAGTCTTGGTAGGGGTCTTAAGACTTTTGAGATGAAAAGTGACACACGCTTTATGCATCCAGCCTCATGTGACTTGTTAAACCTAGATATGGTGACGCTCTGATCATCTGTTGGAGGAGCAAACACAGAGTTTCTGCCCTAAAAGAACAAAAAGAGTTTTTAATTGGGGTGCTTGCATTAATTTGGGCTTCACTGATATCTCACTTAGTAAAGAATTCGCCTGCAATGCAGAAGACCCCATTTGGATTCCTGGGTCAGAAAGATCCCCTAGAAAAGGGAAAGGCTACCCACTCCAATATTCTGGCCTGGAGAATTCCATGGACTCGATAGGCCATGGGGTCACAGAGTCATACACGACCGAGCGAATTTCACTTTCAATGCATTAGTTAACAGAATTGTGCTTTTTCATTTCCACTAAAGAGTTTCTCCTGGCTCTTCAGAATCTGTCTCCATCACACCTCATGAATCTTCAGGCTCTGAGACCAAGTTACAGACCTTCATAATATGCAAAAATTCTGACTGTAAAGTCACCATCTCACAACCTCATTCATTCAAACACTAGTCCTGACATAATCTGGGACTACATCTATACAAAAAATATCTTCATGGCCCAGATAATCATGACGGTGTGATCATTCACCTAGAGCCAGACATCCTGGAATGCGAAGTCAAGTGGGCCTTAGGAAGCATCACTACAAACAAAGCTAGTGGAGGTGATGAAATTCCAGTTGAACTATTTCAAACCCTAAAAGATGATGATGTGAAAGTGATGCACTCAATATGACAGCAAATTTGGAAAACTCAGAAGTGGCCACAGGGCTTGAAAAGGTCAGTTTTCATTCCAATCCCAAACAAAGGCAATGCCAAAGAATGCTCAAACTACCACACAGTTGCGCTCATCTCACATGGTAGTGAAGTAATGCCCAAAGTTTTCCAAGCCAGGCTTCATCAGTAATGTGAACTGTGAACTTCCAGATGTTCAAGCTGAATTTAGAAAAGGCAGAGGAACCAGAGATCAAATTGCCAACATCTGTTGGATCATCAAAAAGTAAGAGAGCTCCAGAAAAACATCTACTTTTGTTTTATTGACTATGCCAAAGCCTTTGACAAACTGGAAAATTCTTTAAGAGGTGGGAATACCAGACTATCTTACCTGCCTCTGAGAAATCTGTATGCAGGTCAAGAAGCAACAGTTAGAACTGGACATGGAACAACAGACTGGTTCCAAATCAGGGAAGGAGTACATTAAGGCTGTATATTATCACACTGCTTATTTAACTTATATGCAAAGTACATCATGTGGAATGCTGGAATCAAGATTGCTGGGAGAAATATCAATAACCTCAGATATGCAGATGACACCACCCTTATGGCAGAAAGTGAAGAGGAACTAAAGAGCCTCTTGATGAAAGTGAAAGAGGAGAATAAAAAAGTTGGCTTAAAACGCAACATTCAGAATACTAAGATCATGAAATCTGGTCCCATCATTTCATGGCAAATAGATGTGGAAACAAAGGAAACAGTGACAGACTATTTTCTTAAGCTCCAAAATCACTGCAGATGGTGACTGCAGCCATGAAATTAAAAGATACTTGCTTTCTTGGAAGAAAAGTTATGACCAACCTAGACAGCACATTAAAAAACACAGACATTACTTTGCCCACAAAGGTCCATCTTGTCAAGGCTGTGGTTTTTCCAGTGGCCATGTATGGATGTGAGAGTTGGACCATAAAGACAGCTAAGTGCTGAAGGATTAATGCTTTTGATCTGTGGTGTTGGAGAAGACTCTTGAGAGTCCCTTGGACAGCAAGGAGATCCAACCAGTCCATTCTAAAGGAAATCAGTCCTGTATGTTCATTGGAAGGACTGATGCTGAAGCTGAAGCTCCAATACTTAGGCCACCTGATGTGAAGAGCTGACTCATTTGAAAAGACCCTGATACTGGGAAAGATTGAGCGCAGGAGGAGAAGGGGATGACAGAGAATGAGATGGTTGGATGGCATCACCGACTCAATGGACATGAGTTTGAGTAGGCATCCTGAGTTGATGGACAGGGAAGCCTGGCATGCCGCAGTCCATGGTGTCGCAGAGAGTCAGACACAACTGAGCTGAACTGATTGACATCTATTGAAGAGCCTTGAGTCATTTCAAAATCATTATCATCTTTTTATAACTTGTGGATTATCTGACAGTAGCACTTATATATCTTTTGGGTGTAACATCTGACTCATTATTAGACCCAGTGCTAACTGGTAGATATGATCTCTCACTTCAAAATATTTATCTTTTTCCTAAAAAGGCAGACAGAACAATTCAGATTAACCTTTATAGGAGAGACAGTAGGATTTTATTCCTTTCTGTTAAAAATGTTTGAAATACATATATACACTGGAATGTTATTTAGCCATTAAAGGGAACAAAGTAATGCCATTTGCAGCAACATGGATGGACCTAGAAAGTGTCATAGTGAGTGAAGTCTAAGTCCAAAAGATAAGGAGAAATATCCAATGACATTCTTTATATGCAGAATCTAAAAACAAATTCATTTACAAAACAGAAACAGACTCACAGTCTTAGAGACCAAAGGCGGGGAAGGATGAGGGAAAGGACAGTTAAATGCTTAGAGATGGACGTGTACACACTGCTCTACTGAAAATGGATAGCCAGCAAGGACCTGCAGTGTAGCACAGGGAACTCTGTTCAATGTTATGGGGCAGCCTGGATGGGAGGGGAGTTTGGGGGAAAATGGAAACATTTATATGGATGGCTGAATCCCTTTACTGTCCTCCTGAAACTATCACATTATTGTTAATCTGCTGTACTCCAAAATAACGTAAAAAGTTTAAAAAAAAAAAAAAAAGAAATACTTCTCAGTTCATACTGATCTTGTTTGTGGAGTTAGAAACAAGATCCAGAAAGAATCATTTCCTACTTTGGTGTGGGTTTTTGAAGGATGGGATAAGACTGGTAGTTAGAAAATGATTTGTGAGTGAAGCTAATCTTGTATCACACATCAACACTTGCATGAATCTCTTCTTCAAGTTGACCTTATAGTCTGAGTGTATCAAGGGAATTCAAGATTGATCAACAGGGAGACGGGCAGTGGGGAAGGATGAAGAGCCAACCTGGATTCCCAGAATGTGTTTCTGTACCTGTTCAAATCCCCTGAAACTCTGTCTCACAACAGTAAAGCAGGCATTTCATTCTCATGAAGATCATCTGGGAAATGTTGTAAGAATTAAAGACCGTGGGGATATCTTGGCTAAATTTGCAAAAAGCCCCAAAGCTAACTGCTTTCCATGTCTGCTTTTCATTGAAGTGAAATTGGTTTCAACTTGTAGTAACCAGTTCTTTGGCCACTTTTTGCTTGTTTGTTTCATGAAAGCGATGCTTTATCTCTCCAATGGCATTCATAATTAGTTAAAAGGCTGAGAAAAACAGCTGAATCTCCGGGGAATTCACATCCATGAAATTGCTTCATTCCTTCCAAATCACTTATGGTTTCCAGTTGTTTGAAGGAAGTTCTTCCACTGAATGAAATTATTTTATTTGCTATAACACAACCCTCCAGCCACGTCCTCATTGCTCCCTTCCCTCCTTAATCCATTTGGTTGCATGTACACTCTCATACTATGAGTCTGAAAGTTCTGGTCCTCCATTCTGTTTTCTTTCTCATCATCTTCAAAGGTGTGCCCCTGCTGTATGTTCGTGTCAGTCAGCTATTATGGGATTTTCTAACAACTGGAGTTCTCTGGACATAAATTCCATTATTTGAAACAAAGGGTCTCTATTTATTTTAACCTTCTCTTTCGCTTTTGGAGTTAGAATAGTCTCTCTTTCCTTTGCAGAGTGTGTCATTCTTGTGAGTAATGGAATCTTCATCCATGGATGCCTAGTCCTGTCTCCAAGGTTCAAGACTCCCTGCCAACAGCTTTCTTAGCATCTCTGGGACTTTTAAGCTTTTGAGAAAAATATTTATTTATGTTTTTGAACATTTTCTTTTATATTGGCTTATAGCCAATTAACAATGTAGTGATAGTTTCAGGTAAACAACCAAGAGACTCAGCCATATGTATACAATAGCCATTCTCCCCCAAACTCCCCTCCCATCCAGGCTGCCACATAACACTGAGCAGAGTTCCATGTGCTGTACAGTAGGTCCTTGTTGGTTGCACATGTTAAATATAGCAGTGTGTAAATGTCCATCTCAAATGCCCTTTCAATTAAAAATATATTTTTAAAAACTGAAAAAAAATCACCTTGTATACCTTCAATATATACAATTTTTATTTGTTCGTTATACCTCATTAAGGCTTTTTCTTAAGGCTGAAAAAAATTATATGAGAAGAGTCACTGTTTTATGGGGTTCTGAGAGGTTCACTAAGAAAATTAGACTTCTGGTTTGGGGCAAGGATAGTGTTGGGCTAGAGATGAGAATATAGATTTTCCAGTTGAGTGGCATGTGTTTAAACCTCTAACTCAGCCTTTACTTGCTGTGAGCCTTTACCTACCTCTTAACCTCGGTTCTCCATCTGTAACTTGTGAATAACACTGCTGCTAAGTCGCTTCAGTTGTGTCCGACTCTGTGCGACCCCAGAGACAGCAGCCCACCAGGCTCCTCCGTCCATGGGATTTTCCAGGCAAGAGTACTGGAGTGGGGTGCCATTGCCTTCTCCAGTGAATAACACTACTGCTTTCCATGAAGGGATGTTGTTAATTTTTAGTGAGATAACGTATTTAAAATGTTTGGGATAGAGAAGGCACGTTATAAGCTCCTACATGCCATGTTAAATATTAATAACGATATTAATAATGGTGGAGCAAAGAGAGTACTATTTCCCACAGAAGCAACCCACTGATGGAATTCAGGAAAAAAATATAGCCAGAAAGTTAATTCGCTTTGTGAACGGGTTGACAGCAAATAGGAGATGTGGTTATGCAAATTCCAGAAATAATAGCTAACATTTATTTCAGCCTGCCAGAGTATATTCACTGCCCCAGTGGTTTTCAAATCTTACTGTGAATAAAAATCCCTGGGAAGTTTGTTGCAAATGCAGAAGCCCAGGTTCTACCCTTAGAGATTTTGCTTAGATTAGCCTCCAATTAAAATAAATATATAAATTTTAGAAAAGAAGTAGCCTAAAGGGACTTCCTGGTGGCCCAGTGGTTATGACTCTACCCTTCCACTGCATGGGATGTGAGTTTGCTCCCTAGTCATGGAACTAATATCCCACATGCCCCCTGGGTGAATCACAAGTAAATAAATAAAAATAAAAGAGAGACTCATTACAGACCACTTATTTGTATTTCCAATTCTGAAAGAGATGGATATACCAGACCACCTGATCTGCCTCTTGAGAAATCTGTATGCAGGACAGGAAGCAACAGTTAGAACTGGTCATGGAACAACAGACTGGTTCCAAATAGGAAAAGGAGTACATCAGGGCTGTATATTATCATCCTGTTTATTTAAATTATATGCAGAGTACATCATGAGAAATGCTGGACTGGAATAAAAATAAAAAAAGAAGAGGTATAACCTAGGATGTTTCCATTGATTAATGCATACTCAATATTTTAGTCAATGTCATCTAATACATATGAAGTTTTCTTAGTTTCCCAAGTACCTTTTTAACTTCCAGTCTCACAAGTAATCAGATCAGATCAGATCAGTCGCTCAGTCGTGACCGACTCTTTGCGACCCCATGAACCTCTGCATGCCAGGCCTCCCTGTCCATCACCAACTCCCGGAGGTCACTCAGACTCACATCCATCGAGTCAGTGATGCCATCCAGCCATCTCATCCTCTGTTGTCCCCTTCTCCTCCTGCCCCCAATCCCTCCCAGCCTCAGAGTCCTCTCCAATGAGTCAACTCTTCACATGAGGTGGCCAAAATACTGGAGTTTCAGCTTTAGCAACATTCCTTCCAAAGAAATCCCAGGGTTGATCTCCTTCAGAATGGACTGGTTGGATCTCCTTGCAGTCCAAGGGACTCTCAAGAGTCTTCTCCAACACCACAGTTCAAAAGCATCAATTCTTCGGCGCTCAGCCTTCTTCACAGTCCAGCTCTCACATCCATACATGACCACAGGAAAGACCATAGCCTTGACTAGGCGAACCTTTGTTGGCAAAGTGATGTCTCTGCTTTTGAATATGCTATCTAGGTTGGTCATAACTTTCCTTCCAAGGAGTAAGCGTCTTTTATTTTCATGGCTGCAGTCACCAGTAATAGTAATATGTCATTGTCTTACATTAAGAGATTTGGTGTGGTTTTTCAGGTAAAGTCCCACATTAGAGAGAAATTGGTGTTACTCTAGGTGGAAGAATAAGGTTTTTTTCACCTTATTCTTAGGAAAAGAGTGGGTGAGTAAGGGGTACTAGCAGCCCTTTTGCATTCCTGAGGCCCACAGAGGAAGATAGCTAGGGCCTGGTTGTAGAGAAGCATACGCAAGCTACTCTTGGCAAGGGAATTGGGCAATTGGGTGAGAGACGGAATGGATTAGAAAGAAGTATCATCCAGGTCAGTGTTTGGCAGGCTGCCCAGCAGAATCCCCTAAGAATCTTACTGATTCAAAAGCTCTAGGACATTAATTCATTTAAATTTTACAGTAAACCTGTGAGTTAGATGGATATTACCATTACCTTCATTTTACAGAGTAGAGAGGTGATACATAAAGAGGTTTGGTAACCTTTGCAAAATTCAAATATTAAGTAGTAATAGCTAGGAGCGTTGAGACTGGGACTCAGGTTGGATATGAACAAGGCCGTGACACTATTATGTCTTGTTTTGCTTCTAATGCCAGTAAGTTTCTCTTCTAATAAAAAAAATATATATGTATGTGCATGCATGCTAAGTCGTTTGTATTGTGTCCAACTCTGTGCAACCCTATGGACTATAGCCCACCAAGCTCCTCTGTCCGTGGGATTCTCCAGGCAAGAATACTGGAGTGGGTTGCCATGCACTCCTCCAGGGGATCTTCTTTACCCAGGGACTGAACCTGAGTCTCTTACATCTACATGCATTGGTAGGAAGGCTGTTTACCACTAGGGCCACCTGGAGATATATATATATATATATATATATACACAAACACACAGGCACACACATATACACATACATATATATATATAAATATATATATACTTTTAAAGGTTACTTTCCATTTATAGTTATTATAAAATACTGTTTTTTTATGTATGTATTAATTCTTTACAAAATATTGGTTAAATGAATCAATGCATACATGAAAAAAGCAATACTCAAATGCTCGAAAAATGTTACCTAAAATGCTCTTCTTTCAAAAACACACACACACACACACACACACACACACACACACGAAAGCTCTAGAAAGCGTACAGAAGTCTGCAGATTTTAAGGGTCATACGAACAAAGCTAGTGGAGGTGATGGAATTCCAGTGGAGCTATTCCAAATCCTGAAAGATGATGCTGTGAAAGTGCTGCACTCAATATGCCAGCAAATCTGGAAAACTCAGCAGTGGCCACAAGATTGGAAAAGGTCAGATTTCATCCCAATCTCAAAGAAAGGCAATGCCAAAGAGTGCTCAAACTACTGTACAATTGCACTCATCTCACACGCTAGTAAAGTAATGCTCAAAATTCTCCAAGCCAGGCTTCAGCAATATGTGAACCGTGAACTTCCTGATGTTCAAGCTGGTTTTAGAAAAGGCAGAGGAACCAGAGATCAAATTGCCAACATCCACTGGATCATGGAAAAAGCAAGAGAGTTCCAGAAAAACATCTATTTCTGCTTTATTGACTATGCCAAAGCCTTTGACTGTGTAGATCACAATAAACTGTGGAAAATTCTGGAAGAGATGGGAATACCAGACCACCTGATCTGCCTCTTGAGAAATCTGTATGCAAGTCAGGAAGCAACAGTTAGAACTGGTCATGGAACAACAGACTGGTTCCAAATAGGAAAAGGAGTACGTCAGGGCTGTATATTATCACCCTGTTTATTTAACTTATATGCAGAGTACATCATGAGAAATGCTGGACTGGAAGAAACACAAGTTGGAATCAAGATTGCTGGGAGAAATATCAATAACCTCAGATATGCAGATGACACCACCCTTATGGCAGAAGGTGAAGAGGGGCTAAAAAGCCTCTTGATGAAAGTGAAAGTGGAGAGTGAAAAGGTTGGCTTAAAGCTCAGCATTCAGAAAAAGAAGATCGTGGCATCTGGTCCCATCACTACATGGGAAATAGATGGGGAAACAGTGGAAACAGTGTCAGACTTTATTTTCCTGGGCTCCAAAATCACTGGAGATGGTGACTGCAGCCATGAAATTAAAAGACGCTTACTCCTTGGAAGGAAAGTTATGACCAACCTAGATAGCATATTCAAAAGCAGAGACATTACTTTGCCAACAAAGGTTCGCCTAGTCAAGGCTATGGTTTTTCCTGTGGTCATGTATGGATGTGAGAGCTGGACTGTGAAGAAGGCTGAGCGCCGAAGAATTGATGCTTTTGAACTGTGGTGTTGGAGAAGACTCTTGAGAGTCCCTTGGACTGCAAGGAGATCCAACCAGTCCATTCTGAAGGAGATCAGCCCTGGGATTTCTTTAGAAGGAATGTTGCTAAAGCTGAAACTCCAGTATTTTGGCCACCTCATGTGAAGAGTTGACTCATTGGAGAAGACTCTGATGCTGGGAGGGATTGAGGGCCGGAGGAGAAGGGGACAACAGAGGATGAGATGGCTGGATGGCATCACTGACTCAATGGATGTGAGTCTGAGTGACCTCCGGGAGTTGGTGGTGGACAGGGAGGCCTGGCGTGCTGCAGTTCATGGGGTCGCAAAGAGTCGGACACGACTGAACAACTGATCTGATCTGATCTGATCTGAGTGAGTATGAGGAGAAGGCAATGGCACCCCACTCCAGTACTCTTGCCTGGAAAATCCCATGGATGGAGGAGCCTGGTTCGCTGCAGTCCATGGGGTCGCGAAAAGTTGGACACGACTGAGCGACTTCACTTTCACTTTTCACTTTCATGCATTGGAGAAGGAAATAGCAACCCACTCCAGTGTTCTTGCCTGGACAGTCCCAGGGACAGCGGAACCTGGTGGGCTGTCGTCTATGGGGTTGCACAGAGTCGGACACGACTGAAGTGATTCAGCAGCAGCAGTAGCAGCAGCTGCAGTGATTATGAGGACTTGCTGGTCACACCAGTGTGAGAGCTCCCAGTGTGCCTCCTCTTTGTTGATACTTGATATTGCCTATCTTTTTCATTTCTGACCATTGAATATTTGATTGATGTTATCTTATTATGGTTTTAGTTTGCATTTTCTTAATTCCTATTGAGATCGGACCACTCAGGTTTTCTCCTCCAAGAACTTCCTATCCGTATTTTATACTTAGTTTCTTTTTTAAAATGTTGCTTTCAAGGAGTGTTTACATAATTTGGACACTAATTTCTTGATATATAACTGCTTTGAAAATTCCCCTGAATTGTGGGATATATTTTGAGTGGGGTTACCTTTTTGAATGTAAAAGGTCAAGTAGAGGGAAAGGGGAGCATACATCACGTCTTTGGAAAGTAGTCATTGTGGGAATACGTTACTGAAGCCAGGAGGAAGGGCTCAGGATTCAGAAGTTATGGAGTCTGAGCCAGTGGTTCTACCTGACCCTCACATGAGGCTGAGATTTTGAGAGAACCTGGATTTGCCTTTTTTTTTTTTTTTTTTCTCTTTCTGTGGTCTCAAGTAGCTTTATCATCAGAGAACCAAGTATGAATTGAGGGAAGAATAAATAACTCAGTTGTTATTTTTTGTGAGAATTTTAAAAAATTAATTTATTTTTAATTCAAAGATAATTGCTTTACAATATTGTGTTGGTTTCTGCCCATATCAACATGAATTAACCATAGGTATACATATAGCCCCTCCCTCTTGCACCTCCATCCCACCTCCCACCCCATCCCACCCCTCTAGGTTGTCATCAGATCAGATCAGTCGCTCATTCGTGTCCGACTCTTTGAGACCCCATGAATTGCAGCACACGAGGCCTCCCTGTCCATCACCAACTCCCAGAGGTCACTCAGACTCACATCCATTGAGTCAGTGATGCCACCCAGCCATCTCATCCTCTGTCATCCCCTTCTCCTCTTGCTCCCAATCCCTCCCAGCATCAGTCTTTTCCAATGAGTCAACTCTTTGCATTAGGTGGCCAAAGTACTAGAGTTTCAGCTTCAGTATCATTTCTTCCAAAGAAATGCCAGGGCTGATCTCCTTCAGAATGGACTGGTGGATCTCCTTGCAGTCCAAGGGACTCTCAAGAGTCTTCTCCAACACCACAGTTCAAAAGCATCAATTCTTTGGCGCTCAGCCTTCTTCACAGTCCACCTCTCACATTTATACATGACCATAGGAAAAACCAGAGCCTTGACTAGACGGACCTTTGTTGGCAAAGTAATGTCTCTGCTTTTGAATATGCTATCTAGGTTGGTCATAACTTTCCTTCCAAGGAGCAAGGGTCTTTTCATTTCATGGCTGCAGTCACCATCTGTAGTGATTTTGGAGCCCCCAAAATAAAGTCTAACACTGTTTCCTCATCTATTTCCCGTGAAGTGATGGGACCAGATGCCATGATCTTCATTTTCTGAATGTTGAGCTTTAAGCCAACTTTTTCACTCTGCACTTTCACTTTCATTGAGAGGCTTTAGTGTTCCTCTTTACTTTCTGCCATAAGGCTGGTGTCATTTGCATAACTGAGGTTATTGGTATTTCTCCCAGCAATCTTGATTCCAACTTGTGTTGCTTCCAGTCCAGCGTTTCTCATGATGTACTCTGCATATAAATTAAATAAACAGGGTGACAATATACAGCCTTGACGAACTCCTTTTCCTATTTGGAACCAGTCTGTAGTTCCATGTCTAGTTCCAACTGTTGCTTCCTGACCTGCATACAAATTTCTCAAGAGGCAGATCAGGTGGTTTGGTATTCCCATCTCTTTCAGAATGTTCCACAGTTTATTGTGATCCACATGGTCAAAGGCTTTAGCATAGTCAATAAAGCAGAAATAGATGCTTTTCTGGAACTCTCTTGCTTTTTCCATGATCCAGCGGATGTTGACAATTTGATCTCTGGTTCCTCTGCCTTTTCTAAAACCAGCTTGTCTAGTTTTCATAGAGCACCTAATTTGAACTCCCTGCAACATACAGCAAATTCCTACTGGCTATCTATTTTACATATGGTAATGAATATGTTTCCAGGCTACTCTCTCAGTTGTTCCTTATCCAACAAACACTTAATGAACTCATAACATGTGCTACGTTGCACACCATTATCATATGTATTAATACAATGTGTGAAGAGGATAGAGAACTTGCTCTTCAGGAGCACTCCATGTTGTCAGAGAGACCCACCTCTAAGGAGGCCTTTAAATAACAATGTGACAAGAGCCTCACAGAGCTAAGGACAGGAGCCAATGATTTCTTCACTCGTTGGTGAAATATTTATGAAGCATCTACTCTGGGGACTAGGGATGCAGCTGTGAAACAAGGGAGGCAAGAACTTAAAACATATATTTGTTAAATGTGTGAGATGATCAATTAACAATCCACATATAAATGAACAAATCAACCCCATAGATAAGTCATCATTAAATAAGTTCATAAGCAAGAAACTCAGGCAATGATACATATCATGCCAGACAAATTTGATAACATGAAAAGTTTTGAAGCATGGGTCTACTGTATCTGGTGTGGCCAGAGACAGCCTTTCTGAAGAGCAAACATTTGAGTTGAGAGGTATGTGATAATCAGCAGTTTTGTTGTTGCTCAGTTGTGTCCAATTCGTTGTGACCCCATGGACTGCAGCACACCAGGCTTCCCTGTCCATCACTGTCTCCTGGAATTTGCTTGAATTTGTGTCCATTGAGTTGGGGGTGTCATCCAACCATCCCATCCTCTGCTATCCTCTTCTCTTTTTGCCTTCAGCCTTTCCCAGCAGCAGAGTATTTTCCAATAAGTTGGCTCTTTGCATCAGGTGGCCAAAGTGTTGGAGCTTCAGTATCAGTCTTTCCAGTGAATATTATTCAGGGTTGATTTCCTTTAGGATTGACTGGTTTGACCTCTTTGCAGTCCAAGGGACTCTCAAGAGTCTTCTCCCAGAGCCATAGTTTGAAAGCATCAATTCTTCTGTGCTCAGTATTCTTTATGGTCCAACTCTCACATCCATACATGACTACTGGAAAAACCATAGCTTTGACTAAACAGATCTTTGTCGGCAAAGTGATATCTTCGCTTTTTAATATGCTGTCTAGATTTATCATAGCTTTCCTTCCAAGGAGAAAGAGTTTTTTATTTCATGGGTACATTCTTTAGATAATAAAGAGATGAGCAGGAGTTAGCCATATGAAATATGGGAGGAGCTAGAATAGAGAAAGTGCAAGTCTGCAAGGCAAGAATGAGCCTGGGGTTCACAAATAAACAGAAATCACAGAAAAAGGAGTAGTGGAATCTGCTGACAGGCAGGGAATTTTGGGGTTGATGTCAAGTTTTGCAGAAGAAGTCACATAAGGCAAAGTCCGGCAGGATCCAGAATAAGCTAAAGGACATTCTGGTCACGTGACATAGCATGATCAGGGATTAGGAGAGTTAATGTGCTGTGCAAGTCCGAGTTTCAGCATCTAAATCCATTAACCTGTGCAATCAGAGCGTCAGGCACAAGGTCCAATGGGCTGCTGCATGTGGCTCTTCCTAGATCCAGGATCAGCCCAATTGCTGACACACCTGTGTCTCCTAACCTAGCATCCTAGAACTACTATAGGCTCCATCTTTAGGCAAAAACCTGGAGATGATCCAGTAAAGGGATATTTTTTCCCAGAGATGTGAATGTAATAGAACTCTGACCATAATGTTTTTTAAAAGCAGTTTTAATTAATTCATTAAGTCTATTTTTGTTTGCACTGTTTTTTTGTCGCTGTATGTGGGCTTTCTTTAGTTGGGGCAAGTGGGGGCTACTCTTCTTTGCATTGTATAGGTTTATCACTGCCGTGGCTTCTCTTGTTGTGGAGCACAGGCTCTGGGCACATGCACTTCTGAATTTGCAGCATGTTGGTTCAGTAGTTGTGGTGCATGGGCTTAGTTGCTCCACAGCCTGTGGAATCTTCCTGGACTAGGGATGGAATCTGTGTCCCCTGCATTGGCAGGTGGATTTTTACCCACTGTACCACCAAGGAAGTCCCAGATTGTGATTTTTCACTAGAAGTGAGAGGATTAGTTTGGGGTCATCTAAGGCAAGTTTCAGTCAAATTCCCATCACCAAAGCTTCTGCTTTGAACTTGCTCATTGCTACTGGGTTGCTGAAAGTTTCGTAGCCAGATACATCAATGAGGATATATAAATGATCCCATTGTTTGGGACTGACATCTGAATACAAATGGACCTGACTCCATCCTCTCAGAAAGCTAGTGGAGTCCAAGCAATTAGCCTTTAAATCAGATCCCCTGGCCAATGATCCAGGTCTATACAAAACTAATCTAGCCCCTACCATCTAAATTTTCACAGTGCCCATCTCAGTAGCTCTCAGCATCACTCACTGAAGGGCATACTTTTAAAACACATGCAAGTTTTAGCAGTTTTCCTAAAATTTAACGACACCCTCCTCTTCGTTTTTAAAGAATAGAGATATTCACTTGACCAAGTAAATGCTGTTTGAGAAAAGGGCACATCAGAGAGCTCATCCTTCCCTGGAGATAGCTCTGCAAAGTCTTCTCAAATCTATCTCTATGGCTCTTAGTTATGCATAAATGATTCCAATCACTTAAATAGTCTCTGGTTTTAAAAATAGTCACCAGGAGACTTGGAGATACCACATGTTTTAATCAGAACCATTCCTGATTTTCACTATTTTCATTTCATCTTATATCTGATTTCTTAAAGTTAGACATGGTTAAAAATAAGGATGTTTTTGTTATTATTTTCAGTACATACTGATGCGTTATTATTAAGAATAAGCATTCCTAGGGAATGCAAAACATTCTGGAGAAAGCAAAGAACCTTCATTTTGCACTTGGCAATTATTTTCTAATCACAAGGCTCAAAGAAGCTTCAGTGGGGGGGCAAGTGACACTGTTTCTCTAGAAGAAAGATGCTATAGATGTTATCCCATTGAGGCATCTGAGTAACACTGTCAGCCTAGGAAAGGAGATCATGTGGTGTATGAATTTCACCAGCTCAGTAGAAAAGGAGCTATTCCCCCAGAGAGAGATTGAGAGAGTGTTGTATGTCATGCAAATGTTTGTTAATCCCTACATTTCTTCAGCCTCTGCTCTCTCAATTTTTCTCAGCACTTGGTGGACAAGTGAAGGGTCTGCAAGCCAGTGCCCTAGGGCAAACTTGCCTTTTTTCTAGACTATTAAGTCATAAAAGATGACTACTTGGCCTCATTTTTTTTGATCCTGTTATTTTTATTGTAAAGCTTTAATAAATTATTTTCATTGGAATGTCAATGGGGAGAGGGCAGCAAGAAATAGATGACAGAACCCAGGGATTTATCAATTCACTTTCATGATTTCTTCCTCTTAATCTTAAACAGCTAAAAGTCTCTCCTGCTGTAAAGATCCAACATGCTTCCAATTTAATTCAGTGAGTATTCAGGAAACGTATATCTATTCCATGTGCTCACAGCTACTACAACATACTATGATTTCTGTAACTCACAGGAAGCAATTTCATGAAAGAGCTGTAAGAAGTCCCAAATGCTTAAAAAATAGTTTAAAAAATAAGTAAAATTCAAAATCTGTAGACAAAATAGTTAAACAATCCATATTACAGGGTAACAAGAGGGAAAAATATCTCTTGATGTTATCTTCTGATGAAGTCTCCATCAGAACTTTCAGATCATCAGTAATCATCAAAGAGAGGTAGTCATGGAATATAAGGAAAATTTGGAAATATGCTAAGACCCAGCCCTAAGATTTAGATCACCACCCTATTCTGAAAAATACATGAACCCAACACGAACATCTGCTAAGGATGAATCCCTCCAATCAGCTGCCTTGTGACTGGATTACCTGGTTAGTGAAATACTGAGGCTGAAGCTAACATTTCTGAGTAGGTTAACATATGAATCTCAGTTCTCTATTGATTATTTGTATGACTTGGGGTAAATTTCCTGATTTTCCACATTTGGTGGTTAAGGATGCTTTTAATTCATAAGGTTATCTCAAAAGTTAAAGTAAGTAATTCATGTTAAACACCTCGCCCATAGCTGGTGCTCAGTAAATGCTAATGTGTTCTTTTTTCTTTTTTAAATTGAAGTATAGTTGATTTACAATGTTGTGTTAGTTTCTGGTGCACAATGAAGTGATTCAGTTAGATATATGGATATATATCTATATATATGATATATACTTATGATAAATCTCTCTATATAAGACATATATATGGATATTTATCTATACCTATATATGGGTATTTCTATATGTAGGTTTATATTCTCATGAAAAAGAATGAAGTTTGGTCCCCTCCTCACATATACAAAAATTAATACAAAATGAACATGATATCTAAATGTAGGAGTTAAAATTATAAAAATCTTAGATGAATACATAGGTGTCAGTCTTCAAAACCTTAGTTTGAAAATAGTTTCTTTAACATGGCACCAAAATCCCAAGTGACAAAAGAAAAAAAAACCAGATAAATTAGACTTAATAAAAATTAAAAGATTCTGTGTTTTAAAAGATACCATCAAGAAAGAAATGGGAGAAAATATTTTCCTATCATATATCTGATAATGGTCTAGTAACCAGAATATGTAACAACTCAGTAACAAAAAGACACACAACCCAATTTTAAAAAATGATAAAAGACATGAATATACTTCTCTTTTTCTAATTTATATACTCATCTCTAATATATATATGTAGAAGGAAGTTTGCTGGTTCTTCAAACAGTTAACATAATATCACCATATGGCATAGAAATTACAGCAGACATATACCTAAAGAATTAAAAACATGTGTCCAAACAAAAACATGCACGTGAATGCTCATATCAATACTATTTGCAGTAGCAAAACAGTGAAATCATCCTAATTGTCCATTAGCTAATAACAGAAAATCAACACACTGTGTATCCATACAGTGGAAAACATATAGTATATCCATGCAATAGGGTATCATTCAGCCAAAAAGAGAAATAGTCTTACCAGATGGCTCAGTGGCAAAGAATCCTCCTGACAATGCAGGAAATAGGAATTCGATCACTGGGTTGGGAAGATCTCCTAGAGAAGGAAATGGCAACCCACTCCAGTACTCTTGCCTGGGAAATCCCTTGGACAGAGGATCCTGGTGGGCTACAGTCCACAGGGCTGCAAAGAGTCAGACACTACTGAAGGACGAGGAATAAGGGACTGATACGTGTTACAACATGGGCAAATCTTTGAATTATTTATGTCAAACGAAAGCAGTCAGCCACAAAAGACCACATATCATATGATTCCATTTTCAGGAAATGCTCAGGATAGGCAAATCTATAGAGATAAAATGGAAAAGGCAATGGCACCCCACTCCAGTACTCTTGCCTGGAAAATCCCCTGGATGGAGGAGCCTGGTAGGCTCCAGTCCATGGGGTTGCTAAGAGTCGGACATGACTGAGCGACTTCACTTTCAC
This sequence comes from Tragelaphus eurycerus, assembly GCA_935064755.1. NCBI lineage: Eukaryota > Metazoa > Chordata > Mammalia > Artiodactyla > Bovidae > Tragelaphus > Tragelaphus eurycerus. Next base: position 2,131,626 of record CAKXYN010000075.1, on the reverse strand, counting down.
TTTTCACTTTCATGCATTGGAGAAGGAAATTGCTTCCCACTCCAGTGTTATTGCCTGGAGAATCCCAGAGACGGGGGAGCCTGGTGGGCTGTCGTCTATGGGGTCGCACAGAGTCAGACTCTACTGAAGCGACTTAGCAGCCCAGCAGCAGCAGCATAGAGATAAAAATTAGATTATTGATTGCTGGGGGAAAAGGGAATCGGGAGTGAATGCTTGATGGGTATGAGATTTCTCTTTAGGGTGATATTCTGGAATTTGATGGTGGTAATGCTTGTATAGCATTGTGAATGTCCTAAAAAGCCATTTAATTGTATGGTAGTTTTACTTTTTTTGAAGCATAGTTGATTTATAGTGTGTTAGTTTCTTGTGTTGTATACTTTACAATGGTTAAAACTGTGAATTTAATGTTTTATGGATTTTACCTCAATGGAGAAACAGCAAGTGGGGTTCTCATGTTGATTACCTTCACACCAGTGTACTTTCCCCCAACCCTGGATTCAATGATTTTTTTTTTTCTTTAATTGGATAGCCCTTAGATACAGTCCTGGTGAGTTTATATATAACAGAATCATTTTTTCTTGCCCTCTGAGCAGGTGTTTGAGCAGGTAATTTTGTAGTTGCTAGTTCTGTTAGAGAGAAAGTCCCAAAGGTGACAGGATGGCGCTATGTCATCACATCCCAGAAAGTTCCTAATCAGAGCGCCACCTGTGGACCAGCACCTGCCTCAAAGCAAGAAAATTGACACAGGAGGGGAAAAAATGGCAGACTTCACAACCTAGGGGCAATCAATTTATCAGTTTGGGGTTCTAGTGCTGAGAGTCATCTGCTAAACGGCAGCTGAAGAAGATGGCTATCAAAATTTGCAATTTAGTCTCCATCACACTGATGGCTGCAGGGTCCGGCTCCAGCAGTACAGCTCAGTTGGAAGGCTCAGCTTAATTGCTAGCTCATCAATTCACATTGACTACCTGCTCTGGCCTGGATCCCTGGGTGGTGAAAAGAAGAAATAAGCAGGGAGGGGGTAGCAAATTGTTGCTTAGAAGAAGGATTGCTGGAGTTCTGTTGTGATATCTGACAGCCAATCTTTTATAAAGTCTGCTAGGCTTCAGAAGAGGGACTGGAGAGGTTTTTTTGGCATTCTCAGAGATTCTCATCTTCGAAATAAAGGCTTTGTAAACATTTGCTGGAAATATGTATTGAAAGGACTGATGCTGAAGCTCCAGTATTTTGGCCACCTGATGGAAAGAGCTGAGTCGTTGGAAAAGACCCTGATGCTGTGGAAGACTGAAGGCAGGAGGAGAAGGGGATGACAGAGGATGAAATGGTTGGGTGGCATCACTGACTCGATGAACATGAGTTTGAGCAAGCTCCAGTAGATAGTGAAGGACAGGGAAGCCTGGCATGCTTCAGTCCATGGGGTTGCAGAGTTGACCCAACTGAGCAACTGAACAACAACAGCTAGTACCTGGACTGGGGAACATGACTGCAACTGCTTGGAGACATAGCCTCAGTGTGATGAGTAGAAGGTCATCTTTCTTGTCTGAAAGGCACTGTCTCCCTCTACCCATGCTCCAGCACAGTCACCTGACTGGTTACCAGCCTATTTCCTTCCTGGTCTTACAGCCCCAAAGGGAAGCTCAGGGGCACACAGAGAGTAAACAGTGGACTGCTTTCCTGAAAACATGGTCCCCTCTTTTCCCCAGCACAGGAAAATGTCCCGTGTTCACTGTGCAAACTTAATGGTATGGCAATCTTCATCAATGCGTCAAGCAACTAAAATTTTCACATTGACTTTACCAGGCACCCATTGGCTTCATCATTTCCAAGGAAAGAAGTCTATTCTCAGGCTCAGAGGAAGACAATGATGTGCCCAAGGTCATACCAAAAAAAGTAACTACTGGAACTGGCATTCTCTTCTAACTCTCTCTGATCTGAAAGGTCACATTTGTTCTACCTCACATTAGGAGAAGTGAAGAGACAAGTTGACTGAGTGGACATGTGGTCTGTCAGAAAAGTAAATGTCACTGGACTTTGAATATAATACATGCTATCCTTTCATTTCTGTCGTAAAGGCTCCTCTCTAAGCTCCCCAAAGCACATAAGTGAACTCTTTAAAACCTGAAGGCGTTGGTCTCAATCTATCCTTCGTCATCAAAGAATTGTAAGGGTCAAAGATAAAAGTCATGTTGCTTGACTCAGGTGCAGCACCATCCAAAAGGCTTCTGACCACTTGCAACTCACCCACGACATGATAAGCATCTTTAAGGATGGCCAAGGATTTAGAAATGGCTTCAGAAGTATCTAGTCACCTGCTTCATCCCACTTAGCAGATCCTGTAACACTGAAAGACTTCGCTTGGTTTTTAAGCAAAGGCCAGCAATCTATGACTCAAGGGAAAATCCAGTCCTCTGACTGCTTTTTTTTTTTTTTAATAAAGTTTTATTAAAAAATCGAACCACACCCATTCATTTGCCAGTTGTTTGTGAGTGTTTGTGCTACAAGACTGAGTTGAGTAGTTGTGTCAGAGATTGTGTAATCCATGAAGCCTAAAATATTTACTATATGGCCTTTTACAGTGAAAGAAAAGTTTTCAAATTCGGTTTTATGGTTCAGAGGGAAGGGCTTTCTGGTATTTTCTCACTACAAAGTCTATTTCCTGGTGCTAATGAAAGTGAATCATAGAGGGCTGAGAGGTGCTGCAGCAGTCTAAAACACGGGTTCTGGAAATCAGAAAACCTTGGGTTGAAATTGAGACAACTTTTTGGCTGTGCTCTTAGGTAGTCACTTAACTGCTGAATTCCCTCATCTGTGAAATGTGCATTATCATTCTGACCTTGTGGACCATTTGAAGAGTTAGTCAGACTGGGGTGTTTGTAGGACCTAGCCTAGTGCCAGGCACAAGCACCTCATTGAATGATATTTCCGACATGATACTTAGAGGACCATATCTCATGAAGGTCTCAGTTAAATTGGCATTTTGGAGGACTCACACTACCTCCTACTATTCTGGTGGCTCAGTGGTAAAGAATCCACCTGCCAATGTAGGAGATGAGGATCTGCAATGTAGGAGACTGAGGTTGGGAAGATCCCCCAGAGGAGGGCATGGCAGCCCACTCCAGTATTCTTGCCTGGGAAATCCAATGGACAGAGGAGCCTGCTGGGCTATAGTCCACGTGATCACAAAGAGCTAGATACAACTTGGTGACTAAACAACAACAACAACAATCCCTGAGCTGCTCTGTGATAGCAGATTGCTTTGGACATCCCAACAGTGCATGGCCTAGAGGAGGCTCAGTGCCTTGAAGCTCTAAAATGGAATACAAAAGCAGAGTCATTTCAGGAAAAGTACGGACCTGTCTCTTCTCTCCCTTCCTTCTTTTGTCTTTCTCTTGCCAGGGACCTGTTATCCTGAAGACATCTCAACTTGCCCACTCTGATGAATAAAAAATGCACCAGGCAGTGGCTAATTGCTGATAGTTCCCTCCCTATTGATCTCTTTCTTTGGCTCGACTCTCTCGGATTTCTGAGTGACTCTTCTAGCTAATTATGATTGAGATGGGTCAGGACAAAGAAATCCCATTTAAATATGTCTCTGGCAGAATGGCAAATTGTCTGTTTGCAGGACACACACACGCAAAACCAGTGCAGGTGTAATTTTCGAGGCAAGGATCTTCAAGTTAAAGTTTCACATATTTAAGCAGAGGAAGGGGAAAAATACATTGGCAAAGTAGATTAAAACCAAACCTGAACCAAACTATGATGGAAAGAAGATACCCAGTGGATGTGGAGGGCTCAGAGTAATACAAGAAGTTGAATGTCTGAGAAAGCGTTTTTTTTTTTTTTTTTTGTATTGACTTTGTTATCAAAAGATACTCTGCTAAGGTATTAGTTATGGTTTTCACGTAGACAGAGAAGGGTTTGTTAGGGATAATCATTTTATGAAATTTCCTCGTAGTTCACATAGCTACGCCTAGGTGGTATGCAGCCAGGAGAAATGCCCAACCCCTCTGTGCTGCTGCTGCTGCTAAGTCGATTCAGTCATATCTGACTCTGTGTGACCCCATAGATGGCAGCCCACCAGGCTCCTCTTTCCCTGGGATTCTCCAGGCAAGAACACTGGAGTGCGTTGCCGTTTCCTTCTCCCAACCACTTTGTGAAACTGTCCTGAGTGAAATCCTGATGCTGTCACTGCAGACCTTTGGTAGCTGTTAGACTGCGAATCACAAAATCAAACTTTCACTATTTCTATAGAAATGCAACAAAATAATTCGCTCAACCTCATGCTTGTCAGAAGAGCCAGACAGCCACTGCTCCACCATGCTTCCTTCTTCCTTCAAAGTCCTGAGTGAGATTCTTTGCTCTTAGAAGCCAGATTACTCCTGGAATCCTAACTGCGAGGAAGTCAGGGAAATTTAGACTTTAGCTTCACAGCATTAGGTAAACTTGTAGTGCATGCTACAAAGGAGTTGGAATAGAGTACAGTAAGTCAATCTATAATGTCTATACAACCTAAATTATATTTTAAAGATTGCATAAAAATACACAGAATGCACACCTTTTTTTTTTTTTTTTTAATCTCAGGATAATTTTTAATCCCTGGACATTCTTAGAAATTTGAATAAAGAAGACTCTGCTATCTTCTGTCACTAAGATTAGTTACCACTGACTAGATAGACCACTACTCTGTAATAGCAATAAGTTAGATGATTTACTCTTTGAAAGGGCTGATGCTGAAGCTGAAGCTCCAGTATTTTGGCCACCAGATGCAAACAGCTGATTCATTGGAAAAGACCCTGATGCTGGGAAAAATTGAAGGCAGAAGGAGAAGAGGGTGGCAGAGGATGAGATGGTTGGATGGCATCACTGATTCAATGGACATGAACTTGGCAAACTCCAGGAGATGGGAAGGGACAGAGAAACCTGGCATGCTGTAGTCCATGGGGTTGCAGATTTGGACATGCCTTGGCAAGTGAACAATAGCAACAACAAAGACGCTTTACATGCCGTACTTCAGTGCTATCACAACCATAGGTGATAAATATTATTTTTCCCATTTGACTTTTGGAAAATTGAAGGCTAGCCAATTTAAGTAACTTGTTCTATTTACACCACATATATGGTAGGCAATATGACCAGATACCTAAGGAATGTACTTAGAGTCTTAGATTGTAAAGCTCAGAGTCTCATATTTATTGATGAGTTGAAAGGAAAAAAACCCAGAGACCAGATATTCCATTATTATTGGTGGTACTTTTTTGTTTGTTGTTTTGTTCTTTTTTTATTGTTGTTTTAAGTAGACCTCCTGACTAGGAGGAGACTTTTAAGAATTTATGAGGAGTTTGGCAAGAAGTTCTTTTGCTTGGCAATTTTCCTTTGGATGGGCACCTGGGAAAAAGTAAAAAAGATAAATACATAAATGTATTTATCTGAGGTGAGTCTGAGTTTTGGGAACTCTTTCTTATACACTAGCACTCAGTGTCTGGATAGTTGCCAGATTACAGATTCAGAGTTCTGTCTAGTTTGAATAGGAATCATCTCTGGTTCCTTTTGTTTGCATCTGAATGCAGTTATAACATTTTAGGGCCTCTTGCTATGGGCAGACGTCTTAGACATTTTTTTTCTTCCGTACTAAGTAAATCTAACTCTGTTTTCTTCAAAAATGCATAAGCACATGGAAATGGGTCAGCCCAAAGAATGAGTGTTAAGAGACTAACCCAGACTAAGTAACTGCCCAAAAAGTAAGGTTCTCTTCTCTTTTCATCAGGATAGTTCATGTGCTTAATCATCCCATGAACACAAATTTCTGAATGCAGGGTAGCTCATTCGATTAAAAAAAAAAATTCTCAGATACTGTGATTGAATTAGCTAGATTCTATTTTGTGTGTGTGTGTGTGTGAGGGTTAAATTTTATTTTTTTAAATTTTTTTTTACAGTTTATTTATTTTTATTTTTTAACTTAACAATAATGTATTGCTTTTGCCATATATCAAAATGAATCTGCCACAGGTATACATGTTGGGGAACACATGTAGCTAGATTCTAGAATTCATGCTTTAGGGGAATTCTATAGGCGTGGGGGAAGGCAATGGCACCCTACCCCAGTACTCTTGCCTGGAAAATCCCATGGATGGAGGAGCCTGGTGGGCTGCAGTCCATGGGGTCGCTAAGAGTCGGACACGACTGAGCGACTTCACTTTCACTTTTCACTTTTATGCATTGGAGGAGGAAATGGCAACCCACTCCAGTGTTCTTGCCTGGAGAATCCCAGGAACAGGGGAGCCTGGTGGGCTGCCGTCTATGGGATTGCGCAGAGTCGGACACGACTGAAGCGACTTAGCAGCAGCAGCAGCAAAGCAGTTGAGGAAATGGAATAAGCACTTTGACCTTCACTTCTGTTTTTTTGTTGACTTTGAACCAAAAAAAAAAAAAAAAAGCCCTAACGTCTTAATCTTGAATCTGTAAGCCATTATGGAATTCTTAGCTGAAAAGTGCTAGGAAATTGTATACAAAATTAATCATTACCTTATAATGAAATGGTTCTGCAGATTACTGCTTAATAATACTTGAAGTCATCAAAAAGCTCAAAGATTAATTACCATGTAACTGGCAGTGCTTAGATCAGAAAATTAAGGTTCCAGTGAAGAACAGAAAAATATCCACATAATTACAAGGTATAAAACACAGCTTAGTATTAATACCGTCATGTATATGGATATCTCAAAATAGCAGATTCCTTTTGAGATCATCAAGTAATTTTTCATTACTTTAATTTCTTTTCATATAGCACCCAATATCATGCTTGTTTACTAATTTGTGTCTTAAGGACAGTTTCTCTTTAGCAAGCAGCTGCACCACCAGTAAATAATTGGATTAATATCATTTCATAGAATATTATTGTTTTTGCTATGGATCTTGGCAATTAATAGGCACATGTTATCTACAAATATTATCTGGGGACATTTTTAATGGGCCTTAGGTAGCCAAGCATATGCCACAGAGCTACAAAATGTTTGAAACCATGTAGAGAGAGTTTTGGAGAAGGCAATGGCACCCCACTCCAGTACTCTTGCCTGGAAAATCCCATGGACGGAGGAGCCTGGTGGGCTGCAGTCCATGGGGCCACGAAGACTCGGACACAACTGAGCGACTTCACTTTCACTTTTCACTTTCATGCATTGAAGAAGGAAATGGCAACCCACTCCAGTGTTCTTGCCTGGAGAATCCCAGGGACGGGGGAGCCTGGTGGGCCGCCATCTATGGGGTCGCACAGAGTTGGACACGACTGAAGTGACTTAGCGTAGCGTAGAGAGAGTTTTGTGTTTATTGGTGTATCATTTGAATCAAGGATTTTTAAACTTATTTTAATTTCACTTTCTATCCTTTCTATGTCTTTGCAAATAGTACACCCTTGAAGAGTAGTGATTTGATAGGGTCAGTATTTCTTTTAAGAGCTTCTAGGACAGAGACCTGAAATCTGGAATTCAGCCTCCTATATCTATGTTTGGTATTCAGAGATTTCTCCCATGTGTCAGACTATACCTTTCTTACTCCACTTAACCTAATTTAACAATTTGGCTTAGAAAACTGGCCACTTAGGTTTTTAGGGGATTTTTAAGATGTGAGACATAATTTAAACATGGAATTTGGCAAGCTGTGCCAGGCTCAAGCGGGAGCCATATGCTAGCAACCACCTCCTGGCAAGTTAGTTTCAGAACACGTTTGGCATACTGTTTTTCCCATTTGAAAATATTTACGCTACAGTTACCTGGCTGATGGTAAAAAAAAGAGGTCACTTACAAAGAAGGAAGTGGAATATCAGGGAATGGGGGAAAGAGGGTTTCAAAGACTGAAGGACCTGATAGGAGACAATTATTTTTTATCAGAAGCAGCGGTCGCTGAATTAGGCTATACCAGGTGACACTTTAAGGGGTGAGATAAGTGAAATACCCACTAAAGATTAGTGTTGGGGAGCTTTTTTTTTTTAAAGCAAATTTTTCCAGCAAAGGGCCATTGAGATGTCTCTTCTTGGTACCACCTTTGTCGTCAGACATAAAAGGAGATAACTAGAACTTTTATGTGTGATGGGGATCACCCTCCAAGTGACCATCACACAGCTTCAAAAATCGCTCCTTCAGTGTTTAATAGACAGAAATTCATGAGGGCAAAGGCTGTATCTGCCATTTCACCATTGTATCCTGGTTTCTAGCAGACAGCCTGCCACTTGGCAGGGCCTCAGTAATATCTCTTGCCTCATGAAACTTCAGTGAGTAAATGCCTAGGCTCATTCACAGATCCATAGCATCCATTCCTTAAATTGCAAATTAAAGCCACATTTCAGTGTTAGAGAACCCAATGTAGTGATATAATTCTACCTGCTTTACCTTAAGTCTAACATATAAGTAGCACTTAATATGACCCTGATGCTGAGAAAGATTGAAGGCAAAAAGAGAAGGGGGTGGCAGAGGATGAGATGGTGAGATAGCATCACCGACTCAATGGACATGAATCTGAGCAAATTCCAGGAGATAGTGGAGGACAGAGAATCCTGGCATCCATGGGATTGCAAAGAGTTGGATATAGTTTAGCAACTGAACAGCAACAAAAAATGTCAACTTAGCACTTGTAAACTCATCAACAGATTCAGTTTCTTTGTCTTAGGTAGGAACTGGGACTATACATATTATGGTTCCTGGCCTTAAGTTGCTTACAGTCTAATGGGAGGGAGAGGTAAATAAGCAGATTATCTCAATATCATGCTATAAATGTAATTCCTGGAGTGATCAGATAGATATACAGGCTGGGTGATGATTAGCATGGAATTTGTAGCAAGACAGGCCTGGGTTTCAGATGTAACTCAGTCACTCAATAATTATGAAACATCACCACTGTCCTTAACCTTTCTGAGCTCTGATTTCTTCATCTGTAAAAAGGATTTAATGAAGCACTTATCACAGAGCTATTGTAAAGTTTTGATGACATAAGATGTATAAGGTACTTAGCACTACATTTAGCATTTATTTGACTTGCTATTAATTTTTGCTCCAAAATCAGGGAAAGTTTCCCTAGAGAAGTGGATATTCTTTTGTATTGTGTGTGTGTGTGTGTGTGTGTGTGTGTGTGTGTGTGTGTGTGTGTGTGTGTGTGTGTGTATATAGGAAACTCCAGCCATGTGAAGGGGCAATACTATAGCAAAGAATTCAGATTTGTTTAATATAATAAACATCATGGTGGTGGTGGTGGTTTAGTCACTAAGGTGTGTCTGATTCTTTGTGACCCCATGGACTATAGCCCATCAGGCTCCTCTGTCCATGCCATTTCCCAGGCAAGAATACTGGAGTGGGTTGCCATTTCCTCCTCCATGGGATCTTCCCAACCTAGGGATTGAACCTACAGACTGGCATCTCTTGCACTGCAGGCAGATTCTTTTACCACTAAGCCACCAAGGAAGCCCCAAAAGCATCCTGTGTAGCACTAATATGTACATGGTGTCATATTATGATAAATAAACATGTGAATATTTATCCTGTGTCATTTCAGAAACCTTTGGAGGCAACTCTGACTTCTCATGGGTGATCCATTTGAACTGTGCACAGCCATTTGTGTCTCTCTTTTGAGTTTTCATTCATATTCTAGCTCTCCAGGTTTTTATAAACAGTGTGGTGATATTGCTTCTGCTTCTTGGTAAGAGGCGCATTTATTTTGGAATTCTTGAAGGATGAGAATGAGAAGGGTATGGTGTATTGGGTCTAACGTGGGGAGATTACCCCCTCCAAGAGACACTTGGCAGTGGGTGGGAACTTTGGGGATTGTCACATCTGCGGAGGGAAGGCTACTGGTATCTAGTGAGTACAGTCAGGGACGCACAGATCTTACAACTCACAGGACATCCTTCTCAACAAAATACTTATCTGACCTCGCATGCCAACAGTTCTGCAGTTGAGGACCACACGCATAGGGAAAAGAGTTTGGTTTAGTACTTGTCCATCATCAGTGCTTTGTTGAAGACATCTCAGGAAGAGGGACAAGAAAGAAGCTTCTCCTAAGAAAATAATGTCAACTGTGGGCTAGAAGACAAAGGGAAGAGACAGAAAATTCAGCACTATAAATTTTTAATTTTGTGTATTTAAAATTAAAAAGGAATGTTAAGGGGGTTAAAAGAATTACAATACTTTCCAAAATCAATTATTTATATATTGGAGAATCTGAGAAAGGGGCAAGGAGACCACCATCTTTTAAGGGTATATTCTATAACAAGCTTTAAGTATATCTTATGTTTGCTGTCATAAAAAAAAAAAACTTCCAGTAAGTGGCATTACCTGGGATTTAGAAACTGGGCCTACAGATACATAACTGGCTAATGAGAGAATCAGAATGTAATGCAGAACAGTCTGATCCTTTTCTAAGTCATCGTGTTTCCCCTTTTGCTAGTTTCCTGCATCAAGCCAATGATGGAGGCAGACACACAACAAAAAACCCAAATGAAAAATAATAACAACCACCACCACCACGGATCTGGCCTGGAGAAAGATGCAAAATTGCAGAAAGCAAAGCCAAATGGGAAGGCTGTCCATGTGTCCTGATTGCAATTTAATGTGATTTTAAACTGGGATACATGCAATGCCAGTTCTCTAGGCTCTGGCCCAAGACACACCTCAAACAACCTGGGTTGTGCTGTTCTCTCTTGTACAGAAATAGCTACCCACTGTTCCTGGGGGAGGCAACACAGGGACATGAGGCAACGTGAAAGAGTCGGGTAGAAGTTAAGATTCTGAGTTTTTAAGCCCGCATGGAAGGATCGGGTAGGACTCAGATGAAGACATGTGTTCGTTAGAAGACTGCACACATAACTTAGAAGGGATCTTAGTATTTAAGGACAAATGCCATTTGAAAGAATTCTTTTCCAAGATCACTATCCACAGAGAAAAGAAGCATTAGCAGCCAGAAACCATGGTCTATGAGAAGGGCTCAAAGCTGACACAGTAAAAGTTTGGATTAGCCAACAAGGGAAATGTCATTGAGACAGAACCACTGGGGAGTAAGCAGAGTCCCACAGGCAGGCCGAGGGACACCCAGTGCCAAGATTCTAGAGCACGTTAGATGAAATGATTGTGAAGACTCAGATGGTCTTTTCTGGCCCCAGGAAATAATTGGTGAACGGAGCAGAGCTGTCTCACACATGGGCCAATGACAAATTATAACAATCCATTATTTTTACAAGAAAAAGGGAAAAAGAAATTTTTTTCCCTCCCTCTTTCTCAAAATGAATTTTATGTCTGTAAGGAGCACCAGGCAAATAGACCCCAGAGGCTGAAGTTTTCTATTAACTCACAGGATAGTGACTTAACTGAACAAAAGCAGCACATGAACCTCCTCTCTGAATCCTCCCAGCATCCCTCAAACCGACTTCAAGAGCCTAGTTGCTCGGCGCACCTCACCCCCTGCACAACAGAGCTGAGCATGAGAAGAGAGGTCCTCAGGCTGAGGGCCACTCAGCATCTGACCTCCTCTGCTGACCCTGCCAATGAGCTGGTTAGAACAGATTGGACTCAGATGTGGACATGCGCTCATTATAAGCAGGCTGGTCATGTGTCTCATAGAAAACAGAATCAAGAATTGCTTGGAATAACTTCTAGCTGCTATGAAGACATGAAGAACCTAATATGGTCCCTTGAGGTTGGTGTGACATGGTCATTGGTCTTCCCACTATTCTCTGAAATTCCTACCCCATTCTACACCACCCCATGCCTATGGCACCCCATTCTACGCCTCAACATGCACAGTGTTTCAAAGGAGAGAAGTATGTTCTTCTAAATGAAATGCTAATTTTGCTCTAAATGCAGAGGAGAAGCACTGAAAGACTTTCCATAACCAGCTACAGCACTGAGCCCTTTATAACTCATTTGCAATTCCCCCAAGTCCATCCACACTATCCTTGTCCTAATTAGTTCTTGACAGGCACATTGGCTGAGAAAATCAAAAGAGCCTGTAATGCTGGAGTTGGGGCTCTGCAACATCTCAGGCTCTGGGAAACACCACTAAGGTCTTCACTGACCTCAGGGCCTCCTTCCTAGAGGATTCTTCCTGCCAAGAGCTCAGGAGAGCTCAAGGCCTGGATATCCATACCTTGGCTCGACTGATTGGGGAAATCTGTTGGGGATTAAGGATTAGATGGAAGAGAAGGTGGCTTCTGGAAGCACAAAGATGCATGCCAAGATTTGGAACCAGCTCTTCTTCCAGAGAGAATACATTGTAATACCATTTGGTTTCCAGCAATGAGAAATTGTCTGACCATTGTAATACCATTGACTCTGACAATGAGAATGTAGTATGTTTTAGGTCATTGTGGGTCAAACTGGAGCCATCTTGACCACTCCAGATGGACCCACCAGATCAATCTTAAGCAAGCTCAGCCAGGGTTGGGGGGCAGCGTGGGGAGGCACACAGGGCTCTAAATGTTACCTGGGAGTGAAAAATTAGGGAGAGATTTCACTTACACAGTGGCTGAGCAAAACTGAAGCTCCCCAAGGAAGAATCAAGCTGTTAATACTGTGTAATATATATGCCCTGGTTCTGGAAATCCCAAGGGATACACTTCAGATTAGTGTCCCAGACCACAATGGTGTGCCAAGATAAGGACGCTGGAGCTGACTGTGTCCAGATTCTGATTCTAACATTTGCTAGCTCAGTGGACTTAAACAAGTCACATAACCTCTCTGAGTCTCCCCTTCCCTATTTGTAAAATGGGAGTGACACCATCTATCTCTAGAATTGTTGTGAGAATAAATTGAGTTAAATTACACTTAGAGCACTTAGGATAGTGCTGAAGCATGGAAAATAATATACAAGTGCTTGTATTGTTGCACTGATACTATTCTATATTTATTATATACAATTTACATATTTAATTATATGAATTACAATTTATAACACATTATAGTCAAAGATTATTATATATAGAGGTAGATTCCCAGCAGGCACTAGTGGTAAAGAATGTGCCTGCCAATGCAGGAGACACAGAGGATACAGGTTCAATCCCTGGGTCATGAAGATCCCCTGGGGGAGGAAATGACAACCCACTCTAGTATTCTTGCCTGGAGACTCTGATGGACAGAGGAACCTGATGGGCTATAGTACATGGGATCACAAAGACTCAAAACATGACTGAGCATGCACGCATAGATTACATTGTGTTATAATATAATAATATTTATTATAATATCATATAACACACAATTATAATACCATAATTACATCATTATTAATATAATTATAACATAATATAATAATATTCAGATCAGATAAGTCGCTCAGTCATGTCCGACTCTTTGCAACCCCATGAATTGCAGCATGCCAGGCCTCCCTGGCCATCATCAACTCCTGGAGTTCACTGAGACTCACGTCCATTGAGTCAGTGATGCCATCCAGCCATCTCATCCTCCGTCATCCCTTTCTCCTCCTGCCCCCAATCCCTTCCAGCGTCAGAGTCTTTTCTAATGAGTCAACTCTTCACATGAGATGGCCAAAGTACTGGAGTTTCAGCTTTAGCATCATTCCTTCCAAAGAAATCCCAGGGCTGATCTCCTTCACAATGGACTGGTTGGATCTCCTTGCAGTCCAAGGGACTCTCAAGAGTCTTCTCCAACACCACAGTTCAAAAGCATTAATTCTTCAGCGCTCAGCCTTCTTCACAATCCAACTCTCACATCCACACATGACCACAGGAAAAATCATAGCCTTGACAAGACGGACCTTTGTTGGCAAAGTAATGTCTCTGCTTTTGAATACGCTATCTATGTTGGTCATAACTTTTCTTCCAAGGAGTAAGCGTCTTTTAATTTCATGGCTGCAATCACCATCTGCAGTGGTTCTGGAGCCCCCAAAAATAAAGTCTGACACTGTTTCCACTGTTTCTCCATCTATTTCCCATGAAGTGATGGAACCGGATGCTATGATCTTCGTTTTCTGAATGTTGAGCTTTAAGCCAACTTTTTCACTCTCCACTTTCACTTTCATCGAGAGGCTTTTTAGTTCCTCTTCACTTTCTGCCATAAGGGTGGTGTCATCTGCATATCTGAGGTTATTGATATTTCTCCCAGCAATCTTGATTCCATCTTGTGTTTCTTCCAGTCCAGTGTTTCTCATGATGTACTCTGCATATAAGTTAAATAAGCAGGGTGACGATATACAGCCTTGATGTACTCCTTTTCCTATTTGGAACCAGTCTGTTGTTCCATGACCAGTTCTAACTGTTGCTTCCTGACCTGCATACAAATTATAATTATATAGTTTCTACAATTACATATTATAATCATACTATATATTATAATATATAACTAGTAACCAGTATACTAATGGCACCCCCCTCCAGTACTCTTGCCTGGAAAATCCCATAGATGGAGGAGCCTGGTGGGCTGCAGTCCATGGGGTCGCTAAGAGTCAGACATGACTGAGTGACTTCACTTTTACTTTTCACTTTCGTACATTGGAGAAGGAAATGGCAACCCACTCCAGTGTTCTTGCCTGGAGAATCCCAGGGTTGGGGGAGCCTGGTGGACTGCCCTCTATGGGGTTACACAGAGTCAGACACGACTGAAGTGACTTAGCAGCAGCAGCAGCAGCAGTATACTAATAATATAATAAAGGCTTCCCTGGTGGCTCAGATAGTAAAGCGTCTGCCTGCAGTGTGGGAGACCCAGGTTTGATCCCTGGGTTGGGAAGATCCCCTGGAGAAGGAAATGGCAACCCACTCCAGTATTCTTGCCTGGAAAATTCCAGGAATGAGAGGCTCCTCAAAGCCTGGTAGGCTAATATAATGTTATAATATGTTTATTACATACTGTATGTTATATAGCATATATCATATATTACATATTATTCTTTATTAGTATCTCAATAAGCATGGGGAAGGCAATGGCACCCCACCCCAGTACTTTTGCCTGGAAAATCCCATGGACGGAGGATCGTGTTAGGCTCTAGTCCATGGGGTCGCTAAGAGTCAGACATGACTGAGCTACTTCACTTTCACTTTTCACTTTCATGCATTGGAGAAGGAAATGGCAACCCACTCCAGTATTCTTGCCTGGAGAATCCCAGGGATGGTGGAGCCTGGTGGGCTGCCGTCTATGGGGTCGCACAGAGTCGGACACGACTGAAGCAACTTAGCAGCAGCAGCAGCAATAAGCGTAGAATTTCTGAGGATACATCGAGGTCCATTTTTTTCCCTAAAATTTGTAATTGCTTTCTATATTTTCTGAGAAAAATTCCATGTAGTCTGGCTCAAAGCTAGCTCGAACACATACTAGCTGTGGAACGCCAATAGTCCTTCTCTAGTCCCACCCAGTTTCTTGATCTTGAAAATAGATCTTTGTGAGAATTTAAAGAAATTAGGAAAATGAAGTCCAGTCAGAGTCCTCTGCACAGTTAACACATGGATTAAACAGTGGGCACATCAGGCTTGCAGATGGGCAGCAAGTTCTGGGAATGAGGGCCCTTTGCAGCGTCTGCCTGCAATGTGGGAGACCTGGGTTCAATTCCTGGGTTGGGAAGATCCCCAGGAGAAGGAAATGGCAATCCACTCCAGCACTCTTGCCTGGAAAATCCCATGGATGGAGGAGCCTGATAGGGTACCGTCCATGGTGTCACAAAGAGTCGGACAGGACTGAGCGACTTCATTTCACTTCTGCCTGGTTGTCTCTGACAGTGCGTGCTTTTATCTCAGTATGCCCTACACATATCACCATTTTACTTCATAACAGAAAAACCTGTTGGAGTGCACTGAGAAAGATGTAGCATTTGAAGAGCTGAGTGCTAGGCTAGTATAGAGGGTGCACCCCCGGTGTTAACACCTGTGCTTGTGCTGATGGCAATGGTGACTGTAAAGGAGGAAAAGTAATTATGTTTGCTGTTGTGGTTTTGTGTTTCTCTGAAGAATGGATTGGAGCATCCCATTATTTTATACGTCAAGCCTAGAGGCCACAGCCTGCCAGTTCTGTCTGTATACCTTGTGTGCATGCATGCCAAATCACTTCAGTTGTGTCTGACTCTTTGTCACCCTATGGACTGTAACCCGCCAGGTTCCTCTGTCCATGGGACTCTCCAGGCAAGAATACTGGAGTGGGTTGTCATGTCCTTCTCCAGGGGATCTTCCTGACCCAGGGATCAAACCTGCATCTCTTAACATCTCCTGCATTGGCAGGCAGGTTCTTTATAGCACCACCTGGGAAGCTCCTATATACCTTAGAAATCCTGAATATTGTGAATGTGTGTTGACATTGGAAGATGGATGATAGGGTGACCAACTGTCTCAGTTTGGCTGGAATGAGAGAGTATTCAGGATATGGAACTTTCATGCTTATAAGTGAATCCTCAGTTTGAATATGTGAGTTGGGTTTTCTGAATCACTTTTTCTTATTGACACCTGGGTGAAAAAAAAGCCTGACTAGAGGACTTTGGATATCAAATGAGAAATGGTACATAAAGCATGTGCCACAGAGTAGAAGTAAGACAAATATTGCACCTGTTCTGTTCCAAGCCTTCCACCCTCCAATAAGAAGCCCATGGAATTCTGCCATTTGCAGAGATGCAGATGGATCTAGAGACAGTTAAACAGAGCACAGTAAGTCTGGAAGAAATAAGCAAACATCGGATATTAAGGCATATGTGTAGAACCTAGGAAAATGGTGCTGATGACCCTATTTGCAAAGCAGAAATAGAGACACAGACATAGAGAACAAACACATGGACACCAAGGCAGGGAAGAGGGGCATGGGGTAAACTGAGAGGTTGGGATTGACAGATGTACACTACCATGTGTGAAATGGATGACTAAGGAGAACCTACTGTTTAGCACAGGGAGCTCTACTCATGCTCTGTGGTGACCTAAATGAGAACGAAATCCAGAAAAGATATAGAGGATTTACTTTGCTGTACAGCAGAAACTAGTTCAACATAGTAAAACAACTATTACTCCAATATTTTTTTAAAGGGAGAGAGAACCATCAGAGTGTGGATATAGGCCCCACAACTGGCAGCTGTCTAAAGCTGGGCCAGCTGTGGAAACTTTCAGAGCCTCAATGTTATCATATATATAATAATTATTATTATTGTTATATAAGAACCTTGGCCTGGATAGATTAGAGGGAGATTAAATGGGGAAAAAAGACAATTACTGCAAGGGAACATTATTACGTGGTATTTCCCTTCTTATTTCCTTCTTTTTCTTTCTTTCAGTAGGCTTTCAATCCATAACTCGTATACAGAACAACCATCTTGAGAAATAAGACTCCCAGACACTGGTTGACCCATGGAATGATCTGTATTTCTCAGTTGATAGAATTCCAGAAGTGATGCTTCTCTGTGCCACCCATGTCCTTCCCAGGGAGAAGATGGTGTTCTCTGTGAAGTGCCTGCATGAGGTGTTTAAAAGCACAGAGTAGCTTTTAGAAACACTCATGAGCTGGCCAAGACTCTAACAGTAAGGCATCGATTCAGAGTGGCAGACAAGTTCTTGTCCCTAAATCCCATTGATCTTCTTTCATCCTTAGTAATGCCCCATAGGAACTGAAAGAGGAATAAAATATGATTTAAATCTATTCCACATCTGCTACGATGAAAAACTGATTGTTTATACACAATTTGTGATTTCCTTTCTTTCTTCTTTTTTCCTTCCCTCTTTCTTTCCAACTTTTCCAATGTTTCTTTTTTATAAGCTAATAATTGGCCATTGCATACTTTTATTTTCTACATTTTATTTATTTATTTATTTATGGCCGCCCTGGGTCCTTTTTGCTCCACATGGGCTTTTTCTAGTTGTGGCGAGCAGGGGCCCCTCTCTCGTGGGGTGTGTGGGCGTCTCACTGCCACGGTTCCTTTCGTAGTAGAACATGGGCTCTAGGGTGAGGGGGTTTCAGTAGCTCTGGCTCATGGGCTCAGTAGCTGTGTCTCTGAGCCTGTGGAATTTTCCCAGACCAGGGATCGGCCCCATGACCCCTGCGTTGCCAGGCAGATTCTTTACCACTGAATCAGCAGAGAAGCCCTCCACTGTTTCTTTAGTTACTTCTGTTCTCATCTGAATCATAGTTTCTTTACCTCTCTTATCTTGGCCTTAATTTTAATTGTCTCTATAATTTCTTTATTGTCAGTGATCATGGATGAACCTTCTCTTTTAATTTAGACAATGCATTCAATTATATGCACAGTGAATATTCATCGATCACATTCAACTGGGCCAAACACTATATGAGATGCCAATAAGGCAAACAGAGTTGTAATGTTAAGGTTTCTTTAATAAGTCACTCTTTTCTACTCAAAAAATTATACATGAATACATAGAGAAGAAGAAGCTTATTACATTCATCGTCTCATTTTATTCTCATCATGTAAGGATTAGGGGAAATAATTAACTTGCCTAAGGTCACTAGCTAGAAAGTAATAGATTCATGATTCAATCCAAGATCTGTTTCACTGAAGAACAATGGCTCATTCTAATTTGGGTGTGTGTGAAATAATTCATGTTGGTCTTCTCATTTTTCTCCTTTTAGAACTGGTGACTTGAAAGTTTTTACTACTAAGGTCTTTCCCAGACAAAATATGAGACAGAGAGGGTTTTACTTCAGTGATTTCCTTGTACCTCATCAGTTTCTGTCTTTATCATATCCAAGGATAACACCTTTAAATCCACCCTCTCCCCAACATACACATTCTTGCTACACCATCACCAAGATTTTTTTTTTTTTGTCCTATCCAAGTGCGTTTGGTGTTTGTCCCATTCGTTTGTATTCTTACTCAGAAACCAGCTAATCTGATACACTAACGCTGTGTGAGAACTTGTGAGTAGGTCTAGCATCAACGCTGCTCCATTTGGTTGGACCATTATGGGGACATTTCTCTAACCCGTGAGATTAGTAACGGAGAAAACATGTGGACTTGGGGAACTTCCAGTCATGCCAGATCATTTTCTAAAAGCATTTAGGTCTCCTTTACTTAAATTAAAAGTAGTTAGGCTCAGTAATTTACAACAGTTTGATAGACCACACATTCTCACTGCAATATTAAAATTCAGACCACCCAGGCTGGAAAATTTCTAAGAGGACAAAGAATGATGAATCTAGCTTTGTGTTTCCTTGGTATGAGTCTTGTGTATTGTTTAATTGGTCAAGTCTCCGTTGGATTAGTAGATTGTTAACAAGATAAATAAATGATCACCTCTAACAAAAATACTTGGCATGGAAATATTGGGTTCCAGTATTTCTTTTTTCTTTTTAAAGCCTATGAAAATATCACATTAATTCAGCTCTGGGTTTGCTCCATCTTAAAGTGAGAGATTTGGCAGTCCTGCTGATCATGTCTCCAATGAGTTCAAACCCGGGAAGCTATTATAAAAACACACTAGTTCTCCTTTCTTTAAGACTAAGTAGATTTTCAGTTCTACAATGAGAGAGAAAAAGAGAGAAACACACACATTATCTGTAATACAATCTCCTTGACTGTTTGGCTCATAGTTAGTCCTTCTGAGTGAGTAGGGGTTTTCTTGTCTGCCGTTTAGCTACAATACAACCAAAGGTTTTCTCACCAGTGTCCAGCACACACTGCCTAGAGGGGATGCCCGTTTTACCTTCTAGACTCAAAGACATCACAGTGTCCATTGTTCTCCCTGTCGTGTAGTTCTCGTCTTCGGTCTTTCTTTAAACCCTATTAATCACCACCTCTGAAAGGCCCCATTACCAAGAATATTTAACGTATGACAGGATAATACACTAGGAGATATACTGTGGGGAATATTATAGTCTTGGCAGGACTAAATGACTTAAAGTCATCTCACTCTCTAGTGTTGCTTTGATTAATTAGCCCCATTTCTCAGAATCCTTAAGAATCCAAGCTTCTCTGTACTGTGAGGAGCCAGCTCAGAGAAGGTTTCTTTTTTTCCCCCTCTCATTGGGTTTCTTTCTTTGTGGAGAAATGTCTTTACTCTTAAATTCCAGCTTGTCTCTAAAATGTTCATTTGATCAGCAGATATGATTATATTTCCAATATGTGCTAAGCATTTCATGTAGGGATGGTAGTGACCAAGTTGAGCGATACCTGAATCTCACTGCAAGAGGCTGTCAGTTTCAAAGGGGAAATCAATGGGAATGGGGCTTCTAGGACATACAGTGGAGAAAGTGCTTAACTTCGTCTACAGTACCAGAAAAGGCAACATATGAACCAAGTCCTGAGGAGCTGGCTGTTGTCTGCCAAGCAGATGGACCAAGGAGGGTTATTACAAGCCAAAGGGGAAGATAATGGATAACTCTTGAAGTATTAATCAAAGCTGAAGTTATCCAATCTGTCTAGAGAAGGTTCAGGTGGAGTGATAGAAAACGGTGAGCATCAAAAGTAACCAGGAAGGGACTTCCCTGGTGGTCCAGTGGTTAAGACTCTGCACTCCCAATTCAGGGGGCCTGGGTCCAATCCCTAGTCAGGGATTTAGAGCCCACATGCCACACTTAAGGATTTGCAAGCTGCAACTAAGACCTGGCAGAGCCAAATGAATGAATGTATAAATATTTTTTTCAAAAAGTAGCTAGGAAAAGAAATGCCATATGAATTCTGTCCAGGAACATGGTCCTTGTTCTACAGATAATGAGGGACGATTGAAGATGTTTTAGCAGATGTGAGTTTTTAAGTTACTCCAGTAGAATAAAAGTATGGATGCAGAGGAGGCTGTCCCCATCTTTTATGGGGAGAACAGTCAGGAGGCTATTGGAAAGTTTAGATATGTAACAACTGAAGGAACAGTTGGGGCTAAAATGTGAGTGTGAGTCTTTCTCCAGACTTCTCTTTCATGGCCCTGTAACATTTTCTTTGTTACATTTTGTTTCTTTGCTATTTCTCTGTATAAAAATCTCTCCAAATTCTTTTCTTGTTGTATTTAAATATAGTTGAATATGTATACGCATGGCCCTTCTGTCAGCCAGCGATCACGGAATAATCTTAGACTCCGATGATTTTAATGGGGTGAGTTCCAAATTACATGATGTTGGAAATACCTATTGGGAACACAATAGCAAAAAGAAAGTTAGAGGCAAGTGTAACATGTGACAACAATTTTAAGTGAGTCTTTTAAACTAACACTGTAATACCTATCATTGAGTTTGGAAAGAGTTACAGAAAACATACAGTTTAAGTTTCTGACTTGGAATCAATTCCATCTCTGGCATGTGTACTAATTCATATTAATTGGCTATACCCATGTTCAAGATACTTATCTATTCCAAGGCTTATTATTTTTCAACTCTGAAAGCATGGGAAAATAGCTCTCTTGCTTGCTTCTCAGATCAATCAACATATGGAAAAACACTTTGTTAACTTTAATGTACTTTCAGAGTAAATGGCTTTTGATTATTATGTCTAAGGGCAAATAGCTAATTAGTGACAGAGCCAGGATGAATACTCAGGTCTCCTGATTTCTAGCCTAACCATATGACAATTTGTTTACTTTTACATTGAATTATTTTTCTCTGCACACCTCACTCAGTTTCAAAAAGAATGTAGCCCAGATGCTTTCTTTTCCCATAGCAGACTAATTTCGTCATAAATAAAACACTCACTCACACACCCACACACACACACACACACACACACGCATGTGCACACACAGAAACCATTGCTGTCTCTTCCTAACTCTAACCACTCTCTTTAGTACTTAGAACAATCCATTCCATCAGTGCACTGAAACTTATGGTATAGGAAGCTACAAAGAGAAAAGCGGATTGTTAAGCTGCTTCTTTAAAATGATGAATAGAATCCTCAACTGTGTCTTGGTGTTGGAATCATCCTTGGAATTCTGAAATAATTTGTGGTGTTCAAGACACTGAGGACCTCTGAAGTCAGGGTGTCCTGAATTTCCCCTGAGTAACTGAACCCAAACCCATGGATCTAGCTAAACAGCCAGAGGTGATTCTCATGTGCGCTTCAGTCAGTGGGTTCCCACAGTCTCAGATTTATAAGTCTATTCATCATAGCTGACCTTCACAAGTAAGTACATGCCCTAACTCGCCTTCTGCCTCTCAGCTACTCCTCTCTGTATTGTTGGAAATACTCACTATGCAAACTAGTTTGGGTTCACATGAGTCCAGGCGCTCTGCTGGGTGCACTTATGAATGAATGTAATTGCTGCCCACAAGGCATTCCTGGCGTGTGCATGCCTGGCCCCTAAAGAAGTGAGCCTAATAAGAGTGTGATCTTTACAGTGACATATGTATCTGAAAGCCCAATAGTATATATATATTTTTAAATTTTTAATTGGAGGATACTTACTCTACAATACTCTGAAGGTTTTTGCCGTACGTCAACATGATTCGGCCATAGGTATATGTATATCCCCTCCCTCTTGAACCCCTCTCCCACCTCTCTCCCCATCCCACCCTCTAGGTTGTCACAGGGCACTGGCTTTGGGTTCCCTGCATCATACATCAAGCTTCCATTCTACAGGTGGTAATGTATAGGTTTCAATGCTGTTCTCTCAAATCATCCCACCCTCTCCTCCCACTGTGTCTAAAAGTCTGCTCTTTATGTTCGTGTCTCCTTTGCTGCCCTGCAGGAAGGATCATCAGTACTATCTTTCTAGATTCCATATATATATGTTAATATATGACATTTGTCTTTCGCTTTCTGACTTCACTCTGTATAATAGGCCCTAAGTTCATCCACCTCATTAGAACTGATTCGAGTGCATTCCTTTTATAGTCGAATAATATTCCATTGTGTATATGTACCAAAACTTCCTTATCCATTCATCTGTCAATGGACATCTAGGTTGCAAAGCCCAGAAGTATTAAAAAGCAGGGAGTACTTTATTGGACAGGGAGATCAGAAAGAAACAGCTTCAGAGGGGAGGAAAATTTGGGGCAGGGTTTGAAGGCTAAGAGAACTTTCCAATAAATTGAACTATTGGAAACAGAGAGCAGGGACCTGGTAGGAGAGTAGAGAAGGAAGGAAGATATTATTGAAAGAAGGTAGAGGGGCATGGTTGTGCAAAGTCACTTGAGTTTTATCTGACTCTTTGTGATCCTATGGACTGTAGCCTGCCAGGCTCCTCTGTCCATGGGATTCTCCAGGCAAGAGTACTGGAGTGGACAGCCATTTCCTTCTCCAGGGGATCTTCCTGGTCCAGAGGTGGAACTCGCATCTCTTAAGTTTCCTGCATTGGCAGGCGGATGCTTTACCACTAGTGCCACCTGGGAAGCCCTTGTTTAGGGAGTCATAAACTGTCTTGAGGACATGGTATCTTCAGAAAGATAGGATTGATGGTGAGTCAAGTCCAAGGAGGTGGGCAGCCTCAATGGATTAGGCTGGAAAGGTCTTTAGGGAGTCGTCAAAAGGGCCTTAGAAATAGATTACTAATGAGAACCTATTGTGCAGAGAACTCTACTCAATGCTCTGCTGCTGCTGCTAAGTCACTTCAGTCATGTCCTACTCTGTGTGACCCCCATAGATTGCAGCCCATCAGGCTCCCCCGTCCCTGGGATTCTCCAGGCAAGAATACTGGAGTGGGTTGCTATTTCCTTCTCCAATGCATGAAAGTGAAAAGTGAAAGTGAAGTCTCTCAGTCATGTCGGACTCTTAGCAACCTCGTGGACTGTAGCCTACCAGTCTCCTCCGTCCATGGGATTTTCCAGGCAAGAGTACTGGAGTGGGTTGCCATTGCCTTCTCTGACTCAATGCTCTATGGTGACCTAAATGGGAAGGAAATTCAAAAAAGAGCAACACATAGCTGATTCATTTTTCTGTAGAGTAGAAGTGAACACACTAGTGTAAAACAACCATACTTCAATACAAATTAATAAAGAGAGGGGTTTAGATGCTTTGCTATGAAGCTCTATTCTGCTGTTCTCAAAACCCAGCATGGCTCTCTATTTTAATTTTTCTAATGATGTAAATTCAACAACCAAGTTATCCTTAATAATATTTCTGAACCTGAAAAGATGTTCTGATGAAATCGGTTCTATCTTTTTATCTCCTTTCAGTAAAGGAGTGACACATATTTTTTGGAACCTCTGTCCACTTCTCTGCTGTCTTCCAAGGCAGGTCAACACGAAAGCACCTTTTTCTAATGACCCCTCTGGCCTCCATCCCTTCCACACCAACACACAAGGCCCCCAGAATCCTCACCCAGCTCTCATTTCTTGTGGTTGGCAGCCTCTTTGTTTTTAAGGAGACCTGTTGAGATTGAAACAAGTTATACACAAGTTATTGGACAAGGGGAGACATTGCAGAGAAAGAGAGGGGGCTGGGAATAAATAAGATGAGATTTCAGGGTTAGTCAAACCCCAGAAAACTCAGGACTGATCTCCAGTTCTAGAGAAAACTAATGATCTGCGTTGAGATGATCAACCCAGTCCAACGCTCTGAGCCAGGCACCTACCGGAAGATAAGGGCAGAAACAATCTCCTTTTTTGCCTGTGATTGGCCCTAGGCCCGAACTGAAAGGGAGTGAATAGCAGGTGCAGGATTGTGGAACTAGATCTAGATCTAGGTCTAGATCTCTGTCTGACCTACCAGTGACTCCAGCCTGCCTTGGCTTAAGGCTTGGGAAGACTGAGGCTGTAAATTTATGGGAAGGGATGGGGTAGATAGACAGGGACTGAACCTACACAGGAAGATAAAAGTGAACTCGGACTGTTAATATACTACAGATATACACAAGTCCTCACCCAAGAAGGATCCAGGTCCCAGAACTATGTTCTCTGGACTTCAGAGGAGACACTTCATATTCCAGGAGGTGAAAGAAAAGTGGAAAAGGATAAAATATTACTTAGAGTAGGGGTTGGAACTGTGGTGTCTGGATAATCTGATTCAAATCTGATTTGTTATCACTGTTAATATCTGTATCCCTGTTCAGTTCAGGTCAGTTCAGTGGTTCAGTCATGTCTGACTCTTTGCGACTCCATGGACTGCAGCATACCAGGCCTCCCTGTCTATCACCAACTCCTGGAGCTGCTCAAACTCATGTCCATCGAGTTGGTGATGCCATCCAACTATGTAGTCTTCTGTCATCTCCTTCTCCTGCCTTCAATCTTTCCCAGCAACAGGGTCTTCTCCAATGAGTCAGTTCTTAGCATCAGGTGGCCAAAATACTGAAATTTCAACTTCAGCATCAGTCCTTCCAATGAATATTCAGGACTCATTTCCTTTAGGAAATTAACCCTGTATATGTATGTATATATGTATACATATACATATATATATAAAGATCAGAAAAATCAGATCAGATCAGTCGCTCAGTCGTGTCCGACTCTTTGCGACCCCATGAACCGCAGCACGCCAGGACTCCCTGTCCATCACCAACTCCCGGAGGTCACTCAGACTCACACCCATCAAATCAGTGATGCCATCCAGCCATCTCATCCTCTGTCGTCCCCTTCTCCTCCTGCCCTCAATCCCTCCCAGCATCAGAGTCTTCTCCAATGAGTCAACTCTTCTCATGAGGTGGCCAAAATACTGGAGTTTCAGCTTTAGCATCATTCCTTCCAAAGAAATTCCAGGATTGATCTCCTTCAGAATGGACCGGTTGGATCTTCTTGCAGTCCAAGGGACTCTCAAGAGTCTTCTCCAACACCACAGTTCAAAAGCATCAATTCTTTGGCGCTCAGCCTTCTTCACAGTCCAGCTCTCACATCCATACATGACTACAGGAAAGACCATAGCCTTGACTAGGCGAACCTTTGTTGGCAAAGTGATGTCTCTGCTTTTGAATATGCTATCTAGGTTGGTCATAACTTTCCTTCCAAGGAGTAAGCGTCTTTTAATTTCATGGCTACAGTCACCATCTGCAGTGATTTTGGAGCCCAGAAAAATAAAGTCTGACACTGTTTCCACTGTTTCCCCATCTATTTCCCATGCAGTGATGGGACCAGATGCCATGATCTTCGTCTTCTGAATGTTGAGCTTCAAGCCAACCTTTTCACTCTCGACTTTCACTTTCATCAAGAGGCTTTTTAGCCCCTCTTCACTTTCTGCCATAAGGGTGGTGTCATCTGCATATCTGAGGTTATTGATATTTCTCCCAGCAATCTTGATTCCAACTTGTGTTTCTTCCAGTCCAGCATTTCTCATGATGTACTCTGCATACAAGTTAAATAAACATGGTGACAATATACAGCCTTGACGTACTCCTTTTCCTATTGGGAACCAGTCTGTTGTTCCATGACCAGTTCTAACTGTTGCTTCCTGACCTGCATACAGATTTCTCAAGAGGCAGATCAGGTGGTCTGGTATTCCCATCTCTTTCAGAATTTTCCACAGTTTATTGTGATCTACACAGTCAAAGGCTTTGGCATAGTCAATAAAGCAGAAATAGATGTTTTTCTGGAACTCTCTTGCTTTTTCCATGATCCAGTGGATGTTGGCAATTTGATCTCTGGTTCCTCTGCCTTTTCTAAAACCAGCTTGAACATCAGGAAGTTCACGGTTCACATATTGCTGAAGCCTGGCTTGGAGAATTTTGAGCATTACTTTACTAGCGTGTGAGATGAGTGCAATTGTGCGGTAGTTTGAGCAATCTTTGGCATTGCCTTTCTTTGGGATTGGGATGAAAACTGAGCTTTTCCAATCTATATATATGCCTTGGAATATGGAATGAAGCAGCACAAAGACTAATAGAGTTTTGCCAAGAAAATGCACTGGTAATAACAAACACCCTTTTCCAAAAACACAAGAGAAGACTCAATACATGGACATCACCAGATGGTCAACATTAAAATCAGATTGATTATATTCTTTGCAGCAAAAGATGAAGAAGCTCTATACAATCAGCCAAAACAAGACCAGAAGCTGACTGTGGCTCAGACCATGAACTCCTTATTGACAAATTCAGACTGAAATTGAAGAAACTAGGGAAAACCACTAGATCATTCAGGTATGACCTAAATCAAATCCCTTATGATTATACAGTGGAAGTGAGAAATAGATTTACGGGCCTAGATCTGATAGATAAGAGTGCCTGATGAGCTATGGAATGAGGTTCCTGACATTGTACAGGAGACAGGAATCAAGACCATCCCCATGGAAAAGAAATGCAAAAAAGCAAAATGACTGTCTGTGGAAGACTTACAAATAGCTGTGAAAAGAAGAGAAGCGAAAAGCAAAGGAGAAAAGGAAAGATATAAACATCTGATATAAACATTGATCCTTCTTCAGGGATCAATGCAAAGAAATAGAGGAAAAAAACAGAATGGGAAAGACTAGGGATCTTTTCAAGAAAATCAGAGATACCAAAGGAACATTTCATGCAAAGATGGGCTCGATAAAGGACAGAAATGGTATGGACCTAACAGAAGCAGAAGATATTAAGAAGAGATGGCAAGAATACACAGAAGAACTGTACAAAAAAGAGCTTCACAAACCAGATAATCACAATGGTGTGATCACTGACCTAGAGCCAGACATCCTGGAATGTGAAGTCAAGTGGGCCTTAGAAAGCATCGCTATGAACAAAGCTAGTGGAGGTGATGGAATTCCAGTGGAGCTATTCCAAATCCTGAAAGATGATGCTGTGAAAGTGTTGCACTCAATATGCCAGCAAATTTGGAAAACTCAGCAGTGGCCACAGGACTAGAAAAGGTCTGTGTTCATTCCAATCCCAAAGAAAGGCAATGCCAAAGAATGCTCAAACTACCACACAATTGCACTCATCTCACACGCTAGTAAAGTAATGCTCAAAATTCTCCAAGCCAGGCTTCAGCAATATGTGAACCGTGAACTTCGTGATGTTCAAGCTGGTTTTAGAAAAGGCAGAGGAACCAGAGATGAAATTGCCAACATCCGCTGGATCATGGAAAAAGCAAGAGAGTTCCAGAAAAACATCTATTTCTGCTTTATTGACTATGCCAAAGCCTTTGACTGTGTGGATCACAATAAAATGTGGAAAACTCTGAAAGAGATGGGAACACCAGACCACCTGATTTGCCTCTTGATAAATTTGTATTCAGGTCAAGAAGCAACAGTTAGAACTGGATCTGGAACAACAGACTGGTTCCAAATAGGAAAAGGAGTATGTCAAGGCTGTGTATTGTCACCCTGATTATTTAACTTATAAGCAGAGTACATCATGAGAAATGCTGGACTGGAAGATACACAAGCTGGAATCAAGATTGCCAGGAGAAATATCAATAACCTCAGATATGTAGATGACACCACCCTTATGGCAGAAAGTAAAGAGGAACTAAAAAGCCTCTTGATGAAAGTGAAAGTGGAGAGTGAAAAAGTTGGCTTAAAGCTCAACATTCAGAAAACAAAGATCATGGCATCCGGTCCCATCACTTCATGGGAAATAGATGGAGAAACAGTGGAAACAGTGTCAGACTTTATTTTTCTGGGCTCCAAAATCACTACAGATGGTGACTGCAGCCATGAAATGAAAAGACACTTACTTCTTGGAAGGAAGGTTATGACCAACCTAGATAGCATATTGAAAAGCAGAGACATTGTGTCCTACTTTGCCAACAAAGGTTTGCCTAGTCAAGGCTATGGTCTTTCCTGTGGTCATGTATGGATGTGAGAGCTGGACTGTGAAGAAGGCTGAGCGCCGAAGAATTGATGCTTTTGAACTGTGGTGTTGGAGAAGACTCTTGAGAGTCCCTTGGACTGCAAGGAGATCCAACCGGTCCATTCTGAAGGAGATCAGCCCTGGGATTTCTTTGGAAGGAATGATGCTAAAGCTGAAAGTCCAGTACTTTGGCCACCTCATGCGAAGAGTTGACTCATTGGAGAAGACTCTGATGCTGGGAGGGATTGGGGGCAGGAGGAGAAGGGGACGACAGAGGATGAGATGGCTGGATGGCATCACTGACTCAATGGATGTGAGTCTGAGTGACCTCCGGGAGTTGGTGATGGACAGTGAGGCCTGGTGTGCTGCAGTTCATGGGGTCGCAAAGAGTCGGACATGACTGAGCGACTGATCTGATCTGATCTGATCTGAAGCCCCCTCAAGGCAAAAGCTCTGTATATCTTAATTATCCTGATATCCCAGCAACCATCACAGACACACTTGATCAAGTTTCATTGACTTATTTTATTTTGATTTATTTTTTAATTGAAATATAGTTGATTTACAATATTATTTTAGTTTCAAATGTGCAGGAAAATGATTCAGTTATACATACATATATACCTATTCTTTTTTAGATTCTTTGCCATTATAGGTTATTACAAGATAATGAATATAGTCCCCTGTGCTATATAGTAGGTTCTTAGTAGTAATATGGAGAAGGCAATGGCACCCCACTGTAGTACTCTTGCCTGGAAAATCCCGTGTGTGGAGGAGCCTGGTGGGCTGCAGTCCATGGGGTCGCTAAGAGTCAGACACGATTGAGCAACTTCACTTTCACTTTTCACTTTCATGCATTGGAGAAGCAAATGGCAACCCACTCCAGTGTTCTTGCTTGGAGAATCCCAGGGACAGGGAAGCCTGGTGGGCTGCCATCTATGTGGTCACACAGAGTCGGACACGACGGAAGTGACTTAGCAATAGTAGTAATACTTTGCAAACAAATGTTGTTTGACTTCTCTCTTTCAGCTTCTTGTGTTCCTACATTAAGTTACATAGACTAGTCAGGAAATAAGGTGGTGTCTTATGTGCCAGTTGATCACCAGTGTATCTCCTGGGAATTATTTTGTGACAATATAACATAATATATTGTGTACAGGTAGATAACTGACATTTATTTGTGAGGTCATTGATTGATAAACTGCCTTATACTTAATATCTACACAGTAATGATCTAACTAGTTTGCACTTAGCAGAGACTCAAGAAATTTTTATGGATTGAATGGTTTAGGAGATTTTTTAACCTTTTTTCCCCTTTTTTATTTTATTTTTTAAATTGGGCATATATGAGTAGATGAGTTTGCAAGTGTTAGGTGAGCTGGGCTAGGTCAGTGGAAGAAATTAATAGGGCCCACTCACAGTTTCTAGTATGGTATTGATATTCCTTTATTTTTTTTTTTTTAAAAAAAAAAACAAACAAACATTGTAAAGTATTATTTCTGACTTGTAAGGACTTGGGGAAAATTTCCATTATAAGAGAGACTAAAGAGACTAATCATTCCTGGCAAGGTGTGCCATTTATACAGTCAGAAAAAAAACTTAAGAAATGAATCAAGATCACCACTGATGAAAACTGCTAGTTATCAAGAAGCAGAGAGGTGCCTAATTGCACTTTTAGGAAGAATAGTTGTAGCAAAGAGAGAAAGCAGTCCCCCAGGTGATGTGTTACAAATCAGGCTTTGGTGGGTCCAACTTGTGGACAGAAGAGGGGATAATAAATCTCAAAGTTCTGGGGAGGGTTTGAGAGGGAAGCAAAGAGGATGGAGTAGACAGAGATGATTCCAGAGACAGGATGTTAAAAGAACAGCTAAGTAGATCAAACCAGTCAATCATAAAGGAAATCTGAATATTCATTGGAAGGACTAACGCTGAAGCTCCAATTCTTTGGCCACCTAATGCAGAGAACTGACTCCTTGCATAAGACCCTGATTCTGGGAAAGATTGAAGGCCAGAGGAGAAGGAATGGAAGAGGATGAGATGGTTGGATGGGATCACCAGCTCAATGAACGCAAGTCTGAGCAATCTCTGGGAGTTGGTGATAGATAGGGAAGCCTGGCGTGTTGCAGCCCATGGGACTACAAAGAGTCAGACACCAGTGAACAACTGAACTGAGCTAACTGATATGTGGAGTCTAGCAAAATGGTACAGATGAACCTATTTTCCAAGCAGAAATAGACATATATGTAGAGATCAAATGTACAGACACCAAGTGGGGCGGAGTGGAATGAACTGGGAGACTGGCATTGACATATCTATATATTATGTGTGTGTGTATGCTCATTTAGTCATATCTGACTCTTTGCTACTCCATGGACTGTTGTAACCTACCAGGCTCCTCTGTCCATGTGATTTTTCTGGCAAGAATACTGGAGTGGGTTGCCATTTCCTCCTCCAAGGAATCTTCTCCACTCAAAACTGAACCCATGTCTCCTGCATTGCAGGCAGTTTCTTTACCAGCTGAGCCACCAGGGAAGCCCAGAAGAGCTGTGTCCTGCATTTTGGCCAGTAAAATAAATAACTAATGAGAACCTACTCTATAGCATGGTGGGGGTGGGGAGGAGCAAAAAGACAGAACTGAATTAGGGATTTTTTTCAGCATCTTCCAATGTGTCAAAATCCTCAGGGCACTCTGAGATGTAGCTTTCAAGACAATGAACTCTGTAAGGCATAAACACTGTCATATTTGTATCTGTATTGGCTGCAGAGCCCAGTACAAGGCCTGGCGCACAGTAAGCACTCTATGATGTTGAATAAAGAATTAAAGAGACAAAGAAAACAATATCTAGAGCATTGAGGAGTTCAGTCAAGGATGCTTTGGTGAAGGGAATGAAGGAGAAGCAAGGAGGAAGCATGCCATTTAGGTTTTAGATCCATGGAGTCTGAGATGGCTCCTGGAGCACCATACCAGTATTTCAGATGCTGGAGAGTAGTTTCCATTTTTAGCCAGAAATATGGGATGGGCACACAAGAAGAAGGAACGGTGGGAAGATGAATAGTAGGTGTTAGTCAAAGCCACAGAAAAATCTTCCAGATAAATTAAATAAAGGATGCATTATGAAAGTCTGAGAATTGGGGGAAGCCCATATACAGGACAGAGAGGAAAAGTTCTCTGTGTAGAAGCAAATAAGATTGAGTGATCTTATTCACAGAGGCAAGAGGACCAATTCTTCTATCATAACACAAAAGTCAAGATAAAGTCCAGAGGGAGGGGTGGCCAGTTGGGATACACAACAGAACTGTCAAGAGGCTTGGAATCCAACAAGAGATACGTTGGCACCCAGCTAGTTGCTTTCAATGCCAAGGTCACTTAATGGTGTTGTGACTTTCAGAAAGGCGGCTCAGTTGACATGTGACAATGGATGCCAAAGAAATATCAGGAGAATCAGTTAAAAAGAAATGGGAACACAGTTAAAAACATTCCTTAAGAAGTTTCACTATGAAGGGAAGGAGAAAAGCAAAAGTAATGACTAGGGCCACTTAAAAATCATTTCAGGATTAGAAAAAGCAGCATATTTGAAGCCAATTCAGTTGAGGGGAAAATTTGGAGATACTGAAATGGAGACGTGTCAAAGAAAAAGTAAAAACCTGCCATTTTTTTACTCTTGAATCACAAGAGCCATTCGATTGACTCCAGGAAGAGGAAAACTGGCCCTTTTCTAGAGATCAATGATCAGAAAGGATAAAAGTTATATTATTTTACCTTTGAAAATACTGAATATTTTTCCAGGTGTGTATACATCTATACGATGAGAGTTGAAATATTTGACCTAACCCTACAAATTTCCAGGTACACGCACACATACAGTTTTTCATTTAAATATTTTTCCTTAGGTTGTTAGACCTTCCTAGGGATTTTGTAAAATAAAAAAACAAAAGAAACAAAGCATTATTATTTTCATCCTACATTGTAGAAGCAAAGTCTTGAATCAGGTACATAAATTAATCAAGATCAGGTACCTGCAAAGTGGCAGTGTGTGTGTATGTGTGTAAGTTGCTCAGTCGTGTCTGACTCTTTGCGACCCCATGGACTGTAGCCTACCAGGCTCCTCTGTCCGTGGGATTTTCCAGGCAATAGTACTGGAGTGGATTGCCATTTCCTTCTCCAAGGGATCTTCCCAACCCAGGGATCGAACCCAGGTCTCCCGCATTGTAGACAGACGCTTTACCGTCTGAGCCACCAGGGAAGTCGCAAAGTAAATGGGTAGATCAGAAATCTCAGATCTCCCCATCTAAGATGGAGGGCAAGAGCCAGGTCATTTCCTTGCTCCTGACACACGTCTGCACTTAGGTTGAAATGTGCATCAAAGATGTGAGTGACGCAGTCAGATGAACTTGAGCTGTTAAATAAGATGGTGTGTGTGTGTGTGCACCTGT
Source organism: Tragelaphus eurycerus (assembly GCA_935064755.1). Classification (NCBI taxonomy): domain Eukaryota; kingdom Metazoa; phylum Chordata; class Mammalia; order Artiodactyla; family Bovidae; genus Tragelaphus; species Tragelaphus eurycerus. The sequence goes on along the minus strand of CAKXYN010000075.1, from coordinate 2,098,667 downwards.
GTGTACATGTATGCATGCACACTAATTGGAAGATTATATAGATTGAAATGGTGTCCCCTCCTCAAAATGACATGCTGAGGTCCTAACTTCTTGCTACTTGGAATGTGATCTTGTTTGGAAATAGATCTTTGCATCTGTAACAAATATGTAAATTAAATGCGTCATAGTGGAATAAAGTGGGCCCCTAATCTGATCTAAATGGAGTCCTTATGAGAGGAGCAGAGATACAGAGAGAGGCACACAGGTAGAAGACAGCCATGTGGTGATGGAAGCAGAGATCAGAGCGACATATCTACAGGCCAAAGAATGCTAAGGATTTAGAGCAAATCCCAGAAGCTGAAAGAAGCAAGCAATCATAATTCCCTTGGTTTCTGAGAGACCATAGCCCTGCTGGCACTTTAATTTCAGACTTCTGGGCTCCAGAAGGATGAGACCAGACATTTCTGTTGTTTTCAGCCACCTAGTTTATGAGACTTTGCTATCATACCCCTAGGGAGCTATCATGGAGAGATATAACATAGATGGAGGTGGAGAAAACTTGAGCAGAACAGAGACTGTGCGAGTGACTGAATGGAGGTTAAGTGTGGAAGTTCGCAGGGGAGTAAAGACAATTCTGGGGTGAGTGTTTCCTGGGGGCCAAGCATGGAAGTTTGTGGGCCTCCCTGGTGGCTCAGTGCTGAATCCTCCTGCTACTGCAGGAGATGCAAAAGACCCAGGTTCTATCCCTGGCTTGGGAAGATCCCCTGGAGTAGGAAAATGGAAACTTGCTCCAGTATTCTTGCCTGGAAAATTCAATGGACAGGGGATCCTGGAGGCCTACAGTCCATGGGGTGGCAAAGTCAGACACAATTGAGTCCCCTTGAGCACAGGACTGGCCGGCCAGCCTGTGTCTGAGCACAGTGATTGTATAAATGGACACAAATGAGTCCTGTCTCTATCCTTTGCTGTTGTTGTTTGTTATCCTGCCTCTCTTAAGCTGGGAGACATGTTATTTAAGGTTTCTAAGGTTCTGTTCACTTATTTGCAAAATAGATATAATAATCCCTTCACCATGGGATTATTATGAAGAATAAAGGGCATGTGACACATAAAGCATTCACTACGGTGCCTTTTAGTGCTCAATAAATTTAGGTGAATTGGTAGTTTTTGTAATAGAATTTTTGTTTATGTTGTTACCATTACGTGCCTTTTTCTAGCAGCATTTTTATGTGGAATTACAGAGAGTTGAGGCAGAAAAGGATGAAGACAAAAATCCAGCTTTGAAGTATATTTGTTTGTCCATTTAAGGCACCATGATGCTAAGGATAGTGGGTGGTGTTGCTAGTAGTAAGAAAGCAACAGCAGTAGTAATAGTAATACAAAGAAGAGGAAGCAGAATAGGGGATTTAGATTAATAGGTTCTAAACATTTACTGTGTGCTTTGCACATTTTAGCAAGAATGTGAGATGTAGGAGAGAGGGTAATGTTGACATTTGGAATCTCAAGATTGAGAATAAATTCGATTGAAACAAAGGACAACGTTTTAGTAGAAAAACCGAAAGTAATTCCAGGTAATGGAGATGGGAAGAGAAAGCAAGATCAAATGTTAAAAAAAAAAAAAAAAAAGTAAGGGATTTTAAAGGTAATTGTTGAAGATAAGACACACAAATTGAATCATTTGTGTTACACAGTAGTATATTATGCTGATGGTTATTTTTCCTCTTATGAGATGGCTATGGATGCCTGTGGATGATGTAAAAATCATTATTGCTACTGATAATAGTAGTAAGTGCTACTTATTGAGCACTGACTATTTTCTTCTTGTAGTAATAAAAATATTATGAGTATTATTTCAAGCAATTCTTAAATCAATCCTGTGAACTATTGTTTTGTGCCTCTAAGATGCTGCCTCAGATCTTCTCAGTGTCACTAAGCTCCAGAGCCCTTGGGGTTACTGATTATTCCCTGATTGCCTCTGCAGTAATTATCCATGGACTCCAGCCAATATCACAGTGGCACAGCCCAATAGCTCCTGAGCTCCTACCTATGCTGCTCACTTTCACCTTCTATGCTACAGCTTGCTAATGATCTCTGAGATGTGTAGGATCATAGGACCTGATGGATGTCCATGTGTGACAGTCCTGAAGTCTAGAGGATTTAGTGCCATCATTATAGGGGACAGGAATGCAAAAGTAGGAAGTCAAGAAATACCTTGAGTAATGGGAAAATTTGGCCTTGGAGTACAGAATGAAGCAGGGCAAAGGCTAACAGAGTTTTGCCAAGAGAAAGCATTGGTCATAGCAAACACCCTCTTCCAACAACACAAGAGAAGACTCTACACATGGACATCACCAGATGGTCAACCCCAAAATCAGACTGATTACATTCTTTGCAGCCAAAGGTGGAGAAGCTCTATACAGTTAGCAAAGACAAGACCAGGAGCTGACTGTGGCTCAGATCATGAACTCCTTATTGCCAAATTCAGAATTAAATTGAAAAAAGTAGGGAAAGCCACTAGACCATTTAGGTATGACCTAGATCAAATTCCTTATGATTATACAGTGGAAGTGACAAATACATTCAAGGGATTAGATCTGATCTGAAGAACTATGGACGGAAGTTCGTGACATTGTACAGGAGGCAGGGATCAAGACCATCCCCAAGAAAAAGAAATGCAAGAAGGCAAAATGGTTGTCTGAGGAGGCCTTACAAATAGCTGAGAAAAGAAGAGAAGCTAAAGGCAAAGGAGAAAAGGAAAGATATACCCATTTGAATGTAGAGTTCCAAAGAATAGCAAGGAGAGATAAGAAAGCCTTCCTCAGGAATCAGTGCAAAGAAATAAAAGAAAACAATAGAATGGGAAAGACGAGAGATCTTTTCAAAAAATTAGAGCTACCAAGGGAAATTTTCATGCAAAGATGGGCACAATAAAGGATAGAAATTGTATGGACCTAACAGAAGCAGAAGATATTAAGAAGAGGTATCAAGAATACACAGAAGAACTGTACAAAAAGGATCTTCACAACCAAGATAATCAAGATGGTGTGATCGCTCACCGAAAGCCAGACATCTTGGAATGTGAAGTCAAGTGGGCCTTAGAAAGCATCACTACGAACAAAGCTAGTGGAGGTGATGGAATTCCAGTTGAGCTATTCCAAATCTTGAAAGATGATGCTGTGAAAGTGCTGCACTCAATATGTCAGCAAATTTGGAAAATGCAGCAGCAGCCACAGGACTAGAAAAGGTCAGTTTTCACTTCAATCCTAAAGAAAGGCAATGCCCCAAAATGCTCAAACTACCACACAATTGCACACATTTCACATGCTAGTAAAGTAATGCTTAAAATTCACCAAGTCAGGCTTCAACGATATGTGAACCATGAACTTCCAGATGTTCAAGCTGGTTTTAGAAAAGGCAGAGGAACCAGAGATCAAATTGCCAACATCTGTTGTATCATCAAAAAAGCAAGAGAATTCCAAAAAAACAACTACTTCTGCTTTATTGACTATGCCAAAGCCTTTGACTATGTGGATCACCACAAACTGTGGAAAATTCTTCAAGAAATGAGAATACTAGACCACCTGAACTGCCCTCTGAGAAATCTGTATGCAAGTCAAAAAGCAACAGTTAGAACTGTACATGGAACAACAGACTGGTTCCAAATCGGTAAAGGAGTACATCAAGGCTGTATATTGTCACCCTGCTTATTTAACTTATATGCAGAATACATCATGAGAAACACTGTACTGTATGAAGCACAAGCTGGAATCAAGATTGCAATGAGAAATATCAATAACTTCAGATATGCAGATGACACCACCCTTATGGCAGAAAGTGAAGAATTAAAGGGCCCCTTGATGAAAGTGAAAGAGGAGAACGAAAAAGTTGGCTTAAAACTCAACATTCAGAAAACTAAGATCATGGCATAAGGTCCCATCATTTCATGGCAAATTGATGGGGAAACAATGGAAACAGTGGCACACTTTTTATTTTTGAGGGGCTCCAAAATCACTGCAGATGATGACTGCAGCCATGAAATTAAAAGACACTTGCTCCTTGGAAGAAAAGTTATGAGCAACCTAGAAATCCTATTAAAAAGCAAAGACATTACTTTGCCAACAAAAGTCCATCTAGTGAAAGCTATTATTTTTCCAGTAGTCATGTATGGATATGAGAGTTGGACTATAAAGAAAGCTGAGCACCGAAGAATTCATGTTTTTGAACTGTGGTGTTGGAGAAGATTCTTGAGAATCTCTTGGACAGCAAGGAGATCCAACCAGTCAATCCTAAAGGAAATTAGTCCTGAATATTCATTGGAAGGACTGATGCTGGAGCTGAAACTCCAATACTTAGGCCAACTGATGTGAAGAACTGACTCACTGGAAAAGACCCCGATGCTGGGCAAGATTGAAGGCAGGGGGAGAAGGGGACGACAGAGTTTGACATGGCCTCACTGACTCAATGGACATGAGTTTGAGTAAACTCCAGGACTTGATGATGGACAGGGAGGCCTGGTGTGCTGCAGTCCATGGTGTTGCAAAGAGTTGGACACGACTGAGTGACTGAACTGAACTGATCTGAAGAGTGAACTGATTACCATTTGGGAATGGGAGTCAGTGAATGTATTTGTCTCCCTTTCTATCTCTTTACTGATTTTCCTGTGAACCAATTACTTCATAAAGACTTCCCAGTCATCTTTTTGGGAAATAACAATCTGCCAAGTTAGAGAAATTGTTTGCTCTTGATCACAAGTAGTGGCCAGTGACACACCCTCAGAGTGTTCCCTATCCTTTTCTATCCCACACCCTTTTCCCTCACTTTCCTCATGCTCCCCTGATATTTATATTCCCAATGAATAGCAGTGCATAGGTATTAAACTTTCTAGAACCCAGGCTAAGAATATGGTACCAGAACGGGATGATGATAATGTCTTATTTAGGGGCATCCCTTCGTATGGACTTTACCTGTGTATGACTGGGACGAGCTGTAAGTGGAAGGTGACACATGGATTATTCAGTGGCTGTGTGATGGAACAGAATGGACACAATGCCAGTTATAAGGATTGTAGAGTAGTATGACTTCTGTTAATAATGCTGGTAGCCTTGACAACAGAAAATGATAGGTTAAGGGCAGTCTACTGCTCGCTCGAGTCATGCTATGAACCCTGGGATGCCTTTATGACAGATTTTAAGGAGACTCTCATCTTCTGTAACTATGAGGTATAAGCCACTGAAAATCGCGGAGGCTGCTAAAAGGATAGCAGAGCTGTGAATGAACCTGAATGTTCCCTTTCAATGAATCACCTTTGAGAATTAGGGTCTTGATAGAGGAAGAGGCAACCATGAAACCTAGGATGTGGGCATTTGGGTGGACATGCCTGAAAGTCTTTAATCTTTAAATTCTCCTTGATTCTTGAGGCTAGCAGAGGCAACCTCCTTCCATGTGTTGCAGGAAAACTGACTCTTCTTTCCTAGAAGCTTGCAATTTTGTCACCCGAAGAGCAAGTCTTATAAGACTTATCCTCCTTAAGAGCTTCCCCTTTTCCTCAATTGCCTCCAGGGCAATAATCAGAGTTAGGGTTTAGTGCAGCTGGATTAAGGAAGAACAGCCTTGCTCCAGGACAACAGAGCCTATATGTGGAAGGATTTGCAGGACTTTCCTAGTGTGTATGAGTGAAAACCAGGAGACTGTATGGGAGGGCATCCTGAGTAGGTGAGAGTGGGGTAGGGACAGATATCTAATACTGGGTAGGGGAGGATGTATTGACATAGAGACACTCACATGAGATTCTGAGTTCAATGGTCTGTTAAAAACACCTAGAGTAGATTCTAGAAGTTTGCCGCATGCACCCTACTAACAGACCAAAAATGAAACATCACATGAACAGATAGGATTGATGCAGAAAAAGCATTTGACACAAACCAACACCTACTCATGACAAAAACTCTCAGGTAGTTAGAAATGGAGAATTAGTTTGACTTGATCAAGAGCATCTACCAAAAATTTATAGCTCAGGGGACTTCTCTGGTAGTCCAGTAGTCAAGAATCCACCTTCCAATGAAGGGGATGTGGGTTTGATCCCCCTTTTTAAAGTATAGCTAATATCATGCTGCTGCTATTGCTGCTAAGTCACTTCAGTCACGTCCGACTCTGTGTGACCCCTTAGACACCAGCCCACCAGGCTCCCCCGTCCCTGGGATTCTCCAGGCAAGAACACTGGAGTGGGTTGCAATTTCCTTCTCCAATTCATGGAAAGTGAAAAGTGAAAGTGAAGTCACTCAGTCGTGTCTGACTCTTAGCGACCCCATGGACTGCAGCCCACCAGGCTCCTCCATCCATGGGATTTTCCAGGCAAGAGTACTAGAGTGGGATGCCATTGCCTTCTACAAGCTAATATCATACTTAATGACAAAAGACTCAGTGCTTTTCCCTAGGACTGGGAATAAGGCAAGGATGTCTACTTTTACCATTACTGTTCAACACAGGACTAAAAGGACTAGAAAAATTCTATACAATATTCCCCCTCCCTGCTTCCCCAGTGAATCTGCCAAGAACTAACAAATGAATTAACAAGATTGTTGAATATAAGATTAATACATGAAAAGAAGAAACATTTCTATATACTAAAAATGACATGCTGAAACTGAAATTAAAACGTAGTATCATTTATAATTACTCCAAAGAAAATAAAACCCCTGGGAAGCCACTTAACACAACACATACAAGACCTGAATAGTGACGATTACAACATGCTGATGATAGAAATCAAAGAAGATCTAAAATGAAGAGACATACTGTGTTCATGGATTGCAAAACAATTCCAATTGTAAAGATGACAATTCTCCGTAAATTGATCTATAGGTTTGATAAAACACCCATCAAAATCTTAGTGAAGTTTTTTTGTAGCTACTGAAAAAGCCTATTGTAAAATTTATATGGAAAGGCATAGGTCCTAGAATTGCTGAGACAATCTTGATGAAAAGAATAAAATGAGAGGAATCGCTCTATCCTCTTTAAGAATTATAGTTACAATAACCAAGACAGTGTGATATTGGCAGAGGGATAGATGGATCAATGGAACAGAATAGAGAAACCAGAAATAGACCCACATAAATATGCTTGACTGATTTCAACAAGGTACCAAAGAAATTCAATGTAGGAAAACTTCTTAACAACTGATGCCAGAACGATTGGACATCCATAGGCAAGAAAATGAACTTTAACCTACACCTCACACTTTGTTAAAAATTAACTGTTTTTATAGACTTGACACCAAAAGTGTGATCCATAAAAAGGAAAAAAAAAAAGATGTGCTATACTGCATTAAAATTAAAAACTTCTGCTCTGTAAAAGGCTATATGAAGGGGATGACAAGACAAGGTACAAACTGGGAGAAAATATTTGCAAGCTACGTATCTGACAAAGGACTTATATCTAGAAGAACACTCAAAACAACAGTAAAAAAAAAAATCAAGCTAGTCAATTAGAAAGTGGTCAAATGACACTTCACTGAAAGGGATGTATGTATGGTAAATAAGGACATGAAAACATTTTCAGGATTATTATCCTTCAGATAAATGCTAAAAAAAAAAAAAAAAAAAAAGAAAACCCCAAATGGGATATCTCTATGTATTAAATGGCTTAAAAAAAAAAATAATAGTTTAACACCAAATGCTGATGAGGCTGAGAGGAAACTGAATCACTTATTCAATGCTGGTAGGAACCCAAAATATGAATAGACCAATAGATACATAGATAGACAGACAAACAGTAGGTAGATCATTGTAGTAGACACCTGTAGTTGCAAGAAACAATACAGAGAGATTCTAAGTACACTTTTCTCAGTTCCCCCTTGTGGCAAAACAATAATCCAGTATCACAAGAAGAACGTTAACATTTATGTAACACATTGATTTCAGATTTCTTCAGTTTATTTTTGTGTGCACGTGTCTGTGCAAACAAAAGTAAAAATCTTCAGGGTACCTCCTCAAACCTTGTGCACAATAAAGGCCCATGCTAATGAGATCGAATTGCCTTTGCTGAATATTGAGGATAAAATCAGAAGACTCAGAACAGTGGAAATATTAGAATAGGTGATATCCCAGAGGACACTCCTTTCATGAAGTCAGTGGTTTTCAAACTTAACCCTGCACAGAATCTTTAGAAAGACTTGTTAAACATCAATTTCTGGACCTCATCCCTAAAGTCTAGTTAAGTATGCCATTAGATTTGGGGATCTAAAATTTATATTTCTAAAAAGACTCCCACATGATGTAGTGTGGCTGTTCTGAGGTTTATCCTTTGAGAAAATTGTACAATAAGGCGATAAGAAATGCACTGAAGAGGGGGCAGCTCCAGGATCTTTGAGAAGTTCAGTGGTGTGTTGCCCTCTCTAGGCTGGGTTTGACAGTGGAGATATTAACATTGAAAAAAGCTCTGTAGTATCAGTGCTGACCATGAGATGCCAGAATGACTGAGGCTAGATGGCAGCACTTAGCCATCAGAGGCAAGGAAGATGTCCCTGCTGTAATTACTATAAGGGGTAGGAAGGCTGGAGTGGCAATCAGGATGCCTTGACCTGCAGTGGTTTGTAGCAATGGCTAAAAGATCATGGGGCTTTTTTGATTAAAGGAGAAATTATTTCACATGAGGAAGGACCCTTCAATGTCATTGCAAGCAGCTATGGAGCATTAGCTTGCAAAGAGATAGATGTAGAGCTGGTATCAGAAGCTGGACCCAAGTTCGTACATAGACATGTATCTTATCCAACTGATACATCTGCATTTTATCAAGAAAAGCCCACTTTTTCTCACACAGGCATATGATCAGATCGCACCCACAAGAAAAATGATTTCTTACCTTTGAGTCTGCTATTGAGCAGAAACATGCCGCTTCTAGCTTGTTTCTCAGCCAAACTTTTTTTCATTTTATTCTGCTGTCTTCCAGAAGAAACCACTCATACCCTTAAATACATGAGAAACAGAAGTTCAAGTTTGTGCTGCTAAACAGAGATTGCCTATTTAAAATCTGTAGTGTGGTATCAGATTAAAAACATACTCAAGAACTAAAATATTGGAGACTGTGTTCTGAAATCCCACAGCTAATTTGTACAATAGGTCAAATAGTTGATCCTTAAAGTAGAAACTGATGAAATCCAGGATGTTTATGTAGAACGTAACAAAAGACCTGCTCTCAAAAGACCCAGACCTTGGTTCTTTTGGTAGAAGTAGTTTCTTAAAAGGTAAGAAAGCTTAAAATACCAGTTTCCACCAAGATCTTAATTATGCATAAATTAACCAAATGGAAATGCAATGAAAACTCTTCAAAATAAGCCACTAGCATGCAAGAGTTTGCTAATTTATTTCCCTGTTACCATTCTGGAGTCTACTCTCACACACTAGTCAGAGCTATCCTTGAAGAATCTAGTTAGACTATGTAGCTCCACCTTAGAATCATGCAGTGCCTTCCCCTCACATTAGAAATAAGAGTTCAGACTCTCAAACCTGGTCCCAAGGCATGACCTGGCTCCAGCCTATCTCTCTCACCTCTTATTTGCTACCCTCCCATTCACTTCAATTATATGCTCCAACCATACCAATGTATCTTTTCTTATTTCTTAAATTCTTCTTTTAGTGAAATTTATCACCATTAGCTGAAAGAATCATCTCAGAGAAGCCTTGTCTAGCTTCCCAAACAGGAGTCGTAACTATTCCACCTACATCTGGTCCATACAACACCACCGTTTTATTCCTTATTGGAATTTTCTTGATTATAAATTATCTTGCCTATGTATGCATCTGTTCATTGTCTGTCTCCTCATACTAGAATATGGTCTCCAAAAGAGCAAGAATAATTTTGTTCTTGTTCAATGTTGTATTCCTAGAACCTAGAAAAGCATTTGGAACAGATAGCCATACAGACCTTGTTTGGAGTGAGTGAAAGGATGAACAAATTAATAAAATGAAGTATTCTTTATACATTTTCCACACACTCTACTCCCAGGATTCCTACACTCATTAGTACATTTTATTACCAGCTGGTCCAAAAGTCTTCTTAGCTATTGGAAGAAAGTGCCATTTAGTACAGAATGACTACCACATCTTTCAAGAAATGAAGGAAAGACTTCTTTGGTGGTCCAGTGGTTAAGACTTTACCTTCCAATGCACAGAGTATGGGCTCAATCTCTGATATGGGAGCTAAAATCCCACATGCTTTATGGCCAAAAAATCAAAACATAGAAGGAATATTGTAACAAATTCAATAAAGACTTTATAAATGGTCCACATCAAAAAATCTTTTAAAAAACGAAGGAAGTTATTATATACTGGCCATTTATTTTTAATTCTTACTTTGCTTAACATGTTATTTTAGTAACTATTGTGTATGTGGAACAAGGGTCAGCAAACTACAGCCTCCAGGCTATATTTGACCCACAACCTATTTTTTGTAAATAAAGTTTTATTGGAACACAACCACATTAATTTGATTACACATTTTCTGTGACTGATTTTGAGATGCAACAGCAGACTTGAAGAGCTGCAAAACACAGTCTAATCCTTAAAGCTCAAAATATTGGTTGATTAACCCTTGAAACAAATCAATCAACATGGGCTTCCCTGGTAGCTCAGGCGGTAAAGAATCTGCTGCAATATAGGACCTGGGTTTGATCCCTGGGTCAGGAAGATCCCCTGGAGAAGGAAATGACAACCCACTCTACTATTCTTGTCTGGAGAATCCCATGGACAGAGGAACTTGGTGGGTTGCCATCCACAGGGTTGCAAAGAGTCGGACATGACTGAGCAACTCCCACTTCTTTCACAAATCAATATGGGTTCAAAGATAGAAATGGTATGAGAAAAAGACTTGGAAAACATCAAGGGATAACTGAGCGCACTGACTGGTGTTTGCTTTGGGTAAAATCCAGGAAATTTGATAGTGATCTCAGTAGAAGTGTATCCTCAACAGGGTCTCAGGTTAGAGCAAGAACGAGAAGCCTGGGTTTCAGTCATTAAATCAGAAAACAGAACATCACTGGATGAAGACCTAGCTCCTCATTCAGGCTGGTTCTATATTCTCTTATTAAGAGATGTACTTCCCTCAGGTTTTCATCATGCCTCCAGGTTCTACCTCTGTTTGTGTCTTTTCTGTACAGTCTGGAGTGTAAAAATATTGCCAAATTCATGATGAATGGTTTCTCCCATTAAATTGCAATTACAGGTTTTAATCAGTTCATTATTCCACCTAGCTTTTGGGTCCTGACAGTTAGGCTGCAGAAAATAATTGAATTGGCTTTGCCTCAAGGCAGTCCCATAAGATCTTACCTTGTCTTGGGAATCTTTTTGGCTGATTGACCAACTTAGCCCTAATTTCCATGTTCGAACCTAAAAAATAGTTTCATATTTCTCCTTTGAAACATTTATTTGCATTTTTCCCTACTTTGAACAACATTTTTTCCTACTTTCTACTCTTCATATAAAAAGACAAGTCACAAGTCTATAAGTAGTGTAGTATTCACAGAGCTTCTTATATAAGAGGCTATAGTTGTTGCAAAGTTAACCTTTTTTATTTCCCTTAGCTTCTCTTTAGATCAATTAGAAGGAAACCAGTGTGGAAGATCCCGGATATTATGTTCATTTTTTTCCAACCCTTTCCTCTTCCTGTGTTGTAATTTTTAGACTATGAAAGCAATATTGCTGAGGGATGGCGTATGGCTGGCTGTCCATGATGTTATCTTAGGAAGGTCACCATGGTCTGTGGCTGGGGACTCAGGTTTCTGGACACCTCCCACAGACTTGTTACTGTTGTTCAGTGGCTAAGCCATCTCCTACTCTTCATGACCCCTTGGACTGTAGCGCTCCAGGCTCCTCTCTCTTCCACTATCTCCTAGAATTTGCTCAAATACATGTCCTTCAACTTTAGCACTACTGATATTTTACGCTGGGTAATATTTTGTTGTAAGAGGCTCTTCTGCTCCTTACAGGATGTTTAGTAACCTCTGTGTCCTCTACTAAGTAGTCGTCAGTAGCAAGCTCCCTCCCTCAGTCATGACACCAAAATTGTTTCTAGACTTTTTTTTTCAGAATCTGCAGATTTATTCAAAAAGTCATACTACATCACTGTCACACAGCCACTCCTTCACCCATAGAAAGGATCACTCCATGACAAGTCTCATGGACTGTAGGACATCACATAGGGAAGTCATTACATTGGCTCCCCTTCCTTCAACCGTATTTAAAAGCTTGCTCTTCCCTGAATTATCCTTTGACTTTCTAATTGTGTAATCCCTGCCTGGAGTGTTGTTCTCTTCCCCCGTTTCAAAAATCTGCTTCAGATCAGATCAGATCAAATCAGTCGCTCAGTCATGTCCGACTCTTTGCGACCCCATAAACTGCAGCACGCCAGGCCTCCCTGTCCATCACCAACTCCCGGAGTTCACTCAGACTCACATCCATCGAGTCAGTGATGCCATCCAGCCATCTCATCCTCTGTAGTCCCCTTCTCCTCCTGCCCCCAATCCGTCCCAGCATCAGAGTCTTCTCCAATGAGTCAACTTTTCACATGAGGTGGCCAAAATACTGGAGTTTCAGCTTTAGCATCTTTCCTTCCAAAGAAATCCCAGGGTTGATCTCCTTCACAATGGACTGGTTGGATCTCCTTGCAGTCCAAGGGACTCTCAAGAGTCTTCTCCAACACCACAGTTCAAAAGCATCAATTCTTCGGCGCTCAGCCTTCTTCACAGTCCAACTCTCACATCTATACATGACCACAGGAAAGACCATAGCCTTGACTAAGCGAACCTTTGTTGGCAAAGTGATGTCTCTGCTTTTGAATATGCTATCTAGGTTGGTCATAACTTTCCTTCCAAGGAGTAAGCGTCTTTTCATTTCATGGCTGCAGTCACCATCTGCAGTGATTTTGGAGCCCAGAAAAATAAAGTCTGACACTGTTTCCACTGTTTCTCCATCTATTTCCCATGTAGTGATGGGACCAGATGCCATGATCTTCGTTTTCTGAATGTTGAGTTTTAAGCCAACCGTTTCACTCTCCACTTTCACTTTCATCAAGAGGCTTTTGAGTTCCTCTTCACTTTCTGCCATAAGGGTGGTGTCATCTGCATATCTGAGGTTATTGATATTTCTCCCAGCAATCTTGATTCCAACTAGTGTTTCTTCCAGTCCAGCATTTCTCATGATGTACTCTGCATATAAGTTAAATAAACATGGTGACAATATACAGCCTTGACGTACTCCTTTTCCTATTGGGAACCAGTCTGTTGTTCCATGACCAGTTCTAACTGTTGCTTCCTGACCTGCATACAGATTTCTCAAGAGGCAGATCAGGTGGTCTGGTATTCCCATCTCTTTCAGAATTTTCCAGTTTATTGTGATCTACACAGTCAAAGGCTTTGGCATAGTCAATAAAGCAGAAATAGATGTTTTTCTGGAACTCCCTTGCTTTTTACATGATCCAGCGGATGTTGGCAATTTCATCTCTGGTTCCTCTGCCTTTTCTAAAACCAGCTTGAACATCAGGAAGTTCACGGTTCACATATTGCTGAAGCCTGGCTTGGAGAATTTTGAGCATTACTTTACTAGCGTGTGAGATGAGTGCAATTGTGTGGTAGTTTGAGCATTCTTTGGCATTGCCTTTCTTTGGGATTGGGATGAAAACTGACCTTTTCCAATCTTGTGGCCACTGCTGAGTTTTCCAAATTTGCTGGCATATTGAGTGCAGCACTTTCACAGCATCAATTTCAGGATTTGAAATAGCTCCACTGGAATTCCATCACCTCCACTAGCTTTGTTCATAGTGGTGCTTTCTAAGGCCCACTTGACTTCACATTCCAGGATGTCTGGCTCTAGGTCAGTGATCACACCATTACGATTATCTGGGTCGTGAAGCTCTTTTTTGTACTGTTCTTCTGTGTTAGTGAATACCTAGTGGCCTTAATGCAAATGTCAACAGTATCTGAAGCTTTTTCCACACCCTTTCCCAACTCCAGGCAGATGGGAATTTCTTCCATCTCTTCCAGTGACCAACTAGATACCTCCATGGATTTGTCCCAGAAACAGCTCACATGTGCTGTGTTCAGTGCCAAGTCATCAGCTTCTCCCATGCTGGCTCCCCTTTCTGCTTCCCCCATATCAAAGAATGCCTCTACACTCCATTCCTAGACATTTTAATATGTTTCTTGGGGCTCAAGTTACTCCTGCTTGAGAACTGCTGGTGTATAGGATAGATGGTGAAGAAGGCAATGGCAACTCACTCCAGTACTCTTGCCTGGAGAATCCCATGGACGGAGGATCCTGGTAGGCTGCAGTCCATGGGGTCGCAAAGAGTCAGACACGACTGAGCGACTTCACTTTCACTTTTCACTTTCATGCATTGGAGAAGGAAATGGCAACCCACTCCAGTGTTCTTGCCTGGAGAATCCCAGGGACGGGGGAGCCTGGTGGGCTTCTATGGGGTCTCAGAGAGTGGGACATGACTGAAGCGACTTAGCAGCAGCAGCAGGATAGATGGATGAAAAGAAAAGAAATTTGCTCTTAATTCTTTTCTTTTAGGGCAAGAAGCATTCAACCCAGTCAAGCCAGATTCCAAAATCATACAGTTAATCATTCAACTTTATTTCTGAGGTTGCCTTACTGTAATTCAAGGTGTTTATAAAAAGCAAATCTTAACTCAGACTCTTTTTCCATAAAATTGCTACGTTAAACTGTCTTTCCAAGTAAGTCACAATTTTCTCACATCTTCTTGGGGGGAAAATTTATAGTAGACTTTTGCTCAGTTATACAGATCATCATACTTTTATTGGGAGAGAACAAGATTTCAAAATTTAAGATCTGTACACTATCTGTCAAAAAACCCACAACTGAATTAATTCTGAAACCTAACTAATGTACATTTTCATTTCCTTTTATTGAAAAGCTGGGTCATAGAGCTTGGGAAAGAAGAGAACTTCTAATCCAACAACTTCATTTTCAAATAAGGAAAATAAATCTCAGAGAAGTGAACTGAAGTGCCTCAAAACAATAATAAAAGAATGATTTGAGCTCGGGTTTTCTGACAACAGGGGTATGGTTTTATACTACGTAATTCCACACTTCCATATATGTGCATAGGAGGTATTTTGATGTTTCAACTTCAAGCAAAATAAACACGATTGTTCGTATATTACACATAAGTCTCCTACTCCTCTCTGCACCCTAACCATACCTGGTTGTGCTTTTATAACATATTTCAATACATTTCTCCCACCCATGATCCATCCCATGGCTGTATCTGCTATGGGCATATAGTGCACTGGGCTTGGATCAGGACTTTAAAATTTTCTGGTCCAACTGGCAAATATTGTCATCTTAAAGCATGAAAACTACCCCATCCATCAATTTATGGGAATTCTACCCTCTCCATTAAGGAAGTATTCCGTGGGCTTGTTTCTTTGCAGTTTGTTCAAATGCGAACTATTTCTTATGAATGTCCCTGGTCAACAAAGCTTAAATTCCTAAAAAATACATCCCCAAATATCCTACCCAAGTGCATTATCTAGTCTTAGACAAAGATGTCATCTCATGCTCATCCTCTATTTTAAAATATTATCTCCCCATCTTTACTCTCATCATTAAAAAAAATGGTATTTATTCATTTATTTTTGGCTGCACTGGGTCTTCGTTGCTGTGCACAGACCTTCTCTAGTTCTGGTGAGTGGAGGCTGCTTTCTAGTTGCGGCTAGTAGGCCTCTCAACGAGGTGGCTTCTCTTGTTGCGGTGCATGGGCTTAGTTGCTCAGTGACATGTGGAATCTTCCCAAACCAGAGATCGAACCTGTGTCCCCTGCATTGGCAGGCAAATTCTTAACTACTGGACCACTAGAGAAGTCCCTCTCGCATCAGATCTGAATCATCTGTGTCCCTGTCCTTTTTTTCTCTAGGATATAGCCCAACCCTTTAATGGAAGGTATACATTAGTTTCCCTGCAGTTTGCCATCAGCAGCCAAAAGCGCTTTGCCAAAAGAGCTATCTTCTGAAAGTAGAACTTGAAGGTCACTTTTTTCACCAGAAATAATTAAGATTTTACCTACCAATCAAAAAATTCTAAAACAAGCCCGGTGATGCTTATACTTAGGGAGAGTGAATCAGCCTGAATGGGGGATGGTAGCTGTCTGTATTCAAGCCCTAGGAGCAATTCTGCATTTCTGTGGCTGTTCCCCTTTTACAAGGAAGAGGGCAATTGGCCAAATAAAATATAATTATTGCTGAAGTATATATCATTCGTTTTGAGCTAATGAGATCATTTCCAGAAAGATTTTGTTAGCAAAAGTGAGAAAATGGAAGGACTATAAGGAGTTAGGTCAGAAAAGGAAAATAATGCAGTGTGTGGAAAATTCTGTGTATAAAAATGCAAGCACATATGAATTCAGGTGAGAATTTCAGAGAATATTTTGTTGTAATGTTAGCGTTTTGAAGGGCCTATGAATGCTCTTTTTAAGTTTATTTTTTAATTCATTTTTTAAATTTAATTTTAATCAATCTGAAACTTGGCATTTTCACTATTTATACCAGGATTTGGGCTCTAGAGTCAGAAAAATCACATTTATAAAATACCAGCTCCACTCCTTATTAGATATGTGATTGGAACAAGTTCTTTAATTATTCTAAAATTGCATTTCCTCATCTATAAAATGGAACCAATCAGTTAGTAAAGTCTGGCTCAGATGTTCAGTAAAGGCAAGGGAGATGGGTGAATGGATTTGGGGGTGGGTGGGTTGAAAAATCAGAAACTCTGAATCCATCAGGAGAAAAACAGTATCATCTGAATTCTTAGAAAAAGAAAACAGCTTTGTTTTTTCCGCTCTTATCGGCAGTGAGAAAGAATTCAGTGTTCATTCTTCAGGAAGGGCATGAGACCTCAGCTATCAATATTGAAGAAAGTACAACTTCACCTGTCTTGAGTGTTTTTGCTTTCAGGAAGCGGAAGGCTTTTATTGAAGTGGTGGCTTGGGAATTGCCTAAGAACTTTGTTTTGGACTCTGAGTTACTCGGATAGATTGATTTCTCTCTAATGAATCAAGCCCTTGAAACTCGCTCTGTGATACTGCAGACACCTCTGCCTGAGCTCAGCAGCCAGGCAGAGCCCAGTCTCACTGTGGGCTGGCCTTCCAGTTCCACTGCAACAAATTAGAAGGCTTGCTTTTCTGAATCAGTAACTGGCTGGCAGAAAACACGATGCAGGGACATCCCACAGGGTTCTTTGGATGAGCAGGCGATCTAACTACTGATGAAGGGGCCACAGCGGCTCATTGTGTAGAGAAAGTCTCCTTTCTGCAGTGGGAATGTAAGGAATTGTGATTCATGCTGCTGAGCTGATTATTCTGTTCTCTCCAATTAGTACTGGATCCAAATGGAATAATGTAGTTTTCCTTAATTCTACCAATTATCCCAGTACTCAATGGGAGAATGCATTCTTTCTTTCCAAATGGAAGTGCAGCATTCCTCACTGATATGAGGTCTGTTGATTAGTGCTACCAGATGAATGCTGCCTGCAATTCTGCTCAGTTTAGCCTTTTTTTTTTTTTTTCGCCAGCATGCAATTGCCCACCAGTATCATTAATTAGAGGGCTGCACTCCCCTTTTTTCCTTCCTTAATGACCTCACACTCAATGAATCCCATCTGGGAGATGCTTACAAGTCCCCGTGCTGTGTGCTCAGTTGCTCAGTTGCATCCGACTTTTTGCAACCCCCTGAACTGTAACCCGCCAGGCTCCTTGGTCTATGGGGTTTTCCAGGCAAAAATACTGGAGGAAGTTGCCACTTTCTACTCCAGGGGATCTTTCCAACCCAGAGATCAAGCCCACATCTCTTGTATCTCATGGATTGACAGGTGCATTCTTTACCATTAGTGCCACCTGGGAAGGCCAGTTCAGTTCAGTCGCTCAGTCATGTCGAACTCTTTGTGACCCCATGGACTGCAGGGCGCCAGGCCTCCCTGTCCATCGCCAAGTCCTGGAGTTTACTCAAACTCATGTCCGTTGTATTCGTGATGCCATCCAACCATCTCATCCTCTGTCATCCCCTTCTCGTCCCACTTTCAATCATTCCCAACCTCAGGGTCTTTTCAAATGAGTCAGTAGTTCGCATCAGGTTGCCAAAGTATTGGACTTTCAGCTTAAGCATCAGTCCTTCCAATGAATATTCTGGACTGATTTCCTTTAGGATGGACTGATTGGATCCCCTTGCAGTCCAAAGGACTCTCAAGAGTCTTCTCGAATACCACAGTTCAAAAGCATCAATTCTTTAGCACTCAGCTTTCTTTATAGTCCAATTCTCACATCCATACATGACTACTGGGAAAACCAAAGCTTTGACGAGATGGACCTTTGTTGGCAAAGTGACGTCCCTGCTTTTTAATAAGCTGTCTAGGTTGGTCATAACTTTTCTCCCAATTGTACCCAAGATAGGGTTCAGGGCTCCTGCCAACAGGTCAGACCTCACACCTTGGGGCTGAGAGGGCACCGTGACTGGAAGAGAGGTAGGGACAGTGCATTTGGAGGCAGTTCTCCAAGCAATGAGCAACAAGTATTGACTGTGTGCCTCTGACTCAATGCTATAGATGAGCAACCAGTAACAGGGTCTTTAATAGGCAACAACTAAAAAAGCAAGTCACCCAAAGAGCATACATCTGTATCCACCACAGCCCAGTGCTTCTGACAGGGATCTCCGAAGGAGGAGTACATTGAATCAACCAAACTTCACTTAACCCTGACAGTTTGATGGCCCTGCTATGGAGAGAGTGACGGATGTTACAACAGCAAGAGCAGTATACTTTAAATGCAGGCAACATGGGGTGGGATTTTTTTTCTTTTTTTTAAACATCAAGTTGCAAACCTTAAGGCCAAAGAGAGAGGGATGGGTACGAGAAAAATAGGTAGGGTTAGCTTTGAAGATTTGAAGAATTTCTGTGGTAAAAAAATATATATATATATATTTTTTGGGCGTTTAGCAGTGGAAAATTAACCAAACTAACTGACCAACTAGGGGTTTATTTGTTCCCATTTATGAAGTGATCTACAAAGAAACTAAGCTGAGAAAGAGGGATCTCAAACATTGTCCCCAAGGCAAGAGAATAAGGAAATCTAGAATGATGAGTGTATAGTTTTTGCTTTTCAACCCTAATTACTTGAATTAATTAGTGTCCTAACTGAACTCTGTGTGTGGACCCTTGACCTCAAGAGGCTTAAAGAGCTTTCTTAACAGCTTTATTGAGATATAATTTAAATCCAATGAGTTTCACTCCTGGTGAGTATAAGATTCAATGATTTTTTAGTAAACTTTGTGTAATCCTCACCACAATCCAGCTTTGGAATATTATCATCATCCCAAATTTCCACCAAGAATCAATCTTCCCACCCCATTAGCCCAAGTTTCCATCTAGAATCAATGTCCTCCCAGCCCCAACCCAGGCAACTGCTAATCTTTCTTATTTTATATATATATATATTTTTTTTTTTTTCTGGACAAGTCATATAAATAGTATCATGCCTTTTGTGGTCTTCCCCATCAAGCCTATTTCAATTAGCTTAGTGTTTCTGAGATTTATTCATCTTATATGAATAACACGTATTAGTGATTTTTATTCTCTTGTGGTGGATTAGTGTTCTGTTGTGTTAGTATACAACTTTGTCTATCTATTCACCAGCTGATGGACATTATGCTTGTTTCCAGTTTGGCGTTATTGTGTGTAATGCTGCCACCTTCAGATCTGTGTTTCCTAGAGACTATCCACCGTTTCTTGCCACGTGGTTCATTAGTATATTTTCCAACTCCAGAATGTACAGTTGGCGCTTTTCACAATTCCTGTTGGTTTATTGAGATTTTCTGTTTGTTGATCACTGTCATCATACTTTAAACATAGTTTTCTTTAGTCCTTTGAGCATACTTTGTCATGGTTACTCTGAAATCTTTGTCTGCTAAATCCAATATATGACCCCACTCAAAAACACTTTCTATTGACTTCTTTTTAACACTTTCCTGAGTATGCCTTTGTTGCTGTTGCTCTGTTGTTAAGTCATGTTCGACTCTTTGCGACCCCATGGTCTGCAGCATGCCAGACCTTCCCTGTCCTCCACATCTCCTGGTGTTTGATCAAACTCATGTCCATTGAGTGGTGATGCTAACCAACCATCTTATTCTCTGATGCCCCCTTCTCTATGCCTTACATTTTTCCTTTACTTGCATGTCTCATAGTTTTTATTCAAAGTGGGGATATTTTAGATAATGGATGACAGTAACTGAATTCTGATATGTCCCGTCTATGCAGAAATTTTTGTTTCTATAGTCTTTTTTAAAAATTTTGTTGTTTTCTTAGTAACTTGCTATGAATAAACCTACAAAATCTATTTTACTTGTGGTATGTGACTGCTACTGTTTCTACTGATTTGTTTAAAAATTTTTATTTTACTCATGATTTCCTAGGAGTCATTTTTTTCTGTATAACTTAATGATCAAACAGTGATATTTGAAAATCTGTGTTAAATATCTCAATTCAGAAAGTCTCTACCCTCTACCAATGGATTTGTGTAAATGTTGGGGCTCACATTCAAATTCATACAATTTTTTTAAATACTTATTTTTGTTTTATTTATTTATTTTCTTTGGCTGTGCCAGGTCTTAGATATAGTATTGTGGGATCTAGTTCTCTGACCAGGGATTGAACCTGAGCCCCTGAATTGGGAATGCAAACTCTTAGCCACTGGAGCACCAGAGAAGTCCCTCCTACAGTTTTTAAGCCAGCTCCAGCTTTTACTTTCCACAGGTCCTATTGCACATATGCAAGGACAGCATCAGACATCAGTATGTAAACAACCTAGATTCCCTTTGGTCCGCTTTGCATGTGTGCACAACTTCCTAGTCAACTAGAGACCAGTGGGGAAGATCAAGACCCCTTTTTGCTGTGTCATTTATCACATTTCCCTGCTAAATTTCTGTCTACCCTGCCAGTTTCCTACTTGCCTAGCTAAGTCCACACCTCTAAGTGAGCAACAGGTCTTTCTTTCATTTGTTACAGAGATGGCTAATGTTACTGACAAAGCTGTTACAGGGTTTCTCTCTTGTCTGCCTTTTGCAGATAAAATTGGCCCTCACCATCAGTGAAGCTTTTGGTTTTTATGAACTGGCTCATTCTTATAGAAAGAACGACACAGGCTTTCAATTTTTGTACCTCAAATTCAGTATTTTTTTCATGAATAATTGCTTCCAAACTCAATATAGGCATTTGGTTAATTTCCAATGTCCTAAAATTGTGTATGTGTTTTTAACAACTTTGTCCAGTCTCGTAGCTCATTTGGGGGGAGATTTGCCGAGAGGATTTGCCATATTAAAAGTCTTGTCTCAAAACCTTGTTTTTGAAAGAAGACAAGCATGAAGCTATCATGTATACCCCATTAAAACAATTAAGATGCACTATCCCATGCTCCTCCTTTTTATTATGTGGTATCAAGTCTCCTCATGATTATAATTCATGATTTGGAGTACTAACACCCTTTTAATTTTTTTAGTTTGTGAATAATTGCTTTACAATGTGATAGCTTCCACTGTACAACTGCAACATGAATCAGCTAAAATTATATGTACATCCCATTCCTCTTGAGCCTCTGCCCCGATCCCACCCCTCTAGGTCATACATATATGACACACATATATAGATGTGTATGTCAATACTACTCTCTCAGTTTGTTCCACCCTCTCCTTCCCCTGCTGTGTACACAACTTCATTCTCTACATCTGTGCCTCTGTTCCTGCCCTGCAAATAGGTTCATCAGTACCATTTTTCTAGATTCCTTATATACACATTAACATTCAATATTTGTTTTTCTCTTTTTGACTTACTTTACTCTGTATGACAGACTCTCGGTCCATGCACATCTCTACAAATGACCCACTTCCAATCCCTTTTGTGGCAAAGTAATATTCCTTTCTATCCATGTACCATATCTTCTTTATCCATTCATCCGTCAATGGACCTAGGTTGCTTCCATGTCCTGGCTGTTGTAAATAGCGCTGCAATGAACACTGGGTGCATGTAACACCTCTTTTACTATTTAGTCCCCAGAACTGGATGCAACAATACACACATGGTCTCACTCATTCAGGTAGTTGTAGCTTAATCTATCATAAAATGGATTCACTGAGAGTCTATCATTCAATAACAGTAAACAAGAAACAATACAACTTGATTTTTTTCAATAGATTTGTTTGGACTCAGGCAGAGAATCCATGATGGGAAAGTAGTTCCACGCTAGATTAAGTTTCCATAGGAGAAGTTTGGGATGATTAGTTTGACTATCTTTATCCTTCAGTCTTTAATGGTGGCAATGGAAACATCCATAGGGACAAAGGAGAGTATAGTAATATAGAGAAAAGCCAACATTTTCTGAAAATCTTTCATGTTCTAGGCATGATTTTAGGTGTTTTGCAGGTTATTGTTTTTTTTGATCTTTGCAGCCCTATTGATGAGAAAGCAGAAATCAGCTGAAATAATAAACCTTGCTGAGATCACAGACCTAGTCCAGTTTGAGTGTGGATACTCTGGGTTCAGACCTGGGCACTTACTGAGTATGAAGTGAGGCTCACTACTCAGTGAAGGGAGCTTTCTCATTGGAAGCTAGCCTTGGAATGCCTTGCTTTACCACTGCCAGTTCTTAAGGAGATGGAGAGAAGACTACTGGTGTAAAATTTTGAAGGAGTCCATCTTACATCACATTATAGTGGTGCCAGGTTCCAGTTTAAACCAAAGTCTCTGCTCTGCCTCCCAAAATCGCAAGTCCCCAGGAAAAGTGGCTAAGAAGTCTGTCCTCTGGCTGGTGATATCTACAGACCTCTATGCACATCAGGAGTACATTGTGCACGATAAATAGCCATGCCTCTCACTAGAACAATCACACACAAATCAGGACAGAACTGGGGAATTGAAATTATGATTGCTGGCAGCCTCTGAATCTGAGGATGTTAGATAAACACAACAATGCATTCTGAAAATAAGGTGGCACTTTCTAATGGTTTGCAGGGTGGTAATCTCATGCAAACCACAAGGAAAGAATCAGAATAGCAAGTCATATGAAAATAATGTTGCTACAATCCTGATAGACCTAATAATGGGTGAAAATGGAATAATGTCTGGAACAGAGGAAGTAACAGCTCAGGTCAGTTTTATCCCCAAGTTCCGGACATGTCAGAAATGACACAGGTTATGTCAGGTTCAGCGTCTAGGACCCCTTGGGACCATTAGCCCCAATAACTCCGAGGCCAAATCCTCATCCCAGGAAAGCAAAGCTTCCCCTACCTTAACAGGACCATGTCTGCCTTACAAGTGGAGTAGTAAGTCAGCGACATGATTGAATTTTAATGGGAGGTCTTGAAGGAGCTGCTTTTTTTGATCTTTTATTTTTAAATGAAAGTCTAATTGCTTTACAATATTGTGTTAGTTCTTCTGTACAATGAAGAGAATGAGCCATATGTATACATTTATTCCTTCCCTCTTAGATCTCTGTCTCACACCACATCCTGCCCTTCTAGGTCATCATGGAGATGAAGTCTCTGCGCTGTGCGGCAGCTTCCCACTCACTGTCTGTTTTTTACATGGTCATGCGTATCTGTCAGTGCTGCTCTCCCAGTCCATTCCACTCTCCATGTCCTACCCTCTGCCCACTTATCCATTCTCTGCGCCTCCATCCCTGCCCTGCAAATAGGTTCAGCTGTACCGTTTTTCTAGATTCCATTTATATATATTAATGTACAACATTTGCTTTTCTGTTTCTAAGTTACTTCACTTTGTTTGACAGATTCTAGGTCCATCCACATCATTACAAATGACCCAAATTCATTCCTTTTTATGGTAATATTCTACTGTATATATGTACCATAGCTTCCTTAACCATTCTTCTTTGATGGACATTTTGATCATTTTACAGTTGTGCAAATAAAGAAGGATTTGTCGTTCTTTCCATTGCTTCACCAGCCAATCACCTTGGCCTGGGAGACTTCTGTGCTATTGCTTTATGGGTTTCATAGCATAAAGTTATCCACCTACTTGGTGTTGTGATGCTCAGTCTCTCTCAACCCAGTTGAGTGCAGTGGGAAGGATAAGACTTTATTAGTCTGTATCCCAACATCTCTTTAGCACAGGCTGAAATGCTCTGATCTCTGGATTAAGAAAGACAGTCACTTTCAAGGCCTGGGAAGTAGGAAGATGTCACCCTATTTGCTGCCTTAGGCTATGAGCATTACTTATTCATTCCTTCATCCATAACATTATTAAATAGTGTCCGTACATGGCATGGATTAAGTATCAGAGAAATTACCGATGTGCAGAGGACACGTTCATTGGAATCTTCCAAATATTTTTTTTTTATTAACACAGAGAATGTTTATTGGTATGGTCATTTAAATTCTCTGTGATAATTCCCTTCATCCATAAAGTGAGAAGGATAACAGTATCTATATGATATATTGTTGTAAGGCTTACATGAGATAATAAGTAGCATGCTTACGATAATACATACCACATGACAGATGCTCATTTATTCCTCTTCATATCATGTGGTCATTCCAAAGCCCTTACAAAATTTTCACAAAAACTCCCTTCTGTTCACCAACAACATAAATAATAGGTAACATTTGTAAATTAGATACCATGTGAAGCAACTTCTCACATTAATTATTGCCATGTCCATTTTATTGATAAGGGTATCAGAGTGTAGGAAATTAATAATAGTTCTCTGAGAGCACCTCTAAAGTGTATTTAGAGGGGCTTTCTGATCCACTGTTGAGTGGACTGGATAGATAATGCACTTCAGGCCATCTGATTAAGGGTGAGTGATGTCACCCATCACAGCAGTGGAAGGATCATCACCCACTCTTATCCCTCCTAAGTGCTTTCCTGATAGCATCACTCTCATTTACTATTTTGGGAGAGAGGGCAAGAAGTGGAGGAAAGAAGCACAGATATAAAGCCCGGAGAGAAAATTGGGAGCTGGACCTGTAGGTTCTTTACTTCCTGAGAATACAAATCACCAGGATTTGGAGTATATGCTGATCTTATCTCAGCTCTACATCTACCAGAATTGGCTCACCCTGCCTACCTGACCCTGTGGGATGGGGCCACAAAGGATTCTGGTGGGGGCAAACAGCGAAGACAGGTCCATCACTTGGTCAAGGACAGGACTTGACTGCTCAGTCATAATCCTTGGGAGCTGGAAATGTGGTTGCAGAATACATAGTTCACCTGTCCAGTGAATGAAACTTGCTGTCTTCCCAAGAGTTTTCTAAGAACTCCTTTACAAGAGCAAGTGTTTCTGACCAAATCTGCCCATGTTAGTTCTACCTGACTCATAGAACCCCCTGATTCTCCCATCCTCAAGGTTTCTAGGATGATAACTGGTTTGATAAAGAAAGACTCTAGGTCTGCACAGGAACAGTTACTGGAAAGAAATTCAAGGCATCAATCTGAGCCCAAGACAGGAAGGAATAAGAATAGTGATTAGTGGACTAGGCAACAAGGGATGTGGGAGCCATTCTGGATGAATAAAAGAGTGACCAGTGGAGAGCCGAGGGACTTCCCTGGTGGTCCAGTATTTAAGAATCTGCCTTGCAATGCAAGGGATATGAGTTCTATGCCTGGTCAGGGAATTAACATCCCACATGCCCACAATCAACTAAGCCCATGCATCACAACTGCTGAGTCAGCATGCCACAATTAGAGGGTCCATGGGCCAAAAGGAAAGATCCGATATGACTCCGTGAAGGTCCTGTGTGCTACAGCTAAGATCCAGTGCAGCCAAATAAGTAAATAACAGAGATTTGGGTATAACACAAGATGACAGGGATGGTAGTCATCTCAGACTCCATTTAGTTAATGGATTGACTACAGCAGAGGTAGGTTTGTATTTTCATTGTTAAGTTCTGAATAGGCTGTCATGCCTCCCTTGCTCCCCATCATCACAGCTCTTACCATAGTGGAGCAACTCCATTCCCATCTGTTGAAAAGATGAATGGATGGTTGACCTTTTGCTGAGTGTCTCTTCGGCACCACATGACCTCTTGCACTTCCTGGAAACTCTGTTCTTATGGGCTTCCAATATCCATGCACTATGTGGACCACATGACTTGAAGAACACTCAGCTACTCTGCCCATGCTCCTTTTGAATTGGCATCAGTTATCCTCCTTATTGGGCTTCTCCAGCAGCTCAGCAACAAAGAATCTGCCTGCCAAAGCAGAATATGGGGGTTTGATTCCTAGGTCGGGAAAATCCCCCAGAGGAGGAAATGGCAACCTGTCCAGGAAACCCCATGGGCAGAGGAGCCTTGCAGGCTTCAGTTCATGGGGTTACAAAGAGTTGGATAAAACTGAGTCCACGTGCACATGGACTCATTCTCCTTAATAATATTCTTCCTATGTTCTTGGGATTACTGAAAACGCCAGGGTCTGCTTCATTGCATCAGGCCTAAGATCTGAGGTCACAGTTTCATAGGCAATAACAGGAATACTGGACATATCATCCTGTGAACTCTTGTCCTGGATGCAAGGGAGAGGAATGAAGGGAAGGGCTGTAGAATAAATCCTTCACCCATAAGGCATTTTGCTTATCAAGGTAGGAAGCAGTGGTTCTCAACCCAAGCTGCACTTTAGAACAACTTGGGGAATGTTTAGCATGTCCACACTCCACGCTGGATCTATTATTTTAGAATCTTAGTGTGTGAGGCTCAGGCTTGGGTGTTTTTAAGCTCCTCAAGAGAATTGTTTTGTAATCAGAATTGAAAGCCAATGAACTATTGTTCCTAACTTTGCAGCAGTTAGAATCATGGGAAGATTTCAGTAATCTCAATGCCTAGTCTCTCCTCCATACCAGATTTAAATCAGGTTCTCTGGGGTGGGGGGTCTTCTCAGGGGGGGATCAGCAGTAAAGAATGCGCCTGCTAATGCAGGAGTCCCAGGGGACTCAGGTTCAGTCCCTGGGTTGAGAAGATCCCCTAGAGAAGGAAATGGCAACCCACTCCAGTATTCTTGCCTGGATATTCCCATGGATAGAGGGTCACAGTCAGACACAACTGAGCACACACTAGGTAGATCTAGGGTGGCACCTGGGCATCCAATTCACAACTCTCCAGTCTATACTTATGAGTAGTCAAGTTTGAGAAGGAGTTTAGTTTGAGTTTGAGTTCAGGAGAAGGTGAATATGCAGATACCCTTGGTCTGCTGAGCTAATTAGTTGCTAATTGAGTGATGGTGAAATGTACTGATTTGGGACTTTGATCAAAACGATATCATATGTCTCTTGCTCATCCAAGTTTCAGCCTTGATATGAATATGATTATTGATTAAGGAAGCAGTGAAGGGCTCATGACTTATTTTTTATGTCAGGATTCCTAGGCATCAGAAATAACAGAAATAAAATTAGCTGCTATTGCTTTAGTGCCAGATCCTCACAGCAGTCTTGAGAAGTGGGTAATAATACTACAATTGTAGAAAAGAAGAAATGGATGTGGACAGAAATTAAGGAACTTGTTCAAGGTTGCCCAGGATTTAAGAGCTGGAATTAGAATCTGAACCATGGTATAATAACACCAAAGCTCAGGCCCTGCTTACTACACTTGGTTGCCTTTATTTTTAAAGAGCTGATTGTAATATAATGTACATGCCACAAAGGTAATTATTTTAAGTGTACAATGGTTTCTAGAAAATTTACAGAGCTATGCAAACATCACCATTTCTAGCTTTAAAACGTTTCCATCATCCTTAAAGATCCTTTGTGCCCATTTACTGGACTGACTTTTAAAGAACATTGGATTGGTAGGTGCATATCTGGGCTTTAGTCCCAGCATTATCATTTGCACAGTCCTCTGACCTTGAAGAGGCCCTTAACCCCTCTAGGTCTCCATTTTTTAAATGAGTCACTTAGAGATAATAATCCCTGCTATAGGATAAAGGTCAATTAAATATCACATAAAAAAGTGCCTGGTAACGAGGAAGAGTGAAAGAAAGTGGAAAGTACTGTGTTTTTTTAATACGCGGAAAACCATTTTTCACCTTTCAAGTGCCTTAGATTTGAAAGTGACCTCAGAGAGTTGCAGTAATGCAAGATCAGTTGTTTTTCCCTCTTTCCCATTGTTCTGTCTACCGACACCTCATTCCACTGAGGTCTGCCTCACTGAACCCCTTTGGGAGTTAAAATCTGCATCAGCCGTAGTAGCTGGTGAGAGGATGCACCCCTCCTTAGCACCAGCGTGGCTGAGGGTTCTGCTTGGGATCTTTAGGGCTCTTTGTTGTCTCTGGCAGAAGTCCGGGTGCCCATACGTCCCTATAATGAATAGCTGTCAGGGAGATGCATGGTGTCCTTTAACAAGAGAACAAAAACAGATGAGGTGGATGGTGGTATTTCTCTGGCCTCTTAATTAGCACTCTGATGGGTGAAGAGAAGCCCTGGCATCATGACTTCTGGGGAAAGAGACTAAAGGTTTATGATATTCATCTAAGTCTCAAATATGCAGTCAGCAGTGAGCTCAGCATTAATGCCCCCAACCTTCTTTGATTTACATTGGTTTAATTCTTTGTCTGAGCTGTTTTCCTACTTTCATATAGCTTAGATGATGAACATCCTGAGGGCATATCTTCTTCAGCCTTATGATGTATTTTAGCTACCAGCGTTGATAAGTGTTCACTGAAATGTAAATCGAGCTTGAATCATCATGTAATTTCTTACCTGTCCCTTTTCCTCCACCTGGCCATATTTGGGTCTTATCTTCCATATAGCTGAAACACCTAGAAATTCACAGAGTTTCTACCTAGGATCTCCCTCATGGCTTTTTGATAACACCAATGATATTTTCCATAGCTGTGAGATGAGAAGATGAAAACCTTCTGGGGTTGGGGGTGGGGGGTGGGTAGAAGGACCCTCAGCCCCTGCCCTCTCCTGGAAAGGCTGATTGAAAAGACCCGCAAATATCATTCAGGCCCTGGAATTTTGGAGATGAGAAATCATGTAGAGGGACTACGGGAGGGTACATTCCAAGGAGCAATTCATCTCTGTTTCTAAGTGTGCCCCAGGGCTCCTGCTACACCTCCTGGACCAGGAACCCACGTGAGAGAAGCAGGGCTTCCTCCTGAGCATCAGGCAGATTTCAGTGTCCCCAGCCTCAATGAGAAGCAGGAACAGACAGCTGCACAGGGAAAGGCAATGGTGATATAAATACACGTTTAATTGCACATCAATTACAATTACAAGGCTGCATTTATTTAAATGCAGTATAATTAGAGTAAAAGCCTTGATTTAATCATAACCTTATCAAACACTGATTCCGTCATCTTCCTGTGCTTTTGCGGTCTGTGTTTCCCTTTGTGCCAACTGGCAAGGGGAGTGGGAATGGCAATGCCCTTTGGGGTCAGGAGGCCCCCACTGAGTTTTCTCTCCTCATTTGGGCCCCGTGCTCAGAAGTTCAGAGTGGTTCATCTTGTCTCTTCTTGAGCAGCTCACCATGAGAGGGCCTGATTAGCTAGAATGACTTATTGAAAATATAACTCATCCCTCATGGCAGGCTTCATAACCCGGGAGCCCAAGATTAGCAAGGACATTACGTAGGTTCAGCCTCCAGAGATGAATTACTCCTTGGAATGTACCCTCCCGTAGTCCCTCTATCTGATTTCTCATCAGCTTTGATGGGCCCTGACTTGACATTGCCACAGAGGGGTGGACAGCAGGCAGGCAGCCTGTCTTTCACAGTTAGCTCCAGGCTGTGTCTTTGTCCACCTCCCTCCCTCTTTAATTATCTCTTGGCTTTGCTGTCCCTGGCTCCCTGGAGGCTGAGACACTATCTTTAAGTTTTCTAAAGAAGAATGCCCTCTTTCTGTGAGTGTGCTGAAATGCAGCCATCTGTTGTACCCTTCCCAGCACAAGCATTTCCAGGTGGACAAAGCATCTTTTCTTTTTTTTTTAAGATTGTTTTTTTTTAATTTGGACTATTTTTTAAAATGGTATGTATTTATTCATGGCCGCACTAGGTCTTCGTTGCTGCATGCAGGCTTTCTCTAGTTGCAGCGAGCAAGAGCCACGCTCTAGGTGTGCTGCGCAGACTTCTCATTGCAGTGGCATCTCTTGTTGCGGAGTACGAGCTCTAGGCACACAGGCTTCAGTAGTTTTGATGCATGTTGCTCCAGGGCATATAGGATCTTCCTGGGCCAGATACTGAACCCATATTCCCTGCATTGGCAGGCAGACTCCAAACCACTGGATCACCAGGGAAGTCTCAAAAGGATCCTTTCTTCAATGACCTTCTGCCTGGTGACCAACAGAGGAAGTAGAAATAAGCTTCATCTCCATCCCATAGATTATAAAGTGAAGGTCTAGTTGAAAAAGAGAGCCCCAGCAAAGGCAGACACTAACAAAAGCAGGCAAATGTCTTCATGTTTGCTCCTGGCTGTTTTTCCCGCTCCCCTCATTTCATGCACTTATTTCCTACTCATCCAGCCAAACAGAAATCAAGTACATTTCTGGAACTTTAATATTAATATGTAATGTGTACTGAGCAACCACTCTGGAACAGGCATGGTTTCTGCATTATCTTTCACAGCAAAGTGCAAGGAAGCCACTATGATTAATTCCATTCCACAGATGAGAAAAGAGGTCAATTTTCTGGCTTGAGATCACAAAGTTAGTAATGCAGTGACCACTGTTATCTGTGGGACATGAGATCAGAACCAGCACTGCATTGCACAATTTTCGTATTTTTGTCTCATCTGATTCTTACAACTCTACAGACAAGGTGTTATTCTAACATGGCAAATAAGGAAACTGACCTCTGAGAGGTGAATCTATTGCATGAATTTTCACGACCAGAGGGTGAGGAAACCAAGTGTTAGACCCAAACAACTGCATGCTCTTGCCCATGCCCACTCAGTCCTCACACAGTATGGGTTGCCATTTCCTCTTCCAAGGGGGCTTCTTGGCCCTGGTTATCAAACCGGTGTCTCTGGTGTCTCCTGCACTGGCAGGTGGGTTCTTTACCACTAGTGCCACCTGGGAAGCCCCAACAGGTAACACCCCCAGTCATCTAGTTGCATAATCCAGAAACCATCTTGTAAACTTGCCCCCTCCCCCACCACACTGTATCCATGGGCAATCCTGCCAGTTTTATGTCTCGGCATATGGCACCCCACTCCAGTACTCTTGCCTGGAAAATCCCATGGATGGAGGAGCCTGGTAGGCTGCAGTCCATGGGGTCGCTAAGAGTCAGACATGACTGAGCGACTTCACTTTCTCTTTTCACTTTCATGCATTGGAGAAGGAAATGGCAACCCACTCCAGTGTTCTTGCCTGGAGAATCCCAGGGATGGCAGAGCCTGGTGGGCTGCCGTCTATGGGGTCACACAGAGTCGGACACGACTTAAGTGACTTAGCATAGCATGTCTCAAACATACCCCATTCCTCCTCAACCCGTTGCCATGCTAGTTCAAGCCATCATCTTTTATTTGGATTCCTGCAGTTACTGTCCAACTGGGCATCCTGTTGCTACTGTTTATTCCAAACAGACCATTTCCTACATATTAACCAGAGTCAACTTGAAAAGTGCAAATATCTCCTATCACTCATTGACTTCAATCCCAGTAACAGCTTCCTATCCTTCTCATGGGGCTTCCTAAGTGGCTCAGTGGTAAAGAATCTGCCTGTCAAGCAAGAGAGGTGGGCTCCATCTCTGGGTTGAGAAGATCCCCTGGAGAAGGAAATGGCAATCTACTCCAGTATTCTTGCCTGGGAAAGCCCATTGTCAGAGGAACCTGGCTGGCTACAGTTCATAGTATTGCAAAGAGTTGGATACAACTGAAGCAGCTAAACAACAACAATCCTTCTTATGGTGAATGTCATTGTCCCCTCTGTGGCCTTTGCTCCTAGTCAGTAAGGGATTTCTACCTTCTCTCTGACCTCTTCTCAGGCAGCTCTCCTACCTCCATGCTCTGGCCACTTGGTCTCTCTACATTTCCTCTTACGTGTTCTTTCTCCAAATACAATCTCTGCACATATTGTCCTCTCTGTTTTAAATTCCCTTCAACTCCCCTCACCTTCCTTTGCCTAGCTAACTCTTCCCCATCTCTGAATCTGAACTCAAAAATGATCTCTTTGGGGACTTCCTTGGTGGTCCAGTGGTTAAGACTCTGCGCTTCCACCACAGAGGGCATAGGTTCAATACCTTGTCTGGAGCTAAGATCCCGCCTGCTGTGAGGCACAAAAATAAATAAATAAATAACCTCTTTGGCAAAAGCTTTCCAGACTCTTCCAAATAGATCAGAGCCTCTTTCACACATTTACAGGACTCATCAGCTTTTTATTATATACTTATGTGTAGATAACAATAAACTGTGGAAAATCCTGAAAGAGATGGGAATACCAGACCACCTGATCTGCCTCTTGAGAAATCTGTATGCAGGTCAGGAAGCAACAGTTAGAACTGGTCATGGAACAGCAGACTGGTTCCAAATAGGAAAAGGAGTACGTCAAGGCTGTATATTGTCACCATGTTTATTTAACTTATATGCAGAGTACATCATGAGAAATGCTGGACTGGAAGAAACACAAGTTGGAATCAAGATTGCTGGGAGAAATATCAATAACCTCAGATATGCAGATGACACCACCCTTATGGCAGAAAGTGAAGAGGAACTCAAAAGCTTCTTGATGAAAGTGAAAGTGGAGAGTGAAAAGGTTGATTTAAAGTTCAACATTCAGAAAACGAAGATCATGGCATCTGGTCCCATCACTACATGGGAAATAGATGGAGAAACAGTGGAAACAGTGTCAGACTTTATTTTTCTGGGCTCCAAAATCACTGCAGATGGTGACTGCAGCCATGAAATGAAAAGACGCTTACTCCTTGGAAGGAAAGTTATGACCAACCTAGATAGCATATTCAAAAGCAGAGACATCACTTTGCCAACAAAGGTTCACCTAGTCAAGGCTATGGTTTTTCCTGTGGTCATGTATGGATGTGAGAGCTGGACTGTGAAGAAGGCTGAGCGCTGAAGAATTGATGCTTTTGAACTGTGGTGTTGGAGAAGACTCTTGAGAGTCCCTTGAACTGCAAGGAGATCCAACCAGTCCATTCTGAAGGAGATCAGCCCTGGGATTTCTTTGGAAGGAATGATGCTAAAGCTGAAACTCCAGTATTTTGGCCACCTCATGCAAAGAGTTGACTCACTGGAGAAGACTCTGATGCTGGGAGGGATTGGGGGCAGGAGGAGAAGGGGACGACAGAGGATGAGATGGCTGGATGGCATCACTGACTCAATGGATGTGGGTCTGGGTGACCTCCAGGAGTTGGTGATGGACAGGGAGGCCTGGCATGCTGCAGTTCATGGGGTCGCAAAGAGTCGGACACGACTGAGCAACTGATCTGATCTGATCTGATCTGATGTAACTATCTTATCCATGCCTCGCTCCCCACTAAGGTCTAAGGCGTAACAGGGCAGGGACTGTGTGTGTCTTGGCACCCAATATCCTGGAGACAGATATCTATCTAAAAGGAACTCAGTAAGTATAGATTGAAATAAAGACTGAATAAGGCTCTAGTGTTAAAGAACCCACTCGCCAATGCAGAGGACATAAGAGATATGAATTCGATCCTTGGGTTGGGAAGACTCCTGGAGGAGAGCATGGCAACCCACTCCAGTATATTCTTATCCGGAGAATCCCAAGGACAGAGGAGCCTGGCAGGCTATAATCTGTGGTTGCAATGAGTCAAACATGACTGAAGTGACGTATCATGCACACATATTCAATTCAGCCTTAAATCTATTTCTTTCTTTGTGTATATCTGCTTCCTCTTTATTTTACAATTTCTTTACTGCATCCCACAGCTGACTCTCTTATTTCACAGTTTTGTGTGTGTGGGGAGGGGACGCTGTAGTCTTGGGCTCTTGCCTTTACTGTGCACACCTAGCCAGAATTCCTCTTTCTTTCCAGAATAATCTTTGCAGTTCATCCCTTTTCATTTTGTACAAGTAACACCTTAAGTCACTGTACAAAGGGTGAGCTCCCTTGATACTACTTTGGAAGTATTACAGTAGCCCATGCTGGTGATACACTCTCTGTAGCAGAGATTTCAACATAAATCCCCAGGAGTGACATGTTGTGTAATGGTAGATGAAGGTATAACAAGGAAAAAGGCAAAAATTCAGAATGAAAATGGAGAAATAATTGATGATAAGGTAATACTAGCATGAAGAAAAGCTTTGAAAAATTAGATATATAGAGCCTCTTAAAACTCAGTGGGATGGAGCCCTGGAAAACATCCTTGGGAGATGGTTTACCAGCTCAAACAAATGTTCCCTTAAGGCTGAACCAGTCACCATTCTAAATCCTGGGGCCAGACAGAAACACAAAACAATTTCTGACCTCAAGGCATTCTCAGGTCAAAGCCTACTGGTATGCAAATTCATGGATTTTCATGCATGTTGTGTGTGTGTGTGTGTGTGTGTGTGTGCATGTGGTTATGTGTGTGTAAAGGAAGTTAAGGCTGACTAAATTACAATGTGACAAGAATCACTTTTTTAAAAATTATCAGTGTTTAGTTGCTTTATAATATTGTGTCAGTTTCCTCTGTATAGCAAAGTGAACCAGCAATATATATACAGAAATCCCATCTTTTTGGAATTTCCTTCCCATTCACCACAGAGCATTGAGTAGGGTTCCCTATGCTGTACACTGCCACTGCTAAGTCACTTCAGTCGTGTCCGACTCTATGCGACCCCATAGACGGCAGCCCACCAGGCTCCCCCGTCCCTGGGGTTCTCCAGGCAAGAACACTGGAGTGGGTTGCCATTTCCTTCTCCAATGCATGAAAGTGAAAAGTGAAAGTGAAGTCGCTCAGTCGTGTCTGACTCTTAGCGACCCCATGGACTGCAGCCCACCAGGCTCCTCCTTCCATGGGATTTTCCAGGCAAAAGTACTGGGGTGGGGTGCCATTGCCTTCCCCGATGCTGTACACTAGGTTCTCATATATTTATTATAAAATAGTTATATATTTTATACATAATATCAATAGTGTATACATCAATCTCAGTGTTCTGATTCATTACCCCCATCCCGGTCTTGGTATCCATACATGTGTTCTCTTCCCCTGTGTCTCTATCTCTGCTTTGCAAATAAATTCATCTGTATCAGCTTTATATATTCCATATATATGGGCTAACATACAATATTTGGATGGATGTTAGTCTCAGTGACCTCCGGGAGTTGGTGATGGACAGGGAAGCCTGGCGTGCTGCGATTCATGGGGTCACAAAGAGTTGGACACGACTGAGCGACTGATCTGATCTGATCTGATAATTATAATTTTGGGCAAATTACTTAAATTTCCCTGTTACTTGGTGTCCCCTTTATACAACTGGGATAACACTATTATCTATCTCCTAGAGTTATTGTAAAAATCAAATAAGGTAATGTGTATTGAGTATTTAGTAATGTCTGTTGGTATATAGCAAGCACACCAAAATGTGAGCTATTTTTAGCTATGGTTTCATCAATGTCCTCAATATGCCATCAGTATTTCTGGAAAGAGACAGATGTGTTTGAAACTCTAAAGCACTCATCTGCATTTATGAGTTAACTCTCAGATTTATCCATAGGGTGAAACCAACTATATGGTCATTAAATATCATAAGAACAGAGATGTAATTTAATTCCAATGATAGCAATAGCTTGTAGATGTCAAGCGAAAGCCACAGAGCCTGGCACTGTCCTGGTGGTGGTTTAGTCACTCAGTCCTGTCCAACTCTTTGCGACCCCATGGACTGCAGTCCACCAGGCTCCTCTGTCTATGGAATTCTCCGTGCAAGAATACTGGAGTGGTTTGCCATTTTATTTTCCAGGGGATCTTCCCAACCCAGGGATTGAACTCTAATCTCTTGCATTGCAGGCAGTCTCCTGTGTTGTAGGCAGATTCTTTACCAACTGAGCCATCAGGGAAGCCCTGGACACTATCCTAAGTGCTGAGAATTCAGCAATTATAAGTGTATCTGGCACTTTGGATTCAGAAAAACAAGGATTAGAACCTTGCTTCCTTGGGCATCCTTCATAGCTCTGTCAGTAAAGAATCCGCCTGCAATGCAGGAGACCCAAGTTCGATTCCTGGGTCAAGAAGATGTGCTGGAGAAGGGATCGGCTACCCACTCCAGTATTCTTGGGCTTCCCTTGTGGCTCAGCTGGTAAAGAATCCACCTGCAATGTGGGAGAATTGGGTTCAATCCCTGGGTTGGGAAGATCCCCCAGAGAAGGGAAAGGCTACCCACTCCGGTATTCTGGCCTGGAGAATTCCATGGACTGTATAGTTCGTGGGGTTGCTAAGAGTCGGACATGACTGAGTGACTTTAATTTCACTTCACTTCTTCCTTGTTCTCCTAGTTGTGCATTCTTGTGCAAATTACCAACCTTGATAGCATTTAGTTTTCTCATTTTATTAAATCAAAGTAACAACAGTAGCTACCTCTTAGAATTATTTGAAGATGAAGTGACTTGAAAAATACAAAGCATAGTCATTGCACAGAATAAGTGCTAAGCAAATGTTAATTAAGCAGATAAGTTCTTAGGAAGGTCTAGTGCACATTTATAGGCAGATATTGCAACTTACAGCTTAGCCCTCCCCTACAAAAAAAAAAAACAACACTATAAGATTTGTAGTACTAATCAGGTCCTGCTAATGAAGAGACTTTGTTTATGAAATTAGCTTAAAGTGAGAGCTTGGTTTGAATTCACATCACCGTAATCCAAAACAGATGTTCTTTCCACCATTTTGGTCACAAGCATTAGGTAACAATAATTGGTTTTGCTGAGCATGTACATACAGGCAGACACTCATGAAACGGTCAGAAGAAGAAGTATGGGGAAAGTTGAGTGGGGAAAATACATTGTATATGGAAAAGAACCCCACACTGATGCTGCAGATAGAAACAAATGAAGTTGCTGATTGATGTAGCAAGAAACCATGAATGAACAGACAAATGATTTGCCAATAGGTTTACTGTGGACAGAATTAGAAGTCATGGAGAAGCACGTGCTGCCATCTGGCAGGAGGTGAATTACGGTACTCACTAGTTAGAGATTTGAGAACAATTAGCGAGATAGATTCCATGCATATAAATAGAAAGAGCATGTGGATATATGAGTGCTACATGGTGATGGATAATGCCACAGATAAACAGTGTAGCTGGAAATGCACATAGAGAGTCTGGATAAATGATCCCTATAAATAAGTATTGCTCATGGATATTTCAGATGCTTTTCTATTTATGAACATTTGGCATTCATCCCTAAGGAATTGCATATTTCCTCATCAAAAGGAAAAGCGACTGTATAACCAATGACTGGATATCTGATTAGAGCTTTAAACATTTGCACCATGCTAGCTGCTGCAACCATGGCTCAGGCTCTAGCTTCAAGCTGTTGGGAGTAAAATAGATGTCTAATTTATGAAAAGACAAGGAAGCCATAGTAATTGTTGCTGGAGAAAGCTCCCCACCAGTGCCTTTACTGAAAATGTCCATATTTTCCCTTCCTGTGATAAGTAAGGAAAGTCACCATCCCTTGCTCAAGGCAAAGGGTTTGGTGTGTGTAGGTGCTGGGAAGTGTTCATGTTATTTGTGAGTCATGGTGTCTCCTTATGAATGGCAAGACTTTGGGATTTTAAATTTTAGAAAGCTCTATATATATCATAGGAATGGCAAGGTCATAACCTAAGAAAGGTGATGCTGTCTGTGGAATGCTTTCTAGAGGAAATTACATGGGCTTTGAGATCAGATAGATCCAGAATCCACTGTGTAATACTAAATAAGTTACGTAACTGCTTCTTCTCAAACATAAAAGCTTGATGATAACTATTTCATATATTTGCCATGAGAATTAAATGTTATACGTAAGCTACCTAGCCTAGAATTTGGTCTATGATAGGGTTTCAACCAAAGGTAATTTTTATGATTAATTCCCAATAATCAAAACCATCTTGGATGGAGAGGATTTCTCACTAGTTAGATAACATAGCTTTGCATAAAGACAGAAACCAGAGTATCCATGAGATAAACAGCTGCCAGAGGCTCAGAGTTTCAAATTGTGTAGGAAAGATTGACTTGCTTTCTAGCCTGACCCATTCAAAAAAAAATAATCCAAGCCCAGAGGGGCCACCTGAGTATACATTTGCAAGCTGTAATAGAAGGAAAAATCAAATAGCACCTTGATTTCTAGTTGTTTTTCCGCTATTTGCTTTGACTTATAGCAAAGGAACTGGAAGGCTAATTTTCCAATTGACAAAAGGAAGAAACGCAGGAAGGAAAGAAGGGAGGGAGGAAGGAAAACAATAATAACCAAAATGTATTGAGTATATTGAGCCTTCAATGTGTGTGTGTGGGGTTCAATGTACTCAGGAACCATTCTAAATACATTCATATTGTATTAGTTTATATCAGGGCCCCCAACCTCTGGGATCTAATGCCTGATGATCTGAGGTGGAGCTGATGTAATAAAAATAGAAATAAAGTGCACGATAAATGGAACATACTCTAATCATCCCCAAACCATCCCTCATCCCCATTTATGGAAAAACTGTCTTCCAGGTAGACAAGGACTGTCTACCAGTCCCTGGCACCAAAAAAGTTGGGAATTGCTGGTTCATAGAACATCATCAACCACCCTATGGCCTGTAGTACTTTTACTGCTCCCATTTTATAGATGAGAAAGCGGATATGTACAGAGCTTAAGTGACTTGGCCACAGTCATTGGTGTGAACTGAGAGTAAGCCCTAGGCCATCCCATTCGAGGGTCTGCCCTCATGGTACTGTACTAGGCTGCCCCCACTAACCTCGCAATACTGAACGCTCTAAAACTGTGAGTTACCTTTTAATTCCAAATGCCATAACTCCTTTATAACTATTTCATGGCAAGGGGACATCAGCAAAGTATCAGTCACTGCCATCCACTTAGTGGTGCATTCAGTGAGCATGTGCTCCACGTGCCTGCTGTCAGGGGTTACTATGGGCGCTCAACAGCACAGCAGATCACCCAGAATTCCATACCACTGTGGTTGGGATGTTTAAAAGGGACACTTTACCATACTAATATTCTGCAGTTGATCCATGCTAGTGGTTAGAATATGGTGTAGCAAAACCAACTGAAAACATATCCATATTTTGATGTTTTGATAACACTTGGACTCTCAAATGATTACATGTATTTACTTGTTTCTTGCTGTTCTCTCTTTACCATCCCATGCAAACATTTGTTCTCCCTGGAGCAGAGGATTTGTTCACTATACAATCCCCAGCACACCTAACAGATCTGATGCACTGTGGGAGTTACACACCCAGCTGTTGAGTAAATAGTGAATGAGCGCAACAACGATAGATCCTGGCATAACACTTTACCTCCCCCCTGAAG
Organism: Tragelaphus eurycerus; assembly: GCA_935064755.1. NCBI lineage: Eukaryota > Metazoa > Chordata > Mammalia > Artiodactyla > Bovidae > Tragelaphus > Tragelaphus eurycerus. The sequence goes on along the minus strand of CAKXYN010000075.1, from coordinate 2,059,229 downwards.
TTTAGGAACTGCTTGACAATGTAATATTTCATTTGACATTCATCAACATCCCCAGGAGAGAGCTAAAATTTCACTTCTTCTTTTATCAAAGAGAAATTAGAGATTCAAAAGAGCTATTTGAATTGTCCAAAGTCCTACAACATGGAAGACTCCAACTCCTTTGACTCCAAGCTCCACATTTTTTATTATACTACATTGCAGATGAAGCTATGCTATCATTTTGGAGGTAGTATGTCACCATTAAATTGAGCATTTCACCAGTAGACACTCAATATAATTAGACCAGGGACATGAATACAGGCAAATGGAATCAACTTCTATCTTCTCAGTTTCACGATAGTCTTAAAGAAAATGTAGAGTGTAAATGGGCTGAGGTGGATGAACAAGGTTAGACAAACTCTATTTAGTTTCCTTGACTCAATATAACCAAGAGAAAAATCCCATGTACCCACAGCTAATTATGGCATTAGTTTCCCAAAGCAAAAATTTAGCTTCATCCCTTACAACCTTATGTCATACCAAGCCATACTCCTCAGAGTCCTATTCTCTGTTCATCAGTACCTCCCTTTTCCCCAGTCTGTGATGTGAAATATCTGGAGTCTGCAGTTAGCCTGTCCAGGTTGAAACCATAGGTTTACCTGTTTCTTTCTGTGCAGTTTTGGGATGAGTTCGTTGGGTCACTGAGTTACTTTGGTTAATGGGGGTACTTTGGGGTAAGTAGCCTCTCTGCGCTTCAAACTTTCCATGGTTAAATGAAGATTAAATTAATTAATATATATGAAGTACTTAGTTCTAGGCCTGGTATGTAACCAAGGGCTTGGGAACTCAGCCATTACCCTTTATATTTTCATTGCTATTGTGCGTTCAGATGACCTTGCCTCAGCCAGCTATTCCTCTCCCAGGGTTTTGCTGCAAGAAACATCTCTTCCTACTCTCTCATTCTCTTTACCTCCCTTCTAAGCTTTCAAACCACAGTTTCCTTTTATTATACCTCTAAATATACGAACAAGACCATTTACCTTCTGAGAGCCGGAATATGGCTCAAAATAAACATTCCATTGAATGAATTAGAAGAGTCCTCAAATGAAGGACAATGGATTTTTCTTACAGTGACAGTGATCAATGCCTATCTATCACTTCCTTGTGTACTATTTCTGATTTGTTTGTTGAACCTCTGTACCAAATGCCATCCCCTCGTGGCCCAAGCAATGGTTATTTCATGTCAATATGGCATTGATCACACACTTAAAGAAAAGGAGGTATGTAAACTGCGCTCTTGTTTCTGCAAGCAAAACCAGCTAGAGGGAATGGTGGTTAATGCAACCTTCATCTACTTCTTTCATGAATCTTTTAGCAAACAATGATTGAGTATTTACTGTTTGCCAAAGAAGGTTCTGTGCTCAAACTGGTGAATCAGCAATAAATTGGATGCTAGAGCTGATATCAAGGAATGCATGAAGAAAGGATGTGTTGCAGAGAAAAAACATGCAGAGAATTACATAAGGCAAAATTTTTGTGTAGGCTCATTCTTAATCCAGGATGTTCCCGTGAAGCTTGGGCTGCAGAATTAGAAAAGCTTCTCAGAGAAGGGATATCAGAAGAGAATTTGAAAGGATGAAGTAGAAGTTTGTCAAGATGGAGAACAGAGCTATCATTTGGTGAAATAACATCTAAATTTATGACTATATGGGCTCCCCAGGTAGAACTAGTGGTAAAGAGCCCGCCTGCCAACGGAGGAGACATAAGATATGTGTGTTTGATCCCTGGGCCAGGACGATCCCCTGAAAAAGGTCATGGCAACCCATTCCAGTATTCTTGCCTGGGAAATCCCATGGACAGAAGAGCCTGGCGGGCTGCAGTCCATAGGGTCACAAAGAGTCAGACACAACTGAAGCAACTTTGCACACATACACACTGAGTGAATATGTGAATATGTATTCATAATGTGCAAATACATGAATGCTGGCAAAAGCAAAGGCATGGGATAAGAAGGCAAAGCCCTCTCAGGAGACATCTGCTATATCAGTGTGGCTGTGATGTGGAATTTGGGAGTGGGTGGAGGGATAGCAAGAGAGAAGGGTCCTCTTATAAAAACATTTCCATCTCATGCTCTAAAGATTTCAGTTTTGTCCATTTCTTAGGATTGGAAAAATCCTATTTCAGAATCACAAGTGGTCATTAGCATTATAGAGTTAAATGAAGCTTCACTAGGCCCTTAATTTTTCTTTGCTCATGTTGGTCTGAGTGTGAATACTCCTAGCCTAGCACTTCTTTCAAGGCTGTACTGAAAGTGCTGGCACTTCAATTTCCTTCTCGCCCAGTTGGCAGTCTACATTTTACAGATCAGCTCTCCTATCAGGTAGGTGACAGTAACTTCCTGAATTTTATGATATGCATTTCAATGTGCTGGCCACTCTAGGAATGAAGAAATCTGTATGTGGCAGTAGTAAAAACAATAATTTAAAAAGTGGTGGCTTAGTCACTAAGTTGTGTTCGACATTTTTGTGACCCCATGGACTGTAGCCTGCCAGAATCCTCTGTTCATGGGATTTCCCAGCTAAGAATACTGGAATGGGTTGTCATTTCCTCCTCTAGGGGCTCTTCCCAATCCAGGGGTTGACCCCACATCTCAGGCATCTCTCCTGTATTGGCAGGCAGATTCTTTACTGACTGAGCCATCAGAGAAGCCTAGTTTAAAAATATAACTTCATTTGACACTTTTATTTTTATTATCAGTAATGGTTTTCAATATATTAGTGAAGGGACATAGTGCTTTACTTGAGAGAGGACTCCCTTTCATGTGAAAAAAACTTATGAGGGGAAGCCAGATTCTAAAAACCAGAACAATAAAATGGAAAAATGTGTGGACTACGTGGTGCTTGGTGTCAGGTTTTCTGGTTCAATTTTTATTATTTATGGTGTTGAACAAAGATAAATAGATGTTCAAATATATGATGTATATTGAATAGAAGGAGAGGAAAATAAATGATCAGACGTAAATTAAAACAAAGGAAATGGGTAGGATTGAGTTTAAAGGTCTGAATCACTGATCTATCTCTTACATGCAAATTTCTAAGCTTTGTTACAAATGCCAAGTACACAGATCCCAGTGAATCTAGAGCCATTTGTAATAAGAGAAGGGGAAAGTCACAGAAATGTAAGCTCTGAGTGTCTTGGTATTTCACAATGTCTGAATCTAGAGCATGCTGTAGGACGCTACTTGAGATGTAAGAGAGTGCATGTGTTAACAGTTTGTCAGAATGATGAACTGTCAATGTGCCTAATCCAGTATATGATCAAAGAGGGAAGTTGGGATATAATACCTGATGAGGTTAAAGAACATCAAGCATCAGGTTAGGTTGAAAAACTAAACACACACGGTTAAGAACCAAAGGAGCAGGTATAGAAGTAGAGTGGAGGTAATTTTGTTCAGTAGGTCGTAAGAGCAGCTGAAAGCACGCTGAAGTCACTGGAAGACCTCATGTGGCAACAACTTCATGCTGCAAGACTCTCATACAGCTTCCCTTGTCATATTGCAAGACTCTCAAACATCGCCCCAAGTCACACAAGACTGCAACCTCTCAGGCATTTCCAGATGTGATGTTGTGTTTGTAAAGCAATTAGCAGACCTTAATGACATTCTTCATTCATAGCACTGAGCCAGAGGAATTCTTTCAGATTTAGTAGCTAGAAGCCGTGGAAGAGGAGTCCAGTTTCCCCAAAATGTATTACACATGGTATACATTCAACTATGTCAGAATTATAAATACTCTAAGATATAGTTAGCATTAAGTGAAATAAGCCAGAGAAAGGAAAATACTGTATCCCACTTATATGTTGGATCTAAGAAATATAGCAAATCATTACTTCATGGCAAATAGATGAGGAAACAGTGGCTGACTTTATTTTGGGGGGCTCCAAAATCATTACAGATGATGATTGCAGCCATGAAATTAAAAGACACTTACTCCTTGGAAGGAAAGTTATGACCAATCTAGATAGCATATTAAGAAGGAGAGACATTACTTTGTCAACAAAGGTCTGTCTCATCAAGACTATGGTTTTTCCAGTGGTCATGTATGGATGTGAGAGTTGGACTGTGAAGAAAGCTGAGAGCCGAAGAATTGATGCTTTTGAACTGTGGAGTTGGAGAAGACTCTTGTGAGTCCCTTGGACTGCAAGGAGATCCAACCTGTCCATCCTAAAAGAGATCAGTCTTGGGTGTTCATTGAAAGGACTGATGTTGAAGCTTAAACTACAATAGTTTGGCCACCTGATGTGAAGAACTGACTCATTTGAAAAAGCCCCTGATGCTGGGAAAGATTGAGGGCGGGAGGAGAAGTGGACAACAGAGGATGAGATGGTTGGATGGCATCACTGACTCAATGGACATGGGTTTGGGTGGACTCAAGGAGTTGGTAATGCACAGGGAGGCCTGGCGTGCTGTGGTTCATGGGGTTGCAAAGAGTCAGACATGACTGAGTGACTGAAATGAAACTGAATGAATATAACAAAAAAAGAAGCAGACTCACAGATATAGAGAAGAAAGTAGTGGGTACAAGTAGGGAGGCAGGAGGGAAATATTGGGCCTGGGGAGGGGAAGGTACAAACAACTGGATGTAAGATAGGCTTAAGGGTATATTGCACAACCCAGGAAGATTGCAAATAATTAAAATAACTGCCAATGGAAAGTAACCTTTAAAAATTGTATGAAGATTCTTCAATTCAGTTCAGTCGCTCCACTGTGTCTGACTCTTTGAAACCCCATGAACCACAGCACGCCAGGTCACTCTGTCCATCAGCAACTCTTGGAGTTTACCCAAACTCATGTCCACTGAGTTGGTGATGCCATCCAATTATCTCATCCTCTGTTGTCCCCTTCTCTTGCCATCAATCTTTCCCAGCATCAGGGTCTTTTCAAATGACTCAGATATTTGCATCAGGTGGCCAAAGTACTGCAGTTTAAGTTTCAACATCAGTCTTTCCAATGAACACCCAGGTCTGATGTCCTTTAGGATGGACTGGTTGGATCTCCTTGCAGTCCAAGGGACTCTCAAGAGTCTTCTCCAACACCACAGTTCAAAAACATCAATTCTTCAGTGCTCAGCTTTCTTTATAGTTCAACTCTCACATCCATACATGACTACTGGAAAAAACATAGCCTTGATGAGATGGACCTTTGTTGACAAAGTAATGCCTCTGCTTTTGAATATGCTGTCTAGGTTGGTCATAACTTTCCTTCCAAGGAGCAAGTGTCTTAATTTCATGGCTGCAATCACCATCTGCAGGGATTATGGAGCCCCAAAAATAAAGTCTGACACTGTTTTCACTGTTTCCCCATCTATTTCCCATGAAGTGATGGGACCGGATGCCATGATCTTAGTTTTCTGAATGTTGAGCTTTAAGCCAACTTTTTCACTCTCCACTTTCACTTTCATCAAGACACTCTTTAGTTCTTCACTTTCTGCCATAAGGGTGGTGTCAACTGCATATCTGTGGTTATTGAAATTTCTCCCAGCAATCTTGATTCCAGCTTGCGCTTCTTCCAGCCCAGTGTTTCTCATGATGTACTCTGCATATAAGTTAAATAAGCAGGGTGACAATACACAGCTTTGACGTACTCCTTTTCCTATTTGGAACCAGTCTGTTGTTCCACATCCAGTTCTAACTGTTGCTTCCTGACCTGCATACAGGTTTCTCAAGAGACAGGTCAGGTGGTCTGGCATTCCCATTTCTTTCAGAATTTTCCACAGTTTATTGTGATCCACATAGACAAAGGCCTTGGCATAGTCAATAAAACAGAAATAGATGTTTTTCTGGAACTTTTTTGATGATCCAGCAAATGTTGGCAATTTGCCTCTGGTACCTTTGCGTTTTCCAAAACCAGCTGGAACATCTGGAAGTTCACAGTTCACATACTGTTGAACTCTGGAGTGTAGAATTTTGAGCATTACTTCACTAGCATGTGAGAGGAGTGCAATCGTGTGGTAGTTTGAGCATTCTTTGGCATTGCCTTTCTTTGGAATTGGAATGAACACTGACTTTTCCAGTCCTGTGGCCACTGCTGAGTTTTCCAAATTTGCTGGCATATTGACTGCAGCACTTTCACAGCATCATCTTTTAGGATTTGAAATAGCTCAACTGGAATTCCATCATCTCCACTAGCTTTGTTCATAGTGATGCTTTCTAAGGTCCACTTGACTTCACATTCCAGGATGTCCGGCTTTAGGTGAGTGATCACAGCATCGTGCTTATCTTGGTCATGAACTTCTTTTTTGTACAGTTCTTCTGTATATTTCTTGCCACCTCTTCTTAATATCTTCTGCTTCTGTTAAGTCCATACCATTTCTGTCCTTTAATGAGCCCATCTTTGCATGAAATGTTCCCTTTGCGTCTCTAATTTTCTTGAAGAGATCCCTAGTCTTTCCCATTCTGTTGTTTTCCTCTATTTCTTTGCATTGATCACTGATGAAGGCTTTCTTATCTCTCCTTACAAAACTTTGGAACTCTGCATTCAAATGGGTATATCGTTCCTTTTCTCCTTTGCTTTTTGCTTCTCTTCTTTTCACAGCTATTTGTAAGACCTCCTCAGACAGCCATTTTGCTTTTTTGCAGTTCTTTTTTGGGGGGATGGTCTTGATCCCTCTCTCCTGTACATTGTCATGAACCTCTATCCATAGTTCATCAGGCACTCTATCAGATCTAGTCCCTTAAATCTATTTCTCACTTCCACTGTATAATCATAACAGATACGACTGAGTGACTTCACTTTCACTTTTCACTTTCATGCATTGGCGAAGGAAATGGCAACCCACTCCAGGGTTCTTGCCTGGAGAATCCCAGGGATGGGGGAACCTTGTGGTCTGCCGTCTATGGGGTAGCACAGAATGGGACATGACTGAAGCAACTTAGCAGCAGCAGCAGCACACCTGAATGGTCTAGTGGTTTTCCCCACTTTTTTCTATTTAAGTCTGAATTTGGCAATAAGGAGTTCATGGTCTGAGCCACAGTCAGCTCTGGGTCTTGTTTTTGCTGACTATATAGAGCTTCTCCATCTTTGGCTGCAAAGAATATAATCAATCTTACTTCAGTGTTGGCCATCTGGTGATGTCCACGTATAGAGTCTTCTCTTGTGTTGTTGGAAGAGGGTGTTTGCTATGACCAGTGCGATCTCTTGGTAAAACTCTATTAGCCTTTGCCCTGCTTCATTCTGTACGCCAAGGCCAAATTTGCCTGTTACTCCAGGTCTTTCTTGAATTCCTAATTTTGCATTCCAGTCCCCTATAATGAAAAGAACCTCTTTTTTAGGTGTTAGTTCTAAAAGGTCTTGTAGGTCTTCATAGAACTGTTCAACTTCAGCTTCTTCAGCGTTACTGTTTGGGGCATAGACTTGGATCACCGTGATATTGAATGGTTTGCCTTGGTAATGAACAGAAGTCATTCTGTCATTTTTGAGATTGCATCCAAGTACTGCATTTCAACTATGATGGCTACTCCATTTCTTCTAAAGGATTCCTACCCACAATAGTAAATATAATGGTCATCTGAGTTAAACTTACCCATTGTGGTCCATTTTAGTTTGCTGATTCCTAGAATGTTGACGCTCACTCTTACCATCTCCTGTTTGACCACTTCCAATTTGCCTTGATTTATGGACCTAACATTCCAGGTTCCTATGCATAAATAGGAACCTATGCAAAAAATAAAGATTTTTAATATGTTTTAAAGAATTAAAATTTTCAAAAGGAAAAAACTAAAGCAGTCCAGGTTCGATGCAGGCTACAGGATGCTTGGGGCTGATGCACTGGGATGACCCAGAGCGATGGTATGGGGAGGGAGGTGGGAGGGAGGTTCAGGATTGGGAATACGTGTACACCTGTGGTGGATTCATGTTGATGTATGGCAAAACCAAGACAATATTGTAAAGTAATTAGCCTCCAATTAAAATGAATAAATTTAAAAAAAAACTAAAGCACAACGACTTTAAGCATAACTTCAAAAAAGATCTAGTTAACATTAATGGTTAAGAAGTACAGTTGTGTAAAGGAATCATGAAGACTATGTTGTAAGGAAATACAGCGATCTAACACAATATTAAATTGGTTTCTACTCACCCTTGGAGTTCAGAGACAAAGTTCATTCTGTGACATCACCTGGTTTGGTTTGTATCTGAGTTTCTATCCAACAGAACTACTAAAGAGGAGGACCTGTGAGTCATTAGTAGAGATGAGTGGGTGATACAAATTCATGGTCTGGAAACACACCATGGTGACGGGAAACGGATACTGAGAAATAAGCAGTTTCATAAAGGAAGAAGAACAGGAAAAAAAAAGTACTTATCAATTGGGGCTTCCCTCATAGCTCAATCAGAAAAGAATCTGCCTACAGTGTAGGAGACCCAGGTTTGATCCCTGGGTCAGGGAGGTTCCAAGAGAAGGAAATGGTAGCCCACTCTAGTATTCTTGCCTGAAAAATTCCATGGACAGAAGAGCCTGGTGGGCTGCATTCCATGGGGTCACAAGGATTCAGGCACAACTGAGCAACTAACACTTTCACCTTCACTTATTAATTAAATGGCCTGTGCTTTTGAGTGAGGATGATGAAAGAAAGTGGCATACCTACCTTAGCCCACAGTTTAGAATGTTCCAAATGCAAAGTCTTTAAAATCATACAGTCTCAAAGACCAAGTGAAGGCATCATTTTCAAAGAATTTTTGGAGCAGCATTTGTATCCTAGCTGTCAACTGTAGGTGGCAAGGTAATAAATGCTTCCGAATTTGACTTAAACAGAGTAAATCCTATGAAGCTGTACTTAAAAGACTGTTGGACTTCCTAATAATTCCCTAAACTCCCATATGTGCCAGGGGAAAACACAGCAGAAGTGGGGCATCAGGGCACAAAAAGCTGCCTATGACATCTTCGAAGTGGTCACGGTGATGGTCACCCTCAAGGCCATGACAATGTCCCTGCATCTGTTCATCATTGAGATTCCAGCATCAGGCATCTTCCTCTCCTGCTAAAAGGTTGTCCTTGAACCACACGAAGACACCAGGATTCTTGGCCCCCGGAGGAGAAGAATTCAATCTGTGGCTAGAGACGAGGCTTGATGTCTCAGAGCTTTTGCTTAATAAAGTTTTATTAAAGTATAAAGGAGATAGAGAAAGCTTCTGACATAGGCATCAGAAGGGGGCAGAAAGAGTACCCCCTTGCTAGTGTTAGCAATGAAGTTATATACTCTCCAATGAATCCAAAGAATGTCTGGAGGTTGTAAAGACCTCACCAGACCTACTCCCGTAATTTACATTTTAAGATAACAGAATTAGCCAGAAGGTTTAATCCAGAGACTGTCCTCAGGCAGGATACATTATTGTTATATAATCCTAAGGACTGTAGAGAAGAAAAAAAGTTTTGTCCTTTCTTCCTCCTTGAGAATTCCAGACCCCTCTCTGCTTGGGGACCCCTAGACTCCTTATCAACCTGCCTAGGAAATGACTCTCTCACTGCTTCAGAGCCTCTGAATGGCCTTGATCAGTAATCATGGCCATTTTCTGGGCTTTAATTTCCTTCTTTAGAAATGAATTGGTAGACATTTCCTCTAAGATATAGCAATGTTGAATGGGATGTGCTGTGGCAGAGTTCCTCTATTGTAGAGAAGGAATTGGGGCACAGACCAAAAACCACAAGACACGCACTTTCTATCTGGATCTTGTGTATCTGATACATAGTAGAGCCTGGAGACAGAAATAAGTGCTACCAAATCTTGCCCTGATTTGACTTCAGAAAAATATTTCTAACATTACCAACCTCATCTTCTGCCTCAATTAGAGATGGTGACTAGAAATGCCATGTACCAAGCAGTCTTCATGTTTTATCTCAGTTGGTCAAAGTCTAAGGTGAGTCATCTTTAGATCCTCCCCGGCTCTAGACCACTATTGAAATTGATTTTCCACTTCTCAGAGAATTCGTAAAGAAGACACCAGCATCATTTCTTGACTTGGCAGTTCCTGGATGCTTATCTGGGCTTATATCTAGAAGAACTGGTAAAAAGGCCATTCCACTTCCCACAAGTTCCTGCTTTGAAATGAAGGCAGCAAAGTGACATTTCCCCCTTTCATTCTACTGTGCTCGCCTACTCCTGTTCAGACTGCAAGTGCTTTAGAGACCTCCTAACACAACGGTATCTTTGATCATTAAGAGATTCCTATTTATAATTTCAAAAAATGAGCTTACATTATCTTAAAAGAGTCTAATAAGAAAAGGAAGGGAAAGGAAATCAATTTATAGCCACTTATATCCGGTGCTCTTTATGGATAACACGTGATGCTCTTGTTCTATCTTACTGTTCATCCTCAGTTTCCAGAAAAGAAATCAGAGGTTAATAAAATTTAAGCCACATGTTGAAGATCAAATAGGCAAAGCCAGGATTTAAGCTTTTCCATTACCTTTTTCTGCCTGGGAAAAAAGGATCCATAGCCTGTGTTTAACTCTAGCAAGAAACAAGTAAAGCATATCTGCCAAAAAGAGAAGAAAACAAAACACAATGAAAGTCTTCTTTTCCTTTGGCATTTAAAGGAAAGCCTTGTATGAAAGCATGAGGAAGGAAGTTGTACACACGCTCACATGAGCAGAAATATTCTTAGGAGCCTTGGGATTTATTTCAGACATGTTTTGAATGGATATATTGAAAGCAAGAAGGAAGAGGAGGTGAAAAAAAAGCATCTGATGAATAAGCAAGTGGGAGAAACCATGAGGAATAAAGCTGCCGTGTAATCCTAGCTTGATTCCTTCTGGGGTAAACTAGCATGTTGGTGCTATCTGTACTGTAGGGAATATATCAGCTATACTGAGATTGCTATTTCATCACAACTGATATTGGATTTGATCCTTCAGTTTGGCCAGTTGGCTGTAAAAACAACATTGGAAGTTTTCAAAGTTTTTGGCTCAAGTGAATGTTTAAATATGGGTTCCCTTAATTGCCTTGATTGAGAGACTAGATAAGTTGCCTTTGGATAAGCAGCTAACTGAGTAGGTACAGTATTTATAAGGGTTTCCCAGGTGGTTCAGTGATAAAGAATCTGCCTTCCCAGCAGGAAATGCAGTTCGATCCATGGGTTGGGAAATTCCCCTGGAGAAGGAAATGCCAACCCACTCCAGTATTCTTGCCTGGGAAATCCCATGGACAGAGGAGCCTGGTGGGCTACAAAAGAGTCAGACACAACTTAGCAACTAAGCAACAGCAAGTGATTTATATCTGACACCCAACAACCCATGTGATGTTTTCCTATAGGAGTCATTTCATTAAATCGGACAAACATCTTTGACTGACTTAACCAGGAAATCAGCTCAAGAAACTAAACCAAGAATAGCCATTGTCATTTGCTTTTTTCCCATGACCTGTGAATAGGAATCACAAAAGTAAAGTGTCACCAAATGTCCGAGATCCCTAAGGGCACCCACCTCTCAGGTGTATTTGTAGCACCTCCAAAGAGTATGTACTGAGACACTCAAAAGTGTCCAGCTGAACCTCAATCTGTCAACCAAACAAGTCCAGCTCTGGGGATGTCTGTTGTTATTTTTCAGTCACTAAGTCATGACTAACTCTTTATGACCCCATGGACTGCAGCACACCAGATTCCTCTGTCCTCCACTATCTCCCAGAGCTTGCTCGAAATCATGTCCATTGAGTTGGTGATGCTATCTAGCCATCTCATCCTCCACCATCCTCTTGTCTTCCTGCCTTCAATCTTTCCCAGCATCAGTGTCTTTTCCAATCAGCCAGCTCTTTGCATCAGGTGGACAAAGTATTGGAGCTTCAGCTTCAACATCAGTCCTCCGAGTGGGATGTTGCACATTAATAAAACAAGCCTTCATGAGCTCCTTGGCTGGCCATAATTAGCGGAATTATTAAGTCTCTGTAGATGTAGCAAACTGACTCCCCACAATTCTTTCTTACTTCCCACAGGCTCCTTGCAAAGAGGGTGAAATGCTTGTGATGTGATTCCTTAGTGACTCCTATCCTTCTATGCAATCTTATACTTTCTCAATGATCACTCTTAGAGCAGTTATATTCATGCTTTTCAAAATAATGATCAGCCCTGACTTTCTCCCATGCCTAAGATCCTAGCTCCCAGAACTCATTCCCCAAATTGAGCTCCAGATCCCCTGCCACCCGCTTGAGTTAAAAGAGAGTTTGATCACTTTGTACTTTATCTTTCTGGAAAGACTTTCTTTTATCTATGGAAAATGATTGGTCAGATTATCTGAATGCTTGCCACATGTCACATTTAGTTGTCAAATGCAACTACAGTTATTAAGCACTATGGTACATATTTTTCACATCTGATACAACCAATAACCTTGTGATGCTTATGTCCCAATGGTCTCATTCAGATGAGAAAATGGTTTAAGTGATATTGAAATGGATTTCTCAAATTAATATTGATCAACAGAGGCATATCTAGAACTCAAAGAGCAGATTCCAAATGCAGTCCAAAGCTCACTCAGGCACTCTATCAGGAAAATTGCAATAATTAAATTCCTAGGATAGAAGAGCTGCTGATTTGAATCACAAACAGTATATGTGAATTCCTATGAAGTTCCTCTGCATGCCCCTTTTTGTTAACTTTTTATTTTTTGGAATATAGCCGATTAACAATGTTATAATAGTTTCAGGTGGACAGCAAAGGGACTCAGCCACATGTAAGCATTCATCCATGCTCCCCCAAACTCACCTCCCGTCCAGGCTTCCACACAACGTTGAGCAAAATTTCCTGTGCTATGCAGGAGGTTCTGTTGGTTATCCATTTTATTTTATTTATTTTTTTTTATTTTTTTATTTTTTATTTTTATTTTTTTAAGGATATAGAAGATTTAATAGATCAACTAATAGTTTGATCTTATGAACACAATTATAGCATTACACCCAGCAACTGAAGAATACAAACATATAAATTATTCTGAAGCATACATGGGACATTCATAAGACTGATCATGTGCTAAATCATATACTAAGTCAATATATTTCAGAGAATTAATGCCATTCCCACATTCTTTGATCATAATGAAACATAAAAATTTAAAATTTATAAATTGAAGATTATTATTTTTTTTTCAATAAAATCTCTTTTATTGATTATAAAACATACAAACATCTAGTATGAAAAATTGTAACATATAGTGTTTAGTTTAACAATTAATACATTTCAGATATAATATTATACATATTTCAATGCTATTCTCCCCAATCATCTCACCCTCTCCTGGTCCCAGAGTCCAAATCTGGTCTATACATAGTGTCTCTTTTGTTGTCTCGTAAATAGGGTTATTTTTTACCATCTTTCTAATTCCATATATATGCATTAGTAACTGTATTTGTGTTTTTGTTTCTGGCTTACTTCACTCTGTATATAGGCTCCAGTTCCATCCACCTCCTTAGAACTGATTCAAATGTATTCTTTTTAATGGCTGAGTAATATTCCATTGTGTATATGTACACAGCTTGCTTATCCATTCATCTGTGGATGGACATCTAGGTTGCTTCCACTTCTGGCTATTGCAAACAGTGCTGCTATGAACATTGGGGTACAGGTGTCTCTTTCAATTTTTTTCTCATGTATATGCCCAGCAGTGGGATTGCTGGATCATAGGCAGTTCAATTTGCAGTTTTTTGAGGAATCTCCATACTGTTCTCCAAAGTGGCTGTACTAGTTTGCATTCCCACCAACAGTGCAAGAGGGTTCCTTCTCCGCACCCTCTCCAGCATTTATTGCTTGTGGACTTTTGGATAGCAGCCATTCTATTGGGTGAAATGGTATCTCATAGTGGTTTTGATTTGCATTTCTCTGATATGAGTGATGTTGAGCATCTTTTCATGTGTTTGTTAGCCATCTGTATGTCTTCTTTGGAGAAATGTCTATTGAGTTCTTTGCCCATTTTTTGATTGGGTCATTTATTTTTCTGGTTGAGCTGTAGAAGTTGCTTGTATATTTTTGAGATAGTTGTTTGTCATTGCTTCATTTGCTATTATTTTCTCCCATTCTGAAGGCTGTCTTTTCACCTTGCTTATAGTTTCCTTTGTTGTGCAAAAGCTTTTAAGTTTGATTAGGTCCCATTTGTTCATTTTTGATTTTATTTCCAATATTCTGGGAGGTGGGTCACAGAGGATCCTGCTGTGATGTAAGTCAGAGAGTGTTTTGCCTTTTTTCCTCTAGGAGTTTTATGGTTTCTGGTCTTACATTTAGCTCTTTATCCATTTTGAGTTTATTTTTGTGTATGGTGTTAGAAAGTGTTCTAGTTTCTTCATATGGAGGGGTCTTGTTTTTGTATCTATTCAGCCAGTCTCTGTCTTTTGGTTGGGGCATTCAACCCATTTACATTTAAGGTAATTATGATAAATATGATCCCATTGCCATTTACTTTGTTGTTTTGGGTTTGAATTTATATATCCTTTTTGTGTTTCCTGTCTAGAGAATGTCCTTTAGTATTTGTTGGAGAGCTGGTTTGGTGGTGCTGAATTCTCTCAGCTTTTGCTTTCTGTGGTTTTGATTTCTCCTTCTTTTGTGAGATCCTTGCTGGGTACAATAATCTGGGCTGTAGGTTCTTTTCTTTCATCACTTTAAGTGTCTTGCCATTCCCTCCTGGCTTGGAGAGTTTCTATTGAAAGATCAGCTGTTATCCTTATGGGAATTCCCTTGTGTGTTATTTGTTGTTTTTCCCTTGCTGCTTTTAATATTTGTTCTTTGTGTTTGATCTTTGTTAATTTGATTATTGTGTCTTGGGGTGTTTCTTTGGTTATCCTATTTGGGACTCTCTGGGTTTCTTGACTTGGTGATTATTTCCTTCCCCATTTTAGGGAAGTTTTAACTATTATCTCCTCTAGTATCTTCTCATGGTCTTTCTTTTTGTCTTCTTCTTCTGGGACTCCTTATTCGTTTGTAACGTTAATTGTCCTGGAGGTCTCTGAGTGTCCTCATTTTTTTATGTTTTTCTTTTTTCTCTTCTTCCTTTACTCCTTTTTTCTCGCTATTTTCTCCTCTGTTATTCTACTATTTTTCCTCCAATTTATCATTTTTTTATTCTTTATCTATTTTCTTCTCTTCTTTTTCTCCATTTTTTCATTTTTTATTTCGCTTCTCTTTTTTGCTTTCCTCCTTACCTGCTCTTTGGGCTCCTTTTTATCTTTTCTCTTTCCCGCTCGAGCTTTATGGCTTATCGGTGTTCTGGTGGGTGGAGCGGACTTCTCTGGGGTGCAGTGGAGTGTCTAGTAGTGAGTTATGAGATGTCTATCTTTTGGGGTCGCTGTGTAGCCTGTGTTGGAGCGGCTGTGTTCTCTGGATTTGCTTGTTTCTTTTGTGGAACTTGCTGGTCTTTTGTGATGCTTGTTCAAGTAGGTATGGAGGCTTTATACTCCTGTCAATTAGTTTTCGTGGGATCAGGTTACTTCCTCCTGGTTCCATCTTATTTTTACAGTGTCTCACTTCTTCTTCTATTCATTCCACAACTGACTGCTCGAGATTTCACAAAGGAAGGGAGGAAGGAGACAGAGGTGGTCAGGAGGATAAAAGGAGGGAGTGTGAAGGAGAGAGAAGATCTAGTCAGTAATCAGAAGAAAAGAAAAAGGAAAGGAAAAAAGCAAAGACAAAAAGGAAAAAAGAAAAAAACAAAACAGGCTCGCAAAAGTTAATCGTGGAGATTAAAGAAGTACTAGAGGATAAAAAAAATAATAATAAAAAAAATAAAGAAAAAAAAAAAAAACAAAAAAAAATAAAAGGAAAAAAAGCTTTTTCCAAAAAAAATAAAAAAAAAAAAAAAAAAGAAGAGAAAAAAGGAAATAATGATGGTAAAAATAGTAAAAATAGAGTCTCTATATGTTGTGGGTTCAGTCAACTGTTCCTTGTTCGGCTAATTCTCTCTGGCCCCTTTCTCTGTGGTTGGTCTGTATAGTTCTTTGTTCTGCAGTTCGGCGGTGTTCTGGGCAGCCCGCCACTCGTGTGGTCGGCGCTGCACAATCTGGATTGCCGGCCCAAACTACTCCAGTTAGGCAGCACTCCAGACAATCAGGCGACGAAGTCTGCGCTGAGGCCTGCAGAGGGGGAGGGGTCGGCGACGGGAATGGCGGGCGGGCGGGTGGGGGAGGGGATGGGGGTGGCCCTCGTGGGAGCCGCCGGCACAGCGGGTGGGGGCACGCCTGCGCGGGGTGGCCGGCGGGGAGCGTCCAGTGGGGGAGAGTCCCGCGGGGGCGTCCCTCTGGGGAGCGCCGGCAGCGGAGCGTCCCGCGTGGGAACGGCCAAGGCGTCTCCCTGCCCAGCCCCGGCTCCCCAATGGCAGATGCGGGCGTTTGCAGTGGTGCTTTTCCACTGCGGAGTTACCGCAGGGCCCGCAGTCTGTGGGTTCTATTGCTCACTGTTCTCCTCCCTGTTATGATAGTCTCCGTGTTTCCCAGGTTCGGCGCAGATTCCGCAGGGGAGTGTTTCCTGGTGTTTGGAAACTTCTCTTTTAAGACTCCCTTCCCGCGGGTCCGCCCCTCCCTCTTTGTCTCTCTCTGGCTTCTATATTCTTTCCTACCTCCTTAAGAAGGCAGTGAGTTGCTTTTCTGGGTGTCCGACGTCCTCCCCAGCACTCCGAGCTGTTTGTGGTATTTACTCGGCGCCCAGATGTCCCATTGATGAATTTGTGGAGGAGAAAGCGTATTCCCCGTCCATCCTTCGCCATCTAACGCCCGACCTATTATCAATATAAAAAAGCATATACCTACATCAAACCCTCCCCACATCTTTTTATAAAACTTCTTAAAAAAAAAAAAAAAAAAATTTTTTTTCACACTTTTCCAAATAGAGAAAACTGAGACAAACTGATGGACTGATTTGACTAAAACCACTCAATTGGAGAAGTGAAAATCAAAGACCCAAGATCTGAATCCTGGTCAATAATAACCACCAGGCCAAGCTGACTTCATTCATAAATTAATGTATTGAATTCTACTATGAGTGGTATTGTGAGCTTATCTACAAAGATTGCAGACAAAATAGAGAGATACATAGATGTGCTTCCTATGCCAGCTGCAAATCTTGAACTCTGTGATCAGCAGTCTTGTTTATTTAATTCTCAATATTCCCTTAGTAGTTCCCTAGACTGGTCTAGTTATATAAATGCAGACCATGTGAAGATAATCACTGTCAAACATGCAAATATTCTAAAACACTTCATCTCATTTCCGCTCTACCTATAGTCATCCTTTGGGCACAGTGTCTAACAGACCATCCACTTTCTAATTAGGAAGGGATCTGGTATTTGTCTTTGTGACTTATTCTGTGTAAGCTCCAATTTGCTGCCAAATCCTCATTCTCCACAGGTGGGAACAGGAGAAAAAAGCATTTTGCACTGGTTTCTGTTCTAGTCTAAAGTTTTCATCTCTGCAGGAGCAATTAATTTTCCCTGTTTAAAAAGACAGAGAAAAGCCTTATCTTTGGCTTTTCATTCTAAGAGCTTGGTGGATACAATGTAGGAGCAAATGCATATTGGTCTTTCATGTTTCCCTGCTGAATCAGATGAGTTGATTTCTGAACAATATTCTCAGTATTGTATAAGGATTTAGTAATCTGGTTAGTTTTCACTGAGTGCTAGGAGATATTCATAATGAAAATACAAATTTAAAATATGTACTTGTTTTGAGTGTGTTTAAAGATGTCTTAGAACTCTCCACTCCAGATTTATAATAATGTGTTTTCTTCTTTTCTTTTGTAATGTTGTTTTTTAGCCTCCAGAATAATGAAAAATATTGGATGTGACTCAATACACAAAGGTCTCTATGATCATGTAACAATAGTAGCTATGGTTCAAAGAACAGTGGAATCAAAAGCAAGAACTTAGTTCAAGATTTGACTCCATCTCTTATTAAGCACGTGGCTCATTTGCCATCTGAGTTTTCATTCCCCAGTCTCTATAATGGGAACATTACTCCCCATCTGATGAATGTATGGTGAGGGTCAAGTCAGACAAAACTATGGAAGTGCTTGGTTTATTGTGAAACCTGATGTACCTACATGTACTATTTCCTATAAAATAACATAAAGTGCCCTTATGGAGAGTCATAGTTTTGCCAGTACATCCCAATCCTTTTTGCAGGCCAAAGTAATGTCCAAGAGATTATTTAAATAAGAGGAAAAATGATTTTAAATAACTTATCTTTTTTATTTTTATATAATTTTAAAGGTTACTTTCCATCTAGTTATTACAAAATATTGACTATATTCCCCGTGTTGTACAATGCATCTTGTAGCCTGGTTATACCCCGTAGTCTGTACCTCCCACTCTGCCATGTCTCCCCCCTACACCGATGACCACTAGAGTTTTCTCTATATCTGTGAGTCCACTTTTTTGCTGTTGTTGTATCAAATAATGTCACAAAATATCTGTCTTTCTCTCTCTGACCTATTTCACTTAACACAATGCCTTCAATTAAAAATGATTTAGATATTTTTTAAAAGGAAGTGAAAGGGTTAGTTGTTCAGTCATGTCCAACTCTCCAGGCTGTCCCACAGACTATAGCCTGCCAGGTTCTTCTTCCTAGAATTCTCCAGGCAAGAACATGGAATGGGTAGCCATTCCCTTCTCCAGGGGATCTTCCTGACTCAGGAATCGAACCTAGGTCTCCTAAATTGTAGGCAGATTATTTACCATCTAAGCCACCAGGTAAATTTTATGAGTAGTATCAGTAGTGTATATATACCAATCCCAATCTCCCATTCATCCCACCCCACCCCTTCCCTCAACGGTATCCATGTTCTCTAAGTCCACATCTTTATTTCTGCTTTGCAAGTAAAACCATCTGTACCATTTTTTCTAGATTCTACATATATGCATTAATATAGCACAGGGAACTCCACTCACTACTCTGCGATGACCCAAATGGGAAGAAAATCCAAAAAGAGAGGGGATATATGTATATACATGGCTGACTCACTTTGCTGCAGAGAAACTGTCACAGCATGTTAGAACAACTATACTCAAGTAAAAAAAGGTAAAAAGTGATTTTAAATAGTGAAGTCTTTTGGAAAAATCATGGTGCTGTGTCTCTCAATTTCTATTTCTTTATGTGTGAAAGTAAATAAGTAAGGTATCTGCCCTAGAACTGCCATAAAGTTTATTTCATTTTATTTTTAATATTTTGGGGCCAGTAACCAACACATGTTGTTGCTTAGTTGCTACGTCATGTCCGACTCTTTCGCCACCTCGTGGACTGTAGCCCTCCAGGCTCCTCTGTCCATGGCATTTCCCAGAGTACTGGAGTGGGTTGGCATTTCCCACAACACTGGAGTTGGTTGCCATTTTCTTCCCCAAAGGATCTTCTCGACCCAGAGACTGAACTGATGTCTCCAGTATTGACAGGCAGATTCTTTACCACTGAGCTGTTAGGGAGCACATAATAAGTACTAAATTAAGGTTAGTTCCTTCATCCTACACTTCCTCATTCAATCCACCTCCCTCCTGATTTGAGAAAATCTCCTAGTTCTGATTGAGGGGGAATCAAAGTGGATAAATGTGTTCCAGTTAGAGTGGCTGGAAATACCATCCCCCAGTTAAGAGTTAAATGGCCCAGAGTCATAAGAATCCCTCTTTGTGGGATAAGCCATGGGGAGAAGGAATGGGGCATTCCCCTCCACCCTCTCACTGATCTAAGGTCAAGCTTTAGAACAGAGTTTTCTAAATGCTTTTTGTTAATGCAACTGACATGGTGTAGTACATCTTATGCAGTGACCGAGTATACACAAACATACATACACACAGTCACAGACAAAATTTAATAAAGATCCCTATTTTTACTTTTATTGGCAATATATGCTACTTTCTGGTCTATTCACTCCATGATCTTTAAAAAATAATTTTATGGACACCCTCATTGTTAACAATCCAACAGTTTAAAAATGCTTTTCAGAGTATCTCCAAGTGTGAGCTCCAACATCATAACTTCATTTGTTATTCCCTATGATGTCCCTGTCTGATAAGTAACAAAGCCAGCTGTTACTGTTTTGCAAATCAGAAAACTAAGAGATCATGACCAGAACTTTGAATTTAAAAGAGATCAAAAATACAAAACCGGGGCTCCCCCGGTGGCTCAGTGGTAAAGAATCCACCTGCCAGTGCAGGACACTTGGGTTCGATCCTTATCTATGAAGATCCCACATGCCACAGGGCAGAGTAATCCCAAGGGCCACAACTATGAGCCAGCACTCTAGAGCCTGGAAGCTGCAACTGCTGAAGCTGGTGTGCCTAAAGCCCGGGCTCTGCAACCAGAGAAGCCACTGCAGTGGAAAGACCACACACTGCAATTAGAGAGTAGCCTCTGCTTGCTGCAACTAGACAAAAAGCTCGCACAGCAACGGAGACCCAGCCCAGACAAAAATAAACACAAAAATAAATAAATAAAGTTTTAAAAATATGAAACATATGTATATATATATTGAGTTGCCCAAAAAGTTTGTTATTTTTTCCATAAAATATTACAAAAATATATATTTTTGTATTTTATGTATTTTTATTGTATTTTTATGTATTTTTATTTTTATGTAATATTTTACATAAAATATTACAAAAGTTCATTTGGCCAACCCAAAATCTATACCTATATTCTATATTTTTAAGTATATATAAAGTATATATAAAAAAAAAAATAATATATATAAATATATATATATATATATAGAGAGAGAGAGAGAGAAAGGGCTTGCCCCTTCTACTTCCCCGGTGGCTCTAGAGTAAAGAATGTGCCTACAGTGCAGGAGCCATGGGTTTTATCCCTGGGTCTGAAAGATCCCCTGGAGAAGGAATGGCAACTCACTCCAGTATTCTTGCCTGGAGAATCCCACAGCCAGACGAGCCTGGCCGGCTACAGTCCACATGGTCACAAAGAGTTGGACACAACTGAACCGACTTAACACACATACTCCCTTAGAGAGAGAGAGAGAGAATGCTTTATTCTTTCTTGGACCTTTTGTTCATAACTTCCAGAGAAAAAGCCCCACAGTTTCTCTCAACCTAAATGCTAAGAATCTTTTAATAGCAATAAAGCATGAAATCAATCTTGGGCCTCCCCAGTCTCTGCTCAGGGCATCCACTCCATCACATTCTGCTACTGAGGCCATCAATAAGATCTAGGTCTTACAAGCATGCCTGCTTCATGGGACAAGCCCAGAGCCAGATAACGTCTCTGTATCCAGATCACGGTTGACAAATATGCCAGTGTCCCTTAGATACATACCATACCCCCTGGCATGGCTTAATTGGAGCTTATTATTGTATTTACTTTTTAATAGAAGATTCTAAAAAAGAGGAGGGAATGAATTAGTGGTTGGGATTAGCAGTGAGCCTCATAGCTTTCTCTTTAGTGTCTGACTTGCCTCTGCAAGTCAGTTTGTTTTATTAATGCTCACTGGCCTAAAGCTACTGCCATGATGTTAAAGATGTAGTGTTAGCACAGCACTGACAGACAGATTTGTTTTCTATGGGCAAGAAATTAACGATCACATAGGATATTGAACTCCTGGCTTTCCTCCAACTTTCTGGCCTCTATGTTCAAAGGCTGGATTAAAGATACACAAAGGGGCTTCTGAAGGGGTTATCACTAAAAACTCAGTGGAGATCAGAGAAATCTAGGCTGGAGGATCAGGATTGAGATATCATCTTATCTCCGTGTGAGATCAGACTTCCTCTTCATCACTCACCTTCTACCATCAGGCAATTGGTTAAGAAGGAAACAAGTCATCCCTTGGCAACTCAATCATCCCAGCAGCTTTGTCAGACAGAATACAGAATTTTATTTGCCTCAATCCTGGAGACCCTTCTGTCACCAGGTGTAAGAGAGTATAGTGAAATCCAGTTTGATCCAGGACAGGATTTATACTCAAGACGTTGAAAACTGAAACATGAAGTTTCAGTTACTAGGGAGCTGTCATTTTGGATTCCAATTATAACTCAGGAGGCCCATCCAAGCAGATGAGAGCAGAGAGAGAGGCAGGGCTCAACCACAAGAAAGGTCCCATGAGAAGGAGGTGGGAAGATCGTATCTAGTAACCTGGACCATGATTCAGGGCAGAACTTCAGACATAACAGGGAATCAGAGTGGAGATGCTGCTGCCCTGGGGTCCCAGAGCAATATTCAGATCTGGTGCTCTGGATGTAAGAACACTAATCCCTGGAAGCTCCTTTCTTGTAGGAGAGAGTTCTTCATGGGAATAGTTGCTGTTGGTTCTGGGCCAAAGAGAGATTACATCTGTAGCTGACCAGGTTTCATCTGATACTTCCTATGAGCATGCTTTGGACCCCCTGAGCTTCAGTTTCCTCCTTTCTAAAATGCAGTGATAACACCTGTCTCTAGGTTTAGGGTTTTTGAGAGGTTTGAATGAACAGACGGATACTAACCAGCATGTAGGACCAGGCACAATGATAGCAATAGCAATAGTGATATACTCTTTATTATCATTATTTAATATTACTTTTCAGTTTCTTGGGTATCAATAGGCATTTAAGATCTAATCCCATCCACTTATCTCACTCACTCTGCTTAAAGAAAATCTTCCCAGGTCCATATAAGTACTGTACATGGATCAATTAATCAAATCTCAAACTTTTAACTGGGTTCAAGTGTGTGAAACCCCATAACCAGTCTTCACCCCTATGTCCCTGTGCTCACTGAGGGCTCCCTACTGCACTGAAGTCATCCTGAGTGCCACCCAACAGTGGACAAGCTAAGAAAATCAGAGTCACATTTCTTGGAGAAAATTAGGCGGTAGGTGCCCAGCTCTGCACCATTTTCTGTCTGGATAACACAAAAGACACAAAAGATGTTGCTAAAAATATGCACCAGACCTGGCTGGCACACTCTTCCATGAGGAAGAGACTAGGCAGATAGCCATCTCTTCTGTAGGAAATTAGTGTTCTTGGAGATGTGGGATAAAACCAGTGACCTCTGATGACTCACCATCTTATTGAAAGATACTTGGAAACTCTCCTTCCTGTCAGTATTGGGGAAGGAATAAGTAGAAACTGATAAGGCATGAGCACCAACCCATGGTAGGACCACATGAGTCTCTGCATCTCCGAGTCCAGTTAGATATTTCCCATCCTTACTGGGCAGCCATATGCTCTGAACCCAGAAGACTGTGAGCATTTATCTGCCATCTATAAGTGTCAGCTATTAGAGATAAACACAAGCAGACTTGAGGCCAGCTTCATGCTCTATAGTTTAGCAACTTTTCTCTGGTCACTTCTTTGGATTACTTATTAAGCAATATTTATTTCATGATAACCTACCCCTGCATTGCAGGCTGTGTGGTTACCAACCCTCTTCTCACAGTCTTTCTCCCCAATATCAAAGCAAAAAAAGGTGACATTTCTAATGGCATGCACCTGTATTTTAGGTGGAGCCATCCCCATCTTGGTGAGCCTTTCTTCCACTTTTCCTCCATGTCGATGGGGAAAAGTAAAGAACACTAGAAAGGGCAAACTGTCTCCCTCCTGGAGCAGAAAATAGTCCCCAGATTTCAACCTGGAGCTCTATATCTCAGCTCACAAATTATCATGTTCATGAAACCCTGGAGAAAGAATGACTGTGGGCTCTTGTGTATAGGGTGTGCTCTTGTGAGTAGGGTTTTATTCTAGAGCAGAGCTTGGCAAACTTGTTCTGTAAGTCAGTATCTCTGGGTTATTTTGAATCAAAATTTTTTTATTGATGTGTAGTTGATTTATAAAAACTCCACTTTTGTGTTGCTTTATGGTACAACTAAGCTATTTTTGTGCTAGTTTCAGGTATACAGCACAGTGATTTGTGTATTTTTGCAGATTAGATTTGATTATAGGTTATTGCCAGATAGTCTATAATTTCCTATACTATATAGGAAACCCTTATTGCTTGCCTATGTTATGTATAATATTGTATATCTGATAATGCCATACTCTTAATTTGTCTCTTCTCCTCCCTTTCCTTGTTGGTAACCATAATTTGTTTTCTATGTCTCTGAATCTGTGTCTGTTTTACATATAGATACATTTACATTACTTTTTAGATTCCATGTACAAGTGATGTGGTAATATAGCATTTCTCTTTCTCTGTGTGACTTACTTCACTAAGTATGATATCCTCTAGGTCCATCCATATTACTGAAAATGGCAACATTTTTTTTTTTTACAGCTGGGTAATATTTCATTGTGTATATACCACATCTTTTTTTGGGTTGACATATATACACTATTGGAGAAGGCAATGGCACCCCACTCCAGTATTCTTGCCTGGACAATCCCATGGACAGAGGAGCCTGGTAGGCTGCAGTCCATGGGGTCGCTAAGAGTTGGACATGACTGAGCGGCTTCACTTTCACTTTTCACTTTCATTCATTGGAGAAGGAACTGGCAACCCACTCCAGTGTTCTTGCCTGGAGAATCCCAGGGACGGGGGAGCCGGGTGAGCTGCCATCTATGGGGTCGCACAGAGTCAGACACAACTGAAGTGATTTAGAAGCAGCAGCAGCATATACATTATTGGTTCTATGTATATAGTAGATAACTAATGGGAACTTGGTGGCTCAGACAGACAGAATCTGTCTGCAGTGCAGGAGACCCGGGTTTGATCCCTGGGTTGGGAAGATCTCCTGGAGAAGGGAATGACAACCCACTCTAGTATTCTTGCCTGAAGAATCCTATGGATAGAGGAGCCTGGTGGGCTACAGTCCACAGGGTTGCAAAAGTTGGGCATGACTGAGCAACTAACACATTCACATTCACATTCACGATAAGTAAGGCACAGGGAACTCTCCTCAGTGCTCTGTAGTGAACTAAATGGGAAAGAAATCCAAGAAACAGGCAATATATGTATAAGTATAGTGGATTCACTGTCCTGTATTGTCAAAACCAATACAACATTGTCAAGCAGCTACATTATTTTTTTTAATATATTGCTTTGCACAAGCTCTCTCAGAACTATCCAACTCTGTTATAACCGAAAACCAACCACAGACAAGGCCTAATACACACAAAGTGCTCCACAAATGTTAACTAATGAGCCCATTTTGTTGGGATATGCTACTCATTCTTTTCCTGAATCTCCATCATTGGTCTCTGATCAACAACCTCCATAGGTCTGTTTATCAGGAGAACCTCGTCTCCTCTGTAACAAGGTGTTGTCAACCCACGGGACCTCTCAGTTTGGGGGCAGCCTCTGAGATGGGATGTTTGAGTCCCAGGACCTTCAGCAGGCATCCCCATGAACCCCCAAAGAGCCAACTTGCTGCTCCAGTTCACAGCAGTCCCACAGGTTGTGACAGGTGGGCAAAGGAAGCAGAGACATGAGTAAGGCAGAGAGAGGTCAAGAGTCTCTTGTCCAGCGTCATGAAGAACAGAAGGCTATCTGCAGGGCTCAAGAGGGGAGGATTCAGCCAGAGAGTATGTCTGGCAGGAGACAGCTTCCCTGTCCATCCTGGCCCCATTTGTCCTATCTTATCCCTTCCTGGAGAAGGGCCCCTTCCTCTTGTTTTACAAAGTGAGTGATTAATGATGTCAGTCTTCTTGCCTTGACCAGTATCAAGGTGGGCTTGAGGTAGGTCTGACTTCACCAGACCCCAGACACACTCTTCTCTAATTTTTAAAGAGCCACTCAGGCTCTTGGCCACCCACCCCATATAGTCTTTTGTGGAGAGAACTGACCTGCTGAGTGTATAGTCTTAGATGCCTGGGGCAGTTTTGGCTTCAGGGAAGGTGCTGTCTGGGGCTTGTACTGAGACCAATTGGCTCCTCATCTCTCAGGTGAGACAAGCCCTCCTCCAGCTTCTCCTTGGCCACTTGCTAATTTCACTGATGAACCAAAGCATCCGTTTTTAATCTCATCAAATCAATTACAAATGTTACAGATTGTAATTACCCAAGGAACTCCGGAAAACTAATTAATACACAATCCCCACAATAAATGACTGCTTTCCTTTGGCCTTATGTTCTAGAAAACACTTTTCTGAGGATGCCGAAAAGGAGCTTTTCTCAGCTCTGCCAGGAATAATTGTGAAAATGTTCTTTATTTGGCTCTGCCGTGTGTTTTCAGGGCTTTCCAGGTGACCGAGTGGCAAAGAATCTGCCTGCCAATGCAGAAGATGCAGGACATGCAGGTTCAATCCCTCAGTCGGGAAGATCCCCTGGAGGAGGAAATGGCAACCCACTTCAGTATTCTTGCCTGGGAAATTCCATGGACAGAAGAGCCTGGTTAGCTGCAGTCCATGGGATTGCAAAGAGAGGACACAACTTAGCAACTGAGTACACACGTGTGTTTTCCAGTGTTTGTCAGAGGTGGCCCCAGGAGTGGCTCTGTGTAGCGGCCACATCATCTTTTACACTTTGGGGGAAGTTACCACATGATCCGTGAGCCTAGGCTGTCTTTCCACCTCGGGGAGGAACTTCAACTCACTTGGGGAAAATCTGGAGAGGAGGCAACAGAAAGCAAACATCAGATGCAGGGGGTTCTAGAAGGAAAAGCAGAGCAACATCATTTACTTGGTCCTGGCAGTGGTCAATCTCCTTCCTCAAGGGAGCTTATCAGAGAAATTCAAAACATAGTTTTGTTTTGTTTTGTTTTCCCGGTACCAACAGGCAAAGGAATCTCAGAGTTTGCGGAATCTCAGCATTAGATATCAATAAAGGCTTTTCTTATTGAAGGAATACTGGAAAGCAGACTCTAGAAGAGCTTTCTTGGTGGCTCAGACATAAAGAATCTGCCTGCAATGCAGCAGGAGACCTGGGTTTGATCCCTGGATTGGGAAGATCCTCTGGAGAAGGGAATGGTTACCCACTGCAGTATTCTTGCCTGGAGAATTCCATGAATATTGGAGCCTGGTGGATTACAATCCATGGGGTCGCAAAGAGTCAGACACAACTGAGTGACTAATAGGAGTATATCAATAATAAAAACAGAAATCAGCCCACTTATAGCACTCATGTCCTCCCAGCAGAAGATCCTTCACCTAGAACTGCTATTCATGGGAGCTGTTACTCAAAACTGTTACTATAAATATGTGGATAAAAGAAGAAATGGGAAAGCAAATGTGTAACCATTCCAAGCAGGGAATCAGAAGATAGAGAATTTTAGGAATGATTTTGGTGTGTCAGGAGGATTAAGAATGGTTGAGAGTCGCTCAGTCATGTCCGACTCTTTGTGACCCCATGTACTATACAGTCCATGGAATTCTCCAGGTCAGGATACTGGAGTGGATAGCCTTTCCCTTCTCCAGGGAATCTTCCCAACTCAGGGATCAAACCCAGGTCTCCCAAATTGCAGGCGGATTCTTTACCAGCTGAGCCACAAGGGAAGCCCAAGAATACTGGAGTGGGTAGCCTATCCCTACGCCGGCGGATCTTCCTGACCAAGGAATCGAACCGGGGTCTCCTGAATTGCAGGCAGATTCTTTACCAACTGAGCTATCTGGGAAGCCCAAAGATGGCTGATGGGAGGCCAAAGTTCTCAGACTCTGAGCAGTAGTGAGAGGTTCCCCTTCAGGGTACCCTAGGAAAGAATGGTGGTTGGTTGTCTGTGTTTCTGAGTCCACAAGTGTGGCGTGTATGTATGTGTGCAGGGAACATCAACAGCCATTAGAGCAGGTAAGACCCCTGTTACACTTCTCCCCCAGCCTATGCTGTCCCTTGCTCATCAGGGTCTGCATGCTTCTTGCTACATTTGCACAGTGAACTGCAGTCTTCCCTACAAGCGATGGGACAGAGGCGGAGAGAGACGGTGTGTGCTTCACCCCAGACCTGGCAGCTGGCACTGAGCCTGGCTCCCGGTAGGAGCGGATTAAGATCTGCTGAGTGAACGGACTACACACCACGCTGCTGAGCATGCGGACCCCGAGGGTGTGTGAGAGGCAGGCTCCTGGGGTCCTTTCCTCATCAGCAGGGCTGCCTTCAATTTTGCAAATTCAGGAATCTGGGCTTTGTCACTTTTTCTTTGCCTGTTTATTTTTAAGACAGAAAGGTATTTCTTGAATTAACATGGACTCAAACATGGAATATAGGATAAACTCGCTAGAAAGAAGGAAGCGAATCTCTGGTCAGATAATTCTTTGTTGGGAGGAACCTTAGCTCAGATGAAGTTCCCAGATTCTTTGATGAAAAATCTCAGCATTGTCCTGATAATTCTTGCTCTCTCGCTTCTCGTCTCTACTTGATCATCTTGTTAGTTCAGTTTGCAGAGTTTTCTAATCGCTTCCTTAGACATGGCTTTTTTGAAACTACTTTTGATTATTTCTTTACAACGCTGTGTTAGTTTTTCTGTACAGCAGAGTGAATCAGCTGTATGTATACATATATCCCCTCTTTTGTGGTCTTCCTTCCCATTTGGGTCACCACAGAGCAATGAGTAGAGTTCTCTGTGCTATACAATAGGTTCTCATTAGCTATCTATTTTATACATGGTATCAATAATGTAAATATGTCAATCCCAATCTCCCAATTCATCCCACCTTCCCTTTGTATCCATATGTTTATTAACACATATATGTGGAAACTAGAAAAAAACAGTGTCAATAATCTTCCTTGTAAAGCAGAAATAGAGACACAGATGCAGACATGACTTTAACTGAAGCAGTTAAAGTCTTTTTTCCTTGGATCACTGCAAGAATACTCAAAATTATCTTCTTGTTTCATTTCCCCAACTCCATGCTATTCACTTCTTCAAGGTGACCTTTCAATAGAATCATCTAATGGCATTAAGGTCAAACATATGAACTGGCCAATACTGGACCTCTCTTGACCTTCACAAAATAACACTTTAATACAATTTAACCAGATGTTATTATCTAGCTCACAAATATTTGTTGGCATCCTGTGAACAGGAGTTTTTTTAGAGGAATTGGCTATACTTCATTTGTTAATCACTCTCCCAGAAGTAAATAAGCTGGAGTGATATCCCAGAACCTCATTTTCCATAGATACTCTTTGCTAGATAACAGACAGCAAAGAACAGCCATATACTATTCAGTTACAATGTTCAAGTCAAATCATAAAATATACCCATGTTCCTATTTAATGACTTGCTGTATTAGCATCTGAACTATAACTTTCTGATGTCAGTGTACAATGTCTCCCAGTGTAAAACTGTTAGCAAAACCTCAGGATGCACCCTGACACTACTGATTATTAGCTGAGTGACCTTGGGCAAATCCCCTAACCTGTTCATTCTTCTCAGAAAAATTAAGCATATGTATAGCACTTAACCCACTGGGCTTTTGTGAAACTTAGAGAAACAGTGTATATAATGTGTTAAATATTACCTATGAAGCAGTCCATGATGTTGGCACCTACTAAGTAGTCCATCATATTGACCAATCATTACTTCTTCCCACAATGCAAACCAAGTTCTTTTAGAATCAGGCTTCTCTTGGACCTTGATGATATTCTACAGCTAAATAGCAACTCTATAGGGGAATTTTCTCTAAATCTTGCTAAGTCTGAGTTCATGTAATTTATATATACCCAATGGGAATCTCCCTTACCGCCCTTTTCTTACCTATTCTTTATGAAAATGTGCCTCCATTTTCTTATATTTACTTGAGTTTGCATGGAGAAATTAAAAATAAGTTCATTTTTTTTTAATTTGAGTGATTATTGCCAGGAATGTGAATTCCAAAATGAATTAAGTCAAAGAGTTAAGGTGCTTTATCAGATCAGATCAGATCAGTCGCTCAGTCGTGTCCGACTCTTTGGGGCCCCATGAACTGCAGCACGCCAGGCCTCCCTGTCCAGCACCAACACCCGGAGGTCACTCAGACTCACATCCATCAAGTCAGTGATGCCATCCAGCCATCTCATCCTCTGTCGTCCCCTTCTCCTCCTGCCCCCAATCCCTCCCAGCATCAGAGTCTTCTCCAATGAGTCAACTCTTCACATGAGGTGGCCAAAGTACTGGAGTTTCAGCTTTAGCATCATTCCTTCCAAAGAAATCCCAGGGCTGATCTCCTTCACAATGGACTGGCTGGATCTCCTTGCAGTCCAAGGGACTCTCAAGAGTCTTCTCCAACACCACAGTTCAAAAGCATCAATTCTTCAGCGCTCAGCCTTCTTCACAGTCCAGCTCTCACATCCATACATGACCACAGGAAAGACCATAGCCTTGACTAGGCGAACCTTTCTTGGCAAAGTAATATCTCTGCTTTTGAATATGCTATCTAGGTTGGTCATAACTTTCCTTCCAAGGAGTAAGTGTCTTTTCATTTCATGGCTGCAGTCACCATCTGCAGTGATTTTGGAGCCCAGAAAAATAAAGTCTGACACTGTTTCCACTGTTTCTCCATCTATTTCCCATGTAGTGATGGGACCGGATGCCATGATCTTCGTTTTCTGAATGTTGAGCTTTAAGCCAACCTTTTCACTCTCGACTTTCACTTTCATCAAGAGGCTTTTTAGCCCCTCTTCACTTTCTGCCATAAGGGTGGTGTCATCTGCATATCTGAGGTTATTGATATTTCTCCCAGGAATCTTGATTCCAACTAGTGTTTCTTCCAGTCCAGCATTTCTCATGATGTACTCTGCATATAAGTTAAATAAACATGGTGACAATATACAGCCTTGACGTACTCCTTTTCCTATTGGGAACCAGTCTGTTGTTCCATGTCCAGTTCTAACTGTTGCTTCCTGACCTGCATACAGATTTCTCAAGAGGCAGATCAGGTGGTCTGGTATTCCCATCTCTTTCAGAACTTTCCACAGTTTATTGTGATCTACATAGTCAAAGGCTTTGGCATAGTCAATAAAGCAGAAATAGATGTTTTTCTGGAACTCTCTTGCTTTTTCCATGATCCAGCGGATGTTGGCAATTTCATCTCTGGTTCCTCTGCCTTTTCTAAAACCAGCTTGAACATCAGGAAGTTCACGGTTCACATATTGCTGAAGCCTGGCTTGGAGAATTTTGAGCATTACTTTACTCACGTGTGAGATGAGTGCAATTGTGCGGTAGTTTGAGCATTCTTTGGCATTGCCTTTCTTTGGGATTGGGATGAAAACTGACCTTTTCCAATCTTGTGGCCACTGCTGAGTTTTCCAGATTTGCTGGCATATTGAGTGCAGCACTTTCACAGCATCATCTTTCAGGATTTGGAATAGCTCCACTGGAATTCCATCACCTCCACTAGCTTTGTTCGTAGTGATGCTTTCTAAGGCCCACGTGACTTCACATTCCAGGATGTCTGGCTCTAGGTCAGTGATCACATCATCATGATTATCTGGGTCGTGAAGCTCTTTTTTGTACAGTTCTTCTGTGTATTCTTGCCACCTCTTCTTAATATCTTCTGCTTCTGTTAGGTCCATACCATTTCTGTCCTTAATCGAGCCCATCTTTGCATGAAATGTTCCTTTGGTATCTCTGATTTTCTTGACTAGATCCCTAGTCTTTCCCATTCTGTTGTTTTCCTCTACTTCTTTGCATTGATCGCTGAAGAAGGCTTTCTTATCTCTTCTTGCTATTCTTTGGAACTCTGCATTCACATGTTTATATCTTTCCTTTTCTCCTTTGCTTTTTGCTTCTCTTCTTTTCATAGCTATTTGTAAGGCCTCCGCAGACAGCCATTTTGCTTTTTTGCATTTCTTTTCCATGGGGATGGTCTTGATCCCTGTCTCCTGTACAATGTCAAGAACCTCATTCCATAGTTCATCAGGCACTCTATCTATCAGATCTAGGCCCTTAAATCTATTTCTCACTTCTACTGTATAATCACAAGGGATTTGATTTAGGTCATACCTGAATGGTCTAGTGGTTTTCCCTACTTTCTTCAATTTCAGTCTGAATTTGGCAATAAGGAGTTCATGGTCTGAGCCACAGTCAGCTCCTGGTCTTGTTTTTGCTGATTTTATAGAGCTTCTCCATCTTTGGCTGCAAAGAATATAATCAATCTGATTTCGGTATTGACCATCTGGTGATGTCCATGTATAGAGTCTTCTCTTGTGTTGTTGGAAGAGGGTATTTGCTACGACCAGTGCATTTTCTTGGCAAAACTCTGTTAGTCTTTGCCCTGCTTCATTCCGTATTCCAAGGCCAAATTTGCCTGTTACTCCAGGTGTTTCTTGACTTCCTACTTTTGCATTCCAGTCCCCTATAATGAAAAGGACATCTTTTTTGGGTGTTAGTTCTAAAAGGTCTTGTAGGTCTTCATAGAACCGTTCAACTTCAGCTTCTTCAGCGTTACTGGTTGGGGCATAGACTTGGATTACTGTGATATTGAATGGTTTGCCTTGGAAACGAACAGAGATCATTCTGTCGTTTTTGAGATTGCATCCAAGTATTGCATTTCGGACTCTTTTGTTGACCATGATGGCCACTCCATTTCTTCTGAGGGATTCCTGCCCGCAGTAGTAGATATAATGGTCCTCTGAGTTAAATTCACCCATTCCAGTCCATTTTAGTTCGCTAATTCCTAGAATGTCAACATTCACTCTTGCCATCTCTTGTTTGACCACTTCAAATTTGCCTTGATTCATGGACCTGACATTCCTGGTTCCTATGCAATATTGCTCTTTACAGCATCGGATTTTGCTTCTATCACCAGACACATCCACAGCTGGGTATTCTTTTTGCTTTGGCTCCATCCCTTCATTCTTTCTGGAGTTATTTCTCCACTGATCTCCAGTAGCATATTGGGCCCCTACTGACCTGGGGAGTTTCTCTTTCAGTATCCTATCATTCTGCCTTTTCATACTCTTCATGGGGTTCTCAAGGCAAGAATACTGAAGTGGCTTGCCATTCCCTTCTCCAGCAGACCACACCCTGTCAGATCTCTCCACCATGACCTGCCCATCCTGGGTTGCCCCACGGGCATGGCTTAATTTCACTTAGTTAGACAAGGCTGTGGTCCTGGTGTGATTAGATTGACTAGTTTTCTGTGAGTATGGTTTCAGTGTATTTGCCCTCTGATGCCCTCTTGAAAGACCTACCATCTTACTTGGGTTTCTCTTACCTTGGGCGTGGGGCATCTCTTCCTGGCTGCTCCAGCAAAGCACACCCATTGCACCTTACCTTGGACGAGGGGTCTCTCCTCACCACCGCCCTTCCTGACCTTGGAGGAGGGTTATCTTCTCACCGCTGCCCTTCCTGACCTCGGTCGTGGGGTAGCTCCTCTCGGCCTTGCTTAGTGCGCCGGTCCTCACCGCCGTCCCTCCTCGGTCGTGGGGTAGCTCCTCTCTGCCCTGCTCTTAGTGCACCGTGCAGCCGGCGAGGTGCTCTCAGCACACCTGTCGCGGGTAGGGGAGGCGCTCTCAGCGGGGCGGTCGGGGGGTAGGCGAGGCGCTCTAGGGAAAACCACTAGACCATTCAGGTATGACCTAAATCAAATCCCTTATGATTATACAGTGGAAGTGAGAAATAGATTTAAGGGCCTAGATCTGATAGATAGAGTGCCTGATGAACTATGGAATGAGGTTCGTGACATTGTACAGGAGACAGGGATCAAGACCATCCCCATGGAAAAGAAATGCAAAAAAGCAAAATGGCTGTCTGCGGAGGCCTTGCAAATAGCTGTGAAAAGAAGAGAAGTAAAAAGCAAAGGAGAAAAGGAAAGATATAAACGTCTGAATGCAGAGTTCCAAAGAATAGCAAGAAGAGATAAGAAAGCCTTCTTCAGGGATCAATGCAAAGAAATAGAGGAAAACAACAGAATGGGAAAGACTAGGGATCTCTTCAAGAAAACCAGAGATACCAAAGGAACATTTCATGCAAAGATGGGCTCGATAAAGGACAGAAATGGTATGGACCTAACAGAAGCAGAAGATATTAAGAAGAGGTGGCAAGAATACACACAAGAACTGTACAAAAAAGAGCTTCATGACCCAGATAATCATGATGGTGTGATCACTGACCTAGAGCCAGACATCCTGGAATGTGAAGTCAAGTGGGCCTTAGAAAGCATCACTATGAACAAAGCTAGTGGAGGTGATGGAATTCCAGTGGAGCTATTCCAAATCCTGAAAGATGATGCTGTGAAAGTGCTGCACTCAATATGCCAGCAAATCTGGAAAACTCAGCAGTGGCCACAAGATTGGAAAAGGTCAGTTTTCATCCCAATCCCAAAGAAAGGCAATGCCAAAGAGTGCTCAAACTACCGCACAGTTGCACTCATCTCACACGCAAGTAAAGTAATGCTCAAAATTCTCCAAGCCAGGCTTCAGCAATATGTGAACCGTGAACTTCCTGATGTTCAAGCTGGTTTTAGAAAAGGCAGAGGAACCAGAGATGAAATTGCCAACATCCGCTGGATCATGGAAAAAGCAAGAGAGTTCCAGAAAAACATCAATTTCTGCTTTATTGACTATGCCAAAGCCTTTGACTGTGTAGATCACAATAAACTGTGGAAAATTCTGAAAGAGATGGGAATACCAGACCACCTGATCTGCCTCTTGAGAAATCTGTATGCAGGTCAGGAAGCAATGGTTAGAACTGGTCATGGAACAACAGACTGGTTCCCAATAGGAAAAGGAGTACGTCAAGGCTGTATATTGTCACCATGTTTATTTAACTTATATGCAGAGTACATCATGAGAAATGCTGGACTGGAAGAAACACAAGTTGGAATCAAGATTCCTGGGAGAAATATCAATAACCTCAGATATGCAGATGACACCACCCTTATGGCAGAAAGTGAAGAGGAACTAAAAAGCCTCTTGATGAAAGTGAAAGTGGAGAGTGAAAAGATTGGCTTAAAGCTCAACATTCAGAAAATGAAGATCATGGCATCTGGTCCCATCACTACATGGGAAATAGATGGAGAAACAGTGGAAATAGTGCCAGACTTTATTTTTCTGGGCTCCAAAATCACTGCAGATGGTGACTGCAACCATGAAATTAAAAGACGCTTAGTCCTTGGAAGGAAAGTTATGGCCAACCTAGATAGCATATTCAAAAGCAGAGACATCACTTTGCCAACAAAGGTTCACCTAGTCAAGGCTATGGTCTTCCCTGTGGTCATGTATGGATGTGAGAGCTGGACTGTGAAGAAGGCTGAGCGCCGAAGAATTGATGCTTTTGAACTGTGGTGTTGGAGAAGACTCTTGAAAGTCCCTTGGACTGCAAGGAGATCCAACCAGTCCATTGTGAAGGAAATCAGCCCTGGGATTTCTTTGGAAGGAATGATGCTGAAGCTGAAACTCCAGTAATTTGGCCACCTCATGTGAAGAGTTGACTCATTGGAGAAGACTCTGATGCTGGGAGGGATTGAGGGGCAGGAGGAGAAGGGGACGACAGAGGATGAGATGGCTGGATGGCATCACTGACTCGATTGATGTGAGTCTGAGTGACCTCTGGGAGTTGGTGATGGACAGTGAGGCCTGGCGTGCTGCAGTTCATGGGGTCGCAAAGAGTCGGACATGACTGAGTGACTGATCTGATCTGATCTGATCTGATAGTTAGCTTTTGCTTCATTTGACAAGAAAATATTAGTATTGTGCTGTTTTTAAATAGCACACATAATTATTCCCTCATTAATGATGTCAAATATTAGTATTTAACACATTGCTCCAACTAATTATGTTTTTTTAATTAAACAGCTAATCTTTAACAAGATATGTTTAAATAATTATATCTAATGCTAATGGGATAGGGAGTGCATTCCAGCATCTTCTTTATAAACACAAAATGAAATTAAGGCTGGTTTGGTTTCCTTGGCTGAGCAGCTCCTAACTTCATGTCCCACCATTAGCTACACACAGTTTATGCTTCCATGCACATGGGCGTGCTAAGTTGCTTCAGTTCAGTTCAGTTCAGTCACTCAGTCATGTCTGACTCTTTGCAACCCCATGAATCACAGCATGTCAGGCCTCCCTGTCCATCACCAACTCCCAGAGTCCACCCAAACTCATGTGCATTGAGTCGGTGATGCCATCCAACCATCTTATCCACTGCCATCCCCTTCTCCTCCTGCCCTCAATCTTTGCCAGCATCAGGGGCTCTTCAAATGAGTCAGCTCTTCACATCAGGTAGCCAAAGTATTGGAATTTCAGCTTCAACATCAATCCTTCCCATGGACATCCAGGACTGATCTCCTTTAGAATGGACTGGTTAGCTCTCCTTGGCAATCCAAGGGACGCTCAAAAGTCTTCTTCAACACCACAGTTCAAAAGCATCAATTCTTCCGTGCTCAGCTTTCTTTATACTCCAACTCTCACATCCATACGTGACCACTGGAAAAACCATAGCCTTGACTATACAGACCTTTGTTGACAAAGTAATGTCTCTGCTTTTGAATATGCCATCTAGCTTGGTCATAACTTTCCTTCCAAGGAGTAAGCATCTTCTGATTTCATGGCTGCAATCACCATCTGCAGTGATTTTGGAGCCCAGAAAAATAAAGTCAGCCACTGTTTCCACTATTTCCCTATCTATTTGCCAGGAAGTGATGGGACCAGATGCCATGATCTTACTTTTCTGAATGTTGAGCTTTAAGCCAACTTTTTCACTCTCCTCTTTCGCTTTCATCAAGAGGGTCTTCAGTTGTTTCAGTCATGTTCAACTCTTCACCCCATGAACTATAGCCTGCCAGCCTTCTCTGTCCTTGAGATTCTCCAGGCAAGGACACTGGCATCCATTGCTATTTCCTTCTCCAGGGATCTTCCTGACCCAGGAATCAAACCTGTGTCTCCTGTATTAGCAGGCCAATTCTTTACTATTAGCCCCATACACAGTTTATGCTTCTGACTCTAAAAGGCTCACTGTTGCTATGTGGACTAAGTTCTTCCAGGATTTTTTATCTGTTACTGTTCATCCTGGGGTGTCCTTTCCACTAGTCTTAGCCCAGATCAAAGCTCATACATTCCCTATTTGAGGACACCTCCCCAGCCCCTCCAACTGAATCACTTGTTTCATTCTGAGCTCCCAGTCTGTACTGCCCCCTCTTCTAATAGAATGTTCAGTGAACAACACTGTGATTGATCTCTGAGCATGTCTGTCCCCCATTCCCCTCCCTGGCTCTTCGGTATTCCCTTCTACATCAACAGCTCTCAGCACATGGAAAGTGGATGAAAGCTGGCTTTTCTTTACTTTTCTCCCCTAAATCAGTAAATAGATAAATGAAGAAAAGAACATTCATAGATGATCAATAAATGATTATTGAATGAATGAGTGGATTAAATGAGTTAGTAAGAATTTTCAGGAGTCTGGGATGTGCATAGCTTAAAGCACAATAAAGATCAGAGACAGAATATTTATATTTTGAAATCAGAAGTGAAAAACAAAGTATAAAGCAATACTGTGGAGTTAAATGAGGTAATTTATTTAAAGTCTCTAGCCACACAATTCTCACTAAGCTTTCTACAGCAGATGCATTTTATTGTGCTTATTGTTACCGCTATGTTACTCAGTAATTAGTAAATGGAAAAAGCTACCTAATATAGCAGATGCTACTGGCTGATGCTAAAGCACCTATTTACTGCTATTTTCACTTATATTAAAGACACTTTTAAAAATAATTTACAGTGATAAAAACAGAGTTTAATGTATAATAGTTTCTATTAATATATATGAACTAAATATATAATCGGAGAAGGCAATGGCACCCCACTCCAGTACTCTTGCCTGGAAAATCCCATGGACAGAGGAGCCTGGTAGGCTGCAGTGCATGGGGTCGCTAGGAGTCAGACACAACTGAGGGACTTCACTTTCACTTTTCACTTTCATGCATTGGAGAAGGAAATGGCAACCCACTCCAGTGTTGTTGCCTGGAGAATCCCAGGGACAGGGGAGCCTGGTGGGCTGCCATCTATGGGGTCGCAGAGTCGGACACGACTACTGTGACTTAGCAGCAGCAGCAGCAAATATATAGTGTTATATAATCTGTAAAATAACTTTACATGTATATAAAAACTATCATTTGTTTTAATTCTTATAATACAGTGCCATGGCTTTGTTAAGTGGTACTTATTGACTTCTGCCTTAGGTCAAATTGCTGTGGCTTCTTTATATCATATCAAATGGTATTATAGTACATTGCATAATATGTTTTATCATGATGCTTATAACAAACTATCCCAGCCCCTCCTAGAAGGATATTTATTTTTTGACTCTTTGTAACAAACTCTCTCCAATCCACCTCAGATGGGATGTTTGCAGTCTTTTATGTCCTACCAGTCTTCCCTGGTGGTTCAGATGATAAAGAATCTGCCTACAATGCAGGAGACATGGGTTCAATCCCTAGGTTGGGAAGATTCCCTGAGAAGGGAATTCCCTCCACAGTTATCATCTCAGAGGCTGTCTTTACTGAGTTCAGCTTTTGATATTTTTTTAAAAGGCCATAATTGTCACTTACAATTATAACTTTTTTTTTTTTCATGAGCTCAACTCAAGCTGTGACTAGTTAACTGTTTAAATCAAAGAATTTCCTTGAAGGTCAACAGTCATGTTTATAGCAAAATTGATTCTGCTGTTAATACCCTATTAATGAAGTTCCCTTAGAACTGAGTGTGGGATAAATTAAAATCGACTTCTTGGGGTTAGGGTAGCCTCCCTCGGAAGGTACAGAACAGTTTTCTCTCCCACATTTTGTGAACAGACTTGATTCCTCTGTAGTCTATACAACATGAGAGTCTATTCTCAATACTTCACATCTCTTCAAATGTCACATGTTGATTATTTATCTGTTGTTGTTTAGTTGCTTGGAGAAGGCAATGGCACCCCACTCCAGTACTCTTGCCTGGAAAATCCCATGGACAGAGGGGCCTGGTGGGCTGCAGTGCATGTCCACCTCTTCTGTGACTCCATGGACTGTAGCCCACCAGGCTCCTCTGTCCATGGGATTTTCTGGGTAAGAATACTATAGTAAGTTACCATTTCTTACTCCAGGGGATCTTCCTGACCCAGGGATTAAATCCATGTCCCCTGCACTGGCTGGCAAATTCTTTATCACTGAGCCATCTGGGAAGCCAGATTATTTATCTACTTCATGGCAAAACAGATCACCACCCTCTACAACACTTAGTAGCTGATAAACATAACTACTTCATTCTTATAAGAAACCATACTTAACCAGAGTTTTCTCCCAGAGATGTTTGCTGTTGTTCAGTCACTTGGGCGTGTATGACTCTGCAACCCCCGTGGACTGCGGCATGCCACGCTTCCGTGTCCTTCACCATCTCCTCAAACTCATGTCTGTTGAGTCAATGATGCCATCATGGCCATTCTGCCTGGCTATCATGTAACTTAAATGTCATGAAAACATGCGTGATGAAAGTGATAATCCATAGATTAAATGTGCTACTCTTAACCGAAAATAGAATAACATCCACAAAATGGCAGGTTTTGCCCCCAGTTTAGTGGTAGGTGGTGTTGGATATAGACTTATGTCTTTAAATCAAGAGCCATCTGGTTTTCTTCCCACAACTGAGATAGGAATTCATTGCTCTCTAAACTCCTTGGAATCCCTGGGTGTTTCAGAAGGCAAGGAGATTCGATTTTGTTCTTACAACAAAAAGGCCTGTGTAAAGAATTCTTTTAGTCTGTGTAACAATAGCAACACAAAATCCTTTTATCTGAAACCAGAGAGTCTGATAGAAACATAGAATTTGGGAGAAGGTTTCCAAGATAACAAAACAGAGTCTTTAAATAGCAATACTGATTTTGTTTCTTAATAATCTCTCCAATTTCTTACCGCCCCCCGCATCCTGCAAATTTTCAACATCTAGCCATTTTTACTTTTTTCATCTTAGCTGTAAGCATCTTATTCTAGCACTTCTTATTTTCCTAAGACAGAGAACACCAGTGTCTGCCTATGGCAAGGAAACCAGAATCTCACCTAAGAACACTGATTAGCTTGAAGTTTTAGCAAATGTTCTTGTAAACAAATGGCCCATTCTAGCGCCATGTCTTCTGTAGTTTCAATGTTTAAAGTGTGAATCCTCTTGAACACCTCACCTCTTCAATTTCTGTGTGTGGCCAGTAAAACTCAGCAGAGACATGGGAATAGCCCTAATCTGCAGGCAAAGTATGTTTTTCTTACAGTAAAAAAGTGAGATTTTCTGTCATTTCTTAATATACTGTATGATTGAGCATTTTTTATGTATGAAGTAGGGGCTAATAATGATGAGAGTTACAAGGTAATCTGAAACATGTTTCTAATCTGTAAGGGAAAATACAGTGAATAAATGCATTTAAATTGACCAGGGAATTATTTCTATCCTGCATAATCATGGACTTTTGTGTGTGTGTGTGGAAAAAAAGAACATGTGAGCTTGGTCTTAAGACAAGTGGGGGTTTCAGTTACCAGCAGGGAGAAGGGGAGCATTTCAGGCAGAGTCAGGATGAGTCAAGTCAGAGAAACAGCGAAGTCCTGAGTATGTGAAGAGAGGTGAAAGGCCAAGTGACCTTGAATGGAGGGATCTTGGAGGAGAATATAGTTGAAAAATGTGGATGAAGAAATAAGTAGAACTGAGACTGTGGAAGCTCCTTTTTCTCCCTAGATATGTGATATCAAGCCTCTTTGATAGAAAATGGCATAGACCAAAACTCTATTAAGTGAAGGGGTGAGGAAAGCAACCAGGTTTGCTTAAATTTCACCAAGTGTCCATTGTGAAATGTCTTTGCTTAAAATATGTGTTTAAGTATGATGGGATCTAGAAAGAATGGTACAGATGAATCTATTTGCATTGGAAGGCAGAGTCTTAACCACTGGATCACCAGGGAAGTCCTTAAAGTGAACCTATTTGCAAAGCAGAAATAGATACACAGACAGAGAGAGCAAACATTTGGATTCCAAGGGGGAAGGGGAGTGGGAGGGATTGGGAAAGGGAGATTGGCATACATACCCTACTATGTATAAAACAGATAACTCATGAGAACCTACTGGATGGCACAGGGAACTATACTCAGTGCTCTCCAGTGACCTAAATGGGAAGGAAATCCAAACAGGAGGGGCTGTAAGTGTGCATATGTGTGTGTGTGTGTGTGTGTGTGTGTGTGTATGTGTGCATGCTGTATATACATAAAGACTTCCCTGGTGGTACTAGTGGTAAAGAATCTGCCTCCCAATGCAGGAGACACAAGTTTGATCCCTGTGTTAGGAAGATCCCCCGGAGAAGGAAATGGCTACCCACTCCAGTATTGCCTGGAAAATCCCATGGACAGAGGAGCCTGGTGGGCTACAGTCCATGGGGTCACAAAAGTGTTGGACACAACTCAGTGACTAAACAACAATAGCAAATATATGTATATATGTGTGTGTTTGTATATATATATATATATATTTGTATACATATATATATAGCTTATTCATTTTGCTATACAGTGGAAAATAGCACAGCATTGTAAAGCAACTATATTCCAATACAAACTGAAAAGAAAAAATACCGGTTATCAGTAAATTTAAACTTTATGTAAAGATCCTGCTGCATAAAAGCTATTTATTAAAATAAATATAAATAATAAGTTATATCTATGGAAAATGTGTATATCTACATATCTATCTATCTAACTTGTTTCTTATTTTTAAATATTTTCATCATTCAAACCACAGTAAATCTCAGCTGCTTTATTGCACTATCTTTGACATAAAATGTTGTGCAAGTTTAAGGTGTAGAACATGTTAATTTGATACATTTATATATTGTCATGTGATTCGGACACCTCCTTCAGCACTTTCCTACCTAATCATTTAAAACCACCATCTCCCTCGAGCGTTCCATTCTGCTGTGTCCTCATATTAGATTTTTAATTCCTAAAGTGTCCAGTCATTCTTCATCTGGAGAGAAGGAAGTGTTTGTAGAAATGAGAGTTCAGCATGAAACACAGCTATTCATGTCCCTTTCAACACTGTTCCGATGAACACCAGTTCTCGACATTGGACTTTACAACTGCTGTTTCCTTTACTTTGAATTCCCTGACTTTGTTCCAGGCTACCACTGCAGATTCTTCTAGCTAGAGCTCACACAATTCAGACTACGGACCTCACAAGATACAGTGAGTTTTAGGAAGCTCTTTATAATATAAAAGGACTTTTATAAATCTCCAGTTGAGTTAGCATGAATGGGGAAAATAAAAGAAAACATTTCTCTTTTCAGGATAAAGGGGTCTCAACAGAGAGACATAAGTTTACAAGGATGTATGCAAACCTCAGCAAGCATTCACTTTCCTCCCATTTACTCTAAACTCTCTGGGGAAGAATGGGAAAACAATGAAAGAAGAAGACCTAGGGTTACAACCTTTCACCACCCTTACTGCCTCGGCATCACAAAGGCTGGACCCATCTCTGTGAGAACCTCCAGGTCTGTGCTGCATGCGTGCCAAGTCACTTCAGTCCTGTCTGACTCTGTGACTCTATGGACTGTAGCCTGCCAGGCGCCTCAGTCCATGGGATTCTCCAGACAAGAATGCTGGAGAGGGTTGCCATGTCCCTCTCCAGGAGCAGGAAAGTGGAATTTTTTTCTCTAGGGCCAGGGAAGCACAGAACTTCAATTCCTGGGACCAGAGGGGGAAGGAAGTATCATGATCCATGAATCATTCTACTGCCAGAGGCCAGGCCCACTTGGGGATACTTCATGAAGAAGGACTGGGCTGTCCAGTCAAAACTAAATGCTCAGGAGACTGAAACTGTCTGTCAAAGCAAAGCAGAAATAGAGGCACAGATGTAGAGAACAAACGTATGGACAGCAAGGGGGGAAAGGAGAGTGGGATGAATTGGGAGATTGCAATTGACATATATACAAAAATATGTATAAAATAGATAACTCATGAGAACCTATTGGATGCCAAGATAAATATATAAATAAACAAAAACCAATAAAACCAACCCATCTAAAATACAGAGCTAAAATTGATTATGTATTTACATTTTTTTTTTTTTTTTTTTTTTTTGAGGTAGGGTAGAACTTCTAACCTGGGGAAGGAAATGGCAACCCACTCCAGTATTTTTGCCTGGAGAATCCCAGGGACAGAGGAGCCGGGTGGGCTGCCATCTATGAGGTTGCACAGATTCGGACACGACTGAAGCGACTTAGCAGCAGCAGCAGAACTTCTAACCAGCTGTCTCATCACTTGTGCTTTATCACAGAACAAGCAGAACTCCCACTAGAATTTAAGCTTGTATTTACATTTTAAAGATAATATTAATGCTGAAATTCAAAGTTATTGGCTTTTTATAAGTTCCCTCGACTTATAGATGTCAGTGATTTGAGGAGAGAGGATGGCAACCCAAGAAGATTTACATACAAAATGAATTTTCTGGGGATGGGATGGGGTGGGGTGGTCCTAAATTTTAGTAGCAGGAGATTTGTCCAGTGACTTCTCTGGGGACACCAAATAGCGCTGGGCATTAGTCTTCTGTTTCCTGAGCCTTCAGGTCCTTCAGTGAGCTCCTGGCCTCAAGCTGCTTTAGAACTAGCACTCGCTGCCTGTACCTCCAGCACTGTTATTTGTGTATCTTTTGTGAGCCATTCTGAGTCAAACCTGTTCACCAGAACATAAAATCATGTCAGAAAGAGAAAACTGTGGAGGAGTTAAAAAATGGATACTTTCTAAAGTAAGGAAAGCTCAGAATGTCAAACTATATTCATTGGCTGAACAATCAATGGTTTTCATTCCTGGAGTGAGACTAA
Source organism: Tragelaphus eurycerus (assembly GCA_935064755.1). Taxonomy (NCBI): domain Eukaryota; kingdom Metazoa; phylum Chordata; class Mammalia; order Artiodactyla; family Bovidae; genus Tragelaphus; species Tragelaphus eurycerus. The sequence continues at coordinate 2,015,649 of CAKXYN010000075.1, read as the reverse complement.
TATATAAACATTTATAACATAAAGAGTTCTATAACAAGTAAGTGCAGAGTGGTACTTAAGGGACATATATCTATAAACTGTGAGTCAGGAAATACATGCATACATTAATTATCTTTTAACTTTTTGAAGGATCAAAACTTATGTCCATATTTTAAATTGTCCTAATTTGTTGTGCTGTCATGAGCAATTGCTCCTGACCTTTCCCATCACACATAGTGTTCTTTATTGATTGACACCCTTTTGAACTGTGGTGTTGGAGAAGACTCTTGAGAGTCCCTTGGACTGCAAGGAGATCCAACCAGTCCATCCTGAAGGAGGTCAACCCTGGGATTTCTTTGGAAGGAATGATGCTAAAGCTGAAACTCCAGTATTTTGGCCACCTCATGCGAAGAGTTGACTCATTGGAGAAGACTCTGATGCTGGGAGGGATTGGGGCAGGAGGAGAAGGGGACGACAGAGGATGAGATGGCTGGATGACATCACTGACTCAATGGATGTGAGTCTGAGTGACCTCTGGGAGTTGGTGCTGGACAGGGAGGCCTGGCGTGCTGCGATTCATGGGGTCGCAAAGAGTCGGACACGACTGAGCAACTGATCTGATCTGATCTGATCTGATCATTGATTACTATATTCTCAATAACCAAATTTATTTCTTTGTGGCTTTGAAGCATATAAGAAATGAAAGTCCTTTTAATATAAAATTGAAGTGGTGATACCACTTAGCATGGAAAGGTGAACCAAAGCTAATCAAAAATTTAAGTGTTTTCAACAAACATATATTTCTTTCAAATTTTCTGATTTCTTTTGGGACAATGAGAAAGTGTCTTTTTACAAGTTTTTGAAAGATGAAGATGAGTTTTACAACATTGTAGCTGAGTGAGAAACCACAGTTTGTCTAGTGTCAGAGTAAGATATTTTAGTTTCTGATACTTTGAAATTTATATTGTATCATGTGTTCCAGTGTTCAGGGGAATGTATCAAATGGTAAAATATTTTAGCTATACCAGGTTATGCTGTAGCTAGAAGTGATGACTTGCTGGTTTAATAGAATGGACTTTCAAAAGACCATTGGAGCCATTCACTGTGAAAATATGGTGAGAATGATGGAAAGCAGACATAAGAATGGGTTATCTTTTGGACACTTTAACAGTAGTAGTCTGAACAAAACCATCATCATTCATTTATAAAGTGGCAAACTGTCTTGCCCTAAAATATCCTGTCTGGTCAATTGACATCAAGTAGATCATCACCATCCTTATTTGGACTCTATATGAATTAGTTAGCTTCCTTGGGTCCCCGAGCCACAGAGTATGGGCATAGCAACCCACTCCAGCAGTCTTGCCTGGAGATTCCCATGAACACAGAAGTCCGACAGACTACAGTCCATGGGGTTGCCTAGAGTCGGACACGACTGAAGCAACTTAGCATGCACACACACACAGACAGCCTTGTACCCCAGCTCCAATTCTATAATCACCCAGCGAGTTTCCAAAGAGAAGGACTCAGAAAATAATGATACATAATTCACAGTACATGTCTGAAACATCAGTGGGCTACTCAAATATCTTCTTTCATATAATTGCCATTTTTAGTCATTGACTGTCCTCTACTATGAACCAGCATCTTATATTTACATACCTTGTCCTTCAAGCCACTTATATCAACTCATTTATCATATCAGGTATGAGAACTTAGGGGTAAATTCTTGTTGACAAGTTGGTTGAACAAGTTTCACTAAACTGTCCTCTGTCTCTTTCTTTCTCTCTCTCTCCCCTCCCCATCTATTTTGCTCTCCTTCATTTCACATTAACACCTTCTCTCCCCCTCTCACCCTCTTCTATTCTGTATTTCTAATTTTATGAAGAATTTGATCTGCATCCTTACACCATCATGAATTAACTTATTCAATAAGAAGTTGGACAATAGCCAAGAGGTACATGAAAAATGGTATGCATCACTAATTATCAGAAAAATGCAAATCAAAACTACAATGAGTTACCACCTCACACTGATCATAATAACCATCATCAAAAACCCTACAAACCAATGCTAGAGAAGGTATAGAGAAAAGGGACACCTCTTACATTGTTGGTGGCAATATAAATTGGTACAGCCACTATGGAGAACTGTATGGAGATTCCTCAAAAAAACTAAAAATAGAGCTACCATATAATGCAGTAATCCCACTCCTGGGCATATATCCAGAGAAAACCATAATTCAAAAGGATACATGTACCCTCAAAGTTTATTGCAGGACTACTTATAATATCCAGGACATGCAAGCAACGTAAATGTCCATGAGGAATGGATAAAGATGTATATATACATACCATGGAATTTTACTCAGCCATAAAAAGAATGAAATAATGTCAATTACATCAACATAGATGGACTTAGACATTGTCATACTGAATGAAATAAGTCAGGCAAATAAAGACAAATATCATATGATATTGCTTATATATGAACCTATTTACAAAACAGAAATTGAATCACAGATATAGAAAGCAAACTTATGGTTGCTGTGCTCAGTTGCTTCAGTCATGTCCAACTCTTTGCAGCCCCATGGACTGTAGCCCACCAGGCTCCTCTGTCCATGGGACTAACCAGGCAAGAATACTGGAGTGGGTTTCCATTTTCTTCTCCAGAGTATCTTCCTGACCCAGGGATCAAACTCAGGTCTCCTGCATTGGCAGGCAAATTCTTTATCACTAGTGCCACCTGGGAAGTCCCCAAAACTAATGGTCACTAAGGAGGAAAGGGGGTCTTGGGAGATTGGGGTTGACATATATATACACGAATTAGTTAGCTATATATGTATAGCTATATACATATACATGTATATAGCTATACACTATAACTGGATATAGTGAACAGTGTCACTTTGTTTTTCTGGGCTCCATACTGCAGTGGTGACTGCGCTGTTGACGCTGCTCCGGGGAAGTTATGACCAACCTAGATAGCATATTCAAGCAGAGCTTACTTTGCCAACGGTTCCCGTCGGCTATGGTCTTTCCTGTGGTCATGTTGGTGTGGGCTGGACTGTGAGAGGCTGAGCGCCGTTGATGCTTTTGAACTGTGGTGTTGGAGAAGACTCTTGAGGTCCCTTGGACTGGGGATCAACAGTCCATTCTGAGGGTCAGCCCTGGGATTTCTTTAGGGGTGTAGTAACTCAGATTTTGGCCACCTCATGCTGGTTGACTCATTGGAGGACTCTGTGCTGGGGGAATTGAGGGCAGGAGGAGAAGGGGACGACAGAGGATGAGATGGCTGGATGGCATCACTGACTCGTGGATGCGAGTCTGGGTGACCTCCGGGAGCTGGTGATGGACAGGGAGGCCTGGCGGCGCGGCATGGGGTCGCAAAGAGTCGGACACGACTGCTGATCTGATATATGTATATGTATATATGTATATGTATGTATATATGTATATATACATATATACATATGTATATATACATATATATGCTTATATAGATATACCTAATATACATATTAGTTAGCTATATATGTATATATACATATATATATGCTACTATATATATACATACATATATATGTTTATATATATATATAGGCTTCTCAGGTGGCACAGTGGTAAAGAATCCACCTGCCAAAGCAGGAGATGCAAGAGACATGAATTCAATCCCTGGATCAGGAAGATCCCCTGAAGAAGGAAATGGCAACTAACTCCAGTATTCTTGCCTGGGAAACCCTGTGGACAGAGGAGCCTGGTGGGTTGCAGTCCATGGCGTCGCAAAGAGTCAGACAGGATCGAACACACACACACACACACACACACACATTAATATATGTAAAATATAACTAATAAGAACTTACTGTATAGCACAGCGTGCTCTGTTTGGCCCTCTGGAGTGACCTATGTGGGAATGAAACCTAGAAGACAGTGCATGTGTACATGTACGGCTGGCCCACTTTGCTGCACAGCAGAAACTAACCCAACGTTGTAAAGCAACTATACTCCAATTTAAAATAATGTACAAATCAATTTTAAAAAAAGACATTTGTTTTCTTTTTTTTTGAGTGAAAATGACATTTTCTAGACCTCTAAACCATATGACAGAGTTCATGACTTTGATTTTGGTTGAATTGCTATTTCATTACAGTTTTACCTGAGATAAACTAGGTTTAATATGTCAACATTTGTTGAATGAATTAAGCCATTCAGCTCATACGGGTTACAGAAGCCCTTCATCTTATCTGATTATACATCTTCTATGCCATGTATAAATTTAAAATACTGAGAAAGTTATTTAAATACCCAAGGTCTCTCTTTTCCCAGCTGAAACAGAAATGATGATATCACCCTATATATTTGCTTGTTTTCTTTTTTTTTAAATTTCAATGAAATGAGAGCAAATGCAAATACACAGTAGGTGATAACAATGTTACTATTTATTTTTCCTTTACTAATAGTGCCTAGTGCTGCTTTCTGTATACTTGAAATGCTCCATTACTGAAGTCAACAATTAACAAGACCAAAAAAAAAAAAAAGAAAGGCAAAATAATAAATTATGCCCTTCCTCTTACGAGTGTTGAATCAATGACAGACTTTGTGATGATGTGAAGAACTTGGCAAATAGGAAACACTAGGGAACCATGCTAATTGTTTTGGGTGATGATGGCGAGATATGCATAGAGGGAATAATTTGTTTGTCTTTAGATGTTTATGAGTTGTCTAATAGGCTGCTGGTACCTCCTCAGTGGGACACAGCATTCACAGAGCTATGCTCCCAAAGGTCAGATTGCAACAGCATGATGTGAACAACATGTCCAAATACTTCCCTGGGATGCAATTAACAAGGGGATTCAGACTTCCTCTTTTTCTTCTACAGAAGCCAAGAGGCAACAGGGCTGTGTTTCATTGGGAAGAGGCATATGATGGGGCTCAGCTTTTCCAGGAAGCAGACAGGCAATCTGTAGGCTGGGGAGAAAGTGTTGGATTAAGCAAAGTGTCTAGAATTTAAAGAGTGTTCTACTGCTTCTCAGTAGACAGCTGCCTCTTGAGATCTGGCCCTCACCCAAGTCTTGAACATCACCTCGGCATTTAAAGAGAAAACAAGGGAAAAGGGAATCCACAAAGCTGTGTTCTAAGCAGCAGTCACATCAAGGAACGCCACAGGCTAGGTTTTGTTCACCCTGTTAACATACAGAATCATTTTGCTCTACAGAATGCTGTCTTTTCCCAACCGAGAAAACAAACACACAAAAAGCAGAACTAATTAAGATCGTCATATCTCAATAAATATGCAAATGAAAAATCAAAACAAAGAAATTCTATTTATCACATCATAAAGTTGCAAATTGCTGTACAGGCTGGCTTGGAAGAATTGCAAGGGATGGAGTCTTCTTAATGGCTTTGCCCAGAAACTGTGTTCAAATCTACACTGATGGGTTTATACTTGAAGATGAAGGTGATGAACTCACCAAAATAAAAATATTTTCATGCCTTATCTCTCAACACTGTGGAAAGAAGAGGGGAATACAGATTCTGTTAAGTAACTATGTGTCCCATTTTGTGCTATGAAATTTGCTCTTTATATATCGTTTCAAGAAGAAAGCCAATGAGATACCTAATTTACAGATGAAGACAGTAAAGCTCAGAGAAAATAAATTCCTGTTTCTCACTAGGGCTTTGAAACCAGGAGTCCTACCTCCAGTCATTTACATGACAGTATGTTTTCTTCCTCTTTTACATTTTTCTCACTGCACCACATAATTCTCCAGCACTACCCAAGGTGACTTTTTAATGTGTTTTTACAGGATAGCAAGGGCTTCTCTGGTGTCTCAGATAGTAAAAATCCACCTGCAATACAGGAGGCCTGGGTTTGATCCCTGGGTGGGAAAGATCCCCTGGAGGAAGGCATGGCAACCCACCCCATTCTTGCCTGGAAAAACCCCATGGACAGAGGAGCCTGGCAAACTGCAGTCCATGGGGTTGTAAAGAGTTGGACATGGCTGAGCTACTAAGAATGCATGCACACACAGGTTAGCAAAGCATTTGGAAGGAAATGAAAAGTTTTCAGATATTTTCTCCATACATTTTCCACGTCTGTGTATTAAGGACCACCTTATTATTGGAGACAGAGTTTGATTTCTGCATCATGTGATTTCCTTTAATTTATATTTGATTGAGTTTGCATATGTGATAACTTCTTCTTGAATTTATCATCTTTGAAACATAGAGAAAGAGTGAAAGGGAGAATCACAGACACCACAATATTGCTGACAGTACCATTCCTCTTCCTTACCAAATGGACTTGGTCCTGTGAAAGCTGAATCTGTAAGCTGCAGAGAGAGCATCTCTCAATGATATTGGCAGCTTTGCTTTGATAACTTGAGCCTGCCCTCTGCCATGTAGAATGCTGCACTTAAAAGAAGGCTCTCCCTGGTCCCAAGCAATACATGTGCTATTCTTATCTGCTGGGTGAGGCTCTTTATGAGGACGGGGAGTTGCCTGGAATGAGCAAACAGCTAATGAGATGGGACCAGCCTGGTATCCTCATTGGCCTGATCTCAAGGGCAGTGCAACCAGAAGTCTTGCAACTGGCAGAAGGTCAACACACAAGTAACTGCTTATTAACACTGACAGTAATATGAGACAACAGCATAAGCAAAATGTCAAAGAGAATGGTCAAGATAAGTGCTTGCTTCCAGAAAAACATCTATTTCTGCTTTATTGACTATGCCAAAGCCTTTGACTGTGTAGATCACAATAAACTGTGGAAAATTCTGAAAGAGATGGGAATACCAGACCACCTGATCTGCCTCTTGAGAAATCTGTATGCAGGTCAGGAAGCAACAGTTAGAACTGGACATGGAACAACAGACTGGTTCCAAATAGGAAAAGGAGTACGTCAAGGCTGTATATTGTCACCATGTTTATTTAACTTATATGCAGAGTACATCATGAGAAATGCTGGACTGGAAGAAACACTAGTTGGAATCAAGATTGCCGGGAGAAATATCAATAACCTCAGATATGCAGATGATACCACCCTTATGGCAGAAAGTGAAGAGGAACTAAAAAGCCTCTTGATGAAAGTGAAAGTGGAGAGTGAAAAGTTTGGCTTAAAGCTCAACATTCAGAAAACGAAGATCATGGCATCTGGTCCCATCACTACATGGGAAATAGATGGAGAAACAGTGGAAACAGTGTCAGACTTTAATTTTCTGGGCTCCAAAATCACTGCAGATGGTGACTGCAGCCATGAAATTAAAAGACGCTTACTCCTTGGAAGGAAAGTTATGACCAACCTAGATAGCATATTCAAAAGCAGAGACATCACTTTGCCAACAAAGGTCCGTCTAGTCAAGGCTATGGTCTTTCCTGTGGTCATGTATGGATGTGAGAGCTGGACTATGAAGAAGGCTGAGTGCCAAAGAATTGATGCTTTTGAACTGTGGTGTTGGAGAAGACTCTTGAGAGTCCCTTGGACTGCAAGGAGATCCAACCAGTCCATTCTGAAGGAGATCACCCCTTGGATTTCTTTGGAAGGAATGATGCTCAAGCTGAAACTCCAGTATTTTGGCCACCTCATGCGAAGAGTTGACTCATTGGAGAAGACTCTGATGCTGGGAGGGATTGGGGGCAGGAGGAGAAGGGACTGACAGAGGATGAGATGGCTGGATGGCATCACTGACTCGATGAATGTGAGTCTGAGTGACCTCTGAGAGCTGGTGCTGGACAGGGAGGCCTGGCGTGCTGCAGTTCATGGGGTCGCAAAGAGTCGGACACGACTGAGCGACTGATCTGATCTGATCTGATGCTATGCTAAGTCACTTCAGTCGTGTCCAACTCTGTGCGACCCCATAGACGGCAGCCCACCAGGCTTCCCCGTCCCTGGGATTCTCCAGGCAAGAACACTGGAATGGGTTGCCATTTCCTTCTCCAATGCATGAAAGTGAGAAGAGAAAGTGAAGTCGCTCAGTCATGACCGACTCCTAGCAACCCCATGGACTGCAGCCTACCAGGCTCCCCATCCGTGGGATTTTCCAGGCAAGAGTACTGGAGTGGGGTGCCATTGCCTTGGACAAGTTAAAAAAGAAAAGAAAAGAAAAAAAAAAGACAAGGAAGGCAGCTTGCTACTGTTCTTGGGGAAGATTTAGAAGAAGAGGTGGGATGTAGGCTTTACCTTCAAGGTGGGGTAGACTGGCAGGAGTGTCAAGGACAATCTGACTGTATTTTTTTAGACTTGAGCAATTTTGTTCAAAGGAAATAAGACAATGGACCAAGTGCCGGCAGGAGATATACACAGCAGCCTGCAACAGGCAGTTTGTCTTTTTTGTCCGTTCCCTTTTCTCCCTTCTTCCTCCCTCCCTCTCCTTTTTATTTTCCTTTTTTCTCTTTTTCTTTTCCTTCTTTTGTCCTTCCAGCCTTTCTTTTATCATTTCAAATTTAAAACATCTCAGTTTTATTTTCCCATTAAAACAGTTATTTTAAGACATTTCCATTTATTTACATATTATAGGTGATATTGATATTATGATGTATATGATATGTATGTAAATATTTTTAGAGAGCCCATGGGAGATTTCTTAGGGCACTTCTGGAGGCAAGTGACAAACATCACTTCTGCTCACATTCTTTTGGTCAGTGAATATTTTAAATCACTATTCTTATTGCCTAAATATGACTCCTCTCAATCTATACAAGTATATTTTCCAAATTATGCAACATATTTAGTATTTATAGCAGAATCATGTGAGCCTGTTAATTTTATCAATTCAGTTTTTTCCTTACTGCAGTGTATATTTTAGTAGTCTTTTCATTGATGGCCCATGTGTGGGAAAATATTTATCTCAGCCTCATTCAAGAAAAATAAAGTTTTTGTATTTATTTCAATATATAGTTCTAGTATGGGATTTGTTTCCCTTAGGATCTTTAAGATAGTCATTCTTTTTTTTTTTTTTCTGAGTAGCTTTAACATTATTATTACTTTTAGAACATTTTAAAATGAAACTTTCAATTTGGAATAATTTTATACTCATAGAAACATTGCAGAGATACCACAGAGAGTTTCCATCCTATAATTTCCTCTATTTTTTTAATTGGGGATCTGTTAGATAGCACCACTGACTCCATGGACATGAATTTGAGTGAATTCTGGGACATAGTGGAGCAGTGAGGACTCTGGTGTGCTGCAGTCCCTGGGGTCACACAAATTCAGACACAACCTAGCGACTGAACAACAGCCACCACACTATTGATCGCCATTCATAAAAGGGTGATCTGTCTTTTCTCTTTCAATTTCTCTAAGATTTCTCCTTTGTTAAATTAGTTTCTATCCTGTTGTATCTGATTGTGAACTTTTTTTTTTCAAATCTTACTTCTTTCCAGGGTATTTCTTCCATTTGAGGACTATCACTTTTTAGCTATTATCTTTTTGAATATTGCCTCTTACCAATTTACTCTGAAATCTACTTCTAGACGTATTTCTTACTGTTTATTAATTCTATTAATTCTCTGCTTAAATGTGACTTCTGTGCCATTTAAATGTTCCTCTGGGTTGTTCACTGTATCTTTCTTTCTTTTTCTTTTTTTAGAGAGAATCTGTTTAATTTTCAATTTTATCTTTTCTTTATCAAGAATGACTTATGCTTTCATTATGATTCCAGAACTTATCTAGTTTCTTAATTATTTAAAAAATGCTTACTCAGTAGTCTTTACCAGATTGTCAAATGATTTCAACCTTGTAGTGTCTGTTTTTGATGCTTTATTTTATACCTATACAAGGAAGTCTCTTTCTATTACTATATTGTCTGAGTTTTTAATCTTTAATGGGTGTTAATTTTGTCAATTTTTTCCCATAAATTTATATGGTCATATGATTTTTATTCTCTAGCTTGTAAATACAGTGGATTACACTTCTTAATTTTTAAATATTAAGCCAATCTTACATTCTTAAAATTAAACCCATTTGGTCAGCTTATGCAGTTCTTTTTATAGAATACTGAATTCAATTTGCTGATGTTTTGTTAAGGATGTTGCATTTATAGTCATGAGAAATATCGATATTTTCCTTTCTTTATACTCTCTTTGTCTGCTTTTAGTATTAGAATAATACTTGACTCTTAACATGAATGGAAAGTCTTTCCTCTTCTTTTATTTTCTGAAAGTGAGTGTGTAGTTTATTTAAGTCTTCTTTAATCATGTAGAATTCTCCAGTGAAAATATCTGGTTCTAGAAAACTCTTTTTCAAGATGTGTTAAACTATGAATTCAATTTCTTTACTAGGTACAGGACTATTCAAATTATATACAATATTGGGTGAAATGTGGTAATTTTACTTTTGGGGGAAATTGATTCATATCATATAAATTGTCAAATTTATGGTTATGGAGATTTTTTGTGGCATCAGTTTTTATTTAAATACTTGCAGTGTCTATAATCTTTGTGTGTGTGTGTATGTGTGTGTGTGTGTGTGTGTGTGTGTGTGTGTGTGTAAGAGAAGGCAATGGCATCCCACTCCAGTACTCTTGCCTGGAAAATCCCATGGATGGAGGAGCCTGGTAAGCTGTAGTCCATGGGGTCGCTAGGAGTCAGACATAACTGAGCGACTTCATTTTCACTTTTCACTTTCATGCATTGGAGAAGGAAATGGCAACCCACTCCAGTGTTCTTGCCTGGAGAATCCCAGGGACAGGGGACCCCTATGGGGTCACACAGGGTTGGACACGACTGAAGCGACTTAGCAGCAGCAGCGTATGTGTGTGTGTGTGTGTGTGTGACCTAAGTCACTTCAGTTGTGTCTGAGTCTTTGCAACCCTATGGATGGTAGCTCACCAGGCTCTTCAGTCCATGGAATTCTCCAGGCAAGAATACTGGAGTGTGTTGCCATTCCCTTCTCCAGGGGATCTTTCTGACCCAAGATCGAATCTCTATCTCTTGTGTCTCTTGCATCATCAGGCAGGTTCTTTACCATTAGCGCCACCTGACAAGCCCCAAATCTATCAGATCAGATCAGTCGCTCAGTCATGTCCGACTCTGTGCAACCCCATGAACTGCAGCACGCCAGGCCTCCCTATCCATCACCAGCTCTCGGAGGTCACTCAGACTCACATTCATCAAGTCAGTGATGCCATCAGCCATCTCATCCTCTGTCGTCCCCTTCTTCTCCTGCCCTCAATCCCTGCCAGCATCAGAGTCTTCTCCAATGAGTCAACTCTTCGCATGAGGTGGCCAAAATACTGGAGTTTCAGCTTTAGCATCATTCCTTCCAAAGAAATCCCAGGGCTGATCTCCTTCAGAATGGACCGGTTGGATCTTCTTGCAGTCCAAGGGACTCTCAAGAGTCTTCTCCAACAGCACAGTTCAAAAGCATCAATTCTTCGGCGCTCAGCCTTCTTCACAGTCCAGCTCTCACATCCATACATGACCACAGGAAAGACCATAGCCTTGACTAGGCGAACCTTTGTTGGCAAAGTGATGTCTCTGCTTTTGAATATGCTATCTAGGTTGGTCATAACTTTCCTTCCAAGGAGCAAATCTGTAGTCCCTCCTTTATTCCTGATATTGGTAATTAATGGCTTTCTTCTTTTCAGTATAGTTAGAGGTTTGTAGTTGTATATATCTTTTCAAACAGTCAGCTCTTCATTTCATTGATCTCTATTGTTTTTGTTTTAATTACATTGATTTCTGCCCTTATCTTTATTGTTTCTTTCTTCTGTTTGCTTTAGTATTTATTGTTGTTCAGTCACTCAGTCATGTCCGACTCTTTGCAACTCCATGGACTTGCAGCACTCCAGGCTTCCCCGTCCTTCACCATCTCCCAGAGCTTTCCCAAACTCATATTCATTGAGTCAGTGATGCCATCCAACTATCTAATCCTCTGTTGTCCCCTTCTCTTCCTGCCTTCACTCTTTCCCAGCACGAGAGTCTTTTCCAATGAGTCAGTTCTTATCATCAGGTGGCCATACTCTTATCATCAGAGTATTGGAGCTTCAGGTTCAGCATCTGTCCTTCCAATGAATATTCAGGGTTGATTTCCTTTAGGATTGATTGGTTTGATCTTCTTGCAGTCCAAGGGACTCTCAAAAGTTTTCTCCAACACCACAGTTTAAAAACGTTAATTCTTTGGTGCTCAGTCTTCTTTATAGTCCAACTCTCACATGCATACATGAGTACTGGAAAAAGCATAGTTTTGACTAGACAGATCTTGTTGGTAAAGTAATGTCTCCACTTTTTAATATGCTGTCTGGGTCTGTCATAGCTTTTCTTCCAAGGAGCAAGTGTCTTTTAATTTCATGGCTGCAGTCACCAACTGCAGTGACTTTGGAGCCCAAGAAAATAAAATCTGTCACAGTTTCCATTGTTTCCCCATCTATTTGTCATAAAATGATTATTTTGCTCTTATTTTCCTACTTTCTTGAGGTGTAGCTTAGATTTATGACTTAGATGTTTCTAAGGTATACATTTATTGTTATAACTTTTCCTCTCACCATGGCTCTCTCTGTGTGCCACAAAATTTGATATATTGATATATTCATTCATATATATGAATATATATGCAGATACTTTGACCTTTTGAATTTTATTATCTACTTTCCAAATGTTTGGAAATGTTCTTTTTGTTTTTTATTTCCAGCTTGATTCCTTTGATCAGAGAATCCAGACTGCACTATTTCAGATCTTTTAAATTTGTTCAAATGTGTTTATGGCTCAAGATATGGTCTGTCTTGATATATATTTTATCAGCATTGGAAAATAATAGGTATTCTGCTGTTATTTGGTGCAAAGTATGCTATAAATATCAGTTCTATATTGTTGGTTAATGGTGTTGTTGAACTCTTCTGTGCCTTGACTGATTTCCTCTCTAGTTGTTTAATCGCTTGTTGAGAAAGGAGTGAAGTCTTGAATGATAATGATAGTTTTGTCTAATTCTCCCTTCAAATCTATTAGGTTTTGCTTCATATAATTTGCACTTCTATTGGTTGGTACATATGCATACAAGAATACTCTGGCTTTTTGATGTATTGACATTTTTATCATCATATCCCTTTATTTTCCATGTTATTTTCTTTGCTCCAATGGCTATTTTATTTGATGTTGTGAATACAGACACTCCTGGTTTCTTTTGATTAATGTTTGCATGGTGTATCTTTTCCATCCTTTGGGTTTATATCTATCTATTTCATGATACTTTAAGTGAATTATTATGAATGGCATACAGTTGGGTCACATTTTTAAAATCTACTCTGACAATCTTTCTTTTAATTCGTATATTTGAGAAACACTGGGATGGAAGAAGCACAAGCTGGAATCAAGATTGCCAGGGGAAATATCAATAACCTCAGATATACAGATTACACCACCCTATGGCAGAAAGTGAAGTGGAACTAAAAAAGCCTCTTGCTGAAAGTGAAACAGGAGAGTGAAAAAGTTGGCTTAAAGCTCAACATTCAGAAAGCTAAGATCATGGCATCTGGTCCCATCACTTCATGGGAAATAGATGGGGAAACAGTAGAAACAGTGTCAGACTTTATTTTGGGGGGCTCCAAAATCACTGCAGTTGGTGAATGCAGCCTTGAAATTAAAAAACGCTTACTCCTTGGAAGGAAAGTTATGACCAACCTAGATAACATATTCAAAAGCAGAGACATTACTTTACTGACAAAGGTCCGTCTAGTCAAGGCTATATTTTTTCCAGGGGTCATGTATGGATGTGAGAGTTGGAATGTGAAGAAGGCTGAGCGCCAAAGAATTGATGCTTTTGAGCTGTGGTGTTAGAGAAGACTCTTGAGAGTCCCTTGGACAGCAAGGAGATCCAACCAGTCCATTCTGAAGAAGATCAGTCCTAGGATTTCTTTGGAAGGGATGATACTAAGGCTGAAACTCCAGTACTTTGGCCACCTCAAGTGAAGAGTTGACTCACTGGAAAAGACACTGATGCTGGGAGGGATTGGAGGCAAGAGGAGAAGGGGACGACAGAGGATGAGATGACTGGATGGCGTCACCAACTTGATGGACATGAGTTTTGGTGAACTCCAGGAGTTGGTGATGGACGGGGAGGCCTGGCATGCTGCGATTCATGGGGTCACAAAGAGTCAGACAGGACTGAGCGACTACTGAACTGAACTGGATAGACAATTATATAGCATTTAATGTTACCGATAAGTTGTAGCTATTTCTTCCATTTTATTGTTTGTTCTCGCTCTCTTTTAGTCTCTAGTTTTGTTTTTTCCTGGATCCTTGTTAGTGGGCTTTTTAAACAATTCTGTTTTTATTTCTTTATAAGATCTTGAGTGTTATCTCTACATATATATTTTTGTGTTGTAGCTATGACATTTTATATGCTTAACTTAAAACCTAGTGGTGTCACATTTTTACCAGTTCAAATGTGGAAAACTTTCCTCCTTTGTACATCCCTTTACCTTCTCATTTATTATATAATTAGCTTGAATATTTATATGAACTGTAACACACTGTATAATTTTTTATAACAAACTGTATAATTTCGGATCCAACCGTCAAACATAATTTTAATAGTTCAAGAGGGAAAAAATCTATTGCCTGTATTTATATTTTTACTCTTTTGTTGTTCTTTCTCCTTTTTTCATATCCCAACATTGTAATCTTATTTATCATTTCTGTTTAGGGGGTTTCCTTTAGCTATCCTGGTAAGGTGGGGTGGCAACAAATCCTCAAAATTTTACTTTGTATGAAGATGTCTTTATTGTCTGTTCATTTCTTGAAGGCTATGTGTGTATATATATATATATATATATATATATATATATATATATATATATATATAGGAGAAGGCAATGGGCAATGGCACTCCAGTACTCTTCTTGCCTGGAAAATCCTGTGGATGGAGGAGCCTGGTAGACTGCAGTCCATGGGGTCGCTAAGAGTTGGACATGATTGAGCGACTTCCCTTTCACTTTTCGCTTTCATGCACTGGAGAAGGAGATGGCAACCCACTCCAGTGTTCTTGCCTGGAGAATCCCAGGGACGGGTGAGCCTGGTGGGCTGCCGTCTATTGGGGTCACACAGAGTCGGACACGACTGAAGTGACTTAGCATATCATAGCATATATATATATATGTGTATATATATATATATGTATATATATATATATATATGTATATATGTATATATATATATATATAGTATTTAAGAGTACTAGGTCAGTAGATTTTTTTTTTTTCGAATTTGAAAAATGGTGTTCTGTTTTATCATTCCCTCTATGGTTTCTGATGAGATCTCTGCTGCCATTCAAATTATTTTTCCACTGTAGTGCTGTGACCCTACACTTTCTCTCACACTGGTTTCAAGATTTTCTTTCTTTTTTTTTTTCTTCTTTTTTAGTTTCAAGATTTTTAGTTTGTCTTTAATTTTCAGAAAACTTGTTACCTGTCTTATCAGATCTCCTTGAGTTTCTCTACTTGCTCAGTATTACATTTGAAGGTTAATGTCTTTTGCAAAGTTTAAAAAGTTTTCACCCATTACTGTTTTGAATATTTTTTTTATTTCTCTTCTTTTGGGACTGCTAAAATGAATATTATAGATCTTTCTTGATATTCTCTTCATTGTTTTAATCTATTTTCACTCTGTTATTCACACTGAATAATTTCTATTGTTCTATTTTCAAGTTCACTGATTCTTTCCTATGTTCCTCCCATTCTGCTGTTGAGCCTAACCATTGAATTTTTTAATGTATTTTTAAAATATCTATATTTATTATTTTTAAAATTTCCATTTGGTTCTTCTTTATATGTTCTGTTTCCTTATTGGTACTTTCTGTTTCTTTGTCAAGTTTTACATTTCTGTTATTGTATTTCTCACTTCCACAATTTCCTTTGATTCTTCTTTATTCTCCTTATTTTTTGATGATATTTTATATTTCTTTATTAAGGCATTCAGTTATTTTTTCCTGTCTGTCACAATAACTCAGTGGAATACTTGTATGATGTCTGCTTTCAAATTCTTGTCAGATAATTCTGACATCTGTGTCATATTGCTGTTGGCATCTATTGGTTCTCTTGGTTGATATAATGAGTGAAATCTGAACAATTTGGGTATTACTCTATGAGAATATCAGTTCAGTTCAGTTACACAGTCATGTCCGACCCTTTGCAACCCTATGGACTGCGGAACACCAGGCTTCCCTGTCCATCACCAACTCCTGGAGCTTGCTCAAACTCGTGCCCATCAAGTTGGTGATACCATCCAACCATCTCATCCTCTGTCATCCCCTTCTCCTCTTGCCTTCAGTCTTTCCCAGCATGAGGGTCTTTTCCAATGAGTCAGCTCTTCGCATCAGGTGACCAAAGTGTTGGAGCTTCAGATTCAGCATTAATCCTTCCAATGAATATTCAGGACTGATTTTCTATAGGATTGACTGGCTTGATCTTGCAGTCCAAGGGACTTTCAAGAGTCTTCTCCAATACCACAGTTCAAAAGTGACAATTCTTCAGTGCTCAGCTTTCTTTACAGTCCAACTCTCACATCGATACATGACTACTGGAAAAACCATAGCTTTGGCTAGATGGACTTTGTTGACTAAGTATGTCTCTGATTTTTAATATGCTATCTAGGTTGATCATAGCTTTTCTTCCAAGGAGCAAACGTCTTTTAATTTCATGGCTGCAGTCACCATGTGAAGTGATTCTGGAGCCCCCAAAATAAAGTCTGTCACTTTTTCCACTGTTTCTCCATCTATTTGTCCTGAAATTATTGGACCAGATGCCATGATCTTAGTTTTTTAATGTTGAGTTTTAAGCCAGCTTTTTCACTCTCCTCTTTCACCTTCATCAAGAGGCTCTTTAGTTCCTCTTCACTTTCTGCCATAAGAGTGGTGTCATCTGTGTATCTGAGGTTATTGATATTTCTCCTGGCAATTTTGATTCCAGCTTGTGCTTCATCCAGCCTAGCATTTTGCATGATGTACTCTGTGAAGAGCTGACTCATTTGGAAAGACCCTGACGCTGGGAAAGATTGAAGGCAGGAGGAGAAGGGGATGACAGAGGATGAGATGGTTGGATGGCATCACCAACTCAATGGACATGAGTTTGAGTAAACTCCAGTAGGTTGGTGATAGACAGGGAGGCCTGGCATGCTGCAGTCCATGGGTCACAAGAGTCAGACACAACTAAGGGACTGAACTGAACTGAACTCTGCATATAAGTTAAATAAACAGGGTGACAGTATACAGCCTTGACATACTCCTTTCCCAATTTGGAACCAGTCTGTTGTTCCATGTCCAATTCTAACTGTTGCTTCTAAGATGGTCTGGTATTCCCATCTCTTGAATAATTTTCCACAGTTTGTTGTGATCTACACAGTCAAAGACTTTGGCATAATCAATAAAGCAGAAGTAGATATTTTTTTCTGGAACTCTCTTGCTTTTTCTATGATCCAACGGATGTTGGCAATTTAATGTCTGGTTTTTCTGGCTTTGCTAAATCTAAGTTGAACATCTGAAGTTCATGGTGCATGTACTGTTGAAGCCTGGCTTCTAAATTTTTTAACATTACTTTGCTAGCTGTGATATGAGTGCTATTGTGTGGTAGTCTGAACATTCTTTGGCATTGCCTTTCTTTGGGATTGTAATGAAAACTGACCTTTTCCAGTCCTGTGGCCACTGCTGAGTTTTCCACATTTGCTGGCATATTGAGTGCAGCACTTTCACAACATCATCTTTCAGGATTTGAAATAGCTCAACTGGTATTCCATCACCTCTACTGGCTTTGTCTTGGTGATGCTTCCTAAAGTCCACTTGACTCCACATTCCAGGATGTCTGGCTCTAGGTGAGTGATCACACCATTGTGGTTTTCTGGATCATGAAGATCTTTTTTGTGTATGAGAATAAGACCCATGAGAATATAGGCCTTATTAAACTCTCCTGCTTGGATTGGGCTCCTACAACACCACTGAGACAGGAAAGGAAGGAATCTTGTTATTACCACATGAAGGTGAAACTCTAGGTTTCCCTTAGGCTCCATGGACACCCATGGTGCTGAGAACTCCTTGCTACTATTCAGTTCAGTTCAGTCGCTCAGTCATGTCTGACTCTTTGTGACCCCAAGAATCGCAGCACACCAGGCCTCCCTGTCCATCACAAACTCCTGGAGTTCACTCAGACTAACGTCCATCAAGTCAGTGATGCCATCCAGCCATCTCATCCTCTGTCGTCCCCTTCTCCTCCTGCCCCCAATCCCTCCCAGCATCAGAGTCTTTTCCAATGAGTCAACTCTTCGCATGAGGTGGCTAAAAGTACTGGAGTTTCAGCTTTAGCATCATTCCTTCCAAAGAAATCCCAGGACTGATTTCCTTGCAGTCCAAGGGACTCTCAAGAGTCTTCTTCAACACCACAGTTCAAAAGCATCAATTCTTCAGCGCTCAATCTTCTTCACAGTCCAACTCTCACATCCATGCATGACCACTGGAAAAACCATAGCCTTGACTAGGTGGACCTTTGTTGGCAAACTAATGCCAACAAAGTAATTGCTACTACTGGGCACTAGTAAATGCTTTTGCTTCAACCAGGCCTTCACTAGTATTGTTCTGGGTGGAAACAGTGTGAGTACCTTGTGCTCTTGGTCTGCTTTAAAACTGATAGTGAATGGTCTTGTTGTCAATAGTTGTGTTTGGAAGTTTGTGCTCCTCTACAGGGCCCCCACTGGTATCAATGGGTAAGAAACCATGTTAGTGCCCATTGGAGATGAAAGTTTTGGCTCTTTTCTACCTTCTCTGATGCTTCCTTAGCTTCCTTATAATTTTGGACCTTACAATGCAAGCTGATGAGAGCAGAAATCTAGGCTCACCACACCTCTATTGGCAGGATAAGGGTAGGACTGCTGTTTTTTGTTTTTTTTTTTTTTACCCACTGTGGGGTTTGGTTGGAATAGAACTTTTACAATTTAAACATTTTTTTGTGAAGTCACTCCATTTTTTTAATCATTTGGATAAAGAAAGCAAGTTCTTGTCAGGGATTTTTTTTTGTCTTGTTAGCATTGCCAGGCTGTCAGCTTCTCTAGCTCCAAGACTAGAGTATGTGAGGCCAAAAGAAAATCCAGGGAACATACCACCACTTTGATCAGTAGACCCCCATCTAGTCTGGTCTCTTCTCTCCACATTTCATCCACGTTTCAGTTTCTTTAATATATAATACCCAGAGAGGGCTATGAAGAGGAAAAGGGAGAACCTTCTGTTTATTTAGAAGTGGGAGTCCCTGAATATGCATTGTGGTTCTCTAACTCATCAGGATATTTACACATTTGGGCAAATAAGTGAGAGATATAATTAAACTACTGAAGGATTCCCAGGTGTGCTAGTGGGTAAAATGCCTCCCTGCCAATGCAGGAGACACAGGAGATGCAGATTTGATCCCTGGGTCAGGAAGATACCTTAGAAGAGGAAGTGGCAGCCTGTTGCAGTATTCTTGCCTGGAAATCCCAAAGACAGAGGAGCCTGGTGGGCTACACTCCATGGAGTCACAAAGAGTTAGACATGACTGAGCACATAAGCACAGGCCTTCTTAATTTATAAATATATAAAAAATATATAAATGTATTTTATATGTATTTAACATATAAATACATAACATATTAATATGCATTATATATAATATATATTAATGATATATAATTTTATAATATATTATACATTGTTCATTATATACTAATTATTGGATGAGCCAGAGAGTTTGTCCTGTTTTTTCAGTAGCATCATGCAGAAAAACACAAGGGAACTTTTTGACACCTCAATATATATTTAAGCTATGTATTATGCGATATTTTATATATTTAAGCTATATATTATGCCAATACTTTGGCCACCTGATGCAAATAGCTTTCTCATTTGAAAAGCCCCTGATTCTGGGAAAGATTGAAGGTGGGAGGAGAAGGGGATGACAGAGGATGAGATGGTTGGATGGGATCACCGACTCAATGGACACGAGTTTGAGTAAAGTCCAGGAGTTGGTGATATACAGGGAGGCCTGGCGTGCTGCAGTCCATGGGGTCACAAAGAGTTGGACACGACTGAGCGACTGAACTAAACTGAACTGATTATACATATTTATAAATATGAATGAAAAAGTAAACCACATTTATTTAAAATTACTAAAATGTACTGACAATTAATTAATGGCTCTTTAATTAATGGTTTAATTCATACATAAAACTTATGAATGTGGGATTAAGATGATAGGACAGGATGATTCTGACCCTACCTCTGTTCATGGCCACACCTCTACAGCTACATACAAATTGTTTCCCTCTGAAAAAGATCTGAAAATTAAATGACCTGCTTTTCTGCTACAAAGAATTAAAGGAGCACATTGAGAATGGCAGGAAAGTTTGAGATAGAGCCCTGGCAAGAACTGTGCCTGAAAATCAGCATGCAACAGAGGACATGGAGAGATCTCATCGAGCTAGTGCTTCTTTCAGAGGAGCGAGGGGCTGGTGTCCTACCCAATGCCTGGGGTCTGCACCAGAGGGATGAACCGCTAAAATGTCTGGCTAAGGGATCCAACCAGGCTGGTGTCCAAAGTGCTGTTAGAATACGAGACTTCCCTTCTAAATGACTCACATGTTGTCTTACCCACCCTGAGACACAAAGGGAAAAAAAGAAAAATAGCAGCTTGAAAACTGCCTGGAGTGTATGTGAGACAGACTCATTTGCAAATCTAAAAAACATGTGCTGGAGGGGCAGGGATCTGTGAAAATTTTCCCCAGTGATGGAGGTATTGATAGGTGCCCTCTCCACATACTCTGCTGGAATAGGCAAGTAAGCCTGGAGAGAGCACCCTCCTGCTGCCTTGCTAAGATGGACAGAGGCCAGTGGTCATGGTACTATATCACTGCCCTGCTGAAGACAGAGAGCCCAGGTGGTTGCAGTACCAGTCTCCTTCCTGGCTGGGGCTGGCATGTGAGAGTGGTCATGGCACTTGCCCACTCCCAGCCTAACTTCAGCATAAGCATGCAGGCAACACACTTTCCCAGTGCATTGCTAAAACTTACGGATGTGCAGTCAAGACATTTTTCTGCCACCTTTTTGAAGCCAGTGAAGGAGCCCTGCTTCCTACACTCTCCAGTTGCCTTGCTAATGATAGGACATGTAGGAGACACAGGTTCAATCCATGGGTTAGGAAGATCCCTGGAGGAGGGTATGGCAACCCACTCCAGTATTTTTGCCTGGGAAATCCCATGGCCAGAGGACCCGTGTGGGCTATAGTCCATGGAGGTGCAAAGAGTTTCTACTATACTTTCAGCACATTCTAGGTGTTCTGTCAGTTCAGTTCAGTCACTCAGTCGAGTCTAACTCTTTGCGACCCCATGAATCGCAGCACGCCAGGCCTCCCCTGTCCATCACGAACTCCTGGAGTTCATGCAGACTCACATCCATCGAGTCAGTGATGCCATCCAGCCATCTCATCCTCTGTCGTCCCCTTCTCCTCTTGCTCGCAATCCCTTCCAGCATCAGAGTCTTTTTCAATGAGTCAACTCTTTGCATGAGGTGGCCAAAGTACTGGAGTTTCAGCTTTAGCATCATTCCTTCCAAGGAAATCCCAGGGCTGATCTCCTTCAGAATGGATTGGTTGGATCTCCTTGAAGCCCAAGAGACTCTCAAGAGTCTTCTCCAATACCACAGTTCAAAAGCATCAATTCTTCGGCTCTCAGCCTTCTTCACAGTCCAACTCTCACATCCATACATGACCACAGGAAAGACCATAGCCTTGACTAGATGGATCTTTGTTGGCAAAGTAATGTCTCTGCTTTTCAATATTGAATAATATAAATATGATTGGGGCCTTATTCACAATATAAGACTATATAAACACTATTAAAGATCAAAACAAATTAAGTGAATATATTAAAATTTATATTTAGAGGAAGACATTTCAATAAGAGAGTCATCGAAACACTCATTCAATGGAAATTAAGATGGACTTTTACAGTTGATCTATCTTATTTGGCTGGATGTTGAGGAGTCGGAAGATTACTTTCGATATAGGAAATTATCTGTGTGAATAATCAAGACTTGAAAACATTCAGCCTGGTATGTTTGAATGATCACAATAGGAATGGTCTGCTAACTGGGCTGTCATAGGCAAGGTCCAATTCTATGGGAGACTGGAGCAGACTCCACAGTGGAGGGAAGGCAGGGCTTTGTGAGGGAATGAATGACTCTGCTGTTAACTCATGGACACCTGCCAACTGGACCCTTTAAGAACATCCCATCCACTGATACTCATATTGCATTAGTAAGTAAGGCCAAGTTCTTGCAAGTTACTGTAAATAGTGCTAATTTGAAATGGCAGCATAAAAGTTATGTTTTAGAGAAACTATTAGTGTTGCCAATTGGGAAGGTTTTGTAATAGTAATTGCAGCAATGAAGGATTGAAGCAACACAGCTCAGTTCCTGCTTACCTTCAGCACCCTGTTTCACCATCTTTTTCAGTATCCACAACAGAGGGGAATTACAATTTGTTGATCAGTTTTATTTTGCAGAGCACTCCACTAGATTGCATCTGTGTGTCCTCTTATTTGGTATTCATAAGAACATTTGAGTTATTATTATTGCCCTTCTGTGAGGTGAAAGCGATTTTCCAAGGTCCCCTGCTCAGGATAATAACTCAGGTTCTTGACCTTGTATGGCATTGTCCCCTCAACACTGACCATGGTGATGGTTGTGTCAAAGGCACTTGGTGTCCTTGCCAACTTGAGCTTGTGTTACCACTGGATGGGTCTTACATTCCTTTGTCCAATTGCTTTATCACCCACCATTCAGCCTGTGAGATATGATAATAACTTAATGCTGTGATGCTGTGGAATCAAGATTCAGACTTCTTCTCTTTCCTCTCCATTCATGAAATGTCCCCCCAGACCTTCAGCTTAGGGTACTGAGTACCCAGAGAGCATGCAGTGGCTCCTAACAGTTAGTGAACAATTAAGAAACTGGCCTCTGATTCATTTCCCAAGCTGAAATGTAACCATGTTGCTGATTCCCTATTTTCATTGTTTATGGCGAGGCAGGTGGATGAACATCTCTGCCTGATTTATGAAGAGCTTGCCTTCTATAAATCACAGAGTGGAAACCCAGCCTGCTACTAATCCTAATTGGTTAAATCCTAAGTAGGGAGTGATTAAGAAGTCTTCAGGAAAGAGGGTACCTCGTGCAAATGAGGAGGATAATACAGTTCCTTGGGAGGAAATTTCTCCTGCTCATAATATACGGTCCAGGCTTGTTGACTCCTGCTGTTCCCTTCTGACTCCTGTTGGTCAGTATCTGTGATCTTCCACTTGTGAATAAACTGGAGGGAGATCTGGGAGATGATGCAGGCGTTCAAACATAGTGGAAAGAGTGCTATTTCTCCACTTGTTCTCTCCTTTAATGTACACCTGGATTAATTTTTTTTTTTTTTTTACATTTCAATCAGGCATCCACCATGATGAAGGGCTAGCTGAGTAATATGACTTATAGTGCTGTTCATTATAGTGGGAAACATTAAAGATTTTTGCATCCTACCTATCAGAATTCCAGTGCCACTCTTTCCTGGGCATAACTGACGTGACATTCACAGAGAGTCAATGACAACCACCTCTGATTTTTCACTTTGAGCTTCAAGGACCCTGATGATGTTAAATAGATGAGACCATTCCTAACTCGTGATTGGAAATCTTCTGATTGGACGTAGACATGCAGACTCTGCTAGCTAATGAAGAAGGGACCCTGTAGATTTTACAGATTTTCCTCCCCCGTTGCAAGGTAGTGGTTGAGAACACGGTGCTATATGCAACACGTTGAAAGGAACGGGGGCTCTTGAGATTAGAACTCAGTGAAGATAATCCCCACCCTCTCTTTTCCAACCAATTATAAATGTTCTTTTCTTTGGGTAACATCTCTTTTCGTCTTCCCCTCCTTCCTCTCCACCTTCATTTTTATTCCCCTTCCCCTCTTTTTTCCTCCCTTTTCCTTCCCTCCTTTCCTCTCGTTCCTTTTCCTTCCCTCCTTTCCTCTCCCTCCCTTTTTTCTCCATGTTTTCTGGGAACTCACAGCAGAGGCAGCAGCAACAGCAGCATCGCTTCAGAACTGGATGACGAGCCTCCCTGCCTGGAAGAGATTGAGTATGGAACCGACAGCAGCTCAGACCAGGAAGGGAGCTTCTCAGAGCTGGACCGGCAGATCCAAGAGTGTGCTTTCCACAAGGATGAGGGAGAGGAAGAAGAGGAGGGGACAGGGAAGGGAAGAAAAGCCATCCCGTAACCCTGAGGTTCATTGCAAGTTCTGTGCCTCTGGCCACTGGATTAGCTGCCACGCTGCTGCTTTGCCATCAGACACACACAATGTCAGCACAGAAAGCCTGAATGAGGTCAATATCCTTACAGCCAGATTTTGTTTTAGTTTCTCTATGCATTGAGGGTGGCTACTTCTTAATTACAGCATTTTACATATTGGGTTGGTCAAAACATTCATTCGGATGTTATGGAAAAATCCAAACAAATGTTTTGGCCAACCCAGTAGTTAGATGGCTAGATGTACGCTGTCATTATGCTAGAATGGGAGACTCTCAAGATTTCTATGGGTTCTCTAAAGACTGTTCTGAGATCTTTTCCATCCCTTCTTGAAACCAGAATGGACTAGAAGTAGTAGGAGTTCAACCTTCTTCGTGTCTTCTCAATCAAAATTCTAAGTGATCATTCTCATTGTTCTCTATATGAGGATTATCACCTCCTGCTATCTTCCTATTATAGCATCTGAGCTCCTCAACCCACAGCAGGAGCCCCCTTGAGACTCTAAGGGTCCTGGCAGGGTCTTCCCTTGCTGGGTGATTGAACATGGAAGACTGTACAATTGAGTAATCATCCTTGGTCTGTTTTAATAGTATCTATTTTGCAGATCCAGTAAAGGCCTATTGGAAGGGGCATAATAGTGGATAAGACATAACCAAAGTCTTTACATGAATAAAACATGGCCAAAGTCTTTACAGATTTGAAAATCCTATGAAATTCAGGCCACTTACCATTATCCTAGGAGGCAGCAAGGCACAGTGGACACGTCATTCATTTCAGACTCAGATAGATGTGGCTCATATCCGAGATCTGGCACTTGCTTGTTATGAGAACCGAGGCAAGTAATCAAATCTCCCTAAACCACAGTTCAGTGAAGATGAGTGTGTCTATATTACAGAGTTATTGTGAAGATGAAATGAAATCATATGTAAAAGTACAGAGTTTGGCACATTGTAGACAATAAAGTTGGTTTATTTTCCACCATAACACAGGCAGAACATGCTACGGAAGTATTCTCAGTTAGCAAAACAGTCTATGGAGTCACTTGGTTGGGAAATACTCTCTCTTCCTGGAGGGGATCGGGGCAGGAGTTTCTGTCAGAGCAGAGTCTAGGAGGCTGCCGTAGCTTAGGGCAAGTGAAAATGCAGCAAGGCCCTACAACAGAAAGATAGAAACAGTTTGAAAATGGAAACAATGCAATGCATAGGGCCAAAGCATAAAGGATGAGAAGAGACTGGGACGGCAGATTAAAAGGGAAGATAAAGTGGAGATAATATGTTAGAGCAAATGTATGTTTGTCCAGATGCCATTCATTATTTTGTGATGATTAGGTTTGGCTGCAAGAGATGGACAATCCAAAACAGCATAGTAGCTTTTGTAAGACAGAAGTCCATTTGTCTGTCCTGTGGAATTCCAGATAGAGGCAGACCAGAGCAGGCACCATGAGTGCCTGGTGCCAGGCGTTCAGCTTCAGCAGCCTTCTAGCCTTCATTGTGTGTTGCTTCTCCTCTTGGTCTCAAGCAGCTGAGGAAGCGTCATGCTTTGCATCTCCGTCCCAGTCAGCATTAGGAAGGACACAAATAGGATATCATCTTCTTCATATACTAATTCTGCTTAACCTCACCATCCAGAAAGTGGTCCTAGGAACAGAAGTAGCTGAAAGGGAGGTTGGAAAATGCAGTCTTTATTTGAGGTTGCTGCTACTGCTGCTAAGTCTCTTCAGTCGTGTCTGACTCTGTGCGACCCCATAGACGGCAGCCCACCAGGCTCCCCCGTCCCTGGGATTCTCCAGGCAAGAACACTGGAGTGGGTTGCCATTTCCTTCTCCAATGCATGAAAGTGAAAAGTGAAAGTGAAGTAGGCAAGGTTAAAAATTGAAAATTTAATCTGAAATGAAAACGATGCATATTGAGGATCAAAAACATGCCAGAGAAACTTTTCCTATATACCTAGCACTGCTAAGAGATTTTGGAAACAGAATACTTTCAGAGAAAACTAACAGTCCACACTTCTAGAACAGCAGAAAGCTGTAGAAAAATAAAAATGTTTTGCTATAATTTAGCCCCAATGAATGTGACAAAGTTATGTGTGCTGTGATTTAGGAAGTAGATATTATTATTACATTATTATTATTATTATAAATAGTCCCTTATTTTCTGACTCTTTTTCAAATTTGCCATCATTTAGAAATCATAATTCATTCTTTATATTAAGGCATTCAGATTTCTGTAACATACACGAGAAGTTTGAGGGAAATAACAAAGACATTAAATTCAAATCCAAATTGAAAGTATCTCTTAACTTCTCCCATATTCAATATTTCCACTCTTAAATAGAGGATGGCATAATGCTTCTGTTTGTTTCTATTTTTTGTTTGTTTTTTTCATTGCTTTGAGGGTCAAGAAGATAACATTGTTGAATATGTAAATGGTGAGAGGAATGGAAATAATCCTAACATATCATCAATTTGCATCTCAGCTTAAAATTGTTTATTTAGCATGCTTTTGAGAATGTGCCTAGGGCAGGTAAATTTCTATGTGATGTGCTCAGGAAAAGCCAAGAATATGGACTGTTTATTGATCCAGCTATTGTAACAAATATATATTAAGTACCTGCTGTGTGCCATGCTCTTTTTGTTTGTACTCAATTGCTAAGTCATGTCCAGCTCCCTGGGACCACATGGAACTCTTGCCCATCAGGCTCCTCTGTCCATGGGACTTCTCAGGCAAGAATACTGGAGTGGATTGTCATTTCCTTCTCCAGGGGGTCTTCCTGATCTAGGGATCAAACCCACGTCTTCTGCTTTGGCAGGCAGATTCTATACACTTGAGCCACCTGGGAAGCCTGTCATGCTCATTAGGCTCTAAAGCTGCAGAGAAAAATAGACTCACTGTGTCCTTAAAGTTGCTCAAAATTCAGGGACAAAGATGGACAATAAACATTTTCTTGCAATAGAACAGAATTATGGGCTGCAGAGCATGATACAGAAATACCACAGCCAATGAAGGCAGTAGTGGTGGGCGAAGTCTACTCCCAAAAATGATAGTTTAGGTGATTTTGGAAGGATATATAAGAGTTTCCTGGTTAGAAAGAGGAGGAAAGACATCTTAAGAAGTGGGAAGAGTTTGTGCAAAGGCCCTGTGGTGGAGTGAGAGTTGGAATAAAACGTTCAGTGTGACTGATGGAAAAGATGTGATTGTATGTGGGGAAAGAAGGGGAGTGAAAGAGAGATGAAATTGAAAAACTAGACATCTATCAGATCAACAACACTTATCCTGCCTTGATAGAAAGATCGGCCTTTGTTCTGAACATGCTGAGTGGAGACAAAGATTTTCAGCAAAGGTTTGACCAGAACTGATGTCGGCATGTACGAATCATTCCTGCTGTACCACGTGCTTATGACTGATTGATCTGCACCCTTGCTATGCTGGTTGTTCGATGGTCTCAGGAGCACGCTGAGTGTATCATTAGAGCAGCAGGGCTTCCCTGGTGGCTCAGATGGTAAAGAATCCACTTGCAGTACAAGAGACTCAGGTTTGATCCCTGGGTTGGGAAGATCCCCTGGAGAAGGGAATGGCTACCCACTCTAATGTTCTAGCCTGGAGAATCTCATGGACAGAAGGGCCTGGTTGGCTACAGTCCATGGGGTCTCAAAGAGTCAGACACGACTAAGAGAATAATGCTTCACAGGTTTGGGATAAGGTGCAAGATAAGAAATGCAGTTGGGGCCATGCTGAATACTTGGATCCATAAGATGTCCCACTGGAAAGAAAGAACTCCTAGAATCCAGAAGTACATAAGGAAAGAAAGTAGAAGAAGTCAAGCTACACTCCGTGAGCTTGGGGACCCAGGTGGAAGTCCTCAGCCACTGAACCCAGACTCAAGTCAACTGGGAAGAAGTTAGCTTGGAGGGAGCAGGAGAGTCGGGGAGAACAGACTTTCTTCCCTTCCTGCTAGGACTGGAGGCCATTGTGTGTTACACTTCACTGATCTTGAGTCTGGGAGTGAGGGGAGGGGAGGCTCATCACAGGTCACATATGGATCTTCCAGCCAGTTCAGCCAGACGTGTCTCTTGCTGGCCAAACCACAATAGCCAATTGTCCTGAAAAGTGTTCTACCAAATTTGGAGCCAACTGTGATTATTCAGGAATTCCAGGGAATTGTAAGTGCTAATGGGAAGCACATGTGGTTAATATTCTGTGAAGAAGTGTGTCTGGAGAGGTGAAGTGGAGCCCAGACCACATATGTGGCTGTCCTGTGCCAGCCGTCATCTGGTGCTCCACATGGCAGGGCTAGAACGGGGTGGGGGCCTTTTTCACCCCCAGGATAATCATCATGTATAGAGAAGCACAGGCTTCTCGCGATCCCCTAAGGATCAAACATCCTTGATCCTCTAAGGGTGGGATCTGCTGTCTCTTCATGACATTTCCCTGTGCGGGAGATTTTTCAGCTTCCTTCTAGATTCAAGTTCTACCCATGTCGCCCCATGGACTGTAGCTCCAGGCTCCACTGTCCATGGGATTTTCCACCCAAGGTTAGTGGAATGGGTTGCCACTTCCTCCTCCAGGGGATCTCCCGGACCCAGGTCTCTTCTCTTGCTTCTCCTGCATTGGCAGGTGGATTCTTTACCACTAGGGCCACCTGGGCTACCATAATGCCCTTCATGATTTTTTTAAAACTGCTCACATTTTCATTCTGTCTCTGACAAGCTTCTCCCTTTACCTCATTTGGGGTAGCAAGACCAGCTTCAAATATCATTTTTCTTATATAAAACCTTTCCTAATCACCCCAAGTCAAGTTATATAATTTCTCTTCTGTGACCCTATAAACACATTTATAAATTCCTATTATAGCCTGCTTGCCATTTACAGCTTTATTTATTTATGTGTTTTTTTTACAGCTCCATCCCCACTGGCCAATGAATAGAGAACTCTAAGGTGCATGGACCTGCCTATTATTTCTCAGTCTCCCTGTACCTGAAATATTAAAGTTTCTCAAAAAGTATCTTCTCCCTGGCCTCAAACCTGGAGACCCAGCATCTCAATGAAATTCCATAAATTTGGGGAATTTATGGAATTTCTTCCATTTCCCCTCTCAAATCAGAGTGTGTTATAGGAAGGGAAATCGATTTCATTACAGTTGACATCTCGCCCAAGTATAGCCCAGCCTCTCAAGCTGTTGGTTGCCATGGAAGACTGTTCCCCCTGTGAGGCTAGATTCCCAAGGAGCAGGGTGGCCTTGTCCTCACCTAGATTATGTAAATGTTTAGATACAGCAGTGAGGGCAGAGGTGCAGAATCTCCGACAGTCTCCTGCTGCAGTCATCATCAAGGTGCTCTTTGTTGTGAACTGGCGCATGAAGCCAGGTGCGTTGTGCCAACTTAGCTGCCTGGGTGCTTCTTTCAATCCCATCCACTGGCTCCAGTTTCTCCTGGGTTTCCAATAAAGGGATTCAGAGCTACAGAGAACATTTGAACATAACCTGGTCCTTGAGTTAAAGCTTGCACTGAGCCTTGTCAATGTAAGTAAGGTCCCATTACACCCAAAGGGGAGTTCTCCCTCATGGCTTCCATGACCCACTCTGAGTAAGGGAGCTATAGAGTCAATTTCATAGTCCAAGGGGACCCTGTACCCTCTGCCAAAAAGAAATTACCATGAAATAAATGCCTGACATGAGTCATCCTTGCTCAGGAAAGAGACCTGCATGGTGGAGCCGAACACGTGCACCCTCATCACAGTGATGGATTCGTTTGGCCCTGTTGGTACAAACCTCCCCTGCCATCTAAAGGCTCTGGTCTTGGAAAAACACATGACAGTGTAGCCCGGGTACTAACCACGCAGGCCTTTTTGGGCAAAAAGGATTCATGAGGTTTGCAGTCTGCTGCTGTCTTCGCAACAGATATCCTCTTCTGTTTGTGTTGTAGTTCCACGTGTGACATGTGCCCAACTGAGTCTTGATAAAAAGTGCTGTTTAGAAGAAAAAAAAAAAAAAAGGAACTGCTGAAAGGAAATTTTTAGATAAAAATGAATCATATTGCAGCCATTACGCTATGCACCTAATAATAAAAAAAGATTCAATTGTATATAGCTTAAAATTATCGGTTACACATGTTCCAACACAAGAGAGCTGAAACTGATCTTGATTCCCTCACACACACACACACACATATATATATATATATATATATATATATATATATATATATATTCAACGTTTTTGGAAAGAAAACTAAGTGAAGAAAGGTTTATCGTTATATTCCTGTTTCTAAAGGCAGAGAGTGACTAAATGATGATTTTACTCTGTTTTATCACATAGAACTGGGGGTAGGACATGAGGCTCTCTCATCAGCATTTGACATAGGCTGGTCTTCTCGCCTGTGTATATTTTGAGCCTGTTCAGGTCATGAAGAAAAAGATCCAATTCTCTTTGGAAGAGAATGCATGGTTGTGAGAAAATTACCGATTCAATCACATTGCCTCTTGTGACAAGTAGCCAAACAGAGCAGAGCAATGAACTGTTAAAATGCATGGAGCAAAACTGGTTGTTCTGATGAGGAGCTTTTATTGATCTTTTATAATCTTGTGTAGGGCCTTACAGGGTTAAAATGATTTCTTAAGAGCAGACATGGATCATGAGCATCCCTCTGACAAAATAATCAGCATTAAGCACCATTTTTCAGAGCAGTTCAGTTGAAGTGTCTGAATGTGGACTTCACGTTGGAGGTCAGGGCCAGAGGGACCCTGAGGTCCATTCTGGACTGGCCGTGGGGCAGCATGAAGAAGCACAGAGGCCAGCAGTGTGACCTTGGGAGTTCATTGGATAATGTTGGATAGAATAATATCAACCAGCCCACCCCTCTGCCGCCACACACACACACACACACACACACACACACACACACACACACACATATCATTCTGAAGAAGTTATTTTAGAAGGTATCAGGGAGGAAAAGCCTTCCTATGTTCCTACTCTGCTCATTGTCATTCATTTAAATTCTCATGACTACTTTATGTGATAAAGGGGCATTAACTGATGCCATTTTCAAAAAGAGGTTTGGCCCTATACAGAAGGATACTTTTACTGAGTGATGGAACTGGGATCAACCCCCAGAGAGGTCTGACTTTCCAACCCAAGATCCTTTTTACTTCCTTAGAGGGTTGGGCAGTAAGAGTACATAATAACCAACAGATGCTGCTAAAATGGGATGGATGTGAATATTTGCCACATACTGTAGTCTGAGTCCGTAGCATTTGTTATCATGTTTAAGCCACACAACCCAATCCTATAAGATAAACCCTCTTTCTATGCTCCGTCCATAGGTGACGAGGCTGGAGCAAAATGGTCAGGACTTGCCTGAGATTTGTTCTTGTTCAGTCACTCAGTCATGTCCAACACTTTGTGACCTCATGGTCTGCAGCATTCCAGGCTTCCCTGTCCTTTACCACTTCATGGAGTTTGTTGAAACTCATGTCCATTGAGTTGGTGATGCCATCCAACCATCTCGTCCTCTGTTGTCCCCTTCTCCTCCTGCTTTCAGTCTTTCCCAGGATCAGAGTCTTTTCCATTGAGTCAGCTCTTTGCATCAGGTGGCCAAAGTATTGGAGCTTCAGCTTTGGCATTGGTCCTTCCAATGAATATTCAGGGTTGATTTCCTTTAGGATTGACTGGTTTAATCTCCTTGTTGTCTGAGATTGTGCGCCTAAGATTACTCAGCTGTTAAGTAGCAGAATGATGATTTTAACCCAGAGCCTGCACTCCAGGGAAGAGTGCCTCTTCCAAGAACCCTAAAGGCCTCTCAGGGTCCATGGAGAGGGCCATCTTCCTCTGTCACTAGGAAGATGTATTAGTGTTGGTTTCAATATTTGACTCAAATACAAACAACTCGTACCAGACATCACTAAATGTGTGTGTGCTCAGTTGCTAAGTCATGTCTAACTCTTTGCGACCCATGGACTGTAGCTCGCCAGACTCCTCTGTCCATGGGATTTCCCAGGCAAGAATATTGGAGTGGTTTGGCATTTCCTCCTCCAGGACATCCCTGTATAATCTCTACTTTAACCTCAAACTGAACAAGTTCAATGTCAGAGCCTCCTCCCAGCAAAGTCTCTATATCCTGGTTCTTGAACTTGACCATCTCAATGGGAATCTATGTGTGTCTGACGTATGGCCCAATGTCTGACCAAGTCAGGCACTTTTTGCTTCACTCAGTGGTCAATTTCAAGCCTCCTTCTAGCTCTGCTTAGAATCCACTCCTCTTTCTCCTTGGTCCATTCCTCACCTGGGTTTCATCAATGGTTTCCTTACTACTGTCTTCATCTCTGGCTTTGCCTCCTCTCCAGCCCTTTATTCCCATATAGACAGGAGATTTGGGAGGAAAATCTGTTTCTATTTCTGCCATTTACAATCTTTCAGTGGGCTCTCATTGTCCTAAGGTTAACATGCTAATGTGACTTGGCATTTGAGCCCGTCTCTTTTTTAAAAGATTTTTTTTGATGTGGACCATTTGTAAAGCCTTTGTTGAATTTGTTACAATACTGCTTCTGTTTTATGTCTAGAGTTTTGGGCCACAAGGCATGAGTGAACTTAGCTCCCTGACCAGGGTTCAAACCTGCATCCCCTGCATTGGAAGGTAAAATCTTAACCACTGGACCACCAGGGAAGCCCCTTGAGTCCTTTTTGATCCAGCCACTGGCTAACTACCTGGTCTCCACTCTTAACACAAACCCATACGGAGGTCCTAAAAGTCACTTTTGGTTTCCAGAACTCACTCTACCCGTTTATTCTCTCTGCTTCCTCTTGTGTGCCAAATTTCATTTACGGTGTGCTTCAATTCTATTCTTGTCCACGTAGTCTCCCGTGATCTGATTCTGAGTTCTCATAGCACCTTGTAGGAACCCTATCATAGCTTTTGTTGCGAGATTTTCCCTGGGCACCCTTCTGTTCCCCCCACCAGACCGTACCTTTTTGGAGGACAGAAATGATTTTGTTCACTGCAGTATCCTGAGGGCCTAGCATGGTGCTCAAAGAATAGCGGGCCTTCATTAAATACATAAACATTGAATGATCAAGATCTCCATCTCTAGCCTGCATGTCTCGCGAGAATGACCTCCTACCCATTGCCTCAGTAACCTATTAGACATGGAGAGCAGAGCTTGTGGGAAAGTAGGGCACACATGTGTCCGGCCAGCTCAGAGCAGCATCAGTGAAGCATCCAGGAAAAACCTCCCTCAGACCCTGGTCTGTGGGGCCTCTTGCTCTGTAATTTTCCAGATGCAGCTTCCTTTTTTTCCTCCAAATGGCCTGTAGAGGTCAGAAAAGGGCCTCGGTTTCCAATCGAGGACTGTCTTCTGTGTCCATTAGCATTCACCCTGGGTATCTATAATTAAGCAAACCTAGGCGCTGCACATAGGAACGGAAATGCATTGAGTTTAATAAAACAGAGTGTAAGACAACTTTAGATTGACTCCAGCCTTGTTTATTCTTGCACACTTGTAATTCTGCTTTGGTATATTCCCAGTCAAAGAGACCATTGTCCTGGGAACTGAAGCGTGTCCCTTCTTCATTGCTAACGCAGGCCGTCCAAGGAGGCAAGCCATACCAGCTTACTGCTCCCGGCTCGCAGCAAAAAAAAAAAAAAAAAAAAAAAAATGTTTTTATATTTCTTAAAGCAAAACAATAACAAATAGAAGGACATGTGGATACCATGAGAGGAACTCCTTCTGATGTTCTAGCTTTTGTTTCTCGTGAATGTATGTGAATTTAGAGCCCAGAAAAAAATATACTTCCATATATTATTTTGATATATATATATATATATACACATATATATATATAAAAATGGAGAAGTCATTCTGGTTGCTCTTATCACTTAGGAACCACTGATTTTGTTCTGTGAATTGTTGTCTAGTGTATGGGACAGAGCATGAGACTGAAAAGAGCCCACAGGTTGGGGTCTGACTCTATCACTTTCATGGATAATCTTGGGGCTCATGGTTCGGTTCTCTGGGTCTCCATTTCTCCATTGGAGAGTGAGGGCTGGGCCAGGTGAAATCTAAGGTCATGTCTCTTTCTCATATTCATGGCCACTGAGCCGGCCGGCCTGTGGGGAACGCCAGCACCCCTGGATTGGCCAGGAGGATGAAGAGGAGGCATGAGGTGGCCCACACTAGCGCTCTGTCCTCGGAGGGCCTGAGGCCAGGCTTGTACAATGATCTTTTCAGAGCCCAGAATGATGCTGTTGATATCCTGCCAAAGCCCAGCAGAATAAAAGCTTCCGAAATCAGGGCTAAAAATAAATAATGAAACCAAGTGACAACATAAACAGGAAGACCTAAAAGTGGTGGGGGATGAATTGAGTCAGCAAACTGGGGTGGGGGGAGGGGGGCGGAGGGGGCGGTGTGGGGAAGAGTCTCACGCATTCTCTTCCTCGAGGATGGGGCTGTGGGAGGCTCCGGAGGTGCCAGTGCGCTTGCGAACGGGGGTGTGATGCCACCTGGGAGAGGAGGCAGGCCATGGAGCAGAGGTGTGACCCCCTTCTCAGGCTCATTTCCTCTCTGCCACACACTCGATCCGCCCACTCGTCCCTGATCTTTGTTGGCTGTTCAGAGAAAGAGCTTTGTAACAGTGCCCTTGCAGTCCCTGGACCTCTGCGTGGGCCAGGGCCAGCTGCCCTCATTGACCTTGTCTCTGAGCTTTGAGACTCTGCTTCCTCTTTGCACACACTCTGGATTTCAAATGAAATGGCATTCCAATCCGGTGATTCAGGGCAAGATGTTTGCAAGAGGGCTAGGTAGGGAAAGGATGCTACTAGTTACTAAGTGCATCTAACTTTCCAGCCTCTGGGATAGGCACATTCATACCACATACAAGGAGACCGGCGTCTCTGGATAACAACAGTGCAAGTCAGCACATGAAAACTACCTCTGCTCATTTTATCTGGCTACTTCTAGTTCTCACAGACGCTAAGGGTAGAGATCCAGAGCAGAGGGAATTTTATCGAGGGAAGTGGCTTCATATTACTCTGCCATAAAAAGGAATGAAATTGGGTCATTTATAGTGATGTGGATGGACCTAGAGTCCATCATACAAAGTGAGGTAAGTCAGAAAGAGGAAAACAATTATTGTATATTAATGCATATGACCATGGAAAAAGCAAGAGAGGTCCAGAAAAGCATCTATTTCTGATTTATTGACTATGCCAAAGCCTTTGACTGTGTGGATCACAATAAACTGTGGGAAATTCTGAAAGAGATGGGAATACCAGACAACCTGATCTGCCTCTTGAGAAATTTGTATGCAGGTCAGGAAGCAGCAGTTAGAACTGGACATGGAACAACAGACTGGTTCCAAATAGGAAATGGTGTTTGTCAAGGCTGTATATTGTCACCCTGTTTATTTAACTTATATGCAGAGTACATCATGAGAAATGCTGGACTGGAAGAAACACAAGTTGGAATCAAAATTGCCAGGAGAAATATTAATAACTGCAGATATGCAGATGACACCACCCTTATGGCAGAAAGTGAAGAGGAACTAAAAAGCCTCTTGATGAAAGTGAAAGTGGAGAGTGAAAAAGTTGGCTTAAAGCTCAACATTCAGAAAATGAAGATCATGGCATCCGGTCCCATCCCTTCATGGGAAATAGATGGGGAAACAGTGGAAACAGTGTCAGACCTTATTTTTCTGGGCTCCAAAATCACTACAGATGGTGACTGCAGCCATGAAATTAAAAGATGCTTACTCCTTGGAAGGAAAGTTATGACCAACCTAGATAGCATATTGAAAAGCAGAGACATCACTTTGCCAACAAAGGTTCGTCTAGTCAAGGCTATGGTGTTTCCTGTGGTCATGTATGGATGTGAGAGCTGGACTGTGAAGAAGGCTGAGCGCTGAAGAAGTGATGCTTTTGAACTGTGGTATTGGAGAAGACTCTTGAGAGTCCCTTGGACTGCAAGGAGATCCAACCAGTCTATTCTGAAGGCGATCAGTCCTAGGATTTCTTTGGAAGGAATGATGCTAAAGCTGAAACTCCAGTACTTTGGCCACCTCATGCGATGAGTTGATTCATTGGAAAAGACTCTAATGCTGGGATGGATTGGGGGCAAGAGGAGAAGGGGACGACAGAGGATGAGATGGCTGGATGGCATCACTGACTCGATGGACGTGAGTCTGAGTGAACTCCGGGAGTTGGTGATGGACAGGGAGGCCTGGTGTGCTGCAATTCATGGGGCTGCTAAGAGTCGGACACGACTGAGGGACTGATCTGATCTGATCTGATCTGATGGGATCTAGAAAGATGGTACAGACGAACCTATTTGCAGGGCAGAAATAGAGATGCAGGTGTAGAGTATGGATACTGGGACACAGTGGGGAAGGGTAGAGTGAGGCGAATTGGGAGACTAACACTGACATATATACAGAACCACGTGTAAAATAGATAGCTAGTGGGAAGATGCTGCATAGTGTAGGCTGATCATCTCAGTGCCCTGTGATGACCTAGAGGGTGGGATGGGGAAGGGGGTCAAGAGGGAGGGGATATATGTATACATACAGCAGAAACTAACAACATTGTAAAGCAACTATACTCCCTTTTTTTTTTTTTTTATTT
Source organism: Tragelaphus eurycerus (assembly GCA_935064755.1). Lineage (NCBI taxonomy): Eukaryota > Metazoa > Chordata > Mammalia > Artiodactyla > Bovidae > Tragelaphus > Tragelaphus eurycerus. The sequence continues at coordinate 1,978,773 of CAKXYN010000075.1, read as the reverse complement.
TAAGGAGGTGGCTCAATGGATTGAGGATATATGCAAATGTGAACACTGTGAGGGTAAAAGGACTAAGAGCTCTTTCTCTGTGCATATATAGAAACAGAGATTTGGGGCTCTAGCAGGAAAGAAGAGGGAGGGAGCAGACTTTCCAACATGGGCAGAGGCTCAGCTCCATGGAGAAAAGGGAGGTCGTGAGAAATCCTGATTTATTAAAAAAAAAAAATCACATGAAATGTTTGATTTTAACTCATTTCTTGTTCTGTGGGGTCTCAATGGACCCCATACCTATGCCCTCAAATCTTTAGTAAAAGAAGACCATCTCAAATAGCAATATTTTGAGTAAATGGAAGATGAGGTTTGCTCGTTTTGGATAAAAAGACTGTGGGTAGAGGTTGTCACGGAGAATTCAGTGAAAGAAGGAAATCTGCAAAAATTTGTTTCTAGGGCATAACAGTTCCCACATTCCAGCTTGGAAGTTTCAGCCATTTTATCTGTCTGTGAAAATGGTGATGATAATAATGATCATTAAACAACAACAAGTGACCATGGTCCTTTTCCATGCACCATTTCTTAGGCTGAGTGTTTACGATTTATGAGATCTTTGCTAGGTAAGTAACTGTCATGATCTCTATTTTGTGAATGAGGACAGCAAGTCCTAGAAGTGTGTGCAAAGTAAGTACCTAGGACAGAGGCCAGGCTTGGATGTGAACTCTGTTTCCCCTTCCCTCCCATGGTCTTTGTGGTAGAAAACCTCCATAAAGTAAGTGGTCCTCCTTGGCAATGTGGCGCCTTTCTTTTATCATCTTGAGACAAACTTGTCTTCATGTTTTCTTTCTCAAATTCATTTTCGGCATCTTATTTTAAAACTTCTTCAAGACTTATCCTCTCTCAGTGCACCCATGAACCTTACTGTTGGTCCATCTTCCTTCCATTTTTCTCGGTTAAAATACCATGTGATTGTGTGAAGAAATCTCTCCGTGGGTTGTGATGTGCGTGTGGAATACATGAAGCACACTGAAATCTTGAGAGAAATGTTTTTAAAGGTAAATGACATATTCATGGGTGGATATGGTCCCATCCAAACAAAATTAGGTTGGAGTGCCAATCAGCAGGATTTTCCTAAAAGTGTCTGCTGTCAGTCAGGAAATGGTTACTCAGGTTTCTACCATGTCTATGAATATTCCGAACAATGCGAGGTATTCACAGTGACTATATATATATATATATATATATATATATATATATTTTTGTGTGTGTGTGTGTGTTAGAGTTTATTTTGCAGCCACTCTGGAATACAGGCTTCAGGGTTCATTGTGAGCTTTTATTCAGAGACCTATGGTGCTCAATCGCTCAGTTGTGTCTGACTTTTTGTGACACTATGAACCATAGTCCAACAGGCTTCTCCATCCATGGGATTTTCCAGGCAAGAATACTGTAGAGGGTTGCCATTTCCTCCTCCAGGGGATCTTCCCAACAGGGAGATCAAACCTTTGTCTCCTGTGTCTCCTGCACTGGCAGGTGGATTCTTTACCACTGAGCCACCTGGGAAGCCCCCAGAGACCTATGAGCACCATATAACCATGGCATCATTTTAAGAGATACTTAATTTACTTTATTAGGTCAGGCTCTCTGATTTCCAAATCTTAAACTGTCACTGCCTCTCAACTTCACTTAACTTCTATTTACCAGGGCTTTCAGGGAGCCAATCATCTCAACAAGGTGACTCAGAAAACAGCAAAAGGAGAAACACTTTTTGCCCTCTTATCTTCTCTTCCCTCTGTTGGGAAGGTATTTCCATGTCATTTGGTATAAATCAAATTTTCTTCCACAAAGAAACTTGACCAGAGTCTTCCTGATCTTCTTTTGAATGCTTTTTATTTTTGTTGGTCAGTTGGTTGATATTTTCCTCATCTGCAGTGACTATAGGATGGCAGGACCAGAGACACTTAGCAAGGAAAATCAAGATACTAAAAGTTAAAGTCCACACTCAAACCCTAAGATGGTTAGTGATTGGCTGCCTACCCCATGTTCACACACACACACACACACACACACACAACACACACACACACACTCACACACAAGTGCACATTAGTTCCCAAGGAAAAACTCTTACATGGATCAAGGGAGACTCAAAAAGGAGGGCATATATGCATGCATCTGAGTGATTCATTGTATAGCAGAAACTAACACAACATTGTGAAGCAATTAAACTTCAATAATAAAATTTTTAAAAAGAACAAGATGGATGGAGCCTTCAAGGACACTGATTTGGTAACCATTGCAGAGAGCAGAGTTTTCAAGGTAAGAGGAAGAAGTTTATAAATAGAAGTAAGTGGAGCTACTTCTCTCACAGTGCTTTGTAATTGATGTCATGACACCTTATACCATATAATAGGGCAAAGATGGTGCAATAAGATTACCTCTAGCTTAAGAAGTAGCCTCACCGTCAGAGGTACCAGTGGGCTCAGAGTGGGACAAAGGAGAAACAGATAGGGGCTGCCTCCCCCACTCTCACTGTTCTCTCTCCATGTATCCATCAATAGCAGTGGATCTAGCAATGTCTGCTGATGGATTTGAGACACAGCAAAATTTTCATGAAATAAGACTTCCACTCCCATGTCCCTGGGTATCTTTTTCCCACCTGAATTGAAGGCTGTACTGTGCTAGTGCTCCGGTCTATATGGAAAATTAACTTAATAAACCAATGCCTATCCATATAGGCTTATTTGGGGGTTTTTTGGCCCCACCATGTGACATATGGGATCTTAGTTCCCTGAATGTGAAAGTGAAGTCGCTCAGTTGTGTCCAACTCTTTGCGACCCCTTGGACTGTAGCCTGCCAGGCTCCTCCATCCATGGGATTTTCTAGACAAGAATACTGGAGTGGGTTGCTGTTTCTTTCTCCAGGGGATCTTCCTGACCCAGGGATCGAACCTGCAGACAGACTATTTACCATCTGAACTCAAAATCCTTAGTTCCCTGACTAGAGAGCAAACCTGTGCCCTCTGCATTGCAACTGAAGAGTCTTAACCATTGGACCACCAGTGAAGTCTCCAGTTCAGTTCAGTCACTCAGTTGTGTCTTACTCTTTGTGACCCCATGGACTGAAGCATACCAGGCTTCCCTATCCATCACCAACTCCTGGAGCTTACTCAAACTCATGTCCATTGAGTCAGTGATGCCATCCAACCATCTCATCCTCTGTTGTCCCCTTTTCCTTCTGCTTTCAATCTTTCCCAGCATCAGGGTCTTTTCCAATGAGTCAGTTCTTCACATCAGGTGGCCAAAGTATTGGAGTTTCAGCTTTAGCAGCAGTCCTTCCCATGAATATTCAGGACTGATCTCCTTTAGAATGGACTGGTTGGATCTCCTTGCAGTCCAAAGGACTCTCAGGAGTCTTCTCCAACACCACAGTTCAGAAGCATCAATTCTTCAGCCCTCACCTTTCTTTATGGTCCAACTCTCACATCCATACATGACCACTGGAAAAACCATAACTTTGATTAGATGGACTTTTGTTGGAAAAGTAATGTCTTTGCTTTTTAATATGCTGTCTAGGTTGGTCATAGCTTTTATTCCAAGGAGCAGGTGTCTTTTAATTTCATGGCTGAAGTCACCATCTGCAGTGATTTTGAGCCCAAAACAATAAAGTCTCTGTTTCCATTGTTTCTCCATCTGTTCGCCATGAAGTGATGGGACCAGATGCCATGATCTTAGTCTTCTGAATGTTGAGCTTTAAACCAACTTTTTCATTCTCCTCCTTCACTTTCATCAAGAGGCTCTTCAATGAAGTCTCCACATAGGCTTATTTGAAAGCACCTATACTCAGTCACAAGGAAGTATTAAGCTAATTTTATAGTTTTCAACCTTCCACTTTTTGGATTACATATTTTGGTTAGTTAGGAAATAAGATAAATCCTTAAAGGAAAAATTAGCTTATAATCAGAAATTTAGTAGAGACAAAGTTTAATAAATATAAAATAATGCTTATTTTAATAATAGTATTTTATTTTAGAATGCCTTAATATCATAAGTAATAGTATTAACATTGGAAATCCACCAATAAAACTACAGTAAAAGTGTTCAGTTCATATGACAAAAGGCATAACAAGAAAACAAAGCCAAGAAATTAAACAGTAAAAAGAACCAAACAGGAACAAGACTGACAACATTTAATAATTGTAGTTATGAATGTAAATGCTATAAATTATGCCACTAAGTGACATAGAATATCTACTAGGATCAAAAAGGGAATCTAGCTATTTTTATTCATTATATAAAACTAAATAAAAATGTTCATAATGAAACAATCTAGCGTGGAAAAGAGGTAATGAGTAAACATTTCTAGGGAGTCATTAGCAATGAGAAGAATTACAAATGCAAAAGCTGAAAGAGTTGATATAGAGGACTGATTTAAGAATGGTAAGAAGAAGCCTGCCAGGCTCCTCTGTCCATGGAATGCTCTAGGCAAGAATACTGGAGTGGGCTGCCATTCCCCCCAGGCATTGAAAGTCTCCTGTGTTGCAGGCAGATTCTTTACCATCTGAACCGCCAGAGAAGCCCAAGAAATATGAACGAGTATATTATTAGAGCTATGATAAAAGACCTGGGTGGAAAAGACCCATTCTGATCTCACTGGGGAAATGTGACCAAAGCATATGAAAAGTAAAAACACAAAAAGTGCAAAAGGATTCCTCCCCAGAACATTGCAGCAGGAAGGAGCCACGGGCTTCAGGCCTGAGGGGTGAGGAACAAAGCCATAGGATCATCAGAGCTCAACATCAGTCATCCGGTGATGTGCCCATATCTTATCTCCTGCCCCTTGTTTCCCTCTTATACAAGGTAACTTTGAAAACATGATAAATAGGGAGAAGGGATAACTAGATCTATTGAATTATGTGGGTTTAGGACAGATTAAAATGAATTGAAACGACAGTCTCCTTCAGTTGTCCATATGATGCATTAGCTTGACATTCAGAGGTTTCTTAGTCCACTCCAGCCTGCCTTTCTAGGCTTATCTTCAAATACACGTGGCCCCAGAGCCAGCTTTTCAGCCAAAGTGGGCTATTCACCATCTCCTAAGTGTATCCTGCATGTTATCACCTTGTCTTGCTCTTTCTCCCTCCCTTCAAGGGCCAGTTTAAATTGCCCCTCATCTAAATATCTTCTCCTATAACTCCTGTTCACTCTGTTCCTCCATTTATGACTCCTTAAACCATTTATTATATAATTATCCATATCATTTCATGCTCCACTGATTGGCCATTTATCTCTTTTATGGAGGTTTGATGCTTCACATGTGTCTGTCATTTCTCTACAAGTATACTGTTTGATTCCTGAGAGCCGGCCATGTCTTTCTATCACAGCATTCATCATTTACCACTCTCTAATTTCAATTTGTTGATCAATATTATCTCACAAAAACGCTCACTATAAAACTTAAGGTTAACAATTACTTTCTTCATTGTACAGACTGGGTCATGGAAACAAAGAAGTTCAAAAATCTGCCCTACATCATGTAACTAATAAGGGGCAGAATCAAAATTTGAATCCATGTGAATTGAACAAAGACCTTCTACTTTCCCCAACAAGGCCATGATGTCATTATGCCTTACCTGAGTTTTCAGCCCAGATGGTACTTCACACTAAAGTACTTATAACATTTACATATACAAAAGAGATTTTTCCATAAGAGTATTTCAGTTACTGTAGGGGATTTGCATGCAATTTGTACATTTGTAGAAGGGACATAGGATTTCTAGATTAGATCTAGAAAACACTTAAATCTAGAAAATTAAATCATTCTGTCTGCCTAGACAGAATGCCTATTCACGTGTAACATATACACACACACGTGCATACACATACACAGATGTTTGCACCACGATAAATCAGCTGATCAATGCTGCACACAGATTTCCCTGAAAGGACATTGCTTTCTCAATGGCGAAATGAATGATATTCATGGACAAGGACATGGAAAATTTTAATTCCATTTAAGGTAGAAGGGGGTAAAATCTTAGCAGAATGCTTCAAGCCTCAATTTTATTGTGAGAGTGCCCAGAGCTTATTGATTGGGTTTGTGGTTAGCATATTACTTTGAAGTAGAGACCTGTTCCTTGTGATATTACCTTTGAAGAGCTCCTCTATTGAAAAGCTCTGTGTCCATTCATTGTTAATCATGATCCCAGAAAATCTAATGAGTGGAAAGGGAGCTTAGCAGGCTGGTTGTATTTTCAGGCTCCTGGTTTGTTCTCTATTTAAGAGAAGGGCATAATATCTCTGGAACTTATTAGGGTTCAGAAGTGGGAAGAAGCCTGACAAATAGAGGGGGACTGTGGGAGGGAAGAAACCAGAGTCTAGTTGTTCATAGGTTCCCTGGATACCTGACTGCACTTCTCAGCATCGGACATTCACCAAGTGCCTAATGAAAACAGTCAACACATTTCCTTCTTGTGTGTCTCTTGTACTTTAGCCACTTAATGACTTGTTGAAATACAGAGCTGAGCTCAAATTCTGGAGATTCTGATTCAGTTGGTATATAATGGAGTCCAATGATTTATATTCCTAACAAGTTCCCAGGTGATAATGACCCTGCTTGTCCATGGAACACATTTTGAGAACCACTGTCCTAACAGACATGACACGTGATCATAAGACTCACCAGGTGATCATAGGAACATCTGGTTCCTTTAAGAAAGTGTATTATAATGTTACTAGTTAGAAACTTTTCCTAAAACCAAACCTAAATATTTTCTCTACACCAACACCAATATTCTTTCTTTTATCTCAGAACATGTTTGCTGCATTATGCTTATGTTCATGCTATCTCATGCCTTGTTCTTACCAAAGCCAGACTGGTGCTGACAAGCTTGTTGTCACTGATGGGAGATTTTCTTCTTTTTTGAGAAAAGAGTTTGTTTTCATGGGACCAAGGAGAACAGAAAGACTCTAATCTCTAAGGGAAAGAAACACTAATATCTGCTTCTTCTCCCCTCTTTTCCTCCTATTTTTCTTTTCTTCTGTTTCCTCTGCCTTCACTTTCTTCTCATGCTTCTTTTCTGTTAATCTATCCCCTTTCATTTTCTCTAGGTTTGTAAGTCTCTCTCTATCCCCTTTCTCCTACAGAAGTTATTGAATGAGTTCATTATGATCTGCCCTGCCAACTTCCATCTCCATGACTTTATTTCTTCTTACTTTATCCTCAATATATGTCTTTTTATGAACAAAATGAATACAACCATTTCTGAACCTTGAAGCATGTCCAGTCTTAGAAACTTTCAGGCCGAGCAAGATGTTTGATAGTTATAATGACCTCTTCTGAATATCAGGGCACCTGCCATGTACACAACCTCTTTCCAAGAGTCTCAATAATGTGTAGATTGCTATATTTTTGTGCAGTAACATCATGGTCCTGAATACAATGGATTTAATTCTTGACCCCCAAACAGCCTGTCTATAGGCAGTCCTTAGGCTCATGAAGTGACCTGGTATACAAGCTGTAGCCAGTACCAACAAGAGTGCCCTTTGCCTGATGGTGACTTTCCAAGCTAATCAGATTTTTCTTTGCTGAAGAGTTTGACTTTGAGACACATATAAAAACAGTGCTAACAATAGGAGTTGAAGTAAAGAATTGCTAAGGCACCAAAGCAATAGTCTGAAGGATAGTAAGCCATGGGACAGCCACTAAAATGTCTCTGCATCATCATTCTTTGAACTATTGTCAAGACCTGAACAAAGTTTCCATCACTAGGAAGCCTGGTTGCATATCATTTTAACAAATTGTTTGAGATAAGCTAAGAATCTCTATTCCGTATGCCTTACAGAAGCTGAATTTACAAACAAGAGAGAAAGTTATTTTAAGACTAAGATCTAGACAGAAGGCATCCATGAGAGATGCATAGTACATAGATCAGAGGTCAATAGTAGAATCCAGGATTGATCATCATAATCAGTAGCAGTCATGGATAAGAAAATTTCAAAGTTCCAGTGTATTCGAAATTTCAGTCATTGTGTCTATCTGCCTATGACAGACCTCTGGGGCACTCACTCCTCTCAAAGCCACTGATGGAAAGAGAAATCTAACTGAATATTGTACAACCTCACTTAAGGCTTCCATTGACATTATTAGACCAGGGTGAACAAATGCTTCAAAAGCAGCAGATTTGTGTGTGTGTGTGTGTATGTGTGTGTGTGTGTGTATGCACACCCAGGTTTGAACCCTGGGTCAGGAAGATCCCCTGGAGAAGGGAATGGCTACCCACTCCAGTTTTCTTGCCTGGAGAATCCCATAGACAGAGGAGCCTGGTTGGCTACAGTCCTTGCGGTCACAAAGAGTCACACATGACTGAGTGACTAACACACACACACACGTACATATATAAAATTTTAAGAACTTTATATTTTTTATTTCATGTAATTATAGCTTATGAAATAAAAATAAACCTTTCAAAAATGAGCTAGGCCAATCAGACCCCTTTATGGGCCATTTAAACTAAGAGAATTGAGATAATGATTTATTTAGCTCAGGGAACAGCAGTCTGAAAAATTACAAGGCAAAGTTGAGCCCAAGAAGAACAGTATGAAAATTGAAGATGTCAAGATGCTGAGCCCCGGTATTGGCAGAAAGTGCGATGCTGAAAAGACAGAGAGAACCAAAGACAGGGAAAGCACACAGCTCATACAGGAGGATGAGAGAGCTTCTGGTCCAAGAGATGCCTTGATTGTAAAAAAAAAAAAAAAAATCTGACCCAGTTGTAATCTGTGTTGAACTTGACAATAACTCTGATTTTCCTTGAGGCTCAGATATGTCGAGCCACTTGCTTGAGATTATTCAGTGAACACGGAAGGGAGCAGGTATTTCAGTCCAGACTGGCTTGACCCACTGCTTTTGATTTTCCAGAAAATGGTATTGTATAGTGGAGCCTTTACATACGTGGAAGAAGGTATGAGTCTTAAAGATCAGTGTGTGTGAGTGATCTATCGCTCATTTTTTTTCCACATGTATGTGTTTGCATATGTGGATTACAGGCTCCTCTTTAAAATTTTTTGGCTGCATTGGGTCTTCACTGCTGCATGCCAGCTCTCTCTAGTTGTAGTGAGTAGGGACTGCTCTTCCTTGCCACCCACAAGCTTCTCATTGTGGTGGCTTCTTCTGTCATGGAGCACGGGCTCTCGGGCACGGGCTCAGTAGTTTAGGCGTACAGGCTTAGTTGTTCTGAGGCATGTGGGATCTTCCTGGATCAAGGATCGAACCCATGTCCCTGCACTGGCGCTTGGATTCTTATCCATCAGGGAAGCCCAAGGCTTCCTTTTGATGATTTAGAAAGTGCTCCTCTATCTCATCTATCGCAGACTTTTTCAATCACAAAGTTTCTGGCAATCGAGTATTTTACTGGAATAAATAAACTTAAATTTTCTATTTATATTTTACATGAGATTCCCAGACTAAAAAGTCACAAAATCACGTAAGAGTCCAGAAATCCCTTTCAGATAGCCAGTCAAACACTCAGGAGTTTCTAAAATCCAAGAACTGCTTGGTATTACCGGTCAGCTTGGTGCTCTTTGAAGGAATTCAGGTGTCCAGACAGCCATGGTTTCAGTGTTAAATATAACTGGCAAACTTCCAAAAGTATCCATACTTATGGCCATCAACATTCGTTTCTGGTGTTCAGTTGAAGCCTTATATATCATTTACAGATACACAGAGCATTGTCTCTGGACTCTGTAAACCATGAGATGCCTCTGCCCTGAGACCACCTATATGCCTTTCCCCAATTCCCTAATACACAACCTTTAGCTGAATGATACTTTGGTAAGAAGATAGGCAAAGGTATGTGTATGTGTAATTTGGCCTTCTCGAATCTGAACAATCTATTATGCATTTCCCTTTTCACTTTTGTACTATGCTTACAAGGAACCATACCATCAAACTTATATTTATCTTGCCCTCAAATCTAATAAAAAGATCACAAGTAAATGACAAAGAATAATATAATCAGTGTGGCTCACTCCTTTCCATCATGCCAAATACACTGAAAATATTGCTGAGATGTGAATTAGGAGATGTGGTTTCTTGTTCCAGTTTAATTGCTGAGAGTGTGACTTTAGACAAGTAATTTAATCTCTGAAAAACCTTCCAGAGTGAAAGGAAAAACCCTGTCATGCCTTTCAGTTCAGACAACTCTGAACAGATGGGATGATGCATATAGCAATATACTCAACACTTAAATAAGTAGAAGGGGTCTGCCTATAAATGAAAGAAGAGTGTCAGGTTAGCAATTAGCATTGAGAGGAGACCCATTGAATAGGGGGTTCTATTTTAAGAGATAAGTTTATTTAATAATTGCCAAAAAGCAAGGTGGGCCTCTGATATTTACTTAGAAATAATCAGTTTGGTTTGATCCTTTTGTTTAAAAAATATTTTCTCTTATAGATAAATCTCTTTAAAAAATAAGCAATTATTACAGTATAATTTTTGGCATCTTAAAGGAACACATCCGCCTGCTATGACATCAAACTGGTGTTTGCATTCTAGGATTTTGGAATCTAGGAACTAAAATGATAACAGAGGAATTATCCATGATAATTCAAATTATTTTTATAGGCATCCACATAAAAAAGTGTTAATTACTTTAATGGAAAAAATACACCAACAAAATGACTAACAGTGTTTTCTGATGATGTTTTTGGTTTGTTGTATTCGCTCATGCTAATATGAATTTTTAAAATTTTGCACATTTTGAAACTACCTTAAGTGTGTGTGTGTGTGTGTGTGTGTGTGTGTGTGTGTGTGTGTGTGTGGTTGTGGTTGAGGAGGAGGACTTTGGGTGGAAATGCTTTGAATTCTATTGGGACACATTTTCCTGGAGTTATTTGCTTCTTAAAACAAGTCGATACCATCATTTATAACCATAACCCTGAAGGCATCATAGTTGCCTAAATATATAAATGAAGTGAAATGTGCAATTTGCAGAGTGTTTAGCTGAGTACTTTAAAATATGGAATGGTTTGGGGGAATACGTACAAGTAAAAAAAATCATATGTGATGCTATCTAAGAATGTTTATTAAATGTCTATTTGTGGTTGTGTTTGACATTCTAAGGTACACAATGAATGTAACTGTGAAATCACAGAACTATAAAGATGAAAGGAATTTAAAGTGAGTCTTATGTAGCTTGTACACTTTACTGATGAAGACTCTGAAGTGAAAGATGATGAGTCCTGAAGTCACTAAGCTAGAAAGAAATAGGGCTCATACCCAGGATTCCCAAGACCTAGTTCAAAGCTTCTTCCAACACACTCCCTTTAAGAGCCCCCTTATATCCACTATTGCTTATGTATCCTGTGAATTTCCCTAACATGCTTATAAACCACCAAGCAATTGTCTAAACCCAGTGTTACAGCTTTGTCAACACCTTTAACAGTGGGTAGGAGACTTCAGGCCATTACTAAATCATTTGATTAATGTCAATAGTCCAGATCTTTCAGGTTCTGAAATGGATGACTGTATGGACAGGGAGCTGATTGGACAGTGTATTGGGCCTATGTACAAAGGGTATATAGAAATGTATTCCTTTTCTTCTTGCCGTGTAGATTTGCTTGGGAGTAGAGGCCAGAAAATTGTTAGGAAAGAGAATCCTGAGAGTAAATCAAATCACAAGTCTTTAGAGAAAAACAATCAATTAGGTCACATATAGATCACCTCCTGTGGCAAGGATAGGGTTGCTTCTCAGGGACTGGACCTTTGTGTTGTATTTTATCTCCAAATTGCTTTGCAAAGACATCAAATATGCACACTCCCCATTCTTCTGTTCCACTGTTTACCATATAATGGCCCATTATGAAGGCTTTGCTGAAGGCAGATATTAACCTTTTGGAGAAATTTCCTTCCATTAAGTTTAGTTACATGAATCCAGACTGATTTTCTTTCAGATGGGAAGTTTTTGTTTTTTTTTTTAGCCAGTATTTAAGTGCTCTGGGCTTGACTCTCTATGAGAGACATCCTGGTGAAAACAAAATTGTTAGCTATGGTCTCCATGGTGATTTTTTAAGGCCAAGTTTGAATCAATCTTCTAAATATTGAGGCATAATTTGTGAATGCAATTGAATGAATAATAATAGAATCATCAACAATACAGCATTACCTTTAATTCTGATGTTTGAGACTTTCTGCAGACTTGCTCATAACTGACCTTCAAATTGGTTTCTCAGCATGATCTTAAAGGTTGCCCTTCCTCAATCATGTTGTTCTAGCCAAGCAGTTGTGTTTTCTTTCACAGCACTATATATCTGGTTCTTTAAAGAGCAGCTCTATTCCACCCACTCCTGGGTTTTTTCCTTAAATCTGTTCCATTGTAATCCTTCTTATTTTATGCAATTCACGAAACACAGGCTCCCTTGCCCTAGGAATCAATACACTGGAAAGAATTCTGTTTTGAATATCAGGAGACCTCAGTTTTAACTGTCAAAACATGTTCTATGGCTTTATTTAAGTTTCTCGGCCTAAAAGTCCAGAAAGTTGGGCCAGATCATTTCCAATGTCCTTCGTCTGTAGATTTTATGATGAATCTCAGTAACAGAAACAAAATAATACAGTCATCAGAGAGCACTGTTTTCTTGCTCCATCTTTTTAATAGAATGGTTTTCATGCATTGTCTTTTCAAACATGTGCTTCAAGTTCAGAAATATGAAATGTAACCAAAAGGTTCTGTGAGCTAATGAGAGGAAGAAGTGAATTTACCTCTCTGAGAAGATGCCTGTTCTGATAAACTTGCAGAATGGGTCTGCAGGCTGAGAGTGCTGTTAGCCACATGTTACCATTGGCAAAGTGGAGATATCATGTGATATATATATTTTTTATTATCTTTCTTTAAGTATCCAGAAAGCAGTTAAAACAAGAAAAATTTATTTATTATTTATTTATTTAAAATGTATTATTTATTCTAATAAATCATCATTGGCCAAGAATAAGTAAGTTAGTTTTAGGCGGTCATCCATTTAGGCCAATAGACCAGAGTGTGTGAATCATCAAATGGACCAAGGAAGGGAGAATGAACCTGCTGGTGTGTGCTGTGCTTGCATCGGGTTTTCTTCTCCTTTCTTACATGTCCCTCCATGTTAAGCTATACACAGGTAAAAAGGAGTAACCAGAAAGCAAACTGCCCCCGAAAGCTCTCCCTCAAGTCATGCATAGCTAAAAAAGTATCTGTTGACTGCTACTATGTTTTATCTATGTCTTATGGGGTCAATATAGTGTGGTGGTTAAGATTACAGCCCCAGGAACCAATTAATACAGTACTTAAAGTACTACATGTCTCATAGGTAGCTAACAGTAAATGTTTAATAGGATTAATAGTTGCTGTTGATCTTTGCTGGGCACAGATACAAATTGAAGGAGATAATAAGGTTTCTGCCTTCATAGACAACCAAAGTAAACCCTACCTACATTCATAAATACTTCAAAAACACCGTGTTTGAAAAACAAAAATTGTGGTTAAAAGGATAAAATGTAGTTCAACATTCTGGACTGTTCTTCCCTTGGTACCGTCCACCACATTTCCCAAGCTTATGTAATTATAAATTGAACAAACATTGGTCTTACATTAAAATGTAAAAGGCATATAATATCGTTACTGTAACCTGGGTAACATCCGTGCCAAAAAAAAAGACTTCCTTTTATTATGGGCATAAAAATGAACTCAGCTAGTTTTCTCCTGACTCCTTAATCTTCCTATCTTCTAGATGCCTCCATCCTATCCTTTTGACTATTGAGCCCCCTCCTCATGTCTTGCGTGACAGCAGAGAGGAATTAGAGATCCTTGCAGTGTTTTAAAAGTTAGCTGGCTTAGATGATAATGTGGGTGCTGTGAGTTACCTCAGGGAAGAAAGTGGTTTTACACATGACATTAAAATTAAGTGTATGCTTAATATATGTCCTACAAACACACTGTACTTCCTTTTTCTCCCTTGTCCTATACAGTTGTTGTTGTTCAATGGCTAAGTTGTGTGCAATGCTTTGTGGCCCCATGAACTGCAGCATGTGAGGCTTCCTTGTCCTTGACTATCTCCTGGAGTTTGCTCAAATTCATGTTCATTGAGCCAGCAGTGCCATCCAACCATCTTATCCTGTCAACTCCTTCTCCTCTTACCCTTGCAGTCCAAGAGACTCTCAAGATTCTTCTCCAACACCACAGTTCCAAAACATCAATTCTTCAGCATCCATCCTTCTTTATAGTCCAACTCTTACATCCATACATGACTACTGGAAAAACCATACCTTGACTATACGGACCTTTGTCTGCAAAGTAATATGTTTAAGTTTCTTTTTAATATGCTGTCTAGGTTTGTCATAGGTCCTGGTTAGTTATCTATTCATCTCCTCTGTCTTGGTGTCCATGTGTTCACCCATTCATTCTCTAGGTCTGTATCCCTATTTCTGCTTTGCAAATAGGTTCACTTGTACTGTTTTCCTGGATTCCACATATATAGGTTAATATACTATATTTTTCTTTTCCTCTCCAGGGGTCTCCCAGGTGCCAGACATAAAGGTTTTTCTTACAGTGATCCTCTGATTATCTTTACCTCCCCTTCACCCATATGTTTTAAGAGAACTTTAATAAACTGTAGTTATTCACAAATGTGGTGGCCCTGCTTGGTTTTTGCTTTGTTTCAATAAATGACATGGCACCTCCTAGCATGAAGGAAGCATGGTTTCAACTCTGAAATATTACTACAGTTGGCCTTTACTTGGGATGGGGGCCTTTCCGATGGGGAACTTATTTAGCCATTCATTAAACACTTATGGTGGGGAAAAAAAATTAAGTGTATGCTTGAATCCAGGGGCTGCACTGTTAGGCAGCTGACCTACTCAGAAAGGCCATAGCCGGGGAGAAGGCAGGGAGGACAAGGCCCATATTAGGCCTGGAAACAAGTAGCTGATGGGAGAAGCTTCTCCGCTGCTACAATCAGGGTGGTGGCGGAGATGCTGAGCTCCTCCAGGGGCAAGCTGGGGCCCACTCCTGCTGTTACCCTGCCTTCTCTAAAATCCCTGGGACCACACCACCCCAGGGCAGCAGCATGGTGGTCTCTAAACTCACCGTGTTTCCAAGTCGCCCATGCTCCATCCTCGGCTCTGTTAAGGAGAGAGTTTATGGAAACACTGAGAGCCCTGTGTTTGTGTTCAGCCCTGCGTCAGGTCTGAGTGATAATGAAATCTTGTTCCTGTCATGCTGGGGGATTGCAGAGAGCAATTGGAGACTGGTAAACAGAGAAACTTACCGTGATGATTGTACGTGGGTTTTAAAGGGCAGATATGATTAGAAATGGGACTCTAAAAAGGGATTTCAACATTCCAGATTTATTTCCCTTCCACGACTCTCCTGTCACATCCACTTAGTTTACAAATATAAGCAAAAGAGTCCTAATTTCAGCGGTGGGAAGCTCAGAAAGAGCTCGGACGAAAGCAGCCTCATGTCCCGTCCTTCTTGGCGTTTGAAGAGCCCTGGCCACCAACGCGGGACCGAAGGTGGTGGGAAGCGGCTGAGCAGGCGGGAGGCGAGACAGATGGTGATGGATGTGTCCGATGCATGGTGCATCCGCTAAGCAGGTGCTCCAGCTCGGGTTCTTGTCGCGCTGATTAATCCAGAGCGTGTCAGCCACCCTCACTGTAACCCTGCTCCGTCAACAAGTGCTTCTGAAAGGACAGCTTCCAAACTGTAAACAGAACAACTTGTTTTAAAAAATGACAAAAAAAAAAAGAAAAGAAATAGAAAAAAGTAAGAAGCAGCAGCAAAGCTCTCACTCTGTGGCAAACCTTGTAGTAGCAGGTGGGAATTCTAGACGTCTTTATTCTTGTGGCAAACTGGCTGTTATCTGGTGCATTCTGGCACATTCTCTGAGCTGGACAGCTCCAAGGAATCCAGACTCAGCATCACAATATATACTAGGCTTTACGCCAGCACTTTCAGTTAAGTATTATAGGAAGAATGTTAGCAAGATTATTAACATTTCCTTTTCTTTCAACCTGTGAAGTATCATATGCCATCTACTACCTGTTGTTGTCACTGTTTCGTCACTAAGCCCTGTCTCTTTTGTGGCCCCGTGGTCTACTCTGTCCCTGGCATTTCCCAAGCAATAATACTGAAGTGGGTTGCCATTTCATTCTCAGAGGATCTTCCCAACCCAGGGATTGAACCCACATCTGCTGCATTGGCAGGTGGATTCTCCACTGCGGAGCCACCAGGGAAGCCCCTATTATTTCTATTTGTTACACAGCTCCATACGGGGCGGGAAGGGGGGGATTGGATCATTTAGTCTCCTAGCATTCCTTGTTGTGAGAAATTCAACTTTTGGGGATCCCAGCCAAAGACAAGGTTATTCAAAGACAATCCCAATAAACCCAATTTCTAGTTTCCCAGCATCTATGAGAAGACTTGTAACCCTAATCTGGTCAATAAAATTGAAATGGAAGTCTGCTGGGAAAGGGGTGGAAAGAAGTAATCTTTAAAATGCTTGCTTTTCTGATGAACAAAAATGAATGTGGTTTCCAACAACTTTTACTCCTTTCATAGACTTCCTGTCTTGTACTCAGATACAATGGCTGGAGCTGCAGCAACCCTTCTGTGATCAGAAGATAAAGGCTATAAGAGTGGTAGACACAGTAGACCTACTAGAGCTGACTCACTGAAATGACAGTAATTGCCTACTTCTCCTGTTGTTGTGGGAGAAAAGCAAAGTCTTGTTTTTTAAAGCCTGTGTAATCAGGTTTTATATTATAGAAAGCTGAACATTTCCTACTCATATGGTGGGAAAGGATGGAACTGTTGTCACTGGAGGGAGATTTGGCAATTGCAAGCACCTCAGACAAAGGACCCTGGTGGGCTCCAGTCCATGGGGTCTCTCAGAGTCGGACACGACTGAGCGACTGCACTTTCACTTTTCACTTTCATGCATTGGAGAAGGAAATGGCAACCCACTCCAGTGTTCTTGCCTGGAGAATCCCAGGGATGGGGGAGCCTGGTGGGCTGACATCTATGGCATCACACAGAGTTGGACAGGACTGAAGCGACTTAGCAGCTTAGCAGTCTAAGATGTATAACCAAATTGAGATTGACCCAAGTAATTATCACCTTGTGGGGATTTGGGCAAAGCAGATGTGAAGTCTTGAAGTAGATGGTGGGGTTCTCAGAATGGGTTGGGGATCAAAGCTGAAGCACCACAAAGTTTTTTAGGGATACTCTTGCTGTTTCAGTTCAGTTCAGTCACTCAGTCGTGTCCAACTCTTTGCGACCCCATGAATCGCAGCGTGCCAGGCCTCCCTGTCCATCACCAACTCCCAGAGTTCACCCAGACTCACGTCCATCGAATCAGTGATGCCATACAGCCATCTCATCCTCCGTCGTCCCCCTTCTCCTCCTGCCCCCAATCCCTTCCAGCATCAGAGTCTTTTCCAATGAGTCAACTCTTCACATGAGATGACCAAAGTATGGGAGTTTCAGCTTTAGCATTATTCCTTCCAAAGAAATCCCAGGGCTGATATCCTTCAGAATGGACTGGTTGGACCTCCTTGCAGTCCAAGGGACTCTCAAGAGTCTTCTCCAACACCACAGTTTAAAGGCATCAATTCTTTGGCGCTCAGCATTCTTCACAGTCCAACTCTCACATCCATACATGACCACAGGAAAAACCATAGCCTTGACTAGACGAACCTTTGTTGGCAAAGTAGATCAGGGTATATAAAAGCAGACTCTGTCTTGGTAGAGATTAACAGATCCAAGAAGGAAGACTGATATTTAAGAAAAAAAATCGGATTTTACAAAAAAAAATCTTCATTTTGCAGTTATTCTACAACACTGACGTAGTTTCTACTGTACAGAAAAGTGACTCAGCTGTACCTATACAACTATCTTCTCTTATTTTTTGTATTTATTTCTCATTCAGGTCATCACAGAACATTGAATAGAGTTGCCCATGCTATATGTTAGGTTCTCATTGTGTGCGTGCTACATCACTTCAGTCTTGTCTGACTCTTTGCAGTCCCATGGACTATAGGGCTTCCTCTTTTCATGGGATTCTCCAGGCAAGAATACTGGAGTGGGTTGCCATGGCCTCCTCCAGGAGATCTTCCTGACCCAGGGATTGAACCTGCGTCTCTTACATCTCCTGCATGGGTAGGCAGGCTCCTTACTGCTAGTGCCACCTGGGGAGCCCAGGTCCTCATTAGTTGTCTGTTTTATGCATCATAGTGTATGCATTTCAATCCCAATTCATCCAACCCCACGTCGCCCTGTTGGTGTCCGTACACTAGTTCTTTATGTCTGTGTCTTTATTTCTGTTTTGCCAATAAGTCTGTCATACAGAATGAAGTCAGGAAGAGAAAAAAATATATTGTATATTAACACATGTATGTGGAATCTAGGAAAATGGTGTAGATGATCTTACTGACAAAAGAAGATTGAGCTTCTACACTAATTTGGCTTCATTTTTCTGGGGAACTGCACTAAAACAAAACAAAGACAAATTAAAACAAAACAAAACTCTGTCTTCTCTCAGGACGTCAGGGCATGAGTCATTTTCAGGCAAAAGCAGAACTCCAGAATTGTCCTGCTGTAAAGAGCCCAAGTCTAAAGCTTGCTTCTCATGCCATCCCTTATACTTCCCTCTCTCTCCATCTGGCTCTTGCTTCTTGCCACTTCTGACATTTCCACATTCTCCTGTTTCCACTTCTACATAGCCTTTCTAGGAACGTATTTCTCCTCTCAAGCCTAGTATAGTGCCTCCCTACAGAAGTACTGCCTCAGTGCTTTGCCTGCCAAGTCACTTCAGTCATGTCTGACTCTGTGTGACCCCCATGGACTGTAGCCCACTAGATTCCTCTGTCCATGACATTCTCCAGGAAAGAATACTGCAGTGGGTTGCCATGCCCTCCAGGGGATCTTCCTGACTCAGGGATCGAACCCGCATTTCTTATGTCTCCTGCATCTGGCCGGTGGGTTCTTTACCACGAGCACCACCTGGGAAGCTTTTACTCTGCCTGAGTTGGGAATACTGAATCCCACAACGATGAGGGAAGCCAACCAAATGTGCTGGCCTTCATTCAGGCTGGATCTTGATGCCAGTGGAGATGCAGCATTTCTTTTAAACCTTTATTTATTTATTGGCTGTGCTGGATCTTTGTTGCTTCATGGGCCTTTCTCTAGTTGTGGTAAGTGGGGGCTACTCTTAAGGTGTGGTACTCAGGTTTCTCATTGTGGTGGCTTCTCTTGTTGCAGAGCAAGGGCTCTAAGGCACACAGGCTTCAGTAGTTGCGGCATTCGGGCTCTGGAGCACAGGCTCAGTAGTTGTGGTGCGTGAGCAATAAACAGCACAAGCCTTGATCTCAAACTGGGCAATGTACCCTATTCTCTTCATTAAGACGGCAGTGTCAACTCTGAACCCAGAGACTTGGTAACTCAAATGCTACTATCCTCTTTAAGCTCCTCCCCACTAAACACACACACACCTCACACACGCACACACACACTCACTCCTCTCTCATCAGTACACAATAGTGTAACCAGAATAAGATGACAAGATTGAACACACTTGGAAAAAGGAAGGTGAGGGAGGCAGAAGATACTGATCATAGTGATTCTGCTTGAAAACTGTGAAGATTTTTAACCCCTGGTGGAGCACAGTTCTAGTCAAGCCTTGCACATGCTCTCTAGAAAGTTTCATTTGTCCATTTCCTCTCTATTCCCTCCTGACTGTAGGAGGGGTTCATCAGAGGTCCTAGAATTGTCTCAAGTTTCAGGCAGAGCCATTTTGCAAACTTGTATCTTCTTAGATGCATTCCTTTGAAAATGTAGCTGGAGTCCAATTCATTGACTTTCACCCAGTTCCATGTGCTAGTAATCGGGCCTTGATAGCTTCAGAGATATTATATATTAGAGTCATTAGCCTACTTATTTTTGCCCTCATACCTCTCTCTCAACTTAATTAAAATTACCTTAAAGCTCTCAGATTCCATCTGATCTCTGCCCTGAATCATTTTATTCCTCTACAAGGTTAGTCTGGACATTTGTCATTCAAAGTCTTTTCCAATTTCTTCTCTTACAGTTTGAGCTTCAGAAATAGTTTTCCAAGCCTACAAGGTCTGTTTCATTTCAACTCATTTCTGCTTGTACACAGGTTAATTTATTCAGCTCATGTCTTTCTTATAACAACCTTCCTAAATTCATAGTAGTAGCTAATATATCATTAATAACAGTTATTTAAAAAAATTTCCCTAGCATTGCAAACTCAGGGAAACGGTCTGTTCTCAATGTTTTCATTGTTAAGCATGGATCATCTTTTCAGCCTGCTGAACCATGTTCTTCAGTTTATGCCCTTACCAATACCACATACATCAAGCTTCTGTCATGTGATACCCTACTTTTGGAAATGATATTCATTTTAATTAGGATAAGTAAGTATTGCTCTTAAAGCATACCAACCTTCAAATCTCCATGACTTAATAAAGGATTATCTCTCATTTAATTCAGGTAAGATACAGATGAAACAACTTTCATTCTTCCCCAAGTTACACATCTGAAACACACAGTCTTCAAGATCAGCATGGCAGAGGAGGAGAAGAAACATTTTGTCTAGCTTCTTGAAAAGGGAACCCCACCCACACTGTTGGTGGGAACATAAGTTGGTACAGCCACTATGGAGGCAGTGTTGATCAGATCAGATCAGATCAGTCACTCAGTCTTGTCCGACTCTTTGCGACCCCATGAACTGCAGCACGCCAGGCCTCCCTGTCCATCACCAACTCCCGGAGGTCACTGAGACTCACATCCATCAAGTCAGTGATGCCATCCAGCCATCTCATCCTCTGTCATCCCCTTCTCCTCCTGCCCCCAATCCCTCCCAGCATCAGAGTCTTCTCCAGTGAGTCAACTCTTCGCATGAGGTGGCCAAAATACTGGAGTTTCAGCTTTAACATCATTCCTTCCAAAGAAATCCCAGGGCTGATCTCCTTCAGAATGGACTGGTTGGATGTCCTTGAAGTCCAAGGGACTCTCAAGAGTCTTCTCCAACACCACAGTTCAAAAGCATCAGTTCTTCGGCGCTCAGCCTTCTTCACAGTCCAGCTCTCACATCCATACATGACCACAGAAAAGACCATAGCCTTGACTAGGTGAACCTTTGTTGGCAAAGTGATGTCTCTGCTTTTGAATATGCTATCTAGGTTGGTCATAACTTTCCTTCCAAGGAGTAAGCGTCTTTTAATTTCATGGCTGCAGTGTTGAGGTTCCTTTAAAAACTAAAAACAGAGTTACCATACAATCCTTCAATCCCACTTCTAGGCATATATATTAAGAAAATTATAATTTGAAAAGATACATGCACCCCAGTGTTCAAGGCAGCACCGTTTACAATAGGCAAGGCATGGGAGCAACCTAAGTGTCTATCAACAGAGGAATAGCTAACGAAGATATGATAATACAATGAAATATTACTTAGCCATTTAAAAGAAACAAATGATGCCATTTGCAGAATATAGATGAACCTAGAGACTGTCATACTAAGTCAACTAATTCAGGCAGAGGAAGACAAATATCATATAATGTTATGTGGAAACTAAAAAGTGATACACATAAGTTTATTTACCAAACAGAAACAGACTCACCACCATAGGAAACAAACTTAAGCTTACCAAGGGGAAAGGGGCAAAGGGAGGGATAAATCAGGAGTTTGGGATTAGCAGGTACAAACCACTATGCATAAAGTAGATATCATAACAAGATCTTACCATATTTCACAGGAAACTATATTCAATATCTTAAACTATAATGAAAATAATCTGAAATCAATATCTATTATATATGCAATATATATGTATGTACTACATGTTATATATATATATATATATATATATATATATATATATCAGATCAGTCGCTCAGTCGTGTCCGACTCTTTGCGATCCCAAGAACTGCAGCACGCCAGGCCTCCCTGTCCATCACCAGCTCCCGGAGGTCACTCAGACTCACACGCATCAAGTCAGTGATGCCATCCAGCCATCTCATCCTCTGTCGTCCCCTTCTCCTCCTGCCCCCAATCCCTCCCAGCATCAGAGTCTTCTCCAATGAGTCAACTCTTCGCATGAGGTGGCCAATATATATATATATATAACTGAATTACTTTATTGTACTCCAGAAACTAACACACTATTGTAAATCAACTAAACTTCAATAACAAAAACACAAAAACTCACAAAAAATGTCTTCTCGAGATAGAGTCAGGGCAAGTATGTTTCAGATTGAAGAATCAACATGTGCAGAGAAACCAAATTTTAGGTTAAGAATCAAGAGACTAACTCAGAATTGTTTCTGATGGTGAAAAGATGCATTCCAAGATACCATTACACTGGACTTCTTTTTGTTCCAGCTTTTAGCAATTTTGAGGACATATGGAATTCATGGGAGGAATGGAATAGGGAGGGACAGAAATATAGTATTTGAAATATTATGAGAACATGTAGTACCTACGTACAGGAACAGAATATTTTTTTGTCTAACTTTTGCTTTTTATTTTTAATTTTCTTTATTTTTAATTGGAGGATAATTGCTTTACAATATTGTGTTGGTTTCTGCCTTATATAGACATAAATCAGCTGTAGGTATACACATGTCTCCTCACTTTTGAATCTTTCTCCCACCTCCCACCCCATCCCATCTCTAGAGGTCACAGAGCATCACATTTGAATTGCCTGCATCATACAGCAAATTTCCACTGGCCATCTAATTTTACACATGGTAATGGATATGTTTCAGGGCTACTCTTTAAATTCTTCCCACCCTTTCCTCCCCAACCCCCTGCCCCCAAGTTCACAAGTCTTTTCTGAGTCTGCATTTCCATTGCTGCCTTACAGATCGGTTCATCAGGACCATCTTTCTAGATTCCATACATATGTGTTAATAGATAACATTTGTCTTTCTCTCTGATTTACTTCATTCTGTGTAATAGGCTCTTGGTTCATCCACCTCATTAGAACTAAGTCAAATGTGTTCTTTTTCATGGCTGAGTAAGATTCCATTGTGTGTGTGTGTGTGTGTGTGTGTGTGTGTGTGTGTGTGTACCAAAATTTCTTCATCCATTCATCTGTCAGTGGACATCTAGGTTATGTCCATGTCCTAGCCTTTGTAAATACTGCTGCAGTGAACATTGGGGTACATGTATATCTTCAATTAAGGTTTCCTAAGTGTATATACCCAGGGATTCTTGGATCATATGTTTGTTTTTTCCTAGTTATTTTTAAGATATCTCCATACTGTTCTCCTTAGTGGCTTTGTCAATTTGCATTCCCACCAACAATGTGAGTGGGTTCCTTTTTCTCCACTCCCTCTCCAGCATTTATTAGAACTAGAATATTTTTAATGCCTTCATGTCAGAGATGAATATATGTGTTTCACATTACTTAGAAAACAAGTTTAATTAATCATTATCTTTCACTTAGTTCTGCCTTCAGAAGTTGCTTTAAGGGCAATTGTTATGGATCACCAAGATAAGATGACAATATAATTTATTGACCAAACTTGGACACTTTTGTGAGTGAAAGGCTATGCTATAAATACAGTAGGACAACAAGTGTTAACCAATCACATCCTTGGAAAACAGGGATATACGGTGTCATGGAATTTCTATAAAAATCATGAAATGTGTCACATCCATATTTATAATGTAAAAGTAAAAAAGTATGATATTAATAAATAGAGAGGTATTCTAATTCTCATAAAATTATCTAATGCACAGTTGATAAATGAAGTTATAAATAAAACATTTGATACCATGGAAAGAGTTCAAAATACATTAAGATATGAGAAAGGTTAAAATTTGATTTCTATTCATAGTGTGGAGGAAAACATAGTGTAGATTTTTACAGCTTATTAACACTGTTTACCTTGAAATGCTGAACGGCAGAATGGTGTGTGTATGTGGTGGTGGTGTGCGTGTACTTTTCCTTTACTTAATCATATTTTCTAGCTTGATTCATTCTTACTAGTCAGCAGTTTAGGGAGTCCTGTAAAAAGTCTTTAAAAAGTTACTTGTGGACTTGATCAAGGTTTTTGACTAGTGGATTCAGCTGAAGGGCAGCTCAGAGTCAAAGAAAAATAATTCTTTCCAAACGTATAGCACTTCCACTTTAAAGTGCTTTCATGTGCATTATCTGATGTGATCTACTCAACAGCAGACAGGTATTATAATTCTCATTTTACAGTTTCAGATTTGGAATTTCTGAAAGATTAACTTAATTGCCCAAAGTCAAAAAGATGTTTGAAGGTAAGGTGGGAATATAGTTCCTGTCTCTCAACCCTGAGTCCAAATTTCTTTCAAAGGTAGATTCTTGGTGACCTCCTGGCTCGCTGGTTGTGACCTGAAATTTTATTACAGACAGCACTGAGGGGCTGCTATTGCGTTAAAGGGGGTTTCTGGAAAATTTGTCTTGAAACTTCATATGCACTACTGATGTGCTTAGCAGATTAGGTCTTGCCTGATCACCAGAAAAGTAAAACACTGAATTTAATAAAAAGTCAACGCTAGTCACGTAATCTGAAGGCTTGATTGTGTCTGAAGGATGTAACATTTAAGATTTATTTTTCTTCCTGGTAGAATTTACTCCAATTCTATTTTATATAGTTTAAAGTATTAGCTTAGCTTTTCCCCCATAAACAAAAACACAGGGTCACAAGCCTTCTACTCATTTATAATAAACTTGCTATCATTATTAATGTATCTTAGGAGATGTTCATAAAGAGTGTGTGGGTGGTTGAAAGGAGTTAAGCATTAGTTTGGCTTCCTTGATGGCTCAGCTGTAAAGAACTAGCCTGAAATGCAGGAGACACAGGAGATGCCAGTTCAGTCTCTGGGTGGGGGAGATCCCCTGGAAGAGGAAACGTCAGCCCACTCCAGTATTCTTGCCTGAGAAATTCCATGGACAGAAGAGACTGGCCAGCTACAGTCCATGAGGTCACAAAGAGTCGGACACGACTGAGCGACTGAACAGGCAGACATACACATAAGCATTAATTTAGCCTTCGCACACCCTCTGCTTATGACTCAGAAATGTGCATCTTCTCATTTGGGTTTGTGAGCAATACTGCTTGTCAGGGCTCATATCTAGCCAGGAATATTTAATTAATCAGTTAGAAACATAAAGATCTGCCACTGTTGTTTCTTTGGAAGTTAAATGCTAAATTTGTGAGTGATGGAAAAGAGTTATGGGATAAATCCCTAATATATGTTTCCTGATGCTTATTCTGATGAATATAAAGCTTCCTGACTCCTGTTGATTATGTATATTTTTGAGTTAGAGCAGACACTTAATTTCATATTTAAATAATTGCTTTGAATAATCACAGAATTAAAGGACAGTCACTCACATCTGCATAATTTCTAGTCTTGAAATCTGACAATCTAGTCTCAGAGACCTGGCCTCAATTTATATTGTTGATGTTTAATATTTAGTATTCCTTTGAAATTTATAGCAAATATTTCATAAATTATTCTCAGTAGACTTTATGTCAGGTACTTAATAGTTTATGTTGTTCTGAGACCTTATAATTTGCAGATGGCATTTAAAATGGTTGTCTGACCATGGATTCAGGTGGGAAGGGAGAGGATATTGTGAGCTAAATCCAGGGAAGTTTTTCTATTAGTTTATGTACTTATTTTTGATATTTTGTTGTTTTTTCATTTGCCAATAGTAAACAAATAAAATCAGATTTTGTTTTACAATATGAAGCAAAGAAATGTGGATGCAATAGACAAAAGTGTAGAAATCTTGACTGAGCACCATGGTTCAAATCTCAGCTTTCCCAATTAGCGATAAATGAATTAGGGCAAATTAGACTTACATTTCTTGTTTGATTTCCTAATTTTAAAAAGACCTAATTTGTGAAGTTGTTCTTCCCATGTGGTGCTAGCAGTAAAGATCCTGCCTGTCAATGCAGGAGACATAAGAGACATGGGCTCAATCCCTGGATTGGGAAGATCCCCTGGAGGAGGGCGTAGCAACCCACTCCAGTATTCTTGCCTGGAGAATTGCAGTCCATGGGGTTGCAAAGAGTCAGACATGACTTAGCTACTCATTAGCAACAAACGGCTTCTATTATGCTACAACAGCAGAGTTTAATAGTTGCAAGAGATATTATATGGCCCACAAACTCTAATATGCCTGTTCCTTTATGAAAATATATATCTAAATGTTGAATCACTATGTTGTACACCATAAGACACTATGTTATACTATGAAACTAATGTGACATTTGTATGTCAATTATACTTCGATAAGAAAGAAAGATTTGCTCACCTCTGAAGCCTGGCATTCTGCAGTCCATGGGATCACGAAGAGTCAGACATGACTGAATGACTGACCTGAACTGATCAGCCTAAAGTCACTGATTAAAAAAGATGGAGAGAACAAAAACTATCAAAAATCTTATAAAATTTCCAATAGGTGATGATTTTCAAGAAATCAAAAGCATAGAAATAATAGAAGATAATTTTATTAAATTAAAAAATAAAAAGATAATAGCAACAAGAATTATGTTTCCTTTATGGTGGAGTACATTGGGTTTGTGAGCAATACTTCTTCCAGTGGCTTCTTCCAGAGGCTCAGCAGTCAAGAAACTGCCTGCAATGCAGGATTCACAGGAGATGCAGTCTCAGCCCCTGTGCCAGGAAGATCCCTGGGAGAAGGAAAAGGCAACCCACTGCAGTATTCTTGCCAGAAAATTCCATGGACATAGAGGCCTCGTAGGATACAGTTCTTTGGGTCGCAAAGAGTCTGACATGGACTGACACCTTAACACCTAGTCTGACACCGTAAGACCTAGAAAGGTAGACACCAATTGTGGGTGAAGTATACAATAAAAAAGACGCATAATACTTGCAACCCAGATTTTTAAAAGCTCCCTTTCTGATTGAAATAATTTTATCTGCTGATACTGTGCTTAATAGAGGAGAAACCTACAATGGAGAAAGATAGACTAGACAGAAGTTCTTATATTTGTTATAATAATGTCTAGTGGTTAACATAAAATTACAAAACAAGGAGAAAAAAAGGAATATAAAGCAAGAGAAACTAAAATGAAAATAAATCATATACTAGCTGTATACTAAATTGTAATGATTGTTGTAGTGCAATAAATGGTTCAAATACTCTGATTAAAATACAGAAAATAATAAAATTGGATTAAAGAAAAAAGGAACACATGCTGCTTACCAGACATGCATTTTAAATGTGAGAGCATGAAAAACAACATACCAGGAACTAACTGAAAGAGTGACCGTTGACATTCTAGGAATCAGCAAACTAAAATGGACTGGAATGGGTGAATCTAACTCAGATGACCATTATACCTATTACTGTGGGAAGAATCACTTAGACTAAATGGAGTAGCCCTCATAGTCAACAAAAGAATCCAAAATGAAGTACTTGGATGCAGTCTCAAAAATGACAGAATGATCTCTGTTTCCAAGGCAGACCATTAAATATCACAGTAATCCAAGCCTATGTCCCAACCAGTAATGCTGAAAAAGCTGAAACTGAATGGTTCTATGAAGACCTACAAGATCTTCTAAAACTTAAACCCCAAAAAGATGTCCTCTGCATTATAGGGGGCTGAAATGCAAAACTAGGAGGTCAAGATGCCTGGAGTAACAGGGAAATTTGGCTTTGGAGTACAAAAAGAACCAGGGCAAAGGCTAACAGAGTTTTGCCAAGAGAATGCACTGGTCATAGCAAATACCCTCTTCCAACAACACAGAGAAGACTCTACACGAGGACATCACCAGACAGTCAGCAATGAAATCAGATTGATTATATTCTTTGCAGCCAAAGACGGAGAAGCTCTATACAGTCAGCAAAAACAAGACGGCAGCTGACTATGGCTCAGATCAAGAACACCTTATTGCAAAATTCAGACTTAAATTGGAGAAAGTAGGGAAATTCACTAGACCATTCAGGAATGAGCTAAATCAAATCCCTTATGATTATACAGTGTAAGTGACAAATAGATTCAAGAAATTAGATCTGATAGACAGAGTGCCTGAGAAACTATAGATGGAGGTTTGAGACATTGTATAAGAAGGAGTGATCAAGACCATCTCCAAGAAAAAGAAATACAAAAAGGCAAAATGGTTGCCTAAGGAGGCCTTACAAATAGCTGAAAAGAGAAGAGAAGCTACAGGCAGAGGAAAAAGGGAAGGATATACACATTTGAATGGAGAGTTCCAAAGACTAGCAAGGAGAGATTGGAAAGCCTTCCTCAGAGATCAATGCAAAGAAACAGAGGAAAACAATAGAATGGGAAAGACTAGAAATCTCTCCTGGAGAAGGCAATGGCACCCCATTCCAGTGCTCTTGCCTGGAAAATCCCATGGATGGAGGAGCCTGGTAGGCTGCAGTCCATGGGGTCGCTAAAGAGTCGGACACAACCGAGTGACTTTGCTTTCACTTTTCACTTTCCTGCATTTGAGAAGGAAATGGCAACCTACTCCAATGTTCTTGCCTAGAGAATCCCAGAGACAGGGGAGCCTGGTGGGCTGCCATCTATGGGGTCACATAGAGTTGGACACGACTGAATTGACTTGGCAGCAGCAGAGATCTCTTCAAGAAAATTAGAGATACCAAGGGAACATTTCATGAAAAGATGGGCACAATAAAGGACAAAGATGGTGTGGACCTAACAGAAGCAGAAGATATGAAGATGAGGTGGCAAGAATACACAGAACTGTACAAAAAGATTTTCATGACCCAGATAACCACGATGATGTGATCACTCACCATGAGTCAGACATCCTGTGAATGTGAAGTCAAGTGGGCCTTAGGAAGCATCACTATGAACAAAGCTAGTGGAGGTGATGGAATTCCAGTTGAGCTATTTCAAATCCTAAAAGATGATGCTGTTAAGGTGCTGCACTCAATATGCCAGCAAATTTGTAAAACTCAGCAGTGGCCACAGGACTGGAAAAAGTTAGTTTTCATTCCAATCCCAAAGAAAGGCGATGCCAAAGAATGTTCAAACTACCACACAATTGCACTCATCTCACACAATGGCAAAATAATGCTCAAAATTCTCCAAGCCAGGCTTCAACAGTATGTGAACCGTGAACTTCCAGATATTCAAGCTGGATTTAGAAAACTCAAAGGAGCCAGAAATCAAATTGTCAACATCCGTTGGATCATAGAAAAAGCAAGAGTCCAGAAAAGCATCTACTTCTGCTTTATTGACTATGCCAAAGCCTTTGACTATGTGGATCACAACAAACTGTGGAAATTCTTAAAGAGATGAGAATATCAGACCACCTGACCTGCCTCCTGGGAAATCTATATGCAGGTCAAGAAGCAACAGTTTGAACTGGACATGGAACAATGGATTGGTTCCAAGTTGGGAAAGGAATATGTCAAAGCTGTATATTGTCACTCACTTATTTAACTTAGATGCAGAGTATATCATGAGAAATGCCAGGCTGGACAAGGCACAAACTGGAATCAACATTCCCAGGAGAAATATCAATAACCTCAGATATGCAGATGATACCACCCTTATGGCAGAAAGCGAAGAAGAACTTGAGCCTGTTGATCAAAGTGAAAGAGGAGACTGCAAAAGTTGGCTTAAAACTCAACATTCCAAAAACTAAGATCATGGAATCCAGTCCCATTACTTCATGGCAAATAGATGGGGAAACATTGGAAACAGTAAGAGACTGTATTTTTTAGTGCTCCAAAATCATTACAGATGGTGACTGCAACCATGAAATTAAAAAACACATGCTCCTTGAAAGAACACCTATGACCAACAGATAGCATATTAAAAAGCAGAGACATTCCTTTACTGACAAAGTCCATCTAGTCAAAGCTATGGTTTTTCCATTGGTCTTGTATGGATGTGAGAGTTGGACTATAAAGAAAGCTGAGCACCAAAGAATTGATGCTTTTGAACTGTGGTGTTGGGGAAGACTCTTGAGAATCCCTTGGACTGCAAGGAGATCCAACCAGTCCATCCTAAAGGAAATCAGTCCTGAATATTCATTGAAAGGACTGATGCTGAAGCTCCTAATACTTTGGCCACCTGATATGAAGAATGGAGTTATTGGAAAAGATCCTGATGCTGGGACGGATTGAAGGTAGGAGGAGAAGGGGACAACAGAGGATGAGATGATTGGATGGCATCACCAACTCAATGGACATGAGTCTGAGCAAGCTATGGGTGTTGGTGATGGACAGGGAAGCCTGGTGTGCTGCAGTCCATGTGGTCACAAAGAGTCAGACATGACTGAATAACTGAACTGAACTAAAAGAGAATTGGCTTAAATATATTAATAGTTTGTGTGTGTTCGGTTGCTCAGTCATGTCCAGCTAATTGCAAATCCATGGACTGTAGCCTACCAGGCTCCTCTGGCAAGAATACTGGAGTTAGTTGCCATTTCCTTCTCCAGGGAATCTTCTCAACCCAGGTATCAAACCTGTGTCTCTTGCATCTCCTATATTAGCAGGCAGATTCTTTAACACTAGTGGCACCTGGGAAGTCCCTATTAATATATTACAGTCTAAGAGTAAGTTCTGCTAGAAACAAAGAAGTGGCTTACACAATAAAAGCGTTAATCTACCTACATCATATTAAACTTCTATAAAAATGTAGATTTGAAATACATAAAATAAATTTGTAAGAACTAAAAAAGATAGAAAAATACACAGTGTGGTAGAAGATTATTAGTACACTTTATTGAATAAGTGATAGAACAAGTAAACAAACAAACTGTAATCTTTGTTAACGGAGAAGGCAATGGCACACTACTCCAGTACTCTTGCCTGGAAAATTCCATGGACAGAGGAGCCTGGTAGGCTGCAGTCCATGGGGCCGCTAAGAGTCGGATACTACTGAACGACTTCACTTTCACTTTCATGCATTGGAGAAGGAAATGGCAACCCACTCCAGTGTTCTTGCCTGGAGAATCCCAGGGACGAGGGAGCCTGGTGGGCTGCAGTCTATGGGGTCACACAGAGTTGGACACGACTGAAGTGACTTAGCAGCACAATATCATAAAAAGATCTGTAGGGAAATATACTTAATAGTAAAATCTTAAAAGCTTCCACCCCAGATACTCGGTCAGCAAAGGAGACTTACTATCATCACTACTGAAGTTACTTGCCAATGCAATGAGGTAAAGGGAAAGGAATTCAAAGGGTAAGGATTGGAGGTAGAAATTACAATTTTATTTACAGTTGACATAATAGTTTACAATTACATAATTGTAATTCAAAAAAAATCTACAAAATATTAAAACTAATAAGTAAATGTATCAAAGTTGCTTGATACAAGGGTCTTATAAAACATTAATTGTATTTCTCTGTACCAGTAACAAATGAAAAGGAAATAAAATTTGAATAATGATATTTTTATGCTGGCTGCTAAACATCAAATCCTTAGTAATAACTCTAATAAAAGATTTCAAGACTTCTACTCTGATATCTACAAAACTATGGAAAAATTTTAAAGAATTAAATAAACAGAGTCACATTATGTTTATAAATTATAATAATGGGCTTCCCTGGTGGCTCAGATGGTAAAGCATCTGCCTATAATACAGGAGATCTGGGTTTAATCCCTGGGTAGGGAAGGTTTCCTGGAGAAGGAAATGGCAACCCAGTCTAGTATTCTTGCCTGGAAAATTGCATGGACAGAGGAGCCTGGTAGGCTACAGTCCATGGGGTTGCAAAGAGTTGGACGCAACTGAGTGACTTCACTTTCTTTCTTTACATTACATAGGTATTAATTATCTCCAAATTGATTTATGTATTAAATACATTTCTAATTAGAAAAGATTCATTATATTATTATATAAATTTTTTTGTATTAGGGAAGAGTGAAGAAAGTTTATGTTTTAAAATGTATATGGAAATAAAAAAAGACAAGAATATTCAAAACAATTTTGAGGAAAAACAGAGTTAAAGAAATTGCAAAACCAGAAAGCAAGACATTACAATGTCATAGAAATTCATATAGAGCTTTTAAAAACAGACCACTGGAACAGATTAGAGGGATCGTAGTCATAAATTTATCTCATATGAAACAAGATGACACTATAGTTAATAGGGAGAGAATGATAATTTTAATAAATGATGCTCAGTTAACTGATACCCATATATAAAAACTGTAATGTTGACCTTATCTTACATTAAGTGCTAACATCAGTTCCCAGTAAGTTGTAGATCTACATTTGAAAAGCAAAACAATAAAGCTTTCAAAAGGAAAAGAAATGCATTAGTGACCTTGTAGTGGGGACAGAAAAGCAGTAACCAAGAAAGTAAAAATATTAATAAATTAATCTCAATTAAAATTTAGAAGCAGTGTTTATTAGAAGAAACTATTCAAGAGTAAAAAGTAAGGGAAGATATCT
Source organism: Tragelaphus eurycerus (assembly GCA_935064755.1). Lineage (NCBI taxonomy): Eukaryota > Metazoa > Chordata > Mammalia > Artiodactyla > Bovidae > Tragelaphus > Tragelaphus eurycerus. The sequence goes on along the minus strand of CAKXYN010000075.1, from coordinate 1,946,344 downwards.
ACAATAGGAAAAAAAACAACGACAAATGACCCAGGCAGAATATATAAAAATAACTACAAATAATTAATAACAGGAGAAAGCTAATTAAGTTTAAATTGGAAAAAAGACTTGAACAGATAGTTCACAAAAGAGTACATCAAAATGGTATATAAACATATGAAAATGTACTCGACGTCATTAATCATCAGGGAATGTAAATAAAACTATAACACAAGACTATTGCTCATGCACTGAACAAATGACAAACTAATATCAAGCAGGGCTGAGAGTGAGGTGAGACATCTAAGGGGCAAATTTTAAGGAAGAGCGTACTTTTATATTTGATCAATGCACAGTCTGCACAAATCTGAAGGTGAGTGCCTCCTTTCATTTTGTGCTCTTGGCATCTAAATCTTAAGGAGAAACCCTCTTAGGTTCATGCAATAGATTAGAGTACAGAACTCAATGAGAGTGAGCACTTTCTTAAGTTTTCAACCCTACTTGCCTCTACCCAGTTGTGATCCTGATGGTCACAACTGGGTAGAGGCATGTACCCATTGTGAGGATAGGAATCAGTAGAAGTATTTCATTGGCACAACTACCTTGATAGAATTGTTGACATATTTACTAAAGATACATATCTGCATGCCTATGACATAGCTCGTCTGTGCTGCGCTTAGTCACCCAGTCGTGTCCAGCTCTCTGCAACCCCATGGACTATAGCCCTCCAGGCTCCTCTGTCCATGGGGATTCTCCAGGCAAGAACACTGGAGTGAGTTCCTATGCCCTCCTCCAGGTACTTAGCCTACCTTTTGTTATTATACTCAAGACAAACTAATTCATGTTTCTCAAATGTCAAGTATGAGGATTCTCATGAAAGCAAAATTTCTAAAACAAAACGTAACGTTTCCAAAAAACAAATGTAATATTCATCAAGAGAAGAATATGTGAATACTCTTTTGTGTGATAGTTCAATGGAATAATATTCCAGGGTGAAAATGAGCAAAATGCCACTAGACACGGCATCATATGTAATTAATCTCACAAATATAAGGTTGAGTGAAAACAGGCAAACACAATGGATCATATTTATCGATTTAGAATAATTTTAAAAGAAGGTGCAGCACACTGGTAGGATTAGAATTCAGAAAAGTGATTACTTTGGGGAAATAATTTACTGAGAAGAGACACAAAAGGAACTTCTGAAATGCAAGTGATATCATATAAATGGACGTGAAGAGAGTGAAAACTGTGAACATTTAGTCAGCTGTGCACTTATTATTGGGACAATTTTTGTTATTGTTCCTTGCTGGTCTATTGATTCTGGCTTCTTATACTTGAAACTCTGTCACTGGGTACATGGGAGCTTAGGATTTGTATGCCCTTTTAATGGCCTGTAACCATCATGCAATGATGCTCATTATTTTCAGTAACACTATTTACTTTGATATTGAAAATACACAACCTTGGTTTCTTTTGGCTGTTATGAGCGTGATACATCTTTTTCCATCATTTTACTTTTAACCTGTTTGCTTCTTTAAAGTGTGTTTCTTGCAAGGAATCTATAGTACATTCTTAATGTGTTGTTAATTTAACAATTTCTGCCTTTTTAATAGAATTTTTAGATAATTTACACTTAATATGATCATTTATATGACTGTGTTGACCATCTTGCTATTTTTTCTACTTGTCTCATTATGTTCTTTATTGCACTTTCTCTGTTTGTTGCACTTTTATGGGTTAATTGAATATTGTGTTTTTATTATATCTTTATTTACTCACTACTTAACTAATATCAACATAGTACTTAGTCTTGTTAGTATATCAGAGGCTTTTTTAGGATTTATTAGGGTTTATACATCTTTATTTACACATGTTTAACTTATCAGAGTCTAAACCCTACTAAAATTACTTCTCACGTAGTAGAAAACTCATACAAAAATATACTATAAATTTTCCTCTCCTGGTCTTTGTGCTTTTGCAGTCATACATTTTATTGCTACATATATTATAAACCCCACAGCCCTATGTTTGCCTTAAAATTTATGCAAATATTATAAATATATTTATTCTGGTAAAAAATTTACTAAAATGAGAGAACGCTTTGATAGCACATATATCTAAAGTTAAAATCAATTTTATTAAATATCCATTGTGGTTAAAATATTTTAAAATTCTAAGAAAAACTGATGTTTAGTTGCTAATTCATGTTCAACTCTTTTGTGAGTCCAGACTCCTCTGTCCATGGTATTTTTCAGGCAAGAGTACTGGAGTGGTTCCCATTTCCTTCTCCAGGAGATCTTCCTGACAGACCCAGGGATTGAACCCATGTCTCCTGTTTGACAGGTAGGTGCTTTGCCACTGAGCCATGAGGGAAGCTAAGATAAATCAGCAAACACTTAAAACTGAATCACATAATCAAATGAAAACCCTACATGTGAAACTTGCTAGCAAAACAGCATTTAAAGTGCAACCTACAATTCTAACAGAAGCCCAACTACACTTATCAGAAAACAAAGTACTAGTCAGGAATGAAGGCAGAGAAGGCAATGGCACCCCACTCCAGTACTTTTGCCTGGAAAATCCCATAGACGGAGGAGCCTGGTGGGCTGCAGTCCATGGGGTCGCTAGAGTCGGACACGACTGAGCGACTTCACTTTCACTTTTCACTTTCATGCATTGGAGAAGGAAATGCAACCCACTCCAGTGTTCTTGCCTGGAGAGTACCAGGGACGGGGGAGCCTGGAGTCTCTGGGGTCGCACAGAGTCGGACACGACTGAAGCGACTTAGCAGCAGCAGCAGCAGGAATGAAGGAACTAGGAATTCAGTTCAAGGAGTAAGAAATAGAAGTTAGCAAACCCAAAGAAAGCAGCAGAAATAGTTGATAAAAACAATGAGAAAAAGTAAAAACCGATTGAAAGAAAAGATTTGAACATAAAGCTAAAGACTAGTTTCTAAAAGGACACTATAAACAAAATCTGAGAAGTATGATGAAGAAAAAGAAAGATGAAAGCAAACACTGACTGTAAGATAGGTACACCAACAAATTTAACAGAGGTTTTAAAAGTGTTGAAAGGGTATGATGAAATATACATGATTAAATCCATAAAACTTGATCAAATGAACTAATCTTCAAAATATTTTAAACACTAGATTTTGAAGAGGAAAATTTAAAAATCCATTGGATTATATTTTTAATATATTAAAATGGAATCCCAAGCCTTATCCCCCACCACCATGACAAAAAAAGTGAAAAATTTTAAATTCAACAAGATAGATGCTATTGTGGCTGTGGAGTAACAGGTAACTTCATGTATTTATGGTGGCAGTGAGAGCTGAAAGTCATGGTTTTAGAAAATAATCTATTATTTGAAATAAAATCAAATACACATGTACTTAAATGGCATTGTATATATAAATATGGAAGGCTACTCCACTGGCTTAGCAGTAAAGAATCTGCTTTATTGGAGAGAGGCAGAACATGCACGTTTGACCCCATTGGAACAAACCCCTGGAGGAGGGCATGGCAACCCATTTCAATATTCATACATCCATATATGACCACTGGAAAAACCATAGCGTTTTCTGTATGGACCTTTGTCAACAAAGCAATGTGTTTGCTTCTTAATATGCTGGTTGGTCATATCTTTTGGTCATAATATCTAGGTTGATCTAGGTTTTCATAATATCTAGGTTTTCTTCCAAGGAGCAATCGTCTTTTAATTTCATGGCTGCAGTCACCGTCCACAGTGATTCTGAAGTCCAAGAAGATAAAATCTGTCACTGTTTCCACTTTTTCCCATCTATTTGCCATGAAGTGATGGGACCGGATGCCATGATCTTAGTTTTTTGAATGCTAAGTTTTAAGGCAGCTTTTTCATTCTCCTCTTTCACTCTCATCAAGAGGCTCTTTAGTTCCTCTTTGTTTTCTGCCGTTAGAGTGGTTTCATCTGCATATCCGAGGTTATTGATATTTCTCCCAGCAATCCTGATTCCAGCTTAAGAGTCATCCATCCTGGCATTTCACATAATGTACTCTGCATATAAGTTAAATAAGCAAGATGACAATATACAACCTTGATGAACAAGATTATTTATATGTAATGACTGAAAAAAGTTCAAAGCTCTTTGCTATTCTCAGATGATAGATGAAATCGCTACAGAAGATTATTTATTAGGATGAACAAGATCAGCAAGAATATTAGATTAGTATATAATATAATATAATAATTGAAAATAATCAGAGTCCTATAGATCAGCAACAACAATAAGTTATGCAATCAGAAAGATTACATCTTATGGTTGCTGGAGTGGGAGGGATAGTTTGGGAGTTTGGGATGGTCACGTATACACTGGTATTTTCAAAATGGAAAACCAACAAGGACCTATTGTATAGCACAAGGGAAAAACAAAGATTACATATGAAACAGCAAAAATAAATCAAGTAATGATCTTGTAATATATTTAACAAAACTATGATCTTTCAGAGTAAAAATATAAAATTTAACTAAAGGGCTTTTAAAAAGACCAAAATGAGCATAGATCCATACCATAGTAAATTGGAAGAATCAATATAATAAAACGGTCAATTTTTACCATATTATTCCAAAAGTTAAAAGCAAACTTAATTACTGTTAAATGTCAAAGGGGTTTTTCTTAGGATTTAAGAATCTATTCCTAAAATTCATATAAAGAAATAAAAAACCAAGCACCCAATATGCTTCTTAAAACAGTGAAAAGGTTAAAAGGCAATGGAACAATGGATAGTTAAGATTTCAATATGTATGATGCTCAGGTTCTCAACTTATCATGTTACATCAGGATTTTTCAACATTGATACTTGTAACATTTTGGACCAGATAATTTCTTGTTGGGGGCAAAGTGTCCAAAGCATTATAGAATGTTTAGTAGTATCCTTGGCTTCTACTTCTGCAGTAATGACAACCAAAAATGTCTCCAAACATTGCCAAATGCTCCCTGAGGTGGGGGAATCACCCTGGTTGAGCATCACTGTGCTGGGGTGCTGTACTAAGTCTCTACAGTTGTGACCACTCTTTGTAATCCCAGACTGTATCCTGCTAGGCTCCTCTGTTCTTGGGATTCTCCAGGCAAGAATATTGGAGTGGGTTGTCATGCCCTCCTTCAGGGGATCTTTCCAACTCAGGGATCAAACACGAGTCTTTTAAAGTCTCCTGCATTGGAGGATTCTTTACCACGAGCTGCTGCTGCTAAGTCACTGCAGTCATGTCCCACTCTGTGTGACCCCATAGACGGCAGCCCACCAGGCTCCACTGTCCCTGGGATTCTCCAGGCAAGAACACTGGAGTGGTTTGTCATTTCCTTCTCCAATGCATGAAAGTGAAAAGTGAAAGTGAAGTCGCTCAGTCCTGTCTGACTCTGCTATCCCATGGACTGCAGCCTACCAGGCTCCTCCATCCATGGGATTTTTCATGAGCACAACCTGGGAAATAATTAAAACCATTTAATACTAGCATAGGTGTGGACAAGCATGTTAATTATCATTACAAAGAGGAAAGAAGAATCAGATCAACCTGCAGAGGAATTTGGGATGTATAGAAGTGCTATTACAAGTTAATGGGGAAAATTTAGTAGAGAATACTGCAACAATTAGAAATTCATATAAAATGATAAATCACATAGATTTCTGCCTTCTATACAAAAATAAATCCCTGGTTGTTTAATGTATGGCAAAAGCAATACAATATTGTAAAGTTAAGCAAAATAAAATTTAATTTAAAAAAATTATGTGAAGATTTGAATAGAAAATTAAAGCAGTACACAAACATTAACCAATATTTTCAGTTCTATAAAGCAACACTTCAGACATATATTTAAAAAGACATTTAAAAATATATTTACTACGGCACAGTTTGTCATTGCAAAAATATGCAAACAGTTTTACTCTCCATCATTAAGAGAAATAAACTTCATATATCATTCAATACTATGTATCTGTTAAAATTAAATAACTGGATCTAAAATTATCACCATGAATAAACCTCAAACATATAATACCAAGAACAGAAAGCAAGTTGCAAAGTGATACTTAGATTAAGATATTTTATATTTTAAATGTTAAAACCTTCAAAACAATAATATATATTGTATATAGTTGCCAACAAATGTATTAAATATATAGAACCCCATAAGGGAAATTTCTTACCTTTCTGAGAAGGGAGGGAAGGCAATGAGATGATATGGGATTTTAATTATATGCTTATATAAGTCTACAATTTTTAAAAAAGAGTCCTTAATAAAAGGTGGCAACATTTTAATAGATGTTAGTCCTTGACATCAAACATTAAAATTTATATTTCTATATATTAAAATGTGTGGTTAAAAATAAAAAAGAATTATTGGTTCTGTCTGTCATATTGATTAAATATATTTTTAATGTCTAATGGAAGGAAAGCTATGACAAACCTAGACAGCATATTAATACTCAGAGACATCAGTTTGCCAACAAAGGCCCATATAGTCAAAGCTATTGTTTTTCCAGTAGTCATGTATGGATGTGAGAGCTGGACCATAAAGAAGGCTGAGCAGCAAAGAGTTCATGCTTTCGAATTGTGCTGGAGAAGCCTCTTGAGAGTCTCTTGGACAGTAAAGAGATCAAACCACTCCATCCTAAAGGAAGTCAACCCTGAATATTCTTTGGAAGGACTGTTGCTGAAACTGAAACTCCAGTACTTTGGGCACCTGATGTGAAGGACTGGCTCACTGGAAAAGACCTTGATTCTGGGAGAGGTTGAAGGCAGGAGGAGAAGGGAAGGACAGAGGACAAGATGGTTGGGTGGCATCACCGACTCAATGGACATGAGTTTGAGCAAGCTCCAGGAGCTGGTGATAGACAGGGAAGCCTGGCGTACTGCAGTTCATGGGGCCGCAAAATGTTGGACGTGGCTTAGCGATTGAACCAACAACAAAGGGATAAAATTAAATCTATCTATAGAAATAAAAAAATACTTAAAATGAGTGACTGAAAGGCCATTCATAATCTCCAATGATGTCTTGCCATCTGCATTCTTCCCCCTATAAAACTGTTCTTGCACGAAGGCAGGATGTTCTCTGGTTTTACTAATAGAATTTCCATATGCCTCAATATGAACTGATGGCATGTGGATTTGCCTTTTCTTGTTTTGAAGAGATTTGCTTGTATGATCATTATTAAACACATGCACTCAAAGTCTTTTTCTGTTTTGTTGTGTGACTTTTAGGCTGAGATGAATTAAAATTGTGTGACTTTTAGGCTAAGATGAATTAAAATTTAATTTCTACATTACAGATAATGGATAAGTCAATGCTGTTTTACTTCCTGTTTATTAATGGGCTCTCCTTCTCTCCTTCTCTTTCTCTTCACTTTTCCCTTCTTTTTCTCACCTCAACACATTCCTCTCTGTCCTCACTCGCTTTAACATCCTTTCACCAGCCTTATCTCTCTCTTTCAAAGCCAAAATATTGATGCACATTATTCTCATCTGGGTCTCTCCCCACGTCTCTATTTCCAGAACAGATTTAACTTTAACCAGTGGGTCATTGATTAAATGTTTACACAGCCACACTGGATCTTTATTGCTCTATTCATTTATCTTATTCAGGGGAAATGGGATCAGTTCTACTTTAATTGTGTCATCTCTAAAGATAACAAGAACTCTTTTAAGGTTTGGGGAAAATATATGGTGGATCACGGATAATATTTCAAAATAGTTTTAAAAATATTTCAACAGGAGGCCTCCAACTTCCTTAACTTTTTTTATATTGAGTCAAAAACAAAATAAAATAAAATAAGAAAAAACAAAGTGCTGTTTATCTTGCTTTCCACAGTCTGAGTTAATGCCTCCTTATTCATTAAGTAGATGCAGACACAAGACTCTAGTTGATGTCTCCTGTTTGTGTGTTTTTTTTTTTTTTCTATTCAGGCTCCTCTTCTAAATCTCATATCCACTCAAATTGTTGTCACTCTGTTTTGGAGCTTCTCTTTCTTTATATTATTTTCAGACTCAGATCTGTAAAAAGTAGGCAATGCCGTACATTTACAAATATGAAATGTCTGACTGAAATGAACCCAGTTCACCACTCTCTTAGGAAATGCTTTGTTTCCATAGCGTACAGATCAGGTTTGAGTGGGGTTTGACAATGAGAAGGTCATTGCTATGGCCTCTGTGAAAGTACTTGTAATCCACCCAGAGTCTGAATTGTCTTTGTCCCTCTGAGAAGCAAAACGGAGCCGATGAGTGTCCATGCTGCAATTTTATGTTAGGATTCCTGGCCAACAGAGCTCTATCGCTATGGAGACCAAGGTCTCTACTCTGTTCCTAGAGACAGCAGCAGAAGCAGTAGAAGAATCATGGCCGTTGAGAAAGATCTGATGCCAAACTTAGAGAAAGCCTGGAAGTGAGGATAAATCCATCATGTGTTTCATTTCTCCCCATAAAACACTGAATAAACCTTTTGTGACATGTTGGGGAGTCCTTATTTGCAGTCAGAGGATGTTACCTTTTTTGAAACTCTCTCTCTCTGTTTTAAGCTCAGTCATGTCCAACTCTTTGCGACTCTATGGACTGTAGCCCACCAGGCTCCTCTGTCCATGGGATTTTTCAGGCAAGAATACTGGAGTGGGGTGCCATTTCCTCCTTCCTCTAAGGGATCTTCCCAAACCAGGGATTGAACCCGCATCTCCTGATTTTCCTGTGTTGCGGCCAGATTCTTTACCATGAGCTACCAAAAAAGCCATACCATTTTCTATTACAAATTGAATTTGAAAACTGAATTTTTCAAATTCAATTATCAAATTCAGTTTTCAAATTCAATTATCCCAGAAACAGCTCACCAAGCAACTTCATAGTGTTTGAAAAGAAAGACAAGTAACACCCAGGTTTATAAAAACATATATAGATACAAAGCATTTTAGCCTTGGCAAAATTGAAAATAGTCAATTCCAGCTCTGGACTGGGGTAAAAGTCAGGGAGAAGGTTTTGGGTGAAAAGATGTATGACAGACTTGGATTTGTGTGTTCTCTGAAATGGTATTCCAAAATGATCCTGCATGAGGGACACTTTCTTTGTGTGTGTAACCAATTAGACTTGGGAAAGGGCTTCCCAGATGGCCCTAGTGGTAAAAAACCTGCTTGCCAATGCAGGAGACATAAGAGATGCATGTTGGATCCCTGGGTCAGAAAGATCCCCTGGAGGAAGGCATGGCAACCCACTCCAGTATTTTTGCTAGAAGAATCCCATGGACAGAGGAGCCTGGTGGGGATAGGGTCACAGAGTCAGACATGGCTGAAGTGACTTAGCACTCAGGAGACTTGGGAAAAACTGCATAATGCCCCTCATGCCTACAGATTTTTGAGGCATACTGGCACATCTAAGATTCCAGATATAAAGAAATTGTTTACTTTGTTTAGTTAGCACTCCTCATCTTTGACCACAAAGCACTTTTCTTAAGAATCCTTATTAGCAGTTCTTGGAACTTTCGTTTCACAAATTCACTTTGCAAAACAATGATGCAAAATAAACATACTTCAAATTGTGGAGAACATACCATTGAAAATATGACTCATATCTCAAGATAGGCTCTTCCCATGAACATCCACAGACATTTACAAAACATATTTTGTGGCCAGCCTATATAGAACCTTGATATTCCAAGTATGCTTCTTAGAACAGCAGCATGGCACCCTCCCCCACCCCCTCCACCCATTAAGCTTGTTAGAAATGCAGAACTCTGGCCCTGCCTCAGAGCTATTGAATCAAAATCTTGCATCATATACAGGAGCCCCAGTTGATTCCTGTTCACACACACACAAAAAAAGTTTGAGGAAGACTATTTTAGGAGACATTCTTTCTAAAATACACGAATTCTATCCCTTTTTGCATAAAGATTGAAAAACGAACTAGAATGAACACCAAGGTTCATGACGTCTATATTTCTTAAGTTGAGCACTGAACAATTTTAGAGAGAAAAAAGTGTTAAAATATCATGTCAACTTTGAACAGGTGGCAGATTGGAATGAACACATATTAGGATTGAATTTGAATCAAAATAACTAGGTTGGTATGTATTATGAAAACTGGGGATAGCAGGAGGCACAACAAAACCAAAGCAAATACTCAACTCTCACCTGTTTAGAACTTAAAGCAATTTACTTGTGAAAAAGGAAAGGAATTTAATAGCATATATGCAATATGGTCATATTGACACATTATATACGGAATTTATATGTTTATTTAATTTTTATTGGAACATAGTTGATTTGCAATATTGTGTTAGTTCCAGGTATACAGAAAAGTGAGATATATCTATAATATAATTTATATATATAATATAATATTATATATATATTTCTTTTGTTGTTGTTGTTTAGTTGCTAAGTCATAGCCAACTCTTTTGCAACACTATGAACTATAGCCTGCCAGGGTCCTCTGTCCATGGGCTTTCCCAGGCAAGAATACTGGAGTGGGTTGCCATTTCTTTCTCCAGGAAATCTTCCCAACCCAGGTATCTCACTTATGTCTCTTGCATAGGCAGGCAGATTCTTTCCTACTGAGACACCAGGGAAGCCCATATATATAGTTGTAATTATTATTGTAGTAGTTGTTATTGCTTAGTCCATAAGTCATGTCTGACTCTTGTGACTTTATGAACTGCAGCCGCCAGGCTTCCCTGTCCTTCACCATCTCCTGGAGCTTGCTCAAACTCATGTCCATTGAGTTGGTGATGCCATCCAACCATCTCATTCTCTGTTGTCCGCTTCTCCCCCATCTTCAGTCTTTCCCAGCATCAGGGTCTTTTGCAAAGAGTCAGCTCTTCGTATCAGGTGGCCAAAGTATTGGAGCTTCAGCTTTGGTATCAGTCCTTCCAATGAATATTCAGGGTTGATTTCCTTTAGGATTGACTGATTTGATCTCCTTGCTGTCCCAGGGACTCTCAAGAGTCTTCTCTAATACCACAGTTCGAAAGCATAAATTCTTCGACGCTCAGCCTTCTTTGTGGTCCAGCTGTCACATCTGAACATGACTACTGAAAAAGCCATAGCTTTGACTAGACAGACCTTTGTTGGCAAAGTGATGTCTCTGCTTTTTAATATGCTGTCTAGGTTTGTTATAGCTTTTCTTCCAATGAGCAATCATTTTTTAACTTCATGGCTATATATATATATATACACACACACACATATGTATATATATATATATACCTTATTTTTTAGATTATTTTCCATTAAATATTATTTTAAGGTATTGAGTAGAGTTCCCTGTGCTATACAGTAGGTCCTTGCTGGTTAACTGTTTTATATATAGCAGTGTATACATTTTAATGCCAAACTCCTAATTTTCCCCTCTCCCCTTTCCCTTTGGTAACTGTGTTTGTTTTCTATGTCCATGAGTCTGTTTCTGTTGTTTTTTTTTTTTTTAATAAGCTCAAGTGTATCATTTGTTTTTAGATTTCATGTATCAGCAATATCACATATTAGTCTTTGTCTGACTTACTTCACTTTAGTATCATGATCTCTAGGTTGCAGAATCTTCATTTCATTCATTCTTGTAAGAGGACCAAACATCAAGTTTAGAAATATTTTAATTGAAATAACTATTGTAGCAGTTATTCATTTACTCATTCACTGATTCATTAATTCATTTTACACACGTGCTCTTTGAGTATTATACTGTCCTCTGACCAATGAGAAATTCCTCTCTCTCTTTCATGCTCATGCTTAGTTGTGTCCAACTCTGCAACCCCATGAACTGTGGCCTGCCAGGCTCCTCTGTTCATGGGATTTCCTAGGAAAGAATACTGTATATGGGCACACAATCCAGTATACTAGATGTATTAGAAATAATCTACCATTTTGAATACATGCATATAACAAGGTTATAGCAAGGAGTTTCATTAATCAGAAACATACATGACAAATGTTAGCTACCAGAGGATTTGGGATTTGGATTAAGGATTTGGAAAAAGCCTCCACCTCATTGTTTATCTGTGCATTTTCATATCCCTGGGAGTTAGTGGAGAATTAGTATACTATATAGGTTAGAGGTGGAGTAAGATTGCCAAGTCTCTGTTGTTAGTCCTTTTTGACTTACTGCTTTCCTCATTAAATTACTGTTTAATGATTTTTCTGAACAATAGCTCTCTGAAGACGATAGCATCCCAGTGAAAGGGCTCAGAGTTCTTAGCTCTAAAGTCAGGAATGAGAGATCTTGCAGAAATAGTTATGAGTGATTTAAGGGTAAAAAACATCATCACAATTTAAGAAGAGAAAGGCATTTTTGCAAGCAATCAAGCTAATGGAATATATGAGCCAGAAAACGTATGTGTGCAGATGAGTGTGTATGCATATGTGTGTATGTTTTCAAACAACTTGGAAGACTCAGTATCATTTTATTAATTTTACAGTTGAGAAAAGATATGCCCAGAGAGGTTAAGTTCAGAGCAAGCAGCAGCAGAATTAGAAAGCAAACATGTAAAACTAGGCTCTTAACCTTTATTCCAGGGTTTCTTAACCTCAGCACCACTGCTGTTTGGGGCAGGATGACTCTTCATTGTGGGGGATTATTCTGTGCATTGTAGAACATTTAGAAACATTTATACCTCTACCTACTGAATACCAGTACACATCTGTCCCCTTCGCTTTATCCCCCAGTTGTGGTAGCCAGAAATATTTCCAGACATTGCCAGATGTCCTCCGGAGGAAAATTATCCCTGCTTAAAAATGACTGTTCTATTCATAGTAAGTCCCTGGGATCCTGAATGTGTAAGCATTTTATGATAAATCATCTAATGAACATGGGCCACTGTTACAGCTTCACTAATGTAGATGGTTTAGCAGGTTACCTATGGTTGCTTTCATTTTGTTTTAGAAAACTTATTTGTCCTCATTTTTAGCCATATAGTTCTGGTGAAGACAAATAATTATATTTTTTTCCCCTGCCATCTCCAAGTCTCATGACAGAAATATTACCAAAGCAAGAATCAGGGTCTTTTCCGGTTCCTTTCCTCCTTGGTAAAGACGGTTTGTGTGAGAGCTAAGGATCAGCCTGGGAAAGATTTGACTAAAGAATGATGTCAGTGGGCAGAAATAAGAACTTATGGTTTTCATATCCCAGGGTCTACCATCCCTCTACTTAATATCTTCTGGCTTTGTGGTTTATCTCCACCTTGACTCTGTAGGCTTTTCCCATGTTTTTTTCAATAAAACTTTATTTATACTTAAACTAGTTTGGATTTGCTTTCTGTCACTTATAACCAAAGAATCCCTGCCAACAGAATTGAATAGACAAGGGACTCTAATTGCCATAACCTTAAGAAATAAACACATTCCTAACCTCAAATCCTACCTCAACCGCCTTTCTCACCCAATATAAACACTTAGACCAGAAAACCACCTAAGAGTCACCCCTTTCCTACTTTAAAAATGATCCCATATTACTCAAGGAAGTCTTGCAAGGTTCCCCAGTTTTGGTTTAAGAGTTGCTCCCTAGACTGGAGGTAACAAAAATATAAGGAAAGGGTCATTTCAAATAAATTTGACTGATGATATTTGTGTTAAGTGTAGAAAAGATATGTTTATAAAAATATTACTAGTGTTATAATCATATTTGTTAAGATTTAGAAAATGATAACAAATGATTCACTCAAGAATGGCCCCAAAGGTACAGAATATGGTGTCTGACACATAGAGAACAGATGGTGTCAATAACCAGTAGGAGATGATTAGGTTATAAATCAAGGCACTTTCCATGGAGATAAAGTAGCAGGGTGATGTGAAAGACAATATTTAAGTACACGGGGATAAAGGTGTCATGGAATGGAATGAATGACCCCTGCTCGAGCGGAAGTGCAGGGAAGTAGTTATAAATACAAGGTGGCTATAGTAGGAGAATTTTCTTAAGCTTTGCAGGGGGAAGTTAGAAAGTAAACTGTTTTGTCATATTCATTTTAAGGGTTTTACATGGTTCTGTGTTAGAAAAATGCATAATTCTAGAAAATCAAGAGTGTATTCTAACATAACCCCTTCAAAAAGGAGCCAGGAGAACAATTATTTTGCCTTCTTGAAGTTCATGATAAAATAAAAAAGTTTAAGGATTCTCAATTTTCCTTTTACATGTTGCAGCTTTATTTACTGGAACAGGCAGGAGATCAAGCCAGGCTGGGCAGGAATAACATTTTGTATGAGAAATGTCAGTATTATGTCCCATTAGAACCAAGGCATGATTGAGAGAGTAAATAAGGAGAAAGGAGGGGGCGGGGAGCGGAGAGGAAGGTAAAAAGGAATAGAAAGAAAAATAAAAAAGACAAGAGAAAAGGGAAAAGGAGACAGAAGAAGAAATGGGCAATTCCCATCATCTGTGAAGCCAGGCCAAGGGACTATAGTGGAGGTTTTTTTGGTTTTTTTGGAAATGTGAACGTATTTTTCCTTACCTCTCAGCTTCAACTTTTTGCTGTCTGTGCTCTAGGACATACTCTCATTCTTCATCTCGTTGGATAAAAACCCTTCCTCCCTTCCTGCTCCCGTCCTAAAAGATGCCAAAGATCAAATTAAGCCTGTCATTTCCTTGGAATCCAGCATCTGAGTTCTACACTGGAAATACAGGGCCATTTGGGTTTGGGTGGAGATGCTCCTCATTTAAGCAAACTCATTCTGATTGCCTTGCTATACCTCATCTGGTATGGATCTGAACCTTACTTTTTTTTTTTTTTTTCCAGTTTTTTGGCTGTGGCACGAGGCAGGCATGTGGGATCTTAGTTGCCTTATCAGGGATCAAACCTGTGGTCCCAGGATGGAATCTGGAAATCCAGATTCCAGATTGGATTGGAAGCTCAGAGTATTAATCACTGGGCCACTAGGGAAGTCCCAGATCCTTCTATTGAAACCCACCATTGGGAACCCAAGAATACCAGCATGAGAAGGACTGCTTTCCTACACCCCGGCAACAATAAAAACAAAAAGATTTTCTTAGGCAAATTGTTTCCAAGGTCACTTGAAATCAAGTTAAAACCCTGATAAGAGGAATAACCTCAACCTCACCATTTGACATAAATGCTGGATCCTGCCTCACTTACTATTCGTACTAAACCAGGTATGTAGAAGTAGGGGAGAGGTCTGTGCTTTTGAACTGAATAGGCTCAAGCCAGAAAAAAAAACCTGACTAAGCTCCTGGAGTAGTTAAAAGGGAAAAAGAAAAAAAGAAAAATGGAAAAAAGAAATTATTGGCTTCCTAGCATCTAATGCCACCAAGAAAGTAAAATATATGGTCATCTTATCTTCCTAAATTCAGATCAGATCAGATCAGATCAGTCGCTCAGTCGTGTCCGACTCTTTGCGACCCCATGAACCGCAGCACGCCAGGCCTCCCTGTCCATCACCAGCTCCCGGAGGTCACTCAGACTCGCCTCCATCGAGTCAGTGATGCCATCCAGCCATCTCATCCTCTGTCGTCCCCTTCTCCTCCTGCCCTCAATCCCTCCCAGCATCAGAGTCTTTTCCAATGAGTCAACTCTTCGCATGAGGTGGCCAAAATACTGGAGTTTCAGCTTCAGCATCATTCCTTCTAAAGAAATTCCAGGATTGATCTCCTTCAGAATGGACTGGTTGGATCTTCTTGCAGCCCAAGGGACTCTCAAGAGTCTTCTCCAACACCACAGTTCAAAAGCATCAATTCTTCGGCGTTCAGCCTTCCTCACAGTCCAACTCTCACATCCATACATGACCACAGGAAAGACCATAGCCTTGACTAGGCGAACCTCTGTTGGCAAAGTGATGTCTCTGCTTTTGAATATGCTATCTAGGTTGGTCATAACTTTCCTTCCAAGGAGTAAGCGTCTTTTAATTTCATGGCTGCAGTCACCATCTGCAGTGATTTTGGAGCCCAGAAAAACAAAGTCTGACACTGTTTCCACTGTTTCCCCATCTATTTCCCATGCAGTGATGGGACCAGATGCCATGATCTTCGTTTTCTGAATGTTGAGCTTTAAGCCAACCTTTTCACTCTCCACTTTCACTTTCATCAAAAGGCTTTTTAGCCCCTCTTCACTTTCTGCCATAAGAGTCGTGTCATCTGCATATCTGAGGTTATTGATATTTCTCCCAGCAATCTTGATTCCAACTTGTGTTTCTTCCAGTCCAGCATTTCTCATGATGTACTCTGCATATAAGTTAAATAAACATGGTGACAATATGCAGCCTTGACGTACTCCTTTTCCTATTTGGAACCAGTCTGTTGTTCCATGACCAGTTCTAACTGTTGCTTCCTGACCTGCATACAGATTTCTTAAGAGGCAGATCAGGTGGTCTGGTATTCCCATCTCTTTCAGAATTTTCCATAGTTTATTGTGATCCACACAGTCAAAGGCTTTGGCATAGTCAATAAAGCAGAAATAGATGTTTTTCTGGAACTCTCTTGCTTTTTCCATGATCCAGCAGATGTTGGCAATTTGATCTCTGGTTCCTCTGCCTTTTCTAAAACCAGCTTGAACATCAGGAAGTTCACGGTTCACATATTGCTGAAGCCTGGCTTGCAGAATTTTGAGCATTACTAAATTACTTAGGTTATTAAACCTCCATCTTTTTTTATTTGTTTCTGTCATATTTGCTATTTATTTTGGTAAAGTATTTAAAAGTAAATTGCAGGCACCATGAGAATTTATTTCTAAACATCTTAGCATGCATTTTTTGAAAAGAAAAATACTTTTTAAAAACATTTTAAAATACTTTAATACTTATTTAAAGGTATTTTAAAATACTTAAATACTTATTTAAAAGTATTTTAAAATACTTAAATACTTATTTAAAAGTATTTTAAAATACTTAAAAATTTTTAGAGTATTTTAATTTTAAAACATATATCCATAATACCACTTTCCACATGAAGGTTCCCTAAAATCTTTTAATAGCCAGTCCATGTCAAATTGCCTTACTTCTTCCCAAATATCTTTTACAGATAGTTTTAAAAACAAGAATGCAGTCAAATACTATTCATTTAATTTGGTTGCAAAATCATGGAAGTTTCTTAAATCTGTAAAAGTTAAACTTCCATCTTTTAATTCAGAGATGACAAATATCTAGAAACTTGCCAGTCCTCTCCCTTTGCAGCCTGGCCAATTGCACTAGCTGATCATAATAGTTTTATATTCATCTTGGATAAGACCTCAGAATCCTTCTTAGCACAATATATCATAAAGCTGCTATTGGTAGATGATTATCACTGTATAAACTCTACTTCTCAGCTCTGTCATGCTGAGGAGAGAAGAAGAAAGCAGTTTCACAGGTGCGATAGTTGGCATCCTTGAAAGTGGCTGACTTGGCATACGACCTGGTGAAAAGGTGAAAATCTGGCAACTCCCAGAAAGTAGTGACATTTTTTGGGGGTGTAGTTCCAGATCTAGACTTAGAGTCAACTAGACTTAGGTGATTAATGGTCTATCAGAAATGAAGATGCTTATTTTAATTAATGCATTTTAATTTACATTATTAAATGCTTCCCAGGTGGCACCAATGGTAAAGAATCCACTTGCCAATGCAGCAGATACAAGAGACACAGATTCCTGGGTCAGGAAGATCCCCTGAAGTAGAAAATGGCAACCCATTCCAGTGTTCTTGTCTGGCAAATCCCGTGGACAGAGGAGCCTGGCGGGCTACAGTCCATGGGGTCGCAGAGTCAGGCATGACGGAGCACGGGCGCACTGACTTGAAATAGGGAGTTTTGTCCACTGTACTTTTGCTATATCATGTTACTGTCCATGTATATCCTTGTTTTATACATGGAAACATGGAGCTTTCGGGGAAGGCAATGGCACCCCACCCCAGTACTCTTGCCTGGAAAGTCCGATGGACGGAGGAACCTGGTGGGCTCCAGTCCATGGGGTCGCTAAGAGTCGGACAGGACTGGGCGACTTCGCTTTCACTTTTCACTTTCATGCATTGGAGAAGGAAATGGCAACCCACTCCAGTGTTCTTGCCTGGAGAATCCCAGGGACGGAGGAGCCTGGTGGGCTGTCGTCTATGGGGTCGCACAGAGTCGGACACGACTAGAGCGACTTAGCAGCAGCAGCAGCAGCAGCAACATGGAGCTTTAGGACACTTGCCATTAAATGTTCGAATCACAAGGCTCATTTGCATTTCTTTGATTCCATGATAACAAACATTTGCATATGCTTGGTTCCCCTTTCCCTATAGGAAAAAAAAAAAATGTCCTGATCTTGCTAATGCAAGTATGCTGATTTACAAAAGTTAGGCTTCTCACTTGTATTCTATACGAATATATTAAAATTCTAATTCTCTTCATTCCCTTAAAACTAAATTTTCCACAGTCCTACAAATAATTTCCCTGATTCTTCCCCACCCCGCCCCTAGATGTAGTGTCTCAATATAAAGAACCAGCTTTCTGGAGTAGTCATCTGTCCCTTTCATTATAATTTGAGTAAACAGAATAGCTGAGTGATTAAACAAAGAATTTGGATCAGACAAGTCAGAATTACAACTTTCTTGTTGTGTGACCTTTGGTGAACTTCAAAATCTTTCTAAAACAGTTTGTGCTTGTGAAATAGTAATAATAGGATTTATTAGTGCTGTAAGCTTCTTGTAGAGATTAAATAAAATGTTGAAGAGATGCACTTAGGAGTCCCATTAGTTAGTACTCAGTGTATATTAGCTATTGTCATGATTTCTTCTTTCTAATTTCAATGGCATTAAATTACCACATGAGGAATTTGATGACATGTTCATAGCATCAGGTCCCTAATAATTTTATACCCATGAGACCTAAACTTACTTTTTGAACTTAATCAACCATTGTTCATTGCTATCCCATCAACAGTGGAAGCTTCTTGATGGTGAGAAATCTATTTTCCATATAATTACTTAAAAGGACATTTTAACTACAGTAGCAATTTCAACTAACTTCATGTCATTTCTTAGTCACTCAGTGTCAGAAAGCCCAACTGCTCTTCAGGGAACTAGTGTCTCCCAAGCTTTCTCATGTCAGGTTGGTCTACCACAATCATAGGAAAAATATCACATCATTCAGAGGCATTTCAGGCACCTAAAAAAGCACATGCTCTAATAACTACTGTGCAGAGTGAATTACACAGATGCAGCCGCAGCAATCTAGGACCTCATATTGAACAAAGCCCTTTTCTGGAGAGAATGAGAGAGGGCTTGGACAGCAAGGAGATTAAGCCAGTCAGCCATAATGGAAATCAGTCCTGAATATTCATTGAAAGGACTGATACTGAAGCTGGAGTTCCAATACTTTGGCCACCTGATGTGAAGAGCCGACTCACTGGGAAAGACCCTGATGCTGGGAAAGTTTGAAGGCAGGGGGAGAATGGGACCACAGAGGATGACATCACCAATTCAATGGACATGAATTTGAGCAAACTCCAAGAGATAGTGAAGGACAGGGAAGCATGGTGTGCTGTAGTTCACGGGGTTGCAAAGAGCTGGACACAACTTAGAGACTGAATAGCAACTTGACTCCTAACGAGAAAGGGTGTGTTGTACTGGAAGGGGTTTTCACTGCGGTGTCTAGAAGCCTACCTTTCCCAGGTTTGTACTTTAGCAATTCCTTTTACATCTCTGAGTCTGTTTCCTCGCTGAAAAGTGGAATTATAAATCCGCCCACCTCCCAGGGTTCTAAATGCTGCGAAAACATCTGCAGTGTGCCATGAATATTTATATAACACTTTTCTGCAAAAATAAAAATAATAATAACAAGCTGATCAGAACAGAGAGGAGAGGAGCAACAGTAGACAATTACAGGTATCATTATTTTAATTTCCACTCTGGGCCAGAACAAAAACACAATCTCAAGCAAGTTAGCTGGGAACTGGGGTGGAAATTACTTCACGTTGGTTAGCAGGAACCATCTAGTGAGTTGAAGACTGAGAAATCAGATTTCTAGGTAGTTGTTTTATATCAGCTGAGCAGGGATCTGAAATAAAAGAATTCTTATGGGAATATGGGACTATTTATGCTGTTAGGGAGCTTAGGCAAAGGATTAAGAGGTCTCTAGAAGAAGTGGTTCTTGGAAGACTCCAGATACACATTTCTCATCATGATGCTCTGAGATTCTGGAGGCAGGAACAAGTATATACTGCCTCCTCTCCCAAAGAGCCTTTGACAGCAGCATTAAGATAAAAAGCCCCAATGGCTTCTGATTGCTCTTAAGAAACAATCTCATTCTATCTTGTTGTATAACTTGAGACTCTATCTGCAAATATCCCCATGGCTCTCAATGCTTCAGACTCAATCACAAAATTTTTGTAAGTTTTCTAATGGACCAGGCTTCCTCCTGCCACAGGGACTGTTGCAAATGATGGTCCCCCTCTCTCTTAAGTCTTCTTTCTCTATCTGTTTGCTCAGTTAACCCATCCTCAGCCTTTAACCTTCAGCCTCATGAAAACATCCTCCTAGTATCTTAGCCTGATCTGGGTCTCTGTTACAAGTTCTCAAGTGTTCCAAGTCAGTTCTTATCCTGTATGGCCAGAGGGTTTAAAATGTTGGAAATTTCTGTATTATCTTGCAGGGCTTCACTATACTTGAATTACTTACATAACTGTTCAAGCCCCACAAAAGAGGGAATTTTACTCAGTGCTATTCGTACTTAATAAAAGGTTTGCAGCTGTTCAATAATAATTGCTAAATGTGCTTATGAATAACTGAATAAATGAAAAAAGAAACTGAACACTTTAAAGTTATAAAATATATTTTATTATTCTATTGTTTACACATATTCAATATAGAAAATTTCAAAAATACTGTTATAAATAGGATAAAATATTTTATTTCTGTCACATAGGACTGGTAATTTCTTAAATTATATTCATTTTTTATTTTAGCTAGCATTATTAATGTATCAGTAAGTTATTTATTATAATCCTTCCAATTAAATATGAATGCATTTATGTAACATATATGTGTGGATATATATGAAAATGAAAGTGTTAATCATTCAGTCATGTCTGACTCTTTACGATCCCATGGATTGTATCCCTTCAGGCTCCTCTGTCTATGGAATTCAGGCACGAATGCTGAAGTGGGTAGCCATGCCCTTCTCCAGGGAATCTTCCTGAGGCAGCGACTGAACCTGGGTCTGTGGCATTGAAGACAGATTCTTTACTGTTAGAGACACCAGGCAACCCTAGAGATAGACAGATTCTGTCTATCTGGAGATGTAATTTCAGATTACTGGGCATACATTGTTTATAATTTAACAATACCATGAAAAATTTTCAAAACCATTAAACATTCTCCACCAAAATCATTTTAAATAGCTAAGTAGCATCATGGCCTTTTGTCCAGAATTTATTTAACTAATAGCTTATTGTTGGCATTCAGATCAGATCAGATCAGATCAGTCGCTCAGTCGTGTCCGACTCTTTGCGACCCCATGAACTGCAGCACGCCAGGCCTCCCTGTCCATCACCAGCTCCCGGAGGTCACTCAGACTCGCATCCATCGAGTCAGTGATGCCATCCAGCCATCTCATCCTCTGTCGTCCCCTTCTCCTCCTGCCCTCAATCCCTCCCAGCATCAGAGTCTTCTCCAATGAGTCAACTCTTCGCATGAGGTGGCCAAAATACTGGAGTTTCAGCTTTAGCATCATTCCTTCTAAAGAAATTCCAGGATTGATCTCCTTCAGAATGGACTGGTTGGATCTTCTTGCAGTCCAAGGGCATTAGACTATTTTAAATATTTTATTATAAACAGTGATGGAATAAACAGTTGTTTCACCAATTTTTTCATGCCTATTTCTAGGGTAAGTTTCCAAACATGAAATTATTCCATCTCATATTTTGATGCATACTGCCAGATTATTTTAAAAGGAAAAGCAGAGCTCTCTCACACTAGTGGGATGTAAGAATATCTAGTCATACTCATCTCAACAATATGATTTCTCTTCTCCTCTTAAACTCTTCCGAGTTGACAGAAAACATTTGTATTTTATTTTAATTTGTATCTCTTTGATTACAAATGGGATTGAATTTATTCATAAACAAATGCATACATGCATAATGCATATATGTGCATATTTATCCTTTATAAATATATCTTATTCATTTTATAAGCATCTGTTGAATTTATATATACATTTTACATACATTTATCATTTTCTAAATATCTTATTTTGTTCCTATTTTGTACATATCTGTTGATTTTCACACTCAAGATGTTTATCTTTTTCTCAGACATGTATAAATACCTATGTTTTTTTTTTCAAATTTATTATACTACATTTGCAGTACATTACATTTTCTCAATTGGTTGATCCTTTTTAATTTTATATTATGGGTTTGCTATATGACTACATAAGCATAATTTATTTTTCTGATGAACATGTAAGCTTTCTCTAATGATTAAATATAAATCATGCTTGAAAATGTCTTCATAAATATATATTCTCCATTTCTTTTTAATATTAACCTGCAAAGGGAGAGCCCCTTTTGAAAATCTTTGTTCATCCCCACCTAGCCCTTTTCTCATCTCTCTAAACATTTCCTTCAAATATATCCAATATATTTTAAAGTGTATAAATGAACGTTAGACTCAACAGCAAATAAACCTTTATTGACACTTCTTACTGTCTCCTTAGGAAATATTCCATAATATTAATTGCTTGAATAGAACCCATAAAAAATGTAGAATTATTGATATATTTTAACAAAGAGCTTTCCAGAAAAATTTTATATATATATTTTTTCTTAACTTCATTGGACACTGTCCTTCTAAGTGCACTCTGACAGTTTGATTAGGCAGAAAAACTGACTTTTATTTTATTTGCAATTCAATAATTACTTATAGTAAATGTTTTTATGTTTCTCAGCTCTTAATCTGTTTTATGAGCATTTTGTTTACAATTTTTTTTTTCTGTCTATCTTCTTGGCATTAATTCTCTCTCTGTAACTTGTCAGGCTCTTTACATATGTGTGTATATGATAAGTTACTCTGTCGTGTCTGACTCTTTGTGATCCCATGGACCACAGCCTTCCAGACTCCGCTTTCTGTGGGATTCTCCAGGCTGAAGAATATGGGAATAGGCTGCCATGCCCTCCTCCAGGGGATCTTCCCTACCCAGGGATCAAACCCATGTCTGTCATATCTCCTGAATTGGATGGCAGGTTCTTTCCCACCAGAGCTACCTGGGAAGCTCAAACTTGCAGGAGAGTTATACTTTTGTGAGTTTGATAGAATTGTCCTCATGTGATTTAACTGCTTTTAATTTGAATCCCCAGATAATACACCTGCTTCATTTGAACACCAGCTTCTGTGCCCAGGAGAACTGAAGCTTTTTTGGAATAAAACAGGATCTATCACAATTTCAAACCATCGGTCCCATAGAGTTAGATAAGCTGAGTTATATTAAGGGGAGGCCAAGGTTAAACATCTTGTTTGCCAAAATTCTGCTTCCTGGGTCCAGACAGTTCCCCACATCTTCCATGCCCTTCATAATAAACACTCATGTACTGAACACATATAGAAGGCTTAAAATACAATTTAAAACAATGCTCTTGTCCTGCACACACACATCATATCACCTGGTAAGCAAAATATCATTACTACCAGTCCTCAGGATGCCCTATGGTAACCCCACTTTTGAATTTTTTAAACTCAATTTTACTGAGTCATAGTTACATAATATAAAAGGCACATATTCTAAGTCTATTATTTGACATCCTTTGAAAAGTATCAGTTCAGTTCTGTTGAGTCACTCAGTTGTATATGACTCCAAGAACCATGGACTGCAGCATGCCAGGCTTCCCAGTCAATCACCAACTCCCAGAGTTTACTCAAACTCATCTCCTTTGAGTCCGTGATGCCATGCAACCATCTTATCCTCTGTCGTCCCCTTCTCCTCTTGCCCTCAATCTTTTCCAGCATCAGGGTCTTTTCAAATGAGTCAGCTCTTCGCATCAGGTGGCCAAAGTATTGGAGTTTCAGCTTCAGCATCAGTTCTTCCAATGAATATTCAGGAATGATTTTCTCTAGGATGGACTGGTTGGATCTCCTTGCAATTCAAGGGACTCTCAAGAGTCTTCTCCAACACCGCAGTCCAAAAGCATCAACTCTTCAGTGCTCAGCTTTCTTTCAGTCCGACTCTCACGTCCATACATGACTACTGGAATAACCGTAGCTTTGACTAGGGCTTCTCTGGTGGCTCAGACGGTAAAGCACCTGCCTGAACTGCAGGAGACTGGGGTTCGATTCCTGGGTTGGGAAGATATCCTGGAGAAGGAAATGGCAATCCACTCCAGCACTCTTGCCTGGAAAATCCCATGGATGGAGGAGCCTGATAGGCTACAGTCCATGGGGTCGCAAAGAGTTGGACACGACTGAGAGACTTCACTTTCTTTCACTTTCACCAGACAGACATTTGTTGGCAAAGTAATGTCTCTGCTTTTTAATATGCTGTCTAGGTTGGTCATAACTTTTCTTCCAAGAAGAAATCTTCTTTTAATTTCATGGCTGCAGTCACCATCTTCAGTGATCTTGGACCTCCCAAAATAATCTCTCACTGTTTCTATCGTTTCTCTATCTATTGCCATGAAGTGATGGGACCAGATGCCATAATCTTAGTTTTTGGAATGTTGAGTTTTAAGACAACTTTTTCACTCTCTTCTTTGACCTCCATCAAGAGGCTCTTTAGTTCTTTGCTTTCTGCCATAAGTGTGGTGTCATCTGCATATCTGAGGTTATTGATATTTCTCCCAGCAATCTTGTTTCCAGCTTGTACTTCATCCAGTCCAGCATTTCTCATGTTGTATTCTGCATATAAGTTAAATAAGCAGGGTGATAATATACAGCCTTGATGTACTCCTTTCCTGATTTGGAACCAGTCTGTTGGTCCATGTCCAGTTATAACTGTTGCTTCTTGATCTGCATACAGATTTCTCAGGAGGCAGGTCAGGTGGTCTGGTACTCACATCTCTTGAAGAATTTTCCACAGTTTGTTGTGATCCACACAGTCAAATGATTTGGCATAGTCAGTAAAGCGGAAGTAGATGTATTTCTGGAACTCTCTTGCTTTTTCTATAATCCAAAAGATGTTGGTAATTTGACCTCTGGTTCCTCTGCCTTTCTAAATCCAGCCTGAACATCTGGAAATTCACAGTTCATGCTGTTGAAGCCTGGCTTGGGGAATTCTGAGCATTACTTTGCTGGCATGTGAGATGAGTGCAATTGTACAGTAGTTTGAAAATTGTTTTGGCTTTGCCTCTCTTTGGGATTCGAATGAAAACTGACCTTTTTCAGTCCTGTGGTCACAAATTTGCTGGCATATTGAGTGCAGCACTTTCACAGCATCATCTTTAAGGATTTGAAATAGCTAACTGAAATTCCATTACCTCTGTTAGCTTTGTTCATAGTGATGCTTCCTAAGACCCACTTGACTTCATGTTCCAGAATGTCTGGCTCTTGGTGAGTGATCACAGCATCGTGATTACCTGGGTTATGAAGATCTTTTTGTATAGTTGTTTTGTGTGTTCTCTCTACCCCTTCTTAATATCTTCTGCTTCTGTTAGGTCCATACCATTTTTGTCTTTTATAGTGCTCATCTTTGCATGAAATGTTCCCTTGGTATCTCTAATTTTCTTGAAGAGATCTCCAGCCTTTCCCATTCTATTGTTATCCTCTATTTCTTTGCATTGATCACGAGAAAGTCTTTATTATCTCTCCTTGCTCTCCTTTGGAACTCTGCATTCAGATGGGTATATCTTTCCTTTTCTCCTTTGCCTTTCGCTTCTCTTCTTTTCACAGCTATTTGTAAGGCCTCCTTAGACAGCCATTTTGCCTTTTTGCGTTTATTTTTCTTGGAGATGGTCTTAGTCACTGCCTTCTGAACAATGTCATGAACCTCTATCCGTAGTTCTTCAGGCACTCTATCAGATCTAATCCCTTGAGTCTATTTGTCACTTCCACTGTATAATCATAAGGGATTTGATTTAGGTCATACCTGAATGGTCTAGTGGTTTTCCCTACTTTCTTCAATTTAAGTTGAATTTGGCAATAAGGAATTCATGATCTGAGCCACAGTCAGCTTCAAGTCTTGTTTTTGCTGACTGTATAGAGCTTCTCCATCTTTGACTGCAAAGGATATAATCAATCTTATTTCAGTATTGACCATCTGGGAATGACCATGTGTTGGAAGAGCACGTTTGCTATGACCAGTGCGTTCTCTTGGCAAAACTTTGTTAGCCTTTGCTCTGCTTCATTCTGTACTCCAAGGCCAAATTTTCCTGTTACCTCAGGTATTTCTTGACTTCCTACATTTGTATTCCAGTCCCCTATAATGAAAAGGATATCTTTTTTGGGTGTTAGTTCTAGAAGGCCTTGTAGGTCTTCATAGATCTGTTCAACATCAGCTTCTTTAGCATTACTGGTCAGGGCATAGACTTGGATTACTGTGATATTGAATGGTTTCCCTTGGAAACAAACAGAGATTATTCTGTCATTTTTGAGACTGCATCCAAGTACTGCATTTAGGACTCTTTTGTTGACTATGATGGCTACTCCATTTCTTCTAAGGGATTCTTTCCCACAGCAGTAGATATAATGGTCATCTGAATTAAATTCACCCATTCCAGTCCATTTTAGTTCACTGATTCCTAAAATGTTAGTGTTCACTCATACCATCTTCTGTTTGACCACTACAAATTTGCCTTGATTCATGGACCTTAACATTTCAGATTCCTATGTAATATTGGTCTTTACAGCATGGGACTTTACTTCCATTACCAGTCACATTCACAACTGGGTGTTGCTTTTGCTTTGGCTCCATCCCTTCATTCTTTCTGGAGTTATTTCTCCACTGATCTCCAGTAGCATATTGGGCACCTACCAACCTTGGGAGTTCGTCCTTCAGTGTTCTATCTTTTCGCCTTTTCATACTGTTCATGGGGTTCTCAAGACAAGAACACTGAAGTGGTTTGCCATTCCCTTCTCCAGTGGACCCTTTTGTCAGAAATCTCCACCATGACCCGTCTGTCTTGGGTGGCCCTACACAGCATAGCTCATCATTTCGTTGAGTTAGAAAAGGCTGTGGTCCATGTAATCAGATTGGTTGGTTTCCTGTGATTGTGGTTTTCAGTCTGTCTGACCTCTGATGGAGAAGGATAAGAGGCTTATGGAATCTTCCTGATGGGAGAGATGACTGAGGGGGAAACTAAGTCTTGTTCTGATGGGTGGGGCTGTGCTCAGTAAATCTTTAATTCAATTTCTTTGGATGGATGGGACTGTGTTCCCTCCCTGTTATTTGACCTGAGGCCAAACTATGGCAGAGGTAATGAAGAGAATGGCAAGCTCCTTCAAAAGGTCCCACATACGCTCTGCAGCACTCAATGCCCCAACCCTGCAACAGGCCACTGCCGACCCACATCTCTGCCTGAGACTCCTGGACACTCACAGGCAAGTATGGGTCAGTCTCTTGTGGGGTCACTGTTCTTTCTCTTGGGTCCTGGTGCACACAAGGCTTTGTTTGTGCCCTCTAAGAGTATATGTTGACAAGTATATATGTCTGTAATCTAGTTAAAGATCATGTTCATTACTTCCAAAATGTTAGCATGTGCTCTTTTGCAATCAATGGCCATTCTCCTCAACTCATGCCCCAAATAACCAATATAAGCTGTCACTAAAGATTAGTCTTAAATGTTAAAAAATTTCATATGAATATAATCCTGCATTGTCTATGTACTTGGACTCTCTGACATTTTTGCACAGCAATAATTTTGAGATTTATCTATGTTGTATCATGTGTATGTAGGAAGTTACTGTTTAGCTCTGAGTATTATTGCATTGTTTACCACAATTTGCATATCCACTCTCCTGTTGAGAGACAGTTGAAGTGCTTCCATTATATTTAGTTGTTAAAATAACTACTAAAAATATATTTATGTACAAGTATGAGCCAAAGCCTTTGACTGTGTGGATCACAATAAAACTGTGGAAAATTCTGAAAGAGATGGGAATACCAGACCACCTGATCTGCCTCTTGAGAAATTTGTATGCAGGTCAGGAAGCAACAGTTAGAACTGGTCATGGAACAACAAACTGGTTCCAAATAGGAAAAGGAGGACGTCAAGGCTGTATATTGTCACCCTGTTTATTTAACTTCTATGCAGAGTACATCATGAGAAATGCTGGACTGGAAGAAACACAAGCTGGAATCAAGATTGCCAGGAGAAATATCGATAACCTCAGATATGCAGATGACACCACCCTTAAGGCAGAAAGTGAAGAGGAACTCAAAAGCCTCTTGATGAAAGTCAAAGTGGAGAGTGAAAAGGTTGGCTTAAAGCTCAACATTCAGAAAACGAAGATCATGGCATCTGGTCCCATCACTACATGGGAAATAGATGGGGAAACAGTGGAAACAGTGTCAGACTTTATTTTTCTGGGTTCCAAAATCAGTGCAGATGGTGACTGCAGCCATGAAATTAAAAGACGCTTACTCCTTGGAAGGAAAGTTATGACCAACCTAGATAGCATATTCAAAAGCAGAGACATTACTTTGCCAACAAAGGTCCGTTTAGTCAAGGCTATGGTTTTTCCTGTGGTCATATATGGATGTGAGAGTTGGACTGTGAAGAAGGCTGAGAACTGAAGAATTGATGCTTTTGAACTGTGGTGTTGGAGAAGACTCTTGAGAGTCCCTTGGACTGCAAGGAGATCCAACCAGTCCATTGTGAAGGAGATCAGCCCTGGGATTTCTTTGGAAGGAATGATGCTAAAGCTGAAACTCCAGTACTTTGGCCACCTCATGCGAAGAGTTGACTCACTGGAGAAGACTCTGATGCTGGGAGGGATTGGGGGCAGGAGGAGAAGGGGACGGTGGAGGATGAGATGGCTGGATGGCATCACTGACTTGATGGACATGAGTCTGAGTGAACTCTGGGAGTTGGTGATGGACAGGGAGGCCTGGCGTGCTGTGATTCATGGGGTCACAAAGAGTTGGACACGACTGAGCGACTGATCTGATCTGATCTGACCTGATGAGCATGTACTTTATGTGGATGTTTGCTGTTATTTCTCTTGTATAAGTAGACAAGAAGTTGTTGGGTTGTATGTAAAAATTGCTGTATACAGGTCTAAATTCTTAGCATTTCCAAAGCAATTTGTACTATATTACATTCATACCAGAAGTGTATGAATGTTTTATTTAATCCATATCCACTAGGTAAGTTTAGTTTAATGGTTTTGTTTTTAATTGTTTCGTTTTAGCTACTGTGATTTTAAAATGTATTCCAGAAGTATCAGTGCTGTTGATCATCTTTTCTTGTACTTATTGGTCATTCATTCCTATATACTCTTTGTAACTCATCTGTTGACATCTTTTGTCCATTCTATTTTCAAATTAGCTTGTCTTTTTATCTTGGAATTAAAGTTTCCTTCATAGATTTCAGATACAAGATTTTTGTATATATATGTGATAAATCATTCCTATAATATATATATTCTATAGCATCAAATCAGATCAGATCAGTCGCTCAGTCATGTCCGACTCTTTGCAACCCCATGAACTGCAGCATGCCAGGCCTCCCTGTCCATCACCAACTCCCAGAGGTCACTCAGACTCATATTCATCGAGTCAGTGATGCCATCCAGCCATCTCATCCTCCACCGTCCCCTTCTCCTCCTGCCCCCAATCCCTCCCAGCATCAGAGTCTTTTCCAGTGAGTCAGCTCTTCGCATGAGGTGGCCAAAGTACTGGAGTTTCAGCTTTAGCATCATTCCTTCCAAAGAAATCCCAGGGTTGATCTCCTTCGGAATGGACTGGTTGGATCTCCTTGCAGTCCAAGGGACTCTCAAGAGTCTTCTCCAACACCACAGTTCAAAAGCATCAGTTCTTCGGCGCTCAGCCTTCCTCACAGTCCAGCTCTCACATCCATACATGACCACAGGAAAGACCATAGCCTTGACTAGGCGAACCTCTGTTGGCAAAGTGATGTCTCTGCTTTTGAATATGCTATCTAGGTTGGTCATAACTTTCCTTCCAAGGAGTAAGCGTCTTTTAATTTCATGGCTTCAGTCACCATCTGCACTGATTTTGGAGCCCAGAAAAATAAAGTCTGACACTGTTTCTACTGTTTCCCCATCTATTTCCCATGCAGTGATGGGACCAGATGCCATGATCTTCGTTTTCTGAATGTTGAGCTTTAAGCCAACCTTTTCACTCTCCACTTTCACTTTCATCAAGAGGCTTTTGAGTTCCTCTTCACTTTCTGCCTTAAGGGTGGTGTCATCCGCATATCTGAGGTTGTTCATACTTCTCCCAGCAATCTTGATTCCAACTTGTGTTTCTTCCAGTCCAGCATTTCTCATGATGTACTCTGCATATAAGTTAAACAAACAGGGTGACAATATACAGCCTTGACGTCCTCCTTTTCCTATTTGGAACCAGTCTGTTGTTCCATGTCCAGTTCTAACTGTTGCTTCCTGACCTGCATACAAATTTCTCAAGAGGCAGATCAGGTGGTCTGGTATTCCCATCTCTTTCAGAATTTTCCACAGTTTATTGTGATCTACACAGTCAAAGGCTTTGCCATAGTCAATAAAGCAGAAATAGATGTTTTTCTGGAACTCTCTTGCTTTCTCCATGATCCAGTGGATGTTGGCAATTTGGTCTCTGGTTCCTCTGCCTTTTCTAAAACCAGCTTGAACATCAGGAAGTTCACGGTTCACATATTGCTGAAGCCTGGCTAGGAGAATTTTGAGCATTACTTTACTAGCGTGTGACATATATAAATATAAATAGTATAGATAAATGTGCATATATATTTATACATCATATTATATATTTATGTATACATATGTTTATATATAATGTATATTAGAAATACATAAAGTTATTATATGTATGTACTATGTATTTCTAACGTATATGCTTATATATTCTATAATATTTATATATAAATAAATTATAATTACTTTTATATGTTAGAAATATTTTTACCAGTCAGTGGATGCCTTTTCATTTTCTTAGTAATGCCCTTTTTGTCAAATTTATCACAGTATAATATGTATACAATAAAGAGTATCCATTTTAAGTGCACATGTGATGAGTAAGATGCATACAACAATAAATTTACATTATACTTTTTTCTCTTCCTTTTTGAAATTTATCCTTGCCTCCACTCCTGGCTGTTGACAGACACCTGCTAATCTGCCTTCTGCCAAAAGAGGTTAGTTTCATTTTCTAGATTTTATATGAATGAAAACATGCAGTGTTTATATCTGACGGCTTTCACTCAGCATCATGCTTCATCCGTGGAGACTGATCCAGCTATTACCTGTTTTAGTAGCTTGCTGCTTTTTATTATGAAATAGTACTCTATTGCATAGGTAGGCTGCATTGTGTTTATCCATCCTCTGGTTGCTGAGCATTTGAATCCCATCTGTATAAAGCTGTTGTGGTGCCAGTTTTCATGTGGACATCTATTTTCATTCTGCTTGGGTAAGTATCTAGGAATGGAATGGTTGAGGTTTATATGGTCATTTATGTTTAACCCCTAAACTGCCTAATGATTTTCTAATGACTGGATCATTTTACACTCCTACTGGCAATGATGTGAAAATTTAAGTTATCCCTTATCTCACCAGCATTTACTATCATCAACCTTTTTAATTTTCTTGCTAATGTATATATTGTGACATCTTATTATGTTTATAATTAGCTTTTCCCTGATGACTGAGGCTGAGCATCTTTTCATATGCTATTTGCCATCTCTAAAACTTTTTGGTGGGGTTTCTTTTCAAGAGTTTGCCCCATTTATTAGAGTCAATTGTGTTTTTATTGTGGGTTTGGAAGATTTTTTCTTTATTTTGGATATAATTCTTTATCAGATATACCTTTTGTCAGTATTCACTCCTCTTCTATAGCTTTCTTTTTAGTTTTTCAAGTGGTGTCTTTCAAAGAGGAAAAGGTTTTAATTTAAATGAAGTCTAACAACTTCTTCCATTATGGTTAATTTTGTTGATGGTATAGGCTTTAAAAATTTCCTCCTATGTTTGCATCTAGAAGTTTTATAATTTTAGTTTTTACTTTTAGTCCTGTGTTTCATTTTGAGTTCATTACTGTATGAAAGTTATATGCTGAGATTCAGATTTTTCCATGTGGATATCAATGGTTCCCTGGTGGCTCAGCGGTTAAAAAAAAAAAATGCGCTTACCAATGCAGAAGCCACAGGAGACCTGGATTTGATCCCTGGGTCAGGAAGATCCCCTGGAGGAGGAAATGGCAATCCATTGCAGTGATTCTTGCTGGGAAAACCCCATGGACAGAGGAGCCTGGTAACCTGCGGTACATAGGGTCACAAAGAGTTGGACATGACTGAGAGCACAGACACACCAATGGTTCCAGCATCATTTGCTTAAAAACAGTCACAATAAAACCATAATTTCCTCTATTTACCTAGGTACATTTTATGAGAATCAGTTGACCATATATGTTTGGATATATTTCTGGACTCACTCTTCAAATCCATTGATCTGTATGTCTATACTTTTGCTAATACCTTACTATCTTGAGGCTTCCCTGGTGACTCAGAGGTTAAAGTGTCTGCCTGCAATGCAGGAGACCTGGGTTCAATCCCTGGGTTGGAAAGATCCCCTGGAGAAGGAAATAGCAACCCACTCCAGTATTCTTGCCTGGATAATCCCATGGACAGAGGAGCCTGGTGGGCTACAGTCCACGGGGTTGCAAAGAGTTGGACACAACTGAGCGACTTCACTTCACTTACTATCTTGATTACTTTATAGCAAGTTTATCCCTAAATGCTTTATATTTTCTTGATGGCACTATCAATAGTATTGACTTAAAGAAACATGAACAATGTAAAAGTTAGGAGTTAAGTTTTATTTGTGGCAAAATAAGGAATACAGCCCTGGAGACAGCATTTCAGATAATTCTGAAAAACTTCTCCAAAGAGATAGAATGGAAGCTCAATATATATGTGATTTTGGTAAAGGGGGAGTCCATGCAGTCAACCACATATATTTTTGCAGAACATTATTGCTGGGCTTCCCTTGTGGCTCAGATGGTAAAGAATCTGCCTGCAATGCAGGAAACTCAGGTTCAAACCTTGGGTCAGGAAGATCCCTTGGAGAAGGAAATGACAATCCACTTCAGTATTCTTGCCTAGAGAATTCCATGGACAGAGGAGCATGGCAGGCCATTGTCCATGGGGTCACAAAGAGTCAGACACAACTGCTCTTCCTACTAATCATGAGGAGCAATTGTCATCATGAAAGATTTTAGTGCTTTTCTAGATATGAGCAGATACAAGAATTGTGTTCATAACATTGCCTCCCGAAAATATCTAACTGTCTGAAGACCTATCCTGCCAGTTTTTCCCAGAGCACAGACGGCCTCATTTCTGCTCTCCACCCTGAACCCCTTTCAGAGGTTATTGAAAATCAACAGCTGAGGCAGCACATTATTTAATCCTTGCAGAGGTAGTTGGCAAGTTCCAATGGCAAGTGCTGATTTGTAGTTGATGATAATATTACTTACATTATATTTTGAATTATTGTTGCTAGTATATAAAATGCAATTGATTTTTATGTTAATTTTCCATCTTACCCACACAGATAAATTCGCTTATTAGTTGCAGCAAATTTTTTTTGTAAATTTCTTAGAAATTTTCTATTTTTATGATTTTATTCTCTGTAAGTAAGAAAGCTTAACATTTTCCAATTTATTTGCCTTTTAACTTTTTCTTGCTTTATTACACTTGTTGAATTCTCTATAAATACTGTTCAATAGAAATGGTAGGATTTGGTTAGACTTTCATCATTGCCTTTTATTAGGTTGAGAAAGTTCCCCTTTTATTTCCAGTTTATTGACAGATTTCATCATGAATGGAGTTAAAATTTATCAAATAGTTTTTGTGCATTTATTGATATGATCATATTTTCCCTCTTCTTTCTCTTGTAAATATGGTGAGATATGTTTCTGCCAATGATAACCATTCTTCTATTTTTTATTTTTATCATGTTCTTCAACCATTATGTTTTCATCATATATTTTTATATTTCCATAAACCATATATTATGAGTATGTGTGTTTGACTTCATATTATAGGTGTCAAACCATAGTTACTTTATTGAAATTTGTTTTTCCAGTCAACAATGTGTTGTAAGATCTGTCTCTATTTAGATGTGATGTGCTTATGTGTTGTGTGTAGTCACTCAGTCATGCCCAGCTCTTTACAACCCTTTGGACTGTAGTCTGCCAGGCTGCTCTGTCCATGGTATTTTTCAGTCAAGAATCCTGGAGTGGATTGCCATTTCCTTCTCCAGAGGATCTTCCCGACCCAGGGATCAAACCCACATCTCCTGTGTCCCCTGCATCTCAGGCAGGCTCTTTGCCCACTGAGCCAGCTGGGAGCCATTCGTCTGTGATAGTGGTCGTAGTGTAGCTGCTCAGTCTCCTCCCCCTCTTTGCCACCCCATAGATTGTAGCCTGACAGGCTCCTCTGTCCATGGGACTCTCCAGGAAAGAATACTGGAGTAGGTTGCCATTCACTACGGCGTATTTATTGTCCCTAATTTGTACCATTCACTTATGTAAATATTACATATTTAAACAAACAATATATTACTTCAGCTTTACAAGACAATGTCAAATTCTTTTCCAAAGTAGTTGCCCCAGTTTACATTTTCACAAACGCATGAAATGGCTAGCTGCTCCTTATGCATGAAAACTTCCAGTAGCCTCCGCCTTCCGTTGTTTTCAGTGTAGTCCATGCACATTGATACCCCTTTGTGGTTTTATTTGTTGGTAAAGAAACATTAACATCTCCTGGATATAGGTTGTTTTTTTTTTTTGCTTTTTGTTTACTTTTGATTCTTGTTTCTCTTTGAATTACCTGCTCATATTTGTTTAATGTAGACTCCAATGACATTGTTATATGGATGAATTTGGAGAAAATTATTTAAAATATTGACTATACCTACTAAAAGTTCTTTACTTTTACCTTTCTTAGTGCCATCAAATAAAGATTTGCCATTTTCTCCATGTGTCTTTTGTGATAGATTTATCTGAAGGTTAAGTTTTTAATACTTTAATTACTACATTAAAATACTTTATTGCTCTGTATTACTAGTGTATAAGAATTCACTTTATTTTTTTATTTTGGTATTATATTTAAACACCTAGCTATAGTTTTAAAATTATCAATTTTAATAAATTGGCTGTGGATTCCCTTGCTTCTTTTATTCTCCTTTATGAACAATATTTATTTGTTTTTTTTCTTTCTTTATGGGTAAAGACTGCCAATTAAATTTTGAATAGAAGTGGTGATTGTCAGCATCATTTTTGTGTGTTCCTGATTTTAAAAACAGTGCTCTTAAGCATTTACTGTAAAGTCTGATGGGATTTTGGTAGATACTTTTATTAAGATAAGAGAGTTTCCTTTTGCTTTAAGTCTGAAGAGAGTTTTAACTATTATTTTATATAGAAGCTAAATTTTATTAACTCCACCCCCCTTCTATTGAAGAGACAGTAAAGGATTTCCCTTTTAATCTGTCCACATAGGAAAACTATTAAAATATTTTCTAAAATTAAGCAAAAATGTTGAATTTGCTTCTCCACTCACAGATATTCATTAAGTCTTACTTTGTGTCTGGTATTTTGCTAGGATTTAGAGATAAGTTTATAACAATGAAGAAAGACAGAATAATAATTAAAGCCTTAATTATATTTTTAAGAAACAAAGAAACAAACAAATAATATGGCACGGCAATAGTGATTTATACACAAATAAAATGAGATAGAGATTGCATGGTGCTTGTTTTCATTCAGGAATAACAAAGTACAAGCCTGTTAGCTTATAAACAGCAGTGTTTTAATTCTCACATATCAGCAGTTCAAGCTCAAGGTGCCAGCATGGTGAGGGCCTTCTTCTTGGTTCATTCACTTCAGTTCAGTCGCTCAGTCGTGTCCGACTCTTTGCGACCCCATGAATCACAGCACACCAGGCCTCCTTGTCCATCACCAACTCCCGGAGTTCACTCACACTCATGTCCATCAAGTCAGTGATGCCATCCAGCCATCTCATCCTCTGTTGTCCACTTCTCCTCCTGCCCTCAGTCCCTCCCAGCATCAGAGTCTTCTCCAATGAGTCAACTCTTCGCATGACAAGGCCAAAGTACTGGAGTTTCAGCTTTAGCATCATTCCTTCCAAAGAAATCCCAGGGCTGATCTCCTTCACAATGGACTGGTTGGATCTCCTTGCAGTCCAAGGGACTCTCAAGAGTCTTCTCCAACACCACAGTTCAAAAGCATCAATTCTTCGGCACTCAGCCTTCTTCACAGTCCAACTCTCACATCATACATGACCACAGGGAAAACCATAGCCTTGACTAGACAGACCTTTGTTGGCAATGTAATATCTCTGCTTTTGAATATGCTATCTAGGTTGGTCATAACTTTCCTTCCAAGGAGTAAGCATCTTTTAATTTCATGGCTGCAGTCACCATCTGCAGTGATTTTGGAGCCCAGAAAAATAAAGCCTGACACTGTTTCCACTGTTTCCCCATCTATTTCCCATGAAGTGATGGGACCAGATGCCATGATCTTCGTTTTCTGAATGTTGAGCTTTAAGCCAACTTTTTCACTCTCCTCTTTCACTTTCATCAAGAGGCTTTTGAGTTCCTCTTCACTTTCTGCCATAAGGGTGGTGTCATCTGCATATCTGAGGTTACTGATATTTCTCCTGGCAATCTTGATTCCAGCTTGTGTTTCTTCCAGTCCAGCATTTCTCATGATGTACTCTGCATAGAAGTTAAATAAACAGGGTGACAATATACAGCCTTCATGTACTCCTTTTCCTATTTGGAACCAGTCTGTTGTTCCATGTCCAGTTCTAACTGTTGCTTCCTGACCTGCATACAGATTTCTCAAGAGGCAGATCAGGTGGTCTGGTATTCCCATCTCTTTCAGAATTTCCAACAGTTTCTTGTGATCCACACAGTCAAAGGCTTTGGCATAGTCAATGAAGCAGAAATAGATACTGTTGTGAAATTCTCTTGCTTTTTCCATGATCCAGCGGATGTTGGCAATTTGATCTCTGGTTCCTCTGCCTTTTCTAAAACCAGCTTGAACGTCAGGAAGTTCACGGTTCACATATTGCTGAAGCCTGGCTTGGAGAATTTTGAGCATTACTTTACTAGCATGTGAGATGAGTGCAATTGTGCGGTAGTTTGAGCATTCTCTGGCATTGCCTTTCTTTGGGATTGGAATGAAAACTGACCTTTTCCAGTCCTGTGGCCACTGCTGAGTTTTCCAAATGTGCTGGCATATTGAGTGCAGCACTTTCACAGCATCATCTTTCAGGATTTGAAATAGCTCAACTGGAACTCCATCACCTCCACTAGCTTTATTCTTAGTGATGCTTTCTAAGGCCCACTTGACTTCACATTCCAGGATGTCTGGCTCTAGGTCAGTGATCACACCATCGTGATTATCTGGGTCGTGAAGGTCTTTTTTGTACAGTTCTTCTGTGTATTCTTGCCACCTCTTCTTAATATCTTCTGCTTCTGTTAGGTCCATAACATTTCTGTCCTTTATCGAGCACATCTTTGCATGAAATGTTCCCTTGGTATGTCTAATTTTCTTGAAAAGATCTCTAGTCTTTCCCATTCTGTTGTTTTCCTCTATTTCTTTGCATTGTTCCCTGAGAAAGGCTTTCTTATCTCTTCTTGCTATTCTTTGGAACTCTGCTTTCAGATGCCTATATCTTTCCTTTTCTCCTTTGCTTTTCTCTTCTCTTCTTTTCACAGCTACTTTTAAGGCCTCCCCAGACAGCCATTTTGCTTTTTTGCATTTCTTTTCCATGGGAATGGTCTTGATCCCTGTCTCCTGTACATTGTCACGAACCTCATTCCATAGTTCATCAGGCACTCTATGGATCAGATCTAGGCACTTAAATCTATTTCTCACTTCCACTCTATAATCATAAGGGATTTGATTTAGGTCATACCTGAATGGTCTAGTGGTTTTCCCTACTTTCTTCAACTTAAGTCTGAATTTGGTAATAAGGAGTTCATGATCTGAGCCACAGTCAGCTCCTGGTCACTGGGACCTTCTTGCTGTGTCTTCAAATGGTGGTAGGGAGTAACACATTCTGTGGGATCACATTTCTAAGGGCATTAATCCATTCATGAACACCCCACCCTCATAACTTAAGCACCTCCCAAATATCCCACCTCCTAATACCATCATCCTTGTCAGTTGGGATTTCAACATATGATTTCTGAGGAATTCAGACCATAGGACTTCACCCTGACTCCCCAGCTTTAAGAAAATGTTTAAGAATGTTTTATCTGATTTAAAAAATGATTAAAGAATGACATTTAAGCAGAGACTTAAAGGAAAGGAGAAAAGGAACTATGTGGATACATGCGGGAAGAGCTCTCCAGGTGAAGTAAATGACATGTGCAAAGGTCCTGTGGCAGAACCACAGAGAACTAGTTGGGAGGTGTGACTGGGGAGGAGCAAGTGGCAGTGCTCCATAATAAATAGACGAAGAGGCAGCTGCATGTTGGATTGTGCAGGTTCCAAATAGTCAGATTTTATTATGGGGTCTTGATGAACATGGCAGAACCTGACTTCTATTCTGAAGTGGATAAGACCCTGGAAACTTTGAGCATGACTTCCTTTTAAATAGAATACTCCACCTTCTCTGGGGAAGACAGTGAAGCAATAGAGCAAAGATATTGTAAAAGTAAATGATTAGAAGGCTGAGGCAAAACTCCAGATTAGAGAAAATGGTGGCTTGAGGGAGTGAAAAAGATTATGATTCAGTGCATATACTGAATATCCATGATAGCAAATACTATTATTTATAGCATAATTTTCCAGGCATCCAGGGGATGTGTCAATATGTACTTGTTTAATTCACTCACAAGACCCTCAGAAGATAAATACTATTCTTACTTCCATTTCACACAAAGAAACTGAGGTGCCAAGAGGTGAAATATCTCTGTTGTTTGGTCACTAAGTCATGTTCAACCCTTTGTGGCCCCATGAATTGCAGCACGTCAGGCTTCCCTGTCCCTGGGGCTGTTTTAAAAGGGTCAGAGGATTGACTGGGAGCCCTGGTACAATGAAATCTACCTCTAAAGATGGCACCGGGTAGGTATCCAAAGTGCTCAAGATCAAGGGCAAGGGAGTTCCTTGACATATGGTAAGTCAGTAGAGACAGATTTACAGGCTTCCTGAGAGCCCACTAGAGAGTTCCAGAGACACTTTAATAATCATCTATGATTCTAGGGCATGTTTGTTGCGTAAGCCAGAAATCTCAATTCTTTGGAAAGATACAAGAGGATCCCCTTACAAACTAGTGCAGGAGGAGAAGACTTACATAACTTTTCTGTTACTATTGCTACTTTATTTTTATTTTAGCTTTTTTTTTTTTAATTTTATTTTGCTTAACTTTATAATATTGTATTGCTTTTGCCATACATCAAAATGAATCCGCCACAAGTATACATGTGTTCCCCATCCTGAACCCTCCTCCCTCCTCCCTCCCCATACCATCCCTCTGGGTCATCCCAGTGCACCAGCCCCAGGCATCCATTATCAGGCATCGTACCTGGACTGGTGACTCGTTTCATATATGCTATTATATATATTTCAATGCCATTCTCCCAAATCATCCCACCCTCTCCCTCTTCCAGAGTCCAAAAGACTGTTCTATACATCAGTGTCTCTTTTGCTGTCTCGTATACAGGGTTATTGTTACCATCTTTCTAAATTCCATATATGTGCATTAGTATACTGTATTGGTGTTTTTCTTTCTGGCTTACTTCACTCTGTATAATAGGCTCCAGTTCCATCCACCTCATTAGAACTGATTCAAAAGTATTCTTTTTAATGGCTGAGTAATACTCCATTGTGTATATGTACCACTGCTTTCTTATCCATTCATCTGCGGATGGACATCTAGGTTGCTTCCAAGTCCTGGCTATTGTAAACAGTGCTGCTATGAACATTGAGGTACACGTGTCTCTTTCAATTCTGGTTTTCTCAGTGTGTATGCCCAGCAGTGGGATTGCTGGATCATAATGCAGTTCTATTCCCAGTTTTTTGAGGAATCTCCATACTGTTCTCCATAGTGGCTGTACTAGTTTGCATTCCCACCAACAGTGTAAGAGGGTTCCCTTTTCTCCAGACCCTCTCCAGCATTTATTGCTTGTGGACTTTTGGATCGCAGCTATTCTGACTGGTGTGTAATGGTACCTTATAGTGGTTTTGATTTACATTTCTCTGATAATGAGTGATGTTGAGCATCTTTTCATGTGTTTGTTAGCCATCTGTATGTCTTCTTTGGAGAAATGTCTATTTAGTTCTTTGGCCCATTTTTTGATTGGGTCATTTATTTTTCTGGAATTGAGCTGTAGGAGTTGCTTGTATATTTTTGAGATTAGTTGTTTGTCTGTTGCTTCATTTGCTATTATTTTCTCCTATTCTGAAGGCTGTCTTTTCACCTTGCTTATAGTTTCCTTTGTTGTGCAGAAGCTTTTAAGTTTAATTAGGTCCCATTTGTTTATTTTTGATTTTATTTCCAATATTCTGGGAGGTGGGTCATAGAGGATCCTGCTGTGATGTATGTCAGAGAGTGTTTTACCTATGTTTTCCTCTAGGAGTTTTATCGTTTCTGGTCTTATATTTAGATCTTTAATCCATTTTGAGTTTATTTTTGTGTATGGTGTTAGAAAGTGTTTTAGTTTCATTCTTTTACAAGTGTTTGACCAGTTTTCCCAGCACCACTTGTTAAAGAGATTGTCTTTAATCCATTGTATATTCTTGCCCCTTTGTCAAAGATAAGGTGTCCATATGTGCATGGATTTATCTCTGGGCTTTCTATTTTGTTCCATTGATATAAATTTCTGTCTTTGTGCCAGTACCATACTGTCTTGATGACTGTGGCTTTGTAGTAGAGCCTGAAGTCAGGCAGGTTGATTCCTCCAGTTCCATTCTTCTGTCTCAAGATAGCTTTGGCTATTCGAGGTTTTTTTGTATTTCCATACAAATTGAGAAATTATTTGTTCTAGCTCTGTGAAGAATACCGTTGGTAGCTTGATTTTTTAAAACGTATTTTGTACTGGGGTGTAGCTGATTAACAAACAATGTTGTGATTGTTTCAGGTGAGCAGTGAAGGGACTCAGTCATACATAGGCATGTATCCATTCTCCCCCAAACTCCCCAAAGGATACCTAGTTTCCTTGAATCTGAGAGCCTCAGGGAACTCTAGTGTTAACAGACAAAAGGACAAAGCAGCAGAGGGTCTGAGATCCTTGCTGTCGTCGCCTATCCTGCTTACCCTGAATGTCCATTCCTTAATACTCAAGAGCTGAATTGGAATTTTCTTGGCTGAAATATAGAAAAGTCCTTTTCTTCTTGTCTTTTGTTTTTCTTTTCCTAAATAAAGCTCCCTGCATTGTTAGTGTGATGGCACCGAAGACCAAGCTATTATCCTTGCAGAAAACTGTCAATCATATACCTCTGAGAATCCCTCAGCATCCCAGCTGCTTACACACGCTTG
The DNA here is from genome assembly GCA_935064755.1 of Tragelaphus eurycerus. Taxonomy (NCBI): domain Eukaryota; kingdom Metazoa; phylum Chordata; class Mammalia; order Artiodactyla; family Bovidae; genus Tragelaphus; species Tragelaphus eurycerus. Next base: position 1,904,799 of record CAKXYN010000075.1, on the reverse strand, counting down.
GTCATTTCCATCTTTTCCCAAGGGTGAAATTCTTCAAGCCCCTTAGGTACTTTTTGTTCATCTCAGACATATCTTTTGTTAGTTTTTTGAAAATTGGTTTTTCACATGCTTAAAAGACAGAAGTAGAGAAGAAAACATTGCATATATATGAAATTACATGTGTTTAAAAATAATGCATATGTACACAAAACATATGTATATCCTAGTATTTTCATATATGTATATATACATACATATAAGTGGGGCTTCCCTGGTGGCTCAGTGGTAAAGAATCCACCTGCCAATCCAGAAGACATAGGAGACACAGATTCAATCCCTGGGTCAGGGAGATTCCCTGGAGAAGGAAATGGCAACTGATTCCAGTATTCTTGCCTGGGAAATTTCATGGACATAGGAGACTGGCGGGCTACAGTCCATGGGGTCGCAAAGAGTCAGTGACAACTGAGCTACTGCACACACACACACACACACACAGTTAATTTATAATGTTGGATTAGTTTCTGGTGTACAGCAAACTGACTGATTTATTCTAAAATATTCAGAATATTTCATATTTTCCCCATTGTCCTTTATTGCAAGATATTGAATCTAGCTCCTTGTCCCATACAGTAGGACCTTGTTGTTTGTCTGGTGTGTATATAGCAGTGTGCATCTGCTAATCTCAAACTCTCCTTTATTGCCTCCTGTGCCTCTCTCCTTTGGCAACCATAAGTCTGTTCTCTATGTTTATGAGTCTGCTTCTGTCTTGTAGATAAGTTCCTTTGTGTCATGTTTTAGATTCCACATATCAGTGATATCATGTGATATTTGTCTTTGTCTGACTTTATTTGGTATATGTTTTATACAGTATTTATGGACAGGGATAAAGGTGCATGGCTGTTTAGATCTGTATCAGTTCTTTATCCTTAGGGCTTCCCCCGTGGCTCAGCAGTAAAGAACCTGCCTGCCAGTACAGGCGACATAAGAAATGTGGGTTTGATTCCTGGGTGGGGAAGACCCTCTGGAGGAGGGCATGGCAACCCATTCCAGTATTCTTGCCTGGAGAATCCCATGGACAGAGGAGCCTGGAGGACTACAATCCATAGGGTCCCAAAGAGTCGGACATGACTGGAACAACTTAGCACTCACACATGAACAGAGTTCTTTACCATTAGCTCACAACTTATCTGATTATGATTCCCCCACATATCCTGGTCCCTAGCAGTCCCTCAGCACTTATCAATGAGATCAAGAATCTCAATCCCAGTTTTACTTGCTCCAGGGACTTAGAATTAACTGAAAAATTCTTGTGAGCTGAGTGTACAAAGGCTTAAGACTATCAAGTTTGTTTTCTCTGCATTTTACTACACCAGGCGTGTATTCAGATCAGTCGCTCAGTCGTGTCCGACTCTTTCCAACCCCATGAATCGCAGCAAGCCAGGCCTCCCTGTCCATCACCAACTCCCGGAGGTCACTCAGACTCACATCCATCGAGTCAGTGATACCATCCAGCCATCTCATCCTCCACCGTCCCCTTCTCCTCCTGCCCCCAATCCCTCCCAGCATCAGAGACTTCTCCAATGAGTCAACTCTTCACATGAGGTGGCCAAAATACTGGAGCTTCAGCTTTAGCATCATTCCTTCCAAAGAAATCCCAGGGCTGATCTCCTTCAGAATGGACTGGTTGGATCTCCTTGCAGTCCAAGGGACTCTCAAGAGTCTTCTCCAACACCACAGTTCAAAAGCATCAATTCTTCGGCACTCAGCCTTCTTCACAGTCCAGCTCTCACATCCATACATGACCACAGGAAAGACCATAACCTTGACTAGGCGAACCTTTGTTGGCAAAGTAATGTCTCTGCTTTTGAATATGCTATCTAGGTTGGTCATAACTTTCCTTCCAAGGAGTAAGCATCTTTTCCTTTCATGGCTGCAGTCACCATCTGCAGTGATTTTGGAGCCCAGAAAAATAAAGTCTGACACTGTTTCCACTGTTTCCCCATCTATTTCCCATGTAGTGATGGGACCAGATGCCATGATCTTCGTTTTCTGAATGTTGAGCTTTAAGCCAACCTTTTCACTCTCCACTTTGACTTTCATCAAGAGGCTTTTGAGTTCCTCTTCACTTTCTGCCATAAGGGTGGTGTCATCTGCATATCTGAGGTTATTGATATTTCTCCCAGCAATCTTGATTCCAACTTGTGTTTCTTCCAGTCCAGCGTTTCTCATGATGTACTCTGCATGCTGCTGCTAAGTTGCTTTAGTCGTGTCCGACTCTGTGCGATCCCATAGACGGCAGCCCGCCAGGCTCCTCTGTCCCTGGGATTCTCCAGGCAAGAGCACTGGAGTAGGCTGCCATTTCCTCCTCCAATGCATGAAAGTGAAAAGTGAAAGTGAAGTCGCCCAGTCATGTCCGACTCTTAGCGATCCCATGGACTGGAGCCCACCAGGCTCCTCCATCCATGGGATTTTCCAGGCAAGAGTACTGGGGTGGGGTGCCATTAGAAGTTAAACAAACAGGGTGAGAATATACAGCCTTGACGTACTCCTTTTCCTATTTGACACTCAGCAAATGTTTGATCCTATTTTACTTTAAATCTTTTGAATTCCACTCCCCAACTCCCAGAAAAGCACTATTTGATCCATTATATTAAACACAGTATTAGATATATTTATTTCCCATTGACCAACAACCTGTTGGAAATAGTCTTTTTCTAAAGTCCTGCCTATCGAGCAGGTATGGGTAATACGCTTAGCTTAAGTTCATCTGCCTCATCCAGAGTCTTCAGTGAATGGCCAAATAACCATGGGGACAAGATTGCTGCCCGTCTCAGTCTGAATATTCCTTGCTGACCATTCTTGTCTTCTTTTGTGCTCTGTGTAGTGATTTTCACTGCCATCCCTAGTTCGAAGCCTGTCTGTTGTAAATGACACCTTGAACCATGCCTAAACTGCTAGCTGTTATAAAATGCCTGCCTAACAATGGCACCCCACTCCAGTACTCTTGCCTGGAAAATTCGGTGGGCAGAGGAGCCTGGTAGGCTGCAGTCCATGGGTCGCTAAGAGTTGGACACGACTGAGGACTTCACTTTCACTTTTCACTTTTATGCATTGCAGAAGGCAACGGCAACCCACTCCAGTGTTCTTGCCTGGAGAATCCCAGGGGTGGGGGAGCCTGGTGGACTGCCATCTATGGGGTTGCACAGTCGGACACAACTGAAGCAACTTAGAAGCAGCAGCAGCAACACACATTTCAGGACCACTTCCGACCTGCCTTGGTTTTTCAAATATGTTATTATTGAGTCATAGGTTTTCCTTCCTGGCCCTTCCAAAAGGAAGTAATGGCTTGAAGGATGCAAAGAAGCATGAACATTCCAAAAGTGTTCCAAGAAAAGTGAGTGGGTGGAGAAATTTACATAGAGCAGAAGTCCTTAACTCACTGAGAATAAGCAACCATTTTAATGATAATTATTTGTAACATCTTCTTTATTATCCTGAAATGAAAAGCAAAGGTGATGTAACATCCCACACAGTTAGTTTCAAAATATCAACATTATAACCCTAACTGTAATATCAAGCAGAAGTATATTAAACTGATATTAATTAGCGGTGTTAATGGTCAGACACAGTTCCCTGAATGCAAACTGTCTTCAGTAGCCTGGTGTCTATTTTCTCTTCTCCAAATCACTGTTTATTCCTAAGATGTTTTGTTTATCAAGTCTTGTATTCCTTTTAAATCTTTATTCCAGATTGTTACTGAGCACCAACTAGCACGAGGCACTATGCTAGGCAATAAAATATGCATTACCCCCTCACTCACATCAGATAACATGTTAGCTAAATATTCCTAAGCCTAATTATTGGGACATTACAAAAGGAAGTCTCAAATTAAATCAACCTGTTTTTTTCTGCTGCAGCAAGCAGGAGAGCTGATGTAGTTGAGTCGTGGTAGTCATTTAAAGGAAGCCTGGCAGGGGAAGTCAAAAGACAGAGTTGGTGTTCTGTTTTTTATCTAGGTGCTCATTACATGGGTATGTTCAATTTGGGAAACTTTGGGAAACTTTACAATTATGATATGTGCTATCCACACTTTTCTGTATGTATGTTATTTTTCAATGAAACCTTGGGTGTGTGTGTGTGGAGAGAGGAGACACAGAGTTTCTTGAATCTAAAAGTTTCCTTTATAATTGACTGGTTGGATCTCCTTGCAGTCCAAGGGACTCTCAAGAGTCTTTTCCAGCACCACAGTTTGAAAGCATCAATTCTTCAGCTCTTTATGGCCCAACTCTCACATACATACATGACTAGTGAAAAAACCGTAGCTTTGACTATACGGACCCTTGTTGGCAAAGTTATACCTCTGCTTTTCAATACGCTCTGTAGATTCATCACAGCTCTTCTTCCAAGGAGCAAGTGTCTTTAATTTAAAGTGCCTCCGTTGCTGCCCTGCATACAGATTCATGAGTACCATTTTTCTAGATTCCATATATATGCCTTAATATACGATATTTGGTTTTCTCTTTCTGACTTACTTCACTCTGTATAATATGCTCTAGGTTCATGTACCTCATTAGAACTGACTCAAATGCCATTCCATTTTTTATTTTTTAAAGTTTATTATTGGAGTATAACAATGTGGTGTAAGTTTCTGCTGCACAACTAAGTGAATCAGTTGTATGTATGCATGTATCCCCTCCCTCTTGAGCCTCCCCTCCCACTGCCCCCCCAACCCCAGTCTTCCAGGTCATCACAGAGCACCAGTCTGACCTCCCCGTGCTATACAACAGCTTCCCATCAGCCATCTATTTCACACTTGGCGGCCTGGAAGGCTACAGTCCACAGAGTCGGCACAGAGTGGACCATGACTGAAGCGCTTGGCTTTCGTGCATGCACACGTCAGCGTGGCTCTCCTAACCCCTCGCAGCCCCGCTCCACCGTGTCCACGTGCCTGTTCTCCATGTCTGCGTCTCTTGTCCTGCCCTGCAAATAAGTTCATCTGTGCCATTTTTCTAGATTCTGTATATATGCATTCATGGAGTGTACTTGTATAATCAGTACCCAGAGCAAAAAGTAGATAGTATTAAATATCTCAGAAACCCACCTTCTGTACTTTTCCCATCATTAACCCCCTCTGCAAAACAATCTGCTATACTGACCTCTTATGTCATATGTTTTGTTTGTTTCTGTGCTTTATATAAGCAGATTTCTAGTTTGGGGTCTGACTTCTATTGAATTGTGTTTGGAAATTCACTTATTTTTTGCAAGCATTTGTGCTTTATTTGTTCTCATTTTTGTATATAACATTAAGATTCAACTGTTACCCAATTCATCTATATTTTGTATTGTTATGGGCCATTTGGATAGTAGCAGTTTAACTATTATAAATAGGGCTAGTATGAACTTACTGCAAATGTGTGTATGTGAGTGCTAAGTCACTTCAGTCATGTCCAACTCTTTGTAGCCCATGGACTATAGCCCACCAGGTTTCTTTATCCATGGAATTTTCCAGGCAAGAATAATGAAGTGGGTCTCTATTTCCTCCTCCATTACTGTGAGTATATATATATATATTCACATTTTTGTTAGGTGTATACTTAGGAATCAAATTGTTGGTTTTGATTTCTTTATATCTTTTCATAGAGATAGACTTTAAAACAAATGAAAATAAATTCATTGGATCAGTCTTCCATCTTTTGCTTGAAAAATGAATGCAAGGCTTTGACTGATAGACTCATTTACAATACAAAATTAGTTATATTTGTTCACACTTTTTTTTGAATTTATATAAACCAGAATGAGAAAACTTTGAGTTCAACACTAAAAAAAAGGCACAAAAACTTGTGAACACTGAAAATCTTGTTTATTCTTTCCCAAGACTTCAATGTATATTTACCTTTTAACATTATTTAAGAAAATCAGGTACACTGGCCTGGCAGCAGCTTCTCTCCACTGTGTTCCTTATTGGGACCTCCTGGTGAGAGACAACTCAGGCAAATGGCTACTATCATGCCTGATTGGGCATTTCTGGCCCAACAGGACACCAGTAGTGTCGTCCCCATGGCAGTCAACCAACACCCCCAGATGAGAACCAATGAACTGGGTAATATTCATATTCCTTCCAGAGATCAAGCCCTGAGCCTTTGGAGTGGGAAGATTGACTCCAAGACCCTAGACTATCAAAGAACTAACTCTAGGGAATATCAAATAGTGAGAACTCACACAAAGGAAACCAGTTGAATAAAAGACCTAGTATCACCCAACCACCAGTAGCACCTTATGCAGGATACCTCATCTCAGCAAGAAACAAAACAAAAATACAAAATCAATCATGAACAGACATGATTACCACCTTACTCATCCTAAAAAGAAAAACAAACAAACAAAACTCAGCACAAATCTCACCCTATACGAAGCTTACACAAACCACTGGAACAACCCTAGGAGGGCAGAAACCAAAAGGAAGAAAGAATTCAACCTTGAAGCCTGGGAAAAGGAGACCTCAAACAGGATAAGTTTAAAAAGAAAAATAATGAAAAAGCAGAGAAACACTACATAAATGAAGGAACAAACTAGAAACACAGAAGTCCAAACAAATGAAGAGGAAATAGGCAAATTACCTGAAAAAGAATTCAGAATAATGATAGTAAAGATGATCAAAAATCTTGCAAACAAAATGGAGAAAATGCAAGAATCAATTAACAAAGACCTAAAAGAATTAAAGAATAAACATGCAGGGATAAAACAACACAATTACTGAATTAAAAATACTCTAGAAGGAATCAATAGCAGAATATCTGAAGCAAAAGAATGAATCAGTGAGCAGGAAGATAAAATGGTGGAAATAATTTCTGAAGAGCAGAATTAAGTAAAAAAATGAAAAGAACTGAGGATAATCTCAGAGACCTCTGGGACAATATCATACATACCAACATTTGAATTATAGGGGTCCCAGAAGAAGAGAAAAAGAAAGAGTATGAGAAAATTTTTGAAGAGATTATAGTTGAAAATTTCCCCAACATGGAAAAGAAAATAGTCAATCAAGTCCAAGAGGCACAAAGAGTCCCATACAGGATAAACTCAGGAGAAACATGCCAAGACACATACTAATCAAACTAGCAAAGACTAAACACAAAGAAAGAATATTAAAAACAGCAAAGGAGAAGCAACAAATAACATACAAGGGAAACCCCATATCCTTAATAGCTGATCTTTCAGCAGAAACTCTGCAGGCCAGAAGAGAATGACAGGATATATCTAAAATACTGAAATGGAAAAGTCTACAACAAAAATTACTGTACCTGGCAAAGATCTCATTCAAATAAATAAATAAAAAGCTTTTCAGACAAGCAAAATTTAAGAGTTCAGTACTACCAAACAAGCTTTACAACAAATGTTCAAGGGATTTATATAGTCAAGAAATACAAGAGAAGGAAAAAGATTTACAAAATCAACCCCAAACAATTAAGAAAATGGCAATAGGAACATATATATCAATAATTATTTTAAATGTAAATGGATTAAATGCTCCAACCAAAAGACACAGATTGGCTGAATGGATACAAAAACAAGACCCATATATATGCTGTCTACAAGAAACCCACTTTAGACCTCAAGACACATGTAGACTGAAAGTGAGAGGATGGAAAGTTATATTCTATGCAAATGGGAGGTAAAAGAAAGCTGCAGTAGCAATCCTCATATCAGACAAAATAGACCTTAAAATAAAGAAGATTACAAGAGATAAGGAAAGACACTACATAATGATCAATGGATCAATCCAAGAGAAAGACATAACAATTGTAAATATCTATGCACCCAACATAGGAGCACCTTAATACATAAGACAAACACTAACAGACATAAAAGGAGAAATTGACAGTAACACAATAATAGTAGGAAACTTTAACACCCCACTCACACCAATGGACAGATCACCAAAACAGTAAATTAATAAGGAAACACAGTCTTAAATGATATGCTAGATGAGATGGATCTTATTAATATCTTCAGGACATTCCATCCAAATGCAGAAGAATACACCTTCTCAAGTGTGCATGGAAAATTCTCCAGGATAGAGAACATCTTGGGTCACAAATCAAACCTCAGGAAATTTAAGAAAGTTGAAATCGTATCAAGCATCTTGTCCGACCACAACACTATGAGACTAGATACCAATGAGAAGAAAAAAACCTGCAAGAAACACAAACACATGGAGGTTAAACAACACGTTTCTAAATAACCAACAGGTTACTAAAGAAATCAAAAGGGAATTCAAAAAATTTCTAGAAACAAATGACAATGAGAACACGGCAACTCAAAACCTATGGGATGCAGCAAAACAAGTTCCAAGAGGGAAGTTTATAGCAATACAATCCTACCTCAAAAAACAAGAGAAACACCAAATAGATAACCCAACTTTACACCTAAAGCAACTGGAAAAAGAAAAACAAAAATCCCCAACTTTATTAGAAGGAAAGAAATCATAAAGATCTGAGCAGAAATAAATGAAAGAAACGATCAGATCAGATCAGATCAGTCGCTCAGTCGTGTCCGACTCTTTGCGACCCCATGAACTGTAGCACGCCAGGCCTCCCTGTCCATCACCAACTCCCAAAGGTCACTCAGACTCACATCCATCGAGTCAGTGATGCCATCCAGCCATCTCATCCTCCACCATCCCCTTCTCCTCCTGCCCCCAATCCCTCCCAGCATCAGAGTCTTCTCCAATGAGTCAACTCTTCGCATGAGGTGGCCAAAATACTGGAGTTTCACCTTTAGCCTCATTCCTTCCAAAGAAATCCCAGGGCTGATCTCCTTCAGAATGGACTGGTTGGATCTCTGTGCAGTCCAAGGGACTCTCAAGAGTCTTCTCCAACACCACAGTTCAAAAGCATCAATTCTTCGGCGCTCAGCCTTCTTCACAGTCCAGCTCTCACATCCATACATGACCACAGGAAAGACCATAGCCTTGACTAGGCGAACCTTTGTTGGCAAAGTGATGTCTCTGCTTTTGAATATGCTATCTAGGTTGGTCATAACTTTCCTTCCAAGAAGTAAGTGTCTTTTAATTTCATGGCTGCAGTCACCATCTGCAGTGATTTGGGAGCCTAGAAAAAGAAAGTCTGACACTGTTTCCACTATTTCTCCATCTATTTCCCATGAAGTGATGGGACCAGATGCCATGATCTTCATTTTCTGAATGTTGAGCTTTAAGCCAACCTTTTCACTCTCCACTTTCACTTTCATCAAGAGGCTTTTTAAGAACAAAAATCCCCAAATTTATTAGAAGGAAAGAAATCATAAAGATCTGAGCAGAAATAAATGAAAGAAACGATAGTAAAGATTAATAGAACTAAAAGCTGGTCTTTGAGAAGATAAACAAAACCGACAAACCCTTAGCTAGACTCATCAAGGAAAAAAGAGAGAAGAATCAAATCAAGAAAATTAGAAATGAAAAGAGGTTACAACAGACAATGCAGAAACACAAAGCATTATAAGAGACTATTATGAACCACTATATGGCAATAAAATAGATAACATGGAAGAAATTGACAGGTTCTTAAAAAATTAAATCTTTCAGACTGAATCAGGAAGAAATAGAAATTATGAACAAGCCAATTACAAGCACTGAAATTGAAGCTGTGATCAGAAATCTCCCAAAAGACAAAAGCCCAGGACCAGATGGCTTCACGGGAGAATTCTATCAAATATTTAGAGAATAGCTAGTGCCTATCCTTCCAAAACTCTTCAAAAAATTGCAGAGGAAGGAACACTTCCAAACTCATACTATGAGGCCACCATCACCCTGATACCAAAACAAAGACAAAGACAACACAAAAAACTACAGGCCAATATCACTGATGAATATAGACGCAAAAAATGCTCAACAAAATTTTAACAAACAGAATTCAGTACACATCAAAAAGCTCATATACCATGATCATAATATGCAAATCAATCAATGTGATACACCATATTAACAAATTGAAAGATAAAAAAGTATGATCATCTCAATAGATGCAGAAAAAGCCTTTGACAAAATTCAGTACTCATTTATGATTAAAACTTTTCAAAAAACTGGATGTAGAAGGAGCCTACCTCAACATAGTAAAGGCCATATATAATCAACTGGTAGCAAACATTATTCTCAATGCCAAAAAAACTGAAAACATTCCCCTTAAGATCAGGAAAAAGACAAGGGTGTCCACTTTCACGACTGTTATTCAACATATTTCTGGAAGTCCTAGCTATAGCAATCAGAGAAGAAAAAAAATAAAAGGAATCCAGGTTGGAAAACAAGAAGTAAAGCTCTCACTGTTTGCAGATGACATGATACTGTACATAGAAAACCATAAAGATAGAATCAGAAAATTACTAACGCTAATCAGTGAATTTAGCAAAATTGCAGGATACAAAATCAATACACAGAAATCGCTTGCGTTTCTATATATTAACAATTAAAAACCAGAAAGAGAAATTAAGGAATCAATCCCATTCACCATTGTTAAAAAAAGAAATAAATATCTAGGAATACACTTACCTAAGGAGACAAAAGAACTGTACACAGAAAGTAGACAGTAATGAAATAAATCAAAGATGACATAAGCAGAGGGAGAGACACTCCATGTTCCTGGGTAGGAAGAATCAGAATTGTGAAAATGACTATACTACCACATGCAGTCTACAAATTCAATGTGATCCTCATCAAATTACCAATGACATTTTTCACAGAACTATAACAAAAAATTTCACAATTCATATGGAAACACAAAAGACCCCAAATAGCCAAAGCAGTTCTGAGAAAGAAGAATGGAGCTGGAGAAATCAACCTTCCTGACTTCAGATTATACTACAAAGCTACAGTCATCAAGATAGCATGGTACTGGCAGAAAAACAGAAATACAGACAAATGGAGCAAGATAGAAAGCCCAGAAATAAACCCAGGCACCTGTGGGTACCTTATTTTTGACAAAGGAGGCAAGAATATACACCGGGGAAAAGACAGCCTCTTCAATAAATGGTACTGAGAAAACTACACAGCTACCTGTAAAAGAGTGAACCTAGAACACTTCCTAAAACCACATACAGAGATAAACTCAAAATGGATTAAAGGCCTAAATGTAAGGCCAGAAACTATAAAACTCTTAGAGGAAAACACAGGCAGATTGCTCGATGACATAAGTCAAAGCAAGATCCTCTATGGCCCACCTCCTAGAGTAACAGAAATAAAAGCAGAAGTAAACAAGTGGGACATGATTAAACTTAAAAGCTTTTGCACAGCAAAGGAAACTATAAGCAAGGTGAAAAGACAACCCTCATAATGGGAGAAAATAACAGCAAATGAAACAACTGACAAAGGATTAATTTCCAAAATATACAAGTAGCTCATACAACTCAATACCAGAGAAACAAACAAGCCAATCAAAGAGTGGAAAAAAGACTTAAGCAGACATTTCTCCAAAGACATACAGATGGCTAACAAACACATGGAAAGATGCTCAACATCACTCATTATTAGAGAAGTGCAAATCAAAACCGCAATAAGATATCACCTCACACCAGTCAGAATGACCCTCATCAAAAAGTCTACAAACAGTAAGTGCTGGAGAGGGTGTGGAGAAAAGGGAACACTCTTGCACTGTTGGTGGGAATGTAAATTGATACAAACACTATGGAAGACAGTAAGGAGATTCCTTAAAAAACTAGGAAGAAGACGATCATATGACCCAGCAATCCCACTCCTAGGCATATACCCTGAGGAAACCAAAATTGAAAAAGACACATGTGTCCCATTGTTCATTGCAGCACTATTTACAATAGCTAGAACATGGAAGCAACCTAGATGTCCATTGACAGATTAATGGATAAAGATGTTGTGGTACATATACACAATGGAATACTACTCCGTTACAAAAAGGAATGCATTTTTGAGTCCATTCTGATGAGATGGATGAACCCAGAACCTATTACACAAAGTAAAGTGAGTCCGAAAGAAAAAGATATATGTATTCTAATGCATATATACAGAATCTAGAAAAACGGTACTGAAGAATTTTTTTTTATAAGGCAGCAATGAAGAAACAGACATAGAAAATAGATTTATGGACATGGGGAGAGGGGAGGAGAGGGTGAGATGTATGGAAAGAGTAACATGAAAACTTACATTACCATATGTAAAATAGATAGCCAATGGGAATTTGCTGTATGGCTCAGGGAACTCAAAAACAGGCTCTGTATCAACCTAGAGGGGTGGGATGGGCAGGGAGATGGGAGGGAGGTCCAAAAGGGAGGGGATACATGTACACCTATGGCTGATTCATGTTGAGGTTTGACAGAAAACAACAAAATTCTGTAATGCAACTATCCTTTAATAAAAGAAAATAAAAAATAAAATAAGTCAGGTATATAAAATATTCATTATTAAATATGCTTTTCTAAAATCCCAATCTTATCACCTGTATGAGGCTGCAATTGAAAACAAAAATAAAAAGAAGGAAAAAAGAATTCCATAGCCATTTCTTTTTAGTTGCTGTCCTTATTCTTGTTCAATTACACATCTTTGAATGAACTAGTCCCTTATCCACTAACCTTCTTCTGAACGTAAATGATTTGTATGTGATCTAATCATATTTCCTGGTCCCTTGGCACTCTAGAGTCTTGCTGTGCATACCTATCTCTGATTTCCATACACTGTATCTCAGAGATAACCAAATGCATGGCCAACTTCCCTAATTAGATTCCCTGTGTCCTGGAGACCTCCCAGCAGAGCCTTCTCTTCCTTTCATTCTTTTATTTATTTATTTTCTCTCTCTCTCTCTCTCCCTGAAGTAGCCTCTCCTTCTATTTCCCTGATCCCTAAGGACCCTGCTTCAACATTTGTTTATTTATCAAAATAATTGAAAGCTAAATTAATTCTCAGCTCCAATTTCTCAAGCTTCTTTTCAATTGCTATAACTTTTTGCATCCCCTTCAGAATCTGGACTTTGGCAACTAGGAAAAGCTTTGAAAACAGAAAGCACACAGTAGATATTGATTGATCAGTTAATAGACTGTCTCCTTCAAGCCTGGAGTCTATGATTTTATGATTGAGGGACTTGATGGATTTTTTTTTTTCTCATGTGTTCTCGAAACCTGATTATTAAATTACACAGAGAGAGCCACCAACCATGTTTGTAAATCCCACACACTTAATATCTCTGTTCCTTTTGTAAAAGAGTTTTAATGAAAAACAAAAAACCTAAACCCCTGGACTATGAGTCCTTTAGTGACAAGGAAATGATGTGCTTCATATCTCTTTATGTACTAAATTCTCAGTATATTGGCTAAGGCATAGTATAATCTCAATATAGAGCTCTCTTACTGTGATTTAAGGGGAAATGTGATTGGGAAGTATGTCAAGCCACATCTTTAATGATCCTCAATGATCTCTACTTCCTGATATTCATACTAGGTATAATCCCTTTGAGGATGGGCTAGTCTGGCGACTTGATTTTAATATATTTTAATATATATGTTATATATGTTTAATATACATATTATATTTTAATATAACATAGCAAAGATGATGAGATGCTGCCTTAGTAATTGGTTATGAGAGATTAGACAGAGTGTGTGAATTCTCAGTCATGTCTGACTCTCTGTACCCCTATGGATGGTAGCCCACCAAGCTCCTCTGTCCATGGGATTTTCCAGGCAAGAATACTGAAGTGGTTTGCCATTTCCTTCTCCAGGGCATCTTCCCAACCGAGGGATCAAATGCCTCTCTCCCAGTCTCCATATTTCTAGCATATTCTCTTTGACCTATGCTGGCTTTGACCAAAAAGTTGTCTTCTTAAGGAGGCAAGGAATCAAGGGAAGCCTCTGAAAGCCAGCTAGGAACTAAGGCAATCAGGCCAACAGGCCTTGGAGAACTGAATTCTGCCAGTAACTACATCAACTTGGAAATAGATCCTCCTCAGTTGTACCTTTGGGCTTCCCTGGTGGCTCAGATGGTAAAGAATCTGCCCACAATAAGGGAGACCTGGGTTTGATCCCTGAGTTGAGAAGACACCCTGGAGAAGGGCATGGCAACCCACACCAATATTCTTGCCTGTAGAATCCCCATGAACAGAGGAGCCTGGTGGGCTACAGTCCATGGAGTTGCAAAGAGTCAGACACAACTGAGCGTCTAAGCACAGTTCTATCTTCAGATGAGATTCCAGCCCCAACTGGCACTTTAAGTATGGCCTTCTAGAGACCCTGATAAAGGACCAGTGCAACTAAGCCACACCCAGACTCTGATTCACAGAAACTATAAATTAATAAATCTGTATTAACTTAAGTCACTGTTCACTATAGTTATTCATGTAGCAATAGACAATTTACATAGGAAGATCATATCTATGGAGTTAAGAGTTCCAACTCTGTATTAGACATTGGAAGAGAGGGAACTGTAGCAAAGAACCTCATTTGGTCTTAGCAACCTTTTTGCAAGGTATGTCATTAGCTGGTACATAGAGATGACTTTTGGGTTTCCCCAGTGGCTCAATGGTAAAGAATCTGCCTGCAAAGCAGCAGACCTAGGTTCGATCTCTGGGTGGAGATCTGGAGAAGGGCATAGCAACCCACCTCAGTATTCTTGACTGGAGAATCCCATAGACAGAGGGGCTTGGCGGGCTGCAATCCATAGGGTTGCAAAGAGTCAGACACAACTGAAGCAACTGAGCAAACACACACACAGCTGCTGCTGCTGCTGCTAAGTCGCTTCAGTCGTGTTCAACTCTGTGAGACCCCATAGACGGCAGCCCACCAGGCTCCGCTGTCCCTGGGATTCTCCAGGCAAGAACACTGGAGTGGGGTGCCATTGCCTTGTCCAAATTGCAAGGTTCAGATCAGATCAGATCAGTCGCTCAGTCGTGTCCGACTCCTTGGGACCCCATGAACCGCAGCACGCCAGGCCTCCCTGTCCATCACCAACTCCCGGAGGTCACTCAGACTCACATCCATCGAGTCAGTGATGCCATCCAGCCATCTCATCCTCTGTCGTCCCCTTCTCCTCCTGCCCTCAATCCCTCCCAGCATCAGAGTCTTCTCCAATGAGTCAACTCTTCGCATGAGGTGGCCAAAATACTGGAGTTTCAGCTTTAGCATCATTCCTTCTAAAGAAATTCCAGGATTGATCTCCTTCAGAATGGACTGGTTGGATCTTCTTGCAGTCCAAGGGACTCTCAAGAGTCTTCTCCAACACCGCAGTTCAAAAGCATCAATTCTTTGGTGTTCAGCCTTCTTCACAGTCCAGCTCTCATATCCATACATGACCACAGGAAAAACCATAGCCTTGACTAGGCGAACCCTTGTTGGCAAAGTAATGTCTCTGCTTTTGAATATGCTATCTAGGTTGGTCATAACTTTCCTTCCAAGGAGTAAGCGTCTTTTAATTTCATGGCTGCAGTCACCATCTGCAGTGATTTTGGAGCCCAGAAAAATAAAGTCTGACTGTTTCCACTGTTTCCCCATCTATTTCCCATGCAGTGATGGGACCAGATGCCATGATCTTCATTTTCTGAATGTTGAGATTTAAGCCAACCTTTTCACTCTCCACTTTCACTTTCATCAAGAGGCTTTTTAGCCCCTCTTCACTTTCTGCCATAAGAGTGGTGTCATCTGCATATCTGAGGTTATTGATATTTCTCCCGGCAATCTTGATTCCAACTTGTGTTTCTTCCAGTCCAGCATTTCTCATGATGTACTCTGCATATAAGTTAAATAAACATGGTGACAATATACAGCCTTGACGTACTCCTTTTCCTATTTTGAACCAGTCTGTTGTTCCATGACCAGTTCTAACTGTTGCTTCCTGACCTGCATACAGATTTCTTAAGAGGCAGATCAGGTGGTCTGGTATTTCCATCTCTTTCAGAATTTTCCATAGTTTATTGTGATCCACACAGTCAAAGGCTTTGGCAAGAGAAGACTCTATACATGGACATCACCAGATGGTCAACACCGAAATCAGATCGAGTATATTCTTTGAAGCCAAAGATGGAGAAGCTCTATACAATCAGCAAAAACAAGACCAGGAGCTGACTGTGGCTCGGACCATGAACTCCTTATTGCCAAATTCAGACTGAAATTGAAGAAAGTAGGGAAAACTACTAGACCATTCAGGTATGACCTAAATCAAATCCCTTATAATTATACAGTGGAAGTGAGAAATAGATTTAAGGGCCTAGATCTGATAGATAGAGTGCCTGATGAACTATGGAATGAGGTTCGTGACATTGTACAGGAGACAGGAATCAAGACCATCCCCATGGAAAAGAAATGCAAAAAAGCAAAATGGCTGTCTGGGGAGGCCTTACAAATAGCTGTGAAAAGAAGAGAAGCGAAAAGCAAAGGAGAAAAGGAAAGATATAAACATCTAAATGCAGAGTTCCAAAGAATAGCAAGAAGAGATAAGAAAGCCTTCTTCAGTGATCAATGCAAAGAAATAGAGGAAAACAACAGAATGGGAAAGACTAGGGATCTCTTCAAGAAAATCAGAGATACCAAAGGAACATTTCATGCAAAGATGGGCACGTTAAAGGACAGAGATGGTGTGGACCTAACGGAAGCAGAAGATATTAAGAAGAGGTGGCAAGAATACACAGAAGAACTGTACAAAAAAGAGCTTCAAGACCTAGACAATCATGATGATGTGATCACTGACCTAGAGCCAGACATCTTGGAATGTGAAGTCAAATGGGCCTTAGAAAGCATCACTACGAACAAAGCTAGTGGAGGTGATGGAATTCCAGTGGAACTATTCCAAGTCCTGAAAGATGATGCTGTGAAAGTGCTGCACTCAATATGCCAGCACATTTGGAAAACTCAGCAGTGGCCACAGGACTGGAAAAGGTCAGTTTTCATCCCAATCCGAAAGAAAGGCAATGCCAAGGAGTGCTCAAACTACCGAACAATTGCACTCATCTCACACGCTAGTAAAGTAATGCTCAAAATTCTCCAAGCCAGGCTTCAGCAATATGTGAACCGTGAACTTCCTGATGTTCAAGCTGATTTTAGAAAAGGCAGAGGAACCAGAGATCAAATTGCCAACATCCGCTGGATCATGGAAAAAGCAAGAGAGTTCCAGAAATTGCAAGGTTAGGGGTCAAGAAAAAGTTCAGATGATTTATTCCAATCTACCAAAGATCACACAGAGCCAAGATTCCAAAACTCAGACTAGATCTTGTGAAGAATGAGAATGGGAAGAAAGAACAAAGAAAGGGCTAGATATGAATCTTGGTTTCATGGGTCAGGAATGAGATAGGGGACTGAGCTTTAGCTAGAGTGTATGTGGGTGGCCCCAAAGTACCAGAGAATATGACACAAGGTAATGGAGAACTAAGTCATGATCTATATACATAAAACCCTAGGGAGGGTAGAAAATGAGTTTAAATTCTCTTGAATTGGATAAGAATCAGTTGACAAATGAAATTACAGAAAGGATATTTCAAAAAAGAGCCATGAAGATGATGCCCATTAAAAAATAGAGAAACAAAAACATTTAATGTGAAAAATGATTGTTGTAGTCATCTGAAACATGGAGCAAATTTTTCCAAGAAAGTCATGTTTTACGTTGCTACCAGGTTCTAAGCCTAGCTAGAAATATCTACAACCATAATGCAGCTGAAACACTACACATTTTTAAAGAAAGCACAGGATGCCAGACTCTGGAAATAATGCATTCGACAACAACATCCAAATGAACCCCAATAAAGTAGAAAAATAAATTACTTAGCTGAATTATTTCCTCAAGAAAATCAGTTTTAATGGAAAATTTGTGAGGACTCTGAGCTTTTGTAAGAGCTTTAAAAGTTGATACTACTAGTTCTATGCTCTTGTTTCTGATTTCTTTCCAAAACATCATGCTTTTTCTTGATATAAAAATATTGTCATCCCAAGTCTTGTTCATAATAGGCATGAATAGGGACACAGAATGAGGTGATTTGTTTAGAAATAACCAGATAAGTTGGGAAGGTGAGTACAAACAACAAAGGAATTAAGAAATTACTGGATACAAAAAAAAAAAAAAAAGTATGTAAAATGCTTACTGGTAAGAGAATCAGCTCAGTTAGATGTATAAGTAAATGCATCCCAGGAGCAAATAAAAATGCTGACACGACAAATTACTTCTTATGTATGCTTAGTCAATTCCCGGGTCTTAGATTTCTCATCTTAAAACAAATGATAATGCTTCTTTCTACATCAAATGGCCTAACACAGATGGCAATTCCTTGCATCACGCCTGCCATGTAGTAGATGCTGAATGATGTTTGTTGAATCTGAAACTGAATGCGTTACCTTCCTAGGGGGAAAGAATGAAAGTCATAAAGAAGAAAATTTAGAATATCACATCTCCACGATAGATGAATTTGGCAAAAGAAGGAGAGCCAGGAAGGGAGGAAGAAAAGGTCAAACAGAGGCAAAGCCTAGAAAAAGTTTAAAGGCTGGCTGGATGCCTACCAAACTCCTTTTGTCTTCCTGTAAGAGGGTTCTCTGACCCCTTTGCACATGAGAGACATGTGAAAAGTTCTTGCTGATGGATGGAGAGAGGAAGTAATTTGTTTATAGTTAGGTAACAGAAGCTATACATAAATAAATGCACTTTCCCCCTTCCCTCCCTCCTGCCTGCTAGCTGGATTATGCCAGGGCAGCCCTGAACTGTGTACTGAAGAAAAGCCATCACACAGTAGGACCTGAATCCCTGAGCAATTGAATACATAGAGGTTCACCCCCACATTGCTTATGTTGAACTGGAAATGCATGAATGGACCTAGAGACTGTCATATAAAGTGAAGTAACTCAGAAAGGGAAAAACAAATATCATATTAACTCAACTCATGTATTTGGAATCTAGGAAAATGGTACAGATGATCTTATTTGCAAAGAAAACATAGAGAACAAACATATGGGCACCAAGGTGAGAGAAGAAGGGGTGGAGTGAATTGGGAGATTGAACAATCTCATATGTACGTTAAGTAAAGTGAAGTTAGTTGTGTCGGACTCTTTGCGACCCCGTGGACTGTAGCTTACCAGGCTTCTCTGTCCATGGGATTTTCCAGGCAAGGGTTGCCATTTTCTTCTCCTATGTATAAAATAGACAACTAATGAGAACTTGCTGTATAGCCCAGAGAACTCTACTGGGTGCTCTGTGGTGACCTAAATGGGAAGAAAAGCCAAAACAGAGGTGATATATGTACATAAATAGCTGATTCACTTTGCTGAAGAGCAGAAACTGATACAGCAATGTAAAGCAACTGTAATCCAGTAAAAAAAAAATGTGGTATACCTAAGCAATGAAGTATTATTCAGCAGTTAAAAGGAATGAAGTAGTGATTCAAACTACAAGATGAACGAATTCTGAAACTATTATGCTAAGTAAAACCAGAAAAAAAAAATCTACATATAGTGATTCTACTGATGTGAAATGTCCAAAGAAGGCAAATACATGGAGATAGAAATATTGATAGAGTGCCTGCATGCCAGCCAAGTCGCTCACTCATGTCCGAATGATAGCAACCCTTTGGACTGTAGCCCTCAGGCTCCTCTGCCCGTGGGATTCTCCAGGCAAGAATACTGGAGTGGGTTGTCATTCCCTTCTCCAGGGGATCTTTGGGATCTTCTCCACCCAGGGATCGAAACTCGATCTCTTATGTCTCCTGCATTGGAGGCAGGTCCTTTACCACCAGTGGCTGCCTCTAGGGGAGTGGTAGGTGGTAGATGAGGAAAGAATGCTAATGGGAAAGGTTTCTTTCTGTGTTAGTGAAAATTTTCTGTAATTAGATAATGGTGAGAGTTGCACAACTTTGCAAATATCCGAAAAACCACTGAATTGTACACTTTAAAGGGTCAGTATTATAGTATATGAATTATATTTCAATAAAAAAGGGAAAAGATGCACTAAAAAACCCTTTACCGTGTTATTCCAATGAGAATACTGAATTGGGACTGTAGCTAGTATTATTGACAAATAGTGCCTAAATGGAAGCAAAAGAGGACATTATGTAGCTGACTTTATGTATGTTTAGAAAGCAAAAGTTGAGATTTAGAGAACAGACAAATGACTTGGTTATTCTTTCCATCAAATAAATATTCCCTTTATATTCCTATCAGTGTCCAGATTCTCCTGTCCATTCATAGTGATTGTGTTTATGGCATAGTTTTTTGTGTATAGCCATTGGCTGTGAAAGAGGTATCAGTATGCTGCTTGAACTGTAATCGACTCCCAGAGGAGGTGAGAGATCTGCCTACTGCAGAGGCATTTATTTTGGAGCCAGCACTGTACAAGAGTGCAAATATCTGAGATATTTGCTTAGGAGCTCAAAATTTAAACTTGCAACATTGGCTTAGCCACTTCGTTTAAGGTAATAAAAGTTGCTTTTGTTGGAGATATATTTGGAATACTCATTGTGTACATTTTCCCAATTAATTGGACTTTAATTACTTTGCAGAAAATCTATAAAAGAGTCATCAAAGTTTTCGAGATGAGAACAAGCTGGTACATATTCCATTTATTTTCCATAGAACTATCTCACCATGAAACTTGAAAAAAAAAAAAAAAAAAAACAATGGCCAATTTAATTTTCTTCTGTTGAGATTTATAAAAGACCCAATAGAGGCTACTATCTCTAATTTTTATAGAGATAGCTCTATTTAGAAATATAAATGCTGAGAAAGAGAACAGGCTCAGAAATGCTGTTTTAAATCAAGGTGACCCTTTAAATTAGTTTCTTGCATTGTGTGTGTGTGTGTGTGTGTTGCACACATTTATATGTATAGATACTTGTATGACTGCCTCAGTATTCAACCCAAGCAAGGTTAAAAAAAAAATCCAACAAGAATGTGGTAACATAAAACCAATTTCTTGATTTTCTTCATTTCCATATCAACTGTTTTTCTGGGATACTTTCTTCCCATGGGAGGTGGGAGAAAAAGTGATTGTATCTGTGAAAATGGTTTAGTAAAATGTGTGTAACTTCAGTACTGATTATATGCTTAGTAGGGTAGAGGTTGAATAAGACATAGTGGCTTAGCTTGAAGGAAATGTGTTTTACAGTCTGCAAGTAAGAAGGATGTATGTACAAATGATGCACAAGGGAAGGAGGAGAGGTTAAGAAGCAAGGGTGGGGGCCACGCTGAATGTGAGCTGGGGCTGTATCCTGCCATTTCTTCTTTCACAATATTAGTGTTGAAATGGGAGGAGCCACGTTAAAATCCCAACCCAAACATGTCCAGTGTGGTCAATGAAAAAAAAAATTATTTTTGGCACTGGGAGCAGGACAAGACCAGATGGAAAGCTAGAATCTAAATAAAAAGTGAAACCTGAAATTAAAAACACGTCAAAATCCATCAGTTCAGTGTGGGCTGAAAAATATTCTTTACCTAGAGGGAGTTGATTACCCTTGAGGACATCTCAAATCTCTTTCCGGCCCTGCACTTTGATGCTATAAGATGCTGAGCTGGAAGGTAATTGGCTGAATATTTTGTCTTTGATTTTGAAATTTCTAATCTTCAACCTTGGTCCTGTGTAGTGTTGCTACACTGTTTATTCTCTGACCAGGCCACTTAGATCTTCTTCATATTACTGATGGGTACTCCTCTGGAGCCTGAATCAGATTAATGTTTCTGACAATGAATTCCCAAATAATTGCAATGGCTTCAGTCCTGATCTCTGTCCCAGGGCACACTTGGAAATTAAATGTTAATTCTCACCAGTTATTTGCTGACTTCATCCTCATTTTATTAAATAATCATTTTTTAAAAAATCCTTTCAAATTGAAATATGCATGCCCCAAGGAGATCAAACCTGTCAATTCTAAAGGAAATTAACCCTGAATATTCATTGGAGGGACTGGCTTTGAAGTTGAAGCTCCAATACTTTGGCTACCTAATGCAAAGTATTGATTCACTGGAAAAGACTCTGATGCTGGGAAAGTTTGAAGGCAGGAGGAGAAAGGGGTGACAGAGGATCAGATGGTTGGATGACATCACCGACTCAATGGACATGAATTTGAGCAAACTGGGAGATAGTGAAGGACAGGGAAGCTTAGCATGCTGCAGTTCATGGGGTAGCAAAGAGTTCCAGTCCAGTTCAGTCACTCAGTCATGTCCAAATCTTTGAGACCCCATGGACTGCAGCATGCCAGGCTTCCCTGTCCATCACCAACTCCTGGAGCTTGAAAATAGTTGGATGTGAGTCTTTCCTGGAATCACAAAGAGTTGGATGTAACTTAATGACTGAACAACAGTGCATGCTCTATTATCTGAAAGGTTTGGCATGTTGGAGAGTCTGGGTCAAACTGTGCCAATCCCATACTCTCTTCATGCTTTCTCTATGAATTTCCCACTGGTGTTAAGTGTATTCTAATTTGTAAGATACTATTCTGTCCCTGCTGGAGTGAGGGAGTGAAAGTCGCTCGGTGGTGTCTGATTCTTTGAGACTCCAGGGACAGTAGCTACCAGGCTCCTCTGTCCATGGGATTTCCCAGGCAAGAATACTGGAATGGGTTGCCATTTTCTCCTCCAGGGGATCTGCCTGATTCAGTGATAGAACCCTAGTCTCCTGCATCCTTTGATTACATTGAAAATGCTGCAACCCAGTTATAGTAAAGAAATGCTTCCCTGATGGCTCAGATGATAAAGAATCTGCAGGCAATGCCCGAGACTTGGGTTTGATCCCTGGGTCAGGAAGATCCCCTGGAGAAGGGAATGGGTACCCACTCCAGTATTCTTGCCTGGAGAATTCCATGGACAGAGGAGCTTGGTGGGCTACAGTCTAGTGGTCACAAAGAGTTGGACATGGCTGAGTGACTAACACTTTCACTTTAAGCTGATTTTTCTTTTGTGTTGGAGGAATTTTCCACAAGTTTTCTGAGGGTTTATTTTGATTGAAGAACTAGGTAAGCCAAGTCCCAAGGCACATGCATTGTCTTGTGATGATAATTGTATACTTGATCTGGTTCTAGTGGATAACAAGGGCTTGCCCCTCATTCTCGAAGTATTTCTCTTCTAAAGGAGTTGCTGGAAGTTTGCTGTAGAATTTGGAGGGGAAGATATTATATTTAGTTAAAAAATCACTCAATGAGATATGAAGCTACTTGTTCAAATTCAGCAAAATAGAGTTCTCCTTAATTCCCAGGTCATGTATACTAGAACAGCATAGAGTAGCACAAATGTCTTGATTTTTAGACATAGAGACATTCGATTTAAATTCTGGTAACCACC
Organism: Tragelaphus eurycerus; assembly: GCA_935064755.1. Taxonomy (NCBI): domain Eukaryota; kingdom Metazoa; phylum Chordata; class Mammalia; order Artiodactyla; family Bovidae; genus Tragelaphus; species Tragelaphus eurycerus. Next base: position 1,881,576 of record CAKXYN010000075.1, on the reverse strand, counting down.
CCTTACTAGCTGTATGAACTTCCATATAAAAATAGCATCTGAGCCTCACAGCCCTAGATAGAAAAATAAAGTGTGCCTTACAGAGGTTATTGTCAGTCTTTAAAAATGCCTTTAATCTACTCCAAACGTGAGACACAGTAGTAAATAGCAAATAGTCTTATCAGTATTTCTCTCCTTATTGTTTCCAGTGGGCTGCTTGGTTTAAGGCTGGCACTTGTGTGATGAGTCATAATATAGTCATAGTACAGAAATTATATTTAGAAAAGCTTACGTTTTATTCCTTTTACTGGAAATTTACTAGACCACTCAACGTGGTAGGTTCTCGTTCAGCAAAAGCACAATATACAGATCTGATATTTTCATAAAGGAAGGCTACATGTAATAACTAATGAAAAAAAGAGAATTTGCATTCTCCTTCCAATATTCCCTGTCTAATTCTATTGTGTGATCTTAGTCAAGCAAGTGCATTTTTCCATCTCTTTGGGGAGGAAGAGCAGAGGGCTTTATCTGCAATATCAAGGCTATCTCTGTGTAAATTATTTCCAATAGACGAACGAGAGTGACTGCAGTATTGTCCCTCAAGTACTTGGCATTCCTTGGAAGAAAACATGATGTAATTGGACTTTAATAACTTGGATGAAAATGTATCCTAGGGCCATAAAATGTTTCTCTACAACATTAGATCTAGGCGAGTTATTATGATTACCTCTTAAGAAGTGTTCAGATTAATGGATATGTGATTATAAAGTCCATTACAAAGGCAGAATCAGGAAGAGGTACAGAAAAGCACCCTGATGTTTCAGTGTGTCTCAGTCCTGAACATTTCGGGAAGAGAAGTTATTTTATCACTGGCATTGCCAGACTCAGTAGGGGAATAGCTGAACAAGGAGACCTGCCTTGAATATCATTTCCACCTTCCCATTTCCCTTGTAACACATATTAGGAGTCTGCTTAAAGGAGCTTCCCTCTATTGCAGTGTACAGGTGAGCACTGTGATATGAGTCAAACCACTTGAGTCTACCAGCTCAGCCCCCACCTATTTATGTGATGTGTGTGTGTGTGTATGTTTGTGTGTGTGTGTGCTCAGTCGTGTCTGACGCTTTGTGACCCCAAGGACTGCAGCCCGCCAGGCTCCTCTCTTAATGAGAATCTCCAGGCAATAATACTGGAGTGGGCAGCCATACCATTCTCCAGGGGATCTTCTCAACCCAGGGATCAAACCTGGGTTTCCCACATTTCAGGAAGATTATTTTACCATCTGATCCACCTATATTCCCATATAAAATAAAAATTAAAACAAAACAAAACACAGAGGGACTGTCAGGTAACACATATAAAGAATTAGAATCTCTGATCTGTTTGTACCGAGATGGGTCCCATGGATCTGGGTTTTTAATAAGTGCATCAAATGATTCTTATGTTCAGGCAAATTTCAGATGATTGTTCTAGTTGCTGTAATAGAAGCAAGAATTAGGTGCAGTCTTAGCAACCAACTCAGCCTGAAGGAGTTAGGAATGGTTTCTTGCAGGAACATTTGATCTGTGCCTTGAATAATGAATGGGGACTTACTAGGCTGAGTAAAGGTGGCCAAAGGGTCCCAAAAAACAGTATCTTAACAAAATCCATATCTTTAAGATGTTGCCTCATCTATGAAATGAAGACACTATAAAGCATGCCTTCTCATCTGATGGCTTTTGTTTCAGTGATAACTTTGGAAACTGGGCAATTTCAATGTTATTTGCTTCTCAATTCACCTCAAAAAGTTCAATGTAGTAACTTGTCAGATTTTCTTTAAGAGAACTTCTCTCTACAGGAAAAAGTGAAAATATTTGGTAAGCTCTATTATAATGTAACTAACTACCTTGCATGCTTGCTAAGTCACTTCAGTCATGTCTGTCTCTTTGTGACCCTATGGACTATAGCCCGCCAGGCTCCTCTGCCAATGGGATTTTCCAGACAAGAATACTGGAGTGGGTTGCCATTCCCTTCTCCAGGGGATCTTCCCAACCCAGGGTTTGAACTTGCATCTCTTAGGTCTCCTGCATTGACAGGTGGGATCTTACAACTAGCGCCAACTGTCAAGCAGGTAGAGGTTATCTTTCTTGTTCACTTTTGTATCCATATTATCTTTCAAATTACCTGGTACATTTGCACTCAAATGTGCTTATTATATAACTGAATTGAATTAATTGTATTCAAGTGTTCACTTTCAGGTAGACCTGTTAAAGGTTAGTTTCATATGTAAACTAATATTTTAATTATAATAATTATAATATCAAAAATGTAAATATTTGGAATATGCCTAGCCATTTCATATTTTTAGATCACCCACTCATTCAACAAATATCTATTGAACATTTTCTAGTTGTAAATCACTGTTCTTGGCACTGGGGATGGAGCAGTCAACAAAACACAAAAATTCATGCCCCCATAGGCTTATGTTCTGATGGAAGAATGGAGAGATTGTTCCATCTCTAAACTAAATTAAGTTATAATGATCTATAATTCATAGATGAGTGAAAGGAATTTCATATCTTGATTAGGGTACTCAGTTTGTCACACTTGTAAGAAAAACCAGAAGCTACACAATGCACAGGCTATTTTCTACTCATGAATTTAAAAAAAGCAAAGAAAAGCTGTCCTTCTAAGGCTTCATCCAGTATGAAATAGTGTCTCTCTTCTTGTATCAAAGGGCCATGAGTCATTTCCCTAATATTAGGACCAAATGTCCTTTACAGGGTACAGAAACAACTCAAGTATCTGGAGATCACTTTCTGGGAGCATCCACTAACTGAAACACAGAAAGAATCCAGAATAAAGTCAATCTGAGTAGCAGAAAGAGAAGTGCTGAGTTCTTGCATGATCTGACTCGCTAATACTTTTTGTATTGTTCTTTGATCCTCCCTTAAAGGGGCTGTACAATAGCAACAAAAATAACAACAATAATTGCAACAGAAACAGGAATAGTGAGGAGAGACCCCTTTGGGAGTATATACTCATATCGGACTCCTTATTTCATTTTCTCCCAAACTCTGTGAAGCAAAGTATGATTATGATGGCTGTATGTGTATGTGCTGTGCCAAGTCACTCCAGTCATGTTCAGCTCTTAAGGGACCCTATATACCATAGCCTCCCAGGCCCCTCTACCCATGGGATTCTCCAGGCAAGAATACTGGAGTGGATTGCTATTTCCTCCTGCAGGGGATCTTCCCTACTCGGGGACTGAACCTGCATCTCCTGCAACTCCTGCATTGGCAGGTGGATTCTTTACCACTGAGCCACCCTGGAAGCTCAACTATGAATATCAACGTCCAGATAGCTAACTGGTTTTAAGAGCTTAATATCCAGATACTGTTTTTATTTCCACTGAAGAGTCTCAGAGAAATATTTCTTATCAAAAATTAGTAATAAAGTTAGTTGTTATTCCTTTCCCTTCATCGTATTTAAAAGTCTGTGCATGGATATATAGTACATCACTAACAAAATCACTGATGTTTGGCATTTAAGAATAATCAAAGACACTTTTGCTATCAAGGCCAACACTTGAGGAACGAGCAGAGAAAGCAATGGTGTTGCAAGTAAGCTCAGCAAAAATTTCTGCTGGTAGCTTCCAGATATGCAGCAAGCTGCTTTGAGCTTCTTCATTTTCCCTTATGTTAAATAAATTTATCTGTGTAATGGGCTTTCCAGGTGGTGCTAATGGTAAAGAACCTGCTTGCCAGTGCTGGACACACAAGAATTATGGGTTCAATCCCTGGGCTGAGAACATTCCCTGGAGAAGGGTATAGCAACCCACTCCAGTATTCTTCCCTGGAGAATCTCATGGACAGAGGAGCCTGGCTGTTTTGAACATATTCATATTTCCTTATTTTCAATCAATGTATCTGTGTAATGGCATTGTTAACTATGTGGAGTAAATTCACCAATGTACTGTGTCCTTACAAACAAAATTTACTCTTTTTTTTCCTTGGGAAAATCTCCCAGTACCTCCACTAGTATGTATTTCTCTATTGTCAGTTTACTTGACCTCTTTCATTCTGCTTGGCCGCAGCCACAGCCTCTCACTCATGTACAAACACCTCCCACAGTTAGAAGCGCTGCTCCCACATGATGCGTTACTATAGAGATGAGGAATGGCAGAGGATGGCATCTCAGGGTCGCCTTTTTTTATATAACCAGCACTCCTTCCCGGAAGAGTGACACTGATTTGCTCTCCACTGAAGGCAAATATTTGCTGTTGTTAAAAAAGGGGTTTTTCATTTCCAGGCAAACATATTTGCTTACTTCTTTGGTTCCCACTAAAACACCTTGGACTTTCTGTAAGCCAGAAAAAAATTCAAACTCCCCTTACCATTCTATATGTCAGCTTTGTGTATTAAAGGAAGTAACTTTCTAAACATTTTCTGATATTGCTGATATTTTGCATCATTTGCTTCTCAGTATATTTTTTAGCTAATATCTACAGTGCCTTGATATAACCATAATTACAAAGTGAGGGATTAGTCAGTGAGAAAATTGGAAAAAGGAGATATATTAATAGGCTAGCGAGACATTTTTTATAGAAAATATACATTTGCACCAAACAAGGATCCATGGCTCACCTCTTAGACTAAGACTACAGAACAGTCTTAAGAGAAAGTAAAAATTTAGATCTTTAGTTCAAAATCACGTCATTTTTTAACATGGGAAAATAACTAGATTTTATTATTTACTATGTTTCTTGCCTCTCAGGATTTTCACTAAAGTTCCCTTCCTTTTCAATACCTTCTAATTTCTGTACTTCCTTCAGCATGGTTTATTACATTATTTGGACTTTATTTGTTGCTGTTGCTGCTGTTGTTGTTTTGTCACTCTCTTTTGCTTTTGACAGAGTTGAACTTGTGAATGAATCCATATTTAATTTGACAAATAGAGCTGGCAAGCCCTGGGGCACTTATATAATTAGTCAAAGATGTCTCACGGCATGCCGTGCGTGCCCTGCACACATCTACACATGGCATTGGAAGAAGAATAGTCCAAATGCACTTTTCTCCTAAGACAGAGGATTATTTTTCAGATCAATTTGGGCTTCTTTAGAATAAAGTTACTTTTCTCAGTAGGCAAAGAAAAGGCAGTTCCCAATTAAACATCATCCTTCAGAGCTGTGTGCACTTACTGCTACTTGTGTAACATTTGAGAACAAGATACTTTAAAAAAAGATTATTGTGTATTGAGGTATAGCTGATGAACAATATTGCGATAGTTTCAGGTAAACAGTATAGAGACTCAGACATACATATATGTGTATCCATTCTCCCTCAAATCCCCCTCCAATCCAGGCTGCCATGTAACATGAGCAGAGTTCCATGTGCTATATAGTAGGTCCTTATTGGTTATCCATTTTAAATACAGCAGTGTGGAGAACAGAGATATCGATTAAGACCCTGCAGTTGTAGACTTCTGTAGACTTCATGCCTCTAAGCAAAATACTCTGGAGCATAGGAAACAATGTGGTTCATTGGAAATTATACCCTGATTACTAAATTCTGTCCAACCGCCCTTAAAAAAAGTCACCGTGTGTCTTAGTTAAACTCCCCAGCCGCAGAGCCTGAGATGCAGATTCACTTGCAAGTGATTTATTAAGGTAGTGCTCCCAAGGTGAACTGATGAAAGACTGGGAGAAACAGGACAGGGAAGGGCAAGAAGTTAGTCAAGGGTGATTTCAGGCAAAGTTTAATCTCAGCCTGTTTCCATGAGGGCTCTGGAGTGTTTGCAGTTTGCATCTCAGTTTATCAAAACTCCAAGCAGTGGAGCTAGGCTTTCTTAATCCTGTAACAGTCAGCCTTTAGTTATAAACTCTCCTGGAGGGATAGAAGCTCCCAGGAATACAGGGTAAGGGGTTACAGTAGGCAAAAGACATTTATCTAGAAGTACATGCCACTTATGGCTACCCTGATAGCTGAGGGGGTAAAGAAACTGCCCACCAGTGCAGGAACCTCAGGAGACATGGACACAGTCTCTGAATCAGGAAGATGCCCTAGAGAAAGAAATGGCAACTCATTCTAGTATTCTTGCCTGGAGAATCCCATGGACAGAGGAGCCTGGTGGGCTATAATCTATGGGATCTCAAAAAGTTGGACATGATTGAGTGCACGCGTGCACACACACAAGCCACTTATAGCAAAGTGCAAAGAAGGTGGAGATAAATTCAGAGATCCAAGAAGAACTTGGAAGAGAATTGACAGTGTTTGCTAAACCATGTGTTCTCCTCCCAATGTTTGCACATATGTTTTATGCTGTTCATTCAGTGTCAGAATGTACTCTGAATCTAGTCCATTGCTATCCAACAGAAATATACGAGCTAAATAACTTAAGATTTTCTAATATTCACATTAAAGAAAGTAAAAAATATATAAAATTAATTTCAATCATATATTTTACTCATTGCAGTATTTCCACACATGTAATAATAAAAAAGTCAATGAACTATTTTACATTCTTTTTTGTACTTGGTCTTCTTTTTTTGTACTTGTCTTCAAAATCCGTTGTATATTTTGTGCTTATTGTACATCTCACTTTGGACGAGACCCATTTAAGGTGTTTAATAGCCACATATGGCTAAGGGCTACTGTTTTGCACAACACAGATGTAGCTGGTTTCTTGAGCTAATCTTTGGGGCTATTACTGACTGATATAGTCAGAGAAAATAATATGTTAAACTTGAAATAAATTGTTTCTGTGCCACACTACTCATAATATGCTCTCTACTATAAGAATAGTAAAATTCTTCAATCACTTTTGCTTTCGTGAAAATACCCCATTCTTTCTATAAGGCGGCCCTGTGGCTACCTTTGTATAATGTGACTGTCTGACTGCACATAATTGTTTAGATTCTGGTAATTTGACCCAGTTCAGTCACTCAGTTGTGCCCAACTCTTTGCGACCCCATTGACTGCAGCATGCCAGTCTTCCCTGTCCATCACCAACTCCTGAAGCTTGCTCAAACTCCTGTTCATCGAGTCAGTGATGCCATCCAATATTGTCATCCTCTCATTCCCTTCTCCTCCTGACTTCAATCTTTCCCAGCGTCAGGGTCTTTTCCAGTGAGTCAGTTCTTCACATCAGGTGGCCAAAGTATTGGAGCTTCAGCTTCAGCATCAGTCTTTCCAGTGAATATTCAGAACTGATTTCCTTTAGGATGGACTGGTTGGATCTCCTTGCAGTCCAAGGTACTCTCAAAAGTCTTCTCCAACACCACAATTCAAAAGCATAAATTCTTTGGCACTCAACTTTCTTTATATACCAACTCTCATACCCTACATGACTATTGGAAAAACCATAGCTTTGACTAGATAGACTTTTGTCAGCAAAGTAATGTCTCTGCTTTTTAATATGCTGTCTAGGTTGGTCATAGCTTTTCTTCTAAGGAGCAAGAGTCTTTTAATTTCATGGCTGCAATCACCATGTACAGTGATTTTGGAGCCCAAAAAATAAATGGAGCCCCATCCATTTGCCATGAAGTGATGGGACTGGATGCTGAGATCTTAGTTTTTTGAATGTTGAGTTTTAAGTCAACTTTTCACTCTCATCTTTCACTTTCATCATGAGGCTCTTTAGTTCGTCTTTGCTTTCTGCTGTAAGGGTGGTGTCATCTTTGTATCTGATGACATATGCAGATGGTCCAGTACCATTCACCTTTTCGAGGATTACCTGTGTACCCACTGACTTTCCAGGTCCTGATTCCAGTATCTCTGAGGCTTGACTTCCATTCAGTCCTCAGTTTGGTTGAAATATGACTCTGAAGTAGGTCTACCCTGACCATTCTCTTAAAATTATAATCACATTCCATTGGAATCATTATCCCAATCACTACTATCTTTACCCTGCTTTCCTTTTAAAAAAAAAAAAATTAATATACCACCTAATGCATACATTCATGTGTTTATTTTTTTTTTTTTACTGTTGCACTACAAAAAAAAAAGTTGCATACGGTCAGGGATTTTTTTTCCTCTGTACCTCTAATATGTAAACTAGTAAGCATTTGAACCAGGTATTATATGTATTAAGAACTTCTTATATGTTTGTTGGATAATGAACATATGGTGCCAAAATAAATTACCTGAGGTCCCAAACAAAAAAATTGAGAGCCCTGCTACGCTGCCAGAGAAATATTATTTTTTTGGACTTCTTTATGTTGCTGAGATCAGTATGGTGACTGTGAGAGTGTTGAATCATGTCAGCTAGAATGGAAATGTCTAGAAGAAAACAGAGAGAATGATAGCTTGGCCACAAGTCCTTTCAGGACACCTCTACCTGCCTTTCACCACTGAATTTTGCAATTTTGCAGGTTAACCTTCATTTCAAAGTGAATTCCATGGGTAGAACAGCAATGCAGTAGAAGTTTATTTCTCTGTTACATCTCTATTTCTTTCTCAATGTCTACTGGTGACATTTTGGGGAAAAAAAAAAAAGCAAATAAATAAAAATAGAGGTGATATCAGTAAACATGGGAGAGTAGACAGTTCCAATAGCCTGTCCCCCCCCCCCCCCAAAAAAAAAAAAAAAAAACACACAGAAAAATTGAGCAAAGGTGTCAGAATCAAGTCGGTCAGAACTCTGGAAAATAATAAAGGTTTACAGCAACCAACTGACTGCTCAACCAACAAAAAAGCAAGTTATGTCTCACTTTTTCTTTCTTTTTTTGCCCCTCCTGTTTACCATTAGAAGTGGTCTTGAAGATAGTTCAAGGTTTAGATTCTCTTTGTGGGACCCTAGTCTCTGATTTTGGAGGGAGCAGAATAGATCTTATTTGCAAAAGAATTGTGTTTGTCTGTTCCAATCTGCCTGGAGGCTGCCTCAAGGCCTGACACAAGTCACTTGCCTTTGTTTTACCCAGCTCTGGTGTCAAGTAGGGTTAAAGCAGCAAGCTTTCCTCAAAAACAGTGTAAAGCAATTCCACAAACCACAGTCACCTGGGGCAAATGATAATGGTTGAAGAAACAGTGGAGCATCCGAAGTCTGGGAAAAGCAATCTTGGAAGAGCAATTCTTTGGGAAATTAGATCCCTCAAAATCACCTGTATATATTGGAAAATGGGGAGAGTCCTGGAAATATCCAGGACAGGATGTACATTTAAAAAGACCTGAGAATTTCCTAAGCTGTCACCTCTGCCTGATCTCAAGACTCAAAGCAAGTAGGAAGTGAAAACTAAGGAAGAGTTGAAATGGCCTGAGGGCTGGAGAAGTGCCCCAGCATACAGCCAACCTGCAGAGACCAAGAATCTGTGCTGGCTCAGGCAGTAACCCTGCAAAGAAAGACACCCAGGTTCCTGGGTCAGGAAGATCCCCTGGGTCAGGAAATGGCAACCCACTCCAGTATTCTTGCCTGAAGAATCCTATGGACAGAAGAGCCTGGCTGACTACGGTCCATGCGGTTGCACAGTCAGGCCGGACTGAGCGACTAAGCACACAAGCACAATGATATTGTCTGAATTCACTATGTTCTAGTGTTTTTTGTTTGGAGAAGGAAATGCCAACCCATTCTAGTATTCTTTGAGAATCCCATGGACAGAGGATCCTGGTGGGCCACAGTCCGTGGGGTCACAAGAGTCAGAAATAGCTTAGCGACTAAACCACCACCACTAGGGTTCTTTGGGCCTTGCGTACATGCGTGTGCTCAGTTGTGTCCAACTCTTTGCGACCCTATGGATTGTAGCCTGCCAGGCTGCTCTGTCCATAACATTCTTCAGACAAGAATACTGGCTGCTGTTGCTGCTGCTAAGTCGCTTCAGTCGTATCCGACTCTGTGCGACCCCAGAGACGACAGCCCATCAGGCTCCCCCGTCCCTGGGATTCTCCAGGCAAGAACACTGGAGTGGGTTGCCATTTCCTAATCCAGGGAATCCTCCCAACTCAAGGATCGAACAGTCAAACAGGCATCTTCTGCCTCTCCTGCATTGTAGGTGAATTCTTTTCCACTGAGCCACCAGAGAAGCCCTTGTTATGCAATAGTAAATATCTAAAACTGACGTTGGTGACTTTAAATGGGCTGCCGCCATAAGAAATATGTAACACACATGCCAGAAGCTAGAAAGGCAACGGACAAATTTCTAAGTGGAAGTTGGAAGGAAAGAGGGTCATGCTAATCAATAGCAAAACATTTGGCAATACTCTCACCTATGTAACTTGGAATACAGAAAATATATCCAATGAATTTGTGCATCTAGCTGAGGAAATATCTAGATCAAAAGCTAAAAATGCCAGCTGACTTTTAGTAGCTATATTAGAGGTGGGTTAACTAAGGAATAAACTGTTCAGTTTTGGAGCAGAATCTAAATTTTTAAAAAATTAAATTTGAACTTGGAAATCAAAACTGTTTCTCATTTCCAGATCTTAGTTTGAAAAAATATTCTCAAAGTAAGAAATGGCGACAGGGAACCTCCTCGGGGTCCAGCAGTTAAGAGTCTGCCTGCCAATATATGAGATACCAATTCAATCCCTAGTCCGGGATGATCCCACAGCTACTGAGCCCACGTGCCCTGGAGCCTGTGCTCCACAACAAGAGAAGCCATGGAATGAGAAGCCCGTGTACCCCAATGAAGAGTAGCCCCGCTTTTGGCAACAGAGAAATCCTGCAAGCAGCATCAAAGACCCAGCACAATCAAAAATAAATGAATGAATGAATTGAAAACACACACACAAAAAAACAGAAATGGCTTCAGGACAAGAATCAAATTCAGGCCTTCTGCAGTAAAAGGTTTCCTTAGGGTCAAGAGTAAATTGAGAATGCAAGTGTAAAGTCCTTTGTTAAAACTTTGGAAGGATTTAATGTGGTGCCTTATAGATTCAACTAGATGACAAAAAAAAAATTTGCTAAGAATGTTAAAGATATTTTATCACAGCAGCTCAAAGTAGAATATGACTTGTCTTGAAGAAATTTGGGGTGGGGAGAGGAGGGACAAAGCAAACACTGACATGATTGTAGAAAACCTACGAAGTTTTTAAACATAATTAAAGGGAGCTTGCACTAATAGAAACAGAGTTCAAAATGGGAAGAGGTTTTTGGAAATCTGAACTTATGTAGACAGGGAGCAGTAGGATGAGAATGCGTTTAGCTACAAACGGGTTACTTAATTTTTGAAAGGAAAAATGAAGAATGATGCAGAGGTCAGGACCAGTAGCTCAGAGAGCAGAGCCGAGACACACACACACACACACACGTTCCAAGGAGTAGAATTGAATCTGTGTGTGTGTGCTCAGTTGTGTCTGACTCTTTGCAACCTCAAGACCTCATGGATTGTAGCCCACCAGGCTTGTCTGCCCATGGCATTCTCCAGGCAAGAATACTGGAGTGGGTTGCCATTTCCTTCTGCAGGGGATTGTCCCAACCAGGGATCAAACACCTGTCTCTTGTGCCTCCTGTATTAGCAAGTGGGTTCTTTACCACTGGGCCACCTGGGAAGCCCAGAATTGAAGCCACTGGGCCCTTTACAAGAATATTTTCTGTTCCAGGGGTAGAAGAATTGGAGATGCATGCCAAGGTAGATTTTCAGAATTTACATGAACAAGTGGTTGATAGGCAGCTTCTTTTACTCTTGTTATCCTGCTGCTGTATCTAATTCTGTGTCATATCTTTTGATGGATGGGGTGAGTTTTCAGGTCTTCAGATTAAGAGGATTTGTGCATATTGAACTGACCCTGAGGAAGTCACAAATGAAAACCCCCCTATACCTGGGTCTGATTTAGAAGACAATACTCTTGACTTTCAGTCCAAGCATGATGTTAAAACTGGTCTGACTCTGGGCTCCAATAGGGTAGAAGGAGAGTATATTTTGGGTGTGGAAAGAATGTGATTCATTATCAGTATTTGGAAACTACTGCTTTTGTGCTCTTGGGAGCCTTGAGTCTCCATGCAAGGAGACCAGTCACATCAGTGTCAAGAGCACATGGAGAGACAAGTGAAGGTTCCCGTGGAATTGGAGGGGCTTGAGACCACACAGGCCAAGATGCCCATGTGCCAGCATCCCAGCTCAGCCCAAGGCCCGACTGACTGCCCACTGAATGGAATTCCAAGAGTGAACACTGGCAAGATCCGCTGAGCCCAGCCCACAAAATAGAATCACAGGCAAATAAAAGAGTGACTGTTGTAAGCCACTATGTTTCAGGGTCATATCTTTCTGCCTTTTCATACCGATATGACACTTTATTTTGAAGGGTTACAAAATCACTGCACATAGAGACTACAGCCATGAAATTAAAAGATGCTTACTCGTTGGAAGAAAAGCTATGACCAACCACAGTTCAGTTCAGTTCAGTTCAGTCCCTCAGTTGTGTCCGACTCTTTGCGACCCCATGAATCGCAGCACACCAGGCCTCCCTGTCCATCACCAACTTCCGGAGTTCACCCAGACTCATGTCCATCGAGTTGGTGATGCCATCCAGCCATCTCATCCTCTGTCTTCCCCTTCTCCTCCTGCCCCCAATTCCTCCCAGCATCAGAGTTTTTTACAATGAGTCAACTCTTCACATGAGGGGGCCAAAGTACTGGAGTTTCAGCTTTAGCATCATTCCTTCCAAAGAAATCCCAGGGCTGATCTCCTTCAGAATGGACTGCTTGGATCTCCTTGCAGTCCAAGGGACTCTCAAGAGTCTTCTCCAACACCACAGTTCAAAAGCATCAATTCTTCGGCGCTCAGCCTTCTTCACAGTCCAGCTCTCACATCCATACATGACCACAGGAAAAACCATAGCCTTGACTAGACAGACCTTTGTTGGCAAAGTAATGTCTCTGCTTTTGAAAATGCTATCTAGGTTGGTCATAACTTTCCTTCCAAGGAGTAAGCGTTTTTTAATTTCATGGCTGCAATTACCATCTGCAGTGATTTTGGAGTCCCAAAAAATAAAGTCTGACACTGTTTCCACTGTTTCCCCATCTATTTGCCATGAAGTGATGGGACCAGATGCCATGATCTTAGTTTTCTGAATGTTGAGCTTTAAGTCAACTTTTTCACTCTCCTCTTTCACTTGCATCAAGAGGCTTTTTTTGTTCCTCTACACTTTCTGCCATAAGAGTGGTGTCATCTGCATATCTGAGGTTATTGATATTTCTCCCGGCAATCTTGATTCCAGCATGTGCTTCTTCCAGCCCAGTGTTTCTCATAATGTACTCTGCATATAAGTTAAATAAGCAGGGTGACAATATACAGCCTTGATATACTCCTTTTCCAATTTGGAACCAGTCTGCTGTTCCATGTCCAGTTCTAACTGTTGTTTCCTGACCTGCATATAGGTTTCCATCTCTTTCAAAATTTTCCACAGTTTACTGTGATCCACACAATCAAAGGCTTTGGCATAGTCAAGAAAGCAGAAATAGATGTTTTTCTGGAACTCTCTTGCTTTTTTGATGATCCAGCGGATGTTGGCAATTTGATCACTGGTTCCTCTGCCTTTTCTAAAACCAGCTTGAACATCAGGAAGCTCATGGTTCACATATTGCTGAAGCCTGGCTTGGAGAATTTTGAGCATTACTTTATGTCACAAAGAGTCAGACAGGACAGAGCGACTGAACTAAACTGAACTGAACTTACAGCATGTAAGATGAGTGCAACTGTGCGGTAGTTTGAGCATTCTTTGGCATTGCCTTTCTTTGGGATTGAAATGAAAACTGACCTTTTCCAGTCCTGTGGCCACTGCTGAGTTTTCCAAATTTGCTGGCATATTGAATGCATCACTTTCACAGCATCATCTTTCAGAATTTGAAATAGCTCAACTGGAATTCCATCACCTCCACTAGCTTTGTTTGTAGTGATGCTTTCTAAGGCCCACTTGACTTCACATTCCAGGATGTCTGGCTCTAGGTGAGTGATCACACCATCGTGAATATCTGGATCATGAAGCTCTTTTTTATACAGTTCTGTGTATTCTTGCCACCTCTTCTTAATATCTTCTGCTTCTGTTAGGTCTATACCATTTCTGTCCTTTATTGAGGACATCATCTTTCATCATCTTTGCATGAAATGATCCCTTGGTATCTCTAATTTTCTTGAAGAGATATCTAGTCTTTCCCATTCTGTTGTTTTCCTCTATTTCTTTGCATTGATCGCTGAGGAAGGCTTTCTTATCTCTCTTTGCTGTTCTTTGGAACTGTGCATTCAGATGCTTATATCTCTCCTTTTCTCCTTTGCTTTTTGCTTCTCTTCTTTTCACAATTTTTAAGGCCTCCTCAGACAGGATTTTGCTTTTTTGCATTTCTTTTCCATGGGGATAGTCTTGATCCTTGTCTCCTGTACAATGTCATGAACCTCCGTCCATAGTTCATCAGGTACTCTGTCTATCAGATCTAGCCCCTTAAATCTATTTCTCATTTCCACTGTATAATCATAAGGGATTTGATTTAGGTCATACCTGAATGGTCTAGTGGTTTTCCCCACTTTATTCAATTTAAGTCTGAACTTGGCAATAAGGCGTTCATGATCTGAGCCATAGTCAGCTCCTGGTCTTGTTTTTGCTGACTGTATAGAGCTTCTTCACCTTTGGCTGCAAAGAATATAATCAATCTGATTTCGGTGTTGACCATCTGGTCATGTCCATGTGTAGAGTTTTCTCTTGTGTTGTTGGAAGAGGGTGTTTAAACAGCATATTAAAAAGCAGAGACATTGCTTTGCCAACAAAGTGTGAGAGTTGGACCATAAAGAAAGTTGAGGGCTGAAGAATTGATGGTTTTGAACTGTGGTGTTGGAGAAGACTTTTGAGAGCCCCTTGAACTTCAAGGAGATCAAACCAGTCAATCCTAAAGGAAATCAGTCCTGAATAGTCATTAGAAGGACTAATGCTGAAGCTGAAATTCCAATGCTTTGGCCACCTGATGCGAAGAGCTGACTCATTGGCAAAGATCCTGATGCTGGGAAAGATTGAAGGCAGGAGAAGGGAATGACAGAGGATGAGATCGTTGTATGGCATCATCAAATTAATTGACATGAGTTTGAGCAAATTTTAGGAGTTGGTGATGGACAGGGAAGCCTGGTGTGCTGAAGTCCATGGGGTGGCAAGCAGTCAGACATGACCAAATGACTGAACTGAACAGAAGTTTCAGTGTGTTTGTTAGGAGGCAATAGATAACTTTGAAGAGTCCCCTGGACTGTAAGGAGATCAAACCCGTCAATCCTAAAGGAAATTAACCCTGAATATTCACTGCAAGGAGTGTTGCTGAAGCTCCTCCGATACTTTGGCCTCCTGATGGGAGGAGCTGACTCACTGGAAAGACCCTGAAGCTGGGAAAGACTGAAGGCAAAAGGAAAAGGGGGTGACAGAGAATGAGATGATTAGATAGCATCACCAACTCAATGGACATGAATCTGAACAAACTTTGGGAGATAGTGGAGGCCAGAGGAATCTGGCGTGCTGTAGTCCATGAAATCTCAAAGAGTCGGACATGAGTTAGTGACTGAACAACAAAAACAATACAAAGGTACCAGAACAGAAGCCATCCTTGTCTACTTTAGATGCTCTGATGATTTGAGTAGCTGATAAAAATCCACACAGGATAAAGCAGAGGAGGATAGCAGCTGGTAGGCAAGAAGCATCTTTGAGATTTCCTTGTGGGTTCTCAGAGGGTGATGGGCTGAAGGCCTGAATGCTCAAACTATATGGAGTCAGAGAAAAACTAGAAATATCTTGTTACTAAGTCACCTTATCACTATAGTAAGTTCCTTACACATGAACAAGTTATAGTCCAAGAGGGCTTCAAAAGGACAATTTGTTCTTGACTCCAACAAAGTTAGCTTAAGTACCCATCTATCACAGTCAACTATCTAATATTGTACTGTAATATGTTTATAATAATTTTCACACGAACAATACTTAGCAAACAAACACACAAAATATACACTTTATTTTGGGGGGCTCCAAAATCACTGCAGATGGTGGTTGCAGCCATGAAATTAAGACGCTTACTCCTTGGAAGGAAAGTTATGACCAACCTAGATAGCATATTCAAAAGCAGAGACATTACTTTGCCAACAAAAGTCCGTCTAGTCAAGGCTATGGTTTTTGCAGTGGTCATGTATGGATGTGAGAGTTGTACTGTGAAGAAAGCTGAGTGCAGAAGAATTGATGCTTTTGAACTGTGGTGTTGGATAAGACTCTTGAGAGTCCCTTGGACTGCAAGGAGATCCAACCAGTCCATCCTAAATGAGAATAGTCCTGGGTGTTCATTGGAAGGATTGATGCTGAAGCTGAAACTCCAGTACTTTGGCCATCTCATGCGAAGAGTTGACTCACTGGAAAAGACTCTGATGCTGGGAGGGACTGGGGGCAAGAGGAGAAGGGGACGACAGGATGAGATGGCTGGATGGCATCACCAACTCTATGGACATGAGTCTGGGTGAACTCCGGGAGTTGGTGATGGACAGGGAGGCCTAGTGTGCTGCGATTCATGGAGTCGCAAAGAGTCAGACACGATTGAGTGACTGAAATGAATTGAACTGAATCTTAACAGTTCAATACCTTGAAAAGTACAGTAGTACCAGCTACATCACCACTGCTGTTATACTTGCTTCGTGGCATCCTGGGCTTGAAATAAAGATACTGTACTTCTATCCTCTATCCAGTACTGCCTAGTGAAGTACACAAAAGTTCAATCATTTCTAGAGGATGCACTTATGTGGCAGTTTATGCCAGACAGGTGAACTAACTTTACTTGACCGGACATACAAACACAGATCCTTTAAAAGTTCACAACTTAAAGGTTCGTATGTAGGGGACTTACTATAATCTGGTTTAGTCTTGAACAAAGAGACTTTTCATCTGAGAAAGCTATATAAATGTGAGTTATCATAAAAGAAAAACAACACAAAAATCTGACAGGTCAGGGGTCTGATAGGTTTCAGCCGCAGAGAGCACTACGGTGCTTGATCTACGATGACAGACATAGGAGCAGACAGGCATGGAACCATCAGAAATTTAACAGAACAAGCAAACCCAAATTGCTTCCTATCAAATATCTCAGCACATATTTATGGATATGGTGCTGAAAGAACTAGAACCTCTGAGCTCACATAAGCACAACCTACACATCTTGCAATATCCAGGCTTTAGGGACTCACTTTGCCCTCGCTATCTTGGTAAGGTGGATCCACAAGCATCATTCAAATTGCAGACCAGCAGAATGTAAACAATGAGTGAATGCAAATGACTGTGGCCTCCCAGGAGATAAAACCTGGGCTCATTATTTTGTTTTTCTATCTAGAGAGGAAAGAACTTTGAAATGGCAGCTTCTGACAAGAATAAAAGAATAGCAATAATCGTGGTAGCTCTGTCTGAGTCAATTTTCTCCATGTGGCAAAACATGATAGGAACTCACAAAGTGAAAGGATACCAGGCTACCCGGAGCATAGCTACCACCTGGGAACTTGTCATTAATCCATCATCATGGCATCTTTTACCAACAGTATTTATTCAGCACCTTCATCCCATAAAGTGACGGTGGAGCATAACTGTACCCCTTGTGCAGGCTTCATAAAATGTATTGTTAAGGGATGGGTAATATAGGAGGTGCGGGGAAGGCAGTGGCACCCCACCCCAGTACTCTTGCCTGGAAAATCCCATGGATGGAGGACCCTGGTGGGCCGCAGTCCACGGGGTCGCTAAGAGTCGGACGCGACTGAGCGACTTCACTTTCACTTTTCACTTTTATGCATTGGAGAAGGAAATGGCAACCCACTCCAGTGTTCTTGCCTGGAGAATTCCAGGGACGGTAGAGCCTGGTGGGCTGCCGTCTATGGGGTCGCACAGAGTCGGACACGACTGAAGTGACTTAGCAGTAGCAATATAGGAGGTGATGTAAAAAATGTTCCATTTTAAGCATTTTCAAATTGGCCAATTTTCTTGATCTTTAAAAATATTTGCAAAGCACTGTGGTGATGGAAACATTTTTCTGTCTTTAAAATGCATAGACCGGATTGATCTTGAAAGATGGCTATACTATTAGAATATTTGATAGATGTCGTTTCTGCAGGCTACCAGTACTTGGATAATGTAGCAAATGGTCCCAGGAATGTTTGCTGGATTTGCTCCACTATTTCAATTGCTTTTCTGGGCTCCTTGCTACAGGAGGTTCTAATCCATAGAAGACCCTGCTGAGCTGAAATGTCTCATGAGTTCTCTATTCCTTTAAATATCCATCCAAAGGTCACGTTTCTTGATTAGGCTCACTGCTCTATTAATACTAAAACCTGCTGCCTGACTCCTTCCATTTACTGATATCCCTTATTCTACTCTATTTAAAAAGAAGTCAATGACTTATTTCTGTTAACTGCAGATGAATTGCAAGTTTTTTAAGAGCAAAAGTCTTGGTCTTTTTTTTTTTTTTTTTTGGCCTCCTCTGATATATTCAAGTGTCTAGCATAGTTTCTGCAGCTCAATAAACATGTACAGAATAAATAAATAAATAAATGCAGCTCTGGTAAGGCATTTTATTCCCCTGAACTATAAATCTCATCTTCTGAAAGAAAGTAATTGTTCTAGTTTCCGGGACCTATAACCTATATAATCAAACCTGGTTCCATGCAAGTCTGCTTCATATGGGGTGAGACCAAAGGAGGTCTGCTTTTTTTTTTATCATCCTAATGACAAGTGATATCAGGAGATTTCAGTTTTCAATTTTCAATGCAGAAATTGTCTCCATGGAAGTCCAAACTGTTAGTTTCCACAGCATGGACCTGTATAATAGGGTTGAACTAGCATGAGTCACTCACACATTTGTTAGATAGACATTTATTAAGAGCCTACTGTGTATCAGATGAACTTGGCCCATGGATGCAGAAATGAATCAATTGCAGCATGTGTCTACAAGGAGCTCACCATCTGCTATAAGATGAAGACATGAACATTTCTATAGCAACTGTATGATGCAGACTGCACTGCAAAGACGGGAAGTGCAGATGTTGAAGAAGCACAGAGAAGAGAGTCCTTCACTCTGCTGCCATGGAAGAGGTGTTCAACCAACTGGATCTTGGAGGAAGAACAGAAGTTGTCCAGGTGGACCGGATGATGAAGGAGGGAAGGTCAGAGGAAGAAATTAGGGCAGGGAAAACCAATGGGGAAAAGAATGGTGTGGTCCAGGAACCTGGGGAGTGCAGAGTGGGACAGTGTTTTGTGGAATACTGGATATCTTGATTAAACTCAGTTCTTGGGAATAACCTCCCTGAATCTTTGGTCAGAGACATGACACAGCTTCTTAGACTCCAAAAAAAAAACTCATTCTACTATGCAGGCAGCATCTTTGTTTTTTATTTATTTTTTAAATTGAAATATAATTTATTTACAATGTTGTGTTAGTTTTTGGAATACAACTGAGTGATTAAGTTATATATATACACATATACACATATATATGCACATATGTATATATGTAACTGAATCACTTAGTTATGTATATATATATATATACTTCCCTGGTGGCTCAGAGGTAAAGAATCTGCCTGCAATGTAGGCAATGCAGGAGACCCAGGTTCCATCCCTGGGTCAGGAAGATCCCCTGGAGGAGGGCCTGGCCAACCCACTCCAGTACTCCTGCCTAGATAAACCCATGGATAGAGGAGTCTGGCAGGCTTTAGTCCATAGGGTCACACAGAGTCAGACAGGACTGACTAAACAGTATATATATAATATTCATTTCCTATTGTTTTCCTTTATGGTTTATTACAGACATTGAATAAAGTTCCTGGTGTTACTAAACAGGGCCTTGTTGTATATCTATTCTATATATAATAGTTTGCATCTGCTAATCCCAAACTTCCAGTCCAACCCTCTCTTGCCCCCTTCTCCCTGCTTTAGTGACCATAAGTCTGTTCTGTATGTTGTGAGACTGTTTCTTGGATAAGTTCATTTGGTTATATTTCAGATTCCACATATAAGTGATATTCTATGCTATTTATCTTTCTCTTTCTGACTCACAATGATAATTTCTTGGTACATTGATGCTGTTGCAAATGGCTTTATTTCATTCTTTTCATGGCTCAGTTATATTCCATATCTTCTTATTAGTTTATCTATCATATCCTTTTTATGCTTTTATTTTTATGGCTTAGTAATATTCCACATTTTCTTTATTCATTTATCTGTCATTGGACATTTGAATTATTTCCTTGTCTATTGCAAATAGTCCTGCTATTAATATAAGGATGCACGCATCTTTTTGAATTATAGTTTTATTCATATACATGTAGAGACAGCATCTTTGAAGACCACATGTCTAGATGTTGTTCAGTTCAGTTCAATTCAGCCACTCAGTTGTGTCCGACTGAATTGTGCAGACTCCATGGACTGCACCACACTAGGCCTCCCTGTCCATCACCAACCCCCGGAGTTTATTCTAACTCATGTTCACTGAATCAGTGATGCCATCCAACCATCTCATCCTCTGTCATCCCATTCTCCTCCAGCCTTCAATCTTTCCCAGCATCAGAGTCTTTTCAAATGAGTCAGTTCTTCACATCAGGTGGCCAAAGTATTGGAGTTTCAGCTTTAACATCAGTCTTTCCAATGAATATTCAGGACTGATCTCCTTTAGAATGGAAGGATTGGATCTCCTTGCAGTCCAAGGAACTTTCAAGAGTCTTCTCTAACACCACACAGTTCAAAAGCATCAATTCTTTTCTTCGGTGCTCAGTTTTCTTTATACTCCTACTCTCACATCCATAAATGACTACTGGGAAAACCATGACCTTGACGAGACGGGCCTTTGTTGGCAACGTAATGTCTCTGCTTTTTAATATGCTGTCTATGTTGGTCATAACTTTTCTTCCAAGGAGCAAGCGTCTTTTAATTTCATGGCTGCAGTCACCATCTGCAGTGATTTTGGAGCCCTCCCCAAAATAAAGTCTGCCACTGTTTCCACTGTTTCCCCATCTATTTGCCATGAAGTGATGGGACTGGATGCCATGATTTAGTTTTCTAAATGTTGAGTTTTAAGCCAACTTTTTCATGCTCCTCATTCACTTTCATCAAGAGGCTCTTTAGAACTTCTTTGCTTTCTGTCATAAGGGTGGTATCATCTGCATATTTGAGATTATTGATATTTCTCCAAGTAGTTTGATTCTAGCTTGTGCTTCATCCAGCCCAGAGTTTCTCACTATGTACTCTGCATATAAGTTGAATAAACAGGGTGACAATATACAACCTTGACATCCTCCTTTTCCTATTTGGAACCAGTCTGTTGTTCCATGTTCAGTTCTAACTGTTGCTTCCTGATCTGCATATAGATTTTTCAAGAGGCAGTTCAGGTGATCTGGTATCCCCATCTCTTTAAGAATTTTCCACAGTTTGTGGTGATCCACACAGTCAAAGGCTTAGGCATAGTCAATAAAGCAGAAGTAGATGTTTTTCTGGAACTCACTTGCTTTTTCTATGATCCAAAAGATGGTAATTTGATCTCTGGTTCCTCTGCTTTTTCTAAAACCAGCTTGAACATCTTGAAGTTCACAGTTCACGTATTGCTGAAGCCTGGCTTGGAGAATTTTGAGCATTACTTTACTAGAGTGTGAGATGCGTGCAATTGTACGGTAGTTTGAGCATTCTTTGGCATTGCCTTTCTTTGAGATTGGAATGAAAACTGACCTTTTCCAGTCCTGTGGCCACTGCTGAGTTTTCCAAATTTGCTGGCATATTGAGTGAAGCACTTTCACAGCATCATCTTTAAGGATTTGAAATAGCTCAACTGAAATCCATCACCTCCACTAGCTTTGTTCGTAGTGATGCTTCCTAATGCCGACTTCACTTCACATTCCAGGATTTCTGGTTCTAGGTGAGAGATCACACCATCGTGATTATTGGTTCATGAAGATCTTTTTTTGTATAGTTCTTCTATATATTCTTACCACCTCTTCAGAATATCTTCTGCTTCTGTTAGGTCCATATCATTTCTGTCCTTTATTGAGCCCATCTTTGCATAGAATGTTCCCTTGGTATCTCTAATTTTCTTAAAGAGATCTCTAGTCTTCCCCATTCTATTGTTTTCCTCTATTTCTTTGCATTGATCACTGAGGAAGGCTTTCCTATTTCTCCTTGTTATTCTTTGGAACTCTGCATTTAGATGGGTATATATTTCCTTATTTGCTTTTGCTTTCACTTCTCTTCTTTTCACAGCTATTTGTAAGGCCTCTTCAGACAGCCATTTTGCTTTTTTTGCATTTCTTTTTCTTGGGGATGGCCTTGTTCCCTGTCTCCTGTACAATGTCATGAACCTCTTTTCATAGTTCATCAGATCTGTCTATCAGATCTAGTCCCTTAAATCTATTTCTTATTTCCCCTGTATAATCGTAAGGGATTTAATTTAGGTCATACATTAATGGTTAAATGGTTTTCCCTACTGTCTTCAATTTAAGTCTGAATTTAGCAATAAGGAGTTCATGATCTGAGCCACAGTCAGCTCCCAGTCTTGTTTTTGCTGACTGTATAGAGCTTCTCCATTTTTGGCTGCAAAGAATATAATCAATCTGATTTCGGTGTTGACCATCTGGTGATGTCCATGTGTAGAGTCTTCTCTTGTGTTGTTGGAAGAGGGTGTTTGCTGTGACCAGTGTGTTCTCTTGGCAAAAGTCTATTAGCCTTTTCCTTGCTTCATCCTGTACTCTATGGAAGAATGAAGAGAGTACATTGGCCAAATTTTCCTGTTACTCCAGGTGTTTCTTGACTTCCTACTTTTGCATTCCCATCCCCTATTATGAAAAGGACATCTTTTTTGGGTGTTAGTTCTAGAAAGTCTCGTAGATCTTCCTAGATGCATTCAACATCAGCTTCTTCAGAAATACTGGTCTGGGCATAGACTTGCATTACTGTGATAGTGAACGATTTGCCTTGGAAACGAACAGAGATCATTCTGTCATTTTTGAGATTGCATCCAAGTACTGTATTTTGGACTCTTTTGTTGACTATGATGGCTACTCCATTTCTTCTAAGTGATTCTTGCCCACAGTAGTATATATAATGTTCATCTGAGTTAAATTCACCCATTCCAGTCCATTTTGGCTCAGTGATTCCTAAAACGTCAATGTTCACTCTTGCCATCTCCTGTTTGACCACTTCCAATTTGCCTTGATTCATGGACCTAACATTCCAGGTTCCTCTGCAGTATTCCTCTTTACAGCATCAGACCTTACTTCCATCACCAGTCACATCCACAGCTGGGTATTGTTTTTGCTTTGGCTCCATCTCTTCATTCTTTCTGGAGTTATTTCTCCACTGATCTCCAGTAGCACATTGGGCACCTACCAACCTGGGGAGTTCATCTTTCAGTGTTCTATCTTTTTGCCTTTTCATACTGTTCATGGGGTTCTTAAGGCAAGAATACTGAAGTGGTTCCCTTCTTCAGTGGACCACATTTTGTCAGAAATTTCCACCATGACCCATCCTTCTGGATGGCCCTATATGCCATGGCTCATAGTTTCATTGAATTAGACAAGGCTGTGTCTATGATATATCTTATATGCACATAAGGGGTTCCTTGAGAGCTCAGTTGGTTAAGAATCTGCCTGCCATGCGGGAGATCTGGGTTTGATCTTTGGGTTGGGAAGGTCCACTGGAGAAGGGAAAGGCTACCCACTTGAGTATGCTGGACTGGAGAAATTCATGGACTGTATAGTCAATGGGGTTGCAAAGAGTCGGACATGCCTAAGCGACTTTCACTTTCACTTTCATATGCACATAATGATCGTGTCCAAGATATTTCATAGGCTCAGTTTGATCATGCTCAAACATGTAACTAGGTGTCTAAAACCATAGCAGTAAATGGTAACATCTAGAACCAACCCACTGACAAGCTCCTTGCTAATAGATTTATAAAGAAATTAAGGTTGGAAAAGTCTTTGCCTGATAAGAGTGATAGAAGTACTTGGCTTATCAATAAAGATGATATGAAAAGTGATCTAGCTGCATTTGTCACCACAGTTATGACCAGGGCTCCTTGATTTGACGTGGAGAGATAGATTAAACCTTTTCTCTCATATTTTCAAATGCACTCCTGACTGTGGTTTGGACATACTCAGGAGTTTCCAATGGTTCTTTCCATTACCAGGAATGTTCGTCTTCCAGATGGCCACATGGATCACTCCCTCACTTGTTTTCAATCATTGCTCAAGTGTCACTTTCTCAATGAGGTTTGCCTTGAGCACCATATTTAAAATTGCAATTTCTTCCCCACACACTTATCCCACTGCCTACTTCCTCAGCCCCTGGCACTCCTGATTGCCCTTTCTGTTGTTTAATTTCTTTCTACAGTAGTGGTTTTCAAATTACATGTTTGCAGGCTTGCTTCTGGGTCTGTTAAAGGATAAGAATTGGGAAAGTTGCACAGACAAGGTCTCATTTTCCAGGGTTTGTTTTAATTTAGTTCTCTTTAATAAGTTTTCTATTCTTTGACTCAACAGAATACATCATTTAAAGCATGTTACTGCTGCTACTGCTAAGTCACTTCAGTCGTGTGCCACCACATAAACGGCAGCCCACCAGGCTCTGCCGTCCCTGGGCTTCTCCAGGCAAGAACACTACAGTGGGTTAAAGCACGCTGGGGTGTTGCAAAGTTGGAAAATAACTGATAAAGGAGAAAACACACAGAACTAGATTCTGAAAAGTTAGATTCAAGCCCTACATCACCTGTAGACCACTGTGTATAAACTTAGGAATGTCATGCTCCTACTTTGGACTTGTAAGACAGTTGGCAAAGTAATAATCTCTTGTGGGTGTGTATACTCAGTCATGTCCAACTCTTTGCAACATCATGGACTATAGCCTGCCAAGTTCCTCCTTCCATGGGATTTTCCAGGCAAGAATACTGGAGTGGGTTGCCATTTCCTTCATCAGGGGATCTTCACAACCCAGGGATAGAACCTGCATCTCCTGTGTCTCCTGCATTGGCAGGAAGATTCTTTACTCTAGGACCACCTGGGAAGCCCAAGAATACTGGAGTGAGATGCCATATCCTCCCCAGAGGATCTTTCCAATCCAGGGATTTAACCCGCATCTCCGGTGTCTCCTGCATTGCAGGCAGATTCTTTACCATGGAGCCACCAGGAACAATCTCTTGGCCCTACTCAAATGGAACGTTTCTGTGATTCTGAATAGCTAAACATACATACTCCCTGCTGTTGCAGAGCAAAGAAAGGACTTCTCATGAAACCTGTTATTATTATGAGACAGAGACAAGAACAAAAACTGATGTTAACTAGGTGTGAGGAGATGCAATCATAAATCAAAGAGGTGATGTTTTACATAGGAACCAGGTGCTGAAAAATATAAGTAATGGGAAATAGGAAACAGGCTAGATGACAAAAGGTGAGAAGGAGGATCAGCTTTGAGGTTAAAGTGTCTGCCTGCAATGCAGAAGAGCCAGGTTTGATCCCTGGGTTGGGAAGATCCCCTGGAGAAGGAAATGCCAACCCACCCCAGTATTCTGGCCTGGAAAATCCCATGGATGGAGAAGCCTGTAGGCTACAGTCTATGGTAGGCTACAGTCTATGGGGTCACAAAGAGTCAGACACAACTGAGGGCCTTCACTTTCCTTCACTTTCATAGACAATATGGGGTTTCTCAGGTGGCTCAGTGGTAAAGAATCCACCTGCCAATGCAGGAGATGCAAAGATGTAAATTCAGTCCCTGGGTCATGACGATCCCTGGGAGGAGTACCTGGCAACCCACTCCAGTATTCTTGCCTAGAAAATCCCATGGACAGAGGAGCCTGGCAGGCTACAGCCCATGGGGTCACAAACAGTTGGACATGACTGAGCAACTAACACACTTTTTTCAGTGATTCATCTGGTGAAGGCTAAAATATTGTTCTCTGGCCAAAGTCATGCTTTGAAACTCATTCACTGACATACCTTCCCACAGGGGTGATGCTTTAGGAAATAAGGACCATTTTGCACTTGTGTTTTATAATATGAAAAGCAACAGCAGCTTCTCTTTAGAATGCATTGTTCCAAAAGAATATCTTCTGACACACCCACAGGATTCTTGATAGCAGCTGTCATATTCCAAGTCCTGAGAGCATTTCCTGGTGAATATGAGTCAAAAGGAAAATCAATGGCAGAGTAAGTACCTTGAAACAGTATAAACTTTCCATACATGTGTGATGTGTTGAAACAATTCCTGTCCATCAAATTCTGCTAAGTTTCATTTCCCTTCTTTGATCATTTAATCATTTCAAAGGACTAAAGGACACAGCTCTAATCAGAACTAATTTATTATTATACCACATTATTAATTCTGGCCCAAATGCTCTGATTTTTTTAAACTTTTTATTTTGTCTTGTGGTATAGCTGATTAACCATCAATGTTGTGATAATTTCAGGTGAACAGCTAAAGGTACTCAGTGATACATGTATATGTATCCATTCTCCCCCAAACTTCCCTCTCATCCAGGCTGCCACCTAGCACTGAGTAGTGTTTCCTGCACTATACCGTAGGTCCTTGTTGGTTATCCACTTAAAATATACTAGTGTGTACATGTTCATCCCAAACTCTCTAACTATCCCTTCCCCTCATCCTTCCCCCAGGCAACCATAGGTTTTTTCTCTAAGTCTGTGGATCTCTTTCTGTTTTGTAAGTAAATTCATTTGTATCATTTCTTTTCAAGATTCCACATGTAAGGGACATCATGAGTACTTTCTACTTCTCTATGTGGCTTTACTCAGTATGACACCCGTTAGGCCCATCCATATCGCTGCAAATGATCCCAGTTCCTCTCATTTTTAGAAGATTTTTCAATTATGGCTTACTTTTGAACTGAGGGATACAAAAGTTTGTTTAAAAAAGTGATACTCTACAGAATATTACTTAGTCTTGACTCCCAAATTTTTAATGAACCTTGGCTTATGAAAAACTCTAAATCTCCTAAGTTTTTTGATTTAAGTACTAATACAGTAAGTTGAATATATGACTTCTCAGATTATGTTACATTAGAAACAACTTTTAAGACTGGGGGCATAACTGATTGTTGAATATCATAATAGTAGCTGGTCAAGGCTATAGTCTTTCCTGTGGTCATGTATGGATGTGAGAGCTGGACTGTGAAGAAGGCTGAGTGCCGAAGAATTGATGCTTTTGAACTGTGGTGTTGGAGAAGACTCTTGAGAGTCCCTTGGACTGCAACAGAGATCCAACCAGTCCATTCTGAAGGAGATCAGCCCTGGGATTTCTTTGGAAGGAATGATGCTAAAGCTGAAACTCCAGTATTTTGGCCACCTCCTGCGAAGAGTTGACTCATTGGAGAAGACTCTGATGCTGGGAGGGATTGGGGGCAGGAGGAGAAGGGGAAGACAGAGGATGAGATGGCTGGATGGCATCACTGACTCGATGGATGTGAGTCTGAGGGACCTCTGGGAGTTGGTGATGGACAGGGAGGCCTGGCGTGCTGCGGTTCATGGGGTCGCAAAGAATCAGACACGACTGAGCGACTGATCTGATCTGATCTGAAGACTTATTGACCTAATAATAGCAAAGAAGAAGATGAAATATTATTTAAAAATGAGACTCAAGTACTTCAATACTAAAAAAATATGATCATTAGAGAAAGTTTACAAAACACATACCTACTTGAAATAGAAAACAGAGAACTACTTGAAATTGAAATGGAAAATAGAAAATAAAGCCATGTCTCTTGAGGAGATATTCAATTTCTTTTGGAGCAATGCATTCTAAAGAGAAGCTGCTGTTGCTTTTCATATTATAAAACACAAGTGCAAAATGGTCCTTATTTCTAAAGCATCACCACTGTGGGAATGTATTTCAGTGGATGAGTTTCAGTGAAAACAGTTTATTAGATAGCTCTAGGATCAAAGATAATATATTATGTCAAGTATAGTCTTAGATCGGAGAAGGCAATGGCACCCCACTCCAGTACTCTTGCCTGGAAAATCCCACGGACAGAGGAGCCTGGTAGGCTGCAGTCCAAGGGGTCGCTAAGAGTGGGACATGACTGAGCAACTTCACTTTCTCTTTCACTTTCATGCTTTGGAGAAGGAAATGGCAACCCACTCCAGTACTCTTGCCTGGAAAATCCCATGGACGAAGGAGCCTGGTAGGCTGCAGTCCATGAGGTCGCTAAGAGTCAGACACGGCTTTTCACTTTCATTCATTGGAGAAGGAAATGGCAACCCACTCCAGTGTTCTTGCCTGGAGAATCCCAGGGACGGGGAAGCCTGGTGGGCTGCCGTCTATGGGGTCACACAGAGTCGGACATGACTGAAGTGACTTAGCATAGCATAGTCTTAGATATTAATGCCAATTAGAATAATTAATATCCATGAAAACTTGAAGCAAAAACATATTTTTAGAAGCACATTCGTTACTTATTGAACTAGGAAAATGAAAATTAACTCTTCAAGTGATAACTCATTTTCCCTCCTCCAATCTTCTCAAATAAAAAATAAATAATTAAAAAAAAGAAAACCTTGATAAAAATATAATAAGTTTTAAGCAAAAAGTTTGAATTAATATATTAGAAAATTTTAAAAATTAAAAAGCCAAATGTAAGGATTTTTGCATTTTTTACATAAGGCTAGTGTTTTGAGTAATTTTAATAATAGTCAAAATTCTTATAAATCAAACAAATTTCAGGAAATTAAAAATAAATTTATATGCCAACAAAGGGCTATAATGTGGAAGAGATTAAACACTTAAATAGTACTATAAAATTATATGAATAACATTGAAAAGCTATATAAAATAAGATATTGTCTATACTTTGTTTCAAAACATAAGATGTAACATGATGCATCTATTAAAAGGAAGAAATTTAACATGTTAGTAAAGGTCTTCTCCAAAATGAGGGCTTCCCTGTGGCTCAGGTGGTAAAGAATCCACCTGCAATGTGGGAGACCCGGGTTCGATCCCTGGATTGGGAAGATCTCCTGGAGAAGAGAAAGGCTACCCACTCCAGTATTCTGGCCTGAAGAATTCCATAGACTGTATATTCCATGGGGGTCACAAAGAGTCGGACATGACTCAGCAACTTTCACTTTTTCCAAAATGATGGGTCCAAAGAATTTTAAGTTCTTAAAAACAAAAAAAAACAAATGATGCTTATGCTCTCTAAATTTTTCTGTGTTGTAGAAAGCAATATATTTTTCTCATTTAAATTTATAAATCAAGTATTAATATAGTTCTCATAATAAACCATGAAGATAATTCAATAAAAACCTATAGGCTAATTTTTAAGAATACATATTTATTAATAAAACAAAAATATAAAATAACCTGTTAAAATAATAACATATAGTTTAATAAAGTCTTTACAGGAATGTGAGGCTAGTCTAAATTAAGATATATATTAATATATTAAAATGTAGTTTAATAAGCAGAGAAGATACTGTGTGTGTGTGAGTGTGTGCGTTCACGCGCATGTGTGTGTGCGTGCTCATTTGCTCAGTTGTTTTAAATTCTTTGCAACCTCATGGACTGTAGCCCACCAGGCTCCTCTGTCCATGGGATTCTCCAGGCAAGAATACTGGAGTGGATTGCCATTTCCTCCTCCAAGGGATCTTCCTGACCCAGGGATCAAATCCACGTCTCTTGAAGCTCCTGCATTGGCAGGTAGATTCTTTACCACTGCACCACTTGGGAAGCTCCAGAGAAGATATTAGTAGATGTGAAAAATAATTGGAATAAATTTTATATTATTTCTTTACATTCAAAAATATTTTTTAAAAAACTTAGAGCAGAGATTTCCCTGGCAGTCCAGTGGTTAGGAGCCTGCACCTCCACTGGAGAGGGCAGGGGTTAGGTCCCTGCCCTGGGAACTAAGATCCAGAAAGCCAACTGGTGCGGCCACAAAAAATAAGCTTTGAGCAAACTATAAATAGAAAAATACTAACAGTACATGATGAATACTTCAAACTTGATTATTTCAATATGATTAAATGATATAAAATTTTATTTTATACATGCTGTAATATATATAATATTTTATTGCATGCATTCTCAATATAGTATGCATCCTTAAACTCATCTAGCTATATTCAAAGTTCTCCTAGAAATTCCAACCAACACATTTAGAAAAAGAAGAAATAAGTATATTATTTAGAAAAGTGGGAATTAAAAAATAAGTATGACAATTTAGTAATTGAGTTACTTACATGGCAAATTTATAAAAGTATGGTGTTTTCTAATATAATTGCAGTAACAAGCCAGATATCAAATGCACAAAGAAATCCAATTGCACACACACACACTCATTAGAAATGGACTATTTGAAATTGAAAGTACAGCATACCATTAACTGAAAAAAATCTTTAAAGGATTTTTTTCATTATGGAGATTAAATAAGAAATTACATAAAATATGATTTAGCACTGTCACAAAAGGTAATAATGAAGAGAAAAACAAAAATATATCATTTAGGCTTAAAGTTATTTGGAAATATGAGTAAAAAAAAATTAAGTGTAGGTAGTTTGGCAAGAGAAAAAAGATGTATTATTTGAGAAAAAACTAAGAGATGGAATTAACCAGGAATATGATAATTTTTTTTTCTTTTTTTTAAATTTTATTATTAATTTTTTTTTCTTAACTTTACAATATTGTATTACTTTTACTGTACATCGAGATGGATCCGCCACCAGAATACACGTGTTCCCCATCCTGAACCCTCCTCCCTCCCCCCTTCCCACACCATCCCTCCAGGTCATCCCAGTGCTCCAGTCCCAGGCATCTGTTATAGGGCATCGTACCTGGACTGACTCGTTTCAGATATGATATTATACATATTTCAATGCTATTCTCCCCAATCGTCCCACCCTCTCCCAGTCCCAGAGTCCAAGAGTCTGTTCTATACATCAGTGTCTCTTTTGCTGTCTCATAAGCCGGGTGATTGTTACCATCTTTCTAAATTCCATATATATGCGTTAATATACTGTATTTGTGTTTTTCTTTCTGGCTTACTTCACTCTGTATAATAGGCTCCAGTTCCATCCACCTCATTAGAACTGATTCAAATGTATTCTTTTTAATGGCTGAATAATACTCCATCGTGTATATGTACCACAGCTTGCTTATCCATTCATCTGTGGATGGACATCTAGGTTGCTTCCACGTCCTGGCTATTGTAAACAGTGCTGCTATGAACATTGGGGTACACGTGCCTCTTTCAATTCTGGTTTTCTCAGTGTGTATGCCCAGCAGTGGGATTGCTGGGTCATAAGGCAATTCTATTCCCAGTTTTTTGAGGAATCTCCATACTGTTCTCCATAGTGGCTGTACTAGTTTGCATTCCCACCAACAGTGTAAGAGGGTTCCCTTCTCTCCGCACCCTCTCCAGCATTTATTGCTTGTGGATTTTTGGATCGCAGCCATTCTGACTGGCGTGTAATGGTACCTCATAGTGGTTTTGATTTGCATTTCTCTGATAATGAGTGATGTTGAGCATCTTTTCATGTGTTTGTTAGCCATCTGTATGTCTTCTTTGGAGAAGTGTCTATTAAGTTCTTTGGCCCATTTTTTGATTGGGTCATTTATTTTTCTGGAATTGAGCTGTAGAAGTTGCTTGTATATTTTTGAGATTAGTTGTTTGTCTGTTGCTTCATTTGCTATTATTTTCTCCCATTCTGAAGGCTGTCTTTTCAGCTTGCCTATAGTTTCCTTTGTTGTGCAGAAGCTTTTAAGTTTGATTAGGTCCCATTTGTTCATTTTTTATTTTATTTCCGATATTCTGGGAGGTGGGTCATAGAGGATCCTGCTGTGATGTAAGTCAGAGAGTGTTTTGCCTAGGTTTTCCTCTAGGAGTTTTATAGTTTCTGGTCTTATATTTAGCTCTTTAATCCATTTTGAGTTTATTTTTGTGTATGGTGTTAGACAGTGTTCTAGTTTCATTCTTTTACAAGTGTTCAACCAGTTTTCCCAGCACCACTTGTTAAAAAGATTGTCTTTAATCCATTGTATATTCTTGCCGCCTTTGTCAAAGATTAGGTGACCATATGTGCGTGGATTTATCTCTGGACTTTCTATTTTGTTCCATTGATCTATATTTCTGTCTTTGTGCCAGTACCATACTGTCTTGATGACTGTAGCTTTATAGATAATTTTTTAATAGGAGTTTACAGGAAAGAAAATAAGCATGAATAGAGTATGTATTAAATAGACTGAAAGAAAAAATCTTACCAGAATTTAAGAAAGAAAGAGGTTTCCAGTTTTCAGGAACCCAACAAGTGCCAAGTCACGTGAATAAGAGCTGCTGCTGCTAAGACGCTTCAGTCGTGTCTGACTCTGTGTGACCCCATAGATGGAAGCTCACCAGGCTCCCCCGTCCCTGGGATTCTCCAGGCAAGAACACTGGAGTGGGTTGCCATTTCCTTCTCCAGTGCATGAAAGTGAAAAGTGAAAGTGAAGTTGCTCATTCATGTCCAACTCTTAGCGACCCCATAGACTGGAGCCTACCAGGCTCCTCCATCCATGGGATTTTCCAGGCAAGAGTATTGGGGTGGGGTGCCATTGAGCAGCCACATCTATACTACAAATGAAGAAAAGAATGTTCCAAAGTATCAGAGCATGATAAAACACACAAACAAGCAGAAAGCAAAAAAAAAAAAATATTGTTCCCCAAAGGCGGGGGGGGGGGACAGTCAAAGACTTTTTAGCCTTCTCTTCAGCAACAGTCTACACCAGAAAACAACAAATTAATGTTTTCAAAGCTTCGAGCAAAAATAATTTTGTCCTTAGAATTTTATACATATCAAACGAAGTCAAATGTGAATACAAATTTAACATATGTTGAAATATGAAGAACTCAAAAAATTATTTCCCACATAATTTTTCTCAAAGAAAAATAGTTTCAGCAAATGAAAACAGAAACTAGAAAGAAAGAGAAAGAACCACACATGGAATCAAATCACCATGCATCACAAATGCATCAGAAAACGTAAATATAAAGCAGGCCTAAAGAATTAAAAAAAAAAAAAAAATAGCCCAAATTTAAAGAGAAAATGGAATGGCCCCTAATAGAAGGCAGATATTATGTTAATATTAATTTTCTCTATTCTTTTTGATTTCTCTGTATTTAGATTTGTGGGTTTTAGGGAACTATTAGGAGATAGGTGCTAATGTGTCAAAACAAACAGTATTTGAGTGAAAATGTTATCAAAGAGTAAGTCCAATGAGAGCTTAGACTGAACCTAGTTTGTTCCCAGCTATTTCCTTTGAGAAGTGCACTCATTCTCAATGTGTATGAGGTTAATGACAAAAAGAAAAAATAAAAAAGAAAGAAAACATTGACAAAATAAATGCTCAATTAAGCACTGAAGTAGTCCTTAGGCACACAATTTAAATAATCAATGAAACTATGAGTCCTGCTGTGTAGGGACACCCGAGACAGACGGGTCATGGTGGAGAGTTCTGACAAAACGTGGTCCACTGGAGAAGGGAATGACAAACCACTTCAGTATTCTTGCCTTGAGAACCCCATGAACAGCATGAAAAGGCAAAAAGTTAGGACATTGAAAGATGAACTCCCCAGGTGTCCAATTTGCTACTGGAGATCAGTGGACAAATAACTCCAGGAAGAATGAAGAGACGGAGCCAAAGCAAAAACATCACCCAGTTGTGGATGGGACGGGTGATGGATGCAAGGTCTGATGCTGTCAAGAGCAGTACTGCATAGGAAACTGGAATGTTAGGTCCATGAATCAAGGCAAATTGGAAGTGGTCAAACAGGAGATGGCAAGAGTGAACATCCACATTCTAGGAATCAGGGAACTAAATTGGACTGGAATGGGTGAATTTAACTCAAATGACCATTATATCTACTACTGTGGGCAGGAATCCCTTAGAAGAAATGGAGTGGCCATCATGGTCAACAAAAGAGTCCGAAACGCAGTACTTGGATGCAATCTTAAAAATGACAGAATGATCTCTGTTCATTTCCAAGGCAAACCGTTCAATATCATGGTAATCCAAGTCTATGTCCCGATCAGTAATGCTGAAGAGCTGAAGTTGAATGGTTCTATGAAGACCTACAAGACCTTTTTAGAACAGACACCCAAAAAAGATGTTCTTTTCATTATAGGGGACTGGAATGCAAAAGTAGAAAGTCAAGAAACACTTGGAGTAACAGGAAAATTTGGCCATGGAGTACAGAATGAAGCAGAGCAAAGGCTAATAGAGTTTTGCCAAGAGAACACAATGGTCACAGCAAACGCCCTCTTCCAACAACACAAGAGAAGACTCTACACATGGACATCACCAGATGGTCAATACTGAAATCAGATTGATCATATTCTTTGCAGCCAAAGATGGAGAAGCTCTATACAGTCAGCAAAAATAAGACCAGGAGCTGACTGTGGCTCAGATCATGAACTCCTTATTGCCAAATTCAGACTTAAATTGACAAAAGTAGGGAAAACCATTAGACCATTCAGGTATGACCTAAATTAAACCCCTTACAATTATACAGGGGAAATGAGAAATAGATTTAAGGGACTAGATCTGATAGATCTGATGAACTATGGACAGAGGTTCATGACTTTGTACAAGAGACAGGGTGCAAGGCAATCCTCAAGAAAAATAAATGGAAAAAAAAGCCAAATGTTTGTCTGAGGAGGACTTACTAATAGCTGTAAAAAGAAGAGAAGCAAGAAGGAAAGGAAAGACATAAACATCTGAATGCAGAGTTCCAAAGAATAGCAAGGAGAGATAAGAAAGCCTTCCTCAGTGATCAATGCAAAGAAAGAGAAAAAAATAAAATGGGAAAGACTAGAGATCTCTTCAAGAAGATTAGAGATACCAAGGGAACATTTCATGCAAAGATGGGCACAATAAAGTCAGAAAAGGTATGGACCTAGCAGAAGGGGAAGATATTGAGCAGAGGTGGCAAGAATACACAGAAAAACTGTACAAAAAAAAAAAAAATTTTCATGATCCAGATAACCATGATGGTGTGATCACTGACCCTAGAGCCAGACTCCTGGAATGTGAAGTGAAGTGGGCCTTAGGAAGCATCACTAAGAATAAAGCTAGTGGAGGTGATGGAGTTCCAGTTGAGCTATTTCAAATCCTGAAAGATGATGTTGTGAAAGTGCTACACTCAATATGCCAGCACATTTGGAAAACTCAGCAGTGGCCACAGGACTGGAAAAGGTCAGTTTTCATCCCAATCCCAAAGAAAGGCAATGCCAGAGAATGCTCAAACTACCGCACAATTGCACTCATCTCACACGCTAGTAAGTGAAGTAGCTCAGTCATATCCGAATAAAGTAATGCTCAAAATTCTCCAAACCAGGTTTCAACAATACATGAACCATGAACTTCCATATGTTTAATTAAGCTGGTTTTAGAAAAAGCAGAGGAACCAGAGATCAAATTGCCAATATCCAGTGGATCATCGAAAAAGCAAGAGAGTTCCAGAAAAACATCTATTTCTGCTTACTGACTATGCCAAAGCTTGTGGTTCACAGTAAACTGTGAAAAATTCTGAAAGAGATTGGAATACCAGAGCACCTGACCTGCCTCCTGAGAAATCTATATGTAGATCAGGAAGCAACAGATAGAACTGGACATGGAACAACAGACTGGTTTCAAATTAGAAAAGGAGTACGTCAAGGCTGTATGTTGTCACCCTGCTTATTCAACTTATATGCAGAGTACATCATGAGAAATGTTGGGCCAGAAGAAGCACAAGCTGAACTCAAGATTGCTGGGAGAGATATCAATAACCTCAGATATGCAGATGATACCCTTATGGCAGAAAGTGAGGAAGAACTAAAGAGCCTCTTGATGAAAGTGAAAGAGGAGAGTGAAAAAGTTGGCTTAAAACTCAACATTCAGAAAACTAAGATCATGGCATCTGGTCCCATCACTTCATGGCAAATAGATGGGGAAACAATGGAAACAGTGGCAGACTTTATTTTGGGGTGGGCTCCAAAATCACTGCAGATGGTGACTGTGGCTATGAAATTAAAAGATGCTTACTCCTTGGAAGGAAAGTTATGACCAACCTAGATAGCACATTTAAAAGCAGAGACATTGTTTTGCCAGCAAAGGTCCGTCTAGACAAGGGTATGGTTTTTCCAGTTGTCATGTATGAGTGTTGAACTATAAAGAAAGCTGAGTGCTAAAGAATTGATGCTTTTGACCTGTTGGCAAAGACTCTTGAGAGTCCTTTGGAGTGCAAGGAGATCCAACCAGTCTATCCTAAAGGAGATCAATCAGTGCTCAGTGTTCATTGGAAGGACTGATACTGAAGCTGAAACTCAAAGAGCAGACTCACTTGAAAAAACCCTGATGCTGGGAAAGATTGAAGGCAGGAGGAGATGGGGACAACAGAGGATGAGGTGGTTGGATGGCTTCACTGACTCAACGGACGTGAGTTTGAACAAGCTCCGGGAGTTGATGATGGACAGGAAGGCCTGGCGTGCTGCAGTCCATGGGTTCACAAAGAGTTGGACGTGACTGAGCAACATATATATATGTGTGTGTGTGTATATATCCAGCATATATTTTAAAACTTTACTTTGAATTTTTTTTTTAAGATGCAATTTGTTCCCTCATGAATCTTACACTTTAGTGAGGGACACAGATATGCAAAAAATGTAATTTTGTTGAACTGGGGTGTTGGAAAAATTCAAATGTGTACCCTCATTTCACTACAGAGTTCACTCTCAGTTGTTTCCCACTCTTTTTGATCCCATGGACTGTAGCCCACCAGGCTCCTCTGTCCATGGGATTCTCCAGGCAAGAATACTGGAGTGGGTTGTCATTTCCTTCTCCAGGGTATCTTCCCAACTCAGGGATCAAACCCACATCTCCTGAAGCTCCTGCATTGGCAGGGGGATTCTTTTACCACTGAGCAATCTGGGAAGCCCCAGACCACCCTCAAATCATGCTCTTACCACCAAATGTAATGGATTTTATTGGATATTCATGATTATACACTCCACATCTTCTTAGTTCAAACTTGCAGACTCTGCTCTTGCACAAGTGGACACATGGAACAAGCTTTCTTTCCATCTGGGTCCCAATTATAATGATCTACAGTATTCAGATCTCAAATGTTAAGATATCAGAGAACAGAATCTACAGTGTTCAACACTATAGAAAGTCATTCTTTTTTATCATTAAGTTTCTGTAATTTTTTAAAATTTTCAATTGAAGTATAGTTGATTTACAATATAATGTAAGTTTAATCATATCAGGAGTACCATACAGCAATTCAGTTTTATGCACACACATACCTGTATATATGTGTATAGATAGATTTATTTTTCAGATTCATTTCCCTTATAGATTATTACATAATATTGAGTACAGTCCCATACAATATCTTTTCATGCATATAAATGGTAAAAATTTGCAAAAAAACAATAATAAAACCAACTAGTGGTGATAAGAGAGTGGAAACTTAAGGGAGCAAGACAGAGATAAGAGTGCAGAAAGGGGCGATCTCACAAGCAAATAAATGTTTACCTTGTCTACAGTGAATTACTGAATTATGTGATGATTTTTTTTCAATCTGTGAGTGAATATTACCATGCTGTACACTCAGTATTTGTAGTTTTCTACACGTAAGTTATACTTTAATAAGAGTGTTCTTGGAATATAAATTCTGATCTGAGTTTTTATGAAAAAATTAGATTTATCAGAAAATAAGCAAGGAAAGTTAAGTATTTGAAATGTGAGTATAGGTTCAGGAGCATAAAACATTATGATAATTGTGAAAGCTATAGTAACTCCATAAGTGAAACAGAAACTTTGAGGCAGGAAGTGATGGAGATAAAGCTAAAAAGCAGGGAGGGACAAATAGATGGAAAGACTTGAATATAATACTAAGAACCATGGCTTATAAGATGTAGAAAATGAGAAGCAGGGATGTCCCTGGTGGTTCAGTGGTTAAGACTCCACAGCTTCCAATGCAGGGGGCGTGGGTTCATCTCTGGTCTTGGATCAATATATCCCACATGTCTCATGGCACTGCCAAATGAGTATCAATCAAAGTTAAATCCAAGACACAAAAATAAATGACAAAAAAGCTTTAGCATGATAAAGAGCCCAAATGCAAAGAAGATCAATTTACCATGAGTCTTCATGCATCAGATAACAAAATAATTTAAATGTGTAACCAAGAATTGAAGGCAATAAAAGGAAAAAGAATAGAAAAATATTAATTAGCAGAGTTTAGCTTCTCTCTTGTCTCATGACTAATCCATGTCACAGAGGATTTAAGTCGCAATTTAAAAGGTAGACCTAGAAGAAAAATATCTTCTCTACTGTATGTGCTAAGTCATTTCAGTTGTGTCTGACTTTTTGTGACCCTATGAACCATAGTCCACCAAGCTCCTCTGTTCATGGGATTCTCCAGGCATCAGTACTGGAGTG
The DNA here is from genome assembly GCA_935064755.1 of Tragelaphus eurycerus. NCBI lineage: Eukaryota > Metazoa > Chordata > Mammalia > Artiodactyla > Bovidae > Tragelaphus > Tragelaphus eurycerus. The sequence goes on along the minus strand of CAKXYN010000075.1, from coordinate 1,843,252 downwards.
GGCTGCCATGACCTCCTCCACAGGGATCTTCCCAACCCAGGGATCTAAATCATGTCTATTATGTCTCCTGCATTAGCAGGTGGGTTCATTACTAGTGCAACCTGGGAAGCACCCCCTGTACTGTACACTAGAAGACAATTTATTTTCAGGTATCTATGTTTACAAACATTATCCACACTAGGTAAATCCTTTGGTTAGTACTACCGTATTTCTCATATTTTTACCTCCATTCTCATACCACTCACCAGTGGCCCACAGGGCTGAAAAAGGTCAGTTTTCATTCCAATCCCAAAGAAGGGCAATGCCAAAGAACGTTCAAACTATCCCACAATTGCACTCATCTCACACGCTAGCAAAGTAATGCTCAAAATTCTCCAATTCAGGCTTCAACAGTACCTGAACCATGAAGTTCCAGATGTTCAAGCTGTATACAGAAAAGATAGAAGAACCAGAGATCGAATTGCCAACATCTGCTGGATCATAGAAAAAGCAAGAGAGTTCCAGAAAAACATCTACTTCTGCTTTATTGACTATGCCAAAGCCTTTGACTGAGCAGACCACAACAGACTGGAAAATTCTGAAAGAGATGGGAATACCAGGCCGCCTGACCTACCTCCTAAGAAATCTGTATTCAGGTCAAGAAGCAACAGTTAGAACTCGACATGGCCAACAAACTGGGTCCAAATCTGGGAAGGAGTATGCCAAGGCTGTATATTGTCACCCTGCTTATTTAACTTATATGCAGAGTACATCATGTCAAATGTCCACCTGGAAGAAGCACAAGCTGGAATCAAGATTGCCAGGAGAAATATCAATAACCTCAGATATGCAGATGACACCACCCTTATGGCTGCTGCTGCTGTTGCTAAGTCCCTTCAGTCGAGTCCGACTCTGTGCGACCCCACAGACGGCAGCCCACCAGGCTCCCCTGTCCCTGGGATTCTCCAGGCAAAAACACTGCAGTGGGTTGCCATTTCCTTCTCCAGTGCATGAAAGTGAAAAGTCAAAGTGAAGTCCCTCAGTCGTGTCCGACTCTTAGCGACCCTTATGGCAGAAAGCGAAGAAGAACTAAATAGCCTCTTGATGAGTGAAAAGGTTGGCTTAAAACTCAACATTCAGAAAACTAAGATCATGGTATCCAGTCCCATTACTTCATGGCAAATAGATGGGGAAACAATGGAAACCTAGAGAATCCTGTGGACAGAGGAGCCTGGTGGGCTACTGTCCATAGGGTCACACAGAGTGGGACAGGAGTGAAGCAACTTAGCATGCATGCATGCATTGGAGAAGGAAATGGCAACCCACTCCAGTGTTCTTGCCTGGAGAATCCCAGGGACAGAGAAGCCTGGTGGGCTGCTGTCTGTGGGGTCGCACAGAGTCAGACACGGCTGAAGTGACTTAGCAGCAGCAGCAGCAGCAATGGAAACAGTGACAGACTTTATTTTCTTGGGCTCCAAAATCACTGCAGATGGTGACTGTAGCTATGAAATTAAAAGACACTTGCTCCTTGGAAGAAAAGCTAAAGATAAACATCAGATCAGTCGCTCAGTCGTGTCCGACTCTTTGCGACCCCATGAACTGCAGCACGCCAGGCCTCCCTATCCATCACCAGCTCTTGGAGGTCACTCAGACTCACATCCATCGAGTCAGTGATGCCATCCAGCCATCTCATCCTCTGTCGTCCCCTTCTCCTCCTGACCCCAATCCCTCCCAGCATCAGAGTCTTCTCCAATGAGTCAACTCTTCTCATGAGGTGGCCAAAATACTGGAGTTTCAGCTTTAGCATCACTCCTTCCAAAGAAATCCCAGGGCTGATCTCCTTCAGAATGGACCGGTTGGATCTCCTTGCAGTCCAAGGGACTCTCAAGCGTCTTCTCCAGCACCACAGTTCAAAAGCATCAATTCTTCGGCGCTCAGCCTTCTTCACAGTCCAGCTTTCACATCCATAGACACCATTTTGAAAATCAGAGACATTGCTTTGCCAACAAAGGTCCGTCTAGTCAAAGCTATGGTTTTTCTGGTAGTAATGTATGGATGTGAGAGTTGGACTATAAAGAAAGCTGAGCGCTAACAAATTGATGCTTTTGAACTGTGGTGTTGGAGAAGACTCTTGAGAGACCCTTGGACTGCAAGGAGATCCAACCAGTCAATCCTAAATGAAATCAGTCCTGAATATTCATTGGAAGGATGGATGCAGAAGCTGAAACTCCAACAGTTTGGCCACCTGATGAAAAGAACTGACTCACTGGAGAAACCCTCATGCTCGGAAAGATTGAGAGCAGGAGGAGAAGGGGACAACAGAGGATGAGGTGGCTGGATGACATCACTGACTCAGTGGACATGAGTTTGAGCAAACTCAGGGAGATAGTGAGGGACAGGGAAGCCTGGTGTGATGCAATTCATGGAGTTACAAAGAGTCAGACACGACTTAGCTACTGAACAATGAACAACTCTTGTTTAGATTCTTATCCCATAAAAGTCATTGCAGAAATAATAGAGTTCTGTATGTAGTAGGTTCTTATTATTTATCTATTTATATATAGTGTGTATATGTCAATTGTGATTTCCCAGTTTCCCCCATCCCTACTTCCCCCTTGGTAACTGTAAGTTTGTTTTCTATATCTCTTTTTTAAAGACAGCGAAAGACAAACATTATATTTTCGCTTTTATGTGGAATGTAAAAAATAGTACAAATGAACTAAGCTTAATTTTTAATATTTATTTTTTACTTGCTTCTTTCTTTTTCCATCCCCTTCCACATTTATCTTTCCCAAAAAAATAACCTAGCACAGTTTCTTTCTAATTTTTGCTCATGTTTATGTAATTACATACAACCATATGTGTATGAACACATACACATACAGACCCAGGACATATACATAAATTTGTATACACAAATATCATTTATGAGACATTGACATTAGTTAATCAAAATATCTTTATAATATACATTATTTTCTATATATTACTTATCTCCCTCAGCAAAATACCTAGTGCAAAGTTATCCACATAAATTTCTGCAGCTCTAGGCATTTTATTTCTGGTATAATATTCTATGTTATGGATATAAGATAAAAATATTCAACCTATAATTGGAATTCACATTGTTTCCACATTTTGTCACTACAAACGATGCATCGTAAAATATCTGTATTTCACTGTTGTGGGTTGAGTTCCCTGGGAAACGGATACTGACAGAGTTTCTGAATGTTGCAGCAGGAAGCTCAAAATTTTTATTGGGTTCCATGTATGTTCTGTTAAATTTGCAAATGTTCTTTCAGCATTAAAGACATGAATCCTTCATCTGTTATGTCTGGTATCTGCACTGAAAGAAAAAACTTTTGTAAAAATCTATTTTTATTATATATTGAATTTATGAATAACATATTTTACTAGCAATACTATGTTACCTGTACATTGAAATATTCATTTCACTGGGAATTTCTTTGGGGAATGGTATAAGATTGAGATCCAAATACATGTTCTGGTGATGGATAATATTCCACTAGTATCAGTTACTAAATAATCCATCGTTTTCCATTGATTTCATGAATACATGTATCTATATTAATTCACACTTACACAAGGATCTACTTCTGGAATATTTATTTATTTTACCTATGAAACTTCAGTACATTTGAAATATATTTATAAATCTTTAATCTGATACATACACATGAAATCAAAGGTAAATCGCTTATCATGACAGATAAGTGAAATGTAAGAAGTCATCTTTAGAATAAGGAAACAAACTACCTTTTGTTTAAATTATCTTGAAATGTTAATCAGAACAATAAGAAAAGTAGCAAAGAATTGAGTATTAAAAAAATGGGGGCAAATTTATTAATATTTGACATGATATGATTTTATATTTGGGAAGAGAATCAACTGATTAACGATTCCGACAGTAAGAGAGTGTATAAGTTGTCCAGTTAAACAATTAATATAAAAAATCAATTGCTTCCTAGACACAAACAGTAAAGTCAAAAAGTCAAATTCAGGAAAGATCCTATTTACAAGAGCAACATAAAGATAAACAATCTGGAAAGAAGCTGGAAAAATGTTCAGTGTCTGTTGGAAGAAAATAGTAAAACTCTACTGGGAGACATAAAAGAAGAATTGAAACAAAGGAAAGGCACATTCCTTGTAGATATTAAAGATTCAACATTGTGAAGAGTTAATTCTTTGTAAATTTATCTATAAATTCATTATAGGGTTTGGGTATCTCAAGGTCAGTAAAGAGGTTCTGGGCTAGTACTCAGTTCACTTTAAAAATACTCTATTAATATCTCCTCTATATTGCATCCTCACATTCTTATTACTATCTGTCTAAATTAGGGGCTAGCTATCTGTCTCAGTTCAGTTCAGTTCAGTTCAGTCGCTCAGTCGTGTCCGACTCTTTGCGACCCCATGAATCGCAGCACGCCAGGCCTCCCTGTCCATCACCAACTCCCGGAGGTCACTCAGACTCACATCCATCGAGTCAGTGATGTCATCCAGCCATCTCATCCTCCACTGTCCCCTGCTCCTCCTGCCCCCAATCCCTCCCAGCATCAGAGTCTTCTCCAATGAGTTAACTCTTCGCATGAGGTGGCCAAAGTACTGGAGTTTCAGCTTTAGCATCATTCCTTCCAAAGAAATCCCAGGGCTGATCTCCTTCAGAATGGACTGGTTGCATCTCCTTGCAGTCCAAGGGACTTCCAAGAGTCTTCTCCAACACCACAGTTCAAAAGCATCAATTCTTTGGTGCTCAGCCTTCTTCACAGTCTAACTCTCACATCCATACATGATCACTGAAAAAACCATAGCCTTGACTAGATGGATCTTTGTTTGCAAAGTAATGTCTCTGCTTTTTAATATGCTATCTAGGTTGGTCATAAGTTTTTTCAAGGAGTAGGCGTCTTTTAATCTCATGGCTGCAGTCACCATCTGTAGTGATTTTGGAGCCCCCAAAATAGTCGGCCACTGTTTCCACTGTGTCCCCATCTATTTCCCATCAAGTGATGGGACCAGATGCCATGATCTTCGTTTTCTGAATGTTGAGCTTTAAGCCAACTTTTTCACTCTCCTCTTTCACCTTCATCAAGAGGCTTTTTAGTTCCTCTTCACTTTCTGCCATAAGGGTGGTGTCATCTGCATATCTGAGGTTATTGATATTTCTTCCAGCAATCTGTCTAGCCACGGTCAAATCTGTCCTGCAGTCTGTTTTTATAAATAAAATTTTATTGGAACACAGCCACACTCACTCATTTACATATGGTCTATGGCTCCTTTTACTCCACAATGGTGGAGTTGAGTAGTTGGGACAGAGATAGTATGACACACAGAAACATTTACTATATGAACCTTTAGAAGAAAAGGTGTTCGTGTTCTTGATCATAAAAATATAGAGGATAAGCTCATTTCTTTATCTCAGCATATGCAGACTTCAGTCATAAGTGTTGCTTAAAAACTATGTTTGCATTAGTGAATTTAAAGAAAGGATATTCCTTGAATTTTTTGTTTAGATTATTAAGGTTTGATTTATTTATGCGTATTTGCTTGAATATTTTTAATGGAAGGTAAGATGGGGGGTAAATCTGAGAAGAGTAGCAAAATAATGTGAGCTAGAATGGATAAAAGGTGAGGTTGAGATATAAAGAAAGGATTAAAGACAAATTAAGAGAGAGCATTATAGTAGAGATGAAAAGTGGGCCATGGGGGTAAGATACATGATGGAGGCTGGGAGAGGGGTGACCCTAGTAAAATCTCCCCAGATCAAAAGATCTGGAGTTAGGACTTCTGTGTTGGTCTGGTAATTAAGAATTCACCTTCCAACGCAAGGAACGCAGGTTCAATCCCTGGTCAGGGAATTAAAACCCCACATGCTGTGGGGCAACTAAGCCCATGCCACACCACAAAGAAAGATCTTGCATGCTGCAACTAAGACCTAAATGCAGCCAAATAAATAAATTACAGAAAAACCTGGTTTTTATTTCTGTTTCTGATTCTTATATTAGTCTACAGCTTTTCCCACTCAAAATTAAGTTCCTTAGCTTCTTATTTCTAAATATGTAGGAACTTCTCTTCTCTTTATTCCCACTTCTATGACCTCCTTGCTCTAAGCCAACATTGCATATTCCCTGGGTTCTACAACGGCCTCCTAATTGGACTCTACTATCACTATTTGTCAGAGTGCTTTGGGGGTGCAAATAAGAGAAAACTCTAACTCTTAACCAACTCTAACTGGCTAAGGAATAAGGAGAATTTACTGTATTATTTAATTAGAAATTCTAGCAGCAATTCAGACTTAGGCATGGATGTATCAGGAATCTAGGTCAATTTCGGTACTATTATTTTATTTTTTTATTGGTGGAAAATTGCTTTACAATACTGTGCTGGTTTCTGCCCCACATTAACATGAATCCGCCACAGGTATACGTACTTCCCCTCCCTCCTGAGCCTCTGTCCCACCTCCAACCCCACCCCACCCCTGTAAGTTGTCACGGAGTACTGGGTTGAGCTCCCTATGTCACACAGCAAGTTCCTACTTGCTATCTAGTTTATCTATGGTAGTGCATATGTTTCCTTGCTATTCTCTCAATCTGTCCCACCCACTCCTTCCCCCACTGTTTCTACAAGTCTGTTCTCTGTCCTGGTCTCCATTGCTGCCCTGCAAATAAGGTCATCAATAACATCTTTCGACTTCCATTGTTTTATTGTGTGCTCCTTCGTGGTGGAGTTTGTCTTCCCACTGGCTTTCCTCCTCATGTAAGATTGTCAGCAGTGATCCAGACCTCAGCTTTCCTCATTCACATTCAAGTGGAGAGAAATGATATCTTGTTCATCAAATAGGAATAAGCAGCCCCAAGCTTGAAAACAGTTGACCCAACAGGAGCCCATCACCTGGGCAGGAAGACTGTGATAATGATCCTAGAAATGCTAACAAATACGGTGAATAAAAAGTTGAATAGTTCTCAAAGTTGAATGTGCATTAGATTTCCAGGAGGTCTTGTAAACCACAGATCACTGGGTTCCTCCTGCAGAATTTCTGACATAGTATGTTTCGGATGAGACCTGAGTTTCTCCATATCTTTTTTTTAATGTATTTATTTTTAGTTGAAGGATGATTGCTTTACAGTATTGGTTTGATTTCTGCCACACATCAACATAAATTAGCCATAGGTGTACATATGTCCCCTCCTTTTTGCACCTCCTACCCTTTCCCAAACCTCTAGGTTGTTACAGAGCCTCGGTTTGAGTTCCCTGAGTCATACAGCAAATTTCCATTGACTGTCTATTTTACATATGGTACTGTATATGCTTCTATGCCACTCTCTCCATTCACCCCCCCTCTTCTTCCTCCCCCCGGTCCTTATCAATAAATCTGTTTTCTATGTCTGTATCTCCATTGCTGCCCTGCATATAGGTTCATCAGTACCAACTTTCTAGAGTCCATATGTATGTGTTAATATATCAGATCAGATCAGTCGCTCAGTTGTGTCCTACTCTTTGCGACCCCATGAATCACAGCACACCAGGCCTCCCTGTCCATCACCAACTCCCGGAGGTCAATCAGACTCACATCCATCGAGTCAGTGATACCATCCAGCCGTCTCATCCTCCACCGTCCCCTTCTCCTCCTGCCCCCAATCCCTCCCACCATCAGAGACTTCTCCAATGAGTCAACTCTTCACATGAGGTGGCCAAAATACTGGAGTTTCAGCTTTAGCATCATTCCTTCCAAAGAAATCCCAGGGCTGATCTTCAGAATGGACTGGTTGGATCTCCTCGCAGTCCATGGGACTCTCAAGAGTCTTCTCCAACACCACAGTTCAAAAGCATCGATTCTTCGGTGCTCAGCCTTCTTCACAGTCCAGCTCTCACATCCATGCATGACCACAGGAAAAACCATAGCCTTGACTAGACGAACCTTTGTTGGCAAAGTAATGTCTCTGCTTTTCAATATGCTATCTAGGTTGGTCATAACTTTCCTTCCAAGGAGTAAGCGTCTTTTCATTTCATGGCTGCAGTCACCATCTGCAGTGATTTTGGAGCCCAGAAAAATAAAGTCAAACACTGTTTCCACTGTTTCCCCATCTATTTCCCATGACGTGATGGGACCAGATGCCATGATCTTCGTTTTCTGAATGTTGAGCTTTAAGCCAACCTTTTCACTCTCCACTTTCACTTTCATCAAGAGGCTTTTTAGTTCCTCTTCACTTTCTGCCATAAGGGTAGTGTCATCTGCATATCTGAGGTTATTGATATTTCTCCGGGCAATCTTGATTCCAGCTTGTGTTTCTTCCAGTCCAGCATTTCTCATGATGTACTCTGCATATAAGTTAAATAAACAGGGTGACAATATACAGCCTTGACGTACTCCTTTTCCTATTTGGAACCAGTCTGTTGTTCCATGACCAGTTCTAACTGTTGCTTCCTGACCTGCATACAAATTTCTCAAGAGGCAGATCAGGTGGTCTGGTATTCCCATCTCTTGCAGAATTTCCCACAGTTGATTGTGATCCACACAGTCAAAGGCTTTGGCATAGTCAATAAAGCAGAAATAGATGTTTTTCTGGAACTCTCTTGCTTTTTCCATGATCCAGCGGATGTTGGCAATTTGATCTCTGGTTCCTCTGCCTTTTCTAAAACCAGCTTGAACATCAGGAAGTTCACGGTTCACATATTGCTGAAGCCTGGCTAGGAGAATTTTGAGCATTACTTTTACTAGCATGTGAGATGAGTGCAATTGTGCGGTAGTTTGAGCATTCTTTGGCATTGCCTTTCTTTGGGATTGGAATGAAAACTGACCTTTTCCAGTCCTGTGGTCACTGCTGAGTTTTCCAAATTTGCTGGCATATTGAGTGTAGCACTTTCACAGCATCATCTTTCAGGATTTGGAATAGCTCAACTGGAATTCCATCACCTCCACTAGCTTTGTTCATAGTGATGCTTTCTAAGGCCCACTTGACTTCACATTCCCAGATGTCTGGCTCTAGGTGAGTGATCACACCTTAGGGATTATCTGGATCATGAAGCTCTATTTTGTACAGTTCTTCTGTGTATTCTTGCCACCTCTTCTTAATATCTTCTGCTTCTTTTAGGTCCATACCATTTCTGTCCTTTATCGAGCCCATCTTTGCATGAAATGTTCCTTTGGTATCTCTGATTTTCTTGAAGAGATCCCTAGTCTTTCCCATTCTGTTGTTTTCCTCTATTTCTTTGCATTGATCGCTGAAGAAGGCTTTCTTATCTCTTCTTGCTATTCTTTGGAACTCTGCATTCAGATGTTTATATCTTTTCTTTTCTCTTTTGCTTTTTGCTTCTCTTCTTTTCACAGCTATTTGCAAGGCCTCCCCAGACAGCCATTTTGCTCTTTTGCGTTTTTTTCCCAGAGGGATCGTCTTGGTCCCTGTCTCCCGTACAATGTCACGAACCTCATTCCATAGTTGATCAGGCACTCTATCTATCAGATCTAGGCCCTTAAATCTATTTCTCACTTCCACTGTATAATCATAAGGGATTTGATTTAGGTCATACCTGAATGGTCTAGTGGTTTTCCCTACTTTCTTCAATTTAAGTCTGAATTTGGCAATAAGGAGTTCATGATCTGAGCCACAGTCAGTTCCTGGTCTTGTTTTTGCTGACTGTATAGAGCTTCTCCATCTTTGTCTGCAAAGAATATAATCGATCTGATTTTGGATATATACTATAATAATAATATGAGTATAATAATTATATCCTATAGTATATTATATAACAATATTGTATTATTATATAATTTATATATTATATATATTAACACATATATATAAAATCTAGAAGTATGGTACTGATTAATCTATTTGCAGGGCTGCAGTGGAGATGCAGACATAGAGAACAGATTTATGGATAAGTGCCATCTAGTCAAAGCTATGGTTTTCCCATATGTATGTATCACATTCATGTATGGATGTGAGAGTTGAACTGTAAAGAAAGCTGAGTGTCGAAGAATTGATGCTTTTGAACTGTGGTGTTGGAGAAGACTCTTGAGAGTCCCTTGGACTGCAAGGAGATCCAACCAGTCCATCCTAAAGGAGATCAGTCCTGAGTGTTCATTGGAAGAACTGATGTTGAAACTGAAACCCCCAATAGTTTGACCACCTGATGCAAAGAGCTGACTCATTGGAAAAGACCCTGATGCTGGGAAAGATTGAAGGTCGGAGGAGAAGGGAATGACAGAGGATGAGATGGTTGGATGGCATCACTGACTCAATGGACATGAGTTTGAATAAACTCCAGGAGTTGGTGATGGACAGGGGCTGGGGTCCAGTCCCGGCTGATCCAGGGTCTTCTGAGGGGAGACTGCGTAGGCGACTCATTTACATATCAATTAGAGACATTAACAGTAATTAAAAGGATAGCTCAGTAGGAATATTCAGAGGAGAAAGGAGGCTGAGTAGCTTGAGTAGCTAGTGGGAGACCAATAAAACTTCAAGACAAGAAATTTGCACCACTTGTGTAGGCCACAGGCATCCTTCTGTTCTCCCGAAGGAGAGGAGACACTGAGGCTTCCCTGGTCGGATCTTAGAAGCCCAGGCATGATTAGCAAGCTTGGTGGGTTCCATGCTTCAGATGGAAACTTCAGCCGGAAATTGAGAGGAAGAATGACATGGGGAGACCAAGCTGTGGTGAGCAAGGCCCCTAGCTTTATTTTCAACAGGAGCTTTTATACCCTAAGTTGCACATAGAGGATAATAGGGGATGCAAAATCAGCAGTCTTTGATCCTTATCAAAAACCAGGCTTTCTTTCCTGCAAATTTATCATATACAAATGGTTTGGGTGATTTACATCATCTTCTGGCCAGAAGGCCTATTAACATTTTATGACTCTTGACAAAGGTTTGTCAATCCATAAGACTTATTTTCTCTAAGAGTAATTATTTTAAGGTTTGGTGCTATCTTCATCCGCAGGTGTCAGATAAACTTGCATTCCTATAGGGCAGAGGCATAGTGGGTTTACAACAAAGAAAAGAATTTATTACCTTAAGGGTCTAAAGTTACTAGCACCATGGCCACTACTTAATTTTTCTACAAACCAACTATATTAATTAATACACATTCAAGGATACAAAACAGGGGATGTGGAAACTTGGCAACAAGCATTGGCTCATTAATGAAATCTTTTACAGGTTTTATTCTGACAGTTTTTAACTCTCTGAGAGGCTCTAAGCTATTTGAATATCTTAAGCTTCCCTTGCCTCTCACAGCTGAGACTGTAAACAATCATATGCATAGCTATAGGAGTCTGGGTAAACTTGTCAGGCCAATTAGAGGGCTATCTGAGGGGTTTGGATTTAAACACTCCTAATGCCCAAGGCTATGGTCTTTCCTGTGGTCACGTATGGATGTGAGAGCTGGACTGTGAAGAAGGCTGAGCGCCGAAGAATTGATGCTTTTGAACTGTGGTGTTGGAGAAGACTCTTGAGAGTCCCTTGGACTGCAAGGAGATCCAAGCAGTCCATTCTGAAGGAGATCAATCCTGGGATTTCTTTGGAAGGAATGATGCTAAAGCTGAAACTCCAGTATTTTGGCCACCTCAAGCGAAGACTTGACTCATTGGAGAAGACTCTGATGCTGGGAGGGATTGGGGGCAGGAGGAGAAGGGGACGACAGAGGATGAGATGGCTGGATGACATCACTGACTCGATGAATATGAGTCTGAGTGACCTCCGTGGGCTGGTGATGGATAGGGAGGCCTGGTGTGCTGCAGTTCATGGGGTCGCAAAGAGTCGGACACGACTGAGCGACTGATCTGATCTGATCTGAATGCCCAGGAACTTTGTTAATTGGAGCCGTAAGTTAATTCTTTATTACAGAGAGCGAGATGATGGTGGGGGACAGCCCCCAGTAAAGTCAGAGGTGAGAGCACAAAGCAATAAAGCAGGCAGACTCTGGTTTGTTGGGGGTAGATGCTCGAGAATATCCAGGGGGACTCCTGAGGCTAGAGCCCACATTTGCGTATGCCAAGCCTCCTTCCTCATGACCTTTGTCATGAGTGGTGCGCTGATGCAAGCCAGCTCCCCGCACACAGAGAAGCCTGGTGTGCTGCAGTCCATGGAGCTGCAAAGAGTTGAACACGACTGAGCAACTGAACTGAACTGAACTTCTAACTTACTTCTCTCTGTACAATAGGCTCCAGGTTCATCTACCTCATTAGAACTGACCCAAATGTGTTCCTTTTTATGGCTGAGTTGTATTCCACCATATATATGTAACACAGTTTCTTCATCCACTCATCTGTTGATGGACATTTAGGTTGCTTCCACATTCTAGCTATTGTAAATAGTGCCACAATGAACAGAGGTACATGTGTATTTTTCAGTTTTGGTTTCCTCAGGATATATGCCTAGAAGTGTTTTTGCTGGGTCATATGGTGGTTTTATTCCTAGTTTTTTAAGGAATTTCCATACTGTTTCCCTAGTGGCTGTATTATTTTACATTCACACCAGCAGTGCAAGAGAGTTCCTTTTTCTCCTCACTGTCTCCAGCATTTGTTGTTTGTGGATTTTTTAATGACGGCCATTCTGACTGGCTTTGAGGTGATGTGAGATTCTCCATTTCTAATGAATTTTCACACAATGCTGATGTTGCTGGTTTATACTTTGTGAACAGCTGTTGTCGAGAAAGATGTATTTAAAAATCCTTTCCCAAGTTATGAAGAGGCTGGGAAATATGTCGAGTCTCATTTATCTTCAGAGAGAGAGCCTAAATATCCTGTTATATGAGACTGTTTAATGTTTTCATTTTGACAAACCCTGAGCCTTGCGTTCTGGGAAGACTGAGTGATGGCTGAGCTACATTTGAACTTTTTAAAAACGTTTTATTTTGTACTGGAGTATAGCCAATTAACAATGTTGTGACAGCTTCAGGTGGACAGCAAAGGGACTCAGGCATACGCATACCTGTATCCATTCTCCTCCAAACTTCCCTCTCATCCACGCTGCCACATATCATCAAGCAGTGTTCCCTGTGCTATACAGTAGGACCTTGTTCATTAGCCATTTTAAATATGACTCCTCTAATTTTAGATGTGGATTTTTCATTTTTGTTGCTGGGCAAATACTAGCACTTGAGGTTTTGTCAAAGTCCCAAGTCTAAGGAAAGAAGAAAGTCCCTAATCATTTCTGGAAAATAAAAGCACCGAAGTGCAGGCTGAGGGGCTTATAACTCCAGTTGGACCCATAGTCTTGGAGAACTAAGTCAAAGATGGACCGAAAGATTAACTGCAAGGATCTAAGGAAATGATCAGTTCATTTGTCCTCATGCTCAGTTCCAGATTCCAGGGTGATCTGAAGGACATGAAGACTAATATAATAATGAAAGTTACCACCCAAAGGGGTTTAAAAATGGCAAAAATTAATGTGAGACCGTACTGGCCTCTGCTGGAGTCTGATGTCATTAAGAGAGCTTTGTTGACTAAAAACTAGTCACAACCTGAAAGTAGAGACTTATTCTATTTAGTGGGAACATTTTGGACTCTGAGCCCAGGAGACAGCATCTCAGTAGCTCTGAGAAAGGCCATATGCAAGTTTGCAACAAAGGGAGCAGGCAGTCTGAATATCAAAGGTCAAATATCAAGCTAAGGAATTTAGCATTCTGTGTATGGGAAGATGCAAGCCTCTAGGTTCACTGAATTAATTCCTGTAATGAACCTCAACTATCTGGGACCAAATCCTGTTTCCTTGTTCACCTTAAGGAGTGGCAGATGGCTGCTTCTTGCATTCCCCTTGCTCCTCAGCAATCACTTAGGGGAATGGCAGCATCTGCTGGATCGCAGTTTTGGGAGCCCTCATTCACATTTGGAGGCAGAAATCTTTGATGGTTGTGACATTTCTTGTTTATTGATACAGCAGGAGATATTTTCATCTCACAGCTTTGAATCTGGAGGAGCTTGACTGTAAGGCAGCTGAAAGAAGTGCTAATGAAAAGCAAACAAAAAATCCTACCCTCTGGCCCTGGCCTAGCCCTCCGTAGCTGATAAATAAAAGGACATTTTGCCAGATTCACCAAGTAGCCAGTTTCCTCTGAAGTCACCAAAGTGACAGCTTTTTAATCTCTTTCATCGGATGGTGGCCTATAACTTACTATCTAGAGGGAAGTTGGGCTGCCATAACAAAATACCATCGATTGGATGACTTGAATAGCAGAAATTTCTCACAGTTCTAGAGGCCAGAAGTCCAGCATCAAGTTGTCAGCAAGGTGGGTTTCATTCTGAGGCTCTTCTCTGCAATAAACAACCACCATCTCACTGTGTCTTCACATGGCTTTTCCCCTGTGTGTGCTTTTTGAAGAGAAAGAGCTTTCTCTCTCTCTCTCTATTTATCTCATCTGCTATCTTTTCTATAAGAGTAGTAAGAGGAACCAGAGATCAAATTGCCAACATCTGCTGGATCATGGAAAAAGCAAGAGAGTTCCAGAAGGACATCTATTTCTGCTTTATTGACTATGCCAAAGCCTTTGACTGTGTAGATCACAATAGACTATGGAGAATTCTGAAAGAGATGGGAATACCAGACCACCTGATCTGCCTCTTAAGAAATCTGTATGCAGGTCAGGAAGCAACAGTTAGAACTGGACATGAAACAACAGACTGGTTCCAAATAGGAAAAGGAGTACGTCAAGGCTGCATATTGTCACCATGTTTATTTAACTTATATGCAGAGTACATCATGAGAAATGCTGGACTGGAAGAAACACAAGCTGGAATCAAGATTGCCAGGAGAAATATCAATAACCTCAGATATGCAGATGATACGACTCTTATGGCAAAAAGTGAAGAGGGGCTAAAAAGCCTCTTGATGAAAGTGAAAGTGGAGAGTGAAAAGGTTGGCTTAAAGCTCAACATTCAGAAAATGAAGATCATGGCATCTGGTCCCATCACTGCATGGGAAATAGATGGGGAAACAGTGGAGACAGTGTCAGACTTTATTTTTCTGGGCTCCAAAATCACTGCAGATGGTGACTGCAGTCATGAAATTAAAAGACGCTTACTCCTTGGAAGGAAAGTTATGACCAACCTAGATAGCATATTCAAAAGCAGAGACATTACTTTACCAACAAAGGTTCGCCCAGTCAAGGCTATGGTCTTTCCTGTGGTCATATATGGATGTGAGAGCTGGACTGTGAAGAAGGCTGAGCGCCGAAGAATTGATGCTTTTGAACTGTGGTGTTGGAGAAGACTCTTGAGAGTCCCCTGGACTGCAAGAAGATCCAACCAGTCCATTCTGAAGGAGATCAATCCTGGAATTTCTTTGGAAGGAATGATGCTAAAGCTGAAACTCCAGTATTTTGGCCACCTCATGCGAAGAGTTGACTCATTGGAGAAGACTCTGATGCTGGGAGGGATTGAGGGCAGGAGGAGAAGGGGAAGACAGAGGATGAGATGGCTGGATGGCATCACTGACTTGATGGGTGTGAGTCTGGGTGACCTCTGGGAGCTGGTGATGGACAGGGAGGCCTGGCGTGCTGCGGTTCATGGGGTCACAAAGAGTCGGACACGACTGAGGGACTGATCTGATCTGAATGTCATCATGCGATGCTTATCTTCATGACCTCATCAGACTGTATCTCCCTAAGGCTCCAACTCTAAATACTGTTACCTTAGAAGTTAAGGCTGCAACATATGAGTTCTGGGAGTCCCAAACATACAGTCTGTAACTCTGAGCCTTGATTCAATTAGGCAAGGATGCTCTTTCCCCCTTTAAAAATACAAGACAATAAGTCAGGCTTGGGAGAGAAAATTCTACTTAAGTCAAGAAATTAGAGTCAGGTCTCTAGCTCCGCTCAGACCGTGATGAATAACTATAATTGTAGGCAGCTATCAGCACTGGGGAGAAAAGCTTTCCAAAACCTCTTCTGCATCTCAGACCAAATATTCTTCTCCCTTCTTTTACAGGGAGAAAATGAAAATGTTAGTCACTCAGTCATGTCCGACTTTTTGAGACTCCATGGACTGTAGTCTGCCAGGCTCCTCTGTCCATGGAATTTTCCAGGCAAGAATACTTTACAGGGAGAGTACAGAAGTAAATGAAGCCCAAGGAAGCAGCCAGAAAAGGGCTCCCTCCCCAGGCTATCAGTCAGTCAGCTGCTTTCATCACAGGAAAAGGAGCTGTGAATTACAGACTCGCAGCCTCCTAGCCAAAGCTGTCCCCCACGGACCTCTCTCTCTTGCTGCTTTCTGGTTATTTCCGATTCCTGTAAAACAAGCCCAAGTTCAGAAGCCCTTGTGAAGGGAGAGAAAACACGCGGGTGACTGAGGCACTGCACACAGGTGTCAAGCAAAAGCGATGTTTTTTACTAAACAGCTTGCACCCTAAGGCATGTATGCGGCACATCCAGGCTTGACAAGCTTGTATTATTAATACAATAATACAAACACATAGATAGTGTTTTATAATATGTCAAAGCAAATCCACGGGTACTGTCTGACTTAATTTATGGAGTAAAACAGTGAGTTAGAATTATAATAACCTTCCCCCACCCAACCTCATAAATAGATATGTGAATTGTATCATGTTTTCCTAGCTTCCATTTATAGGGTGTGGGATCACTGGACATCAGATTCCACTAAGGTGAGAAAGCATTGTTCAGGGTGTGGTTTGATAAAGGGGTTTGAGAGGGCTGTACCCAACACACACACACACACACACACACACACACACACACACACACACACTTGTAGTCAGAGGAATCTTGTCCAAATGGGAATTTGAGTATGTTATTTAGAAAATCAATGAGGAAAAGAAGGTTCTGATATGGGGAAAATACAAGGCAGTCTCTGCCATAAACTGTGTGATGCTGGGCATACCACGTTCTCTAGATTTTCCTCCTAAGATGAAACATTCGCACTAGATGAGGTGAGGACACTGAGCAGTTACTGTCTTCCAGGCCCTGGGCTCCATGGGCTTCCCCCACGGCTCAGCGATAAAGAACCCACCTGCAATATAGGAGACGCAGGTTCTCTCTCTGGGTTGGGAAGATCCCCTGGAGAAGGAACTGACAACCCACTCCAGTATTCTTGCCTGGGAAATCCCATGGATAGAGGAGCCTAGTAGGCTAGAGTCCATGGGGTCAAAAAAGAGTGGGACACAACTTAGCGACTAAACCACAGCAACAGGCCCTGTTCTCAAAGCACTTTAATTATATCTTCTCCTTTAATCCTCACAGAAAAACTGCGCAATTAGGAATTTTATTATCCTTATTTCTTTCTTGTTTTCTTTCCTTCTTTTTTTATTTTATTTCTTTTTATAGATAAATTCTAGTAAAAGAGCAAATTTCTTACTTAACATTGCATTGCTGGTAAGTGGAGAACTAGAATATGAACAAAGGTCTGTATGACTCCAGCTATGCATGCAGTATTCATCCTTAAAAAATTATTATTGTATCTTTGCTTCATCCCAGACATCCAGACATCATTCTAGGCATGAGATATAAAAAATTTGCTTGAACTCTGCCCTATGGAATTTAAGAGGGGAGAAAGTTTTTAATCAAATGAGTAAAACTATACTTGGAAAATAGCAACTCTTGTAAGTGTTTTGAAGGATAAGCTCCTGGTGATTTGAGAAAATAGAACGTCATGTAGAAGGATGTGATAAGTACCTCCTGGACAAGTTAGCCTAGGGATAAGATTGTTCTGAAGTCATCTAGATTTTCTTACCCAAAGCTGAAGGAGCTGACTCAGATCAAACACTGGGAACACAGGAAACATTGAGGGTTAAAGTAAAGGATGGCCATGAGCTGTCATGGCTTATGGAGAGGTCAAGTATAATAAGCCTGGAGTGCTACTGTTCAGTTCAGTTCAGTTCAGTTGCTCAGTCATGTCCGACTCTTTGAGACCCCATGAATCGCAGCATGCGAGGACTCCCTGTCCATTACCAACTCCCGGAGTTCACTCAGACTCACGTCCATCAAGTCAGTGATGCCATTCAGCCATCTCATCTTCTGTTCTCCCCTTTTCCTCTTGCCCCCAATCCCTCCCAGCATCAGAGTCTTCTCTGATGAGTCAACTCTTCGCATGAGGTGGCCAAAGTACTAGAGTTTCAGCTTTAGCATCATTCCTTCCAAAGAAATCCCAGGGCTGATCTCCTTCAGAATGGACTGGTTGGATCTCCTTGCAGTCCAAGGGACTCTCAAAAGTCTTCTCCAACACCACAGTTCAAAAGCATCAATTCTTCGGCACTCAGCCTTCTTCACAGTCCAACTCTCACATCCATACATGACCACAGGAAAAACCATAGCCTTGACTAGACGAACCTTTGTTGGCAAAGTAATGTCTCTGCTATTGAATTTGCTATCTAGGTTGGTCATAACTTTCCTTCCAAAGAGTAAGCGTCTTTTAATTTCATGGCTGCAGTCACCATCTGAGAGGTACACAAATATACAGAATATAACTAATCCAACAGAAAGAAACGGAAGGAGTCAGGCTGCTGCTGCTGCTGCTGCTAAGTCGTGTCAGTCATGTCCGACTCTGTGCGACCCCATAGATGGCAGCCCACCAGGCTCCCCCATCCCTGGGATTCTCTAGGCAAGAACACTGGAGTGGGTTGCCATTTCCTTCTCCAATGCATGAAAGTGAAAAGTGAAAGTGAAGTCACTCAGTCGTGTCTGACTCTTAGCGACCCTGTGGACTGCAGCCTACCAGGCTCCTCCGCCCATGGGATTTTCCAGGCAAGAGTACTGGAGTGGGGTGCCATTGCCTGCTCCAAGGAGTCAGGCTATACCTCTTTAATTGAGGAAGTAGAGAAAAGATTGTTAGGTGGTGCTAAAGAGTCTCACTGGACTTGATTCCGAGGTAGCAGTCAGTTAGGAGTTAATTAAAGCATGGGGTATAGTCTAGACTTCCATGGCTCTCTATGTTATAGTTAATAAAAATATTAAGTAAAACCATCTCCATTTGGATGGTACCAAGGTACGGTGAGGGCTTTCCTAGTGGCTCAGACAGTAAAGAGTCTACCTGCAATTCAGTAGGCCTGAATCCATCCTTGAGTCAGGAAGATCCACTAGAAAAGAGCATGGCAACCCAGTCCAGTATTCTTGCCTGAAGAAGCTCATGTACAGAGGAGCCTGGTGGACTACAGTCCATGAGGTCACAAAAAGTTGGACATAACTGAGCATGTACACAGGTAAGAACTCATAAACCCATATACCCTGGTGCTTTCTGAGATGGCCCACACTGTATCTATGGGATGTGTTTCTTTCTGAGTACACCTTCCTTCATTTTACTATGGCTTGCTCTTGAATTCTTTCCTTGGCGAAACTAAGAACTCACACTTGCCTGAGACTTGGGACGTGATCATCCTCTCGCACTTCACTTTCTTTGCTGCAACTCCATGACAACACATACAGCATGGGTCATGATGCATTTAAACTGTCGTCCTTGAACTGCAAAGAAAACAAAGAAAGAGGAGGAGGACTGGCAAGGCCAGGTGTGGGGCTAACGCTTTTTGAAGCTCTGGAGTCCAGTGGCTAAAGGAGTTTGAATCCTGTCTCTCCTCACTCCTGTGTCTTGGGACCTTTTCTCAAGTCCCTGTCCACTATTTCTTCTGTATGCAATATGCATAAGACTAGAATGTAGCTCATAAGATTAAGTTGCACACAGATCATGTTGAGTTATTCTCTGAATATTAGAAATAATTATTAGAGTTATTGGGGTAATGCTAATAAATGTTCAGTGCTGCCCAGAGGGATATGACCTTTGGCTCATTTTGAATTGCCCTCATATACAAGATTTGGTTTTGTTCCTTTCTCCTTATTAGTCTAAAGGGAGTGGCAATATTCAATGTTAATGATGTTTTGGTTCTAGCCACTGTTTCTGATGTGACTTAAGACTCTGGATAGCAGCTGCTTGGACAAAGTCCAGGCTCCAGAGAAAAGGAACTGTGATTGGCAAGGGTTTGGAATATTTTCAAAGGCCCAATCAAATGGTTTGAGATTCTAGCAAGATGGTTCATCGAGTCAGGAGAAAGTAGACTGCAAATCAGGAAATTAAGTTCTATAGGCTGGATTAATACAGGAATGAGAATAGTGATATTGGTGGGAACAGCAGCAGCTTACTAGACTTGAACTAAGCCTCAGGTAGTCTAGATATTACTGTGTGCCTCCTCGGGCATTCAGATGACTGTCCTGCTATTCAAGAGAATCCCTCCCCAATATTGTTGTTTACTCACTAAGTTGTGTCTAACTCTTTTGTGAGCCCATGGACTGTAGCCCACCAGGCTCCTCTGTCCATGGAATTTCTCAGGCAAGAATACTGGAGTGGGTTGCCATTTCATTCTCCAGAGGATCTTCCCGACCCAGGGATCGAACCACTGTTTCCAGCATTGGGAGGCAGATTCTTTACCATTGAGCTACATGGGAAGCCCCAGTAAGTCATTATGATTTATGTTATGCCACCCAAACTTACCCCAGCTGACAAGACCAGGGATGAATATCTGATCTAAAGATATTATTACTTTTGCCAAGCAATGTGCTAAGGATTTACCAGTTTATACTTAAACTTTCTCAATAATCACAGCAGTTCAGCATAGATATTTCTGTTTAATACATAAGGAAACAGAGTGGTTTTCTCATATATTCTAGCTACCTCTTGGAACAAATCAAATCATCTGAAACTTAGTGGCCTGTACAAATACTCTACTGATTTCCCATGGTTACATGGAATAACAGGACTCAGCTGGATGGTTCTTACTTTGGCTCTCTAATGCTAGACTGGACCTAAAGTCATATGAAAACTCTGAGCTGAACATCCAAGATGGTACACCTTTAGTCACATGTCTGGTGTCTGAACTGAGATGGTGTGGTCATGAGGGGCCAGCTAAGCATCTCTCTCTTTCCTTCCCTGTGACCTTCCAAATGGTGAGTGTGAGCTTCTTGAATGCATGATGGTGTGAGAATGTCAGACCCTTTACATGATGGTTGCCATCTTCCAGGAAGGATAGGGAGCAAGCCAAGAGGCCTACGCTGAAAGGTGTTTTATATCTTGCTCTGAGAAGTCTCAAAAGTATAATTCTTTTGGTACAGTAGGTCACTGAGCCCAACTCAAATGAAAGAATGGAGAATTTGACCCCTACCTGTCATGAGAAGAAGTGTCAAAGGATCTCTGAAAGTGAAAGTCATTCAGTCATGTCCGTGACTCTTCCTGACCCCATGGACTATACACTCTAAGGGATTCTCCAGGCAAGAATACTGGAGGGGTAGTCATTCCCTTCTCCAGGGGATCTTCCCAACCCAGGGATCGAACCCAGGGCTCCCACATTGCAGGTGGATTCTTTACCAACTGAGCCACCAGGGAAGCCCAAGAATACTGGATTGGGTAGCCTGCTTCTTCTCTAAAGCAGATCTTCCTGATCCAGGAATCAAACCAGGGTCTCCTGTATTGCAGGCAGATTCTTTACCAGCTGAGCTACCAGGGAAGCCCAAAGGATCTCCGGTCATCTTTAACAAGTTATACCATGGTAACTGAGGATGACCGTTGAATCTTGATCTACCATATAGTAGTATCCATTTGATCACATTTCAGGTAAATGAACCCAAGAGAATGTTTTATTTTGTTGATGAAGTAGCTGAGCTACAGACAGGTAAAGTCCTATAATCAAATTCACAACATTCTCTAGGAATTTTCACATATAAGGCTGCCCATTGATTTGTTCAAAAATAAGAAACTGCTTCTAGAAAGGAGGTACAAATTCAACCCATTAAAAAGAAAAGAAAATGAAAGTGTTAGTTGCTCAGTCCTCTCTGTGGAATTCTCCCGGAAAGAACACTGGAGTGTATTGCCATTCCCTTCTCCAGGGGATCTTCCCAACCCAGGGACTGAACCCAGGTCTCCTGCATTGCAGGCGGATTCTTTACCAAGGAAGCTCATTGAACACAACACAAAACACTATGAAAACCCTACAGGGAGCTCTACAGAGCAGGTTGCATATGCAGGGATCTGTAAAGCCCTAAAACCTAATGGCCATTCCGGGACAAAGGCTCCATGCTGCTCCTTCTGTATAATCACCAGGTGGCTGAGACTTAGAACAGATGGGCCAATTCCCAGAGAGCGAATCATGTCATACATCTGGGATGTTAACATGCTGTGGGGTGGAAGTCTTAGTGTTTATAGTAGCACAAAGCTCTGGGTAAATCACTTGTGTTCCTCTCCACATTTAGAGTCATAAAACAAACAAACAAAAAAAACCTGCACACATCTGAATATCCAGGAGGAAACCCAACAGTGATGATAGGGCAGTGATCCAAAAGAGAAGACTGAGGCAACCTCAGGGTTTCATGCTTAACATGCAGTAGATTATACATGGGTGAATATGGAAGGTATCAAGAGTGGTGAGTGGGAGAGATATTGCAGAGAATGGGGAGAAAATAGTATCTATTTTTTAACAATGGTGATAATGAGAAATTAGACCAGAAATCACTGTAAAAAGCCATCCTTACAAAACTGCTTTATATAAAAAATAATGAGAACAGAAGTAATTTAGTTAGCTAATTATCACATGCATTTCACATCAGCCCACAAGCAACCAGAAACCATTAGCAGTGCACCCCGCCGTTCTCATCAAGCAGGGGATTAGTAGGAACAAACCTGGAACTGGCTTTTGCAGACATGAATCCACCATCCTCAAAAGGTGATAATCACCCTGGGCCTCCCCTTGTGATCTGTTGGATGCAGTGAGTTTCCCCCAGAAGCCTTGGGCAGCAGACATATGTTGTTCTATTCCTCTCTGTAGTTGCCGGACTCTGAGCACTGGATGTACAAAGTGCCTCATTTTATGTAGACAGTCCTAGCACTTAATTACTCTCATTAGTGACAAAACCCAATTTCATGATGATCTCTTACTCTTTTTCAGACCCCGGTGGAGGAACCTGGTGGAGGGACAGATCCTTGGTCTGCTTTTGACAGGATCTGAAATTGGAAGTCACTCATTCATTCAAGTTGTTAACTTATCTTTCTTAGATGATGCACTGTAACAGGTGGTGAGAAAGGAGAAAAATGATTTATGTAAAGAGCTCCTCATACGATGTAAAAGAAAACAAACAAACAAAAATTATAACACAGCCCCTGTATCAAAACTCCCTTGGCAAGAGACACAACTCAAGGGATGGGGGGCTGGACTTGAAGATTAAAAAATACAAAGAACTAAGCAAACAGAAAGTCTGGATGATTCTTGCAGATAGAGGGCAAACAGCATGAACAAAACAGAAAAATAAAAATTACATACGTTTTACATGCTGGCAGGGTAAGCTGCATATGGAGAAATTGCAGTTGAAATAAAGCTACTGTAATATTTGTGCTCTAAGTATAGGCAGTGGCCCCTGGTACTCTATATTTTGAATTATTTGTTTAATTTTAATTTTTAAATAGAAGTATAGTTAATTTACAATGTTGTGCTAGTTTCAAGTGTACAACAAAGTTTATATATTCAGTTTATATATATAAATGACTAGCTCACCAGGCTTGTCAGGGCATGGAATTTTCCAGGCAAGAATACTGCTGTGGGTTGCCATTCCCACAGGGGATGGCAACCAGGGGATCTTTCTGACCCAGGGATCGAACCCAGGTCTCCTTCATTGCAGGCAGACTCTTTACTCTCTGAGCCATCACAGAAGCCCATATATATATATATATATATATACACATATATATATATATATATATATACATACATACACATATATATGTATATACATACATACACAAACATATACACACATTTTTTCATGTTCTTTTTCATTATAGTTATTAAAAGACTTTGAATATAGTTGTCTATACTATACAGTAGGTCCTTGTTATTTATCTATTTTATGTATGCTGCTGCTGCTAAGTCGCTTCAGTCGTGTCCGACTCTGTGCGACCCCATAGACGGCAGCCCACCAGGCTCCGCCCTCCCTGGGATTCTCCAGGCAAGAACACTGGAGTGGGTTGCCATTTCCTTCTCCAATGTGTGAAAGTGAAAAGTGAAAGTGAAGCCGCTCAGTCGTGTCCGACCCTCAGCGACCCCATGGACTGCAGCCTACCAGGCTTCTCCATCCATGGGATTACTGGAGTGGGGTGCCATTGCCTTCTCCGATTTTATGTATAGCAGTGTGTATATCACCCCACTCCAGTACTTTTGCCTGGAAAATCCCATGGACGGAGGAGCCTGGTGGGCTGCTATCTATGGGGTCACACAGAGTCTGACACAACTGAAGCAACTTAGCAGCAGCACTGTGTATATCGGAGAAGGCAATGGCACCCCCCTCCAGTGTTCTTGCCTGGAGAATCCCAGGGACTGGGGAGCCTGTTGGGCTGCCGTCTATGGGGTCGCACAAAGTCGGACACGACTGAAGTGACTTAGCAGCAGCAGCAGCAGTGTGTATAGATTAATCCTAAATTTCTAATTTATCCCTCTTCCCCCCATTTCACCTTTGGTAACCATAAATTTATTTTCTGTCTGTGTGTCTATTTCTGTCTTGTAAATATGTTCATTAATATCATTTTTTCAGAGTCCTCATGTAAGTGGTATTATATGACATTTGTCTTTGTTTGGCTTACTTCACATAGTATGATCATCTCTGCTGCTGCTGCTGCTAAGTCGCTTCAGTCGTGTCCGACTCTGTGCGACCCCACAGACAGCAGCCCACCAGGCTCCCCCGTCCCTGGGATTCTCCAGGCAAGAACACTGGAGTGGGTTGCCATTTCCTTCTCTAGTGCATGAAAGTGAAAAGTGAAAGGGAAGTCGCTCAGTCGTATCCAACTCTTAGCAACCCCATGGACTACAGCCCACCAGGCTCCTCCATCCATGGGATTTTCCAGGCAAGAGTAACTGGAGTGGGGTGCCATTGCCTTCTCCAATGATCATCTCTAGGTCCATCCATGTTGCTGCAAATGACAACATGAATTATTGAAAAAATTATTTATTTTTTTATTGCTGAGTAATATTCCAATGTGTATATATATCTATGTGTGTGTGTGTGTGTGTGTGTACACATATATCTGTCTCTGTTAGTCTCAAAGTCACATCTGACTGTTTGCAATCTCATGGACTGTAGCCCACCAGGCTCCTCTGTCCATGGAATTTTCCAGGCAAGAATACTGGAGTGATTGCTGTTTCCTTCCCCAGAGGATCTTCCCAAGCCAGGGATCGAACCCGGGTCTCCCTCATCACAAGCAGTTTCTTTACCATCTGAGCTACCAGGGAAGCCCTTATATACATATATGCATGTGTACTAAGTCACTTCAGTTATATCTGCCTCTTTGAAACCCTATGGACTGTAGCCTGCCAGGCTCCTCTGTTTATAGGATTCTATTCCACTTCCACTCTATGGAGTCTGTTGCCATGCCCTCCTCCAGGGGATCTTCTTGACCCAGGGATTGAACTCACATCACTTAGGTCTCCTGCACTGGCAGGCAGGTTATTTATCACTGGTGTCACCTGGGAAGCCCTATATATATTCTGAGGTCATTTTTATTTTTTTTTTTAATATAATAAAGCGACGCCCCTGCAGAGCCTCGCCACTCTCCCCCCACGTCCTGTGGTGGAGACTATTCCTGGCTTTTCCTGAGGTCATTTTTAGATCAAATTCTTGGGTATGCTGTTGCTGTCTCAACTGTCACCTCTCAGAATAACTTTAGGGATAGCAGCAAGTAACTTTAGGGATACCTCTCTGAATATGAACATTCTGGCAGATTGCTTCTGAGTGAACTAAAGGTGAGTATTGCATTCAACATCCTGGGAGCTATGTCCATGTTCAAAGACATGGCCTCTTGTTCTAAAAGACTTTGGACCCTCTTTAGATGATCTTGGTGCTATTCACCATCTACGGACTGGAAGTTTGAGGACAGGCTCCACTTTGGAACCGTCTGCTCTGACTCCGTGCTGAAACTCATGGTAGAATCTAATTTTCCATCCTCAGGGACCCTTTGACAACATAAGTAATAAGAAGTATATACTTCCTGTCCTTGGAGTGCTTTACAGATAATGAATCTCAGGCTTCACTGTAGATCTGCTAAACTCAAATCTGCATTTTGACAAGCTCTCCAGGTTACTTGCATGCATGTTAGAGTTTGAGAAGCCCTGGGCTAGGATGTGCAATAGCTGATGGGTTAGTTGGAAAGATAATAAAAATAAAAATAGAGTTTCCAGCCACTGACAGACACAACCTTGCCAGGAAGTAAGAAGGTGAGCAATTGAATTGCATCTGTAAAGCCTCAAGATTCTTTTTTATTTCTCTGCTCTCCATAGTAGAGATCATGCCTAAGAACTCATAGTTAGCAACATTGTTGGGCTTTACATGAATTTGACCACATGTTTTCCTAACTGGTTAAGGTAGCTAGTAGGACATTATTTTGATGGTATATTTTCCTTCATATCTTTTTTTTTTTTAACCTTATGGTTCTTCTCCACTCAAAATAGACTCCAAAGGACCCACTGCCTTGGGTTGGAGTTGTTACTGCAGAGCCCGGAAAATAAAGAAATCAATTTCAGGCTTTTGAGTTTCAAAATGGATTTTGAAGAGGAATATTTTGGGAACTGGAAAACTTAAGAGTTTATCTTCAAAATCCTAAACCACAAAGAACTGAAGACATAAACCTCAGACTATTGTGAAGAGATAAAGAGTCAGGCAAACTTGCTGTCAGATTAGGTAGAAAGTTTATGGACTATGTGGACAAGAGACAGTCAGGTGATGAAAGGGAGAACTCAGCTGCTTGGGAGCCCTAAATATGGTGCCATGTATCCTGGAGTCTAGACTGGGTCTTAGGATTCCATAGGCTTGAAAGAGAAGACCTGGGTTCTGCCCCTGCCCCTACCAGGGGCCTCAGATTTCCCAGAGCCCCTAATGGAAAGTGAAAGTTCTTGGTGTCTTCAAGCACACAGGGTCTGTATGATGTTCTAGGATTCCAGAAGAACATCTTAGGATATTCTTCAGGATACCATGAAGACATGATGACAACATGGCTGAGGAAGGCAGTGACTTGGCCCCCAGTTTCCAGAATGAGAAGCAACAATCTGTGAAGATTGGATGATAATAGATCTTTTTCACCTCCTTCCCCTGCAAAGCTTGGCATCTTCTGACTGTTCCCCAACACAAGAGAGACATGACCCAACTGACAAAGAAGCTTCTCAATCTATTGAGAGTGAATGTTTGTGTCTGTCAAAATGGGAACTGAAACGAGATATTAAATTCTACTTTAGAAAGAAAATACTTTCTCTACCCTTCTGTGAATGTGATGTGAATGCTCATACTTGCTGCAGATACTTGTGACTCAAGAACAGAATCAGGATCACCCTGCATGCCCCACAAATCTATTATCTGCCCACCCACAAGATGATGAACATTCTCCTGTATGGTTCATTTGGTTGGTTTATTCAGGGATTTAGGGTGAGGCTTTTCCAGTAGTCATGTACGCATGTGAGAGTTGGACCATATAGAAGGCTGAATACCGAAGAAATGATGCTTTCGAACTGTGGTGCTGGAGAAGACTCCTGAGAGTCCCTTGGACAACAAGGAGATCAAACCAGTCAATCCTAAAGGAAATCAACCCTAAATATTCATGGCAAGGATTGAGGCTGAAGCTGAAGCTCCAATACATTGGCCATCTTATGGGAAGAGCCTACTCACTGGGAAAGACCCTGATGCTGAGAAAGATTGAGGACAGCAAGAGAAAGGGGTAACAGAGGATGAGATGGTTTGATGGCATCACTGACTCAATGGACATGAGTTTGAGCAAAGCCCAGGAGATAGTGAAGGTCAGGGAAGCCTGACATGCTGCAGTCCATGGGTTCACAAAGGGTCAGACATGCCTTGGTGACTGAACAACAAAGCATGACAACCATTATGAGCTGAATTGTGTCCCTACAAAATTCTTATGTTGAAGTTCCAATCCCTAGTACCTGACAATGTGACTGCATTTGGAGGTAAGCTCTGTGAAGACGTGATCAGGTTAAAATGAGGTCATTTTTGTGGGTCCTAATATAAAATGATTAGTGTCCTTCTAAGAAGAGGACATTTGGACACAGACACAGAGGACAGGCCATGTGAAAATACAGTGTGAAGACAGCTGTCTACAAGCCAAGAAGAGACTCCTCAGAAGAAACCAACTCTGCCAACTCTTGACTGTGTGCATCTGACCTCCAGAGCTGGGAAGACTGGTTCTGTGGTTTAAGCCACCCAGTCTATGCTACTTTGTTATGATGGCACTAGCCAATTCACACAACAATTATGTAATGGGGTCAAAACTCTGTGCGTGGAACCAGGCATAGCTTTGGAGCATATTGGGAATAGGGATGAGAGAATGAGCAGGAAGATTGGATCAGTGCCTTCTCTGGGGCAGCCCAGCGAATGCTTGGGTCAGCGCTTGACTCAGACTGTATTTATTTATTTATTAAAATTTATTTTAATTGGAAGATAATTGCTTTACAATGTTGTGTTAGTTTCTGCTGTACAATGGAGTGAATCAGATATATGCATACGTATATCTCCTCTCTCTCGAGCCTCCCTTCCATGCCTCATCCCACCCCTCTAGGTCATCACAGAGCACCAAGCTGAGCTCCCTGTGTTATACAGTAGGTTCCCACCAGCTATCTATTTTTCATGTGGTAGTGTATATGTGTGCATGTGTGCTCAGCCATTCAGGCATGTCTGAATCTTTATGACCACCTGGCTCCTCTGTCCAGGGGATTCTCCACACAAGAATACTGGAGTGGGTTGCCGTTCTCTTCTCCAGGGAATCTTCTGACCCAAGGATCAAACCCACATCTTCTGCATCTCCTGCAGTGGTAGGTGGCTTCTTTCCCACTGAGCCTCCTGGAAAGCCTAGTAGTGTATATATGCAAACGTCAGTCTCAAATTCATCCCACTTACCCCCATCCCAGCCATGTCCATTCTCTATGCTGCATCTCTATTTCTGCCCTACAAATAGGTTCATCAGTACCATTTTTCTAGATTCCATATATATGCCTTAATATACAATATTTATTTTTCTCTTTCTGACTTACTTTACTCTGTATAATAGGAACCCAGACTCTTTCTAAAATACATGAAAATGTATGTCTGTGACTCCACTCTGGACCCTTGAGCCGGATTAATCTCATCATTCTTCATGAGCTAACAAACCTGTCAGTGTTCATAGCTCTGAGCCTCTCCAGGTGTAGCCGTCTTAAAAGCCAACACCATCTTCCCATCCTGCGTTTGGCCATTCATTCTGGACTTAGCTCATTTTCTTGCATCCAGTTTGGAATGTCCCTTGTCATATTGCCTTTTGTGGTTCCCTTTCACTGGATTCTCATTTCCTGCCTAAGATGTCCTGACTAACCAGGATGGCCCTGTAATACAAATTAGATTTTTCTTTAATGGTCAGAGATCATCAAAGTGGTTTTATATTAGGACTTTCTGTGGATGGAACAATTCCTATGAGCTGTCTTCTTTCAAATAATAGAAAGGACAGGCAATATTTTAAAGTAGTCATGGAACATACAGCAGTACTATAATGGTAATGCAGTATAAAATAAAAATTAAAAAAGAACTCAAGTTCTTCATCCCATAGCAACTTAATTATTAATTTTCCATATCTTTTGTACATAAATATTTTACCCTTGTTTTTACCCAAGTATTTTACTCTTGTAATCATATAAGACATATATTTTTACTCTTCCTTTCTCACATCACAGGACAGAAGCTTTTCTTTATTACTCAGTGATTTTAATAATTACTCTTAGTGGCTTCATAGTATTACATATAAAAGAATGCACCTTTTCTTAAGGGCTTCCCCAGAGGCCCAGCAGTAAAGAATCTCCCTGTAATGCAGGAGACATGGGTTCAGTCCCTGGGTCATGAAGATCCCCTGGAGGAGGAACTAGCAACATACTCCAGAAGATTTTTCTTGGAAAATCCTATGGACAGAGGAGCCTGGCAGGCTACAGTCCATATGGTCTCAGAGAGTCAGACATGACTGAGCATGCAAGCACATACCTTGTCTTAAATATTGCTGGACATTCAGGCTGCTTTAAAATCTCTCCTATTTTGAAAAATTCCAGAACAAACATCCTGATTAGAACAGTGCTTTCCATCCTTAGGGCTGCTTTCCATAGGAAATGACCAAGTGAAAAAAATCTTGAGTATTTTATTATAATTTTAAAAGCATATCAAATCTTCAAAAGAACCTGAAATTTGCATTGCTTCTAGAAATGTATGAGTGTACCACTTTCATTTCAACTTCACCTGAATTTGGTGTTATCATTATTTTTTAGTAAAAATGAAATATGACTTCACATTTGTTTTGATCATGATTATTTGATCAGAATATTTTATATCCCCTCTAATTTGTGAGTTTATATTCATATTACAAGGTATAGGAATTTCTCTGGTGGATCCGATAAAACTTCAAGCTTCCACTGTAGGGGGTGTGGGTGCAATCCCTGGTCCAGGAATGCAGGAACTAAGATCCCACAGGCTAAAATGAACAAAACAAAGAGGTAGATAAAGTCATGGCAAGGAAAAATGAATATTCAATCACCACTCTTTGCCAGTTTGCTAAAGATTTTACATTTGTTACTTTTCAGTCTTTTCAATAAACTCTGATCATTTCACAAATTAGTCACCTGAGATTTTGTGTGCTTAAGGTATTGCCCAGAATTACAAGTCTAGTAGGTCAAAAAGCGGAAATAAAACTCAGAAATGTCTCCCTTTAGGAACTGACTGATAATGGTAGAAAATTGATTTGTAGACATCAGAGCATTGATGCATAGGTTTGCAACAGGCCAGAAGCTGAAACTGACTGTTAACTGTTAGTAGTTAAAATATAGTATCTGGGCCCAGAACTCAGAGATTCCAGATACAGTGGGTCTGCAGTGTGACCAGGAAATTGGGATTTTTTATTAATATCCCAGGTGATTTTCATCATTAGGGCAAAATCTGTATTTGGCAGTTTGGGTATCTCAGTAGTAGAGAATCCACCTGCAATTCACCAGACGCCCCTCAGTAAAGGAGACGAGGTTTGATCCTGAATCAGGAAGGTCCCCTGGATCAGGAAATGACAACCCAGTTCAGTATTCTTGCCTGGGAAACCTCATGGACAGAGAAGCCTGACGGGCTACAGTCCAGGCAATCACAAAGAGTCAGACTTGACTGAGAGACTGAGTACATCTGCCTGAGCACACCCACCTGAGCACACACCCGTCCCCTCCCCTCCACATACATACAGTAGTTTCTACTCTTAACTCTCAGAATCACCTATAGAGCTTTGTAAAAACCTGCAGAACTTGGCACCCTACTGTAAACCTACTGAATAAAATCTCTTCTAATGGAGCTCATGTATCTGCCTTATTACTCCCCTGCCCAGTGTATTCAGCCAAGTAGACGCACAGAGCCCCTCAGTGGCATCTGGAAAATCCCACACACATAAATGTCACTGTTATTGTCCTTTGGGTCTATGTCATACAACCCTGTATTAAGAAGGTCCTTTATAGACGTCTCTGGTTAATTGAATAGAAGCCTCTGAAATGAGGTCCCAGAGGGCATGGTATCCCCAGTAACTGAGTCTGCTTGCCTTTTTTGAATCTCCCTATAGATTACTCTGGGGTTTCTCTGGTGCCTCAACAGTAAAGAATCCACCTGCAGTGCAGGAGATGCAGGTTCAATCCCCGGGTCGGGAAAATCACCTGGAGAAGGGAATGGCAACCCACTCCAGTATTTGTGCCTGGGAAGTTCCATGGACAGAGGAGCCGTGAGGTCGCAAAGAGTCAGACACCACTAAGCGACTAAGCAACAACAGAACAACACTGTAAGAACTCCGAAGACCTTTACAAACCTAAAATTTATTTTATTTCTTAGATACATGCATGTATCTTAGCTCTTATAGATGTTAAAGTTGTATTTCTTTCTACTGCAAAAAAAAAAAAAAAAAATTGCTCTTATGACAAGGCATGTTTCTGAAATCACCCTCCTTCTCACTACCCACCCCCCACAGTAATTATTATATTCACATATTGGATGAAGAGCCCAAGATAAGGGTCTAATTTGGATTAATAGGATAATTACTGTGTGACAAACGAATGCCAACTAACATGAGGAACTGCTTTGTGAGAGAGTTCTTAGTTTGACAAAGGTTTGTCTTCAGGTGTGCAGCCTGAATTGCCAGCTTCAGAATTATTTCCCAGGCTTCTGATGAAATTTATATTTAAACATATAATACAACCCTGCCATTTTCTCAGATATTTTTAAGAGTCAAGTTTGAACTCTCTCGTGGCGTCTTTCTATCCTTCCTCAGGCTTTGCTGAGGCAGCTGAAGGCTGAATTGTCACCTCAACAGCCTTGTAGATACCCCCAAGGAGAGCTTCCTTAAAATGAGGAGGCAGAATGTTGAACCTGCAGGTGGGAGAAACGCAGTCTGCCTCTAGAGCTCACGCCTGTGTCCACCAGGGTGTCCTGCATGCTCCCGGCTGATTGTTGCCTTATGCGTTTCTCATCCTTATAAAGCTGTGCACTCCATCAGTGTCAGGACAGAACATCTTCAACAACTACCCATTTTTGAGCCGCTAGGATGCCACAGGTGGTATACTAGCAACTATTAGTCACATTTCAGGACAAGACAATGTGAAGGGAGAAGGTAAAGGTACTTGCGGAAGAGGGACTTCCCTAGTGGTTCAGTGGTTAAGAATCCACCTTCTAATGCATGGGACATGGGTTCAATCCCTGGTCGGGGAACTAAGATCCCACATGCTGCTGGACAACTAAGCACCCCCCCCACCCCCCCCACTGGTGCACCATAGCAAAGACCCATCATGGCCAGAAAATAGAAAAATAAGAAAGAAAGAAAGAAATTTGCCAAAGAATCATTGCACAGTAAGTGGCAGATCCTGGGGTTCTGATTCTGAACTGACTCCAAAGACTGAAGAATCACATTTTTGTATCACCCCTATCTGACCTGGAGTAGAGACATGGTAGGTTTTAAACACGTTGAATTATGGAGGAGCCACCCTCTTCTGGATATTGAGTTCAACTATTTGCAAAAACGATCAATGCCCGGAATCTAACCACCCTACTTCACATGGGAGTTGCCTGTGAAGATGGAGGCCACTCTTGATAACTGTGGGGAGACTGGCTCTGACCCCCATGGAATGGCTCGCATTTCTATAAAATTAAAAATAGCAGCCAGGCTAGCTCAGTCAGTAGAGCATAAGAATCTTAATCACAGGATCATTGTTTTAATCCCCATGTTCAGCACAGCTTTGGGGCTTCCCAGGTGGTGCTATTGGTAAAGCGCTTCTGCCAGTGTAGAAGGTATAAGCAAGCAGTTTTGATCCCTAGTTTGGGAAGATCCCCTGGAAGAGGGCACAACAACCCACTCCAGTATTCTTGCCTGGAGAATCCCATGGATAGAGGAGACTGCCGGGCTACGGTCCATGGGGTGGCAAAGAGTCGGACATGAATGAAACAACTCAGCACATGACCCAGGAATCCCACTAGTGGACATAGACCCTGAGAAAATCATAATTCAAAAAGACACATGTAAGCCACTGTTTTGTGCAGCATTATGTACAATAGCCAGGACATGGAATGACCTTAATGTCCATCAACAGAGGAATGGATAAAGAAGATGTGACACATATATACAATGGAATGTCACTCAGCCATAAAAAGGGGCAAAACTGGATCATTTGTAGTGATGTGAATGAACCTAGAGTCTGTTGGGGGGAAGGTAGGGTAAGACAATTTCAGAGAATAGCATTGACATATATGCTCTACCATGTGTAGAGCAGGTAGCTAGTGGGAAGGTGCTGTTTAGCACAGGCAGGTCAACTCGGGGCTCTGTGATGACCTAGAGGGGTGTGGTAGAAGGGTGGAATGGGAGGGGGACTCGAGAGGGAGGGGATACGTATATATGTAATGTACAGCGGACTTACTTTGTTGTACAGCAGAAACTAACACACCATGGTAAACCCATTACACTAAAAAAAAAAAAAAAAAAAAAAACGTCAACGCTTCTGTTACTTGAATTAATCATTTCTGTTTCTCTTCTCTCCCAATTTCCCTATTGTCCACCCTTATTTTATGATGGGTCCTTTTCCGTGTACTTAGACATTTTTCCCTACTGGTTTTCACTACCTGAATCCCCTCAGGACACATGAAATATATAATAAGCATCAGCCACCTGCTTGGTACCTAGCACTGTTCTCACTCCCAGGCCCATGTGGTCCCATGTCAACCACCTACCTCTCTGGGCTCTTTCCCAGCCACCGTGAAGAAGGGGTGGTTGGGGGCCACACCCTGTGCCACCTGAGATCACAGCCTCCTCTTTTTATTATTTTATGACCTGGGGCAAGATGTGTAACCCAACCCCGGCTCAGTTTTCTCTTCTTCACCAATTGGTTGGCCCGTTGACCTACTCTAACGCCCTTCTCTTGTGCGTGCGTGCCTGCTGAGTCCCTTCAGTTGTGTCTTACTCTGTGTGACCCTATGGACTGTAGTCCACTAGGCTCCCAAGTCCATGGTATTCTACAGGCAAGAATACTAGAGTGGGTTCCCCTTTCCTCCTCCAGGGGATCTTTCCGACTCAGGGATCAAACCCACATCTCTTAAGTCTCCTGGATTGTCAGGCAGGTTCTTTACAACTAGTGCCACCTGGGAAGCTCACAGACCTCAATTCAGGATGGCTGCTTTGCAGTTCCCTTTGTAATTTGTCATCTCTCTCTGCTCCCCTTTCTGGCTCATTCCTCAGAGTTGTATTTTGTCTAATTTTCAATTTTCTTCTTTGCCTCTCTTTCTCATTTCTGCTGAGTTCTGAGGCCCCAGTATGTGTTCTTTAGTATACAGTCATCACACCAGTGAGAAAGCACAATAAAAGGTTCAGGCAATTTCATGGCTAGCTCTTTTTAAACACAATGAATTGATTTTGAGATGGAATTAATAGAATCAATGACATATAGGCAGTATTTCATAAAAATATATAGTTTCGCACAAGTGACTTTGTTTTAGTTGTTTATGTTTATGTGTGTGTGTGTGTGTGTGTGCATATTGCAAGGCTGATGTATGACCACACTACAAATAAAGACCAACTCTGCTGAGTCCTTAATGAATCTTGGTGAAAAAGATATTGAACAGCTCGAAGCCTGCTATCATATCTGAACAGCAGGAGTAGGTGGGTCTCCTACATAATGGTGCTTGGGGGAATGCCTTGTTGATGTTGAAATTTAAGTGAAACTGGAGGGAAGTGCTTGGAAGAGGTTTTATAGTCTGTTATAAACTGTTCATTTTCTTCCTTTTAATGTGGGTTCTATGTAGGAATCTGTAGAAACTGCCGTTTTTCCCCTAGAGTTGATGTCTTTGTAACCATATGATAATGTGAGTGTGTGTGTTCTTCCACATTCCTTATCTACAGGATTTTATGTCTCTCTCCTGGGGAAAAAATATATGTAATTTGAAATGCTTGATGGATACCATGAGTCATAGGAGGGACATTTGGACACAGAAAATACACAACATTGGCACCAAGTATTCTGCAGGAGTTGGAACTCGGGCTCAAATTGATGATGATGTGGACGTTGGAATGTTAAAGAAGAAGACACACAGAAAAGAAATTTCTTTTCTGGTATCCTTTATCAGTTGTGAAGTGGTTGTATTATTTAGGTAGTAAGTAAGTAAGAAGGGCTCTTGAGAAAGTGAAAGAGGAGAGTAAAAAAGTTGGCTTAAAGCTCAACATTCAGAAAACTAAGATCATGGCATCTGGTCCCATCACTTCATGGCAAATAGGTGGGGAAACAGTGGAAACAGTGGCTGACTTTATTTTTTTGGGTTCCAAAACCATTGCAGATGGTGATTGCAGCCATGAAATTAAAGGACGCTTACTGCTTGAAAGGAAAGTTATGACCAACCTATAGAGCATATTAAAAAAGCAGAGATATTACTTTGCCAACAAAGGTTCGTCTAGTCAAGGCTATGGTTTTTCCTGTGGTCATGTATGGATGTGAGAGTTGGACTGTAAAGAAAGCTGAGTGTCGAAGAATTGATGCTTTTGAACTGTGGTGTTGGAGAAGACTCTTGAGAGTCCCTTGGACTGCAAGGAGATCCAACTAGTCCATCCTAAAGGAGATCAGTCCTGGGTGTTCATCAGAAGGACTGATGTTGAAGGTGAAACTCCAATACTTTGGCTACCTCATGTGAAGAGCTGACTCATTTGAAAAGACTGATGCTGGGAAAGATTGAAGGCAGGAGGAAAAGGGGATCACAGAGGATGAGATGGTTTGATGACATCACCGACTCAATGGACATGAGTTTGGGTGGACTCCTGGAGTTGGTGATGGACAGGGAGGCCTGGCATGCTCTGGTTCACGGGATCACAAAGAGTCAGACATGACTGAGTGACTGAACTCAACCGAATTGAAGAGTTAAGTTGGGTTTCCCTGGTGGCTCAGATGGTAAAGAGTCTGCCTTCAATGAGGGAGATCCGAGTTTGATCCCTGGCTTGGGAAGATCCCCTGGAGAAGAAAATGGCAAATCACTCCAGTAATTTTGCCTGGAAAATCCCACCAACAGATAATACTGGCAGGCTACAGCCCATAAGGTCACAAAGAGTTGGACACGACTGAATGACTTCTCTTTCACTTTCAAGAGCTAAGTTGAGAAAAGATTAGAGAAGAAATTGTAATATTATGTACTACTTCTTGCATAAAACTTTGTGAAATTTTTTCTTTGTGAAAAAGGAGAACTCATAGATTTGTATCTTGCAGCTAAAAATGCTTCTATAATCTTGCCATCTAAACCATTCCATGCCTTCTTTTTGTTGTTCTTGTTCAGTCACTAAGTCGTGTCCGACTTTGCGGCCCCATGGACAGCAGCACAACAGGCTTCCCTGTCCTTCACTATCTCCCAGCCGCCACTGCCACTAAGTCTCTTCATTCGTGTCCGACTCTGTGCGACTCCACAGACAGCAGCTCACCAGGCTCCTCCGTCCCTGAGATTCTCCAGGCAAGAACACTGGAATGGGTTGCCATTTCCTTCTCCAACTATCAGAGTTTGCTCAAATTCATGCCTTCTTTGTATTACCTAACAAGTTTTGCTGCAGGAATGGGAAGTTTCTGAGGCTGGTAATAGAATGAAATTATGTGCAAGTGAAATGTGTTCATTTAAGCATGTCAGCGTCTATTCAATCCACTTGCAACAATAGTTCTTCAGGTTCTATTTATCCTATTGTGGTTCATGTGGATCTCTGTCACCAGACATGTGAATTTCCCTTATCAAATACATATTCTTCTGTAATTCCTAGTTTATGAGGTGACAGAAATAAGGAGAGAATAGGGAGGGACAGAGTAGAGACAGAGAAAAGGTGGGGGGGAAAGTCATGGAGAACTCTAGTACTTATTTAGTGTTTACTATATCACAGACTGGAGAAGGCAATGGCACCCCACTCCAGTACTCTTGCCTGGAAAATCCCACGGATGGAGGAGCCTGGTAGGCTGCAGTCCATGGGGTCGCTAAGAGTCGGACATGACTGAGCGACTTCACTTTCTCTTTTCACTTTCATGCATTGGAGAAGAAAATGGCAACCCACTCCAGTGTTCTTGACTGGAGAATCCCAGGGACAGGGGAAGCCTGGTGGGCTGCCGTCTATGGGGTCACACAGAGTCGGACACGACTGAAGTGACTTAGCATAGCATAGCATAGCATATCACAGACAGAGCTTTCCTGGCGGCTCAGCTGGTAAAGAATCCACCTGCAATAGACATCCCTGCCAGGCATTTATGTGACTAATCTCATTCATTTTCACAGTGGCCAGGCATCATTATTCTTCGATTCTGTACTGGGCTTCTTTGCCCATGGAATTTTCCAGGCAAGAATCGTGGAGTGAGTTACCACTTCCTACTCCAGGGGATCTTCCTGACTTAGGGATCAAACCTATATCTCTTGGGTCTCCTGCATTATCAGGCAGAGATTTTTTACCACTAGGGCCACCTGGGAAGCCCTTTTTAGAGAAGACTACATAAATTATCTGACTTACCAGGAGTCTTGAGTTAATTCTCTCACTTCAGGAGTACAAGGTAGCTCTTCCAGCTTCATCTCACTCAGCATTTCCCCAGCACTGTGCTTAGGTAACTATAGAAATTTCAGCTAGCCTTCCACATCACAAAGCAAGGAAGAGTTGATATGGTTTGGAAATTAAATATATACAGAAAAATCTAAATGCTCTGTAGGCTACAGATCCCTGTCCCCATGAAGTTGTTTCTTTGGTCAGCATCAGACAGCATTTTCATTACTAGGAGTTGTTTGTAAGATTGTGATTGTTTTGAAGTCCTGAGACCAGCTGATCTTGCAAACTCGGGTCACTCCTAGTAAAAATGTGGGCAAGTCTGTTGGAGATAGGAAGATTCTCTTAGTTCTGAGATTATTTGGTTTATTTTAGGTGACATATAGTATTGATCCAATTCCAAGTATTTTTCCAAACTTTTTCATGCTCAGGCATCCACTTAAAGAAAGCACTTTTTGGGCGAGGGGCGGGGGGCGGTGCTGTGCAGGCTCTCCATTGTGGCATGTGGGCTTTCTCCCATTGTGGTGTGTGGGCTTATTTGCCCCAGGGCATGTGGGATCTTATATCTCCAATCAGGGATCGAACTCATATCCCTAGCATTGGAAGCACAGAGTCTTAACCATTAGACCACCAAGGAAGTCCCCCCAAAAGACACTGTTCTGAAGGGAGTATTCTAGTGGCACAAAGATTTAGAGGATCTTGCCTCTAAACCTTGCCTTTAGATGTATCATTCAAGCCATTTACCTATGTTAATATATTGTTGGGACACAGGCTTAACAAGTTTCTAAAAGAGACTGTTCCTTATGACAGGAACCCTATCACAGTAACACTCACATGATACACTGTACAGAGCCATCTCTTATCCTCTGGAACATGGATTCAGCTCCACCATTATCTGAGCCAGCCTCCCACCTGCTCCCCTTGCAGACACGTGGGACTGGACTAAAGCCATTGCTTTGCTTGATAATCTCTGACCCATCTGACATTCATTCCATCAGTGACTCAGCCTTTCAACCACAGACTCACACAATCACCAAAGAGACACCAAGTGCCTATTGTGTCAACATTTTTGTTTCGCAGGAAGTTCCACCCTGAATCAAGAAAGAAGATTTGATAACAAATTGCAAAGGACACACTAGGCTGACAAAAACACTTAATGACGCCAATAAAATCTTCATTCTTATTCCAATGTTTATCCATTCAGATTTTACAAATACTGAGATATACAGACATGCTCTCAGATGTTTCCAATCAATATTAGCATGCAGAGGACTAACTCAATATCTGAAATACTGGAGAGAAATATACAGCTGTCTGCAAGGAATATTTAGTTTTTAAAAAAACCTCCCTCTTTCCCTTATAATTCTGAAATTGGAAAACATGTGAAACTTTGTAAGGTAGGAAAATCTATTATTTCAGCATTCTTAAGTAACCACTGTCAATATTTTAATCTTTAACTTTTCAATCTTTCTTGTGCAAAAATTTGAATTTATATATAAATGTATTGATGTATACAGGTAGAAATCTACACACATATTTTCTACCAAAAAAAAAAAAAAATACTAAGCACAGTATGTTATAGCCACATATTCACTTAGAAAGCTTATTTTGAGCATTTTATATGCCAATGAATATTTTTCTATAATATTATTTTTAGCAATTGCACATTCATTTCATGACTATATCATCATTTACTTAGACAATTTCCCTGGTGGCAAAGTGGTAAAGAAGCCACCTGCAGTGAAGGAGATGCAGGTTCCATCCCTGGGTCAGAAAGATTCCCTGGAGAAGGAAATGGAAACCCACTCCACTATTCTTGCCTGGGAAATCACATTGACAGAGGAACCTGGTGGGCTATAGTCCATGAGGTCACAAAAGAGTCAGACATGACTTAGTGACTAAACAAAAACACTTGAATATTTAATTTGATTTTACATTTTTAAATTGTAAGTTATACTATTATGTCAGTCAGTTATTATTAAAATAACGCTGGATAACAAATCACTGCAAAACTCGGTGGCTTAAAATAATCTTTATATTCAAAGATCTACTTGTTGGCCATAGCAGCAGCTCTGGTTCTCTTTTCAAATCTGCAATTCAGTGTCTTCTCCATGTGAGTCTCCTCTCAAACTGTCAGGCTAACTGGGGCACATGATGTCCATGGCAATAGTAGAGATAAGCACCACTTTGCAAACATATTGCAAAATCTTGTTGACATTACATCTGCCTATAAACAAGTGTTCAATACAGAACACATAGTCAGGTCCAAGGAAATTAATATATTTCATATTTTCTTAAGGGAACAGGAAGGAGTGGGAGGAACTGGGAGACTGGGATTGAAGCACATACACTATTGACACTATGTATAAAATAGGTAACTAATGAGAATATATTATATGGCATAGGGAGCTCTACTGTGGTGACCTTTATGGGAAGGAAATCCAGAAGGGAGGGGATATATGTATACATATGGCTGATTCATTTTGCTTGCACTGGAAATTATTTAGGTTGGTGAAAAAGTAACTGTGATTGCAGACTGTGAATTTTAAATAACTATAACTAGTCTCGAACAAATCTTTTTTAATCAAAATAGGAACCATTATAATCAATACATTTTTGCCAATGAGAAATAAGTTTGTTTATTCTTGTAGCATAAAAACCCATGCTGAGAGATTTGACATACTCTTGGAAGGCATTTTCTGACTCCTGCTGGTTTTGAAAGCGTTTTCCTTGCAAAAAGTTGTGGAGATGCTTGAAGAAGTGGTAACTGGTTGGCAAGAAGTCAGGTGAACTTCACGGGAAATAGATGGGGAAACAGTGGAAACAGTGTCAGACTTTATTTTGGGGGGCTCGAAAATCACTGCAGATGGTGACTGCAGCCATGAAATGAAAAGACGCTTACTCCTTGGAAGGAAAGTTATGACCAACCTAGATAGCATATTCAAAAGCAGAGACATTACTTTGCCAACAAAGGTCCGTTTAGTCAAGGCTATGGTTTTTCCTGTGGTCATGTATGGATGTGAGAGCTGGACTGTGAAGAAGGCTGAGTGCCGAAGAATTTATGCTTTTGAACTGTGGTGTTGGAAAAGACTCTTGAGAGTCCCTTGGACTGCAAGGAGATCCAACCAGTCCATTCTGAAGGAGATCAGCCCTGGGATTTCTTTGGAAGGAATGATGCTAAAGCTGAAACTCCAGTACTTTGGCCACCTCATGTGAAGAATTGACTCATTGGTAAAGACCCTGATGCTGGGAGAGATTGGGGGCAGGAGGAGAAGGGGACGACAGAGGATGAGATGGCTGGATGGCATCACTGACTCGATGGACGTGAGTCTGAGTGAACTCCAGGAGTTGGTGATGGACAGGGAGGCCTGGCGTGCTGTGGTTCATGTGGTCGCAAAGAGTCAGAAACGACTGAGTGACTGAACTGAACTGAACTAGGCACAAACAAATCTTTTTTAATCAAAATAGGAACGATTATAATCAATACATTTATGCCAATGAGAAATAAGTTTGTTTATTCCTGTAGCATAAAAATCCATGCTGAGAGATTTGACATACTCTTGGAAGGCATTTTCTGTCTCCTGCTGGTTGTGAAAGCATTTTCCCTGCAAAAAGTTGTGGAGATGCTTGACAAGTGGTAGCTGGTTGGCAAGAAGTCAGGTGAATATGGCAGATGAGGCAAAACTTCATAGCCCTACTCGTTCAACTTTTGGAGTGGTGGTGGTGGTACATGCAGCCATGCGTTGTCCTAGAGGAGAATTGGGCCCCTTCTGTTGACCAATGCCAGCTGCAGGAGTTGCAGTTTTTGGTGCCTCTCATCGATTTGCCGAGCATACTTCTCAGATGTAATGGTTTCACTGGGATTCAGAAAATTGTAGTGGATCAGAAGGGCAGCAGACCACTAAACAGTGACTATGACCTTTTTTTGGGTGCAAGTTTGGTTTGGGAAGTGCTTTGAAGCTTCTTCTCAATCCAACCACTGAGGTGATTTTCACAGGTTGTCTTTACAATCCACTTCTCATTGCACATCACAGTCTAACGACTGTAGGATGGTCGATGTTGAGTTCTTCAGCAGCTTCCCACGTAGGTGTAAGAGGATCAACTTCAATGAACCTCTCAATTGGTCGTTGTTAACTTCTGATGGCTAACCACCATGAACCTCCCCTTCAAGGCTCTCATTTCCTTTGCAAAATTTCTTGACCTGCAACTGAACTGTACATACATTAGCATTTCCAGGGCCAAATGTGTGTTGATGTTGTGAGTAGTCTCCACTGCTTTACGACCTGTTTTGAACTTGAATAAGAAAATAGCTCAAATTTTGCTTTTTGTCTAACATTTCCCCAGTCTAAAATAAATATAAAATACACAGCAAGAACTATGTCATTAGCAAAAGAACATAAAGTGAGAAATGTGCATTAAAATGATATATTATATAATCACATTTATTTAAGAATGTGTTCCAGTATCAAACAGCAAAGTTCAACAATTTAAAACCACAGTTTAAAAAAACACAGTTACATAATAAAATTTTTTTTGATGTGGATCATTTTAAAGTCTTTATTGAATTTGTTGTAAGATTTCTTTTGTTTTATGTGTTGGATTTTTGGCTGTGAGGCATGTGTGATCTTAGCTTCCTGACCCGAGATCGAACCCACACT
Source organism: Tragelaphus eurycerus (assembly GCA_935064755.1). Classification (NCBI taxonomy): domain Eukaryota; kingdom Metazoa; phylum Chordata; class Mammalia; order Artiodactyla; family Bovidae; genus Tragelaphus; species Tragelaphus eurycerus. Next base: position 1,800,574 of record CAKXYN010000075.1, on the reverse strand, counting down.
CCCAGCATTGGAAGGCAGTCATAACCATTGGACTGCCAGTGAAGTCCCTAGACGATAATCTTGAAATGTTTAAGATTATTTTATGTAAGTAAGGTTAGACAATATGTGTTCTACATGCATGTGCCTAATCTACCCAGAGCGTGTGCTTTAGGTATAAAAATCTGCTGTAAATTAAGTTCCTCTCTAAGGATTTGATTCAGGCCATCTCAGACTTGATGACATTTGTTTCTCTCTTCTTGATCTACTAGTAGATGCTGTATCTCAGGTACCATCTTGCTTCTTGATGATTAATGGCCTCTGATTATCTTGCTTTGCTTCCCTGATTAACATCATTAATATTATTTCGGACACAGGCTTGAAATCTGTTTTTCTGCATCTAGCCAGGTGGTCCTGGTTGGGGAGGTCATTGCCAGCATACCCTCTCCAGCCTTGCTGAGCTGGCAGACCTTACCAGCTCCTAGTCTAATTTGAGCTTGAAGGAAATCAATCTTAGACCAGTAGTTTCATTCTTGAGAAATTTTCCTCCCTTCCTTATTAAGACTTGGCTTCCTGACTATTTTGTCAGTTACTGTGACAACTCTTGGATGTTTCCATCTTTATAGAGTATTGGTAGATTCCTCAAAAGCCTTTAAATAGATGTGTATGTGCTAAGTGGCTTCAGCTGTATCTGACTCTTTGTGACCTCATGGACTGTAGCCCACCAGACTCCTCTGTCCATGGGATTTCCCAGGCAAGAATGCTGGAGTGGATAGCCATTCCCTTTTCCAGGGAATCTTCCTGACCCAGGGATCAAACCCAGATTTCCTGAATTGCAGGCAGATTCTTTTCTGTATGAACCACAAGGGAAGCCTTGGTAATCCGGTCAAATCTTTATAATCTCTATGGAAGAGATAACGGATGGGTCACTTAAAATATTTTATACCTATATCTTTAAAATATTAGGTTAATGATTCTCAAACTTGAACATACATGATAATATCCTGGAGGGTTCTTAATATCATGGGTTCTTAAATTGGCTTTTCATTCCTACTCCCCAAATCATGGTTTAGTAGTCTAAGAAATATCCAGGATTGTGTTTAATGAATTCTTTTGAAGCAGTACAATTTAAATCACATCTTAAAAAACTTGTGCAAGACAGAGTTATTGTGGCTATTGAATTTAATCTGACTGCACACTTTTTATAGGTGAAAAAAATTAATTCATGAGTCAGAAAAAAAATTTATTGCCTGAATTCCATATACTTTCTAAAAATTTTATTTTCTTGGTTTTGGATGTGTCTGGAGCAATAGTATCCTCCAGAATGCGCCCCCCCCCCAACCACCACTTGGGATTTTGATATGTAGACAGTAAGAATTACTGCTTCAGTCCCTCAGCAGTTAATTTTGGGTATCGCTATTTGGCCAGTCATAGATGTACACAGATGGAGAAGGCAATGGCACCCCACTCCAGTACTCTTGCCTGGAAAATCCCATGGATGGACAAGTCTGGTAGGCCGCAGTCCATGGGGTCGCTAAGAATCGGATGCGACTGAGCGACTTCACTCTCACTTTTCACTTTCATTCATTGGAGAAGGAAATGGCAACCCACTCCAGTGTTCTTGCCTGGAGAATCCCAGGGATGGGGGAGCCTGGTGGGCTGCCATCCATGGGGTTGCAAAGAGTCAGACATGACTGAAGCGACATAGCAGCAGCAGCAGCAGCAGCAGACGTACACAGATGTTCACACATGTATCCTATGGACATCCTTTTTGAATTTCTCATTTTTTAAATCTTCTTTTCTCCAAGAAGAGAAAGTCCTGTCTGTTGTTAATTACAAAATTGTGCAAAAATTTTTCTGAGGAAGAGTTTGTGAGACTAAAATTTCACCTTGGAGCTTCTGATTTCAGCTCTGCTATTTAAATGGCTTAAAAGTTATCATTCCCATTCTTCCAATAAAACAAAGCTGTAGGGACTTCCCTGGTGGTCCAGTGGTTAAGACTCCATGCTCCCAGTGCAAGGGGCCTGGGTTCAGTCCCTGGTCAGGGAACTAGATCCCACATGCCACAAATAAAACTCCATGCTGCAACTAAGAGAGTTCACATGCTGCAACTAAAGATCCAGCATGCTGCAATTAAGATCTGTTATGGCCAAACAAATTTTTTAAAAAAGAAAATAAAAAGCTGGAAAAACTGTAAAGCAATGACTACTCTTATACCTCTCAGAAAACTGAGGTTGCAGGATAAACAACTACCCTGAAATCTGGAGAGACAGACACATCCAGGGGGCTCCCCTGGTGGTTCAGCTGGTAAAGAATTTGCCTGCAGTGTGGGAGAGCTGGATTCGATCCCTGGGTTGAGAAGATCCCCTGGAGGAGGGCATGGCAATCCACTCCAGTATTCTTGCCTGGAGAATCCCCATGGACAGAGCAGCCTGGCAGGCTGCAGTCCATGGGGTTGCAAAGAGTCGGACACGACTGAGTGACTAAACACAGCACAGACACATCCAGAGAGATAGAGCCACTTAAGATCTACTTAAGTGACTTAGTTGCTGGAAACGGAAGCTCCTGGGATCATAAACTAGTAGGAACACCGGGCAGAAGAGTTACGTAGCAGGCCTGAGACATCTTGGAGATGTCTGCTTGCAAGTCAGCGGGTTCCTGGCAACTCAAATTTTGGACAGGTTCTCACCGTTCAGAGAACAGTGTTCACTCACGGTGCCTGGGCTGTCTATATAAACCATGTGGTTTAGCTGACACCTGTTTCCCATCTGGGAGACTGAAAACTTGGTATGTGCAAGGCTGAAGGTGACCCCCACATAAACCTTGAGCACCGAGTCTCTATGAGCTTCCCTGACAGGCAACATTGAATATGCATTGTCACAACTCCTAGCTGTAGGAATTAAGAGAATCCTGGGTGCCTCCTCTGAGACCAGACTGGGGGAAGTTTGTGGCTGGTTTCCTCCAAATTTCACCCATATGCATTTTTCCTTGGAAGATTTTGCTTTGTGTCACTTTACTGTCAGAAATCCTAGCTGTATGATGATATTCTGAATCCTATGAGCATTTCTTCTAAATTACTGAACCTAGGGTAGTTATGGGGACCCCTAACAGAAACATTTAGGCAGGAAATTTGATAAATTGCAGGAGGCTGATTATGGATAAGCTTGAAAGGGGAAAGATCCTGAAGACCATTGTCTTAGGAGGGGTCTCATATATTCATGGGTTTTATCTCCAGAACTCTATCCAGTTCTCATGGTGAAGTTTTAACAAAGACTCTTTCCTTGTTCTGACAGAGAAAGGGGAAGCATACTCATTGTGAAATAAGCTCAGAGACTTCTATTTAACCAAATCCCACTCTCTAGGGAGAAAGTCTTTGCCAAAGGCTTATACCAGGAAGAACATTCCTTCCATTCCAGTCCCCTTCAGGTTTCCCATCTCTCCTAAGAGGGGAAAATATCCAATAGGGTTCAGAGATTGAAGGAGACAGATCAAGAACAATGCACCCATGGAGTATTCTGGGATATACAAATATCAGATCAATATGTTCTATTCCTGAAACTAACGTAATGTAATATGCCAATAATACCTCAATAAAAAATTAAGCCAGAATGGACTGCAGACTTAAATGTAAAATGTAGAATATCTTAAAGAAAACATAGGAGACAAATCTACCGAATTTTGAGTTTTGTGATAAGTTTTCAAATATAAGACCATGGTGTGACTCCTAAAGGAAAAAACTGCTACTTTGGATTTTGTGAAAATTATAAACTTCTGCTCTGGGAATGACACTCTTAATAGAATCAGAAGACAGGCACTAGATTGGGAGGGAATATTTGCAAAATCCTTATCTGATAAAGAATCTGTATTCAAAATATACAAAAAAAATAAAAAGTTGAGACTCAAGAAGAAAAATATTCCAACTAAAAATGAGCAAAATATTTAAATAGATATTTGCCCAGATAAAATATACAGATGGAAAATAAACATATGCAAAGCTGCTCAATATAATTTGTCATTCAGTTCAGTTCAGTCGCTCAGTCGTGTCCGACTCTTTGTGACCCCATGAATCGCAGCATGCCAGGCCTCCCTGTCCATCATCAACTCCCAGAGTTCACTGAGACTCACGTCCATCGAGTCAGTGATGCCATCCAGCATCTCATCCTCTGTGGCCCCTTGGAATATGCAAAAACAACAGTAAGATGCCACTGCATACTTAGTTGTTGTTTAGCCCCTAAGTCATGTCCGACTGTTTAAGACCCCGTGGACTGCTGCCCACTGGGCTCCTCTGTCCATGGGATTTCCCAGGCAACAATACTGGAGGGAATTACTATTTCTTCCTCCAGGGGATCTTCCCAACCTAGAGATCAAACCTGTGTCTCCTGCATTGGCATATGGGCTCTTTAAAACTGTGCCACCAGGGAAGTCCATTCTACAAAATATTTGACAATTTATCCTCAAAATTGTCAAGATGGTCAAAAGCAAGAAATATCTGAGAAGCCATCACAGTTAAGTCTGGCCAAAGAATAAATGACATTTCTTGTGGTATCCTGGATAGACACAAATAGGGGATTAGGTAAAATCTAATGCAAATAAATCTAACACCCAAAAAAGATGTCCTTTTCATTATAGGGGACTGGAATGAAAAAGTAGGAACTCAAGAAACACCTGGGGTAACAGGCAAATTTAGCCTTGAAATATGGAATGAAGCACGGCAAAGACTAATAGAGTTTTGCAAAGAAAACGCACTGGTCATAACAAACACCCTCTTCCAACAACACAAGAGAAGACTCTATACATGGACATCACCAGATGGTCAACACCGAAATCAGACTGATTACATTCTTTGCAGCCAAAGATGGAGAAGCTCTATACAGTCAGCAAAAACAAGACCAGGAACTGACTGTGGCTCAGACCATGAACTCCTTATTGCCAAATTCAGACTTATATTGAAGAAAGTAGGGGAAACCACTAGACCATTCAGGTATGATCTAAATAAAATCCCTTAAGATTATACAGTAGAAGTGAGAAATAGATTTAAGGGCCTAGATCTGATAGATAGAGTGCCTGATGAACAATGGAATGAGGTTCGTGACATTGTACAGGAGACAGGGACTAAGACCATCCCCATGGAAAAGAAATGCAAAAAAGCAAAATGGCTGTCTGGGGAGGCCTTACAAATAGCTGTGAAAAGAAGAGAAGCAAAAAGCAAAGGAGAAAAGGAAAGATATAAGCATCTGAAAGCAGAGTTCCAAAGAATAGCAAGGAGAGATAAGAAAGCCTTCCTCAGCAATCAATGCAAAGAAATAGAGGAAAACAACAGTATGTGAAAGACTAGGGATCACTTCAGGAAAATCAGAGATACCAAAGGAACATTTCATGTAAAGATGGGCTCGATAAAGGACAGAAATGGTATGGACCTAACAGAAGCAGAAGATATTAAGAAGAGGTGGCAAGAATACACAGAAGAACTATGCAAAAAAGATCTTCACGACCCAGATAATCATGATGGTGTGATCACTGACCTAGAGCCAGACATCCTGGAATATGAAGTCAAGTGGGCCTTAGAAAGCATCACTACAAACAAATCTAGTGGAGGTGATGGAATTCCAGTTGAGCTATTCCAAATCCTGAAAGATGATGCAGTGAAAGTGCTGCACTCAATATGCCAGCCAATTTGAAAAACTCAGCAGTGGCCACAGGCCTGGAGAAGGTCAGTTTTCATTCCAATCCCAAAGAAAGGCAATGCCAAAGAATGCTCAAACTACCGCACAATTGCACTCATCTCACATGCTAGTAAACTAATGCTCAAAATTCTCCAAGCCAGGCTTCAGCCATATGTGAACCATGAACTTCCTGATGTTCAAGCTGGTTTTAGAAAAGGCAAAGGAACCAGAGATCAAATTGCCAACATCCACTGGATCATGGAAAAAGCAAGAGAGTTCCAGAAAAACATCTATTTCTGCTTTATTGACTATGCCAAAGCCTTTGACTGTGTGGGTCACAATCAACTGTGGGAAATTCTGCAAGAGATGGGAATACCAGACCACCTGATCTGCCTCTTGAGAAACATGTATGCAGGTCAGGAAGCAACAGTTAGAACTGGACATGGAACAACAGACTGGTTCCAAATAGGAAAAGGAGTACGTCAAGGCTGTATATTGTCACCCTGTTTATTTAACTTATATGCAGAGTACATCATGAGAAACGCTGAACTGGAAGAAACACAAGCGGGAATTAAGATTGCTGGGAGAAATATCAATAACCTCAGATATGCAGATGACACTACCCTTATGGCAGAAAGTGAAGAGGAACTCAAAAGCCTCTTGATGAAAGTGAAAGTGGAGAGTGAAAAAGTTGGCTTAAAGCTCAACATTCAGAAAACGAAGATCATGGCATCTGGTCCCATCACTTCATGGGAAATAGATGGGGAAACAGTGAAAACAGTGTTTGACTTTATTTTTCTGGGCTCCAAAATCACTGCAGATGGTGACTGCAGCCATGAAATGAAAAGACGCTTACTCCTTGGAAGGAAAGTTATGACCAACCTAGATAGCATATTCAAAAGCAGAGACATTACTTTGCTAACAAAGGTCTGTCTAGTCAAGGCTATGGTTTTTCCTGTGGTCATGTATGGATGTGAGAGCTGGACTGTGAAGAAGGCTGAGCGCCGAAGAATTGATGCTTTTGAACTGTGGTGCTGGAGAAGACTCTTGAGAGTCCCTTGGACTGCAAGGAGATCCAACCGGTCCATTCTGAAGGAGATCAGCCCTGGGATTTCTTTGGAAGGAATGATGCTAAAGCTGAAACTCCTGTACTTTGGCCACCTCATGTGAAGAGTTGACTCATTGGAGAAGTCTTTGTTGCTGGGAGAGACTGGGGGCAAGAGGAGAAGGGGACGACAGAGGATGAGATGGCTGGATGGCATCACTGCCTCGATGGATGTGAGTCTGGGTGAACTCCGGGGAGTTGGTGATGGACAGAGGGGCCTGGCGTGCTGTGATTCATAGGGTCGTAAAGAGTCAGACACGACTGAGCGACTGATCTGATCTGATCTGAATGCAAATAAATAGGAATTTCAATTAAGTCTTTAAAAAACGGCTTTCAACCAAGAGTCATGCATTACGTCATCTATTAATGTTTATTTGTATCATCAACTCTGCATTAACCTCTGCCATACCACTTCCTCTGTCTTGGACTACTAGTAATGGAATAGCCTGTCTTTACTGTTTTGTTTTGTTTTAATTGGAGAAAATTACTTTACAATACTGTGATGGTTTCTGCCATACATCAGTATGAATATGCCATAGGCATCCATGTGCCCCGCCTCCCTGAAGCCCCCCTCCCCCTCTCCCCACCCCATCCCTCCAGGTTGTCACAGAGCGCTGGCTTTGAGTGCCCAGGTTCTCACATCAAACTCACACTGTTATCTATTTTACATATGGCAATGTATATATTTCAGTACTATTCTCTCAACTCATCCTACCCTCTTCTTCTCCTACTGAGTCCAAAAGCCGGTCTGTGTGTTTCTGTGTCCTTTGCTGCCTTGCACATGACACTAGTTGCCATACAGGTAAACCAAGACTCCTCACCTGGCAGTTGAAATCTATCAGTCTTACTGGATTTGATATTTGACACTCATGGAAACCAGAGCTTAATCCACCCCATTGGCTGACTTCTATAGCTGTTATGGTAGAAATAAACTTGTTCCTGAAAGATAGCTAGAAATTTGCACTGGGCTTGAACTCGTCTATAAGCTCATGTATCTCTCATGGAAAGCAGTGATTTTTTTTTTTTCAGAAATTTAATTTATGAATTTAAACTAGTTCTCCATCCTGTGTCTGAAGCCTCACCTCTACTTATGCAGAGTAATTTCTACAGTGTGATTAATCTCTATTCCAGGCAGCATTTATAAACAAACAATTCAGTCTGTAAGTGACAGTATGTTGATTGGAATATTTACATTTTAAAGGGTTTAAGTTACATTATCATACTTAGGAAATTAAAATTCATTCATTCACTCAACACATATTTATTGAGCATCTACTATACTCAAAGTACTCCACTAAGCATCAGGATCTTTCAAAGCTACAGCTCCCTGCCCTTCTAGTGTTTCTTACATAGTTGGGAAGAGGAAAGAACTGACAGAATGTTTCTCTGTTTTTTTTCATTTCTCCCGGGATTTCTTTGGAAAGAATGATGCTAAAGCTGAAACTCCAGTACTTTGGCCACCTCATGTGAAGAGTTGACTCATTGGAGAAGACTCTGATGCTGGGAGGGATTGAGGGCAAGAGGAGAAGGGGACAACAGAGGATGAGATGGCTGGATGGCATCACTGACTCGATGGATGTGAGTCTGAGTGACCTCCAGGAGTTGGTGATGGACGGGGAGGCCTGGCGTGCTGCGATTCATGGGGTCGCAAAGAGTCGGACACAACTGAGCGACTGATCTGATCTGATAGTTGCTTTACAATGCTGTTTTAGTCTCTGCTGTACAGCAAAGGGAATCAGTCACACATATACATATATCCGTTCTTTTTTGGATTTCCTTCCCATGTGGTCCCCATGGTACATTGAATAGAGTTCCCTGTGCTCTACAGAAGGTTCTCATTAGTTATCTATTTTATAAATAGTGTCAATCGCGTATACGTATCAACCTCCTAATTCATCCCACTCCCCCTTTCTCCCCTGGTACCCATATGTTTGTTCTCTATGTCTGTGTCTCTATTTCTGCTTTGTAAATACGTTTGTTGTTGCTGTTCATCCACTAGGTTATGTCTGACTCCGCTACACCCGGCTCCTTTGTCCATGGGATTTCTCTTTATAATCCAATGGACTATAGTTGCCATGCTCCTCTGTCTATGGGATTTCCAGGTAAGAATAATGGAGTGAATTGCCATTTTCTTCCCTAGGGGATCTTTCCAATCCAGGGGTTGAACCTGTGTCTCCTGCTTGCCAGGTGGATTCTTTACTTCTGACTTTTGTTTTTCTCTTCCTGATTTACTTCATCCTGTATGACAGTCTCTAGGTCCATCCACATCTCTAGGAAAAACAACTCAGCTTTGTTCCTTTTTATGACTGAGTAATATATCATCATATATGTGAGTGAAATCTTTATCCATTTGTCCATTGATAGATATTTAGGTTGATTCCATGTCCTGGCTATTATAAACAGTGCTTCTTTGAACATTGGGGTCCATGTTTCTAATTCAAGACAGTGTATAGTGGTTACTCTGCCTCCATTAAAAGCTTCCTAAGTAGACCAGGATGTTGTAAGCTGAGATTATCAGGAAAGACTTCTTTGAAAGTTTCAAGATGTTGTTAACTGGCACTGGTACAAGCCAGCAGGTCAGGAAGAATAAATGGAAAAGGCAGGTGGCAAAACAGGGCATGCATATCAGAGGATGAAAACTGGAGCTATCTGCTCTGAATAGCTTTATGGAGGGGGTGAGGCAGGAAGGCAATGTGACATAGATTTGGCCCTTTACGTATAAATTGAAAGAGCTTAAACTTTGTTTAATAGGCAATGTGGAACCATTGGAAGGAGCCATTTCTGATTACAAAAGTGCCAAGATCAGAGTGGTAGTTAAAAACCATTCAGGCAGCATGTAGAGGAGGGATGGAAAGAGAATTGAGTTGGTAGCACATCTAAAGTGTAAAGTGAGAGCCTGAACGAAAGTAGATCCCAGAACTACAAAAGTGGATCCTGGAAACTAGATATAATTATGGAATAAGAAAGGAAGGAACTGGTATGCGAGATATGAAATAATTAAAAATGTTGTTTCAAGCCTGAGTGAAGAAAGTCTGGACTTCAGGGGAAAAGAGAACAGGAGCAGAGTTTCTGCAGGAAGGTCCTGAGACTGACACGGTAATGATCATCCTTCCCAGCTATCTCTTCCCAATTAACTTTCAAAGGAGGCACATTAGTTGAGTTGCACAATATTCAATATTCTATGGGATTTCCCTGGTGGCTCAGATGGTAAAGAATCTGCCTGCAATGCAAAAGACCCAGGTTCGATGCCTGGGTGAGGAATATCCCCTGGAGAAAGGAGTGGCTCCCCACTACAATATTTTTACCTTTACAGTATAATTACCACAGAGAATTCTGCGGACAGAAGGCCTGGTGGGCTACAGTCCACTGGGTCTCAGAGTCAATATTCTGTATTTCTTTTCTGTCTCCACAATTGCCATCAGTGATGATGACAAGTGTTTTATTGAGCATCTCCATTACCATTAAGTAGCTCATTTGCCTAAACACAGTTCCTCCAATTACTTATTAGAAAACAGGAAATCCAAGAGATACTCTGCTGATTCCACTGTGGATCTGAACTCCACATTACCTAGTCCCAAACCCAAATGAATATCCATTCCTTGAAGACAGGGAGAGTCGTGTGATTTCTATCGTATAGATCCTTAGAGGGAAAGCAATGAGATGAAAAGTGAGAAGTGATTTGCTCTTCTGTTTCCAACAGAACTGCCAGTGTTTCTGCAGGAAGAGGCTCTGGTGCAGCCCTCCTCCACAACTCCCCACTGGGAACTAGTAGCTGGGGGGAGTGAGAAGATATCAGTAGGGACTGGAAGATGTAAACAAAGAGGTCTGCCGGAAGCCCAGGCTCTTCTTTAAAGTTTTTATTTCCTAACCTTATGATTATTTTATCTCTAGAATTATGATGGACTTTTGTCTTATGTTTGGTTTCATATCTGTGTTTACTTTGATACAAAAGTGGTATATTCTTTCTGATAATTAGAGTAAAGCTTTTGCACTAGAAGATATGCCATGTAACCCAAGGGTGTTGAATACTCACTGCAGATCTCTGTGCCCCCGGGGGTACTCATAGCCCTGTATAATAAGTATAAGAAGGATATATATCTATATATATATTTTTTTTTTTTTTTTTCACAAGCAGGCAGCATAGGAAGAGGGTAGTTCTCACATCTACCAAGCTTGTCTTTTTTTTTTTTTTTTTGCTGGGGAATGGATAGCATCTCTTTCATTTTTAAAATTAATTTATTTATGTTAATTTGAGGCTAATTACTTTACAATATTGTAGTGCTTTTTGCCATACATTGACACCAAGCTTGTCTTAAGGGAAAGTGGGAAATCAAAAGCCAGCTGGACTTCTAATTGCTGAACCTCTAGAAGGAGCTGAATCATGCAGACCTTCCAACATGGTCAGCTTTTCTACCCATTCTGGAAGAGAGAAATACCATCCAAAGGCCTCTGGAGATTGAATGGTCAATCTTGAATTAATCAAAGCCTGGCTGTTTGAAACAACGGAGCCAAACCTTCCCTAACTCCATTAACATTTTCCTCCATCCAAGTATGAAATATGGGTCTATTTATTATTTATCATCTTCCTATTTGATATTTCACCTGCTGCCAACACAGCTAAGTCCAGCCAAGTTCCCTGCATGGTGGGCCAAGAGGCAGATGATTCCAGCAAGGCAGCAGCCCCATGTCCAGGGAACCAGATGGGTGACCTTTCCCTTTCCTGTTCTCCAGACCAGAGGACAGACAGTTAAGCTCTCTGGGTGGTCCGGGATTTTTGCTTCTATAAATTTAAATGTACATTTTCAGATTGATGGTCTGTTTCTCGAAAACATTGATCATACATTTGCCAAACACCATCTTTCAGGCATTATGCCAGAGTAGCCAGTTTTTCTGTTATCTGAAATTCCTTATATTATGTCCCCTACTTTCTTGCCGACCTCCACTCAAAATAACATGGTGTGAACTTTTTATGGTGCCTTTCTCTCCTCCTATGTACCCCATGTGTTTGAAATATGTTTAATACATTGCCACATCTCATTTTTAAATATCATGAAGCTAGGCCAATTCTATGATATTTTAAGTGCCCTCATGATGAAACATATGGCCAGAGGGGTGGGAATAGGGAGGTGGGGAAAGAAATGTGGCAAATATAATATTTTCCCAAGGGAAGGGAGCAGGGAATATGACCTGCAAGATGGAAGAATCTATGAGCATCACTACTGAAATGCCATCTGTTTCCATTCAAATTATCATCTTGAAATTATGTTTTTTTTTTTAATTTTTCATATGCCATAATGTATAGGATTCAAGGGCCAAAACACATCATAGTGTTTGCAACCAACCAGTCCAGTTGCTGCCAAACCTGTGGCAATCCCACAAAGAGAAAAGGAAAAAAAGAGAGAGAGAGAGAATGTTGTTGCATTTTCATTTTTACTTCTCTTTGAGAAAGAGACATTGTTTTTTATATAATTTTTATTGGCGTATAGTTGCTTTACAATATTGGTTAGTTTCTGCTGTACAGCAAAGTGAATCAGCTATATGCTTACATATACCCTCTCTTTTTTGGATTTCCTTCTCATTTATATCCCCGTGGAACACTGAGTAGAGTTCCCTGTGCTACACAGTCGGTTCTCATTAGTTGTCTAACTAATATGCTAAGTCACTTCCATCGTGTCCAACTCTGTACGACCCCGTAGATGGCAGCCCACCAGGCTCCCCTGTCCCTGGGATTCTCCAGGCAAGAACATTGGAGTGGGCTGCCATTTCCTTCTCCAGTGCATGAAAGTGAAAAGTGAAAGCGAAGTCGCTCAGTCGTGTCTGACTCATAGCGACCCCATGGACTGCAGCCCACCAGGCTCCTCCATCCATGGGATTTTCCAGGCAAGAGTAATGGAGTGGGGTGCCATTGTCTAACTAATACATAGTATCAATAGTGTGTGCTCAGTCGTGTCCAAGTCTTTGGCAACCCCATGGACTGTACCTCTCCAGGCTCCTCTGTCATGGCACTTCCCAGACAAGAATACTGCTGTGGGTTGAGTTCTCTTCTCCAGGGGAGTCTTCTCAACCCAGGGATCAAACCCGAGTGTCTTATGTCTCCTGAATTGGCTGGTGGCTTCTTTACCACTAGGACCGCCTGGGAAGCCCATCAATAGTGTATATATGTCAATCCCAATCTCTCAGTTCCTCCCACCAGACCCTGTTTCCCCTTGGGATCCATATATTAGTTCTCTATATCTGTGTCTATAACTTCTGGTTTGCAAATAGGTTCATATGTCTCATTTTTATAGACTCCATAATCATGCAGTATATTTATTACAGTTATTAGTATTTATAATATTTATTACAGACAGTGATAGAGATCATCATTTACAACATCACTCATTGATCATTAATTGATTCATTATTAATTCTTTCATTTAGCAACTAGTTAATATATTTTATAAATAACATATGATTTGTGGAGATAAGGATAAAGAGATGAAATTAACTTTGTTTTCAGTTAATCAGAGATGAAAGGAAATGAGAAGAGAATGAGCAGACTTAAAATGTGAATGATAAGGCCAACTGTAGAAGTTCACAGGGATATGCCAGGAATATTCCCCACATTTGGGGGAAGAGGTGGTAAACTTGCTCAGCAATAGGGAGTTCTTCTTAAAGAAGGCTACTTTTTAAGATGATTTGTAAAATAGGTTGAGATTTCAAATGGCAAAGAATCTGCCTCCAGTGCAGGAGACCTGGGTTCAATCCTTAGGTCAGGGGATCCCCTGGAGGAGGAAATGGCAACCCACTCCAGTATTCTTGCCTGGAGAATTCCATAGACAGAGGAGCCTGGCAGGCTATAGTCTATGGGGTTGCAAAGAGTCAGTCATGACTGAGCACCTAACACTTTCACTTTCATCTGTGCAAGGGGGAAATTGACTTTTTCAAGGCTTTGAAATTAGAATATGCAAATATAAATAAGTGTCCATAAGCCCTGGCTACAAAGAATTCATTCTGGCTGAAGTGTACAGGAGCAGAGATACAAGACATGCAGAGAGAGTGGCTGTAACTCCTCAAGAGCCCAACTCTATTGAAAACCAACAAGTATATGAGAGTGGACACCTGAATTCCTACTAGGAATGAAGGAGGAAACAGAACAGGCTCCATCTTGAAAGCAGGACTCCATTTTGGGCTGGACTGTGGACTTTGATCCATATGCCCAGTGTCTATGGAAATGACATGCCAACTGGAAAACAAGACCCCTCGGGTGGAAGAGCCCAAGGGCTCATACCTAGACTCAGTCGCATAAAAGAATACCCTAATTATCTGTGTAACAGAATAGAATCATACATTCTATTATGCCTATTGGGGCATGACCACAGGCCTATTGATAACTGTCCGCTGTTAACTACCTAGGCTTAAGGCATATGAATCACGGGTTAACTTTGGTTGTATCCTTCTCTTCCTTTGTTCAGACTAGTTTCAGGGAATTTGGGGAGGTGGGTTTGGTCACGTACACTTTGAGTATATAAGATTTTCACAAAAACTGGTTGGGGTCCTTGGCTAAGAGGAGACTCTGCCTTGGACCTGCTGGTGTAATAAGCTGCACTCCACTATCTGCATTGTCCTTCTGAGTGAGTTTGTTTCCTGAAATGCGTGGCTACAACAGGAAGGCAAGCTGTCTTTGGTAGAAATTGTATCTTGATGAACATGGTATAGAGAGAAATTCAAGGTCTTGTCTGTCAGTGATCAATCTCAGAGACATAACCAAAAGACTTTAAGGAAGGCATGAAGAGTAAGTAAACGCATCATGCTTGCAAATATGTGGAAGAGAAGAGAGAGAAAGAAGATGGAAGGATCAAGGAACGAAAGAATAGGGGACTTCAAAAATAAATAGCAAAGAGAGAAATGGTAGGCATCAGAGAGAATAGAAAGGAATTTTGGAGAAAAAATCTGTATAATATGCAATTGTTTTGCTTGCTTTTCTAGCATATTTCATGCATATTTTCTCTCCATGTCCCCCTACTCTTTTGCCAACTCTCCTTTCAGCTCCTTTATGAAGTTTTCTGTGATCTTAGTTATTTTAATGGTGGGTTCGATCTTCTTTTGGAAAAGGTAGTAAAAAGATGGAGTCACTTTATTGAAGCAATATGGAGAACTGAAGATATCATAGAGAAGAAAACAGAATCCAGTTCAAGCCTTCAAGTAATTTAAAGAAAAATCATGGGATCAATTTGCTTTGAATTTTCACATGGAAAATGCAAAAATGAGGTTTCAAGCCAATCTCACTAGATTTTAAGTCTGAAGTAGCACCTGGGCTGACATTAAAGCTGTGTCAGCAAAAATTTAACTGTGGTAACAATGGTGGTGGTTTAGTTGCTAAGTCATGTCTGACTCTTGTGACCCCATGGACTATAGCCTGCCAGGCTCCTTTGTCCATGAGATTCTCTGGGCAAGAATATTGGAAAGGGTTGTCATTTCTTTCTCCAGGGGATCTTCCACACCCAGGAATTGAACCTGGGTCTTCTGCATTGCACGTAGATTCTTTACTGACTGAGCTATGAGGGAATAGTTAAGAATAACTCTAGGAGGTCCTTTTACTATATAACTCATAGACAATTTGAGGAGACAGTCATTTTATGCATGAAGTTAATGAACCAGGTAACAACATTCATCCTTAGCAGCGCTCAGTGCTCAGTCATGTCTGACTCTTTGCAACCCCCTGGACTGTAGCCCACCAGGCTCCTCCTTGGGATTCTCTAGGCAAGAATACTGGAGTGGGTTGCCATGCCCTTCTCCAGAGGATCTTCCTGACCCAGGGATCAAACTGGCATTTCCTTCATCTCTTGACTTGGCAGGCAGATTCTTTACTGCTATGCAACCAGCAAAGCTTAGCAGGGCCACCTGAGAACTATTTGGTAAGTGTAGAATAAGATATAGATGTGTAGACTTTGAGTAGTCTTTACAAGGTAAAAACCAGCCACCAACAAATGAAGCTTTCCCATATTTCCAAACTACATTTGACAATTCCCTCTATCAGCCCACACATATTTTCTCTCTCTCCCACTACACTCAGATCAGATCAGTTGCTCAGTCATGTCCAACTCTTTGCGACCCCATGAATTGCAGCACATCAGGCCTCCCTGTCCATCACCAACTCCCAGAGTTCACTCAGACTCACGTCCATCGAGGCAGTGATGCCATCCAGCCACCTCATCCTCTGTCGTCCCCTTCTCCTCTTGCCCCCAATCCCTCCCAGCATCAGAGTCTTTTCCAATGAGTCAACTCTTCGCATGAGGTGGCCAAAGTACTGGAGTTTCAGCTTTAGCATCATTCCTTCCAAAGAAATCCCAGGGCTGATCTCCTTCAGAATGGACTGGTTGGATCTCCTTGCAGTCCAAGGGACTCTCAAGAGTTCTCCAACACCACAGTTCAAAAGCATCAATTCTTTAGTGCTCAGCCTTCTTCACAGTCCAAATCTCACATCCATACATGACCACAGGAAAAACCATAGCCTTGACTAGATGGACCTTTGTTGGCAAAGTAATGTCTTTGCTTTTGAATATGCTATCTAAGTTGGTCATAACTTTCCTTCCAAAGAGTAAGTGTCTTTTAATTTCATGGCTGCAGTCACCATCTGTAGTGATTTTGGAGCCCCCCAAAATAAAGTCTGACACTGTTTCCACTGTTTCCCCATCTATTTCCCATGAAGTGATGGGATTAGATGCCATGATCTTTGTTTTCTGAATGTTGAGCTTTAAGCCAACTTTTTCACTCTCCTCTTTCACTTTCATCAAGAGGCTTTTTGGTTCCTCTTCACTTTCTGCCATAAGGGTGGTGTCATCTGCATATTTGAGGTTATTGATATTTCTCCTGGCAATCTTGATTCCAGCTTGTGTTTCTTCCAGTCCAGCATTTCTCATGATGTACTCTGCATATAAGTTAAATAAACAGGGTGACAATATACAGCCTTGATGAACTCCTTTTCCTATTTGGAACCAGTCTGTTGTTCCATGACCAGTTCTAACTGTTGCTTCCTGACCTGCACACAGGTTTCTCAAGAGGCAGATCAGGTGGTCTGGTATTCCCATCTCTTGCAGAATTTTCCACAGTTTATTGTGATCCACACAGTCAAAGGCTTTGGCATAGTCAATAGAGTAGAAATAGATGTTTTTCTGGAATTCTCTTGCTTTTTCCATGATCCAGCGGATGTTGGCAATTTGATCTCTGGTTCCTCTGCCTTTTCTAAAGCCAGCTTGAACATCAGGAAGTTCACGGTTCACGTATGGCTGAAGCCTGGCTTGGAGAATTTTGAGCATTACTTTACTAGCGTGTGAGATGAGTGCAATTGTGCGGTAGTTTGAGCACTCTTTGGCATTGCCTTCCTTTGGGATTGGAATGAAAACTGACCTTTTCCAGTCCTGTGGCCACTGCTGAGTTTTTCAAATTGGCTGGCATATTGAGTGCAGCACTTTTACAGCATCATCTTTCAGGATTTGAAATAGCTCAACTGGCATTCCATCACCTCCACTAGCTTTGTTCGTAGTGATGCTTTCTAAGGCCCACGTGACTTCACATTCCAGGATGTCTGGCTCTAGGTCAGTGATCACACCATCATGATTATCTGGGTCGTGACGATCTTTTTTGTACAGTTCTTTTGTGTATTCTTGCCATCTCTTCTTAATATCTTCTGCTTCTGTTAGGTCCATACCATTTCTGTCCTTTATCGAGCCCATCTTTGCATGAAATGTTCTTTTGGCATCTCTGATTTTCTTGAAGAGATCCCTAGTCTTTCCCATTCTGTTGTTTTCCCCAATTCTTTGCATTGATCGCTGAGGAAGTTTTTCTTATCTCTTCTTTGAAACTCTGCATTCAGATGTTTATATGTTTCCTTTTCTTCTTTGC
This sequence comes from Tragelaphus eurycerus, assembly GCA_935064755.1. NCBI lineage: Eukaryota > Metazoa > Chordata > Mammalia > Artiodactyla > Bovidae > Tragelaphus > Tragelaphus eurycerus. The sequence continues at coordinate 1,782,946 of CAKXYN010000075.1, read as the reverse complement.
TTTTTGTTTCTCTTCTTTTCACAGCTATTTGTAAGGCCTCCCCAGACAGCCATTTTGCTTCTTTGCATTTCTTTTCCATGGGGATGGTCTTGGTCCCTGTCTCCTGTACAATGTCACGAACCTCATTCCATAGTTCATCGGGCACTCTATCTATCGTATCTAGGCCCTTAAATCTATTTCTCACTTCCACTGTATAATCATAAGGGATTTGATTTAGGTCATACCTGAATGGTCTAGTGGTTTTCCCTACTTTCTTCAATTTCAGTCTGAATTTGGCAATAATGAGTTCATGGTCTGAGCCACAGTCAGCTCCTGGTCTTGTTTTTGTGGACTGTATAGAGCTTCTCCATCTTTGGCTGCAAAGAATGTAATCAGTCTGATTTCGGTGTTGACCATCTGGTGATGTCCATGTATAGAGTCTTCTCTTGTGTTGTTGGAAGAGGGTGTTTGTTATGACCAGTGCGTTTTCTTGGCAAAACTCTATTAGTCTTTGCCCTGCTTCATTCTGTATTCCAAGGCTAAATTTGCCTGTTACTCCAGGTGTACTCCCACTTCACTACAAGATATTAAATAGTCATGTGGGTAAGTATCCCTCAGGATCGTCAGTGCTATTCTCTGGTTCCCCAAATGTTCGTCAAAATATCAATCATCCTGCATTTTTATAGTTTTAAGAAAATCTTGGTTGAATTAATAAGTGTATTAGGAATTTTTGTGAGTTGATAAATAGCAAATTTTCCAAAGAAATTTCCCAGGATATGTTCCTCATTGGTGCATGTATTTTTAGCAGATAAAGAAATCTGAATAATTCTAATTCTTCTGCATGGACTGGCTATTAATATTCAAGAATATATGATCAGAGTGTATCACCCCTGAAACTGATATTTGATGAGCTCATCAGAATTTTTATCAGGCCAAGACTTATTTTTAGGCATTTCTTTTTTTTTTTTTTTTTTTAATTTAAAGGTATTTATTTTAATTGGAAGCTAATTACTTAAAAAACTGGAAATAGAAGTGCCTTATGACCCAGCAATCCCACTGCTGGGCATACACACCGAGGAAACCAGAATTGAAAGAGACACGTGTAACCCAATGTACATCGCAGCACTGTTTATAATAGCCAGGACACGGGTGCATTTCTTATTTAATTAGTTCATGTATTTCTTATCACACTGCTGAAGGATGGGCAACATTATTCCTCTTTTCCGAGGAGAATGCTGAGGTCTATGGGTAATCATCTCCAGGATTTATATCCAGGTCCTTTGACATCTTTGTGGGGTCCATGCAGCCTCTTGGAATTGAGAATGAGAGGTGGGTCCTGAGACCACACGTCATTGATTAACCTATAACTTAGGCAAGTCATTTCCCTAACCGATACAGCCCTTCCCCACTTCCCCATCTCAGCATCGCACCTCCTGCATATCTGGTACTGCTTGTCCTTCATTTTAGACAACCTGGTGCGTAGACCAATCTACACCCCATGCAGAAGGAGTGAACATAGTCTAATTTATTGTCTAGCATTTCTTTATCAGTTTACTCAGCCATTCATTTATGAAATATATTTCTGAGTGTCTACTATTTGCCAGGCATTGTTCTAGGTGTTGAGAGGTAAAGCAGTAAGGTAGACTAGAGTCCCGTGTTTGAGATCTACCCTGGTGCCTGGGAGAGTGTCTCCCCAGAAGACAGGCAGTGTAGTATATTGGGGGCAACACATGTTTCAGATGTAATTCATCTGGGTTCAAATTCTCTTTCAATTTACATTCCCACCAACAATGCAAGAGGGTTCCGTTTTATCCATGGGGACCCTCCAGCATTTATTGTTTATATATTTTTTGCTGATGGCCATTCTGACCTGTGTAAAGTGATAACTCATTGTAGTTTTGAGTTGCATTTCTCTAGTAATCTTTTCATGTGATTCTTGGCCATCTGTATGTCTTCTTTGGAGAGATATCTGTTCAGGTCTTCCACACATTTGTTTGATTGTTTGTTTGTTTTAATATATTGAGCTTCATGAGCTGTTTATATATTCTGGAGATTAATCCTTTGTCTGTTGCTTTGTTTGAAAATATTTTATCCTATTCTGAGGATTGTCTTTTTTCCTTGTTACCTTGTATTGGCAGGCAGATTCTCTACTGCTGAGCCACTGGGGAAGCCTATATAGGCTATATATAAAGGCTAAATATAATATAATATAATATAATGATATGTATATTATACATATATATATACACACACACTTAACCTCTACTGTGTGTGGGCTTCCCAGGTGGTTCAGCGATAAAGAATCTGCCTGTCAATGCAAGAGACACTGGTTTGATCCCTGGGTCAGAAAAATCCCCTGAAGGAGGAAATGGCAACACACTCTAGTATCTCTGCCTGGGAAATCCCATAGACAGAGGAGCCTGGCGGGCTGCAGTCCATGTGGTCACCAAGAATTGTAGATGACGGAGTAACTGACCACACTACCACATGTGAAACAGACAGCTAATAGAAACGTGCTGTAAAGCACAGGGAACTCAGCTCAGCACTCTGTGACGTTCTAGAGAGGTGGGATGGGGTGGGCTTGGGAAGGAGATCCAAGAGGGAGGGCTATATGTATCCATAGAGATGATTCACTCTATTGTACAGCAGATACGGACAGAACATTGTAAAGCAAGTATATTCCAATAAATAAAGGTCTGTTTTACCACCTAGTATTATGTGAAATGAGGGACAAGTCACTTTACTTTTTAAAAAATTTTATCCGTGTATTGTATAGTTCATTTACAATGTTGTGTTACTTTCTGCTGAATAGCAAAATGAATCAGTTATATTTTAAATATCACTTTAAATCTCTATGTTATCATCTGTTTAATGAGGATACTTACCCATCAGGAGTATAATAGACAACAAGGAAATTCCATTGCAAGATTGTCAAGCCAATGGACAATATAATAAGTACACAGGATAGCTGCTGAATTCCAGCACCCCCTTTCTTTGGGGCTGTGACACCACATCCTTTGTAATCCACTTGTCTCCTTTGAATGCTGGCATTTTTATAATCTGTTGTCTGGCTCAGTAGACCCCCACTTTCCTTAGTTTCTCTTGCTTCCACATGACTGATTAATCATTCAGCAATTGGAGAGATGCTTTGAAAATGTGAACTTGACCATGCCAACTTTTTGATGGAAATCCTTCAACAGTTTCCCATTTTCTTGGAATAATATTGAAATAACTCATCATGGCATGTGATTGACTCCCCTGGCTGCATCTCTCACCTCTTCCCTGACCTTGACACCTTTTGTTTCCTTTGCTTCTAGCCCTCCTGTCTTGGCACCAGCTTTCAGAATGTCAGTTCACTTCCAACTTAAGATCTTTACATTGCTCAGCCATCTGCTAGAGATACTGTTTTCCCCCAGACTTCTGTCTCTTACATGGCAAAAACACCACCACTCACAGAACATTCGCTTACTACTCAATCAAAAACATTCCCATTCTTCATCACAGCAACATTTTGTACAATCTAAAAGTACTTATTTATTTGATGATTTATTTTCTGCCCCACTACAAAACTGTAAGCTCTATGTCAACAACAAAAACCTGTCTGTCTGATGCATTCGTCTGTCCCCAGCATCTATCCCAAGTATAGTATGTCCTCAACAAATATTCGTTGAAGGATCACATAAAGGATGCTTCCCATTTTGAATATCCCAGCTGCTGGGCAAAACTTCATACTAGCTTATCTAAATTTAGCTCAACTCTTTTGAAAGAAATATCATTAAGCAAGTTTAAAACAATAGGCAGCTATAACTGTCTCCGAGAAATACCCATCAGCAGTGCACCTTCCAAAGGCCCTCTGTCAGCTTTGCTGTGGGTAATTATTTCATAAGGACCAGTGGGTGACTGGCCTGATTATAGAGGCCGCTCCCCACAAGCAAGTTTCTAAAACGGCACACCAGACGGCTCAGTCGTGACTAGAGCCACCTTTTCCCTCCTCTCTGCCCCGCCCTCTCTCCCGGGCACTGAGGCGGAGGTGCCAGGCTGTCATCCCATCTTGGACAAATTGCCTCCATCACCTCCCCCTTGTTGCCCTTCATCCCTTTCCAACATAATTACCATCTTACTAATAAGTCAAATGAGTGGGTACCGCAAAGTGGGCAGCTCCATTGGGCTGCCTCAGTGAGCACTGGCATGGACTGAATGGGAAACAGGGATTAGCAGGGTTGCTACTGCCCTCGGCGCTCCAAGGGAAGGCTGCTAATGGATTTTCTCTTCAGCAGCTCTTGCTTACAGGGATGGTTACAGGGAACCAGCTGGAGGAACACAGAGCTCTGGCTCCGTCTGGGTCCCCAGGCTGTATCCCTCTGGCCATCGTAGCACTTCCCCAAACACCACAGAAAGCAGAGAGCCGGATCCTTCCAGCCCTCAAAAGGACTCAGCCTCCTCTGGGCTGCCTTCCCTCCACCCCAAACACCAGCCACATCCTTTCAAACATATTTCCAAGTGAATGTTGTCCTTCCCGACATCTGTGCCCTCCCCTCAATCCTGACTCTCAGATGAATTTATCAGGCAGGTGGCACTAGGGGTAAAGAACACACCTGCCCGTGCAGGAGAGGTAAGAGACCCGGGTTCGATCCCTGGGTCGGGAAGATCCCCTGGAGAAGGGAATGGCAACCCACTCCAGTATTCTTGCCTGGAGAATTCCATGGATGGAGGAGCCTGGTGGGCTACAGTCCATGGGGTTGCAAAGAGGTAGACATGACTAAAGCAACTGAGCACTCATGCAATGCCTGCCTGACAAGTCTTAATTCCAGGCTGGATGAAAGATGCTGGGGCCGGAAAGCAGCCAGATACTTAGGACTGCTTCCTCCCCCAGGCTGGGAAGCCAGGCATCCGGGCAACTGGCATGGACCACAGGATCACAAGAAACAGGACACCTTCACTAATTTTTGCAATCTTATAATACATTATGGTGAACAGTCAGCAATAGCACAAGGAATGCTGAGTGCTTATTATGCAATCCTATTGGTGTATAATTTCTTAATTTAATTTTAAAATCTGTAGAACTTGGTAGGGTTGGGGGGAGGGGTGGGGCAAGAGGGGGAGCGTGGTCTTCTTCCCGCCTGATAGAGAAAGATGCCAGATAAAAATCATCCTGGTGGGAAAGTATCCAGGACTTGTACTTGCGCACAAGCTCAATTTTAATACACCAGAGTATGCTTTCTTCCTTTTTTCTCTCTTTTTTTATTTTTCATCATTTATACAACCTAGCTCTGAATAGCATTTTGAGAGGCTCATGACAGAGAAGAGGCGATCTCCGTCTCATCTCATGAATGACTCCCCCTGCCCCCCGCCCCTCACTGCTGGTGCACTTTTAAATATTAATCTACACCAGGTTATTAATCATCAGGAAGGCAGCTGTGGGCACGGGCCACAAGACTTCATCTTTTACCACACATCTCTCAATGCTAAAAGAGTAGATGAAAAATGATTGGGGAACCACCCAAGATCTCTTCGCCTTATCACCAGCTCCTTTTTTCCCTGGGACCCACAGGGACTGTGACACTCTCCCTGCTTCTAGTGCAGAATGAAGGAAGAGAACATGCGACGTGAAGCACGTCTCAAGCCTCGCTGACTTGGAATGAAGGGGCAAAAGTGAGTGTGGATGAGGAAAAAACCTAAGTTCAGAATATTTTTTAAAAAATCTATCCATACGTCTTTTAACATACATGTACAACAAATGAAGTGTTACCAGAAAGGAGGCCTGTGAAAGACTCAATAAATGTTATTTTTTAGAAGCTTACTGTTTACATATTGATGACAGGTGAAAACTTGGCTAAAGAACAGCTTCTGAAAACACTTCCTTATATAATTTTTATCTGTTGTTCTAGTCAATCTGGTTTGGCATGACAGTGATTTTTGATTTCATTTTTATTTATCTTTTTGCCATTTGTTTTTGTGGGTGTGTGTAAGGAGTACTGTTAGTTTAATGACTGTGATGTGCCGAGAGAGTATTATTGGTCATTTTCATCTCTACTAAATTCTGCAAATTAGATAATATTGGACCTATTTAGAAGCTTCCCAGGGGGGCGCTAGTCATAAAGAACCTGCCTGCCAATGTAAGAGTCATGATTTCCACCCCTGGGTCAGGAAGATCCCCTGGAGGAAGAAATGGCAACCCACTCCAGAATTCTTGCCCAGAGAATCCCACAGACAGAGGAGCCTGGTGGACTACAATCCATGGGGTCACAATGAGAAACAACTGAAGCAACTTAGCAAAGGCCATTTAGCAGATAGAAAAATTACAGTTCAGAGAGATTAGATCATTTGTTTGGGGTCACAAAGTTCATTAAAAATAAGTAAGGTAGCATCAACATGGAAGTAAGTCAGAAAAAGACAAATATCATATGCTTCCACTTATATGTAGGCTAAAAATAATACAAATGAATCTACATACAAAGCAGAAACACACTCACAGACATAAAAAGCAAACACGGTTACCAAGGGGGTGGGGGAGGGATAAATGAGGAGTATGGGATTATCAGATACACATTCCTATACATAAAACAGATGAGAAACAAGGACACACTGTATAGCACAAGGAACTAATTAAATAACTTGTAATAATGTATACTGAAAAGATAATCTGAAAAACTGTATATACCTGAATCATTTTGTTGTATACCTGAAACAAGTACAATATTATAAATCAACTGTACTTTGATTAAAAAAGAAGTGTAAGGTAAATCCAACTTCATGCCACACTGTTTTCCCTCCTTAATAGAACTGTTAAGTGTATAGATCAGGGCTATGCTGATTTAAGTGTAATACATATGGGTTTTCTGTTGTTTAGTCACTAAGTTGTGTCTATTTTGCAACTCCATAGACTGCAGCCCGCCAGGCTCCTCTGTCCATGGGATTCTCCAGCCAAGAATACTGGAGTGGGTTGCCATTTCCTTCTCCAGGGGATTTTCTAGACCCAGGGATCAAACCCATGCCTACAATGGCAGGCAGGTATTTATTAGTATGGACCAAATGTTTGTGTCCCTCCGAAATTAATGTGTTCACACTACTCTCCAACACAGAATGCTTCACCTTCAAGTCTACCTTTACTATCACAAGACCCAAAGACATATAACAAATGAACAGGTTTCACCTTAAAAGACTGTCACTCTTGAATATTGGCTTTGTGTGAGTGTGTTTCAGTTGTGTCTGACTCTGTGACCCCATGGACTGTAGCCCACCAGCTTCCTGTGTCCATGGGATTCTCCAGGCAAGAATACTAGACTGGGTTGCAATTTCTTCCTTCAGGGGATCTTCCTGACCAAAGGACCGAACCCGCGTCTCTGGAGTCTCCTGCATTGCAGGCAGATTCTTTCCTTTTGAGCTACCTGGGAATCCCCAGTCATGGCTTTGACCTACATCTAATTAGCCTTAACTTAGAAATGAGAATGTATATGGCTAAATCAACCTGTATGTGAACACAGAGCCAGGAAGGAGAGCTAAAAAGGGATCCAAAAAATGTTTCAAAAGCTTCCACAGACTGATCATAGCATCATGAAATTGATCAGGCACAAATGTAAATTTAAATTAAAAAAAAAAAAAACCACATCAACAATCACACACATGAATAATTGGGAGGGGGTGTTTATCAATAACACATGTGAAAAAGACCAAGGTTTTAATTGACTCTAAGCTCAGTATGAGTCAACTGCATGATGTAGTTGTCAAATGCTAATGCAACTTTGGGCAACAAGAACAGAAATAGAATCCACTTTTCAGAACAAGAGGCAATCTTCCCACTCCACTCTGAGACCACACCTGGAGTGTTGGATTAGATTCTGAGGGTTTTCAGGTGGGGGAGGAACCTGGAACCATACTATATGGGCAATGATTAAAGGAATTCATAGTCAAGATGGAAGAAAGCCAAAATTTGTATCTTAAAATATCCAAAGTTTTGTCACATAGAAGGAGAAATTAAGTTTATATATAGGATTATATACATGTAGAAATGGAGGGGAATCTGGAATCATATAAAGGGGAAGTTTTTATAATTTAGAATGCTCTTAAATAGAATGGGCTGCATTAGGAAAAATGATTTGTCAATCAGAAAATTAAGCAGAGTCTGGACAATCACCTATTGGACTTTAGAGAAGACTGATGCCTTCAATAAGTCAGGGCTAGAAAAGAGGCCTGTCATGGCATCACTTCATGGCAAATAGATGGAAAAATAATGGAAACAGTGACAATTTATTTTCTTGGGCTCCAAAATCACTGCACATGGTGACTGCAGCCATGAAATTACAAGATGCTTGCTCCTTGGAAGAAAAGCTATGACCAACCTAGACAGCATGTTGAAAAGCAGAGACATTACTTTACCAACAAAGGTCCATCTAGTCAAGGCTATGGTTTTTCCAGTAGTCATGTATGGATGTGAGAGTTGGACTATAAAGAAAGCTGAGTGCTGAAGAATTGATGCTTTTGAACTGTGGTGTTGAAGAAGACTCTTGAGAGTCCCTTGGACTGCAAGGAAATCCAACCAGTCCATCCTAAAGGAAATCAGTCCTGAATATTCATTGGAAGGACTGATGTTGAAGCTGAAACTCCAATACTTTGGTTACCTGATGAGAAAAACTGACTCATTGGAAAAGACCCTGATGCTGGGAAAGATGGAAGGCAGGAGGAGAAGGGGACGACAGAGGATGAGATGGCTGGATGGCATCACCGACTCGATGGACATGAGTTTGAGCAAGCTCTGGGAGATAGTGAATGAGAGGGAAGCCTGGAGTGCTACAATCCATGGGAGCACAAAGAGTTGGACATGACTGAGAGACTGAATTGAACTGAACTGAGACAAGAGTCACTGTAGCATAACCATGAGTGTTACAGCATCTTAGTCCATAAAATCTGCCCCTGTTGGACAACCATGAATCATTTGTTGTATTTTTTCAGTGATTTTTTTCTCTTCCCAATTAAAATGGAAGTTCACTGAAGCCAGGGATGGTGTCCTTATGAAATGTTTCTTCTATGCTTTCTTCATTCCTTCTTTTTTTGTGTGCTGTGCTCAGTCGTTTCAGTCATGTCCAGCTCTTTGCAACCCCACTGACTGTAGCCCACCAGGCTCCTCTGTTTATGGGATTCTCCAGGCAAGAATACTGGAGTGGGTTGCCATGCCCTCCTCCAGGGGATCTTCCCAACCCAAGGATCGAACCCATGTCTCCTGCATTGTAGGTGGATTCTTTACTGCAGTCACTAAAGAAGCCCCTTCATTCCTTATGCTGCTGCTGCTGCTAAGTCACTTCAGTCATGTCCAACTCTGTGCGACCCCATAGACAGAAGCCTACCAGGCTCCCCGCCCCTGGGATTCTCCAGGCAAGAACACTGGAGTGGGTTGCCATTTCCTTCTTCAATGCATAAAAGTGAAAAGTGAAAGCAAAGTCGCTCAGTCGTGTCCAACTCTTAGTGACCCCATGGACTGCAGCCCACCAGGCTTCTTTGTCCATGGGATTTTCCAGGCAAGAGTACTGGAGTGGGGTGCCATTGCCTTCTCCATCATTCCTTCTAGCGTGGCACAAAGATGAACCCATAATAATTATATACTGATTGATAGCTGACATTATTATTAAACATAATATAACAAGTATTGCCCCTTGAAGTATATAACATTATGTGCTACTCTCATCCATATTGTGACTGACCTGTGTCAAAATTTGAGTTACTATTCTCTGATTTTTGGCAAACCGTTATATGTGTTCATCTCATTGGAAAGCATTGTGCTTTTACTCCAAAGATATCCAGTTCTGAATAATATGGCCATGCTGGGAAATCTTCCTATGTCCTACTGTTCTCTTTGTGAAACACAGGGAGGGGATTTCCAAGGTCCCCTTTAATTCTGTCACTCTGTGAATCTAGTCATGTGGACTGCCTTCGGAGTTCTGATTATTTTGTCTTTTTCATGTATTTCCTTCATCTTTCACTGTCTCTTGTTTCTTCAGTGACTTTGATAGGATCAGCACTGAGCTGAGGATGTTACTATCACATTCTGAACGTAGCATCTCAAGAACTCTTAAAGATTAAATATGTAGAGAATTATAAATATTTGAAGTACCCTGGGGCTGGTGTATGTACTGTCTTTAAACATATCTTTTTGATCTAGTATCTTTTATTTGCTTGCTTGTGTGCTGGCTCTTTCCCCTCTGTTGGAGCAGCAGAACCTGTGCAGACTTTTAGACTGGCAAAAGACCCTGCAGACTTTTAGATTGGCAAACCTAAATCTTTGCCATCCATACCTACTTTAGGTTGCAGAAAATAATGAGATACTCACAGGCAATGAGACTATAACAGACTGCGAAACAAAGATTTGCTTTTGCTGCTTCTGAACTGTGCTAGCAGTTAACTATGGACAGGTCCAAGCTCTGGCTTTAGTGCTGCAATTCATTCACTTAAGAAAGACTAATAACCTTGTTGGGAACCCACTTCCCAAGTGGTGACTTTATGTCATATAACTTTACATCTTTCTTGAATATCTATTTTCCAATTCTCAATTTATTACAATCAAAATTTTTCATTGCAGCTCTGCCACAAACATGAGTGAAATAGACACTGGCCATTTATTTATGTTTTCTTTCTTTGCTTGATTCCATTCTTATTTCTTCCCTCCCTCTCTTTCTGTCCTCTTCCTTCACTATGTTTCCTCAAAAACTGCCTTGAGATGGCTTACAAGGAAGTGCAGAGGAAGTGTGAAATTTACAGAAGAATGTTGTTGTTCAGTCGCTCAGTCTCTTCTGACTCTTTGCGACTCCATGGACTATAGCATGCCAGGCTTCCCTGTCCTTCACCATCTCCCGGAGCTTGCTCAAACTCACCTCCATTGAGTCAGCAATGCTTCCCAACCATCTTGTCCTCTGTCACCCCCTTCTCCTCCTGCCTTCAATCTTTCCCAGCATCAGGGTCTTTCCTTATGAGTTGGATCTTTGCATCAGGTGACCAAAGCATTGGAAGCTTTAGCTTCAGCATCAGTCCTTCTAATGAAAGAACAAATTCAAAATGAGCCTAGGAGAAAGGTAAATTCAGAAAATATGTTTCAAATGTCCACCACTCTTTCTAGCATGTTTCACTGTGTTTTGCAATAGCAAGGAAAGTGGGGGAAATGAGCAACTACATATTTGTCTACAAGATGAAAGCAAACTCATTAATCAGAAGTATGAATAATCCTGGTGCTGAGATCAGAGAGGAAAAGAAAATTTGGATTGATTCAGACTTGGTTCTCAACATGCTATTTACAAAAATTACAGCAACAACTTTTGTTAGAATGCTTCTTTATTATTTCTCAAAGCAAACATTGGCTGTAATGCCAAATAGCCCTTCATTTAAAGGCATCATTGTAAGAATGGATGGTGAGAAAAGGAGTGGGGAAGAGAGACAGCTGTTTCTGTGGTTGTCCCGCTTAAACTAAGGATGGATTTCCAATAACTAGAGGACTGAGCCACCTGCCTACCCTCCAGACAACTTTAATATAAACCCAAACTTTCTTATCGGCCTTATAGAGCTCTAGGTTATTGCTGATGTTCATGGGTTCAAAGTTGTAAAATCTGACGAGGAGGGCATATCATTATTTCCTGTGTCCAGCAAAATCCAGTCCTAAACATTAAACAATCAGGTTTGGATTAAGGTAAAAGTCCTATTAAAAACTATTGTGATTAAATACTCATCTGTGTTGCAGACAGTATTTCTCATGTTTAAAAAAAACTCCTCATGATAAGTGTTACATAGAATGGAGGCATAGAGAAATACATTAAGGAACTTATCCAAATTTGCACAAGAAATAGAAGGGCCATATTTCAAACCTGTGTCTCTCTGATTGTGAAGACTGGTTGCTCAGTACGTGGTGCTAAGTTGCTTCAGTCCTGTCCTACTCTTTGCGAACCTAAGGACTGTAGCCTGGCAGGCTCCTCTGTCCATGGGATTCTCCAGGCAAGAATACTGCAGTAGATTGCCATGCCTCCTCCAGGGGATCTTCCCAACCTAGGGATCAAACCCACACCTCTTTTGTCTCTTGCTTTGGCAAGAAGGTTCTTTACCACTAGCACCACCTAGGTTGCTCAGTGGTCCCTGCAAAAATTCACCATGGCTAATTTCCTGACAAAAGTTTATTACATCTCTGAACTTTCTTTTCTTTACTTTCTTTTTTTAACTTCTATTGTTCATTCAAATATTTGTATGGTTTTACAAAGGCCAAAGGCTTTATGATTAATTTTGGGCATAAGTTAAAGATTTAAAAAAAGGATGTGAATATTCTCCATCTATCTCTTTCTCTTCTTCTAATATTACAAATCCTGTCCACATCTTGGCAGACATAACACATACCTTGCTTTTTAAAATCTAGTCTCAAAAGATAGACTTTGTCTCCTATAGGGTCAAAGTTTATTGGTTATCATACAGCTAAGAGAAGAAAGTAGCCCAAAGTAGAAAAGAGTCAACTTGTTGTTTTCCTTTTATTTGCCCTATTTTAAAAGGCCATCATTGTTTATAGTCATGATGATCCATAAGAAGGTTCCCTGATGTTTATTTCAGAAAGGGTAGGGATGGGGATTAAAATAGAAATCATGTCCATGATACAACTGCCATACTTGTCCAGCCTGCCATGTAGAGTCCAAAATCATTTTTACACCTGTGTGAAGAAGTGGGACATTGAGTCCCCATTCTTTCCCTGTCCAATACCTCTGCCACTAATCTCTTAAAACTTACTTAAAAATTTACACTTTATGAAACACTTCAAAGGTTGATGTTTATAAAGACTATAGCAATACATAGTTGATATGCAAAATATAGAAAGCAAATATGTGAAAATAAAAGTCAACTCTGATTTCATTTCAATAACATTACTATTTATATACATGTGGATATATGTCCACAACTTTTCTCTCTGTGTAAATGTACTGAAACATACACAAACACATATTTGTTTGAGTTTAAGAGAATTAGAATTTTGTTTCTGTATAATTGTGCATGCTTATTATTCATCTTATTAATAAACATATTCTAAATTTATGACTGTATACTATTCCAACACAGGTTGCATTTTAACTTGTCTAGTAATGCCAATATTAATGCGTATTTATATTTTAAATTTTTCACTTTATAAAAAGCACTTTAATGGCAATTTTTGTTTATTTATACACATGATTGTGATGTGCATTAAATCACTTTTCCATCTACAAGAAGCAAGGCCTTGATTTAATAGGTCAAGAGAATACAGAAGGAATTTCCATATAAAAGGGAATAATAGCATATGCAAGCATCCTATGGTAGGAAGTAGGATGGCAAAAAAAAAAAAAGCAACAAATTCTAAAAACAAACCAAAAAACACTATAGCAAGAGTACAGATAAGAGGAGAAAGGATAATAAAGGGAACTGGAAAAAGAGGCATGGTCCAGAATATGCCTTGGTCTTTATTACTTTGTTCACAAATGTCCATCTAGTCAAGGCTGTGGTTTTTCCAGTGGTCATGTATGGATGTGAGAGTTGGACTATAAAGAAAGCTGAGTGCTGAAGAAATGATGCTTTTGAGCCGTTGTGTTGGGGAAGACTCTTGAGAGTCCCTTGGACTGCAAGGAGATCCAACTAGTCCATCCTAAAGGAGATCAGTCCTGGGTGTTCATTGGAAGGACTGATGTTGAAGCTGAAACTCCAATACTTTGGCCACCTGATGCGAAAAGCTGACTCATTTGAAAAGACCCTGATGCTGGGAAAGACTGATGGCAGGAGGAGAAGGGGATGACAGAGGATGAGATGGTTGGATGGCATCACCAACATGGACATGGGTTTGGGTAAACTCTGGCAGTTGGTGATGGACAGGGAGGTCTGGCGTACTGCGTTCATGGGGTTGCAAAGAATTGGACATGACTGAGTGACTGAACTGAACTGATCTTACCCTAAAAGCAAAAAGAGAAGCTTTTGAAGTTTTATTTTTAAAATACAGTTTGAGAAGTGGGGCATAAGCGATTTGTGCTTTAAAAGTTCCAAGTTACAGTGCAAAGGATGGGCTGAAGGAGTGAGTAGAATTCTCATGGATGAAATAACTTGGAGGCTGTTGCCATAGTCCAAGTGAAATAACTGTAGCTTGGTATCAGATCAGATCAGTCACTCGGTCGTGTCCGACTCTTTGCGACCCCATGAACCGCAGCACGCCAGGCCTCCCTGTCCATCACCAGCTCCCGGAGGTCACTCAGACTCACATCCATCTAGTCAGTGATGCCATCCAGCCATCTCATCCTCTGTCATCCCCTTCTCCTCCTGCCCCCAGTCCCTCCCAGCATCAGAGTCTTCAATGAGTCAACTCTTCACATGAGGTGGCCAAAATACTGGAGTTTCAGCTTTAGCATCATTCCTTCCAAACAAATCCAAGGGCTGATCTCCTTCAGAGTGGACCGGTTGCATCTCCTTGCAGTCCAGGGGACTCTCAAGAGTCTTCTCCAACACCATAGTTCAAAAGCATCAATTCTTGGGCGCTCAGCCTTCTTCACAGTCCAACTCTCACATCCATACATGACCACAGGAAAGACCATAGCCTTGACTAGGCGAACCTTTTTTGGCAAAGTGATGTCTCTGCTTTTGAATATGCTATCTAGGTTGGTCATAACTTTCCTTCCAAGGAGTAAGCGTCTTTTAATTTCATGGCTACAGTCACCATCTGCAGTGATTTTGGAGCCCAGAAAAATAAATTCTGACACTGTTTCCACTGTTTCTCCATCTATTTCCCATGTAGTGATGGGACCAGATGCCATGATCTTCGTTTTCTGAATGTTGAGCTTTAAGCCAACCTTTTCACTCTCCACTTTCACTTTCATCAAGAGGCTTTTGAGTTCTTCTTCACTTTCTGCCATAAGGGTGGTATCATCTACATATCTGAGGTTATTGATATTTCTCCTGGCAATCTTGATTCCAGCTTGTGTTTCTTCCAGTCCAGCATTTCTCATGATGTACTCTGCATATAAGTTAAATAAACATGGTGACAATATACAGCCTTGATGTACTCCTTTTCCTATTTGGAACCAGTCTGTTGTTCCATGACCAGTTCTAACTGTTGCTTCCTGACCTGCATACAGATTTCTCAAGAGGCAAATCAGGTGGTCTGGTATTCCCATCTCTCTCAGAATTTTCCACAGTTTATTGTGATCTACACAGTTAAAGGCTTTGGCATAGACAATAAAGCAGAAATAGATGTTTTTCTGGAACTCTCTTGCTTTTTCGATGATCCAGCGGATGTTGGCAATTTGATCTCTGGTTCCTCTGCCTTTTCTAAATCCAGCTTGAACATCAGGAAGTTCACGGTTCACATATTGCTGAAGCCTGGCTTGGAGAATTTTGAGCATTACTTTACTAGCGTGTGAGATGAGTGCAATTGTGCAGTAGTTTGAGCACTCTTTGGCATTGCCTTTCTTTGAGATTGGGATGAAAACTGACCTTTTCCAATCTTGGTAGCTTGGTATAGGATGGTTAAAAAAAAGAGAGAGAGAGAGTACGAGAGATATTTGGGAGACAAAGCTGCAAAACTGATAGGACTTATGGTAGGTGGAATATGGGTAGGAAGAAAGAAGTAAATGTACAACAACATCACCTAGATTTCTGACATGAAACACAGGTGCTGCGATTCACTAAGACAAGGGATGCATGAGCATGTGCTCAGTTGTGTCTGACTCATTGCAAGCCCATGGATTGCAGTCCTTGGCTCCTCTGTGGAGAAGACAATGGCACCCCACTCCAGTACTCTTGCCTGGAAAATCCCATGGACAGAGGAGCCTGGTGGGCTGCAGTCCTTGGGGTCGCTAAGAGTTGGACATGACTGGGGGACTTCTCTTTCACTTTTAACTTTCACACATTGGAGAAGGAAATGGCAGCCCATCCAGTGTTCTTGCCTGGAGAATCCGAGGGACAGGGGAGACTGGTGGGCTGCCGTCTATGGGGTCACACAGAGTAGGACACGATTGAAGTGACTTAGCAGCAGCAGCAGGCTCCTCTGTCCGTGGGATTTCCCAGGCAAGAATACTGGAGTGGGTTGCCATTGCCTCCTCCAGGGGATCTTCCGAAGCAAGAGATTGAACCCACATCTCCAGCATCTCCTGCATTGGCATGCGGATTCTTTACCACTGATCCAGGGGAGATCAAGACACAGGATACTGGAGGAGAAACATGTTTGTTGGGTGGATATGTTGTGCTCAGTTGTGGAACTCTTGAAACATCTAAGTTCTTGTGCTTAGGTCAAAAGTCTTAGGAACTGTCCAGGCTTCAGGATCTCATTGGCATCTCCTTGATCTCACTGGCATGCAAATGATCATGAAAGCATGGACTTGAATAAAACATCTAAGGAGACAGTTGTTGTTGTTTAGTTGCTGATGGACTTTAGCACCTGCCAGACTCCTCTGTCCATAGGATTCCCCAGGCAAGAAAACTGGACTGGGTTGCCATTTCCTTCTCCAAGGTATCTTCCTGATCCAGAGATCAAACTCTCATTACCTGCATTGGCAGGCAGATTCTCAGTAGAGAACCTAGAATAAGCATTAAAGTGCAGACAAGGAGGAGGGGAAAGAGGCAAAGTTGAAAGGGGAAGGGTAGCCAGAAAAACTGTCAGTAACAGTAAAACAGTATGGGAACCAAAGGTGATAAATTCATGAATGAACTGCCTAATTCTATTTGACTCTTAGTGTGTGCTCTTTTGACTTTAATGTGTGAAATCTGCTTAGCATGTTAAAGTGACTTTATAACAGCATGAGGGAAGCTCAGGCACTATTTTTAAGCAGGTAATTGAAGACAGTTTTATTGCTAATTTTAGCTTGTCAGAGGCATTTGTAAAATGGCATAAAATATTCACTCCTACAGAGATGGGAAGGTAGGTGGGGATTGAGGCAATGGGGGTCATTTAGCTCAAAGGTCTCCACAAATGTATGACACACATTGGGCTTCAAATGTAAATGAACAATGGAACCCAACAGCTATTTCACCCTAATTGTACTTTTGGGCCTCTGTACTAGAGAGAGGAGACTTCATAAAGGGAGTTATTCTCCATGAACTGGACTTCTTATTATAGAGGACAAAGCACGGTCTCAAGAAGAAAGATTTGGTGAAGCCATTCTGAGATTAAAGTATCATTGAAAGCCAGTGAAATATTAAGGTATTGTCCTGGTCAGTTCAGCAGCTATAACAAAATATTATAGACTGGAAACTTAAAGAATAAAGCTATATTTCCACTGTGGAGCCTGGGAGGTCTAATATTAGGATGCCAGGATGGTTTCTGCTTTGTTTCTGCTTTGCGGATGGTTACCTCCTTGGTATATCCTCAAGCTACTAAGATAGAAATCCTTATTTTATCAGAGATTTAAGCCCACCATAAGGATCCCACACTCATGACCTAATCTAAACCTAATTATCTCCCAAAAGTATCACTTCCAAATGCCATCACAGTGGGTTTTAGGATCTTAACAAATGAAATTTATTGTTGTTCCATTGCTAAATCATGTCTGACTCTTTGCAATCCCAAGGACTGTAAAATCCCAGGCTTCTCTGTCTCTCACCATCTCTCAGAGTTTGTTCAAACTCGTGTCCATTGAGTTAGTGATGCCATCCAACCATCTCAGCCTCTGTCCCCTTCTCCTCCTGCTTTCAATCTTTCCCAGCATCAGAGTCTTTTCCAATGAGTTGGCTCTTCACATCAGGTAGCCAAAGTATTGGAGCTTCAGCTTCAGCATCAGTCCTTCCAATGAACATTCAGGATTGATTTCCTTTAGGACTGACTGGTTTAATCTCCTTTGAAACTTGGGAGAACACAAACATTTAGTCCATAACAGATATCATCTGAGAAAGGAAATAAAAAGAATGCAGAAACTAAGACTGTAGAGACACGAAGAAGCTGAATGTTTCCATCAGCCTGGTTTGTTGTTTCTTCACTTCCCCATACTGACGAACAAATAAAGTCCCAAGGCCAAAGGACTCTCCTTGTTTGTTTTTGACAACAATTGGGATATAAGGTGGTACGTAAAGAAAGGAAATGTGTGTCTCAAAATATTTCCAATCTTGGGAATGAAAAAGACCAAAAGATGCAGTGTGATGGCCCTCATAAAAAGAAATATCAACCAGACTGAGTTTAGCAAGCCCAATGGATTCCTCCTGGAACACTTAGGTCCAAAGAGGAAGATTGAGGTGAGGGTCATAATTATCCATGGGATTTTTAAGGAGATCCTGATGTATGCCAAGTCTATGAGTCACTCAGCAAAAGTTAACCAATTGATAAGGCTCTTACAAGGACATATAGATCTGCTAGTTAATATGTTCATTTAAATCCATTGATTCAATCATTCATTTGACCCATTTTTATTGATCACCTACCTACTATATCTCAGGCTATGATTTTTTAAGTAGTTACACACAGATGTGAGAGTTAGACCATAAAGA
Organism: Tragelaphus eurycerus; assembly: GCA_935064755.1. NCBI lineage: Eukaryota > Metazoa > Chordata > Mammalia > Artiodactyla > Bovidae > Tragelaphus > Tragelaphus eurycerus. Next base: position 1,764,523 of record CAKXYN010000075.1, on the reverse strand, counting down.
AGGCTGTATGCAGAAGAATTTGTGCTTTTGAATTGTGCTAGAGAAGACTCTTGAGAATACCTTGGACTGCAAGGAGATCAAAGCAGTCAGTCCAAAAGAAAATCAACCTTGAATATTCACTGGAAGGACTGATTCTTAAGCTGAAGTTCCAATACTTTGGCCACATGATGCAAAGAGACAACTCATTGGAAAAGACCCTGATGGCTGGGAAAGACTGGCCACAAAAGGAGAAAGGGGATAGAAGCATGAGACGTTTAGATAGCATCACCAACTCAAAGAATGAATGTGAACAAACTCTGGGAGATAGTGGAGGAGAGGGGAACCTGGAAATTGGTAAAGAAAATGCGTATATGCTGGCCTTTCTTGGACCCTTTTATTGGCTAGATAGATGTTCAAGAACATTTTATGGACAGGATTTGAGATAGTTACTGAAATGAGACTATAGAAAATTGTTTCAAGTTGCAACACTGAAGTATTAACAGATTCAGGGATCATGTGAAATATGAAATACATTTTACAGAATCAAATAAAGAGTTAAAGTGTCACCAAGCTGTGTTATAAAGACCAGGTATTCTTTTCCCAATTTCCCTTCATGCTCTCTAAAGCCTACTGCTTTCCAGTCACCCCAGTTCTTCATATTCTGTCCCTTCCTCCTGAAGTCATACAGGGGTACTGGGGCATGTTACCAACTCTCACAATTCCTTGTCTAACCATCTTCTTCTTGAATAAATTAGCATGAAATATAGGATGCTTGCAATCCAATTCTATGTCAGTTACTCTAGCTACAGACACAGTTGGTTGTTCTTAATGGACACATTAGTTGGAGGCAGAAGAAAAATGTTGTTTATTGGTTTTGGAGCGTTTATTTTAAACAGACTTTCAGCTTATCTTTTCTTAGTTCATTTCTCCAAGAAATGGGCTTTCTCTTCACAGATGTACAGATCTACCTCCAGTTAAATTATAATCCCCATTCTTATTGCTTCTCTGTACACACGATTTTCATTGCAAACATTTCCTTCCCTTTCTGCGCTGACTAACTCTTACCCTTTGGAATGCAACTTAACTTTACTTTTGAATTCTTCATTTTCTCATCTGAACCCTTCATATACATAGTGCTACATTTGATATACACAAAATGGCTTTTGTTTCAGATTCAAAATATGACTTAAAGGATAAATCATGCCAAATAGAGGTGACTAAAAAGCATTCTTTATAGTGATTCTTAAAATTCCTGGCAAATACCTAGAAAAAAATCATATGAACCAGGATTTCTCTTCTAAAAATTGACTCCTAAAATACGCTGACAAGAATATGAAATAAAGTATGCACAAGACTATTTATTGCAGCAGTTTCATATATCAAATGACTGAAAACTACTTAGATACCCCAATGGCTATTATTGGAACTGGTGAAATAAAATATGTCATGAAATCTTCATAGAATGGAGCCATTAGAAGCTAGACAAAAAGGAATAAGAATTTATATGAGATAGATAGATAGATGGACAGAGACAGAGAAACTGGTTCATTTTAAGGAATTGGCTCACACAGTCACAGAGACTAGAGGTCCACAATCTGCAGGGAAGTGTGAGAGGCTGGAGACTCACGGAAGAGTTGATGATACAGTCATGATTCTCAAAGCAGGTTGCAGGCAGAATCCATTCCTCTTTGAAGGACCTCAGTTTTCTCACTTAAGGCTTTCAATTGATTGCATGGGATCCATTCTCATGATGAAGGGGTAATCTGCTTTATTCAAAGTCTAATGACTTAGGTGTTAATTGCATCTTTGTGAATACCTTCACAACAAACCTCTAAACCAGTGTTTGAACAAATCATTGTGTACCATGGTCTACCAAGTTGATATATAAAATTTGCCCTTAAGTATACAAAAATATTGAATTAGGAGCTCGATTTAATATAAATATGGATGTAATTCATATTTTGGTATATATGTATATGATGTATCTATATTTCTATATTATCTATCATCTATCCACTTATCTAAACAGGCATACCTTGTTTTATTATGTTATATGCGTAAATCATCCTTGCATCCCTGGAATAATTCTCACTGATTATGGTATATGATTATTTTAATATATTGTTATATATAGTATAATCTATATATACCAGAAAATCAGAAAGCTATCAATGCCTACCTGGATTATACACAAAAGGGTCATAAGCACCACTGTGACAAGTATCTCACTAAAAAAAAAATTATGAACATTTAGAGCACCAAAAGAACTCATCACCCTTAAGTTCACAGTGACACAAAAATAAATCTCAGTAATCACATTAGGAAACTGTCAAGGCATAAACTCATTCTGAAAACCAGTTTAAAGAAAAGGTAAGAGAGTAAAGTGAAAGTGAAAGTCACTCAGTCGTGTCTGACTCTTTGCAACCCCGTGGACTATGTAGTTCATGGAATTCTCCAGGCCAGAATACTGGAGTGGGTAGCCTTTCGCTTCTCCAGGGGATCTTCCCAACCCAGGGATCGAACTCAGGTCTCCCACATTACAGGCAGATTTTTTACCAGCTGAGCCACAAGAGAAACCCAAGAGAGTAAAATCAAGCATCTAATCTGCCTTTCCCATATCAATTATGTTTCGAGATAATTTGATAGCAGAAGAGTAAAAGTTCTTTATAGAAGAATCCCAAGTTCATAAGAGTAGATGTAATTACAGAATACATACGAACCTTCAAGTTGCAAATATTCAAAGATGCAAATGTGCATGTCAGCCCTTATATGTCAGCTGTTGAACAGTACTATTGCACTGTTCAAGGTAGTGTACTGTCTGATTAGAAATATTTTCTCTACTTTTTATGTTTGTTTTTTATGCATCATTTGTGTAGAAAGCATTACAAACCTGTTACAGTACAGTACTGTATAGTTGATTGTGTTAGTTGGGTACCTAGGCTAACTTTGTTATACTTATGAACAAACTGGACTTACAAATACATTCTTAGAATGGAACTCCTTCATATATAGGGAATTTACTGTATCAGATTTAGTCACCCATTAGTGTAATAAACATAGACAATGATCAATCATGACTGCTAAAACTACTGGATGAGAGGTTCATGAATAACTTAAAAATAAATGAATATAAAATGAATATAAACATTAAACATGAAAAAAATGAATATAAATATTAAGATATATCCTTCTGAATGCAGAGTTCCATAGAATAGCAAGGAGAGATAAGAAAGCCTTCCTCTATGATCAGTGCAAAGAAGTAGAGAAAAACAATGGAATGCGAAAGACTAGCGATCTCTTCAAGAAAATTAGAGATACCAAGGGAACATATCATGCAAAGATGGGCTCAATAAGGGACAGAAATGGTATGGACCTAACAGAAGCAGAAGATATTAAGAAGAGGTATCAAGAACACACAGAAGAATAATACAAAAAGATCTTAATGACACAGATAACCACAATGGTGTGATTACTCACCTAGAGCCAGATGTCCTGAAAGAAGTCAAGTGGATCTTACTTAGCATCACTATGAACAAAGCTAGCGGAGGTGATGGAATTCGAGCTGAGCTATTTCAAATTCTAAAAGATGATGCTGTCAAAATGCTGCACTCAATATGCCAGCAAATCTGGAAAACTCAACAGTGGCCACAGGCCTGGAAAAAGCCAGTTTTCATTCCAATTCCAAAGAAAGGCAATGCCAAAGACTGTTCAAACTACCATACAATTCACTCATCTTACATGCTAACAGAGTAATGTTCAAAATTCTCCAAGCTAGGCTTCAATAATACATGAACCAAGAACTTCCAGATGTACAAGCTGGACTTGGAAATGGCAGAAAAACCAAAGATCAAATTCTATGATCCACTGGATCATAGAAAAAGCAAGAAATTCCAGAAAAAGACCTACTTCTACTTCACTGACTACACCAAAGCCTTTGACTGTGTGGATCACAACAAACTGTGGAAAATTCTTAAAAGAGATAGGGATATCAGACCACCTGACCTGCCACCTGAGAAATCTGTATGCAGGTCAAGAAACAACACTAAGAACTGGAAATAGAACAATGGACTGGTTCCAAAACGGGAAAGGAATACTTCAAGACTATACATTGTCACCCTGTTTATTTAATTTGTATGCAGAGTACATCATGCAGAATTCTGGGCTGGATGAAGCACAAGCGGAAATCAAGATTGCCGAGAGAAATATCAATAACCTCAGATATGTAGATCAGTTCAGTTCAGTTCAGTCGCTCAGTCATGTCTAACTCTTTGCACCCACGAACTGCAGCACGCCAGGCCTCCCTGTTCATCACCAACTCCTGGAGTTCACTCAAACTCACGCCCATCGAGTTGGTGATGCCATCCAGCCATCTAATCCTCTGTCGTCCCCTTCTCCTCCTGCCCCCAATCCTTCCTGGCATCAGAGTCTTTTCCAGTGAGTCAACTCTTCGCATGAGGTGGCCAAAGTACTGGAGTTTCAGCTTTAGCATCATTTCTTCCAAAGAACACCCAGGACTGATCTTCTTTAGAATGGACTGGTTGGATCTCCTTGCAGTCCAAGGGACTCTCAAGAGTCTTCTCCAACACCACAGTTCAAAAGCATCAATTCTTTGGTGCTCAGCTTTCTTCACAGTCCAACTCTCACATCCATGCATGACCACTGGAAAAACCATAGCCTTGACTAGATAGACCTTTGTCGGCAAAGTAATGTCTCTGCTTTTGAATATGCCATCTAGGATGGTCATAACTTTCCTTCCAAGGAGAAAGCGTCTTAATTTCATGGCTGCAGTCACCATCTGCAGTGATTTTGGAGCCCAGAAAAATAAAGTCTAACACTGTTTCTCCATCTATTTCCCATGAAGTGATGGGACCGGATGCCATGACCTTTGTTTTCTGAATGTTGAGCTTTAAGCCAACTTTTTCACTCTCCTCTTTCACTTTCATCAAGAGGCTTTTTGGTTCCTCTTCACTTTCTGCCATAAGGATGGTGTCATCTGCATATCTGAGGTTATTGATATTTCTCCCAGCAATCTTGATTCCAGCTTGTGCTTCTTCCAGTCCAGCGTTTCTCATGATGTACTCTGCCTATAAGTTAAATAAGCAAGGTGACACTATACAGCCTTGACGAACTCCTTTTCCTATTTGGAACCAGTCTGTTGTTCCATGTCCAGTTCTAACTGTTGCTTCCTGACCTGCATACAGGTTTCTCAAGAGGCAGATCAAGTGGTCTGGTATTCCCATCTCTTTCAGAATTTTCCACAGTTTATTGTGATCCACACAATCAAAGGCTTTGGCATAGTCAATAAAGCAGAAATAGATGTTTTTTCTGGAACTCTCTTGCTTTTCCCATGATCCATCAGATGTTGGCAATTTGATCTCTGGTTCCTCTGCCTTTTCTAAAACCAGCTTGAACATCAGGAAGTTCACGGTTCATGTATTGCTGAAGCCTGGCTTGGAGAATTTTGAGCATTACTTTACTAGCGTGTGAGATGAGTGCAATTGTGCGGTAGTTTGAGCATTCTTTGGCACTGCCTTTCTTTGGGATTGGAATGAAAACTGACCTTTTCCAGTCCTGTGGCCACTGCTGAGTTTTCCAAATTTGCTGCCATATTGAGTGCCGCACTTTCACAGCATCATCTTTCAGGATTTGAAATAGCTTAACTGGAATTCCATCTTCCCCACCCACATCTCCCGCATTGTAGGCAGATGCTTTAGCGTCGGAACTACCAGGGAAGTTGATATGTAGATGATACCACTCTAATGGCAGAAAGTGAAGAGGATCTAAAGAGTCTCTTGATGAGGGTGAAAAGAGCGGAGTGAAAAAGTTGGCTTAAAACTCAACATTTCAAATCTAAGATCATGGCATCCAGTCCCATCATTTCATGGCAAATAGATGGGGAAACAATGGAAATAGTGACAGACTTTATTTTCTTGGGCTACAAAATAACTGCACATGATTATTGCAGCCATGAAATTAAAAGATGTTTGCTCCTTGGAAGAAAAGCTATGACCAACCTAGACAGCATATTAAAAAGCAGAGACATTACTTTGCCGACAAAGGTCCATATAGTCAAATCTATGCTTTTTTCGTAGTCATTTATGGATGTGAAAGTTGAACCATAAAGAAAGCTGAGTGCTGAAGAATTGATGCATTTAAACTGTGGTGTTGGAGAAGACTCTGAGAGTCCCTTGGACTGCAAGGAAATCAAACCAGTCAATCCTAAAGGAAATCAGTCCTGAAGATTCATTAGAAGGACTGATGTTGAAGCTGAAACTCCAATACTTTAGCCACCTGATGAGAAGAACTGACTCATTAGAAAAGACCCTGATTTTGGGAAAGATTGAAGGCAGGAGAAGGAGAGGATAACAGAGGATGAGATGGTTTGATGGCATCACCGACTTGATGGACTTGAGTTTGAGCAAGCTCTGGAAGTTGGTGATCAACAGAGAAGCCTGGCATGCTGTGTCTATATGGTTGCAAAGAGTTGGGCACAACTGAGAGACTGAACTGAACTGAAACACTAAGATCAGCAAAGAAATACAGCAAGATATTGTGTGTCTCATGTAGTGATAAAGTTATAGTGTTTGTTACTGTTGATATTGTTTAGTCACCCAGTCATGTCTGACTTTTTTGCAACCCCATGGACTGTAGCTGGCCAGGCTCCTCTGTCTATCTAATTTCCCATCAAAGATACTGGACTGGGTTGCCATTTCCTTCCTCGGGATCTTCTCTACCTCGGGATTGAACCTGTGTTTCCTTCATTGCAAGTGGATTCTTTACTGCTGAGCCACCAAGGAAGCCTGGTGATATTGTTTAGATACTGATTTACAAATCAAGTAAGGAAAGTGGTAGGACAATGGATAGATGAACACTTCAAGCACATAGATTTGACATGAAGAATTTTTTGATTTAATACTGGTATTGTGGTTACTAAACTTATTTATTTCTGGCACTTAAATGCTGTATAGTTTTTCTTTTAATGGTGCTTCAGAATGACTAAGTTTATGAGTTTCTTCGGCATAGTTTATCTTGGGTCCTCATGATCAACATTAAGAGTTATGAAGTACAGGTATTATGAGCCATTATTTTTCTATTGGGAAACTGAGACATAAAAGAAATGTAAATGTTTTATCCCAACCTCTTCCAGAAAGTAGAGTAATCATGGCCTCTAGTGACTGGCAGCACGTGCTAGTGTTTCCCTACTTGAGCTGCTCACATTTAACCTTCGCATTAAACAGAAAGAAGCAGTCACTGCTTAGGATTCTCTAGACTTTACATTTTTAACCAAATTTGTTTACTTTGATTTAGCACATTTAGCTAAAACAAACACGGACAGAAAGACACACCCACCCCACAAGCACAGTTAGAATTAGCCTAAAATCCTTGTCTTCTTTTCTATGCCTATATTAAAAGCTTTCCTCCCTTGCACATTTCCTGGACACACTATGTTAGGACAAAAAGCAATTCCCCAGTAACTTAAGACTGCAATGACCTTGATTTTAACAAGAACAAAGTAGCATTCGGTAAGTCGCCCAAATGACTACTGCATATTAAGGTACCCCAAATTTTCCACTCCAGAGAGTGCAATGTCCTTATGATTTAATGAACAAGTCAAAGTTGACTGGCCCATCCTGATTCTCACTTATACTTTCCTATTGTGCATGGTTCACTTCACACTACCCAACTTTGTGCAGAATTAATCTTAAGGGGTGTATACTATTCTGATGAACTTTCTAGACTTCCTAAATTAGAGAATATTTATATTATTTTCTAATTTTTATTATGCACCAGTTTTGACCTACATTCATGCACATGAGGTTTGCATATAAGATAATTTTTGAGGAATGCTTTCCAAAAACTAATGGATCAAAAGAGTTTTAAGGCTTTTGATTCATATTGTCAAAATGCTTCCAAAAGTGTTCTATTGAGCCTCTTGCCTGCCAGAAATGCACTTCCCAAATCCCTCTGTAGCTATGAGAATCTGCAGGGAGCTCAAACTGGTGCTCTGTGATGACCTAGAGGGATGGGATGGGGTAGGGGGTGGGACAGGGTGGGAGGTGGGAGGGAGGTTAAGGAGGGAGGGGACATACATATACCTATGGTTGGTTCATGTTGATGTATGGCAGAAACCAACACAGTATTATAAAGCAATTATCCTCCAACTACAAATAAATAAAACGTGTATGGGTTTGACTTGCATTTCCTCTGGACTTTTATCCTGAAATGTATCTGGTCTTCAATTATGTGTTGGTTCAGAGTAGATGGTGCACACAAGCTTGAGGTGTTTCTTCCCCTTAAGCTGCATTTCCCGGTCCTATTTCATGCGGTCACTTCCCAGAAATGATTTCATTCAAGACTGCCCCCGTGTTGATGTATAAAGTCACTGAGTTTTTCTTCTTCTAATCCCCTTAATTCTTTTGATTTGCTGGATGATTGAAAACAAAAGGAATGAATAGCTGACACACAGGAGGTCACACATGTTTCAAATGACGTTTCCCCTGTGTAAAGCTGGGTGATTACAGGCTTGGCTCATTCCATCTCCATTCCAAATGGGTTCGTGCATGGCAGCCGTGGTGTCTGGTTCAACCACTGCCCTGACCAGGCTGCTGGTCAGAATTAGGCTTAGTTCTGTGCTGCTTTTTCAGGCTGTGTTTAGAATTAGCAGATCAGAAAATTGAAATAGTGTGCACATCAAAGACCAGTTTCCTTTAGAAAGTCACAGGTTGATTTGCATTTTCTCCTCTCCCTGTCTTATTTTTAGGAAGCCAAAACATGTTTGGCGCTCATCACAAGAAAAATAAGTGTAACTAGATGAGTGGATGGATGTTCACTAAACTTACTCTGATAATCATTTTGTAGTACATCGTCGTTATTTCGTTGCTAAGTCATGTCCGACTCCTTGCACCCCATGGACTATATACCCACCAGGCTCCTCTGTCCATGGGATGCTCCAGACAAGAATACTGGATGGGTTGCCATTATCTTCTCCAGGGGATCTTCTCACCCAGGAATCAAACCTGCATCTCCTGCATTGACAGGTGGTTTCTTTACTGCTAAGCCAGCAGGGAAACACTTTGTAGTATTCTGCTGTGCTGTGCTTAGCCACTCAGTCATGTCCAGTTCTTTAAGACCTCATAGACTGTAACCCCCCAGGCTCCTCTGCCCATGAGAATTACCCAGGCAAAAATACTGGAGTGGGTTGCCATGCTCCCCTCCAGGGGATCTTCCCAACCCAGAGATCGAACCCAGATCTCCCACATTTCAGGCAGATTCTTTACAGTCTGAATCAACAGGGAAGCCCAAGAATACTGGAATGGGTAGCCTATCTCTTCTCCAGGGGAACTTCCAGACCCAGGAATTGAACTGGGGTATCCTGCATTGCAGGCAGATTCTTTACCAGCTGAGTTACCAGGGAATCCCTTTGTAGTATATACATATATTAAATCATTAGGTTGCACACTTTTAACTTATGGTACATTATGCCAATTATATCTTAATTAAAAATAAATGAAGAAATGCTTGGTGCTTTGAAAAAGAGACATGAGACTTAAAAACACAGTATGGCCAAAAAGAAATATAACATGTGATTTAAGCTCCCATCTCTTTTTCTGAGTTTCATTTTTTCCTTTTTAATAAGAATAATTGAAGAACTTACTGGGCTGAAAGCAATGGTACAAGATACAAAACCTCCTTAGGAGCCAGATCTGTGTCAGGAACACGTATATTTTGGATCTTCGGTCACCTGTGCATTCTACAGCCATCTATCCACGCACTCATGCACTCGCTCATTCATAACATAGACATCTATTTTTCATTACATGCCAGTACCATGCTAAGCACAACTGATTCAAGACTAAAAACAAGGTGATTCTTAATCCCATGAATATGAAATCCAAGGAAAAGGCAAATCAATTTATGATTAGCTATCATATAAAAACTTGCAGAAGTACTAACAGCTTGGATTTCCACCACTTGTGAAAATAGTGAAAAAACGAATAAGCAACACAAAAATGTCAAGGATATTACAAACCACTGTTATACTCTTAACTACATATTTACAATGTTAACTGTCTGCATTTTAACAAAAATGGCTTTCACTCGACTGTAAATAAAAACTTGTGGGGGATGCCTTTTTTCCCCTTTTCTTTTGCTTCTGTTTTGTTCCCATCAACATATCATTATGTTTTCTTGAATTCTCTTTTCTGAAAAATGTCACAAAATCATTCAAGGCAAGTTCAGTTTATTGTGGAATATCCTAATGGGTTTGATCCCTGGGTCAGGAAGATCCCCAGGAGAAGAAAATGGCAACCCACTCCAGGATTCTCGCTTCGAGAATCCCATGGACTGCAGAACCAGATGAGCTACAGTCCATGAGGTTGTAAAGAGTTGACACAACTTAGTGACTGAGCATGAACCCAAAATTATTAGGACTTGTTGGCCCAGAGATGGGGTCTATGAGTCTTGATAAGTGAAGGATATTGTATCTCTTTGACTCATTCCACTCAGCTTTGATTATAAAACTCTTGGACGGATTTTTCTGTGGCAGAAAACTGAGTGTCAGTTGTTGGCTTGGGAAACCAAGCAGCAGGAGCATCTCCAAGCATGGAGACTTTTCTCTGTAATGTGGACCTGCTGCTGCAGCTAAGTCGCTACAGTCGTGTCCAACTCTGTGTGACCCCATAGATGGCAGCCCACCAGGCTCCACTGTCCCTGGGATTCTCCAGGCAAGAACACTGGAGTAGGTTGCCATTTCCTTCTCCAATGCATGAAAGTGAAAGTGAAGTCATTCAGTCGTGTCCGACTCTTAGCGACACCATGGACTGCAGCCTACCAGGCTTCTCCGTCCACGGGAGTTTCCAGGCAAGAGTACTGGAGTGGGGTGCCATTGCCTTCTCCAATGTGGACCTAGTTTTGCCAAAATTCTCACCTAACTAGTGTTGCAGTGGTTAATGACATGAATAATCACAGATTCCCTTGTTTAGATCTTTGAAGAGAATGGCTACCCACTGCAGTACTTTGTTGGCTCTGATGGTAAAGAATCTGTCTGCAGTGTGGGAGATGTGAGTTCAGTCCCTGGGTTGGGAAGATCCCCCAGAGAAGGGAATGGCTACCCACTCTGGTATTCTTGCCTGGAGAAATCCATGGGCAGAGAAGACTGCAGTCCTGGTGGACTACAGTCAGTCCATGGGGTTGCAAATAATCAGACATGACTAAGCAACTAACATGCCCTAAGTACCCTAGGAATATCCACAAAAATAAAAGTTTTTTTTTTCCCTCCATTTCAAAAATTATACATGGTATGGTTTAGACAGACTTGACTAAAATCAATTCCATATGGGCCCAACCATTGTTATTCATCACTATATCTTCAAGAGTTAACAGGCCCTGGCACATGGTGGATGTCTAATCAGTACTTTTGGAATCAGTAATGAGGAGGTACATTAATACATTTTCCTGATTAGTGAAGAATTTTAAAAATGCACCCACCTTGCTATTGTAGACAGAATCCATCACTTTGACGGGACTTTCCATGTTGTCACATGTGGCTCACCAGGGAAGGCAGCTCCTCCCAGAGTGCTGAGATGACTTTCATCATCTCATTCCCATGAATTATGGCCCTAGAAAATATTTGGAATGCATAGAAGTTTCTTTCCTCGGAGCAGTCCTTTGTTTCAGATAGGCTTAGTTTGTTCTTTATTAATTTTTATCGAAGTATAGTTGCTATAGTGTTGTGATAGATTCTACTGTACCCAAAATGAATCAGCTGTATATATACATATAACCTCTCTCTTTTTTTTTTTTAATTTCCTTCCATTTAAGTCACTACAGTACAGTAAGTTGCCTTCCCTGATGGCTGAGATGATAAGAAATCTGCCTGCAATGCAGGAGACCCTGGTTCAATCCCTGGGTCAAGAACATCCCCTGGTTAAGGGAATGGCAACCCACTCCAGTATACTTGCCTGGAGAATTCCACGGACAGAGGAGTCTGGCAAGGCTTCAGTCCATGGGGTCATATAGAGTCAGATACAACTGAGTGACTAATCCATGCACACACACACACACACACACACACACACACACACGGCATTGAGTTCCCTGTGCTATATGGTAGGTTCTTATTAGTTATCTATTTTATACACAATATTAATAGTGCACATGTGTCAATCACAATTTCCCAATTCCTCCTGCCCTCCCCCATAGACTTAGTTTTTACACTTTCTTGGTAAAATCGTAATAATAATTCTTCCTTTTTTCTATTATGAATGCAAACCAGACTCTTCATGAAATACACATCTCTAGCCACACCAACTATCTATCTTTGACAAAACTGAACTCTTTCTTAACTTTGAGTTTGGGGATTATATTTCACTCTACTTGGACTACTTTCCCAGTTCTTTTTTTTTTTTTTCCTTCCATGGTCAACCTCTATCATTTATGTAGGTCTCCAATTAATTGTGATTTCTTCTGAGACAGTTACTTCCTTTTTTATGTGTTACACTCCCATATAATTTAAATCAATATGTTTTATTTTCATCTTTATTAAGTTCAAGAAACTTTATTTTTCTTGCTGCACGTCATGTAGTATCTTTTTCTATGATCCAATGGATGTTCAGAGATCAAATTGCGAACATCTGTTGGATTATAGAAAAAGAAAGAAAATTCCAGAAAAACATCTATTTCTGCTTCATTCATTATTCTAAATCCTTTGACTGCATGGATCACAACAAACTGAAAAATTCTTAAAGAGATGGGAATACCATACCAGCTTATGTGCCTCCTGAGAAACCTGTATGCAGGTCAAGAAGCAACAGTTAGAACCAGACACAGAACAATGGACTGTTTCAAAATTGGGAAAGGTGTACTTCAAGGCTGTATATCGTCACCCTGCTTATTTAACTTTATGCAGAGTACATCATGCGAGACACCAGCCTGGATAAAGCACAAACTGGAATCAAGATTGCCAGGAGAAATATCAGCAACCTCAGATATGCAGATGACACCTCCCTTATGGCCGAAAGTGAAGAGGAACTGAGGAGTCTTTTAATGAAAGTGAAAAGGAGAGTGAAAAAGCTGGTTTAAAACTCAACATTCAGAAAAATAAGATTATCTGGTCTTATCACCTCATGGCAAATAGATGGGGAAACAATGGAAACAGTGATAGACTATTTTGTTGGGCTCCAAAATCACTGCAGATGGCAACTGCAGCCATGAAACTAAAAGATGCTTGCTGCTTAGAAGGAAAGCTATGACAAACCTAGAAAAGTGAAAGTGAAGTCACTTGGTCGTGTCCGACTCTTTGCGACCCCATGGACTACATGTAGCCCACCAGGCTCATCTGTCCATGGGATTTTCCAGGCAAGAATACTGGAGTGGGTTGACATTTCCTTCTCCAGGGGATCTTCCTGACCCAGGGATCGAACCTGGGTCTTCCACATTCCAGGCAGATGCTTTACCCTCTGAGCCACCAGGAGACATCACTTTGTCAACAAAGATCCATAAAGTCAAAGCTATGTTTTTTTCAGTAGTCATGGACTATAAAGAAGTCATGGACCATAAAGAAGGCTGAGCGTTGAAGAACTGATACTTTTGAACTGTGGTGTTGGAGAAGACTCTTTGAGAGTCCCTTGGCCTGTAAGGAGATCAAACTTCCTCTAAGGAAGTCAGCCCTGAATATTCATTGGAAGGACTGATGCTGAAGCTAAAGCTCCAATACTTTGGCCACCTGATGTGAAGAGCTGACTCATTGGTGCTGGGAAAGATTGAGAGCAGGAGGAGAAGGGGGCAACAGGGGATGAGATGGTTGGATGGCATCATCGACTCAGTGGACATGAGTTTGAGCAAACTCCAGAAGACAGTGAACGACAGGGAAGTCTGGCGTGCTGCCGTCTATGGGATCAGAGAGTTGGACATGACTGAGTGACTGAAGGACAACTTGTAGGATCTTAGTTCCCCAACCAGAGATCAAACCCACAGCCCCTGCAGTGGAAGCACATTTTTAACCACTGCATACCACCAGGGAAGTCCTGAGAAACTTATTCCTGATTGAATTGTCTCTCTACTGCATATCCCAATCATTACCTATATTCTGACTCCATTTCCTTTAATCAAAATCACCCACATAAATTTTCTCTCCTATTTACTGCTGAATCCCCAGTGTCAAGCACAGTGCCTGACAGAAAAGGGAAAAAAAAATCAGTGATTATTTGTCAAATCATTTAACAAATGGATGGATTTAAGAAATACATCAGGTGACCTGAATATCCCTTCCTACTCTTAGAATTTTTGGTAACCTGATGCATCAGATAGAATTCTATGCAACTTTTCTATGTAATGGGGGTCAGTTGGGGCAGTGTCCAGACTTCAGATTTCATAGGCTTTATGTGAAAAGCTGAAAGATAGTGATCTGGAATCACTGAAAGTAGGTTGCTTACTTATAGGTTGAGAATTTGAGAAGGTACACGGATTGCTGCCCATTTTCCCAAATTGGAGAAAGATGATTGGTGAAAAATTGCCTTTATTCAGAAGCCTGCACTGATCAGCAAGATTTACTGACAGCTGTTAGGAGTCTAAAGTAGAAATTCCTGCAAACAATAACAAGATTGATAATGAAATATTGATCGGGGTGCACATTGCAGGGCAATTCTATGCATTTCCTTGTGGAAGCCAGAGCATCCTCAGACTGTAAAGAGGGTCTGGATTGGCATCAGCAGCCCCAGCATTTCTTTTCTGATTGTGATGCTTATTTAGAACTGTCCACAGAGTGAGACTATTTCTAATTTTCTCTGGACTCTTAGGATCTCATTTTTTTTTTTAACCTCTCTCTCTCATCCTCTCTCCTTAAATCTGGCTTTGAGAATGAGCTTGTGTAGCTTGGGAAAGGATTGTGCAAAGCGAACTTTGAAATCAATTCATGAGGCTAGTTCTGTTGCAACAGCTACACAGTTCAGGGATCACTGCAGCTCACTCAGCCATCACCGACCTCAGAGAGCGCTTCCTCCTCTTTTTCTCCTGCTCATGCCCACCCAAACCCTGAACAGATGCAGCTCTTTTGCACAACGTCAGATGGCACAGCCTTTTGGCTGGAGTGATGATCAGAAAGCCCTGGTGCTGCAAATCCTTTTACTTCTTTGCCAAACAGATAATTCACAGGCATCATAAGTATGGTCAAAGGAACTATACTCCAACAAAAATTAATTAAAAAAAAAAAAAGAAGTATAGGCTATCACCAACTATCTGTTTAACTTATTCATTCTCCTGTTTCTGTTGACACCTGAACAATGTGTCATCTGAGGATACAAAGAGATAAATTCCTTCTCATAGCCCAGTATGACCTTATCTTAACCAAAATAATAAAATATGCTAAGTAATCTTACTATGGTAATTATTTTATGATATATAATATATATATATGCCTATCAAATCATCAGGTGATACACCTTAAACTTATACAATGTTACCTGTCAACTGTATCTCAACAAAGCTGGAAAAATAAATAAATAACACACACACACATACACACATATACAAGTGTGTGTATATGTGAACAAGTAATAAGAAAAAGTCAAAATACTCAATTAATAAATGGACAAAATAATTTCTCAGATTATTATCAAAAGAAGTTACTAACTGGTCAATAAGCATATGTAAAAAAAGTCAAACCATTATCATTATGGACATGAAAATCAAAACTATACTGAAGAATGAAAATATTATTGCAGAGGATTAGGAACAGCTGGAATTATACATTGTGAATTGGCTAAAATACTTTAGAAAATGAATAGATGGTGTATATTAAAATCAAACAGTGGCTTAACCAATGGCCCATTGATTCGATACTCCTAGGTATATTCCCAAGGTAAAAATTAGGGCATAAGTCTACCAAAAGACATGTTCAAGAAGATTCATGGCAACTAGATTTATTACAGCCCAAATCTGGAAACAACTCAAATACCCATCAACAGGAAGATGGGTAAATAAATTGTGTTTTAATCTCTCAGTGAAATGTTACCCACTCAGCAGTAGAAAGAGACAAAGTCTTGACCCACTGGAATAGCATGGATCAATCTCACAGATGTAATGATGAAAGAAAAAAGATAGACAACAGCAGAGTATATATTGTTTGCTTCCAGTAATATGACATTTAAGAGTACAGAAGAAATTGATTGGAGGATAGAAATAATAATAATATTTGTTGCCATTTGGCAGAGGGCAGTTTTTGCTGTGGAGCAGCACAGGTGAGCCTCTTAGGAGCTAGAGACGATCTTATCTTGACCTAGCTTGAGATTACACAATTGCACTGATAAGTACATATTCACTGAGCTGTACGCTTAAATTTGTACAGTTTGTGTATTATACCTCAGTGAAAATGACTAAATGCAACGAGATGACATTTTGGATTAGGTCAAACATGTTACGACCTGAATTGGTCCTTTGGGTATTCTTTATGATGTTCCAAAGCCCCCAATCAGAACAGCCTAGGCAGAAGCACCAGTCTGCCCTTTTGCTTGGAATGGTATATAAATCAAGGGAGTATATACCATGCTAAAAACAATGACCAAGATAAAGAAGGATTTCTGTATTATTTTCCCTGAAAATGTGAAGACTGAACATTTTCTTTCAGCAGCAAGATAGACCTCAATCAATTACCATCAAAATACTCTATGATTTTAGGCCTTTTCCCAAGAAGCTGACTTCAAGTGGTCAAAAAAGTCTCTGTAGATTTATAGTTATATCATTCAAGGCTACCAGTTAGAGGTGCTATAGAAGGACAATTTTAATATTACATGCAAGACCTAAATACCAAAAAATAAACTTTTGTGAAATCAGGAACTAGCATTGGCTTGGGAGTCGGAGACCTGTAGTCTAAACTTCACTTTGATATTAAAACCAACTACATAATCTTCAAAGATTTATACCTTCTTTGAGCAATCTCACTCTCCTGAAAAATGCAGAAATACTTTTTCTTTTTCCTAAATGGCAGAATTAGTTTTCCAGATTATTTTAATTTAAAAATGTGCATTAAGGTCTGTTCCTGTTGATGGTGAGATGGCACAAGGGCCAGATGGCACTGTCCTTCTGGCCCCCATTTCTGTCCTCCATGGTCCCCTGAGAGCCAAGGAAAATAGTTGGAAAAACACTGGAAGTAGATAAAATCTAACTATGGCATTGGAAGATGAAAGGGAAATCTCAAAGGCAACGACCAGATAGGCTTGCTTATTGCTTTGAATTTTAGTCAGTGATTCTGTTTTAGCCACTGTGCTCAGAAGAGGTAATATTATTCCTTTTCATGTTCATAGAGATCCTGGGTTGCAGTGTGCCTGCTACCTTCAGCCTCACAGGAGACACTGCACAGGAAGAGGAATCCTATAATAGAAGATGAAATAGATCTTAGAAGTCTTCCATTTTTCTACCCTTCTACTTCCTGGCACTCTCTTCTAGAAATTTCTGTGCCACCCTCTCATAGTACCTGTGGCCCCTTAGTCACAGCCCTCTGGATCAGTGTATATTCCCTCTCAAGGATCTAATTACTTTGGGCAAAAAGATCTTGCTAACAGTGTTAAATCTGATTCCAGAAATAAGAGAAAAAAATAGAATAGTAGAGTGGAAAGAATTCTGGAGGCAGCCATCTTTGATCTTGGCTTTGCTGTGTGGTCTTGGCAAAGATAATATATTTCTCTGAGCCACTTGCATCATTTGCAAAATGGCCATAATAAACTCCTTGTAGAATGTTGTATGGAGTAAAGTAAGTATCTATGAAGTGCTTAATATACTTGGCACATAGCCTTTATTACAAAAAATGGTGGCTATAATAGATTGAACTAACATAGACTAACTTGTGCAATTGGGCCGTTTTAAGCTTTCCACGGTCATTTTATTAAATATATTAGAGAGACTCTCAGCCATCTGAGTCATGGTTTTCTGAGCATGATAGAATAATTTTCCTGGGGACTGGGAGTTTGCCAGTAGACCCCTTAATCTTAAAGGCATCTCAATCTTTGGGGTTGCTAGGGGAACACAATTCCTAAATGCAAGATTGTCATCAGGCAGTTTTACCAAAAGCTCCAATGAAAAACATGATTGTGGACATGAACTTGAAGGACATCATGTACTTCTGTGATTCCTGTCAATCATTTTGCCTCCATTAAATAATCCTGTGAGCATGGAGGTGTACACTACTCTCACCTGCAGAATCATTCTTCAGGGAATCTCAAAATCCCTTACCAATTCCTCACTGAGTGAGGGAGAAGACATTCAATATAGATTACATTTTCTGGACCTCATCATTTCGCTGTCATTAAGGTGGACTTAAGGAAGTAGCATGAACTCCTGACATAACAGGTAACCAGATTCAGACAACTACAAACTTACAAGCTCTGCAAGGAAAACTGGGACAAATTAAGCAATGGCCCTTAGCCTCAGTTTCCACACAAGTTAAAGGGAGATTATGATGTTTCAAACCTAATCTTAAAGATTAAAAGATAATTGGCACATGGTGATAGTTCACTAAACATTAGTACTTAATTGTCAAAGACAGAGAACTGACCTAAAATCTGGATATCTGGGAAATAGTCTTGATTTTTTCTGTATACTACGTAAGGTTACTTATCCATTTTCACTTTGGTTTCTTCGGCTATTAAAAAGTAGGGGACGTTGGATTAAATAATCTCAAAGATTTTTTTTTATTCTAAACTTTAAGTTCATTGAAACAAAGGATGCTTCCATGTTTTAGAAAAATAATTCTTCAAGAACTCTGCTCTATCTGGAATTTTCTCATTTGAAAGAGGCATCTGAATATGACCTTAGGGAACAAAAGGCATGTAAGCTGAATGTAATGAATGCCTCAATAAATCAATTCACTACTCAATAAATATATCTTGCCATCTAACATGCAAATATGGCCTGGTTATCTAAATCACTTACCTAGCAAGTCATGATGCTTGATAAAGTTGACGATGTAATGATTGTTTCCAGAGGAAAAATGGATCTACAACTGGAAAATTAGAAGCTAATATTGGCCACAGGACTGGAAAAGCTCAGTTTCCATTCCAATCCCAAAGAAAAGCAATGTACTGTACAATTGCACTCATCTCACATGCTAGCAAAGTAATGCTCAAAATTCTCCAAGTGAGGCTTCAACAGTACCTGAACCATGAACTTCCAGATGTTCAAGCTGGATTTAGAAAAGGCAAAGGAACCAGAGATCAAATTTCTGACATCCATTGGATCATAGAAAAAGCAAGAGAGTCCCAGAAAAACATCTACTTTTCCTTTATTGACTATGCTAAAGCCTTTGACTGTGTGGATCACAGCAAACTGTGGAAAATTCTGAAAGAGATGGGAATACCAGACCACCTGACCTGTCTTCCGAGAAATCTGTATACAGATCAAGAAGCAACAATTAGAACTGTACATGGAACAACAGACTGGTTCCAAATCGGGAAAAGAGTACATCAAGGCTGTATATTGTCACACTATTTATTTAACTTATATGCAGAGTACATCATGTGAAATGCTGGGCTGGATGAAGAACAAGCTGAAATCAAGATTGCCAGGATAAATATCAATAACATGAGAGATGCAGATGACAGCACCCTTATGGCAGAAAATGAAGAAGAACTAAAGAGCCTCTTGATGGAAGTGAAAGAGGAGAGTGAAAAAGTTGGCTTAAAGCTCAACATTCAGAAAACTAAGATCATGGCATTTGGTCCCATCACTTCATGGCAAACAGATAGGGAAACAATGGAAACAGTGAGGGACTTTATTTTGGAGGGCTCCAAAATTGCTGCAGATGGCGACTGCACCTATGAAATTGAAAGATGCTTGCTCCTTGGAAGAAAAGCTATGACCAACCTAGATAGCATATTAAAAAGCTGAGGCATTACTTTGCCAAAAAAGGTCCATCTAGTCATAGCTATGGTTTTTCCAGTAGTCATGTATGGATGTGAGAGTTGTACTATAAAGAAAGCTGAGCACTAAGAACTGATGCTTTTGCATTCTGGTTTTGGAGAAAACTCTTGAGAGTTCCTTGGACTGCAAGGAGATCCAACCAGTCCATCGTAAAGAAAATCAATCCTGAAGATGCATTGGAAGGACTGATGTGGAAGCTGAAACTCAAATACTTTGGCCACTTGATTTGAAGAATTGACTTGGGAAAAGACCCTGGTGCTAGGAAAGATTGAAGGTGGGAGGAGAAGGGGATGGCAGAGGTTTAAATGGTTGGATGGCATCACAGATTCAATAGACATGAGTTTGGATAAGCTCAGGGAGTTGGTGATGGACAGGGTAGCCTGGCATGCCGCAGTCCATGGGATGGCAAAGAGTTGGACACAATCAGAGACTGATCTGAACTGAACTGATTCTTGAAAGATGAGATAGTGAAACAGGCATAGGGGGAAGTCAAAGACTCAAAGACAAATATTAAAAAAAAGGAGCATCCAGGGCTACTGATAAAAAAAAAAATGCCTACAGATAGATATGAGAAAAAGTGGGTAAACTGTGAGAACTCAGAGACAGTACAGGCTATGTCAAAAGACACACAGATGAGAGTGAAGAACACTAGGATCAGTAAGAACCTACTGACTACCAGGCGCTTTCACATGCTCGATACCAGAACAATCCAATTTTAGTAGGAGGAATCTCCTCCTGAATCAATAGGATCAATAGGATGATGTGACTTGCCTACAAGAATGCAGCTAGTAACTGAATGGGCTAGAATTTTAACTCAGGCTTTTCCACCATAAATTGTCTTTGGTATGGTATGCAGTCCATGGGGCTGCAAAGAGTCAGATAGGACTGAGCAAATGAACACAAATGAACTTCACTTTATTCATTCAACAATACCAGACAATGGGATTAGAGTGCTATACAAGGCAGAAACTATTCCAACACTCCCAGAACTTACGGTCTGACAGAAAAGAGATCCAAAATTAAATAAATTAAAAATCATTCTGATAAATTGTAATGTAATAAGTTTATAAATTGTCATGCATAATTTAATAAATATGTGTATAGAGAATTTTGGAGAATGAAGGGAACAAGTAAGATGCTGAGACAAAGCATATAAAGTGTGTTTTGAACAGAACTTACTTTAGAAAGAGGGGCTGTATGCAGGGATCCCACTCCTGGGCACATATCCAGACAAAACTATAATACAAAAAGATACATGTACCCCAATGTTTATGGGCTTCCCCAGTGGCTCAGCAGTAAGAATCCTGAAATGTGGAGATATAGGTTCAATCCCTGGGTTGGGGAGATCCCCTGGAAGAAGGCATGGCAACCCACTCCAGTATTCTTGCTGCGAAACTCCCATGGGCAGAGGAGCTTGGCAAGCTACAGTTCATAGGGTCACAAAGAGCTGGACACGAGTGAAGCAACCGAGGAGCAGCAGCAATGTTCAAAGCAGTACTATTTATGAGAGCCAAAACATGGAAGCAACTTAAGTGTCCTTCAACAGATGAGAGGATAAAGAAGGTGTGGCACATACATGTAGTAGAATACTCAGATCAGATCAGATCAGATCAGTCGCTCAGTCGTGTCCGACTCTTTGCGACCCCATGAACCGCAGCACGCCAGGCCTCCCTGTCCATCACCAGCTCTCGGAGGTCACTCAGACTCACATGCATCGAGTCAGTGATGCCATCCAGCCATCTCATCCTCTGTCGTCCCCTTCTCCTCCTGCCCTCAATCCCTCCCAGCATCAGAGTCTTCTCCAATGAGTCAACTCTTCGCATGAGGTGGCCAAAATACTGGAGTTTCAGCTTGAGCATCATTCCCTCCAAAGAAATCCCAGGTCTGATCTCCTTCAGAATGGACCGGTTGGATCTCCTTGCAGTCCAAGGGACTCTCAAGAGTCTTCTCCAACACCACAGTTCAAAAGCATCTATTCTTCGGCGCTCAGCCTTCTTCACAGTCCAGCTCTCACATCCATACATGACCACAGGAAAGACCATAGCCTTGACTAGGCGAACCTTTGTTGGCAAAGTGATGTCTCTGCTTTTGAATATGCTATCTAGGTTGGTCATAACCTTCCTTCCAAGGAGTAAGCGTCTTTTAATTTCATGGCTGCAGTCACCATTTGCAGTGATTTTGGAGCCCAGAAAAATAAAGTCTGACACTGTTTCCACTGTTTCTCCATCTATTTCCCATGTAGTGATGGGACCAGATGCCATGATCTTCGTTTTCTGAATGTTGAGCTTTAAGCCAACCTTTTCACTCTCCACTTTCACTTTCATCAAGAGGCTTTTGAGTTTCTCTTCACTTTCTGCCATAAGGGTGGTATCATCTGCATATCTGAGGTTATTGATATTTCTCCCGGCAATCTTGATTCCAGCTTGTGTTTCCTCCAGTTCAGCATTTCTCATGATGTACTCTGCATATAAGTTAAATAAACATGGTGACAATATACAGCCTTGACGTACTCCTTTTCCTATTTGGAACCAGTCTGTTGTTCCATGACCAGTTCTAACTGTTGCTTCCTGACCTGCATACAGATTTCTCAAGAGGCAGATCAGGCGGTCTGGTATTCCCATCTCTCTCAGAATTTTCCATAGTTTATTGTGCTACTCAGCCATAAAAAGGATAAAAGCATGCCTTCTACAGCAACATGAATGGACCTAGAGATTATCATAATAAATGAAGAAAATCAGACATAAAAAGACAAATGATATTACTTATATATGGAATTTTTTTAAGTTACAAATGAAATGATTTACAAAACAGAAATAGATCCACAGATATAGAACAGAAACTTATGGTTACCAAAGAGGAAATGGTGGGGAGAGATAACTTAGGAATTTGGAATTAACATATACACAATACTATATATAAAATAGATAAAAACCAAGTGTCTACTATAAAGCACTATATAGCACTTGTTCTGTTGTTTAGTCATGTCCAATTCTTTCCCATGTTCTGTAAACTGCCAGGCTCCTCTGTCCACGGGATTTCCCAGGCAAAATTACTGGAGCAGGTTGCCGTTTCCTTCTCCAGGGGATCTTCCCAGCCAGGTGATCAAACCTAGGTCTCCTGCTTGGGAGATGGATTCTTTACCAATGAACCACCAGAGGAGCCCACTATATAGCAGTACTGTATTAAATATTTAACATTCAATATCTGTTAATAATCTATAAGGGAAAAGAATCTGGAAGAGAATATATAGATAGATACCTGAATCATCTAGGTGTACAGCTAAAACTAACACAACATTGTAAATCAACTATGCTATGCTATGCTAAGTCACTTCAGTCGTGTCCAACTCTGTGTGACCCCATAGACGGCAGCCCACCAGGCTTCCTCGTCCCTGGGATTCTCCAGGCAAGAACACTGGAGTGGGTTGCCATTTCCTTCTCCAATGCATGAAAGGGAAAAGAGAAAGTGAAGTCGCTCAGTCATGTCCGACTCCTAGCGACCCCACAGACTGCAGCCTACCAGGCTCCTTCATCCGTGGGATTTTCCAAGCAAGAGTACTGGAGTGGGGTGCCATTGCCTTCTCCAAAATCAACTATACCTTAATTCAAAAAAAAGAAAGAAGACTCGTATGTGTCCTCTTGGTGGAGGTGAGATCAAAATGGAAAGCTGAAGGATAAGGAAAAACCAGCCTTACAAAGAATAGGGAGAAGAACATAAACCTGATACTTTTTTTTTTTTTTTTGCTACAAAACAAGCAGGTAAGATCAGCTACATCAAGATTCTACAAAGCTTTAGGATGTGGGTAGCTTGAGGGCATTTAAAAAAAAGATCACATAAAACTGCATAGGTGTTCTAATAGTGAGTGGTGCTAAATCGGTTCCTTCCTTCTTTTTTCTTTTTCTTTTGTTCTTACCTTCATTCATTCATTCTTATTTTTACTTTCTTTTTTTCTTTAAAAAAATTCCATTTAGTTACTTAGTTGAAACAATTTTAATGGTAATCTTTTATCTTATATTCAGGAGTGTGTTGGACAATAATCTCCCACGTGCTGTGTTAGTCACTCAGGTGTGTCCAACTGCAGCACCACAGACTGTCGCCCACCAGGCTCCCCTGTCCGTGGGGATGCTCCAGACAAGAATACTGCAGTGGGTAATTCTCCAGGGGATCCTCCCAACCCAGGGATCGAACCTGGGTCTCCTGCATTGCAGGCAGATTCTTTACCGTCTGAACCATACTCATGACCTATTTACAAAAAACAAGGTTGGATTGAAACTCAAATGAAACTACAAGCAATAAATGCTGGAGAGGATGTGGAGAAAAGGGAACCCTCTTACACTGTTGGTGGGAATGCAAACTAGTACAGCCACTATGGAGAACAGTGTGGAGATTCCTTAAAAAACTGGAAATAGAACTGCCTTATGATCCAGCAATCCCACTGCTGGGCATACACACCGAGAAAACCAGAATTGAAAGAGACACGTGTACCCCAGTGTTCATCACAGCACTGTTTACAATAGCCAGGACATGGAAGCAACCTAGATGTCCATCAGCAGAGGAATGGATAAGAAAGCAGTGGTACATATACACAATGGAGTATTACTCAGCCATTAAAAAGAATACGTTTGAATCAGTTCTAAGGAGGTGGATGGAACTGGAGCCTATTATACAGAGTGAAGTAAGCCAGAAAGAAAAACACCAATACAGTATACTAACGCATATATATGGAATTTAGAAAGATGGTAACAATAACCCTGTATATGAGACAGCAAAGGAGACACTGATGTATAGAACAGTCTTTTGAACTTTGGGAGAGGGAGAGGGTGGGATGAAAAAAAATAAATGAATAAAATGAGCTGCACTTTTATAAAAAAAAAAGAAACTCAAATGTCATAATATTTAAGTGGCAATTTAAGTGGTTAAGTATCCACACTGAAACATGTTGATGGTTCTAGAATCTAGAACAGAGCTGTGGGACTCAACCTGTGGTCCTGTTTTGTTGAACGTTTTCATCCAAGATTTGCATAGACTCACATAAAATGTGACTATGGTTGGATGGGTAAACTACAGTTGTGACAGAAAAAAAAATTCAAATACTTTAAGTTGTTATATGCTGTGTTAACCAAAATAATAAGAATAAAATGGAACGTACGAAAATGCCTATATTCATTAAAATGATTGAGTTTACAAATGCAGATGTAGAGAGATTGGCTTGAGGGCAGTTCATGTGAGTGCTGGGAGTCAAAGTTGTCAGAGGCTTAAGTGAATCAACTGTGCCGGAAGGTTCCTAAGTGAAACCTCCACGGAACTTTATAACCTGCCCTGGTCAGAGCCCATTGTGCTCAGATCCGACCCCTCCCTTGAAGACCAATGTGAAAAAGTAGAATTGATCCAGAGGAGGGTTGCTTTGGCCTCAGCCATTCAATTACATGAATGCCATTTCTGCTTAGTGCATATAAATATACCTCTGCTCCTTTCAGTTGTAATATTTTGCCTCCTGAATTTTGTATGTCGGGTCCCTTTTGGAATCTAGGTTTAAATGTAAAAGCAGCTTCCTCAGAGCACTTCAATTATCAAAAACTACCGGCCTCATTCCCTGCCCACCCTAGTCACCCACTGGCACATTACCCTACTTTATTTTCTTCATTTTGCATGTACCTCTTTGAAAGCATCATTTTATGTGTTTTGTTGTTGTCTAGTCACTAAGTCATGTCTAACTCTTCTCTCTCCCCATGGACAGTAGCCCTCCAGGCTCTTCAGTCCATGGGATTTCCCAGTCAAGAATACTGGAGTCTGTTGTGATTTCCTCCTCCGGGGGAATCTTCCCGACCCAGGTATCTAGCCTGCATCTCCTGCACTGCAGGCGGATTCTGTACCACTGAGCCACATTGGAAGCCTTTTTGTGTGTTTAGGTATCTAAATTCTAAGACATTCTAATTTTCCCTAGAAATGAAAGTATGAAGACAGGGCTTCATTTATCTTGGCATTCCCTAGGCTACCAAACAGAAAGGCTCAAAATAAATTTGGGTGAAGGACTCCCCTGGTGGTCCAATAGTTAGGACTCCACCCTTCCAATGTAGGTGTCAAGTATTCCGTCCCTGATAGGGGAACTAAGACCCCACATGCTGGGTGGCACAGCCAAAAAATACCAAATTTGTTTGGAAAGGAATCATGTCAAGAAAAACAGGGGGAAACTGCTAAATTTAAACTGGAGTAAAAGACTAAATTTAAACTGGAGAAGGAAATGGCAACCCACTCCAGTATTCTTGCTTGGAAAATCCCATGGACAGAGGAGCTTGGCAAGCTCCTCTGGGGTCCTAGGGGTCACAATAGTCAGAGATGACTTAGTGACTAAACCACTAAAGTAAAGGACTAAAGCAGAGTTGCTTGCAACTCTGTGAAGCACCATCAAGGGAAATAAAGAGACCCATGGTGTAGAACTTACACCAGAGGCACATTTAGGATTAATAAGTAGAACTTAAGGAGTCTCATTTTTGGCTCAAAATCAGGAACAGCTCCCTGTTAATCTGACCAATCTGGCAACATTATTAGCAGAATGAAGTTGTGAAAGAGTCCAGTTGTATACAAAAAACAGAAATTGCCTAGCTGTGCATTGAAGAAATTGCACAGTCACACCTTGGATAAGTAGGAGGCTGAACTAAATGATGACTAAAGCCATCTTTAGTTGGAAGCATTTGTGTATCTGTAACATCTGTAAAGATCCAGAAAAGCATTTGCTTTATTCTGTTATTGAACCAAGGAGGAACTCCAGCTGCAGAAAAGAGCTTAGAACAAAAGCTTAGAACTGAGCTGAGCTCAATTCACTTAAGAGATTTATTTTTATTATTCTCTTATGTTACCAGTTTCACAAGCATAAAGGAGAGGGAAAAAAAAAAAAACAGGTTGGGGAAGGGAGTCTCATTTATGAGACCAGGATTCCAACATGCCGTTAAGCAAAGACCCTAATTATTAATTAATAAGACAATTTTCTTAAGACACGTTATTTACCAGATTGGTGGTGTTAATGAGGATGTTTTGCAGCTAATTTAATGCACAGCAATGAGCATTTTTATCACAAAAAGGACAAAATTCCTCTATATAATCAAAGCTCTCGTTAGCAGCAAACTTCTGGTAAGTAATTCCTCATGCCTAAATGGAAGACACGAACACTGCAAAGATCTCTCCCTGGGGAAGTTAAGACTTTGAAGCATGCATTTAACATGAGCTACTTCCTCAGAAATGCTCTGAGAACTCTACATTTCCATCTTCTACTGACTTCCAATGCGCACGTAACAGTACTTACCCACCGGAGCCATCAACTGGACTGGCCCCAGCTAGTTGCTATTTTGTTTGCACAGAAACCTGGGTTTCAGGTGCTTCCAAAGCATCCTGTATTGAATATTTCTAAGTAACACTCTTTATCCATTCCTCCTATTCAACATTAAAATCAGTTAGTGCAGTACCTCTCTGGTGGACAAGTGGTTAAGAATACACCCATCAACACAAGGGACACCAGTTCGATCCCTGGTCCAGGAAGATCCCACATGTCATGGGACAACTAAGTCAGTGTGCCATAACTGCTGAGCCCTCACATGCTGAAGCCCATGCTCTGCAACAAAAGAAGTCACCACGAGAAGCCTGCACCCCACAACTAGCGAGTAGCCCCTGTTTACTACAGCTAGAGAAAAACCCGAAAGCCCATGGGCAGCAATGAGCACCCAGCACAGCCAAAAATAAATAATTAAGTCAAGGGTGCCATCATTCTAACTGGAGACTTTCACAATATCAGGGTCTACCCCAAGGTATCAATTTCCATGACTCTCCATTCCCAGTGAGTTGACATGATGAGAGTGTGAGAGTTAGTCGGTCAGTTGTGTCCAACTCTTTGCAACCCCATGGATGGTAGCCCGCCAGGCTCCTCTGTCCATGGGGATTCTCCAGGCAAGAATACTGGAGTGGGTTTCCATTCCCTTCTCCAGGGGTCTTCCCAACTCAGGGATCGAACCTGGGTCTCCTGCATTGTAGGCAGATTCTTTACTGACTGGGCCACCATCAGTCTCTCAGCTAATACCAGAAATGTCCAACCCAGGAGGCTCCAAAACCTCAACCACCTGGTCTGTTCATTGTAATCCCATCAGCAGTGACAAGCTCAGGAACACAAGGTGTTGCATCAGTACACTGGAAGGCTAATTAGAGTTTCTCTGCTCATCTCTTCAGTTTACCTTCTTTTGGCACACATAGGTAGACTTCCTCTAAAATATCTCTGCTTGGACACAACTGTGCCCAGTCACTCAGTTGTGTACAACTCTTTGTGGGATTGTAGCCCACCATGCTCTTCTGTCCCTGGGATTCTCCAAGCAAGAACGTTAGTGCTAGTGTTAAGTTGCTCAGTTGTGTCTGACTCTTTGGACTGTGGCTTGCTACGCTCCTCTGTCCATGGAATTTTCCAGGCAAGAACACTGGAGTCAGGTGTCATCTCCTTCTCCAGGCAATCTTCCCAATCTAGGGATCGAATCGCTGTCTCTTGCATCTCCTGCATTTGTAGACAGATTCTTTACCACTAGTGCCATCTAGGAAGCCCTGGGCATAAGAAGTAGAAATATCAAAATATTAGAAGAAACTTACTTCTTATTCTCTGTGAACATCACTTTATATGGTGATGAGGAATAGTGTATCATGTAGAGAGTGGGATAGAAAGTCGTAGAGATTAATGTTCAAATTCTAGCTCTGCTCTTTACCTATTGTGAGACCTGGACAAGTTACTTAGTTTCATAAAGCGTCAATGTCCTTACCTGCAAAAACAGGATAGTGCTAAGGCTTCCCTGTGGCTGAGCAGTAAAGAATCTGCCCACAATGTGGGAGACTTGCAGGAGATGCATATTTGATCCATAGATTAGTAAAATTCTCTGGAGTAGGAAATGGCAACCCACTCCAGTATTCTTGCCTGGAGAACCCCATGGACAGAGGAGCCTGGTGGGGCTACAGCCCATGGAGTTGCAAAGAGTCAGATACAACTGAACGTTTTAACAACAACTGCCTGGGGCAGTGGTTGAGAATAGGACAAGAGTTCATAAACATGAAGCACTGAATAAAGTGCAAGTACACAGGAAGTAACCAGACATTACTATTATTATTATTATTTTTATAACAAATAATACTATTACCTATGCTAGCAGCAATGTGGAAAGGCTGGTGTCTATTTATAGTGTTGCATGTTGCCGCTGCCACCAAGTCGCTTCAGTTGTATCTGACTCTGTGCGACCCCATAGATGGCAGCCCACCAGGCTCCCCTGTCCCTGGGATTCTCCAGGCAAGAACACTGGAGTGGGTTGCCATTTCCTTCTCCAATGCATGAAAGTGAAAAGTGAAAGTGAAGTCACTCAGTCGTTGGGGTTGCTGTAATACAGAGACTCTGTGACAGTATCTACGCTCCTTTCCATTGTAATGTCACTGTCACAGTTTTTTTTTTTTTTTAGTTGTCTTACGTGGACCACTGCCTTCTAATGTGGCTTCCACTTTCAATCTCTTCCAATTTACTTATCTTTAAGATTTTTTTTTAATGTGGGCCATTTTTAAAGTCTTTGTTAAATGTGTTACTATATTGCTTCTGTTTTATGGTTCTATCTTTGGCCACACATCATGTGAGATCTTAGCTCCCCAGTGATGGATTCAACCCACAGCCACTGCATTGGAAGGTGAAGTCTTAACCACTGGATTGCAAGGAAAGTCCCTCTCTTCCTATTTATCATCCAATTCATTCTTTTCAACACTACTGCAATTATTTCCTTACAGATGTTTCTAATTATTTATTTAACACTTGTATCTAGGATATCTTCTAAGGTCTTATCAAATAACATTGGATGCCCTTAGTATAACATTCGGGGACCTCTGAATTCTAGAACAGGATGTCTAGCTCTAGGTGAGTGATCACACCATAATTTCATGGCAAATAAATGGGGAAAAGGTGGAAACAATGATAGATTTTATTTTCTTGAGCTCCAAAATCACTGTGAATGGTGACTGCTGCCAAGAAAGTAAAAGATGCTTGCTCATTGGAAGAAAAGCTATCAGAGACAGAACTTTGCCAACAAAGGTCCACATAGTCAAAGCTATGGTTTTAGACCAAAACTACTCCTAGCTCACAACTTCCATCAAAATTCTAAACAATCAATATCCAGATGCAGCCTGCTTGGTGGTAAAGATAAGAAGCCATGGAGAGAAGGAAGGTTATTCCTTAGGGCTGAAAGTTTTGTTCTCCTTTTTCCTTTGTAGAATAGGACAATGAGTAAAGAAGAAAGCAGTACTTCTATCATCAATAGAACTTCATTTAATTTTTTTTACTGCATTAAAAAAAAAGAGATTCTTAACACTGATACACATTTATATGTCTTAAATGTTTGACATGACAAATTGGCTATGTTTGGTTGGCCAAAATGTTTGTTCTTTTCTCTAAGATCATGTTTAAAAACTTAAATGAAATTTTTGGCCAACCCAATACTATGCCATTCAAAAGCAGACTATATCTAGAATATATTAGTACATTCTTTTTAGAGAGGTTTTGAAATTTGGTAAATATGACAAGGTTAATATTCTCCCTCAAAGCTGATATATTTTTCACACATTTTACCTGTGCCCCCCTTCATGGATCACAGCATTGTCGTAGCAAAGAGGCTTGTATAACTCAATGAATCTATGAGTCATGCCGTGCAGGGTCCCCTAAGATGGATAGGTCATCGTGAAGAGTTCTGACAAAACGCTCACAAACCTAGACAACGTATTAAAAAGCAGAAATATCACTTCACTGGCAAAGGTCTATAAAGTCAAAGCTATGATTTTTCTAGTAGTCATGTATGGATGTGAGAGTTGGGCCATAAACAAGGCTGAGTACTGAAGAATTGATGCTTTAAAATTTGGTGCTGGAGAAGACTCTTGAGAGTCCCTTGGACTGCAAAGAGATCAAAGCAGTCAATATTAAAGAAATCAACCCTAGATATTCATTGGAAGGACTGTAGCTGAAACTGAAACTCCATTATTTTGGCCACCTGATTCAAAGAGCCACCTCACAGGAAAAGGCCTTGATGCTGGGAAAGATTAAAGGCAGAAGGAAAGGGGTGGAAGAAGATGAGATGGTTAGACAGTATCACTGGCTCAATGAACATGAATACGGCAAACTCTGAGAGATAGTGAAGAACAGAGGAGCCTGGTGTGCTGCAGCCAATGGTGTTACAAAGAGCCAGACATAATTTTACGGGGTGAACAGCAACAACAAACCTGCTATGCCACAAACCCCCTTGTTTCTTGGTGATTATAGACAATACTTGGAAGTGACTATAGGTTATGTTGAACTATTTTAAAAGATGACCTATAATAATGATGTCTTAAGTATTGGGCAGGGATGGTCCTCAATGTCAGGATAAATCCTAGTGTTGGGTTAAGAAGCACTCCCTTCCTTACTTCCTGTAACACAGTTCCAACAAACAACAAAGCTAAGCCTTGCCTGAATCTGGAGTCTCAGAAGATAAGGAACTAGAAGACTACATACAGAGAGTCTCTTGACCATGAGTCTTTTGCTCATGCCTTCAATTTGATCCAGCATATCTCTATTGAGAACTTCCTGTGTACTCAATATTATATAAAGCACAACTATACTGGACAGGACTTCAAGACTGTCATTTTGTTAGGCTCATTAAAGCCTTCAACACCACCCTAGCTTTG
The DNA here is from genome assembly GCA_935064755.1 of Tragelaphus eurycerus. Taxonomy (NCBI): domain Eukaryota; kingdom Metazoa; phylum Chordata; class Mammalia; order Artiodactyla; family Bovidae; genus Tragelaphus; species Tragelaphus eurycerus. The sequence goes on along the minus strand of CAKXYN010000075.1, from coordinate 1,732,924 downwards.
CATAAGAACAAGATGCTATACTCCATCAGTAAAATCATCTATATGAGGAAGCATGGTATTTTCCAGAATCCAACAGCTTGTCCCCCACCCCCATGAAATTATTTCAATTACACCCCGAGGGCCCATGTCTTCTCTCTTCTCCAAATAGACAGTGGATAGTGACTCACTCTGGAAACACTGACAAATAGTCTCTAAATGGCTTTAGATAAGAAGATTCTGGCCTCCATTTGCAGAGACTGATAAACGGCAGGGCCAGGAAAGGAGAAGTGTAGAGTCAGAGGGATGGGAGAGGCAAAGGTGTAAGGATAAGATAAAAATAGTCTTTGAGAGGAAAGATCACTAGGACCAGTAAGCTGCTTCACTTCTGATGAGTCCTCTGAATGGCCTCCAATTAACCAACAGCCATCAGCAAATTACTCATAAAATGTCCACTTTAAAATGATATTCATCTGTGTCTCTAGCTGTTAACCCCAACCAACACTTCTTCCATGAATAATCCAAAATATGATGGTCTGGAAAAATGTAAATCCCCACCACCACCATTCATACAGAAAAACCAAGAGGGTCTTGAATGTCTTCTTTCAAGATGGTGTTGAAACAGGAGGAGAGGGGACTGGCCACAACCTTTGAAAGAATGGAATAGCCTGAGGACACGACATAATTTGATTAGAAACAAACAGGTCCAAGATGGCAGATGAGTTGCCTTCCACTAGACCTTGAACCTCAGTAATGTTTATCATAACACATCAGCATCTAAGTGACACACCCGGTAGTGCTATGACTGTTCCAAGGCTGACCATCAAAGACCAAAATGTGGGCAGTGGCCCAATTCCTGGAAATGTCTGACCCTTCCCTGAAATAGTATAACTGTCCCACTCATTAGCCTATGAAATTAGCCAGCCCATATAAACCAACTACATCATATTTTGAGGCGATTCTCACCTTCTGAGATGCACACTCTGTGGAGTGAGTTTCTCTCCAAATAAATCCACTTCTTACCTATTACTTTATCTATCACTGAATTCTTTCTGTGATGAGACATCAAGACCTGAGTTTCATTAAGTCTTGAAACCAGGGTGTGATCTCAGTGAAAAGCCCATGAGTTTTGGCCAGGTTCGAGTCCTGGCCTCAAGTCTCAATCTGGGTTTTGACTGGATTCAAGTCCCAGCTGTGCAGGTTCAATTCCCAATTTGAATTACAGGGTACCAGTAACACTAACAAAAAGCCCATATCTTTCTTCTGAATCAAGATGGGGCTAGATATAATTAGCCTAATTTTTTTTTTGGCTGCAAAGAGTTTGGAGAAAGAGATCATCAAACTAAGATTAAGTTCAACATCATAGTTACCATGATGGTATATGATATCAGTCAATGTCATGGGAAAATATTAATTGAAATGAACTAATCCACTCAGTACAGAGTGCAGAACAAACTTGGGTGTCAAGCTGGAGAAGGAAGTTCCCCTCCCTGTTTGCCTCTCAGATCCAGGTAACCAAGTCTTCTAGAGGCCTGGTGAGGGGCTGCTTCTTCCCAACTAATGAGGTTATGAAAAATGTCCTCCCTGGGACTTAATTGGAAACAAACTAAAAATCAGATCCATCCTCTTTAACTGAATGGAATCTGATCCTTTAGAATTGGGTTTACACCTAAGCTGAAGGTAAGATTGTAAGTAATCTTCTACACTATGGCAAGTGTGTAGCAGTGGGGAGGGGGGTTAGTGCTATGTGAAGATTCAAGAGGAGATGATACAAAGTGATATTCTGTGGATGGGTCTTCACAGTCAGTCTACCTGCATGCCATTGTCTAAAGGCTTCACGCCCTTTCACCTTTCACCAAGCAAGTCACTCACCTGCTGGTCATGTGAGGCCATAGAAAGGAGAGGTTTCTTCTACTCATTAGACATGTAAACAAATTGATATAAACAGAGGATAAATCAAGATACACTACAATCTCTTTTCCAAAGCAAGTTAGTGGCAAAATGCTTTACTCTGGATCACTTCCTGACAATGATGTCACTAAGAAGGGCTAAATAGCAGGTCCATGGGTCAAGGACAAATACATAATGGAAATTAGGATGGGAAAAGTCCCAAGGAAGATGACTGTCAGCCTCTTGACCCCAAGGAAATGAAGTTGTACTCTACCCAGATGAAGTCTAGAAAGGTTAAGTGGGTTGGCCAAGGTCACAAGATTAGAATGTGGTAGGAAGTTGAATGGTGAGCAAATCTCATCTCTATCTCCTGCCTCTTCTTAAGCTCTCTTTTCACCATTAAAAAAAATGGACAGAAATCAACAGTTCTAACTAGTGTGTTTTTCTCTCGGCTGCTCAAAATGAATCAGCTAATTCGAGCCTCCCTCCCACACCCCCGTATCCCACCCTCTAGGTCATCACAGAGCACGGAGTTGGGCTCTCTCTGCTGCACAGCAGCTTCCAACTAGCTATGTATTTTGCACACGCTCCTGTATGCATGTCAGTGCTACTTTCCCAGTTTGCCCCACCCGCCTCTTCCCTCCCACCTATGTCCGTATGTCCACTCTCTATGTCTGCATCTATTCCTGCCCTGCAAATAGGTTCATCTGTACCATATTTTCTCGATTTCACATATGAAGTTAAGTCAGAAAGAGAAAAATGTGTCACATATTAACATATATATGTGGAATCTAGAAAGATGGTGCATGCGTGTTCAGTCGTGTCCAACTCTTTGTGACCTTATGGACTGTAGCCCACCAGGCTCCTCTGTCCATGGGATTTCCCAGACATGAATGCTGAGGTGGGTTGCCATTCTCTTCGCAGGGGAATCTTCCCGACTCAGGGATTGAATCTGAATCTCCTATGTCTTCTGTTATTGGGAAGCAAATTCTTTACCACTCAGCCACCTACGGAGCCCAGAAAAATGGTGCAGAAGACTTAATGGGTGCTCTGAGGTGACAAGCTCCTATTCCTAGAGTATCAGTGCAGTAATAAGTAGCTAGCTGCCTACAGGATGAATTTTTAGAAAAAAGAGATAAAATAAGATTATGTCTTAGAATGATCTATGAAAGCAGTCACACAAAAGTCTGGTTTCTTAATAGAATTTTATCCTTGAGCTTTGAGAGAAACATCATATTTTAGCAGCAATATTACAGTAAGAGCAGTGAGTCAGAGAGCTGATGATGATGGTCACAGAGCAAAGGGATACATTTTCCAGTCATGAAGAAAGACTGAGTCTGTGTTGATTGATCTGATTTCCTTTTCTAAGAGTAGCCCAGATGGAGTTGGGGTGCTGGTGTTCTCCACTTAATTGTCACTGAGGCTGTACTTAAATGCAAATTACTGCTGGTGGGATAATAATAAAACATTCTTACATTCATTATAGTGTTTTAGAATTTCTTAAAATTTTCCATTAGAATCATACAAAACTAATGAAGTCGGGCAAACACAAACTAGTCAATTTTATTAGCAAATGTATCCCAAGTCTCATAATTAACTTAGCAATACACTGAACAACTGGTTATTGAGTACCTCCTCTGTCAGTCACTGTAACAGCTGGTGGGAATGTATCATCTGAAAGAAGACAGCAAAGTCCTCTCCCTCTCATTAGGTTACAGTTTGGGAAGCAGACGGATAACCAGTGAATGAATGGATATATGGTAAATGATGTTAGATGGTTAAAAAAAGCAAGAGGATAAAAAGCTATAGTGGAGTACTCTTTTAAGGTAGTATAACAGCAAGAGGTCTCCATCTCTGAAAAGGTAATACTTGAGTAGAGGTGGGCAGCTCTCAAGGAGGGGATTGGTCTTGTCATATGTACTGGGAGATTCAAATGACCTAAACAGGGATGAGCGTCTTTGGCCACACAGGGTGTGAAGGGAAAGAAGATATGAGTCAGAAAGTGTGGGGTTGGGGAGATTACACAGGATCGTGGAGGCATGGACAATATCTGGACATAATGAGTGTGGTGGAAGCCACACAGGATGATGAGCAAGGGAGGGACTTTGACTTCTGTCTTGAGAATAGCTAAAAGGGGGGATAAGATCAGAGATATGATTCGAATTCTGGACATCTTTTCCTATACTTCTGTGAAGCAGAAGATCCCAGGATATCTAAATTCTGCTTCCAGTGTTACATAGTTCTTTAGGTCCCTAGAGCTGACTTCTTATATCCTATCCTTCCCTCCTTGCTCAGGCAGGTGAGGTGAGCTCTCAAGATGAATTCTGGTTTGTCCAAACCAGATGGGATCCTGTCTTGCCTGTTTCCCCCATCAAAGACTTACACAGATGCGGTGAAGTACAAAGAACATTCACTTAGGACAGGAGATACCAATGTATGTCACTGAAGTTACTAAAACCTCTTAAAATAGATGAGCTATTTCCGTCTTTCTAAAATGGAACTTCTCACAGCAGTGGAGCTAGATGGCCTGGGATGGTCTTTACACTTCCCTGTGATTCCATTGGTTTCTTGGCCACTGTTACTGACATCACTAACTGAGAAAGCCAGGCACAGTGTCTCACACTCTGCAAATGTTAAATTAAGACACATGAAAGCCACAATTTGGGAGAAAATGTTTGCAAAAGACACATCTGGTAAAGTACTTTTACCCGAAATATACAAAGAACATTGAAAAATCAACAAGCAGAAAACAACCAACTGTATTTAAAAAATGGGCCAGAGATCTTAACAGACCACTCACTAAAGAAGGTGCAGATGCCACATGAGCGTGTGCTTTATATAAAAGATGTTCTGCCTCAGAGGTCATCGGGGAAATGCAAACCATAATAAAAGGAGACCACTTCACACCCATTAGAATGGCCAAAATCCAGAACACCAACCACACCAAATGCTGGTGAGGTTGTGGATCAATAGGAATTCTCATATACTGTTGGTGGGAATTGAAAATGGTACAGTCACTTTGGAAATTTATTTGGTAATTTCTAACAAAATTAGTACTCTCACAGAGTGATTTCTCAATTGTGCCCCTGCATGTTTACCCCAAAGAGTTAAAATGTATCTCCACAGAAGAACCTGCCCAGGAATGTTTATAGCAGCTGTGTAAATAATTGCCTACATTCAGAAGCCATCTGGATGCCCTTCAGTAGGTGAGAGGATGAATAAACCCTGGTACATCCAGACAATGAAATATTATTCAGCACTAAACAGAAATGAATCATCATGTCATGAAAGGGCATGGAAGAAATTTAAATGCATATTGATAAGTGAAAGAAGTCAGTCTGTAGAGGCCATATACTATAAAATTTCAACAATATGACATTCCAAAAAAAGGCAAAAGAATGAATAAGGGGAAAAAAAATCAGTGGTTGCAAGGGGTAAAGGGGAAGTCAAGGATGAGTAAGTGGAGCATAGAGGATTTTTAGGGAAGTGAAACTACTCTACATGATATTATTAATGATGGGTACATGACATCATCCTGGAGGAAGGCACAGCAACCCACTCCAGTATTTATGCCTGGAGACTCCAGTGGACAGAGGAGCCTGGCGGGCTACAGTTCATGGGGTCACAAAGTGTCAGACACGACTGAAGTAACTTAGCATGCATGCACATGACGTTATGGGCTTCACAGGTGGTGCTGTTTTTGTTGTTGTTCATGTGCTAAGTCCTGTCTGACTCTGTGAGCCATGGACTGCAGCACACCAAGCTTTCCTGTTCTCTACTATCTCCTGGAGTTTGCTCAAACTCATGTCCATTGCATCGATGATACCATCCAATCATCTCATCCTCTGTTGTCCCCTTCTCCTGCTCTCAATCTTTTCCAACATCAATGTCTTTTCCAAAAAGTCAGCTCTTCACATCAGGTGGCCAAAGTATTGGAGCTTCAGCTTCAGCAGCAGTACTTCCAATGAATATTCAGCACTGATTTCCTTTAGGATTAACTTGTTTGATCTCCTTGCAGTCCAAGGGACTCTCAAGAGTCTTCACTATCACAATTTGAAAGCATCAATTTTTTGGCACTCAGACTTCTTTATGGTCCAACTCTCACATTCATACAAAGCTATTGGAAAAACCATCAGATCAGATCAGTCGCTCAGTCGTGTCCGACTCTTTGCGACCCTATGAACTGCAGCATGTCAGGCTTCCCTGTCCATCACCAACTCCCGGAGGTCATGGACTTTGTTGGCAAAGTGATGCCTCTGCTTTTTAATACACTGTTATAATTTGTCATGGCTTTTCTTCCAAGGAGAAAGCATCTTTTAATTCTGTGGCTACGGTCACCATCGCTGTCTGCAGTGATTTTAGAGCCCAAGAAAATAAAATTTGCCAGTTTCCACTTCACTTGTGGCACGAGTGATAAAGAATTCACCTGCCTGTGCAGGAGACATGGGTTTGATCCCTAGGTCAAGAAGATCCCTTGGTGTAGGAAATGATGACCTACTCCAGTATTCTTGCCTGGAAAATTCCATGGAGAGTGAAGCCTGGTGGGCTACAGTCCAAAGAGTCACAAAAAGTTGAACTTGGCTAACCACACACACACACATCGCATTATTAATTTGACCAAACTCATAGAAGATTCAACATCTAGAGTGAACCCTAATGTAAATTGTGAACTTTGGTTCATTATGATGTGTCAAAGTAGGTGCATCAGTTGTAAAACACGCATCCATCTGGTGGAGGATGTTAATCTTGGGGGAAGCCATGTATGTGTGAGTGTAGGGGGATTGGAGAAATCTTTGTACTATTCCTTCAACTTTTATGTGAACCTAAAACTGCTCTAAAAAATAAAGTCTATTTAAAAAAAAAAAAAGAAATATCATTAGAAAAATAATAGCCTTAATGCATCCACTTACTCATTCACCATTTTGTCATGAGTATTATTTTTTCTTTTTTTATTTAACTTTACAATATTGTATTGGTTTTTGCATATATCAAGGTGAATCTGCCACAGGTATACATGTGTTCTCCACCCCGAACCCTCCAGCACCCACCACGTCGTATGCCATGATGTAAGCAGAGGGGGTTGCAGCAGTGAGCAACTCAGATAGGAACCCTCCCGGTGAAGGAAAAAGAAAGAGTGAACAAATGAAAAATATCAGGAAACTATAAGCAAGGTGAAAAGACAGCCTTCAGAATGGGAGAAAATAATAGCAAATGAAGCAACAGACAAACAACTAATCTCAAAAATATACAAGCAACTCCTACAGCTCAGTTCCAGAAAAATAAACGACCCAATCAAAAAATGGGCCAAAGAACTAAATAGACATTTCTCCAAAGAAGACATACAGATGGCTAACAAACACATGAAAGGATGCTCAACATCACTCATTATCAGAGAAATGCAAATCAAAACCACTATGAGGTACCATTTCACACCAGTCAGAATGGCTACGATCCAAAAGTCCACAAGCAATAAATGCTGGAGAGGGTCTGGAGAAAAGGGAACCCTCTCACACTGTTGGTGGGAATGCAAACTAGTACAGCCACTATGGAGAACAGTATGGAGATTCCTCAAAAAATTGGGAATAGAACTGCCTTATGACCCAGCAATCCCACTGCTGGGCGTACACACTGAGAAAACCAGAATTGAAAGAGACACGTGTACCCCAATGTTCATAGCAGCACTGTTTACAATAGCCAGGACTTGGAAGCAACCTAGATGTCCGTCAGCAGATGAATGGATGAGAAAGCTGTGGTTCATATACACAACGGATTATTACTCAGCCATTGAAAAGAATACATTTGAATCAGTTCTAATGAGGTGGATGAAACTGGAGCCTATTATACAGAGTGAAGTAAGCCAGAAAGAAAAACACCAATACAGTATACTAACGCATATATATGGAATTTAGAAAGATGGTAACAATAACCCTGTATACGAGACAGCAAAAGAGACACTGATGTATAGAACAGTCTTTTGGACTCTGGGAGAGGGAGAGGGTGGGATGATTTGGGAGAATGGCATTGAAATAAGTATAATATCATATATGAAACGAGTCGCCAGTCCAGGTTCGATGCCTGATACCGGATGCCTTGGGCTGGTGCACTGGGACGACCCAGAGGGATGGTATGAGGAGGGAGGAGGGAGGAGGGTTCAGGATGGGGAACACATGTATACGTGTGGCAGATTCATTTTGATACATGGCAAAACCAATACAATATTGTAAAGTTAAATAAAATAAAAATAAAATTTAAGAAATTAAAAAAATATATATCAGGGCTTCCCTGGTGACTCAGACAGTAAAGAATCCTCCTGCAATGCAGGAGACCTGAATTTGATCCCTGATTGGAAACATTCCCTGGAGAAGGGAATGGCAACCCATTCCAGTATTCTTGCCTGGAGAATCCCATGGACAGAGGAGCCTGGAGGGCTTCTACAGTCCATGTAGTCACAAAGATTAGGACATGACTGAATGACTAACACTTTCACTTTATTTTCACACAAAGATTAACATCATTTCAAATACTATTAAGAGAAACAGTGGACTGGACAATGAGCCCATAAAACATTGTCTAGAGTACAAGGTGAAGGTGTCATTAGGATAGGTGTTTGGGCTCAAACTGGAATACCAGGAAGAAAGTGGACTTGCAAAGACCTGCCATGATTAGTATGGTTGCCCTGAGTGACCACGCTCAGAGCCCCAGCAGTTCATTATCCCAGAGACAAGACTGCCATGCACAGACATATACAGGCTAATGGGACCCAAGGTGGAAAGTGAAAAACAAAAGGCACTCAGGTAGTCCCCTTTTAAGCAAGGCAAGGAGGGAAGGACAGTTTGTGGAAGTCAGCTTTAGGATGGAAATCTCTGAATTGCCCTGACAGCTGCCAGCCTCTGGAGAGTCTGGAAGATCCTTCAGTGATGCCTTGGACTGCCCTTCTCTGCACTTCCAGCCCCCCATCCCAGGCCCCTCCAGCCTCCTGGCTCTCTGCTCTTCCAGGACCAGAGACCAGTGTCATTCTCAGCTCTGGGAAACTCCACAGGCAATTAATTGTCCCTCTCTTCCATAATAAAGTACCAAAGGGAGACTGGGATGGTGGGTTGTTCCAATTCTGATATGAGGGGAGAGTTCCCAGGCTCTCTCAGGACCCACAAGCCTTGAATCCTCTCCGATAAGAAAGTGAAAGGGACAGGAGAAATATTGCGTCACACTGTAGTATTCTTGCTTGCGAAATCCCATGGCCAGAGGAGCCTGGCGGGCTACAGTCCATGGGGTTGTAAAGAGTTGGACACGACTTAGCTATTTAGATTCCCTTATATTTGAAATATCCTCAGAAGAAAAGTTATGACCAACCTAGATAGCATATTGAAAAGCAGAGACATTACTTTGCCAACAAAGGTCCGTCTAGTCAAGGCTATGGTTTTTCCAGTGGTCATGTATGCATGTGAGAGTTGGACTGTGAAGAAGGCTGAGCACTAAAGAATTGATACTTTTGAACTGTGGTGTTGGAGAGGACTCTTGAGAGTCCCCTTGGACTGCAAGGAGATCCAGCCAGTCCATTCTGAAGGAGATCAGCCCTGGGATTTCTTTGGAGGGAATGATGCTGAAGCTGAAACTCCAGTACTTTGGCCACCTCATGTGAAGAGTTGACTCATTGGAAAAGACTCTGATGCTGGGAGGGATTGGGGGCAAGAGGAGAAGGGGATGACAGAGGATGAGATGGCTGGATGGCATCACTAACTCGATGGACGTGAGTCTCAGTGACCTCCGGGAGTTGGTGATGGACAGGGAGGCCTGGCGTGCTGCGATTCATGGGGTTGCAAAGAGTCAGACACGACTGAGCGACTGAACTAATCTGAACTGAACTGATATTCGGAATGGAAAAAGAAATGATACAAATGAATTTATTATTTACCAAACAAAAGGAGACAATTTAGAGAATGCACTTATGGTTACCAGGGTGGAAAGATGGGGGAATAGTTAGGGAGTTTGGGATGGACATGTACACAGTGCTAAGTTTAAAATGGATAACCAACAGGACCTACTGTCTAGCACAGGGAACTCTGCTCAATGTTATGTGGCAGCCTGGATGGGAGGGGAGTTTGTGGGAGAATGGATACATGTGCATGCATGTCTGAGTCCCTTCTCTGTTCACCTGAAGCTATCACAACATTGTTAACTGGCTATACTCCAATAAAAAATAAAAAAGTTTAAAAAAGAAAGAGCAAAAAAGGTATCAATGCCTCCTATTCAAGATTGTAGGCAAAGGACCTTTCCCATGTGGACGATATACAATATTTTCTAGTAACAGAAGTTTATCCCTTTTTCAAATTAAAAGACACAAAAACAGCAAAAGACATGCTAATTCTGTTTGTTTATGTCCTGCAAGGCATTAAAAATAAGTATTTGTGGTGGATTAGTCTCAACAACGCAGGATTGAAATGTTTCTATGATGTGTGGCAGTTCCTACCTGCATTTGCTAATGTTCTCAGGTCCTTAGTGAATTTACATTACATTGTTCCCCCCGCAGAGTTTTATTTTTTTTAATTTATTTTTTTATTATTATTATTTTTTACTTTACAATATTGTATTAGTTTTGCCATACATCAACATGCATCTGCCATGAGTGTACATGTGTTCCCAATCCTAACCCCCCTCCCACCTTCCGATTTTAATGCCTCAAGATCATTTTTCAGATCTGAAGACCTACCAAGTTTCACAAAATGGTACCAGATTACCAGGTATTTTAAGAGTAACTATCTGCTTTTTCTTATGTCTTGATTTCCAATTTTTTTTTTTTCATTCTCTTCCTTGCTTTCTCCTTTCCACCTATTATTTGTCATTGTTATCACAAAGTAATTATAATAGTATAATCCCTATTTTGTATGTCCATCCTCTGTGAACCCCCTCTGGATTTGCTCTAGGTTTGGCAACTGATTGGAACAGGGTGCAAAATTAACATAGTTCAATTGTGAGTGATGGCTTAAGAGCATTTCTGTGAATAAGATGTTCATAATTTTGCATATGGACACTGTGACATATGGTTTGGCTGGTTTTTACTTTTGTGCTAGAAGCTGGCAGTATCCCAAATAAGTGGGGTCGAGAGAAAAACTTTTCTGCCTAGCATGTGAGATCATCATATTAAAATGACCATTATTATTTTAATAACTTCTAATAGAGTCCCACATAAAAATTTTTTGTGCTGTACTAGTATGTGTATCCAGAGAAGGCAATGGTGCCCCACTCCAGTACTCTTGACTGGAAAATCCCATGGACAGAGGAGCCTGGTGGGCTGCAGTCCATGGGGTGGCGAAGAGTCGGACATGACTGAGTGACTTCACTTTCACTTTTCACTTTCATGCACTGGAGAAGGAAATGGCAACCCACTCCAGTGTTCTTGCCTGGAGAATCTCAAGGACGGTGGAGCCTGGTAGGCTGCAGTCTATGGGGTCGCACAGAATCAGACACGACTGAAGTGACTTAGTATGTGTATCACATTGATTCAAGCAGGTACCATCATTATCATGGAAAGAACACTAAACTTCAAGTCATAAAAACCAGTCCTAAGTCATTACTTTGATACTAAATACTTGCTTGATGCTGTGAAAGTTACCTAACTGCCCAGTAAGAGGAACAATAAAATGGATCAGATCATAATGATTGATTTGCCTCACAAAGTTGCTTTAGAATGAACTGAGGGCATGAGTGTGGAAAATTCTTTGGAAAAAAAGAAAAAAAGATACTATATGCATGAATGTGTGCTTGCTCTTAATTACTTTTCACCCTCTATCCTAATTTCTTCCACGGTAATGACTAACAGAAACTAGAATATTAAGGAAGAACAGAACTAAGTCAAAAACAGAAATCCAAAGCAGTCAAATCAACAACAGCAAAAACAACTAGAAATAATCAGGGGGGAAAAAAAAAACTCACTTGTAAACAAAATGATTATTTGATTGTAAATGAGTCACATAGAACTTGGCATAATTATGCCACTTTTTTCTGGAAATTTTTAGATAATTTCAATTCTATTTAAAATGCTACTGATTAGCAGACTGGACTGAAAGTTAGAATACTGGTCTTTCCATGGGCTTTAATGTAAAATAATTGTGCATCCTTGTGTAGATCACTTCCCCTGTGTGGCCCCAATTTTTCCAGAGAATGAGGGTGCTACAACGCCACCCTTTAGACTCTCCTAGTCTTGCTACTTCCAGGATGTAAAATAAGAGGACAAGTCCCTCTTGGTCTGGGATGTGAGCCTTCTGTTTCAGGAGGCTCTGGGAATTCTGAGCATCAAAGCAGAGCATAATGTCCTCACCTCTTTTCATTGAAATAAGACCCATCACCCACAGTTCATGAGCTGCTGGAGGGCAGGTGCTGAGTCCTGGGCTGTTCAAAGCAGCAGTGCCTTGATCCTTCTCATCAGTAGTCATCCTTAACCGTAGCAACAGCACTTTTTATATCTCTTCCTTCTCTAATGCTCTGGAGGTCATTGGTCAGTTAGCAGCACAGCAGTTAAAGAGAGGGAGGAGTTTGGTTTAGTGTACTCTTTGGTTGGGCATCCAAAATGGTGGGCATAGGTGTACCCCCGTGTATGAGGGAGTCACTCCTGTGGTATGTTCACTCGCTTTGTAATAATGATCGTGGACAGACGAAGCACCCCGAATAGCTTCAAAGTCAGACCATGTGGGAGTTGCTTCCACTAGGTCCCTAGCTCTTTCCCCTTTGATTTCAGGCTTTGTGTGTGTGTGTGTGTGTGTGTGTGTGTGTGTGTGTGTGTGTGTGTGTGTGTGTATATATATATATATTTAATTGCACACGATAAAAACACAATCAGTCAAGATTAATGTATTGAGTGATTTAAGTTTTACCGATAATAAAACTAGCAGACTTAACTTGGGAACTAACATCAGGGGGTTGTCCTGCCAGCAGGGACTTAGCAATTTAAAGGCTGTTCAGAGAAGGCAATGGCACCCCACTCCAGTACTCTTGCCTGGAAAATCCCATGGACGGAGGAGCCTGGTGGGCTGTAGTCCATGGGGTCGCTGAGGGTTGGACATGACTGAGCGACTTCACTTTCATTTTCATTTTTGCTTTCTGGTCCTGTTACTTGATCTCCAAATCTGATCTCCAATTCAGATAGAGATCTCAGATGCCCTCGATTATATAAAGTCCAATCTCCTTTCCCAGAAAGAGGGTTTTCTTCAAACCTGTGGGCTGAAGGTTACTAGAGTAAGTACACTGCCACACAGAAAGCTATGCCCTTCAAAGGTCAAGATATGCCCTTCAAAGGTCAAGATAATAAGATCCTCTGAGAAGCCGTAACCATCCTGAATCACTGTGTCTTGGGTGACCCATGGTCATTCTGGTTGCTGCAGATACTCGCTGTTTCGGTGCTAATTCACAGACACGGATGCACAGTGTTGGAATCCCAGGATCAACGTTCCATGGTTGTTGACAACATTAATTGATCTCAAACAAGTAATTGAATTCAATCCTCTGGGTTTTAGTGGCCCTATCTGTACCATGAGGCCATTGTTTCAGGAAAGCAGGAACTCACTTTTGCTGCCAGGCCAGGCTCTGACAGCACGTCAGACGTTGCTACTGGATACTAGTGCTCTTTCACACTTGACATTCTTTCTCAAAACAGTGCTCTAAGAAATCACTCACTAGTCAAAACAAAAAAGACATGTGAGATGCAACACTTTGAGATCTGTGATCTAGCATTAGAGTGCTAGGAAATCCACTCTACAGGAAAACTGGGGGCAGGGGAAGGCTGATTGGTAACACTTTCCAGTTTCCATGGTATAACAATTCCCACTTCAGCCGTCTTAAGCAAACAACGAAGCATAAAGTGGCCTGCAAAATTTCTACACATTTTACAGTCAGCTCTTGCAAACAGCTCAAAATCAGCTCCAGCATATCTGGTTGACTTCCTTTGGGATTGACTGGTTTGGTCCTTGCAGTCCAAGGGACTCTCAAGAGTCTTCTCCAGCACAACAGTTTGAAAGCATCACTTCTTCAGCACTCAGCCTTCTATAATAGATATTGCAATTAACAGCAGGCTCAACTTACCTTCTAAATACCAAGAAGACTTCCTGTCTCATCCCTGTTTGACTTAGATAAGGCCAGGTAACTAATTCTGGCAGATGTGTCCATTCTAAGTTAAAGGTGTGCATTTGGAATATGTCTGCCTGGGTCTCTGAGTGACTCTATGGAGCAGATACCCTGCCAACACACATGAGGTATATAGCAGAGTAAGAAAGAACCTTACTAAGCCACTGGAATTAGATGGGTCATGTTATACTACAGAAAAGTCTGGATTATTCTGAATAGTACAGTTAATAAAGTGCTTTCCAGACCTTAAATTATTGTTGTGGCCAAATATTCATTTGGGTTTCCCTGTAACATCTTATGGAAAAATCTGAACAAATTTTTTGGTCAACTCAATTTTATGTGTATCCTATGTCCCTTTAGTCATGTTCAACTTTTTGCAACCCTATGGACTACAGCCTGCCAAGCTCCTCTGTCTGTGGAGATTCTCCAGGCAAGAATACTGGAGTGGGCTGCCATGCCCTCTTCTAGGGGATCTTCCCGACCCTGAGATTGAACCTGCATCTCATGTTTCCTGCATTGGCAGGTGGGTTCTTTACCACTAACACCACCTGGGAAGCCCAATCCAATATGCTATGCTATGCTAAGTCACTTCAGTCGTGTCCGACTCTGTGTGACCCCATAGACAGCAGCCCACCAGGCTCCCCCATTCCTGGGATTCTCCAGGCAAGAACACCCGGGTGGGTTGCCATTTCCTTCCCCAATGCATGAAAGTGAAAAGAGAAAATGAAGTCGTTCAGTCATGTCCGACTCTTAGTGACCTCATGGACTGCAGCCTACCAGGCTCCTCCGTCCATGGGATTTTCCAGGCAAGAGTACTGGAGTGGGGTGCCATTGCCTTCTCTGCCAACCCAATATAGAAGCTTTAATAAATGATCTGAGGTGACAACTGTATTGTTAAATTTATTGTTAATTAATTAATATATAATTCACAAATTCATAGATTTATTAGCCTATGAATAATCTTTGCTGGTATTGTAGCTCCTCTCTCGACTGTCATCTGAGGCCCACACTCCAATGATAGATTATTTTCTTCTTACCACTCAAAACTTTCCTCCAGCAAGTCCACTTTCTGAGCAGCTAGACTGTACCATGGTGTCATTTTGCCCCTGAAGTGCATGAGTTGCTGTTTATCTAGGGCTGGTTCTACATGCTGTGTACGTCACCAATTTAGAAAACATTTGCAGTATATAACACACTGCTGCAGCGATATATATATATATATATATATATATAAAAGAGAGAGAGAGAGAGAGAGAGAGAGAGAGAAATGAGACTTTTCTTAAATAAAAACATGAAACTTTTCTGATAAGCAAGGAAAATAAGGAAACAATGAACAAGCTGAGGAAACAGCAAGGCTGAAAGAGTTAAGCAATCTTGATTATTCTTTATTTGTTACTACTAACAAGTGTTTGTATTTGGACTTGTCCTTCACAAAGCTAATTGCTCTCTGACTCCATATGAATTACACTCTGCACCTGGCATTCTTTTCCCCCTTACATTCCCTTGTAGCATTTTTTTGTTTCAGAAAAAAAGATCATGGCAATAACTTCAGAAAAGACCAACCCTAGTTACCAAGTTGCCTGATGCCAGTTGTGGCTGTTTTGAAATTTTACCAAAAAAAAAAAACAATAGCAAGACCTTCATCAGGATATACAACCTCTCCCTGTTTCGCAAGGACTTCCCTCTGGCTGGCAGAGAATAAAGCTACTCTTTCTTGGTCCTCCAAAACTCTATTTTTTAGCACTGATGC
The DNA here is from genome assembly GCA_935064755.1 of Tragelaphus eurycerus. Lineage (NCBI taxonomy): Eukaryota > Metazoa > Chordata > Mammalia > Artiodactyla > Bovidae > Tragelaphus > Tragelaphus eurycerus. The sequence goes on along the minus strand of CAKXYN010000075.1, from coordinate 1,717,194 downwards.
AGAGAGAGCCAATATTTTGCAATTAATATCACACCAACAGCAACACTGGCAAGTGTTAGGCACAGCATGTTCAGAATTGATCAACCTGGCAAACCTTAGGTATAGATAAGAGAGAGTTATCTGTGGTTTTATTTTGAGAGATCTTAAAAATTCCTTCTGAATCCAAATAGCTTCCTAGTAAGTTTATAACACAGCTTGGAGTTCTCTTATTAAAATTATAGCACGTTGGCAAGTAAACACTACACTTAATATAAATTTGCCTGGGAAGGGTATGGGTTGGTTATCAGTCACTTCCATCATCATAGGAATAATGATATTTGAAATAATTCCTTTTAGGTAGTTGGGTGAGATGTATGCATTAAAGAGCTTGAATTTTTGTGAAAGAAGAGAAATAGGCAGAAAGGAAAGAGGTCATTTGGAAGTACGAACATTGCCTAGGGAACTTACTTTTAAGTTCCTCAGCAATGCATGAATCAGTAAAAGAAGGTACAATGATTACTGACATTTTACATATGAGCACAACACTGAAAATCAGAGAAGGCAAATGTCTTGTCTTAGGTAATACTTCTTATAAGAGATAAAGAACTGATTTAAATTGAGGGTGATGGTAATAATCTTGTTTATTACAAATATAGGATACACTGATTTAGTCTATGTCTAAAATGTAGAAGTCGTCCTCTTTTTTCCAGATTTATTTTCAGCTTGACATCATGTACCAGAATGTTTCAGAAAATCAAGTCAAAGCAGCAGACTTATTAATGGTAGGGCAGAGATCAGACTGAGGCTGGAAATACCCTGGGACTGGTTGAGTAGGTTGCTCATTCCCGCTCTAGAGAAGGATGGGGGGCTCAGAAGAGCACAGAGAGAAGGTGTTGGGTGTTGTGTGATGCTGGGCTTGTATCCATCTGTCTATTTCACTCAGGCATTTTTTTTTTTTAAAGAAACAAATATCTCTGGTCTCCCTACAATCCTGTCTAGACCATCCTGTCCACAGAGGTGGAGAAAGCAAACTCTGTCCTCATGAGTTAATAGTTCAGAGGAAGACAATAAATGACAAGAAAAGAAACGAACTGCATTTGCAACAAACATTATGAAAATGAAAGGAATGCCTTGAGAAATGGTTGCAATCTTGTTCTTTGGTGAAATCCTCTAAGACAGGAAGGATGTCTTAGAGGACATCCTTATAAGGTGGGGTGGGGGTGGGGGCAGGCATGTGACCTCTGGTGTGTCCTCGGCCAAGGGCAGTAAGATGTGACTTACTTCCAGCAAGGAGAATGGCTGGAAGATTTCCATTTTCTCACTGGCTCAGCAACCCCACCATCCCAAACCCAAGAAACCTACAGATACAAGGATGAGAAGCCAGAAAAACCAAACTGGTCATAGTAATAAACACAGGAGTCCCATAGCAGGAATTTTAACTTAGCCTTGGCCTCTCAGGAGGTTGCCTTTATGCCCATCCCAAAACACCAGATAGGGCAAAATACCAATGATAATAACTACCAGGGATTTAGAATAACCAGGCACAGTGATAGAATCCACGCTTGTGAACAGCCTAGCCAGGAAAACTGGGTCAGATTTTGTACAAAGAAAGCCAAGAAAGATGAGTAACAGGGGACCAGAAAAACAGGGTAATGATGACCAGGTGTGTGTGTTCCGTAACTGTTTCCTATTCCCTGGGTAACCATGTGACATATTTCACATTCAACAACAAATTTAGCTGAGTGTGGGCCTACAACGGGTTAGGCATATTATTATGTTTATTGTCAAGTCACATTATGTAAAGTCTTCGTTTTGGGCCAGAAAGGTAAAATAGCACTATTTCTAGACACAGCAAGATCATATACTCCTACGGCAGAAGATTCTTGGAAAGCTCATGTAGTCTTTCATTTTCCAACTCCAAGCAAGGAGAATGGCTGGAAGATTTCCATTTCAACTCTAATAAAGGCATTTCTCCATGGTGGCCTTATCCAGAGCTTCCTGGAGTTTTGAGTATTCCTTCTAAGAAGGCTATGAAGGACAGCTTGAATAGAGAATCTGAAAGCCAGGATAAGATTGGAAGGAAGTGCCAGGGTATTAGATATAGCAGTTTATATAGATAGACATACCAGGGTTCGAGTTCAAGCTTAGCTAATTTATGTGTGAACCTGGGCCAACTGCTTAAGCATTCTAACAGTCAGAATCTAGCTGGGATTCAAATGCCATCTGAATATTTAAGCAGAAGGAATTTGATTCAGGATTTACACAGGTAATGAGAAAGCTTAGAAGTCTACTACTGCTATATTTAACATGGATAATGAACAAGGACCTACTGAATACACAGGGAACTCTGCTCAGTGTTGTGTGGCAGCCTGGATGGGAGAGGGGTTTGGGGGAGAATGGACACGTGTATACGTATGGCTGAATCACTTTCCTGTCCACCCACAACTATCACAACATTGTTAATTGGCCACACTCCAATATAAAATAAAAAAGTCTAAGAGAGGAGAGTCAGGCATTTAGTAATAGCAGGAAGCCATTACACCCTGAGACGACAGGGGACAGAGGGAGAGAATGCCAATACTATCGTCCAGGACTAGGAGGATTTCCAGAAGCTGGCATCATGACAGGTTTCTTTGTCAGAGGCTGAAACCAAAGAAGGGAGGCAGTCACTGGAGGAGCCCTGGGGCAGAAACAGAAGGAGAGGCCTATCCTGGCTTCCCTTCCACCAGTCTCCCATCAGTGCCTGCAAATGGCCAGACCTAGACAGACGTCTGCCTGGAAAACATCCTGAAGGGGTCAGCTGCCCTGCCGCACAGACCTCAGTCCAATATGGGCACTCAGTTATAAAAGTTATTAAAATAGTCATTGTAAACAACTATTTAATAAAAACAAATAACCAGTGGTATACTGGTAAAAGTTTGGGCTTCCCTGGTGGCACAGGTGATAAAGAATCTACCTGCAATGCAGGAGACCCGAGTTCAGTCCCTGGGATCAGAGGATCCCCTGGAGAAGGGAATGGCTGCCCACTTCAGTATTCTTGCCTGGAGAATCCCATGGACAGAGGAACCTGGCAGGCTACAGTCCATGGGGTCACAAAGAGTCGGACATGACTGAAGTGATTAACACTTTCATTTTTTTCACACTGGTAAATGTTTAGCAACTGACTCTCTGGGGAGAAAGTCCAAAATTGTTGCTGGTTTCCATGATAGGAATTCCCCTTCCACCCACACTGCATCATGGTTAATTTCAAACATCTACTGTGCCACTAAACATGGCCTTGAGAAGGCCAGCTCCCACAGGAGGTATAAGCAACTCCAGTACAGTGCTGAAAATTAGCGTAGGAAGAAAAGAGCAAACGTACGTACAGTTCACGGAGAACAGCACTAATACCCATAGTTGAAAATTGCAGAGGAACATAGAAGGGGTTTTGCTCTGCCTAATTAAATTTCTCAGATTTGGACTGTACCCCTTTTTAAGTCCATAGGTTGCTCATCAGTTGGAGCCATATCACGAGATAATCGTTCTTTATAGATATTTTTGAAGACGTTTGTATTACATAGGTGATAATCTATGATGGTTTGCATGTTGGCTTTCCAGAAATACAAATTCCAAACTTCCCCTTGCTTTGAAACTAAGCTGTAAACCCTGACCCTCCTGAACTTCTCTTGATGTCAGAGGGATAACATCAGCCCTTTTTACCTGAACTCTCAGTAGGAATTGTTCTGCATATCATGATGCAGATGAGACCATGGTGTTATCTTGGGGCTTCTTCAGGCTGTCTTTTCCCACATCTCTCACTATCTTTGTCATCCTGTCACTGAACAAAGTAAGGGCAAGCTGGCAGAGCTCCTCAGAGTCACTGATAAATGCCATGCTTGGGTTTCAGCTTTGCTGACTTCTGTGATTATATGAAAGTACTACAGCTATCACAAGACCAGCCCATTCTTCTAATGAGCTCTTCACAGAGTTCTCGCATTACTATTGCTTTCAACAATTTAGGAGGCAATCTTTCAGACATACATTGGTCCTTGTATTTTCATGTGGAATTGGCAGTTCTGAAGACACGCTAGAGAATACAGTGATGGCATCTGGCGTGCAAACAGCCCAATAGCTGGCCAAACATATATGAGTAAAATAAACATAAGATGTACCTCTTTCCTCCAGTTATTTTACCTATTGTGTTAAAATCAATCAAGTGTTGACCCATTTATTAATTTCCACTTTGGAAAATATGAATGAAGATGTATAAAGCTCAGGGCAAGGACCTGGGGCTATAACAGTAAAAACAAAGCAATTCTTGTTTTCATGATACCTTCAAGATGTTTCTAGTCTAGTATAAGAGAAGGCAATGAGAACTGACAATTACAGTCAATGTTATTGCTGATAAGGAAGGCTAAGCCTGAGTTGTTCCAGAAGCACTAGTAAAAGGCAGTGGGAAGGTCACTCAGGAAAAGAACTGACCCAATAGAGACCTGAAATTTGTATAAAGGATTGTGAAGAGAAAGGCAATACTATTTCAGGTAACCCCAACAGATTGTGAAAACGGCAGGAACAAAAAAAGAATTAGAGGGGGATTCCATTTGAGCACCAAAGAACTGATGCCTTGCAACTGTGTTGCTAGAGAAGATTCTTGAAAGTCCCTTGCACAGTAAGGAGATCAAACCAGTCAATCTTAAAGGAAATCAACCATGAATATTCATTGGAAGGACTGATGCTGAAGCTGAGGCTCTAATACTTTGGCCACCTGATATGAAGAGACAACCCACTGGAAAAGCCCTTGATACTGGGAAAGATTGAGGGCAGGAGGAGAAAGCGACGACAGAGGATGAAATGGTTGGATGGCATCACCGACTCAATGGACATGAGTTTGAGCAGACTCCAGGAGAGAGTGAAGGACAGGGAGGCCTGAGGTGCTGCAGTCCATGGGGTCACAAAGAGTTGGACACGACTGAGTGATAAACAACAATTCCTGGCCAAATGCTATGTTTACCTTCCTACTTGAAACAACCAAAAAAATATCTGATGCTATGATTTCCAAGCCCCACTCAGAGAACAAAAGGTAGCCATCCTTGTGGGGACGAGAAACAAATGAGATAAGTCCGAAAACTGCCCCCCTTTATGGTTTTGGAAGAATTCTCAGGCTATGATACAGGAAGCATGAACCAGGCAGAAAGCAGGGGACTCTAGATTGATGAGATACAACTGAAAGTCCAGAGTGGGCAATGAGGCTGGAATTCATGGGAAAGTAAACCAGAGGGGAGAGCCATGCACAGAGGGAAAACTCTAAAGGTATGCAGAAGGCCCCTTAAAGTACTCAGCTGACTACTGGTTCATAGGTGTATGTGAAAAACTAGCCAAAGTCAGAAAAAAAAAAAATTCACCCAAACAGATTAGGAGGGACAGTACCCAGTGTTCACAAAGGACCATAAATAGTAGCCAAACTATTGATTAAAGCCTCATGATTAAAGGATTAAACGTACATTTAGGTAGCACAGTCAGAAGGGTCTTGAATCTGTAGTGCAAAATAATTATCTTTGGATCAAATTCTGGTCTGGAAATTTCTAAACAATTCTTAAAACAAGATTGAAAAGGATCAAATTGTCTCTTACCCCACTCCAGTACTCTTGCCTGGAAGATCCCATGGACGGAAGGGCCTGGTGGGCTGCAGTCCATGGGGTCCCAAAGAGTCGGACATGACTGAGCAACTTCAGTTTCCCTTTTCACTTTCCTGCATTGGAGAAGGAAATGGCAACCCACTCCTGTACTCTTGCCTGGAGAATCCCAGGGGTAGGGGAGCCTTGTGGGCTTCTGTCTATGGGGTAGCACAGAGTCGGACACGACTGAAGCGACTTAGCATGCATGCATGCATGCAATGTAACCTGGGAAACATTTACATTATATTTATAAGAACACAAAAATATCCAGCACTTAAAAAGGTACAATTCACAATGTCCTGCCTCCAACTAAATATTACCAAACATAATATAGAAACAATATGACTCTTCATGAGAAGAAAAACACATCAAAACTAATGCAGAATAGAAAGTTATCAAAATTAGCATACATTTATTATTAACTATATTTCATATTGACAAACTGTGTAGATCACAATAAACTGTGGAAAATTCTGAAAGTGATGGGAATACCAGACCACCTGATCTGCCTCTTGAGAAATCTGTATTCAGGTCAGGAAGCAACAGTTAAAACTGGCCATGGAACAACAGACTGGTTCCAAATAGGAAAAGGAGTATGTCAAGGCTGTATATTGTCACCATGTTTATTTAACTTATATGCAGAGTACATCATGAGAAATGCTGGACTGGAAGAAACACAAGCTGGAATCAAGATTGCTGGGAGAAATATCAATAACCTCAGATATGCAGATGACACCACCCTTCTGGCAGAAAGTGAAGAGGAACTCAAAAGCCTCTTGATGAAAGTGAAAGTGGAGAGTGAAAAGGTTGGCTTAAAGCTCAACATTCAGAAAACGAAGATCATGGCATCTGGTCCCATCACTTCATGGGAAATAGATGGAGAAACAGTGGAAACAGTGTCAGACTTTATTTTTCTGGGCTCCAAAATCACTGCAAATGGTGACTGCAGCCATGAAATTAAAAGACTCTTACTCCTTGGAAGGAAAGTTATGACCAACCTAGATAGCATATTCAAAAGCAGAGACATTACTTTGCCAACAAAGGTTTGCCTAGTCAAGGCTATGGTCTTTCCTGTGGTCATGTATGGATGTGAGAGCTGGACTGTGAAGAAGGCTGAGCGCCGAAGAATTGATGCTTTTGAACTGTGGTGTTGGAGAAGACTCTTGAGAGTCCCTTGGACTGCAAGGAGATCCAGCCAGTCCATTCTGAAGGAGATCAGCCCTGGGATTTCTTTGGAAGGAATGATGCTAAAGCTGAAACTCCAGTATTTTGGCCACCTCATGCGAAGAGTTGACTCATTGGAGAAGACTCTGATGCTGGGAGGGATTGGGGGCAGGAGGAGAAGGGGACGACAGAGGATGAGATGGCTGGATGGCATCACTGACTCGATGGATGTGAGTCTGAGTGACCTCCGGGAGTTGGTGATGGACAGGGAGGCCTGGCGGGCTGCAGTTCATGGGGTCGCAAAGAGTTGGACATGACTGAGCGATTGATCTGATCTGATCTCATCTGATAGAGATTAAAATTATGATGCATATGATTAAAAATACACGAGATTAGATTAGTGGCAGCTAAGAGATTGCTGTTGTTGTTTAGTTGCTAGGTTGTGTCTGGCTTGTTTGCTACCCCATGGGACAGGACAGGTCCTATACTGAGTCCTATGTAAGAGAATCTCACCAGGGTCCTCTGTCCCTGGGATTTCCCAGGCAAGAGTATTGGGGTGGGTTGTCATTTCCTTCTCCAGGGGATCTTCCCAAAGCTGGGAACAAACCTGCATCTCCTGGCAGGCAGGTTCTTTACCACTGAACCACCAGGGAAGCCCAGATAAGACATGACAAAAGAAAAACTTACTGCATTCTGGGACAACAGTAAATGGCTAATATGTAGGTAATTAGAGTTCTCAAAAGAAATAAGATTGGAGACTAGTTGGAGAAAAATGGGTGAAACTTTCCAAAATTGATTGAAACTATAAACCATAGACCCCAGAAGCTCGACAAGCTGGAAGTCAAGAATAGAAATAAAGAAAATAACATGTGCACCATGAGCTACTTGCTTATAACCAGTGACAAAGAGGAGAGTTTAAAAGCAGACAGAGAGAAAAAAGGAAAAATTATGGACCCAAGGTCAAAAATAAGAACTGATTTCTCACAAAAGCTCTGCAGAAGAAAAGAGAGTGGGACAACACTGTTAAAATACTGAAAGGAAAAAAAAATCTGTCAGTCTAGAATTTTCTACTTTGTGAAAATGTATAGTTAGTTTAAAACTAAAGGCAAACTGAAGACTTTTTCAGGCATAAAAAAAAGACAAATTTGGGGCCAACTGACCCTATGGGTGTGTCTGTCTGTCTGTCTGTGCATATATATATATATATATATATATATATGTATATATATATATATATATATATATATATCACTCTCATGCAATATTAAAATAACAAAACAAAGAATAATAGTCACTCATTTCCTAATGATAAAGGTATTAATTTGTCAAGAGAATATAGTCATCCAAAATATTTGTAGAAATCCAAGGAGAGATGGACAAATCTACAATTTAAAGATTTTTACACCTTTGTTTCAATTATTATTGGAAGGAGAGACTGAAAATTCAGTAAAGATATATAAGATTTGAAAAACATTATCAATTAACTTGATGTAATCAACAATTATAGAACACCCCACTTAACAACAGCAGAGTTTTGGATCCTTTGATGCAAGTACATAACATTTAAAAACATAAACTATATTCTAGGCAAGGTATAAAGATAGTTCACAAGATTTAATTTGTACAAATCACAATGGGGTTTAATTAGACACAGCATAAAAATGTATGGGAAACTGAACAAAATACTTCTGAACGAACTTTGGGTCAAAGGTAGCAAAAATGAAAATAAAGTGTGTTTAAGTAAAAATAGAAACACAGCAGTACATGGAAAACATATAGCACTGAATGCCTTTATTAGAAAAGAGAAAGGACTCAAAAAGAGCAGAAATAAATAAGACAGAAAACAGTAAAACTATGAAGAAAATCAATTTATTAACCAAAAGATATATATTTTTAACAGATCAACAAATTGACACAGCTGTAGCCAGACTAATGAAAAAAGTGAGAGAAAGCAGACAGGAAATAACAATATCATGAATGAGTCTGCTGACATCACTATAAATCTATAGCTATTAAAAGGATAACAAGGGAATACTTTATAATTTTATAAATCAATGTGAAAACTTACATGACATGGACAAATTCCTTAAAAGACACAAACTAAGCATACTCCCTTTCCTCCCTGTGCGTAGGTGCTCAGTTGCTTCAGGCATGTCCAACTCTTTGTGACCCCATGGACTGTAGCCCTCCAGGCTCCTCTGTCCATGGGATTCTCCAGGCGAGAATACTGTAGTGGGGTGCCATGCCCTGCTCCAAGAGATTTTCCTGACTCAGGGATTGAACCTGGGTCTCTTATGTCTCCTGCATTGGCAGGCAGGTTCTTTACCACTAGCACCACCTGGGAAGCCCCCCTTTTCTTCCTACCTCTCCCAAACAAGTAACTTCAGGCTTAACTGGTTTTAACTATGTAAGCTCTACCAAACATTTAAAGAAGTGACACCAAGTCCCCACACTCTTATAGAAAATTGAAATGTAGGGAAATAAGTTTATAAACTTATTCTATAATGTCAATATTACTTTGATACCCAAACCAGACAAAGATATTAGCATAAAATTGCACACTAATATTCTCAAATACACAGATAAAACATTCCAAAAATGTTAGCAAATAAAATTAGACAATATATAAAATTGATAATATATCATGACCAAGTAGAATGTATGCCTGACATGCAAAATTGGTTTAATATTTGAAAATCAATCAAAACAATTTGCCATATTAGTAGCTAAAAAAGAAAAACAATATGATTATCTCAATAAAGCAAGGGAAAAAAGCAATTGAAAAAAGTCGACAGCCATTTCTGATAAAAACTCTCAGAAAATCAATGAATTTCCTTAATATGATAGTGGGCATTTACAAAAATGATAAAATACATATGAGCATATGTAATGGTGAAAGACTGAATGCTTTCCCCAAATATCAGGAACAATAAAAAGGTATTTGCTCTCAATCTTTCTACTCAGCGTTTTAATGAAGGACCTGCATAATGCAATAAAGCAAGAAGAAGAAAAAATAATAAAAGTCATCCAAATTGCAAAGACATAGCTAAAACTTTCTGTATTTGCAAATTACATAATTGTCTATGTAGAAAATCTGATGAAACCTTCAAAATTACTACTAGAACTCATATGTATGTTTAGTGATGTTGCTAATTACAAAATCAATGTTTCCAAATCAATTGTACTTTTATATAAAACATAATAGGAAGTTTAAAAATGAAATATCATTTATAGTACATTCAAATATGAAATATTTAGGAATAAATTTGACAATAATGTGCAAAGCCTGTACACTAAGTATTACAAGAGAAATAATACATTTCTATTGGAATGACAAAAATTAAAAAGATTGACTATATCAAGTATTAACTTGTCAAGGATATGGTAGAACTAGAAATCTCATGGACAGTTGATTAGAGTATAAAATGGTGCAAACTCTTTGGAAAACAGCTTAGCAGTTTCTTTAAAACTGAATATAAACTTATAGACACCTACTCTGTGATCCAGGGCTTTCCAGATGGTGCTGGTAAAGAACCTGCCTGCCAATGAAGAAGACGAGAGAGACATGGGTTCGACCACTGGGTGGGGAAAGTCCCCTGGAGTAGGGAATGGCTACCTACTCCAACATTCTTGCCTGGAAATTCCATGGGGAGAGGAGCCTGGAGGGCTACAGTCCATGGGGATGCAAAGAGTTGCACACAACTGAGCACAGACACACACTCCCACCATGCGACCCAGCCACTCCACTCCTGGGTATTTAACCAAGAGGAATGGAGCATGTATGTATACAAAGACTTCTAAACAAATCTTCAGAGCAGCCTTATCCATATCTCAAAACGGGAAGCAACTGGAAAACGTATGGACAAACGGTAGTATGTCCATACGATAGAATACTATCAGCAATTAAGAGGAATGAAATGCTGATACCCAGGATGACATGGGTGCAAAAATAATGAACCCAAAATAATTAAGCTGAGCGACAAAGCTGAAGAACCATAAGTGACATGATTCCATTTATATAAATCTCTAGAAAATTCACGCTAATCTATAGTGACAGCAAGCAGATCAGTGACTGCTTAGTGTGGGGAGAGAGATGGAGAGAACACTGAGGAACAGGAGGAATCTTTGCAGGATAATTGTTATGTTCGCTATCTTGATTGTACTGATGGCTTCACAGGGGTATACGTATGTCAAAACTTATCAAGCTGTATACTTTAAACAAGTATACTTTATCATGTGTCAATTATGCCTCTATAAAGCCATTTAAAAAGACAGGGAGAGAGAATGAGATGAAGCCTAAGTTAGGTTGTTCAGCAAGATGGGCATAGATGTGAGTGTTTGCTGCCAAACTGCAAGGATTGGAAGGGAATTGGGCAGAAAGCGAAAGGTCTTTGTAAGGCATGAAATGAGTTTGCCTGTTTTCCTAAGGACAAAAGGAAGCAATGGGACATTTTAAAGCGTGTGTGTGTGTGTTCTCTCTGTAAAATTAATTCATGCTTTCCTTTTTAATCTTTATCTGTTCCTTACCAAAGTAATCAAATCTCCCCCACCACAAAAAATAAATAAATAAATAAAAATAAAAGGCACCTTTTCCCAAGTACTTATATACTAAACACTCCTCATAGTCCACCAGGTCGTCCTCATTTTTGGACCATCCTCAGCCCCTCTGATCTTGCCATAACAGCTAATGAAGACTGACATGCTGAATGGGTTCCTTAAATCCTGTTATTTCCATGGATATTCATGAAAGATGGCCTCTTCATAATCCATTTTCGACAGAGACATCTAAATCAGTTTAGTTTTCCCCTGCCTCCCTATCTCTACTTCCCAGTGGAGAAATAGAGTTAAAAATTCTGCAAGGGTCTTAAATCCTAAAGCCTGTCATTTTTGCATAACCTTGGCTTATCAAAATCTCTTGTTGAAACATAACTTTCTTAAATAGGAAAGAGACTAATAACACAGGTCTCATAGTGTAGTGATTATAATAACCTTCAACATATGTAACATATGTAAAGCTCCCAGCAGAGAATCTTACAACAGCGTTGTGGTTAATTCCCTCTGGTCCACTCTCATCTCTTCTCATCTTCCTCTCTCTTAGGAATATTTCCACTAAATGAGACCCAAATAGCCCATTCTGTTCTCCAGTCACAAATTTAGCTGAGTGTAAATCCATAATCCATTCACAGGAAGCATTGTTTAAAATTAAATAAAAAATAAAAACTAAGACGGCAGTTATGAGAAAGACGGACTCAGAACTGGCTTGGGTATGAGCCCTGACCTGGATTTTAATCAACACAGGCAGTGTTTGCAAGTCAGGGCCAAATTCTTGTGACACATAATACAAAATTTATGAACTTACTGAAACTGATTTATAAACTGATAAAGGATAATATAACCATATAGAGCTGGTTGCAAAATAACTAGAGGGCAAAATTGAAGTTTTATTAAAATGACCTCAGTCGTTTTTATCTCATACCTGTGCTGGATAAATAGTCATTTTTGTAGGATCCGTAAACACCAAGGAACTCCCACCCCATTTCTAATGCACGAAGTACCAGAGTTAGAAGAAAGTCATCCCAGGAAATGAAGCTCATATAAACATGAATTCAATAAACTTTTAGTACCCTAGTCTATGCCAGGCTTTGGCAAAGACAGACATCAAAAACACATTCACTATCGGGGGCCCTCAGTATATTGGAGAAGGCAAACCTGTCAACCAAAAGAGGGATTAGGTACAGGGTATTGATAAAGAGGTCAGAAGAAGCTTTACTGGAAAAGTAAATCTCTGTGCTCCAGAAAAGTACATTTTTCTGGTCTCGGGATTCATCCTTTCATCCATTCAATCATTCAGCAAATATTGAGGTTCTGCTATCCACCAGGCATAGTGCTGGGCCTAATTTTCTTGTCGATTGAATTGGTACACTACATGTTTACTTTTCTTTTTCTTCCAACCAAACCAAGTTCCTGGAGGACACAGACTGTCTTCCCATCAATAAAATACTTAATATTTATCATTCATTATTTGCTGAAATAATATAAGATCAATATTTATTGATTGGCTTTGTTAGAAGAAAAAGAAAATATAAAGGAACCTCTGGAGATGGTAAAAGAAAATCCTTTCCACATTTTGCCAGAGATGGTCTTTGAGACCTCCCTACCATTCTTCTCTGCAAGGAAGACAAGTGCTTCATTGCTGGTATTCTCCTGCAAGGAATATGGCTTTTGCATATCTTCAACATGCAGTATTCTACCCAAATTCCCTGTAAAGCATTTTAGAGTCTAGCATTGGGAACAGAGTGGGGGTTGGATAGAACCCAGTACCATATGAGGTGAAGACTGTGATAGCAATATCACATAATTTAAATTCTCAATTCAGAAAGAGTCTTCATGCTGTGAACCTGGCCATACCAGTAACCTTTTGCACATCCTGGCATCTAACAAAATAAAAAAATCACAGAATTAGAAGAAATGGATCATTGTTAGAAATCTAGTACTGTTCAGTTCAGTTTAGTCGCTCAGTCATGTCCGACTGTTTTGTATAAATCATAAATCCAGGCAAGAATACTGGACTGGGCTGCCATGCCCTCCTCCAGGGGATCTTCCCAACCCAGGGATCAAACCCTCATCTCTGATTGGCAGGTGGGTTCCTTACCACTAGTGCCACCTGCTGCTGCTGCTGCTGCTGCTAAGTCGCTTCAGTCGTGTCCAACTCTGTGTGACCCCATAGACAGCAGCCCACCAGGCTCCCCCGTCCCTGGGATTCCCCAGGCAAGAACACTGGAGTGGGTTGAAACTGAAGTCGCTCAGTCATGTCTGACTCTTAGCGACCCCATGGACTGCAGCCCACCAGGCTCCCCCTGTCCCTGGGATTCCCCAGGCAGAAACACTGGAGTGGGTTGCCATTTCCTTCTCCATTGCGTGAAAGTGAAAAGTGAAAGTGAAGTTGCTCTGTCGCGACCGACTTGTGGCGACCCCATGGACTGTAGCCCACCAGGCTCCTCCATCCATGGGATTTTCCAGGCAAAAGTACTGGAGTGGCTTGCCGTTGAGTCATTTATTATTTATTATTATTTAAATTTTAATTGCTCTTTTATTTGTATTGAAATAAGCTTTTTCCAAAAATGAATTTTCTATCATTACTATGAGCAATAATAGAATAGTGATTGAGACTGACATATACACTACTATGCACAAAATATATAACTAAAGAGAACCTATTGTATAGCACAGGGAGCTCTACTCAATATCTGTGGTGACCTAAAAGGCAGGAAACCCAGAAAGGAGGGGAATAGCTGACTCCCTTGACTGTACAGTAGAAACTAACGACATTGTAAAGCAACTAAACTACAGTAAAAGTTCTTTTAAAGAACAACCATCTTCTGGAGACTCTTGAATGAAGTTTAAGAGATCTCTGGGCTAACATCAAGCATGCCAACCTTCGCATTATAGGGGTCTCAGAAGGAGAAAAGAGGGTGAAGGGGGTCAAAAATGTATTTAATGAAATCATGGCTAAAAAGTTCTAACCCTAAAGAAGGAAACAGATTTCTGGGTTCAGGAAGCATGTGCATGCATGCTCAGTTATGTCCAACTCTTTTGCGACCCCCATGTATTGTAGCCCAGCAGGCTCCTCTGTCCAGGAGATTTCCCAAGCAAGAAGACTGGGGTGTGTTGCCATTCCCTTCTCCAGGGAATCGTCCCAATTCAGGAATCGAAGCCGTGTCTCCTATACTACAGGCAGATTCTTTACCATATGAGCCAGCAGGGTGCAGGAAGCACAGAGGGTCCAAAACAAGGTGAACCCAAATAGACTTACATCAAGACATTTCATCATTAAAATGGCTAAAGTTAAAGAAAGGATTCTAAAAGAAAAACAGAAAAAGATTCAGTTAGAAGGGAATCCCCATAAGGCTATAGGCTAATTTCTCTACAGATCAAAAGGGAGTGGCAAGCAATATATAAAGTGCCGACGGGGAAAAACCTGCATCTTAGGATTCTCTGCCCAGCAAGATTGTCACATAGAAATGAAAAAGAGATAAAGAACTTTCCAGACCAGCAGAAACTAAAAGTGTCCATCAATAATAAACTGATCCTGAAAGAAGTGTTAAAAGGTCTTCTCTAAGTAGGCTGAGGACTAACCACTTAAGCTAGGACAGAGATTAAAAGGGCCCATTGTTGTTATTGTTGTTCAGTCAGTAAGTAATGTCCAACTCTTTTGCTGCCCCATGAACTGTAGCCCACCAGGATTCTCTGTCCATGAGATTTCCCAGGCAAGAATACTGGCATGAGTTGCCATTTCCTTTTCCAGGAGATCTTCCCGCCCCAGGGATCGAACCCCTGTCTCCTGCATTGGCAAGTAGCTTCTTTACCACCGAGCCAAAAGAGCCCATACTGGGTTTGTATCCCATCTCTACCACTGTTTAGCTGTATGACATCAGCTAACTATTTTCCTTGCTTCAGTTTCTCATCTGGAAAAGGATGTAACAATAGCACCCAACTCATAGGCTTGCCCTGGGGGTTAATGAGATCAAAAGATGGTAAACATGGTGGTGCCCACGGGGATTAAATATTCAAGAACTATTGGATACTTATCTCATCAGGACATAAACTATCTTCTGTAAACCAAAGGCAACCCTATCAGTCAATACGAGGAAAGCAAGTCATTATTCTTAAATCCTGGCCATGTAGCGCTGCTCTGAGGCTACAGGCCTCAGGCTTACTCTCTTTTTGCTGAAAGACAGTATTGGTGAGTGTTCAAGGGTAGTCAAGAGTAGCACCAAACTGAGACTTTCTCTTTGGTGTGATCATGAGGATGAAAGGTGATTGATCATGTACATTTTGTACATGATCCAAGAGGATTTAATTTTTTTTGCCTAGGCACATCGTGAAAACTAAATGCTGCCAGCTGGACATGAACTCCATGTTCAGAAAGACATATTATGAAGTGCTTGAGTGCACACCTGCAAATGGGCATCCTTGCCCCTTCACGAGTCCAAGTTCTGCTCTGGGATAAAACTGTCACTGCCTTGTCTCCATCCCAAGAGGTTTTGACAACTGCTGGGTAAGTATTCTGTACCACATACAGAAAGTAAGGATGGCATATTAGACATAGATTCTACTCCACTCTTGGCTCAGATTCACACAGGTGGTGTGTATGTGTGTGTGTGTGTATGTGTGTTAAGTTGCTTCAGTTGTGTTCAACTCTTTGCAACTCAATGGAATGAAATCTGCCAAGCTCCTCTGTCCCTGGGATTCTCCAGGCAAGAATACTGGAGTGGGTTGCCATGCCCTCCTCCAGGGGATCTCCCTGACCCATGAATCAAACCCACATCTCTTAAGTCTCCTGCATTGGCAAGCACATTCTTTACCACTAGTGCCACCCAGGAAGCCCCACCTAGGAGGTGGCCCTTATTAAAGATAGAAAAAGCCGTGATGTGGGGAGGGGAGAAGCCACCCATGACGACAAGAATGCATCTGGAGGGTCAAGACCAGCCAGGAAGGAGGCCTGCTCTGCAGGGAATCAGACTGTTGAAATACACAGGCAAACAGCGCCGGTTGTCCAATTTAAGATATGATAATGGGTGTCGGGATGCTAATGCTTCCTGCCAGCACATGCTTTATCCAGGAGATCATGGGAGGAAGTATCGGCTAGAACTGGAAAGGCCTCAGGCTGAATCTGTCATCAAGTCTGGAATCAACAACAGCTGACATTCCAAGGATCCACAGAGGACTGGAGAATTGGATGCAAAGAGATCCTAGCAACTGGCTGTGAGCAAGAGGCATTCACTTTTCTCTTGCTCTTCTCATTCATTCATTAAAAACAAAGCAAACAAAACATATGTTGTGTACCTACTATGTAGATAACTCTTTTTCACTGCAGTAGACCCTGTATAAATGATAATGTTTGTGTCTCTAAATGTGTTGCAGTCCAGTAAGGGACACCTATACAAGTAACTATGGTCCAAGATATAAAATAAACTAATTAGAGATAAGTTATAAAGGAATTTACAAAAAGGAGATGCCATTTACAACCGTGGGATCTGTGTCTTTAAGAATGATGAGACTCAGACATCTAATGCTAGAAAAAAAGACACAAGAAATAGAGAAGGGCAGGCAAGCCAACATGTGTGGGAAATACAGGCATTTCCTAGGAACAGTGGGTTGTTAAATAAAGCTAGACTGGCAGAGAGCTTAAAGAACTGGGTGCAATGATTTGGGGCCAATTAATAGAGAGTTCTTGAATGACAAAAGAAGCGGTTTCAGTTTGTTGGTGTTGTTTAGTCACTAAGTCATGTCTGACCCTTTGCAACTCTGGCCCGCCAGACCCCTCTCTCCAGGCAAGAAAACTGGAGTGGGTTGTGATTTCCTTCTGCAGGGCATTTTCCTAACCCAGTGATCGAACGGGCAAAAATGCATCTTTGTCTAAATCCTGCTTAGGAGTACGGACTGGAAGACAGCCAAGGAGTCTTAGAGGTTTCCTTGACCACGTGTCCTGTCGTCCACCATCGCCCCTAACTTCAGACACATGCTTAACTGTGCAGTATGGATTCACTGCCCCTCCATCGCCAACAGTCCATGCACACTCATGTTTTTGGAGGTGATGTGATCTCCTGCAGGAGAACTGGAAGCCAGGTACAGCTCTGAGTGCTTCCGTTATTTGATTGAGAGGGCCAAGGCACCTTACCCCACAGCCAGAAGGTGGGAGCTTGGGGAGACGAGCAGAGGAAAGGGAAAGCCAATCTTAGAGCCTATACGAGATTCCCCAGTCCCCGCTGGCCAAACTCACGGCTCTGCAGCTAAACATCAGAGTGAATGCTTTTCTCTTCTCCCCTTCTTTGCCCAGACCCACATGACAAGCACTGGGATGAAATGCCCCTTTGCCTGGTGACAAAACCATAGCAGCAGCTGTGGCCCGCTCTTTAGCGAGGTAATGAGGATTCATTTCCATTTTATCACTTCTGTCACGTCTGCTTTTTCCCCTCTGTGTTATTGTGTTATTATGGCTGAAATTGATTGCTGTAACCCAGAAGGCAACTAAATCCCATCCTTTCACCCTCCCTCCCTCCAGCTCCCTGGAGTCCTTTCCTCTCAACCTTCTCTCTTTGCTCAACATCCTTCCCCCAGCCACCTCCTCCTGCTGCGGTATGTTAACAGGAAAGAAAAATTCATCTGAAACAATTTACGGGGTGACTCAGCAATCTATGTTCTCCCAGCCGCCCGGCCAGGCTGAAGGCAGAAAGCAGCCACTGATTTGGGTACTTCATGATGAGACAGTGTCGGGTACCAGTCTAGCAAACTGCTTCCTGGAGCTCTGAGAAGGCTCCGATACAGAGCTGCAAAGAAGATGCCTGATGAAGCAATTTGTAGGTGGTTTTTGGAAAGGCGAAAGAAAAGAGGAGGAAAAGAGGTAGCTATTGTGTGTGGTGCCATCCTGTCGTGTTTTATTGTCTGCGAGGGTGCCCTGGACAAATTGACTTTTGGAGGTGCTGTTCAGGGCAAGACTCAGGATTCCCACTGAGGCTTGGCTTCTCTGAGTCAATTTCTTCCTGTGTCTCTGGGCATCACCTCTGGGTATGCACTGTGAGCTAGAAGAGGCTAGGGATGGAGGGGTGATTGGGGGAAAAAAACATATCACATGCAGACGTGAGTAGGTCTGCATGAGTTTAAGAGGATCCTTCTCAGAGGGAGAGAAGGAGGGAAGGAAAACTTGAAGAAATGATGAAATTAAAGGTGTTACTCAGTGGGTCACCAGCAGATAAGATTCACTTGTTTGTTGTTTAGTGGCTCAGTCATGTCTGACTCATTGAGACCCCATGGACTGTAGCACACAAGACTCCTCCGTCCATGGGATTTCCCAGGCAGGAATCCGGGAGTGGGTTGACATTTCCTTCAGGGGATCTTCCCAACTCAAGGATCAAACCTGTGCCTCCTGCACTGGCAGGCAGATTGTTTACCATTGAGTCACCAGGGAAGCCCTCATCCTCACTGATATTTGATGTTTGGTATGTTTGGTAAGCTTGAGACACCAATTCAAATCTTCCTGGGCACAATCTTAGTATTTCTATTCGACCAACACTAGTTGGATGCATGGCAGTTGCAGAAGCCCCCGTCATCCCAGTTGGATTACTCAGAGGGAATGTTTGCTTGTACTCACTCATGTTAATAAGACCTAGGCTCTGAGAACATGGTGAAATTTTTAAATTGTAAACTACATAAAAAATACTCTTAATTTCCCAATCTAGGATAAGAAGAATGGGCAAAAATTATTTCTATCTGGGATGGTAAAGTTTAGAAATAAATCTCCAAAACTAGTGTTTGCTTTTAACAACAACAGCCATGTTTTTGTCCTGTGTATGTTCGACTCTTTGTAGTCCCATGGATTGTAGCCCGCCACGCTCCTCTGCCCATGGGATTTTCCAGGCAAGAATACTGGAGTAAATTGCCTTTTCCTACTCAAGGGATCAAACCCATGTCTCTTGTGTCTCCTGCACTGGCAGACAGGTTTCTTACCACTAGTTCCACCTGGGAAGCCCAGGGTTTGCTTTTAAATCTGTCCATTTTGGGACTTCCCTGGCAGTTCAGTGGTTACACCTCTGTGCCTCCAATACAGGGAGTGCTGGTTTGATCCCTCTTCAGGGAACTAAGATCCCACATATCACTTGGCAAGGCCAAATAAATAAATACATCTCTCCTTATTGCCACTTGAAAAAATTAACACTATCTTTTTTTTTTTTTTTCCAAAAGTAAACCAGTCTAAATGGACCTTGATTGGGTTACGGACATTTTAGCAGGCATATGCATTTTCAGCAGGACTTACCTTGTGAAACTTAAAATCATTAATCTTTTTGTATTCCCAGTATGGATTAGATAAGACTTCTCTAAACCCTGGGGTGTCGGTTTCCATGCTGCAGAATGGTGCACTGCATTTTACCATGGAACAGAACACTGAGTTTGCACCTTCTAAAGCCCAGACTGCCTCCAGAGCTGCTAAAATTGCCTAGCTCACCACTTTTTTTTCTCCTCTTGCCCACCTGACTTTTCACAGATTGTCTTTTTCTTCTGGGCTTCCCTGATGGCTCAGTAGTTAAGAATTTGCCTGACAATGCAGGAGATGAGGGTTCGATTCCTGGGTTGGGAGGAACCCTTGAAGAAAGAAACAGCAACCCACTCCAGTATTCCTGCCTGGGAAATCCCCAGGTCAGAGAAGCCTGGTGGGCTACAGTCTCTGGGGTTGCAAAAGAGTTGGACTCAACTTAGCAACTAAACAACAATTTTTCTTCTATTAGGGGATTCAGTTTGCTTAAGTGCTAAGAATGATGTGGATCTTGGATAATTAAAGAAGTCAGTGTTTGAAACTCACAAATTTTGGAGCTCAGACTCCAACTCCCTCCTTACCTCTGTGCCACAGACCCCTTTTACTTGGATGGTCCTGGCCTCTAGGAGCCCCTGGCCACTGCATCTTGCTTGAATCCCGGATTTTCCTTGGCTATCCAACCAGGTTCTGAATCTGCTCCATTCCTAGACAGACCTGCTTTCCTATTGCCCCATATCCTGCTTCTCTCAGCCCTAGCTTCCGCCTCATCAGTCTGATATTAGCCCCCATCCAGTTTTATGGAACTTCTGGGTTTGCAGTAGTATGAAGATTTTGGCTGCTTTCTGCACTTCTTTCCTGGTCTGCCAAAATAAATATCGTTGAGTGAGAGGACACATGATTGAACAAATGGCCCCACCTCGGACGATCCCCTTACCTTAGCCTTTATGTCTGATTCCAGATGTCGCTTCAGGGCCTGGGAAACTTGCCCATTCAGAGTGAGCTGGACCCTGGATGACTGTGGAGTCTCCTCTGTCCCTGTTGGGAGAATGTTAGAACTTTGTTCATCAATACGTTTCCTGTATTTTGGAAGCCTGAGCTTCTGAATGCAGGCTTGGAGAATGAGAAACCATTGTGTTTTTTGATTGGCAGAAAGCAGGAAAAGGAAGAATGTAATGTTTCTGAACTTCATAAATCTGGCCCCATTCTACTCAATTCAATGAAACCTGTTGCAGATGTATTTTATGGAACTACTAAAAGTTGCTGCTCTGCCCCCTAAGCCATCAAGAGATGCCCAGGGCTCTATGGCTAGGCTGAAGCTTATAAGAGAAGATGAGATAGAATGATCAAAGGAGATTGGTGGGTTCAGTAAGAGGAAGTTACTGACATCCTGCAGGCCTGGGTTTGAACCCTGGGGAAGAGGGCAGCTGAGGATGAGATGGTTGGATGGCATCACCAACTCAATGGACATGAATTTGAGCAAACTCCAGGAGATAGTGAAGGACAGGGAAGCCCAGCATGCCACAGTCCATGGGATGGCAAAAAGACATGACTTAGCGACTGAACAACAACTTGTCACTTTTAGCTATGTGAGATTTGGGATAATTTGTCAAATCTTTCTGATCACAGATTTTCTTATCTGAATATGGTGATGCTAATTCCTTATCTCTAGTCTCCTTGTGTGAGAATTAAATAGCTTGGCACATGAGAAAATTTCTAGCATAATGCCTGGCATTCAAACCATATTCCTTCTCTTCTGATAACTTCCAAAAGTGTTATATCTTGTTCTCCAGAACTAAAGTGAAAGTGAAAGTGAAGTCGCTCAGTTGTGTCCGACTCTTTGCGACCCCATGGACTGTAGCCTATCAGGCTCCTCCGTCCATGGGATTTTCCAGGCAAGAATGCTGGAGCAGATTGCCATTTCCTTCTCCAGGGGATCTTCCCGACCCAGGAATCGAACCCAGGTCTCCTACATTGCAGGCAGACACTTTACCGTCTGAGCCACCAGGGAAGCCCCCTCCAGAACTAAAGACACCTACAAACTCTCTTCGGATCAAAACTTCTGATATTGAGCTTTCTTTTCTCTAATTCTTTAAAACTCATATGTCAAAATCATAGAATCCAGCTTCTGCCATCTACATGGTCTCCTAGGCACTGGCATCAGGAGCTCTGCCATTCTGACTGCCATATAACGTTTCAGTTAAGAAAGTCTATTTAAAAAAATCCCAATGCATCTGGCAAGTTCAAGTTTATTGCTCAAAAAACTCCAAGAAACTTGGCTTAAAGGGAGAATATCTTTCTAATTAAAGCTATGCTAGAGTCCTATATCCAAAAAGGCTTGATCCCAAACTCTAGACATTGGGATATATGATGGGACCATGTATCAAATATAGGATTCCAAGTCTGGCTGCCAAATTCCCTGACACACTGGAGCTTTTCACAGTTCCTCAATTCTTAAGGAAGATTTCACCAACTGGAGAGCTCGGTTGGAGGAGGGTACATGGAATCAGACCTCAAGCTATGGTTCCAGTGAGATGTCATACCCAATATGTCACCAGTGACACATGCAGAAGAGATGAGGTGGGCTCTGACTGTGCCAAAACAACTTTCAGGGACATCAAACCTGGCTTGTTGTCTTCAGCACTGTGTCTAGAGGTCATGACTCTCGTCCTTAACTTTGGATCCACTCAGATTCAAACTCTCTTTGAGTCTAGGGTCCATCATTCCTATTAATGTGATGTCTCTTGGCACTGATGCTTCTCTGGTGGCTCAGATGGTAACGAATCCACCTATAATGCAGGAGACACAGGTTTGATCCCTGGGTTAGGAAGATCCCCTGGAGGAGGAAATGGCAACCTACTCCAGTACTCTTGCCTGGAGAATTCCATGGACAGAGGAGCCTGGCGGGCTACAGTCCATGGGGGGGTCACAGAATTGGACACGACTGAGCTACTAATATATACTCTTAGCATTGATACAAGATTTTCTTAACATATTCTCTTGAGAATTTCTCTTAATCCCATAAGCCTCTCATATTACATTCACTTGCATTATCTTTGACCTCTTTCTGCAAATCATCTTTTTTGCAACAGACCCCATGTTCCAGTTCAAATATTTTCTTTTCTGTGAGGCCTTGCCTATGCCTCTGGGTCAACTGAAGTGTTCTCGTAGCAGTCTTTCAAAGCTTGTGCTGACCAGAGTACTTTATAATTTATTTTTTTTAATTTAATATAATTTTATTTTTTAACTTTACAATATTGTATTGGTTTTGCAATATATCAACATGAATCCACCACAGGTATACACGTGTTCCCCATCCTGAAACCCTCCTCCCTCCTCCCTCCCTGTACCATACTTCTGGGTCATCCCAGTGCACCAGCCCCAAGCATCCAGTATCATGCATCGAACCTGGACTGGTGACTCGTTTCATATATGATATTATACATGTTTCAATACCATTTTCCCAAATCATCCCACCCTCTCCCTCTCCCACAGAGTCCAAAAGACTGTTCTATACATCAGTGTCTCTTTTGCTGTCTTGTATACAGGCTTATTGTTACCATCTTTCTAAATTCCACATATATGCATTAGTATACTGTATTGGTGTTTTTCTTTCTGGCTTACTGAACTCTGTATAATTGGCTCCAGTTTCATCCACCTCATTAGAACTGACTCAAATGTATTCTTCTTAATGGCTGAGTAATACTCCATGGTGTATATGTACCTATAATTTAGATGTTTCCATGTCTCCATCTGTCACTACACTGGAAACTCTTCCCAGTATTCTCAGTACTGGGTGGGTGCATAGCTGGACACAGAAGTTGACTGAATGAATAAGTAAACCATGTAGCCACCTATTATATTTATTTTCATCTGTTCTCAACTCAGTTGCTAGATGGTAGGCTATATGCTAAACTAGGAACCCAGTCTCACAGTAAACTGGTTATTATAAGCTTTAGTCACTAAGATACTGTTTCTCAAACTTTAGCGTGTATCAGAATAACCTTGAGGGTTTGTTGAAGCACAAATTTCTAGGCTCCAGCTCTAGAATCTCCAATTCAACAGGTCTAAAGTGGGACCCAAGAATTTGCTTTTTTAACAAATTCTCTGGGTGGGGAGGGGCATGCTGATGCCACTGGTCCTGAACCATCTTCTGGGATTCTCTGCTCTAAAATGTTTTTGGACATACAATCAACCTTGACAGTGCCTCACCTACTAATATGTTATAAGGTTATTTGATTTTCCAGGGTCTTTTTTTTTTTTTTTTTTAACAAGTCTCCTACTCCATTTGGTTGGCATAGTGACCACTACTGGATTGGGAACATGAGGCTGGAGAATTCTACCCAGACATTCATGCCAAACTTGGGAAAACTCACTTGAAGTTGAAGGGATGATTTAAAAAAAAAAAAAAAAAAGATGCCCCATTATCTTGAGAATGGAACATGGTATAGAAAATAATGGAAGAAGAAAAGAAAGAAGGAAATGAGGGAGAAAAGGAAGAAGGAAAGAAAGAAAAATGAAAGAAAAACAACATTTTGTCAACAAAGATCCATATAAAAGTCAAAAGTCAAAGCTATGGTTTTTTCCAGTAGTCATGTACAGATGTGAGAGTTAGACCATAAAGAAGGCTGAGTGCCAAAGAACTGATGCTTTCAAGTTTTTGTGGTGCCAGAGAGACTCGTGGAAGTCCTTTGGACTGCAAGGAGATAAAACCAGTCAGTCCTAAAGGAAATCAACCCTGAATGTTCATTGGAAGAGCTGAAACTAAAGCTGAAGCTCCACTAATTTGGCCACTTGATGTGAAGAGCAGAGTCATTGGAAAAGACCCTGATGCTGGGAAAGATAGAAGGCAGGAGGAGAAGGAGATGGCAGAGGATGAGATGGTTGGATGGGATCACCAACTCAATGGACATGAGTTTGAGCAAGCTCTGGGAGATAGTGAATGAGAGGGAAGCCCAGAGTACTGCAGTCCATGGGGTCGCAATGAGTTGGACACGATTGAATGACTGAACAACAATATATGGTTTGCTTCTTCTAGCTTCCCTTTCAAATCAGTATGATTTTGAAAAAAAAATCACAATATCCTCAAGGACTAAGACTCTGCATCAGAAATTTTCCAAATACAGAAAAAGTTATTTCTGTTTATCGTTTCAGAGAGCAGATTACTTTGAAACTTAACTGCTCATGCCACATCTGTTTATATAGCTACAAGGCCACTGAGCCAGAAGCGGAACAATAAAAGCCAAAAATCATGAATTAATGCTAAAGATACAGGGATAAATTAGGGTGAGATACAGTCTGATATAAAAGAGAAGTTTACAGAAATGTTTCAAATAGGGAAATGCTTTAAAATGTAGTTAAAGGCCCCAAACATGTATTCATTCAGTTCAGTCAGTCACTCAGTTGAGTAAGACTCCTTGCAATGCCATGGACTGCAGCATGCCAGGCCTCCCTGTCCATTGCTAACTCCCAGACTTGACTCAAATTCATGTCCACTGAGTCCGTGATACCATCCAACCATCTCATCCTCTGTCATCCCCTTCTCCTCCTGCCTTCAATCTTTCCCAGCATCAGGGTCTTTTCAAATGAGTCAGCTCTTCATATCAGGTAACCAAAGTATTGGAGTTTCAACTTCAACATCAGTCCTTCCAATGAATATTCAGGACTGATTTCCTTTAGGAAGGACTGGTTGGATCTCCTTGCAGTCCAAGGGACCCTCAATAGTCTTCTCCAACACTACAGTTCAAAAGCAGCAAATCCTTGATGCTCAGCTTTCTATATATCCCAACTCTAACATCCATACATGACTACTAGAAAAACCATAGCTTTGACTAGATGAACCTTTGTTGGCAAAGTAATGTCTCTGCTTTTTAATATGCTGCCTAGGTTGGTCATAGCTTTTCTTCCAAGGAGCAAGCATCTTTTAATTTCATGGGTGCAGTCGCCATCTGCAGTGATTTTGGAGCCCAAGAAAATAAAATCTCTCACTGTTTCCACTGTTTCCCCATATATTTGCCTTGACGTGATAGGACCAGATGTCATGATCTTAGTTTTCTGAATGTTGAGTTTTAAGCCAACTGTTTCACTCTCTTCTTTCACTTTTATCAAGAGGCTTTTTAGTTCTTCTTCGCTTTCTCCCATAAGGGTGATATCATCTACATATCAGAGGTTATTGTTATTTCTGCTGTCAATCTTGATTCCAGCTTGTGCTTCATCCAGCCCAGTGTTTCTCATTCTGCATATAAGTTAAATAAGCAGGGTGACAATATACAGCCTTGATATTCTCATTTCCCTATTTGGAACCAGTCTGTTGTTCCATGTCCAGTTCTAACTCTTGCTTCCTGACCTGCGTACAGATTTCTTAGGAAGCAGGTCAGGTGGTCTGGTATTCCCATCTCTAAGAATTTTCCAGAGTTTGTTGTGGTCCACACAATTAGAGGTTTTGGCATAGTCAATAAAGCAGAAGTAGATATTTTTCTGGAACTCTCTTGCTTTTTCAATGATCCAGCAGATGTTGGCAATTTGATCTCTGGTTCCTCTGCCTTTTCTAAATCCAACTTGAACATATGGAAGTTGACAGTTCAAGTATTGTTGAAGCCTGGCTTGGAGAATTTTGAGCATTACTTTGCTAGCATGTGAGATGAGTGCAATTGTGCAGTAGTTTGAACATTCTTTGGGATTGCCTTTCTTTGGGAATGAAATGAAAACTGACCCTTTTCAGTCCTGTGGCCCTTGATGAGTTTTCCAAATTTGCTGGCTTATTGAGTGCAATATTTTCATAGCATCATCTTTTAGGATTTGAAATAGTTCAAGTGGAATTCCATCACCTCCACTAGCTTTGCTCATAGTGATGCTTCCTAAGGCCCACTTTAATTCACATTCTAGAACGTCTGGCTCTAGGTTGATGATCACACCATTGTGATTATCTGGGTCGTGAAGATCTTTTTTTGTATAGTTCTTCTGTGTATTCCTGCCATCTCTTCTTAATATCTTCTGCTTCTGTTAAGTCCATACCATTTCAGTCCTTTATTGAGCCCATGTTTGCATGAAATGTTCCCTTGGTATCTTTAATTTTATGAATGGGTCATGATGGAGAGTTCTGAAAAAACATGGTCCGCTGGAGAAGGGAATGACAAACCACTTCTGTATTCTCTTCTTGAGAACCCAGTGAACAGTATGAAAAGGCAAAAAGTTAGGACACTGAAAGATGAACTCCCCAGGTTGGTAGATGCCCAATATGTTACTGGAGATCAGTGGAGAAATAACTCCAGAAGGAATGAAGAGATGGAGCCAAAGCAAAAACAATACCCAGTTGTGGATATGACTGCTGATGGAAGTAAAGTCCGATGCTGTAAAGAGCAATATTGCATAGGAACCTGGAATGTTAGGTTCATGAATCAAGGCAAATTGGAAATGGTCAAACAGGAGATTGGCAAGAGTGAACATAGACATTTTAGGAATCAGTGAACTAAAATGGACTTGAATGGGTGAATTTAACTCAGATGACCCTTATATCTACTACTCTGGGCTAGAATCCCTTAGAAGAAATGGAGTAGCCATCATAGTCAACAAAAGAGCCCAAAATGCAGCATTTGGATGCAACCTCAAAAGTGACAGAATGAAAGGCTGTTCATTTCCAATGCAAACCATTCAATGTCACAGTAATCCAAGTCTGTACCCCAGCCAGTAATGCTGAAGAAGCTGAAGTTGAATGGATCCATGAAGACTTAAAAGAACTTCTAGAACTAACACCCAAAAAAGATGTCCTTTTCATTATAGGAGACTGGAATGCAAAAGTAGGAAATCAAGAAATACTTGGAGTAATAGGCAAATTTGGCCTTGGAGTACAGAATGAAGCAAGGCAAAGGCTAATAAAGTTTTGCCAAGAGAACACAGTGGTCATAGCAAACACCCTCTTCCAACAACACAAGAGAAGACTCTACACATGGACATCACCAGATGATCAATACTGAAATCAGATTGATTATATTCTTTGCAGTCAAAGATGGAGAAGCTCTATACAGACAGCAAAAACAAGACTGGAAGCTGAATGTGGCTCAAATCATGAACTCCTTATTCCAAATTCATACTTAAATTGAAGAAAGCAGGGAAAACCACTAGACCATTCAGGTATGACCTAAATCAAATCCCCTATGATTATACAATGGAAGTAACAGATTCAAGGGATTAGATCTGATAGAGTGCCTGAAAAACTATGGACAGAGGTTTGTGATATTGTATAGGAGACAGGGATCAAGACCATCCCCAATAAAAAGAAATGCAACTTGTATTAAGAATACTAAAAATAAAATTAACACAGTAGGACATTAAGATAGTATGTAGATAATAAGCTAGAGTTCTAAGAATGAGGCAGGGCAAAATAAAAAAAGTTTAAAAGTTATATTAAAGTAACTAAACAGATATACAACTTAATAGAATATTTATTGTCTTAGACTCGAAGTTAGGGAACATTGATGTGTTTTTTTATTGTTGTTTTTCTAGTACATATTCATTGCATACTGATTCTTTTGTTCTTAGAAAGAATGTTAAGAATGACAGAAAATAAGGACTCATGTATTAATAAAAGTCATCCTCAGGAAGTATCCAGAATAAGCAAGCAAAAATAATCATCAAACATTTAACAGAAGAAAACATTAAACCGAAAAATAGAAGCACTCTTTCATAATCCAAAATTACTGACAAAAAAAAATTACCTCACTCAAAAGAGATTCTTATGAAGATAAAGCAGAGAGATACAAATTTTTTTAAATTGAATAATGCTAACATCAGACTGTTTACAATATTGTCAGCTGATAAATACCTACTTAATTTTAAGTGAGAAATTGTTGTTACTTAATAATCCTGTCCCCTGATAACATTCTGTTTTTAGGCAGAATTATCAGAAGAACCTTTTAAGATGTATATGGGTCTAAAATATAGTTCATCCATTAAAAAAAAAAAAAATTGTTCTCAGGCTACATCTGCTCATTGTGACATGAATCATAAATAAAATCTTGTGATGGATTTTATTCATGATTTTAATTTCTTTCTGTCTTTTAAATCACTGATTTCAACTTTTATATTCATGAATTTCTTAATCATGATTTTAGCATATTTTGATTTTTTCCTTGCATATTCATTAAATATGCAGGTAACACATAATTTTAGTTCTTATTATTTTTATCTTTAACCCGTTTTCCCACCTCCTGGGCCCCCACTTTTGGCAACCACCAATTCTCTGTATCCCTTGAGTTTGGCTTTTAGATTCCACATACAAGTCAGGTCATACAGTATTCATCTTTCTCTGTCTGACTTATTTCTTCTTTTTTATTTTTTATTTTATTTTATTTTTTAACTTTACAATATTGTATTGCCATATATCAACATGAAGCATAATGCCCTCAAGGTGAATTCATGGTGTCCCAAGTGGCAGGATTTCTCTTTCTACGGCTGACTTATATATCCGTCACATTTTCTTTCTCCATTCATCTCTCAGTAGGCACTTAGATTGTTTCCCTCTCTTGGCTAATGTAAGTAATGCTGCAACGAACATGAAGGTATAAAGGATACCTTTTTGAGACAGTGACTTTTCTTTTCTTTATGTAAATACCCAGAAGTAGAATTGCTGGATAATGTGGTAGTTCTCTTTATATTTTTTGAGGAAACTCCTATCTTGTCCATGGCAGCTGCACCGATTTATATTCCCATCAGCAGTGCAGGAGGGTTCCTTTTTCTCCACTTTCTCAACAGCACTCACTATTATCTTTTCTATTATAGCCATTCTAGTAGATAGGGCTTACCTTGTAGCTCAGTTGGTAAAGAATCTGCCTACAATGCAGGAGACCTGGGTTCAATTCCTGGGTAAGGAAGATCCCCTGGAGAAGGAAATGGCAACTCACTCCAGTATTCTTGCCTGGAGAAACCCATGGACAGAGGAGCCTGGCAGGCTATAGTCCATGGGGTTGCAAGAATAGGACACAACTTAGCAACTAAACCACTACCATTCTAGTAGATATTATATAATACCTTTGTGTGATTTTTATTTACATTTTCCTGATGATTAGTAATGTTGAGCATCTATTTGTGGACCTTTTGTCATATTTATAATACAATATGTAGACCTTTTAAATATTTTTTAAAGGCATTCTTGATGGTTCTCAGCCCTTCTAGGCCCCATTTTAATACACTCATGACCAGAAGGAAAAGACTTGACGAATGAAAAAAGTTAAGACAGTGAGAGATCATAAAATCTCCTTGACTGTAGTTCCTCTATTTCTCATTATTGTCCCTGAGAAACTCTTTAAACAGCTCACAGATTATTCTGATTAGCATCTCTGTGAAGGAAAACATAAAGTGCCAATAAAAATGCATTAAGAGACTTGATTAGGTATAATATCCAAGCCTAGAATTTTCCTCTCAACGGTCACTATAGCTTCGCGTCCTTTCCTCTGTGTCTTTTTTTTTTTTTTTATTCCCACCGAACCTTCCTCCCTCAACCCGGTCACCTCCCCCCCCCCAAATATTATAAAAATTCAATCCCTTCCCCCCCCCCCCCCCCCCCCCCCCCAGTCCCAGAGTCCAAAATGCATTCGAACATGAGGTCATCTTTTCTCCCTCATGAAGCAGGCTGGATTTCTCCTCTTTCTAAATTCCATATATATGGTTAGTAACATTTGTTTTTTCTTTCTGGCTTACTTCACTCTTTGATCTCCATCACCTCAATTCAATTATTCTTTTCATCTGAAATTCACAGATTATAGTGGATACTATTTTTATTATCCATTCATCTGTGGATGGGCATCTAGGTTGCTTCCACGTCCTGGCTATTGTAAACAGTGCTGCTATGAACATTGTTTATTTGTTTTCCAATGTGTATCCCAGCAGTGGGATTGCTGGGTCATAAGGCGTTCTATCCCGTTTTTTGAGGAATCTCCATACTGTTCTCCATAATGGCTGTACTAGTTTGCATTCCCACCAACAGTGTAAAAGGGTACCTATCCCCACCCTCTCCAGCATTTTTGTTGTGGATGGTCCTTCTGACTGGCGTGTAATGGTCTCAGGATCTCATGGGAATATGAAGGAGAAATCAAAACCTTAAGACAAGCAGAAGCTGAGAGAGCAAAACAGCATTTATTTTTTAAAAACCTATAGCCTTACATCATTTGCTACAGTTCCGGAAGAATGGGAAAAGATGAGAATAGAGAGAACCATTTTTTCCAATCTAAACATGTTTCTCTTGGAACACTTACACATTTTACTGGAGTTAAAAGACATAGGCATTTGCCAGAAGACACTTTCAAGCTTGCTTTAGTAAAAAATCTGTTCTTTTAGAGTTGTTCTGAATGTTCTTTAAATCTTCATGGCAACATGACCCACCACCACCTCTGCCCAGGCTACATCTTCCTCTACATGCAGAAAATCATGACTCTTGGGTCTTCTCCTTAATAGTTTAATGCTATCAACTCATGGAACTCACCACTCTAACTCTTCCTTCCTTTGGAAGAGTTGAGTGTTGACTGTACTATTTAGGCTGCCATTTTGGGAAAAGACTGTCTTATGTTGCAAAGTTGGTTCCATCTTCATCATCATAACCCTGCAGAATAATAGTGTTTCCCATTTCCTGTGCTGGGCACAAAATGGGGCCTGAGAAGGGCTGATGCTATGTGTAGGACCTATAAGTCTTCCTGCTTCCTCTCTGTTCACTTGTTCTGATTTCTTCCTGGGGAACAGAGAAGCTGAATATCTCCCCCTCCTTCTTCAAATCTCTTTCAACACTAACATACAAAGTTGCTTCACAAAATGTAAAGTGCCATACAACCACACAATGTTTCTAATGAGGCCTTTTAAAGCAGATTAAGCTTGCACAGACATCTGCCCAGAAAGAAGGCTGAAGCATGGAGACTAAAAATGTCCTGGTGACTTTCAGAATGTATTAGACTCTCTTTTTTACCATATCAAAGCCTACAATGGCAATATTTCTCTCATATTAACTCAACATGGTACCTTCTGCCAGCACCAGATACTTCATTAAAATTGATCTAACAAGATCACTACTTATTTGGGAGCTGGAATGTATCCCATTTTTGTAGAATTTTGGAGCTACAATGGGAGCATTTATATGCTATAAAAAATAGGACTGTGATCTGATATATTTTAGCAAGATTTCTTCTACACTATACCATCAAATGTTGTTGTTTAGTTGCTAAGTTGTATCTGACTCTTTTGTGACCCCATGGACTGTAGCCCACAAGAGTCCTCTGTCCATAGGATTTCCAGGCAAGAATACTGACATGAGTTGCCATTTCCTCCTTCAGGGGATTTCCTCCACCCTCACCTCCTGCATTGGCAGGTGGATTCTTTACCACTGAGCCACCAGGGAAGCCCCATACAATCACATACAGACATAATAAAGGTTTGAAGTATGGCAAAATATTTTAGAGGCAGTGTCAGATCAGATCAGATCAGATCAGTCGCTCAGTTGTGTCCGACCCCATGAACTGCAGCACGCCAGGCCTCCCTGTCCATCACCAGCTCTCGGAGGTCACTCAGACTCACATC
This sequence comes from Tragelaphus eurycerus, assembly GCA_935064755.1. Lineage (NCBI taxonomy): Eukaryota > Metazoa > Chordata > Mammalia > Artiodactyla > Bovidae > Tragelaphus > Tragelaphus eurycerus. The sequence continues at coordinate 1,685,031 of CAKXYN010000075.1, read as the reverse complement.
CATCGAGTCAGTGATGCCATCCACCCATCTCATTCTCTGTCGTCCCCTTTTCCTCCTGCCCCTAATCCCTCCCAGCATCAGAGTCTTCTCCAATGAGTCAACTCTTCGCATGAGGTGGCCAAAATACTGGAGTTTCAGCTTTAGCATCATTCCTTCCAAAGAAATCCCAGGGCTGATCTCCTTCACAATGGACTGGTTGGATCTCCTTGCAGTCCAAGGGACTCTCAAGAGTCTTCTCCAACACCACAGTTCAAAAGCTTCAATTCTTCGGTGCTCAGCCTTCTTCACAGTCCAGCTCTCACATCCATACATGACCACAGGAAAGACCATAGCCTTGACTAGGCGAACCTTTGTTGGCAAAGTGATGTCTCTGCTTTTGAATATGCTATCTAGGTTGGTCATAACTTTCCTTCCAAGGAGTAAGCGTCTTTTAATTTCATGGCTGCAGTCACCATCTGCAGTGATGTTGGAGCCCAGAAAAAGAAAGTCTGACACTGTTTCCACTGTTTCTCCATCTATTTCCCATGTAATGTAATATAATACAAAGTACCAGTTTGGAAGTTTGGATATTGGCTGTTCTATACACAAACTGGGCGATTTAGTCTATCTGTTTGAGGGTCACATTCTTCACCCTCAAAGTATGCATAAGAATACATTCGTAATGACTGTGAAGATCAGAAATACATATGTAAAGCATCTAACCCCGTGTCTGGAACAAGTCAGATACCCAGTAGTGGTGGCTCATGTTATGACTAAATGAAACTTGTATCCTTTCAAATATCAAACAGTATTCATGATGAATCTCTGGTCCTGTTGTTTCCCTTCCAGATCTAGTAACTATTTAAAACTTATTTTAAATAGTTATTTAAAATAGTTATTTTAAAACTGTATTTTAAACTTATAATTTAAAAATGTGGTCAAATTTCAAAAAAAGTATAGAAACACATTCTGATGAGAAGTTCATGATCCTTTCCTCCTCATTCCCAGTCTGTAGCCAGGCATATGCCTCTTGTTATGGTCATAAGCCTTCTGGGCTTAGTTCAGTTCAGTTCAGTCGTTCAGTCATGTCTGACTCTTTGTGACCCCATGGACTGCAGCACGCCAGGCTTCCCAGCCCATCATCACCTCCCAGAGCTTGCTCAAACTCCTGTCCATCGAGTCAGTGATTCCATCCAACCATCTCATCCTCTATTGTCCCCTTCTCCTCCTGCCTTCAATCTTTCCCAACCAGATCCTAAATAGAAACTATAGAAGAATATATGAGTCTTGGAGTTGTTCTGTTTTTGCTGAGCCAGTATCCATTTATCCTCTGTTAATATCAATGTCCTGATTTTCGTTAGGGAATAATGTTCTCACTTTTTCTCTTTTTTAAAATTAATTTAATGTTTTGGCTGTAGGAGGTCTTTGTTGCTGCCCAGGCTTTTCTCTAGTTGTGGTGAGTGGGCTTCTCATTGCAGTAGCGTCTCTTGTTGTGGAGCACAGACCCTAGAGTGCACGGGCTTCAGTAGTTTTGTCATGAGGGCCGAGTAGGTGCGGCTCCCGGGCTTGGTTGCTCTGCAGCCTATGGGATCTTCTGGGATTACACATCAAACACCTGTATCTCTTGCATTGGCAGGTGGATTCTTATCCCCTGAGCCACCAGGGAAGCCCATTTTCTCACTTTCTCATTCCAGCTTGTTCATAAGATGGATGAGTGGTTGGCACACAGTTCAGTTCTGGATAGCTAGAGACTGATAGTCCCCTGACTTTGTTCATGGAGGAGCTTGTTAGCTAATCTAAGCCAAGGAGATCTAATACAGGACTCTTGTCAGAAGTGTTGAGATTGTTGTGAGGATAGGGTAGAAGCCTCACTGCCTGCAGCCATCTTGCTACCAGGAGATGAGGCCCAACTAAGAACAGAAGAGAAGGCACAAAAATGGAAAAAAACAAGCTGAGCACTGGAAGGCATGAGGCTGGAGCCCAACAGCATAATCTGAGACCCTGGGCACAGCCACACTTGAGTTTTCACTCTTCACTGTTGTTGCCAAAGTCAGCTATTCTTTTTTATCACTTTCAACTAAAGGAATCTGATTGACATAGTAAGTGGATTTGGATTTCATGGAGTCTAAAGTTGGGATATAATTTGTATTGCCCTCTTTAAAGGAAGGCTATGGTTTTTCCTTTGGTCATGTATGGATGTGAGACTTGGACTATAAAGAAAGCTGAGCCCTGAAGAACTGATGCTTTTGAACTGTGGTGTTGGAGAAGACTCTTGAGGGTCCCTTGGACAGCAAGGAGATCCAACTAGTCCTTCCTAAAGGAAATCAGTCCTGAATATTCATTGGAAGGACTGATGTTGAAGCCGAAACTCCAATAGTTTGGCCACCTGATGCAAAGAGCTGACTCATTTGAAAAGACCCTGATGCTGGGAAAGATTGAAGGTGGGAGGAGAAGGGGACGACAGAGGATGAGATGGTTGGATGTCATCACCAACTCAATGGATATGAGTTTATGTAAACTCCAGGAGTTGGCGATGGACAGGGAGGCTTGGCGTGGTGCAGTCCATGGGATTGCAAAGAGTTGGACACGACTCAGCAACTGAACTGAACTGAAGGGAAGGGTACAACTTTATCAGAAGAAAATAAGGAAAAATTATTTATTGAGAATTTGAAAAAAAATCATGGATTTTAAAAAGCTAACAAATATCTTCAATTTTATAAAATCCCAAAATAATATTTTTGTCAATTAATTATATATAAAATGCTTTCCTTTGTTGTTCTTTTCTCTTTTTGCCCTTTTTTGGCTGTACATGTTTAATTTTCCTTTTTATAAGATAACAATTTTTTTGCTGTAATTTTTCTAAAGACAAAAGTGAACTCATGTTTCTTCTGATGCTCAATCAATATTTGCTCTTTTAAAATTTTAATAGTTCATATTTTTAAGGTACATAAACCATGGTTGCTAAGGATTTTATTGTAAAAATGTGAAAAAAAAAAAAAAAGCTATTGTGAAATTTGGGAAAATTTCTATCAAGATTCTTTGACACATGGACTGTAAGATTTCAAACAATGTTAAGGTTTCCTGTGTTCTAACTCCTCTTGAATATTCTTTGTATTGCTGCCACTCCAATATCCATTTTTTAAATTTAATGTTATTTTATTTTTAACTTTACAATATTGCATTGGTTTTGCCATATATCAACATGAATCCATGACGTGTTCCCCATCCTGGACCCTCCTCCCTCCTCCCTCCCCATACCATCCCTCTGGGCCGTCATCCCAGTGCACCAGGTGCAAGCATTCTGTATCGTGCATTGAACCTGGACTGGCGACTCGTTTCATATATGATATTATACATGTTTCAATGCCATTCTCCCAAATCATCCCACCCTCTCCCTCTCCCACAGAGTCCAAAAGACTGTTCTATACATCAGTGTCTCTTTTGCGGTCTTGTATACAGGGGAGTGGCCATCATGGTCAACAAAAGAGTTCGAAATGCAGTACCTGGATGCAATCTCAAAAACGACAGAATGATTTCTGTTCATTTCCAAGGCAAACCATTCAATGTCACAGTAATCCAAGTCTATGCCCCAACCAGTAATGCTGAAGAAGCTGAAGTTGAACGGTTCTATGAAGACCTACAAGACCTTTTAGAACTAACACCCAAAAAAGATGTCCTTTTCATTATAGGGGACTGGAATGCAAAAGTAGGAAGTCAAGAAACACCTGGAGTAACAGGCAAATTTGGCCTTGGAATACGGAATGAAGCAGGGCAAAGACTAACAGAGTTTTGCCAAGAAAACGCACTGGTCATAGCAAACACCTTCTTCTAACAACACAAGAGAAGACTCTATACATGGACATCACCAGATGGTCAACACTGAAATCAGATCGATTATATTCTTTGCAGCCAAAGATGGAGAAGCTCTATACAGTCAGCAAAAACAAGACCAGGAGCTGACTGTGGCTCGGACCACGAACTCCTTATTGCCAAATTCAGACTGAAATTGAAGAAAGTAGGGAAAACCACTAGACCATTCAGGTATGTCCTAAATCAAATCCCTTATGATTATACAGTGGAAGTGAGAAATAGATTTAAGGGCCTAGATTTGATAGATAGAGTGCCTGATGAACTATGGAATGAGGTTCGTGACATTGTACAGGAGACAGGGATCAAGACCATCCCCATGGAAAAGAAATGCAAAAAAGCAAAGTGGCTGTCTGGGGAGGCCTTGCAAATAGCTGTGAAAAGAAGAGAAGCAAAAAGCAAAGGAGAAAAGGAAAGATATAAACATCTGAATGCAGAGTTCCAAAGAATAGCAAGAAGAGATAAGAAAGCCTTCTTCAGCGATCAATGCAAAGAAATAGAGGAAAACAACAGAATGGGAAAGACTAAGGATCTCTTCAAGAAAATCAGAGATACCAAAGGAACATTTCATGCAAAGATGGGCTCGATAAAGGACAGAAATGCTATGGACCTAACAGAAGCAGAAGATATTAAGAAGAGGTGGCAAGAATACACAGAAGAACTGTACAAAAAGAGCTTCACGACCCAGATAATCACAATGGTGTGATCACTGACCTAGAGCCAGACATTCTGGAATGTGAAGTCAAGTGGGCCTTAGAAAGCATCACTACGAACAAAGCTAGTGGAGGTGATGGAATTCCAGTGGAGCTATTCCAAATCCTGAAAGATGATGCTGTGAAAGTGTTGCACTCAATATGCCAGCAAATTTGGAAAACTCAGCAGTGGCCACAAGATTGGAAAAGGTCAGTTTTCATCCCAATCTCAAAGAAAGGCAATGCCAAAGAGTGCTCAAACTACTGCACAATTGCACTCATCTCACACGCTAGTAAAGTAATACTCAAAATTCTCCAAGCCAGGCTTCAGCAATATGTGAACCGTGAACTTCCTGACGTTCAAGCTGGTTTTCGAAAAGGCAGAGGAACCAGAGATCAAATTGCCAACATCCGCTGGATCATCGAAAAAGCAAGAGAGTTCCAGAAAAACATCTATTTCTGCTTTATTGACTATGCCAACGCCTTTGATTGTGTGGATCACAATAAACTGTGGAAAATTCTGAAAGAGATGGGAATACCAGACCATCTGATCTGCCTCTTGAGAAATCTGTATGCAGGTCAGGAAGCAACAGTTAGAACTGGACATGGAACAACAGACTGGTTCCAAATAGGAAAAGGAGTACGTCAAGGCTGTATATTGTCACCATGTTTATTTAACTTATATGCAGAGTACATCATGAGAAATGCTGGACTGGAAGAAACACAAGCTGGAATCAAGATTGCCAGGAGAAATATCAATAACCTCAGATACGCAGATGATATCACCCTTATGGCAGAAAGTGAAGAGGAACTCAAAAGCCTCTTGATGAAAGTGAAAGTGGAGAGTGAAAAGGTTGGCTTAAAGCTCAACATTCAGAAAACGAAGATCATGGCATCTGGTCCCATCACTTCATGGGAAATAGATGGAGAAACAGTGGAAACAGTGTCAGACTTTGTTTTTCTAGGCTCCAAAATCACTGCAGATGGTGACTGCAGCCATGAAATTAAAAGACACTTACTCCTTGGAAGGAAAGTTATGACCAACCTAGATAGCATATTCAAAAGCAGAGACATCACTTTGCCAACAAAGGTTCGCCTAGTCAAGGCTATGGTCTTTCCTGTGGTCATGTATGGATGTGAGAGCTGGACTGTGAAGAAGGCTGAGCACCGAAGAATTGAAGCCTTTGAACTGTGGTGTTGGAGAAGACTCTTGAGAGTCCCTTGGACTGCAAGGAGATCCAACCAGTCCATTCTGAAGGAGATCAGCCCTGGGATTTCTTTGGAAGGAATGATGCTAAAGCTGAAACTCCAGTACTTTGGCCACCTCATGCGAAGAGTTGACTCATTGGAGAAGACTCTGATGCTGGGAGGGATTGGGGGCAGGAGGAGAAGGGGACGACAGAGGATGAGATGGCTGGATGGCATCACTGACTCGATGGATGTGAGTCTGAGTGACTTCCGGGAGTTGGTGATGGACAGGGAGGCCTGGCATGCTGCAGTTCATGGGTTCGCAAAGAGTCGGACATGACTGAGCGACTGATCTGATCTGATCTGATACAGGGTTATTGTTACCATCCTTCTAAATTCCATATATATGCGTTAGTATACTGTATTGGTGTTTTTCTTTCTAGCTTACTTCACTCTTTATTACTCAGCCATTAAAAAGAATGCATTTGAGTCAGTTCTAATGAGGTGGATGAAACTGGAGTCTATTATACAGTGTGAAGTAAGCCAGAAAGAAAAACTCCATATCCATTTTGTCCAAATTATTGCAAATGTCCTAGTTGCAATGATAAAATATGAGTTTTTAGTTATCTTTGTCTGTGTTAATATTTCATGTCACAATAACAAGACTTTTATGCTTTATTATTTTCCAGTGAGTTCATATGATTAACTTCTGTTCACTAACTGGATTATCAAGAAATCCCTATTTCTGATGACTTAATACATGTATATGCTGATTCACTGGTATATTTCTTGACAAAAGAGAACTTTTGTTTTGACCAGGGATAGCAGAGATGCTCATTTCCTACTTAGAGATTTACATATCTGATAACGTGAATAATTTTCCACAGACTAACTTTTGGCTCCATTTATATCAAACTTGACTTCCCTGGTGGCTCAGATGGTAAAGCATCTGTCTACGATGCGGGAGACCCGGGTTCGATCCCTGGGTTGGGAAGATCCCTTGGCGAAGGAAATGGCAATCCACTCCAGTATTATTGCCTGGAAAATCCCATGGACAGAGGAGCCCGGTAGGCTACAGACCGTGGGGTCGCAAAGAGTCGGACACAACTGAGCGACTTCACAGATGACTTCACAGAATATCAAACTTTGTTTCTCTTTCTCTACTACCTGTTTTTTGGGCTTCCAAGGAGGCACTAGTGGTAAATAATCTGCCTGCCAAAAAAGGTGTGGTTTTGATCCCTGGATCAGGAAAATGCCCTGGAGGAGGGCAGGACAACCTACTCCTGTGTTCTTGCCTGGAGAATCCCCAAGGACAGAGAAGCCTAGCAGGCTACAGTTGATAGGGCAGCAAAGAGTTGGACATGACTGAAGGGACTACCTTCACTACCTATTTGAGTACTGAGCACCTTAATCATATTACAATATGATCCTTAAATCCACAACTTTGTGCCTTTGTGAATACTGAATGATTCAATAAGGTAAACAGGACGAGGATTTCTGGAAGTTATGCTGAACTGGCCAGCCATCACCTAATTACAGACATGATAACATAAAAAGATTTCAATAAACCCAACCTAACCTTAGCTGAATCCCAATAATTCCTGCAGCTATTCCAGTTCTATTCAACCAAAGGAAAGATATTGGAGGAAGTGGGCATTATAATGGAATGAGATAGTAGTCCTAATGGATTGTGGTTAGAGTAGATTACTTTTCCAAATTTTAATATATAACCAAGTTAAAATATTCCCAGTTTCCCTCTCAGAGTCTTAGAGAAGCCCATGCAGGTGATGGGGCTTGAAACTTGGAGTTCATAAAAACTTACCTCTGCCAAATCATACAGTATTAATATATGATTTGGGGACTCTGGAAAACTCTGGGACCTCTTGGGCCATTTTTACATTAGGAATCATTTGAGTGAAGGATAATCTCTGGAAAATAACACTGTGAATGTCAACATTTGTGAGGTTCTAATAACCTCTACTGAGTGGTCAGTCTGACCGCTTAAGCATGAACATAATAATCTTCAATTTCTGTGCCATAATCATAAATGAAATGTCATGCTAGGTCAAGTCACAGAGTTTATCATGCTCTGACTTTGACAACAGCTCTAATGGTCATTTTGGGGGAAAACAAGACTTTCCATCATTTCAACCTCAAATGATCAGGTTTTCTCGTCTAAATATTCCTAGTATCCCCTTAGTTTTCTTCCCTACCCTGGATTGTGTTCTTAAGGACTGAGTGACTTACATCTGAGACCCTGAAAATTAATGACAAACCTTGTATAATGCATGATCAGTGCCAATAATAGGGAATTTGAAGGAGATTTCTCCTAGGTCAGAGTAGGTCACATGCCAAGAAAGATCTATGCTGATTTAAACAGCCAAGAGAAATTGAGGATTAGATTTTCAATTTGAGAAGTAAAATGGATCCTGGGGAATTTAATCAGCTACTCTACATGTATTTCACTGGTTATCGGCAATCTCTAGATCTGTCTGTTACGTGCAAATATGTAGAGTGAATGAATCTTGATAATTCCCAGTTCACCTAATCAGATTATCTCCTTGTCTGAATTCAAACTGACAAGTAGAAGACAAACCTGTAACTGGAGTGCATTCAGTCAGGCTCCATGTCCTCCTTCTGGCTTAGCCTCCAAATGGCTCGTCAGAGAGCACAAAGCTGAAGGGCTGGCGGTCTGCAAAAGATAGGGCCTGGTGTCTGACTTGGCAAGGCTCTTGAAGGAACCTTGTCAGTGCAGTCACTTGTAGCAGAGCTGTAGAAATCACATCTGCTCAAGACTCCTTCTGTTCACTGGAGAAGATTATGGGACATCACTTCTGGAGTCCCGGATGGATGACTCGACTCCCAGGTTCAAGGCTGCTGCCAGAGAAGCTACAGGGACAAAAATCAGATGGACCTGGTTTCACTAGCACAGTTTCCTGGCTTAGGAATTCTAATACCTTACCTCCTGAACACAAACCAAGTGAGCACAATCTTTGGCATCAGATAGACCTAAACTCAAACTTTGTAGTAGCAGGAAAACTTAGGTAAGTTACTCAATCACCATCAGCTTAACTTCCTCCTCTAAAACCTGGAATATAAGAAAATCTACTCTTATTTGTATGGTTCCATGAATTAAGTATGGTAAAGAGAATGAATGTGTCCATTCCTGGGCTGGGCACAGAATAACCTTTAGAAAAGTTTTGTTCCCGGAGATATATTACCACATTCATTGACATTAGGTGGACGTGGGGCTTGACTCACTCTCTAAGCCTGTTCAGGACAAGCCTTCTATCAGTTCAGTTCAGTTCAGTCACTTAGTCGTGTCTGACTCTTTCGACCCCATGAATCGCAGCACGCCAGGCCTCCCTGTCCATCACCAACTCCCAGAGTTCACCCAAACTCACGTCCATCAAATCAGTGATGCCATCCAGCCATCTCATCCTCTGTCGTCCCCTTCTCCTCCTGCCCCCAATCCCTCCCAGCATCAGAGTCTTCTCCAATGAGTCAACACTTCGCATGAGGTGGCCAAAGTACTGGAGTTTCAGCTTTAACATCATTCCTTCCAAAGAAATCCCAGGGTTGATCTCCTTCAGAATGGACTGGTTGGATCTCCTTGCAGTCCAAGGGACTCTCAAGAGTCTTCTCCAACCCCACAGTTCAAAAGCATCAATTCTTTGGTGCTCAGCCTTCTTCACAGTTCAACTCTCACATCCATATATGACCACAGGAACCCATTGTAATATATGCTGGTACCTAAATTTTCTACTTGTAAGGGTAGATAGGCAGTCTTAGTAGGACCTGATTCAAAGTTTAAACTTGAATCAGGTTTATGAGATGAGGGTAAAAGAAATCAAAGCCTCTCCCAAACCCAGCAATGATGTCACATTCATTGACATTTAAAGAATAGAAACACTAAAAAAGGAGATAAGAAAGGTGTCCAATAATCTGGTTGTTTGATTGACTGATTCCATGTATTCATATTCCTCAAGTCTAGTTTTTGTGGAATATCAGTAGAGAAAAAAGGGGCTGACTGACCTGGACAAAGAATAGAAGAAGATTCTGCATAAGGAGCCATCTCTCCTAAGGATGGCCCCCAACGTGAAAGCGGAAGTGTTAGTTGCTCAATTGTGTCTGAACCTTTGTGACCCCATGGACTGTAGCCTGCCAGACTCCTCTGTCCATGGGATTTTCCAGGCAAGAATACTAGAGTGGGTAGTCATTCCCTTTTCTGGGTTATCTTCTTCATCCAGGGATTGGACTTGGGTCTCCTGCATTGCAGGAAGATTCATTATCATCTGGGCCAACAAACAAACAAACAAAACAAACAAACCTTCAAAGTGGATTAAGTCTATTAAACATTTCATCTTTCTATCCCATTAAAAAAATTTTTTTAATTTTGCCATGTTTAAAATGGGGGTGTTAACTTAAGATTGGTTTACAAAAGTCTGACTGTTCTCATTTAAAACATACCTTTGCTGTTTCTACCTAAATTTAATTCAAATCAGTTTCTTTTAGCAAATATTCATTAAGCTCACACTGTATTCCAGAAAATGTGTTAAAAAGAATGGTACTGACAATCAAGAGATTGACTTTTTACTTGTGGGAACATCCACTTCTTATCCACTTTGTGACAGATACAAATAATTATGATACAGTGAAGTAGGTGCCACAGTAGAGTATTTTAACAATAATTTACTAGGAGTTGTTTTAAACTGTAAGAATGTATAATGTTTTTTCCATGGTAGAGCCAGAGAAACTTTCAGAAGTGGTGACATGTTATGTTTCTTTAAGAATAAGTAAAACTTTATCATAGGAGTAGAAAATAGTTATTAGCAGATATTTGATGATTGGTGATATAGTGCAACAAAAGTGTTAGTCGCTCAGTTATATCAGACTCTTGGCAAACCCCTGGACTGTAGCCCACCAGGCTCTTCTGTCCATGAGATTTCCCAGGCAAGAATACTGCAGTGGGTTGTCATTCCCTTCTCTAGGGGATCTTCCTGACCTAGGGATTGAACTCGAGTCTCTGGCATTGCAGGCAGATTCTTTACCATCTGAGCCACGGAGAAGAGAATAATCAAAACAGGTTCTGTGAGTTTTCCTGAAGGTTGAGGGAAAGATTGGGATGATAGTAATACATCTAGTCAAGTCTAGAAATGATGAGTTTGGTGCTACTGAGGGGGACCAGTTGGATTAGACATCGGGATAGATAGTGTGTGTGTGAAATTCACTCAGTCATGTCCAACTCATTGTGACCCCATGGACTATATAGACCATGGAATTCTCCAGGCTAGAATAATGAAGTGGGTAGCTGTTCCTTTCCCCAGGGGATCTTCCCAACTCAGGGATCAAACCCAGTTCTCCCACATTGCAGGCAGATTCTTTACCAGCTGAGGCACAAGGGATATCAGGGTTAAAGATGGATATTTTTGCATGATCTGTAATAATGTAATAGTTTAAGTCAGGTGTTTGTCATCACAGGCTTCACAAACTTGGATTTGAATGTATGGATGATCACTTATTAGGCCTGTATCTTAATAAAATGCTAAGCTATTTTAAAGCCTCATGTTCAATGAAATGCCAATGCCATTCTCACGGTTTTGCTGCAGGATTCAATAAGATAGTAAAGAGAGAACATGTTGCATCTTCACTGTCACATTACAAGAACTAGTCACAACAAAGTTATCTTTCCACATAAGATTGAAGAGGAAGATACTACTTTGCAGGGTCTCCATGGTGCTGCTCTCTGTAGCAGGATCAGTGGAATCTTATGTGTACTTGCATTTGTCTGAGGGGATGGGCTACAACTTTTATTATATTCTCCATTGTATGTCACTCAAAGAAAAGATATGTACTAGTGGCAGTGCATGCAAAGAACAGTAAAGAATGGATGCCGTGGGATCTCAACATTATGGAGGCAGAAGAAAGAATGGGAAAGCTATGAAGAAGAAAGATGACCCATAATCAGAGTCAGTTCTGCTGAAAGTTGATGCATGTGTTCCGCAAGGTCACTAAATGGTAGGGAGGTGTTTGGCCCCCATGACCATTACACCCTGATTTGAATATGTGATGTCATGTGGCCAATGTTACTTTACAGATGTAATTAAGGTTACTAATCAGTTGACCTTAAAATAAGGAGAGTGAATATACTTATATAGCCCTGAAGGTAGAGCTTTTCTCCTAGCTGAAGACAGAAGAGGAATTCAAGGAATACAATAGAAGGGGAGGTGGTGCAGACAAATTTGAAGCAAAAGGATTTCATGCACTGTTGCTGGCCTTAAAGGTAGAGGGGATTATAAACCAAAGCCTACAAGCAGCCTTTAGAAGCCAAAAACAGCTCTGGCCATTAGCCATTAAGGAAATGAGATCTCAGACTTACAATTGTACAGAACCTAATTCTTCCAACAACTTATTAATAAGTGGATTTCTGCACCTCACCCGCCCCCCACCCCTACCAAGAGCCCAACTTGATCAACACCTAGAATTTAGGTGTTGAAGCTTTAAGAAGAGAACCAAGCTGATCCATGCTGTGTGTGTACGTTTGACTCTTAGGAACTGTGAGATAATAAATTTGTATTATTTAAAGCAGCCACATTTGAGCTTATTTATTACAGTGACAATAGAAATTGAATATGAAAAAACTGTGCTATGGAAAACACAGGAGTCAAAGGCAAAACACTTAAAACCTTGACAAACACATGCAAAATAACTTCTAAAAAGGTGGACATATAATAAAAGTGGTAACATAGTTTTATATATGTGAATGGTTAACAAATGCATAAATACTGTAATAAATATGGTACTTTACCATAGAAAAGATCAGAAGTTTGCTTCTGGAATTAGGTGTTGGAAAGATTGAAGCTCACACATTCTTGTGAAGTGGTGAAGGGAAGGTTAACTGAAATTGAAGACAAAGTTTAGCATCAGTTGAGGGTAGATATGGCTCACAACACTTAGAGGGTGAACTGAGTTCTCTGGTAGATGTTTAAGTTGCGCACATGTGTATATTCTTAACGCATTTTTTCTGTTTACCTAGTGTTTCTATGGATGTAAACAAAATCATGCATAAATGATCATCATTCACATTGTGATCAAATTTTTCATTAATATATCTATTGTATTAGGATACTTTCACATTTTCTACATAGGAAAAATGGCAAAAAAAAAACTGTGCAACTGGCTGGGTGGTAACCCCTGCCAGACATGTCAATCTCCTTGACAACTAGACCAGCTGGACTGTTGTACTTATGAGTAGATAATGCCACTCTAAGCATGAACATGCGTACAGTCACAGGCAATTCAACTGGTCGGTAGTAGTAGCAACCTTCCTCCAAGTCAGCAACAGCAAGATACTTAATCAGTATGTGTCACTTTTTCAAACGACAGACAGTATGAAACCAAAACATGTTTGGGATCTATACTTCAATCTTAGGAGTCAAGTTCTCATTTTGCAATGGTCTGGCTGGTATAAATCTCTTCATAAGTCTTTTAAACACAGTCTCACTCTGAGGTGGTTTTTTTTGCCCTCAAACAATTAGTGTTTCTAATTGTCTTTTCTGCATGGTTGCCCTTGCAAAGTCAAAGGGAAGCTAGTCTTTGGGGATAAGTACCAGATACTGCTCCCAGGTCAAGGGTAACTACAGAGGGAAAAAGTAACCCAAGAATGCAGTCATGAAAAAGAGTCACACTTGTTATACATAGAAATCTCAAAGCTGAGCTTTATTTTATAAATCAGTTCATTTCAGTCGCTCATTCGTGTCCGATTCTTTGTGACCCCATGGACTGCAGCACACCAGGCCTTCCTGTCCATCACCAACTCCTGGAGTTTACTCAAACGCATGTCCATTGAGTCAGTGATACCATCCAACCATCTCATCCCCTGTCGTCCTTTCTCCTCCTGCGCTCAATCTTTTCCAGAATCAGGGTCTTTTCAAATGAGTCAGCTCTTCGCATCAGGTGGCCAAAGTATTGGAGTTTCAGCTTCAACATCAGTCCTTCCAAAGAATATTCAGGACTGACTTATGAATAAAGGGCCTTTAATTTGAAAAGGGCCTTGACCTTGCTCTTGTTGGCTGTTTAGTCACTAAGTCACATCTGACTCTTTGCAACCCCATGGACTGCAAACTGCCAGGCTCCTCTGTTCATGGAACGTTCAGGCATTAATACTGAAGTGGATTGCCATTTCCTCCCCCAGGGGATCTTCCTGACCCAGGGATTGAACCTATGTCTCCTGTATTGGCAGTTGGATTCTTTATAGCTGAGCCACCAGGGAAACCCTGCCCTTGACTTTAGTCCAACTCCCTCCAAGATGACTTGAAGTCTAGCAGATAGAGCTCTTTGTCCAAGATCAAAGACACTGTGGTATCCGAGCAAAGAAAGAAACTCAGATGCTAACAAATTTCAGTACATGCTACCCATATACAGTTTGCACATCTATGACACCTCAAGCCATTTTGTGTGAGAATAGTCTTTCTTCAAATGTCCTCCACAGCAGCCAAAGAAAGTATGAAGGCCCCACTTTCTTTTATGAGAGTGTCTTAAGACAAATTAATTATATTATTTCTTCAATCATTCATTATTTCCTTTTGTATGTCTACTGGAAATGAACAAGAAATTAGATGCATTCTAACAGGGATTGAGAGAATGAGAAACTAGACCATCATACATTTATCATACAAATTCACCCTATTTATCATCTTATTTATGACCCTCTAACCTGAGTCAGGCGTTACTCTCAAGGAAACAGGTTTTGAAATACTGCATTTCCTTCTACTACCACCATGTTTTCTTCTATGTTATAAAGATTGGAGTTGTTGCTGTTCAGTTGCTCAGTTGGGTCCAACTCTTTGTGACCCCATGAACTGCAGCGTGCCAGGCCTCCCTCTATTTTTTAAGATGTGTGTGTGGGGTGAAGGGCGTTGTGAGAGAGAAATGCAAAAGGCTGCCCCATTGAACTAGATGGAAATTTAATTCTAGGCTCTTTGCTACCTCTGCCTTTAAAAGGATCAAGTATCCTTAGCGTTTCAAGTTCTTTCCAGAAGATGTGCCATCCTCCTCCATCATCAAAACCTAAGTGGTTTCCATGGCAACCTCCTCCTCAAACCCATCACTTTTTCTGGCAATACCATCTCATTCTGACCACACTGGAGTTAAAAGAACAAATAAAGCTCAAAAACGAAGTTAAGAAAATATCAACAGGCAAAAGTAAATGGAATCCCAAAAATATCCTGAGCATAATAAGATTTAGAGAAGAAAACATGCCTTGGGTTCAGAATGTTAATGAAGATTTAACATAAAGAATACTATTACAAAAGAGGATGGATGGATGGAGGCAGGGAAGAGCCAGCAACAAAGAGCAACAATTTCACAATGGTTTTGGGACAACCAGCTTCTTCTCCTCACCTCTTTTTTCTTCTCTGATAAGCATACGGTGGTCAGCATTGAAATAGAATGAAAATAAAGCTGCAAATGAGGTTTCCACTAGGAAAAGCTGTCTCTCGCCATTCTCAGTGCAGAGCTGGGAGCAGTGCCAAGTGCTCATGAAGCAATTTTGGAAGATTCTGCTGGAAAGGCAGGAATCCCTGTTCCTCCATCACTCACAATCCTTTACAACAACTGGCATATCAGGGTGTCAGGATCTTATGGTGCAACTCAGGATTTGAAGTAGCTTGGGCAGGATCCATCTGTCATCTTCTACATGGTGATATTTCTATTACCATCTTCACTTTAGCCAGTATTAATTGTAATAAATACCAGTTTCTCTTCTAGAGCCTTGGCTAAAAGGAGATTCATCTCTCATCTTTTGAAACCCAATTATACATTCATCAGTATTACACCATTTCTGTGTAATGATGCTTTATTTGTAATAGTCAATTCCACTTTGTTCTTGACTTGATTGAGAATAAGTAAGGTGGACATCATGTCCCCCATAGCATATATCTTAACAGATAATTTTGTGGATTCCTAGGGACCAGAGTGTGGGGAAGGCAATGGCACTCCACCCCAGTACTCTTGCCTGGAAAATCCCATGGACAAAGGTCCCTGGTGGGCCGCTGTCCATGGGGTCGCTAAGAGTCGGACCCGACTGAGCAACTTCACTTTCACTTTTCACTTTCATGCTTTGGAGAAGGAAATGGCAACCCACTCCAGTGTTCTTGCCTGGAGAATCCCAGGGACGGGGGAGCCTGGTGGGCTGCCGTCTATGGGGTCGCACAGAGTCGGACACGACTGAAGCGACTTAGCAGCAGCAGCAGCAGCAGGGACCAAAGTGGGCTTCTCAGTTGGTTCAGGGGTAAAAAGAAGCTGCCTGCCAATGCAGGGGACCCCTGAGACACTAGTTTCATCCCTGGGTCAGGAAGATCCCCTTAAAGAAGAAATGGCAACCCACTCCAGTGTTCTTGCCTGAAAAATCCCATGGACAGAGGAGCCAGGTTGGCTGCAGTCCATGGGGTTGCAGCATCAGACATGACTAAGCATGAGCAGAAGGGACCAGAGTGTGAATGATCTGCACACATGGGCAGGAATAGGTTTAAATGTGCAAATGACATTTCTGCCTGTCTTTAATCAATCAAGTAGTCAGGGGTCAGGAAGAGTAGCAAGGGAACATTCACACGACATATTTTGATATCTTTCTGAAATGCTATCCCTTTGCGCTAAACCTCAGAACTTGTAAAGAAAAAGAATCAGTTTCCTGGGGAAGATTTTCTTCCTGTGGCACTGCCAAGAAAAGGAAAAAAAAAAAAAAAAAAGTCTTCATATCCAAATATAGGGTTCCCTTAAGGAAATAAATGGACTCCTCCCTAAAAGAGAAGTGAATGAAGAAAAGAGCTGTGGGAGAAAGAAATCGAATTTTCAGAACACAATGGAGAGCATATGTTGAAAGTTCGATAAACTGTCCCCAGGGTGGAATCAGTCATGATAGGTTTGATAATGCTGAAGTAACAGATATCTCCAAAACATGGCTTAAAACACCACCACCTATTTCCTGCAATGCTCCAGAGCCACTGTGTGTTGGTTGAGGGCCTCTGCTCTGCATCATCCAAACTGGAGATAGAGTTTGACAACACAGTTGCTGTCTGGAAATCTGTGGGTTGGGTGACAGAGGAAAAAGAGAGCCCTGGAGAGCTAGCGTTTCATCCCAGAAACCATATGTCCCTTCTGCTCATAGTTGATTGGCTAGAACCAACCACATGATGCCTTTTGACCCTAAGAGCTCCAAGAACAGCCTTCTTCCCTAGTTCTTAGCGGGTGGAGAGCTGTGGATTTTTTGATGAATGAAACTAATTCTTATCACAAAGGGAAAAACAAATGAAGAACTTCCAAAGGACATTTCATATGTACAGTTTTATATTAGCTTATTTCAGAATCAGCAGCTATCCCTTGCTCAGTTCCTACATCACATGGGAGACCTAGGAATTCACTAATTATTCATTCATTTTTTTTCACTGATAGTTACTGATTTCTGTGCCAAATCTTATGTAAGTCACTGGTGATATAAAGGTGTATATATCACTTTTATAGGCTCACAATCTTTCTTGGTCTATGATTAGTCCATTATTACAACCTGTTCTGTGTCTCCAGGAAAAAAAAAAAAAAAAAAAAAAAAGCTCTTAGGTGTCAATTCTGAGCTATATTTTAATACAACTCATAACTGTACCTCCAGAGACATGTTGATTTGAGCTACCTTGCACCTTCTCTGGAAGGTTCTATCTCTTCTGTTCCAGCAAGTTTCTCTCACCCTCTTGCCTCATCCCCCATCTTACTCTTAGCTCATTCTTACTTTCTCACTATGAGATATGATGTACATCTGCTTGAGTTAATTTGCACCTGGTTACACTGGATGTTTGACATTACTCCCTGGAGCAGTTCAGTAAACACAGCCAGAATAGATCATTCTTGCCTCTTTATAAGTGATGATTTTTTTTTAAAAGGATCTGTCCTCTGACTTCTTCCAAAATAGGGATAAACATAGGTCCTGCCTCCTGAATTGTCTGATATGTCAAGAATTCAGAGTCATAATTACAACTATGTAATAGTTTGTATTACACAAACTATGTAATAGTTTATATATGGAGGTTTGTCCCTCCACAATATATTTTAGAGCTAGAAATAGAATGCTAAAATTTAAAATATGTAAGTTAAACTTCAAATCAAGAGATTAATATTTATTAAAGGAATACCTTGTATGTTCCTTGATCAGAAGAGTTCTCATAGGAAAGGCAGAATGATTTCAGTCCCAGATGTAAGAGGTATATCTTGACAAATCAACTCACTTTGAAATGCAAATCTAATTCGTTCACTAAAGGTCCTTAGGGATTCCAGTTGAGAGTTGAGGCACAGTTTGCTAAGCGAACTTGATAGAGACTATAAGTTGCCCAGCATGTGTTCGGACAGCCAGGGTCTGCACCTCTGCGCCTGCTGCATCATCTCTCAGTGCTGTGGAAGGCCACTGCCAGTGTGCGGTGCATCAGGAGAAAAAGTTAGCACAGTCAAGAATAGCCCTCAACCCATGGCTCCCTGGAACTGGTGTGCACACACCATAGATTTCTCATCCCTTGGGTGGGAAAATTTAAAGTTGTGTATTTCACACAATTTCCCAGGATTTCTTTACCAGTTGTGTTCTAGTTGTCCACTCTGATGGCTGGCTTAATGGCAAAATATTTTCTGGCTACCTTCTTTTGCATATATCATTCCACATTTCTCTAAGTTTATTCCTTATACTTCCTGAATAAACTACAGCAGCCTTGGAAACCTTGTCTCAGGGCTTGATTCTGGGGGAACCTGAGCTAAAGCAGAAATGTAAGTAGAAATATGTGAAATTTCTGATGATTCTTATTAGCTTCTTTGTTGTACCATCTGGAACATTGGTGTAAGGCTCGGAGCTCTGCAGCCTTCTTGGGTCATGAGAATCTGGTTCCATCTGTGTAAATGGTGAGCTGAGAAGAGGAAGGAGCCTGGAGTCATGTAGCTTTGAGTCATGTGGGGCCTTGACTTCCCATCACCAGAACGATTCTACATGAAAAAAACTAAATTTCCATCTTACTATATAAGATATTTAAAATGAAATGTCTTAATATTAAGTACACTTCCTTATTTTTGCTATCATGAATATTTAGATATTTTCTTCTCCAACATAATCCAGTTTCAGATAGATAGATAAAGATATATATGTATATCTCTCTATATATGTATATATAGAGATATATCGGAGAAGGCAATGGCACCCCACTCCAGTACTCTTGCCTGGAAAATCCCACGGACGGAGGAGCCTGGTAGGCTGCAGTCCATGGGGTCACTGAGAGTCGGACATGACTGAGCGATTTCACTTTCTCTTTTCACTTTCATGCATTGGAGAAGGAAATGGCAACCCACTCCAGTGTTCTTGCCTGGAGAATCCCAGGGACGGGGAAGCCTGGTGGGCTGCCATCTATGGGGTCGCACAGAGTCAGACACAACTGAAGTGACTTAGCATAGCATAGCGTAGAGATATATGCATATCTATATGTGTGTATGTATATCTATATGTATCTATCTCTTTATATATATACATACACACATATTCACACACAGAGACAGAGAGAGAGAGGGAAAATGAACTTTCTTTTTGGAAATAATGACAGACTGTGAAACAATCGCTGATGTAGAGTCAGAATTCACCTGACTTTGATCATGTGGGTCCAAGCTTTAAGAAGGGGAAAAATCTCAAAGAATTTCCACCTCTGGGACAGAGCTCAGTCTGCCGCTCCCATTCAGTTCTCCCTGACTCCTCCCTCCAAGGCCAGGCGCTCTGCTGCTCTTCCGGGTGGAGGGGAACAGTAGGGGCCCTTCCTCCCTAGTGGCTTCCTTCACCCTAGCTCATCTCTAACTACCAGAGCTTATCTCTACTCATGCTTCAGTATGAAAATTAGATGGTATTAGAAAACTCATGCCACAAATCTTACTATTTTTCAGCTTGTTTCTTCAGTACTATGCCTATTTCTACATTGTTAGCTTCTTAGAATCAGCCCCTTGGGATGTAGTTTGTGTTTTGCATTTGTACTAAAAGCCAGTTGTAGGAGAGTAACTAATGAGAACAATGCTCCACTGGGGCCTGCGCTGTCTAGAGGGTGTGGAAAGAGAGCTGGCACGTTTGTGCACACATCCTCTGCACAGGGAGGGAGAACGCTGGTCCCAATATGTCATTTTGTCTCAGCTAAACTCTTAGGTACTTCTAAAGGATAATGCCCATGGACAGCTTACAGACCATTTCTTCATCAGACCAAAGGCTCACCTGATTATCTATTGCATCTCTTTATTTAAGAGACCTGGACACAGAAGTAGAACAAAGATGCTTAGGGAATGTGATAGGGGAAGGGGTGCCTTTGCTCCAGCCCCACTGGCCAGATGTTGTTCTTGACATTATAGCTTTCTGGTTGTATACCGAGGGGAACCTCTAATTCTTTAACAGCACAGAAGTTGTCTCATGATCAGAAAACACCTAACCTTCTGATCAATTGCATTTCTGGCACTTTCTTATGCTTTTTCTCCAGGGGACTCAAACTTGTTCTTGAGAACATGGACGGATACTTACAAAGGAACAAGAAAGGTAAATGAGGAAACAAGTACAAAGTCATGGAAATTGCATGTACCAAGTATAGATATACCTCACATTATTTTTCTTTATTCTGCTTCACCATATTGCATACTTTACAGGCTGAAGTTTTGTGGCAACCCTGTGTTAAGCAATTCTATGGGTGCCATTTTTCCATAGCATTTGCTCATTTTGTGGCTCTGTGTCACATATTTTGTAATTCTTTCAATATTTCAAACTTTTCCAATATTATTGTATGAGTTATGTGATCTATGATCAGTGATCTTTGATGTTACTATTACAAAAAAGATGATAGCTCCATGAAGTCTCAGATGATGGTTAATATTTTTTAACAATAAAATATTTTAAATTAAGGTAAATATATTATTTTTAGAGATAATGCTATTGGCTACTTAACAGACTACATTATATTAGAAACACACCATTCATATGCTCTTTTATACTTTCATATGCTCTCATACACCTTTCAACAGATTCACTTGACTCACTTTATTGCAATACGGTAAGATCCCTGCTGCTAAGCTGCTGCTAAGTCACTTCAGTCGTGTCCGACTCTGTGCGACCCCATAGACGGCAGCCCAACAGGCTCCCCTGTCCCTGGGATTCTCCAGGCAAGAACACTGAAGTGGGTTGCCATTTCCTTCTCCAATGCATGAAAAGTGAAAGTGAAGTCGCTCAGTCGTGTTCGACTCCTAGCGACCCCATGGGCTGCAGCCCACCAGGCTCCTCTGTCCATGGGATTTTCCAGGCAATAGTACTGGAGTGGGGTGCCATTGCCTTCTCCCTTTATTGCAATACAGTAAGATCCCTACATACCTTCAAGTTGCAAACTTTCAAAGATGCAAACGTGTGTTTGCATATCCAGTCATGTAAGTTAGTTCATGTGTCTGGTGTACATTGTCACACACATGCGTTCTCTAGAAGAAGCTGTGCTTTTGTGTACCTGACTTTACAGCAATGTTTAGAGTTTAGTACTGCAGTATCTTTATAGATAGAATTGAGTCTAGCAAGGAATCAGAATCCAAGGCAGTCTGCCCTCCGTCTGACAGTCCTTCAGCTCTACCATCTCTCACCACCTCTCCCTCCTCCAGTCAGTAGCTCTTCTTGCCTGTTCACTTGGGGCCAGGCCCTGTATGCTGATTGTTTACTGTACTCTTTTACTTTTAGGGCTTCCCTGATAGCTCAGTTGGTAAAGAATCCACCTGTAATGCAAGAAACTCCAGTTTGATTCCTGGGTTGGGAAGATCCCCTAGAGAAGGGAAAGGCTACTCACTCCAGTATGCTGGCCTGGAGAATTCCATGGACTGTATAGTCCATGGGGTTGCAAAGAGTTGGATATGACTGAGCGACTTTCACTTCACTTCACTTTTCCAGTACTATAACATTAAAAATGTTTTCTTTATTTCCTGTTTGTTTTAAGTATTATTTGTGTGAAAAAGTATTATAAACATATTACAGTACAATACTAAATAGCCAATTGTGTTAGTTGGGTACCTAGGTTAACTTTGTTGGATTTGTGAAAAACTGGACTTATGAACACATTCTTGAAGTGAAGACTTAATGTATTCTTTTTTTTTTCTTTTTGTAGGGGGAGAAGACAATGTATTCTTTTTAAAATATTATTTATTTATGGAGAGTTGGACTGTGAAGAAGGCTGAGCGCCGAAGAATTGATGCTTTTGAACTGTGGTGTTGGAGAAGACTCTTGAGAGTCCCTTGGACTGCAAGGAGATCCAAACAGTCCATTCTGAAGAGATCAGCCCTGGGATTTCTTTGGAAGGAATGATGCTAAAGCTGAAACTCCAGTATTTTGGCCACCTTATGCGAAGAGTTGACTCATTGGAGAAGACTCTGATGCTGGGAGGGATTCGGGGCAGGAGGAGAAGGGGACGACAGAGGATGAGATGGCTGGATGGCATCATTGACTCGATGGATGTGAGTCTGAGTGAACTCTGGGAGTTGGTGATGGACAGGGAGGCCTGGCGTGCTGCGATTCATGGGGTCACAAAGAGTCAGACACGACTGAGTGACTGATCTGATCTATTTACTTGCCTGTGCTGGATATTAGCTGTGGTATGTGGGATCTTTAGTTGCAGCATGTAGTTCCTCAACCAGGGAATGAGCTCAGCACTCTGCACTGGGAGCACAGGGTCTCATCAACTGAAACACTGCAGAAGGCAATTGTCTTGGTCATCTGTTCAGTTCAGTTGCTCAGTCATGTCCGACTCTTTGTGACCCCATGGGCTGCAGCATGCAAGGCTTCTCTGTCCATCGCCAACTCTTGGAGTTACTCAAACTCATGTCCATCTAGTTGGTGATGCCATCCAACCATCTCATCCTCTGTTGTCCCCTTCTTTGTCTTCAGTCTTTCCCAGCATCGGGGTCTTTTCCAGTAAGTCAGTTCTCATCAGGTGGCCAAAATATTGGGGTTTCATCATTAGCATCAGTCTTTCCAATAAATATTCAAGACTGATTTCCTTTAGGATGGATTGGTTGGATCTCCTTGCTGTCCAGGGGACTCTCAAGAGTCTTCTCCAACACCACAGTTCAAAAGTATCAATTCTTCAGTGCTCAGCTTTCTTTATAGTCCAACTCTCACATCCATACATGACCACTGGAAAAACCATAGCTTTGACTAGGTGGACCTTTGTTGGCAAAGTAATGTCTCTGCTTTTTAATATGCTGTCTAGGTTGGTCATAACTTTCCTTCCAAGGAGTAAGTGTCTTTTAATTTCATGGTTGCAGTCAGCATGTGCAGCGATTTTGGAGCCCCTCCAAATAAAGTCTCTCACTGTTTTCCATTGTTTCCCCATCTATTTACCATGATGGGACTGAATGCCACAATCTTAGTTTTCTGAATCTTGAGCTTTAAGCCAACTTTTTTCACTCTCCTCTTTCACTTTCATCAATAAGCTCTTTTGTTTTTCACTTTCTGCCATAAGGGTGGTGTCATCTGCATATCTGAGGTTACTGATATTTCTCCCGGCAATCTTGATTTCAGCTTGTGCTTCTTCCAGCCCAGCATTTCTCATGATGTACTCTGCATATAAGTTAAATAAGCAGGGTGACAATATACAGCCTTGACATACTCCTTTCCAGATTTGGAACCAGTCTGTTGTTCCATGCCCAGTTTTAACTGTTGCTTTTTGACGTGCATACAGATTTCTCAGGAGGCAGGTCAGGTGGTCTGGTATTCACATTTCTTAAACAATCTTTCACAGTTTTTTGTGATCCATATGGTTAAAGGCTTTGACATAGTCAATAAAGCAGAAGTAGATGTTTTTCTGGAACTCTCCTGCTTACCTCCACCATAGTTTGGCCTCAGGCCAAATAACAGGGAAGGAACACAGCCCCACCCATCAACAGAAAATTGGATTAAAGTTTTCTTGAGGATGGCCTTGCCCATCAGAACAAGACCCAGTTTCCCCCTCAGTCAGTCTCTCCCATCAGGAAGCTTCCATAAGCCTCTTATCCTTCTCCATCAGCGGACAGACAGAAGGAAAACCACAATGACAGGAAACTAACCAATCTGATCATAGGGACCATGGCCTTGTCTAATTCAATGAAACTATGAGCCATGCTGTGTAGGGTCGCCCAAGACGGATGGGTCATGGTGGAAAGTTCTGACAAAACGTGGTCCACTGGAGAAGGGAATGACAAACCACTTCAGTATTCTTGCTTTGAGTACCCCATGAACAGTATGAAAAGGCAAAAACATAGGACACTGAAAGATGAACTCCCCAGGTTGGTAGGTGCCCAATGTGCTACTGGAGATCAGTGGAGAAATAACTCCAGAAAGAGTGAAGAGATGGAGCCAAAGCAAAAACAACACCCAGTTGTGTATGTGACTGGTGATGGAAGTAAAGTGTGATGCTAAAGAGCAATATTGCATAGGAACCTGGAGTGTTTAGGTCCAAGAATCAAGGCAAATTGGAAGTGGTCTCGGTCATGGTCTGGAACAAAATTTTTTTTGTTGCCATGGTAATGGTCTGGAACAAAATTCAGGATATTTTTGAGATATGACTGTACTAGCCTAATTATACGTTGCTGCTAAGTCACTTCAGTCATGTCCGACTCTGTGCGACCCCATTGATGGCAGCCCACCAGGCTCCCCGGTCCCTGGGATTCTACAGGCAAGAACACTGGAGTGAGTTGCCATTTCCTTCTCCAACGCATGAAAGTGAAAAGTGAAAGTGAAGTCGCCCAGTCATGTCTGACTCTTAGCGACCCCATGGACTGCAGCCTACCAGGTTCCTCCATCCATGGGACTTTCCAGGCAAGAGTACTGGAGTGGGGTGCCATTGCCTTCTCCAAATTATATGTTATTTCATCTATATATGCAATTTCATCTAATGTGTTTAACAATCCAGTAAAGAGATGTACATTACTATCCTCAGTTTACATTGATGATAGCCTAAAGCTGTCAAGTGTGAAAGATAGACTTTGAAACAAGATCTGAATGATCCAACATACACCCACTCATGTTTAGCCTTCGAGATTGCCAAGATCTTTCCCCTCACTATGAAATCAAGGTCCCTGATTTGAACATGGAGCATGCCAGTTTTTTTGATGGGGAGATGTCATACTTAATTTCTCATACACAGACCTCACCAAGAACTTCTCAGCCTGTCCTGGGATCTAGCAAATACAGAGAGAACTATAGCCAAGTTTAAAAAAAAAAAAAAAGCTTTCAGCCTATGTTGCTTTAGTGTCTGGGTCTGAGCAAAAACCATTAGTTTTTGAGAGATGTTATCAAAAGTCTTACTTGCTTTTGAGGCTGCAAGACTGCAAAAGCATCTGCTTCAGCATTTTACCCTAATTCCTGATTCTTCCAGTCAGCTGAATTACCTGACTAGCTTAAGCTCTGGGCTATGCCTCTCCATGCCTACCTGGCTTCAGTGAGATGTTGGCTTATTGTCCCTGGCATAAGTCTGTCTCTGCTTCCTTACTTAGCAATGATGAATGTGAACAGAAGGCAATTAAAATACCTTGATGCTGGGCCAGCGATTCTGATAGGCTGTTGAGGAGCATGTAGGGAGGACAATGTCCCCAAAGTAAATTTGGTCCATGTTGATGTGAGGATTTTAAGGTCTGTGAGCTATAAAGTTACGGTTGTAAAGAAACAGTGGACTTGTGGGCAGAGAACTGGAAGTAACTCCTGCTTTCACTAATTGATGACTCTGTTATCTTTGGTGAGTCATATACATTTAAGGGGCTTCCCTGGTGGCTCAGCAGTAGAGAACCCACCTGCCAATGCAGGAGACACAGTTTCGATCCTTGGGTCAAGAAGATCCCCTGGAGATGGAATGGCAGCCACTCCAATATTCTTGCCTGGGAAATCCCATGGACAGTGAAGCCTGGCAGACTACAGTCCATGGGATCACAAAGAATCAGACATGACTTAGTGACTAAACAATAACATTTTAAGACCTCTATTTCTTGACAGAAACAAAAAATGAGCATAAGACTGTAACATATGTAGGGTTGAATTAAATGTGGTCATGACTATTGATGAGCTTAATATACTACAAAGCATGCTACAACTATACAGTATTCTTTTAGGACCAGTCTGCTTAACTGGTTGACTAACTAGCCCAGTTGATGGCAATCTCGAGTCTGTGGTCAGAATGTTTTTCCATACCTCTAGTGCAGAGAGACAGGATTCTGCGACTATTAGAGAATATGTCAGAGATAAAGTCAGAATAACGTTTCTGAAACAGGTCCATGTCATGGGTAAGAGTTGCCACAAGTCCTGTATGTAAACCCAAATCTGGGAGGCCCAAGGGAGTTGAAAACTATAAACAAGGAATTGCCATGTGATTTGAGGTAGAAATCTGGGTACCAAAGAGAAGCAATTGAGGTTTTAAGTTTTTAAAACAGAATCACATGTGTATGCTTGACTCATGTGAAAGGCAAAAGTTGGAAACTATGTGGATTATTTCTATATTGTAGTGAAAAACTAAGCTTTAACCAATATTGAACCAGAAGGTGTAGATAAATATCTAAAGTTACATGAAGAACAGGGAAAGGAAGATCAGATAATGGCAAGGTTAAGTATCAAATGCAGTCATTGGTGCCGTGTGGTTTCAGAAGAGTGTAACAGAAGTCTGTTGTTTCAGGGAAGTTAAAATTTATTAGAGGACATGCTGCTACTGCTAAGTCACTTCAGTCGTGTCCAACTCTGTGTGACCCCATAGACGGCAGCCCACCAGGCTCCCCCGTCCCTGGGATTCTCCAGGCAAGACCACTGGAGTGGGTTGCCATTGCCTTCTCCAATGCATGAAAGTGAAAAGTCAAAGTGAAGTCGCTCAGTCGTGATCGACCCTCAGCAACCCCTTGGACTACAGCCTACCAGGCTCCTCTGTCCGTGGGATTTTCCAGGCAGAAGTACTGGAGTGGGGTGCCATTGCCATGACAGGTATATAAATAATTAGCAAGTGGAACAAAACAAACAAACAAAAAGAAAAGCAAATGCAAGAGAAAAGATGACAAGCTGGGTGAGAAAGTCACTTTTGGTGGGTTAGAGACTGATCAGGAAAATATCCCTAAAAGAAACAGCATCTGAAATGAGCTGAAAATGGACAGATGGACCTGAGATAGAGGAAATGGGACCTTAAGGAAGAAAGGTGATTTGGGTAAGATATCAAAGTTGGAAATCTGGAAACAGGGCACAACCTGGCCACAGGGGAGAAGCGCAAGACAAGTGAAGGGAAGATTGCTTGGGAACTGAGGGTTGCAGATGGCGTTAAAACATGGGCTGCCATTTGGCCCCTAAATACTTAATGATTGAGGCTTCCCAGGTGGTACTAGTGGTAAAGAAGTCACCTGTCAATGCAGGAAAATGTAAGAGACATAGGTTCAATCCCTGGATCAGGAAGATCCCCTGGAGAAGCATGTGCTCCTTCATTGGGAGCACTGTCTTAACCACTGGCCTGCCAAGGAAGACTTTATTGCAATTGTTTTTAATACTCATTCCTTGTGATAGTCAGCTTCCAAGATGGTATTCATGCCCTTGTATGAACTCTCCCATAATGCATCAGGGGTGGTCTGTTTGGTCAATAGAATATGACAAAAGCAATAGTATGTTATT
Source organism: Tragelaphus eurycerus (assembly GCA_935064755.1). Taxonomy (NCBI): domain Eukaryota; kingdom Metazoa; phylum Chordata; class Mammalia; order Artiodactyla; family Bovidae; genus Tragelaphus; species Tragelaphus eurycerus. The sequence continues at coordinate 1,657,626 of CAKXYN010000075.1, read as the reverse complement.
TTGAGGCCAAGCTATAAAGATCTTGTGACTTTTTCCTTTCTTTCTTTCTTTCTTTCTGTGTGTGTGTGTGTGTGTGTGTGTGTGTGTGTGAATACTTCTTCTCATTCACTTTCGATCAGCTGCTACGTCATGAACTATGGAGACGCCTAGGTCACCAAGAACCAAGGACTCCAGACAGCATCCAGAGAAACTCAGACCTATGGCAAACAGTAACACGAGTGAGTTTGAGACCCTCTAGGACAGGCAGGCATTCGGTGAGGCAGCCACCACCAAGTTCCTGACTGCAGCTTCATGAGAGACTCTGAGCCAGAACCATCCAGTTGGGCCATGCCTGGATTTCTCAGCCTTAGTTACTGTATGATGTAATAAATAATTGCTGCTTTAAGCTATTACCTTTGTGGGGGGGGGGGGTGGTAATTTGTTACACAGAAATAAGTAACTAATACACTTAATCATTCAACATATATTTATTTATTGTCTACTAGTCTCAATAACTATGTAGTCAACTGAGCAGTTATTACAACTCAAGGCCTCTTGCATTCAGGGGACAATATTCGACTTTATTTTGATTTTTTTTCACTAACCATGTTTTCTAGTTTCCAGCTTTCCCATTATTTCCAGCCCTCTCTCGTCCTGAACCATTTTCTTCCTCCATCCTAACACATTTCTGCTGGCCAAGTCCAAAGTACTGTTTGTTTAAATTTAATTTCTTCCTAGAGAGAAATTGCCACATACCTAGATTGGAATAAAATCCTTCAGAATAGTGTCTTATAGCACATACTTTAGGAAAAGGCAATGGCAACCCACTCCAGTACTCTTGCTTGGAAAATCCCATGGACAGAGGAGCTTGGTGGGCTGCAGTCCATGGGGCCGCAAAGAGTCAGACACAACTGAGGGACTTCACTTTCACTTTTCACTTTCATGCTTTGGAGAAGGAAATGGCAACCCACTCCAGTGTTCTTGCCTGGAGAATCCCAGGGATGGGGGAGCCTGGTGGGCTGCCGTCTGTGGGGTCGCACAGAGTCGGACACGACTGACACAACTTAGCAGCAGTCAGCAGCAGCAGCACGCACTTTGTCAGATTCTCTTGTCTAATTGTTATCATTCTTGCTAGTTTATGGGCTTCCCTGGTGGCTGAGATGGTAAAGAATCTACCTGTAATACTGAAGACCCGGTTTGATCCCTGGGTCGGGAAGATCCACTGGAGAAGGGAATGGCAACCCAGTCTAGTATTGATGCCTGGAGAATCCCATAGACAGAAGAGCCTGGCAGGGTACAGTTCATGGGGTCACAAAGGGCCAGACATGACCGAGCAACTAACTTTGATAGTTTATAATCTCCATGACTTTGACTGTCCTGTCCTCTGATGTATTCCTAGTATCTCCCATAGCACCTGGCACAAGATAGGCTATAGATAAATCTATGTTTATATATATATATATATATACATATATATAAAATACATATATATGATTTTAATACATACACATACATATATATACATTACTTATATATACACCATGTGTGCTAAGTCACTTCAGTCATGTCCAACTCTTTGCAACCTTACAGAATGTAGCCCATCAGGCTCCTCTGTCCATGCAATTCTCCAGCAAGTATACTGGTCTGTGTTGCCATGCCCTCCTCCAGGGGATCTTCCTGACCCAGGGATCGAACCTGTGTCTCCAGGCAAGAATACTGGAGTGGTTTGTCATGCCCTCCTCCAGTGGATCTTCCCAACCCATGGATCGAAACTGTGTCTCTCATATCTCCTGCACTGGCAGGCAAGTTCTTTACCACTAGCACCATATGTACACTATGCTATGCTATGCTAAGTCACTTCAGTCGTGTCCAACTCTGTGTAACCCCATAGACGGCAGCCACCAGGCTCCCCCATCCCTGGGATTCTCCAGGCAAGAACACTGGAGTGGGTTGCCATTTCCTTCTCCAATGCATGAAAGTTAAAAGTGAAAGCGAAGTCGCTCAGTCGTGTCCGACTCTTAGCGACCCCATGGACTGCAGCCTACCAGGCTCCTCCATCCATGGGATTTTCCAGGCAAGAGTACTGGAGTGGGGTGCCATTGCCTTCTCCAATATGTACACTATATGTATTCAATTTATGATGAATAAATTAATAAACAAACATAGATCTAAATTCAGCAAGCATGATGGGTATTTTACATAAAGTCACAAATTAACTAGAGAGATATTCATCTCGCACAATTTTTTGAGCTATCCTTGAGAAAGGAAGCTGTTTCTCACAGGCATTTCTGTCCCTCCCTCCCTTACTCATCCAAAGACGGCCAAAGTGGACAGTTCTACCAGATAAGGGTCTAGTTTATTGACCTCATGGTGATATGGACACAGACATTGTCAAGAATAGAATTCTCACCTATGAGACGATGAAAAATAATTGGGAAACAAAATGTCCAACTTTAGTGGAAACATACTCAAGCCGTAGATGTCACCTGGTTTTCATTTTGCTATTTTAAAGAGGAAAAAGTTTCACAAGAATGCAACTCTAGAAGCAATTTTCATCAACGCCAGGATAGCTATTGGCCCATGGTGGTGCTTCTCAAGTCTTACAGGATCTTCACACAGAAACTGTCTGTGTGACTGTCCATGATCCAGTACAGTTGACTGTCCATGATCCAGAGGCTGTAGTAGAGCTGATATTTCCACACCAAGATGCTCCTAACGGTTTGCCTTCCCCTTCTTTGTCATATACTCCCTTAAGTACCAAAATAAGGGTGATATTTTTAAACTATTTGTCTAGGAAAAACAAAAATCTCTGCCAATACACTGGACATTTGATCTTGGTATACAGGGGTTTCTAGAGTTCGTTGTGGTGGTAAATAAGCCCAGGACTCATTTGTACCTATTAAGGCTTCACTGTGACGTGGAGACCAAGGTGACCTCCGCTTGTGTTTCCCTCCTGCTGCTGTGTGAGTGATGTAGGGAAAGGCAGACAGGCCTGATGTCTTAGCACACAGTTCAGCCGTGAGTTATGCTAATTACCATCCCAGAGCTGGTTAAGAAAAACTTATTGTCAAGCTGGGGCTTTGAAAAAGAAAACAGTGCATATTTCTTTGCCCCACTCCTCTTTTTGCCTTAACTAATTGGTCCATTTTGCTCTTGAAATCAGTGGGAAGATGGATTCCCCCACCCCTATTTGGAAAATAAACTGAAATCCATTTTTCTTTTGTGTCCATGAGAGCCAGCTCTTCACTAGTTGTGTCTATAAAGGCGTAGATAGTTAAAACTTTACATTGGAAAAGTTTTTTCTTCTTTTTTTTTTTTCTCCTTCTTAAAGCTTTTTGTAGAGGACTTGTTTTTCCCCTTTTCTTTCCCTTCAGAAATGAAGCAATGTTTAGAACCTTCCACATTTCAAGTAAAAGCCTTTCAAAATGAAAGGGAAAAATATTTCAAACCTCGGCATTTAGAGCCCATATGTTCTCTATTCAGAGCGAACAATTAATGCAAAGCTGGCAACAGAGCCAGGGAGACAGACGTGCCCAGCTTCCAGGAGTGCCTGATGGATTTCGGATGGCGGATCTAACATTTAAGGCCTTGAGTGTATCATTGCCAGAAAGGTGGCATGTGAACAATAGCTACCAGTGGAAGACACTTAAGTGTGTTCTCTGTCATTAAAGCAGGTCCAAATCCACAGGGTCCATATGGATAAGTGTGTGTGCATGTGCTAAGTCACCTCAGTTGTGTCCAACTCTTTGAGACCCCATGGACTGTTGCCCATCAGACTCCTCCGTTCATGGGATTTCCCAGGCATGAATACTAGAGTGGATTGCCATTTTCTTCTCCAGAGGATCTTCCTGAATCAGGGTCTCTATGTCTCCTGCTTTGGCAGGAGGGTTCTTTACCACTAGCATCACCTGGGAAGTCAGAGATAAGTAGGTATCAGGTAAATTGTGAGTGTACATATACAAGCACTGGCTTAATCACTAGGATCAAGTGTTTTGACATCTTTTTTGAGGAACTATTGATGCAACAGGCTGGATGTTAATTTAATGTGACAGTAATGATATTCACTCTAAATCCAAACTAGCCTGTTCACTTTAACCAAAGTACCAAAAGACAGGCTAAGCAATATAGTTGCAGAAAAATTAATCAAATTTAAAATGTCCTGGAATCCTTGTGTGGTTGCTCATCAAAAGTCTGTTAACATAAGGCACTGGGTATCTTGTGGTCAAGATCATAACCAAAGAGAAGAGAAACCAAAAGTAACATCTCCAGGCAAGAATACTGGAGTGGGTAGCCATTCCCTTTTCCAGGGGATCTTCCCAACCCAGGAATTGAACCCAAGTTTCCTGCATTGCAGGCAGATCCTTTACCATCAGAACCACCAGGGAAGCCCAACATATCCTTTACCATAAAGTAAATGAGAGAGCTTACTATGTTTCAGGCATTGCCTGAGGGGCTGAGGATATAGTAATTAGTTCATGGTCAGCCTGAATCCACCATGTAGAGTATAGGGACATGCAGACATTCTGTAATGTGTTAAGGAGTCTGGTTGAAGGAAGCATAAAGCAGAAGGTTAATCCACTTGGAGGTGGAGTCAGGGGAGTGAGGGAGGGTTATGTGGAGGTTTGGACTAGACTGAGCCTTGAGGATGAGCAGAAGTAGCCCAGGAAATAATGGGGAAAAAGACTCTCCCCTCTGACAGAGTCTGTCTCTTTTATTAGACCAGATCCTCAATAATGACCATTCCTCATCCTTCATATGACAAGGAATCCATCACAGGCATAGACTGAGAACTTTGTTTCCCACAGGGCACTGTGAGTTTCTTCTGACTATCCCTACATCTGTGAGGCAGAAAAATGTGGACTTGGGTTTGCTGCTTCTCAGTCACAGGGCAAAATGCCTCACTACATCCTCTATAGGGTAAAGTCATATAAGTGGGGAACCAGTTAACACAGGGATACTCACAACTAAGGGCTTCCCAGATGGTGCTAGTGTAAGGAACCCACCTGCCAATGTAGGAGATGTAAGAGACGTGCATTCTATTTCTGGATTGGGAAGATGCCCTGGAGGAAAGCATGGCAACCCACTCCAGTATTCTTTCCTGGAGAATCCCATGGACAGAGGAATCTGGCAGGATACAGTCCATGGGATCTCAAAGAGTCAGACACGACTAAAGTGACTTAGAATGCACGCATGCACTCATAACTAAAGCATCCTTGATTGGTCCAAAGCATCCTTGATTGGCCCATTGTGAACCCTGAGGTTGTTGCAGGGGAGATGAAGCTCACAACATTGCTCCTAAGGAGACCAGCCTTTGTTTTTTAATAATCCCCCACTTGTGATCCTGTTTCAGTAATTCTTCTCTAAGCACCTGGGGCTTCCTCTTTGCTCTGTTTCCGCTCTCCTCCCTTCCCCTTCAGACTCTGGTCTCACATTTAGGCTCTTCACCTTCAGATCTGAAACTTTCTAGACTCTGCTATTGATTTCCAAGTATCAAGACATGCTTTTGTTCTTAGATACCTTCTTCTTTCCTCCTTTACTCCACGGCCCATGTGTACAGCTTCTGCCCCATTTAGGTCCAATGACATGGGCCACTGAATTATTTCTCTATAGCTTCCCTAATAAATTAGCATAAACTTAACAGTTAAAACAATGCCCTCTTGGAACTTCCCTGGCAGTCCAGTGGTTGACTCCATACTTCCAAAGCAGAGTTACAGTTTTGATCCCTGGTTGCGGAACTAAGATTCCATATGCTTTGCAGCATGGCCAAAACAAATTTAAAAAGAAACAAACAAAGAAAAAACAATGCCCTCTTAATATCTCACAGTTCTATATTGTCTTTGTTGCTTAGTTGCTAAACAGTGTCCAACTCTTTGTGGCCCCATGGACCATAGCCCGCCAGGCTCCTCTGTCCATGCAATTTCCCAGGGAAGAATACTGAAGTGGCTTGTCATTTCCTTCTCCAGGGGATCTTCCCAACCTAGAGACTGAACCCATGTCTCCTGCATTGGCAGGTGGATTGTTTACCACAGAGCCAGCAGGGAAGCCACCACAGTTCTATATGTTAGGGGACAAAAACACAGTTCATAGGCCAAAATCAATGTCAATAGGTGGTGTTTCTTACTGGAATGTCTGGGGATGAATCCACTTCCAAACTCATTCAGGTGTTGGTCATATTCAGTTTCATGTAGGCATAGGACTAAGGTCCACATATTGTTACTGATGGCTGGCCAAGAGTAATTCTCAGCCTTTAGAGACTGCCTGGTCCCCTGGTTGATGGTCCTCTTCATGTCCTAAGCCAGAAATGACCACTCAAATCTTCCTCATTCTTCAAATCTCTCTGATATCACTGTCATTTTTTTTTTTTTTCTCTCTTCTGCTTCATCCCTATCCTTCTTCTCTTGGAACCAAAGAAGTTTCTCTGATTGTAAGGCCTAGGTGATTATATTGAACGCACCCATGTCATCCACAATAATCTCTGGATTAGAGTAATCTGAATGCTATCTTCAGAGATCTCTTTTTCCATATATATATATATATATATATATATATATATATATATATATATATGTGAAGAATATATGTGAAGACTGTGAAGAAGGCTGAGCGCCGAAGAATTGATGCTTTTGAACTGTGGTGTTGGAGAAGACTCTTGAGAGTCCCTTGGACTGCAAGAAGATCCAACCAGTCCATTCTGAAGGAGATCAATCCTGGAATTTCTTTAGAAGGAATGATGCTAAAGCTGAAACTCCAGTATTTTGGCCACCTCATGCGAAGAGTTGACTCATTGGAGAAGACTCTGATGCTGGGAGGGATTGAGGGCAGGAGGAGAAGGGGACGACAGAGGATGAGATGGCTGGATGGCATCACTGACTCGATGGATGCGAGTCTGAGTGACCTCCGGGAGCTGGTGATGGACAGGGAGGCCTGGCGTGCTGCGGTTCATGGGGTCGCAAAGAGTCGGACACGACTGAGCAACTGATCTGATCTGATCTGATATATAAAGTTAGTTGCTCAGTCATGTCTGACTCTGTGCAACCTCATGGACTGTAGCCCACCAGGCTCTTCTGTGCATGGAATTCTCTAGGCAAGAATACTAGAGTGGGTAGCCATTCCCTTCTCTAGGGCATCTTCCTGACCCAGGGACTGAACCTGGGTCTCCTGCAATGCAGGCAGATTCTTTACTATTTGAGCCACCAGGGAAGCCCTACTTGTTTTTTAAAAATATTTATTTATTATTTGGCTGTGCCAAGTCTTTGTTGTGGCATACGAGATCTCTCTCTCTCTCTCTTTCTTTTCCCTTAGTTGTAGCATGCAGAATCTTTAGTTGCAGCATGGGGGATCTAGTTCCCTGACCAGGGGTAGAATCCAGGCCCTCTGTACTGAGAATGCAGAGTCTCAGCCACTGGACCACCTGGAAAGTCACCTAAAGTAATCTGTTTACAAAGGATTAGGGTATGGTTATCTTACAGGGACATTATTATATCCAGCTCAGACCTCAATGGTGGGAAATCAGACAACTAGAATATCTCGATCTCTATATCCTGGTGGAATTTCCAAGAAAGAGGCTCAAAATACATAAAACTTTTTCTCTAGTAATATTTCAAGTTTGCAAATGCTTTCCTACTTCTTGAGGGAGATAGAGAAAGATGCTTAAAAAGCAGCCAGCCTACAGCCTGACACAGAGTCAGTCCTCAGAATACATTAATTTCCTCCTCCCATTCTTGCATTTGACATTCAAGACAGAACACCATGGAGTGACTTTGAAATTTTTAATCTGATCCTACAAACTGCACTCACAAATCAGCCTCGAGATTATTACAGTTTGGAGCAGATGGAAGTCTCTAAGAAATTGAAGCTGAGCATATGATTCTGTCCATTCAATTACCCAATTGCAGGGCTCAGAGTAACCTTTTTATTCCCTTTGAGTTCTGAAAACCTATATATTGGCCATCTATTGAATAAAGGAATGCGTGTAGTGAAGTGATGGTCTGAGAGGGCAAGGGAGGCCCAAGTTAAGTGGTTTCTTGGCAAATAAAACACCATGCCCTTTTGTTCCTTAGAAATCAGATTAGTTGGGAGTAAGGAAGAGTTTCTGTACCCTTCCCCCACTCACATCCCCAATATATTCGTGGCAAGCTTATAAAAGGGCTTCCCTGGTGGCTCAGCTATAAAGAATCCGCCTGCCGATGCTGGAGATGCAGGCTCAATCCCTGGGTCAGAAAGATCCCCTGGAGAAGAGAATGACTACCCACACCAGTATTCTTGCCTGGAGAATTCCATGGACAGAGGAACCTGGCAGACTATAGTCCAGGGCATCGCAATGAGTCAGACATGACTGAGGGGCTAAACAACAACAACAACAAGGGTTATAAAGGCACCCTTTCCCCTCATCCCTTCTGTTTTTTAAAAGCTAACAACTCCAGTCCTACTTTTAAAAAACAAAACAAAGACCACACACACAACATTTTTTCTGATCAGTTACACAATGAGCACCTTTTCTACAGAAGGACCTTTCCATAAATCCCACTGCCTAGGCTTCACATGTAGTTACCAAGTTTTAGGCATAGGGTTTGCCTCCCTCTCCGTCATCTAGACCAGGGCCCAGCACACAACACCTGTTCGATGAATTTCAGATGAATGAGAGAGTGGGCACGGAATATTGCTAAAGTTTGACACATGCATGATCGTAGCCACAAAAATGCTCTGTAAAACTGTAAAGGACAATTATTTCCATTTCATTTTAAACAGCTTGGGTGAAGCCACATGTGTGACCATTCTCTCTTTTTCATTGACTGACATCATTCTTGATGCTCTTTGCTACTAAATCAGCTGCAAACTCATTCTCAGAACAACCTTCAAAACCACTCTCTAAGCAAACTAAATTGGCAAATTCAATAAAACCTAACTGGCAACTCTTACCATCTTAACATCTAAGGTAATCACAAGTATGGTGAATACTTGTCAAAATAAATGAATAAACTGTCACAGTTTAAAAGAGCCTGAAAAGACATGACTACAAATATGATGTGGTGTCTTGAATGAGATCCTAGAACAGAAAAAGGACATAGGTATAAAAAATAAGGAACTCTAAATAAACCATTGTTATTTTGTCACTACATGTCTGACTCTTTGCAACCCCATGGATTGTAGCCCACCAGGCTCTTCTGTCCATGGGATTTTCCAGGCAAGAATACTAGAGTGGGTTGCCATTTCCTTCTCCAGGGGCTCTTCCTGACCAAGAGATGGAACCTGCATCTCCTGTGCTGAAGGCAGGTTTTTTACCATTGAGCCACCCAAATAAAGCACAGATTTCAGTTAATAATTATGTATCATTATTGGTTTATCAATCATAACAAATATATCATACTAAAATAAGATGTTAATATAACAAAAACTGCTTTGGGCATATGGTAATTACTATCTTCACAATAATTCTTTAAGTCTAAAACTGTTCTAAAATTAAATTTTCATTAAAAATGTTGAAAAGAAAAATTTCTGAAGAAAATGAGTAAGTATGAATGTAGAAGCCTTAATTCAGTTCTGTGACATGAAATAAAAAACTAAGTTTTTAAACAAATGGCTTTCATTTTGGTAATCGACTATAAGTAGTTTCTAAACTTTCTTCTAAACTTATTTCATCCATACTACTATGGATGAAATTGATAAAGAATGAGAATCTCTACTCAATTCTCTGTGGTGACCTAAATGGGAAGGAAATCTAAAAAAGTATGAATATATATGTGTATATATATAATAATATACATATTATATATTATATTATACATATATATTATATGTATAATAATATACATATTATATATATTTATATGTGATTGATTCACTTTGCTGCATAGCACAAACTAATACAATATTGTAAAAACATCTATACTTCAATAAAAAGAGGTAAAACAGTTAGAAAAATATTTCTGAAAAGAAATTGAAATTTAATTAAACAGTCCTGCTGCATTTTTCATTATATGGGAACTGATAATTAATCAATGGCTACTATTGTAACAGATAAAATGTGGAAATTCATCATATACATTTTCACTCAGTTATTCTTTGTCCAAGGATCCTAGATCATCCATGGCACACATGCCACATGTCCCTATATTGACGAATCTTGTCATTTAATTGAATTACAAATATTCACTTAGGATAGGCCAACTGAATTTTTTAATAAATTAAAGAAACTAAAGACCTATATATAGAAAACTATAAAACACTGGGGAAAGAAATCAAAGAGGACACTAATAGATGGAGAAATATACCATGTTCATGGATTGGCAGAATCAATATAGTGAAAATGAGTATACTACCCAAAGCAATTTATAGATTCAATGCAATCCCCATCAAGCTACCAACGGTATTCTTCACAGCGCCAGAACAAATAATTTCTCAATTTATATGGAAATACAAAAAACCTCGAATAGCCAAAGCTATCTTGAGAAAGAAGAATGGAACTGGAGGAATCAACCTGCCTGACTTCAGGCTCTATGACAAAAGCCACAGTCATCAAGACAGTATGGTACCAGCACAAAGACAGAAATATAGATCAATGGAACAAAATAGAAAGCCCAGAGATAAATCCACGCACATATGGACACCTTATCTTTGACAAAGGAGGCAAGAATATACAACAGATTAAAGACAATCTCTTTAACAAGTGGTGCTGGGAAAACTGGTCAACCATTTGTAAAAGAATGAAACTAGAACACTTTCTAACACCATACACAAAAATAAACTCAAAATGGATTAAAGATCTAAACGTAAGACCAGAAACTATAAAACTCCTAGTGGAGAACATAGGCAAAACACTCTCTGACATATATCACAGCAGGATCCTCTATGACCCACCTCCCAGAATATTGGAAATAAAATCAAAAATAAACAAATGGGACCTAGTTAAACTTAAAAGCTTCTGCACAACAAAGGAAACTATCAGATCAGATCAGATCAGATCAGTCGCTCAGTCGTGTCTGATTCTTTGCGACCCCATGAACTGCAGCACGCCAGGCCTCCCTACCCATCACCAGCTCTCGGAGGTCACTCAGACTCTCATTCATCGAGTCAGTGATGCCATCCAGCCATCTCATCCTCTGTCGTCCCCTTCTCCTCCTGCCCCCAATCCCTCCCAGCATCAGAGTCTTCTCCAATGAGTCAACTCTTCGCATGAGGTGGCCAAAGTACTGGAGTTTCAGCTTGAGCATCATTCCCTCCAAAGAAATCCCAGGTCTGATCTCCTTCAGAATGGACCGGTTGGATCTCCTTGCAGTCCAAGGGACTCTCAAGAGTCTTCTCCAACACCACAGTTCAAAAGCATCTATTCTTCCGCGCTCAGCTTTCTTCACAGTCCAGCTCTCACATCCATACATGACCACAGGAAAGACCATAGCCTTGACTAGGCGAACCTTTGTTGGCAAAGTAATATCTCTGCTTTTGAATATGCTGTCAAAAAAAAAAATAGGTTGGTCATAACTTTCCTTCCAAGGAAACTATAAGCAAGGTGAAAAGACAGCCTTCAGAATGGGAGAAAATAATAGCAAATGAAGCAACTGACAAACAACTAATCTCAAAAATATACAAGCAACTCCTACAGCTCAATTCCAGAAAAATAAATGACCCAATCAAAAAATGGGCCAAAGAACTAAATAGACATTTCTCCAAAGAAGACATACAGATGGCTAACAAACACATGAAAAGATGCTCAACATCACTCATTATCAGAGAAATGCAAATCAAAACCACTATGAGGTACGATTTCACGCCAGTCAGAATGGCTGTGATCCAAAAGTCTACAAGCAATAAATGCTGGAGAGGGTGTGGAGAAAAGGGAACCCTCTTACACTGTTGGAGATTCCTCAAAAAACTGGAAATAGAACTGCCTTATGATCCAGCAATCCTATTGTTGGGCATACACACTGAGAAAACCAGAATTGAAAGAGACACGTGTACCCCAGTGTTCATAGCAGCACTGTTTATAATAGCCAGGACATGGAAGGAACCTAGATGTCCATCAGCAGATGAATGGATAAGAAAGCTGTGGTACATATACACAATGGAGTATTACTCAGCCATTAAAAAGAATACATTTGAATCAGTTCTGAGGTGGATGAAACTGGAGCCTACTATACAGAGTGAAGTAAGCCAGAAAGAAAAACACAAGTACAGTATACTAACGCATATATATGGAATTTAGAAAGATGGTAACAATAACCCTGTTTACGAGACAAGAAAAGAGACACTGATGTATAGAACAGACTTTTGGACTCTGTGGGAGAGGGAGAGGGTGGGATGATTTGGGAGAATGGAATTGAAATATGTATAATATCATATATGAAACGAGTCGCCAGTCCAGGTTCAATGCACGATACTGGATGCTTGGGCCTGGTGCACTGGGACGACCCAGAGGGATGGTATGGGGAGGGAGAAGGGAGGAGGGTTCAGGATGGGGAACACATGTATACCTGTGGCAGATTCATTTTGATATATGGCAAAACCAATACAATATTGTACAGTTAAATAAAATAACAACAAAAAAAAAGGATTCTAGATCACCCATGGCACGCATGCCACATGTCCCTATATTGACGAATCTTGTCATTTAATTGAATTACAAATATTCACTTGGGCTAAGCCAACTGAATTTTTTAATAAATTCAGAAAGAAATAGACAGATTCAAACCATCAGGACACAAAATATTTACGGAAGCTATCAACGTAATTTTTTAAAAGGAGATAAAACTGCAAAGTAAAATCCATTTGATTTTACAAGCAAAGTTCAAAGGGTGCAATCTGTATTTATTGAGAAAGACACATTTAAGAAAGACATTAGGAAGAGGATATCACCTCATTTATTAACCACACCACACATAATGCTTCTGTCTTTCTTTATGTGGTCAGCATCTTTATCTGAACATGAAGATTTTCCACTCTGCCTTTCAAATGGCCCAGGAGATCAACTGCACACAGGCTTATGGGAGGTGTCTTTATAAGGAAGTGCTGTAAAGTTTTGGTGAAGGGCCAACACTTTGAAAAAAGCCTGTTCTTGCATTAGTCAAGGTCTTCCTGGAAATGCCTGAAAGCTCATGGGCAAAGCGGTCTCCTGCAGTTCCTGACGTACAAGAAGCTTGGATGGTTCACAGAAGATTCTGATAAGCATCTGGCCATCTGGGTTCAGGTCCAAGTTGAAAATCTGAAGTTCCTGAGGTGCATCCATGCATGTTTATTATATTGTAAACAAATGCAGATGAAAGACACATACCGAATTGTTGTAAGAAAATGTCTTGGCATCTATTGTTCATCATATCATATCAGATCAGATCAGTCACTCAGTCGTGTCCAACTCTTTGCGACCCCATGAATCACAGCATGCCAGGCCTCCCTGTCCGTCACCAACTCCCGGAGGTCACTCAGACTCACGTCCATCGAGTCAGTGATGCCATCCAGCCATCTCATCCTCTGTCGCCCCTTCTCCTCTTGCCCTCAATCCCTCCCAGCATCAGTCTTCTCCAATGAGTCAACTCTTCGCATGAGGTGGCCAAAGTACTGGAGTTTAAGCTTGAGCATCATTCCTTCCAAAGAAATCCCAGGGCTGATTTCCTTCAGCATGGACTGGTTGGATCTCCTTGCAGTCCAAGGGACTCTCAAGAGTCTTCTCCAACACCACAGTTCAAAAGCATCAATTCTTTGGCACTCAGCCTTCTTCACAGTCCAACTCTCACATCCATATATGACCACAGGAAAAACCATAGCCTTGACTAGAAATAAATGAGGAATTCCTTTCTGTGACACACGTGGGCTCTCCATTTGGTCAATCCACCAGTCTCAAGCTAGGAATCTAAAGTGATCCTGTTCTTCCTCTTTTGGAAAGAAAAAGTGAAGCAAGACTCATAGGCCATATACCCATCCTTGTACACAGAGGCTTGTGACAACCAGATATGAAAGTCATTCTCCATCTGAGACAGAACAGGACGCTAGGGTCCTTGCCCTCTGTGTCCTCTGTCTGCCTTTTGTTTGTGGAAAAACTTTAGCCAAAAAATAAGTTTAATCAGAGAAGTGAGAAAATGCAGAAACAAAGGAAAACAGTCAAAGGACACCAAGTGAAAATAATGTAGTCACTAAGCAAAGTAAAGGACCTTCTCAGCGGCTTTAGATAATATTCTGAGCCTTATCCTGTAGCTGTCTTATAGGTAATGAAACCCCCACCAGGTGGAAGAAGTTAACCATGTGATGACCAGACTGTGGCCATGATATAAGCTGCCACAATCCTCAGAAGTGGTCTCAAGAAATGGAAACAAACTCATCCTGGAACTAAAGATTAACTGTACTTAAAACCATCATGATAAAACTGAGCAGCCCACCAGTGACCGATTTCAAGATGAAGACTGTGCTGATTCTGCATGTCGTCCCCTCCTTCCGCTTCTAAAAGCTCTTGCCCACTGACTGTCAGCGGGGAGAGGGGGAGTCAGCCTTTGCATAGGCATCTGTCCTCCCCACCTCCTTCCTAGTTGCCAGCATCCAAAATAAAACAAGTGTCCTTTCCATCAACCTGGCCTCTTTATTGGCTTTGAGAGGTGAGCAGCCTGGCCCCACTTTCAGTCACATCTCCTTCTCACTGTATCTGCAAGAAAAGGTATGCAGGGGATTGAACTTGAGTTTCACCTTCTCTTTCACCTATTGAAGTGTACTGTCTTGCCTCATTAACACCAGTAAATCATAGCCACATATCTTTTCCCCGAGGTCCAGAAATTAGCTATTTACATCCGGGGAGACAACTGCAGTATTTTATCAGCAATCATAACAGAATGTTAAGCAGGGACTTGGGGCTCCCCTAGACAAATAGGACAGGGAAAGGAATTGGCCTCTAGCCTAAAAATGTATAAATAAACAACACTCCATGGAGCTAAGAGTCTTCCTCCAGAGCTAATCAGTTATTCACTGAAAAGTGATTGCCATTGTCACCAGAAAGAAAATGGAGAACGTTTTTCCCCCTTTCATTCACACATGAACCATATTTGACATCTGTGATCTCCTGTGTTTTAATTTTTATAGACTCCCTGCTGCTGGCAGAAATGTTAATCTCAGGAAAAGGAATCCTCATCCTTCTTATTTCAGCAGCCCTTACGAATAGTAATAAAACATCTTCTGAATTAACAGCCGCTCCTATGTTTTTATTCCATGGCCCAGCATCCCCAGCCTTGATTTTGACCTCAAGGGTCCACAGTGCAATCTGGGATAGGAAAGGAAAGGAAGTGGGTGAGAAATAGCAAGGAGGTAGAGGAGAAAAAGATGAGGAGATCATTTGTGTGTGTGTTTCCATTAAGAAAAGAGATCAATTTTTGAGCAAGGAACACCTAAAACAGAATGTCATCTATTTGTATATCTGAGTGAGGCTCTGCGGGGAGTGCAGAAATGAATCAAATAGCATCAGTATCTTCCAAGAATTCACAGATTAAAAGAAGGAAAATATATGCAAACTGGTGATCTTAACTCGCTTCTGTGAGTGCTATGAGATGCCAGAGAAAGGTCTTAACTCTTCCTGAAGGACCTCAGGGTAGGTTTTCTGACAGAGATGATACCTGACCCAGATATGGCAAGCTGTCCAGGGAATAATGGTGTGAGAAAGACCAGCAGGAACAAAGAAAGATAGAGGAAGCCACAGAGCAGTGTTTATCAAGGCACAAAGAACCGGGTGGAGGGAAGAGAGGGGGATGAATTACGCCAACTGGCATAGAACCAAATTTTGATCTAGAAAAAAATAACTAGAAATGATTGCATCCGAATGATCTGTTTTGTGGCTCTGGGGAGAGGAGATTGGAGGGAGGCAAAGCCTAAGGCCAGGATGAAGCAGAAAGATGTGTAGGTTTACTCATTGCGAAATTAGGCAACTTTCTAGCTTGTGATGTTAAGAGTGCTATTCCTTTTCTGGTCTAGGCCTAATATTGATATTCCCATCTCTAGAATTTCCCACTGACACATATACTCTACCGTGTGTAAAACGGATAGCCGGTGGGAAGCTGCTGTGTCGCACAGGGAGCTCAGCTCCATGTTCTGTGATGACCTAGATGGGGGGATGGGGGTGGAAGGCAGGCTCCAGAGGAAGGGGATACACGTATACATAGAGCTGATTCACATTGTTGTGCAAGAGAAACTAACACAGCATTATAAAGCAATTATGCTCCAATAAAAAAGTAAATAAAAGTACTGCACAAAAAAAAAAAAAAAAAAAAAAGGAAGGGGTCAAAAGAAAACAATATTCAAAAACATAACCACCTTTTGACATGCATTTCATAATACACCAAAATGCTCCCACCTCTTGTCCCCTGACATGGCCACTACTATCTGTATTGTACACATGATGACAGTGAGAACCAGGCATTCTAAATGACTTATCCTTGCTTTTGCCCCTACACAAAAGCAATTGCTAGAGTCTCAAAATGTAAATGAATTCCTGATTTTTTCCCCCCAAATCCATTTTCCGTAATATAAAGTGCCAATTTTCAATGGCCATTTTTTCACCTCTTTCATATTTTTCCCCTAGAACTAGTTCCAGCCACATCCATTTGAGCATTTTTTGCTCTTTGCATATTTTCATAGTAATAATTTTAATAATGACCATTTCCATAACAATAGCAGCTACTACTTATTGAGTGATGGAAATTGCAAGACCCAGTACAAGACACTTTAAAATACACTAATGTATTTCTCACTACAACTCAGTGGTAGGCAACATTATATGTATCTTAAAGATGAATAAAAAAAAGCTCAGAGAGGCGAAGTAACTTGCCCTGGGTTCAAGCTTGAAAGAGGCAGAGCTGCCATGGGAACATAGGTCTGTCTGACTCAAAACCACTATACCATTTTTCCTTTTCTTAGGCAGGGAGGATACAGGTAACCTTGTCCTTGGCTAGAGGTTGCTCTGAAGGGTCACCAAATTAATAATCCCCCCATCTTGGGTGCTGGCTTCATAGTCCAGCACCCAAGTGTGAACTCACAAGAGGTGACTGTGTCCCGGGTCACACACTGTCAAAAGGGCCCTTCTTTTCAAATTCACTGACTCAGCTAGCCAGGCACCGACAATGGGAATGCAAGACGGGCCACTATGCCAGCTGCGGGCTGGCTCATCTCTCTCAATGGCTGCAACTGGGTCGATTTGATGAGGAGGAGATGAATGCTGGCGGGAGCATGTTTATTCCAGATCGCCTGTTTATTCTCACTTCATCAGGAGAGAGAGAAAGGGGGGCTGTGGACCGGAGGTGTAGCTGGGGATGGGGAGAGGGCAGACACGGAGTTAGATGAAAGGTGGAGTTAATTAGACAATCTGCATCAAAAGGAGAACAACAAATACCGTATATTAACACATATATGTGGAATCTAGAAACATGGATGAGACGATCTTATTTGTGAAGCAGAAATAGAGACCCAGACCTAGAGAACAAATGTATGGATACCAAGACGGAAAGGGGCGGGGGTTGAGGTGGGAGAAACTGGGAGATGGGGACTGCCATGCATACATTCCTGCTGCTGCTAAGGCGTGTCAGTCGTGTCCGACTCTGTGCGACCCCACAGATGGCAGCCCGCCAGGCTCCTCCGTCCCTGGGATTCTTTAGGCAAGAACACTGGAGTGGGTTGCCATTTCCTTCTCCTATGTATAAAATAAATAACTAATGAGATCTTACTGTATAGCACAGGAAACTCTACTCAGTGCTCTGTGGAGGCTTAAATGGGAAAGAAGTCCAAAAAAGAGGGAATCTATGCATATGCATGGCTGATTTACTTTGTTGTACAGTAGAAACTCACACAGCATTGTAAAACAGCTATACTCCAGTAAAAAAAATAATTTTTGAGAAAGGAGACCATTCCTGATGCTGGACCTGCCATTTATCCAGTCTTAGCTTTGGGACCCAAATGTTCCCTTCTGGTGTGGTAGCTTATTTCCAAGCTATCTCTATTGGCATCGCCTCCCAACTTTTGAGCAGTCCTTTTTATTCTTTTAATCATGGTAAACAGGAACCATCACAGACTGTCAGAACTGGATGTGATTCAGTCCAATTCAGTAAATTAAAAAAAAAAAAAAAAAACCTCCTTTCTCTTCTCTTCTATTCCTTCCTTCCTTCTTTCTTTTCTTTTGTGGACAGGTATGGAAATAGAAGTTTACAGGAATTAATCCATTAGCAATGGAGTAAGGAGTAAAATACAATCCCCCTGCTTCATGCTCCTTGACACTGTGGACAGTCACCCAGCTCGCTATTGTCCTAGCTGCATCAACGTCAGTTTTTCACCATACCCCACTGAATTTTGAGTGTGCAGCTCACTCTGGTGACAGACGTGATAGAGACAATACGAGCAGTCTTCTTTGAAGCCATCATTTCAATCTGTAGCTGAGGATGGGTGGCAGTCTGGCCCAGAGGATCCAGAGTCTTCCTTCTACAGAACCATCAGTACTCCTGCCTGAACTGTTGCTATTTTACAGCCTGTATTAATACTCTTGGGGAATATCCGGTTGCCTGGAAACAGAAGCTCATCACTGAATTCATTAATATTTATCTAGTATGCTTTTATGAGATTTATTATATAAATTTTCTCCTTTGATCCTAATTAACAGGTAAATAGCATCAAATGAAACATTCTCGAAGATTTATGGAGCTGAGTTTGAATTTGCAATTTTCTCTTTGCCTTGCCAACTTCCCTGTGATGCCATTGATGCTTTTGCTGTATTCGTATTCTCACTAAGAATCCAGATGACATAACATTTCTTTATTGAGAAAGGAAAGAGGTTCAGGTAAATAAATATTCCTTAGTTTGGGGTGAAGATGAGGGCTGCTGCTGCTGCTAAGTCGCTCCAGTCGTGTCCGACTCTGTGCGACCCCATAGACGGAAGATGAGGGCTAAAATCCCCTATTTAAAGAGACAATTAACATATAATGTAAGTCTGTAGGAGACTTGAAATTCTGTCTAGAGACAAAACTACATCATACGATTCTGAATTAAACTCATGAACACAACACATGTGTTTCTAAATGAGTGGTTAAAGAAAAAGACAAATCTGCAGAAAGCTTGTAGGTAGAGAAGTACTAGGGCTTCCCTGGTGGCTCAGATGGTAAAGCGTCTGCCTGCAATGTGGAAGGCCCGGGTTCTATTAGAGAAGCACTAATAACTCTTAGAGAACTGCTTTTGAGTTTTACTATTGAAGTTCTTTGTTCATCTTAGCTAAAACTCACTCTTCAGATGATGCTGTGTGCTGAATTGTATCCTTAGAAGTATAAATTGAAGGCTTCACCCGCCAAAACCTATGAATGTTTTATTTAGAAATAGAGTCTTCGCAGAAGTAGTCAATATGAGTTCACTAGGGTGGGACCCAGCCTAATATGACTGGTGTCCTTTGGAGCAAAGGGGGAGACGCACAGAGATTCAGAATCAGGGACAAACACCAGATGAAGAGAAAATGTTGCAAATGATACCTTTACAGGTCAAGGAGGGCCAAGGATTGCTGACAACACCAGAAGCTAAAAGAGAAGCATGTTTTCTATCTCTGTGTGTGCTCAGTTCGTGTCTGACTCTTTCTGACCCCATGGATTGTAGCCCACAAGGCTCCTCTGTCCATGGAATTCTTCAGGCAAGAATACTGGAGAGGGTTGCCATTTCCTTCTCCAGAGGATCTTCCCAACCCAGGGATCAAAACTCTCTTGCATCTCCTGCATTGGCAGGTGGGTTCTTTACCACTCAGCTGTAAAGCGAGACATAGAACAGATTATTCCCTACAGCTTTCAGAGAAAGCATGACATTCTGATTTCAGACTTGCAGCCTCTAGAACTGTGAAAGAATAAACTTCTGGGTTCTTTTTAAGCTACCCAGTTATGGTAACCTGTTACAGTAGCCCCAGAAAAGTGTGACAGAGTTAGTAGTTCAGTCATGCCTGACTCCTTACGACCCCATGGACTGTAGCCCACCAGTCTCCTCTAACCACGGAATTCTCCAGGCAAGAATACTGTAGTGTGTAGCCCCAGAAAACCAATATATGAAAAGCCAGATATAAAATCACATGTTTCAAATGGCTTCAATATTTGCTCTACCCATAAACACTGAAATAACTGAACTCTATCAGATCAGATCAAATCAGTTGCTCAGTCGTGTCTGACTCTTTGCCACCCCATGAACCGCAGCACGCCAGGCCTCCCTGTCCATCACCAGCTCCCGGAGGTCACTCAGACTCACACCCATCAAGTCAGTGATGCCATCCAGCCATCTCATCCTCTGTCGTCCCCTTCTCCTCCTGCCCTCAATCCCTCCCAGCATCAGAGTCTTCTCCAATGAGTCAACTCTTCGCATGAGGTGGCCAAAGTACTGGAGTTTCAGCTTTAGCATCATTCCTTCCAAAGAAATCCCAGGGCTGATCTCCTTCAGAATGGACTGGTTGGATCTTCTTGCAGTCCAAGGGACTCTCAAGAGTCTTCTCCAACACCACAGTTCAAAAGCATCAATTCTTCGGCGCTCAGCCTTCTTCACAGTCCAGCTCTCACATCCATACATGACCACAGGAAAGACCATAGCCTTGACTAGGCGAACCTTTGTTGGTAAAGTAATGTCTCTGCTTTTGAATATGCTATCTAGGTTGGTCATAACTTTCCTTCCAAGGAGTAAGCGTCTTTTAATTTCATGGCTGCAGTCACCATCTGCAGTGATTTTGAAGCCCAGAAAAATAAAATCTGACACTGTTTCCACTGTTTCTCCATCTATTTCCCATGTAGTGATGGGACCAGATGTCATGATCTTCGTTTTCTGAATGTTAAGCTTTAAGCCAACCTTTTCACTCTCCACTTTCACTTTCATCAAGAGGCTTTTTAGCCCCTCTTCACTTTCTGCCATAAGAGTGGTGTCATCTGCATATCTGAGGTTATTGATATTTCTCCCAGCAATCTTGATTCCAACTTCTGTTTCTTCCAGTCCAGCATTTCTCATGATGTACTCTGCATATAAGTTAAATAAACATGGTGACAATATGCAGCCTTGACGTACTCCTTTTCCTATTTGGAACCAGTCAGAGCTAATCACAGCATCTGTGATCAAATTTCTGGTTCAAATCCAAAAGTAACAGTGCTACCACTTCTCAACTGACTCTTTTCAGTAAATCTGATCAACAGAGGCTATACTAAATCTATATACTGAAAAGCATATTGAGGACTATTTAGTTTTTGTGAATATTGTCCATGGGAAATAAAATCAATTAGAAAGTTGAAAAGGAAAAGCATTTGGCTAGGATGTATCCTGTATTTGCTTTTTTTACAGCTTTATGTAACATTTTTGGTTGGATAAATAAACATTTATTCATTAATTCACTCCTTTAATCTGTAATCCATTCGTAAATCATTTTGCATGAGTATATGATATTTCATAAATGTTTTGTTCTTCTAATCTATTCTCTTAGCTGATGCATTCACAAATCAGAGATATTCACATTTGACAGGTGCCCACAGCATCAAAATAGAAACTCGAGAGACATTATGTCAGTTATAAAATAGTCCACCTATTTGGCTAATATATTTCTATTATTGTCACATTACATGGAGTATACCAGTATCCTGAAAGAATATACTTAAGATAAAATTAGAAAGATCTCATGACTTATAGTTCATCCTTGTTACTGAACTTGAAATTTAATCTGTTAAGTCTAGTCTATCAACTTTCCTTAAATACCTGCATTTAAAGGCATGTCGTGCTTTATTGGGCTTCACTTAATTGTGCTTAACAAATATCCTGTTTTGTTTTTGTTTTTGTTTTTTTTACAGATTGAAGGCTTGCAGCAACCCAGCATAGAGGACGTCTATTGGTATTGTTTTTACAACAGCATCTGATAATTTTGTGTCTTTGTGTCACATTTTGATAATTCTTACAACATTTCAAACATTTTTATTATTATTATATTTATAATAATGATATGTTATCAGTAAGCTTTGTGATCTTTGAAGTTACATTTGCCAGGCTACAGTCCATGGGGCCGGAAACTCAGACAAGACTGAGCAACTGAGCACAACTTGCATATGAACTGGGAAATCAGAAAATGTGTGCAACTCTTTTTGTTGCAAGATTCGCTTTATTGTTGTTCAGTTCACTTCAGTTGCTCTGTTGTGTGCGACTCTGGGACACCATGGACTGCAGCACTCCAGGCCTCCCTGCCCATCACCAACTCCTGGAGCTTACTCAAACTCATGTCCATTTAATCGGTGATGCCATCCAACCATTTCATCCTCTGTCCTCCCCTCTCCTTCCGCCTTCAATCTTTCCCAGCATCAGGGTCTTTTGCAAAGAGTCAGTTTTTCACATCAGGTGGCCAAAGAATTGGAGTTTCAGTTTCAACATCAGTCCTTCCAATGAATATTCAGGACTGATTTCCTTTAGGATGGACTGGTTGGATCTCCTTGCAGTCCACGAGACTCTTAAGAGTCTTCTCCAATACCGCAGTTCAAAAGCATCAATTCTTCGGTGCTCAGCTTTCTTTATAGTCCAACTCTCATATCCATACATGGCCACTGGAAAAACCATAGCTTTGACTAGATGGACCTTTGTTGACAAAGTAATGTCCCTGCTTTTGAATATGCTGTCTAGGTTGGTCATAACTTTTCTTCCAAGGAGTAAACGTCTTTTAATTTCATGGCTGCAATCACCATCTGCAGTGATTTTGGAGCCCCCCCCCCCAAATAAAGTCTGCCACTGTTTTCACTGTTTCCCCATCTATTTCCCATGAAGTAATGGGACCAGATGTCATGATCTTAGTTTTCTGAATGTTGAACTTTTTTGCTCTCCTCTTTCACATTCATCAAGAGTCTCTTTAGTTCTTCTTCAGTATCTGCGTAAGGTTAGTGTCATCTACATATGTGAGGTTATTGATATTTCTCCCAGGAATCTTGATTCCAGCTTCATCCAGCCCAGTGTTTCTCATGATGTACTCTGCATATAAGTTAAATAAGCAGGATGACAATATATAGCCTTGACATACTCCTTTTCCTATTTGGAACCAGTCTGTTGTTCCGTGTCCAATTCTAACTGTTGCTTTCTGACCTGCATACAGATTTCTCAAGAGGCAGGTGAGATGGTCTGGTATTCCCATCTCTTTCAGAATTTTCCATAGTTTATTGGGATCCATACAGTCAGAGGCTTTGGCATAGTCTATAAAGCAGAAATAGATCTTTTTCTGGAACTCTCTTGCTTTTTTCATGATCCAGTGGCAATTTGATCTCTGGTTCCTCTGCCTTTCCCTAAAATCAGCTTGAACATTTGGAAGTTCATGGTTCACGTGTTACTGAAGCCTGGCTTGGAGAATTTTGAGCATTACTTTACTAGTGTGTGACATAGTGCAATTGTGCGGTAGTTTGAGCATTCTTTGGCATTACCTTACTTTGGGATTGGAATGAAAACTGACCTTTTCCAGTCCTGTGGCCACTGTTGCATTTTCCAAATTTGCAGGCATGTTGCTGTGGTCTGGACTAAATTTGCAACATTTCTGAGTTATGCCTGTACTGTTATTGGCTTTGGAGATGTAACATTGCATTTGTTAAGACAGAGATCTGAATTCTTGTTTCACAATAAGTTGAAACCTTATAAAAATAGGTTCTACAAATTATTGGGCAAAATTTTCGAAGTTAGAAATTTGAGAACCTTAAAAAAAATAACTTACTTTGTAAAAAATTAGACAAATCATATATCAGATGGGTTAAGGTAAGAAAGTGTCACCAGCATAAAAAAATAATAGAAATATAAGTGGAAAATTATGTTATTAATAAAATCACTAGTAATTCATCAGGAAGAGGAGATAATCATAGATCTATTCAGCAAAGAACCACAAATGAAATAATTATTATGCCAGGTTTTAAGGACAGAATCTAAAGCAATTGCCAGAAGTGCAGAATTTCTTTCAAATCTTATTAATTTAAATATTAATGAAAACACATTCTTGGATGATTTGCCCATTTTATTATTTAAAAAATATCAACTGTAATTTCTGACCATGGAGCAGCAAAAATAATTATTGAGCACAATGGATTAATGGATATTGCTAGTGTTACTTCTATCTGAGTCTCCTCACTTCTGTGGGAAGTGAAAAAAGTATAGTTCACATCCTAGCCCTCTGCAGTAATCAGGACTAAATGAATATTGTCTAGTAGATTATGAGCAAAAGTGATGTGTATTATCCCTGGTTCAGGTAATAAAATTTCCCAAATAACCTTCTAGCCATTTCTTCTCCTCTGGAGGTGAGTGTGGAAGTGATGTGTTCACACCATAAGGTCACGTGATCAAAGCAGATTGGATTGCTAAGCCATTGAGCAAGAGTCAGCCAAATAGGTCTGGGGAGAACCCAATGTAAAGCAGACTCTGGTCATTTAAAAAATAAACTCTATTTTACTTATTTTTATTATAAATTTATTTATTTCAATTGGAGGCTAATTACTTTACAATATTGTTTTGGTTTTGCCATACATCAATGTGAATCCACCACAGGTATAAAAGTGTTCCCTATCCTGAAACCTCCTCCCACCCTCCTCCCTGTACCATCCCTCTGGGTCATCCCAGTGCACCAGCCCCAAGCATCCTGTATCATGCATCAAACCTGGACTGGTGATTCATTTCGTATATGATATTATACATGTTTCAGTGCCATTCTCCCAAATCATCCCACCCTCTCCCTCTCCCAGAGTCCAAAAGACTGTTCTATATATTTTAAATAAATAAAATAAAATAATTTGGATCAACCAAAAAAATAAAGAAATCAACTCTATAATAATTCACTGGGATCTTGGGTTTACTTACCATCACAGCCTATGCCCAGCCTAATGAGTAAAATAGCCATGTTTACCACTTCAAGAATCTCCCTGCCCACAGAAGTGTGTGTAGCTAGACTGGGTCATATTTTAATTTCTCCAATGCACTCCCTTTAAGATATGAACTTAGGGTGAGAAAGGAATTGATCCATTGACTAGAGCACGATGAATTAAGAATGCCACACTATGCTATGCTATGCTAAGTCACTTCAGTCGTGTCCAACTCTGTGTGACCCCATAGACGGCAGCCCACCAGGCTTCCCCGTCCCTGGGATTCTCCAGGCAAGAACACTGGAGTGGGTTGCCATTTCCTTCTCCAATGCATGAATGTGAAAAGAGAAAGTGAAGTCGCTCAGTCATGTCCGACTCTTAGCGACGCCATGGACTGAAGCCTACCAGGCTCCTCCGTCCGTGGGATTTTCCAGGCAAAAGTACTGGAGTGGGGTGCCACTGCCTTCTCCATGCCACACTAATTTGCAGAATTATGGATAGACCTAGAGATTATCATACTAAGTGAAGTAAGTCAGACTGAGAAAGAAAAATAGAGTATGTCATCACTTATACATGGAATCTAAAAAAAGAAAAAAAGGATACAAATGACTTTATTTACAAAACAGAAATAGACTCATAGACACTGGGAACAAACATATGATCACCAAATGGAAAGTGGGGGAGAGATAAATTAGGAGATTGGGACAAACACACTACTACATGGAAAACAGATAAACAACAAGGACCTGCTGCATAGCACAGGGAACTATACTCAGGATTTGGTAATAGCCTGTAAGGGAAAAGAATCTGGAAAAAAAAAAGATATATTTGCAGTATACCTGAAACTAACAGAACATTGTAAATCAACCATACTCCAATTTAAAAATAATAAAAGGAGAAAAAAGTATTACACTGAAAAAAAGAGAATGTCAGGATAAGAAATTTAAAATGTCATTCTTTACGCACTTGTCAGTCCTCAAAGGTTACAGAGTAGGAGATTGGATTGATCAAAGCTTCCCTTAGGGAGATTAATATTGTGTTTGAGTATCTAAGTTAGTCTGTCATATAGAGTAAAGTAATTCAGAAAGGGAGAAACAAATATCATCTATTAACGCATGTATGTGGAATCTAGAAAAATGGTACAGATGAACCTATCTGCATGGCATGAATACAGATGCAGACGTAGAGAATGAGCGTGTGGACATGGGCGGAAGGGGAAGGTGGGACAAACAGAGATTAGGATGGACGTGAATACACTACCATGTGTAGCTGCTGTATAGTGCATGGAGCTCAGCTTGGTGCTCTGTGGTGACCCAGATGGGTGGGAGACGGGGAGGGGTGTGCGTCAGAGGGAAGTCCAAGAGGGAAGAGGGAAGGGGTATATGCATACATATACCAGATTCACTTCGTTGTAGAGTAGAAACCAAAACACAGAATTGTAAAGCAATTATATTCCAACTAAAAAAAAAAAAAAAAGAAGCAGGAAAAGTCTGAGTGAAAGATTCCACTTAGAGCCTTGTTAAAATAGTCCAGATAATTGTTGACAAGCTCATGGACTAAGATGCTAGGTATAAGAGTAGACAAAAGAATTATTTTGGAGAGGCTCTTTGAAAATAGAACTGATCACATACGATTACTAGGGTGAAAAAACAGAAAGTGATTACGAGGTTTCAACTATAACAACAAGGCAGAAATAAGAGATCCAGGGTTTCAGAGAGATTTTTGCCTGATCAAAATTCTTCATTAGGCTGAGCCCTACCTTGCTCTCATCTATGTGGATGCTCAGGCTGTTTCCATCTTGTGTCATCGCTGTGTTAAAACATAGCCTCCACTCTCACCAAAAGGGAAGAGACATACAATTGTGCAGGAGCTTTTCACAGCCTGAATCTGGAAAGGACATACCTTCTGTTCACAGTGCACTACTAGACTTGTCACACAACCCTGACCAGATACAGGGATGGGAGATTGAAATACACTTAACACAAATTAGCTAGGCTAAGCATTAGCAGGCATCAGCTTCCATTGCTATTGGCTCAGTCCGTTCAGTTCAGTCGCTCAGCCCTCTCCGACTTTGCAACCCCATGAACTGCAGCACGCCAGGCCTCCCTGTGCATCACCAACTCCCGAAGTCCACCCAAACTCATGTCCATTGAGTCAGTGATGCCATCCAACCACCTCATCCTCTGTTGTCCCCTTCTCCTCCTACCCTCAATCTTTCCTAGCATCAGGGTCTTTTCCAATGAGTCAGCTCTTTGCATGAAGTGGCCAAAGTATTGGAGTTTCAGCTTCAACATCAGTCCTTCCAATGAACACCCAGGACTGATCTCCTTTAGGATGGACTGGTTGGATCTCCTTGCAGTCCAAGGGACTCTCAAGAGTCCTCTCCAGTACCACAGTTCAAAAGCATCAATTCTTCAGTGCTCAGCTTTCTTTATAGTCCAATTCTCACATTCATACATGATCATTGAAAAAAACATACTTGACTAGACAGATCTCTGTTGACAAAGTAATGTCTCTGATTTTTAATATGCTGTCCAGGTTGGTCATAACTTTCCTTCCAAGGAGTAAGTGGACAGAAATAAATCATTGATTCTTATGTTTTAGGTAGGACAGTTCTTCATGCCATATTGTCCTGGGGGGCATCTGGCAATGTTCATACTTGTATGTTTTATCTAAAGATTCCAAGACAAACTGACATCTCCTGGGACTTTCTTGGTAATCCATTGGCTATGACTCCACACGCCCAATGCGGGGAGCGTGGGTTCAGTCCCAGTCAGGGGACTTGATCCCACATGCCGCAACAGTTTTCATGCCACAACTAAGGATCCCAGATATTGCAACTAAGATCCAGCACAGCCCAGTAAATAAATAAATATGTAAATATTAAAAAAAATACAAACTGAAATTTATAAAAGAATAATGAAAGACTTTTGAGAATGGGAAACTTTAATTTCATAGACTTGGTTACCTGAATATCCCAATTTATGAGGAGATTATTCTATTTCACTCAGCTATGGGTAATTACAGAATCATGATCTAACATTTCTGTCCTTTTTACTTTTATGAGGGAATAACTGCTTGAAGTTTCTTACAAGCCACTGTCATTAAAGGAAAGGTTGGTGTTCTCTTTTAATACAAACTAGATTGAGTGGGAGAAGGAACTGGCAACCCACTCCAGTACTGTTGCCTGGAAAATCCCATGGGTGGAGGAGCCTGGTAGGCTACAGTCCAAGCGGTCACAAAGCATCGGACAAGACTAAGCAACTTCACTTTCACTTTTCACTTTCATGCATTGGAGAAGGAAATGGCAACCCATTCCAGTGTTCTTGCCTGGAGAATCCCAGGGACGGGGGAGCCTGGTGGGCTGCCACCTATGGGGCTGCGCAGAGTTGGACACGACTGACACAAATTTAGCAGCAGCAGCAGGTTGAGTGATTGCTCAGTATAGGCAAAGCCATAATCCTGTGGACTGAAAATAGAATTTCAGTAAAAAGATTAGGGTTATGTTAGGTATCACCTACCATATCAAGTATTTGCCTACTGTCTTTCAGTTATATATATCCCTCACTCAGCATAGGGCCTTCCCTGGTGGCTCAGACAGTAAAGAATTTACCTACAATGTGGGAGACCTGGGTTTGATCCCTGGAGTTGGGAAGATCCCCTGGAGAAGGGAATGGCAACCTGCTCTAGTATTCTTGCTTGGAGAATTCCATGGACAGTGAAGTCTGGTGGGTCACAATCCATGGGGTCACAAAGAGTCTGACAGGAATGAAATGACTAACACTTCTACTTTTCAGAGTATCTTCAGACTGGATTACGGGATAACAAGAAAAAAGCTTTGAGGTCCAGGTGCTTACAGAAGCCAGGATACCATGGTAAGGGAGAAATATAGCTTGGAGTACTTAGATATCTGTTACTCCCTCTGAAAATTCTGTTATTTTGTTTTTCTAAAGGAGGTACAATGACTTTAAAATTGTATTTGTAGAGTGGATAAGGGTAAAGCCTTTTGATAACCACATTTGAAGCATGCTACGAAATCAAATAAGCCTAGATTCAAATGTTAGTTGGGTCACACACAAGCTATTAAATGTCACAGACTCTCAGTACCTCTTTTTAATATAAAATAGAAATGATAATTTTGCCCTAATAGTAAAGTATTGAGTTGGTCAAAAAGTTCGTTAAGGTTTTTCTATTACATCTTACAGAAAAACTCAAACCAAGTTTTTGGCCAACCCGATATCTTCACTATAGTGTGTCAGTTATTAATATTAAGTATCAAGTGAGATTAATAATAATTGTGAACATTTTTGGAGTGTTAGAAGTGCCAATCAGGCTCATGCTTCTTCATGGAGTACCATCCAGTCCACAACCCTGTGAAACAGATTCCATTGTTAAATACATTTTAAAGATGAAGAACTTGAGGTTTAAAAAGGTTAAATAATTTGCTCAAGGCACTGAACTGGTACATGTGAAGCCAAGACTCCAAATTCTTCATTCTGACTCCCAAGCCAGCAACTTAATCATCAGGAGACAAAACCACTATTATTGTATCAAAACAGCCAGCTATGGTGCCTGATACAGGTCAGGTGCCTAAGGAATGGCAGATATGATTACCTTACTATTGTTAGCTACAAGTGTCACTGGGGCTGAGGGCCAGTGATCATGCTCAACCAAGAACATCATAGATCAGATAAGGATGCCACCCTTGTCCTGGCCTGGCCTCCCCTACTTCATCTCACAGCAGGTCAGCGTGGCAGTCACATGCCATGTGGCAATGTTGCTGTCATAAAGCCCCTACTCCAGGGTGGAGCCAGGAGAGGTTCACATTTTCTCCTTCTGTGTGCACACACCAAAAAACAGGACACAGAAGATGGGATGCTTACAGATGCTGGAAAATATACCCACTTCTTCTTGCACCAAGCCAAGTCCATCATTATGAGGAAAATAAGTAAACGTTTGAGCTGAGTTAGAAAAATGACCTAACCCAGCACAATAACTAGGACCCTAGAAGCAAGGAATCACTTTCTTAACACATCTTCTCAGATCATTTTCAATGACCTCCTCTTTGAGTCATGCCTGAAACACCTGTTTCCCTTTGTGGTTCCCCTTGAAGTGCCTTGTGGTATGATGGATGGAGCATGCCATATAAAAATAAATTGGATGGGATTCTCTCCTATTATCTATGGTTCCTTGATCTTCCAACAGAGTTTTTAATAAACATTTGAATTATTTACAGTAATCTACAAAGGCATTTTAATAGTGCATATGGTAGAGGGAAGAGAATGAAAAATATCTTTGTTTCACTCTGACGGGGCCAATGAACCATGACACAAATGATTGCCTGCCTCATTTGTAATTATTCATTGTAAAAATCTTCATTCAGTGGCAGAAATTTTCTGTCTCTGGGTCCTAGCAATTATGGGGGCATGACAGTTACTGGCTTAAGTCTCACCCGAGGATAAGCTATACTGTGCACAGAGTTTGAGATGGACCTCAGTGAAATGAACTTAGAATCTGACAATGGTTACTGTCCATTAATCGCTCTCAAGATAGTATCAGGGAGAGATAAGTACTTAGGGGTCCGCTTTTTCCTAACAATAGAGAAGCCATAGTGTGGTCATTCTGATTGTATTGTCGAAATATATGTTCAATTACTTTGAAAAGTCTAGCCAGGAGCTCTTAGCTATACTACAGTCTTCATAAACACAGATGGAGTCAGTGAAGACTAAGTCAGTGGAGATAGTCTGACCAGATTAGAGGCCTTTAAGGTAATGGGAACCAGACATTGATGTGTAAATATTCCAACATTAGATAGCATCTATGGTTAGATAGCATCAAGGACTCAATGGAGATGATTCTGAGCAAACTCCAGGTGATAGGGCAGGACAGGGAAGCCTGGCCTGCCGCAGCCCATGGGGTCACCAAGAGTCAGATGTGACTGAACTACTGAACAACAGTAACAACAACAGTACGATTTTATTTACTTTGTTTTCCAGGTAGCTTCCAGAAACATCCATCTGCTTCCTGGCTTTTTTTTTTTTTTAATATTTTATCTTCTAAGCTTTCTTCTCTTTGGACTTCTCTTTAAATGGATCATCTACTGTTTACAGATTGTTTTCCATGTTCTCTAAGAATTTGGGAGAATGTTTCTCCCCTCTATAGCCCTCTGTTAAAGCCTCTGCTAAGTCACTTTAGTCGTGTCCGACTCTGTGCGACCCCATAGACTGCAGCCCACTAGGCTCCCCCATCCCTGGGATTCTCCAGGCAAGAACACTGGAGTGGGCTGCCATTTCCTTCTCCAGTTAAAGCCTCTAGCTTTAGCATTTTAGGATGAAGTGGCCAGCAGCCCCCCAGGCCAGGCAACTCAAAAGTATAGGAATACCAGTGGCAATGTACTCTGAGGAATCTTAGAGTCCCCTAAGACTGAAGAAAAATTATGCTGAGGGTCTCACCCCACTGAATGGAGTTCGAATGGCTCAAGTTGAAGTCTGGGAGGTGTACTGTTTAGAGTTTCAGGATGATTTTAGTATTTCATATATTGACTGAAAACCATAGATCTAGATAATGGAGACTGTCACTTCTGATTTAGAAAGAAGAAAATACTAATCAGCTGCAGTCAATCTATAGCTACACAGATTGAATTAATCAGATCAGATCAGATCAGAT
The DNA here is from genome assembly GCA_935064755.1 of Tragelaphus eurycerus. Classification (NCBI taxonomy): domain Eukaryota; kingdom Metazoa; phylum Chordata; class Mammalia; order Artiodactyla; family Bovidae; genus Tragelaphus; species Tragelaphus eurycerus. The sequence continues at coordinate 1,626,175 of CAKXYN010000075.1, read as the reverse complement.
CAGTCGCTCAGTCTGTCCAACTCTTTGCGACCCCATGAACCGCAGCACGCCAGGCCTCCCTGTCCATCACCAGCTCCCGGAGGTCACTCAGACTCGCATTCATCGAGTCAGTGATGCCATCCAGCCATCTCATCCTCTGTCGTCCCCTTCTCCTCCTGCCCTCAATCCCTCCCAGCATCAGAGTCTTCTCTAATGAGTCAACTCTTCGCATGAGGTGGCCAAAATACTGGAGTTTCAGCTTTAGCATCATTCCTTCCAAAGAAATTCCAGGATTGATCTCCTTCAGAATGGACTGATTGGATCTTCTTGCAGTCCAAGGGACTCTCAAGAGTCTTCTACAACACCATAGTTCAAAAGCATCAATTCTTCGGCGCTCAGCCTTCTTCACAGTCCAGCTCTCACATCCATACATGACCACAGGAAAGACCATAGCCTTGACTAGGCGAACCTTTGTTGGTAAAGTAATGTCTCTGCTTTTGAATATGCTATCTAGGTTGGTCATAACTTTCCTTCCAAGGAGCAAGCGTCTTTTAATTTCATGGCTGCAGTCACCATCTGCACTGATTTTGGAGCCCAGAAAAACAAAGTCTGACACTGTTTCCACTGTTTCCCCATCTATTTCCCATGCAGTGATGGGACCAGATGCCATGATCTTCGTTTTCTGAATGTTGAGCTTTAAGCCAACCTTTTCACTCTCCACTTTCACTTTCATCAAGAGGCTTTTTAGCCCCTCTTCACTTTCTGCCATAAGGGTGGTGTCATCTGTATATCTGAGGTTATTGATATTTCTCCCGGCAATCTTGATTCCAACTTGTGTTTCTTCCAGTCCAGCATTTCTCATGATGTACTCTGCATATAAGTTAAATAAACATGGTGACAATATGCAGCCTTGACGTACTCCTTTTCCTATTTGGAACCAGTCTGTTGTTCCATGGCCAGTTCTAACTGTTGCTTCCTGACCTGCATACAACGTTGCTATTCAGTCAAAAATTATTGATCAAGTATTGTCCGTGCATTTCAGTGATGTGGGTTACATCAATTAAGTTGGTATTTCTGCCACCTAAGAGCTTTTTAAATTAATTTATTTTTTTAAAAAAACCTTTTTATTATATATTGTAGTATAGCCAATTAACAATATTGTGATAGTTTCAGGTGGACAGCAAAGGGACTCAGACATACATATACATGTATCCATCCTCCCCCAAACTCCTCTCCTATCCAGGCTGCCACATAACATCGAGCGGAGTTCCCTGTGCTAGACAGGAGGACCTTGTTGATTCAGTTCAGTTCAATTCAGTTCAATCACTCAGTCATGTCCAACTTTTTGAGACATCATGAATCACAGCACACAAGGTCTCCCTGTCCAGCACCAACTCCCATAGTTTACCCAAACTCGTGTCCATCAAGTCCGTGATGCCATCCAGCCATCTCATCCTCTGTCGTCCCCTTCTCATCCTGCCCCCAATCCCTCCCAGCATCAGAGTCTTCTCCAATGAGTCACCTCTTCACATGAGGGGGCCAAAGTACTGGAGTTTCAGCTTCAGCATCAGTCCTTCCAATGAACACCCAGAACTGATCTCCTTTAGGATGGACTGGTTGGATCTCCTTGCAGTCCAAGGGACTCTCAAGAGTCTTCTCCAACACCACAGTTCAAAAGCATCCATTCTTTGGCACTCAGCTTTCTTCACAGTCCAACTCTCACATCCATACATGACCACTGGAAAAACCATAGCCTTGACTAGACAGACCTTTGCTGGCAAAGTAATGTCTCTTTTTTTTTTTTAATATGCTATCTAGGTTGGTCATAGCTTTCCTTCCAAGGAGTAAGCATATTTCAATTTCATGGCTACAATCACCATCTGCAGTGATTTTGGAGCCCAGAAAAATAAAGTCTGACACTGTTTCCCCATCTATTTTCCATGAAATGATGGGACCAGATGCCATGATCTTAGTTTTCTGAATGTTGAGCTTTAAGCCAACTTTTTCACTCTCCACTTTAACTTTCATTAAGAGGCTTTTTAGTTCCTCTTCACTTTCTGCCATAAGGGTGGTGTCATCTGCATATCTGAGGTTATTGATATTTTTTCCAGCAATCTTAATTCCAGCTTGTGCTTCTTCCAGTCCAGCGTTTCTTATGATTTATTCTACATATAAGTTAAATAAGCAAGGTGACAATATACAGCCTTGACGTACTCCTTTTCCTATTTGGAACCAGTCTGTTGTTCCATGTCCAGTTTTATCTGTTGCTTCCTGACCTGCATATAAGTTTCTCAAGAGGCAGGTCAGGTGGAGTGGTATTCCCATCTCTTTCAGAATTGTCCACAGTTTATTGTGACCCACACAGTCAAAGGCTTTGGCATAATCAATAAAGCAGAAGTAGATGTTTTTCTGGAACTCTCTTGCTTTTTTGACGATCCAGAGGATGTTGGCAATTTGATCTCTGGTTCCTCTGCCTTTTCTAAAACCAGCTTCGACATCTGGAGTTCATGGTTCATGTGTGGAACCTTCTCCATGCCTGGCTTGGAGAATTTTGAGTATTACTTTACTAGTGTGTGAGATGAGTGCAATTGTGCAGTAGTTTGAGCAATCTTTGGCATTGCCTTTCTTCGGGATTGGAATGAAAACTGACCTTTTCCAGTCCTGTGGCCACTGCTGAGTTTTCCAAATTTTCTGGCATACTGAGTGCAGCACTTTCACAGCATCATCTTTCAGAATTTGAAATAGCTCAACTGGAATTCCATCACCTCCACTAGCTTTGTTCGTAGTGATGCTTTCTAACGCAGTACTTGGATGCAATCTCAAAAATGACAGAATGATCTCTGTTCGCTTCCAAGGCAAACCATTCAATATCATGGTATTCCAAGCCTATGCCCCAACCAGTAATGCTGAAGAAGCTGAAGTTGAATGGTTCTATGAAGACCTACAAGACCTTTTGGAACTAACATCCAAAAAAGATGTCCTTTTCATTATAGGAGACTGGAATGCAAAAGTTGGAAATCAAGGAACACCTGGAGTAACAGGCAAATTTGGCCTTGGAGTACCAAATAAAGCAGGGCAAAGGCTAATAGAGTTTTGCCGCATTGGTCATAGCAAACACCCTCTTCCAACAACACAAGGGAAGACTCTATACATGGACATCACCAGATGGTCAACACCGAAATCAGATTGATCATATTCTTTGCAGCCAAAGATGGAAAAGCTCTACACAGTCAGCAAAAACAAGACTGGGAGCTGACTGTAGCTCAGATCATGAACTCCTTATTGCCAAATTCAGACTGAAATTGAAGAAAGTAGGGAAAACCACTAGACCATTCAGGTATGACCTAAATCAAATCCCTTATGATTATACAGTGGAAGTGAGAAATAGATTTAAGGGACTAGATCTGGTAGACAGAGTGCCTGATGAACTATAGAATGAGGTTCGTGACATTGTACAGGATACAAGGATCAAGACCATCCCCATGGAAAAGAAATGCAAAAAAGCAAAATGGCTGTCTGAGGAGGCCTTACAAATAGTTGTGAAAAGAAGAGAAGCGAAAAGCAAAGGAGAAAAGGAAAGATATAAACATCTGAATGCAGAGTTCCAAAGAATAGCAAGGAGAGATAAGAAAGCCTTCCTCAGTGATCAATGCAAAGAAATAGAGGAAAACAGCAGAATGGGAAAGACTAGAGATCTTTTCAAGAAAATTAGAGATACCAAGGGAACATTTCATGCAGAGATGGGCTCAATAAAGGACAGAAATGGTATGGACCTAACAGAAGCAGAAGATATTAAGAAGAGGTGGCAAGAATACACAGAAGAACTGTACAAAAAAGAGCTTCATGATCCAGATAATCACAATGGTGTGATCACTCACCTAGAGCCAGACATCCTGCAATGTGAAGTCAAGTGGGCTTTGCTGGTTACCCTTGTATTTACATGGATGGCATCACCAAATCAATGGACATGAGCTTCAGCAAACTCCAGGAGATAGTGAAGGACAGGGAAGTCTGGCCTGCTACAGTCTATGGGGTCAAAAAGACTCAGACATGACTTAGAGACCAAATGAAAAAACACGTCCATCCAAACCTCCTTAATCATCCTTCCCCACCACTCTTCTCCTCTGGCAACCATAATTAAGAGTTCTTCTTGAGAGTAGGCATTTGGAAAATAAGGAAATATACGGATATAAAAAAGTGAGAACATGTGTATGTCCCTTACACAAGTAAATACATGTGTAAGACAGTGAATACATATGTGAGGAAGTGTGTGCATGTGAGTGTGTGTGTGTGTGTGTGTGTGTGCGCACAAGACAGTGTGTGTGTGTGAGGGGTTATCTCAATAAATAAAACATCCTCACACTGTCCAGGTGAGGGAGTGCATTAAAATCACTCTCTATTTGAGATGTTTTCATGTATAATGACTTGATGTTGTCATTAAACTGCCATAATTTTGTGACCAAGTTAGTAAAATAGAAAATATTTTTTAACATAATGAAGGTACTATGTGTGTATGATGGGGACAGAGAAAGAAAATAGACAATAAAGCTCCTTTGTTACAAATCGTGTTCTCTAAAAGGGCATCCTATCTATTCTAAATAGATATTATAGAATAAAAGTCTGTTGTGATTAAATGAAACCTTTGAAATGAAAGTTACATAACATTTAAATGCGTTGTGAAAGATTTCCACGGAAGTTAAAGGAAGGAGCAATATGAAAGAAGCTTGCATGGGGTGCTGCAGCCATGGGTGTGGGCAAAGCAGATTAATAAGGTTTTAAGTCATGTGAAGAGCCACATGGACAGAATTGGTGCAAGGAGCAGAAATGAACATCAAGGTCACACGCACAGTGAAGGAATACTGTGGAAGTCAGAGTGAAACCCAGAAGACCTGGGTTGCCATTTGAACTTGGCTTCTAAAGCTTTTTGCCCCAACTGACAGTGTTGTTTGATGTCCTTGTCAATTAGGGAAATACAATCAGAAAAGAATCATAGGATCCTTTGTAATATTTTTAGGTTGGCTCTTTGTTTTCATCTGTAATTTTCATTTTTCTTTATAATTAATGTGTATGTCTTAGGTGAGGAAAGTGTGTTTACTTATTTATTTTACTAATATACCTCCTACAGCAAACAGCACTCCATGCATTTCCTATATATTTTCTAGTAAAATAGAATGACATATCTTGCTGGAGAAGTTTATAGACCAGCATAAGTCTATAAAGAATAAAATTCACTTCATTTTTTTAAAGTATTTGGAATCTTACTATCCGCAAAGCATTGGACTAGAACTAAAACATGAAACATATAATAGATCCATTTCTTCAACAAAGGTCTGTTGGACATATATCATATGCCAGCCTCCCTGTTTCCTGTTACATACACGATTTAATTTGATCATTACAACAAACCAAAAAGGAAAGGACACCACTCATTATGTCCAGATGAGGAAAAAAAAAATGAGCCATTGTTTTTTCAGATTGTAAAACACATGTGTTTCCAATTAGGCTAAATTTCAATAAGCACCTATGCTGTGCTAAATATATTATGCATTATCCATGGTCCCTTAAATATATACAATTTCCTATTAAGAGTATTGCTTTCTTAATGAAGGAAACAAGGCTCAGATAGAATAAATAACTTCACAATCAGAACAGCAATTAAAATCCAAGTCTGTCTGACTCCAAATCCCATACCCTTTTTTTTTTTTTCTCTCCAGTTGACCAACTGGAAGTAGAAAGAGGGGATTGGGATTGAGACAGAGAAAACAAGAAGATGAAGGTAAGACACAAATTAAAAATTAGAAGCTATATAATCACATTTATATTTCATATTTCCAAGAAATACCTCTGAATGTCTTTCTGAAATCACCAAAAGCTCTTATTTTGAGAGCCAACTTAAAGGCCATTTATAAGATATCTGGTCTCCATCAAAAGATGAAATTAAAAGTGAGTTAGAAAAGTGAGAAAATGATGCTAAAATCTTACAAACAATAAAATAAGAATGTGGGTGGTTTTCCCTTTTATTTTATCTGGGTGTTCAATGGTTAACTAGAAATTAGTGAGCTTTTGAAACAAAAATAAATTGTACTCAAAGATAGAGGAGTATGTAAATCAGTCTTAATCCTTGACATTCCTATTTTGGTGTTGACCAAGTATCAGATCAGATCAGATCAGTCGCTCAGTCGTGTCTGACTCTTTGCGACCCCATGAACCGCAGCACGCCAGGCCTCCCTGTCCATCACAAGCTCCCGGAGGTCACTCAGACTTGCATCCATCGAGTCAGTGATGCCATCCAGCCATCTCATCCTCTGTCGTCCCCTTCTCCTCCTGCCCTCAATCCCTCCCAGCATCATAGCAAAGTCTTATTCACCTGACGAGATTTGGGAGTGGCTGCTGTTGCTGTGTACTTGTCGTTTAGTGTTCAACTCTTTTGGGACCCCATGGACTCTGGCCTGTCTGGGTCCTCTGTTCATAATATGTCCCAGGCAAGAATACTGGAGCAGGTTGTCATTTCCTTCTCCAGGGGATCTTCCCGACCCAGGGATCTAACCTGCATCTCCTGCCAATGCAGATACCAAAGATGCCATTGGCTCTTTACCACTAAGCCACCAGGGAAGCTCCATTTGGGAGAGGAGAGAACCCTAATCCTTCAACAAAATCCTTCAGAACATAATTATGTACTATCAGTGTATATCCTAAGGAAACATTTATCTTGTTATTTACATATGGTAAGTGACAGGAAACAGGAAAAATAAAAAAACATTCAAAGGGAAAAAGAGAGTTACGATATATGTTTGGTTGTAAGGCAATTTCCCAAAATAGTTTTGCAAATGACTTCAACAACAACAGCATTATTTTGGGAAGTACACATCCTCCCAAGGAGGGTGTTTTGTGGAGGATAAATGTTTATTATAGAAAGGCTCTGCTGTGCTGTGTTCAGGGACTGTAGCACTCCTGGCTGCTCTATCTATGGGATTTCCCAGGCAAGAATACTGGAATGGGTTGCCATTTCCTTTTCCTGGGTAGTCTCCCAATCCGGGGAACAAACTGATGTGTGTTATGTCTCCTGCATTGGCAGGTGGGTTCTTTACCACTAGCACCACCTGGGAAACCCTCTGGAAAGGCAGATAAACAGATTTTTAAAAGAATCCACATAGGGTCAAACCCTTGGAGATTAAAGTCACTCTACATATAAAATTCAAGTGATAATATATACTTTCAAGTGACACATAGCTATAAAAAGTACTATGTTAATCACCACTGATCCTAAAAAACTGAAGAAAACCTGAATTTGTCCCTCAAGGAGTTTATAATTCCCTTCAGGGACATGTAATCCTTAAATATAATTAATAGGGGGCAAGTGTTATAATGAAGCTACACAGAATTTTAGGCAAGAAAAAAATACATGGGGATACTTTTAATTTAAATAATACAATTAAGATATTTCATGAGATGACATCTTTTTATGTGGACTTTGAATGAAAAGAGAATTTCAATGAGTAAAAATGGAGTGAAACCAGTGAAGACTTAAGCTTTTCTGTAGATATTCATTCATTCATCATCATATTACTGAAAACGTTCTGTGTGTCAAGGAATGTATTAAATACCCCAAAAATGTTCTCATTCAGAAGGGAAAAGGACATATAATGGTGAAGAAGCATGTAGAAATTTAGAGGAAGACACTGGCCAAGGAATTGATAAGACAAAAAGAGTAATTAGCTGACAAAATAAGATGGGGAACCAGAAGACATGAAAATAGAATCTTGTTTCTAGAGTGCATGGTTTTATTATAAACTCTACAGAAGTAACCATTTTCATTATTATAATCAATAGTCTCAAATGGTGTGCTGAAGTATTTTTAAGCATATGTAATAGCAAGGTTTTTTAAGGAAGGAAATGACATCCTCAGTACTCTTCTCAGGAGGGAAGAATTGCTAATATGCCCCAAGGAACACTGTGATAATGGGGTTCCTCCAACACAAATCCCACAAGTGTCTCTCTTAAAAAATACTTTCTGTGTTTGCTTCAGGGCAACCTTAACCCATTTAGGTCTAAAGTAAAATATGGAAACAAGAGCCAATAAATTTGGTTATAAAGAAACTTGCTTTAGATGGAAGCTTTTCTTAAAGCTATTAAATGTGTCTGATGTCCCAAAGAAAATTGTCTTTGGACCTGAGCTATGGGGTTTTAAATCGTTTATTTTGGGTTGGTTGCTACAGTGATCATCACAAGTCTTTTCTCTTTGAAAGCTTTAAGATCCCAGACAGCCAATCTCTCTTTACTACCATCATCTTAAACATTTATATTTGGCCAACAAAACATGCTTCACATTTATACAACGCTTATAATTTGGCCAACAAAACATGCTTCACAATCTGTACAATAAGCCTTTGTGATTAAACATACCTCAGACTCTTTACTCTGTCTTGCTGTAGAAACACACTGACCATCAATGTCTGTGTATTTAGATAGCTATGTTTGATATATGTAGGCTAGAATAATATGAGGTGAGATAATCCTACCTGTCCTAAGAATGTTAGAATGTTTATCTTTATTTCCTACCGCCTGGTCTCCCTTTAAATCTGTCTGGGGGTGATTGGCTGCTTGCTGAAATTTAAGAAGGAGACAACTGTCCAGCCTGTGTTCATGGTACTGGGGGTACAGATTTCATCAAAGTCAATTCAATTAGAATTTAACACCCTGTTAAATCAAGTCTCCCCTCTAACCTCACAAAGTAGTTTCCATACACTCCCTTTCACCATAAGAAAAAAATGTCTACAATGAATGTTCAAGTTTACTGAACAATAAAGCCATGAAATTAATGACACGTACTCCTTGGAAGAAAAGTTATGACCAACCTAGATAGCATATTCAAAAGCAGAGACATTACTTTGCCAACAAAGGTTCATCTAGTCAAGGCTATGGTTTTTCCTGTGGTCATGTATGGATGTGAGAGTTGGACTCTGAAGAAGGCTGAGCACCGAAGAATTGATGCTTTTGAACTGTGGTGTTGGAGAAGACTCTTGAGAGTCCCTTGGACTGCAAGAAGATCCAACCAGTCCATTCTGAAGGAGATCAGCCCTGGGATTTCTTTGGAAGGAATGATGCTAAAGCTGAAACTCCAGTAATTTGGCCCCCTCATATGAAGAGTTGACTCATTGGAAAAGACTCTGACTAATGCTGGGAGGAATTGGGGGCAGGAGGAGAAGGGGATGACAGAAGATGAGATGGCTGGATGGCATCACCGACCCAATGGATGTGAGTCTGAGTGAACTCTGGGAGTTGGTGATTGACAGGAAGGCCTGGCATGCTGCGATTCATGGGATTGCAAAGAGTCGGACATGACTGAGTGACTGAACTGAACTGAACAGCAAGCTTCACCAGAAGTCAAAAACAGGTATCTGATTTTCTTTGGTAGTCTCCTTTTCATGTGATTTCTTTGTTTTCCAAACTCAACGTTTCCTAGATATTTTTGTAATATGATGGCTAAGATGATAAGAATGCTAAGAATCCACCTGCAATGTGGGATACCTGAGTTCAATTTCTAGATCAGGAAGATCCCCTGGAGAAGGGAATGGAAATCCACTCCAGCATTTTTGCCTGGAGAATTCCATGAATAGAGGGGCCTGGTGGGCTACATCCATGGTGTTGCAAAGAGTCAGACAAGACTGAGCAACTAACACTAACTAACATTAATCAATAGAAAACAGACTCTGGCTTGTGTTTCTGAAGAAGAGGATGGCCAGAGCAATGTTCCCAGTGCAAACATGTGGAGTTCCCTGCACACCTACGAAGATGAGCCTGGACTTCTTTCAATTAAAAGAAGCAACAGAAATATCCAAAAGGCAGGCTACAGGGCAAAGAGAAGACGAGGAGGCAATGACTCAAAAGCCAAGGTTATCCTTTCTCCCTCTGAAATGAAGCAAGACCCAGTGATTCTCCACCCCCTACTCCCGCACCACATCCTCCACCTGTCTTTTGTCTGTGGAAAAACTTTAGGCAAAGAACATGTTTAATCAGCAAAGTGAGAAAATATCAGAAGCAAAGAAAAATAGTCAAACAGGAACAAACAATAATAGTTTAGTCAGTAAGCAAAGGCAAGGGCATTTAGTTCCTGCTCAGGGGCTACAGTGGAGAAGGCAATGGCACCCCACTCTAGTACTCTTGCCTGGAAAATCCCATGGGTGGAGGAGCCTGGTGGGCTCCAGTCCATGGGGTCGCTAAGAGTCGGGCACGACTGAGCGACTTCACTTTCACTTTTCACTTTCATGCATTGGAGAAGGAAATGGCAACCCACTCCAGTGTTCTTGCCTGGAGAATCCCAGGGACGGGGGAGCCTGGTGGGCTGCCGTCTATGGGGTCGCACAGAGTCGGACACGACTGAAGCAACTTAGCAGCAGCAGCAGTGAGGGCTACAGATAATATTCTGAGCCATGTGCTGTGAGCTGTCATATAGATACTGAAACCCCCACCAGGTGGAAGAAGTTAGCCACATGATGACCAGACTGTAGCCATGACATAAGCTGCCATAATTCTGAGAATTGGTCTCAAGGAAATGGGAACAAACTGACTCTGGAACTGAAGATTAACTGTAATTGAAACAATCAAGATGGCACTGGTCATCTCATGAGGAATTTCAAGTCCATTGAGTCAGTGATGCCATCCAACCATCTCATCCTCTATCATCCCCTTCTCCTTCCACCTTCAATCTTTCCCAGCATCAGGGTCTTTTCAAATGAGTCAGTTACTCAACCCTCTACAAACTGACCCAACTACATCCAACCGCACCTCCTCCCCTACTTTTTACCACTCAATCACAAGTATGTTTGCTTGTTTCATACTTGTCAAAGTATTAGTTGTTCAATTGTGTCTGATTGTGACCCCATGGACTGTGGTCCGCCAGGCTTGCCTGGGATTTCCCAGGCAAGAACACTGGAGTAGGTAGCCATTCTCTTCTTCAGGGGATTTTTCCAACCCAGAGATCAAACCTGGGTCTCTTGCACTGCAGGCAGCTTCTTTATAGTCTGAGCCACTTTATACTTGTAGCTTTAAATAGAAAATAACTTCTATATGAGATCAGGGTTTTATTTCATTTGCCGTTGTTTCTTCAAATTTTATACTACTGCTTGGTACAAATAGGTGTTGAATACACATTCATTAAATCAAAACATAATTTTCCAGTAGAAGATAGTGCCAACCTTTTAGCCACATGGCATGATGACTGCATTCTAACTATTCAGAATTAGTTTCAAGAGACTTTCTACTTCTATACATCATCTTATAAATTCAATGCTTATTGTGCATAGTTTCCTATTTAGTGTTTTTTTTAATCTTTTTTAATGAGTACAAATGAAATGAGCAGCCTTGGCCCTTCTTGCTCTGTACAGCAATCACTCCCTTGAGTGCTGGATTGGAAAATGAAAACCAAAGGCAATTTTTCTTAAAGTAAAGCCCCTAGGAATGGTTTAAAAATACACTGAATTTAGACTCATAAGTTCTTTGAGTGATAGAGTACATGTTTCTTAAAGAAAATTTCGACCCTGTGCAGGAATCCTGTGTCTGAATTAAGGATCAGGGCACTGTGCAAAGGCTTAAGTGTAAGCTAACTTAAATAAGATCCAGAATTTAATTAAATTCCCATGGGAAGTCACTCAGTCATGTCCGAGTCCTAGCAACCCCATGGACTGCAGCCCACCAGGCTCCTCCATCCGTGGGATTTTCCAGCCAAGAGTACTGGAGTGGGGTGCCATTGCCTTCTCCGATGAATGAGTCTACCTATTTGCAAAAATGTGACTGATGAAAACAGTGCAATCACTAGATTATCACACTATGCGAGTTCAGTTGTCAAGAGGGAGCAATTCAAAGGACATCATACAATCTATAAACCAGCTGGAAGGAGCCATCCAGACTTTGCCCTGCCGAACCCTTTCTGGGAGATGATTAGACGAGTCCTCATAGATGATATACTGTGTGCAGAAGCGCTGATCAGAATCAGGTTTGGCATGGTACGTGACTGTATTGATGGTTTGAGTCACGTCACTGTCTGGCCTGGGCTTTCTAATGAGGATCTGGCCCCCACCAGCAGCGACAAGCTTAATAAGGTTGTCCTTTGGATGGTGTTTGAAGGTTCCCCCCAAATAGAAGTAACATCCATCAAACAGCTTTGGCAACAGCTGTTCTCTGTTGAGACTGCTTTTCTGTGGTCCTTCAGGAATTTCATACTTTTCTTCCTGTTCACATTCTTTGCTTTGTAGACATGCTTTCACCCATTCAAATTTTAAGATCCAGCATCCACTGAGAATTCCAAGCATATATTTCAGAGTGCTTTGAACTGTATCACCAGGAACAATGACATGAGTTACTGTACGTCAGACTCAGCACATTTTTTAGCCTTAAGAATCACTGCAAGCTCACTGAGCATTTTCTGTTGTTTGGAAGAAAGTCCACTGCCTATAAGAACAAGAGGCCCATCCCGATGCTGACCAGTGTTTACTACTGAACAATGGCTGGTTGATGACAATTCCTTCCTCTCCGGTAGCAGCAACAGTGATTTCATATTTTCACTGTCTGCATAATCCACAGGCCACAGACCAAATATGTTGACTGCCTCCCTGGAGGCTCCATAGGTGAGTAACAGCTTGACAATGTCCACATGTCCATTCTTCACTGCATCATGAAGAGGTGAGTCGTTCTGATACCCAGTGGCATTCACCAACGCCTTGTGCTGGAGCAGCAACTCCATGACCTTCAGGTGCCCATGATTGCAGGCTTCATGCAATGGTGTCCATCCAGCATGGTCTTTAACATTTGGGTCGCTTCCACTTTGTAAGAGGTACTCAACAGAAGGGATGTCACCCTTAATTGAAGCAATATGGAGCAAAGTCTCTCCTCGATGATTTCTCTTCACAGCTGTATGGCTAATGGGCTACAGCTTTGTTGCTGAGGGACTACACATCATTCGTCTGTAACTTGGACTGTTCAGTGTAGAAGGCAGCGTACCTGGTGAAAGGCTAATGGAGTCATCCAATATAGTACGGCTATTTCTACTTAATGTGTCACCAACTTTAAGTTTGTTTGAAGGTGGTGAAGAACAGCCAGGCAATGGCATGTTTTCTAAGAGCACTGTTTGCTTAACAGAGTTTCCACCAGTGCTCTGACTGCTACTTCTGCATCTCTTAGAAACAGGACTGGAAATTCTGTTTTGATGCCCACGCTTCCCATTACGATCTGATGGCAAAGATTTCTTGGACAGAAGATAGTTTGCAGAGACTGTCTTCTCAGGAGTCACTACATCATTCTTGCTATAAGCTCAGCCAACAGTAAAAAGACTTCATCCAAGCATTCAGATTCTGTTACAGACCCACTTGCTAGTAAGTCTATTTCACCATTTATCTGCAGGTTAGCAGATAAATGTGATTGCTAACCTGCAGATAAATGCTAACCTGCAGATAAATTCCAATGAGTGTACTGTAATCAATCTTACTAAACATGAAGTGAAGTCACTCAGTCGTGTCTGACTCTTTGCGACCCCATGGACGGTAGCCTACCAGGCTCCGTGGTCCATGGGATTTTCCAGGCAAGAATACTGGAGTGGGCTGCCATTTCCTTCTCCAGGGGATCTTCCCAACCCAGGAATCAAACCTGGGTCCCCTGCATTGCAGACAAATGCTTTACCTATGAAAGCAAATGAATAACCTTTGTTTAATCTTATAAAACTCCAAATGAAAAGAAAAAAAATTTAAGTGCCCTATAGGTAAACCCTTGAGCGAATACTTCCAACTTGGGTATTTCCTCCAAAAATGTGAGACTAATGATATCTTCCCGCACTTAACTATATTGCTGTTTAGTCAATAAGTTGTGTCTGGTTTTGAGAACCCATGGACTGTAGCCCACCAGGCTCCTCTGTCCATGGGATTTCTCTGATAAGAATACTGGAGTGGGTTGCCATTTTCTTCTCCAGGGGACTTACCCAAGCCAGGGATCAAACCCAAGTCTCCTGCATTGCAGGTGTATTCTTTACTGAGTCACCAGGCAAGCATTTAACAATGATGAAGATTAAATAAGAAAACATAATTGAACAGGCTTGGCTAAGTATTGTCAAGAAGTCAAAGTGGTTCTGTTAACTCTGGGAAAGCCCTGAACTCAATACATCAGATGGTTCTGTCCAGTTCAGTTGTGCCCCTTTCCTTCAGCTTAAGCAGAGGGTTGGTGTGGTTCCACAGAATGAACACAGACCTGGGAAGCAAAGCTTTGCCTCCTCAGTCTCAATTTTAGTATTAACTCATTGTGTGCTCTCACATCTTTCATATTATTTCTCTATCCTTGATTTTATTATCTATAAAAAAGAAGCCTAAAAGCATTATGTAATGTGTCTGCAAAAGAGTCCAAAATGCAGTACTTGGATGCAATCTCAAAAATGACAGAATGATCTCTGTTCATTTCCAAGGCAAACCATTCAATATCACAGTAATCCAAGTCTATGCACCAACCAGTAACGCTGAAGAAGCTGAAGTTGAATGGTTCTATGAAGACCTACAAGACCTTTTGGAACTAACATCCAAAAAAGATGTCCTTTTCATTATAGGAGACTGGAATGCAAAAGTAGGAAGTCAAGAAACTTCTGGAGTAACAGGCAAATTTGGCCTTGGAATATGGAATGAAGCAGGGCAAAGACTAACAGAGTTTTGCCAAGAAAATGCACTGGTCATAAGAAACACCCTCTTCCAACAACACAAGAGAAGACTCTATACATGGACATCACCAGATGGTCAACACCGAAATCAGACTGATTACATTCTTTGCAGCCAAAGATGGAGAAGCTCTATACAGTCAGCAAAAACAAGACCAGGAGCAGACTGTGGCTCAGACCATGAACTCCTTATTGCCAAATTCAGACTAAAATTGAAGAAAGTAGGGGAAAACCACTAGATCATTCAGGTATGACCTAAATCAAATCCCTTATGATTATACGTGGAAGTGAGAAATAGATTTAAGGGCCTAGATCTGATAGATAGACTGCTTGATGAGCTATGGACTGAGGTTTGTGACATTGTACAGGAGACAGGGACCAAGACCACCCCCATGGAAAAGAAATGCAAAAAAGCAAAATGGCTGTTTGGGGAGGCCTTGCAAATAGCTGTGAAAAGAAGAGAAGAGAAAAGCAAAGGAGAAAAGGAAAGATATAAACATCTGAATGCAAAGTTCCAAAGAATAGCAAGAAGAGATAAGAAGGCCTTCTTCAGCGATCAATGCAAAGAAATAGAGGAAAACAGCAGAATGGGAAAGACTAGACATCTCTTCAAGAAAATCAGAGATACTAAAGGAACATTTCATGCAAGATGGGCTCGATAAAGGACAGAAATGGTCAGGACCTAACAGAAGCAGAAGATATTAAGAAGAGATGGCAAGAATACACAGAAGAACTGTACAAAAAAGATCTTCATGACCCAGATAATCACAATGGTGTGATCACTGACCTAGAGCCAGGCATCCTGGAATGTGAAGTCAAGTGGGCCTTGGAAAGCATCACTACGAACAAAGCTAATGGAGGTGATAGAATTCCAGTTGAGCTATTCCAAATCCTGAAAGATGATGCTGTGAAAGTGCTGCACTCAATATGCCAGCAAATTTGGAAAACTCAGCAGTGGCCACAGGACTGGAAAAGGTCAGTTTTCATTCCAGTCCCAAAGAAAGGCACTGCCAAAGAATGTTCAAACTACCGCACAATTGCACTCATCTCACACGCTAGTAAAGTAATGCTCAAAATTCTCCAAGCCAGGCTTCAGCAATATGTGAACTGTGAATTTCCTGATGTTTAAGCTGGTTTTAGAAAAGGCAGAGGAACCAGAGATCAAATTGCCAACATCCGCTGGATCATGGAAAAAGCAAGAGAGTTCCAGAAAAACACCTACTTCTGCTTTATTGACTATGCCAAAGCCTTTGACTGTGTGGATCACAATCAACTGTGGAAAATTCTGAAAGAGATGGAAATACCAGACCACCTGATCTGTCTCTTGAGAAATTTGTATGCAGGTCAGGAAGCAACAGTTAGAACTGGTCATGGAACAACAGACTGGGAAATCCATATAGGAAAAGGAGTATGTCAAGGCTGTATATTGTCACCATGCTTATTTAACTTATATGCAGAGTAATCATGAGAAATGCTGGACTGGAAGAAACACAAGCTAGAATCAAGATTGCTGGGAGAAATATCAATAACCTCAGATATGCAGATGACACCACCCTTATGGCAGAAAGTGAAGAGGAACTAAAAAGCCTCTTGATGAAAGTGAAAGAGGAGAGTGAAAAATTTGGCTTAAAGCTCAACATTCAGAAAACGAAGATCATGGCATCCGGTCCCATCATTTCATGGAAAATAGATGGGAAACCAGTGGAAACAGTGTCAGACTTTTTTTTCTGGGCTCCAAAATCACTGCAGATGGTGACTGCAGCCGTGAAATTAAAAGACGCTTACTCCTTGGAAGGAAAGTTATGACCAAGCTAGATAGCATATTCAAAAGCAGAGACATTACTTTGCCAACAAAGGTTCGTCTAGTCAAAGCTATGGTTTTTCCTGTGGTCATGTATGGATGTGAGAGTTGGACTCTGAAGAAGGCTGAGTGCCAAAGAATTGATGCTTTTGAACTGTGGTGTTGGAGAAGACTGTTGAGAGTCCCTTGGACTGCAAGGAGATCCAACCAGTCCATTCTGAAGGAGATCAGCCCTGGGATTTCTTTGGAAGGAAGGATGCTAAAGCTGAAACTCCAGTACTTTGGCCCCCTCATGTGAAGAGTTTGACTCATTGGAAAAGTCTCTGATGCTGGGAGGGATTGGGGGCAGGAGGAGAAGGGGACGACAGAGGATGAGATGGCTGGATGGCATCACTGCCTCGATGGACGTGAGTCTGAGTGACCTCCGGGAGTTGGTGATGGACAGGGAGGCCTGGCATGCTGCGAATCTTGGGGTTGCAAAGAGTCGGACATGACTGAGCGACTGATCTGATCTGATTGTGTCTGCCTTGGGCTTCCCAGGTGGCTGAGTGGTAAAGAATCCATCTGTTAGTGCAGGAAGCACAGGTTCAATCCCTGAATCAGGAAAATCTCCTGGAGAGGAAAGTGGAAACACACTTCAGTATTCTTGCCAGGGAAATCCCATGGACAGAGGAGCCTGGTGGGCTGCAGTCCATGGGTCACAAGAGTTGACACAATTAGTGACTAAACAACAACAATTGTGCCTGACAGCTTTAAATGTTATCTTCTCTTGTGTTCCTTGGTAACACTTGGTATGATGCTGCTAACCTGTGAAAACTTGAATAAATGCTGTGTCCATTCCTTGTATTTGCTACTGGCACAATAATTGAAGGAAAGGCCTCTTCAGTTTATGGTCCTGGTAGCAAACACAGGTCCTTTGAGTTGTTGTCCTGGTAACAAATATAAGGCATTTTTATTGTCCCTTTAGGATAAGGGACATCCTAATGGACTAAGAAATCAGTCTTAAACTTGGCACCCCAATGAGACCAGGCCTATGGTTTTAGTACTAAGGTATATTAGACCAGGAGAGGTACACCATGGTTTAAAAAGTTAGCTCACTGGACACATCACTTTACCCCCAAGAGAAAGAAACTAGAGAGCAAAGACAGAACAATAAAATTAAGATAAAATTATAGGATATTATAGTATCATAATACTCTATTCATCCAACTTTCAAACAGCTTCAACACATCTTTTGCTTCATGAAGTAGATGCCTCTTTCTCTCTCACTTTTTTTTTTCTTTGTGTGCCCTGTAACTCATTTTACTTGTTCAAAAATAATTTTTAGCTCATCTAAAAGTGCAAAAACATTTCAAATAATCAATTCTATGTCAAGTTTTTAGATCAGTTTTCTCAGATTTTAGAATCAGTTCTCAGTAATGACAATATGTACAATGTATATTCATCCCAAGCATCTCTTTTCTGTCTGTCTTTTTCCAAACCAAATAAAATGCACCAACCTAGTAAAGCAATGTTAATGTTTTCAATATCTATCTACATTACCATTTTTGACACAACCATAGTTCTCATCTGTTGCAGCTATTTCTTCCTGACATTAACACAGAACTAATAAACCTGTTTTACTTAAGGAAGGTAACATGGAAAGTTAGATTTTTCTAACAATTAGATTCAGTTCTTCCCTCCATGTGACAGAACTCTGCCTTGTGGTGAGTCCTATAGAGACCAACCGTATGGAGATTGCTTGACTTAACTGTATAGGTTTTATAACAAAATCTTTATTTTTAGTTTATTCAAACTGATACATTTTACTTATTAATTGTCCTGTCTTAACACTGACCAAGATTTACTTTTCTCTATCATAAATTCAGACTGATTCATTTGAACACCCTAAGACTTTATTTTGGGGGGCTCCAAAATCACTGCAGATGGTGACTGCAGCCATGAATTTAAAAGACACTTACTCCTTGGAAGAAAAGTTATGACAAACCTAGACAGCATATTAAAAAGCAGAGACATTGCTTTGCCAACAAAGGTCCATCTAGTCGAGGCTATGGTTTTTCCAGTACCCATGTATGGATGTGAGAGGTGGTCTATAAAGATGTGAGCACCGAAGAATTGATGCTTTTGGACTGTGGTGTTGAAAAAGACTCTTGAGAGTCCCTTAGACTGCAAGGAGATCCAACCAATCCATCCTAAAGGAAATCAGTCCTGAATATTCATTGGAACGACTGCTGCTGAAGCTGAAACTCCAATATTTTGGCCACCTGATGTGAAGAACTGACTCATTTGAAAAGACCCTGATGCTGGGAAAGATTGAAGGCAGGGGGAGAAGGGGATGACAGAGGATGAGATGGTTGGATAGCATCACCGACTTGATGGACATGAGTTTGAGCAAACTCTGTGAGTTGGTGATGGACAGGGAGGCCTGGAGTGCTGCAGTTCGTGGGATCGCAGAGTCAGACGTGACTGAGCAACTGAACTGAACTGAACTGAAGCAAAGGGAATTGATTTCTGAGAGCAACTAAGATCTAAATTAAAAAAAAAAAAAAAAACAAACAATAAGTAAAAGGAGAAAGAGTTAGAGGATGAGGAGGAAGAGGAGAAGATGATGAGGTATTATAAAATGTGGAAAGGAAGGAAGGAAGGAAGGACAGAAGGAAAGGAGAAAGAAGAAAAGAGAGAAAGAGAAAGAAGGAAAGAAAATAGCTATCTCAGAGAAATAAGAAAAAAATATATACTAGGCAGGTCCTTGGCACTGTAAGAATACTTAGGCAATGTAATCTGCCTAAAGGTCTGGTTTAGGAATCTCAAAATCAGATATAGTATATGCAGTCCTCAGGAAACCACACATCCAATTCCTAGTAGAGCTGAGTCAAATCTTTATCCATGTACTATTCAAAGTAGATCCCTTCATTATGGAGTATAATATTTCCTTTTCCAACCACATAAGCCAAAGTTATGGATGCTCCAAAGAGCTATTAACAATCCCTTTCATAGCTTAGCTTTCTTCCAAAGGAAGAATGTAAGAATTAGTCTGTCTGTGTGTCAGAATTTCACTCACTCGCCAACCATTTATCAAAGAAATTGCAAGAACATTTGGTAGAAAGATGGAGAGAATACGGTGCGATCATACACGACCTCATATCCACTCAATTTTTTGTCTGAATATCAGATTTTTTTTTTTATTGGAAATAAGAGAATAAATAAGCAAGAAACTGGTATGATGAAAGGAAGGAACCCATAAAGGCCCACAGTGCTGTAACTCTGGGAAGAGTTTGTAGATTATCAAATAGCACTGAATAAGTAAAAGATCACTGAATTCTCTATTGAACTTCTCTCCTCTGCTGCGAGACATAACAATGCACAAAGAAATATGAAACTAATGCTTGTGTAAAGAACATTAATGTTGTTCAAAGATCCTTAAAAATCAATAAAATGACTTTAGACCCTTTTGAAAAAAAAGTAAATGGCATCATTTAATTATTACTAGAACTTCCCTGGTGGCACAGATGGTAAAGAATCTGCCTGCAATGCGGGAGACCTGGATTTGATCCCTGGATTGAGAATAATCCCTGCAGAAAGGAATGACAACTCTCTCCCAGTGTTCTTGCCTGGAGAGAATCCCCATGGACAGAGGAGTCTGGCAGGTCACAGTCCATGGGGCTACACAGTGTCAGGCATGACTGAATGATTGATGCTTTCACTTTCATTGGGCAAAAAGTAAGCTCTAGATAAAGATTTGTGGATAAGGAAGTGAGAAATCTTGTCCCAATTTATAAAGTGTGTGTAATCTTAGGCTGTCTAATCCAATAAACATGGCATTGGAATTTGAATTTAATTTTTAAATTAATTTCTTTTTTTTACTGAAGGATAATTGCTTTACAGACTTTTGTTGTTTTCTGTCAAACTTCAACATGAATCAGCCATAGGTAACATATATCCCCTCCCTTTTGAGCCTCCCTCCCTTCTCCCTCCCCATCCCACATCTCTAAATTGATACAGAGCCCCTATTTGAGTTTCCTGAATTTGAGTTTAATTTTTAAGGCCAGTAGTCTTCACCAGGTACAAAAGAACCCACTGGGATTAAAATATATATAATACATATACATATACATATATATATATATATATATGACTTTCTACTTATACTATTAAGCTAAAAATAATAATAATAAAAGAAGCTTTATTTACATTATCACGCAGATTGTCACCAAAGTCTTTGCTGGGATGTATGTAAGGTGGTCCCCGATCTCATGTAATGTATGGGTGTCCAATAGGAAAATGTGAGGCCCCCAAGACAAGTATAGACAGCCCCACCCTTTCTTATTTACTTGCTTTCACCACATCACAATATGTTGTAGTTCTGTGGGCTAAATTGCATGGAGTTGTGCATTAAATTATCTGGTTTTAATTAAAGCATCATGAAATGGACAAGTGGTTTAAAAAGATTTTTCCCCCCAAGCACTGCAGCCTGAAGATAATACTAATAAAGCAAGAACAAGTGAGCTAGTCAAAAATGGCAGAGCTGACACATTCCTTTAACCTCACAGTAGCTCTTCATCAGCCACATGACGAAGCAAAAATAATGACACTGCAATCAGTTCTGACAAGGGATCAGTAAAAAAACACTTGAAATGATCAAGAAAATTCTTGGAAACGTTTATATCTGCTACTGTTAAGGAGGAACTCTGGGGACTTCTAGAGTTGTCCAGTGGTTAGAGAATCAGCTTTACAATGCAGGAGACATGGGTTCTATCTTTGCTTTGGAAGTTAAGATTCCATATGCCATGGAGCAACTAAGCCTGCCAACCACAGTTCCTGAGCCTACATGCTTTGGAGCCTGTGTGCCACAAGTAGAAAGTCCATGTGCCTCAACGAAAATTCCACGTGCTGCAACTAGGACCCAATGCAGCCAAATAAATCAATATTGAAAAAATTAATGAACTTTGTCCTAAGGGTATATTTTCTTATAAGCTGTTAGCTATTATAATAATAGTACAAATTCGGGATGATCAATAAGATAGTAAAAAATGATTTATTTCATCCTGTTCTCATGCTTTTTACCTCATATATTATTATGAAATATATTAGTATGCTAATGCTAGCATAATATTGTAATAATATTGAAATATGCTAGCATAATATTATAATTCATGATTATGCCTTATAGATACTAACATAAAATAGAAATATAAACATTTGAGGAATTCCATATTCAATTATGTTTAATGATAGGCTGCTTTAAAAAACCAGAAACTACTATTTTATTAAAATACTTTTAAATAGAGAAACTGCCTGACAATCTAGTTTTAGAAAGGTAACTAACTGATTGCTTTACAGAGGGTGTACTGGAGGAAAATGCAAGAGTTGTCAGCTAGAAGGCTATTTCGATACTGGAGACAGAAGTCACAGAAAGTATCAGGCAATCAAGCAGACTTCTCTCTAGTTTCTGCACTGCAAAATAGTCTCAAATAGAAGTATGTGTCCACAGGGAATTGTCTTTTAAAGAAATAATATAACCCAGGGGAAAACCTATAATACTGTTAAAAAAAAAATAGAAAAAAAGAACAAGGGAAAAGAACATCTGCGACTGAAGAAGACAGACCACCTTTTGCTTTTCTGAGCTAAAACTGACAGGACA
The DNA here is from genome assembly GCA_935064755.1 of Tragelaphus eurycerus. NCBI lineage: Eukaryota > Metazoa > Chordata > Mammalia > Artiodactyla > Bovidae > Tragelaphus > Tragelaphus eurycerus. The sequence continues at coordinate 1,604,068 of CAKXYN010000075.1, read as the reverse complement.
GAAACAGAAAATGTGCCCCTCTCTCCTACTAAGAGAATTAAATAAATTGTGTATTGTGCGTGTATGTGCTCAGTCATATCCAACTCTTTGCAACCCCATGGACTGTAGCCAACCAGGTTCCTCGGTCTGTGAGATTCTCCAGGCAAGAACACTGGAATGGCTTGCCATTTCCTCCTCCAGGGGATCTTCCCAATCCAGGGATTGAAACCACATCTCCTGCATTTCCTGCATTGCAGACAGATTCTTTACCACTGAGTCATGAGGGCAAGGAGTTTTATCTGCTTTTTCCTTCATAGGATCCCTGAGAATTAATTTGGAAAGGATTTACAAGGCCAGTCCTCTGTGCTTCTCAAAGGTAACTAGGGAAAGAAATCTGAAGAGATAATGAAAATGTAGATTCCGGTTCAGTCAGTCCTAAAGGAAATTCGTCCTGAATATTCACTGGAAGGACTGATGCTAAAGCTGAAGCTTCAATACTTTGGCTACCAGATGTGAAGAGCTGACTCATTGGAAAAGGCCCTGATGCTGGGAAAAATTGAAGGTGGGAGGAGAAAGGGATGACAGAGAATGAAATGATTGGATGGCATCACCAACTCAGTGGAGGTGAGTTTGAGCAAGCTTCCGCAGTTGGTGATGGATAGGGAAGCCTGGCATGCTGCAGTCCATGGAATCACAGAAAGTCGGACATGACTGAGCAACTGAACTGAACTGGATTTGGGCCTGCAAAAATTTTTTTATTTTATTTTAATTTTAAATTTAAAACAGTTGCTCAGAGGAGGCTATAGCTGGTGGTCAATAGACCGCATAAAGGGTAGCAAGGCTTTAGAGCAGGGAATCTCTAAATGTACTTGAAGTTGCCAAATGTGCAGTTAAAAGTGCAGGAGCAGGGAGAACAAGATGGTGGAGGACTAGGTGGACAAGGAGTACATCTCTCTCCACGGATACATGAGGAATATCCCTTCAGATGTAGAAGTGCATGCAGGACACCAGCTGAGAGCAGATAGGAGGACCTGACCAGTGGAAAAGAATATATAGACCCACGCAAAACTTAGTAGCAGGAAGGAACTAGGGGGAAAAGCAGGAGTGTTAGTAGGACTGGACCTGCCCTCAGCAGGCGGGGGAACTGAAGCAGGGGTCCAATCCCCACATTGGGGCCACTGTCTGAGTCAGAGGAGAAACATTTAAAGCTGAGAGTGAAACAGTTGATCTGTGGCCGCCTAAATGGAATGAGAATCAGACAGTCCTTGCACAGCCATACATACGCCGGGTAGAAATGCGAGTCTTCTGGAAGGGACAGTGGCTGGGAGTTGGAGTTTAGGGATTGTGGAGCAATCCCAGCATGAGGTCTGCTGTTGACTGCAGAGAAACAGAGCAAGGGGATGTGAGGGAGGAGACTGTGGTGGGAAATGCATGGAGGGAAAGCCAGGCAGCCACGGAAGCAAGGCGATACTGTAGAGTCATACTTTGTGGGTGGAGCCATCACCCGTAGCCTCTCTCTCCACATGCACATCCGCTTCAGCCCCTGAAACACCTGACGCACTGAACTACAGAGTAGGACCCCACCCAAGGTGCCCCTTTAAGTGCCTGATGCACTGATCTACAGAGTAGGATCCCAGTCAGGGAGGGCCACCTCTGTGTACCTGATGGGCACAACAACAGAGAAGGACCCCAGGCGAGGGATCCTTCTAAGTGCCTGAAAGGGTGGAGCTACAGAGAAAGACTGGCCAAAGAGGCCTTCTGATTGCCAGCTACAAAGGCCTTCTGAACTCCAGCTACAAGAGGCTCAAAAAAAGACTCTGATAGGGGCATAACTCCTGCTGCAGAGGCAGTGTGTGTCCCTGCACACTTGGCACCGCCAGGTTCCCCACAAGCCAAGCAGCTGCATCACCTTCATGCCCAACTCTCACTGGGGCAGAACTGCCACAGGCAAAAAAAGAGAGTCTTGTGTTTATTCGTGCAGGGTCACTTCATTCCTGTCCAACTCTTTCCAACCCTGTAGACTGTGGCCTGCCAGGCTTCTTTGTCAGAGAGGGGGCTTCTCCAGACAAGAATACTGGAGCATATTGGCCAATACTGGTTGCCATACCCTTCTAGAGCACTATATTGCCTGCTAGTCCAGCAGCCAACCCACTGAGTACCTGAAACCCTGCAACTCAAGCAGCTGTATCACCTCCACGCCTAGCCCTCACAGGGGCAAACCCAAGCCCCCCAGGACAGCCTCAGGAGCAAACCCGAGTGGATGACCCACATGTAGAGATGGAAATAATACCATAATGAAACTCAGGGGCAGTGTGGCTAAGGAAGAAGATCCAAACCCTTCCCACCAGGTGTACAAGCTGCCGATTAAATGCACAGGATCAACTAAGCAGACTCTGTGTCTATGAAATATATAAAACACCACTGAGAGCTCCCACAAAAGAAAACACACTAGCTCTGATAGCTGTGGACATTGGAGGTGAGAACACACAGGAGTAGGACCAGATTAGAATCTAAAGAGCCCCCACAGCAGGCACAGAGATCAGCAAAGTGTTGGAGGGCATTCTGGGGTGGTAAGGTGGGCTGTGATTCCCAGCCAGAGAAAGGACTCTGACAGCAGTGACTCAAGAAAAAACATTTATATTCTTATTTTTTGATTTGTTCTGTAGACTCTTTTTCTTTTTTTCTTTTTCTTCAGTCACATTTTTTATTTTTGTCATAAACTTCTGCCTCTACGTTGGGCTTTTGCAGTTCTATAGAGTTTTCTTTCTCTCTCTCTCTCTCTTTTTTTAATTTTAATTTTTTAAACCTATTATTATTTTTTCTACATGTATTCCTTTGCTTTTCCTACTGTTCTTTTCCCCTTGCAGTTAATCTTTAATGTATATAAAGCTTATTTATCTACCTCTATTTAACTTTGCATATCTATTTTTTCTTTATTTTCTGTCTCTCCTCTCCTCTCACCATATTTTTTAGTTTTATTTACATTGCTTTATTCCACAATTAACACCGTGCTTTAGTTTTGTTTTCTAGTTTGTGCTTTAATTAGTTTTGTTCTGGTAGATATAGATTTTGGTTTCCTTTGTTTGCCAGGTCAATATATCATTTTTTTTTTTTTTTTTTTTAATCAAGAATCTCTTTTATTGATTATCAGAAACATTACAAACATCTAGTATGAACAAATTGTAACATGATAGTGTTTAGTATGAACAATTAATACATTTCAGATATAATATTATACATATTTCAATGCTATTCTCCCCAATCATCTCACCCTCTCCTGGTCCCAGAGTCCAAAAGTCTGGTCTATACATCAGTGTCTCTTTTGTTGTCTCGTAAATAGGGTTATTTTTTCCTTTTTTTTAAATTTATATATATGTGAGTGGTATTAGTTTTTTTTTTTTTTTTTTTTTTTTTTCTCTCTCTTTAATACACGCCGCTCCCTTCCACCCCCTTACAACGAAGGAAAAAATATTATTTTTTTTATTTGTGTGATATTTTATTTTGTATATATACAACACATTGTTTATTTATTTTTTTTTGGGGGGGGAGTTGGGTGGTTTCTTCCCTTTTGGGGTTTGGGAAAAGGGGGCGGTGAGGAAATGGGGGGTGGGGGTCTCTTTTTATTTTTTTTTTTTTTAGTTTAATGGCCCGGGGGGGGGATTGGTGGAAAAAAAGGGGGTTTTTTTTCGAGTTTTTTGGGGAATTTCCAAACCTTTTTCCAAAGGGGGTTTAAAAATTTGAATTCCCCCCAAAAGGGAAAAGGGTTCCCTTCTCTCCGCACCCTCTCCAGCATTTATTGCTTGTGGACTTTTGGATAGCAGCCATACTGATTGGCGTGAAATGGTATCTCATAGTGGTTTTGATTTGCATTTCTCTGATAATGAGTGATATTGAGCATCTTTTCATGTGTTTGTTAGCCATCTGTATGTCTTCTTTGGAGAAATGTCTATTGAGTTCTTTGGCCCATTTTTTGATTGGGTCATTTATTTTTCTGGAATTGAGCTGTAGAAGTTCCTTGTATATTTTTGAGATTAGTTGTTTGTCAGTTGCTTCATTTGCTATTATTTTCTCCCATTCTGAAGGCTGTCTTTTCACCTTGCTTATAGTTTCCTTTGTTGTGCAAAAGCTTTTTAAGTTTGATTAGGTCCCATTTGTTCATTTTTGATTTTATTTCCAATATTCTGGGAGGTGGGTCATAGAGGATCCTGCTGTGATGTAAGTCAGAGAGTGTTTTGCCTATGTTTTCCTCTAGGAGTTTTATGGTTTCTGGTCTTACATTTAGCTCTTTAATCCATTTTGAGTTTATTTTTGTGTATGGTGTTAGAAAGTGTTCTAGTTTCATTCATATGGAGGGGTCTTGTTTTTGTATCCATTCAGCCAGTCTCTGTCTTTTGGTTGGGGCATTCAACCCATTTACATTTAAGGTAATTAATGATAAATATGATCCCGTTGCCATTTACTTTGTTGTTTTGGGTTTGAATTTATATATCCTTTTTGTGTTTCCTGTCTAGAGAATGTCCTTTAGTATTTGTTGGAGAGCTGGTTTGGTGGTGCTGAATTCTCTCAGCTTTTGCTTGTCTGTAAAGGTTTTGATTTCTCCTTCATATTTGAATGAGATCCTTGCTGGGTACAATAATCTGGGCTGTAGGTTCTTTTCTTTCATCACTTTAAGTATGTCTTGCCATTCCCTCCTGGCTTGTAGAGTTTCTATTGAAAGATCAGCTGTTATCCTTATGGGAATTCCCTTGTGTGTTATTTGTTGTTTTTCCCTTGCTGCTTTTAATATTTGTTCTTTGTGTTTGATCTTTGTTAATTTGATTAATATGTGTCTTGGGGTGTTTCGTCTTGGGTTTATCCTATTTGGGACTCTCTGGGTTTCTTGGACTTGAGTGATTATTTCCTTCCCCATTTTAGGGAAGTTTTCAACTATTATCTCCTCTAGTATCTTCTCATGGTCTTTCTTTTTGTCTTCTTCTTCTGGGACTCCTATGATTCGAATATTGTAACGTTTAATATTGTCCTGGAGGTCTCTGAGATTGTCCTCATTTCTTTTAATTCGTTTTTCTTTTTTCTCCTCTGATTCCTTTAATTCTGCCATTCTATCTTCTAATTCGCTAATTCTATCTTCTGCCTCTGTTATTCTACTATTTGTTGCCTCCAGAGTGTTTTGGATCTCATTTATTGCATTATTCATTATATGTTGATTCTTTTTTATTTCTTCTAGGTCCTTGTTAAATCTTTCTTGCATCTTCTCAATGCTTTTCTCCAGACTATTTATCCATGATTCCATTTTGCTTTCCAGATTTTGGATTAATTTCACGATCATTATTCGGAATTCTTTATCAGGTAGGTTCGCTATTTCTTCCTCTTTTGTTTGGTTTGGTGGGCTTTTATCCTGTTCCTTTACCTGCTGGGAATTCTTCTGTCTTTTCATCTTGTTTAAATTGCTAAGTTTGGGGCGTCTTTACTGTATTCTGGTAGTCTGTGGAGTTCTCTTTATTGTGGCGTTTCTGCACTATATGTGGGTTTGTACCGGTGGCTTGTCGAGGTTTCTTGTTTATGGAAGCTTGTATCGGTGTTCTGGTGGGTGGAGCTGGATTTCTTTTCTCTGGGGTGCAGTGGAGTGTCTAGTAGTGAGTTATGAGATGTCTATGCTTTTGGGGTCGCTTTGTGTAGCCTGTGTATTGGAGCTCAGGCTGTGTTCTTGTTTTTCTGGAGAATTTGCTTGGTATGTCTTGTTGTGGAACTTGCTGGTCTTTGTGTGATGCTTGGTTTCAGAGTAGGTATGGAGGCTTTTAATGAGCTCCTGTCAATTAGTGTTTCGTGGGATCAGGGTATGGACTTAAGCCTCCTGGTTCCAGTTATTGGTCTTATTTTTACAGTAGTCTCAAAAACTTCTTCTTCTATAATGCATTCCACAACTGGACTGCTCAGAGATGTTCACGGAATTATACATAGAAGGAAAAAGGGAGGAAGGAGACAGAGGTGGTCAGGAGGATAAAAGGAGGGAGTGTGAAGGAGAGAGACAGATCTAGTCAGTAATCAGTAAAGAAAAGAAAAAAGGAAAGGAAAAAAGCAAAGGACAAAAAGGAAAAAGGAAAAAAAAAACAAAACAGGGTCGCAAAAGTTATATCTAAACGTGGAGATTAAAGAAGTACTAGAGGATAAAAAAAATAATAATAATAAAAAAATAAAAGAAACAAAACAAACAACAACAAAAAAAATTAAAAGGGAAAAAAAAAATTTTTGTTTTCCTTTTTTCAATTAAAAAAATAATAAAAATTTAAAAAATATATATATATTAAAAAAAGAAAAGAAAAAAAAAAAAAAAGGAAATAATGATGGGAAAAATAGTAACAATATATATAAGAGTTTCTCTATTATTGTTGTGGGTTCAGTTCATTTTCAGCTAGTTCCTTGTTCCGGCTTAAATTTCTCAAGATCTATAGGCCCCTTTCTCTGTGGTTGTTCTGTATAGTTCTTTGTTCTGTGCACGGTTCGGCGGTGTTCTGGGCCAAGGCCCGCCACTCGTGTGGTCGGCGCTGCACAATCTGGATTGCCGGCCCAAACTACTCCAGTTAGGCAGCACTCCAGACAATCAGGCGAACGAAGTCTGCGCTGAGGCCCGCAGAGGGGGAGGGGTCGGCGACGGGAATGGCGGGCGGGCGGGTGGGGGAGGGGATGGGGTGGCCCTCGTGGGAGCCGCCGGCACAGCGGGCGGGGGCACGCCTGCGCGGGAGTGGCCGGCGGGGGAGCGTCCAGTGGGGGAGAGTCCCGCGGGGGAGCGTCCCTCTGGGGAGCGCCGGCAGCGGAGCGTCCCGCGTGGGAACGGCCAAGGCGTCTCCCTGCCCAGCCCCGGCTCCCCAATGGCAGATGCGGGCGTTTGCAGCGGTGCTTTTCCGCTGCGGAAGTTACCGCAGGGCCCGCAGTCTGTGGGTTCTAATTGCTCAACTGTTCTCCTCCCTGTTATGATAGTCTCCGTGTTTCCCAGGTTCGGCGCAGATTCCGCAGGGAGAGTGTTTCCTGGTGTTTGGAAACTTCTCTTTTTAAGACTCCCTTCCCCGGACAGAGGTCCGCCCCTCCCTCTTTGTCTCTCTCTGGCTTCTATATTCTTTCCTACCTCCTTTAGAAGGCAGTGAGTTGCTTTTCTGGGTGTCCGACGTCCTCCGCCAGCACTCCGAAGCTGTTTGTGGTATTTACTCGGCGCCCAGATGTCCCATTGGTGAATTTGTGGAGGAGAAAGCGTATTCCCCGTCCTAATCCTTCGCCATCTTAACGGGGGTGTCTCCAAAATATATTTTTTTTTTTTTTTTTTTTTTTTTTTTTTTTTTCTTGTGGGTATATATATAAAAATATATATATATATATTTTTATTTCATTATTTTTAATAATATTTTCCTGATTTTGTAACTGCCATTGGTCTACGGTTCATCTTTGGTTCTCCCTTTTTTTTGAATATTTTTTTTTCTCCCTAAACCCAAAAAAAAACAATTGGGGAATTTTTGATCCTGACCAAAAATCAAACCCTCAGCCTTTGGAGTGGGAGCACTGATGCCAAGACCCTAGACTACCACAGAACCAACCCTAGGGAGTATCAAATAGTGAGAACTCACACAAAGGAAACCACTTGAATACAAGACCCGACATCATCCAACCACCAGTAGCACCCCATGCAGGACACCTCATCTAAACAACAAACAAAACAAAAATACAAACCCAATCATCAGCAGACAAGAGTACCACCTCATTCAGCCTTGTCAATCAGAGGAAAATCAAACAAACAAACAAAGACTCAGCACAAATCTCACCCTATATGAAGCTCACACAAACCACTGGACCAAACTCAAGAGGGCAGAAACCAAAAGAAAGAAAGAATTCAACCTTCTTCAAGGAAAGAATTCAACTTTCCTTGAAGCCTGGGAAAAGGAGACCTCAAACACAATAACTTAAAAAAAATTAAAAGGCAGAGAAATACTGCACAAATGAAGGAATAAACTAGAAACACAGAAGTCCAAATAAATGAAGAGGAAATAGGAAAATTACCTTAAAAAGAATTCAGAATAATGATAGTAAAGATGATCAAAAACCTTGAAAACAAAATGGAGAAAACTCAATAATCAATTAACAAATACCTAGAAGAATTAAAGAATAAGCATACATAAACAACACAACTACTGAAATTAAAAATACTCTAAAAGGAATCAATAGCAGAATATCTGAAGCAGAAGAACGAATCAATGAGCTGGAAGATAAAATGGTGGGAACAACTTCTGAAGAGCAGAATAAAGTAAAAAGAATGAAAAGAGCTGAGGACAGTCTCAGAGACCACTGGGACTATATCAAACACACCAACATTTGAATTATAGGGGTCCCAGAAGACGAAAATAAAAAGAAAGGGTATGAGAAAATTTTTGAAGAGATTATAGTTGAAAATTTCCCCGACATGGAAAAGGAAATAGCCAATCAAGTTCAAAAGGCACTAAGAGTCCCATGCAGTATAAATTCAAGTCATTAATATGCCAAGACACATATTAATCAAACTAACAAAGGCTAAACACAAAGAAAGAATATTAAAAGCAGCAAGGGAGAAGCAACAAGTAACACACAAAGGAAACCCCATATTCTTAACAGCTGACCTTTCAGCAGAAACTCTGCGGGCCAGAAGGGAATGGCAGGATAGATCTAAAATATTGAAAGGGAAAAATCTATAACCAAGATTACTGTACCCAGCAAGGATCTCATTCAAAATTGATGAAAAATAAAAAGCTTTTCAGACAAGCAAAAGTTAAGAGAATTCAGTACTACCAAACCAGCTTTACAACAAATGTTATACGGACTCATTTAGTCAAGAAATACAACAGAATAAACAAGATCTACAAAATCAACCCCTAACAATTAGAAAATGGCAATAGGAACATATATATCAATAATAACTGTAAATGTAAATGGATTAAATGCTCCAACCAAAAGACACAGACTGGTTGAATGGAGAGAAAAACAAGACCCATACATATGCTGTCTACAAGAAACCCACTTCAGACCTCAAGACACATGTAGACTGAAACTGAGAGGATGGAAAAATATATTCCATGCAAATAGGAAGCAAAAGAAAGCTGCAGTAACAATCCTCATATCAGACCAAATAAAACTTAAAATAAAGATTACAAGAGATAAGGAAGGACACTAAATAATGATCAAGGGAACAATCCAAGAGGAAGACATAACAATTGTAAATATCTATGCACACAACATAGATCAGATCAGTAGCTCAGTCGTGTCCAACTCTTTGAGACACCATGAATCACAGCACGCCAGGCCTCCCTGTCCATCACCAACTCCCGGAGGTCACTCAGACTCACGTCCATCGAGTCAGTGATGCCATTCAGCCATCTCAACCTTTGTCATCCCCGTGTCCTCTTGCCCCCAATCCCTCCCAGCATCAGTCTTTTCCAATGAGTCAACTCTTCACATGAGGTGGCCAAAGTACTGGAGTTTCAGCTTTAGCATCATTCCTTCCAAAGAAATCCCAGGGCTGATCTCCTTCAGAATGGACTGGCTGGATCTCCTTGCAGTCCAAGGGACTCTCAAGAATCTTCTCCAACACCACAGTTCAACAGCATCAATTCTTTGGTGCTCAGCCTTCTTCACTGTCCAACTCTCACATCCATACATGACCACAGGAAAAACCATAGCTTTGACTAGACGAACCTTTGTTGGCAAAGTAATGTCTCTGCTTTTGAATATGCTATCTAGGTTGGTCATAACTTTCCTTCCAATGAGTAAGCGTCTTTTAATTTCATGGCTGCACTCACCATCTGTAGTGATTTTGGAGCCCAGAAAAAGAAAGTCTGACACTGTTTCCACTGTTTCCCCATCTATTTCCCACGAAGTGATGGGACCAGATGCCATGATCTTCGTTTTCTGAATGTTGAGCTTGAAGCCAACTTTTTCACTCTCCTCTTTCACTTTCATCAAGAGGCTTTTTAGTTCCTCTTCACTTTCTTCCATAAGGGTGGTGTCATCTGCATATCTGAGGTTATTGATATTTCTCCTGGCAATATTGATTCCAGCTTGTGTTTCTTCACAGTCCAGCATTTCTCATGATGTACTCTGCATATAAGTTAAATAAGCAGGGTGACAATATATAGCCTTGACATACTCCTTTTCCAATTTGGAACCAGTCTGTTGTTCCATGTCCAGTTCTAACTGTTGCTTCCTGACCTGCATACAGATTTCTCAAGAGGCAGATCAGGTGGTCTGGTATTCCCATCTCTTTCAGAATTTTCCACAGTTGATTGTGATCCACACAGTCAAAGGCTTTGGCATAGTCAATAAAGCAGAAGTAGATGTTTTTCTGGAACTCTCTTGTTTTTTCCATGATCCAGCAGATGTTGGCAATTTGATCTCTCATTCCTCTACCTTTTCTAAAACCAGCTTGAACATGAGGAAGTTCATGGTTCACATATTGCTGAAGCCTGGCTTGGAGAATTTTGAGCATTACTTTACTAGCGTGTGAGATGAGTGCAATCGTGTGGTAGTTTGAGCATTCTTTGGCATTGCCTTTCTTGGGGATTGGAATGAAAACTGACCTTTTCCAGTCCTGTGGCCACTGCTGAGTTTTCCAAATGTGCTGGCATATTGAGTGCAGCACTTTCACAGCATCATCTTTCAGCATTTGGAATAGCTCAACTGGAATTCTATCACCTCCATTAGCTTTGTTCGTAGTGATGCTTTCTAAGGCCCACTTGGCTTCACATTCCAGGATGTCTGGCTCTAGGTCAGTGATCACACCATTGTGATTATCTGAGTCATGAAGATCTTTTTTGTACAGTTCTTCTGTGTATTCTTGCCATCACTTCTTAATATCTTCTGCTTCTGTTAGGTCCATACCATTTCTGTCCTTTATCGATCCCATCTTGCATGAAATGTTCCTTTGGTATCTCTGATTTTCTTGAAGAGATGTCTAGTCTTTCCATTCTGTTGTTTTCCTCTATTTCTTTGCACTGATCGCTGAGGAAGGCTTTCTTATCTCTTCTTGCTATTCTTTGGAACTCTGCATTCAGATGCTTGTATCTTTCCTTTTCTCCTTTGCTTTTCGCTTCTCTTCTTTTCACAGCTATTTATAAGGCCTCCCCAGACAGCCACTTTGCTTTTTTGCATTTCTTTTCCATGGGGATGTTCTTGATCCCTGTCTCCTATACAATGCCACGAACCTCATTCCATAGTTCATCAGGCACTCTATCTATCAGATCTAGTCTCTTAAATCTATTTCTCACTTCCAGTGTATTATCATAAGGGATTTGATTTAGGTCATACCTGAATGGTCTAGTGGTTTTCCCTACTATCTTCAATTTCAGTCTGAATTTGGCAATAAGTTGCTCATGATCTGAGCCACAGTTGGCTCCTGATCTTGTTTTTGCTGACTGTATAGAGCTTCTCCATCTTTGGCTGCAAAGAATATAATCAATCTGATTTCGGTGTTGACCATCTGGTGATGTCCATGTGTAGAGTTTTCTCTTGTGTTGTTGCAAGAGGGTGTTTGTTATGACCAGTGCATTTTCTTGGCCAAACTCTATTAGTGTTTGCCCTGCTTCATTCCGTATTCCAAGGCCAAATTTGCCTGTTACTCCAGGTGTTTCTTGACTTCCTACTTTTGCATTCCAGTCCCCTATAATGAAAAGGACATCTTTTTTTGTTGTTAGTTCTAAAAGGTCTTGTAGGTCTTCATAGAACCGTTCAGCTTCTTCAGCGTTACTGGTTGGGGCATAGACTTGGATTACTGTGACATTGAATGGTTTGCCTTGGAAATGAACAGAGATCATTCTGTCGTTTTTGAGATTGCATCCAAGTACTGCATTTCGAACTCTTTTGTTGACCATGATGACTACTCCATTTCTTCTGAGGGATTCCTGCACACAGCAGTAGATATAATGGTCATCTGAGTTAAATTCACCCATTCCAGTCCATTAGTTCGCTGATTCCTAGAATGTCGACATTCACTCTGGCCATCTCTTGTTTGACCACTTCCAATTTGCCTTGTATGAACCTGACATTCCAGTTTCCTATGCAATATTGCTCTTTACAGCACTGGACCTTGCTTCTATCACCAGTCACATCCACAACTGGGTATTCTTTTTACTTTGGCTCCATCCCTTCATTCTTTCTGGAGTTTTTTCTCTACTGATCTCCAGTAGCATATTGGGCACCTACTGACCTGGGGAGTTTCTCTTTCAGTATCCTATCATTTTGCCTTTTCATACTGTTCATGGAGTTCTCAAGGCAAGAATACTGAGGTGGTTTGCCATTCCCTTCTCCAGTAGACCACATTCTGTCAGATCTCTCCACCATGGCCCGCGCATCTTGAGTTGCCCCATGGGCATGGCTTAGTTTCATTGAGTTAGACAAGGCTGTGGTCCTACTGTGATAGATTGACTCGGTTTCTGTAAGTATGGTTTCAGTGTGTCTGCCCTCTGATGTCCTCTTGCAACACCTACCGTCTTACTTGGGTTTCTTTTACCTTGGGCGTGGGTTATCTCTTCACGGCTGCTCCAGCAAAGCGTAGCCATTACTCCTTACCTTGGACAAGAGGTATCACCTCATTGTCGCCCTTCCTGACCTTCAACGGGGGATAGCTCCTCTAGGCCTTCCTGTGCCTGCACAGCCACGGCTCCTTGGACGTGGGGTTGGTCCTCCCGGCTACCACCCCTGGCCTCGGGCGTGGGTTGCTCTTCCCGGCCTCTGCCCCTGGCCGTGGGTGTGGTGGCGTGGGTTAGCTCCTCCCGCCTGCCGTCCCTGGCCTCGGGCTTAGGGGCGTGGGGTAGCTCCTCCTGGCCGCTGCCCCTGACCTTGGATGTGGGGTAACTCCTCTGTAGCTACCCCTGACTGCGGACGCTGGGTATCTCCTCTCAGCCGCCCCCCGACCTCGGATGCAGGGTAGCTGCTCTCATCTGTTCCTGTGCCATCACAGTCTGGTACTCTCTGCTGCTGCCCCTGACTTTGGACGTGGGGTAACTCCTCTTGGCCGCCACCCTTTGGGCATGGGGTCCTCCCAGCTTCTGCCCCTAACCTCGGACATGGGGTGGCTCCTTTCAGCTGTGCTTAGCATGCCAGTCGCAGCCGGAGCACCTCAGTACATAAGACAAACACTAACAGACATAAAAGGAGAAACTGACAGTAACACAATACTTTAAGGAGACTTTAATACCCCATTCATACCAATGGACATATCATCAAAACAGAAAATTTAATAAGGAAACACAAGTCTTAAATGATATGTTAGATGAGATGGATCTCATTGATTTCTTCAGAACATTCCAAATCCAAATACACTTTCTTTTTCAAGTGCACATGGCAAATTCTCCGGTTTAGACCATATCTTGGGTCACAAATTAGACCTCAGTAAGTTTAGGAAAACTGAAATCATATCAAGCATCTTCTCTGACTACAACGCTGTGAAACTAGTTATCAATTACAAGAGAAAAACTGTAAGAAACACAAACACATGGGGATTAAACAACATCTTTCTAAATAACCAGAAGATTACTGGAGAAATCAAAAGGGTAAACAAAAAATTTCTAGAAACAAATGACAAGGTAAACACAACCACTCAAAACTTATGGGATGCAGCAAAACCAGTTCTAAGAGGGAATTTTATGGCAATAGAATCCTACCTCAAGAAACAAGAAAAACATCGAATAGATGATCTAACTTTATACATTAAAACAACTGGAAAAACAACAACAACAAATTAGTAGTAGAAAAGAAATCATTAAGATCTAAGCAGAAATAAATGAAAAAGAAATGAAAGAAACAATAGAAAAGATTAGGAAAACTAAAAGCTGGTTCTTTGAGAAGATAATCAAAACTGACAAACTCTTAGCCAGACTCATCAGAAAAAAAGAAAGAAGAATCAAAGCAACAAAATTAGAAATGAAAAAAGAGAGGTTACAACAGACAGTGTAGAGACACAAAAGATTATAAGAGACTATTATGAACAACTATATGGCAATAAAATAGGTAACCTGGAAGAAATGGACAGATTCTTAGAAAAGTTCAATCTTCCAAGACTGAACCAGGAAGAAATAAAACTTATGAGCAACCCAATTACAAGTACTGAAATTGAAGCTGTGATAAAAAAATCTCCCAAAAAACAAGCCCAGGACCAGATGGCTTCACAGGAGAATTCTATCAAACATTTACTGCTGCTGCTGCTAAGTCGCTTCAGTTGTGTCTGACTCTATGCCACCCCATAGATGGCAGCCCACCAGGCTCCCCTGTCCCTAGGATTCTCCAGGCAAGACCACTGGAGTGGGTTGCCATTTCCTTCTCCAATCAAACATTTAGAGAAGAGCTAATGCCTATCCTTCTAAAACTCTTTCAAAAAATTTCAGAGGAAGGAATACTTCCAAACTCATTCTATGAGGCCACCATCACCCCAATACCAAAACCAGACAAAGACAACACGAAAAAAGAAAACAGGCCAATATCACTGATGAACATAGATGGGAAATTCCTCAACAAGATTTTAGCAAACAGAATTCAGCAACACATCAAAACCTCATACACCATGATCAAGTTGGGTTTATTCCAGGGATGCAAGGATTCATCAATATATGCAAATCAATCAATGTGATACACCAAACTAACAAATTAAAAGATAAAAACTAAATGATCATCTCAATAGATGCAGAAAAAGCCTTTGACAAAATTCAGCACCTATTTATGATTAAAACTTTTCAATAAATGGGCATAGAAGGAACCTACCTCAACATAGCAAAGGCCATATATAATAAGCCTACAGCAAACATTAATCTCAATGGTCAAAAATTGAAAACATTCCCCCTAAGATCAGGAACAAGACAAGGGTGTCCACTTTTGTCACTATTATTCAACATAGTTCTGCAAATCTTAGCTACAGCAATCAGAGAAGAAAAAGAAATAAAAGGAATCCAGATCAGAAAAGAAGTAAAGTTCTCACTGTTTGAAGATGATATGATACTGTACATAGAAAACCCTGAAAATAATATCAGAAGATTACTAGAGCTAATCAGTGAATTTAACAATGTTGCAGGATACAAAATCAATACACAGTAATCACTTGTATTTCTTTATACTAATAATGAAAATTCAGAAAGAGGAATTAAGAATCAATCCCATTCACCATTGCAACAAAAAGAATTAAATATCTAGGCAGAAACTTACCTAAGGAGATGAAAGAACTGTACACAGAAAGTTATAAGATACTAGTGAAAGAAATCAAAGATGACATAAACAGATGGAGAGATACTCCATGTTCTTGGGTAGGAAGAATCAATATTGTGAAAAGGACTATACTACCAAATGCAATCTACAGATTCAATGTGACCTCTATCAAATTACCAATGGTGTTTTTCACAGAACTAGAACATAAACTTTCACAATTCATATGGAAACATAAAGGACCCCAAATAGTCAAAGCAGTTCTGAGAAAGAAGAATGGAGCTGGAGAAATCAAGCTTCCTGATTTCAGGTTATACTACAAAGCTACATTCATCAAGACAGTATGGTACTGGCACAAAAACAGAAATATGGACCAATGGAACAAGATAGAAAGCCCAGAAATAAGGTACACCTATGGGTACCTTATTTTTTACAAAGGAGGCATGAATATACAATGGGGCAAAGACAGCCTCTTCAATAAACAGTGCTGGGAAAACTGGACAGCTATCTGTAAAAGAATGAAATTAGAACACTTCCTAACACCATATACAAAGATAAAATGGATTAAAGACCTAAATGTAAGACCAGAAACTATAAAACTCTTAGAGGAAAACATAGGCAGAACATTCGATGACATAATTCAAAGCAAGATCCTCTATGACCCACCTCCTAGAGTAACAGAAATAAAAGCAGAAGTAAACAAGTGGGACCTGATTAAACTTAAAAGCTTTTGTACAGCAAAGGAAACTATAAGCAAGGTGAAAAGACAACCCTCAGAATGGGAGAAAATAATAGCAAATGAAACAACTGACAAAGGATTAATTTCCAAAATATACAAGCAGTTCATACAACTCATTACCAGAAAAACAAACAACCCAATCAAAAAGTGAGAAAAAGATCTAAACAGACATTTCTCCAAAGAAGACATACAGATGGCTAACAAACACATGAAAACATCACTCATTATTAGAGAAATGCAAATCAAAACCACAATAAGATATCACCTCACACCAGTCAGAATGACCCTCATCAAAAAGTCTACAAAAAATAAATACTGGAAAGGGTGTGGAAAAAAGGGAATGCTTTTGCACTGTTAGTGGGAATGTAAATTGATACAACCACTATTGAAGATGGTATAGAGATTCCTTAAAAAACTAGGAATAAAACCACCATATGACCCAGCAACCCCACTCCTTAGGCATATACCCTGAGGAAACCAAAATTGAAAGAGACACGTGTATCCATTGTTCATTGCATCAGTATTTATAATTGCTAGAACACAGAAGCAACCTATATGTCCATCAATAGATGAATTGATAAAGAAGTTGTGTTATGTATACACAATGGAATATTACTCAGCCATAAAAAGGAATTCACTTGAGTCAGTTCTAATGAGGTGGATGAACCTAGAACCTATTATACAGAGTGAAGTGAGTCAGAAAGAGAAAGATAAACACTGTATCCTAGTACATATATACAGAATCTAGAAAAATAGTACTGAAGAATTTATTTACAGGGCAACAGTGGAGAAACAGACATAGAGAACAGACTTATGGACATGGGGAGAGGGTGAGATGTATGGAAAGAGTAACATGGAAACATATTACCATATGTAAAATAGATAGTCAACAGGAATTTGCTGTATGGCTCAGGAAACTCGAACAGGGGTCTGTATCTACCTAGAGGGCTGGGATGGGGAGGGAGATGGGAGGGAGTTCCAAAAGGGAGGGGATATATGTATACCTATGGCTGATTCATGTTGAGGTTTAAAGCAATTATCCTTCAATAAAAAATAAATTAAAAAAAAAGTACAAGAGCATACACCTCCAGTATATACACCATCAGTATACTTTTTCTTATTTATTTTTATTGAAGCATATTTGATTTACAATGTTGTTATTTCCTATTATACAGCAATTGTTCAGTACCACCAGCATACTTTATACTGATGTATAAAGTAATATGTTTGTTATCACTTATTACCAATATTATGGGCTTCCCTGGTGGCTCAGACTGTAAACAATCTGCCTGCAATGTAGCACACCCAAGTTCAATCCCTGGATTGGGGAGATCCCCTGGAGAACGAAATGGCAACCCACTTCAGTATTCTTCCCTGGAGAATCCCATGGATTGAGGAGACTGGCAGGCTATAGACCATAGATTGCAGAGTTACACACGACTCAGAGAGTGTCTAACACACACATACACATGAATATCGTGGATATTATAACATGCAACCAAAAATAGAAAATTGCAAATGATAATATTTTAAATAAATGTAAATAGAAGTTCTGATCACTTATTCCTGCACTCCCCCATAGGATTGTGTTTTGTATACCTAGTGCAGACACCCCACTCTTGAGACTGTAGTACTACAAGATACAGACAGTAGTTACTTGGTTTTTTCTTTTTTGGTCTAAAATGTGGGAGGTCACCCCAGGTGAATAGACTTAAGACATTTACATAAGTTAGCTGTCAAAGTTTCCAAGGCAAGAAGTGGTGGTATCTAGTGTGTATTTCTAATACACAACTTCCTGTGAACTTAATTATTTTTGAAAATAGCATGGTGATTTATTACAAATTATTTATTAAACCTTGCAAGTCATGTCTAGTTTAAAATAATTAGCAATTTTAAAATAAACACAGATAACCTAGAATAAATTAAATGCTTTTATTAGCTAAGCTGAATTGAAATGATGAAAAAATTCCTACATAACCAAACTTCTGTATATTCCTTTGGCTATTTTTCACTTAAATTCTGGGTAATCAAGAATCTCAGTTTGTGTACACGATGTAAAATAACTCTACACTATCTAAAAGAGACTTGTCAAAATAGAATTATCTACCTTACCAAACTTTCAAAATCGTTCATTAAAAATAGTGGAGAAAACAAGTCTAAGTGTTTTTCTTGGGCTAATTATAAAACCTGACAGTTATTTTTCCTCTAAAACAAGAACAGTATTCTTGACAACTACCGCTCTGTTATCAACTTGCCAATCTTACAGAGAGTAAAGAAAAGAAAAAAAGAAACTCTAATCTGTTCTCTAAGTCTAGTGTGCCTAACAAACCCACCATCGTTTGCCTCTCTTGCATTGGCAGGGCTTTCCCCTGGGAAGCCCTACTGTTTTATACCGGTATAAAATAACATAACTAGTTCTGGGAGCAGAGAAGATGATGGCACCCTACTCCAGTACTCTTGCCTGGAAGTCCCATGGATGGAGGAGCCTGGTGGGCTGCAGTCCATGGGGTCTCTAAGAGTCGGGCACGACTGAGCGACTTCACTTTATTTTTTCACTTTCATGCATTGGAGAAGGAAATGGCAACCCACTCCAGTGTTCTTGCCTGGAGAATCCCAGGGACGGGGGAGCCTGGCGGGCTGCCATCTGTGGGGTCGCACAGAGTCAGACATGACAGAAGCGACTTAGCAGCAGCAGCAGTAGTTCTGGGAGAATTTTCGTTGCAAATTTTCTTCCACGACTTAAAATAAAGTCACTGTTCTATGATTCCAGTTCTTACCAAGATGTTGAACTAGCACAGTTTCTGACTGTCTCTCCTAGGAACAATCCCAAAAGACAGACAGAAGAAAAACCAAGACACATCAAAAACTGTGAAAAATCTCTAGAGTGCATGCTGTTTTGTGTGGTGCAGTAGTTTTGTAGGAGGATAAAAAGCAATAGTTCTCTGCTTTCTCCCTGACCATTGCTTTGGGATGAACAAAAGGATCTCAAAGTCTGGCTAGAATTAGCATCTTCGAGGAGCTTGTGAGAAATTTAAAACTTGGGGGTCTCTTCCAGACAAACTCAATCAGAACTGAGGGAGTGGAGCTGATAAATCAGTGCATTATCAAGTCTTCCAAGAGACTCTGGGGTAAATAATGCCTGTATCTATACTAGAGCCATCAGATTAGGGAAATAAAAATTACAGTAGACCCAGTTAAATTTGAGGGTCTTCCCAGGTGGTGAGGTGGTAAAGAATCTACCCACAATGCAAGCGACTTGCAGGAGATCCCTGGGTAGGAAAGATCATGTGGAGAGGGAAATGGCTGCCCACTCCAGTACTCTTGTCTGGAGAATCCCATGAACAGAGAAGCCTGGAAGGCTGCAGTCATGGGGTCACAGAGTTGGATACTACTGACCAATGTTCACGTCATTATTTTAAGAGATGCAAAACAAAGATTTGATAAGATCTAACACTCACTTGGAATAAAAATATATGGGCAATTTTAATTATAAATGGAAAGATATCATAAATATTCCTTTTACAACAGGAAATATGACAAGAGGATCCACTATCACCACTTCTAATCAATATTTTAACAAAAGTCCTAGCCAGTACAGTAAGATTTAAGACACATGAAAAGGAAGAAAAGTAGACTCACAAGTTTAAAAAGGAGAAAGCAAAAGTGTCATCACCAGAAGATAACTGTTTATACACAAAACCTAAAATAAAACACAGAAAATGATTTACAAATCGTATGATAATTTATCAAGATGACTACATTAATTTTTAAAAAGCAGTTCCTTAAATAACATAGAAATAACAAGGCATATACAATATCAACAAATAAGCAATATTAAAATTCAGATTTTACTTATCAAAAGACATGTTAAAGAAAGTGGAAAAGTAAGTGACAATCTGGGAAAGCATCTCTGCAAAACAGAAAATCAAAAGATTACTATTGAAAATATATTTTAAAGGCTCAAAAATTAGCTAGAAGGACTTCCCTGGCAACTCAGTAGTTGAGACTTCCTACTTCTACAGCAGGGGGCACGGGTTTGATCCCTGGCTGGGGAACTAAGACACTGCATGCTGCACAGCATGGCAAAAAACACACACCAAAAAAAAAAAAAAAATGCACCAAAGGACACAGAAAAGTAAAAAGGCGGCTGATAGAGTGGAGAAAATACTTGCACATCATATATATGATAAGATATCCAGAATATCTAAAGAATTCCCACAACTCAGTAACAACAACAACAAAAGTAACTAGAGAAACACCAACAAACTCATTTTAAAAAGCAAGGTAATAGGCAGCAAGAACAAGCATTTCGCAGAAGAGTAAACACAAATGACAAATTTGTCAAGAAATATTCAACATAATAAATGATCAGAAAAATGTCAAAGATGGCGGACGAGTAAGACGGGGAGAATACTTTCTCCTCCACAAATCCATTAAAAGAACATTTGAATGTTGAATAAACTCGATAAAACAACTTCTGAATGCCGGCAGAGGACATCAGGCACTTAGAAAGACAGCTCATTGTCTTCAAAACGAGAAAACGAGCCCTGCGGTAACTCCTTTTGCAGAGAACTGGCGCGGACACCAGCATTTGCTATTGGCAAGTGGGGGCTGGGCTAGGAGGAGCGGCGAGGCCTGCATTGCTTTGAGAAAGGATTTGGCCTGGCTATCTCAGGCGCTATCTGAGCGAAATAACCAGACTGTCGGTTATCTACTACATCAAAAGCCAGCCCTAACTTAAGACACCACCAGGACTACCTACGGAACAAAGGGCTGCACAGAGTTGGCCGGCTGCAGGCCATCCCACTCCGGTGACAGGCAGCCAGGGCCAGAGGCGGGCAATTATAGCCCTAGAGAGACACTGTCTAACGGAACTGTGAGTAGGTTTCTGTGCTGACTCACGCTTCTTGGGGCTCTGGATAGTCAACATCTGCCTGAGAAAGTGCGCTGTTTGTATACCCAGAAAACTGAGCGGCGGAGAGGCGATAAGTCGCAGCACCTGCACTCGCTGAATATTTCATCACCTGTGCTACTCGGATCTGGGAAGGGCATAAAACGCAGACTCAACCAAGTCTGTGCTTCTGAGGATTATCTGAGTGCCTGAACCTGGCCGGTTTAGATTTGGGTGTTCATCTCCACCCCCTCTGTAACAAGGCAGAGATCAGATATTGAAAAGACTTGTAAACCGCCTCAATAAAGAGAATTCAACAAACTATCAGAATATAGTAAGGACACTCTAAACTTGGCAATTTTAACAAAATGAAGAGACAAAAGAATACCCAGCAGCTAAAGGAACAGGATAGATGCCCACCAAACCAAACCAAAGAGGAAGAGATAGGGAATCTACCTGATAAAGAATTCCGAATAATGATAGCGAAATTAATTCAAAATCTCGAAATCAAAATAGAATCACAGTTAAAGAGTCTGGAGACAAGGATTGAGAAGATGCAAGAAAGGTTTAACAAGGACCTAGAAGAAATAAAAAAGAGTCAACATATAATGAATAATGCAATAAATGAGATCCAAAACACCCTGGAGGCAACAAATAGTAGAATAACAGAGGCAGAAGATAGGATTAGTGAACTAGAAGATAGAATCCTAGAAATAAATGAATCAGACGAGAAAAAAGAAAAACGTATCAAAAGAAATGAGGACAATTTCAGAAACCTCCAGGATAACATCAAACGTTACAACATTCGAATCATAGGAGTTCCAGAAGAAGAAGATAAAAAGAAAGATCATGAGGAAATACTTGAGGAGATAATAGTTGAAAACTTCCCTAAAATGGAGAAGGAAATAACCACTCAAGTTCAAGAAATCCAGAGAGTCCCTAACAGGATAAACCCAAGCCGAAACACCCCAAGACACATATTAATCAAATTAACAAAGATTAAATATAAAGAACAAATATTAAAAGCAGCAAGGGAAAAACATCAAATAACTCACAAGGGAATTCCCATAAGGATAACAGCTGATCTTTCAATAGAAACTCTCCAAGCCAGGAGGGAATGGCAAGACGTAATTAAAGTGGTGAAGGAAAATAACTTACAGCCTAGATTATTGTATCCAGCAAGGATCTCATTCAAATATGAAGGAGAAATCAAAAGCTTCACAGATAAGCAAAAGTTGAGAGAATTTTGCACCACTAAACCATTTCTCCAACAAAAACTAAAGGACATTCTCTAGAGCAATACAATAATAGTGGGAGACTTTAATACCCCACTCATATAATCTGGCTGTAATAGACAAAGTAAAGAGGAAAACATATTTACTTATGAGCCTCAAAAAATTCAGTTCACTCAGGAGAGTTTAAAAAAAAAAAAAAAAGACTTGTTTACTCTGTGGAGGTTTATTGACTATTTTGTGGGTTTGGTACCACTTTGGGTAGTAGGGAGGAAGAGGTGACAAATGTGATCCTGTCCTAAATAATATATTGTGGTAAAGATAGACTTACCAATACAAAATACCAAGATGTGCCTAAAGATGAGGACACCCAAACTGGACTTTTTGTTTCCTGAACTTTTCATTTCGAGAACAAACCTCCTAATATAAGATGAATTCACCATGATTTTTTTTAAGTGTTCTTTGTGATTAAAAACAGAAAGCCATTGGTTAAGAAATTACATATACTCCTCCCCACCATCACTCCCCTTCTTTCTTCCCATTTCCCTCCCACCCTCATTGATCCTTTCCTTTGTCCATTTTCCCCTGCAAAAAATAAATAAATAAATAAATAAAGATACCCTTGTCATGAAAAAAAAAAAAAAAGAAAAATGTCAGTAACGACCACAATGGCATTATATGATTTCATGCACAAAATTTAAAAATCTGGCAATAGGATGTACTGAAGACAAGTTCTTGGATAAAGTGTACCTCGCTGGAGGGACTGTGGGTTGGGTAACCACTTTAGAGAATGGTTTGGTGTTCCTGACTAAAGTCAGACATCCCCCCTGCTATGGTCTGACAATCTGTCTCTTAGGTGTATACCAAGAGAAGCCTCTGCACCTGGACACAGGACACCTGTTCAGCACATTCATAAGAGCACTGTTTACATCATCAAAAAACTAGAAACAGCCTGAACACTCACAGCAGGAGAGAACACAACTAAAATAAGTAAATTCAGACAACAAAATCTCACATAGCAGTTAGAATGCATAACTAGAAAGAATAGGGATAAAATATAGCAATATAAATTTAAATAGATAAGTAACTGTAAAAGAATTATATTTCTCTTTCTCTGTCTGACTGATTCCACTCAGTATAGCAGTCTCTTAAGTCCATACATTTTGCTACAAATGGCATTATTTCATTCTTTTCAATGGCTGAGTAATACCATTGTATATATGGATCATATCTTCTAATATATGATATTCCTTATATGTGGAATATAAAAAGAAGTGATACAAACGTACTTATTTACAAAACAGAATCAGACTCACAGACTTAAAGAATGAACTTACAGTTGCCAGGGGGAAGGGATAGGTAGAGAGTTTGGAATAAACATATACACACTGCTATATTTAACATAAATAACCACAAGGACCTACTATATGGCGCAGGGAACTCAGCTTAATGTTATGTGGCAGCCTGGAAGAGAGGTGAGTTTGGGGAAGAAAGGATACATGTACGCATATGGCTGAGTCACTTCACTGTTAACCTGAAACTATCATAACATTGTTAATCAACTATACCTCAATATAAAATAAAAAGTTTAAAAAAGGGATTACACACAGCATTTTACCAATTTTTATAAAGTAAAATAATATAATTTTAAAAGGATTTCTGTATAAGAAATAAACACATGTGGAAAGGAAATGATGAATAAGGGTGTGATTTAAGATAATCATCTTAACAGGGGATGGGTATCGGAGCGATGGTGGGACCATTGTCAAGATCCTAGCTTCTGTTAATGGGTTTCCATGATAGTTCAGTTGGTAAAGAATCTGCCTGCAATGCAGGAGACTTCGGTTCAATTCCTGAGTTGGGAAGATCTGCTAGAGAAGCAATAGGCTACCCACTCTAGTCTACTTGGGCTTCCCTTGTGGCTCAGCTTCTGTTACAGGTAATATGTCCATGGGTGGGTAAAACATTATGAAAGTAACTAACAAAATAAACAGGGTTTTCCCTGGTGGCTCAGCAGCAAAGAATCTGCCTTCAAGGCGGGACATTTGCAGGAGACATGGGTCTGATCCCTGGGTCAGGAAGATCCCCTGGAGGAGGAAATGGCAACCCACTCCAGTATTCTTGCCTGGAAAATCCCATGGACAGAGGAGCTTGGCAGGTTATGGAATCGCAAAAGAGTTGGACGTGACTGAGCAATTGAACAACAGGGGCGAAGCGACCAACGACACTACGATCTACTAAACAAACAGTGAGATTCGTAAATCAACAGTGGAAGGTGTTCCGTGTTCTGTGTGGCAGCCAGGACGTACCTGGAGCTGCTCAGCCTCTTTCTCTTGCAATACTAAAAAATCTCTAGCTAGGATGGCAAATTCCACAAAAACAGATGTACACAGGACAGCTGTTTCCACAGTTAGTTTATATGGCAAAGACTGGTCCAGCCAGCTATGCTATGTAATAGCTTTTTCATTTTAATTAATATGGCCACCAGTTTCTCCACAGCCCATTCCTGCAGTCTACACTGACCCCAGGAAACCTCCTTGTATTGAAGATCCTCTCCTCTCTATGTGGTATGTTGATATGCTCACTTTGTTTTATTTTTTATCATGTGCTCCATTACAGAATATTGTAGCATCCACAGAATCCCAAATGTTACCTCCTACTGGTGAACAACACCCTGGGCTCCTAAAGCTGGTGCGATTATTTTTTCCCCTGTAAATTCACTGAGCTTTAGGGAGGAAGCAGGTATAACCTCAAATGTTCCACCAGCCACTCTGAACTTGAAGTTCTCAGAAATTCCTTTGGACTGAGGACGGGGAGCTAGGACTCTTCTTTGAAAAGAGAAAATGTTGCTAATGATTTAGAAAGATGTGTCCCAGTGGTTGGAGTCAGGATTCTTAAATTATTTACCAGACTCAGGCTGAGTTCCTAGAACTGAACAAAAACAAACAGAAAAAATCTAAAAGAAAACTGGATTGCCAACAATTGAGGCTTTAAATAGCAAGTCTACATGCTTTAGCACAAGTGTAGTATCTCTCAGACCTCAGCAGCTTTCAGACCCAGGGACCACATCCACATGGTAAGCACATCAAGGGTCGTTGAAGTGACAGGAAGCTGAATTTTAAATAATATGTTATTATAGGATGGATTTCCTTTCTATTCCTGGGTTTTCTCCCACTGGAAATGGTCATTTCCATTCCTCAGGAGCGATCTGAAATTTTAATTGAATTTTGTTCATAAGACATTCTAACCTACTGAAATGAGAGATATACAGAGAAATTGCATGCAGTTTTATTTTGTTTGTTTTAATTTCATGTGGCCCCTTTAGGAAATCTTCTGTCAAAGCCACTCAGAAGGGGTAGTTTGATTAGGTTGAATACACTATATGCACCAGCTTTTCCAGACTTTCTGTACACTGGGGTATTTTAGGGTTATCTTCAGCGCTACTGACATCATCAAGGAACTTAACCCTTTCTTCTCTGTGTCGCTCACCTTCTCGCCTTTCCTGTTTGTACCCTAGATGTCTAGCATATCTAACATCCAGATTCTAGCCTGTCTCCCAACTCTGCAGTCCTTATCAGAGCTCACAATGGCCTGGCCCTGCCCTCCTCTCTCCTTGTCACTATGCTTTAGTCACGTCGCCTTTGGTTTCTGAAATGTGTCAAAATCCTTTTCTCCCCTCTGTCAAGAATATTCTTACTCTTTCACCTCTCCTGAGTAGTATCTATTAACTTTCAGTTAAAGCATCTTTTTCTATGGAGGCTTTTCTGACCTCCCCATACAAAGCCCTAGACTTTGAACTTTTCCTTCAGAGGAATTACCAAAATTCTAATTTTATACATGTTCTATTTCCTTTAGTTCTTGTTGACTGTCTCCAATACTGCACTAGGGCAGATACAGTATCTATTTTGCGTCCTTTGTATTTGCAATAAATATAATGAGGTTTCTAAAACATAATTACTGAGCTCCATAAATAGAAGGTAGTGTTTGTGATAAATTAGGGCTAAAGTATGAGCTTGAGGAATAATCCAGCTCAGATTCATTTGGTTACATTTTGCAGAAGTCTGAGATATTCAATAATTCATGGAATTGCTTTTATTCCTTTCTTTTCGGTGGACAGGCCCCTCTTACAGCCCTGGTCTTTCACCCCTGGTATGACCCAGTTCCACCCTCAGTACTAGAAACAAAATCTTAGTTTTAATATAAAATAACAATTAGGGACCTGAATATATTCCTTGGTCTTTACATCCTTATGTTAGTCACAAAACCTCACTGAGCCACAGTTTCTTCATCTGAAAACAGGATAATAGCATCTCTATTGCAGGTCACTTGGTGTGTTGTGCAAGACCACTCAAGCAAAGAGCTCAGTGCTGGTCCTAAATCATTTTCCACTCACAGACACTGGGCTTCACAGGTGGTGCAAGTGGTAAAGAACCTGCCTGCCAAAGCAGGAGATGTAAGAGACATGGGTTCGATCCCTGGATCAGGAAGAAATGGCTACCCACTCCAGTATTCTTGCCTAGGGAATCCCAAGGACACAGGAGACTGGAAGACTACAGTCCATAGGGTCACACAGACCCGGACATGACTGAAGTCACTTAGCATACCACACACTCATACATATGCACACACTCATAGATATGAGTTACCTTTCCTCACTATTATAGTTGTGTATAGTCTGGGCCAAGTTTGAGGTCACACAGTCCATGAAAGATCACCCTCACTACTACAACCAATTATAAGTTAGGGGAAAAAAAGTTGTTAGTTGTTCAGTCATATCTGACTCTGTGACCCCATGGACTGTGGCCCACCAGACTCATTTGTCCATGGAATTCTCCAGGCAAGAATCTTGGAAATGAGTTGCCATGCACTTTTCCAGGAGAATCTTTCTGACTGAGGGATCAAACCTGGGTCTCCTGTACTGCCGGCTGATTATTTACCATCAGAGTTACCAGGGATGGTGGTTCCTAAAACTATCCTTGGGTTGAATAGCTTGCAAGAACTCACTGAAAGCTGTTCTGGTTATGGCTACAAACACTTTTTAGGTAATAAAATCAGCCAAGGGAAGAGATGTATGGAGCAGCATCTAGGAAGTCTCCCAACGTGGAACTTCCAGTCATTCTCTTCCTGTGGATTCCACACACATTACCCCTCCCAGACACAATATGTAACATCATGCAGGGAGGATTGCCAGCCGGGATTG
Source organism: Tragelaphus eurycerus (assembly GCA_935064755.1). Classification (NCBI taxonomy): domain Eukaryota; kingdom Metazoa; phylum Chordata; class Mammalia; order Artiodactyla; family Bovidae; genus Tragelaphus; species Tragelaphus eurycerus. The sequence goes on along the minus strand of CAKXYN010000075.1, from coordinate 1,576,829 downwards.
TGGCCGAGCCTCACTTTCCAGAATTTGCACTGGGGCTCCAGCACAGAGGCATGGATGATTGAACATATAGTCGATCGCCAGCTCCAATTTGACTGATCCTGGGTGAACCCAAATCTTGAGTTGTGGTGTTATCAGTTGTCTTGGCCCAGTTTCCACCCTATATCCAGTGTGATCCAAGGCCCCAGGCAAACAAAGATAATCCTATCAGGAATGTCAGTCTAAGGGATTAAAGACTGCCTCCTAGAAGACAAAGGCTACACTTCTTTTGGGAAGTGGTTTGATTCCTGGGATGAGAAGACCCTCCAGAGAAGGAAATGGCAACCCACTCCAGTATTCTTCCCTGGAGAATCCCATGGACAGGGAGCTTGGCAGGCTATAGTCCATGGGGTTGCAAAAGAGTCAAACACATCTTAGAGACTAAATAACATCACAAATTATTTACTACACAAACCAAGTAGGGTAGGTCCATCTATTTGTTCCTTAAACAAACTCCCAGTTTTTATAGCCATGTTCTTCATCAATTCAAAGCCCCATCTCAACTACCCTGGAAAATTCATTTTTCTTGATGCCTTCTCCTTGGCCTTGAGATAAACTCATCAAAAGCTGAACACAAGCATGTTTAATATATTCTAAAGACTTTGTCATGCCACTATCTATCTTTTGTCTACATTGATTCTACAGCAATATGGTATAGGAGTTCAAGATGGCCTTTGGAATAAAAATTGTAGATTCTGTCACTAAGTAGCTGTGTGATCTTTGGAAAGTTACTTAACCTCTCTGTTCCTCATGTTACTTATCTAAAAATAAAAATATTAGTGCCTCAGTTGAGTACAGTCACTCAGCCATGTCCAAATCTTTGCAACTCAATGGATTGCAGCACACCAGGCTTCCCTGTCCATCATCAACTCCCAGAGCTTACTCAAACTCATGTCCTTCGAGTCAGTGATACCATCCAACCATATCATCCTCTGTCATCCCCTTCTCCTTCCGCCTTCAGTCTTTCCCAGCATCAGGATCTTTTCTAATAAGTCAGCTCTTCACATGAGGTAGCCAAAGTATTGGAGTTTCAGCTTCAGCATCAGTCCTCCCAGTGAACACTCAGGACTGATCTCCTTTAGGATAGACTTGTTGGATCTCCTTGCAGTCCAAGGGACTCTCAAGAGTCTTCTCCAATACCACAGTTCAAAAGCATCAATTCTTTGGCACTCAGCCTTCTTCACAGTCCAACTCTCACATCCATACATGACTACTGGAAAAATCATAGGTTTGACTAGATGGACCCTTGTTGGCAAAGTGATGTCTCTGCTTTTTAATATGCTATCTAGGTTGGTCATAACTTTCTTCCAAGCAGCAAGCATCTTTTAATTTCATGGCTGCAGTCACCATCTGCAGTGACTTTGGAGCCCCCAAAATAAAGTCTGTCACTGTTTCCCCATCTATTTGCCATGAGGTGATGGGACCAGATGCCATGATCTTCCTTTTCTGAATGTTGAGTTTTAAGCCATGTTTTTCACTCTCCTCTTTCACCTTCTTCAAGAGGCTCTTTAGTTCTTCTTTGCTTTCTGCCACAAGGGTGCTGTCATTTGCATATCTGAGGTTGTTGCTATTTCTCCTGGCAATCTTGATTCCAGCTTGTGCTTCATCCAGCCTGACATTTCACATGATGTACTCTGCATATAATTTAAATACGCAGGGTGACAATGTAGAGACTTGATATACTCTTTTCCCAATTTGGAACCAGTCTGTTGTTCCATGTCCAGTTTTAACTGTTGTTTCTTGACCTGCATACAGATTTCTCAGGAGGAAGGTCAGGTGGTCTGGTATTTCCATCTCTTGAAAAATCTTCCACAGTTTGTTGTGATCCACACAGTCAAAGGCTTTGGCATAGTCAATAAAGCAGAAGTAGATGTTTTTCTGGAACTCTCTTGCATTTTCAATAATCCAGTGGATATTGGCAATTTGATGTGTGGTGCCTCTGCTTTTTCGAAATCCAGCTTGAACATCTGGAAGTTCACAGTTCACATACTGTTGAAGACTGACTTGCAGAATTTTGAGTATTACTTTGCTAGCCTGTGAGATGAGGGCAATTGCATGTTAGTTTGAACATTCTTTGGCATTGCCTTTCCTTGGGATTGGAATGAAAACTGACTGTTTCCAGACCTGTGGCCACTGCTGAGTTTTCCAAAGTGGCTGGCATATTGAGTGCAGCACTTTCCCAGCATCATCTTTCAGGATTTGAAATAGTTCAGCTCGAGTTCCATCATCTCCACTAGCTTTGTTCATAGTGATGCTTCCTAAGGCCCACTTGACTTCACATTCCAGGATATTTGGCTCTAAGTGAGTGACTACACCATCATGGTTATTTGGGTCATGATGATCTTTTTTGTATAGTTCTATGTATTCTTGCCACCTCTTCTTAACATCCTCTGCTTCTGTTAGGTCCATACAATTTCTGTACTTCATTGAGCCTATCTTTGCATGACATGTTCCCTTGGTATCTCTAATTTTCTTGAAGTGATCTCTAGTCTTTCCCATTCTGTTGTTTTCCTCTGTTTCTTTGCACTGATCACCGAGAATGTCTTTCTTATCTGTCCTTGCTCTTCTTTTGAACTCTGCATTCAAATGGGTATATCTTTCCTTTTCTCCATTGCCTTTCACGTCTCTTCTTTTCATAGCTATTTGTAAGGCCTCCTTAGACAACCATTTTGCCTTTTTGCATTTCTTTTTTTGGGGGATGGTCTTGATCTCTGTCCCCTGTACAATGTCATGAACCTCCATCCATAGTTCTTCAAGCACTCTTTCAGATCTAGTCCCGTGAATCTATTTGCCACTGCCACTGTATAATCATAAAGGATTTAATTTAGGCCATAACTGAATGGTCTAGTGGGTTCCCCTACTTTCTTCAATTTAAGTCTGAATTTGGCAATAAGGAGTTCATAATCTGAGCCACAGTCAGCTCCCAGTCTTGTTTTTGGTGACTGTGTAGAGCTTCTCCAACTTTGGCTGCAAAGAGTATTATCAGTGTGATTTAAGTATTGACCATCTGATGATATTTATGTGTAGAGTTTTCTCTTGTGTTGTTGGAAGAAGGTGTTTGCTATGACCAGTGCGTTCTCTTAGCAAAACTTTATTAGCCTTTGCCCTGCTTCATCTTGTACTCCAAGACCAAATTTGCCTGTTACTCCAGGTATCTCTTGACTTGCTTCTTTTGCATTCTAGTCCTCTATAATGGAAAGGACATCTTTTGGGGGTATTAGTTCTAGAAGGTCTTGCAGTGCCTACCTCATGGAATTGTGAAAATTAAATGATGATGTGTATAAAGCTCTCAGTTCAGTGTCTGGCATACTGTTTAATAATGTTTGCTGTGCTTCCTTTTTTTAAATTTAATATTTGTTTTCCACCATGCTTACCTACCCCTTACAGATTAGACGGTAAAGAATCTGCACAGTGTGGGAGACACAGATCTGATTCTTGGATCAGGAAGATCCCCTGGAGAAGGGAATGGCAATCCACTCCAGTATTCTCTCCTGGAGAATTCCATGGACAGAGGATCCTGATGGACTACAGTCCATGTTGTTGCAAACAGTCAGACACGACTGAGTGACTAGCCTTTCACTTTTCACTTATGTATCTCATTTGTCCCATTTGACATTTTGACATTCTACTACTTATAAACTTTAACAGGTTTGGGTTTCTTTTTTTGCATTTTTGCATTCATTGAAAAAATATGAGTGCCCACCATGTTGTGGGCACTATCTTAAATTTTTATAGTGGAACAGAATAGTCAATGATTTTATTCAGCTATGAAGAAAATTAGATAATAGAATAAGAATATGAATAATTCTAAGAGCTTTGGTTTGGATGGATGTTTAGTGATTTAAAAATAAGAAGGCTGGTGTATTGATGTTAAAGAATTTTGGAAATAACTTAAGTGCCCATTGACAGATGAATAAAGAAGATGTGGCATATATATATATACACACAATAGAATATTACTCAGCCATAAAAAGGAATCAGATCTTGCCATTTGCAAACAACATGGATAGTCCTAAAAGGTATTATGCTAAGTGAAATAAAGTAGACAGAGAAAGACAAATGCAAAATTATTTCATTTATATGTGAACTCTAAAAACAAAACAAATGAAAAACAGAACAAAACAGAGACAGATTCATATACACAGAGAACAAACAAGTGATGGCCAGAGGGGAGGGGAAGTGTGGGGAGGGTTGAAGTAGGTGAAGGGAATTAAGTGCACACTTACTTATTAAATAAGCAAGTCTCTGGGATATAATGTAAAGCATTGAGGATATAGTAAATAGGAGATAATAACTTTGGTGACAGATGGTGACTAGACTTATCATAGTAACTATTTCATAATACCTAAGAATATCAATTCACTATGTTATACACCTGAAACTAATGTTAATACTGTAAGTCAATTATACTTCAGCTTAAAAAAATAATTTTAGGTAATAATTTTATGAAAAGGAATCTCAGAATAGACCTTGAGTAAGACAGCTTGTTTTCCAGGTGAGTAGTCCCTGACAACAGGGATAGGCTTTAGTCATCAGGTGAACAAAACAGCCTACACATGGATAACATTGTTTTTCCATCAGCAGCCCAAGAGCTTCATCAATAGGTTTGTGTTGGCACACGTGCAGTTTATAAAAGGCTCAACACATGGACTTCTCTTCTCCAATTAGGATTCAGCTATTGTTGTGAATGCGGAGAAGGCAATGGCACCCCACTCCAGTACTCTTGCCTGGAAAATCCCATGGACGGAGGAGCCTGGTAGGCTACAGTCCATGGGGTCGCTAAGAGTTGGACACGACTGAGCGACTTCACTTTCTCTTTTCACTTTCATGCATTGGAGAAGGAAATGGCAACCCACTCCAGTATTCTTTCCTGGAAAATCCCATGGACGGGGGAGCCTGGTAGCCTGCAGTCCATGGGGTCACTGAGGGTCGGACACGACTGAGTGACTTCACTTTCACTTTTCACTTTCATGCATTGGAGAAGGAAATGGCAACCCACTCCAGTGTTCTTGCCTGGAGAATCCTAGGGACGGTGGAACCTGGTGGGCTGCCGTCTATGGGGTCACACAGAGTTGGACACGACTGAAGTGACTTAGCAGCAGTAGCATTGTTGTGAATGAGTACCAACTTCTGCAATTGCGTAACCAGCTCTGAGCTCTGTTATGATACTATATACCAGGGGGACCACTAACCGACCAGGCTATAGCCCAAAGGGCCACAAAGAGTTAGACTGAGCAACTGATCACACATGCACATAATTACTAAATAACATTAATTCATAATTTAAATTATGTTAATGAATGAAATATATTTTATATAAACAGAAAATAGATTAATTTAATTTAGTAAGAAAACGGCTCCTTATCCAGGAGATCCTGTTCTGATTCTAAAACATGGCACACCCTGTACTTTCTCATATATTTTTCAGACTCCTCTCTCATTGCTATATATCTTATGTTCTCTCTGCTCCTCCAGCTGGTCTAGCCACATATTTCCCCAAAAGGTAGTTGTTTCATGACTTTTTTACATGTCATCATGTTATTCCCATCTACCTCAAAGACTTCCTTTTCCCACCTTTGTGTTTCTCCTCCACTGGAATGTCCTTAGCAGCTTATTTTGAAAGCTTATTGATGCCTCTAAGTTAGATTAATTGTTTCCTCTTGGCTGAACTTTTTTTATTTGATATATGGGGTATGGTTTTATGATTATCTGCTTCTTGGTGTTTATGTTTTCCCCTACTAATCTGAATACTCCTAAATGGTAAAGATAACATTTTATACATACCTTTCTTTTCCAAAATGTAGCACAGTCAAAACAAGCAATGAGTGATCTAGAATCAGATCAGATCAGATCAGTCGCTCAGTCATGTCCGACTCTCTGTGACCCTATGAACTGCAGCACACCAGGCCTCCCTGTCCATCACCAACACCCAGAGGTCACTCAGACTCACATCCATCGAGTCAGTGATGCCATCCACCCATCTCATCCTCTGTCGTCCCCTTCTCCTCCTGCCCCCAATCCCTCCCAGCATCAGAGTCTTCTCCAATGAGTCAACTCTTCACATGAGGTGGCCAAAATACTGGAGTTTCAGCTTTAGCATCATTCCTTCCAAAGAAATCCCAGGGCTGATCTCCTTCAGAATGGACCGGTTGGATCTCCTTGCAGTCCAAGGGACTCTCAAGAGTCTTCTCCAACACCACAGTTCAAAAGCATCAATTCTTCGGTCCTCAGCCTTCTTCACAGTCCAGCTCTCACATCCATACATGACCACAGGAAAGACCATAGCCTTGACTAGGCGAACCTTTGTTGGCAAAGTAATGTCTCTGCTTTTGAATATGCTATCTAGGTTGGTCATAACTTTCCTTCCAAGGAGTAAGCGTCTTTTAATTTCATGGCTGCAGTCACCATCTGCAGTGATTTTGGAGCCCAGAAAAACAAAGTCTGACACTGTTTCCACTGTTTCTCCATCTATTTCCCATGTAGTGATGGGACCGGATGCCATGATCTTCGTTTTCTGAATGTTGAGCTTTAAGCCAACCTTTTCACTCTCCACTTTCACTTTCATCAAGAGGCTTTTTAGCCCCTCTTCACTTTCTGCCATAAGAGTGGTGTCATCTGCATATCTGAGGTTATTGATATTTCTCCTAGCAATCTTGATTCCAACTTCTGTTTCTTCCAGTCCAGCATTTCTCATGATGTACTCTGCATATAAGTTAAATAAACATGGTGACAATATACAGCCTTGACATACTCCTTTTCCTATTTGGAAACAGTCTGTTGTTCCATGTCCAGTTCTAACTGTTGGTTCCTGTCCTGCATACAGATTTCTCAAGAGGCAGATCAGGTGGTCTGGTATTCCCATCTCTTTCAGAACTTTCCACAGTTTATTGTGATCTACACAGTCAAAGGCTTTGGCATAGTCAATAAAGCAGAAATAGATGTTTTTCTGGAACTCTCTTGCTTTTTCCATGATCCAGCGGATGTTGGCAATTTGATCTCTAGTTCCTCTGCCTTTTCTAAAACCAGCTTGAACATCAGGAAGTTCATGGTTCACATATTGCTGAAGCCTGGCTTGGAGAATTTTGAGCATTACTTTACTAGTGTGTGAGATGAGTGCAATTGTGCGGTAGTTTGAGCATTCTTTGGCATTGCCTTTCTTTGGGATTGGAATGAAAACTGACCTTTTCCAATCTTGTGGCCACTGCTGAGTTTTCCAAATTTGCTGGCATATTGAGTGCAGCACTTTCACAGCACCATCTTTCAGGATTTGGAATAGCTCCACTGGAATTCCATCACCTCCACTAGCTTTGTTCGTAGTGATGCTTTCTAAGGCCCACTTGACTTCACATTCCAGGATGTCTGGCTCTAGGTCAGTAATCACACCATCATGATTATCTGGGTCATGAAGCTCTTTTTTGTACAGTTCTTCTGTGTATTCTTGCCACCTCTTCTTAATATCTTCTGCTTCTGTTAGGTCCATACCATTTCTGTCCTTTATCGAGCCCATCTTTGCATGAAATGTTCCTTTGTTATCTCTGATTTTCTTGAAGAGATCCCTAGTCTTTCCCATTCTGTTGTTTTCCTCTATTTCTTTGCATTGATCGCTGAAGAGGAGCGCGGCCGAGAGGAGCTACCCCACCACCGAGGTCAGGAAGGGTGGCGGTGAGAAGATACCCCCTCCTCCAAGGTCAGGAAGGGTGGCGGTGAAGAGAGACCCCTCGTCCAAGGTAAGGTGCCATGGCTGTGCTTTGCTGAAGCAGCCAGGAAGAGATACCCCACGCCCAAGGTAAGAGAAACCCAAGTAAGATGGTAGGTCTTACAAGAGGGCATCAGAGGGCAAATACACTGAAACCATACTCCCAGAAAACTAGTCAATCTACTCACACCAGGACCACACCCTTGTCTAACTCAATGAAATTAAGCCATGCCCGTGGGGCAACCCAGGATGGGCGGGTCATGGTGGAGATATCTGACAGGGTGTGGTCCGCTGGAGAAGGGAATGGCAAACCACTTCAGTATTCTTGCTTTGAGAACCCCATGAACAGTATGAAAAGGCAAAATGATAGGATACTGAAAGAGAAACTCCCCAGGTCAGTAGGGGCCCAATATGCTACTGGAGATCAGTGGAGAAATAACTCCAGAAAGAATGAAGGGATGGAGCCAAAGCAAAAAGAATACCCAACTGTGGATGTGTCTGGTGATAGAAGCAAAGTCCGATGCTGTAAAAAGCAATATTGCATAGGAACCTGGAATGTCAGGTCCATGAATCAAGGCAAATTGGAAGTGGTCAAACAAGAGATGGCCAGAGTGAATGTCGACATTCTAGGAATTAGAGAACTCAAATGTACTGGAATGGGTGAATTTAACTCAGATGACCATTATATCTACTACTGCGGGCAGGAATCCCTCAGAAGAAATGGAGTGGCCATAATGGTCAACAAAAGAGTCCGAAATGCAGTACTTGGATGCAATCTCAAAAATGACAGAATGATCTCTGTTCTTTTCCAAGGCAAACCATTCAATGTCACAGTAATCCAAGTCTATGCCCCAACCAGTAACGCTGAAGAAGCTGAAGTTGAACGGTTCTATGAAGACCTACAAGACCTTTTAGAACTAACACCCAAAAAAGATGTCCTTTTCATTATAGGGGACTGGAATGCAAAAGTAGGAAGTCAAGAAACACCTGGAGTAACAGGCAAATTTGGCCTTGGAATACGGAATGAAGCAGGGCAAAGACTAACAGAGTTTTGCCAAGAAAATGCACTGGTCATAGCAAATACCCTCTTCCAACAACACAAGAGAAGACTCTATACATGGACATCACCAGATGGTCAACACCGAAATCAGATTGATTATATTCTTTGCAGCCAAAGATGGAGAAGCTCTATACAGTCAGCAAAAACAAGACCAGGAGCTGACTGTGGCTCAGATCATGAACTTCTTATTGCCAAATTCAGACTGAAATTGAAGAAAGTAGGGAAAACCACTAGACCATTCAGGTATGACCTAAATCAAATCCCTTATGATTATACAGTGGAAGTGAGAAATAGATTTAAGGGCCTAGATCTGATAGATAGAGTGCCTGATGAACTATGGAATGAGGTTTGTGACATTGTACAGGAGACAGGGATCAAGACCATCCCCATGGAAAAGAAATGCAAAAAAGCAAAATGGCTGTCTGGGGAGGCCTTACAAATAGCTATGAAAAGAAGAGAAGCGAAAAGTAAAGGAGAAAAAGAAAGATATAAACATCTGAATGCAGAGTTCCAAAGAATAGCAAGAAGAGATAAGAAAGCCTTCTTCAGCGATCAATGATCTAGAATAGTGTCCATTATATATTTTTATTTATTGTTAAATTTTTATGTAAGTAAAAATACTTATAAATAAAATCGCACACATATCATACAGATAGATATAGATGACACAGATGTACATAGATACATACACACGTAAGACTTTAAAATCCTTGCAGTAAGACAATTTTCTATACTTGTTCATATATCCTTGCAGCATTTTGTATAGTATTTAACATGAAGTTGAAATTCAATAACTGCTTGTTGGAAGAATTAGTTTATTTAATTCATGGTCATTAGAAAGAAAATCTGATGACTTTAGCAATTATTTTGCTGATTTTATATGAATAAGGCTTTTCATGGACATAAGAATACTACATTATTCTTTAAAAGGTAAGTCTTTTTGCTGAAAGGAGAGACTGACATTGTCCATGGGAAGTTTATCTTATTTTATTTACATAGATATATGGCTATATACATAAATAAAATATATGTATTTCTATGCATATAAATATATATCCCTTCTAGTATTCTTCTAATGCCCTATAATTGTATTATTGGTCTATTTGATAATTACTTTAAAATTTCCAATAAACTCAGCTTGGCACTCTGTGATGACCTAGATGGGTCAGAACGGGGTGAGTAGAGGGGAATTCAAGAGGGAGGAGATACATGTATCCTGCTACTGTGGCTAAGTCACTTCAGTTGTGTCCGACTCTGTGCGACTCTATGAATTGTGACCTCATAGATGGCACCCCACCAGGCTCCTCTGTCCCTGGGATTCTCCAGACAAGAACATCTCTGCTGCTGCTAAGTCACTTCAGTCGTGTCCGACTCTGTGCGACCCCATAGACGGCAGCCCACCAGGCTCCCCCGTCCCTGGGATTCTCCAGGAAAGAACACTGGAGTGGGTTGCCATTTCCTTCTCCAATGCATGAAAGTGAAAAGTGAAAGTGAAGTCGCTCAGTTGTGTCCGACACTTAGTGACCCCCACGGACTGCAGCCTACCAGGCTCTTCCGTCCATGGGATTCTCCAAGCATGGCTACTTCTCTTTGTTGTAGACCAGAAACCAACTCAACATTGTAAAGCAATTATACTCCAATAAAAGAAATAAATAAAAGCCAAAAGCTCACAAGCAGCCTTTAGTCAATATACTATAGTTCTTAAATTTAAAAAAAAAAAAAAAAAAAAGCTGATTTCAAGGATTTCATCATTTTAACCAGATCAGTATACCTTGAAATTTTTGAGTTTTTGTTTTGTTTTACCCCAAATTGGACTGATTAACCATATTAGTGACTCACCTTTGCATTCCATGCTTTATTAAGATTCCCCTCTTTATTTCTCCATGTTCACTAACTCAGTCTGCTTTATTTTCCCCCTCCTGCATTTTTTGTAGAGTCAGGCTTTCTTCGCTGTGCAGTCATCACTTTCATTGCCTTCTTCTCTCTTTCTGTTACTGATTTCCACTTGGGCTGTGGACAAAGGATCGGCCCTTCATAGATTCATAGTAAATGTTTCTTGATAGTATGATTCTAGTTAAAGAGGGTGTTTCAGAAGCTGAGAGATTATTCAATAATTCTGCTGATTTTTATAAAGTGAGCTCTACAAAAGTGTTCCTTGTGTTTGCAGATGGGCTGCATAGAAACTAGGCATCATGACCTCAGAGTAGTCCCACCCGTCAACATAACCTTCCTTGTTCTTATATCTCAGGGCATCACAAGAAATAAGTCAACATAGTTCACTATGCTCAGTATATAAACTGCCAACACCTCAAGGAACAGCCTTTTAAACACATGTGACTCCAAAGCTAGTATATTGTAAACTCTGAACTGGTCTTACAGAAGGTAAACAGTGAGTTCCTCCTTGTTGTTCACATCTGCACTGATTTTGTGTCTTAGAGCAAAGCAGAATCTGTTTGCAAAGTCTGTTGGATTTGTGCTCTGTCTTTCCTCTTTCTCTGTTTATTTCAAGTTAAAGGGGAAGTATGTGATAGGACATGTGCTCTACTATCATATGATCGAGATAAGGGCATCTTCATCAGTCACGTTTTCAAGTTTTAACGTAGACTAACCTCCATATTCACCATGTGTGTTTGCATGTATGCACAGTTGTGTCTGACTCATTGTGACCCCATGGACGGAAGCCCGCCAGGCCCCTCTGCCCATGGGATTTCCCAGGCAAGAATACTAGAGGGGATTGACATTTCCTTATCTGGGGGTCTTCTTGACCCAGGGATAGAACTTGTGTCTCCTGCATTGCAAGCAAATTCTTTATTACTGAGCCATCAGAGAAGCCCTCTGATCGATAAGGATGCTCTGACACCCCTCAGTTCATGCGAGTACTGAGGGCAACCTACTAAGTAACTTTTTCATTATTTCTTGGGTTCCTGATGGACTCAAGCTATAGGGAGATAAGTAAACTTCAAGCCAAGAAGCCCCCAATTCAGTGTCTCTGCTGAATTTGTCTACAGTCTAGATTTTATAGTTTTAATCACAATTAAGAGATGAAACACACAACACAGGAGAAATGAGCATGGGTTCTAGGGGTGCACTGTGCAGAAAAAAGAAACTCGGAAACAAAATTGACTTTGAAAAGAGAACTTGAAAAATCTGACACACCAAATACATTTAAACATCTCGGCTCTCTAGGGCAAATTCTAAAGCTATCAAAATGAGAAAAGAATCTGCTAAGCTTAAACTGACAAGGTTATTTCCCCTCTTCATCTCCCTGTTCACGAAAATCACTGGGCAAGATAGGCAAGTCTTTGGCATGAAGCTCAAAAGAGAAAAAAGTAAAGAGTCTTTAATGATTACACAGCTGGATTTTTAAAACCAATTGAGAATGGATTTAGGTTTCATCTCTGATGATATCTTACTCTATTCCTTTCGAAAGTGTAATCATTCTAGTAGGTTCAATATTTTTCATTTACTTGCCCAGGATATTGTCCAAAGAATCCATGAAAAACATCCTAGAAGTTATTTAGGATGTAACTGCATGCCTAGTTATTGGGCTGAGACTTGAAGATTTGGTCCAAAGTTGAGAGTTAGCTGAGCCGAGAGGAGCAAGAACAAATGGCAAGTACAAACAAACAACGCCAAACCCTTCAGAGAGAATCAGATCAGATCAATCGCTCAGTCGTATCCGACTCTCTGTGACCCCATGAATCACAGCACGCCAGGCCTCCCTGTCCATCACCAATTCCCGGAGTTCACTGAGACTCAGGTCCATCCGGTCAGTGATGCCATCCAGCCATCTCATCCTCTGTCGTCCCCTTCTCAGAGAGAATGAGGACTGTTAAATTGCAACATTTTTCTCATTCTCTTCTTTTGAGTGGATAAATCTTTTGGCTTAAATCTAATTGGGTTCGTCTTTGATGACTAGATCGTACACTGTACAATAAGATTTGTCTTATTGGCCTTAGGACAGGAAACAACAGATGTCTCACTGATGATTGAGACTCACATTTCAATGTTATTCTTTCTTTTTCCTTCAGAAATGGTGTGTGTAGAAATGGTGTATATAAGTGAGCTACCCAGGTGGCTCCATTGGTAAAGAATCTGCCTGCCAATGCAGGAGATGTGGGTTCAATCTCTGGGTCAGGAAGATCCCCAGGAGAAGGAAATTGTAACCTACTCCAATATTTTTGCCTGGGAAATCCCATGGGCAAAGGAGCATGGCAGGCTACAGCCTCCTTTTCGTGTCACAAAAGAAGCAGACATGACTTAGTGACTAAACAACAATATATATAGACTCTTTACTTTTTTCTCTTTTGAGCTTCACGCCAAAGACTTGCCTATCTTGCCCAGTGATTTTCGTGAACAGGGAGATGAAGAGGGGAAATAACCTTGTCAGTTTAAGCTTAGCAGATTCTTCTCTCATTTTGATAGCTTTAGTTATTTGCCCTAGAGAGCCGAGATGTTTAAATGTATTTGGTGTGCCAGATTTTTCAAGTTCTCTTTTCAAAGTCAATTTTGTTTCCGAATTTCTTTTTTCTGCACAGTGCACCCCTAGAACCCATGCTCATTTCTCCTGTGTTGTGTGTTTCATCTCTTAATTGTGATTAAAACTATAAAATCTAGACTGTAGACAAATCCAGCAGAAACACTGAATTGGGGGCTTCTTGGCTTGAAGTTTACTTATCTCCCTATAGCTTAAGTCCATCAGGAACCCAAGAAATAATGAAAAAGTTACTTAGTAGGTTGCCCTCAGTACTCGCAGTTGAACTGAGGGGTGTCAGAGCATCCTTATCGATCAGAGGGCTTCTCTGATGGCTCAGTAATAAAGAATTTGCTTGCAATGCAGGAGACACAAGTTCTATCCCTGGGTCAAGAAGACCCCCAGATAAGGAAATGTCAATCCCCTCTAGTATTCTTGCCCGGGAAATCCCATGGGCAGAGGGGCCTGGCAGGCTACGGACTCTTTTGGGGGTCACAAAAGAGGCAGACATGACTGAGTGACTAAACAACAATATATATAGTAACTAACAAAGAACACACAGAAAATTCCCCCCAATATAGATTTATTTCTCATCAAAGGGCTTCCCTTAATTCACCGTGAAAGCCATTTCTGCAAAACCTAGTTAATATTAACCTTAACTCAATCCTAATATTAGCTAAAGATAAGGGTGGCAATATAGAGTTTGAATTTTTTTTTTTTTTTTCTGAATTGTACAAGATGAGTGAAAGCACTAGAGAGAGCATATCCCCTTTAAGATCAATGACCCTGGCAAGGCTAATTATCCCAACCCTCTCATTTTAAATTTAAAAAGACTGGTAACTGCAAGGACCATATGATTAACTGGCTGGGAAGATTAGCCATGATAAAAGTGGTCTGGGGCTTCCAGGTTTCCCCCAAGCTACCTATTTGTCATTCGAGGAATATACTCTATGCATCTATGAGCTGCATCTCAAAAGGCTGGGAGATCCATTCAGAGATGTTAACTGTGGTAAAAGCATAGGAAAAGATACTTGAAGTCTTAATGAACGTGTGCTTCTGGGGAAAAACTGGGGTGTCAGCAAGGCCCTGGGTACTCAGTTGTCAGGGGCCAGTCCAGGCAATGGTGACACATTGCTTTTCAAAATGTTATCCAGACCTTCAGTTGAAAATGCACCCATCTTTGACTTCTAAACATCATTCTCTATCTAAGATCAACACCATTTTTACTAGAATGAAAATTAATGTTAACTGAAACTTTTCTGTATGTTTTGCTTTTTGCTATTTACATTTTGCTTATAGCTTTGTGTGGCTGCCATTCTGTGCTTAGCCCATGAAAGCTTTTCTTATGCTTTCAACAGGGAACTCATTGTAATAGTACAATTCCTGGTCACATATTGCCATTTTTTTAGCATTCTTTTAATTCAGTTGTTTCCCATCTCTTAGGCCTAAATTTACTTATCTCTTTCTCTAGGCTAACAAATACATCACACAAACCAAAACCTAATTAGCATATTTTCTGAAGTTATGTGATGTTGAATGAAAAATTCTGCTGCTGCACATAAGAATGGGTGTAACTATTCAGACCTATGAAGTTGTCTATACATTTTGTCTCAAAAATAGCATTTCTGGGAATTATTATTAAACAAATACAATTCAGCAGATGTGAAAACAAAGCAAAAACAGATACAGCGTTTATAAAATATTCACTGTCAATTATTTAAAAACTATTAAAAGCTAGTCAAATGTGCAAATATAGGAGATATATTTCATTATTGAATAGGAAAGCTAGGTAGACATTTAAAAGTATAATGATTAGGATGATATAGGAAACTAAAATATTATAAATTGAGTGGTAATTAAAAGGCATTATATAAAATAATATATAATTATTATTAGTTAATTATAAACTTATAACTATGCAGATCAGAAATAGATGGTTATATGCAAAAGCAGAAATAGTTGCTGTGCTACATGAAGCTGTTAGTGAAATTTTTTTTCAGAAATTAATATTGTCACTACTTCATTTTCTGTTTGTTTGGTTTTTAATTTTATTGATATTTTAATTAATAAAATGTTAATTTCCATGTACAAAATCTGTTTGTGTACTCTTTTTCTAACTAAATATGAAAATATTGACTGAAATGAAACATAATTAGAACCTTATTAAAATTTATAAAACTAGTAAGTGTAAAAGAAATTTAAACTGTTCCAATGAAGTCTTTACAAATCTCTAGCATTTATACATACTCTTAAAGTTATTACTTAGTAAAGTAATGCTCAATATTCTCCAAGCCAGGCTTCAGCAATACATGAACCGTGAACTTCCAGATGTTCAAGCTGGTTTTAGAAAAGGCAGAGGAACCAGAGATCAAATTGCAAACATCTGCTGGATCATTGAAAGAGCAAAAGAGTTACAGCAAAGCATCTATTTCTGCTTTATTGACTATGACAAAACCTTTGACTGTGTGGATCACAGCAAACTGTGGAAAACTATGAAAGAGATGGGAATACCAGACCACCTGACCTGCCTCTTGAGAAACCTGTATGCAGGTCCAGAAGCAACAGTTAGAACTGGTCATGGAACAACAGACTGGTTCCAAATAGGAAAAGGAGTACGTCAAGGCTGTATATTGTCACCCTGCTTATTTAACTTATATGCAGAGTACATTATGAGAAATGCTGGGCTGGAAGAAGCACAAGCTGGAATCAAGATTGCCAGGAGAAATATCAGTAACCTCAGATATGCAGATGACACCACCCTTATGGCAGAAAGTGAAGAGGAACTAAAAAGCCTCTTGATGAAAGTGAAAGAGAAGAGTGAAAAAGTTGGCCCAAAACTTAACATTCAGAAAACTAAGATCATGGCATCTGGTCCCATCACTTCATAGGAAATAGATGGAGAAACAGTGGAAACAGTGGCTGACTTTATTATTTTTTTTTGGCTCCAAAATCACTGCAGATGGTGATTGCAGCCAAGAAATTAAAAGACGCTTACTCCTTGGAAGGAAAGTTATGACCAACCTAGATAGCATATTCAAAAGCAGAGACATTACTTTCTCAACAAAGGTCCATCTAGTCAAGGCTATGGTTTTTCCAGTAGTCATATATGGATGTGAGAGTTGGATTGTGAAGAAATCTGAGCACCGAAGAATTGATGCTTTTGAACTGTGGTGTTGGAGAAGACTCTTGAGAGTCCCTTGGACTGCAAGGAGATCCAACCAGTCCATTCTAAAGGAGATCAGTCCTGGATGTTCATTGGAAGGACTGATGCTAAAGCTGAAACCCCAATACTTTGGCCACTTGATGCAAAGAGCTGACTCATTTGAAAAGTCCCTGATGCTGGCAAAGATTGAAGGTAGGAGGAGAAAGGGACAACAGAGGATAAGATGGTTGGATGGCATCGCCAACTCAATGGACATGACTTTGGGTGAACTCCGGGAGTTGGTGATGGACAGGAGGCCTGGCGTGCTGCGATTCATGGGGTCGCAAAGAGTCGAACACGACTGAGTGACTGAACTGCACTAAACTGTACTGAAAGTTATTAAAGCTTCAATTTGTACTAGGAATTTCATTTTACCCTGTCCATAAGAATACACATGTAAATTATTTCACCTAAACCATTTGATGGTAAATTAAAGATGATTTGTCTGTCTACTATAAATAGTTTGGTATTTCCCTTAAAAAAGAGTGTTTTCTTTTACATTATAGAGCCACAATGTGTGTGTGTGTGTCTGTGTGCAACCATGTGAGTTTGACTCTTTGTAACCCCATTGTGTATAGCCTGCCAGGCTCCTCTGTCCATGAAATTTTCCAGGCAAGAATACTGGAGTGATTTGCCATTTCCTACTTCAGGGATCTTCCTGACCCAGGGATCAAACCCAAGTCTCTGCATCTCCTGCACTGGCGGGCAGATTCTTTACCACTGGGCCACCCGTGAAGCCCAGAGCCACAGTACAATGACTAAAATCAGAAAAAAAAAAAATTAACGTTGCCTAGTACTATTACCAAATCTATAACCCATCTTCAAATTCTGTCAAATGACCCAATAATGCTCTTATAAGTATTTTCGTTTATCTTGATATGTAGGATCTAATCTGGGATCAAGCAATAGTACATTTGGTCTCCATTTAAAGAGTGCCCTTCCCTTGGAGACCTCTAGGTCTTTTGTCATGACTAGACTCAAATCTGTCTTAGTAGAGATATCATAGAAATGATTAAGTGAATTTCTAAACTTCTTTTTGTACTGTTAATAAAAATAAAAACATTTAAAGGGGGGAGACCGCAGAGAAAGTCTTTAATTATATGTAACCACGCACAAAATATTTTACTTATTTCTTATAGTAGGTCTTTGTTGTTTCTCTGTTTCCAACATAGCAGTATGTATATATCAATCCCAAACTCCCAGTCTATCCTTCCCTCCACTTTTTCCCCAGAAGACAAACAGATGGCCAAGAGGCACATGAAGAGATACTCAACATCACTAATTACTGGAGAAATTCAAATCAAAACAACAATGAGATATTACCTCACAGGAAATGGCAACCCACTCCAGTATTCTTGCCTAGAGAATCCCAGGAATGGGGAAGCCTGGTGGGCTGCCTTCTATGGGGTCGCACAGAGTTGGACATGACTGAAGCGACTTAGCAGCAGCAACAGCAGCAGTCAGAATGGCTATCATCAAAAAATCTACAAACAATAAATGCTAGAGAGGGTATGGAGCAAAGGGAACTCTTGCACACTGTTGATGGGAATGTAAATTGGTGCAGCCACTATGGAGAACAGAATAGGTGTTTCATAAAAACAAAAAAAAAAAAACTAAAGATAGAGCTATCATGTATCCAGCAATTCCCCTCCTGGGTGTATACCCAGAAAAAAGAAAACATGATTCAAAAGGATAAATGCATCCCAGTGTCCATTGGAGCACTGTTTATAATGCATGCATGCTCAGTTGCTCAGCCATGTCAGACTCTTTGCGACCCTGTGGACTATATAGCCCACCAGGCTACTCTGTCTATGAGATTTTCCAGGCAAGAAAACTGGAGTGAGTTGCCATTTCCTTCTCCAGGGGATCTTTGCAGCCCAGGGATCAAACCCATGTCTCCCGTTTGGCAGGTGGATTCTTTATCACTGAGTCACCTGGGAAGTCCACTGTTTATAATAATGACAAAATATTAAGTCACAAGAGGGAAATTACAAATTTTCACTTTGCAAACACTTCGCTCTAAAAGACAGTGGTGAATCTCAAGTGCTGAAATGTGCTTCATAAAGAGGTCAGAAGATGCAAAGCATTAAGGGTCTTAAGATCAGCAGGCAAAACAAATCCTTCCACCAAATGGGGAGTTTAGATGAATTTAATTTCCAGAAGCTTTTTTATAAACTTCATTTCTTGTACCAGAGAACAACGGTTAGGGGCACAGACTATTTAAATATGATTTTGACTCAGAACAATTCAATCAAAGCAATGCTTTCTTCTACATCTCAAGGTCATTTTGACACTTCTCTAGCTTATGAACATGATCAGATTCGTTCAGCTTATCATTTCCAACCATCCTACCCAGGGACTGGCTTCTGACCTGGGAGCATCACTGAACAAAGCTTTGGTGGCGGCACGGCGGTAACTCTGCCATTATCAGGGATGGCTCCAGAGACACAGTCACACAGCTTGGCACTCAAACCAGAAGACCAGCTTCCAGCCTGGCAATTGCGAGATTCATCTAGCAGTTCTATTCAGAGTAAACGTGTTCTGGATGCTGTAGAAAATAAAGAAAAAATCCTCAGAATCGCATGATTTCCAGACTTTGTGACTGGAGTCACACTCACAATAATCCCTTTGTTCTCTGCAGACACTTCTTCTGAAACATGATGCTTCTTGATGTATTTGTTCAGGTTCCTCTGAGCTATTTCAAAGCAAATCTTTACAAACAGTACTTGATGAGACATAGGCTCAGTAGACTTTTAGAAAAAAGAACTCATTCTGTCCTCAAGAATCACTGATCACTGTTGACTTTTCTGCTCATGTCTTCAATATTTATTCCATTTATAATGCACGTTTCCACAACAAGGAAGGACACAAAGATCCTTACACATCCATACATGTGACACAGAGTCTGACTACTTCTAACCTTCAAGCTGGTGCTGCTGCTAAGTCACTTCAGTCGTGTCCGACTCTGTGTGACCCCATAGACGGCAGCCCACCAGGCTCCCCCGTCCCTGGGATTCTCCAGGCAAGAACACTGGAGTGGGTTGCCATCTCCTTCTCCAGTGCATGAAAGTGAAAAGTGAAAGTGAAAAGTGAAAGTGAAGTCGCTCAGTCGTGTCCGACTCTTCGTGACCCCATGGACTGTAGCCTACCAGGCCCCTCCGTCCATGGGATTTTCCAGGCAAGAGTACTGGAGTGGGTTGCCGTGTCCTTCTCCAAAACTTCAAGCTATGCTTTCTAAAAAAAAACAAATAAAAATAACCTAAGTGAATGCATACTCTTTCCCACTGTTCTAGCTAATACAAAGCTGGAAGAGCACTTGCTGGTACTTCCAACTGAGTATCACTGAGCAGGAATAAGCAAGGTGGGTTCACCTAAATCCAACCTTCTCAAGATCTTAAAGGTGAGAAAAAGTAAGGGTGGGAAAAATCAAATAAGTTGAGGCAGAATGACTCTGTTCCCAGAATAAAGAAAAGAAATCAGGCTGCCTTCACATGCAAAATCATATACCAAGCTTAGGCAGGAGGATAACAGAACCACAAGCATGGAGAAGAAAACTAACAAACAAAAAGTCTTGGGACATTGTATAAGTTAGCTCTGGTTACCTAACAAGCCACCACAAAACTTAATAAGATGGTAAGTTTAATAATGATAAAAATAATAAGTTTAAAATAATCATCTCACAAGACCACGGGTTGGCTACGAAATTCTTCACTTGTTCACAGTTCACATGTGACTGACTCCACAGGCTCATGGGGTAAACTGAAGTTCAGTCGGTGGCCTGGCAGATGTTGGATGGGCTCGGTTATAGTTATAGGATCTTGGCTGGAACAGCTGGTGTGACTTGGCTCAGCTCTATGGGACTCATCTGCTAACAGACTAGCCAAGATCAGAATCTCATGACAAAGGCACAGGAGCAAGAGAGAGCAGAACCAAGACCACATGAAGTCTAGGTTAAGAATTGTCACATTGCCACTTCCCTTGCATTCTCTTGAGCTGAGCAAGTCACAGGAAAGCTCAGATTTAAGGAAAGGCCTGGAAAATCAGATTCAGTTCAGTTCAGTTGCTCAGTCATGTCTGACTCTTTGCAACCCAGTGGACTGCACAATGCCAGGATTCCTTGTCCATCACCAACTCCTGGAGCTTACTCAAACTCATGTCCTTCGAGTCGGTGATGCCATCCAACCATATCATCCTCAGTCATCCCCTTCTCCTCCTGCCTTCAATTTTTCCCAGCATCAAGGTCTTTTCAAATAAGTCAGTTCCTCACATCAAGTGGCCAAAGTATTGGAGTTTCAGCTTCAGCATCAGTCCTTCCAATGAATATTCAGGACTGATTTCCTTTAGGATGGACGGGTTGGATCTCCTTGCAGTCCACAAGACTCTCAAGAGTCTTCTCCAACACCACAGTTCAAAATCATCAATTCTTCGATGCTCAGCTTTCTTTATAATCCAACTCTCACACCCATACATGACTACTGGAAAAGCTATAGCTTTGACTAGATGGACCTTTGTTAGCAAAGTAGTCTCTGCTTTTTAATATGCTGTCTAGGTTTGTCATAGCTTTTCTTCCAAGGAGCAAGCATCTTTCAATTTCATGGCTGCAGTCACCATCTGCAGTGTTTTTTGAGACCCCCAAAATAAAGTCTCTCACTGTTTTCTTTATTTCCCCGTCTATTTGCCATGAAGTGATGGGACCAGATGCCATGATCTTCATTTTCTGAATGTTGAGCTTTAAGCCAACTTTTTCACTCTCCTCTTTCACTTTCATCAAGAGGCTCTTTAGTTCTTCTTCACTAAAGATTCATAGATATGAATGAGCTATTTTTTGCCATCAATCTACCAGAAGGATGTTTTAAAAAGTGCTAACAGTCGTATGTGGCTAAACCCTATGCCTCTAGATGGAAGAGAGGGATGAGAAATAAGACTGAGCTTGCAATTTAAGGCATAATTGGCTCAGTGCATTTTCAACTGGTTGCCAATGGGAGAATCTGAAAACAAATGTGATAGGATTAGGAACACTAAACTGGAAATATTGTGTAGAATTAACTGGAATAGGAAGGGGTAATGGGTGGGGAGCTCAGTTAGGAGCCCATTGGAGGATAAAGGTGAGGATTAATGTGGACCAGAGTCCTGAGAGCAGTGGTGGAGTTGAAGAGAAGCAGGCTGGCTTGAGAGACCTAATAGAAAGAAAATAAAAGATTAGGTATCTAAAAACTACAGCACTATTTACAATAGCCAGGAAATGAAAATAACCTAAATGTCCATCAAAAGAGTAAAGGATAAAGAAGATGTAGTACATATACACAATGGAATATTACTTGGCCAAATAAAGCAATGAAAATGAGTCATTTGTAGAGACATGGTTGGACCTAAAGACTGATGTACAGAGTGAAGAACGTCATAGAGAAAAAACAAATATCATATATTAATGCATATACAAGGAACCTAGATAAATGGTACAGGTGAATCTATTTTCAAAGCAGAAATAGAAACACAGACATAGAGAACAAACATTTGGATACCAAGCGGGAAAAGGGTGGTGGGGGTGGATGAATCAGGAGATTGAGATTGTGGAGAGATGAATAGATAGATAGATGGATTGATAGATAGATGACTAGATATGTAAATAAATAGATAGATGATACAGACAGATGGATAGATAGATAGCTAGATGATAGTTGCATATATATGTGTGTGTGCCATACATACATACATAATTTTGCCAAAAAAAAAAAAAAATTATGGAGAAGCAAGTGCTTTTCACCCACTGGTCCTCACACCTCCACTATGCTCCCAAACCAATCATCCCATACAGTCTACTGAACCTCTTGTCATGATCTCTCCCAGTTCTTTGAATTTCCACTTATTGCAGCTCTTCCTGGAATATTCTTGAGTATTGTTAGTAATGGTTTTCTGCAGATCTTGCATTGCCCATTTATAAAGAATTACCACCAATCCTCCTGGGAACCTGTGCTCTATTGATTAGACAATCACTTGCCATATCACCCTGAAGGTTCTTGTAGTATAAGACTATATAAAGAAGTTCTATTGACTAATAGGACATATGAAAGTAGGAAGTCAGCAGATTGGACATGGAAGCTGAATAGTTAACACATTTTCTGATGGGAGGCAGCTGAACAGCACAGGCAGCAGTTTTAGCAATCAGAAGATCTAGGCTTAACCCGTGAAACCTGCCCTTACTGGCTATGCGTCCTCAGGCAAGTTGTTTAATCCTTTTGATCCCCCTTTTCTTCATCTGCATAGTGAGGAATAATAATACTTACCTCATAAATCTGCTGTGTGAATTAAATAAGATTATGTATACAAAGTATAGTGTGAAACACCTAGCACATTGTGGTTAGCCAGTAAATGAGCATTTCTTCCTTCTTAGTTACATAAATGTAGATCTTCACTGAATATAAAATAGAGAATAAAAGATGATAAAAAGAGGACTAAGACAAGATA
Source organism: Tragelaphus eurycerus (assembly GCA_935064755.1). Lineage (NCBI taxonomy): Eukaryota > Metazoa > Chordata > Mammalia > Artiodactyla > Bovidae > Tragelaphus > Tragelaphus eurycerus. The sequence continues at coordinate 1,553,896 of CAKXYN010000075.1, read as the reverse complement.
TTCTTTTTTTTTTTTTAATTTTAACATTTTATTTTATATTGGAGTGTAGCCAGTTGCAGCTTCCTTGGTGGCTCAGCAGTAAAGAATCTGCCTGCCAATGCAGGAGATGTGGGTTGGATCTCTGGTCTGGGAAGATCTCCTGGCAAGGAAATGGCAACCCACTCCAGTATTCTTGCCTGGAGAATCCCATAGGCTGAGGAGCCTGGTGGGTTGCAAAGAGTTGGACAAAACTTAGCAATTGAAAAACAACAACAAATAGCCAATTGACAATGTTGTCATAGTTTTAGACAGCACAGTGAAGGGACTCAGCCACACATACACAAGTATCCATTCTTCCCCAAACTCTCCTCTAGTCCAGGCTTCCGCATGACACTGAACAGAGTTCCCTTGCTATACAGTTGGTTCTTGTTCATTATCCATTTTAAATAAAGCAGCGTATACATGTCCATTGCAAACTCCCTAATTATCCTTTCTCCTGGTCTTTCCCCAATGGCAACTATAAGTTCATTCTCTAAGTCTGTGAATCTATTGCTGCTTTGTAAACAAGTTCCCCTTAAAAGGTCTCCTCAAACTTGAATAGCTATTGAGTAGCTTATTGTCTGTGGAGGTCTTCACGATCAAAACATCAAGAATCATGTTTCACTCTGTGTCTGCTGCTTATTGCTACATAGAAAATGACCCTGAAATTGAGTGACTTAAAATAGCAGCATTTACTTCAGTCAAAGGCCTACCATTTGAGTCAGGATGAGAAGGCCTAGCTCAGCTGTGACCTAGCCAGTATCAGCTCTTGTGAAAGTTCATTTCCTGACACGTTAACAGTTGCTGCCTACTGTTGGCTGGGACCTCATGGAGGCTTTTCCTGAGATCTTTGCTTCGTGGCATGGTTGCTGGGTTCCCAGGGTGAGCGTTCCTGAAGGATTAGGTGGAAGCTGTATTCTTTTTGTAATTCAACTTCAAAAGCCATACAATGTCACTTCCAGCATCGTCACAGTTCCATCAAGGTTCACAAGGAAGCAACACAGAACCTACCTCTCAATGGCGAAGTACCAAGGTCACACTGACACATGAGGGGATACATTGGCTCAGAAATCTTTGGAAAATACAATCTGTCACATTCCCCAACCAGTCATGGACTCAGAGGAAACTTTCATCTCTGCATTTTCTGGGGGCATACCTTATACTTTGTGTAACAGCCAGTAAGGCCATGGCATTACCTATTTTGGGGGTATTTCCTTCCTGGTGTGGGTGAAGGTGTTCAAAAGTTCATGAGGTATGTCTTCAGTAAAAGTGAGATAACTCTTGCTCATAAATATAATACATTTTTCTTTTGGAAAAGAAGGGAAGGAGAGAGGGAGGGACAGAAGGAGAGAGAGAAGAAGGAAGGAAGGAATATATAGAAAAAATACCCATCCAACCATCTCCTAAGCAGAATCATACACCTAGTCCTGTAAACTGATTTTTAAAAATCTTTCCATGGCATAGTGGTCCATTTTATGAATCAATTATATGTATTTAACTAATTCCCTGCTGATGCAATATTTCCAATGCTTGCAATTTTTTGCCACTGTAAAAATATAAGAAAATGCACTTTCCATTAAAACATACTTCAGGACTCTTAGTAGTTCCTTAAGCCTTAAATTAAATTGTCTATGAATTTTAAATTAGGGTTTTCTTTTTTTAAAGGAAAGAGTAAGGTTTCTGGCCCAATTACTCCTTCAAAGACTCTTGATAACACCCTGATAAGACCAGATAACACTCCGCTCTCCTAATTACTTCAAAAACTCACTTAGTATTAAAAATAGCAATTACTATTTTGTTGCTATATATCTGTACATAAATGTATAGTTGTACAACAATATATTTATTTGCACATATGTCAAGCATAATCTAGTGGTTTATGTTAATTATTTTATTTAATTCTTAAGCCAACTCTATGAAGCATGTATTAATATCCTTATCCTGCTGCTGATAAATAGACTCACAGAGGTTAAGTTTCATCTTCAAGGACTTCTGAGCTGGCAAGTGGTAGCCCCCTATATATATGTTATATAAGGGGACTGGAGTGAGCTTCATGAATCCCCCTATATAGCATATATATCCACTGAAGTGCATATAAAATACAAGCAGAAGCGAAAATGGATTAACATTTATACACAGAGTCTTTCACAGCAATTCCTTATTCTAAAGTTCTCCAGTGGTTGCTTATTATTTGATCAATCATGCTCTTTGCACGTCTACCCTCTTTCATTCACAGCTGATGTTCCTGCTTGACCTTGGCTATATCTTTCACTAGCTTTCCCTGACACTTAGCCCTGCATCTCCTTTGCCTTTTATTTCCATCACTGATTCTCTTCCACCTCACCACCACCTTTAGAATGGGCCTTCCAGAAGCCACTTTCTTCTCTCTGCTCCTTTTTTTAAAAATTTTATTATTATTATTATTTTTACTTTACAATATTGTATTGGTTTTGCCATACATCAACATGCATCTCTGCTCCTTTAATACTCACTCTAGGAGAGTTCATCTGTCCTCTTAGCTTTAAACATCACTTCTATGCTAATGACTCCTAAATTTACATTTCCAGCCCCATCTTCAATCAAGGCAAATCCTCATTAATTACAGAGCTCCTTTCTCTGTCTCTTATCCTACTGGACACATTCAGTGGTATATCCTACTGTTTCCACACATTTAAAACAGAAGCCATCATCTGCCCACAAAACTGAATTTCTAAACTCCCCTTTGTGGTCAGTGATACCACCCTTCCACTTTGTAGGTTGTTCATGCCAAGTGTTTCTACCCAAATTCTAGAGAAATACCATAACCTGAATCCTTATTTTATTAATTTGATTTTCATTGTTATAAAGAGCTAAAGGAAAAAATGGAATACATGCTTAGAGATGTTCTTCAAATCTTTAGCTAAATTCTCTCTCTCTCTGCAGTTATCAAAACAGTATGATATTGGCATAAAAGCAGACATATAGATCAAATGAACAAAATAGACAGCATAAAAATATACCTATACATATATGTTAGTTACCATGGACTGAGAGGATAAAGATGATGGAGAAAGGATATGCATGTCAGTAAATTGTGTTAGAAAACTGGATAGTCACATGCAAAAGAATGAAACACCAGTCACAAAAACAAAACAAAGCAAAACTCAAAATGGATTAAATAATTGAACATAAGACCTGAAGTCATAAAACCCCTAGAAGAAAATACAAGAGGCAAGCTCCTTAACATTTCACTTGGCAATGCTTTTTTTTTTTTTTAATCTGACAGGAAAAGCAATAGCAACAAAAGCAAAAGTAAACAAGAAGGGCTTTATGAAACTGAAAATCTACACAGCAAAGGAAATCATCATCAAAATGAAGGGGAAGCCTACTGGATGTGTGTAAATATTTGTAAACCATATATCCAATAAAAGGTTAATATGGAAACATACAAGACCTCACACAGCTCAATAGCAAAAAAGAAATAACCCAATTAAAAGTTGGCAAAGGATTTAAACATTTTTCCAAAGAAGATAAACAAATGAACAACAAGTATTGTAAATTGCTCAGCATTTCTGTTCACCAGGGAAATGCAAATCAAAACGACAATTAGATCTCACCTCAGATCTATTAGGATGGCTCTTATCAAATGGCAAAAAATAACAAACACTGATGAGGATGCAGAGAAAAGGGAATACTTGCACACTGTTGGTGGGAATGTAATGTGGAAAATAGTATGGTGGCTCTTGAAGAAATTAAAAATAAAACCAACAGTAATCCTACTTCTGAGTATACATCCATAGCAAATGGAATCACCTTGAAGACATATCTGTAAGCCCATGTTTGCATTATTCACAATATCAAGGTAGGGAGACAACCTCAGTGTCCATCAGTGATGATATTATTCAGCTATCAAGAGGAAGAATGTTTTTGTTTGGGACAACATAGATGAAAATCACTGCAGATGGTCCTTGGAAGAAAAGTTATGACCAACCTAAACAGCATATTCAAAAGCAGAGACATTACTTGGTCAACAAAGGTCCATCTAGTCAGATCAGATCAGATCAGTCACTCAGTCGTGTCCGACTCTTTGCAACCCCATGAATCACAGCACGCCAGCCCTCCCTGTCCGTCACCAACTCCCGGAGGTCACTGAGACTCACATCCATTGAGTCAGTGATGCCATCCAGCCATCTCATCCTCTGTCGTCCCCTTTTCCTTCTGCCCATGATCCCTCCCAGCATCAGAGTCTTCTCCAATGAGTCAACTCTTCGCATGAGGTGCCCAAAATACTGGAGTTTCAGCTTTAGCATCATTCCTTCCAAAGAAATCCCAGGGCTGATCTCCTTCAGAATGGACTGGTTGGCGAACTATGACTAGCCGTCTAGTCAAGGCTATGGTTTTTTCAGTGGTCATGTATGGATGTGAGAGTTGGACTATAAAGAAAGCTGAGTGCCGAAGAATTGGTACTTTTGAACTGTGGTGTTGGAGAAGACTCTTGAGAGTCCCTTGGACAACAAGGAGATCCAACCAGTCCCGCCTAAAGGAGATCAGTCCTGGGTGTTCACTGGGAGGACTGATGCTGAGGCTGAAACTCCAATACTTTGGCCACCTGATGCAAAGAGCTGACTCATTTGAAAAGACCCTGATGCTAGGAAAGATTGTGGGCAGGAGGAGAAGGGGACGACAGAGGATGAGATGGTTGGATGCCATCACTGACTCAATGAACATGGGTTTGGGTGGACTCCTGGAGTTGGTGATGGACAGGGAGGTCTGATGTGCTGCGGTTCATGGAATTGCAAAGAGTTGGACATGACTGAGCAACTGAACTGAACTGAACTGAGATGAACCTGGAGGGCATGATGCAACTTGAAATAAGCTGGAAAGAAAAACATAAATATCACATGACATGACTTATTTACATGTGGAATTCTAAAAAAAAGAAAGAAAAGTTCAAATTCATAGACATAAGAGTTGAAAAGCAGTTGCCAGGGCTGGGGATTGGAGAAAACAGGAAGAGGCTGGTTGGTAAATGGGTACAAACTTGGTAATGTTTGGCAAACCTTGAATTGTAAAATTATAAAGTTCTCAGAATCTAATCTATAATGTGAAAACTATAATTAATAACATCGTATTGAATGTTTGAAATTCACTAAGAGAAAAGGACTTAAATGTTCTCATACACATGAGAAAAGACAAATACGTGAAGTGATGAATATGTTAGTTGACATTAAATCTGCAAGGTGATTTCTTTTATAATGTAAAAGAATATTATGTATAGAATAATATGTGACATTTTTGTTTTTCAATTATACCTCAGTAAAGTTAGAAAATAAATAAATCAGATAAAATCTGACCTCAGCATATTTTCCCCTATGTTCTTCATTACTCAAAGCCATGTGTTCTACATTTTCATGAAAATAAAATCCTCAGCACTTTTTTTTTCATGTCTCTTTTTCACCTCCCTCCTCCACATAAGCAGATAACAATGTTTCAGGGAGAAGTACTTACATCTTCTTTATCTTTATGTCACTTAGTTGGTATTATGCCAGGCTCGGAAGGTATTCAAGAAATATTTGTTGAATTGAATGGATTTTCCTAATCACATGTGCTTTGAAAACAGAGTCTTTTGTACAAGGACAATAAAATAAACACTTAGTAGGAGCTTAATAAATATTCATTGACTGATTAGAATGGGCTAGCCTGGTTTTATAATTCATGCAAACATGGAAAATAAACTGCCATCTCAGGCTGGCTTCTTCTCCCAGAATTGAGTGAAGATGAATTATCCCTTTGAGTCATATAAGATGAGTATCTGGCCTGGCATCCATAGAGAAAAGTAAATTAGATTTTTAAAATAGTTTCAGGGTTAACAATGTAAGATGTTATTAGTAACACAAGTAAGGAACCATTATTAATGTAGTCTATGACCTTTATCTTGATGTACCAGAAAAAGAGATTTATACATCAGAATGGGATGAATTGCTCATTTTCATCAGGATTTGGAAACAAAGGGCAGAAACTCAGATTGGAAACATGCAGATTTGTCTAAAGCCCAACTGGGAGAATGTACTGCCATTTCCCAGGGTTTGTACAAGGCCTTTAGAAACCCAATCAGCCCAGAGGGAGATGAGATTTAAGAGGAAGAAAGCTACTTTTTACATATAAATATGTAAGTAATAACTAGCAATAATTTAAAAGGAAATAAAGGAAATCCAAAAACCATATATGTCAGTTTAATGAGATTTGGGAAAAAAATTATGCTATTCTTTTAAAGTTTGCTTCTATACAACAGAGTCTCTTTAACACATTTCTCATTGCATTTAATAGAGGTTAAAGAGATTTAACCAATCTTCACCTAGATTTGTTAAATATTAAGCAGATTTTATAAACTGCCCAGAGATTTCAATACTAGTAATTGTGGAATTAGTAAATCTTCCTTTCTACTTGTTAGTACCCTCTGTAATTGAACAGAGAATGGGTGTAAGCAACATGAAGATTTCGCATTTAGACTGCTATTGAAAGAAAAAAATGATTCAAAAATGTATTCAGTGTGCTTAATACTTAACAAATATTGTCTCAACTTAGGAAAATAAATATGGAATGAAAATAGCCCTAATTGCTTGCTCTGAGGCAAGTGTTCAATTTACCAATTTTTTAAATGTATTTTATAAATAGATTATTAAATCAAGTGCAATGCTCATTAAAGATCATATCAATTTAAGGAATTCATCTCAGCTATGATTTATTCAATCTAATGCCCCATTGATTAAACGTTCTTCAGCTCTCAAAAAGTCCACTTCAGGTTTAATAGGTATCAGGTCAATTTAGAAAAGCATTTAGCATGCATGAAAGCCAACAAGTGAGGAAGTGATTTGTACAAGCCGTGCTGTAGGGCGCCATAAGTGGGAGTGATGTTGGGAAATAGTGTCCTTAAAATGCTACTTAAAAGCATTTCAGAGGGAAAATACTGCAATTTTGTAAGTTTCTCAAGTGTCTCTAAGTGGGACAAACGGGAGTAAATGACATAACCCGGGGAGAGGGTGGTAGAAGGGAGAAGCTCTTGAGAATAGACCTAGGTATATGACTTTCTAAAATACCTGCCTAATGGTTAAAGTGCCTTCCCTGAAGTCATGTGAATTAGGGCCTTAACTACAGCTCATGGACTCCAAGGATACGTTTCATTCTTCTCAGTATTATGTCCCCAGGATGTGCGTGCTCAGTTGCTATCGGACTTTTTGCCATCCCATGGACTGTAGTCCGCTCGGCTCCTCTGTCCATAGAATTTCCCAGGCAAGAGTGCTGGAGTAGGTTGTCATTTCCTTCTCCAGAGAATCTTCCTGATCCAGAGATTGAACCCAGGTCTCCACGGCACCTCAAAAGAGGCAGTGATCTCCACCATATGGAAAAAAATCAAGAAACATTTCTAAGCCTAGAAAATGCATGAAACATGGTAGGCAGGCAGCCAATTCCCTGTCCTAGTGTTTAAGAGAAGAAATACAGGTGCCAAGTTAAATAAATGGATTCAGTTCAATTCAGTTCAGTTCAGTTGCTCAGTCGTGTTCAATTCTTTGTGACCCCATGAACCGCAGCATGCCAGTCCTCCCTGTCCATCACCAACTCCCGGAGTTCACTCAGATTCACATCCATCGAGTCAGTGATGCCATCCAGCCATCTCATCCTCTGGCGTCCCCTTCTCCTCCTGCCCCCAATCCCTCCCAGCATCAGAGTCTTCTCCAATGAGTCAACTCTTCGCATGAGGTGGCCAAAGGACTGGAGTTTCAGCTTTAGCATCAGTCCTTCCAAAGAAATCCCAGGGCCGATCTCATTCAGAATGGACTGGTTGGATCTCCTTGCAGTCCAAGGGACTCTCAAGAGTCTTCTCCAACACCACAGTTCAAAAGCATCAATTCTTCAGTGCTCAGCCTTCTTCACAGTCCAGCTCTCACAGCCATACATGACCACAGGAAAAACCATTGCCTTGACTAGCCGGACCTTTGTTGGCAAAGTAATGTCTCTGCTTTTGAATATGCTATCTAGGTTGGTCATAACTTTCCTTCCAAGGAGTAAGCATCTTTTAATTTCATGGCTGCAGTCACCATCTGCAGTGATTTTGGAGCCCAGAAAAATAAAGTCTGACACTGTTTCCCCATCTGTTTCCCATGAAGTGATGGGACCGGATGCCATGATCTTCATTTTCTGAATGTTGAGCTTTAAGCCAATTTTTTCACTCTCCACTTTCACTTTCATCAAGAGGCTTTTTAGTTCCTCTTCACTTTCTGCCATGGATTAGGGATAGTCTTTTCCGCAAATGATGCTAGAACAATAAATCTCCACACAAAATAATTCCTGACCTCAGACTCACTCCTGACACACAAAAAATAATTTGAGATGGTATAGAGATTTACCTGTAAAAGTTAGAATAAAGCTTTTGAAAGAAAATATATAGAAATGTCTTCACAAATTTGGGTAGGACAAACATTTCCTATACAGAACACAAAAATCATTCATCATAAAAGAAGAATATGATTGATAGGACTTCATCAGAATGAAAAGGATGTGCTTTTTCAAATGATATGCTTCATCAAAATGAAAAGCATCATGAAGATAAATTGGCAAGTCATAAACAAGAATAAATTTGGCAATATGTAATATTGGACAAGGAAATGCTATCCAGAATATATAAAGTAATTTGACAAATTAATAACAAAAATGCAAACAATTTCACTTTTAAAATGGACAAAAGATTTAAACTGATAAATCACTAAAAAACATGAGTGGGCAATAAGTTTATGAGAATATACTCAATTAATCCTCAGGAAATTGCTAAGTAAAACCAATTTTTTAAAAAGTGAAAATATTGAGGAATATTTACCATAAAAAAACCTTGATAACGTCAACTGTTATAAAGGGAATTAAGTAACCAGAATGCTCATATACTGCTTGTAGAAATCACTTTGAAAACTCTGGTAAATTTTTTTTATTAAGTTAAGTATTTGCTGTTGTTTAATCAGTAAGTCATGTCCAAGGAAGCCTAGACAGGCTCCACCTCAACAATTCCAATCCTGTGTATGTACCCAAAAGAAAGAACAAAAACAAGTATCCACACAAGACTTATACAAGAAGATTGAAAGAAGTCCTGTTTACAATAGCCTTAAATTGAATAGATAGCCTTAAATTGGAGAAGGAAATGGCAACTCACTCCAGTATTCTTGCCTGGAAAATCCCACGGACAGAGGAGCCTGGCAGGCTACAGTCCATAGGGTTGCAAAGCAGTCGGACACAATTTAGTGACCCAACAACAGCAACAACACAGTTGAGATGCTAGTTACATGCTGATTGAGAGAGTGGGGGGCCTTCCAAGACCCCAGGTCCACACTCTGACCTGAACCTTACCCAATGGGCAAAACAAAGGACCCTCAATAAACCCAGAACCACACTTGGCAACTTCTTAACAATGCTGCATAAGTAACTAGATGTATGAAGATGAGGGGATGGTAAAAATCAAGCAACTACCTGAAATTCTGAACGTCCTTTGGGTTCTTTAGGGCTCTACTCCACCTCAAAGGCTTCCCTGGTGGCTCAGTCCTAAAGAGTCTTCCTGCAATATGGGAGAGCTGGGTTCGATCCCTGGGTTGGGAAGATCCCCTGGAGAAGGAAATGGGAACCCACTCCAGTATTCTTGCCTAGAGAATTCCATGAACAGAGGAGCCTGGTGGGCTGCAGTCCATGTGGTCACAGGGAGTTGGACATGAATGAGTGACTAACACGTTAAATTTAATATAGTCATCAATATACATCCTAGCATGGGGTTTCCCAGGTGGCTCAGTGGTAAAGAATTCACTTGCAATGCAGGATTCCTGAATCAGAAAGATTCCCTAGAGAAGGGCGTGGTAACCCACTCAGTATTCTTGCCTGTGAAAATCCCATGGACAGAGGAGCCTGGTGGGCTACAGTCCATAGGGTTGCAAAAAGTTAGACATGACTGAAGTGACTGAGCATACACACAAACATCCTGGAATGTTACTACAATAGAATATTCTTTAGCAACCAGATGAATAAACTACTAATACATACAACATTCTGGATAAATCTCAAAAATAAACTATACATACATAAAAGAAATTCTCCAGGGCATCTTCCTGATCCAGGGGTCAAACCCAGGTCTCCTGCATTGCGGGTGGATTCTTTACCACATGAGCCACCAAAGAAGCCCAAACTATGAATATACAAGAGAAATTAGATCTTAAAGAATATATGCCATCAGAAGGCAACTGCCTCTTTGGAGTTTGTCATGGAGATTGACTAGAAACAGCCATGAGGAAACTTTCTGGGAAGGTGAAAATATTCTACAGCTTGATTTGGGGAGTAGTTACAAGGTATACCAGACCACCTGATCTGCCTCTTGAGAAATCTGTATGCAGGTCAGGAAGCAACAGTTAGAACTGGTCATGGAACAACAGACTGGTTCCAAATAGGAAAAGGAGTACGTCAAGGCTGTATATTGTCACCATGTTTATTTAACTTATATGCAGAATACATCATGAGAAATGCTGGACTGGAAGAAACACAAGTTGGAATCAAGATTGCTGGGAGAAATATCAATAACCTCAGATATGCAGATGATACCACCCTTATGGCAGAAAGTGAAGAGGAACTCAGAAGCCTCTTGATGAAAGTGAAAGTGGAGAGTGAAAAGGTTGGCTTAAAGCTCAACATTCAGAAAACGAAGATCATGGCATCTGGCCCCATCACTACATGGGAAATAGATGGAGAAACAGTGGAAACAGTGTCAGACTTTATTTTTCTGGGCTCCAAAATCACTGCAGATGGTGACTGAAGCCATGAAATTAAAAGATGCTTACTCCTTGGAAGGAAAGTTATGACCAACCTAGATAGCATATTCAAAAGCAGAGACATTACTTTGCCAACAAAGGTTCGCCTAGTCAAGGCTATGGTCTTTCCTGTGGTCATGTATGGATGTGAGAGCTGGACTGTGAAGAAGGCTGAGCGCCGAAGAATTGATGCTTTTGAACTGTGGTGTTGGAGAAGACTCTTGAGAGTCCCTTGGACTGCAAGGAGATCCAACCAGTCCATTCTGAAGGAGATCAGCCCTGGGATTTCTTTGGAAGGACTGGTGCTAAAGCTGAAACTCCAGTACTTTGGCCACCTCATGCGAAGAGTTGACTCATTGGAGAAGACTCTGATGCTGGGAGGGATTGGGGGCAGGAGGAGAAGGGGACGACAAAGGATGAGATGGCTGGGTGGCATCACTGACTCGATGGATGTGAGTCTGAGTGACCTCTGGGAGTTGGTGATGGACAGGGAGGCCTGGCGTGCTGCAGTTCATGGGGTCGCAAAGAGTCGGACATGACTCAGCGACTGATCTGATCTGATCTGATACAGTATGAACTCATCAAACTTAAGATCTTAACAAAATATTTGAAAATTATAACTCAATTTTAAAAAGTAGTCTTCAGACTCCATCATAAGATCCCTCCTTAAATCTTTCCAGTGGGACATAGTGAAGAATATAGGAGAATGAAGAGGGAGACATATTTTAAGTTCTTCATCCTGAGGGGGTAGCATACTGGTAGGCCTTCCAGACAGAAAGTACAATATGCTCTGTGTTGAAAGTGAAAGTGTTAGTAGCTCAGTCGTGTCCAACTCTTTGCAACCCCATGGACTATAGCCCACTAGGCTCCTCTGTCCATGGAATTCTCCAGGCAGAATACTGGAGACATTCTTTTCTTCATGGGATCTTCCCAACCCAGGTATTGAACCCAAGGTTCCTGCATTGCAGGCAGATTCTTTACGTCTGAACCACTCAGGAAGTCCCAAAATATGCTCTAAACCTCACTCAATATTTCAACTCATTGGATAAAGGAGCAAGCCATGCATTTTGCTTTTGTGAAATAACAGAAGTTTGATGTCAAAATAATTCAGTGAATAATTCAATGAAGAAAGCAGGTAAGGTTTCAGAAGGCTTAGATGTTTGAGTCCCAAGTCAGCAATGGTATGTGTGACTTCAGTCAAGTCCATGGACAATTCTGGAGCTCAGTTTTTGAATATGGTCATGTGTGTGCATTGATGGTAGTGGTGAGGATTGGAATATCAAGTGACAGACAAATATTTTGTGACAGTGAAATAATGAGAGAAGGGAATGCAAGGAAGAAAGTTTACTAGTAAAAGCCTAGAGAATCAGAAATGGATCTATTTTAATTTGGAGATGCTCTGGGACACAGACTGGTCAAAGTACATTGCTAACATGCTCTGATATGAGCAATCTGAAATTAAATTCCCCATGTGAGAACTCAATGTCTGGGGCTGAGATGCTAGAGGCTGAGCTGACAGGAGAGGTTTCCTGGGGAGGAAATCAAGGGGGAAAAAAAAACCCTCTCCAAAGACCATGAATGACACAAATAAATGGCTGAAAATTTAGAGTCAGGTTGATTGATTTTGAGAGACATCTGTATGTAAACTTAGCACACATATACTTTGCATGAGAGATACACACACATACACATTCTAAATATATACTCCACCATGGCTGATTCATGTCAAGGTATGGCAAAAACCACTACAATATTGTAGTTAGCCTCCAATTAAATTTAATAATTTTAAAAATAAATATATACTCCATATTTGTAATCTTGTGTTAAGAATGCTTGAAAATTGGGGCATTAAGAGGATCAATTTAGTATACTAGACTTTCATACATGTACTTGGCACAAAGGGTATAGTAGGGCAAACATAGGAATAGCTTGCTAAAAGTCACGCAGAGGGGTAATGTTTTAAAATATTTACCACTGAGGAACTTCCATGATGGTCCAGTGATAAAAACTCCATACTTCCACTGCAGGGGGGCCTGGGTTCAATCCCTGCTGTGAACCAAGATCTGCCATGCCTCGGGATACAGCCAAATAACAATAGTACATTGTAGTGTGATCATATCTCGTGAAAAATATTAATCAGTGAGATTTGAATTGTATGCCTATTAATAGTAGCTTCCTGCGTCTTTATGAATCATGACTGATCAGATCAGGTCAGATTAGTCACTCAGTCGTGTCCGACTCTTTGTGACCCCATGAACTGCAGCACGCCAGGCCTCCCTGTCCATCACCAACTCCCAGAGGTCACTCAGACTCACATCCATCGAGTCAGTGATGCCATCCAGCCATCTCATCCTCTGTCGTCCCCTTCTCCTCCTGCCCCCAATCCCTCCCAGCATCAGAGTCTTCTCCAATGAGTCAACTCTTCGCATGAGGTGGCCAAAGGACTGGAGTTTCAGCTTTAGCATCAGTCCTTCCAAAGAAATCCCAGGGCTGATCGCCTTCAGAATGGACTGGTTGGATCTCCTTGCAGTCCAAGGGACTCTCAAGAGTCTTCTCCAACACCACAGTTCAAAACCATCAATTCTTCGGCGCTCAGCCTTCTTCACAGTCCAGCTCTCACATCCATACATGACCACAGGAAAGACCATAGCCTTGACTAGGCGAACCTTTGTTGGCAAAGTAATGTCTCTGCTTTTGAATATGCTATCTAGGTTGGTCATAACTTTCCTTCCAAGGAGTAAGCGTCTTTTAATTTCATGGCTGCAGTCACCATCTGCAGTGATTTTGGAGCCCGGAAAAATAAAGTCTGACACTGTTTCCACTGTTTCCCCATCTATTTCCCATGTAGTGATGGGGCCAGATGCCATGATCTTCGTTTTCTGAATGTTGAGCTTTAAGCCAACCTTTTCACTCTCCACTTTCACTTTCGTCAAGAGGCTTTTGAGTTCCTCTTCACTTTCTGCCATAAGGGTGGTGTCATCTGCATATCTGAGGTTATTGATATTTCTCCCAGCAATCTTGATTCCAACTTGTGTTTCTTCCAGTCCAGCATTTCTCATGATGTACTCTGCATATAAGTTAAATAAACATGGTGACAATATACAGCCTTGACGTACTCCTTTTCCTATTTGGAACCAGTCTGTTGTTCCATGACCAGTTCTAACTGTTGCTTCCTGACCTGCATACAGATTTCTCAAGAGGCAGATCAGGTGGTCTGGTATTCCCATCTCATTCAGAATTTTCCACAGTTTATTGTGATCTACACAGTCAAAGGCTTTGACTTGGAAGGAAAGTTATGACCAACCTAGATAGCATATTCAAAAGCAGAGACATTACTTTGCCAACAAAGGTTCGCCTAGTCAAGGCTATGGTCTTTCCTGTGGTCATGTATGGATGTGAGAGCTGGACTGTGAAGAAGGCTGAGCGCCGAAGAATTGATGCTTTTGAACTGTGGTGTTGAAGAAGACTCTTGAGAGTCCCTTGGACTGCAAGGGGATCCAACCAGTCCATTCTGAAGGAGATCAGCCCTGGGATTTCTTTGGAAGGAATGATGCTAAAGCTGAAACTCCAGTACTTTGGCCACCTCATGCAAAGAGTTGACTCATTGGAGAAGACTCTGATGCTGGGAGGGATTGGGGGCAGGAGGAGAAGGGGACGACAGAGGATGAGATGGCTGGATGGCATCACTGACTCGATGGATGTGAGTCTGAGTGACCTCTGGGAGTTGGTGATGGACAGGGAGGCCTGGCGTGCTGCGATTCATGGGGTCACAAAGAGTCGGACACGACTGAGCGACTGATCTGATCTGATCTGATATATTAAGTGATAGCTTTTGCTACTTTCCCCTTGTAAAACTTGTGATAAAAGCCTATGAATCTATGAATTCTAGGTAGTTTGCTTTAGAAATATTCTCTCCTAGGAACTCGAATGTATTATTTTGGTTATATTGGTAGTGCCCTCAACCAAAAGTATTGAACTGTTCTCCTTTATTCATTAAAGAAAGTTGTTTTTCAAGGCTATTTCATGGTTCACAATCAACTAAGTGTCACAGGCTCATGGGGACTTCCCATACCACAAGTATTCATGATTTGTTTCTGGATATCTAATGAGCTAGCATGTTCAAATGTTGCTAATTAGTTACTGTCAGTCACTCAGTTGTCTCTGACTCTTTGCAACCCCGTAGACTGTAGCCCACCAGGCTCCTCTCTCCAGGAAAGTACAATACGAACATTTATATGCATGATGCTTCACAAAGACCTGATATCTCTACATGTTATTAAAACTTCCCAATAATTTGTCAAATGGCAAGGCAGGTATTATTACTCCCTTTTGACAGCTAAGGAAACTGAAGCTTAGAGGTTTGGTAATTTGATCGATGAAACCCAGGTTCTAATAATAGGCATAAGAGAAACGTGTCCCTGATCTTCTGTTTTAGATGGTAGTGATTAGTAGTTTAGTCACTAAATCATGCTAGACTCTTTTGTGACCCCATGGACTCTTTTGCAACCACCAGGCTCCTCTGTCCAAGGGATTTCCCAGATAAGAATACTAGAGTGGGTTGCCATTTCCTTCTCCAGGGGATCTTTTCAGCCCATGGATAGAGCCCTTGTCGCCTGTTTGGCAGGTGGATTCTTTACCACTGAGCCATCCAGGAAGCCCTCTGTCTTACATAGTAAAGGACTTTTCACAGCCCCCAATTATCTCTCTGACTTCCATCCTATTTCTGGAACCTTATATACTTCTTTCTGTAAAAGCCACAGAGCTTATCTTTCACATGAAGAGCATCAATGACTCATGCCCTTGATTTCAAGCTGCTAACCTTTAGCAGGCTAGGGAAAGAGACTTTGGAATTTAAGACAAAGAGACCTAGAGAAAGAAAAACAGATGCAGCAAAAGTAAGCTTAGTTATCCCTAGCTAATGCTCTTTGAAAAGATATCAGCCAAAAGGGTTGCTGGGTGGGGGACTGGGGGGGGAGAAGAAACCATCTCTCAGAGGAGACAATAATCTTTTTCTTTGTGTATAAATGTGTGTGCTATAATACTGAATGTTTATAATCCCTTTGGGATTTTTAAAGTTCTGGACAGAATTTTATACTTTTTCCCCTCTTTTTCAATGGAAGTGGGTAGCATGAAGGAGGTTATGGGACTCTGTATTCCTGATACTTTCTCTGTCTCTTGACAGTTCTCTTCATGGTACATGGCTGAGTTCACTGGAACTCAGAATCTTGGAGGAGTGTAGTGACATTATTTTAGGTGAGGAAATAAGCATGGTTTCAGGTATCCAAAAATTCCTTTGGAGAGTAGAAATGAATTTAAAATTCTTCAAGTCAACACAGTAAAGATAGAGATGAGGAGGAGGAGAAGCAAAGAGATGGCTTTCCTATGAATTAGCTCACAACATCCTTTGGAGGAACAATTATAAAATGCAAATAGAACAGTGGCATCCTGAAACAGAGTCAGTCCAGGGAGGCTTCTACCGTTTTCTGCTGTGAAGCATCTGATGAAAAGGAGACCAGACAAAATCAAGTTGCTATGCTATGCTAAGTCACTTCAGTTGTGTCCGACTCTGTGCGACCCCATAGACCGCAGCCCACCAAGCTCCCCCGTCCCTGGGGTTCTCCAGGCAAGAACACTGGAGTGGGTTGCCATTTCCTTCTCCAGTGCATGAAAGTGAAAAGTGAAAGTGAAGTCGCTCAATCATGTCCAACTCAGGGACCCCATGGATTGCAGCCTAACAGGCTCCTCCATCCATGGGATTTTCCAAGCAAGAGTACTGGAGTTAGGAAAAGTTATAGATATAATTCTCCAACCACAGACATCGAATGACCACAGCCTGGGTGAGACACTTTCTGACATTGTCCCTGATGGCTCAGTTCTTTAAAATGATGATCGTCATTCTTAACTTCTCCCTAAGAGAATGGGAGGATGTGGGATCTTCATGGCTTCAAAGGAAAATACTCAGGCTTCTGGTTTCAGTGCTGTGATGCTGACGTCATCACCACCATCCTTATAACAAAATGCTGGGAAACTGAAAACCAGTGACTTTCTTAGATTCATTGGAAAAATGAATTGTAGGGCAAATCTCTCACCTGAAATCTGAAGAGAGAGGTGAATTCAGAGAGTCACAGCCCAGAACTCTCATAGAAAAGAAACTGACAGAGTCATAAATTGGTAGAAAAATTTAATCATTTTGATGAAGGAGGGTGGATGTGACCTCACTTGAAGGTGAGAACCCCTTGGCTTGCTATCTTAAGGGTTCCACAATTTTGTGTGACTTATCTCCAAGAAATCTACAGGAATCATCACATAGTGAAGGTCTAAAGAGAGTCCCTCCTGACACCAACAAGAGGAGAGAAAGAGTGATCCTTGTGATCTGTGCCCTGAGGCCTAGGGTTTGGGGAAAAATGTTTTAATAGAGTGAAAGTGAAAATCACTCAATAGTTCCAATTCTTTGCGACTCCATGGACTATGCAGCCATGGAATTCACCAGGCCAGAATAGTGGAGCGGGTAGCCTTTCCCTTCTCCAGGGCATCTTCCCAACCCAGGGATCTTGTCTCAGAATCATGGGGAAGGCATTCTACTGTCTCTTTCTCTCATCCCATGTAGCCTTCTTTTCTCACCAAATGGGAAGAAGTGGTCTAACAGAAGGAACACTTCTGACGGTCACCATTCAGAGAAGTAAGCCCACTAGAAGACTGAGATGGAAATGCGTGTTATCAGGCTACTCCTTTATCTCTGCGCCTTATCACCCCAGTGACATGGCTCCAGCACCATACTCATTTCACAGACTACAGCTGAAATAGCTGCAAGACAGATTCTCTCTGAGGAGGGATACTCAAGGAAGTCAAAGTCAAGACAGAGGACAAAACCAGGAACACTAGAGAATGTGAAGCACCTACAGCTACAGATCATTAAACAAAGACTGATTGTTAGTCAAATAAACATGAAACTTTGCTTTCACATTCACTTTATCTCAATTTCTATTACTTAGTGCATCATGTCCAGCTTTCAACAAATAATTATAAGGCATAGTGAAAAGCAAGACAAAAGAAACATAGTCTGAAGAGGTTGTCTATCAAAACCCCATCTCAGATATTGATATGCTGGAATTATAACACAAGAAATTTTGCACAATTATAATTAATACATCAAGGGATCTATTGGGGAAAATAGTACACCACAGAAAAGAACAGAGGAGTAAAGGAAACAAACAAAAAGAAAAGCAGAGACTGAGTGTAGGGCATACAAGAATTCTCTGGACTATCTGGATGACAATTCTATAAATCTGAAACTGTTCTAAAATACAAAACTTATTTTAAAAAATGGATAATAGCTCTTTTTTTTATCACCATTGTAATGTGATTTTAACAACTTGATGGAAAAGCAACATGTCTCAACACTGCTCATTTTCTACTTTTTGTGATCTCTTGATAGATGGAAATTTTCTCATTTTAATTCTCTTGCAAAAACATCCCATTGCACAGTCTTAGTTTGCAGAGAAGAAAATAGCTATGGGCAACATCTTGAGAGCCTTTTAGGGTAGGGTTAGAAAGTAAGTAACAAGGGGAGACCCTTAGAATCCCTAGTGATGATTTATTTGTATTTTTCCAAAGGACAAGGATACCCAGAAAATTAAATAACTTTCTCTCAGTAAAATGTCCATCACAACAAGGACCTTAACTCACTTTTTGCTGTTGTTGTTAATTTTGTTTACATTACTTTGAAATTGTTTAAAAGATGTTGATCCAGTGCCCCCATGATATATCATGTCATTAGGCATCCTGAATGAGATAATTCAGTGTCAGAATTGTATGTAGATAAACCAGTCCATAGAGGACATCAGCCCTGGGTGTTCATTGGAAGGACTGATGTTGAAGCTGAAACTCCAATACTTTGGCCACCTCATGCGATGAGCTGACTCATTGGAAAAGACCCTGATGCTGGGAAAGATTGAGGGCAGGAAGAGAAGGGAACAACAGAGGATGAGATGGGTGGATGGCATCACCAACTGAGTGGACATTAGTTTGGGTAAACTCTGGGAGTTGGTGACAGACAAGGAGGCCTGGAGTGCTGCAGTCCATGGGGTTGCAAAAAGTCAGACACAACTGAGCGACTGAACTGAACTGAACTGAACCCATCCAATTAAATATGTGTTTACAGTGTGCTTGCCAAGACATGAGGTGGTCAGAGTCAATCTGAAAGTCCATGAGAAAAATAGAACACGATGCCTCATGTGGACAGAGACCATACCATACCAACTAGGAGGAAAGAAGTAGGGTTCCTATGTGTCTCAGTTGGCTTATCTGAGGTCCAACTTATGCCCACAAACCTGTTCTGTTAGAAAAAGTATTCTATTTTAGATAATAAAGGATGTAGCTATTCTTTGAACAGGACTTTCAAGTCCTGTTAACATTGTGGAGCTCCATGAATCAATCTCTGTCTATGGATATATCCCAAACCATGGTGCTACCAGTCAGTCACTCTGCCCTGAGACTGTCTATTCTTCCACTTCTTTCTTCAGATACATCCTGAAGCATCCTTGCTCCGCTGACACTGTTTAGCCGCATGACCTTGTTCAAGATACATAGATCCTGTGTGCCTGTTTCCTCATCTATAAGATGGAAATAAGAAAAAGAGTCTCCCTTATAAGGGCCACATGAGGACTCAACTTAAATGTGTCTACTATGTAGACACATATAATATGTTCAATAAATTTAATTATTATTGCTATCTTTAATTCATGATCTTTTAAAAATTTTAAATCATTTTTCTGCCTCCCAATTTTGAACATCAAGTTTGTCCCATAGTTAGTTGAATTTGTCAAAAGCAGAACAACAGATTTGGGAATAAGGAAAAGTGAATTTTTTAATTAAGTATTTATTTATTTATTATATTTTATAATGTATTTTTCAAATATGACTGACCACCTTCTGTGTTTCAGGCAATGTTCTGAATACTGAGACTACAATGGTGAACAAAATCCACAAGGACTGCTCTCATGGAATTTTCTTTAAAATGTAGAAGAAGTTGCAGGCTAATTTGACTTTGTGAGTTTTAAAAAAATGATGCCCCTTTCTTGGAGTATTGGAGGACACAGTCTCATGAGTATGCAACTTGGTAGGATGGCAGTGCCTTTCAATGAGAGGAATGGTATCACTTCTTTCTCCAGATGTAACCCCATGCAAGGCATAGAAATTACCCCCTGGGACTCAGGCTGGGTGTTAACCCTTTAACATTCTCCATTGAATAATCCTGTTACAGTGGCTTTAAATTACCAACCAGGGCCAAAAAAATAAAGAAAGTCAGGCATGCCAATTTGGTTTCCAGGCAAGAGTAAGGCCAGAGAGGTACACTTTGGAGTTCTTAAAAACAGATACTATTTAAGTCATAGAACTGATGGATTGAGAGCATGGAACACATCTTAGCATACTGTCACATTTAGAGGATCAACAGGAAAGGAGAAAAGGCCAGAGAGGGACATCCAGGAAAATGCCACCAATAAAGAAGGGTTAGACCAGAAAGCAAAGTACAAGGAAAAGGTGCATAATGACGACGGAGCTCTGAGCCAGAACCAGGTTGGCACAACTTTAAATATGTCTTAAGGAACCCGAGAACTACACTAAAGGCAGCAAAGGATTACTAAACACAGAGCTGCTATGAATTCCTGTATTCTTCTGTGTGATCTCTGAAAATCATGCTTTCAGAGTTGACAGTAGTTGAGATTTTGCACCATTGATGAACTCAACTTTACCATTATTGAAATATGTAAAATTATACCAGACAGGAGCCCTGCCTCTTTCTAAAGAACATCAGAGACTTGGAGGAGTGCATGTTTAAGGGCTGGAGTTTTGGTCTTCATAATAAAGACCCACCCGCATGGATAAATGATGCAAGGAGCCTATGATGAGGAGAACCACTCTGGTGAGTATCAACTAGAGTTCTTGAGAGGGACCCAAGACTCAAGAGCTAGATTGAGCACATATTAAAATAGTTAAAAGTGGCATAAACAAAATCTAACAAGAGAAAGAGGTCCTGGTTCGGAAAACGCTCTGGATAAAAGTTGGAACAGTTACCAGTTAGGAAGTAAAGCTTGAGTAAGAACTGGGAATAGCAGCCATGCCACAAACAGCGGTCTGATGTTGGGCAAGTTATATCACCTCTGCGCCCCTTAGCTTCCCTCCTTGTAAAATGCAGAGAATAATCACACCATACTCATAAGGATGCTGGGAGATGTCCATGGGCTGATGCACAGAAAACACTGACAAGATGGTCTGATACACAGTGGACAGTACATGTATGTTAGCTCCAATTATTTTTTATTGTTGTGCTGCTTCTGTAAACACAATGGTGTGTGGTCTGAAGAGCTAATTAGAGCAAGAAGAATTGAGAATGAGAAAGAATAATGTCAGGCTGGCTGAAAGGTGAGGGTTGAAGCACCATTTTAATCCGTATGTGTGTATACATATGCATGTGAGGACCAAAGATGAACTCTTTCAGTAAAGCTCCTAGGTGTCTGTGAATTGCCAATGGAATAATCATGGCTCCCTTCCTCAGCACCCCACCTTGTTGACTATTGAAGGGCTTCTGTGTACAGTATCAGGCATTAAGTTTGGATTCACAGAGAGTAAGGCAAAAAAGAAGGAAATGCATCTTCACTTCCCAATGGAACAGGTGCAGAGAGAGTAGACAGTGCATTCTCCCAAGCCATCTCTTTGATGTGCTTGATACAGCCACCCTTTCTGTATTTGTTTACTGTGTGTTAACTGTAACTTTGCTTGTTTTCCTCCAGATGTTTGGACATCCAGTAATTAGCACATCTTCTACAACATATGTGTGGATGCTTTCTACCGAGCGGAAGGAGGGGCTGGATTCCAGCTGGAACGAAACCACAATTAAGAAAACACAGGCACACATACACACATAGATACACACACACACACACATACACACACACACACCAAAACTATCTTTAGGACAGCTTGAGAATGAAACAGGAAGACAAGGGGGAAACATGAGTCCTGAGGAGCAGAGACCCAGTGGGGCTCATTTTCAAGCTCACACGTCATCAATAAATATTTAGCTAGAGTGTAACTCTAGGATCAAATTAACTTGGAAAGAAAAAGTAAAAGTTAAAAAGTATTTTCAGAGTGAAAAAGGAAGGTCTTGACTCTCTCAAGTAAAGATGTCCCAAGTGAGACTCCTTAAAATGCGTTATTTTTCTTGACATCCCTTTCATCATTTTTGTACTGGTTGAGAAGTCATCAAAATAACTGGGAAATTCAGTATCAAAAGGGCAATGTTGGATTTTAAACAAACAAGCTATTTGGTTGAGAGCTTGTTAAGCTGTTTCAATTTTCCTATCATGATAAACCTTCCTGAAGAGGCACAGAACAGAAGGTAAAAGAAGTATTTGGATGTCTTTCCATGGGCACATACCCTGTGTCCCAGCCCATGTCTCCTACCATCTTTCCTGAAGATCTGACATGCCACCATGGTCAGTCCCGTTAGATATGGTGCTATGGTTTCCTTTACAAAACAATGGTGCCAGCATCTCTTGCATCCTGAGTATCATGTAAAACTTGTATTATATTGCACCCACCTTTTGGGAACCAAAACCAATACAACATTGTAAAGCAATTCTATTCCAATAATGATAAATAAATAACTCTCTTGGTAAAGTCAAAAAATCTATTTTAAAGCCAAACTTCCCTTTCCCTGGTCCTTGTGTTGCCTTTTTTATGGGCAAAGAGGTGATGACATGGACAAAGTCAGCCAGCATGGCCCAGGGATATTCTTCCTCTGCTGTTGCTGCTGCTAAGTCGCATCAGTCGTGTCCGACTCTGTACGACCCCACAGATAGCAGCCCGCCAGGCTCCCCCATCCCTGGGATTCTCCAGGCAAGAACACTGGAGTGGGTTGCCATTCCCCTCTCCAATGCACAAAAGTGAAAAGTGAAAGTGAAGTCACTCAGTCGTGTCCGATGCTAGCGACCCCATGGACTACAGTGCACCAGGGTCCTCCGTCCGTGGAATTTTCCAGGCAAGAATACTGGAGTGGGGTGCCATCGCCTTCTCCATTCTTCCTCTAGCCCAGGAATATTGTTCTATAAAAAATTAGTAACTTCTATAAAATCTCATTCTCAAATCTCAGAAACTAACTTTTAATTTTTAGCAGGTCATTTCACATTTAAGCCAAAGCCATGATGTGAAACTATGATGAGTAAATGTAAACATGACTTCGGTTTCCCTCATAATTATTCATCATCATTTTAACATTATGCCTCTGCTTGTATTTCTTAGAAGAGGCCAGCCAAATGCCCAGTGAATCTTAACAAAGCCCGCTGTGTACTGAAGATCTACTATACAAAGGTATGATAATCAAACAAACAAACCAAAGGAAAAGCTATTTTGTTGAAGATTTGTGAGTCAGACAAGAGGACGGGGGAATGTGACATTGTGCTGAGTTAACTATCACATCTAAATCCCCCAACAGTAGTGTGAATTTGGCATTATTATTTCTAGGGAAAGATAAGAAAGCTGAGGCTCAGAGGGATTACGTTAGAGATCCAGGAGTGATATTTGTAGAGCTATTAGCACTGGTTGAGAGCACGGGGAATTTGAAAATGTAGGCTCAAGTCTTGGCTCTGCCAGCGAAAGAGCAATGGAGAAGGGGAAGGCTGGGGAGTCAGGCTGAGATGCCAGCCCCATACATAGCGTGATATTAACAGAAGAGCACAAGGCAGGGTTCGGGGGGCAGAGTAGGTCCATATGGAGGAAAAACATAAGCAGACACAGTGACTTCAGAGGGCCAAACCGACCTCAGGTTCAGAAACCAAGCAAAGGAACTAAATAAATATACAGAGACCAAACTACATCAGGGTTAGCCCTGGAATTTACTCAAAAAATAGGAGTCAGCTGGCCTCAAGGATGGAGGTGTAGGGTAGAAAGCAAATCTAGGAGCCAACAGCCCATGCCTAGAATCTGAAAGATTGTGATATAAAACTGGCCATTAATTCACTGGCCTAACTGGCCATTAATTCACACCTGTCTTCATCTTAACTCAGGTGTATGTGCACACACAAACACACTTTGAATAGCAGGCATTACTGTCCCCCATTATAGAGAAGAAGGCGGAAAACCAGCATGAGTGTGTGACCTGGTACAATATAACACACCTAGACAGGATGTCAACTGGAATTTGAATTTACATATGGCAGATTTTAAATCCCATGCCCTTATTCATGCTGTCAGTTAGAGATTGGGGCAAAGCATGCTGAATCTCTCGAAAGAGGTGTCAGAAATCAGAAGAAACCCATAGAAATATGGACAATATATATAAGTAATTCATAGAAAAAGAAATCAAAATGGCCAAGGAGCTATGAAAATGTGCTCAATCTTATTAGTCATGAGAAAAATAAAATGAGTGTGACCTTAGTAGATGGACAACAATTTTTGAATATTTGGTAATAGCAAGGGTTAGTAAGCATAGAAGGAAGGATGTGGATAATCTTCTATACTGCTTATATCACTCACCTGTTTTGGAGAACAGTCTGGCAACGTCCATCAATATTTTAAATGTAAAGAATTCCATGAAAAGAATTGTTGTGGAATTCAACAGTTTCGCATTTTAGTGGAATATTTACCCAAAGATGTGCACTTAGGCACAAAGACACATGTGTAAAGACATTTGCTGCAGTTTTGCTTTCAATGGCAGAAACTAAATTTTAAAAAGTCAAAATGTCCAAATAGGGGAAATAGGTAAATCAAAATTTTGGTTCAATGTATGACAGGAGTTTTAAAATGAGTTCAGTTTATAAGTACTAAAGTGTCAAAGTCTTTCAGGTATACTGATCAATCAAAAGAAAATCAAGTTTCAGAACAACACCTATATTTCCATAACCAAACAGAACTATTAAAAAAACCCATACTGCTACATATAAATACATATGTACAAGCTGTTTACACTCAGTTGACAAGTCATATCCAATTCTTTGTGACCCTGTGGACTGTAGCCCACCAGGCTCCTCTGTCCATGGGATTCTCCAGACAAGAATACTGGAGTGGGTTGTCACATCCTCCTCCAGGGGATCTTCCTGATCCAGGGATCAAACCTGTGTCTCTTATGTCTCCTGCTTTGGCAGGTAGATTCTTTACCACTGGGGCTACCTGGGAAGCCCCGAATTGTCCTAGACTTGAGAGCAAAAAAAGAAGGCAGTTACAAGTTCCCAGCACCTTGCTCCAGGCTGAAGGTTGTTCCTGGAATCAGGTATGAAACCCAACTGGGATAGAACGGTGCTTCTTGATCTGTTTAACCATTTCATCCCTTCCTTTTCCCCTGGTGGCAGTGGAGGCAGTGTGAGGAATATCTTTGATTCTGAGAGCACATCTAACTTATATCAGGAGAGTGGACTGACATTCAGGAGAGAAGAAGCATAGTTTTCTGAGGTCACATCACTCTTCAGAATTATCTTAAGATCTGAAGAAATGGGAGAAGGGCACCAAGCAGATGACCTCAGTTTGGTCTCCCTGTAAAGGGTATTTCAGGACTGGGGTTAACAGAGGGTGTTTGGATCACAGAAAGTCCCCACGACTGTCATTCCGTAGGCACCTTGCAATTACACTCTTGAGCTTAAAATATAGAATATCGCTTCCTGTCCTTGTTGGAACTCAGAGTGAGGGTGATCAACAGGCTGTCCCCCTTCTTGGTTCCTGAAGAGTAAAGGGACAGACTATAAGTGAGCTGGGAAGTCTGCACAAATATCTGAGAGACACTGTTTGCACAAGTGGAGAAAAGAGAAGTAGAACTTGCCTCATTGCTTGTCCACGCAATGAAGTCTGTACTTTCACGATGATTAAGTGGCCCCAGAAATGAACATTTGTAGAACTAGAAACAGTTTCATGTAGCCTTAGAAAGAAGCACAGGCAGAAGAAAAGAGACACATGGGACCCTGTCTCCTTGCTGTGATGATTCAGAGATGCAGGGTCCACCAGCCAGAGTGGTCCAGGCCTCCTCTGTTCTGTCATTAGACCTGCCGGCAGCTACTAGCCAAGGAACCGGGGGGCAGCACCTCAACACACCTCTTTGAAGACAAAAACCAAATGCCTCAAAATGACAGGAAATGATTAGTCATGTTAATTAAAAATAATTTCATTCTCAGTCCTAGAAAGGTCAAGCTGTCAGCTCTATGGAAAATTGAGCCTTCATGCCTTTTCGTTTGATTTCTTATTCAAAGTCTAATTAGCCACAATTCGTTGTTAAAAGTGATCATTTCCCCTTTTTTGATAACGTAGTTGCTTTTGATCATGTTGCCTTCATTATCATGGCAGCATTATCCTTAAGTCTGTCACATGGGGGTGTTTTTACTCTTCTGAGCTAATGAAATAAGGAGCTGAGGCTTCTTCAAGTGGATCAAATCCAGAAAGATTGCAAGATGTTTGCAGTGGAACACACAAGACAATTATTTCTGTCTGGATTACATGTTCTTTATGCTTAAAAAAAAAAAGGACTTCCGTGATGGCTCAGTGGTTAAAATTTCAAGGCAAGGTGCATAGGTTCAATCCCTGGTCATGGAACTAAGATCCTGCATTCCACACAGTGTGACCTAAAAAAAGCAGGGAGGGGGGTTAGCAAACAAAATAAAAGGAAGACCCTTAGACGATCAGAGAGTCCCATGTTCAAGCCCAGTTCTGTCACTTATAATCTGTATGACCACTTTCCCTCTAAAATTGTTAGAGGCCCCTGTTTCAAACTAGAGTTCTAATGCCTATGTCATCATTGTCTGGGGGGCGGGGGATTATCACGCCTCAAATGCCTGGCCTTGAGGAGTTTGTCAAAAATGTTAGTGAAGAGAACCCCATTTGAGAGATAATCTATTTTCTCTTAACTAACATAAAATCTAAACGAGAGTCTTAAAACAATCCATGCCGTTGCTGCTGCTGCTGCTGCGTCGCTTCAGTCGTGTTCGACTCTGTGCAACCCCATAGACAGCAGCCCACCAGGCTTCCCCATCCTTGGGATTCTCCAAGCAAGAACACTGGAGTAGGTTGCCATTTCCTTCTCCAATGCATGAAAGTGAAAGTGAAGTCGCTCAGTCGTGTCCGACTCTAGCGACCCCATGGACTGCAGCCTACCAGGCTCCTCTGCCCATGGGATTTTCCAGGCAAAAGTACTGGAATGGGGTGTCATTGCCTTCTCCGAAACAACCCATACTTGATCTTTAAAATCCACAGCGTTCTTTTACATGCATTACGTTACTGAACTTCCTGCTAGCTGATGACATACGTCATCTTTGGAGAAATAAAGTGACTTGTCCAGAGGAGTGAATGGTAAAGCCAGGCCAAAAATCCTAATGGTTTGCTCTAAACTGAATTTTAAGATGTTAGCACCCTCTTCAACACACAACCCCCCTAAGGAGTGTTGGTTGCCCATGGTAACAGACCACAGGCTGGAAGCACAATCGTCTTTAGTATTCACTGGTGTTTTCTATGTTCTGTTCAGGGATCTGAGAACAAACCTCTTTATGTTAACAAGGGCTTTGGAACAAAGACCTCATCGCAAATAACCGCCCACCAAAACACTCAAATAATCCGGGAGCCAAATAATACATCATTCAATCCTGGTCTTCAGTGTCAGGTAGGAGGAATTTGGGAAGGCTTAACTCTTGCTACGTTTTAACCCTGAACTATTCCCATCTGAGAAAATAGGAGAAATAAGAATGGAATTCTGCATCTAATGTGGTCGCGCTTGATCTGTATAGATGCGATTATTTTGTGGAAGTACACACATTGCTATTTAATGCAAACTTAGAGAAAGAAAATAAAAGCGAATAAAAGAGCACAGTTTTGATTCGATACAAAAGACAGCATGTCTTAATAGCACCCGTCAACAGGGAAAGTCCATTCAATAATGCCAGCCAGGGGAGGAACCACTTAGGAAAGCAGCAGCCTGGTGGATTAAAAAGCCTTTTTGTCAAACATAAAGGTCACTGAGGCAGTAAACTCCTGAAAGGGAAAGACAATGCATTTCACGCATGAGAAGCTCAGTCTGAAACAAGACACGTTGACCATACGAATGGATAATCCTGTCTGAGAGCAAATAGACGCAGAGACATTATTTGCAGACTTAATGGCATAAAAAGGCAACATCACAGAGATCAGGCAAGTTCATGACCAACCGAGACGTCACTTCCAGACAAGTATCCTTGGGAATCTCTGAAATCTTGGTAATCTTCTAGAAGACCCTGCCCAAGGCTAGGACCTAGACCTTCTGGTTGCTAGGTGCACAGAGAGGTGAAAAGCCCACAGGACAGGCACTTTCCCGACTCACAGAGAAAACTCCTTCCCTCCACTTCCTTAGTGGGAAATGTCAGTTCTGGGATATGTCCTCCTGCCGAATGCGGCCCTCTGCCGCTCCGGGCAGTGATCTCATTAGTGGAGTAAAGCAGAATGGATTGCTAATGCTCACGTGAACGAATAGCCATCCCTGGGTATACAATGCAGGCCAGCAGAATAATCTTTTGGAGGAACTTACTTGTCCATTAATTCACTCTCCCAAGACATTCCCCCTGTGCCAAGTCATCAGAGCCAACTGTGTACAGTAATCATGTAGGTCGAGTAAGGGAATGGGGCTCCGGAAGGAAAACCCATCCCTGCCACATTGCTGATAGAGGGTCCCAGGGCCCGATTCCCTCCCCTGGACTATTACAACAAGATCTTTATAATCCTCTAGCTTTAGAAATTTCCTATTCAGAGTAGTCTTTGGAGAAGTTGTGCTGCAAAGCTCAGCTAAGTAAATTGTTTCCAACTGGGCCATATATTTTGAAGCTATATCCTTTGCACCTCCTCCCAGACTGCTCACTTCTGCCTTGGTAGCACTGAATTCCAGTCAATCTGAGCTGTCCTCAGCGATGGAGGGAGTTTTCCAGGTGGTCGTGTATGGGTGTGCAAGTCGTACGATGCTGAAACTCGACTGTACAGTGCTCCATCTCCCCCAGGAAATAGCTCGAGATGAGAATATCAACTCGGCTGGGCTAAAGAAAGCTGGATTCTTTTCAGAGGGTAAAGAATGTATCTGCAACACAGGAGACCTGGGTTCGATCCCAGGGTCAGGAAGATCCCCTGGATGAGGAAACGGCAACTCACTCCCATATTCTTGCCTGGAGAATTCCATGGACAGAGGAGTCTGGTAGGCTACCATCCATGGGGCTGCAAAGAGTCAGGCATGACTGAGCACGCACTCAAGCAAGCACATACTACACCGACCCCTGTGGGGGTGCGGAATGAGGCCGTGGCCTCTGACTTTGCCAAACAGAACAAAAATGCATGCAAGGCCTATACCTCCTCATCTGGTCTAATTTATCAACATTTCATTTGTTTGTTTGTTTTTTTAAAGATTAGCAGACAAAAATTATTTCAGACTTCGATGCTTGAAACATAATTGATAGGAAATTTTTTGTGACATACCTCACAAGTCCCTGAATATAAAATGTGGACATCGAGAATGTGTGGTTCTTAAAAAGGGACTTACAGCAGATCCAGACTGACAGTTTGATTTCAATTATATGAGGTACCTGCTGCTGCTGCTGCTGCTGCTGCTGCTGCTAAGTCGCTTCAGTCATGTCCGACTCTGTGCAACCCCATAGACAGCAGCCCGCCAGGCTCCCCCATCACTGGGATTCTCCAGGCAAGAACACTGGAGTGGGTTGCCATTTCTTTCTCCAATACATGAAAGTAAAAAGTGAAAGTGAAGTCGCTCAGTCATGTCCGACTCTTTGTGACCCCGTGGACTGCAGCCTACAAGGCTCCTCCGTCCATGGGATTTTTCCAGGCAAGAGTACTAGAGTGGGGTGCCATCGCCTTCTCCAATGAGGTACCTAGAAGAGTCAAATTCATAGTCAGAAAATACATTAGTAGATGATAAGGGCCTGGGGTAAGGGTAGGGAGGGGGAATGGGGAAAGGGAAAGTGTTAGTCCTCCTTAGTTCTTAGACATGTCCGACTCTTTGCGATCCCTTGGACTGTAGCCCACCAGGCTGCTTTGTCCATGGGATTCTCCAGGAAAGAATACGGGAGTGGATAGCTGTTCCCTTCTCCAGGGGATCTTCCCGACCCAAGGATTGACCCCAGGTCTCCTGCACTGCAGGCAGATTCTTTACCGCCTGAGCCACCAGGGAAGCCCAGACTTGGTGTTTAACGGGGATGGAGTTTCAGTTTAAAAGATGAAAAATTCAGGAGATGGATGACGGCGAGTTGTACAACAATATGAATGTACTTAGTACCACTGAAATGTACAGTTAAATATGCTTAAAATAGTATGTTTTATATTATGTGGCTTTTACCACAATAAAAACAAATTAAGTGACCTTTCAAACCCTGCTCTCAAGCCCCTGGCTGCCTTGATAGCCCCTCTTGGTTAACTGGGGTCCTAGCTTCTTTAAGCAGAAGTGACCTTCATGGGTTGTCACTTTCAGGAAGCTGTCAGTTAAATATCATTTCTGGTAAAAATAAGTTCAGGGACCTGTGCTCTTGACTCAGAGTAACAGACTCAGAGGCAGGAAGCTCCACAGAGAAAGGGACTTAGAAAAAAACAGATTTGATTTGAATGAAGTTAAAGCCTGAAAGTGGGAGGGGGGATGCTTTCCACGTGGCCAATACAGGAAATACAAGAGATGCAGGTTCAATCCCTGGGTTCAGAAGCTCCTGTGGAGCAGGAAATGGATACCCACTTCAGTATTCTTGCCTGGAGAATCCCATGGACAGAGGAGCCTGGCAGGCTACAGTCCATAGGGTTGCAAATAGTTGGACATGACTGAAGTGAGCTAGCATGCAAGCATAGTTAACGGTAAAAATACATTCCAAAATGCATTAGGTGCTGCAGACAAATACTGTTGAGTTCTTTTATGAGATACCTAGAATAGTCAAAGTCATGGAGTCCGAAAGTACATTGGTAAATGCCAGGAGCCAGAGGGTTAGGGGTGAAGGAATGAGTCAGGGGAAAGGGGACTTAGTGTTTAATGAGGACAGAGCTCATTTCAGGAAGGTGAAAAAATTCAGGAGACAGATGATGGTGAGAATTGTACAACAATGTATATGTCCTTAGTGCCACTGAACTGTACAGTTAAATATGGTTAAGATAGCATATTTTTTTATTATTATGTGACTTCTACTACAATTAAAAAACATGTTAAATCAATCAATCACAGGTATATTTAAATCAGAAGGGAACTTAATAAAATGCATAACCTGGGTGATGAAAATGTTTTAAAACATTTTCAAGCAGAGAACTTGGGGACCCAGAATTAGTGACATACAAGAACCAATGCCACCTCTGGCTGGAAGAGCAAAGGGAAGAGTTGTAAGTTGTATTCCAGAGCCAGCATCTAAGATCATCCAGAAAGGGGCTGAATCCCTGAGAGACTGGAGAAGAGGTCGCTGCTGCTAATGGAATTTCTCAGACCATAGATCAAGGGCTTCCCCCTTCTCCCATGCTCCTAGGGCTTCAGACTTCCCAGGTGGGCAGAAGAGTGTGGCAAATGCAGTAGTGGTAGGAGATGAGGTTCAGGAAACAAAGGAGGGAAAAGCCAGAAAGAGGTTTCAAAGTAACCTTTGAGAGAAATTGATGAATTCTAGAAACACAGGGTGAAAGAAACAGGTAAGCCCAGCCTGACTCTTGTAGCAGGCACAGGTGATCAAGGCAAGATGTTTCTCCTTGAAGAGGAAGAGAGGGAGGTGCGGGGTCTGGGAAGGTGAATGGTTGAAGAGCTTCGCTTTCCATCCACCCCTCTCAGAGGATCTTTCTTGTCATGGTACTTCCCATGAGACTTTTATCTAGGATTCTGCTGGGAGATGAGTGGGATTTCATCTTTCAGGGATCTCTATGGATGTGTGTGTGTGTGTGTGTGTGTGTGTGTGTGTGTGTCTTACCACCTGCTTCCTTGTCAGCTTCTTTCTTTAGATATGTTAAAGACATTGATTAGTGGGCTGTCAAGGTCACCTCAGCTTTCAGCTTCTGTCTGCATCCTAACCTTGCAGGTTTTATTAGTCAAACTCTTGCAGATGAGCTCTCCTTCTATGACCCCTCTGGGTCCAGTGTCATCTCATTGATTCCAACAGAAAATTTGGGGGAAATAACCAACTTAGCAGGACAGAAAAGGAATGGGAAGAGAAGATGGTTAGAACTACCACAAATGGATTTTTAAAATTTATTTTTATTGAGATCTGATTGACATATGCATGCTAAGTCGCTACAGCTGTGTCCAACTTTTTGAGACCCTAAGGACTGTAAGGACTATAGACTGCAAGGCTCCCCTGTCCATGGGATTCTTCAGGCAAGAATACTGGAGTGGATTAACATATAACATTATATAAATTTAAGGTTTCCAATATATTGATTTGGTATATATTTTATGTTGCAATATGATTACACTGTAGTGTTAGTTAAAATCTGTATAATGTCACTTAATTATCATCTTTTTGTGATAAGAAAAATTAAGATCTCGTCTCTTAGCAACTCTGAATTATATAATACGTGATTATTGACTATTATCACTATGCTGGGCATTAGACACTCCAAACTTATGATCTTCTAGTTTAAAATTTACATCCTTTGACCTACATCTCCCCAGTCCCTGGTAACCACCATTCTACTCTGTTTCTTTGAGCTCAGCTTTTTTAAATCCCACATATAAGTTATATCATAGAGTATTTGTCTTTCTCTGTCTGACTTATTTCACTTAACATAATGCCCTCAAGATTCATCCATGTTGCAGCAAGTGACAAAATTCCCTTCTTTCTCTGGGCTGAATAATATTCCAAATTTTATACATATACCAAACTTTCTTTATCCATTCATTCATTGACAGGCACTTGTGTTGTTTCCATATCTTGGCTGTCATAAATAAAGATGCAATAAACACTGAAGAGCAGACAGCTTTTTGATATACTGTTTCCTTCCTTTGGATATAAACCAAGAAGTGGGGTTGGTGGATCATATGGTGAAAGTGAAAGTGAAGTCATGTCCAACTCTTTGTGACCCCTTGGACTGTAGCCTACCAGGCTCCTCAGTCCATGGCATTTGCCAGGCAAGAATACTGGAGTGGGTTCCCATTTCCTTCTCCAGGGGATCTTCCTGACACAGGGATTGAACCTGGGTCTCCCGCACTGTAGGCAGACACTTCACTGTCTGAGCTACCAGGGATCATATGGTAGATCTTTTAATATTTTGAGGAGTCTCCAAACTGTTTTCCCTAATGGTACCAATTTACATTCCCATCAACAGTGAACGTGCTAAGTCACTTCAGTTGTGTCTGCCTCTTTGCAGCTCTATGAACGTGGCCTGCCAGGCTTCTCTGTCCACAGTATTGTCCAGGCAAGAAGACTGCAGGGAGTTGTCATGCCCTTCTCCAGGGGATCTTCCCAACCCAAGGATCAAACCCACATCTCATGTCTCTTGCATTGGCAGGCAGGTTCTTTACCACAGCACTACCTGGACAACAGTGCACAAGGGTTCTCTTTTTCCCACACTCTCGCCAACACTTGTTATATCTTTCTTCTTGAAAACAGCCTTTCTAATAGGTATAAATTAATCTATTTTAAAAGTTTTTTTTAAATAAGTCATTAAAGAATATGTTAGGACAACTGACTAATTTTTGCAATTTAGTTTTATTTTGTAATTGAATTAACAATTTGTTAGATTGGACAGATTCTTTATTCATTGTGTTAACACAATGTGGACATAACTCGAAAGCTTATCTTTCTTGGCTTATGCATAAATAACTGGCATAAGGAACACAACGAATTGTGCAATTCTCAGTTAGAATGTATCTTTGCAAGCTTTGTGACTTTTAGAGTCTTTGGTGAATTGCACATCTGTATTCATATATCCTGGAAATGCATTTCCTAAACCTAATGAAATACTGGAAGATGACCAATATTTCCTTTTATTTGCCATGGGAGCTTACTAAGGAAGGGGCATGAAGCAAAATGGAGTGAATAAAATAAAAAGAATAAAAGAGAAAGCTCTGTGTGTGCATGTGTGTGTGTGCATGCGCGTTTGCTGCTAAAACTGATTCATATTCAGATATGTCTATGTTCCTTTATGCACATCCAAGTATGATTTGCAGCGAGGGTATCATTTCATCATAAGAACTAGTTTTTCATCCCAAGGGCAAAGAGCATATATTTCCTCAGCTTAGAAGATGAACCAGAGAAGGCAATGGCACCCCACTGCAGTACTCTTGCCTGGAAAATCCCATGGACCGAGGAGCCTGTTGGGCTGCAGTCCATGGGGTCGCTAAGAGTCAGACACAACAGAGCGACTTCACTTTCACTTTCGCTTTCATGCACTGGAGAAGGAAATGGCAACCCACTTCAGTGTTCTTGCCTGGAGAATCCCAGGGACGGTGGAGCCTGGTGGGCTGCCTTCTATGGGGTCACACAGAGTCAGATGTGACTGAAGCAACTTAGCAGCAGCAGCAGCAGATGAACACTGTTGTAGGTCCCTTTTAGCCATCAGTACACTAACAGCATGATTGAGTACTTGGATGCAAGCTGGCCTGGCTCCACCATAATAATGGAAAATTTTCTTCTCAATCATCTCCAAACCACAGGTCTAAAAACTAGGCCAAAAGTCTTTTCAGAAAGATATCTCCCTCAATGTTATTTATGTGAATATGTACACATGTAAGGATTTGTATGTATGACTACATATATTCTCTAAAAATGAAAAATAGCTTCAGCAATAACCTTACATTTGCTATGCCTATTGCTGCTGCTAAATTGCTTCAGCTGTGTCTGATTCTTTGCGACCCTAAGGACTGTAGCCTGCCAGGCTCCTCTGTCTATGGGATTCTCCAGGAAAGGCTACTGCAGTGGATTGCCATGCTATGCCTACTTCAATAAAATTCAGGAAATAGAATGGCCCAGAAAAGAGAAGCAAACTCACCTCCATTGCCAGTTTAATATTTGAATCATCTTCCAAGTTCTTTTTTTTTTTAATATTTATTTGGCTGTGCCTGGTCTTAGTTGCAACACTGGGCATTCTTAATTATAGCATGAGAAGTCTTCTTTGCAGCATGTAGGACCTAGTTTCCTGACCAGGGATAGGACTCAGACCTCCTTCACAGGGAGGATGGAAGTCTTAGCGACTAGACCACCAGCGAGGTCCCTCAAGTCATCTTCTAACATTAGGGTGCTCAGGTGGGTTTCCTTTCTGCTCTCCCAGATAAAGAACAAGTCTCTCTTAGCTTAATTCTCCTAGTTGCTTGTATTATAAACAATATAGTAAGTCCCCTACATACAAACCTTCAAGTTGTAAAATTTCAAAGATGCACACACGTGTTCCAAGAGTGTCAAGTGTGTGTGAAATGGTGGCTTGCTCTCTGTCTCCTATTGCTGACAGTCCTTCAGCTCTACCATCCTCTATCACCTCCTCTCCCAGCTCTAGTTGGTAGCTCTTGTTGCCTGTTCACTTAATGCCAGCCTTTATATGCCATATTGCACTTACTACTGTATTTTTCAAGGTACTGTATAGTAGGATTAAAAATGTTTTAATTTTTGTTTGTTTTTTAATGTATTATTTGTGTGAAAAGTATTATAGACCTATTATAGTACAGTACTATATTGCTGATTGCATTAGTTGGGTACCCAGGCTAGCTTTGTCGGGCTTATCAAATTGCACTCATGAATGCACTTTCTGAACAGAACTCACTCATATGTAGGGGACTTACTGTAGAAGGAATAGAATTCACGTGCTCCTTCCGCTTTCCTCCTAACTCAACAACAACAACAACAAAACTACTTGCAACTATACTTAAGGAAGCAAAACAAAACTGGCCCTGTTAAGTGAGTAAAAGCAGCCCAATACTCCATCTTGGTGTTCTGTATGTTTGAAGAGTTTCACGAGGATCTTGTTTATAATCCCATTGAAAATAAAGTGCTTGAAAAATAAAAGCTGTTTAGTCTTTTCAAGCTCACTGTCCTTTGTTCGTGGTACATTAATGGAGCAATTTTTTAAATAATGACTTTTTTTTTTTTTTTCCGTGTGAAAGATGCTTTCTGAAACCAAAAGTGGGTTCTTTATTTTCAAGCCTGGCATTCACATTCATTAGAACTAGTTGCATCCAAGTAGTAGAGGTTTATTTGTTCAGCTGGAAATGGACATTAACATTTTAAGAGGATGATGCATAAGCTTTTAGAGATAATATTCTCCCTGCCCCATTCTGTTGATGCTTTCTGAGAAAATGCAAGAAGAAACATTTTTTCTCCTAAGAAATGATGAGTTTATAAAAACCTGTTTATCACCAGGGTGTAATTTTTGCACCTTCCTCTCTAATTTTCAAAAAAATCAAAATTTGGGGAATAAATGAGAGGTTTGCACATATGGGAGATGCTCGGAGTTAAGTATGCATCAAGCTCAGATCAACACTCTCTGTTTATGTAAACAGACAGCTCTGCTCTGTCTTGGGTGGTAGGTAACTGGGATGGCTAAGTTCCACCATACTCTAGATTTCTTCTTTCCTCCTTTTAGCATTAAATGTCCCCCACTCTTAACTTCTCAAACATTTCCTCTGCCAATGTTTCCCCTTCTCCCCCACATCATCACTTTCTCTTCTCATCTGCCTTCTGGATAACTCCCATCAACCTCCCGCATTTCATTGTAAGCTTGCCTCATCCAAGGACCCTTGTTCTTCCCCATCCAAACCATTGTTTCATTTCTCTTCTCTTTTAGTAGCCAGGCTTCTCTAGGGTTGTTTATACAGGCTGTCTCCAGCTCTTCCTTTCCCACGCTTTTTGATGCCTTCTCATCTGACATCAGTCCCTACCACTCCATAAAACCTTCTCTTCCCAAGGACACCAAAGAGTTCCATCTGGCCAAAGGCTGCAATCAGTTCTCCTTTTTCATTTTATCCCACTTGGCTGGGCCAACAGAAGTCAACCAACCGTTCCTTCCTGTTGGTGAGTGAGACGAAATTTCTCCCTTGTGAAGACAGAGGACCCCCAACAATGCCCCTTACTCTTGACTCTGATGCTTATCCAAACCCCCTTGCTCTCAAGGTCCAGACAACAATATGGAAAATGTTGTCCAGTCTTAACCTGTATTCAGTCGTAACTTTAGAAAGATGAGAAATTGTCCAGGTATTATTTTGTTAGACTTTTTATGTGAAACTGTATCTCCCAGTACAAAGCTGCCTTTGGGCCAGCGTCCTGTTGGATAGTCCAAGTAGTTACATTTGTGTATGACAAAGAAAGCCAATGTAACCAACTTATTTTCTTATAATCCTGGTCTTTTACTCCTATCTTATGTACTGGGGGAAAAAAATAGAAACTCAAAGCAAATCTTATCCTTGAAATATCTTTATCCTTCAGCTTTTACCCCTGTAGAGTCTCCTATAAAGGCTACTCCAGAAATGAATTCTGGTCACTTATCACAGACCAGTTGCTCTGTTTCTTTGCTAATTTTATGGATTTAAGTTAATTTATTAATGAAACAGATGAAGTTGTGGGTGTTTGAAGGTCCTTTGCGGAGAGCAATAGGGAATAAACCAATTCATCAGCTCTTAGCAGCAAACCATCTGAGGGCTTAATTGAGAATTGTCTTTGGAACTTAGAGTTGTCGTTTCATTAGGGTATGCTTTCACAGTGTGTTAATTGTCCCTTGGGGAACCCATTCTCTGTCACTTTTCTTTCTTCACTTCTGTCAGCTTCCCTCCCACTTACAGCTCACCAGCAGTGCCTACCTGATGTTTCCACTTGTCATCTACCTGTCCATCCATCTATGGATTTCTATCCTGCAGAGCATCAGGAAAAGCTGACACTTTTGCAGCAGAACCAAATTAGCATCAACAGTTAGCAAACACAGGACACTGCAGCTTCTGTGGACTCAGCGATTTGCTCCCCTTAGAAGGAATCAGTATGTTGTACATTATATCCCCAGTACTTATTTATCTTGGGCTTCCCAGGTGGCTCACTGGTGAAGAATCCACCTGCCAAGGCAGGAGATGCAGGTTCGATCTCCGGGTCTGGAAGAGCCCCTGGACAAGGAAATGGCAACCCACTCCAGTATTCTTCCTGGGATAATCCCATGGACAGAGAAGCCTAGTGGGCTACAGTCCATGGGTTCACAAAAGTTGGGGACAACTGACCATGCACACACATTTATCTTAGAACTGGAAATCTGTAACTTTAACCTTTTTTTTTTTTTTTTTAATTTCATACTGGGGTAGAGTTAATTGTAGTTAACACTCATGTATGGTATGTAGAAAAGTTGTTAAGAGAGCAAATCCTAAGAGTTCTCATCACAAGGAGAAAAACATTTTTCTATTTTCATGTCTTCTTTCTTTTCTTGCTATTTTATCTGTATGAGATGATGAATGTTGACTGGACCTGTTTCTATAACCATTTCACCATATATTTAAACCAAACCATAACAGTGTATGTCTTACAGTCATGTATGTCAATTATTTCTCAACAAAACTGAAGAAAAGAAAAAGATAAAAAAAAATTAAAAAAAAAAAGGGATCAGCCAAGAGTCAACAAGCAGAAACACCAAAATGAATTGCATTGCCCTGTCTCAAGAATCTAGAGTTTGGGAGACCAGAGGAATGTAGGCCCCAGGGCATATGTGAAAACTCAAAGCCTGGGGCATTTCTCTTCTAGAGGAGTCTTTATTTTCCTATAGCCAGTGCCCAAGGGGTCCTTTTAAACACATCCCTGGAACAACAGACTTCTGCTCTTGATTGATTGCCAGTGGCACTTCTCCTCCATAAAGGGTTCACAATCCAACACAGCCAGCTGTGAAGTCTATTTAGCCACAGTGTGAAAACTTTCAGCCTTCAGACTAGCAGCTGGTAGGTCCACGGGTGCCCAGCTCTGTGAGTCAGTGCAGCCTTGCATGAATGTATTCACACTCCATTGATGAGGTTAAGAGAGGATAAAGAGATACCCAGGTTCCCAGATCTCCTGAGTTCCATTCACAGTTATCAGAGGGGAGCCGTGAACACTGAGTAAATCCACCACTCCCCCACCCTCACCATTCCAGTATTCTTCCCTGGAAAATTTCATGGACAGAGGATCCTGGTGGGCTACAGTCCACGGGGTCGTAAAGAGTCAGACACGACTGAGCACACACACATACACACCACCAGGATCAAGACTGTTCTGGGTGCTGATAAACTAAGAGTACCTCTGTGTCTCCATCCGTGGAGATCGAGAATCTAGCCTACAAACCTATGTGCTCCTAATATTCACTACCATCTACTTGATGTATTCATCCATTAAGATTAATCTCTTGTTTCCCTACGTTCTTATTTCTGTTTACAAGTAAATTACAGGTCACTCTCACTCCTTCCTTCTAATCTGCATGAAGCTCTGCATCCCCTTATTCTCTTCCCTGCTTCTACTACTCCCCAACTTCCGAAACCTTCCCTATAATCTTTAGAATTCTGTCTCTTGACAGCTCAGCCTTCTCCAATGATTCAAAATTTATATTTCCAACATGAGCTTCTCAAACTTCAAACTCCTGCAGCTACTTTTCTATGTCTTCATTAAGACTTCCAACACATCTCAAAGTTAACATGTGCTCCTCATATTCTCCTACTGCACACCTGCTGCACCCCAATCCCCTCATCTCATTCATTCCCCTTTAGGTCCAATCCCTTGCATCCACTGCTGATACTTCCTTTGGTCTCATATCCCATATCTATGCTATTATTCCAACACACCCAGCAGATTTCCATGCTAGTGTCTTGGCTCTGCCAGTTTGTTCTGCTTAAAAAGCTTTTCTCCCACAGTGCCTTCTCTGCTAAACAATACCTTCTTAGTGACTTCCTTGTTACAAACTGTGTGGCATCATCAAAAACTCACTGTTTCCTTCCCTGGTCAATTTACAACACCCAGGATATGGATGCAACCTAAATGTCCATCAGCAGATGAATGGATAAAAGAGATGTGGAACACAACTGCAATGGAATATTGCTCAGCCATTAAAATGAACAAAACTGGGTCATTTGTAGTGATGCAGCTGAACCTAGAGTATGTCATATGGAGTGAAGTCAGAAGGAGAAAAACAAATATCATACATTAACACATATATATGGAATCTAGAAAAATGGTACAGATGAAGATATTTGCAGGGCAGAATTAGAGATGCAGACATAGATAACAGACGTGTGGACATATGGGGGAAGGAGATGCTGGGAGGAATTGAGAGAGTAACATTGACATAAATACATGGCCATGTGTAAAATAGATAGCTAGTAGGAAGCTGTTATATAGCACAGAAGTTCAGTCTGGTGCTAGGTAATGCTTTAGAGAGGTGGGGGTGGGGTGGGAGTGAGGGGATCTATATATACATGTAACTGATTCACTTCATTGTGCAGCAGAAATTAGCACAACACTGTAAAACAAGTGTACTCCAATTAAAAATATACATATAGCATACACTTATACATTAAGTATCATTACAGGCATTAACTCATATAAGTTTCAAATGCCTCTATGAGATAGAAAGCCCCATTCTACAGATGAGAAAATGGAGGTACTGAGAAGTTAATAACTTGTCCAAGCTCACACAGCTGGCAAGACACAGAGTTGGGGTTGAAATTAAGGAGTTTGACTCCAGAATCCATACATAGTCATTACAATATGCTTTCTTTCCAAAGGATTTATAACCTTCTGGCATCGTTCACTTATTTACTGCCTGGCTCTTCCTCTAGAATGTTAGCTTTATGAGAGTATATGCATGCTTGCAAAGTTACTTCAGTTGTGTCTCACTCTTTGGGACCTTATGGACTGTAGCCCGCCAGGCTCCTCTGTCCATGGGATTCTCCAGGCATGAATATTCCAGTGGGTTTCCATGCCCTTGCTTCCAGGTGATCTTTCCAACCCAGGGATCAAACCAGCATCTCTTATGTCTCCTGCATTGGCAGGTGGGTTCTTTACCACTAGCCACCTGGGAAGCCCAGCTTTATTAGAATAGGGATGTTTTAATACTTTTGTCACTACTATGCTCCCAGAACTCACAACAGCCTCTAAGGCATAATACCAACTCAATAAATAGTTCTTCCATGAAAGAACGGGAGTCTGCATGAGCAGAAAGCAATATGACTTAAAAGTGAACAGAATAGTCATTTAAGAGGTCTATGTAGCACACCTGAAAACCAAACAAAAAACAAACAAAATAGCTTTAATTATTTATTTAAATTGGCTATAATTATTAAAGTATCCATTGCTATATTTAAAACTGATAACCAGCAAGGACCTACTGTATAGCAGGGGGAACTTAATGTTATGTGACAGACTAGATGGGTGGAATTTCGGGAGAATGAAGACATGTATATGTATGACTGAGTCCCTTTGCTGTTCACCTGAAACTATCACAACATTATAAACTGCCTGCACTTCAATAAAAGATAAAAACCTTTAAAAAAAAAAAGGTAGAAAAAAAATACAAAATAAGGGCTTTAATTATTTATTTTAATTGATTATAGTTATCAAAGCTTTTTTTCCAACTGTGATCAGCATGCATATAAATAAGTGGGTGACATGTCATTCAATATAATGTTTGCCAGAAGATTTAGCAAAGTGTGAGTAAATTTCAGTTTAGAAGGAGCAGGGTTCAAGGGCTAGAAATCAGATTAAGAGACTGATGAGAATAAGGAAAGAGTGGATAATCATTGATAAGATCAAGGCCACTTATTGATCGGCTATGCCCATTTTAATTTGTCTCAAGCAAATGGGTAATTTACCTTCCATTTAAAGCCAAGATAAAATACCATTATTAACCACCTCTTATCCAACCGGTCCATTCTGAAGGAGATTAGCCCTGGGATTTCTTTGGAAGGAATGATGCTAAAGCTGAAACTCCAGTACTCGGGCCACCTCATGTGAAGAGTTGACTCATTGGAAAAGACTCTGATGCTGGGAGGGATTGGGGGCAGGAGGAGAAGGGGACGACAGAGGATTAGGATATGGCATTTTAGGCTTTGGATTCAGATTGCCTGGCACTGCCAGTGAGAAGCCAAGTGACCCCACGCCAATTGCTCCCAGTCTCCAATCTCTATTTTCTTTGTCCAGGAAGTGAAAATAATGAGTACCCCTATGATATAAAGCTGAGCATTAACTTAGCAGATGCAGTAAGGTTATCAGCACTGTACCTGGGAAGTCACAAGCACTCAGCAAGCATGTGTGATTAATATTCATCCCACACCTGGCCCTCCAGTGAGATAGAGAACTAAGGTGCTTATGCTTAAATCAGAGATCAGATCAGATCATTCGCTCAGTCGTGTCCGACTCTTTGCGACCCCATGAACCGCAGCACGCCAGGCCTCCCTGTCCATCACCAACTCCCAGAGGTCACTCAGACTCACATCCTTCGAGTCAGTGATGCCACCCAGCCATCTCATCCTTTGTCGTCCCCTCCTCCTCCTGCCCCCAATCCCTCCCAGCATCAGAGTCTTCTCCAATGAGTCAACTCTTCGCATGAGGTGGCCAAAATACTGGAGTTTCAGCTTTAGCATCATTCCTTCCAAAGAAATCCCAGGGCTGATCTTCTTCAGAATGGACTGGTTGGATCTCCTTGCAGTCCAAGGGACTCTCAAGAGTCTTCTCCAACAC
This sequence comes from Tragelaphus eurycerus, assembly GCA_935064755.1. Classification (NCBI taxonomy): domain Eukaryota; kingdom Metazoa; phylum Chordata; class Mammalia; order Artiodactyla; family Bovidae; genus Tragelaphus; species Tragelaphus eurycerus. Next base: position 1,511,457 of record CAKXYN010000075.1, on the reverse strand, counting down.
CACAGTTCAAAAGCATCAATTCTTCGGCACTCAGCCTTCTTCACAGTCCAGCTCTCACATCCATACATGACCACAGGAAACACCATAGCCTTGACTAGGCGAACCTTTGTTGGCAAAGTGATGTCTCTGCTTTTGAATATGCTATCTAGGTTGGTCATAACTTTCCTTCCAAGGAGTAAGCGTCTTTTAATTTCATGGCTGCAGTCACCATCTGCACTGATTTTGGAGCCCAGAAAAAGAAAGTCTGACACTGTTTCCACTGTTTCTCCATCTATTTCCCATGTAGTGATGGGACCAGATGCCATGATCTTCGTTTTCTGAATGTTGAGCTTTAAGCCAAACTTTTCACTCTCCACTTTCACTTTCATCAAGAGGCTTTTGAGTTCCTCTTCACTTTCTGCCATCAGGGTGGTGTCATCTGCATATCTGAGGTTATTGATATTTCTCCCAGCAATCTTGATTCCAACTTGTGTTTTTTCCAGTCCAGCATTTCTCATGATGTACTCTGCATATAAGTTAAATAAACATGGTGACAATATACAGGCTTGACGTACTCCTTTTCCTATTTGGAACCAGTCTGTTGTTCCATGACCAGTTCTAACTGTTGCTTCCTGACCTGCATACAGATTTCTCAAGAGGCAGATCAGGTGGTCTGGTATTCCCATCTCTTTCAGAATTTTCCACAGTTTATTGTGATCTACACAGTCAAAGGCTTTGGCATAGTCAAGAAAGCAGAAATAGATGTTTTTCTGGAACTCTCTTGCTTTTTCCATGATCCAGCGGATGTTGGCAATTTGATCTCTGGTTCCTCTGCCTTTTCTAAAACCAGCTTGAACATCAGGAAGTTCACGGTTCACATATTGCTGAAGCCTGGCTTGGAGAATTTTGAGCATTACTTTACTAGCGTGTGAGATGAGTGCAATTGTGCGTTAGTTTGAGCATTCTTTGGCATTGCCTTTCTTTGGGATTGGGATGAAAACTGACCTTTTCCAATCTTGTGGCCACTGCTGAGTTTCAGTCCCTTGTGAGTGACAGAGCTGGGATTCAGGTCTCAGTTGGCCTGACTCCTTGTCTACCATATGATGCTATTGTCCCTTGTATTGTTGGAAGAAGAGTGGAGCATGAAAGGGTAGTCAAATCCCAGGTAACGTCTGAGACCTTGGGACAGCCGCCAAGTGTGGTTTCTTGGCTTCATGCAGTAAATAACTCAAAAGCGAGCCATACTAGAGGGAAAGAAGGTCTATTCAGGAAAGAAACACACTCCATGGACAGAGTGTGGACCAACTTGGGAGGCATGGGAGGCAAGAGTGCCCCCAGGGTAGGGGGTCGTCAGTGTTTATGTTGTTGTTCAGCTGCTAAGTTGTGTCTCATCTTTGCGACACTATGGACTGTATGCAGCCTGCCAGGTTCCTCTGTCCTTCACTGTCTCCTGGAGTTTGCTCACATTCATGTTCACTGAATCAGTGATGCTATCTAACCATCTCACCATCTGCCACCCCCTTCTCCTTTTGCCTTCCTTCTTCCCCAGCATCAGGGTTTTGCATCAGGTGGCAAAAGTATTGGAGCTTCAGCTTCAGCATCAGTCCTTACAAATGAATACTCAGTTTTTATAGGGGTGGGTAATTTCACAGGCTTCCTTGGTGACTCAGATGCTAAAAAATCTGCCTGCGATACAGGAGACTTGGCTTTGATCCCTGGATCAGGAAGATCCCCTGGACAAGAGAATGATTACCCACTCCAGTATTCTTGACCGGAGAATGCTATGGACAGAGGAGCCTGGTGGGCTATAGTCCAGGGTGTCGCAAGGAGTTGGACATGACAGAGCAACTAATACTAACTAATTTCATAGTCTAACAAGTGGAAGGAGTATTCCAGCTATTTTGGGAAGGGGGTGAGGATTTCAAGGAATTGGGCCACTGCCCACTTTTTGAGGTTTAGGGCCTCTGTTGTGGAGTTTGTGCAGGTCAGTTAGTTTGTTGATCTGTTACCCTGGGAGATGACTTGTCCGCTACCTTGGACCTGTTTGGTTCTAATCAGTTTATGTCATGTCCTCAGGCTATGTCATTCTTTTAAAGGTTATACCCTGCCCTCTTCTTGTCTCACTTGGACTACTTTATTGAATGCAACAATAATAATATTAATAATGAGATCCCTCATATGCTTGTAAATTACAACGTACCAGACTTGTTTTGGGGGCTTTCCATATGAGTGAGTGAAGTCGCTCAGTCGTGTCTGACTCTGCGACCGCGTGGACTGTAACCTACCAGGCTCCTCCATCCATGGGATTCTCCAGGCAAGAATACTGGAGTGGGCTGCCGTTCAACTTCACAGCAACCACATAAAGTAGACTCTAATGTTAGCCACCTAAATAGACAAAAAGAGGGCAATGCATGACCAAGGTTACAGAACCAAAAGGGTGCAAACCTGCAAGTCAGACCAGGCGGTTTATCTCCAAACCGTACATTCAATCTACAAGAAGGTAACCTTTTGACAAAGAACAGTGAGTCCAATTCCAAGTTTTCTGCTCATAAACTTTTGCTATAATTAAACCTTGATTCCACCCTTCCCCCCAGTTTCAAGTCCAATTGTCATACGTGCTCTACAACACAGTAATTAGTAGTAATAATAGTAATAACACGTCTTGTCCTGTGCTGGAAAATCTGACACTCACTAAAGCAGCCAATCTAAATAATTGATATTAATTGCATGAGGTTTTAGGAATAATCTGCCTGAAACAACTGTGAAATGAGAGGATTAAAAGGCAGAGATAATTCTCAGCAGCTGCTGAAAAGGTATTATGCAGAGGCATGACTGACACCAGCCTGTCAGCTTCTAGTCAAAGCATGCCTTTTCTTCAACTGTTTAGCCTACGTTTTGTAGCCAAGACAGTCAATTAGACCATTCATTGGTCATCGAACAAGTTACTTTACCCCAAAATCTCCCTTTGTGTTTCTAAACTCTAGACCCTTACAACCAAAATATTTTTGCTTTTCCTCCTAGAGCTGATCTTAATTTTACAGTTACAGAAATATAAGCATGGATTTTTGCATTTGTTATCTTCCCAGGACTGCTGTAACAAATTCCCAGAGACCCACTGGCTTAAACAACATATATTTATTTTCTCACAGTGCTGGAGGCTTCCCACAATTTCTCACAATTCTCACTTCTTTTGAGGCCTTTCCCCTGGGTTCGTAGCTGACTGTCTTTTTCTCTGTGTCTTCATGTGGTTTACCTTCTATGCTTCTGCTTGCTGCTACTGCTAAGTCGCTTCAGTCGTGTCCGACCCTGTGCGACCCCACAGACAGAAGCCCACCAGACTCCCCTGTCCCTGGGATTCTCCAGGCAAGAATACTGGAGTGGGTTGCCATTTCCTTCTCCATGCTTCTGCTTATCTGGGTTCTAATCTTCTCTTCTTAGAAGGACACTTGTCGTATTGGATTAGAGCCCAGCCTAATGATCCTGTTCTGGGCTTCCCTGGTGGCTCAGTCGTAAAGAATCTGCCTGCTAATACAGGTGATGCAGGTTTGATCCCTAGGTTGGGAAGATCTTCTGGAGGACGAAATGGCAACGTACTCCACTATTCCTGCCTGGATAAACCACACAGACAAAGAGCCTAATGGGCCACGGTCTATGGGGTTGCAAAAAGTTGGGCATGACTTAGCAACTAAACAATGGTGAACGATCTCATTCTAAGTTAATTGCCTTTTTCAAGACTATTCTCAAATAGCTACACAGTGGAATATTGGGGGTTAGGACTTTAGCATATCAATTTGCAGGGGATGAAGTTCAGCCCCTAACACAGGTAGCTCTCAATGTCTTGAAGGCAATTTCTTTTTTAAATCACCTCCATATCCTCTCCCTGGTCCAAGGAAGTCTTTAGGGGACAGAGGGAGCATAATAGTTCACATAAGCTCAGTAGTTCACATAAGCTCTGTACCTATGAAGTCTAGGAAAAATGCAAGAGTGTATCTTTTACAAATTGAGTTTCATTTAAAATTTCTAGTAGCCTATGAGATGGATATTACTATCCCAGGTTTGCTATGCTATGCTATGCTAAGTCGCTTCAGTCGTGTCCGACTCTGTGCGACCCCATAGACGGAAGCCCACCAGGCTCCCCCATCCCTGGGATTCTCCAGGCAAGAACACTGGAGTGGGTTGCCATTTCCTTCCCCAATTCATGAAAGTGAAAAGTGAAAGTGAAGTCACTCAGTCGTGTCCGACTCTTAGCAACCCCATGGACTGGAGCCTACCAGGATCCTCCATCCATGGGATTTTCCAGGCAAAAGTACTGGGGTGGAGTGCCATAGCCTTCCCCAATCCCAGGTTTAGTGGTCCAAAAATTAAAAAAAAAAAAAAAAAACTAAAAGAAACTTAGAGAACTTAAAAAGCTTGTCAAAAAGTCACACAATCAGTAATGGCAGAACTAGTAGGTTTAAATTCAAGCTGGAGCGAGAAGAGAGAGAGAAGGGTGGGGGAGGATGAAAGGAAGGAAGAAGGAGAAATGAAAGAATTTTGGAGATGGAGGTCAAAATGGTAGGAAGAAGAAAGATCAACTGAATTATCTTGAAAACCACTAGGGCCATTGTTTGATCACAGCAGAAGAGTTTAAATTCACACCTTCCCCCCTCAATGAGCCATTTTATAGCACAATAAAAGACAGTGACGCAATCTAATGTCACTCTTTTTTTTTTTAATCATTATATCCTTACAGCCTCCCCAGACACATGTCATGTGGGCCCTGGAACACTTTACAGGCTCAGCCACTGGCCTTGCTTCCACCTTAAGCATTGGTGCAGCCACCTGCGAGGTGATACAGGCTACGGATTCCCCTGGGTTGGTGTACTCCCAGGCCTGTACCTCCTTGCGTCAACACTTGGGACCAATTCATTCTGCTTAAAGATAAAGAAATTAGTGTAAGAATCAACTGGGAGGGGTATTCTGACAGCAGTAGAATAGCAAGCATCAAGAATTTTTGTGGTGTACAAAGGAGTTACGGGAAGGAGAGAAAAAACTCCTCTACAGTGTCATTACCTAGCTAGCTTTTGAAAGACCAGATTGGCAGGGCGTAGCTTACCACATTGGAAAAGGCAATGGCACCCCACTCCAGTACTCCTGCCTGGAAAATCCTATGGACCGAGGAGCCTGGTGGGCTGCAGTCCATGGGGTCGCTAAGAGTTGGACACGACTGAGCGTCACTTTCACTTTTCACTTTCATGCACTGGAGAAGGAAATGGCAACCCACTCCAGTGTTCTTGCCTGGAGAATCCCAGGGACGGGAGAGCCTGGTGGGCTGCCGTCTATGGGGTCGCGGAGAGTCAGACACAACTGAAGTGACTTAGCAGCAGCAGTTTACCACATTAGCTGGTAGGTGTGAAGATGATGGAAGAGGTAATCCTTAGGAATATTGATAAATGTCTGTGTCCATAGACTGCTCCTGGGTATGGAAGCATCTATGATTGAGAAATATTGACTCTGTAAGTACCCAGGTTTCCCTCTAACTTTAGAAATGACTAGCTGTCTATATCCAGTGAATCCAGCTTCTCCAAGAACTTCTGAATTAAACCTGTTTGGCAGACATGGTCTTGTGCATGGAATGTGGGTCCCAGAAGACAAAAAACAGATTAGCAGACAACTGGAGAAGTTTCTATGAGCTAAACTTAGAAGTTTCTAAGTTTCTAGTTGAAGATCCCTTCCTAATGTTAAGTTGAGTTCGTATTAATCAGCTTTAAAAGATTCCAAATGGATTATAAATAAAACAGAAGAACCGAAGATTGGATGGTAATGGGAGACATGTGGGGCCTGGAGGCAGTCTGTAAATACAGGCGCCCATTTCAGAGAAAAGCAGGCCTATTCCCTGGGGAAAACAAGACAAAGACTACAAAACAGAAAAGAAATTACTCCATCTTTCTGCAGCAACAACCAAGTTACTCTGCTTAAATTTTCAAGTGAAGAGTGGGAAACAGAGGACAGCTCTGTAAAGCCATAAGCTCTGGAAACTCAAGCTGGGACGTGATTTGGCTCTCCTGAAATTTAATGCAATTTTTATATATGGACATAAGAAATATAGGCTTTTGGAATTTCCTCCAGATGATTGTGTGGTAACCCCCGCTTTTGAATTCTGGCCGAACTGTCCATTATAATGCTGTTGTGAACTTTATTTCCTACCACACCAGGGAGGGAGGCAGTGAGGAACTGAAACGTTGGAATACTCAGGTATTACATGTCACAGCAGGGTCATAAACTTGATGTAAAATGTAATGCAAAAGGGCTGTGGGCACCCGACCATTCATGTCAAGAGAGAGTGCAGATAGAAAGTAGGGTTGGGTTTCCAGAAAGTAGCATATTTCCTCTAACTTTTCTGAAAGGTACACAACAGCACTGCTTTCTGCCAACCCATGTTTGAGTTTTAAACATGTTTCCAGCCATGTTTAGTAAGCCATGTCCCATATGAAGAAAGTAACCACCATCACAATGAAAGCAAAAATTGCTCTTACTGAATTTGTTCTGTGTGGTGTGGGCATTGTGCCAGGCAGTTATATTATCCGGATATTCTCATAACAATCTATAATGTTTTATTATTTCCATCTCACCAAAAAGAGTTTATAGAGGTTAAGATACTAATCCATGTCATACACTGAATTCATGACTATGTGGCTTCAAAAGCCATGATCTTTTCAAAGCACATATCTAGACGCAGCTTTTACATACACAGTACTGTTGTGGGCACTCCTCTTCACTGACTTAATAAAACCTGTGAAGACAAAATTGTGGTTTCTTCTTTGAAACCTTGGAGTAAAACTCATAATAACTTCATCAGCTTTAACGGCTCTCCTTGGTTCAAATGAAATGTTTTACCTCAATACCTAGACTCCTCTTCATTTGAGTCACACAGTGTTGAGAATACAGAGAAAGCAATTGCAACCATGGAGGAAATAATAAGCCCGAATCAATTACTTCAGGAAATTAGTCATTTTTTGAGATTATTTGAGAAAAGTCTAGAACGTCTATAGTAATGTGGTAAGACAATCTCTACCATTGCATCGATGAGCTCTAAAGCTCATTTGCCATTTCTTCTCTAAGTGACCTTGAACACACATTCCTTAATTTCTCTGTGCCGCATTCTTTTTCTTTTCTTTTTCTTTTTTTCACTTTTCTCTTTCATCAGTAATATCTGTCTGGGCAAGGTGCTTGTGGAGATTATATGAGACAATACTGTAAGCCATCCATGGTTCATAGAAGCTACTCAATATTTTAGCTATTATTACTACTGTTACTATCATTAGTATCATTGCTTCTCTTGACTTTATCTCCACATTTCATTAGGTGCCTAGAACATGAGACCAGGCTGATTAACCAGGGGCCCGCTGTGCAGTTTAAGGGCCTGAGTCATCAGTTCAGGTAGCCTTGACTTGACACCTGATCTCTGTGTGACTGAGTTTGTCACCAGCAGCTTCCTAGATTCCTAAAACAGCATTGTTAAAAATTAAAAGCAAAATAAATCATCTGTACAGTTAATTGATTTTTGATAAGGGTACCATGGAGAAAGGAGAGTGTTTTCAAACAACAATGTTGGGACAACTACATATGCCCATGTAAAAGAATAAAGTTGGATTCTTATCTCACACCACATACATTAATTCACTCAAAATGGATCATAGAGGTAAGCCTAAGAGCTAACTCAGAATGAAATTCATGAGTAAATGTTGGGACCTATAGAGTTCATCAATGCCGTGTTAGACATGATACCAAAAGGTAAGCAATGACATAAAAATAAATTGGACTTAATTAGAATTAAAACATTGTATATATCAAAGAATACCATCAGTAAAGCAACTATACTCCAATAGAATTTAATTTAAAAACACCATCAAAACAGTGACAAGAAAACCCATAAAAGGGAAAAAATTGTAAACCATAGCTGTATCTAGAATATATAAAGAGCACTTAACAATTAAATAATAAAAACAAGTGACAAAAATGGATAAAGAATATGAACAGATAATTTTCCAAAGAAGATATGCAAATAGACAATAAACTCATGAAAACATTTTAAACATCACTAACCATTGCTGCTGCTGTTGCTGCTAAGTCGCTTCAGTGGTGTCCAACTCTGTGCGACCCCATAGACAGCAGCCCACAAGGCTCCCCCGTCCCTGGGATTCTCCAGGCAAGAACACTGGTGTGGGTTGCCATTTCCTTCTCCAATGCATGAAAGTGAAAAAATAAAGTGAATTTGCTCAGTTGTGTCCGACTCTTAGTGACCCCATGGACTGCAGCCCACCAGGCCCCTCCGTCCATGGGATTTTCCAGGCAAGAGTACTGGAGTGGGCTGCCATTGCCTTCTCAGTCACTAATCATTAGGGAAATGCAAACACAACCGCACTGAGATACCACTTTGCACCCATTGCTGCTGCTGCTAAGCTGCTTCTGCTGCTAAATTGCATCAGTCGTGTTCGACTCTGTGTGACCCCACAGACAACAGGCCACCAGGCTCCCCAGTCCCTGGGATTCTCCAGGCAAGAACACTGGAGTGGGTTCCCACTTTCTTCTCCAATGCATGAAAGTGAAAAGTGAAAGTCAAGTCGCTCAGTCATGTCCGACTTAGCAACCCATGAACTGCAGCCTACCAGGCTCCTCCGTCCATGGGATTTCCCAGGCAAGAGTACTGGAGTGGGGTGCCATTGCCTTCTCCTCACACCCATTAGGATGGCTATAATCAAAAAGACAGATAGCAACAAATGTTAGAGAGGAAACGAAGAAAATTGAAACCCTTACATAGTGGTGATGATATTGTAAAATGATTCATCTTCTTTGGAAAACAGTCTGGCAATTCCTCAGAGGTTAAACATAGAGTTACCACTTGCCTCAACATTTCTAAGTATATAGCCGGGGAAGAGGGGGCAGGGGGAACAAACATATGTACACAAGAAAATGAAGACACAAATTTTTATAGCTACTTTATGTGTAATGATAAAAAAAAAGAAAGGAGATAGAAAACAACCCAAGAAACAATCAACTGATGAGTGAATAAATAAATGTTACACAACAATTCAACATGGGCTTCCCCAGGGGCTCAGTGGTAAAGAATCTGCCTGCAATTTGAGAGACACAGGTACAATCCCTGGGTGGGGAGAGTCCCTGGAGGAGAGCATGGCAACCAACTCCAATATTCTTGCCTGGATAATCCCATGGACAAAGGAAGCTGGTGGGCTGCAGTCCATAGGGTCACAAAGAATTGGACTTGACTGAAGTGACTGAGCACAGCACACGCAGCAATGCAATGCATATTATTTCCAGAGGGAAACCAAAAAAAATGAAGTACTGAAACACGCTACAACATAGAACACTGAAAATATTATGTGAAGTTAAAAAAAGGCAAATAGATATAATGTGTAATTCTATATTAGCATGAAAAATTTAGAATGGGTAAATCTATAGACACAGAAGTAATGGGCTATTGTTTGCCTAGTACTGTGGGGATTGGGTTTCAGTGATTTCTAATAGTCATATAGCTTTTATAAGGGTGATGAAAGTGCTTTAAATTAACTGTGGTGGTGATTACATAACTGTTTGAATACACTGAAAGCCACTGAATTGTATAGAAAATAAAAAAAAAAAAAATGGAAGATTGTGGCTTTAAAAGAATGGAACAAATGACACAGAGCAAGTCATTTCACCCAGAGGGAGAGTCCTAAGACATTAGTGGGATATTGGTAATGATGAACAAAGAATGATCTCAAAATTAATAACCTGAGAAATAGGCACAATTCAGCACATGTTTCAAATTAGAAATCAATATAGTCCTTAAATCTTTATAGAGAAATAAATCCAGCCAGAAACTCTCTCTTCTGGGTGGTATTATGTGGTGAAACCTACAGATAAAATAAATATCTTGTCACACAACATTACCATCTAGGATTATATACTAACAGTCGATCCATATCAAAAAAATTTTTAAAAACTACATGCAAAGCAATTGAGTTATTGTCATCACAAAATCCTGGAATAATTCTCTTCCTTGGTCTAAGTTGCAGACCTAATAAGAGCCAAATTCTGTCAGTTCTTCATCAGCAAAGTTTCTTACAATTGTCTGTTCTTACCACTCTGAGCATCTTATTACCCCATACCTGTTTTGTCTCTGTAGCTGCCCAAATACCATCAGCTTTATATTGTAATTTACTTGTTTATAATCTATTTAATATGCTGCTGTCAAATGATCATAATACACAGTTGTTATTTATTTCAACTATCCAGAAATGTTCAGACAGTTACCCATCACTCCCTCTAGAAAAAGTCCAAGTTTTTTATTTTGACCCTCAACGGCACCCTACTTATGTACCAAGTGAAGTGAAATTTGCTCAGTCATGTCTGACTCTTTGTGACCCCATGGACTACACAGTCCATGAATTCTCTAGCCCGGATTACTGAAGTGGGTAGCCGTTCCCTTCTCCAGTGGATCTTCCCAATCCAGGAATTGAGTCGGGGTGTCCTGCATTGCCTGGAAAATCCCATGGACGGAGGATCCTGGTAGGCTCCAGTCCATGGGGTCGCTAAGAGTCGGATACGACTGAGCGACTTCCCTTTCACTTTTCACTTTCATGCATTGGAGAAGGAAATGGCAACCCACTCCAGTGTTCTTGCCTGGAGAATCCCGGGGACCGGGGAGCCTGGTGAGCTTCTGTCTATGGGGTTGCACAGAGTCCGACACGACTGAAGCGACTTAGCAGCAGCAGCAGTCCTGCATTGTAGGTGAATTCTTTACCAGCTGAGCTACCAGGGAAGCCCACTTAAGTACCAAATTCCTTATTTAAATTTACCTTCTGATTCTTTTTGAATATCCTTTTCCAAATGGATTCCCCCTAAATGAAAGCTCTTTTTGTATTTACTTTTACACCTTGACTTACTCTCAGTATATCCAAATTCTGTATGCATGTTTAGTCACTTCAGTCATGTCCAACTCTGCGACCCTATGGACTGTAGCCTGCCAGGCACCTCTAGAATATTGGAGTGGGTTTCCATGCTCTCCTCTAGGGAATCTTCCTCACCCAAGGACTGAACCAGGGCCTTCTGCATATCCTGCTTTGCAGGCTGATTCTTTGCTGCCGAGCCACCAGGGAAGCCCTATATACAACTTCTACCAACTTTTAAAAATGTAGCATCTTCTTACTTGGTTACTTGATGTTAATATCACATTCTACCTTGAATGAAGTTTGACCTTTTTTAAGAAATACTGCCTGAACTTTCCAAGCTACTATGTTTTCTGACTCATCCTTAGCAGGCATCGTGTCACCATTCATCAAGTATTTGTCATCGTCTACCCAAATGGATCTTAGGTACTTCAACAATATCATGACTTCAACTTTTTGGAAAAAGTTCTATAGACATAGTAAGCCCTCAATAAAAAATAGTTCATGAGCAAATAAAGAGAAATATTATCAACAGAACCGAGTCACAGACTTATAGAAGAATAAAAAATGCTGATGGAAGGTCTTATTTATCATTCACCCTAATTGTTTCGTTGTATAACTGGGGAATCTGAAGTCCAGAGATGAGAAGAGATAGTCAAGAGTCCTAAGATTTGTTCACTGGGGGGACCTAGATGGTTTTTTCTTTTTTCATGATTTTAAAATTTACACTGCTTTGTCAATTTCTGTACAGCAAAGTGAATCAGCCATATGAATACATATATCCCCAGCTTTTGGGGCTTCCTTCCCATTTAGGCCATCACAGAACACTGAGTAGAGTTCCCTGTGCTCTACAGCAGGCTCTCACTGGTTATCTGTTTTATACATAGTAGTATATATACATCAATCCCCATCTCCCGATTCAGCCTACCCTCCCCTTGGTGTCCATATGTTTGTTCCCTCCATCTGTATCTCTATGTCTGCTTTGTAAATAATATCATCTGTACCATTGTTCTAGATTCCACATGTATGCCTTAACATACTAGACTCTGATTTTCTTATTTCTACTCTATTTCTCCCCACTAGATTATGTTGCTTACATCTCACAGATTCTTTTCATACAGAATCATCTTAGAAATGACCGCTTCCTCCGTTTTTTCATAGGTGGGCCTGCAGTGATAAAAGAAGAGACAGCCATTCTTCTCTCATACTAAGGATTAGAAAAGAGGCTCCGGAGAGGTGAACACAGTACCTGTTCTATTGCAGTAGTAGTTGCTCCAAAAGGAAACTTGCCTATAATGACTGGAGCTCATGTCACGTGGAATAGCTCCAGGGCTAGACAAGTTCCATTAAGAAATTTGGATGGATTCAGAAGGGGTGTATATCCCTGAGAAAGAACCTGTGTTCTCAGCATTGGAATGCAGATTCTTAATCACTTGAGCACAGGGTAGTCCCCTTGTAAACAGATCTTTATTCCCTACCTCCCAAGTCCTAATTGGGTTGGGAAAAATCACCTGCAGAATGAAATACAAGCATTAAATTCATGTGATTCAGAAATCAGTCTGTACATTATACATTTTCTATTTCAAATGCAGTGGTAGAAAAATCAAAAGAGGGAAAAAAAAAATCTTTACTGACTTACACACTTGCATGAGAAAAGAGAAATGCTACTATACATATTTGTATATATGCATGGTTCCTTGTATGTATACATGATTTCTTTATTATTAGGTTGTTTAACACCAGTGGCAAGGAAACACATAAAGCCACAATCACTAGCTGTAAGCCTTTCACTGAAGTAAAGCACACAGCTTACAAACAGAAACAAGCTCTAGAAAAAATGAGGAAATCTCTGTGGTGTGATTGAACTCTCAGTGGTAAGCACTGAATAAGGATGCTCACTCGGTGTCACAAGCCTCACTGCCACACACACACTCAGTGACTGACTATTACGGGGCTTTCTAATTCGATGCACACATATGTATGTGATATTTCAATTGTTACAACTCCATTGCTTTTATAACTGCTTTTAATTACTCATGAGACCATTTCTCAGTTTGAATTGAACATATGGGCACTTTGCATTTTTAAAAATCCTACTTTTGGAGTTATCCATGGGCTGAAAAACCCGAGCATGCCTTTTCAAGTGTAAGCAAGGTATTTTGGAAGCCTCGAGAGACATCAGCAACATGAGGGAACCAGCCTGCTGAGTCTCCACTTGGTCACTGCTGTGAGAACCCCACCCCAGAGATCTTTTCATATTAATGGTAGATTTCTAGTTGCTGGAAACTCTCCAGTCATTACTTGACAAAGATGAACCACTGTGAATGCATCTCTGGATGAGAACAAGAAATTCATGAAAGAGGACCCTTGCTTTAAAAATATCTGTGCATGGCTTCCCACAGGGGAAGAATGGGAGGGATAGTTAGGGAGTTTGTGACTGGCATATACACACTGCTATATTTAAAATGGATAACCAACAAAGACCTACTGTATAACCAGGGAACTCTGCTCAAAGTTATGTGGCAGCCTGGATGGGAGGGGAGTTTGGGGTGGAATGGATACATGTATATGTATGACTGAGTCCTTTGCTGTGTACCCAGGGCTATCACAATATTATTTGTTAATCGGCTATACCCCAACATGAAATAAAGTGTAAAAACAATTTTAAAAAACCTGTGCATGATAATATTGTTATTAAATCATTCATTCATTTTGCAGCTGTTTTATAGAGATCCTACTATATGCCCAGACACTATGTCAAACTCTGCTGAGAAAAAAAATTTTTAAGAGATATCTTCTCTGTTCTTATTGAGCTTACTCTTCTGTGTATGTAAGAATTTACAATATTACAACTAATACAGGATTCATAGCTAGGTTATAAGAACTTTTAACTCAGTAAGAAGAAAAAAAATCAATAGAAAAATGAGCAAAATATGTACAAAAGACACTTTATAAGACAGGATATTCAAATGACTAATAAATCTAGAAATAGATATTCAACTCCACCAGTCATCAGAGAATTGAACACTGAAACTAAGATATATCATGAAAGATCCATTTTATTTTCTAAATTTTTTTTTGGCCATATGGCATGTGGGATCTTAGCTCCCCAATCTGGGATTGAACTAGTCAGGCCCTCAGCAGTGAGAGTACAGAGTCATAACCACCTGACCACCAGGAAATTCCCTAAATATCCATTTTCGAATGGCAAAAATTAAAAATTCCGAAACTACTAAGTTTTGACAAGGGTGGGAAACAACTGACACACTAGTTCATTGCTGGTGAGAGTACTGACTGGTAAAACCACCTTGAAAAACTGGTAGTAGCAAGGAAAACAGAAGACACTCCATGACTGAATATTTCCAATGCAGACCTATGTTCACCAAAAAACACATGAACCAGAGTGTTCATAGCAGCACTGTTTGTAATAATTCAAAATTGGAAACTAAACAAACATCTTTCCTGGATACAATGGGATAAGTAGATTATAGGATTTTCACCCAATGGCATACTACATAACAAAGAAAGTAAAAATCTCAAAAATATAACGTTGAATCCTGAAGACAATAGGGAGAAAAAAAATAATGACGGTGTAGTTCTACTTAAGATACAAAACCAAAGATAATTGTGATGTTGGAAGTCAGGATGAAGCCAGTTCATGAGAAGGGCTATCTCTTCTTTGCAGGAAGCAGTCTTCAGCAGTGGTATTTGTGCGAAATTCTAAAGATATGGGTTTCAACCCACAGAAAGAAGGTGATATGTTCCGTGATGGGCAAATGAGTAGACATAGGAAAATGTAGAGCCAACCATGGAACAAGAGATTTGTGAAAGAAGGATAAATAAGGCTAGAAAGGTAGGGCTGAGTCAGAATTCAGGGCACCTTGATAGAGGTGCTTGGCCTTTGTGAAATAGGCGGTGGAGAGCCATTGAAAGATTCTAAGCAGGGCAGAGGCGATCAGAGCTGTGTTCAGTGAAGATTAACTTGGCAGTTGTGTTGTAGAATGAATTGGAAAGCAAAGAAATTGGGGAGAGGGAGACCAATTTGGATGTGATTGCAATTGTCTGGGTGGTACATAATTAAGCCTAAATTGGGGTGTTAGTATGAGTTGAAAAGAGGAGATGTGTGTAAAAGATATTAGAAGAGACAAAGCAACTTATTGGATTTTTTGTTGTTGTTGTTGAGGGAGAGAGAAGAGTCCAGGAGGCCAGTCTGGGCAATTTGAAGATGAATCATGCTGTTAACTGAAATAGATGAATTAGGATCTCTTCCTCCAGGGCAATGGCTAAGCATGGGTGGTTTTTTGTATCTCATACACCAGAGCTATTCCCCTGGACATAGCAGCTCTGTGCAGCTCAATGTGGCACTTCAGGCCCTCCAGGAAGATTCTTGGGCACTTTGCCAGGCATTCGCATATAAAATAGTTCTGACTTTCTTATGGAATGGAAGCTGCCCAGCAAAAAAGTGCAGTTCCCAACCTTCTTGATGAATGAGGCTGACAACAGGAGTGGGTCTCAAGAAGTAGTAAATTACATAACTTTGACTCTGCAGCTTAAGGGACATAGAATGTTCCTCCCCTCTTCTTGCCCTCATCCTGTTGGCTGAAATACAAACGTGATGACAGTAGTTACAGCAAGGTCCTACAGCATGGTCTGCAGGACCATGAGTGAAGTTGAAGGGCAAGTCTTAGAGCAACCAGACAGAGACTGCCTGAGTTATTGATGATTCTAGAACACCTCACTAGCCCACGAATCTCTCTAGACTTTCATGTGGCACAGAAATAAATTCTTTCTTCTTCATGTCACTGTTAGTTTGAATTTCTCTCTATTACTCTAGCTAAATTGATATCCTAAATAATTCAGATCCTAAGCTTGTGGTTTTGATCCCTGAAAAAATTTTCCTTAAAGTTTCATTTTCTATGCAATCATTAGGTACTTGAGACTATATCAGCTACCAGTGATAAAACAACTCATAAATGCAGAGCATACTCTTCCAGAAACTAAAAGTCTTTCTGAAAATATGTAGCAATGCTTTAAAAAGCTTGAGTAAAACAAAATTTGTCATTTATGAAGCACTTTCAAAGTATAAACACTGAGTTTCTATAAGCATCTCAAGAACATTGTAAACTACGTCCTACTTATATAACTATTTATACAGATGAGGAAACCAAGGTACCCAGAAATTAGAAACGCCCCCCCACCAAGGTTATATTGTGAATAGTCATATTTCTGTCTCCAAAATCCATGATTAATGACATTATACTTCAAACAACCTCATTTAAAGAACATGGAGATAAATTGGTCTGCCTTTATCTCTAGCACTGGCAAACAGTTGAAGAATTTGAGGCCAAGTCACAGAAACAATCAAAGATTCCTATTTTATAGAATACAAGCATTTGCTTTGACTTCTAAGACTGATGGCTCCAAAACTATCCCACTGTATCCCCAAGGAGAGAATTTGGACCACTGATTAACTGTCAGGGAAGATGAACTAAGTGGAGCAGAGGAAGTGGAGAGGAAAGTCAAAGTGAGTGAGAGCATCTCCACCTGAAAATTAAAGCTATTCCCTCTGAGGTTTAATAAATCAATTTAGGAAGATATTTGTGGGAATGCTGGGTGTTGTTTGCATAGGCCTACAAAGAGATCATCTTGAAAGCCTTTTTCATGAAAAACTGTCGAGAGGTTGGTTCAAGAAACAACAATAATAACAATAAATCTTTCTATCTCTAGTGAAACAATATGTCCCATCATGCTATGGGTCTGACAAAGGAAGAGAAAGAAGTTTAACACCTGATCATTTTTAGTTCACAATCATTGTCAAGGAGCATATGGTAGGTGGGGTGTAAGGATTTTTTTATTGCTTGGGTGTAGAAGTAGACATGACTAGCTGATTTGATGCTGGGCCACCATTCAAGTCAACACGTTGATGTACTTGACATTCTCACCTAACCATCAAGTGAAGGATGGAAGCCTGATGAACTTGGTCAGGTCTAAAGGTAGAGATGATTTCTACTGCAGAATATACCACAGGGGATAGCTGAGGATGAGATGGTTGGACGGCATCATTGACTCAATGGACATGAGTTTGAGCAAACTCCAGGAGATGGTGAATGACAGGAAGGCCTGGTGTGCTGCAGTCCATGAATTTCCAAAAATTTGGACACCACCGAGCAACTGAACAACAACAAATAGTTGAGGAGGATATGTCCCAAGAATCCAGAAATGATCAGTAAAGGTTTTGTTATAAGAACACAAAGAAAGATATAAAACAAACAGCACTGAAAGATACATCTCAGGCCCTTTTTTGTTTTTCTTGGCAAAGCCACCCATTGAGGTTGATGACTCCAAAAAAGCGTCCTGGAAGTTAAAATCTGGGAGAAAACCTTCAGAACCTGGTACAAGTGAACCTTCACTTTCTTGTTTGTCATCAAAGTAAAATACAAAGATAACAAAGACTGAGAATGAATTTCAAGGTTTTTATTCAGCTTTAACCATGATGGTGTGATCACTCACCTACAGGCAGACATCTTGGAGTACAAAGTCAAGTGGGCCATAATAAGCATCACTACAAACAAAGCTAGTTTAGGTGAGAGAATGCCAGTTGAGCTATCTCAAATCCTAAAAGATGATGCTGTGAAAGTGCTACACTCAATGTGCCAGCAAATTTGGGAAATTCAGCGGTGGCCACAGGATTGAAAAAGGTCAATTGTCATCCCAATATCAAAGAAGGACAATGCCAAAGAATGTTCAAACTACTGCATGATTGCACTCACTTCACAAGCTAACAAAGAAATGCTCAAAATTCTCCAAGCCAGGTTTCAACAGTACTTGAACTGAGAACGTCCAGATGGTCAAGCTGGATTTAGAAAAGGCAGAGGAACCAGAGATCAAACTGTCAACATCCATTGGATCATAAAAAAAAAAAAGAGAGAATTCCAGAAAAACATATACTTCTGCTTCACTGACTACGCTAAAGCCTTTAACTGTGTGGATCACAACTGTGGAAGATTCTTAAGGAAATGGGAATACCAGACCAGCTTACCTATCTCCTGAGAAATGTGTATGTAGGTCAAGAAGAAACAATTAGAACCAGACAAGGAAAAACAGACTGATTCCAAATTGGGAAAGGAGTATGTCAAGGCTGTATATTGTCACCCTACTTATTTAACTTATATGTAGAGTACATCATTCAAAATGCCAGGCTGAATGAAGCACAAGCTGGAATCAAGATTGCTGTGAGAAATATCAATAACCTCAGATATACAGCTGACACCATCCTTATGGAAGCAAGCAAAGAGAAACTAAAGAGCCTCTTGATGAAGGTGACAGAGGAGAGTGAAAAAGCTGGCTTAAAACTCAACACTAAACATTCAGAAAACTGAAATAACTGCATCTGGTCCCATTGCTTGATGGCAAAGGAATGAAGGAACAATGGAAATAGAGAAAGACTGTATGTTCTTGGGCTTCAAAATCAATACAGATGGTGACTGCACCCATGAAATTAAAAAGCACTTTCTCCTTGAAAGAAAATCTATGACAAACCTAGATAGCATATTAAAAAACAGAGACATCACTTTGCTAACAAAGGTTTGTGTAGTCAAAGCTATGGATTTTCCAGTTGTCATGTAGTGATGTGACAGTTGGACCATAAAGAAGGCTGAGTGCCAAAGAATTGATGCTTTTGAACTGTGGTGTTGGAGAAAACTGTTGAGAGTCCCTTGGACAGCAAGGAGATCAGACCAGTCAATCCTAAAGGAAAGCAATCCTGAATATATTAACTGGAGGGACTGATGCTGAGATTGCAGGTCCAATAATCTGGCTACCTGATGCGAAGAAGTGACTCATTAGAAAAGACCCTGAAGCTGGGGAAGATTGGAGGCAGGAGAAGAAGGGGATGACAGAAGATGAGATGGTTGGGTGGCATCACCAACTCAAGGGACATGAATTTGAGCAAACTCTGAGAGATGGTGAAGGACAGGGAAGCCTGGTGTGCTGCATGCAGTCAATAGGATTGCAGAGTCAGACATGACTGACTGAACAACAAAATTTGGCTTTACAGAAGTTAAAATGCATTTTCAAATTAGTAAATAAAATGCTGGTCCTCATTTTTCTTGCAAAATAATGAAGTAGATTTGGGCATTTTGCCCAGTGACTGGGAATATAATTCCAAGCTTTTATTGTATCCATGAAAAATCCAATTCAAATTACAGCATGTTTGCCTCTAACATTATATGTCATAAATGTCTGTGTGCTACTATCTAAATAATATCCACAATCTAATCTAAGAGAAAATATACAAATCAATAGTTGGGACATGTAATTGCAAAGGGCTTATTATTTTATATGTTCTTTTAGAATCCTTGAGAAATGACCAGAGGAAATGGTACACTGCCAAACCTTGTAAACATAAGCAGAGACACTACTAAATTTTCCCTGTCTTACTGCTCAGAAGTAGACAACTTCAGCAGCCAAGGAAGACTGTATACACGCATGGTATGACACACATCATCTAGGCAAATGATCACCCACACAGTTTGGAAAGCATGGTAGGGTTAGGTGTCATGAGATCTAGAATATGAGCTGCATTAGATTATTATAAAAATAATGTCGCTTTCTATTTATAGAGTGCCTTGCTCCTGCCGAGCCCATGGTACAACCATATCTTATTGAGAATTCTATTAATACATGATGTTCAAAATCATCTTTCATGCACAGATCATTACTGGTGTTCATTCTCACACAATCCCAGTATGGGGCTTCTTAAAACTAATCTTGTTTCGGAAGCAAAGATTTGGGTATGAAATTTTATGGTCATGCAATGCCACTCCTTCTAGGGGAATAAAAACTAAATCCCAACCCGGGTCCCCTGCATTGTAGACAGACGCTTTACCATCTGAGCCACCAGGGAAGTCCTGTATTATGTCACAACCATGCAATTCTCCCAATTCATGCTTAGGGCAATTAATCTGATGTCCCCCACTCCTGAATGATAGTGATTCTACTGCTCAAAAGAAAACCTGCTCCACCTACTTGCACCATCATCCATGTCAGGTGAGATGCCAGTAAGTTGGAGAGACTGAAGGACATGCTGAGACATGGAGTGACCTTAACATAAGAGCTAGAAATGTTTCTGAGCCTTTCTGAACCATTGTTTACTTACTAAAGTGAGCACAGACATTTATATCTCACTAGGTCATCAGCATGATTAGCAATAAATGATTTTGAGTCCATCTAGCTCTTGCTATTACGGAAAAAATGAGATTTTGGACAATAACGAGGACTATTTGAACTCATCTTATAGTTTGGAAATGGGATAGGTTTTTTAACATGGAGATAAAGTAATAAATGAGAGGTTTTCTATCATTATCACAATTCAACTTTTCAAGGAAATTCTTCAAATTGACGCGCTTTACTTTTCCCCATGACTTTACTCTCTCCATCAAAAAGTATATCTTTTAGCTGGGAAAACAGTACTCCAGATAAGGAATAACTTGGGACACGGTGGCACGGATGATCAGCATCATCTAAAGTCCAGCCCAAATGCACCATGTGCTTCATTTCATTCTTACCTCTTACCCCTCCTCTTAGAGCAGTACACTCTCTCATGCTTCTGAGCACTTATACAAGCTCTTCCTTCTTCTCAAAATGCCCTTCTTCTCCATGTCTTCTAGAACAACACAAACCAGATTTTCTCCACCTAGCACGGTTTATGCTACAAAATGAAACACAAACATTTCATTTGGAAAAAAAAAAAAAAACCTCCCTGCCTCTTGTTACCCAAACCAAAGAGAGATTAGAGGAGGGTGTGGACCAAGCCCAGAGCAGAGAGGGGAAAGTGTTGTCCAGTGACTGACCTAGAGACCTGGTGGGTAAGGATGAATGAACAGCGGGAAACTTGCCTTCTTTCCCAAGGACTTGGCAAGAACACGGGAAACTCTGTCATCTGCTTAAGGAGGCTTGATGGGGACTCCAGGCTTTCACAAATCAACTTCAGGGACTCAGAGCCCCACCTATTGGCCTGGATGCCAAGTGCATCAGCACTTAGCATGACCTGAAGACCACCAACTCCAGGAGTTGGTGATGGACAGGGAGGCTTGGCGTGCTGTGATTCATGGAGTCACAAAGAGTCGGACACAACTGAGGGACTGAACTGAACTGAACTGAACTGAATGTATAAGAAGGAGTCCCTTCGGAATTCCTTAGTAAGCAAGAAGGAAAAGATTTAAAGCCAGATTCAATCTTATTCTAGAGAACTATTGCATCATTTTGCACTCAACTGATTTTTTTTTAAGTAATTTTATTTATTTTTGGTTGTGCCAGGTCTTCATTGCTGCACTGGTTTTTCTCTATTCGCAGTGAGCGTGGGCTACTCCTCGTGGCACTGTGCGGACTTCTCATTGCAGTGGATTCTCTTTTTGTGGAACACAGGCTTTAGGGCCTGCGGGCTTCAGGAGCTGCAGCCCTTGGAGTCAGTAGTTGCGGTTCCTGGGCTCTAGAGCACAGGCTCAACAGTTGTGGTGCACAGGCTTAGATGCTCCATGGCAAGTGGAATATTCCTGGACCAGCAAGTGAACTCACGTCTCCTGAATTGGTAGGCAGATTCTTTACCACTGAGCCACCAGGGAAGCACCTCAGTTGATTTTTGAGGTGAAGTTTTATATCTCTTAAAATTCTGTCTCCAGTGCATTTTCCATAGTAAGTATTAATTTAATAAATGCATGAGGATTCATTTTTCTACAATTATGCCACTAACTCCTTGGAGGCTTAAGTCAGAACACACTGTGTAAATGTTCATAGCCTCTGCATATGCCAGTGTCATTTATATAATTAACTCGGGGAGGAGGGTGCTGGTGTAGTCACACTTGGTTACCTCAGAATAGATCAGTCTCTCGATAAATAAAGGTCGCTTTCCTCTATTCTAAGACAGAGTACTCTGCACGTTTCCCATTCTACATTCTGCTCACTTAACAATTTGAACCCTCTTTCATTAAACCCAGTAATATCCCTCCTTCCTATCTCCCATGTCAGGGTGCAGGATGTCAGATGGTCAGTACTTGCAACAGTAAGACTGAGAAGGGGAGCTTCCTCAAGTGGCTTCCAACCTAAAAGTGATGATTTCCAAGCCAGGACTCACTGACCCTACCAAATCTTCCTGAGCTTTCTCCCCCTACACCTTCACAGTATTGTTGGAATATTAAGAATAAAGCTTGGAAAGAGTATAAGATTTGTGAGTGTTCCAAGCATAAGCTGCAATTATGTTAAGTATTAATAGTGCCCTTGTTAAAGTCATTTATATTCCTCCTCTCATTTTTTATTCTTTTTTCATTTCTGCTATTACTTACATGATTCTTTTTTTAAGGCCAGACATTATATTATAAAAAATGAGATGCACCAGAAAAGAGTATTTTATGCAAATGCTAAGGGATGCACAGAAGTAAATGAAAACAATTTATAATATGTAAAGTTCTACATCAGCTGGTGCTTCATAAAGAAACAAAGTTTAGACAAATGTTCCCCATAAATCACTTTGGGGTTTATTTAGCATCCTTTTTCTTAAAAACACAACAGCTTCTTAGTTAAGCTAATGCAATGACTTGGTAAAGAGTTGACAATGGCTCCCCACTGCATTACACATGTCCTCTCTTCTGAGTTTTCATTCTGTTCTGATTTTATATTGTCTCAGCCAATCTGGAAAGCACGTGTGTGTGAATGTGTGTGTGCAGAAAAATAATGTTCCACGTAAGACAAGTCTGTATCCACATTCCTGTAAAATAACTCTGGTTATCAGCTTAGTTACCCAGCAGGTAAAGTTCAGGATCTGACGGGGATCCTGATTCTTTTATTTCTCCCATACACACTGTTGTGCATCAAGGAGCACCACAAACACGTTCTTGAAACATGACCTAAATCCAACCATTTCTCATCATCACCTCCCTTTCTACCTTAGTCCATGTCGGCCACACCACTCAGTTGGAATACTGCGGAAGAGTCTCCCTCCTTTTCTTCTTGCTCCTCCTCTACTATCCAAACTCCATTAGGCAGACTGAGTGACAGGTATAAAACGTGTATCAGAAACAATCTATGGAGAGACTTCCCTGGCACTCCAGTGGTTAATGCTCTGCAAGTCCAATGTAGTGCAGGTTCGAGTCCTGGTTGGGGAAACTAAGATTCCACATGCTGCATGGCCATAAAATAAAATATTTAAAAAAGAAACTTTTTTTTTCCTTTTCTGTTAGTATGTATCATGTTTTTAAATGCCAGGTAATATATTATGAAGAATGAGATGCAACAGAATAGAATCTAGGATACGGAGAACTAAGCACCCTTCCACCTAAAGAACAAGAAGAAGTCAGTTGCATGCATGCTCAGTTGCCTCAGCTGTATCCAACTCTGTGTGACCCTGTGGACTGCAGTATGCCAGGCTCCTGCGTCCATGGAATTCTCCAGGCAACAATACTGGAGTGGGTTGCCACGCCCTCCTGCAGAGGATCTTCCCAACCCAGGGATTGAACCCAGGTCTCTTTTGTCTCCTCCATGGATAAGGGGGTTCTTTACCACTAACACCACCTGGGAAGCCCAAATGTCAGCTAAACTAGAAATTTACAACAGGATATTTCCCTGGTGATCCAGTGATAAAGAATCTGTCTTGCAATGCAGGAGACCCCAGTTTCATTCCTGGATTGGGAAGATCCCCTGGAGAAAGAATAGGTTACCCACTCCAGTATTCTTGAGCTTCCCCAGTGGCTCAGATGGTAAAGAATCCACCTGCAATGCAGGAGATCTGGGTTCAACCCCTGGGTTGGAAAGATCCTCTGGAGAAGGGAATGGCTACCCACTCCAGTATTCTGGCCTGGAGAATTTTGTGGACAGAAGAACTTGGTGAGTTACAGTCCATGGAGTCACAAAGAGTTGGACATGACTGCGCAACTTTTATGCACTTGCCTGGTAGGTCGAGTGATTAATAATCTGCCTTGCAATGCAGGGGACATGGGTTCAATCCCTGGTCAGGCAACTAAGATCCCATATGCTTCAGAGCAACTAAGCCCACACCTTGTAACTACTGAAGCGTGCATGCTCTGGAGCCTGTACACCACAACTAGAGAGTCCATCAGTTCAGTTCAGTTCAGTTCAGTTGCTCAGTCATGTCCAACTCTTTGCGATCCTGTGGACTGCAGCAGGCCAGGCTTCCCTGCCCATCACCAACTACCAGAGCTTGCTCAGACTCATGTCAACTGAGTTGGTGATGCCATCCAACCAGCTCATCCTCTGTTGTCCCCTTCTCCTCCCACCTTCAATCTTTCCTAGCATCAGGGTCTTTTCAAATGAGTCAGCATTAGGGTTTTGAAAATGATCAGGATAAAAATAACCAGTTGTTCAGGCACTCAGTTCTGTCTGACTATCTGTGAACTCATGGACTGTACCACACCAGGCTTCCCTGTTCTTTACTATCTCCCAGAAATTGCTCCAACTCAAGTCCATTGAGTTGGTGATGCCATCCAACCATTTCATCCTCTGTCACCCCCTTCTGCTCTGGTCCTCCATCTTTCCCAGCATCAGAGTTGTTTCCAATGATTCAGCTCTTCACATCAGGTGGCCAAATATTGGTGTTTCGGCTTCAGCATCAGTCCTTCCAATGAATATTCAGGACTGATTTCCTTTAGGATGGACTGGATGGATCTCCTTGAAGTCCAAGGGACTCTCAAGAGTCTTCTCCAACACCACAGTTCAAAAGCATCAATTCTTCAGTGCTCAGCTTTCTTTATAGTCCAAATCTCACATCCATACATGAATACTGGAAAAAAACATAGCTTTGACTAGATGGATCTTTGTTGGCAAAGTAATGTCTCTGCTTCTTAATATGCTGCCTAGGCTGGTCATGACTTTACTTCCAAGGAGCAAGCATCTTTTAATTTCATGGCTGCAGTCACCATCTGCAGTGATTTTGGAGCCCCCCATAATAAAGTCTGTCACTGTTTCCACTGTGACCCCATCTATTTGCCATGAAGTGATGGGACCAGATGACATGATCTTAGTTTTCTGAATGTTGAGTTTTAAGCCAGCATTTTCATTCTCCTCTTTCTCTTTCATCAAGAGACTTTTTAGTTCTTCTTCACTTTCTGCCATAAGGGTGGTGTCCTCTTCATATCTGAAGTTATTGATAGAGCTGCCAGAACTTACACAGGACTGGGGAAACAGAATCTTAAAGGGCACAGACAAAACCTTGTGCACACCAGGACCCAGGAGAAAGGAGCAGTGACCCCCACAAAAGACTGACCCAGACTTGCCCATGCATCCAGGAATCTCCAGCAGAAGCATGGGTCAGCAGTGGATTGCTGCAGGGTCTGAGGCAGTGAGTACAGCAGTGCCTGCTGGGGACCTTTCGAAGGAGGTTGCCATTATCTTCATTACCTCCACCAGAGCTGACCTGCTGGCCTCAAGTCAAACAACAGGGAGGGAACAACAGAAAATTGGATTGAAGATTTACTGAGGATGGCCCCACCCATCAGAGGGCAGACAGAATGAAAGCCACAATCACAGAAAACTAACCAAACTGATCACATAGACCGTAGCCTTGTCTAACTCACTGAAACTATGAGCCATGCCATGTAGGGCCAGCCAAGATGGACAGGTCGTGGTGGAGAGTTCTGACAAAATGTGGTCCATTGGAGAAGGGAATGACAAACCAGTATTCTTGCCTTGAGAGCCCCATGAACAGTATGAAAAGGCAAAACCACAGGACAGTGAAAGAGGAGCTCCCCAGGTTGGTATATGCCCAATATGCTACTGGAGAAGAGGGGAGAAATAACTCCAGAAAGAATGAAGAGACAGAGCCAAAGCAAAAACAACGCCCAGTTGTGGATGTGGTGTGCAAGTAAAGTCCGATGCTGTAAAGAGCAATGTTGCATAGGAACCTGGAATGTTAGGTCCATGAACCAAGGCAAACTGGAAGTGGTCAAATAGAAGATGGCAAGAGTGAATATCAACACTTTAGGAAACAGTGAAATAAAATGGATGGGAATGGGTGAACATAACTCAGATGACCATTATATCTACTACTGGGGGCAAGAATCCCTTAGAAGAAATGAAGTAGCCATCATAGTCAACAAAAGAGTCCAAAATGCAGTACTTGAATGCAATCTCAAAAACGACAGAATGATCTCTGTTCATTTCCAAAGTAAACCATTTAATATCACAGTAATCCAAGTCTATGCCCTGACCAGTAATGCTGAAGAAGCTGAAGTTGAATGGTTCTATGAAGACCTACAAGATCTTCTAGAATTAACACCCCCAAAAGATGTCCTTTTCAATATAGGGGACTGGAACGCGGAAGTAGGAAGTCAAGAGATACCTGAAGTAACAGGCAAATTTGACCTTGGAGTACAAAATGGAGCAGGGCAAAGGCTAGTAGAGTTTTATCAAGAGAACACACTGATCATAGAAAACACCCACTTTCAACAACACAAGAGAATATCACCAGATGGTCAACACCAAAATCAGGTTAATTATATTCTTAGCAGCCAAAGATGGAGAAGCTCTATACAGTCCACAAAAACAAGACCAGGAGCTGACTGTGGCTCAGATCATGAACTCCTTATTTCCAAATTCAGACTTAAATTTAAGAAAGTAGGGAAAACCACTAGACCATTCAGGTATGACCTATATCAAATCCCTTACTATTATATAGTGAAAGTCACAAATAGATTCAAGGGATTAGATCTGATAGACAGAGTGCCTCATGAACTATGGACAGAGGTTCTTGACAATGTACAGAGAGGCCATGCCCCATAGCTAATGACTCTGCATGACATAGCAAAGATCCTGCATGCCACAACTAAGATTGAAGGCAACCAGAAAAAAATAAACAAATAAAAATAAGGTGGCATGTGTTCCTCTCTAAAAATAGATAAAATAAATTACAACATTGTCCATATCCATCAGATTGTGAAGTCACAACCAAGTGAACTAATACCCATGGAAGAAGATCCCTGCACGCTTCACCCACAGAGCAATGGAATGCACAAGTATGAGAGAAAGATGAGTCTGTACTACAAGTGAGAGGAAGAAATGAGTCTTCCCTGGTGGTTCAGGCAGTACAGAACCTGCCTGCCAATGCAGGAGACCTAAGAGATGCAGGTTTGAACCCTGGGTCAGGAAGATCCCCTGCATGAGGGCATGGCAATCCACTCCAGCAATCTTGCTTGGAGAATTCCATGGACAGAGGAGCCTGGCGGGCTACAGACTACGGGGTCGCCCAGAGTGGGACACGACAAAATATAGCACAGCATAGTAAATAAATTGCTAAAGGCTAAGTGTGAGATAGCCTGCGGGTATATCATGGCTGGGAGATGCAGATAGAATGTTTACATCCACTCACAACCTCTGTGGGCTTCTGCTGGATATATTAAGAAAGATTAGAGACATGGCAGGAAACTGGAAAGAATCTCTCAAAATGGTATACTGACATAGAAGACAGAACAGGCTGCCACTGATGGAAAGACATAGAACCTTGTGGTCCTGCTCAGAACCTTCTGTGTCCTGTCATGTGGAGCAAAAAGCCTTGAATCAGAGAGGAAAGAGCAGCAACACTATCATTCCCAGAGCAGCGTTAGAGATCCACTGTGATGGGAGTGGGTATGAAAGAAAACGGCATCTATGCCTGCAGGAGGGGAATCAGATTGTTCTGGGCCCAGAATCCTAATCAGATCTAAGAGGTTTTTATCATTAGAGGAGGAGCAGGAAACTTCCACATAAAGCCTATCATAAATAGAAGGTAGTCTGCCACCCAACACAGAGAAGATGAGAGACAAGTTAAGACTCTCTTCCCTTAGGTTCAGACACATACAGCCTACCAAAGTGAGGACCGACCAGGTTAGAACAATCCCTGTTCGATGAATGATATTATCCTAGCAATCCAAGGTAACAAGTAAAAAGAGCGTATAACTAGGGTAGAAGAAATATGATGGAAGCTATCCTGTCTGTGGTACACACAGTGATGGCTAAAAGCTGAGAGTAGGGCACAAGAGCTGAGAAAAATCTAATACTCAAGCTTCGACCTTAAGGAAAAAGCATCCAAAAGAATTTAAAGACACTGAAATTATGTCTTTATGATGCATTGAAATTAACCATAATGACAACAAAAATCTCAAACCTATCTCAGGCATTGGAACTGATTCTTGAACTATCTCTGATTAGAATCTTAAAGAATTTGGTGAAAAACAAGTAATATATGTAAACAGAAGTGTGTAGCTTTGTTGCTTCTGTGTTACCCAGTGATAAAGCAATATGACATCTTATTTTAAAAAAATGGATAATCTAAAGAAAGAATTAGCCAACAAAGATGAATGTCTAGCAAAGAAACAAAAAGTGATGATGTTATAAGTTGATATTCAAATTTAGTATAAATAAAAGTTATACAAGAAGTAGCCTAGCATCGGAGAAGGCAATGGCAAGCCACTCCAGTACTCTTGCCTAGAAAATCCCATGGATGGAGGAGCCTGGTAGGCTGCAGTCCATGGGGTCGCTAGGAGTCAGACGCAACTGAGTGACTTCACTTTCACTTTTCACTTTCACACAATGGAGAAGGCAATGGCAACCCACTCCAGTGTTCTTGTCTGGAGAATCCCAGGGACAGCAGAGCCTGGTGGGCTGCCGTCTACGGGGTTTCACAGAGTCGGACAGGACTGAAGCGACTTAGCAGCAGCAGCAGCAGCCTAGCATAGTTATCAATGGTACATTGATACCATTATTGTCAGACAACAGATATGCAGCCTGAAGAACGTAGGAAAAACTCACTGACACAAAGGAAGCATTTGAAGGAAAAAATTAAAGTGCCCCAGAAGAAGTCTTGCTGGTAAAAATACACTAAAGTAACTCTGGAAAATATTTCAGGACATGGAAGCACAAAGGAGAAAATGGTGAAAGCTGATACAAACTTAGAAAAGAGTATGACATGGACAGGATGCTTACTCTATGTGACATGTTACACTAGGAGAAGAAGGAAGTCACTGCTCAATCTACTCTTGATAACTATTTTACAAAGGAATAAAACCTTAATTCTTAATGTTTCTACTGTTTTAAATTGATGTACTCAGGAAATATATTAGTGTTGCTAATTTTTCATTTCCTATATATCTTTAACTTACCTATGAGTCTTTAATGTTTTTTTTAAAAAAGGCCACAGAATAATCCTAGACTATCCCAATGATTTTTACAACCGCTTTATGTGATTTCAGCATGTTTGGTCATTTTATAAAAAAGCAAAAACCCCTTGTAGTCAATCTTAAAGCAAGCATAAAAATGGATAAAAAGATCAAGAAACAATGAATTTTTAAAAATACCCAAGTAATATATTTTAGACTTACTACAACATTAATTTCATTAAGTGTAAATATTCTAAACATCTCAATTAAAAGATGTGATCATATTGGATTAAAAATGTAAGGCCCAATTTAAGTATAAAATGTAAGTGAGAAAAAGACATGCTATGAAAACACTAAGGAAAAGGAAGTTGGAATGGCTATATAAATATCAAGCAGACTTCAGAACAAGAATATTACTGAGGATAAAAATAAGCATTATATGCTGATAAAGAAGAAACAAAACTGTAAATACATATGCAGGTAATTTAAAAGCCTCAACATATATGAAGCAAAAACTAATAGCTTATGACTTCAGAAAACATCTCAGAAAAACATAAACCAAGTAAAAGTATACCTGTATAGCTGTGGAAGATCTGAAAGATAGTCACCCAATGTAACCCAGTTGTCATTTACAGACACTCCATCGAACTATTCTATGGAATAGTTCGAGCTATTCTATGGAATTATATTCCATAGAATTATATTCTATGCCATAAAAAAAGCCTCAACATATTCAAGTTAATTTAAATTATGTAAACTATGTTATTGATCTATTGGAAATTAATCATAAAGTTTTCAGTAACAGAAAAACATCTAGAACCTCCCAAATTTTATATCTTAAACACACACTTCTAAATAACTTATGAGTCAAATAAGAGGTTACAAAAGATATTAGAAAATACTTCAACTGAATGGAAAATATCAACATCAAATGTGTGAGATGCAGCTAAAGCAGTGATTAAAGAGAAATGTATGGAATTAAAGGTATGTCTCTGAGCAAAGGTATGTTCTGTGAGCAAAAAAGCAAGGTCTGGAATCTATCACCTACATTTTTAAATTATAAAACTAGAAAAAGAAGAACAAATTATATCTATAACAAACATTAAAGAAGGACATAATAACAACAATAAGAGCAAAAATGAATAAAACTGGAAAAGAAAAGCAATAGGAGATCAATTTAAAAAAACTAATATCTTTAATAAATTAATAAATTTAGTAATATCTTAGTCCAATATCAACAGACCACAGCTTGCGAGCAAAATCAAGCCTACTGTCTGTTTTAGTAGAGTTTTTCTAGAAAGTAGATAAACACATTTGGTTATTTTCTATGGTTGCTTTCCACTATAAGAGGGTTCAGTAGTGGAAATACAGACTAAATGACATGGATATCCAAAATATTTGCTCTATGATCCATTATACAAAAAGTTTACCAAATTCCATATCACTCTCACGCAATTGATGAAGAACAAAAGAGAGAATAAATACTTTTTCAATAACAGAAATTTTGAAATGGGATTCTATTACAGACCCTATAGGCATTAAAAGATAATAATGTAAAGAAAAACAAAAACTTTATGTCATGTATTGAACAAATTAAGTGAAATAAACAAATTTCTTGGAATATACAAATTACCAGAGCTGATTCAAGAAGAAATGGCTAACATGAATAGTTATATGTCTATTAAAGAAATTGAGATTGTGGCTAAAATCTTTCCCACAAAGAAAACATCAGACCCAAATGTCTTCACTGTGGAACTCTATTGATCATTTAAGAAAGAAATAACATCATTTCTACACAAGCTTTTCCAGAAAACAAGAGTAGAGGAAACATTCCCAACATGTTATAAAGACAGAATTACCCTCAGATCAAAACAAAAAGCATTACACAAACAGAAATCTACAGAGTAACATCTCTGAGAAATATAGGAACAAAAATCTTCAACATAATATTAAAAAATTGAGCTAACAAGATTTCCAAAGGATAATACATCATAACCAAGGAAGAATGCAAATTTGGTTCAACATTGGAAAATCAGTTAGTTGGCTGGGTGGCTTTTCTGTGCACCTGAAACTATCACAGCATTGTAAATTGGCTATACTCCAATATAAAATTAAAATTAATTTAAATTAAGAAAAAGAAAATCTATTAGTGTACTTCACCATATAATAGAAGGAAAAAAAAAAAAAAAACCTCATACAATAATCTAATAGATACCCAAAAAGCCTTTAGCAAAATTTGACATCGATTCATGATAAATACTCTCAGCAAACTAGGAATGAAAGAGAATTTCCTCAGGGTAATAAAGGTCATCTACAAGAAAACCTACAGCAAATATCAGGCTTATTAATGAAAACTAACCGCTTTCCCCTTAGACTGACACTACATTAAACTGTTTCATTCCCTCATATTGGTTTAGCGATTCCTACCAATTATTTTCTTTACCAATTCCTAATAGGAAGAAAGAAGGAAGCTTAAGTAGACCCTCATGGTAGCTTTCGATCTAATTGAGGGGATGTGTTTGAAATTGGTAAATAGCAATACAGTAATAAATAAATAAAACATTAAAATAGTAAGATATTTAGCACACCACTGAAAATACCCTATGGCTGCATGTATAAATGGTCATATAGGGAAGCAGAGATAGTTTCTACTTCAGAGAACAGGTGAGCTCTATGTGCTAGGACTATCTGGAAGTTCTTTTGGTGGAAGGGGGATTTGATTGTAAAGCAAAATAATAGAAAAAACATACCATTCATAAACAACAGCAAAACATACTTCTTCCTCTTGTCTCAAGAGAAAAATTCATCATTTTCTTTGAGAAATAGAACTGGAATTAGGACTAACCAATATAAATGTGCTGAAATCAGTAGAAGCCCCCAAAACAACTGCTTTGTAGTGCTTTCCAGCCATAGATCCTGTCATTCAAAGCACAGATATGAATATGGCCCCATGCAGGTTTTCTGCCCTCCTGGTAGCCTCTTAGGGCCAGAGGTAAGAATCTGACACTGTCTTTGATCTTCTGATTTGAAAAGTCCACAAAGAGCATGTAAGATGAATGATTGGCCTTATGTTAACAGACCATACCCAAGATCAACTTTTTGCTAAACCCTGTCCTAAAGAAACAACTTAGGGCACATCAACCAGGCTAGAAAGATCAAAGTTACGCCCACCATGAATCTCTTTTCATACAAAAATATTTTGCATTATCTCTTTTGTATGCAAAACTGCATTTCAACAAAATTTCTAACAGCAACTACATACAGAATTAAGGACATTATAGAGGCAATTTTCTCACATTTCCTAATTAACTTTTCTTAGCTTAAAGAACTGATTAAGTTCTTCTAGAAAGTCTCTGTATCTTATCTTTTCCTGGTTTCAAATCCTTCAGGGGATCTCCAGCACTGACAAAGTTAGATCTCTCATCTTTATCCTTCACCCTTTCTGCAAACACACACACTTTCAAGCCTCAGGATCAATGGTTCCCAGCTTAAGTTTCATCCTTTAGTTCTCCATTGCTGCTTCTCATGACTATGACTCCACGTGGGCTAGTCTGTTGCTAGAAAGCCCTTAACCCACCTTGACTTCTTGAGCATCTCTTCATCCTTGAAGACTCAACTAGATTTCACCTCCTCTAGGAAGACTGTTTTCCTCTTCTCTTCTAAAGATATTTTCTCTTCCTCTATCACGTTCAGATTCTTGATATTTATCGTCATACTTATAACACTGCCTTTTCCCTCATGATCAAAAAGACCCTTGCTTATTTCCAGTGTATGCAATTCATCAAGGAGTATTATGATGTTTATTCAAATGTGCTTACAGGCCAGTGTAAAGATGAAGTTACCTCTTATTCTCCACTTATCCTCGTGAATTTGATCATGGGTTCTAGCAACAGAAACATAAACTACAGTTCTATCGTGTATAAGATATGTTCATTTTTTGGTCTTGTGGTTTCTACTAGGAGAATATATGCTACTTGAAGTCTAAGATCCTGGTTCATTTGTGATGTTTCCTGTAATGTTTTCTGTAATGTGTTTCCAGCTTCATCTCCCCTGTTCTCCAGCCAAGGCTCCAGCAAAGAACCCTTTGCTGTTCTTCACATATATATTTTTCTCTTACCTCCTGCCTTTGTTGCATTGACCCTTATATCAAAAATTGCCCTTCTCCTCCACCCCCTCTTTTTTATCTATTTGGCTACATCTAGTCTTAGCTGCAGCGGGCAGGATCTTCATTGCATCACGTGAGATCTCGTCCATGTGGCGCATGGACTCTAGTGTGGTGCACTGGCTCAGTAGTTGTGGCAGATCGGCTTAGTTGCTCTTTGCCACGTGGGATCTCAGTTCCTTGACCAGGGATTGAACCCACATCCCCCTGCATTTCCAGGTGGATTCTTTACCACTGGGCCACTAGGGAAGTCCCTCCATTTCTCTTTGTAGATAATCTTTTAAGACCTGACCAACCTACACTGGATGTTCTTTGGGCTCTTCTCCCACCTTGTATTAAAGATCAGATGACCATCCACAGATGAATGGATAAGAAAGCTGTGGTACATATATACAATGGAGTATTACTCAGCCATTAAAAAGAATACATTTGAATCAGTTCTAACGAGATGGATGAAACTGGCGCCTATTATATAGAGTGAAGTAAGCCAGAAAGAAAACCACAAATACAGTATACTAACGCGTATATATGGAATTTAGAAAGATGGTAACAATAACCCTGTTTACAAGACAGCAAAAGAGACACTGGTGTATAGAACAGACTTTTGGACTCTGGGAATGGGAGAGGGCGGGATGATTTGGGAGAATAGCATTGAAATATGTATAATATCATATCTGAAACGAGTTGCCAGTCCAGGTTCAATGCCTGACAACGGATGCCTGGGGCTGGTGCACTGGGACGACCCAGAGGGATGGTATGGGGAGGGAGGAGGGAGGAGGGTTCAGGATGGGGAGCACGTGCATACTTGTGGCAGATCCATCTCCATGTATGGCAAAAGCAATACAATATTGTAAAGTTAAGCAAAATAAAATTTAATTAAAAAAAAATAAAGATCAGATGAGCTCCCATCACTTATGGATCATGTTCCCTTGAGTGTGCAGGTTCCTAGAAAATGAAGGTTATCTCTTCATCTGTGTAGCCATTAGAACTATTGTCAAGACTGGCCCAGATTAAACTCAGGTGAGTGCAGACCAAGAGAAGTGGTCCATGGAGCTTCCATTCCCTCCAATCATCTGGCTCCCCCTTCAGTTCTGATTCTCAGTGGGCTAGGTGGGGAGTCTCCCCTTCCTAACCTTTTCTTCTATTAATACTCTACATAATATGAGTTATTTCAGCAAAGTTGTTTGATCACAGATGAGCCATTCTACATCAAAATAAATTCTGTCCATTGTGATAAACAGTGACATCTGCCTGACCTCACCAGTGAACACCCCTCCCTGTTGATTTCCCTCCCCTGAGTAACTGGAGATGAGAAACTGTTTTCTTCAAAATGTTGTTCCATGACAGCAAGCTCCAAGGGCTCTCTCAGCCTTCAGCATCACCCAGAAACCTCTACTGGGTTACTTCTACTCCCTTTCCCAAGGGCTCATGGCTCAGGTCCTCCCACATCTCTGCATCTCTGCCTCTTCTCAGCCAGCAGTGGTGCTGAGCATCCACTGAGCAACAAGAGCACCCAAATTTAGATGTAATGCACTGCCTTTGACCACAGCCAAATTGGGGCTACTCCCAGAAAACACATGCTAATTTTGAGAAAGACTTTTGTTTTACACTAAAGCATGAGTCATCTAGCAATTATAAAGGGATTAATTATCCAATTTTGGGATACTCTAGCTCTCTTAATGCTTTATCAAAAGGATAACCATGGAAAATCAAAGCTGCTGAAACTTAAGGCCAATAAATTCTATCCTGTGCTAATTCTGCTCTTTGTGTGTTTGCACCCATACCTCTCGTTATATTTTTTCCTGGCCTGGGAATACCAAGGTTCAGAGCTAAGGCCTCGGCTTTTCTGCCTCTAAATCAATACCTTTCAAATATCTTTTACTCACAAACTTCTTTATCAAAAAAAAAAAAGAACAATCTACTGTAGAATCTCATTGTATATTTGAAAAAACTTGTATGTTCAGCGTAGATATATTTTAAACTCTACATTATCAAAATCACTGCTTAAAAATAAACCAATGGAACAATAAGACAAATTTCAGGAAAACAAAATGTTTAGTATTGGACTGGACTGGGAAAGGAGCTGTTACATCAGATATAGCGTAATTTATTTCTATACTCTTTTTTATTAGATTCACTAAATCTAGAAAATCCTGATTCTCACAGATCAATCGTTACAAACAATAACAGTTTTTGTATTTTTTTACTGCATTTTTTTCCTGAGTATTAAGTGTACCTGGACATTTTGTTCCACAGTTGAATCCCTTATAATATATATCATCCAAAGCTACCAAGAAAAACATTAGAACTATTTATAACATAATACTAGCACTGTGGGATGTGTGATTGAATTTGCTTGCACTAGTTCCCATGATTGGACACGAATGCCTACATTTGAAAGGAAAAAAAAAAAAAGATAAATCCACAGCTCCTGTACAAAAGAATCAAATACATATACAGGTACCAAAAAAAGCTTAATCTAATGCCTGCACAAAATGAATTGTACTGGCAAGATATTTATTTGTATCAGCATACTCCAGTATGCTGAAATTTGTTGAACATGTTTGATGGTTTGTTTTTAATTTTTACTTAACATTTCCTAAATTGTTAATAAAATAAAAAACAATTTATTTTTTTAAATAGGTACTTGTAGAATATCTTGTATCTTTTTACATGTTTGATGGCCAATTTACAAATGTATTTCTCTCGAGTCCATCACTTCCATTTGAGGCCCAAGCATATTTCCATATCTATTCCTGATAATGTCTGTCCATTGGTCTTCCAGAACTTCTCCATTTACTATCGAGTGAATACCTCCTATGATATGGGTAAAAACTCTTTTATCTTTCCCCCAAAACAAACTCCCCAGCTATTTTGAGAGGGTTTGATACCTTTTTCTGTTTTGTCTCCTATAACACTCTTGAGAGTCCCTTGACTGCCAGGAGATAAAACCAGTCAATCCTAAAGGAAATCAACCCTGAATATTCATTGGAAGGACTGATGCTGAAACTGAAGCTCCAATGCTTTGACCATCTGATGCGAGGCACCAACTTATTGGAAAAGACCCCCATGCTGGGAAACATTGAAGGCCAAAGGAAAAGGGGGCAGCAGAGGCTGAGATGGTTGGGCAGGGTCACCAACTCAATGGACTCAATAAACACTTGGTCTGAGCAAACTCCTGGAGATAGGGATCGACAGGGGAGCCTGGCTCGCTGCAGTCCACGGGGTTGAAAAGAATCAGACATGACTTAGCGACTGAACTATAACAACAGCAGCAACAATAACACTTACTACTTGGAACAGAAATAGTGGTAATTAATTTTGTGATGCCAGTTCCACAAATAATTGCTTGTAAATTTTATCTTTGAAACATTTTATGGAATGAGAGGGTTAGGATATCAGGCCACAGATCAGATCAGATCAGATCAGTCGCTCAGTCATGTCCGACTCTTTGCGACCCCATGAACTGCAGCATGCCAGGCCTCCCTGTCCATCACCAACTCCCGGAGTTCACTCAGACTCACATCCATCGAGTCAGTGATGCCATCCAGCCATCTCATCCTCTGTCATCCCCTTCTCCTCCTGCCCTCAATCCCTCCCAGCATCAGAGTCTTCTCCAATGAGTCAACTCTTCGCATGAGGTGGCCAAAATACTGGAGTTTCAGCTTTAGCATCATTCCCTCCAAAGAAATCCTAGGGCTGATCTCCTTCAGAATGGACTGGTTGGATCTCCTTGCACTCCAAGGGACTCTCAAGAGTCTTCTCCAACCCCACAGTTCAAAAGCATCAATTCTTTGGCACTCAGCCTTCTTCACAGTCCAGCTCTCACATCCATACATGACCACAGGAAAGACCATAGCTTTGACTAGACGAACCTTTGATGGCAAAGTAATGTCTCTGCTTTTGAATATGCTATCTAGGTTGGTCATAACTTTCCTTCCAAGGAGTAAGCGTCTTTTAATTTCATGGCTGCAGTCACCATCTGCAGTGATTTTGGAGCCCAGAAAAAGAAAGTCTGACACTGTTTCCACTGTTTCTCCATCTATTTCCCATGTAGTGATGGGACCAGATGCCATGATCTTCGTTTTCTGAATGTTGAGCTTTAAGCCAACCTTTTCACTCTCCACTTTCACTTTCCTCAAGAGGCTTTTGAGTTCCTCTTCACTTTCTGCCATAAGGGTGGTGTCATCTGCATATCTGAGGTTATTGATATTTCTCCCAGCAATCTTGATTCCAACTTGTGTTTCTTCCAGTCCAGCATTTCTCATGATGTACTCTGCATATAAGTTAAATAGACATGGTGACAATATACATCCTTGACGTACTCCTTTTCCTATTTGGAACCAGTCTGTTGTTCCATGTCCAGTTCTAACTGTTGCTTCCTGACCTGCATACAGATTTCTCAAGAGGCAGATCAGATGGTCTGGTATTCCCATCTCTTTCAGAATTCTCCACAGTTTGTTGTGATCTACACAGTCAAAAGCTTTGGCATAGTCAATAAAGCAGAAATAGATGTTTTTCTGGAACTCTCTTGCTTTTTCCATGATCCAGCGGATGTTGGCAATTTGATCTCTGGTTCCTCTGCCTTTTCTAAAACCAGCTTGAACATCAGGAAGTTCACGGTTCACATATTGCTGAAGCCTGGCTTGGAGAATTTTGAACATTACTTTACTAGCGTGTGAGATGAGTGCAATTGTGCGGTAGTTTGAGCATTCTTTGGCATTGCCTTTCTTTGGGATTGGGATGAAAACTGACCTTTTCCAATATCAGGCCACACTGCCCCCATTTACCTAGTCACAGTGGTGATGCTAGGCACAGAGGGTGCATTAAATACATTAAATACATTTTGTGAATTAAAGTTGGACAAAACAAGATTTTGCGGTTGGCCCTTATCTCCAATATGCATGGAGCATTGCTTCTTTTTTTCTATTTTTTTTAAATATTAATTTTTAAATTTGGAGGATCATTGCTTACAATGTTGTATTGGTTTCTGCCATACAACAACACAAATTAGTTACAGCTCTCTCTCTCTCTCTCTTATATATATATATATATGTGTGTGTGTGTGTGTGTGTGTGTGTGTGTGTGTATACATATATAAATCCCCTCCCTCTTGAACCTCCCCACCAACCCCACCCATCCCACCTCTCTAGGTTATTATAGAGTGCCAGACTAGGCTGCCTGTGTTATACAGCAGCTTCCCACTAGCTATCTATTTTACACATGGTAAATCTCCACCCTAGCATACACCTCTCTCTCTCTTTTTTTTAATATAAAGCCATTAAAGATGAACCTGTGTCCCCTGCATTGGAAATGCAGCATCTTAAACACTGGACCACCAGGGAAGTCTTCCTGGATTGTAGTTTCTAATATGAAATCATAGCAACAGAAAATTCTCACTTAAATTTCTCTCTCTCTCTCTCTTTTTTTTTCTTTTTTTTACTTAGCTCATAACATTTCCCTGGTTTCATCATGTTTTCCTTCAAAAGCTAACCCTAAGATGAGGAAAAAGCAAAACCTCCTGGTATATAAAATAGAAACTCTACCAGCTTCTCCCACAAATTTTCAATTTTAGTGGTAGGAAAGGCCCGTCACCTTGCAGTGCTAATGGAAATGAGGTAAGACAAAGGTCCTTTGTAGCTCAAAAAGAAAAATATTCCCAAATATCCATTCCTGAGACAAAGTCCCTGAAGGCTGCCTATGGGAACTAGGTGACAACCAAAGCTCCTTCCAACTCAAGAAGTAAAAGAAACATGCCACCAGATTTGCATCATTCTCAGTAAACCAGGATTAATGCCTTGGCTCTGGGTGATTCAATAACTTTATGCCCTTAGGCAAGGCATTTAGCCAGAGTGGGTTTCTATTTATCTGTGTT
The DNA here is from genome assembly GCA_935064755.1 of Tragelaphus eurycerus. Taxonomy (NCBI): domain Eukaryota; kingdom Metazoa; phylum Chordata; class Mammalia; order Artiodactyla; family Bovidae; genus Tragelaphus; species Tragelaphus eurycerus. The sequence goes on along the minus strand of CAKXYN010000075.1, from coordinate 1,472,376 downwards.
TTGAAGTGAAACTCAAATAAATGGTGCCAAGTATTGCCGGATGAGAGACAGTTGGACTCAGAAAACCCAAACTCTTTTAAAATTAGCTGAAGCTCTTGTGAATGAGAGAGTCAATTCCTAGGCAGATTGATAAGAAGCTCAAGGTCCCCAAGGAGGAGAAAGGGGTCTAGGGCTCTCAAAGCGGAGGTTGGGGATCTGGAATTCTTAAGGAGGAGAAAAGGACAAACGTTTGTTTGTCTCCCCCCACCCCCCCCCCACCCCCGCCCTACATTCCTTAGTCTTAATCAGTTACACAACTCAGTTTAAACTCTACTAAGGATTATACAACAACAGTGTAGCTGGCTGGAGGACGTTTCACTTTCCTGAAAACCTTCTGACTAATCCTGATATCTTAAAATGTATATTATGGGAGTGGGTCTGGAGGATCTTTCCATTGTTAAATTCTAATCTTGTTATCCTAAAATGTAAATTGTGGGAGTGGGTCTGGTAAAATTTTCACAAACTTGAGACATTCTTTTGATTCATTGTAATAACTAATTGAAAGGTTTATAATTCCACTGCTAACACTAGCAAGGGGGTACTCTTTCTGCCCCCTTCTGATGTCTATGTCAGAAGCTTTCTCTATCACTTTTATACTTTAATAAAACTCGATTGCACAAAAGCTCTGAGCAATCAAGCCTCATCTCTGGCCCCGGATTGAATTCTACTCCTCCAGAGGCCAAGAATCCCAGGGTCTTTTCATGGGTCAGCAACAACCTTTCATGAATAGACCATTATATTCCCAGGTGTCCATCTGAAAAGTGTATAAGACCATTCCAATTCCTCTCCATCCTGAAAAAAAGCCCATCTTAAGAGCTCATTTATTGGAAAAGACCCTGATGCTGGGAAAGTGTGTGTGTGCACAAAGTCAGTAAGTTGTGTCAGACTCTTTCATGACTCCATGGACTGTAGCCCACCAGGCTCCTCTGTCCCTGGAATTTTTTAGGCAAGAATACTGGATTGGGTTGCCATTTCCTACTCCAGGGCATCTTCCTGACCCAGGGATCAAACCTGTGTCTCTTTGCATGTCCTACGTTGGCAGGCAGATTCCTTACCACTGAGACACCTGGGAAGATGCTGATGTGGGAAAGAGTAGAAGCAAAAGGTGAAGGGGGCAGCAGAGAATGAGATGGTTAAACAGCATCATTGATTCAGTGAACAGTAATTTGAGCAAACTCCGGGAAATAGTGGAGGACAGTGGAGCCTGGCATGGTGCAGTCCATGAGGTTGCAAAGAGTCAGACACAACTTAGCAACTGAACAACAACCAGCAGATCAACTCATTTTGAGTCTAACCAACCCAAAGCTCCCTTGAACACCTAACTTTGGCTCTTTCCTTAACCATTCAGTCTGTTGGCTAGAACATTGCTACATCTGAATTGTGAGACCCACAACATCTTACAGATGTTACCCAGAAAATCCATGACATCTTACGCAAAAACCAAAATGAACTTTTTGGCCAACCCAATAGTAATCCTCTGGAAGAATCTGAAATAAAGGTGAATAAGAGTTATCTATTATTGTGCTCTTACTGTATACCAGGCTAATATCCATATATTTCTAATTAATACCCGCAAATATCCTACAAATCAGTTTGATCACCGCCCATTTTTCTGATAAGGAAAACAGCCCCCTCTCCTATGGGAAACGCTGCTCTTGACATCAGGATCCAAACTTAACCCCCATCTATGCAACTTCAAAAGATGTTGTCTCCAGTTTTCTGTGACACCGCATGTTATAGAGACTTCATTCCTGAAAAAGTTCCCTCCTTCAAACAGAATGATGTTCTAGCCAACTGACTGAATGCTTAAGTGCAAAAGTTTGTGGTTCAAGGGAGCCCTGGTTTGGTCAGACTCAAAATGAGCATGCCTGCTGGTTAAGATGTTTTTTTTTTTCCCACGATGGAGAGAAATGTGAACAGTCTCATCCACTTTTCAGGTGGATAGCTGGGAACATAACAGTCTATTCACAAGAGTTTCAACTCATTTTAAAATAATTTTGAACCAAGGTTTCAGTTTCCTAAGTGAAGAGTTGAAGAAGAGCAGGAGGAGCTCATACAAAGGGGTTCTCAGGAGATTCTGGAAGGACAGAAGGAGGCCACCTCTTAGCTACCTCTTAGGCCACACGTATAGCTGCTGGCCTTCATTAACTATATGTTTCTCTTTGAAAATGGCCATGTATTTTGGTATTTTAAAATATAGACTCTTTTAATCTTTTCCTGTTTCATTTCATATGCATTTTAATGGATGTGTGTTTAACTTGATCCCTGCTTCCTAATACGAATTAATCCCAGAGGGCACACACTTTATTGAAAAGGGAAAATAATAAAATGAGTGAAAAAGTGATGCCATTCCTGTTCTACACCACTTGGCAATAACTGTTCACTGAGAAACAACCTCTTGCTGGACACATAGGTACCTAGTCTTAGTGAGGCACCTAAACCAAAGAAAACCCAAACAAATAACAAAACAAAAAGAGAAAGGGAGAGAGAGAAATGAAAATGTGGATTGTGTATGTAAAAATTTCAGCTGATTTCATAAGATTAAAAATAAATAAACACATAACTAAAACTCCTGGTTGGGAAAAGCCTATTATTTCAAATGAAGTTAAATTTTGAAATGAACCATGTCAGCAGTCAGCTTAGATAATTGATACAGAATATTTACTTTGGGTCTTGATATGGATCTAAGGATTCCAAGATAATACAAATGAGCCCTTTATTTATATTTATTTTTTAAAAATTTTCTTGGTGTATAATTGATTTATAATGCTGTGTTAGTTTCCGGTGTACAACAAAGTGAATCAGCTATACACATGCATATACTCACTCTTTTTTAGATTCTTTTCCATATATGTCATTACAGGATAATTGAGGAGAGTTCACTTTGCTATGCTGTAGGTCCTCGTTAGTTATCTATTTTATATATATTGGTTGTACCTTCCTCTTGTTTTAGGCCACTGAGTAAACATGTTAGGGATTGAGGGAATAAATTTCAGTCAACAAAGAATTAAAAACAAATCCCAAGGGATGCCTAGCAAAGAGAAGATTTCAAAGAACAAGTGTGGAAACCTAGTGCTCATCAAATACCCAGCAATTACTCTCCATTTCCCACTAGGGCAATGTGCCTAACCAGGTACATATGGATATGAGTGAAAGTGATGCCAAGCAAATTTAACTCATGCCCTTGGTCTTTATTTTGCTTTCAAGATGATTTTGGGGACCATAGGTTCAAAATAGCCCCAAGATAGAGGAAGGCCACCTGAGGTAGAGTAATCTTTGCATGTGGCAAGAAATCAACTTTATCTGTATTAGGCCACTGAGATTTTGGAATTTCTTTGTGATAACAAAGAGGATTAATTTGTTTATTATGGAATTACTCAATCCTTTGGATACTCAGAAATGAGAGTATAAGGGTAAGCATAAACAAAAGTGCTTTTCTGCTATCATTAAAGAAGAACAAGAAAAAATACCAGAATCATTAAGATATTGGAAAAGATTAATTAATCTGAGACACAGAAATACTCTATCAATGGACAACTCTGGACTTCTCTTAAGGACAATTAGCAAAGATCAAGAAATCTGTCATATATAATGATATTACAGTATATCACACTTTATGTATTCAAAGCATTTTCTTCTAATAGTTTAAATGAAGTTCTGCCAGGGACTTAAAAATGACCAGATTATGAGATTATGTCATGAGATTTGTTTCTGCCTCATTATTCAAGACTGAAAACATGCTCCATCATTGTCCTTCCAGCATTTTACCAGCAAGAAACTTTTCTCTATCCCATCTTCTACAAAAAAGCAACATTTCAGCTACATTTGCAGCTGAAAACGACCAGACACACCAAAGAATGCCTGGATAATGGCCTTGGTTTATCTCATAGCATTTTGTGTCTGCCCCTCAGGCAAGCAATTCATCATCACAGTCTCACCAGTGAATCATAGGGCTCACACATTGCTACAAATCCTGCCTTTCAGCATGCCCAGAATGAACCATTAGACTTCAACCCAGGATAAAATAATCCCAGTGAAACCAGCTGACCTGTCAGAGGGTGCCTAGATAACACTGAAATAGACAGCACTTAATGCAGTGGGGGATCTGTCAAAAACAATAAAGATTGGTGTAAAAACAAGTTGCAAGTTATTGATCTGCTATATTACAGTTGCTTTGAAAATAACTGGATTTCACTTTTGCCCTTTAATTTATCCGTCTTAATCACATTCTGTCAAGACCAAGCCACACATATTATGCATAATAAAGGTCAAGAACACCCTTGTGTGCTGCCTGACCCAACACGGAGATGTGTCCTAAGCATCAACACACATGCATACAAAATTGTCTGCTGACAGTCTCCTATGAAACGGACCAACCAGAAAAATCTAACTGGAAGGGACTTCAGTCTTTAAGGCAGATTTACTGTCCAAGACATGAAAAAAAAAAAAAAAAGACATCAGTAGTAATACACATATTTTAAGTAATCTCCCTTTCAGTTAACTTAAACTCTAGAACCATACAATGAGATGCTCTCTCAAATCTCCCAGGCTGCTTGGATCAATTTCTGGCCAGCCTTGTTGGATGAGGGCACACATCACCACTATCATCCCCAGTGCATGTGCGATAAGTCACTTCTGCTGCTGCTGCTGCTAAGTCGCTTCAGTCGTGTCTGACTCTGTGCGACCCCATAGACAGAGCTCACCAGGCTCCCCCGTCCCTGGGATTCTCCAGGCAAGAATACTGGAGTGGGTTGCCTTCCTTTTCCAATGAATAAAGGGAAAAGTGAAAGTGAGTCACTTAGTCGGGTCCGCTCTGCGACCCCATGGACTGGAGCCTACCAGGATCCTCCGTCCATGGGATTTTCTAGGCAAAAGTACTGGGGTGGGGTGCCATAAGTCACTTCAGTCATGTTCAACTCCTTGCTACCCCATGGACCATAGCCTGCCAGCATCCTCTCTCCATGGGATTCTCCAGGCAAGAATACTGGAGTGGGTTGCCATGCCTTCCTTCAGCAGATCTTCCCCACCTAGGGATCAAACTTGCATCTCTTATATCTCCTGAATTGGCAGTTGGGATTTTTACCACTAGTGCCTCCTAAGCCCAAATTTTGACCTAATCATAAATGCTGCTCCCATCTTTAGAGGAGGTGTCAATCAGTGGCTTTTTTTTTTTTTTTTTTTTTTAACTTCTGCTGTCTTTAGGGTTTACTGAAATTCATCTTTGGCCAATGAAACATTGGGGTTTCTAATCTTGATGCTACACTTGATACTTACTGATTCTTAAATTCTAGGTTCACTTTTGAAATTTCTTTAGTGGTAAACTGGTAATTACCTTCTCTCCAAAGATCCAACATTAAGATTTTGATAGAACCCTAAAGACTGTTGGTGTTTCTTAATCCCCTCAGGGCTATTTTGTGAGTCTCACCTAAAGACCTTCTTGTTGCCTTTCTTTTATTCTCTAGTTTTCTCTCCTTCTCCCCCCACATACATGCATGCACACATATGTGCACACACACGCACCGACACACACACTATAGTTACAACATAGATGGTATATTTCAAAAAGTATTCCACTTATTATAAGATTTCATAATTTTATCTTACTGGTCTCCCCAACCCATCTTATTCCTAACCCCCTATTGATGTGGAAATAAACAATGACTAACCAAATGGGGAAAGCAAACACTATTCTGAGCTTGCAGTAGCAAGAGAGTCAACCACCATCACTTGCCCATCACTTGATGTTTTGGCAGAAACTCAAATGCAGGCAGAGGCAGGGAAATTTTTATAGTGGAAAAAGGAAAGGCTTCAGATGTGCCCTGATTGAAACAGTTGACATGGGGATGCTTCAGGGAAGCTAACTTGAAGCAAGACATCTTATATGGTTGGTTGCATGCGTGTGTTTTCAGTTACTCAGTCATGTCTGATTCTTTGCAACCCCATGGACTGTAGCCTGCCAGACTCCTCTGTCCTTGGGATTTTCCAGGGGAGAATACTGGAGTGGGTTGCCATTTCCTCCTCTAGGGAATCTTCCTGACCCAGGAATCAAAACCATGTCTCTTGCATTGGCAGGCAGATTCTTTACCACTGAGCCACCTGGGAAGCCCCCCATGTGGTTAGTTAGGAGGTACATATTTGACTTTTTCCAGTTGGTCTTACGGGGAAGGCAATGGCACCCCACCCCAGTAATTTTGCCTGGAAAATCCCATGGATGGAGGAGCCTGGTAGGCTCCAGTCCATGGGGTCGCTAAGAGTCGGACACGACTGAGCAGCTTCACTTTCACTTTTTGCTTTCATGCATTGGAGAAGGAAATGGCAACCCACTCCAGTGTTCTTGCCTGGAGAATCCCAGGGAGAGGGGAGCCTGGTGAGCTTCCATCTATGGGGTCACACAGAGTCGGACACGACTGAAGCGACTTAGCAGCAGCAGCAGCAGTTGGTCTTAAATTGGAAATGTTAACAAAAATTAGGGAAGCTGTAAGTTCTTAATGAATCTCTGGTCATTCGGGGCTGATCACTACAAAAGTCATTGTCTGACTTCTTGGGTTGTTACTAGAGATAGTTGCTACTGCTGCTGCTAAGTCGCTTCAGTCGTGTTCAACTCTATGCGACCCCATAGACGGCAGCCCACCAGGCTCCCTCGTCCCTGGGATTCTCCAGGCAAGAACACTGGAGTGGGTTGCCATTTCCTTCTCCAATGCATGAGAGCGAAAAGTGAAAGTGAAGTCGCCTAGTCGTGTCTGACTCTTCGCGACCCCATGGACTGCAGCTCACCAGTAGATAGCTATTACTAAAGAGTCTGTCTTTCTTACTTATAGCAGGCTGACTTCCTTGGTTGTTTATAGTAGTTAACGTGTGGGCTGCTCCAGGTTGTGTGTCAAAGTTCTGTTTTTATATAGGATATGGTCATTGTCTATTTGTATATTAAGTTTCTCACTAAGCACCTTCTATGAGCTAAATATTGTTCTAGTTACTAATTGTACAGTTGGAACCAGAACAGACATTATTCTTGCTCTCCTGGCACTTATGCTTCAATGGGAATAAAACCAAATAGAGAAAAATAAACAAATGTGTGCTATGCTGTGCTAAGAGCTATGGAAAACAGAAGAGGGTGAGATGATGGTGAAAGATGAGGAGGTTTTTACTTTAGAAAGACTTGCCATGGAAGACTTGTGAGAATTGGAAAAACATATATCAATGATCCACTTGGCATACAGTAGAGTATCTTATGAGTCTTGACATATTCCACTCGGCATATATTATATATTGTAATCCCTTCTATGTTCAAGTAACATGATACAAAGCCTTCATAACCCAACAAAGAAAATATTTAGTATAGGTCCCATCTTGCAATCTTTTAATTAATTACAGTAATAGATGGCCATCTACTTTTGATAGGCAAAGCAACTGAGTAGAACTATCATCCTCAGGAAGTAAAAAATAAATAAGGTGGCAAGACAGGACTTTATTCTTCCCAGTGCTCTATACTGTCTTGGACACATTTCTTAGGTAATCAGAGCTTCAAGAGTCATTACCCCTTCCAGCAAGACTTGGAAATAATCTTTACCAAGTGTGTACCTTTTTCCACATCCAGACTTTCATGGAGAAGACAGTATAGTTACAATGGTTTATGGGGCATAAAGGCCATCACAGGACTTCATAAATATGTCTTTGCTGAAGAAGCAGAACTGTTGATAAAATATACTTACCGTCTTACATGATCTCATAAATTTTAAAATTCATTTTTGGAGTCACAGAGACCCCTGGGACTTGCGTGCTATCTCAACATTTTTTGTGGTATGTGTACTGTATCAAAAATTGGTAATTAAGAAACTATACCCTTCAGTAGTGCTTGTCAATCTGTATCACACAAAACAATTACCTGGAGAGCATGTTAAAACACCAGTTCTAGGAGTGATGCTGCTACCGACCTGGGGACCAGACTTTGAGTACCAAAGTCTTGCAGGTCTCTATGTAGAACACTCGTAATTCTCAAAGCAAAATGCATGGAAAAAAAATGTGTTTTGTACAAAAAGCAATGTGGGAAATATAGGATGGAGCCTTGAACATTGAATTTTCAGCTGTGCTAAGTCACTTCAGTCGTATCCGACTCTGTGTGACCCCATAGACGACAGCCCATCAGGCTCCGCCGTCCCTGGGATTCTCCAGGCAAGAACACCGGAGTGGGTTGCCATTTCCTTCTCCAATGCATGAAAGTGAAAAGTGAAAGTGAAATCGGTCAGTCGTGTCCGACTCTCAGCGACCCCATGGACTGCAGCCTACCAGGCTCTTCTGTCCATGGGATTTTCCAGGCAAGAGTACTGGAGTGGGGTGCCATTGCAGCATATGTCATGAATTTACAGAGACATTAACAATGTATATTTGATATTGGTATTGTCCTAGAAAATCCAGCCTGTGTGTTCCTCTGAACTAGATGCGACCTTCCCAAATGGTCTAATTATTTCCATTTGGGAACATTGTTACAGAGAAAGAAGGGTTTTTGTTGTTGTTGTTTGTTTGTCTGTCTGTTTATTTGCTTTTTTTGCATAGTCAAGTCCCAAAGAAAGCAAAAAAGAATACAAAATATTAGTGCAGGTCATCCCTATCCACAGTGCTAACAATACCTCCCCCTTCATGAACCCCAACCTTGGCCCTCGCAATGGCTTCTCAGAAGTGTGCAATGGGTTGAGTTAAAGAGGAAAATCCTTCTGTGACAGTCTACATGGGTGAGACGGGGTGGGAAATGGGAGGAAATCTCAAGAGGGAGGGTTTATGTACATACCTATGGTTGATTCTGTGTATTCTTGCCACCTCTTCTTGATATCTTCTGCTTCTGTTAGATCCACACCATCTCTGTCCTTTATTGTGCCCATCTTTGCATGAAATGTTCCTTTGGTATCTCTGATTTTCTTGAAGAGATCCCTAGTCTTTCCCATTCTGTTGTTTTCCTCTATTTCTTTGCATTGATCACTGAAGAAGGCTTTCTTATCTCTTCTTGCTATTCTTTGGAACTCTGCATTCAGATGTTTATATCTTTCCTTTTCTCCTTTGCTTTTCGCTTCTCTTCTTTTCATAGCTATTTGTAAGGCCTCCCCAGACAGCCATTTTGCTTTTTTGCATTTCTTTTCCATGGGGATGGTCTTGATCCCTGTCTCCTGTACAATGTCACGAACCTCATTCCATAGTTCATCAGGCACTCTATCTATCAGATCTAGGCCCTTAAATCTATTTCTCACTTCCACTGTATAATCATAAGGGATTTGATTTAGGTCATACCTGAATGGTCTAGTAGTTTTCTCTACTTTCTTCAATTTCAGTCTGAATTTGGCAATAAGGAGTTCATGGTCTGAGCCACAGTCAGCTCCTGGTCTTGTTTTTGCTGATTGTATAGAGCTTCTCCATCTTTGGCTGCAAAGAATATAATCGATCTGATTTCGGTGTTGACCATCTGGTGATGTCCATGTATAGAGTCTTCTCTTGTGTTGTTGGAAGAGGGTATTTGCTATGACCAGTGCATTTTCTTGGCAAAACTCTATTAGTCTTTGCCCTGCTTCATTCCGTATTCCAAGGCCAAATTTGCCTGTTACTCCAGGTGTTTCTTGACTTCCTACTTTTGCATTCCAGTCCCCTATAATGAAAAGGACATCTTTTTTGGGTGTTAGTTCTAAAAGGTCTTGTAGGTCTTCATAGAACCTTTCAACTTCAGCTTCTTCGGCGTTACTGGTTGGGGCATAGACTTGGATTACTGTGACATTGAATGGTTGCCTTGGAAACGAACAGAGATCATTCTATCGTTTTTGAGATTGCATCCAAGTACTGCATTTCGACTCTTTTGTTGACCATGATGGCCACTCCATTTCTTCTGAGGGATTCCTGCCCACAGTAGTAGATATAATGGTCATCCGAGTTAAATTCACCCATTCCAGTCCATTTTAGTTCGCTAATTCCTAGAATGTCGACATTCACTCTTGCCATCTCTTGTTTGACCACTTCCAATTTGCCTTGATTCATGGACCTGACATTCCAGGTTCCTATGCAATATTGCTCTTTACAGCATCGGACTTTGCTTCTATCACCAGACACATCCACAGCTGGGTATTCTTTTTGTTTTGGCTCCATCCTTTCATTCTTTCTGAGTTATTTCTCCAGAATAACTGGATAAAGGACAAAAAGGACAGAGATGGTGTGGATCTAACAGAAGCAGAAGATATCAAGAAGAGGTGGCAAGAATACACAGAAGAACTGTACAAAAAAGCTTCAGTCCAGATAATCATGATGATGTGATCACTGACCTAGAGCCAGACATCTTGGAATGTGAAGTCAAATGGGCCTTAGAAAGCATCACTACAAACAAAGCTAGTGGAGGTGATGGAATTCCAGTGGAGCTATTCCAAATCCTGAATGATGATGCTGTGAAAGTGCTACACTCAATATGCCAGCAAATTTGGAAAACTCAGCAGTGGCCACAAGATTGGAAAAGGTCAGTTTTCATCCCAATCCCAAAGAAAGGCAATGCCAAGGAGTGCTCAAACTACCGAACAATTGCACTCATCTCACACGCTAGTAAAGTAATGCTCAAAATTCTCCAAGCCAGGCTTCAGCAATATGTGAACCGTGAACTTCCTGACGTTCAAGCTGGTTTTAGAAAAGGCAGAGGAACCAGAGATCAAATTGCCAACATCCGCTGGATCATGGAAAAAGCAAGAGAGTTCCAGAAAAACATCTATTTCTGCTTTATTGACTATGCCAAAGCCTTTGACTGTGTGGATCACAATAAACTGTGGAAAATTCTGAAAGAGATGGGATACCAGACCACCTGATCTGCCTCTTAAGAAATCTGAATGCAGGTCAGGAAGCAACAGTCAGAACTGGTCATGGAACAACAGACTGGTTCCAAATAGGAAAAGGAGTACGTCAAGGCTGTATATTGTCACCATGTTTATTTAACTTATATGCAGAGTACATCATGAGAAATGCTGACTGAAGAAACACAAGTTGGAATCAAGATTGCCAGGAGAAATATCAATAACCTCAGATATGCAGATGACACCACCCTTATGGCAGAAAGTGAAGAGGGGCTAAAAGCCTCTTGATGAAAGTGAAAGTGGAGAGTGAAAAGGTTGGCTTAAAGCTCAACATTCAGAAAATGAAGATCATGGCATCTGGTCCCATCACTGCATGGGAAATAGATGGGGAAACAGTGGAAACAGTGTCAGACTTTGTTTTTCTGGGCTCCAAGATCACTGCAGATGGTGACTGCAGCCATGAAATTAAAAGACGCTTACTCCTTGGAAGGAAAGTTATGACCAACCTAGATAGCATATTCAAAAGCAGAGACATTACTTTACCAACAAAGGTTCGCCTAGTCAAGGCTATGGTCTTTCCTGTGGTCATGTATGGATGTGAGAGCTGGACTGTGAAGAAGGCTGAGTGCTGAAGAATTGATGCTTTTGAACTGTGGTGTTGGAGAAGACTCTTGAGAGTCCCTTGGACTGCAAGAAGATCAACCAGTCCATTCTGAAGGAGATCAATCCTGGAATTTCTTTAGAAGGAATGATGCTAAAGCTGAAACTCCAGTATTTTGGCCACCTCATGCGAAGAGTTGACTCATTGGAGAAGACTCTGATGCTGGGAGGGATTGAGGGCAGGAGGAGAAGGGGACGACAGAGGATGAGATGGCTGGATGGCATCACTGACTCGATGGATGCGAGTCTGAGTGACCTCCGGGAGCTGGTGATGGACAGGGAGGCCTGGCGTGCTGCGGTTCATGGGGTCGCAAAGAGTCGGACACGACTGAGCGACTGATCTGATCTGATCTGATGGTTGATTCATGTTGATGTATGGCAGAGACCAACACAATATTGTAAAGCAATTATTCTTCAATTAAAAATAAATTAATTAATTAAAAAAAGAGGAAAACCCAGGATCCAGTCCTGAACAAGGTTGTGATGTAAAAGAAATAAGACAATTTAAAAAGAGATAAGGGACTTGTCTTTGGCTGTGTATTACCAGCTTTTAAAAAATTAAAATTTTAAATAAAATTGAAAAAATATTAATTGTCATAAAAGATACAACAGGTCCAAAATGCGCTAAGGCCAGATCACCAAAGAGAGACAATACCTAACTTAATTGCAGGATTAGCTTCTTTCAGGAAGGCAAGCTTTATCCAGCCAATCTGGAATTACCTGGTCAGCCCAAGTGTGTAATTTACCCTACAGAACCTTAATGTTCCCCTTAGGAGAATGACCTTTCCTGGAAGGTCTAATTTCATTGCTAATAATTTCCTTTTTCTGCCATTTTGCTGTCTTTAAAAATCTACTCATTTCTCTAGCTTGGTGGAGCCTCTTTCTGATTACTAGATGGAATGCTGCCAATTCATGTAAAGTCAATTTAGTCTTTAAATCTACTCATTTGTACTTTTATTTTTGTTATTTAACAGATCTGGTGTCAGCAGTGGGGCTGAAGGAGAACTTTCAACGGCTACAGGAACAATGAGAAACACAGTCATGCTATCTCACAAACCCTGTGAGTTCATGGTCTTTCTCACTATTCTGAGAGTCATGGGTAAGTTGACTCTTGCCTCTGAGCGCCACTATCTTTGCATTGAGTTCTCAGTCTAATCAGTTTTCCAGTTGATGGCTGAGTCAGTCATTCTGAGTTGGCAGACCATTCTATCTGGAACTGAAGACCCTGGCTCCCTCTGCAATTCCCTAGCTGTTGGGAATCCCTTACACTATTTCCAGACCACAGTCCCCATTTACTGGAGCTTGCTGCTTACATGCTGGCATTTGCTGATAGTGTGCATGGTCTTCTCTTGGTCAGTCTGCAGTAATTTCTCTTGGTCACTGCTGGTGTGTTCAGGTACATGTGTCTGTTTGTCATGTTTTGTTTAGATAAAATCTGCCACTAATGGGGATCCTAGAAGTTCAAAGAAAAGCCACAAGTGGTGAGCATGGATCAAACATTTAAGAGTTCTTACAGTTCTTGCACCTAACCCAAAGATTCCTGTGTTAGGATAAGTTGGTCATGGAATGGGTTGGATTGACACTAGATCACTCACCAACACCAAGAAAAGTTCCCTGCAAAAAAGACACATATGTCTGTGTATTGTAAACATCACATAATTCCAAACCTCACAGCACATTCCTTTAGGTATTGTTGTTGCCTTAGTCACTAAGTCATGTCCAACTCTTTTGCAACTCCGTGGACTGTAGCCAGCCAGCCTCCACTATTCATAACATTTCCCAGACAATACTGGGGCTGGGTTGCCACTTTCTTCTTCAGGGGATCTTTTGACCCAGAGGTTGAACCAGAGTCTCCTGCATTGGAAGGCAGATTCTTTACTACTGAGTCACCAGGGAAGCCCCCCTTTAGATATTAGCTTGGCTCTAAACGACCAAAAGGCTTAGCAAGCAAACAAATACATAAAACGAGATTCTCAAAACCGAAATTGTTTAACATGCCACCTTCTGGCACACTTGCTTATTTTTATGTCAAAGAGCTGTGATCCCAGAAGCTGTAAATACCTACACAAACAGCAAAATCTTCCTAAAGACAAATTAGGATTACAATGGCCATTATGGGGAATGATCCAATTAGACAAGACTGTTTACTAAAGAAGTGCCCTTGAAAGCAAGGGTTCCCATTATCAAACAAACAGAATGTGATGCCTATTTTCACCGATGTGTAGATGCTTCCCCAAAGCTTCAAGTTTCCAAAATAGCTTCATTAAAAGATGTGTTGCAAAAACATAATGAAAATTTAAAGACACAAGATTGTAAACAACAGTCTGCCAATCCATTAACTTTATAGCTACAACAATTCCAACCCCAGGTACCTAATATAACACCTGGACCTCACACACTGCACTTTCCTAGGGGTTAAAAATGTTGACCCAGGTAGACCCAGGAGACTTCACAGGCAGTCCAGTGGCTAAGACTCCACTCTGCCAACGCAGGAGGCATGGGTTCAATCCACGGCCCCTGTTCAGGGAAATAAGATCTCACATGCCCTGCAGTGTGGTCATAAGATTAAAAAAAAAAAAAAAAAAAAACAGCATTGGCCAGGAATCCCTGACTCTGTTGTAATCAGCTGGAACACTGGAAAAGAGATAGATCCTCAAAACATCTATGCAAAAATTTTAACGTCAACTCCAATGCCCTCATGGGGCTTCCCAGGTGACTCAGAGGTAATGAGTCTGCCTTCAATGAAGGAGACATGGCTTTGACCCCTATGTTGCGAAGATCCCCTGGAGTAGGAAATCAACTCACTCCAGTATTCTTGCCAGGAAAAATTCCATGGACAGGAGAGCCTGGTGAGCTACAGTCCATGGGGTAGCAAAGAGCTGGACACGACTGAGCAATGGACCACGGCATTGCACCAGTGCTGTCATACCTAACCCTTCAAATGGCCCCCTCCTAGACTGGAGTAGACGTTGGGAGATTTTTTTTCATAAATTCTTGCATTATTTTTTTAAACACCTAAGAAAAAAAACTAAAATTAATTTGAAAAATGCCAAATTTGGGATGCTAAAACATTAAAACCCATTTGAAAACTTTAAAATCCTCCACTTTAAAACCCACATGGAGCCTGTAAAGGGGATGCTGGGAAAACTGGCAGACGTTGGCTAAGAGTAAAACTGCTCACCAGAATCACCCCTCCTGGATCTTTGTCTATATAATACCCTGTGTGTGCAGGCTTAGTCGCTCAGGCATGTCTGACTTTTTGAGATCCCCATGGTCGATAGCCCACCAGGCTCTTCTGTCCAGAGGATTTTTCCAGACAAGAATACTGGAATGGATTGCTGTTTCCTTCTCCAAGGGATCTTCTCGACCCAGGGATCAAATCTGAGTCTCGGGTCTCCTGCATTGGCAGGTCGATATTTTACTACTGAGCTGCCAGGGAAGCCCATAATATCCAGTAGAGAGAGAAAAGTAAAATATATTTTGCACCCTCTTTGGGGACTCTTCTTACATCCAAAGAAGAGTTATTTAATATTGCCAGAAATGTTACTGCTTGTCTCTGCTAAAAATAGACAAGATACTTAAAAGAATTTTTAAGTAGCTCTGTGATCTGAGATTGGTCAGATATAGGAAACTGATAGTCAGAACCCAATAGGAATTTTTTTAGGTCTCCCCCGACCAAGTTAAAAATAAAACTGTGTGCCCAGAGAGAAAGAAAAACCTTCTGAAGCCTTTATGAAAAGATTTACTAAAAAACATTTCAAAGGCAAATAGCTCTAAATCTAGACGATAGAAATCTTTTGATTACCATCTTAGTTAGAAATCTCCCCAAAACATACATATTAAAAAAGCAAATTAAGATTAATGTCACTGAGTGGGTGGATCACCCTATGATGTCATTTATACTGCAACACAGTCCTTTGGGAAATTGAGAACAACTGTCTTTATCTTGCAAATCTCTACTAAACCAGAAATGCAGCTCTATAAGCAGTTTGAAGTTCAGCTTTTTTTTTTAATCAATCCCCAAACTTCTCATATTTATCTTAAAAGGGCTTATAACTGCATTTTCCCCCTGTGTCTCTGAGATGTAAATGTGAAAGTAGAAAAATCAGGGAGATAATTCTTATCAAAAGCAAAATAAAACCAATCAAAATTGGAAAGGTCTTTTGAAAATGTTAAAAAACAACTGAGATGCAAATTCTTTATAACTAGTAAGTTTTGTATACCTATTCAGGGCAGTAATTTAAGAAACAGAAACTATAAAGTCTTTGTGTATATCTGTCTATATGCTTCTGTGTGATATAATATATATACATATGCATATATATGTCATGTCTATGGTATATGTCTATATATCTACAGCATATCTATGGTTGTGTGCTGTGCTTAGTCACTCAGTCATGTCTGATGCCAGGTTCTTCTATCCATGGAATTCTCCAGGCAAGAATACTGGTGTGGGTAGCCACTTCTTCCCCCAAAGTTTGTTTGGCCTGAATTAAAATGAGCATGTCTTTAGTTATCGACATTGAATGGAATACCTTTATTATACCTAAGCTTTCTCAAAGTCATATCAATTCATGTCATCTCTTACAAAATCTGTCAACAAGAAAACTAATTTGGGATGATGGCAGACTCTGTCTAATGTTATAATTTCCCAAATATTTTTGGTAACCTATAGCTTAAGTTTTGCTAAATTAACTTAAATAGTGAGTTAAGTTAAATTCATTGAACATCCAGATTATTTCCAAATAAGATACAATAACGAAACATTAATTACTAAACAGATTTATCTACTTTTGCTTTCTTATTACAACAGAATCAGAGATCTTTGTTTCTGTTAGTAAATACTCTGTGTGCCATGTTAAAAGATTATACTATATGAAAGCATATGATTCTAGAAACTGAAATATATTCATAAATTTGTCAATCTAAAGAATACTGTTGCAATACATTGTAATTGCATATGTTTTATTTTTCAATAGAAATTAACATTTCTAAAGGTTTAAATTCTAATTAATGTATGCGACTAAAACTATTAAAAATAATAGAAGAAACAACTTTTTACAAGGCAAGTAGAATGTGCTTTCAGTTATGAAAAGGTATGAGATATGGAGATGTATTTTCATTAAGGAAAAATAATGTAATTTTGTCTGAAAGCGAAGCTGGTTATTTCAGTATAAAAGAGAAAAAAAAACAGAAGACAAAATCTTAATACAAGAAGAAAGTTGTAGAAGATGTGAAAAAAGAATCTTGGGAAAGTAATTTTATGCATAGGCAAGCTGACTAAGATTGAAATAAATTTATTTAATAAGTTGTAATATTGAAAGTACATTGGTACAAAATGAAATTAGTTTTTCTCTTTCTGCTAAAATGATAAAGTTTAGAAAGCTAAATTGTCTCTGTTAAAAGAACTAAGGTTTTTTATTTCTTTGTTTTTTACAACTATTTAACTTTCTGTTTTTGCCCATGAAGTGTTTAGCTGGCAGTATGGTTAAGTGAATAACTAAGTATTGTTTCACAGTGATCCATGATCCTATATGACCATGAGTTTTAAAACCTTTAGACATTTTGACAAACTTTTCAAAAGTAAAATTTTAAATGAAGTCTTTTTGACATAGAAATAACCTCAGAATTTTCAAGAGGGGTCCTGGAGTATCTCAAAACATTTATTCTCTCTCTTTTTAAAAAAGAGAGATGTTAAACTAATTAGAGTTATTTGACATATTAAATTACATGGAAAACATTGTCAAGTAAGAGGCAATATTAAAATTCTTTATGCTATATTTGTATAGGTATTTGTTACAAGTGTTCTAGAAATTCTGTGTAATTCCTAGAATTTCAATATCTCTTGGTATGCGTTATCAGTCCTAATTCTAGTTATTATCTTAAAATGTTGCCTCTTACAGAAAAAACAAACTTCCACGTCAATTCCATTACAATGAACTCTGTTCAGATTTTAACAATAAACATCTTTAAGTCTTTTCATGGTTATTGTGTTACTCTGATGCTTTTACCAAAATGTTTCTGTGGAAAAGCCTTATCTTCAAGAAGATTCATGGAAAGAACTTTGACAAACACAGATTCCTGATAACTTTAAAATCATACAGTTGACATGGGTAAGAATTTCTGGAACCAATGGAAAAACTGGATTCAAACAGAACAAGTATGAATTACTTATGTCTGAGTGAACTCAGGAGAATAATTATAATTTTAGTGACTTTTTGCTTGAAACATGCTGCTGCTAAGTCGCTTCAGTCATGTCCAACTCTGTGCAACCCCATAGATGGCAGTCCATCAGGCTCCCCCGTCCCTGGGATTCTCCAGGCAAGAACACTGGAGTGGGTTGCCATTTCCTTCTCCAATGCATGAAGTGAAGAGTGAAAGTGAAGTCACTCAGTCGTGTCTGACTCTTAGCGATCCCATGGACTGCAGCCCACCAGGCTTCTCTGTCCATGGGATTTTCCAGGCAAGAGTACTGGAATGGGGTGCCATTGCCTTCTCCAATGGGTGATTCCTTAATAAGAAAAACTTTTATCTTAAACTATCTACAACAATTTGGTAATGTATACCCTTACAAAGAAAGAATGTTTATGCTTTTCTCCCTATCTGATCCCTCAGGAAGCAACAGTTAGGACTGGACATGGAACAACAGACTGGTTCCAAATAGGAAAAGGAGTACGTCAAGGCTGTATATTGTCACCATGTTTATTTAACTTATATGCAGAGTACATCATGAGAAATGCTGGACTGGAAGAAACACATGTATTGTACAACATGGGGAATATAGAGGAATATGGTCGATATATTTTATAATAATTATAAATAATTACTTTTAAAAATTTTGAATCTCAGATATTGACCCAACATTGTAAATCACCTATACTTCAATTAAAAATAAAAATATATTAAGATTTTAAAGGGCAAAAAGTAAAAAAAAAAAAAATGTGAATCACTATATAGTGCTATATAAGCTACATAGTTATACAGCAAATATAGTTCAATTTAAAATTTTAATTATTTTTAAATAAATAAAAAATATAGAATAATCTGTCCTCCTTGTAATAGAACACAATTGGAAACATTGATTATAATAGCAAATCTTTGACTTGTATGTCATGCTTAAGATAGGTGTTCCTGAACTCAGATATGACAGATAATTTTAAGGAATTAGGCTGACTTTATAGAGACAATAAAAAATTTTCCCCTTGGAAAAATCAACCTGGTACCTTGCTTGCAAAGCTCCAGCAAAATAGTCTTAGAAAGAGCTCATATGGTCAATCATTATTCGTGCTACACTTATGAAAATAATCAAGCAAAATTTAATGCAAACAAGTTAGTCTTACTGTGATCATCCTTGGAAAAAAGAAATGGGTTAGGGAGAGGGTGGGATGATTTTGGAGAATGGCACTGAAATATGTATAATATCATATATGAAATGAGTTGCCAGTCCAGGTTCGATGCACGATACTGGATGCTTGGGGCTGGTGCACTGGGACGACCCAGAGGGATGGTGCAGGGAGGGAGGAGGGAGGAGGGTTCAGGATAGGGAACACATGTATACCTGTGGTGGATTCACATTGATATGTGGCAAAACCAATACAATATTGTAAAGTTAAAAAATAAAATACAAAAAATAGTAAAAAAAAAAAAAAAAAAGAAATGGGTATAATTATAAAAAAAAAATTAGGTTTGAACATGTGTCTGTATTAGATTCTAGTCTTTGAGGTTTTGTTATTTACCTGTAGGTTGGATTGAATTATCAATTATTATAATTTCTTCAAATGTCTGACTGTGACTTCCCAAAATAATATTTCTCCTACCCTCTTATCTGGAATCAGTAAGAGCAAAGATCGCCCTCATATTTTCTTGAAAGGAACTAACCACTTCCTCCTCACTACCCAGATGACGGCCAAACTTCAAGGACCTGGACCTTGGGATGTGTCTACCTGCTTAAGAGGGCTGTACCTGACGTTTGGTCCTGTGCAAATGATGGAGACCTCCAAATAGAATTGACTGGGAGGAGAAGTGATTGATGGGATACTTCCTCCCAAGATATCAGAATGAGACTTTATACTTTAACATAAAATCCTTTTTTTTCTCCTTCCCTTTTTTTTTCTTTACTCAGCATTGGCCTAGAAAAATAAAACCATCATTCACATCTCCCAATGCATTGCTAAAGCTAGTATTAAACTCTGAAATATAGAGCAAATTTTTATTTTAGGCTAGAAGAAACTCTAACTGATCCCTAGTGCTAATGGGCAAAGGCAACAATTCCCACAAATGAATTCGTTAACAGTGTCATCTTAGTGGAAGTGGTTTGTGCTCAAGAAGATTAATTGTTATCTGTGGTGGTTATCATTCTCCTTGACCTGGATGTCTGGTACATAACCCAATAATGTTATTGGGTTACCTAACTGTGTTGCTAACTGTTCACAGTAAGACTGAATCACCGTATTGGTCAAACCCCCTGAATTCACATAGTTTAATTAGAAAGAAATTACCAGGAGGCATTCTTGACTCAAGATTCACTTCCTTTGACAGGGCTGTACTTCCCTGGTTAAGAGTAAATGTAACAGATGATATGATCAGAAATCTCTCTTTACTATTGATAATACTGCAGAATCTACTCCTAAAATGCTAGCTGCAAAAATTTAAAATAATAATAATAATCCTTAGATTCTCTGGTAAAATTTTTCTGGCTAATAGGATCCCACTCAATTAGCTTCTAACTGAGCAAAGAGGTGTCTGTGCTCTGGGCAACAGCCAGCTGCTTGGAAGGTTGAAACTCAGTTACGTAAGATCACTGAGCAAGACACTCCGCTTAAAAGGTGACTCCTTCCACAGAGTCTTTCCTTGACTTATTTGATTTTGACTAGTTTGGATTTGGGGACCTTGGCTGTAAAGTGGACTCCGAACATTGGGAATTATCTTGTTTATAATAGTTATAAACTCCCTGGTTTGTTATATTTTCTCAAAAGTTTCAAATCCACGTTCATAACTGCTAACCACCAAGCAAACAATCACCCTAAGACTGGAACATTTGAGAAGAAATGAAGAGAAGGGCCAACAAAAAACATGTAAACCTAAAGTCACAGCCTGTGAATGACATTAGGAAAAAATACCATGAGGTTTGAAAGCCACAAAAAGAAAGAACAAAAGGTCCAAGAATTACAGAGCAGCAGCTGAGAGTAGTGCTAGCTGATGCTTTAAATTTTTGATCACATCTCTCAGCTAAGCTAAGACTCTGATCAAAAGGGGGAAATTGTTTAAAAAAAAAGAGAGAGAGAGAGAGAGAGACAGCAGGCCCAAAATGGAGTCACTGGTACTAAGACCTTATCACCAAATTGAGATTTGATACCAAGCCTAACTGCAATTTTAGTTTCTCTCAAGAATATTACCATTACCAGACAATCTGGAATTACCTGGTCAGCATTAGTAGGTTATTCACCCTGAGGAACTCCTATATTCCCGTTGAGGGGGCAACCTTCCTTGAAACAATGCATTCTTTGCTAATAACTTCCTTTTTTTGCCCACTTTCTTCCTTTAAAAACCACCCCTATTCTGTAGCTTGGCAATGCTCTCTTTCTGCTTGTTAGCTAGGATATTGCTGCTGCTGCTGCTAAGTCGCTTCAGTCGTGTCCGACTCTGTGCGACCCCATAGACAGCAGCCCATCAGGCTCTGCCATACCTGGGATTCTCCAGGCAAGAACACTGGAGTGGGTTGCCATTTCCTTCTCCGTTGCGTGAAAGTGAAAAGTGAAAGTGAAGTCGCTCAGTCACAGTCAACTCTTAGAGACCTCATGGACTGCAGCCTACCAGGCTCCTTCATCCATGGGATTTTCTAGGCAAGAGTACTGGAGTAGCTTGCCATTGCCTTCTCCTAGGATATTGCTGGATTCATGAATTGTTTAATAAAGTCAATTTGGTCTTTAAATTTACTCAGTTGAATTTTTGTTATTTAACCCAACTAATCCTCAGAGTTTGGTCCAGGGGGACCTTTTTCAAGGGTTACAAACAGCAGTTAATGAGCCCAGCTCGATACTATCAGGAGCAGCTGTTCTGTCTCCTTTGAGGACTTGGGATTATCCCTTCATTTCCCTTAGTCACTCAATCAGTGTTAAATCAATCAATAAAATAAACAGCATTCAAGTTAGGGAGTCATTATTGAGATGAAAATCATATATTAGTGGCCCTTCTATGTCTAATAGGGCTTTAAAACTCTAATTTGCTTTTTGTTTCCTATTCTATTTACTCAAGAGAAGGCAATGGCACCCCACTCCAGTACTCTTGCCTGGAAAATCCCACGGATGGAGGAGCCTGGTAGGCTGCAGTCCATGGGGTCGCTAAGAGTCGGACACTACTGAAGTGACTTAGCATAGCACATAGCATATTCTATTTACTCAAGTTGTTGGTGTCCCCATCCTGCAGGCAGCATACTGTTGGCCCAGTTCGAGTCATCTTTCTTGCCTGAGTCTCTTGCCTCCTATACAATAGAGGTGTAATGTTGCTTTTCCCTGGCTCCCCACTTCTGCCTCTTTCAGATATATTATAGTCAATATATTTTGCCTAACATTGTAAGTGAGGTGAATTCACTCAGTTGTGTCCAACTCTTTGCAACCCCATGGACTGTAGCTTACCAGGCTTCTCAATCCATGGGATTTTCCAGGCAAGAGTACTGGAGTAGGTTGCCATTGCCTTCTCCAGGGAATCTTCCCAACCCAGGGATCAAACCCGGGTCTCCCGCATTGTAGGCAGACGCTTTACCCTCTGAGCCACCAGGAAAGCCCACCAACATTGTAAGCCAGAAAGGGAAAAAAAAAAAAGAGAGAGAGAGAAACAAAGAAAGAAAGAAAAGTAAGAAAGAAAATCTCTTTCTCTTTGTGACAGAAAGAACATTGAATTGGAAGTCAGAATGCCTAGGTTTTCACACCAATTGTTCAGCCAACCAGGGACATGACCTTGTCAAGTACAAGATGTTTGACTTTGAGGTTTTTCCCTTACCCATATAAAGATGTACTTGGGGCCCCTTCAGTTCTGAATGTTTACTTCACAAAAATTGTATTCAACTGGTGGAGATGGAACTAGCATTTACTAGGTTTTTGACCTGTGAAGAAACTTTATCTGGTGTTTTTACTTATCTCTTTATCTTATTTTGATCCACCATCCCTCCATGAAGATGATAACTTATTCCTGTTTCTAAAGAGATTCTTCACACAGTCTCATAAGTTGTACACTGTATACAATCCATTCATTCACTCATTCATTCAACCACTTCCTACTTTCTGTATGTCTTCCACTGTATTTCATGGACATACATGGAAAAGAGTTTAGCATTTATTTGTGACCTGAAAGTAAGTTACAAAATGCAGGGCATCCTTCCCCTCTAAACCATGTCCCATTTCTAATTTCCAAACTTCTAGAAACACAGCTTCCTGACTGAGATGATTAACAGAAAAGAAATAATAAGACAAGATTTGAAATCACTCCATCTAAAGACTGACTCATTTTGTGAGCACTGTTGTAAGCAGCTCTTTGCAAGAAACCACCCTCAGCATGAAGCTCTTTTCTTGTCATTTTAGCAAAGCTGTAGTGTAACTAACTTTTACACCAGGTGCCCCATGCTGATCTCCAGCCCAAGCACACCTTTCGCACACCTTTTGATCACACAATACCTTGCCTAACCTGTTGGTTCTTTCTATAGATCAAAGAAGCAGAAATGAAGAATAAATAATTTACAGATGACCAGATCTCTTTCCTAGCTTCTCTTTCAGTAATTGCCTGAACAAATGGGGTGAACAAAGCTTTGTGAACAAAATAACATCTAGAGGAGGATCACAGGAAGTTGATCAGCCTGCGCTCAGTGGGGGATGGTGATGACTCTGACCCTCTATCTCAGTGATTGAGATACTTCCCTTTTTCCTTTTAGAGCTTTCATGATAGAATTTTCAGAAGTGGTTTTGGGGGGAATACTACCATCTCCCCAGATTACTGTTACTCTGATTAAAAGCAGCTTTCCTCTCTACCAACTTTTGTTCTTGCTTGAGTATTGACCTTCTGAGCTCCCAGCACCCAGACCTGATTCAGTCACACTGTCTTTGGTGCCCACTCTTGGTTTTCAAACATCTGTGCCTCTGAGGCAGCCATGGGATAATATTTAGATTCACCCACCTTTTATGGACTTTCTCTTTCTTATTTGTATGCAGTGTGTGTGTGTGTGTGTGTGTGTGTGTGTGTGTGTGTGTGTGCCTGTGTGTTCAGTCAATCAGTTGTGTCTGACTCCTTGCAACCCCATGGATTGTAGCTCACCAGGCTCCTCTGCCCATGGGATTATTCCAGCAAGAATACTGGAGTGGGCTGGCATTTCTTCCTCCAGGGGATCTTCCTGACCCAGGGATCAAACCAGCGTCTCCTGTATCTTCTGCCTTGTTGGGTGGATTCTTTACCACTGAGCCACATGGGAATCCACATATGCAGTAGTGCTTCCATAATTTCTAAGATAAATGTCTAGAAATGGCAAATTGGTTGGAAGGTGACAAGCGTTAGGAATTTGTGCTGAGAATCAGATTAAATGTCAATACACATAGCTGTTTATTAAAGCTGCTTTATTTTACATTTCATAAAGTTTAAAAACTGCTGAGAGATTTTTGGGGAAGTGGAATGAGTGATATGACTACATCTCCTACACTGTATGTGGAAGAAGGGCTACTTGTACATCAACTCTGATAAGACCAGTGACAGAATATTAACCTGTTGGAAAGATAGGCTTCTTTGTGAGTACCTTGGAATGAGGGATGAGGAATACAACCAAGAATATTAGCTTAAGAGAAGAAACACTTGCAGAGGACATGAGAGATTTGACAAAACATATGAAGGGCTCTCAAAGAGAACGAAGCTTGAGGTGAAATAAGAAGTATGAAACAAAGATAAAGACTCATTCTGTCTAAATACAAAAAACAAGAGAGCTTTCCATCAATTAGAATTGTTCTCTAAAGAAACTACAGTAAGTCCCTTGTCACCAGAGACATTCAAGAGAAGACCAACTGTCAATTTGATGGAGAGACCCATGCATAATTTAAAAGACATTGATAACTGTTTTCTTTTCTTAACTTTCCTAAATCTTATGTTTTTTGTTAAAGTTCAGTGACATTTTATTCTTTGGAAACCCTTCTTATTTCATCTCACTATGCCTCTTTTCGTTCACAGTTGTGAATCACCTGCTCAACATCATTTGACCATTTCTGTTCTTCTCCCATTTCCCTGTGAGGAGGGGTGATCTCCTTCTTAGGATGTAAATTGCATTCAATTGCACTTATTTAATGACTATTGGCTAAGCTCCCACTGTACTTCAGTTCTGTGATAGGTTTAATGGGGACGGGGGGGGGGGGGGGGGGGGGGGGAGCGGGAGGCACAAAGGGGAATAGAAGGGTGGATTGTGCTTCAGGGATTTGCAAGATACTAACAAAAGAGAGAAGACAAGTGCCCAAATAGCTATTGTACGTGACAAAAGATAACCACAGCCATTTAAAAAGTTAGTAGAGATCACATCTACCAGAATTGCTTCAGGGAAGCGATAGCATCTGAGAAAAACATTAAAAATCGCGGAAGATGGATTTCAATAGCCAAAGATACAGAAGTGGGCATTTCTGAAAAAAAATACCAGCTTGAGTTCAGGCATAAACTAGAAAACAGTTGGATGTTTGGGAGCAGCAAACAGCACATTGGCAGGGCAGATGTCTTTGACATGACAAGGTGAACACGGTAGGTTTGGGACACCTAGCAGAGAACTTTGAAGTTCAAGGAAAGGATTTTTGTATTCATTATAATTCAAGAAGCAATTGCAGAGTATTCAAGAGTAGCAGAGAAATAATATGATAAGAGTTATTTTTCTAGAGAAACTAATGCCCTAGTTTTATTTGTGGAGGATTGGCACAGAAAAAGTCAAAAGTGAGAGGGTGATAGGACCTATGTGGGGGCTCATGGTAGAAATGGCTCATTATGTTGACCTTGCAAACACAGCTGCAGGCTAAAAGTTAACCATCCCTTCAGAGAACTTTTCATTGGCGGGATATAAGAAAGACCCCATCAGAAAGGGAGGATGCTGGTTCTCCCCCTCATTTCCCTCTAATAAATTTCCCTTTTCTTTGCCTGACTGCCTTGCTCTCTTTCCTCCACACTTGTCTTACATTCTGGTGTCGAAACCCGGGAGGGGAAGATCCACTGCCACTGGGTGGGCTCCTCTCACAAGCCCACCTCTGGTGGTCCCGTCCCTTGGACCTTGCCAAGAAACTGAGCTGAGCTCCGGGACAGAACTCTCCACTGCCTTGCTGGACTGACATCCACACACTGGCCCATGATCCATTCATCAGTTGTTACAAGGGTGAGTGAAATCCCATTTTCTCAGATCCTCTCTCTCTCTCTCTCACCTCCTTTCCAAGTCCTAGCACTAGGCGGCCCCACGGCCCTCCAGCCCTTGGCCTTGTGCCTGCCCCATCTGATTTTGAAATAGGGGGCGCCCATTTCAAAGTAAGACTATTCTTACTCTCTGAGAAGCTTCTGAGAACAAGGATGCTTTTTCTCTCAGACATTTCTCCTCACTTTCTCTCCCTTGTCCACCCTTCCTATTTAGCCCCAATGGGAAATTCTCAATTTCAACTCTCAAAATCTCCTCCTCTAGGATGCCTTCTCTGACACCTAAAAGCCTTGGACTTGCAAGGGGGGATTAGACCAAAAAGACTTATTTATTATTCTAACACTGTCTGACCACAATACAGACTTGATAATAGGTCCCACTTGCCTGGAAAATCCCATGGGTTGGAGGAGCCTGGTAGGCTGCAGCCCATGGGGTCGCTAAGAGTCGGACACGACTGAGCAACTTCACTTTCACTTTTCACTTCCATGCACTGGAGAAGGAAATGGCAACCCACTCCAGTGTTCTTGCCTGTAGAATCCCACGGATGGGGAAGCCTGATGGGCTGCCATCTATGGGGTCGCACAGAGTTGGACATGACTGAAGCGACTTAGCAGTAGCAGCAGCCAGAAAACAGAACTCTCGATTATAATACTCTATGGGACTTCAGTAACTTCTGCCACTGCAATGGCAAGTGGCTAGAAATCCCCGATGTTCAGGCTTTCTTCGCCCTTTGCTCTTGACCTTGCTTCTGTGAATCCCATTCTACTTCTCAAATACTCCTAGCGCACTCTGGGCCACATCCTCCTAATACAATGAGCCCATGTAGGCCCTATCAGAGAATTAGCAGATCAGTGCGATGGTTTGAGAAATAGCAAGATTTCAAAGAGGTAAGTATCTGTGGTAGTGCAAAGGAGATGTGGAATCCTGGTTGGAGATTTTCTTTTTTTAATTTATTCGTTTATACTCATTGGAGAGAAACTTGGAAAATACAAAATGTAGAGGAGAAAATTAAAATAGCCAATAATTCCACCAACCAACCATAAAGATGAACATTTTTATGTATACCATTCTTTTTTTAATTAATTTTCGTTGGAGTATAGTTGCTTTACAATGTTGTGATAGTTTCTGCTCTACAGCAAAGTGAATCGGTTATATGTACATGAATATTCTCTAGTTTTTAGATTTCCTTCCCATTTCAGTTCAGTTCAGTCGTGTCCGACTCTTTAAGACCCCATGAATCGCAGCACGCTAGGCCTCCCTGTCCATCACCAACTCCCGGAGTTCACTCAGACTCACATCCATCGAGTCAGTGATGCCATCCAGCCATCTCATCCTCTGTCGTCCCCTTCTCCTCCTGCTCCAATCCCTCCCAGCATCAGAGTCTTCTCCAATGAGTCAACTCTTCGTATGAGGTGGCCAAAGTACTGGAGTTTCAGCTTTAGCATCATTCCTTCCAAAGAAATCCCAGGGCTGATCTCCTTCAGAATGGACTGGTTGGATCTCCTTGCAGTCCAAGGGACTGTCAAGAGTCTTCTCCAACACCATAGTTCAAAAGCATCAATTCTTCAGTGCTCAGCCTTTTCCACAGTCCAACTCTCACATCCATACATGAACACTGGAAAAACCATAGCCATGACTAGACGAACCTTTGCTGGCAAAGTAATGTCTCTGCTTTTGAATATGCTATCTAGGTTGGTCATAACTTTCCTTCCAAGGAGTAAGCATCTTTTAATTTCATGGCTGCAGTCACCATCTGCAGTGATTTTGGAGCCCCCAAAAATAAAATCTGACACTGTTTCCCCATCTATTTCCCATGAAGTGATGGGACCAGATGCCATGATCTTTGTTTTCTGAATGTTGAGCTTTAAGCCAACTTTTTCACTCTAACCCTTCCCATTTAGGTCACCACAAAGCACTGAGTTTCCTGTGCTATACAATAGGTTCTCACTAGTTATCAGTTTTATACACAGTAGAATACATATGTCAATCTAACTCTCCCAATTCATCCCAGCCCCCTTCCCTCCTTGGTATCCATACATTTGTTCTCTGCATCTGTATCTCTATATCTTCATTGCAAATAAGTTTGTCTGTACAATTTTTCAAGATTCTGTATGTAATTGATATTACATGATTTTTCTTTTCTCTTTATGAGTTACTTCACTCTGTATAACTTTCTCTAGGTCCATCCATGTCTCTACAGAGACATTTACAAATGGCACGATGGTGCTCCTGTTTATGGCTGAGTAATATACTCATTATTTTATTTCTTATACTTTTTTATTACAAATTAGCATGATACCTATCACACTGCTTTATGCTCTGCTTTTCTCAATAATGTCTCACAATTACTTTTCCATGTTAGAAAATTTATTTTATGTAACATGTTAATTACTACTGAGTAGGCAATGTACATGGGTATAACAATTATTAAATCATTCTCCTATTGGGCATGTTAGATGATTTCTAATTTTCCAATATTATGGTAGTGCTGCCATAAACATATATACACACACACACACACACATATGTATGTATATATATACATATTGGAATAGGAAATGGCAACCCACTCCAGTATACTTGCCTGGAAAATTTCATGGACAGAGGAGACAGGCAGGCTACATTCCATAGATTCAGAAAGAGTTGAATGTGACTGAACTCACACACATACCCATGTCTCTCTGTATGTGTGTATGTGTGTGTGTGTGTGTGTGTGTGTGTGTGTTGTTGTATTTTCTGATTGCTTCCTGAAATAAATTCATAAAAATGAGATGGGCCAGAGATGGTTGCTAAACTATCCCCAGAAGTTGTTTTCTGCTTTTCTTTTAGTATTTGAACCAGAACTTTGGTGCACACACAGATGTCTACACTAAAAGCTACAGTTTTCAGATACTGTTTGATACAAAAGCTCCTGGCATTGGGATCTAAGTGGAAGTACAGTTTGTGACTTCTGCAAAGTGTTGTCTAAAGCTGAAGTCTTCTATATGCATTCCTTCTGGCAGAGAGCTGATAGGATGGCTGGAGCTGAAAGAATCCAAGGACATGAGAAGAAGGCTTTGCTGAGACTGATCAAGCAATAGCATAGGTTCCTTCTGGGTTCATGGTGCTGTCTGTTGGAGTACCATGCTTGCTTTGGATTGCCCACTTACAGAGAGAAGGAGAAATACTCTTTTCTCTTGTTTGAGTCACTTTAGAAGTTAGCTTTCTATCCTATACAGCTGAACTAATCCTAGCTAAAACAATGGCTTTGAAAGTTTGCACATTTTTAAGGATCTCTGTACACATTACCAATTTTGAGTCAAGAAAGGCTGTGCTGATGAATATTTCAACGAGTAATGTGTCGATTAAAGTACCAGTCTCCTTCTCCCCAAGGTAACACTAGGTTTTATCATTCTTTTTAAGTCTTTGCCAATTCGGTAGTTGATACGTGATATCTCTTTGTTTTAATTGGCATGCCTCACTCATTCTTCTGAACATTTTCCCCTTTTCCTTATCAGTCCCCTTGGCATAATGCTCTCTTTGACTTGGGATTCAGAGACATCATCTACGTTAAAAACGTAGGCCTGGGACTTCCCTGGTGGTATAGTGGATAAGAATCTGCCTGACAAGGCAGGGGACACGGGTTCGAGCCCTGGTCTGGGATGATTCCACAGGCTGAAAAGTACCTAAACCCGTGTGCCACAACTACTGAACTTGCATGCCCTACAGTCTGTGACCTGCAATAAGAGAAGCCTCAGCAATGAGAAGCCCATGAAGCCAGCGCACCCTGTGCGCAGCAGCAAAGACCCAGCACAGTCCAAAATAAATACATAAATTCAAGCAAACGAAAAATAGCCCTGATGATACACCAGTTGGCTTTTGCTATTCTTTAAATATTGTTCTGCCATTCATTACAGTAAGCAGGGTTTCTGATCCAAAGACAATGTGCCTGGGAGTTCTTTCCTTGCCTCTCACTTATAATTTCCTTTCCTTGCTACCAAATCTGTTGCAGCATGGCCTGCTCGGCCATCCCTTTAAAGTGCTCAAGCTATTTTATTGCTCCAAACAGAACCGAGGTGTACAACCTTCAAGAAAATTTGGAAATTACAAGTAGACAGAGATTTCAGCCTTTACAGCTGCATTGATTTCTCCTTCTCTGTCCACTTTCTTCGGGTGCCTATCTGGCTAGTCCTCTTTTTCTGCATATTCTCTAAGACCTCTGTTTTTTTTTTTTTAATGTACTCCTTGCCTTTGGGGAAGCAGGCTCTTTTCTAACTGACCTAAGTATATCATTCAATTTTCAATCAAAATTGTTCTCCTTGCATCCAAGAGAAAGAACCCTAACCTGTAGTCTCTCTAGGTATTTCCCTTAGTCTCTCTGCAAGAAAACTTTTTCTCTACCCATAAGGGTCAGCTCCCTTGATTTTTACCTACTTCAAAGAAAAAGGCAAACAACAAAAGCTGTGAGAATAATTTTTTTTTTAAGTACATTAAAACTCCTAAATTCTAAACTTTTGGTCATGTGTGTCAACCGTCTTATCACTTTCTAATCTTGCCTTTCCCCAACATCTGTTCTTATCGATTCTGCCAACATTACCATCCACCCCCCCCCCAAAGATTCTCCACTTTTCCCCAAATGGTCATTTCTAAATGCACATCTGCACACTTATTGCCACTTCTTATTACTTATATTGCCATAACTATAACATCCAGAAAATCCAATTGGATTTTGAATACCACGTCACTGATCAACATGGACTTCTGAATTCGTTACAAATTAATGACGAGGGTAGAGAAAATGATGGTATACTGTCCCCTCCCCCAACTATCTTTCTCATTTAGGAATCGGGTTCTCTTCCATCCTCTTTTCTGCTGATAGCAGGTGTTCATGAGACCATCCTGCTATTTACATTACCCCACTCCATCTTTTATTAGAGAATCTTCCTCTGTATACAGTGCTTTGACCACCTCTTAATATGAAACATCAGGTGAGTGCCCACTATGAGTCAGGCACTTTTCACACATCTAGTTTCATTCTGAAAATAATGTCACGAAGCAAGTGCTATTATTAGTCTTCTTTTAAAGGTGAAAACAGTAAGTCTCAAAGACAGAAATGGTAAGTAGTGGAAAAAGATTTAAACCCGGACGGCCTGTACTGCCTCCCTGTCAACAGCACTCTCCTGCTTTTCCTCACTTGGCCTATTTATTCTCTTTCGTAGCTCCCTGTCACTCTGATACCCCTGCCTGGAGGTCTTCATGCCATCTGCATCACACATCAACTTGAATTCCACTGAACTCTTGACTCAGGGTCTGTAAGTTTAATAATAACAAAGCAGCTATACTGCAAGAATATTCATTTTGACCATCTTGCCCTTAAGGCTTGGAAAGCTATACAAAATCATAGTCATAAGTGGTATCAATGGTGATGAAAGTCAAACTGCAGACATCAGCCTCCGTTACAGTCTGTTTTTCTGATAACAATCAGATCAGATCAGATTAGATCAGTTGCTCAGTCATGTCCGACTCTTTGCGACCTCATGAACCACAGCACGCCAGGCCTCCCTGTCCATCACCAACTCCCGGAGGTCACTCAGACTCACATCCATCGAGTCAGTGATGCCATCCAGCCATCTCATCCTCTGTCGTCCCCTTCTCCTCCTGTCCCCAATCCCTCCCAGCATCAGCGTCTTCTCCAAGGAGTCAACTCTTCACATGAGGTGGCCAAAATACTGGAGTTTCAGCTTTAGCATCATTCCTTCCAAAGAAATCCCAGGGTTGATCTCCTTCAGAATGGACTGGTTGGATCTCCTTGCAGTCCAAGGCACTCTCAAGAGTCTTCTCCAACACCACAGTTCAAAAGCATCAATTCTTACCAATAAATTAAGGCTTAATAGTATATCAGGCACTGTGCTGAGCTCTTTTGCATCACATTTGGTTCTCGTGTCAACCCTCTGAGAGGGGCACAGTTATTGTCCACCTGTTAAAAATGAGGAAACAGAGGATAGGAAACTCCTGGTAACTGGACTACCTCATACACAGATCAGCTGGCAGACCCAGGATTTGAGACCATGTCTGTCCAAATTTAGCATATATATTCTTTTTTTTTTTAGTTTGAACAATTAATACATTTCAGATATATTATTATACATATTTCAATGCTATTCTCCCCAATCATCCCACCCTCTCCCGGTCCCAGAGTCCAAAGGTCTGTTCTATACATCAGTGTCTCTTTTGCTGTCTCGTAAATAGGGTTATTTTTACCATCTTTCTAAATTCCATATATATGCGTTAGTATACTGTATTTGTGTTTTTGTTTCTGGCTTACTTCACTCTGTATAATAGCACATATATTCTTAACCACTATGGTACAATGCTTTGCCTTTTTAATAATATTGCTTATATCTTATTAAAATAGTAGAAACCTGTGGGAGAAATAATTACCCAAACTTATCCCCAAATGCAATCAATTTTTCATTTTATATCCTTTAATATATGACCATGTA
Source organism: Tragelaphus eurycerus (assembly GCA_935064755.1). Taxonomy (NCBI): domain Eukaryota; kingdom Metazoa; phylum Chordata; class Mammalia; order Artiodactyla; family Bovidae; genus Tragelaphus; species Tragelaphus eurycerus. The sequence continues at coordinate 1,439,983 of CAKXYN010000075.1, read as the reverse complement.
TAATACATATCCAACTTTACCTATTTATATTAACATTATGGATGAAATTATACTTGTCTACATTTTCCATTAATATTTTGTCAAGCATGCAACTCTCTGACAATGTATTTGAAACTTGAATGAAATAGATGATTTCCTAGCAACGTGTCAATTACCAAAACTGACCCATTAAAAAGTGGAAAACTTCAATAGCCTAATTACCACAGAAGTTATAACAAAAGGCACTGGGACCAAGAGAATTTCCAGCTGAGTTTATCTAAAATCTTTAAATAAGAGATAATTTCAATGTGATTTAAACCAGCCATAGTTAAAAAAGATGGTCATTTATCCAATCTTTTTATGTCCACAGTTTAACTTTGATATCAAAATATAATAAAGATGCTACAGAAAAGAAAAATATAATCACACTTTAAATAGAGTCCTAGAAAACTGATCCTGCAAAATTATTGAAAGAACATTATAACCAAGAAAGGTTCCAGGAAACCAAGATGGTTGATATCAAAAAATTTATCTGCATGATACATTATGTTAAGAAAATAAAGATTAAAACTTGTACAAATAAATCAATGCTGAAGTTATCTTTAATAAAACTTAAATAAAACATTAATTAAAAATGAAGGAGGAAAACAAAATATAGACTACCGAACATAGTAGGAAATATTATCCTAAATGGATAATATATAAATTAAAATAAAAGATCAGATAGGGGCACCTTCTGTCATCATTATAATACTGTATTGTATGAGTTCAGTCACTCAGTCATGTCTAAACTTTTCTCAATCCCATGGACTATAGACCACCAAGTTCCTCTGTTCATGGGATTCTCTAGGCAAGAATACTGGAGTGGGTTGCCATTTCCTCCTCAGGGGATCTTCCTGACCCAGGGATCAAAGGATCGAACCCTTGTCTCCTGCATGGGCAGACAGATTTCTTACTGCTGAGTCACCAAGTTGACTCAAATACAGGGTTTTCCTGAGGTCTCAAGCAGGAAAAAAAATCTGCCTGCAATATAAGAGACAGCCTGCAAAGCATTTTACCAAAAACACAAAAAATAAGCAACATACAAAATATTTTTAGTGCAGTCTTGTGTTGTCTTTTTTCTGTATGACAGAAAGTGAAGAGGAATGAGAGAGCCTCTTTATGAAAGTAAAAGAAGAGTGAAAAAGCTGGCTTAAAATTCAACATTCAAAAAACGAAGATCATGACATCCGGTCCCATCACTTCATAGCAAATAGATGGGGAAACAATGGAAACAGTGACAGAATTTGTTTTCTTGGGCTCCAAAATCACTGCAGATGGTGACTGCAGCCATGAAATTAAAAGATTCTTGCTCCTTGGAAGAAAAGCTATGATAAACCTAGACAGCATATTAAAATGCAGAGACATTACTTTGCTGACACAGGTCCATATAGTCAAAACTATGGTTTTTCTAGTAGTCATGTACGGATGTGAGAGTTGGAGAATAAATAAGGGTGAGCACCGAAGAACTGATGCTCTTGATCTGTGGTGTTGGAGAAGCTTCTTGAGAGTCCCTTGGATGGCAAGAAGATCCAACCAGTCAATCCAAAGGATATCAGTCCTGAATATTCATTGGAAGGACTGATGCTGAAGCTGAAGCTCTAATACTTTGGCCACCTTATGCAAAGAGCTTACTCATTAGAAAAGACCCTGATGCTGGGCAAGATTGAAGGCAGGAGGAGAAGGGGACAACAGAGGACAAGAGGGATGAATGGCATCACTGACTCAAAGGAGATGAATTTGATCAAGCTCCAAGAGATGGTGAAGGATAGAGAAGTGCGCTGCAGTCCATGGGGTCTCAAAAGAGTCAGACACATGTCTGACCCCATGGGCTGTAGCCCACCAAGCTCCTCTGCCCATGGAGATTCTCTAGGCAAGAATACTGGAGTGGATTGCCATTTCCTTCTCCAGGGGGGTCTTCCCAACCCAGGGATTGAATCAGTTCTCCCACATTGGCAGAAGGATTCTTTATCTCTGGGCCACCTAGGAAGCCAGCCCATACATACACAGAAAACATTTAAACTATTAAAATGTAAAAAAAAAAAAATAAAAAAAAATCATTCACATTTGCCTCAATGAATTTTATTTTCTTTTTTTTAAGATTTCTTGGGATTTGATGTGGATCATGTTTAAAATCTTTATTGAATTTATTACAGTATTGATTCTATTTTATGTTTTGTTTTTTTGACGATGAGACATGTGGGATCCTACCTCCCTGACCAAGGGGCAAACTGGCACTCCCTGCATCAGAAGGTGACGTTTTAACCACAGACCACCAGGGAAGTACCTCACTTTCATTTCTGTGTTGTCTATGTTTTTCCTCATTTCCCTTCTCCTTTTAGATTTTTTCCTCCAAGAAAGGTTAAAAACATTAATAGACTTATCTATATCATCTTCTTCATTCTTTTCCACCAACTGCATTGTTATTTATTGCAGTTGACAGTAGAAAAAATAAAAACTACCTGTAAATGTACAAGATTACCACCATTGACACAAGGAAATTGTTCATCTCTTTGTTCTTTGTTTATTCTGGACCATTACTACTCTGGTTGCTGGAAGCCTCTCCTTATGTAATGCCACAGGTCCTGCTCTGTTTCCAGAGAGGGCAGTATCCGTGGATGATTAGTTTTGAAAAGCTTAAATATCCCAGAATCAATGTTGTCCTGCTGGCTCGGGGTAAAGGTAATCTGCCTGCAAGGCAGGAGCAGCAGGAGATGCAGGTTCAATCCCTGGGTTGGGAACATCTCCTGGAGGAAATGGCAACCCACTTCAGTATTTTTTTCTGGAAAAATATCCCATGGACGGAGGAGTCTTGGGGGCTACAGTCTATAGGGTTGCAAAAAGTTGGACACGACTGAGTGAATGAGCATGTGGCATGGAAACATCAGAATCACAACTCCGAATTTGCCAACCTGAGGCTCAGTGGCTGGGCTTTTTTGATCCTCATCTTTGTAGAGAGAGAGTTATTATGGAAACAGTCACTGGACCAGGCGTTGAATAGTGCCAAGAGCAATCTCTTTACACTCCATCCTTCTAGCCAGTTACACAGGATATCAGTCACCCCCAAACAAGTGTAAACCAATGAGGTAACTTGTGAAAAGGCCAATGATTGCATCAACTTCTTACCTAATCTTCTCCAAAATGAAATAAGTACAACAGAGCCACCTATATGCTTCCTATGCGCCAGGGATCCATACAAACCTTTTACTAACATCAAGTCATTGAATCCTCCTAATAACTCTAAAGTAAGATTTTCATCTGTGTTTACAAATGAGACACAGAGAGGTTATGTAAATCTCACACTGAGTCTTCAAACTTCAGTGTCTGGGTGCTTAACCATCATCCAACACTGTTTCTCAGTCCCAGGAGAAAAATGAAATAGAGAGAATGCAAGTTGAAAAGATCTTTAGTTCTAGGCAAGTGCGGGTTGGTTTGCGATGCTGTGGTCTGTCTCAGCTCCTCAGTGGCCAGCACCAATGTACGCTAAATACTGAGCCAGGGTAAACATTCACCTTCCTGAGCAGATTCAGAATGATGAGAAATTTTCTTTCTCTGGGGGAATGGATTCTCTACAATTTTATTTATTTTTTTAGAGTAAAACATACATTCAATGCCACTGTTTATTGTTCTCCCCCTAATTTCATATTTGCTATGAAACTGATTTTATCAGTGACAGTTTTGCCAACCTTGGTGTTTCTTAAGATTTGGCTTGGGATCTCTGCGCTGAGATTTCCCCAAAGTTAACATGTCAGCACTGATCGGGAAGGAAGTGATTCATGTGGTTGGCAATAAACAGTGAGGGACTCCAGAGGGGGAAGCTGAGAACAGGAGGAAGCATAGAAATTGTACAACCCCAGCTGGTCATATATTACCATGGGTGTGCACAGAAATGGAACATAACTATTGGGAGGGAGTCTCTTGTGATCTTCACACACAACCCTCAAAAGAGCCCTGAGTATGTATCCCCATCAACACAAAATGAAACTGAGTTTTCACTGAGGATTTTCTGTGAGTGTAGTTTTGGGTTTTGGTTTTAATTTTACTTCTTTTTTGGGTGTGCTGGGTCTTAATTGCTATACACTAGTTGCTGCAATTGGGGGTTATTCTCTTCTTATTGTGGTGGCTTCAAGTTGCAGAGCATGGGCTCTAGAAACACAGGCTTCAGTAGTTGCAGGGTGTGGGCTCCGCAGTTTTGGCCCACAGGCTTAGTTGCAACATGTGGGAACTTCCCAGACCAGGGATCAAACCTGTGCCCTTGGAATTGGCAGGCAGATTCCCAACCACTAGACCACCAAGGATGTCCTGAGTATAGATTTTGATAATGTAAAATGTATTAAAAAATGTATTAGTCTGCTCGGGTTGCTACACCAAAATACCATAGCCTGGTTGGCTTAAACAATAGACATTTATTAATATCCCTCGGCATTCTAAAGGAGGAGAAATCCAGTATTTGGGCGCTGGCTGATCTAACTCATGGTGAGAAATGCTGTTTCTGACTTACAGATAACTGTCTTCTTGCTGTGTCCTTGCGTGGCCAATCTGTATAAAGTTCTAGTGTCTCTTCCTCTTCTTGTGTGAATGTTCAGTTGCTCAGTCATGTCTGACTCTGTGCAACCCTATGGACAGCAGCCCACCAGGCTCCTCTGTCCATCGGACTTCCCAGGCCAGAAAACTGGAGTGGATTCCCGTTTCCTCCTCCAGGGGATCTTCCTGACTCCAGGATCAAATCCTTATCTCCAGCATTGCAGGCAGTTTCTTTACCACTGGGCCATCTGGGAAGCCCTTCTTCCTCTTTTTATAAGGGGTGCTCTACCTGTATGACTTCAGCCAAACCTGATTATCTTCCAAAGGCCCTTCTCTGAACCCCATCGCTTTAGAGATAAGAGCTTCCAAATATAAATTTTGAATGGACACAATTCACCCCGTAGTAACCTGCTGCTGCTGCCAAGTCGCTTCAGTCGTGTCCGACTCTGTGCGACCCCATAGACAGCAGCCTGCCAGGCTCCCCTGTCCCTGGGATTCTCCAGGCAAGAACACTGGAGTGGGTTGCCATTTCCTTCTCCACCATAGTAACCTAAGACACAGTATTTTACTTTTCAATAAATCCTCCATCAAACTTGTCTCTTCTTTCCCAGTGTCTTCTCTCTTACTGTTCATAGGTCTCTCATCTCTCTGGGAACCCCTTCCATCAGGAAGCGCCTGCCTCCTCCCACCCTTCAGAAACTTCCCTCCTACTACCACATTTCCTCATTTCTTATACACAGCCAATATTTCAACTCTAAGAAAAAGTCATTACACACAGATTGGCTTTGAGCTCAAAATAAAACAAAAGATTCTCCACACTGATTCTATTCTTCCTAGAAGATGCTAGGGAAATATCTAATTTTTCTCTGCTTCAAAATATATTTGGTTCTTGTCACATACTTATATACCTAACAAATATTCATGTATGCATGCACCACTGATTAAAAACTAAATTCTATCTGTGTAGGTTTCCACTATAACTAGTTTTCCTCTTTAAAAGTTCCAAGTTTTAAATTTTGAGGGAAAAAAAGGAATGGCATGCTGAAATACGGCACAACATAGATGAACTTTGAAAATATTTTGCTTAAGTGAAAACACTATCCCAGTCGCAAAGGACCACAGATTCCCTTTAAAGGGGATGTCCAGAACAGGTAAGAAAGTAGAATAGTGATTACTCAGGAGAAGGCAGAATGGAAAGTGATTGCTAATGGTTATGGAATTTCTTTCTGAAATTATAAAAACATTCTAAAATTGACTTTGGTGGTGTTGGTTGCCCATCTTTTGACTATACTAAAAACTTTACATTTTAGTACATTGAGTTCAGTTCAGTTCAGTCGTTCAGTCGTGTCCGACTCTTTGCATTAAAGTATACTAAAAAACATATACTTGAAATAGGTCACTAACTGGTATAGGCATATGAAATATATCTCAATAAAGTTGTTTTTTTTTTTTTTTTTCAAATTTTAGGTATTTATTTTTGACTTTGCTATGTTTTTGTTGCTGTGAATGGGCTTTCTCTAGCGGTACCAAGTGAGGACTCTCTCTAGCTGTGGTGCTCGAGCTCAATAGTTGTGGCTCGCAGGCTCCAGAGCCTGGACTCAGCAGTTGGAGTGCATGGGCTTAGTTGCTCTGAGGCATGTGAAATCTTCCTGAACCAGGGATTGAACCCTTGCCCCCTAAATTGGCAATAAAGCTGGTCCTTAAGTCCAAAGTTTTAAAAATTGAAATTATCTCAAGGATAGATACTGACAATGCTGTGTCCCTGACTGGATCTTTCTTGATTATTATACAAAAATTGTTCTTAAAAGTAATGAATCACGGACTTCTCTAGTGGTCCAGTAATTGATAATCACCTGCCAATGGAGGGAATCTGCCTGCAATGTGGGAGACCTGTGTTCGATTCCTGGGTTAGGAAGATCCCCTGGGGAAGGGAAAGCTATCCACTCCAGTATTCTGGACTGTATAGTCTATGGGGTCGCAAAGAGCCGGACACGACTGAGTGGCGTTCACCTTCACTGCCCGTGGAGGTAGCACAGGCTCCACCCCTTCTGTGGGAAGAGCACACATGACTCAGAGAAACGAAGCCCATGCATTGCAACTGCTGAGCCCACGTGCTGCAACTACTGAAGCCTGAGAACTGAGTGCTCCTCAACAAGAGAAGCCACAGCAGTGAGAATCCTGTACACTGCAACCCTGCTCACCACACTAGAGAAAGCGCCCCAGCAGCAACGAAGGGCCAGCACAGCTAGAAAATAAAATAAAATAAATAATTTAAAAAAAAAAGACAGTAATGAATCACATTTGGCTCTACTCAGCTAATCATTGTACAGATCTTCACTTCACTCTTTACTGGGAAAATTGACCGGGTCCCAAAGTAGTTTTCCAAATATGTTTTAAGTACTAATTACGTTATCGGAACAAGCAGAACCTGAACAAAGTCTTGACATACACAGGACACATATCTGGATGTATTGTTTCCATTTTGTTTCTTTATAATCTCATAGGCTGCATGTTACCAGTGGGCGGTAAGGAATTAAAAAAAGAGATAAAATACATGGTCACTTGCTGTTAAGAATTTATAACAAACAGAAAAAGGAATATGAAAGCATGCATAATTATCCCCAGGAACAGAAAAAAAATAAGAAAAATTAACAACCAATTAGAGGTCTGTATCCATGCTAATTGCTGTCTCTGAGAGGTATCCCATCAAGAATGGCAGCTTGCTTGTCTCTGTGAATGGGGAAAGTGTGAATGAGTGAGAATGTTGGTTACTCTGTAGAACAAATTCTTATCTCACAGGTTCAAATTTTCCAGGCTCATGAATATGACACATTAATATTCATTAAGTGGCACACATTATCATTTTAAAAGGAGATTACTGAGGACTCACTATTTTCATTCCATCACATTTTCCAATTAGGAGTCCCCGTTTTGCAAATAATCAGCTTTCTGTTGCCAAGGGCTTTGCAGCCGCCTTCTGGCAAGGGGCTTTGGAGCTCAGATCGGCATCCACTTAAGAAACAGGAAAACACTGAAGCACAATTATATCTTTTTAATGACAGGTTAATCTTGCAGTGGTGAACCTGATCAGAGAGGAGCCATACTCTGAAGGGAGAAGGCAGGAACGCCTCTCAGGAGAGGAATGCAGACACTAAAGTTTGAGAAGGAGTTGCCTACAGTTGTTGAGAAATAAATACACCCTGGGAAAGGTCTTGGAACTGTCATGAAGCAAGGAGAAACAGCCTTGTAAGTGGAGATCCTAGTGGTATCAAAACGAACACAAAGGGCTATGCTACTAACCATCACTGGAGGCCAAGAACCAAGCAGGAAATAATACAATGAACAAATATGTGCATTTCCTCCAGATAAACACTGCAGTTCTAAAAGAATTTTTGTTGTTGTTGAACTTTCAGATTTTATTAATGATTTTATCAAACACTAGTCTAAGATTGGCGATCCACTCCAGTATTCTTGCCTGAAGAATTCCCATGGACAGAGGAGCCTGGTGGGCGACAGTTCATAAGGTCGCAAAGACTTGGACAAGACTGAAGCAATTTAGCAGGGCACGGCAAGATTGGTTTTTGAAAATTATAAAATAAATTTGCAATATTCCTTTTTGATATTTTATATGTATATATATAATTTATATGCAATATTACATAAGATATAACATGTTACATAATCATGCAACATGTATTATTATGTAATATCATGCAATATTCAATATTATGTCATATATACATATATATTATGTAATATATAGTAAATTATATATACAATGCATTATATAATACATGAATCAACCACTCAAACAGTATTTCTAAATGAAACAATTTCTCATTTAAATTATGTATTCACAAAATTAGTATAAGGAGATAATGAATCCTTTTTCTAATAAACTCAGTGGTTATATCCTTATACATTTATGAAGAATTGCACACAAATGGCAAAACAAAATGTATGCAAAAATAGTAAGTAAGGAAAAGTGAATTAGTTTTCATAATAGCTCATCACTTCTTGGTCCTCCTTCCTAGAAGGAGTTTCTTTACCAGTTTCTTAAGTCTCTTTATAGAAATCAACTAAGCGCACATAAGCATAGACAGACCACTTGTTTCCCCTATATAATTGGGAGCATACTCTGTGTACTCCACTTTCACAATTTCACTAAAAATCTATCTTAGAGGTAATTAGATATCAACATTTATAATTTAACTCACTGCAGGGGACATATACTTCAGCAAAATAATCCAATCAATCACTAAAAAGTAAAAAAAATAAATAACAATAACAAATCCCAGTGGGGCTGGGAAGCCAAAATCTGGAGTTGCTACAGAACATTATCTAAATATCAAGTTTCCAACAAAAAGTTAAGAAACACAAAAGTCTGACCCACACAACAGGAAAAAAAAAACAACAGATAATAGAACCACAGTGAGTAAATATAAAATTTAATGGACAAATACTTCAAAGTAGTCATTATAAATATGTTCAAAGAAGTAACGAAACAGAAGCCATGAATAAAAAATTAAATAGAGCTACACTGAAGGACGTGGAAGCCTGGCGTGCTGCAGTCCATGGGGGTCGTAGAGTCAGACACGACTGAGTGACTGAACTGAACACTGGCAGTGTCTTATCAAATAAAGTACATCAATAATAAGTATAAATTATTTCTTTTTAATTGGAAATTCTAGAGTTCTAAAACACAATAAGGGCTTCACAAGTGGTGCTAGAGGTAAAGAACACGCCTATCAATGCAGGAAACATAAGTGACATGGGTTCAATCCCTGGGCCAGGAGGCTCCCCTGGAGGAGGGCACAATACTCTTGCCTGGAGACTCTCATAGACAGAGGACTGTGGCAAGCTATAGTCCATGGCATCTCAAAGAGCTGGACACAACTGAAGCATATTAGCACACATGCATGCAAAACACAATAAATGAGATGAAAAACTCACTAGAGAGGATCAGCAGTATGTTTGAGTTGGCAGAAAAAAGAACTAGTTAACTTGAAGACAGATCAACAGAGGTTATACAACCTGCAGAACAGAGACAAAAAGGAAGGAAGAAAAGCAAACAAAGTGTCAGAGACGCGCAGGACACCATCAAGCACAGCAGCATACACTTACTGGCAGTGTATCTCTCATAAATGAAAGTAAAATAAAGACATTACGAGATAAACAGAAACTAGGAATATTTGTCTCTGGAAAATCAGCCTTACAAGGAATACTATGGGAAGTTCTTCAAGCTGAAATAACATAGATCTGGGAAGTCACAAACATGTGGAAATTCAACAGCACATTACTAAATTTGTCTTTCAGTCTCTAAGTCCTATCTGGCTCTTCTGGGACCCTGTGGACTGTAGACCACCAGGATCCTCTGTCCATGGGATTCTCCAGGCAAGAACACTGGAGTGAATTGCCATTCCTTCTCCAGGGAGTCTTCCTGGCACAGGGATGGAACGTGCGTCTCCTGCACGGGTAGCAGATTCTTTACCACTGAGTCACCTGGGAAGCCCACACTACTAAATAACCAATGGAAGAAAATAATAAATCATAATGGAAATTAGGCTATACTTTGAAATTAAAGAAATCAAAACAACTCTTGAATATCTAGGAGAAATGTGAAGTTATCAATTTCTAAGAAAAGAAGTGCATCACTATTTTTATCTAGACACAGAAGAATTGTACTCCAGATTTAAAACTTGAAAAACATTTTCCTTTTTGTTTTCAAGTCGAAGACTATGAACAAAATTCACATGTGTAAATAAAGCATTCCATGTTATGTGTATCACTCAGTTAAGCCTGCATGTATATGCTAAACAGACTAAGGATGCAATTCTAAATTAGGCAGCTAATTATTTATTTAAGGGGGAGCCTAAGTGAATATAACACAAAGAAAGAATTACAACTATTTACAGAGAATCCATCAAAGTTTTATTGGATAATTAAGAGTTTGCCTACTCCACTGTGAGGAAAGCTGATTAATGGAATCCTGGAAAATTAGAGCTGGTAAAAACCCTAGCAATCATTCAATCCAAATGATTAATTTTAAAATAAGGTTGCTGCAAACCAGAAAGGGTAAATGTTCTTCTCAAGGTCATTTGTGTAAAGCTAGACCAAGTTTTCAGGTTTTTTTTTTTTAAATTTGAGCTAGCTATACAACCATAGATAAGAGAAGTTCAAAATTATGTTGTTTAAAAAGAAGGCTTTTGAGAAAAGATTGAAGACTATTCTAACACAGGGAAAACCTACCTACAAAAAATAATTCATACATTTGAAATCTAGTATTAACAGGAAAACAATAGAATAGTATTAACAGGAAAGACTAGAGATATCTTCAAGAAAATTAGAAATACCAAGAGAACATTTCATGTAAAGATGGGCTCAATAAAGGACAGAAATGGTATGGACCTAACAGAAGCAGAAGATTAAGAAGAGGTGTCAAGAATACACAGAAGAACTATGCAAAAAAGATCTTCACGACCCAGATTATCACAATGGTGTGATCACTTGCTGCTGCTGCTGCTAAATCTCTTCAGTCATGTCCGACTCTGTGCGACCCCATAGACGGCAGCCCACCAGGCTTCCCCGTCCCTGGGATTCTCCAGGCAAGAACACTGGAGTGGGTTGCCATTGCCTTCTCCAATGCATAAAAGTGAAAAGAGAAAGTAAAGTCGGTCAGTCATGTCCGACTCTTAGCGACCCCATGGACTGCAGCCCACCAGGATCCTCCGTCCATGGGATTTTCCAGGCAAAAGCACTCGGGTGGGGTGCCATTGCCTTCCCCGGTGTGATCACTTACCTAGAGCCAAACATCCTGGTATGTGAAGTCAAGTGGACCTTAGGAAACATCACCACGAACAACACTAGTGGAGGTGATGGAATTCTAGTTGAGCGATTTCAAATCCTGAAAAATGATGCTGTGAAAGTGCGGCACTCAATATGCCAGCAAATTCGGAAAACTCAGCAGTGGTCACAGGACAGGAAAAGGTCAGTTTTCATTTCAATCCCAAAGAAAGGCAATGCCAAAGAATGCTCAAACTACTGCATACTTGCACTCATCCCACACACTAGTAAAGATATGCTCAAAATTCTCCAAGCCAGGCTTCAACAGTACATGAACCATGAACTTCCAGATAGTCAAGCTGGATTTAGAAAAGGCAGAAGAACCAGAGATCAAATTGCCAACATCCTTTGTATCACTGAAAAAGAAGGAGAGTTCTAGAAAAACATCTAATTCATGCCAAAGCCTTTGTTTGTGGACTACAACAAACTCTGGAAAATTCTTAAAGAGATGGGAATACCAGACCACCTCAGAAATCTGTATGCAGGTCAGGAAGCAACAGTTAGAACTGGACATGGAACAACAGACTGGTTCCAAACAGGGAAAGGAGTACGTCAAGGCTGTATATTGTCACTGTGTTTATTTAACTTCTATGCAGAGTACATCATGAGAAATGCTGGGCTGGATGAAGCACAGCTGGAATCAAGATTGCCATGAGAAATATCAATAACCTCAGATATGCAGATGATACCACCCTTATGGCAGAAAGTGAAGAGAAACTAAACAGACTCTTCATGAAAGTGAAAGAGGAGAGTGAAAAATTTGGCTTAAAATTCAACATTCAGAAAACTAAGATCATGGCTTCCGATCCCATCACTTCATGGCAAATAGATAGGGAAACAGTGACAGACTTTATTTTTTAGGGCTCCCAAATCATTGCAGATGGTGACAGCAGCCATGAAATTAAAAGACACTTCTTGGAAGAAGTTATGACCAACCTAGAAGGGATATTAAAAAACAGAGACATTACTTTGCTAACAAAGGTCCATCTAGTCAAGGCTATAGTTTTTCCAGTAGTCATGTATGGATGTGAGAGTTGGACTATAAAGAAAGCTGAGCGCTGAAAAATTGATGCTTTTGAACTGTGGTGTTAGAGTCTTGAGAGTCCCTTGGACCGCAAAGAGATCCAACCAGTCAATCCTAAAGGAAATCAGTCCTGTATATTCATTGGAAGGACTGATTTTGAAGCTGAAACTCCAGTACTTTGGCCACCTGATGTGAAGAACTGACTCATTTGAAAAGACTCTGATGATGGGAAAGATTAAAGTTGGGAGGAGAAGGGGATGACAGAGGATGAGATGGTTGGATGGCATCACTGACTCAATGGACATGAGTTTCAGTAAACTCTGGGAGTTGGCTATGGACAAGGAGACCTGGCATGCTGCAGTCCATAGGGTCGCTAAGAGTCAGACATGACTGAGAGACTGAAATGATGTATTAACAGAGGCCAAATATTTAAATTTGGTTGTGCTGTAAATGCAATGTTTCCATTAATGTTCACGTGTAGGAAATAGGAAGGAAAAGAAACCTTATATTAGTGATTTTGGCATGTGAGTTAGTTGAAAAGGAAACTGGAATATTTAGAAAAACTATAAATTCAGCAAGGAGGAGTAGGTGTAGACTAGGAAAGCTGATCAGAAGTTGATTGTGGAACATTCTAATTATTAGAAAGGTCAGCCTTACATTGATTTAAAAGCTGCTTTCTTGAAACTTTCAGCCATTAATCCTAGTTCTCTCTCGATCAATGCAGAATAAATTTGTTTCCTCTTCCACAAAATAGCCTTTAATATTAAAAAAAAATTCCCATGTTTCCTTTAATTATCTTTTCTCTAAATCAATCATCTCCTGGTCGGTCAATAAATCCTCATATTATAAAACTTTCAGAACAGCCACAATTTTCTCCATCCTTCTGTGATATTCTCATTTTACATTGTGATTTGCAGGGGTTTAATTCTTAGCCCAAATATTCTGCCCCTTTGTCCAATGCTCTCTCTCACTCTGATTCTCTCTCTATTTCTCTCTCTCTCTTGCTACCTCACAGCACTATTATAAGATGAATTAAGACCATATGTGGAAAATGACTTGGAATTGACCAACATATGTATATTTACATTTATATAATAATCTTATCAACCTTCATTTATAGTGAATTGGAAATTCTTATCTCAAGAATTATTAATTTAGTATATAAGGAAATGGCAGAGGGAATCTTTAAAGTGGACTTTCCAAACCTCAACTAGTTAAACTCTCCCTTCACTGTTTTTGATATCTCTGCATAACATCTGTATAATTACTTAATGGTTTTCATTCAATTCACTTTTCGACATAAGTCATAAAAAATATAAGATCAATCATAATTTTTCATGGGCTTCAGTTCAGTTCAGTCGCTCAGTCATGTCCAACTCTTTGCGACCCCATGAATTGCAGCACGCCAGGCCTCCCTGTCCGTCACCAACTCCCGGAGTTCACCCAAACTCACGCCCATTGAGTCGGTGATGCCATCCAGCCATCTCATCCTCCATCATCCCTTTCTCCTTCCGCCCTTAATCTCTCCCAGCATCAGAGTCTTTTCCAATGAGTCAACTCTTCACATGAGGTGGCCAAAGTACTGGAGTTTCAGCTTTAGCATCATTCCTTCCAAAGAAATCCCAGGACTGATCTCCTTTAGAATGGACTGGCTGGATCTCCTTGCAGTCCAAGGGACTCTCAAGAGTCTTCTCCAACACCACAATTCAAAAGCATCAGTTCTTCAGCGCTCAGCCTTCTTCACAGTCCAGCTCTCACATCCATACATGACCACTGGAAAAACCATTGCCTTGACTAGACGGACCTTTGTTGGCAAAGTAATGTCTCTGCTTTTCAATATGATATCTAGGTTGGTCATAACTTTCCTTCCAAGGAGTAAGCATCTTTTAATTTCATGGCTACAGTCACCATCTGCAGTGATTTTGGAGCCCCCAAAAATAAAGTCTGACACTGTTTCCACTGTTTCCCCATCTATTTCCCATGTAGTGATGGGACCAGATGTCATGATCTTCGTTTTCTGAATGTTGAGCTTTAAGCCAACTTTTTCACTCTCCTCTTTCACTTTCATCAAGAGGCTTTTTAGTTTCTCTTCGCTTTCTGCCATAAGGGTGGTGTCATCTGCATATCTGAGGTTATTGATATTTCTCCCAGCAATATTGATGCCAGCTTGTGCTTCTTCCAGCCCAGCGTTTCTCATGATGTACTCTGCATATAAGTTAAATAAACACGGTGACAATATACAGCCTTGACGTACTCCTTTTCCAACTTGGAACCAGTCTGTTGTTCTATGTCCAGTTCTAACTGGCTTCCTGACCTGCATATAGGTTTCTTAAGGGACTAAATCTGATAGATAGAGTGCCTGATGAACTATGGACTGAGATTCGTGACATTGTATAGGAGACAGGAATCAAGACCATCCCCATGGAAAAGAAATGCAAAAAAGCAAAATGGCTGTCTGGGGAGGCCTTACAAATAGCTGTGAAAAGAAGAGAAGTGAAAAGCAAAGGAGAAAAGGAAAGATATAAGCATCTGAATGCAGAGTTCCAAAGAATAGCAAGAAGAAATTAGAAAGCCTTCCTCAGCAATCAATGCAAAGAAATAGAGGAAAACAACAGAATGGGAAAGACTAGAGATCTCTTCAAGAAAATTGGAGATACCAAGGGAACATTTCATGCAAAGATGGGCTCGATAAAGGACAGAAATGGTATGGACCTAACAGAAGCAGAAGATATTAAGAAGAGGTGGCAAGAATACACAGAAGAACTGTACAAAAAAGATCTTCATGATGCAGATGATCACGATGGTGTGATCACTCACCTAGAGCCAGACATCCTGGAATGTGAAAGCATCACTACAAACAAAGCTAGTGGAAGGGATGGAATTCCAGTTGAGCTATTCCAAATCCTGAAAGATGATGCTGTGAAAGTGCTGCACTCAATATGCCAGCAAATTTGGAAAACTCAGCAGTGACCACAGGACTGGAAAAGGTCAGTTTTCATTCCAACCCCAAAGAAAGGCAATGCCAAAAAATGTTCAAACTACTGCACAATTGCACTTATCTCACATGCTAATAAAGTAATGCTCAAAATTCTCCAAGCCAGGCTTCAGCAGTACGTGAACCATGAAATTCCAGATGTTCAAGCTGGTGTTAGAAAAGGCAGAGGAACAAGAGATCAAATTGCCAACATCTGCTGGATCATGGAAAAAGCAAGAGAGTTCCAGAAAAACATCTATTTCTGCCTTATTGACTATGCCAAAGCCTTTGACTGTGTGGATCACAATAAACTGTGTAAAATTCATGGGATTTAGTTATTTTTTCTGATAAATAGAAAGTATAATAATTAAAACTGAAAGTATTGTTCACATATAATGTAAAATCAATTTACATACCCCTAGCTGAAGTCCTCTGCATTTTAAGAGGTACTGGTCAACTGAACAGTCCTAGAGAGAGAATGCTAGGATTAGTTTCCATTCTCTTGTCTTTACAACAGCTTTTTAAAACAAATTAGAATATATTCCACATCTTTATTAATTGGATTCTTGGAAGTAACAATGACCTGACCTTATAACTTTGAAATATGTGGTAAATGGCATTGGTCATGGCCATTATCTAGAGGTTATGTTTGGGGCTGCTATGCCAGGAGTGACAGAAGTCAGGAAAAGGGGAAAGCTAGAGTCACCATGTGGAGTGAGGTGGTGATCATATGAAGGCAAGACTTGCTGTTCTCCACAACATCCCAAATCTGGTCATTGCTCTTGGCTTGTAATCCATGCCCAGTATATTATTCATTTGGTTTAACAAGGAGGTCTCACTGACCTATGGGGTAGACACCATTATTTTCTCAGAGACTTTACTTTCTCAAGAACCAATGACAGATGGGTGTCAGAACTAAGACTCAAAACTAGCTCTGTATTACTCCAAACCTCTTACTGTTTCCCCAGTTACACAGTGTTCAAGTACAGTCTTTATCGACATGAATTAACAAGAAATTTAATGTGTTATCCTGCTAGCAATAGAGAGACTTGAGTGAAATGGCTTAAATAGACTCTCAGTCCAGCCAGAAATCTGCTCATTCAACCCTTCTCAGGCATAAGATACACCATGATTCTACTGAAACTTACTTCTTTCCTTGCAGTTGCTTCAGATTCACACTTTGTGTAGAAAAGGACTGATTTGACCAAGGGAAAGATAAAGCTACATATCCTCAATGAATTGACTTAAAATAACTCCACCTGCCAGCTCATCTTAGCAGTATAAATTTATTACTGGCATATGATAGATAAAATGCTAATTTTATTTAAGAAAAGTTTTTGCTTGAACAAATGAAGGTATGTAGTAGTGAGAAGGAAAGGAAGGAAGGAAGGAAGGCAGGAAAGAAGAAGAAAGGGAAAGTGAAGTTGCTAAGTCATGTCTGACTCTTAGCTACTCCATGGACTACAGGCCCCTCCGTCCATGGGATTTTCCAGGCAAGAGTACTGAAGTGGGGTGCCATTGCCTTCTCCTAGAAGAAAGGGAGGAGGGAGGCTAAGAGCAGGATTTTGGATAAAGAACATTTCTAAAGAACCCCGCTGCAACCAAAATCTCATGCCTTCCTCCCCAAAATTCTGCATTGTCAGGACCGCCAAAACACAGTCTGCTCTATATTCCTGAGTTTAGGAGCACATTTTAGAGTAATTATAATTGACATTTGCATTATTGAAGACTTTCAAGGTGTTGTCACGTCAAATGATCCTCAGGAAAATTCACTGATATAGGTGGAACAAGGCTTATTCTCTTTGCTTTTAGATATCAGGTCTCAAAGGGAACAAGAACCTCTCTGACTCCAAATTCAGTATTCTCGCTACTGTATCATGCAAATTGTTCTGCTTAACTGTGGTGTTGGATAAGACTCTTGAGAGTCCCTTGGACTGCAAGGAGATCCAACCAGTCCATTCTAAAGGAGATCAGTCCTGGGTGTTCTTTGGAAGGAATGGTGCTAAAGCTGAAACTCCAGTACTTTGGCCACCTCATGTGAAGAACTGACTCACTGGAAAAAACTCTGATGCTGGGAGGGATTGTGGGCAGGAGGAGAAGGAGACGACAGAGGATGAGATGGCTGGATGGCATCACCGACTCGATGGATGTGAGTTTGAGTGAACTCTGGGATTTGGTGATGGACAGGGAGGCCTGACATGCTGCAAAGAGGTGGACACAATTGAGCTACTGAACTGAACTGAAAGAATTATTTTTTATATCTGCCATTTAATTAAACTTGAACTAATATGTACCAAGTGGTTGCAGTATTCCAAGGTTAGTATACCAAAAAAGGACAATGTTATCGTTCATTGCATTCTAGTGTAGGAAGTCTGACAATAAACAAAAGACCAAATACATATGGACTTCCCTGGTAACTCAGATGAATCTTCCTGCAATGCAGGAGACCCTGGTTCGATCCCTGGGTCAGGAAGATCTCCTGAAAAAAATAATGGCTACCCACTCCAGTATTCTTGCCTGGAGAATCTCATGGTCAGAGAAACCTGCTGGGCTACAGTCCATGAGGTTGCAAAGACACAACTGAGTGACTAATACTTTCACAAGTCAGGAAGTCATGCTAAGCAGGGAAAGAAAGGAAAAGAAAAAGCCAGGTTAGGGGGACAACAAAAATAGAGATGGGAGAAGGTGATATTTTATTATCTGGAAATAGAATATATTTCATATATTGATGGAATATAAACCATTTAAGGTAAATTTGGGAAAATATATAGAAATATTACAGGGCTTCCCTTGTGGCTCAGACGGTAAAGCGTCTGCCTACAATGCAGGAGATCCAGGCTCGATCTCTTGTCGGGAAGATCCTCTGGAGAAGGAAATGACAACCCACTCCAGTGTTCTTGCCTGGAAAATCCCATGGATGGAGGAGCCCAGTAGGCTACAGTCCATGGAGTAGCAAAGAGTTGGACACGACTGAGCGACTTCACTTCACGTCATATAGAAATATTATTTTTCAATTTGACTAGTATAGTAAAAATTTTCACATAGTAGGAGTATGGAGTTTGTTGTGATCCATGAACCTTAGTATGATGCATAAGAGACATATTCAGCGTGGACCACAGTTCCAATCCTAAATGGATCCTAACTCAGACCTCCAGAAAGATTCATTGCCTGTCCTGCATTTCACTTCTCAAATTTGGGAAGAATGCATTCATGATAAGAAATATCCTAGAAACTAAGGCTGTGTCTAGGCAGAGATTTCCAGAGAGAAATAAATTGTCCATGAAAGAAGTGCTGGTCATAAGACGAGCAGACATGGCATTCTGGGACACACCGAGGTTTACATTACCGCCGTGGCTCAATGCATCATCTGTCACTTCCAGGGGAAGGCAGCGTCAAGGGGTCACAGATTACAGGGCTTGAGAAAGCCCTCCAGCTGACCAACCTAATTACCCTCAGCCCTCATTCAGCCATTTGTCAGTGTTCTGAACAGGCATCTTGGAGACTAGGAGACAGCACCTCACATTCTCTTTTCTTGCTCATCTTAGAGCAAGTCATGTTGAAGTCTATATTTGCAACAGAAAAGTAGAACGTCCACTTACAAGCCCTCCTGATATATCACAAAAATTCCAGAGATGAAGTAATACAGAGAAAAAGAAGGAAATGAAGTCATCTTTTTGAAATATACTCAATCTGTAATTTATCAAGAGTCTACTAAATTCAAAAGCACCTACTATGTACTAAATCTTCATCTATATATCTTCCACAGGATTCCTCTATCTTATCTTCCTTTAAAAGTCTATTTCCCTCTTAAATTTGTATTCAATAGGGTTGTTTCGGAGAAGGCAATGGCACCCCACTCCAGTACTCTTGCCTGGAAATCCCACAGACGGAGGAGCCTGGTGGGCTGCGTCCATGGGGTCGCTGAGTTGAACATGCTGGCGACTTCACTTTCTCTTTTCACTTTCATGCATTGGGAGGAAATAGCAACCCACTCCAGTGTTCTTGCTTGGAGAATCCTAGAGACGGGGGAGCCTGGTGGGCTGCTGTCCATGGGGTCACACAGAGTCGGACACGACTGAAGTGACTTAGCATGCATAGCATAGCATGCATAGCATAGCATAGCATAGGGTTGTTTACTTTTCAGAACAGAGACAGCAAATACTATGTTCAACTTTCCTGTTGACTTTGATCAGTTAATCATGCCTACCCTGAGTACTGGATAGAACAGAATGGGGATCATTCAGCTTACTGGAAACTAGTGTCATGATTGATTAGCAATGTCTACCATGGCCTCAGAAGATAAAAGCTTCCGAACTAGCCCTGTGATTTAGAAGAGTGTTTGAGGAACAATAAACAAACAAACAAAAATTGCAGGCATTCTCAGTCGTGTCCAACTCTTTGCAACCCTATGAACTGTGGCCCACCAGGCTCCTCTGTCCATGGAATTTCTCAGGCAAGAATGCTGGAGTGGGTTGCCATTTCGTACCTAGGGGATCTTCCCAACCCAAGAATCAAACCTGCATCTCTTGCATCTCCTGCAATGGCACACTGAGTCTCTACCACTGTGGCACCTTGGAAGTCTCATTTTTAAAGTGCTCATAAACATTTCAGTGATCATGGTCATTTTGGATCTCAGATCTGGTTAGGATTTCAAATTAAGGCCAAGTTTTAACATCACACATTTGAGGCATGAAAATAACTCAGGTGGCTTTTTTGTTTGTTTGTTTGTTTTTTGGTTAGTCAGCCTTGAGTTCACATCCTATTTCTATGACTTATCAGCTGTGAGATTTTGGTAACTTACTCATTGTCCATGCTACTCAGTCCACTCATATGTTAACTAATAATTCAGAAAATACCAGCCTTTCATTGATGTTCAGATTAATTGAGGTCATGGATATAAGTATTCTGCACAGAGCCTGGCAGAGGTTAGGAGGCTCAGTAAATGGTAGCTATTATTATACTTAAATATAATTAAAGGTACAATAAATCATTCTCTTTTCTGTACTTTTAAATCACTGTTTATAACTCTACTCTAGAATGAGTGAACTGTATGATAGTTTTATTTTTGAACATTTACAAATGTATAGGCATTTATAAATGTATGGTCATCAACTACAGTCAGCATAGGTCAACTTGCTCTCCCATTCCTAATAAAATTATTTAAAAGCTCTCTACTTTCCTGAAGACTCCCATTTTCTCCTCCTTTTCATTCAAAACATAGCTTTGCCTTTTGTTTCAGAGGGATAGAGAGAGAGAGAGAGCAAGAGAGCATGAGAGAGAGAAAAGAATCCACTGGATAAGTCATTTAACTTCTGAACTCAACAGAAGTTATACCAACATCTATACTCCCTCCTTTATTTTTCTGATAGAGAATATCTAAAGTCAAAACTCCAGCTGTGCTCTAGCTCCTGTCTATTCAAACAACCTGGAGGATTTGACTCTGTAGTTATCCTTTCTCCTATGTTTTCAGTTTCTCAACCTTTTCTGAATTCTTTCCATATAACATTAAACGTGCTCTAATCTCTCCCTTGCTATAAGCAAATTAAAAAAGAACAACAACAACAAAAAAAACATTGTCTACATTTTTCACCTCTAAGGAAAGTCTGTTTTAAGCCAAAACCCTCATTGGAGGAGTCCCACACATCTCAGGAATGCATCTTCCTTGTCATCCTTGCCACCAATCCATCATGAGCTGAGAACAGCTCTAGGGAAGTGTGCCCTTGGTGAAAATGAAGCCATAGATTTCAGAGAACACCAGCTGGAGCCCTTGGTCACTGAAGTCAGAGTTCTGAGATATGCATTCCTATGGCTGCCACACTCAGAGATCACATTAAATCTTTATCAGTGTTTGACTTTAAATAGATGTACAGACAATTAACAGTGTGACATTATATAGGGGGCTTCCCTGACAGCTCAGTGGGTAAAGAATCCACCTGCGATGCAGGAGACACAGGAGACATGTTCTGATTTCTGGGTAGGGAAGATCCCCTGCAGAAGGAAATGGTGACCCATTCCAGTATTACACTATGTAGAATATAACTTGGTGACTACTTTAAATTGAATAGTCATATAAATTAAAATCTGAAGAAGCCGATCATATACAACTTGGAGAGAATAGCATGCCAAGAAGGACATATCAGTTCAAAAACCTATCGGGCAAGAGGAGCTTGATACAGTGAGGAAACAGGAAAAAAGGTTAATTTGGCTAGATCACAGTGAGCAAACAAAAGAAGAGTGCAGGATGCAATGAGGATGGAAGAGAGGCAGCAGATACTAATGGCTTTATCAGAGATCAGATCAGTCTCTCAGTCGTGTCCGATTCTTTGCGACCCCATGAACCGCAGCACGCCAGGCCTCCCTATCCGTCACCAGCTCTCAGAGGTCACTCAGACTCACATTCATCGAGTCAGTGATGCCATCCAGCCATCTCATCCTCTGTCGTCCCCTTCTCCTCCTGCCCTCATCCCTCCCAGCATCGGTCTTCTCCAATGAGTCAACTCTTCACATGAGGTGGCCAAAATACTGGAGTTTCAGCTTTAGCATCTTCCTTCCAGAATTCCAGGCTGATCTCCTTCAGAATGGACCGGTTGGATCTCCTTGCAGTCTAAGGGACTCTCAAGGTCTTCTCCAACACCACAGTTCAAAGCATCATTCTTCGTGCTCACCTTCTTCCGTCCAGCTCTCACTCCATACTCCACAGGAAAGACCATAGCCTTGACTAGGCCCTTGTTGGCAAGTGATGTCTGCTTTTGAATATGCTATCTGGGTTGGTCATACTTTCCTTCCAAGGGTAGTGTCTTTATTCATGGCTGCAGTCACCATCTGCAGTGATTTTGGAGCCAGAAAGAAAGTCTGACACTGTTTCTCCTCTATTTCCCATGTAGTGATGGGACATCCATTTTGTTGGCTTTGCAATTTTCCTCTCCCTTTCCTCTCCGGCTTTTGAGTTCCTCTCACTTCTCCTGAGTGGTGTCCTATCTAGTTATTATTTCTCCATCTTTTCCCTTGTTCCTCCTCACTTTCTCTTGCTCAGCGTAAAAAACATGGTGAAAGCCTGACGACCCTCCTATTGCCAGTCTGTTGTTCCTGACATTCTTTCTTCCTGACTGTTTGGCAGATCAGGTGGTCTTCCATCTTCTAATTTCCATAGTTTATTGTATCACATCAAGGCTTTGGCATAGTCAATAAGAAAGATGTTTTTCTACTCTCTTGCTTTCTCGTGATCAGCGGTGTTGGCATTTGATCTCTGTTCCTCTGCCTTTTCTAAATCCAGCTTGAACATAGGAGTACGGTTCACATATTGCTGAAGCCTGGCTTGGAGAATTTTGAGCATTACTTTACTCGCATGTGAGATGAGTGCATTGCAGTAGTTTGAGCACTCTTTGGCATTGCCTTTCTTTGGGATTGGGATGAAAATGACCTTTTCCAATTTTGTGGCCACTGCTGAGTTTCAAATTTGCTGGCATATTGAGTGCAGCACTTTCACAGCATCATCTTTCAGGATTTGGAATAGCTCCACTGATTGCATCACCTCCACTAGCTTTGTTCCTAGTGATGCTTTCTGGCCCACTTGACTTCACATTCCAGGATGTCTGGCTCTAGGTCAGTGATCACACCATCATGATTATCTGGGTCGTGAAGCTCTTTTTGTACAGTTCTTCTGTGTATTCTTGCCACCTCTTCTTAATATCTTCTGCTTCCGTTAGGTCCATACCATTTCTGTCCTTTATAGAGCCCATTTTTGCATGAAATGTTCCTTTGGTATCTCTGATTTTCTTGAATAGATCCTTAGTCTTTCCCATTCTGTTGTTTTCCTCTATTTCTTTGCATTGATCGCTGAAGAAGGCTTTCTTATCTCTTCTTGCTATTCTTTGGAACTCTGCATTCAGATGTTTATATCTTTCCTTTTCTCCTTTGCTTTTCGCTTCTCTTCTTTTCGCAGCTATTTGCAAGGCCTCACCAGACAGCCATTTTGCTTTTTTGCATTTCTTTTCCATGGGGATGGTCTTGATCCCTGTCTCTGTAAAATGTCATGACCTCCCATAGTTCACAGCTCTATCTATCAGTCTGGCTTAAATCTATTTCTCACTCCACTTCTGGGATTGATTTAGGTCATACCTATGGTCTATGTTTCCCTATTTCTTAATTTCATCTGAAGTTGCATAGGAGTTCATGATCTGGCCACAGTCAGCTCCTGGTCTTGTTTTTGCTGATTGTATGGCTTCTCCATCTTTGGCTGCAAGATATAATCGATCTGATTTCGTGTTGACCATCTGGTGATGTCCATGTATAGAGTCTTCTCTGTTGTTGGAAGAGGGTATTTGCTATGACCATGCATTTTCTTGGCAAAATCTGTTAGTCTTTCCCTGCTTCTCCGATTCCAAGGCAAATTTGCCTGTTACTCCAGGTGTTTCTTGACTTCCTACTTTTGCATTCCAGTCCCCTATAATGAAAAGGACATCTTTTGGGGGTGTTAGTTCTAAAGGTCTTGTAGGTCTTCATAGAACCGTTCAACTTCAGCTTCTTCAGCGTTACTGGTTGGGGCATAGACTTGGATTACTGTGACATTGAATGGTTTGCCTTGGAAACGAACAGAGATCATTCTGTTGTTTTTGAGATTGCATCCAAGTACTGCATTTCGGACTATAAGCTAGGATAAAAAGCTAGCATGACATCTTTGGATTTTTTTCTAAGTATCATATAAGTCACTTAAGACTTTTATTTAGAAAAAATGTATTTGGGATTTACATTTTTAAAATATCACTTAATATTAAAAACCATATAAATTCCCATGACTATCCAGCTAGTTGATCCATACGATAGACTGTTGCTCAGTCACTAAGTTGTATCCAACTCTGTGGCCCCATGGACTGTAGCCCACCAGCTTCCTCTATACATGGGATTTCCCAGGCAAGAATACTGGAGTGGGTTGCCGTTTCTTCCTCCAGGGAATTTTGCAAACCCAGGGATCTGAACCCACATCTCCTACATTGGAAGCCTGGTATTTTTTTTACCACTGAGCCAACTGGAAACAATAGACTGCTACTTAAGTGTTAAAAAGGATAAAGAATCCCTATAGGCATTGGTATAAAATTATGATTGAAGTATAATGCTTAGTTAAAATTCAAGATACAGAAAGTTTGATTAGTATGATATCATTTGTGTAAAATATGAATATGCATATGCTAATTTGTGCTTCCCTGATGGCTCAGTGATATAGTGATTTTACTTGTTTCCCTCTTAGAGCTGCTTTCCTGTGTCCATCATCTAATCTTCTGTTGATTCTTTGCAGCGTATGCATGTGTTTTATCTTAGTTATTATATACTTCAGTTCCATTCGTTTCTTTATATTTTCCAACTCTTTTTTAATAACTCTCTATCATTTTTCTCTCAAGTTGGCTAAGCATCTTTATGTCTATTATTTGAAATTTTTCTTGAGTAAATTTATTATTTCCACTTCTCTTAGTTCTTCTTCTGGGGTTTTGTCTTTTTCTTTCATTAGGAATGTATTATTTTGTTCCCTCATTTTGCCTAATTCTCCATATTTGTTTCTGTATATAAGGAAGATCAGTTATTCCTTCTGATCTCCTGATATAGATACATATCTACATATAGATATATAGATAACCATATATAGGAGATATCCTATAAGAACCAGCAGCAATTCAACTCTGGTGACCACAACTATATGCTATATCAGTACTCCTAACATGGGCTGTGTGAGTCCTTCTGTTGGGCTGGTCTAACTACTGTGAGCTTGCTGACAGGTGGGGCTGGCATTGAGCTTAGCTGGCTGCCAGACATCTGCCTTGTGCAATGGCTGCTGAACCCCTGATGGCAGGGCTGGGCCCAGGGCTACTAGCCAAGGGCCCCAGGGTTGGTTCTGACCCATTATCAGGTGGGACTGATCTTCAGTGTGGCTCAAGATTGGGTTCCACAGGCCCAGAGCTGGGGCTAGCCCACTTACAAATGGGTAAACCCCGGAAACTAGAGTGCTAAGTTGCTTTAGTTGTGTCTGACTGTTTGTGACCCCATGGACTGTAGCCCGCCAGACTCCTCTGTCCATGGAATTCTCCAGGCAAGACTATTGGAGTGGATTGTCATGCCCTCCTCCAGGAGATTGGGAAAATCACTTGTACTTGTCTTCAGGTCATTCTCATAGGTAGATGTTCTGTGACTAGTTGCAATTTCAGTGTGCCATGGGAGGACGTGAGCTAGGGTCTTCCTTCTTGGCCATCATGACCCTATCTCCCCTCTTTTACTCATTATCAAATTGCTCTTCTGATTTTTATCATCTGCTTCTTAATTATGGTCTTCTGAGATTTTGTGAACAAGCCATAATTACTGTTTCCACAATGTCAATTATTTTACAGATTTCAAAGTGGAAGATTAATATTGAGAAGTGATACAATTTAGGACCCAGGAGATAGATAACAGTTTAATATGGTTGACTAAGAAGGAATTCTCCTTCCTACTTTAAACCATAAACAGCTGGGAAATGGACTTATTAAATGAAGGAATGAATGAATGAATAAAAAAATAAATGTAGTAAGTCCCATACATACAAACCTTCAAATTGCAAACTTTCAAAAATGCAAATGTGGATTCTCATGTCCAATCACATGAGTTAGTTCACATGTCCAGTGTACATTGTCACACACGTGCATCCTCCTCAAGCAGTTGTGCCTTTGTGCACTTTACAGTACTGTGTATAGTACAGTAGTTGTTGTTGCCATTTAGTTATTCAGTCAAATCCAACTCTTCTGTTACCCAGGGATTGTAGCCCACCAGGGTCCTCTGTCCATGGAATTTTCCTGGCAAGAATACTGGAGTGGGTCACTATTTCCTTCTCCAGGGGATCTACTCAACCCAGGGTTCTAACCCACATCTCTGGTATTGTCAGGAGAGTACAGGATTTTATTTCAAGCCCAGGATGTCTAGAAGCCAGAGTACAAGCAACAGCGATGTAGCTGGTATTACTGTACTTTTCAAGGTACCAAATTATAAAATTAAAAATGCTTTTATTATTTTTTGTTTTGCTTGTTTTTTATGTATTATTTGTGTGAAAAGTACTATAAACCTATTACAGTATGGTACTATACGTCCAATTGTGTTAGTTAGGTATCTAGGCTAACTTTGTTGGACTTCCAAACAGATTGGACTTCCAAACATGCTCTTGGAATGAAACTTGTTCGTATATAAGGAACTTACTATAAATAAAAATTAGAAACACAACTGAGCCAGAAATCAAGAAATGGAAATTCTCAAGCGCCTAGTGAAAGAAACCTAGAGAAAATGAGGGTTTGGGCTGTAAGTAAAAGTTAAAACTTAGCTCTCTATCAGCAATGATTTTCCTGCTAGGCTTGGGAGCTAAAACTGTAGAACCTATGCTTGTAGGGAATTGAAAGTACTGAATAATATGAAATTGATTTTTACAAATAATTATTCCATACCTGAAATGGATTAAGAAAAAACTACTCAGTCACTAAGGAAGGTAATATCTTGCAAGAACATCTTGTGGATATAAAAAGAATTAGCTGCAAGAAATAGGGAGTAGAGGACTCCATCATGCATAGCTTTTATGTTTCTATTTATGCTATGCATAATAAATCATAGGCAGATAAATTAACATGAAAATTATCCTCGGACTTTGAAATCCATAAGCATCTTTCCATTCACCCTCTACTTCCCACCCCAAGAACATAGGACATTGCCAAAGAAAACTGCTGAAGCTACAACTTAGTTTACATTTAAAAGTTTCACAGCCACAAGTAAAGTTACTACCATGAGGAAGAGTCAGCAGAAGGAAAAGAAGGAAACAAGAAAACATACACTCCAAAACTGAGATAGAGGACCAGTATGAAAGGGTTTTTCATAAGCATAATCAAAACATTCAAATTAATATTATAATGGAGGACAAGGGAAACAAAACCAGGAAGAAAATATAAGCAGATTATTGTAAGAACCAAATAGAATTTTTGTAAGAAAAATATAGATATGAAAAACAAAATAAATTTTCTGTTGTCAGTTTGAATGGAAGAGATAATATATATTGCTGAAGAGATAATTGATGAATTGCTTCATCTGAGATAATCACCTAGAATGTAGAACATCATCCACAAAAATTTTACCAAAAGGCAAACCTGTTTCCAATCTTAATTCTCTTACTCAATAGCATTGTGATCTTGGGCATATAACATCTGGTGGACTTGTCTTATCTAAAATCAGGGATAATAATAGATAACTTAAGTCTCATTAAGTCATTACAAATATTAAATAAGATAATAGTTGTACCCATTCTATTCAAAAGGCACATACAGAAATATAATCATCATTATTATAATTACCTGCACTTCCGAGGTGTACTGGCGGTAAAGAACCTGCCTGAAGACGCAGGAGACTCAAGAGACACAGGTTCAATCCCTGGTCCTAAAGATCCCTTGGAGTAGGAAATGGCAACCTATTCCAGTATTCTTGCCTAGAAAATCCCCTGGACAGAGGAGCCTGGAGAATTACAGTCCATGGGGAAGCAAGAAGTCAGACATGACTGAGCGACTGAGTGCTGAACTGTATCAACTATTATTAAAAAGTAGTTTAGGGGCTTCCCAGGTGGTACTAGTGGTAAGGAACCTGCCTGCCAAGGCAAGAAGCATAAGAGACAAAGGTCTGATCCCTGGATTGGGAAGATCCCCTGAAGAAGGAAATGACAACATTCTTGCCTGGAGAATCCCATGGACAGAGGAGCCTGGCAGGCTACAGTCCACAGGGTTGCAAAGAGTTGGACACAACTGAAGCAATTTAGCAAACATGAATAAAAAGTAATTTTAATATACTCAATTCATGTACTTACTTGTCTCTAGATTTCCCATAGCACTATTTTTTAACTTATTGTTTTGTTTTACTGAAGTATAGAGGCTGGATGAAGCATTGCCAAGAGAAATATTAAAAACCTCAGATATGTAGATGACACTTAATTGCAGAAAGTGAAGAGGAACTAAAGAGCCTCTTGATGAAGGTGAAGGAGAAGAGTGAAAAAGTTGGCTTAAAACTCAACATTCAAAAGACTAAGATTATAATATCTGGTCCCAATACTTCATGACAAATAGATGAGGAAACAATGGAAACAGTGACAGACTTTATTTTCTTGGGTTCAAAAATGATCGTGGAGAGTGACTGCAGCCATTAAATTAAAAAATGCTTATTCCTTGGAAGAAAAGCTATGGCAAACCTAGACAGCATATTGAAAAGCAGAGGTATCACTTTGCCAACAAAGGTCTATATAGTCAAAGCTATGGTTTTTGCAGTAGTCATGTATAGATGTGACAAGTGGACCATAAAGAAGGCTGAGCACCAAAGAATTGATACTTTTGAACTATAGCGGTGGAGAAGACTCTTGAAAGCCCCTTGGACTGCAAGGAGATCAAACCAGTCAGTCCTAACGGAAATCAGCCCTGAATATTCATTGAAAGGACTGTTGCTGAAGCTGAAGCTCCAGTACTTTGGTCACCTGATGCAAAGAGCCGGCTCATTAGAAGAGACCCTGATGCTGGGAAAGATTGAAGGCAGGAGGAGAAGTGGGTGACAGAGGATGAGACGGTTGGATGGCATCACTGACTCAAAAGATATGATTTTGAGCAAAGTCTGGGAGATAGTGAAGGACAGGGAAGCCTGGTGTGCTTCAGTCTATAGAGTGGGAAGAAGTTGAACATGACTGAGCTACTGAACAACAACATATAGCTAATGTGCAATATGCTGTTAGTTTCTGGTGTACAGAAAACAAATTCATTGATTATATATATATATATATATTTACACACATCACATATATATTCTTTTTAATTTTCCTTTCTATTATGGTTTACTATAGGATATTGAATATAGTTCCCTGTGCTATACAGTAGGATCTTGTTTCTTCATCCTATATACAACAGTTTGCATCTGCTAATACCAAACTCCCAGTGTTTCCCTTCCCTTCCCTTCCCATTCCTAGCAATGATAAGTCTGGACCTAATGTCTTTTTAGCAGTTTTTGAAGAATACCAGATACACTAGATTTTGTATCTAGAAAGATTACATGTTTGCCTAATTCTAGTGTAAGTTTTGACCCATTTTGTGAATATTTAGAGCATATTATAAAATAATCACCAGTATGTATATTCCCAGAGTAATTCATTCCATTTGAGTAACACTCACAAGTTTATTTGAGAGGGTGGGAGTGTAAGGTCAAGTCAGTTTTATAGAGACAGAGGAACATGTAGAAAAAGATAGAAAGAGTAAAGGAGAATTTCCCACTTTGTATTTTTTGAAAATTAACAGTAGTGTATGAAAATTGCCACCAAGTCAGTTTTCTGAATTGGAACACATTTAAGATAATGTGAATGTTTATTGTACATTAGCTTATTAAATTCTCTGAAAAGCCTTGCAGTACATTTAATTCCAACTCAGCATTATAAAAATGAGTATGGTTTTGTTTTATTTTTCTGCAAAACACTCCTTTCACATCTTCACAGGCCCATTTTAGAGACTCTAAAATTTCCTTCTACAAGTACTGACACTGTCTTCCCCATGCCTTCCTTGGGGAGAAACCTCAGAGGCAAGACTCAATTTTCTCAACTCTAAAATGGGAACATTAATAAATTCATGAGAAATCAATGAGAACTGTAAGTCAAATGAGCTCACAAAACACTGTGAGCTCAACAGTGAAATTTGCTCACCATGTCCAGCTCTTTGCGATCCCATGGACTATACAGTCCATGGAATTCTCCAGGCAAGAATACTGGAGTGGGTTTCCACTTCCCTCTTCAGGGGATCTTCCTAATCCAGGGATCAAACCCAGGTCTTCCACATTGCAGACAATTTCTTTACTGTATGAGCTACCAGGGAAGCTGTGGGCCTCTCCCCGGAGCAGTTTCCTTCATTCAGGCCAGAAAAGAAGAATCAATAGGAAAGTCTTCAAGGCAGACAGTAGTGACAGATAGAAGTAACATAATCATGAAGGTGACAACCCATCACCTTTGCCATATTCTCTAGGTTAGGAGCAAGTCACAGCTTCCATCACAATGAAGGGAAGAGACTATACAAGGTATGACTAGCAGAAGGGAATGATCAGAGGCTATCTCAGGGTTGTTTAGGGCATAGTAAGTTAGTGCATAACTATTAGTCAATCAGTCATGTCCAGCTCTGGGACTCCCTGGACTCTACCCACCAGGCTTCTCTGTCCATGAAATTCTGCAGGCAGGAATACTGTAGTGGGTAGCCATTCCCTTCTCCAGGGCATTTTCCTGACCCAGGGATTGAACCCAGGTCCTGCAATGCAGGCAGATTCTTCACCATCTGAGCCACCAGGGACACTCCAAGAATACTGGAGTGGGTAGCCACTCCCTTCTCTGGGAGATTTTCCTGACCCGGGAATCAAACCCAGGTCTCCTGCATTTTAGGCAGTTTCACAGAAAGTGACTGATTGGAGGCCATCTCAGTGTTGTGTGACACAAATGTAGTCAAACCACATGGGCTGGGTTTTAATTATATTTCCCCCTTTTTTTGA
Source organism: Tragelaphus eurycerus (assembly GCA_935064755.1). Taxonomy (NCBI): domain Eukaryota; kingdom Metazoa; phylum Chordata; class Mammalia; order Artiodactyla; family Bovidae; genus Tragelaphus; species Tragelaphus eurycerus. The sequence goes on along the minus strand of CAKXYN010000075.1, from coordinate 1,409,057 downwards.
CTGTACTTTCCACCTGAGCCCTTCATCTTTTCAAGCCTCTCTACCTACACCATCCCTCCATCTCTACTCTCACAGAATCCATTTTAACAGTCAGGTTTGTATAATCTCCTTTTTATCCAGTCAGATACAGATATGGCTAGATAGACAAAAAGACAGAGAGACAGATAGGTAGATAGATACAGACAGATAGATAAGATAGATATAGATGCACATATGGGCTTCCCTGGTGGCTCAGATGATAAAGAAACTGCCTGTAATGCGGGAGACCTGGGTTCCACCTCTGGGTCAGGAAGATCTCTTGGAGAAGGGAATGGCAACCCTCTCCTGTATTTTTGCTTGGAGGATTCCATGGACAGAGGAGCCTGGTGGGCTATAGTCCATGGGGTCACAAAGAGACTGACACAACTGAGCAACTAACACAACAAATATAGGGACACAAACATATATATGTATATACATATGTGTGTGTTTGTTTTTATTTAAAAACGTTATCATATTATACCCACATTTTATAATGTGAGTATCGAATACTCACACTATTCAATCATTCTACTACTAATAGGAATTCACTAACTTCCCATATTTTTTGCACAACCAACAATGATACAATAAAAATCCTTGTGCCTGCATTCTTACCTACTGTTGCATTTGTTTTTCTGGGATACTTTCCCACAGCGGGATGCCTAGGTCAAAGGATAGTTTTAATTTAATAGATATTGCCAGATTGCTTTCCAAAAAAGCTATCATAAAGCACATTTCCACCATATATTAAAGTGCCCCCTTTCTCTGTATCACTGCCAGCAATAGGTGTTACTGCTCTGTTTAGTGCTTGCCAGGCTGATGGGCATAAAGGGACATCTCATTACTTTAATTTGCATTCACTGACGACTGTAGAGGTTGAGCATCATAATGTTTGTTGGCCATTTGGAATTGCCTTTTTGTGGATTGCTTCATCCTAGTCTTTGCTAATCTTTCCATTGGGATGTTTGAAAGAGCTATTTATATAAAGTGGATGTTAACTCATATTCTTTGAATTAACATTTTTGCCCAAACCCATTATTGTTTTCTATGCACTTTTTAAATGAAATCTTCGTCCGTACAAAGGTTTTAAAATTTTATATGGTCTATATGCATCTAATTTTGTTTCATTCTATCTCTATTTAATAGAGGAAGTAGACTAAATATTATGTTCTAACATTTTATTATTTTCTCATTTAATCTCTAACTCATCTAAAATTATTTTGCGTGGGGGCAAAATAGGGATTAATTTTAGTTTCTTCTGGAAAGATAGCCAGTCATGCCAGTACCATCTATCATTAACCCAGTTTTCTTACACAATTATTACTGTCATTGTGTATTCAGTTCTCACTTAGCCTCAGATATAGTTCTGGATTCCCCAGATTATATTACTAATCTTTATCTATTTATATGCCAATACCAATGATAAACTCACTTGAGTGGCTATTTCAAATGATATTTTACATAAGTCAACTTCTCCTTTTCTGTTTTTGTTTTGAATAGTTTTTTTGACAGTTTTATGTGTTCATATAAACTCTTAGAATAATTCTATACAATTTCAAAAGAAAGATATATTAGGATTATACTAAGAATTATACAAAACTATACACTGATTTTAGAAGAATTAGCATTTTATTTATCAACCATTGATGTCTTACTATTTATTCAAATCTTGGTTTATATCCTTTAATACAATTTTGTAGAAATTTTATTTATGGAAGTTTCTGTAATTTCCCTGTTACATTTTATTTTATTTTATATAAATTTATTTATTTTAACTGGAGGGTAATTACTTTACAATATTGTATTGGTTTTGCCATACATCAACATGAATCTGCCACGGGTGTACACGTGTTCCCCTTCCAGAATCCCCCTCCCATCTCCCTCCCCATACCATCCCTCTGGGTCACCCCAGTGCACCAGCCCCAAGCATCTTGTATCCTGCATCAAACCTGGACTGGCAATTCATTTCTTATATGATATTATACATGTTTCAATGCCATTCTCCCAAATCATCCCACCCTCTCCGTCTCCCACAGAGTCCAAAAGACTGTTCTATACATCTGTGTCTCTTTTGCTGTCTCCCATACAGGGTTGTCATTACCATCTTTCTAAATTCCATATATATTCATTAGTATGCTGTATTGGTGTTTTTCTTTCTGGCTTACCATTAGCCAGACTCAAGAAACAAAGGGAGAAAAATCAAGTGAATAAAATTAGAAATGAAAATGGTGAGATCACAACAGACAACACAGAAATACAAAGGATCATAAGAGACTACTATCAGCAATTATATGCCAATAAAATGGACAACTTGGAAGAAATGGACAAATTCTTAGAAAAGTACAACTTTCCAAAACTGAACCAGAAAGAAATAGAAAATCTTAACAGACCCATCACAAGCACAGAAATTGAAACTAATCAGAAATCTTCAGCAAACAAAAGCCCAGGTCCAGATAGCTTCACAGCTGAATTCTACCAAAAATTTAGAGACGAGCTAACACCTATCCTACTCAAACTCTTCCAGAAAATTGCAGAGGAAGGTAAACTTCCAAACTCATTCTATGAGGCCACCATCACCTTAATACCAAAACCTGACAAAGATGCCACAAAAAAAAAAAAAAAGAAAGAAAGAAAACTACAAGCCAACATCACTGATGAACATAGATGCAAAAATCCTTCACAAAATTCTAGCAATCAGAATTCAACAACACATTAAAAAGATCATACACCATTACCAAGTGGGCTTTATCCCAGGGATGCAAGGATTCTTCAATATCTGCAAATCAATCAATGTAATACACCACATTAACAAATTGAAAAATAAAAGCCATATGTTATCTTAATAGATGCAGAGAAAGCCTTTGACAAAATTCAACATCCATTTATGATTAAAACTCTCCAGAAAGCAGGAATAGAAGGAACATACCTCAACATAATAAAAGCTATATATGACAAACCCTCAGCAAACATTATCCTTAATGGTGAAAAATTGAAAGCATTTCCCCTAAAGTCAGGAACAAGACAAGGGTGCCCACTTTCACCACTACAATTCAACATAGTTTTGGCAGTTTGGGCCACAGCAATCAGAGCAGAAAAAGAAATAAAAGGAATCCAAATTGGAAAATAAGAAGTAAAACTCTTACTGTTTGCAGATGACATGATCCTCTACGTAGAAAACCCTAAAGACTCCACCAGAAAATTACTAGAACTAATCAATGAATACAGTAAAGTTGCAGGATATAAAATCAACACGCAGAAATCCCTTGCATTCCTATACACTAATAATGAGAAAATAGAAAAAGAAATTAAGAAAACAATTCCATTCCCTGTTACATTTTTAAAAGATTTTTACGGAGTATAGTTGCTTTACAGTTTTGTATTAGTTTCTGCTGCACAGCAAAGTGAATTAGTTATAGTTATACATATATCCTCTCTTTTTCAGATTTCCTTCCCATTCATGTCACCACAGAGCAGTGAGTAGAGTTCCCTGTGCTATGCAGTAGGTTCTCATTAGTGATCTACTTTGTACATAGCACTTCATCTATATCAATCCCTATCTTCCGATTCATTCCACCTCCCTTCATCCCTTGGTATTCACAAGTTTGTTCCCTACATCTGTGTCTATTTCTGCTTTGAAAATAAGCTTATCTGTACCATTTTTCAAGATTTCACATATAAGCGATGTATTATGATATCATACTACACAAGTAATATAATAGGATATTTGTTTTTCTGACTTATTTCACTCTGTATGATGGTCACTAGGTCTATTCCTCCTCTGTTAAATTTATTACGAACATTCTACTGTTCGTTTTTATACCATTGTGAATATGTTTGGTTCCATTTCAATTTCTAAGTGCTTATTGCTATTTCAAGGAAAAATTTTTCTCTTTGTAGTTTTACTGTACATCAAATCTCCTTCCCAAATTCTCTTATCAATTGAAGGAGAACTTTGTTTTCACTTTTAACTATGGGACTTTTGTGTTATTTTGGTATAAAATATTTTTATTTTCTAGAAGAGATAGATTTATGAGGTTTTTTTTAATTTATATCCTTGAATAAATTGATTTTCTTATTGTATTTCTGGAAATTTCAAAAAAATATTGACTAGTGATATACATCCTCATCTAGTTCTTGATTTAAACTGAAATGGTTTTAGTGATCTCTGTGCTTCCCTGATGGCTCAAGTGGTAAAGAATCCATCTGCGATGCAGGAGACTGAGGTTCAATCCCTGGGTTGGGAAGATCCCCTGGAGAAGGGAACAGCTACCCACTCTGATATTCTTGCCTGAAGAAATCCACGGACAGAGGAGCCTGGCAGGCTACAGTCCATGGGGTTGCAAAGAGTCAGACACGACTGAGTGACTTTCACTTTCATTTTAGTGATCTGTGACTAAAAATAATATTTACTGCTGATTGTTGGTAAATTTACATAACATGTTTTTATGCCTACTTTTGCTTTTTTAGTAATGACTAAACCACGATTCTGAAGGAGATCAGCCCTGGGATTTCTTTGGAAGGAATGATGCTAAAGCTGAAACTCCAGTATTTTGGCCACCTCATGAGAAGAGTTGACTCATTGGAGAAGACTCTGATGCTGGGAGGGATTGGGGGCAGGAGGAGAAGGGGACAACAGAGGATGAGATGGCTGGATGGCATCACTGACTCGATGGATGTGAGTCTGAGTGAACTCCGGGAGTTGGTGATGGACAGGGAGGCCTGGCGTGCTGTGATTCATGGGGTTTCAAAGAGTTGGACACGACTGAGCAAGTGAACTGACTGACTGAAACCACCACCACCACCAATGACTTTGACTATGTTATTTCATTGTCTGTTAATATGCCCTAATGTATCTTCCTCTTTAATTTCTCAAAGCAATGGATTATATCAATTGAGAATCTGATACACGGTCACTCTTGCTTTACTGGAAGAAATGTTTTTTAGTCATGGCATATATATAATACTTTATGAAATCTCCTTCTAATATTTTATTTTGACTTCTGCATCTATATTCATAAATGATAGTCTTAATTTTCCTTATCTTCTATTTACTTTTTTAAAAGATCTTTACTGAGATATAATTACAAGCTATTAACATAATATTTACCAATTCTAACCATTCATTCAATGACTTTCAGTCAATTTACAGTTGTGCAATCATCACTATAGTTTATATATTTACATCACTTCAAGATCTTTTTAATATTTTGGCCATGCTCTGCACCATGTGGAATCTTAGTTACCTGACCAAGGATCAAATCAGTGCTCCCTGCCCCTTGCATTGGAAGCTTGGAGTCTTAATCACTGGACCACAAGGGAAGTTCCTTTTTTTTTTTAATTAAGAAGATTCTGTAAGCTCATGTGTAGTCAATTCCTGTCCCCATTCTCAATCCCAGGCAACGACTAATCTGCTTTTCTGTGTCTATTGTGCTCATGCTCCCTCACTCAGCCATGTCTGACTCTTTGCCGACCCCATGAACTGCAGCACGCCAGGCCTCCCTGTCCATTACCAGCTCTCGGAGGTCACTCAGACTCACATCCATCGAGTCAGTGATGCCATCCAGCCATCTCATCCTCTGTCGTCCCCTTCTCCTCCTGCCCTCAATCCCTCCCAGCATCAGAGTCTTCTCCAATGAGTCAACTCTTCACATGAGGTGGCCAAAATACTGGAGTTTCAGCTTTAGCATCATTCCTTCTAAAGAAATTCCAGGATTGATCTCCTTCAGAATGGACTGGTTGGATTTTCTTGCAGTCCAAGGGACTCTCAAGAGTCTTCTCCAACACCACAGTTCAAAAGCATCAATTCTTCGGCGTTCAGCCTTCCTCACAGTCCAGCTCTCACATCCATACATGACCACAGGAAAGACCATAGCCTTGACTAGGCGAACCTTTGTTGGCAAAGTAATGTCTCTGCTTTTGAATATGCTATCTAGGTTGGTCATAACTTTCCTTCCAAGGAGCAAGCGTCTTTTAATTTCATGGCTGCAGTCACCATCTGCAGTGATTTTGGAGCCCAGAAAAACAAAGTCTGACACTGTTTCCACTGTTTCCCCATCTATTTCCCATGCAGTGATGGGACCAGATGCCATGATCTTCGTTTTCTGAATGTTGAGCTTTAAGCCAACCTTTTCACTCTCCACTTTCACTTTCATCAAGAGGCTTTTTAGCCCCTCTTCACTTTCTGCCATAAGAGTGGTGTCATCTGCATATCTGAGATTATTGATATTTCTCCCGGCAATCTTGATTCCAACTTGTGTTTCTTCCAGTCCAGCATTTCTCATGATGTACTCTGCATATAAGTTAAATAAACATGGTGACAATATGCAGCCTTGACGTACTCCTTTTCCTATTTGGAACCAGTCTGTTGTTCCATGACCAGTTCTAACTGTTGCTTCCTGACCTGCATACAGATTTCTTAAGAGGCAGATCAGGTGGTCTGGTATTTCCATCTCTTTAAGAATTTTCCTATAGACTACTTTAAATAAACATTCTATATATGTGAATCATACAATGTGTATCTCTGTGTCTAACATCTTTCATCCGACAATTTTTTTTAAGATCCATACATTTTGTAACATGTATCACTACTTCATTTATTTGTCATATTTTAAAAATCTATTTGATTTTGGAATTAAGAAAACTTCTTAAAATCTTCTTAAATTGGTATGTAACAACTTTGTCATGGCAAAATGATCTTTTTCTTAAGGAGTAGATAGAATTAACTGTGAACCTACTGGTGTCTTTTTTCAATGACATGTATAATTGCTTTTAAATTCTTTTTATATTAATCAATTTAAGTTTCTACTTCTTTTTAGATTAATTTTAGTAATTTAATATTTTGCTAGGAAATAATCTACTTTTTTTAGGATTTCAAACGTTTGCCATGTATTCTCTCATAACTGTCCTTTACCAGTATATTAGTAAAATTATATCTTTATAATCTTCAGTCTCGTTTTAATTCTTCTTCTTTCTTCTTATTCTCCTCATCCTGTGCCTTCTGCTGCTGCTTCTTTTAGGTCTCTCATCAAGCTTATGAGATAGATAGCTTATAGCCTTTTCAATCAATAACTTTTTTAATTCTTATAATCTTTTTAAAATTACTTTTAGTATTAATTTTCATTGATTTGGGGCTTTCATTTTTTTCCCAACTCTTTCTTCCCATTTTCTTTTTTGACTATTGTTTGGCTGATATTCTTTTTTTCTTAAAACCATGGGCTTACCAGGTGGCACAGTGGTAAAGAATCTGCCTGTCAATGCAAGAAATGAAAGAGACAGGGGTTTTGTACCTGGGTTGGGAAGATCCTCTGGAGTAGGAACTGTCAACCCACTCCCGTATTCTTGCCTGGAAAATTTCATGGACAGAGGAGCCTGGTGGGCTACAGTCCACAGGGTCTCAAAGAGTCAGGCAGGCCTGAACGCTGAACACAACAATGACAAAATTGGCCGATCTTCGTCTCTCCTCTCCTTTTTCCTCTACCTCCTCCTGAAATTTCTTTATTGCATTGTTGGTCTCTAAGATTTATTATCCAATTCTTTTATCTGTTCTTTTATATTTTTCCAACTCTGTATCATCTGAAATATTTCTTTCACCTGGTCTTCCAGGCTACATATTTGGAATATCTGCTGTGACTGGAATATCTGCTGGAATATCTGTTTATATATATATATATATATATATATAAAGTTTTATATATATATAAAACTTTAGAAATCATAACATAGGATATCTAGATATTTTTGGAATATGATTTATCTTGCATTTTATTCAAGGAGTGCTCAAACTACCGAACAATTGCACTCATCTCACACGCTAGTAAAGTAATGCTCAAAATTCTCCAAGCCAGGCTTCAGCAATATGTGAACCGTGAACTTCCTGATGTTCAAGCTGGTTTTAGAAAAGGCAGAGGAACCAGAGATCAAATTGCCAACATCCGCTGGATCATCGAAAAAGCAAGAGAGTTCCAGAAAAACATCTATTTCTGCTTTATTGACTATGCCAAAGCCTTTGACTGTGTGGATCACAATAAACTATGGAAAATTCTTAAAGAGATGGAAATACCAGACCACCTGATCTGCCTCTTAAGAAATCTGTATGCAGGTCAGGAAGCAACAGTTAGAACTGGTCATGGAACAACAGACTGGTTCCAAATAGGAAAAGGAGTACGTCAAGGCTGCATATTGTCACCATGTTTATTTAACTTATATGCAGAGTACATCATGAGAAATGCTGGACTGGAAGAAACACAAGTTGGAATCAAGATTGCCGGGAGAAATATCAATAATCTCAGATATGCAGATGACACCACTCTTATGGCAGAAAGTGAAGAGGAACTAAAAAGCCTCTTGATGAAAGTGAAAGTGGAGAGTGAAAAGGTTGGCTTAAAGCTCAACATTCAGAAAATGAAGATCATGGCATCTGGTCCCATCACTGCATGGGAAATAGATGGGGAAACAGTGGAAACAGTGTCAGACTTTGTTTTTCTGGGCTCCAAAATCACTGCAGATGGTGACTGCAGCCATGAAATTAAAAGACGCTTGCTCCTTGGAAGGAAAGTTATGACCAACCTAGATAGCATATTCAAAAGCAGAGACATTACTTTGCCAACAAAGGTTCGCCTAGTCAAGGCTATGGTCTTTCCTGTGGTCATGTATGGATGTGAGAGCTGGACTGTGAGGAAGGCTGAACGCCGAAGAATTGATGCTTTTGAACTGTGGTGTTGGAGAAGACTCTTGAGAGTCCCTTGGACTGCAAGAAGATCCAACCAGTCCATTCTGAAGGAGATCAATCCTGGAATTTCTTTAGAAGGAATGATGCTAAAGCTGAAACTCCAGTATTTTGGCCACCTCATGCGAAGAGTTGACTCATTGGAGAAGACTCTGATGCTGGGAGGGATTGAGGGCAGGAGGAGAAGGGGATGACAGAGGATGAGATGGCTGGATGGCATCACTGACTCGATGGATGCGAGTCTGAGGGACCTCCGGGAGCTGGTGATGGACAGGGAGGCCTGGCGTGCTGCGGTTCATGGGGTCGCAAAGAGTCGGACACGACTGAGCGACTGATCTGATCTGATAAAACTTTAGAAATCATAACATAGGATATCTAGATATTTTTGGAATATGATTTATCTTGCATTTTATTCAAGAAATTCAAACTTATCCACCAAATTTCTACCTCTATTTAAGAGTGAACCTTGGGCTTCCCTGATGGCTTAGTAATAAAGAATTTGCGTGTCAAAGCAGGAGACATGGGTTCAATCCCTAGTCAGAGAAGATCCCACGTGCATGGAGCAAATAAGCCTGTGCTCTAGAGCCTGGAAGCCACACCTACCCAGCCCATGTGTTGCAACTACTGAAGTCCATGCAGCCTAGAACCAGAGCTGTGAAACAAGAGAAGTCACCACAATAAGAAGCCTGTTTACTGCAACAAAGAATAACCCTCATTGGCTGCAACTAGAGAAAGTCCATGCACAGCAATGAAGACTCAATGCAACCAAAATAAATAAATATATTATAAAAAAGAGTGAACCTTGACTCAATTGGCATTACAATTCTCCTACCATCTTCATCCAAAAGTGAGTGAAAATGAATCAATTTATGACATCCCTACTATGTCCAAGAAATCTTTAGATGGGTACAGTTCACTTAATCTTTTTGAAAAATAGACCTAATTATTACCCTCACTGAACTTATAGTCTAGTAGTATAGACAAGCAGCATGAAAACCGTAAATGAATATATGAAAGCAAAATATAAGTCCTATCATTAAAGAATATAAAAGATGACCATAAGAGAAAAAAGCAGGTTGGGGTGGAGGCGTAGTGATTACGAGACCTATAGTAGTACAGTTGGGAAGACTTCCCTGGAAGTGAAATTTAAGCTAAGAATGAAGGATGAGTTGATTACTGCAGGATATAAGTGTTACATTGCTCCAGACAGAAGAAAACATTCATAATGAGAGTGATCTATTCAAGGCATTAGAAGATCAACACAGCTGAAGCAAGTCGGGCTTTGCAGGTTGTATAAGAATATAGTCTTCATTGTAAGAGACATGAAAAGCCAATGTCATGTATAAAGAAGAGAGTAATGTTATAGAACTTGCATATAAAATGGATGATTCTAGGTGCTGCTTGAAGAGTAGATTGAGGGTAGTTGGGTCATAAATGTGATATTTGTACAAAAATAAAAATTGTTAGTGTCTTCTAAATCAGAGGTCAAAACCAGATAAGAACTATTTTAGGGTTTGCAGTCCATGTAATCTCTGTCATAACTAAACTACCACTACAGCACATGAACACTCATAGACAATATGTAAATTAGTGAGCATGGCTATATTTCAATAAGATGTTATCTACAAATAGTGGACTCTATTTGACCTGCAAGCTGTAATTTGAAATTTAGATATTTCTCTTTCACTTATCCCAAAATATCATCAATGAGATGCTAAACTCAAAGTTCTATGATATATCTCATAGACTGATCACAGTGACTGTTATACAGTAGGTGCTCAGTAAATATTTGCTGAAAGAAAAAGCCATAATATTTAAACTTATCTAATCAGAAAAAAAAAATTTTATATTCTTGACTTGGTGTCACTAAGCCAGCTTTCTGCTCATAGCCACATTCTCCCCATTCTTAGAGTGATTCCTAACAAATGATACTGGACAGTTAGCTTAGTGAAGAAGGTATCTCAGATTTGCTTTGACCTGTATTCCTCTCTAATATCTTATTTTTTTCTCATTAATGGAGAGATTTTATATTTGATAGAATCTATCCCTTCTTGTTTGGGAATGTCTTGGAATCTCCTTTTGGTATTAATGTAGAGTTAAATAGGTTCAAAGTTTTTAAATTTATCCTTACTTGATGGATAAGATTTTTGTATTTATGATACTTTAATCACAGGATATTTGGATGTTGGATATTGGAAAGCCCATGGATCTACGAAGTCTTCCTCAACACCAAGATGTTGAGTGAGCATGGAAAATCTGGTGCATTTTGTATCACTAGTAAGTAAAGGTACAGAATTTACATGCCAGACCCTATAAATAAAACAGACTAGTAGGTAGAAACCTGAGCTTGAATTAGTCTGAATTGGGGATGATTTGGCATTAAAAAGTCCATTATCTTCATTTCCTTGAACAAACTATCACTGTGTTTCTTCTGGGGAGATAGTTTTGATAGTGAAGGGTGTTTGCTAACTTGAAGTGGGGATTGGGAAAGGTACTGCAATATTTTTTAAAGTACATCAAGGCTGTATATTGTCACCCTGCTTATTTAACTTATATACAGAGTACATCATGAGAAATGCTGGGCTGGAAGAAGTACAAGCTGGGATCAAGATTGATGGGAGAAATATCAATAACCTCAGATATGCAGATTACACCACCCTTATGGCAGAAAGCGAAGAGGAACTAAAAAGCCTCTTAATGTCATATCTGAAACGAGTCAGTCCAGGTACGATGCCCTATAACAGATGCCTGGGACTGGAGCACTGGGATGACCTGGAGGGATGGTGTGGGAAGGGGGAGGGAGGAGGGTTCAGGATGGGGAACACGTGTATTCTGGTGGCGGATCCATCTCAATGTATAGTAAAAGCAATACAATATTGTAAAGTTAAGCAAAATAAAAAAAAAAAAAGCCTCTTAATGAAAGCGAAAAAGGAGAGTGAAAAAGTTGGCTTAAAGCTCAACATTCAGAAAACTAGGATCATAGCATCTGGTCCCATCACTTCATGGGAAATAGATGGGGAAATAGTGGAAACAGAGTCAGACTTTATTTTTCTGGTCTCCAAAATCACTGTAGATGGTGATTGTAGCCATGAAATTAAAAGACACTTACTCCTTGAAAGGAAAGCTATAACCAACCTAGATAGCATATTCAAAAGCAGAGACATCACTTTGCCAACAAAGGTCCGTCTAGTCAAGGCTATGGTTTTTCCAGTGGTCATGTATGGCTGTGAGAGTTGGACTGTGAAGAAAGCTGAGTACCAAAGAATTGATGCTTTTGAACTGCGGTGTTGGAGAAGACTCTTGAGAGTCCCTTGGACTGCAAGGAGATCCAACCAGTCCATTCTAATGGAGATCAGTCCTGGGTGTTCTTTGGAAGGACTGACGCTAAAAGCTGAAACTCCAGTACTTTGGCCACCTCATGTGAAGAGCTGACTCACTGGAAAAGACTCTGATGCTGGGAGGGATTGGGGACAGGAGGAGAAGGGGACGACAGAGGATGAGATGGCTGGATGGCATCACCGACTCAATGAATGTGAGTTTGAGTAAACTCTGGGAGATGGTGATGGACAGGGACGCCTGGCGTGCTGTGATTCATAGGGTTGCAAAGACTCGGACACAACTGAGCGACTGAACTGAACTGAATTGAACCCATATAAACTTTTTTCAAAGTTTAGTCCTTTTTAGCTCAGCTTAAGATGTCATATTGGTTTTCTTCATGGCTCAGCAGTAAAGAATCTGCCTGCAATGCAGGAAACTTGGGTTTGATCCCTTGGTAGAATCAGAAATCCCCTGGAGGAAGAAATGGCAACCCACTCCAATATTCTTGTCTGGGAAATCCCATGGACAGAGGATCCTGGTGGGCTACAGTCTCTGGGGTTGCAAAAGAGTCAGATATGACTTAACAACTATACAACAAGATATTATTATAGGAGACATCATATGGTCAATAAAAACTCCTTGGTATCTGCCAGCCAGGCTTTTCTTTGTCCTCACTGTCTGCAAGACTCCAGGGATCACTGCTATGAGCATTGACTGTTTACTTTTGTAAGTAAAATTACACAGTATTTTAAGAAAAATATGACTAACTAATGGTAAGTTAGCATAATTATAGTGTAGCTATAGTTATAGTAGCTTATTTTTTAAGCTTTGAGGAATTTTTTTCCTTATATATATATATATTTAGAAAATAAATGTATAGTCTGTGGAAAACCTGAAAAATACACAAACTAAAAAAACTAAAGTGATCAAACCACTATGCAGAGAGAGACCCAGTTATACATAAAACTGGGATCATGCTGAAAGCATTGTTTTGGGACCTGCTTTTTAAAACTTTTTTATAACATAGCATATACATGACATTAACAAATCTTCTTGATATAGCATTTATTGGTATATCAAAGTATATTTGAAGACTCTGATGCTGGGAGGGATTGAGGGCAGGAGGAGAAGGGGACGACAGAGGATGAGATGGCTGGATGGCATCACTGACTTGATGGGTGTGAGTCTGGGTGACCTCCGGGAGCTGGTGATGGACAGAGAGGCCTGGCGTGCTGCGGTTCATGGGGTCGCAAAGAGTCGGACACGACTGAGCAACTGATCTGATCTGAAAGTATATTTGATAATCATATAACTTTGGATACATGACTTGAGTCTGAGTTTTCACTAAATAAAAGTATGAAGAATGTTTTTGCATATATTAATAGTGCTTTCTTAGTTTAAATGACAAAAAATATATCTAAAGTACAGAAGTTATAGATACTTTAAAACTCCTGACACAGACCCCTGAATTACTATACAAAGAGTTAACCACATATTTGCTGCAGTGATATAAGATATCAGCAATTTTGGTAGATTTTCACATACACTGAAAATTACCTTTAATTTTTTTCAGATACACAGATAATAAATATTTAATTTTAATCTCATCAAGTTTAATTTTAAATTAAATTTTAATTGTGATTAATACTATTTTATGAATTTATTCCTCTCATTTTTTTCTCAATAGCATATTCATTTTATATATTTATAATTCTATTAGTCTTTTGTGTAACATATATATTTATATGTAGCAAATATTTTGCTTGTCATTTATACTTGCATCATATTTTTGAAGCTTTCAATATACACAAAACTTTAAATTCTGTCCAATGATAGCCCCCACCCCCATTTACTTAGTTTTGCTATCTGTTCCAGATTGTATGAAGTTATTAATATTGCTATTTTATTTGGGGATTCCCAGGTGGTGGTACTGGTAAAGAACCCACCTACCAATGCAAGAGACTTAAGAGCCATGGTTTGATCCCTGGGCCAGAAAGATCCCTTGAAGGAGGGCATGGTAACCCACTCCAGTATTCTTTCCTGGAGAATCCCGTGGACAGAGGATATGGTAGGCTACAGACCATAGGATTGCACAGAGTTGGACACGACTAAAGTGACTTGGTACACATGCATGCTATTTTATTTAAGTCATCTTTAAAGTGTAAATAATAATTATTCATATTTTCAGATGAGGAAACTGAGGCACAAATTGACTCACTGTCTTGCTGAAGATCACATACCAACTAGTAAGGAGCAGAGCTACTCATTAAAACCCCACTCCAGAGCCTACAGATAAGGCAATGGCACCAGACTCCAGTACTCTTTTGCCTGGAAAATCCCATGGGTGAAGGAGCCTGGTAGGCTGGCTGCAGTCCATGGGGTCGCTAAGAGTTGGACACGACTGAGTGACTTCACTTTCACTTTTCACTTTCATGCACTGGAGAAGGAAATGGCAACCCACCCCAGTGTTCTTGCCTGGAGAATCCCAGGGACGGGGGAGCCTGGTGGGCTGCTGTCTATGGGGTCACACAGAGTTGGACACAATTGAAGCAACTTAGCAGCAGCAGCCAGAGCCTACTTTGTTCATTATTTTATTTTCCATATTTTCTTTGAGCCTTTTGCCTTAAAAAGCCTTCTGCTGCTGCTGCTAAGTCACTTCAGTTGTGTCCGACTCTGTGTGACCCCATAGACGGCAGCCCACCAGGCTCCCCCGTCCCTGGGATTCTCCAGGCAAGAACACTGGAGTGGGTTGCCATTTCCTTCTCCAGTGCATGAAAGTGAAAAGTGAAAGTGAAGTCACTCAGTCGTGTCCGACTCTTAGCGACCCCATGGACTGCAGCCTACCAGGCTCCTCCATCCTTGGGATTTTCCAGGCAAAAGTACTGGGGTCGGGTGCCATTGCCTTCCCCTTAAAAAGCCTAATGCCCTCTAAATTGGATAATTTCTCATTGTTGACACTCATCTCTTTGCCTAACTCTCCAATTTCTTTTTTTCCTTTTTCTTTTCCCTCTTTGCCTTCATTTTCTCTTTCTTCATATGCTGTATTCTCTTTATTCCATCTGCAGTTTACGTTAAGTTATAGCGTAAGGTAAAAATGCAAGTTAGATCTTCAGATTGTTAGCAATTACTTCTGTGCTATTTATTAAATAATCTAGCATTTTGTCAATGATTTATAGTGACATTTTTGTCATATGAGAAATCGTCAGATGTGGAGGTGCATTTTATTTCATTGTCTTATCAGTATTTATTGTCATTGTGCATGTTGTTATTTTTATTATTGTAGTAATATCAGTAATGTTTCATTATTGTAGAGTGTGGCTACTGTTTCTCAGTTCTTTAAACAAATTTACCCTAATGATCACATGCTTTGCTATGTAGGTAGATCTTTTCTTGCTTTATTTTTTTCTCTCTCTCTTTTTTTTTTGACCGGTTTTCAAATAATGTGTTGTTTCCTAGCACTTCAGAGGTAATTAATGGGAGTGTTTTTGTTTGTTTGTGTTTTTTCTGTGTCATTATGTGATGGATTTAAACATATTGGTGTGCCCTAATTATTTCCTTTCAGACCGTGGAAATCTGTTTTACCATGGATCATTTTGCATTGAACATTAATAATCTTAAGTAACTTTCATACTTTCTATGATCCGAATTAATTTTCCACATTTCTTAACCCATTTCTTAATCAGGAATCAACCATGTCCTCAAGGATCATTGGTTAAATTTGTTATTAAGTAGTTCAAGATCTGGGTATTAAAGTTGCTCATTGTAATTGCTTTGTCGTTGTTTCTAGCTGTTTTTCACTGAACAAAGAAAATATATTATGGGTTCATGCTCTACTTACCGGAGAAGGCAATGGCACCCCACTCCAGTACTTCTGCCTAGAAAATCCCATGGGTGGAGGAGCCTGGAAGGCTGCAGTCCATGGGGTTGCTGAGGGTCGGACACGACTGAGCGACTTCACTTTCACTTTTCACTTTCATGCATTGGAGGAGGAAATGGCAACCCACTCCAGTGTTCTTGCCTGGAGAATCCTGGGGACAGGTGAGCCTGGTGGGCTGCCGTCTATGGGGTCACACAGAGTCGGACACGACTGAAGTGACTTAGCAGCAGCAGCAGCTATACTTACATTCCAATGAAGGATTATTGTCTTTGGCATATATTATTTGATTTCTTCCTTGATGCTAGAAATCTTTATTAGCAAAGTCATTTACTCAGTACATATACACACACTCACAACTAGTAATATAATTTGTGTATGTTGTGTGTTTTAGTTGTTTTACCTTTAGCATATAATCCACTAAAGGCATACAATGAAATTACTATGTTTTAAAGTCATTTGAAAAATCTTATCTCTGTATTGTTATTCCAATCACTCAATTCAAATATGTATGTGTTTACATTTAATAGTTAGCAATTCCATGTATGAATTTTAATGTAGTTTTGTTCCAAAAATTATATGCATTTATATGGTGTTAAGATCAAATCAACAAAACAAAATGATTAGAAAAATCTAACTTTTATCACTCAAAATGTATTAGAAAACTCTAACTTCTACCCCTGTTCTGCCTCACCCTATAGAATTTCGCTGAATATGGTTTCCTTCCATTTTTAAATACAGAAGTTTAGCTATCTATTCATAGATCTGTACCCATCTCTTGGTTAAATGGTAGCTTGAGAAATCTGTATGCAGATCAGGAAGCAACAGTTAGAACTGGTCATGGAACAACAGACTGGTTCCAAATAGGAAAGGGAGTACGTCAAGGCTGTATATTGTCACCATGTTTATTTAACTTATATGCAGAGTACATCATGAGAAATGCTGGACTGGAAGAAACACAAGTTGGAATCAAGATTGACGGGTGAAATATCAATAACCTCAGATATGCAGATGATATCACCCTTATGGCAGAAAGTGAAGAGGGGCTAAAAAGCCTCTTGATGAAAGTGAAAGTGGAGAGTGAAAAGGTTGGCTTAAAGCTCAACATTCAGAAAACGAAGATCATGGCATCTGGTCCCATCACTGCATGGGAAATAGATGGGGAAACAGTGGAAACAGTGTCAGACTTTATTTTTCTGGGCTCCAAAATCACTGCAGATGGTGACTGCAGCCATGAAATTAAAAGACGCTTACTCTTTGGAAGGAAAGTTACAACCAACCTAGATAGCATATTCAAAAGCAGAGACATTACTTTGCCAACAAAGGTTCGCCTAGTCAAGGCTATGGTCTTTCCTGTGGTCATGTATGGATGTGAGAACTGGACTGTGAAGAAGGCTGAGCGCCGAAGAATTGATGCTTTTGAATTGTGGTGTTGGAGAAGACTCTTGAGAGTCCCTTGGACTGCAAGGAAATCCAACTAGTCCATTCTGAAGGAGATCAGCCCTGGGATTTCTTTGGAAGGAATGATGCTAAAGCTGAAACTCCAGTATTTTGGCCACCTCATGCAAAGAGTTGACTCATTGGAGAAGACTCTGATGCTGGGAGGGATTAGGGGCAAGAGGAGAAGGGGACAACAGAGGATGAGATGGCTGGATGGCATCACTGACTCGATGGATGTGAGTCTGAGTGAACTCCGGGAGTTGGTGATGGACAGGGAGGCCTGGCGTGCTGCGGTTCATGGGGTCGCAAAGAGTTGGACACGACTGAGCGACTGATCTGATCTGATCTGATATGCTATGCAAAATTTTCTCTTTCTTGCTATTTTTAAAATAGCAAATTTATCCCAAAGGTCAGTAAAGTAGCATATAGATGTAAATGTTTATTGTGTAGTAGTCCATTGTACATTCACAGTTTATTTAACTAGTCCCCTGTTGGTGGACAAAATGGGTCAGTCTTTTTACTATGACAAATTACTGTAATGAAGACCTTTGTGAATATGTCTTCATATTTTTGGACAGTATCATTGTCATAAATGTCTAGAACAGAGACTGCTGGGTCAAAGAGTACATACATCTATTTTTTTGCTGCTACTGCTGCTGCTAAGTCGCTTCAGTCGTGTCCAACTCTGTGTGACCCCCATCGACGGCAGCCCACCAGGCTTCCCCGTCTTTTGCTAGCTATTACCAAATTGGATGTGCAACTTTACCTTTCCACTGGTAATCTCTGAGAGTGTATCTTTGCTAGCTCAACAATGCCACATTTTGTCAAACTTTTGAATTCTGCCAATATTAAAGGTGAGAAATGGTACTTCAGTATAGTTTTTAACTGTCCTATTTCTTACTATAAATGAGGTTGAACACCTTTTCATTTTTAAACACCGTTTGCTTTTTAGTTTCTGTGCATTGGTGTCTTTATGTATCTTGCCTGTTTGTGTATAGGGCTGTTTTTCTTGTCCTGTATTATTTCTTAGAAGTTCTTTTATTATTAAGACTACTAACGTTTTGCTGTGATTTATAAATATGTGGCAAGTCACTTTGGTACTTACAAAATCATATTTTGAACAATATTTTTATATTAATTTTAATTGATTCTAATGTAAACATATATGATAAAATATATAAAACATATAAATGTAAATAGATAGCTTTCTCTTATGATTCTGGATTTTTGAATTATTAGATAAATTATCTCTTTCCAGATTATTGTATAATTAATTCATATTTTCATTCAGCATGTTAAAGTTTTATTTTTCACATTTAAATCTGATTTATTTTGAATTTCCCTTTTGCATGTGGTATGAAGAATGAGCCAATGTTTTATTTTTAATTTCGTATCCATATATCTGATTTCCTTTCATCAAGAAGTTTATCTTTTCTCACTGCTATGAGATGCTATGCTATTGTTATATTAAATTTTCATATGAAAGTGATTTCCTTTCTGGTCCTGTTCACAATGTTTTAATTATGGAGTCTTCTGCTAGTTTTGCTTTTGGTTCTTGCAAATTAGCTTTATAATTAACTTGTCTGGCTCCAGAAAAAAAAATAATTAAAAAAATGAAGTCCAATTTTATTTGTATATTAGCTTACGGACATTACTTTTTCTTTTCTTTTCTTTTTGGCTGCACTGGGTCTTTGTTGCTTTGGGAAGGCTTTGTCTAGTTGCAGCTAGCAGGGGACAGGCTTCCCACTGCAGGGACTTCTGCGGCACACAGGTTCGAGGTGCCCGCAGATTGCAGTAATCGCAGCATGTAGACTCAGCAGTTGCAGTGTGTGGGCTCTAGATGGTTGTGGTGTACAGGGTTAGTTGCTCTGTGGCATGTGGCATCTTCTTGGACCAGAGATGAACCTGGACCAGGGACCAGGGACCAGGGACATCTTCAGGTCCCCTGAATTGGAAAGCAGACTGTTAGCCAATGTGCCACCAGGGAAGTCCAGAGATACTGTATTTTAATGATGTCGAATATTCCTTCCAAGAACATGGTATATCTTTCCATTTATTGAAATCTTTATTTTTCTCTTTTAGGAGTGTTTCATAATTTTCCTCATATAATTTTCGCACATTTTTCTTGTTTTTTCTTTTATTGCTATAAAGTCTTCTCTTTTAATATATCTTACAGATAGCTTTGTTTGTATGTTTGATGTTTCTAGCTTTTCTATGTACATATCCAAGCTGAAAATCTATTTGAATTTGCTTATTTTTGAAAATGGGACTTACATGGATTATTTTAAGCTTTTCTGATAATTAATCATTTTTTTCACCAAATAAATAGAATATTGCTTCTTCCTTTTCATTTCTTAAGGCTCTAGTTGTATTTCATTTCTAATTATATTGTTAATACCTCTAATACACAGTGAATCATAAAGGTGGTAATCTGCCCTTTTCTCTTTTACCCAATGTTAATAGTATTTTTCCCCATTAAAAGTAATGTAGGCTTGAGGGCTGGGATAAATATATTTCATCCTATTAAGGAACTGCAGATGGTGACTGCAGCCATGAAATTAAAAGACGCTTGCTCCTTGAAAGAAAAGCTATGACCAACCTAGACAGCATATTAAAAAGCAAAGATATTACTTTGCCAACAAATGTCCAACTAGTCAAAGCTATGTTTTTTCCAGTAGTCGTGTATGGATGTGAGAGTTGGACTATAAAGAAAGCTGAGTCCCAAAGAATTGATACTTTTTCACTGTGGTGTTGGAGAAGACTCTTGAGAGTCCCTTGGACGGCAAGGAGATCCAACCAGTCAATCCTAAAAGAAATCAGTTCTGAATATTCATTAGAAGGACTGATGCTGAAGCTGAAACTTAAATACTTTGCCCACCTCATGCGAAGAATTGACTCATTTGAAAAGACCTTGATGCTGGGCAAATTTGAAGGCAAGAGGAGAAGGGGATTACAGAGGATGAGATGGTTGGATGGCATCACCAACTTGATGGACATGAGTTTGAGCAAGCTCCGGGAGTTGGTGATGGACAGGGAGGCCTATGTGCTGCAGTCCATGGGGTCGCAAAGTGTCAGACACAACTGAGTGACTGAATTGAACTGAAGGAACTATATGTATATAAGTTAGTATTTTGTGTCGTTTTTTTAGACATGGGGATGGTTTTGACTGAAAAAATATTTTAAACATTTTGGCAGGTTTCAAAAATTGTATTGAAACTGTCAATATATCAATATTTTGGGGAGAAGAGGCCTGTTTACATATTTCTTTAGTGGAGTTTTGTGGCTTTCTACATGTAAAGTAGGGTTCTTTATTTTATTCACTGATGCATATCGAGGTCATAGATCCATTTCAGGCACAGTACAGCTGCTTAATAAATAATTAATAAAAGAAAGAATGAATAAGTAGATATGCATTTCGTTTTGCATAACTATGAGGAATTTCATTGTGTACTGCTTTTAATTAGAGATTTTTGTTATGCTTTTCATATAATTGCATATATATGTATATATATATATGTATATATGTGTGTGTATATATATATACACACACACTCACAAAAGCTGTTGCTTTGTTAAAGACATCTTACTGAGCATAATTCGTATTCAATAAGTCATCCATATACTGAACAATTCAAAGCCTTTAATGCATTTATAAAATTGCAAAACCATAACTATGACCTAAGTGTGGAACATTTCCATCCCCCTAAAAAGAAAAATGCCTGCTGGCAGTCACTCCCCCAGAGCTCTACTGGAAACCAGTTACCTACTTTCTGTTTCTACAGACCTGCCTATTCTAAACAACTCATATAAATGGATTCATATAATATGTGGTCTTTTGTGACTGGCTTCTTTCACTTAGAAGAAGACTTTCAAGATCTACCCATATTATAGTACATATCAGTATTTTAAACTCCACTTTATTGAAAAATAATATTCTATTGTATAGATACACCATACTGATTTATCCATCCATCAGCTAATGACTTTTTTGGAGAGTTTTCAGGTTTTGATTGTTATGAATAATATTGCCAGAAACATTCATGTTCAAGTTTTTTTAGGCATGTTCTCAATTCTCTTAGGTCCATACCTACAAGTGGAATTGCTGAATCATGTAAGGTGACTCTCTATTTGTCATTTAGAGATATTGCCAAACTATTCAACAAAGTAGCTGCACCATTTTACATTTCTATCAGCAATGTATAAGGGTTACAATATCACTCCTGGATATAACTTATCATCTCACTTTTTGATTATAGTCAACTTATGGTGTTGAAATGGTATCCACACATTTTGGTTTTGATACGCGTTTCTTTAATGGTTAATTATATATCTTTCCACATGCCTTTTGGCCTCTTCTTTATCTACTTAAAAGAAATGTCTAGTCAAATTCCATTATGCTTTTATTTTCATTTTTCATTATTGGGCTGTAAAAGTTCATTATGTATTCTGGATACCAGTATCTTTTTAGATATTAATTGGCAAGTATTTTCTCTCATTCTATGGGATGACTTTTCACTAAGTTGTGTCCCACTCTCTTGTGACCCTTTGGACTGTAGCCTTCTAGGCTCTTCTCTTCATGGGATTTCCCAGGCAAGAATATTGGAATGGGTTGTCATTTCCTTCTCCAAGGGATTTTCCTGACCCAGGGATCAAACTCATGTCTCCTGCATTGGCAGGCAAGTTCTTTATCACTGAGCCATCAGGGAAGCCCTTTTAATTCTTATGAAGTCCAATATATCTATTTAAAAAAAAAATAGGCAATTTCCTCTTCTTTTTATTTTTTTGGCTGCACCATGTGCAATGTGGGATCTTGCTAACTACGGGGCACCAGGGAAGTCCATCTATATTTTTGTCCCATGTGCTTTCAGGTCAAATATAAGAAAGGTTTGCCTAATTCAAGATCAAGGAGCTTTATTTCTATTATTTCCTCTAAGGGTTTTATAGTTTGGGCTCTTTTAAGTCTGTGATTCAAATTGTGTGTGGTATATAAGGAAGGGATCCAACTTTATTCCTTTGCATCTGAATATCCAGTTATCTTAGCATCATTGGCTGGAAAGACTATTCTTTCCCCCAAGAAATTGTCTTGGCACCGTTGTCAAAAGTCATTTGATGATAAAGATGAGAGCTGGTTCCAGACTCTCAGTTCTGTTCTTTTGATCTACAAGTCTATCTTTGGGCCGGTATCACTTTGTCTTGTTTACTAAGGCTGTGTAACAAATTGTGAAGTTGGGATTTGTGAGAGCTCTAAATTTGTTCTTCTTTTTAAAAAAATCATTTTAGTTATTCTGGGTCCCTTTCATTTCCATAGCTTTTGCTTTTGAATATGTAGTTTGAAACCAGCCAATATTCCAAACTCTAGCCTTTGCTTTATTAGAATTTTCAGTTCTTCCATTTGGTTTTATCAAGAGATCAATTATGAAATTTTCTTCTTTTCACTGTTTCTTATAACTCTAATTTCCCTCTCTCATTTTCATCACTAAAATTTCAAATCAATGTTAAATAATAGTATTGATTGCATGAATCCTGAAGTGTTCCTGACTTCAGTGAGAATTATTTTAAAGGCTTACTGCTAATTATGATGTTGGCTACTAATTTTGGATAATGTTCTCGATCAAATTCTTCCTGGATTGTTAAGATCTTTTGATCAAGAATGAATATGGGTTTTCTCAAATGTCTGAGTCTTAATTTTCCTATCTAAAGAATGAGGGAATTGAGCCCAGAATGGATCGCAGAGTCCAGTCAAATATTTTCTGGCTTTGGGGTTAGACACAACTGGGTTTCTTTCCAGCCATTCTAACCAGCTCTGGAATACTGAACCTGTTCATCGTTATTTCCAGGCTTAAATTCCTCATCAATGAAACTAATCTTACTTCCTTATAGGTTTTAACAGTAGGAGCCTATATATTAAGTAAAGAGTCTAACATCTAATAAACAACCAAGACACAGTAGCTTTTATTGGTTTTGTGACCTACAGGTTCTTTCTAGCTCTCGGGTGCTATGGAGTGTTCTGTATGTACCTTTTCACAAACCTGACTCAACTATTAATACAGCAGAAACTGGACTGCCAAGTAATTATACCAAACTTGAAAGGATTGGCGGTATAAACTTCAGTCTGTTAAAGGACAGAATGAATTTTCTCAGTTAGCTCTCTGATGATTTATTTACAGCCTATAGATATGTCACATAGCCCTCAATAAAAAGAAACTCAACAGTAGGACTAAGGTAAGATTCTGTGTGTCACTTGTGCAAAGTAACATGAAAATTAGTTGACTCCTCCACAGAGATTCAGATCTTCTTCAGACAAGTTGAAAGGGCTATAAGCAGGCAACTAATTCATTATCAGACACAAAGTATCACTAATCACTATGTGACTTCATTGTGACCTCATTCATTAAGCCATTTATCACAGTGCTTCACCAATGTATATTTTAAGGTAACTAATAACCTTCTACCATGAATTTAGTGACCTAAGTACATGTCTCATGTCTGTTGGGTCAAGTACCGTGTGATATTCAAACCAGGATCTAATTCTCAGTAAATATAGGTAAGTGAATGAAGAGATCTGTATTGAATGGATAAATGAATGGATGAGTTAATAAGTTAATTAACAAGTTAATCAAATGCCTTTGTGCTTTTCCCACTCTATTTCCATTCATTAGGTTTAAACATATAGAAAAAAAAATTCATGTGCAATCATGTAAATTGGTAACCTAGGAATCACATTTCCCTGTATGACCTAACTCTATCACTATCATTTCTAAGTAATCTCCATTAATTAATTAATTAGTTAATTAGTATAGCTAAGGCTATTGTGGTATGCTTAAAAGGGTGTCCAATGATGGATACATTATATATATATATATATATACACACATGCACACACACACACACACAAAATATACATATTAGGGTGAATTCCTGAATTCACATTCAGGTTTCTCTGAATGTGAAGCTTACTAATCCATCTTGAAAAATTAGTTCAGGGAAGGAACAGCGTGGAAGACTCTTGCAGTGTCACAGGAGAAATGATTATTGGAGACCTACTGTCCACTTTCCTGTTCTCTCCCAGACACCTGAGTACCCTCAAATCCCACTGCAGGCTGTCCCAAGGCATGTTTGTTGGTACATTTACAGACGCTCTAATTAATTCTTTGTAATTGCATAGCATTTTCTGCCTCTGTTTCTCTTCACAGTCTCAGCCTTGAAAGCAAGATGTTCCACCCCTGGAGACTGCCCTGGTAAAAAGCCTATTAATAAATAATTAAGTTTGGAGACCCCTGCAGGGGTGAGTCAGGGCTGAAGATACTGTGGAAGCCGTCTCCATGGTAATGTACCAACAGGAACTGAACTGCTCTATTTCTCTTTTTCTGAGTGTGGAGAGACTCAAGGCAAAGGCTTAGATAACAAGAGATTTGTTTTGAGATTTTTTTTTTCTTTTTGAAAAATCTGCAATTGAATTCAGAATTCAAGATAGGCTATGTTTATGGCAAATGAAATACAATCCACATCTGTGTGCAAAACCTTAACTTATTTCTCACCATTCCCAGCTCATCCATCTCACCAGCACCTGCCTCTGGCCCATCCCAGCTCTGTCATGCTATGTATAATATAGATAGTTGGTACTGATATCCACTGATAGCTCTGCCACTGGGTTCTTGCCTAAAAGTCTGCTTACTTTTCTACCCCTCTCTTCTGAATTAGCATTGTTATTTTTTGTAATTAAACATCAAGGCTGCATACTGTAACCCTGCTTATTTAACTTACATGCAGAGTACATCATGTGAAATGCCAGGCTGGATGAAGCTCAAGCTGGAGTCAAGATTTCCAGGAGAAATAACAATAACCTCAGATACGCAGATGATGCCACCCTTATGGCAGAAAGCAGAAAGGAACTAAAGAACCTCTTAATGAAGGTGCAAGAGGAGAGTGAAGAAGCTGGCTTACATCTCAGCATTCAAAAAAACTAAGATCATGGCATCCAGTCCCATCACTTCATGGCAAATAGATGGGGAAACAATGGAAACAGTGACAGATTTTTTTTTTCTTGGGCTCCAAAATCACTGCAGATGGTGACTGCAGCCATGAAATTAAAAGATGGTTGTTTCTTGGAAGGAAAGCTATGACAAACCTAGATAGCATATTAAAAAGCAGAGACATCACTTTATCAACAAAGACCCGTCTAGACAAAGCTATGGTTTTTCCAGTAGTCATGTACAGATGTGAGAGTTGGTTCATAAAAAAAAAAGCTGAGCACCAAAGAATTTATGCTTTCAAACTGTGGTGCTGGAGAAGACTCCTGAGAATCCCTGGGACTGGAAGGAGATCCAACCAGTCAATCATAAGGAAATCAACCCTGAATGTTCATTGGAAGGACTGATGCTGCAGCTGAAGTTCCAATACTTTGTCCACCTGATGCGAAGAGCCAACTCATTAGAAAAGACCCTTGATGCTGGGAAAGATTGAAGACAGGAGGAGAGGGGGCAGCAGCGAAAGAGATTGTTGGATGGCATCACCAACTCAATGGACATGAATTTAAGCAAACTCTGGGAGATTGTGAAGGACAGGGAAGCCTGGCATGCTGCAATCCATGGCATCACAGACTCAGACATGATTCAGTGACTGAACAACAATTTAAATTTATATTCTGCAGAACAGAAAGAAAGTGAATTTTGAAATGAAGCATTCTGTGTTCCACTCCTAGTCTCTATTATTCACTAACTGTGTGATTTTAAAAAGTTACTAGGCCTCTCACAATCTGTTTCATTGTACATAAAATGGAAGAAATAGCTCCCTTGTAAGGTTGCAGTGAAATTTAAAGAACATAGCAAAAAGTAGGGGTTAAGAACCTAGATTTTTTGCATCCAATTGTCTGGATCTGAATCTTTTCTTTGCGTTTTAGTCACTTTTAGGACAGGTTACTTAATTTCTCTTTTTTATGAAAGTATAGCTGATTTACAGGGCTTCCCTGGTAACTCAGCTGGTGAAGAATCTGCCTACAATGTGGGAGACCTGGGTTGGGAAGATCCTCAGCTTGGGAAGTTCCCCTGGAGAAGGGAAAGGCTACCCACTCCAGTATTCTTGCTTGGAGAATAAGATTTACAATATTATATTAGTTTCTGGTGTGGTGGTTTGTGGTTTAATAGCTAAGTCATGTCCAACTCTTGCAGTCCCGTGGACTGTAGCCCACCAGGCTCCTCTGTCTGGAATTGTCCAGGCGAGAATAGTGGAGTGGTTTGCCAATTCCTTCTCCAGGGGATCTTCCTGACCCAGGGATCAAACATGGGTCTCCTGCATTGCAGGCAGACTCTTTACGTACTGATATTCCATTTAAAGTTATTGAGAAATAATAACTATATTTCTCTATGCTGTACAATGTATTATTATTGCCTATCTGTTTTAAACACTGTAGTTTGTCCTTCTTAGTCTCATACCCCTTTCTTGACTTCCCTCTCCTGACTGGTAAACAGTACTTTCTGTTTTATTAAATCTATTTGTTTATTTTTTTAGACTCCATGTATAAATGATAACATGGCACATTTGTCTTTCTTTATCTGACTTATTTCAGTGAGCATTAAATTTTTTAGGTCTATGTATTTATTGCAAATGGCAGACTTTTATTCTTCTTTATGGCTGAGTAGTATTCCATTGTATGTACATGTAACATATTCTTTATCCATTCATCTATTGATGGGCACTTAGGTTGCTTCCCGAAGAAGGCAATGGCACCCCACTCCAGTACTCTTGCCTGGAAAATCCCATGGACGGAGGAGCCTGGTAGGCTGCAGTCCATGGGGTCGCTAAGAGTCGGACACGAATGAGCGACTTCACTTTGACTTTTCACTTTCATGCATTGGAGAAGGCAATGGCAACCCACTCCAGTGTTCTTGCCTGGAGAGTCCCATGGACGGGGGAGCCTGGTAGGCTGCCCTCTATGGGGTCACACAGAGTCGGACACGACTGAAGTGACTTAGCATAGGTTGCTTCCACATCTTGGCTCTTGCAAATAATGCTGCTAAAAACCGTGGGGTGCATTTATATTTTTGAATTTGTGTTTTCATTTTCTTCAGATATATAAACAGGGGGGTAATTGCTAGATCATATGGTGGTTCTATTTTTACTTTTTTGAGGAATCCTCACACTGTTTTCCATAGTGACTGTACCAATTTTCACTCCCACAAACAGTGAACAAGCATTTTCTTTTCTCCACATCTTCACTAACACCTGTTATTTGTGGTCTTTTTAATAATGGCCATTCTGATAGGTGTGAGGTGATATCTCTTTGTGGTTTTGGTTTGCATTTCCCTGAAGATTAGCAGTATTGATATCTTTTCATGTGCCCATCAGTCATTTGTCTATCTTCTTTGGAAAAATATCTATTCAGGTCTTCTGCCCATTTTTTAATCATGACTATTATGGATCATTGAAAAAGGAAGAGAGTTCCAGAAAAACATCTATTTCTGCTTTATTGACTATGCCAAAGCCTTTGACTGTGTGGATCACAATAAAGTGTGGAAAATTCTGAAAGAGATGGGAATACTAGACCACTGACCTGCTTCTTGAGAAACCTTTATACAGGTCAGGAAGCAACAGTTAGAACTGGACATGAAACAACAAACTGGTTCCAAATAGGAGAAGGAGTATGTCAAGGCTGTATATTGTCACCCTGCTTATTAACTTATATGCAGAGTACATCGTGAGAAACGCTGGGCTGGAAGAAGCACAAGCTGAAATCAGGATTGCCAGGAGAAATATCAATAACCTCAGATATACAGATGACACCACCCTTATGGCAGAAAGTGAATAGGAACTAAAAAGCCTCTTGATGAAAGTGAAAGAGGAGAGTGAAAAAGTTGGCTTAAAGCTCAACATTCAGAAAACGAAGATCATGGCATCTGGTCCCATTGCTTCATGGGAAATAGATGGGGAAACAGTGGAAACAGTGGCTGATTTTATTTTTCTGGGCTCCAAAATCACTGCAGATGGTGACTGCAGCCATGAAATTAAAAGATGTTTACTCCTTGGAAGGAAAGTTATGACCAACCTAGACAGCATAGTCAAAAGCAGAGACATTACTTTGCCAACAAAGGTCTGTAGTCAAGGCTATGGTTTTTCCAGTGGTCATGTATGGATGTGAGAGTTGGACTGTGAAGAAAGCTGAGTGCCGAAGAATTGATGCTTTTGAGCTGTAGTGCTGGAGAAGACTCTTGAGAACTCCTTGGACTGCAAGGAGATCCAACCAATATATCCTAAAGGAATTTGGAAGAACTGATGCTGAACCTGAAACTCCAATACTTTGGCCACCTGATGTGAAAAGCTGACTCATTTGAAAAGACCCTGATACTGGGAAGGATTGAGGGCAGGAGGAGAAGGGGACAACAGAGGAGGAGATAGTTGGATGGCATCACCGACTCAATGGACATGGGTTTCGGTGAACTCCGGGAGTTAGTGACAGACAGGAAGGCCTGGCGTGCTGCGCTTCATGAGGGTCACAAAGAGACGCGACTGAGAGACTGAACTGAACTGATTATTTACTATTAATAGCTATAGATAACTACTTAAATCTTGGCTTTTTTTTCTTTCAATATCACCAATGACAATTATTAAGAGAAACCCAAGCAATTTAAGAATGATTCATCTACTGTTGAGAAATGCCCAAATTTTATTCCTCAAACTGACTTGAAATTTGTGGTTACCACCGTAGATGAAGGTTCCTGATGCCACAGGAAGTGGCCTTCGTGATAACTCTGGATTTTGAAAAGTCTCTAAACCAGAAATATAGGAAATAATATCTCAGGATCACCATTGGCCCCCAAGCAATGAGAGCTGTCCCCACACAGCTTCTCAGCTGTATCCTAGACTCAACACAGCAGGCAAAATTCTGCAGGCTATTCTCTTGCCTCTTCTATGAAATGTGAATTTTGCAGCCACAGATAAATTTCAGCTTCACCCACCTCACTTCCATCTTATTTGTGTCATATTAGTGCAGTCTATGGGGTCGCTAAGACTCGGACACGACTTAGCAACTTCACTTTGACTTTTCACTTTCATGCATTGGAGAAGGAAATGGCAACCCACTCCAATTTTCTTGCCTGGAGAATCCCAGGGACGGCAGAGCCTGGTGGGCTGCCGCCTATGGTGTCGCACAGAGTCGGACACGACTGAAGCGACTTAGCAGCAGCAGCAGCAATGTCTACAAATCCTACAAGAGAAGACAACTCAAAAAAAAAAAAAAACCCTGCCATAAGATCCCTGATTTTCTTTCCTTTCCATCAAGGATATTTCATTTCCTGCTGTGGGAAGCAACCTCTTGTCTCTTCCTGCCATCTGGACTTTAGAGTTTATCATTTGGGTCTTAGACACCTATCAATACCCTGTGTTCTCTGTGGGGCAGAGTTTTAGCCCAAGTGATGTTCCTCTTCATGCCATGTGTCTGCAGTCCTGTCTAATGCATTCTCCTGCCTGGGCGTCATCTGTGATCTCTGAGCTCTGCTATTGGTTTTCTATCCTTGTTAGTCACTGTGTATTTTATAAACAGCTTGACGGATGGGTTCCACTTAAAGTAATGTGGTTTCACCCCAAATGAATGCTTAGGAGCAGCAGATGAAATTTTAGCTCTCTGAAATGCAATGGATGTAAATCAGATTAATTGTCTCACTGACTTTGGGAACATCCGGGGATCTCATTTCCTGCCCAAGTCGCTGGAGCCTTCCCATTAACTTTTGGCAGGTAACTTGGTCAGGCCCAGCCATTCATCACCAGTAACTGCACTGAAAACACATCAGGTTGAAAATTTTGACAAGTAGATTGGGTTCTGCTTTCCAGTAAAGCAAATTTCAGTAAACCAGCACATTTGGCTTTTTTTTTTTCTTTTTCTTTTTCACTCTTTCCTCTACCCCAGAAAGAATTCCACATGTGAAGGTGGAATATACAAGGGGTTCTTTTTCTTCTGCTGTTACTCTAGGAAAGAGGCAAGACCATGTGGCTATTGAGTTCTTTTCCAGATAATATGCAATTTCAAGAAAGGAAATTCATGCTAGACCACCATTTCTAAGTTCTCCTAAGGTTTACTGAGCTTTTCTCAAAACAGAGGTAGGCACTACAGAGGTTTTGTGATTAAGTTAGAGAAAACTAATATCCATATAGATAGTTGTTACTAATATTCATAGTAAGTTTATATATACTAGCCCGAATCTAGAAACACCAAAATGTCCATCAACAGGTGAACAGATAAACAAGTTGTTACTGTTGACAAGTTATTGTCCCACTCTTTTGTGACCCCATGGACTGTCACCCACCAGGCTCCTCTGTCCATGGGATTCCCTGGCAAGAATATTGGACTGGGTTGCCATTTCCCAACCCAGAGATTGAACATGCATCTCTTGCATCTCCTGCATTAGCAGGCAGATTCTTTACTGCTAAGCCACCAGGGAGGTCCTAAACCAGCCGTAGCTATTCCATATAATAATATCAAAAATAATTAACTATTGATATGTACAACAACATAGATGAATCTTAAAATAATTATGCTAAGTGAAAGAAGCCAGACCGCCCCCCCCCCCCAAAAAAAAGTACCTGTTATATGATTCTGTTTACATAAAATTCTAGAAAATGCAAAGGAATTTATAGAGTCAGAAGCATACTGGTGGTTTCCTGGGGATGTAAGAAGGGGATGGGGTACAGACAGAAAAGGGTGGGTGGGAAGGAGTGCAATGGGGCACAAGGGAATTTGGGAACTGATGGATATACATTCCACATTTTAATTGTGGTGATGCCTTCACACATTTGTTTTTTATAAGCAAATTGCATGCTTTAAAGAAACAGTTTATCGAATATCCATTAGGTCTTAATTAAAACAAAAACCAGGGATCAGGAGTCAGATTTCTTGGGTTCATATCGTGTCTCCAACACTCGTGGGATGTGTGATGCTGGCAGTTTTACCCATCTTCTTTATTCTTATTTCCTCAGTCATGAAAGGGGAAAAATATTAACATATCTAACAGGGTTATTATGGTTATTAAATGTGTTGATCCTGTGAAGCACTTGAAGCAATGTCTAGCACCTAATAAGTACTCAGTAATGTGTTATGATCATGTTTATTTTATGCCTGGTGCAGTGTTTGCCGATTTATAGACATCATCTCATCTGACTCTCCCAGTCATCTGGTGAAGTGCTCATGCTCATCACACCTAGAGGCAAAAATTGATGTCCCTTGTTGCGTAGCTAATGACAAAGCTGTAATTTACTAATCCAGCCTAACTCCGGGTCCCTCATGCTGCCTGTCAATAAGCCACAAGTCCAGTCCAAGGCTCAGAATAATCTTAATGGATACTTTCCTTTTAAAGGATACTCTCTGTATCTGGAGGAAAATGAATTGCTGAGGACTTTTGTACAGTGTTCCCCTTCATGGGTACTGTGAATTTCCGGATTGTATTGGCTAAAAGATTTCTGGCTTATGGGTAACTTAGCTAAGTTCTCTGCAGCTTTATCAATGGGTGCCCCTCATAACTGGGCACCATGTATAAGATTTTCATAGCTTCAAACATCTTTATGTCTTCCTTTTTAATTTCATTTTCCTTCTTTTTTCATTAAAAAAATTTTTTTGTATTTTTTTTAACAATTAATGAGCATTCAGGTGAGTAGAATTAGTGTGAAGTAAAGATTTGCAATAATCAGGGAGTCCAGATTAGGGTTATTTCACATACAAAATCTACAGAACCTCATCCTTATGTGCTTGGTGTATCTGTCCCAGATTCGCTTGCAGGAAGTGGGTAACATGGTGATGAGAGTGGAAGAACACAGAACAAAGATGGAGGGATGCTGGAGGTAGGTTCATGGCCCATCACTCATTATCCTCCTGGTGCTGGACAAATCTCTACTTTTCCGTGAAGTCTAGAATGTTCTGTACAACGGCAATAATATCTGCTTTGAATGGCACGTTCTAGTTCCATACAGTATGCTTGCCTGGCTTGTTGCTTGTGTTTCTTACAACAAGGTAAGTATTATGTTCACTGATGGAAATGGAAGTTCAGAGAGGTTAATTATTGCCTTTTAAAGATAGTCTGTGGGAAAATAGTGAACAAAACCCTGCACATAAGGCCCCCTACCTTACAGAACTTATGTGAGCGTCAAGAAAGATATCTGGGAAGGACTTTCCTGGTGGTCCAATGGTTAAAACCCCAGGCTTTCACTGCAGAGGGCACTGATTCGATCCCTGGTTCTGGCCAAGAAACTAGAATCCAGCATCTTGGGTGGCGCTGCAAGAAAGGAAAGAAGGAATTAAAAAAAAAAAAGAAAAGCAAAGAAATCTGGACAAAAATGGATCTGCAGAAGAAGACTAAGAAAATAATTTCATGTTTGCAAGACAGTACACAAAAGAAAGGAACAAGCCAAAGTTCATTATGACATTCCCAGAATGAACAGTATTTGAAGGATCATTATAAAAAGTGGTGAAGGACCCACCTGCCAATGCAGGAGACTTGAGTTCAATCACTGGGTCAGGAAGATCCGCTGGAGAAGGAAATGGTAACCCATTCCAGTATTCTTGCCTGGGAAACTCCCATGGACAGAGGAGCTTGGCCAGCTTACAGTTCACGGGTTTGCGAAGAGTCGGACACGACTGAGCGACCAAACAACAGTATAAAAAGCCAGGAAAAGGAATAGTATTAGGTGACATGAAAGAAGGTTCTGATTATTTTAGAAACTTCTTAAATGTACTCGATAAGGTAGACATGAACTCCCATCCCAAGGCAGTTCCAAACCCTGAGAGAAAATTCTTGGCTGAATAGGGATGAAGAAGGCAGGGGAAGGAAGAGTTTGACCCTAAAGAGAAATCTTTTGTCCCTTTAAAAGTATGCAATGATCCAGAAGTTTAACAAGTGTTTTGTTAGAACTGCAATGAGAGTGAGATGCCGCTAACATAAAAGGCCTCTCAGGTGAAATACATGGAAACTATCAATTCCAAAGTGTCTTCATCTCAGTAAGAAATCCTTCTGCTGAAGCCTTATTAAGGGGGTACAGTGTTTAGCCTTCAGGGACGCATGAGGAGCGATGCTCCATGCCCTCTTTAGGGAATGAAAACAAGTGTGGCATTTTCATTTGTATTTTCCTAAATGTGTCCTAGTTCCTGTGATGGGACCCCTAAGTGTTTTTCTAACGGCTTATTTCTACCAAAATGCACTATTTGCATTTTTCCAAACTGTATTCTTTAATTTGTATTTCCTAACTATGTTTCTGTACTCTCCAAGTTCACTCTGCTAATCAAATCAGCATCCTTGTCAAGTTTAATTAATATACTGTGTGCTCTCCCTTCCACATCATTAGGAACTGTGCTGAATAAGACAGGGTCCATGCTGCTGTCCTTCAAAAAGGCTGTCATTTCTATCACCTTCCCTTTTTATGCAACCAGCCAGCTCCTGGCTGCTGCAACTGTTCACCTCCATGCTGACTGAAATGCCCTGATGGGCTATCCTTTCATGAAGTGCTCTGTGCAATGTGTTAATAAAAATCAAGACCAGGGACATCCACTGTATTCTATTTGTTCTCTCATTTGCTTATTAAAGCCAATAATGAAGTTGAAATTTGTCTGGCAAGATTTCCTTCATTATTAGTGCTACAATTAGGTTCATATTTCTTGTTCTCATTTAGAGGTTTAATGCGTGCATGCTCACACGCACACATACTTCTTATAACTTGAACATATTTTTTTTTTTTAATTTGCTATTAAGGAAATTAAGTTCAGCTTTAAGCTTGCTGATACAGATCACATTCTGGAAGAATCATCTGGAAATCAACAACTAATGTCTTACTTTTTAAACTCCAAGAGGAATCAGAGCAGGCCATGGCCTGTTTGCCAGGATATTGCTGTGGGTTGGGTTTTGTGGGGCTTCCTACTGAATCCTACACGAGGTGTCAAGAATAATCCAAAGCTCACTGTGAAACACTAAGGTTTAAATGTGTGTGCTTAGTTGTTGAGTTGTGTTCAATTCTTTGTGACCCCAGGGACTGTGCTGAATAAAACCAGGTCCATGCTGCCGTCCTTCAAAAAGGCTCTATCCCCCCATGGACTGTAGCCTGCAAGACTCCACTGTTCATGGGATTCTCCAGGCAAGAATACTGATAATGAGTTATCATTTCCTTCTCCAGGAGACCTTCCCTACCCAGGGACCGAACCTGGGTCTCCCACATTGCAGGTGGATTCTTCACCGTCTGAGCCACCAGGGAAGCCCCAACATTTAAATAAAGGAGTGGGGGAAAAAAAATCCAAGTGTCAAATCCAGGAATCATAGGCAAAAATCAAATAAAGCAAATAAAGGCATAATTGTGTGGACATATCCTAATAAAAGATGAGGAAGGTACTGAGCAAAGATTGGGGGAGTATTTCCATGAGCACCAGAACATAAATGGGTTGGGGAGATTCTATCTTGGCAGTAGCTGGAGCTTGATGATGCAGTTAAAGAGTGGATCAAGACCATGCATCATTGGCTTCATCTTCACCAGCCTAGGAGGTAAGCACTTTTATCATAGGGAGTGAGGATTTAGAACAAGAGGGTGGTCTTAAGATAATCAACATTTCCTTTAGGTTCCAATGCTCATATATTGCACATACTTCATTTTGCATTCATAGTGAGAATGTCCCAGGTGGAGAGCATTTCATTCATTGGACAGAGCTCAGAGAAGCATGAAGCAGCTGAAGACCAAAGGGAGGTTCGAAACAATGGGGAAAGGACTTCCTTGCTGGTCCAGTGGTTAAGAATCTACCTTCCAATGCAGGGAACTCATGGTTCAATCTCTGGTCTGGGACGATCCCACATGCTGAGGGGCAGCCTGAGCCCATGGACCTTAACTATTGAGCCCCTGTGCTAAAACTGCTGAAGCCCACACACCTAGAGCCTGTTCTCTGCAACAAGAGAAGCCACTACAATGAGAAGCCCTCGCACCACACCTAGAGTAGCCCACACTCACTGCAAATAAAATCTGAGCACAGCAACAAAGATCCAATGCATAAAAAATAAATTATTAAAAAAAATCAGTGGGGCACAAGGTTCAAGGAGGGTGTCAACCAGTTGAGGCTTGTAAACAGTGACCAAAGGAATATATTCAATATGTAAAGTGCTTTAGATTAGTGGCTAAGGGCAAATGAACTCAGTCAAAGTTTAAGCAGGGCAATGACATTAATCTTCTCTGCTGTTTGGAATGATGAGTTTGAAAGCAAGCTACATTCTGCATTGGGTAGATTGGAGACAGGACACCTAATCAGAGACAACTGTAGGAGTTCAGGGAAGAGTCAATGGTGGCCTACCCTGGGAGACAGTAAGAAACATGTGGTCAAGGGATTTTCACTGGTGGTCCAGTGGTTGAAATGTGCCTTCCAATGCAGGGGACTTGGGTTTGATCCCTGGTCAGAGAACGAAGGACCCCATGTGCCACGGGACACCTAAGTCTGTGCACCACAACTACAGAGATGTCAGTGCTACAAACTAGACGAGCCCTGCACCACAACAAAGAGCCTGAGGTACCATTTCACGCCAGTCAGAATGGCTGTGATACAAAAGTGTACAAGCAATAAATACTGGAGAGGGTGTGGAGAAAAGGGAACCCTCTTACACTGTTGGTGGGAATGCAAACTAGTACAGCCACTATGGAGAACAGTATGGAGATTCCTCAAAAAACTGGGAATAGAACTGCCTTATGATCCAGCAATCCCACTGCTGGGCATACACACTGAGAAAACCAGAATTGAAAGAGACACGTGTACCCCCAATGTTCATAGCAGCACTGTTTATAATAGCCAGGACTTGGAAGCAACCTAGATGTCCATCCGCAGATGAATGGATAAGAAAGCTGTGGTACATATACACAATGGAGTATTACTCAGCCATTAAAAAGAATACATTTG
Organism: Tragelaphus eurycerus; assembly: GCA_935064755.1. Lineage (NCBI taxonomy): Eukaryota > Metazoa > Chordata > Mammalia > Artiodactyla > Bovidae > Tragelaphus > Tragelaphus eurycerus. The sequence continues at coordinate 1,372,784 of CAKXYN010000075.1, read as the reverse complement.
AATCAGTTCTAATGAGGTGGATGGAACTGGAGCCTATTATACAGAGTGAACTAAGCCAGAAAGAAAAACACAAATACAGTATACTAACGCATATATATGGAATTTAGAAAGATGGTAACAATAACCCTGTTTACGAGACAGCAAAAGAGACACTGATGTATAGAACAGTCTTTTGGACTCTGGGAGAGGGAGAGGGTGGGATGATTTGGGAGAATGTCATTGAAACATGTATAATATCATATTTGAAACGAGTTGCCAGTCCAGCCTGGGGCTGGTGCACTGGGACGACCCAGAGGGATGGTATGGGGAGGGAGGAGGGAGGAGGGTTCAGGATGGGGAACACATGTATACCTGTGGAGGATTCATTTTGATGTATGGCAAAACCAATACAATATTGTAAAGTTAAGTAAAATAAAATTAAAAAAAAAAAAAAAAGAGCCTGCATGCCACAATGAAGACCTGACACAGCCAAACAATTGAATAAATAAAAAGAAGATTCTTAAGGAAGAAAATTACAAAGAATATATGGTCAATGCTAGCTGTTAGACGGTACGGAGGATGTGACTGGAGAGAGAAGTCCAAGATGACTTCCAGGCATTTGCATGGACTCATCAAGTCTAGTGCTACCATCACCAGATAGGGACCAACTGAGGACAGTGCATTTGCATAAGAGATTAATGAATTCAATAATACATATGCACGTGTGTGTGCTCAGTCACTCAGGCCTGTCCAACTTTTTGTAACCTCATGGACTACAGCCCACCAGGCTCCTCTGTCCATAGGATTTCCCAGGTAAGAATACCAAAGTGGGTTATCATTTCCTCCTCCAGGGGATCTTCCTGACCCAGGGATCAATCCATCTCCTGCAATGCAGGCAGACTCTTTGCTGCTGAGCCACCAAGGAAGTCCAAAATAAAAAATATAATAACCATATTTATTTACATAATATATATATATATTTGCTGTTCATAGATAGATAGATGATAGATTGATAGATGGATATACAGATATTATTGAGATATATATATATATTTTATTCACTTCCAAATATTAATCTCATGGGATCTTCACACTGATCCTTTGAGATATGGGGAAAAACTAAAGACACACAGTCAGTCAAGCCGAGAGCCAGGTTCAAAACCAGTGAGGCAGAGTGCAGTTGAGCTGAGTCTGCAATAGACTTGCAGAAAGGCCCACAGATCTGGACATCAGGAGAGAGGTCTAGGTTAGGTTAGGAAGAGGGGATGCAGCTCTCAGTATTTACATACCCAAGAGATTCATCCAAGGAAAATAGATTTTCGTTTCTAGACTTCAACCAACATTTATTTGACCCTAATATATGGAAAGTATTATACTGCAGACACAGGAAAGCACTGACGCTTATCCGTGTCTCTTTAGTCACATATTCTTCCTGCTCGGTTAATAGCATCAGACAGCTGAGAAGACACACAATGATTCTCTTCTTCCCTTTGAGCCTGGAGTCAGGACTCATCTTTCCTAAGTCTGGATGCACATCAGAATCACCCACACATGGCATTTGAACAATACAAATGCTTAAGCCCCACTCCAAACCTACTAAATCTACATCACTTGGGTTTTTTTGTTATCTTTAGATTAACAGGCATTGCAAATGCATAGCCACGATTGAGATTTACTGTTCAATAGACCCAAAACAGAACTGGAAGTGAAGGTACTAAACAAAGTCAAACCGTCGGGAACTGAAAGATGCCTAGAAGAAATAAGACCATCGTTATTAAACTTAGCTTCTCTCCCAGGCCCTGAATGAGATGCTTTGCGTACGTTATTTAATTTCACCTTGGGCAAGACAGTAGTTTCAATTATCAGCATTCTGGGACTTCCCTGGCAGTCCAGTAGTTAAAATGTTGCTTTCCAAAGCAGGGGGCATGGGAAACCAAAACATAAAGCAGAATGATATTGCAGCAAATAAAGACATCAAAAAAAAATCTTTAAAAAATCGTCATAATTTTATCAAGGGGAAACAAAGTCATGGAGAGATTAAAGATCATTTTTATCTGCTGTTTTTCTACTACAGCATGTGTGTGTGTGTGTGTGTATTCTTCCTCCCCATGCCAATTCCCAAATGGCTTCCTATTCTTATCAATAGATTTTATATTAGATGGGAAATTGGTAGCACATTGTAGGTTCAGAAGAATGAAGAAACTGAGGCAGATCAGACAAGGGACCACAGTGCTGTGGAAGTCAGCTGAGAAAGTTCTCACAGACGAGTGTGACTGAAATGCCTAGCTGTATTTGTATCTGTGTCTGTCACAGCTTCAAGCACCTCAGCCCAGAGCTTGACACTCTCTCTTACTGATGCAACCAAGAGCCCTGAACAATGAAACAACCTCTCAGCCTATGAAACAAAGAGCCAAATCACTGCTTTCATGAGCAAGAAAGAGTTATATGTACAAGTTGCAGATTCAGGAAGTGCTATGATCTAAGTGTTTGTATCCCCTACAAATTTATATGTCAAAATCCTAACTGTTGAACAGAGATGAAGACTTAGAGAACAGACATGTGGGCACAGGTTGGGAAGGGGGGTGGAATAAATAGGGAGATTAAGATCTACATAGCTACACTACCCTGTGTAAAATAGATAGCTAGCAGGAAGCTGCTGTATTGCACAGGGAACTCAGCTCAATGCTCTGTGATGACCTAGAAGGGGTGGGATGTGGTGGGGTGGAAGGGAGACTCAAGAGGGAGGGGATATGTGTATACATATAGCTGATTCACATTGTCATACAGGAGAAAATAACACAGCATTGTAAGGCAATTATACACCAATAATAAAATTTAAAAATATGTTTGTGAATGCAAATAATAATAATAAATTATTTATTTATATTCAAGATAAAAATCATGACTTCTAAAGGTGATACAATTTGTATGCAGGATCTTTGGGAGGTGCTTAAGTCATGAGGATGTAACACCCCTCCCCTTTCCCCCATATGCAGACACAAGAAGTCCTCCATCTGAAAGAGGGACCTTGGCTGACTGTGCTGGCACCCTGATCTTGAACTTCCAACCTTCAGAACTATGGGAAATATATTTCTTTTGTTTGTAAGCCAGCCAGTCTATGGTATTTCATGATAGCAGCCCCAGTGGACTAACACAGGGGATAAAGGTGAGAGCTGAGTTTCTACAGAGTTTGGAGAGTATGCAGTTTGAGGTCTGGAAGGCATTGCAAAGCAGTAGCAATTGGGGACCTGCTGACATTAAGTAGAGGAAGCTTGGTTACTCAAGTGAGGCTACTTCTGATTAACTGACGTTCAGAAAGGCGGCACTGGAATAAGGGTATTGCCAACTGGCCTATTTCAGAAGCAAGAGGCTGTTGCTGGTGGACTGGCCTTCAGAAGTTGTTTAAAATTGTCATGATTAATTAACCATGTTTATAGCTACGTTAGCAGGAGACACAAGAGATGTGGCTTCCATCTCTGAGTCAGGAAAATACTCTGGGGAAGGAAATGGCAATCCACTCTAGTATTTGGCCTGGGAAATCCCATGGACAGAGGAGCCTGAGTCCATGGGGTAGCAAAAGTCAAACATGACTGAGTGACTACACAGCAACAACGTAGTTACTTTTGCTTTGCTCACAGAATTATCAGACTTTTCCTAAGAGGATAGGAACTGTTATTCTCAAAAGATCCATTGGTGACATAGCTGGGTGAGGCATTTGGATCTTTCACTGACACTAACTGGAATTGGGCTACAACTAAAAATTACAGTTAGATGTGATGTGTGCAAAAAAGATCATTTCTAACCACTATTTCCCATGAGGGCCTTATCAGACTATGAGCTGATCATTCCAGTACTGTTTTTATAGAAACTAAAGCAACCAAAAAGAAAAAAGAAAATTCGGTTACACCTAAGTGTTTGACTCTTTAAAATCTTACTTTCTGTTTATATGTACGTTCTTTAAACACACAGGGTGCTTTATTGTTGCTGCATTAACTGTTTTAATACAGTGGTTTTCTATGGCTATAAAAGGAGATTATCAAGTGAGAAAGTCTGCTGGTTAACCCACCTAGGGCGGAAGCCTAGCTGAGTGGATTATGAAGTCATAACCAAGTCCCCATTTGTCACCAGGTTTCTGCTTGAACTAAACCAGCTAGGTGGAATTAAAAACTCTCTTGAGTATGCTCCTGTGATCAGTAAACGAAACCTCCACTGCAACTCTACCCTCACAGCCTCCTCCTCCATCCAGTGAGCTCTGGACCTGCTCTGCCTACTGCCCCATCCACCTTCCCCAACCCTCCCAAGAGAAAGAATGACTATTTGAGTATCTATTTTCTAGATTGAGGTTCATGAAGACAAACTGCCCTTGGGTAATATCTAGTTTGGACCACATCTACACAGGACTTAACTGGCTTCTGTTCTCATCTCAGTGAGAAATAAATGTCAGATATACTTGCATAGAAATGTGTGGATCACGGAGCTTATTTTTTAGCATCTCATTTTATTTGTATTTTTTTATTTTTCAGATGGCTGTTTCTGTGTTGATGCAGAGATGCAAACTTTATTATTCTTCATTTGTTCCAATTGAGATACAGAGTCAGAGACTATCTGAAGGACTCCAACAATCTGGTTTTTTTAAAAACTGAATTCATTTATCTCTGCCAGAGGGCTTGTTGTTGTTCAGTTGCTAAGTTGTATCAGACTCTTTGGGACCCAGTGGGCTGTAGCATGTCAGTCTCCTCAGTCCTCCACTATCTCCCAGATTTTGCTCAAATTTGTATCCATTGGTGATGCTATCTAATCATCTCATCCTCTATTGCCCCCTTCTCTTCCTTCCCTCAATCTTACTCAGCATCAGGGTCTTTTCCAATGAGTCAATTCTTTGCATCAGCTGGCCAAAGTATTGGAGCTTCAGCTTCAGCATCAGTCCTTCCAATGAATATTCAGGACTGATTTCCTTTAGGATGGACTGGTTGGGTCTCCTGGCAGCCCCCACTCCTAATCCCACCCCAGGACTTCATGGATCTCAGTCAAGAAGGCAGCCAAGTGCTAAACTCTCTGATAATCACTAGGCTCCCTGCAGTCCCTAGGCTGATCCTATTAAGATTTTCTCCATGTTTGAATGAAATACCACCACTTGTTTTGAAGAACACATTGCAATATGACGATGAGGCATATTGGATGTCATGAGTTTCCCCACCCAGTTTCTCCTTTTGCACCATTTTAGAAATGAATTGATGAAAAGAGCTTTCTAAATTAAAAAAAAAAAAAAAGACTCTTAATATTCCAAACAACCTCCCAACTTGTCTTTATCTTAATCTTCTTGTAGAGATGTAGCCCTCTCCAAAGTGAGTTGCTCCCTTGATACTTATAATCCCTTTTATTCAAACTCCCTTTGATTCCCTTGTTCACCAGACAAGCCCTCTTCTTCACTGACCGTTGCCTGTCTTCCCCTCAGTCCTTCCCTTCTGCCTACAGCTGTTCCCAAATCGGTCCTCTCATCATTCTCCCCTCTCCTTCCCTTTGTCCTTTTGTCGTCTCCTAGTCACTCCTTTGCTCACCTGTTGTCTGCTGCCCTCATCTTCCTAGATCTTCTAAGTATTTCACTAACATCAGTCTAAGCACCAAATCCAGGCTGCAGCCTGCATAACTTTATGTTGGTATTTGGCTCAGCTGTCCACTGCAACCTTCTCTTCTCTTAGCTTCCAGAACTTTCCATGTGGTTCTTGCCTCTCTGACTCTTCCCTCCCAGTGCCTCCCCCCCACCCACTTCCTCTGCTGACACTAAATGTGTACATGCCCAGTTTCTCATGTCTTTGCTTCATATTCCACATCATTCCTACTTCATGCCTTGCAGTGATTCTTTAACACCAGTGACTTCCAAGTCAATATCTCTTTTGAGCAATAATACACAGGCTTACCCAGCTACTAAACTTCTACAGAAAGCATAGGGTTAGGGTTAAAAAAAAGCATAAAGATTTAAAAGTATTAAACATTGAACCTAGGGACTTCCCTGGTGGTCCAGTGGCTGAGATTCCATGCTCCCATTGCAGGGAGGCTGGATTAAATCCCTGGTCAGGGAACTAGATCCCACATGTGGCAACTGAAGATCCTGCATGCTGCAAGGAAGATTGAAGATCCCTCATGCCACACCTAAGGCCCAGCACAGCCAAATAAATAAATAAATGAATGAATAATTGAATCTAGATTCCTACCTGATGTAAAGAGCCAGCTCATTGGAAAAGACTCTGATGCTGGGAAAGATTGAAGGCAGGAGGAGAAGGGTTTGACAGAGGATGAGATGGTTGGATGGCATCATCATCTCAATGGACATGAGTTTGAGCAAATTATGGGAGACAGCAAAGGACAAGGAAGCCTGGGGTGCTGCAGTCCATGGGATCGCAAAGAATTGGGCATAACTGAGTGACTGAACAAGAAAGATTCCCATCTGCTCTCCAAAATCAAGTTCTACTATAGTCACTCCTTTCAATAATTATACCCACGTTCACCTAGTTACCAGGTTAGAACGTTTACAGATCATAATGCCTTCCTCTGCCTTAGACCTCAAGTCAGGCAGACCCCAAAGTCAAGTTGATCACCATGTCCTGTGACTTTTCCTTGGAAATAGCTCTGTTCTGCCTTCTCCCATCTGGGGGTAGGCTCTTGGCGTCCTCCTGGGCTTCTATGTTAACCTCCTCACTAGGGTTCCTGACCCCAAAGCCTCTCCTCTCACTCTGCAGTGGATTAAAGCTTGCCACTTCCTTGCTTAAAATTCCTCTGTGGTTTCTCATTTCCTTCTTCAGGAGGTTATGAGCTATTTTTAGCATCATGACCTTTCTCCTGAAAAGTATTTCACACATAGAACTCCACTGTGTGAGGCAGATACACTGCACTGCTCTGGCTTTAGTTCAGTTGCTCAGTCATGTCTGACTCTGTGACCCCATGGAGTGCAGCACTCCAGGCTTCCCTGTCCATCGCCAACTCCCAGAGCTTGCTCAAACTCATGTCCATTAAGTCGAGGATGCCATCCAACCATCTTATCTTCTGTCTGTTTTAGGTGAACCTATGGGTCCTGGACGGGGAGGGCAATGGCACCCCACCCCAGTACTTTTGCCTGGAAAATCCCATGGACGGAGGAGCCTGGTAGGCTCCAGCCCATGGGGTCGCTAAGAGTCGGACACGACTGAGTGGCTTCACTTTCAGTTTTCACTTTCATGCATTGGAGAAGGAAATGGCAACCCACTCCAGTGTTCTTGCCTGGAGAATCCCAGAGACAGGGGAGCCTGGTGAGCTTCCGTCTATGGGGTCGCACAGAGTCGGACACGACTGAAGTGACTTAGCAGTAGCATGGGTCCTGGAACCTCCCAACCTATCCTCCCCTGCTCAGCTACTCTGCTCCTGGGGGCCCCTGAGTCACTTCCATAACCTCAGCACTAAGAGACTGGTTGAAAATCAGTGATGACATAAAGCCCAAAGGACGTGAATCAACACACCAGGGTATTGAGATAGAGTGATACTACCACCGTGATCCCCCCTTCTATTATCATAGCTGGCACTTGAATTTTCATTAGAGGGGACACATTTTGAGAAAATACCTGTTAAGTTCTTAGTGAGAAGGTGTGATCCCCAAGGCTTAAGCCTTGGCTGTTACCTAGTTTTCAGAGGATTAAACTGATCTGCCTGTAAAATGAGGAGGGATTTCTGGTTCTTTGGGGAGGGTGAGGGCAGACGAAAAAGAAGATAGACAAGAGAGGGAAGAGAGAGGATCTGGAGGAGGTTATGAAGAGGAATGCAATTTGCAAAAAAACAAAAATTGCATAAAAATCTTGGTAACAGAGTAACCCTCCTGTAGCCCCCAGTTCTTGAGTATGCATGTGGGTGTGCTAAGTTGCTTCAGTCGTGTCCAGCTCTTTGCGACCCTATGGACTGTAGCCCACCAGGTTCCTCTGTCCATGGGATTCTCCAGGCAGCAATAGTGGAGTGGGTTGCCATGCCCTCCTCCAGGAGATCTTCCCAACCCAGGTACTGAACCAGGGTCTCTTATGTCTCCTGCATTGGCAGGCAGGTTCTCTACCACTAGCGCCACATGGGACTCTCATTCTTAAGTAAATTCATTATATAACGGATGCCTGGGGCTGGTGCACTGGGACGACCCAGAGGGATGGTATGGGGAGGGAGGAGGGAGGAGGGTTCAGGATGGGGAACACATGTATACTTGTGGCGGATCCATCTTGATGTATGGCAAAAGCAATACAATATTGTAAAGTTAAGCAAAATAAAATTTAATTTAAAAAAATAAAAAATAAAAAAATGTACACTCTAACACTATGTCTCAAAAAACAAATAGTAAATTCTTAAAGGTACAAGATTATAGATCAATAAATGTTTATTATGCAACTCTCAAAAAAAAAAAAAAGAACTTCATGGAAGTTCTTTGGAAGTGTAAAGAACTGAGTTTTGCATCTATATCAATGGAAAGGGTAGAAAAAATCGTTTATACATCTATAGGAGGTCAGAGTATAAAGGACCTTGGAGAATGTAAGACCTAGACACTCACAGAAAAAAATGCAGAGAAGGATAGGTGATCCCCTCAAATGAGGGTTTAAGGGACACTTCAGATAGATGAATTTCTACTGCCCTCAAGGACCCCATTGAAAATCATTAGTGTTGTGATTTTTGAAATATATTAACCACATTCAGAAAATGTCAATGATGAAACTAACCTCTCTGACTGGAGGCTGATTCTAAAAGAACAAAGCACATGAGCTGTTCGGAGCACCTTAAGTTGCAAGGGAAATCAAACTCACTCAAACTTGGCTCCCCAAAATTTCATAATATAGTTATGTTCATTATTGTCTTAATTTTTATTGGATATAGCTGATTTGAAATGTATTTGTTTTTCTGCTGTATGCTGCTGCTGCTGCTAAGTTGCTTCAGTCGTGTCCGACTCTGTGCGACCCCACAGACGGCAGCCCGCCAGGCTCCGCCATCCCTGGGATTCTCCAGGCAAGAACACCGGAGTGGGTTACCATTTCCTTCTCCAGTGCATGAAAGTGAAAGGTGAAAGTGAAGTCGCTCAGTTGTGTCTGACTCTTAGCAACCCCATGGACTGTAGCCTACCAGGCACCTCCATCCATAGGATTTTCCAACAACAGTACTGAAGTGGGATGCCATTGCCTTCTCCATTCTGCTGTATAGCAAAGTCAATCAGTCATGTATATACATATATCCACTCTTTTATAGATTCTCTCCCCATAGAGGTCACTGCAGAGTATTGAGTTCCCTGTGCTATACACTGTGTTCTTATTAGTCATCTATTTTATATATAGTTGTGTGAGTAGCTATGCTCATTAAGATAAAGGAAAGAGTCAGGAGTTTGCAATACTGAAATGTTTTCAAGCAGAAATTCTCTTAGCCACATGGCTTCTCTATGTTACTTCTAAGAACCTCTCCAAATTTTCTTCACACTAGTGTTTTTCTCTTTCCTTATCACTATTCATATAATTGAAAATAATTACCAGGCCCAAGTTTCTATAACCTTCTAGTTCCCATACTCACAACCACTGGACTGACCTGATGTCAATAAACTAAAATTAAATAAAGGGCAAATATATTTGGCGTGGCCCACCCCTCAGTCAGCTAACAGTGGCCAAGAGAATGAAGTCCCATCACAAACAAGGTCTCTTTGGGTGGTGGCAGTAAGTGCAGTCATTCACATACCTCCTCTTTCTTCATTCTGTTGCCCTGGCTGGGAATCTACTTGTGGAGAAATGCTTAGATATTTCCAGAAGATGCCACTTTGGCTTTTCTCAGTTTGGTGGTGGGTCTACCAGGTCGAGCTAGTGATAAAGAACCTGCCTGCCAATGCAGAAGATGAAAGAGATGTGATTTCAATCTCTGGATCAGGAAGATCCCTTGGAGGGGGGCATGGCAACTCACTCCAGTATTCTTACCTGGGAAATCCCATGGACAGAGGAGACTGATGGGCTGCAGTCTATGGGGTCTCAGAGTCTGACACGACTGAAGTGACCTAGCAGATGCACACAGTTTGGTGGTTCATGGAGAAACCAGAGACAAAATCTTTGATTATAAGTGAAAGTAAAAGTCACTCAGTCATGTCTGACTCTTTGCAACCCCATGGACTACACAGTCCATGGAATTCTCTGGGCCAGAATACTGGAGTGAGTAGCCTTTCCATTCTCTAGGGGATCTTCCCAACCCAGGAATTGAACCCAGGTCTCCCACATTGCAGGTGGATTCTTTACCAGCTGAACCATAAGGGAAGCCCTTGCTTATAAGTGAAAGATCTGTAAGTGGAGCTACAATACCTCTGGGGAACTCAAGTATTTCACATTTATGGTTTAGTTGCTAAGTCATGTCTGACTCTTTTATAACCCCATGGACTGTAGCCCATCAGGCTCCTCTGTCCATGGGATTGTTCAGGCAAAAATACTGGACTGAGTTGCCACTTCCTCCTCCAGGGGAACTTCCCAACATGGTGATTGAACCCATGCCTCTTGCTTTGGCAGGTAGATTCTTTGCCGCTGAGCCACCACGGGGGCCCCAAAGGATTTCACAACTAGATCTCAGATTTGAGAACAGTTTTCCCACTGAGAATTTGTGTCTCTGACATCAATCTCTGTAAGGCAGGCACGTTGTCTTTTACATAATACATGTATTCCTTAAAGGTTGTGTGTGAATCAAATTTTTATGTTGGGAGACAGTTCTAATCTCAATTTCTTCACCTATGCATGGGGAAAATCAAATTCTATTTCAGACTCGATGGGAAGCATTATTTCATTTAAGGAGCCATACTGTGAATTTTCTCTCTGGTTGGACTCCTGGTTCACTAATTCATTTGTTTTGCAAATTTGGATTTTCATTCATCAAACCTTCTTGAATCCATCTTAGAAAGTAAACTGTAGCTTTGGAGAGAGTCAAAGTGGCAGAAAAATAAAAGTGCTTATAAGCTGAATGTGAAACCCAGAACTCTAAGTTCCATTCAACAATTCAAGTAAATTACATCAATTCAAGAATGATCATCAGTGATCCAAAGTAAGTGAGTTCTTTTATTTTTTTTCAAGTTCTTTGCATTTTAATGGTCTCTGTCTTTGTAAGTAACAAGCAAGGCTCTCTAAAGAACCCATTTCAAATCTCTGTTGAAAAGCACTGCTCTTCACCTTTGGAGGAATGGAGCTCATGGGCCTGAGTAAACAAATTGCAGATGGCATACCACATTCATTCAGAAAACATGCTGATTACTCAGCACTATGGCATTTAATGCTACAAAGAACTGAAGAGCCGAGCGGCTACATCAAATTCTCAAGAGAATCCAATGTCTCCACCTGTGGGATGCCTAGAGATAACAGGCAATTGTGTCCAGAAATGCAATTACCAGAAGCAAAGAAACAAGATTTACTCTCTTTCATGAGGAATGGAATCATGAAAAGGATCTTTCATTATGGACCAAGTATATACTCAAGGCTTGATTTATTCTGTCTTAATGCCCAGTAATGGTCTGATCTTCTCCATTATATACTCACTGGGTGCAACATGGCTTTATCATTTGCAACTAAAATAGCGTCTTACTCCTCTTTCCCAGCAATCACCTACCCTGTTGTGCCAGCAGTAAGATAGAGCCACTGTAAATAAATAAGGCTCGTATTTATTTTTCCAAAAGGATGAGTCCTTCAGAATACTTCTGTCTCCCCAATACATTATTATTGCCATCATAAAAATAACCCAATTAGACTAATGACTAATTAGACTAACATTGAGAACCATCAGAATACTCCAAACTTGGAGAGGAAGGTAGCATATGGTAATCAATAAAAGTCTAAGCATGTTGTTAATGATCTTTACCAATCTGTATCTAGGTAGAAAATATCGCCCCTGTTTTATTGATGAGGAAAGAAAGACTGACTCTTACCTGCCTAAAAGTCAGATTTAAAATGTCTATGTTATTTCTTTAAAATATTCATGAAATAGTTGTCTTCTCTTTATGCTACTGACATGGTTTCAATGACTGAGTCCACCCCTTTGATTCTCCAATATTCAGGATACAAAACAGTACCCTTCCTGATAAAATCTCTGTGATGATGCAGCACAGGAAAATCTTCCTTCTACCGTTTTAGGTTCAGTGACTGGGTCTGAGAATTAAACTAACATAAGAGAGATTCATAGGAGAAAAGCATAGAAATTGCACTTAGTAATTTTATGTGCATGGGAGCCTTCATAAGAAAACTGAAGACCCAAAGAAGCCAGTAGGTCCAAAAGCTCTGTAAACAAACAATAAATTGTGACCAGACAAAGTGGCTTGGGCACAGGGGCAGTAAATTGTAGGATACTGACTAGGAAATACGAGGGGGTAAGTAATAGAAGATAAGGTTGATTTTAGAAGATTTGTTTGTACATACTCTTCAGCATTGACTCCCAGTTTCCAGTGAAAAGAATGTTCTCTTCCTGGTACATGAGGTGACCTTTCTCATGAGAAATTTTATGACCTGCTTTTAGAAAGAAAGACGGAGATCAGAAAGCTTTTCCTGTATCTGCTCTTTCTCAGGTGTCTTCAGCTCAAAATAATCAATGTACCAAAGTGGTATATTTTAGAGTGATGTGTTCTGAATGCTTTCAGTGACAAGAGACCCAATATACCTTAAAGAATGACTAGAGTTCTTTTGGACTCCAGACTGGAGGCGATCGGGGTCATCATAAGCCAATAGGAATATAATCAGACACCCCCTGTCTTCTCTTCCGAAACACTTAGGATAGAAGACAATGATGACTGGGTCAAAGATAGTATAGAAAGATTTCAGAAATGATGGTTTCTTACAAGTCGAGACAATATTTGGCGGAAAGGAAAACTGAAAGGCCTCCATGATAAGTATGAAGCTCACAAAGGGCAACACAGTCAGTATGGGTTCAGATGAAATATGATACACTCAAGAGGGCTTCCGTGGTGGCTCAGTGGTAAAGAATCTGCCTGCCAGTGCAGGAGATGCGGGTTTGATCCCTGATCCAGGAAGATCTCACATGCAGTGGAGGAACTCAGCCCGTGTGCCACATCTCCTGAGTCTGTGCTCTAGAACGCTGGAGCCACAACTACTGAACCCACACACCTGGAGCCTGTGCTCTGCAATGAGAGAAGTCAGCACAGTAAGAAGCCGGGCACCACAACTAGGGAGTAGCCCCTGCTGGCCGCAACTAGAGAAAAGTCTTCCTGCAAGGAAGACTCAGTACAGTCAAAAATTAAGAAATAAAATTAATACAAAAGATATACTCAAGAAAACACAACCCTATTTTTCATTCCCCTGATCTCTGTGTCCTTGGGCAGCTCACCCCACTGCTCCTGGACCTCAGCTCTCCTGTATGTAAAATATTTTAAGAAAACTGCAGAAAGGTCTTTAATCCATTCTCCAGGTTCCAGGTTCTGGAGAAAATGAAACTTGAGGAACTGGTGAGTTTGGGGGTGGGGGGAGGGGTGTGGAGCTGAGAAAAGAATTCCACTGCCACTAGTCAAGGAGTAGATTCCATAGAGAAGATAAAAAATATTTACCATTTGCAAATATAAAAGCACCCTTTGCTTACAAAGGGGAGACCACTTGCAAGCACACATCTATTATTTAGGAAGCATGTATTTACTTTTAAGTGTCTGTGGTTTAATAAGCATCCAGTGGCAGATGGATATCCCTTTCTTCACAAACAGACCTCCAAGGAGGACTCAAAAGCTGTATTTCTCCACTCCTTGCCTGGCAGGTCTCAGAAGGTCAAGGTTTTGTGTTGCCCTGGCAACAGCTGATAGCATCAGTACCACCTGAAGCCCCCCAGGGGGCTGCCGGCTCGGCAGCACTGTAAGTGGTTATGATGTTATCCCAGTTGCTGGGGAAACGCACAACCTTGCGCCAGGCAGGTGGGTAACTGTGGAGTCGATTTTCAACCACTTTGCCTTTAACAGTCTATACTGGCAAATGAATTCATCTCTGCATAAATTCTGTGAACAATTGGGAATCTTAAAGAGTTTTAGTTGTATATTCTCTTTTTTAAAAGCTCTTAAATGGCTCACCTTTGCCGCCTGAAATACAGTGCTTATCCATGAAAAAATAAAAACAGGTTTATTATTGTTCTATTTTAAACGAAATTGCCACCCACACTAAAGTATGTTAGAGTTACTCTTCTAACTCTTCCCTGGAGTCTCTGCCTGCCTAATCAAGTCTTTAGATTTTTTTTTTTAATGTTGCTCTCTGCTATATCTGCAGGAAAAAAAATGTCTTAAGATAATATTGGATCTTTAAAAGTAGATTCATAAAAGCAGAGAAGTCCTGTTCACCATTTGAGTCATCCTTGATTGGCTCTCCTTTAAAATGCATCTTCTGTCTTTCTAATAACCAAGGGCTTTAAAATTCAAATGTTCATGAACACCAGCTTTATTAAAGTTAGGGCTTGGGGAAATGGCTCGGAAAAGGAAGAAAAGAATATTACCCAACCGTTTAAAAGATGCTAATTAATGAAGTTCCAAAGCCCAAAGAGGACATTTGATACAGCAAGGATTCCTCTACCAATGAGGAATAGAACTCATGTAAAAACAACAACAAAAAAGCCCAGAATAAAATAAAATTGAAGTAGATTAACCCAAATCTTCCCCTAGGTGCTGGGGTGGCCTCAGGAGCTCTGTTAAATTGCAAGAGCTTAAGTTTGCCTGCCTTCCTGCTGAACACATTAACATTTTCTGGTTCATCTCCTTGTCGGACTTTTAGCTGTTGCAAACCTGTCCGGAATGTTCCGTGGAAGGCATCTCACCCATTCGATATTCATCCACTGCCTGTCCTCAGCAGTTATCACATACTCAGCCCTGAGTATGTGGCAGGAAATGGGAGGCTACCCAGATGGATGGCTCCAGTCTGCCCCATCCCTCTTAGCCAGAAGCTCTTTTCATTTTTAATTATGGAGTCATTGTTGTTTAGTCGCTGAGTCAAATCCAATTCTTTTGAGACTCTATGGAGAGTAGCACACGAGGATCTTCTATCCACAAGATTTCCCAGGCAAGAATACTGGAGCGGGTTGCCATTTCCTTCTCCAGGGAATCTTCCCAGCCGAGGGATGGAGTCTGCATCTCCTGCACTGCATGCAGGTTCTTCACCCCTGAACCTCCAGGGAGGACGTTATGGAGTTAGGAAGACATCGCTGTCTCTGCACTCTGCATTCCTCTTTCCTCATTCATCCGCTGCAACTTAAAATTGGGAGCTGCCAGCAATATCCACCCTGTCCTGTATGTTAAAACATCCCTGGATCTTTTCAAAGCGCCCACAGCTAAGCTTCTATTAATCTTAGCAATGTTTCTCCACACTCAACAGTGTTAGTTATGTTAGATTTTATCTTTTTATTACTGCATTTGATGGTAGCCTTGTCCTTGCACTCTACAGGAATATCTTTCTTTCTCTTTCTTTCTCTCTCTCTCTCCGGATATTGCTGCAGGCCAAAACATGGGAAATCTTCATTGAATGAAAACCAGATTCCTTGGTACACAAATAAATAAATAGCCCCAGCTATATAACAGAAAATCATTCTCTGGGGTCTGATAAGGATCTTCTAATGCTGAGATGATCAATCAGATGATCCATTGGATTGTCTAATAAAAGTGCTGGAATTAGAGGAAAGGCATGCTTAGCCTTTGAAGGAGAATGGGATAGTCCATTGACTGAGGGCTGGAGCAAGGGAGGAAGGGACTGTAGGCTGGAGGTCAACGTCGGGCCTCTGAAAACGAAATTCAGAAGGCAATGTGAAAAGTCTGCTGCTCTCAAAATACCCAAATGTCTCCAAATGTCCCTCCTGTCATGTTTCACTATCCCTAGTCCATGACTACCCCACTCCAGTATTCTTGCCTGGAAAATCCCATGGACAGAGGAGCCTAGTAGGCTGCAGTCCATGGGGTCGCTAAGAGTCCGACACGACTGAGCGACTTCCCTTTCACTTTTCACTTTCACGCATTGGAGAAGGAAATGGCAACCCACTCCAGTGTTCTTGCCTGGAGAATCCCAGGGACGGGGGAGCCTGGTGGGCTGCCATCTATGGGGTCGCACAGAGTCGGACACGACTGAAGCGACTTAGCACAGTCCATGACTGGATTTTACATTTTGTAGTCCAAGGGGGCTGCATGAGGGGAATGGATGTCCCCACACCTTTGTTTATGCTGTGCTGTCTTCTAGATACTCTTCCACTTCCTTTCCACTCATTTGTCTTTTGGTAATTAAAATTGACATTGAGATCAAAAGGAGCTAAGGTTACCTTGTATCAGGCACCTTGCTGCATGCTTTGTAGATTTCATTCCTGTTTGCTACAGTCCTGCTGCTGCTGCTAAGTCGCTTCAGTCGTGTCCGACTCTGTATGACCCCATAGATGGCAGCCCACCAGGTTCCTCCATCCCTGGGATTCTCCAGGCAAGAACACTGGAGTGGGTTACTGTTTCCTTCTCCAATGCATGAAAGTGAAAAGGGAAAGTGAAGTCGCTCAGTCGTGTCCAACTCTTAGCGACCCCATGGACTGCAGCCTACCAGGCTCCTCCATCCATGGGGTTTTCCAGGCATGAGTACTGGAGTGGGGTGCCATTTCCTTCTCCGTGCTACAGTCCTATGTGGTAGTTGTTCTATCTCCTGCTTTTGAGATGAAGAGTCAGAGTCTTGGAGAGGTTAGGAGCAGCAGAGAAGGGATTTATTCATTCAAAGCTCATGTTCATAATAGATGCTGCTCAAAAGTTTTAGGGACAGTTTCCGTAACTCACCAGAAAGGATGTTCATGCACAGCCCATCAGCACTGTTTAGTTATCTTGTATCACTTTCTCTAGGATCTATTTTCTTCTCTGGACAATATTACTCGAAAATGTGGTACATGGAAGTACAGGAACTACATCTGATCCGTCTTCACCTAGGAAATTACCTGGAACTCCCCAGTGACTCTGTAAATATTTATGAAAAGGAAGAATAACTGATCAAGTCAATAAAGGGTGAGGTAAAATAGCACAACCCAGAGTTCACCAGATACAGAGACCTGCATTCTTCCTTGTCGGCTGATTACAATGAGGACAGAACTTTTCCTTTCATTAAGGGGTTCAAAAAGGTTATCCAGAGAGTCTGTGTCAGGGAGAGTGTAGCGACTGGAACCGTCACTCAGCAGAAGGGTAACCCACCCTACATAGTGCTACAGAGGCCTTGTCTACCCAGGAGGGGAGTGACGACATAGGAACCTTGAACCATCTACTCTCTTATCCTCCAGGAATGTGAGGTGATAGCCAATCGGTCCTGGGGAGTGTGGAAAGCAGGGTGATCATCTGGGCCCTGCGCGGCTGGTAGAGGAGAGTGGTGTGTCCCAGGGTCTCTTGTCTGGACCAGATGAATGTGCAGAGAAGTGGCTGCCACTGGGGTAACTCTCTGGTTATTAAATGTCACATATCCAGGCCTCCCAGCTGATGCGGGGGTAAAGAATCCGCCAATGCAGGAGATGCTAGTCCAACCCCTGGATCAGGAAGATTCCCTGGAGGAGGAAGTGGCAACCTACTTCAGTCTTCTTGCCTGGAGAATCCCCATGGACATAGAAGCCTGGTGAGCTATGGTTCATGGGGTCTCAAAGAATTAGACACAATTGAGCAGCTGAACACAGTGATAATAACTGACTCAACACATCAGTGACAATAAAAGGGACATCTATTTACAGTTCTCCCTTAGGCATAGGTTGTCTCTGTCTCTCATTTTCCCTCAAAATGCAACTTAATGTAAATAAATAAGTTAATGAAAGGTTGAAGTGGTATATGGGGCTGCCCTCGAGGAGTTTGGGGAGGTGTTGATAAATAGACTCAGGAATTCCAAAGCTGCAGAAGCTCCCTGGAAAAGGAGATGCACTGAGTGTGTTGGAGTACATTATCTGAGAATCCATCCATACCACTGGCAGAAAGGATGAGTGTGTGTGTGTGTGTGTGTGCATAGTCACTCAGATTCTTTGAATAGCCTGCCAAGCTCCTCTGTCCATGGGATTTCCCAGTGGGTTGCTTTTTCCTCCTCCAGGGGATCTTCCTGACCCAGGGGTTGAACTAGGGTCTGCTGCCTTGGCAGGCAGATTCTTTACCACTGCACCAGATGGGAAGCAGAAAGGGTAACCTGACACCAACTCCTTGGGGAAGAGAGTGAACTAGGAGGATTTTTGAAATAAAAAGGGGTTTTGTGTCCTTTATGCTGGGGACTCCAGAGCCTAGAGCCCTTGGCAAGGCTGGGCATCTGTCCTCCACTGTGGCTTCAGACCAAAATCAGCTTCTCTGAATCTTCTCCCTGCAGAAGCTGGGTGGGGTCACAGCAAAGTCTCACAAGATGAGACACCTTGGAGGCACATGGAAATGATCTGGTCCAAGTCTCTCATGTGATGAGACCCAGAGAGAGCATCAGAGCTGACTTCCCATAACAGGCGAGTACATATGTAGAGGGTCAGCAGTGAGGGCTTCACTCAAATAAACGATGATAAAAGCAAATAACTGAGACAGATTCATCTTCAGTGAACTTGCCCAAATCTGGTAACAACAGAAAATTTAGGCTATTTTAACCCTAGCATCTGTGTTAGTTTTGTGTTTAGATCAAAAGTGCCGCACATAAGGGGGTTTGTAAATATAATATTTTGGCACTTAGGGTGTTGGAAGGCCTTAATTGGGCCATAGAAACTGTTAGCATATTCCTGCAGAATCAGGTTCAATCTGGAGAACCCAGAATGAGGCAGGCCATTTCTGAAAAGAGGTGACTGTTCAGAGAAATAAATTTTTTCTAGATTGTACATGATTTAAAAAAAAACTGAGTATAAATATATTCTCAAAATAATACAGACTGAATTCCTGGGCTAAAATGTCCTGTTTGTCACTTACTACCTGAGCATCTTTGAGCAAGTTAATCAACCTCCCTGATCTCTGAGTCAATATCTTCTAAATCCCATAAATGGATATGCATACACATTTGTTGTGAAATAAAATTAGAATATGAAAGAATCCTCTGTAAAAAAATAAAATTGCATAAATACATTAACAATATGAAGAAAACGAAGGGAGACAAATGTAGTAAGGAGAAATTGGCCTTCATCTGATGGTAAATGATATGATAAATTCTATTCCTAAGAGGCCAGATGAAGATGAATTGCAGAAGTCAGGTGAAATATATTTACTATAGTCAATGATGGATTCAATTATATAGGTTTCATTATGCTAAGTCACTTCAGTCGTGTCCGACTCTGTGCGACCCCATAGACGGCAGCCCACCAGACCTCCCTGTCCTTGGGATTGTCCAGGCAAGAACACCAGAGTGGGTTGCCATTTCCTTCTCCAATGCATGAAAGTGAAAAGAGAAAGTGAAGTCGCTCAGTCATGTCCGACTCTTAGCGACCCCATGGACTGCAGCCTACCAGGCTCCTCCATCCATGGGATTTTCCAGGCAAGAGTATTAGAGTGGAGTGCCATTGCCTTCTCCAAGGTTTCATTATAGTTGTGTGTAATAAGTACAATATAACTATAGCATGATCACTCTGTTCAGCAGTGTCAGCACTAACCCAAAGGTTGTCATCATCTTTAAGGTTTTGGGTAGGCAGATTTTACTAATATAGAAATATTTGGGGAGACATAGTAATACTGGGGTCTATATGATGTAATTTAGTCACTTGGATGGCCTAACCCTTTACCATGGATTTCCATAGGGATGGATGGCTGATGGATGGATGGATGGATGGATGATAAATGAACTGTGATATAAGAATAGAATGAAAGAAGGAAGAAAAGAAGGAAGGAGGAAAGAACATTTTCCAGTACCCTAATTGCCCCATTGGGTTGAGTGCTTTTAATAGAGGACAGGGTTCTCGTTTTTAAAAGTACAAGATCCTCCTAGGGTATCATCTCCTCTATGCTCACCACCAACCTTTATTTTACTATGACCAAAGTGATGTCCTAGGATGGCTAAATGACTTGTCCAAAATCACACAAGCTGTTGGCAAAGTGGGGATTAGCACATAGGACTTAAAATCTACAAATTTTTCCCCATACTGTGGGAGAGAGCAAACTTTTCAAATTCAGTTAACAGTTTTCAAGTTCTCATGGTTCTTGGTATGAAAACTCGGTGTCAGGGGAAGCAGATAAAAACAACTAAAAATAGAATGACCACATTTCTTGATTGTCTAGGACAGTACCCATTTCCATTCATCATCTTGGCAAGATTAGTAATAATATCCTTTTTCAGTCTCAAAATATCTTGGTTTGGGACTTCCTTGGTGGTCCAGTGGTTAAGACTCTGCACTCCCAGTGCAGGGGCCAGGTATTCAATTCCTGGTCAGAGAACTAAGATCCCACATGCCACATGGATCAACCAAAAAAATATTCATGGTTTAGATCTTACATGCAAACCACTGTTTATGAGTTGAACAGCTCATAATCCAACTAGGGGTAGTAGACCAGCTATAACAAGATAGATAAATAGATACATACATATAAACATATGATATATATGTATTTTATGTACATAGTATACATTATAAATTATTTTATACAATTATATATCATACATAGCTGTATATAATATATATCATGGCACTTCCCTGGTGATTTAGCAGTAAAGAATCTGCCTGCAATGCAGGAAATGCAGGAAATGTGGGTTTGATCCCTGGGCCAGGAATATCCTCTAAGATTCCCTGGTGATGGAAATGGCAACCCACTTTAGTATTCTTACCTGGAGAATACCATGGACTGAGGAGCCTTGTGGGCTACAGTCTATAGGGTTGCAAAGAGTCAGACATGACTAAAGTGACTGAGCATGCACAATATATATCACAGAAAGGAAGGGTATATGCATAATTTCATTTTTAAATTAATATGATTTTATTATTGTACATGTACAATTTTTTTCAAGTGAGTCCTTCTGCTAAGCCACTGATTAGATCAATTCAAGTTAAACGGGTATGCCTCCTGTAAGAAAAGGGGCTTCCTAAGAATCTGTCAACTCACACATCCTTCCCAAGCTCATCAAATATTCCCACATCTGCTCACACTTCCTCATACGACAGAGATAAGGGAAGAAAGAAAGTAGTGCTATTTGAAATAGCACCACCACAGGGGCTCTAGAAAGTCCCTTGGACTGCAAGGAGATCGAACCAGGCCATCCTAAAGGCAATCACCCTGAATACCCCTTGGAAGGACTGATGCTGAAGCTGAAGCTCAAATACTTCAGCCAACTGATGCAAAGAGCCAACTCACTGGAAAAGACCCAGATGCTGGAAAAGATTGAGGGCAAGAGGAGGAGGGGGCTAGAGAGGATGAAAGGGTTGGATGGCATCACTGACTAAATGGACACGAGTTTGAGCAAACTCCAGGAAATAGTGAAGGACAAGGAAGTATGGCATGCTGCAGTGCTTGGGGTCGCAGAGGGGAAGGATCTCCAGGGGAAGGAGAGGAAAAACAACTAAAAATGGGGTGACCCTATGTCCTGATTGTCTAGAATGGTCTCTATTTACACTCTTCGTGTTAGCAAAATTATTAATAATACTCATTTTCAGTCTCAAAATGTTTGGACCTTCCATAGAAACCTTTGTACTTGCTGTATGTGCTAGCAAGCCCCCGCACCCCCAGTTATGTGAATACTTAGCTGTCTCATCATTCCTGTCTACAATGAAACATCCCATTCTTATAGATCACCTTCCTTATAACTTCATTTGACGTGGTCTCAACCCCTTCCTGTATCGCTTGATTGCACTGCCTTGTTCTATTTCCTTCAAGAGTTTACTCATATCTGGACTTCTGGTGGATGTTCTTTATTTTTCTTTCTCTTTTCTCTAATGCAAGTTCTATGGAGATAGGTACCCAGTCTGTCATACCCATCCTTGTATTTCCAATGTTTCACAGAGCACTGGACACCTAACAGACATTTAAATAATCATTGAGTGAACAATTGAATGATGAATGAAGGGCCTGCAGTGGAGTCTGCCTGAGCCATAATGAAACAAGCAGATCATTTGTTTGTCCATGAAGCCTGGCCTGACCAATGAGCCCGGAGTCCTTTTGCCATGTATAAAGTGCCCAAAACAGTTCTTCTCTGTGCCTCTTATGAAGTATTGTCTTGGTTATTGAGCTACTTTCTCTTATCTTACCCTCTTCACTATGTTCTGGGATGCTTTGCCTGTGGCTCTCAGCTCATTTCTTTGTCAATAACCTTGACTATGTAGATGACACCTTATAGCAGAAAGCAAGATGAACTAAAGAGCCTCTTGAAAGTGAAAGAGGAGAGTGAAAAAGCTAGCTTAAAACTCAACATTCAAAAAACTAAAATCATGGCATCCGGTCCCATCATTTCATGGCAAACAGATGGGGAAACAATGGAAACGGTGACAGACTTTACTTTTCTTGGGCTCCACAATCACTGTGGACCATGACTGCAGCCATGAAATTAAAAGATGCTTGTTCCTTGGAAGACAAGCTAAGACTAAACTAGACAGCATATTGAAAAGTACAGACATTACTTAGCCAACCAAGGTCTGTATAGTCCAAGCTACAGGTTTTCCAGTAGTCATATATGGATATGAGAGCTGGACAATAAAGAAAGCTGAGCACCAAATTGATGCTTTTGAACTATGGTGTTGGAGAAGATTCTTAAGAGTCCCTTGGACTGCAAGGAGATCAAACCAGTCAATCTTAGTCAACCAATTATTCTTCCAGAATACTCATTGGAAGGACTGATGCTGAAGCTGAAACTCCAATACTTTGGCCACCTGATGCAAAGAACTGACTCATTGGAAAAGACCCTGATGCTTGGAAAGACTGAAGGCAAGAGGAGAAGGGTATGACAGAGGTTGAGATGGTTGAATGGCATCACTGACTCAATGGACATGAGTCTAAGCAAGCTCTGGGAGTGATGATGAACAGGGAAGCCTGGCATGCTGCATGCAGTCCATGGGGTCTTAGAGAGTCAGGCACAACCGAGCCACTGAACTGAACTCTGCTCATTCCTGCCAAGAGGGGACACTAGAGGGCGATCAGGAGGATGCAGAAGAAAGAAGGGACAGCTTTCTTCTGATTTGCTTCTTGTTGTTCTCAACTTCCCAGGTGGCACTAGAGGTAAAGAACCCACCTGCCAAGGCAGGAGACATGAGAGACGCAGTTTCGATCCCTAGTTCAGAAAGATCCCCTGGAGGAGGGCATGGCATCCCACTCCAGTATTCTTGCCTGCAGAATCCCATGGACAGGGGAGCCCTGGAGGGCTACAGTTCATAGGGTCAAAAGAGTCACACACAACTGAAGCGACTCAATACACAGGCAAGTTCTCAGCTTCACTCCAGCAATGGATTTTCACGCTTGTAGAAGCAGTTGATTCCATTATCAATACTCCGCCTCCCCCACAAACCTTCTACACACTGCTAGGATTGGCATTCTTGTGTCCTCTCCTTAGGGATCTGGGTCTCAGCTCCTTGCTGGGCCTCCTCTGAAGCCCACAGCACCCCTGTTAACTGGGCTACCTTCCCTCCTCAGAGATCTATGCCCTACTCCGTAAGACCCTTCCTCCATACCCCTGGGTTCTAATAGCTCCTTTCCTCTGTTGATGGACATTTAGGTTGCTTCCATGTCCTGGCTGCAGGAAATAGTGCTATTATAAACATTCCATTAACAGAGGAAAGGATAAGAAGGTGTGGTACATGTATACAATTTTCATTGGACTATTACTCAGCCATTAAAAGGAACAGAAGTGGATCACTTGCAGAGGTGTGGATGGACCTAGAGACTGTCATATAGAGTGAAGTAAGTCAGAAAAACAAATACCATGTATTAACAAATATAGATGGATCCCAGAAAAATGGTATAGATGATCCTATTTGCAAAGCAGAAATAGAGACACAGATGTAGAGAACAAATGTATGGATACCGAGGGGGATAAGGAGGGGTGAGAAGAATGGGGAGCATATACACTATTGATACTATGTATAAAATAGATAAAAACATACTGTATAGCACAGGAAACTCTACTTAATGCACAGTGTTGACCTGAATGGGAAGGAAGAAAAAAAGGAGGAGATACACATGTGTGTATATATATATATATATATATAACTAATCCATTTTGCTGTACAGTTGAAACTAATGCAACATAATAAGGCAGCTATACTCCAATAAAAATTATGTAAAAATAGTCTTTTCTCTTTCTTTAGTTTTCCCAGTATTGAGGGGTAGAGGTGGTATTTGCTTCCTGAAGTTAGAGTCTTTAACTTAACTGAGAGGCCACTTTTACCTTTGTCATTCAATTCCTGTCTAAGTCCCTATATTAAATTCTGAATGTTAAAAATAACTGGTATGGTGTTTACTTTCCTGAGTGGATACTGGCTGATAGAGGAATATACAATCCATTGCCTTGTACATTTCTATTCTCTTTCAGGACATATTGGCTCAAAGGGATTAGAATCATTTTTAGGAGTAGGGATTCCCCCGTCACTCAGCCCCATACCTACCACCTGCCACAGACATGGTGTCTAAATGTTGCAAATGGTCAATGCATGTTTGATCACTGACCCAAAGTAGTTTCAAAGCAAAAGGAGTTCATCAGTTTTTAGAAGTAATATTTTTAAATCTTTCTGGAGAGAAGATATCTTAATCTTCAAGCCCTCCAGCATAGGAAATTCTTCAAATGTTTATTTTAATTGTAAAATGTGTGCTTGTTAAACCCTGCCAGAATATATTTGCTGTCAAGAAGTGCTTCCCACATAGACTCAGCAGTGAGGACTCAGACAAAGGAGAAATGCTTGGATCTGAGAAAAATGGTGATTTTGAAAACAGATGATGGAACTTATTCTCCAAATAGGTGCCTGCTGTTTTCCAAATAACCCAATTATTTAACTGATCTCAAGTTTAGCTCTTGCTTTCTCTTCTCCACTCATTTCCTTTGTGTGTGTAGAAAAAGCCCACTTGTTCAATACATGTGAAATTTTTCTCATAACTACACCTGACTGAAACCAGCTCTCCCAGCCAAAATGAAAGGTCTATTAAAATATTTTTTTCAAAAAACATACTAATTTGGGACTGAGAGGCATGCCATTTCTTCCCCCCTTAGCACTGAACAGCTAGAGTCCTTCAGGCCTGGCGCTCAAACAGGAAGTGTCTTAGGAACACCAGTAGTGGGGAGTTGGCATTTAGCATCTGGTGCAGATGGTGACTGCAGCCATGAAATTAAAAGACGTTTACTCCTTGGAAGGAAAGTTATGACCAACCTAGATAACATATTCAAAAGCAGAAACATTACTTTGCCAACAAAGGTTCGCCTAGTCAAGGCTATGGTCTTTCCTATGGTCATGTATGGATGTGAAAGTTGGACTGTGAAGAAGGCTGAGCGCCGAAGAACTGATGCTTTTGAACTGTGGTGTTGGAGAAGGCTCTTGAGAGTCCCTTGGACTGAAAGGAGATCCAACCAGTCCATTCTGAAGGGGATCAGCCCTGGGATTTCTTTGGAAGGAATGATGCTAAAGCTGAAACTCCAGTATTTTGGCCACCTCATGTGAAGAGTTGACTCCTTGGAGAAGACTCTGATGCTGGGAGGGATTGGGGGCAAGAGGAGAAGGGGACGACAGAGGATGAGATGGCTGGATGGCATCACTGACTCGATGGATGTGAGTCTGAGTGACCTCCGGGAGTTGGTGATGGACAGGGAGGCCTGGCGTGCTGCGATTCATGGGGTCGCAGAGTCAGACATGACTGAGCGACTGATCGGATCTGATCTGATGGAAAGTGCCTTTTTCATACTGTCCATGGGGTTCTTGAACTGTGGTGCCAGAGAAGGCTCTTGTGAATCCCTTGGACTACAACAGATCAAACCAGTCAATCCTAAAAGAAATCAACCCTGAATATTCATTGGAAGGACTGTTGCTTCAGCTGTGATATTTTGGCTACTTCATGTGAAGAGCCAACTCACTGGAAAAGACCCTGATGCTGGGAAAGATTGAGGGCAGGAGAAGTGTGCAGCAAGGATAAGGTGATTAGATAGCATCACTGAATCAAAGAATTTGAGTAAACTCTGGGAAAGAGTGAAGGACAGAGGAATCTGCTGGACTGCAGTCCTTGGGGTCACAAAGAGTCAGACACAACTTAGTGACTGAACAAGAACAACATGGATTTAAATTAGGTAAACTGATATTCAAGTGATGTATTTGGTACATAGAAAGGCTTTAAACAAATGGGGTACATCCCTATTTTTCCTCAGGCGCTCCCAAGTGCTGACTCTCTTCTCCACTTTCCCTGTGGAACATGTTTTAGCAACTTATTTGAGAATATCTAGTACTTGGAACTAGGATAAGGCAATGGCAACCCATTCCAGTACTCTTGCCTGGAAAATCCCATGGACGGAGGAGCCTGGTAGGCTGCAAACCATGGGGTCGCACAGAGTCGGACACGACTGAAGCGACTTAGCAGTACTTGGAACATGGGATATTCAATGACCTGTGATTCCTTGTCAAAGGAAATATCTCTCTCAAGCATAAAAATCAAAATAGTCATGGACTTTTATTGAGCACTTATCCCATGGATCCTATTGTAGATATCAAGAGGTTCAAAACCAAAGGTGCTTTGGTAAGTTCACTTTCTCCATCACATATATAGAGTTGCTAGAGACTGAATGTTTGCATTGCCCTATAAATTTATATGTTGAAGTCCTAACCTTTCCTGGGACAGAATTAGGAAAATAGGCCTTTGGGAGATAATTAGGTCATAAGAGTGGAGACCTCATAAATATGATTAGTACTCTTACAAAAGGCAGCCTTTATTGAGCCCATCTTTGCATGAAATGTTCCCTTGGTATCTCTAATTTTCTTGAAGGGATCTCTAGTCTTTACCATTCTATTGTTTTCCTCTGTTTCTTGGCACTGATTGCTGAGGAAGGCTTTCTTATCTCTCCTTGCTATTCTTTGGAACTCTGCATTCAAATGGGTATAACTTTCCTTTTCTCCTTTATTTCTTGCTTCTCTTCTTTTCACAGCTATTTGTAAGGCCTCCTCAGGCAGCCATTTTGCTTTTTTGCATTTCTTTTCTATGGGGATGGCCTTGATCCCTGTCTCCTGTACAATGTCATGAACCTCCATCCATAGTTCATCAGGCCTCTGTCTATCAGATCTAGTCCTTTAAATCTATTTCTCCCTTCCACTGTATAATCATAAGGGATTTGATTTAAGTCATACCTGAATGGTCTAGTGGTTTTCCCCACTTTCTTCAATTTAAGTCTGAATTTGGCAATAAGGTGTTCATGATCTGATCCAGTCAGCTTTTGGTCTTGTTTTTGCTGGCTGTATAGAGCTTTTCCATCTTTGGTTGCAAAAATATAATCAATATGATTTTGGTATTGGCAATCTGGTGATGTCCATGTGTAGAGTCTTCTCTTGTGTAGTTGGAAGAGGGTGTTTGCTATGACTGATGCATTCGCTTGGCAAAACTTTATTAGAGTTTTGGAGATGGGCTCCATAAAGGACCAAAATGGTATGGACCTAACAGAAGCAGAAGATATTAAGAAGAGGTGGCAAGAATACACAGAAGAACTCTACAAAAAAGATCTTCACGACCCAGATAATCACAATGGTATGATCATTCACCTAGAGCCAGACATCCTGGAATGTGAAATCAAGTGGACCTTAGGAAGCATCACTATGAAAAAAGCTGATGGAGGTGATGGAATTCCAGTAGATCTATTTCAAATCCTAAAAGATGATGTTGTGAAAATGCTGCACTCATTATGCCAGCAAATTTGGAAAACTCAGCAGTGACCACAGGACTGGAAAAGGTCAGTTTTCCTTCCAATCCCAAAGAAAGGCAATGCCAAAGAATGCTTAAACTACCGCACAATTGCCCTCATCTCACATGCTAGTAGAGTAATGCTCAAAATTCTCCAAGCCAGGCTTCGGTAATACATGAACCGTGAACTTCCAGATATTCAAGCTGGTTTTAGAAAAGGCAGAGGAACCAGAGATCAAATTGATAACATTCACTGGATCATTGAAAATGCAAGAGAGTTCCAAAAAAAAATCTATTTCTGCTTTATTGACTATGCCAAAGCCTTTGACTGTGTGGATCACAATAAACTGTGGAAAATTCTGAAAGAAATGGGAATACCAGACCACCTAACCTGCCTCTTGAGAAACCTGTATGCAGGTCAGGAAGCAACAATTAGAACTGGACATGGAACAACAGACTGATTCCAAAGGAAAAGAAGTACATCAAGGCTGTATATTGTCACCCTGCTTATTTAACTTATATGCAGAGTACATCATGAGAAATGCTGGGCTGGAAGAAGCACAAGCTGGAATCAAGATTGCTGGGAGAAATATCAATAACCTCAGATATGCAGATGACACCACCCTTATGGCAGAAAGTGAAGAGGAACTAAAAAGCCTCTTGATGAGAGTGAGAGAGGAGAGTGAAAAGGTTGGCTTAAAGCTCAACATTCAGAAAACTAATATGGCATCCAGTCCCATCACTTCATGGGAAATAGATGGGGAAACAGTGGCTGACTTTATTTTTTGAGGCTCCAAAATTACTGCAGATGGTGACTGCAGCCATGAAATTAAAAGACACTTACTCCTTGGAAGGAAAATTATGATCAACCTGGACAGTATATTAAAAAGTAGAGACATTATTTTGCCAACAAAGGTCCATCTAGTCAAGGCTATGGTTTTTCCAACAGTGATGTATGGATGCTAGAGTTGGACTGTGAAGAAAGTTGAGCACTGAAGAATTGATGCTTTTGAACTGTGGTGTTGGAGAAGACTCTTGAGAGTCTCCTGGACTGCAAGGAGATCCAACCAGTCCATCCTAAAGGAGGTTAGTCCTGGGTGTTCATTGAAAAGACTGATGTTGAAGCTGAAACCCCAATAGTTTGGCCACCTGATGCAAAGAGCTGACTCATTTGAAAAGACCCTTATGCTGGGAAAGATTGAGGGCAGGAGGAGAAGGGGATGACAGAGGATGAAATGGTTGGATGACATCACCGACTCAATGGACCTGAGTTTGGGTAAACGCCGGGACATGGTGATGGACAGGGAGGCCTGGTGTGCTGCGATTCATGGGGTCGCAAAGAGTCAGACACGACTGATAACTGAACTGAACTGACTGAAAAGGGAGCCCAGAGAGCATTCTCACCCTCTTTGAGCCATGTGAATATGCAAGGGGAAGTTGAAAGTCTGCAACCTGGAAGAAGGTCCTCACCAGAACCTAATCATGCTGGCATCCAGACCTTGAATCTCCAGCCTCCAGAACTGAAAAATATATTTCTGTTGTTATAAGCTGCCCATGACTCTGTTGGGTTTCCTTCGTGGCTCAGTGCCAAAAAAAAAAAAAAAAAAAAAATGCCTGCCAGCGCAGGAGATGCAAGAGAAGTGGGTTCCATCCTTGGGTCGGGAAGATCCCTTGGAGAAGGAAATGGCAACTTACTCCAGTATTCTTGTCTGGAAAATCCCCTGGACAGAGGAGCCTGGCAGGATACAGTCTATGGGGTTGCGAAAGTGTCGGCAACTTAGTGAGTATACGACAGCAGCATAGCTCTTGTTATAGCAGCCTGAACTGATTACGACACTAGATGATCTCCAGTTCACCACCACCTTCCATTGAAAACACATCCCTATTATTCACATTCTAATTTCTATCTGTAATGTCATCCCCAGCCTATTATCTGTCTCTCATTACTGTTTAAGTGTCATTTCCGATTCCACCTCCTCCAGCGTCTACCTCTCAAGGACAGCCCCCTCAGCAGAATTAGTCCTCGCTTTCTACATGATAACACAGCACCTTGATCCCTGCTGGCATCAATTATTTGAGGATTACTGTGCCAGTTTGCAGAGCTTCTGGACTGAAAGTTCCTGGAAGGCAAGTGCATCATCCCAGTTATCTTTCAGGTAGCCCAGTGTTCTGCATAGAAAGGACTGGGAATAGATGATCTTTGCATTCAGTTCAGTTCAGTTCAGTTCAGTCACTCAGTTGTTTCTGACTCTGCGACCCCATGGACTTCAGCATGCCAGGCCTCCCTGTCCATCACCAACTCCTGGAGTTTATTCAATCTCATATCCACTGAGTTGATGATGCCATCCAACCATCTCATCCTCTGTCGTCCCCTTCTTCTGCCTTCAATCTTTCTCTGCACTGAATAGTTTCAAATCTAATCAGTCATGACCAGCCATGATCAACTGTAGTTAGGAACTCCTCTTGCAGGCTTCCCCCATGCATTTCCAGAGTCAGCACTGCCCGGGAAGTCCTCCCGGAGTCACTTCACCCCTCCAAAAATTGAGGCCTCATATTAGCCCAGCTGATGAGTCCCGTTACTAAGATAAGAGGAGCTGTTAGAAATATCCCTTGGCTTTGAAAGTTAATATTGCGATCACAAGATTGCTTGGAAGAACAGGAAACAATATTAGATTTTCTCTGAGGGAAAGACCATTTCATCCTTTTAGTTCAGGAGAAGGGGGCGACAGAGGATGAGATGGTTGGTTGGCATCACAGATTCAGTGGACATGAATTTGAGTAAACTCGGAGAGGCGGTAAAGGACAGGGAAGCCTGGCATGCTACAGTCCTTAGGGTTACAAACAGGACATGACTTAGCGACCAAAAAACAACACCAACAGTACTCGGAACATCCATATATTTCAGATACAACTTCTTTTCTCTTCCCAACTTTCTGTTCCATTGTGTCTCTCCATCTCTCTACCATTATCTCTTCTTCCTTTTCCGTCATCCTGTTTCTGTGTCCTTAGCTTTCCCTTCTGGCCTCTGACTCTCTTCATTCCCCCCTTTTCCAGGATGCTGAATGAAAAATAGCAAAACCTTGATCTTTGACCCTTTCTTTTTCTGCTGCTGCTGCTAAGTCACTTTAGTCGTGTCCGACTCTGTGTGACCCCATAGATGGCAGCCAACTAGGCTCTTCTGTCCCTGGGATTCTCCAGGCAAGAACAATGGAGTGGGTTGCGATTTCCTTCTCCAATGCATGAAAGGAAAAAGTGAAAGTGAAGTCATTCAGTCATGCCAGACTCTCCGCGACCCCATGGACTCTAGCCTACCACGCTCCTCCGTCCATGGGATTTTCCAGGCAAGTGTACTGGAGTGGGTTGCCATTGCCTTCTCCGAGTCTATCAGTTCTCTTGAGACAGGATCTTTCTTCACTTATGCTAATATAATTGATTGGAGTCCAGGTTTTTGCTTTTTTTTTTTTCCCATCAATCACCTTCCAGCTGGGCCTTTGTAATGTTATACCATTGCCTACTTGATTCGACTTGGGTAATCCCCAAGGCTCTGCAGCCACACAGACATGCAGACCATTTGAGGAGAGTTTAATTCCACAGATGGTTAATCTCATTTTTTATGTGTTGATTTTTCCTACTTTCTCTCACAGAGGGTAATTTATTTCTAAGTTCCAGGAGCACTTCATTGTAACCTCTCATTTACGGACTATAATAATAATAATAACCATCATTTATTGAGTGCTTATTATGCATCAATCATAGTGTTAAGTGCTTTGTGTAAGTTCATTGATTTAATTTCCACAATAACCTTATGAGATGTAGGTTTTGTTTGTTTTTTAAATTAAAAAAATTTTTTTTTTTGCTGTACTTTGTTCTTGGTAAATTTAAGGTTCTTGGTTCATTGTGAAAGATTTGGAGATAGATAAGAAGTGGATTTATTTAGAGGGAAACACATTCTACAGAGAGTGTGGGCCATTTGAGAGGGCAGGAATCCTCGAAGTATGTTGTGGTCAGTTTTTATGGGCTGAGTAATTTTATAGGCTAATGAATGGGAGAGTTATTCCAATTATTTGGAGGAAGGAGCAAGAATTTCCAGGAATTGGGCCACAACCCACTTTTTGAAATTTTATGGTTGGCCTCAGAACTGCCATGGCATTGGTGGGTTCATTTAGATACTAATGTATTACAGTGAGCAGATCATGAAGGCCAAGGTCTACTGGAAGTCACTTCTTCTGCCATGGCCCCAGTTGGTTCTAACCAGTCTTTGTCACATCCTATGTCATTCTTTTAAAGGTTTTGTGCCCTGCACCCCTCCTCCTGTTTCAACTTTACAGATGAAAAAACCAAGGCTTAGAGAGATTAATGAAACTTCCAAAGATACTAATAGGAATTAAACTCTTAATTTCCCTTTTTGCCATTATGCTTTTGAGCATATTGTACTGGATAGCACTTGCCTCAAAGGCCAGTCCTGCAGCCAGAGAAAGTTCCATGGCCTTCCTACCCAAAGCTCCATCAATTCCTCAGCTATTTATTTCTTCTTCTCCATTTTCCTAGGACAGGTAGACATCATCACTGTTTCAGACATACCTTGCTCAAGTTATAACAAAACTTTATTCAGAAAGAGAGACACATTTTTGTAAAGCAGTTTAGATTAACTCCCAACAAACTGATAGAAACAATACATTTACAAGTGGTACAGAGAAAGTTCAGACAGCAAAAGGTTGGGGCACTCGATGCCATTGTCACATAGGAGATGTGCCCTAATTAAAAGGTTAATCCTGATACAGAAGAGTTAGAAGGATGGGAAATGCTCTGAGCCAAAGTTTCAGAGGCAGGAATGTACCTGCCACCCCTGGAGACCAATGAGAACAGTGTTCTCACAGAAGAATCAGGAGAAGACACTATTTGAAGAATATGATATCACATCATAAAGCTGCGTGAAATGTCAAGATGAGAAATCTGGTATGCAGATTGAGGGCAATCAATATTCTATTGAAAAAAAATAGTATGTATTCAACTTTCTTAGCCTAAACCAGTCATCATTATCACACAGATATTGCTCAAACTCATGGTCATAACCATGCACAAGCCAATCAATCGTGTCAACCATGATGCATCAGTAGTAAATACCTATTGGGTCAGCAAATTAACATCTTAAATTAGACAGAAAACTACACGAAGGTGAAGGATCTCAAATGTTGGTTGGCGCTTATGCACACAGTCCCATGCTCCTACCAAAGTGACCTTTCTAGTAGGCAAGGAATTAGCCATGTCCTTCCACAATTGATCCTCGAGTAAGTTGCCACGGATGTAGGGTCCAAGCTCTACAACATGGCACACCCTCCTTTCCATAGTTGGCTACAATCTATCTTGAACCCTAAAGACCAACTCTGTTCACTGTGTGTAACTCACTCCCATTTCAATAGATTTCCTCCCTTGTGGTTCAGAATCTGTCTGCAATGCAAGAGATCCAAGTTCAGTCTCTGGGTCAGGAAAATCCCCTGGAGAAGGGAATAGCTGCCCACACCAGTGTTCTTGCCTGGAGAATTCCATTGTCAGAGAAGCCTGGTGGGCTACAGTCCAGAGATCGCAAAGAGTCAGACACAACTGAGCAACAAATACTTTCTTTTCACTTTCTACAGATTTGTACATGCCATCCCTTCTGCCTGGCAATACCTTCTTTTAAAGGTGTATGGCAGTATTTCAAAAAATAATTCAGTAATTTATTGAAATTTCATACAATTTTTTGTATTTTATTACCTTTATTAAGGATTTGTGTTTCCCAGGTGGCATCAGTAGTAAAGAATCTTCCTGCCAGTGCAGGAGACGACAGAGATGCAGGTTTGATACCTGAATCAGGAAGATCCCCTGGAGAAGGAAATGGTAACCCACTCCAGTATTCTTGCCTGGAGAATCCCATGGAGTGAGGAGCCTGGTGGGCTACAATCCATAGGGTCACAAGGAGAAAGACACATGAGCACACATACACTAAACATTTATTTTTTTTTCCCCAGCATTGGGTTTGGATAAGCCTAAAAATAGTTTGTTAATGGAGCTATTAAAAGTATCCCCACTTTATGGATGAGAAAACTGAGCTCTAATGATCTTAAGATATCTTCTTAAAGGCAAAATCTATCAAGTATAGAGTCAAGATTGGAACCCAGATTCCTATGTGTGCTCCCAACTTCTAAAGCGTGTTACCTGTTGTGCAAACATGGGAGCCTCCTGGGAGAGACGCTGGACATGAAACACAAGCACAACCTTGCTGTAAAATGCAGACACCACCACTGCTTGGGGACTCATAATAAAAAATAACATATGTCCAGGAAGATGAGTCAGAAAAACTCTCCCCAGGGAAGGAGCAGTTGCATTTCTCACTTGAAAATTCCATTATCAGAGGTGCCTACTGCAAATTTCATTTATTCGGTGGGTTCTACTCCAAGTGTGGGCTCTCAGTGCCCACTTGGTCTTGCCAAATATTGAGCCCATTACCTGGTCTGAGGCAGGCTCATAGATTTCTTCTCCTCCTCCCTGTCTCCTGGGGATAGCTCTGTTCATACTGTAATATGCTTCATCTCTTTCCACCTCAGTATTTTAAATGGGGATGTCAATATCACTGCACAAAGGCTCACAGGTCACCAGGGAATTGGCAATGCCATCCATAACAGGCCCTTTACACTAAGGAGACTGAATAGCTATGGTGTGATATACTAGAGGGGAAAACAGGAGCCTTGAGTGACAGCATTGTTTAGAGCAGTGTTTCCCAAAATGTGCTCCACAGAGCAGACTCCTGTGAAATGCTCTGTGATAAAATGTTTGCAATCACTGAACCCTACATTTCATAAGTTTTATAAATACGACATTTCTATCACTCTACACTTGAATATTGAAGGCTCTGAGAAGTCCTGCAAGGTGGACCTTAACCCAAATTTCTGAATTCACCTGGGTTCCAAACATGTCTTTCCTCACCTTTGATCTAAGATTTATTTGCTTGGTGGCTCATATGGTAAAGAAACTGCCTGTAATATGGGAGACCCAGGTTTGATCCCTGAGTCAGGAAATTCCCCTGGAGAAGGGAATGGCAACCCATTCCAGTATTCTTGCCTGGAGAATCCCATGGACAGAGGATTAATAACTCACAGAATTAGCATTTCATGAATCACAGTTTGGGGGAGCACTGATTTGAAATACCTACTTTAATTGCCTATATTTAGACTGTCAGGTAATATCTAGAACTGTATCAGTGGGGAGAAGGAAAAGTTCAATTCACAAGGCCTTTGTAGTCATGAAATGTTTATTAGTGTAAGTGGCTCTTTCCTTTTCATCTTTTTCTTAAATTTCATTCAATCCAAGCAGCTACCAGCACTAGAAGCCCTAGAAGAGGGAAGAGTAAGAATGTGTCCCAAATTGAGCTCTGGCTACCATATTTCTTCTTATAAGAAATTCTCCTCTTTGATGCTTCTTGACTGTATCCCTTCTTTTCATTACTTTAATTCAAGTCATTACACTACAACTATTGTAACAGGCACTTAAAGTTTATCTGCTCTCTGTTTCACCCCACTCCAACCCAAATGGAATGCACACCGTAGACTTATTTGTTTTCCTAAAACACTACTTTGATCAAAGATGCCAACAAGGATCAGATTCTCTTATTATTCGACCACTTTCTGTTTATTGGCCTGCTAACTATCTTGCCTTTTCACACTGTTCATGGGGTTCTCAAGGCAAGAATACTGAAATGGTTTGCCATTTCCTTCTCCAGTGGACCATGTTTTCTCAGAACTCTCCACCATGACCTGTCTGTCTTGGGTGGCCCTACGCAGAATGGCTCTGAGTGTCATTGAGTTAGACAAGGCTTTGGTCTATGTGGTCAGTTCGGTTAATTTTCTGTGATTGTGGTTTTCATTCTGTCTGCCTTCTGACGGAAAAGACAAGAGGCTTGTGGAAGTTTCCTAATAGGAGAAACTGGCTGGGGGAATCTGGATCCTGTTCTGATAAGATCAGATCAGATCAGTCGCTCAGTTGTGTCCGACTCTTTGCGACCCCATGAGCTGCAGCACGCCAGGCCTCCCTATCCATCACCAGCTCTCGGAGGTCACTCAGACTCACATTCATCAAGTCAGTGATGCCATCCAGTCATCTCATCCTCTGTCGTCCCCTTCTCCTCCTGCCCTCAATCCCCGCCAGCATGAGAGTCTTCTCCAATGAGTCAACTCTTAGCATGAGGTGGCCAAAGTACTGGAGTTTCAGCTTTAGCATCATTCCTTCCAAAGAAATCCCAGGGCTGATCTCCTTCAGAATGGACCGGTTGGATCTCCTTGCAGAGCCATACTCAGTAAATCTTTAATCCAATTTTCTGTTGATGGACAAGGCTGTGTTCCTTCTCTGTTGTTTGGCCTGAGGCCAAATAATAGTAGGGGTAATGAAGGACATTCACCCGCACTGTTGTATTTAGTGCACCTGACCCCACAGCAGGCTGCTGGCGACCCACGTCTCCACTGGAGACTCCTGGACACTCACGGGCAAGTCTGGCTCAGTTTCTTCTGGGGACACTGCTCCTGTCTCCTGGCTCCTGATGCACACAATTTCTGTTTGTGCCCGCCAAGAGTGACAAACCTAGAGAACATATTAAAAACAGAGGCATATACTTTGCTGACAAAGGCCCATCTAGTCAAAGCTATGGTTTTTCCAGTAGTTATGTATGGATGCTAGAGTTGGACCATAAGGAAAGCTGAGTGTCGAAGAATGGATGCTTTTGAAGAACTGACGCTTTTGAACTGTGGTGTTGGAGAAGACTCTTGAGAGTTCCTTGGACTGCAAGGAGATCAAACCAATCAACCCTAAAAGAAATCAGTCCTGAATATTCATTGGAAAGACTGATGCTGAAGCTGAAGGTCCAATACTTTGGCCACCTGATGCAAAGAACCTACTCATTTGAAAAGACCCTGATGCTGGGAAAGACTGAAGGCAGGAGAAGGATGACAGAGGATGAGATGGTTGGATAGCAACACTGACTCGATGGACATGAGTTTGAGTAAACTCCGGGAGTTGGTGATGGACAGGGAAACCTGGTATGCTGTAATCCATAGGGTCACAAAGAGTTGGACACAACTGAGTGACTGAACTGAACTGAATTATCTTGCCTTCTCATGGTTACAAAGTGGCTACTCTAGCTCCAGACATCAGTAATCTTGAATAAAAGGTTGTTCCTTGTTATCTGTTGAATTGTACACCTTCACAATTTTTATGTTGAATTCCTGATTCCCAGTACCTCGGAGTGTGACCTTGCTTAGAGATAGTCATTCAGATCAGATCAGATCAGTCGCTCAGTCGTGTCCAACTCTTTGTGACCACATGAATTGCAGCACTCCAGGCCTCCCTGTCCATCACCAACTCCCGGAGGTCACGCAGACTCACGTCCATCGAGTCAGTGATGCCATCCAGCCATCTCATCCTCTGTTGTCCCCTTCTCCTCTTGCTCCCAATTCCTCCCAGCATCAGAGTCTTCTCCAATGAGTCAACTCTTCGCATGAGGTGGCCAAAGTACTGGAGTTTCAGCTTTAGCAACATTCCTTTCAAAGAAATCCCAGGGCTGATCTCCTTCAGAATGGACTGGTTGGATCTCCTTGAAGTCCAAGGGACTCTCATTACAGAGTAATAAATTTTAAATGAAGTCTTTAAGGTTAATTTGACTGATGTCCTCATGAAAAGGCAAAATATGGATACAGATATATATACACAGGGAGAATTTTTAAGCGATCCTAAAGATGACCATCTAAAAGCTAAGGCTAGAAGCTTGGCAGAGATTCTTTGCATCCTTTACAAGGAACCAAACCTGCTAACACCTTGATTTCAGAAGGTGTTATAACTGAAAGACAATATAGCTCTGTCATTTAAGCCACCCAGTCTGTGCTGCTTTGTTGTAGCACCCCTAACAAACTAATCTATTTCCTTTTCTTATTAGTTCTGAAAGACTACCCCAGAAACCCCATAGAATGTGGGTCCCCAACCCCCAGGCCATGGACCACTGCTGGTCTGTTGCTTGTTAGGAACTGGGTCACACAGCAGGAAATGGGAGGCAGTAAGAGTAAGCAACGCTGGACTGGAAGAAACACAAGCTGGAATCAAGATTGCCGGGAGAAATATCAATAACCTCAGATGTGCAGATGACACCACCCTTAAGGCAGAAAGTGAAGAGGAACTAAAAAAAGCCTCTTGATGAAAGTGATAGTGGAGAGTGAAAAAGTTGGCTTAAAGCTCAACATTCAGAAAATGAAGATCATGGCTTCTGGTCTCATCACTTCATGGGAAATAGATGGGGAAACAGTGGAAACAGTGTCAGACTTCAGTTTTGGGGGCTCCAAAATCACTGCAGATGGTGACTGCAGCCATGAAATTAAAAGACGCTTACTCCTTGGAAGGAAAGTTATGACCAACCTAGATAGCATATTGAAAAGCAGAGACATCACTTTGCCAACAAAGGTTCACCTAGTCAAGGCTATGGTCTTTCCTGTGGTCATGTATGGATGTGAGAGTTGGACTGTGAAGAAGGCTGAGTGCCAAAGAATTGATGCTTTTGAACTGTGGTGTTGGAGAAGACTCTTGAGAGTCCCTTGGACTGCAAGGAGATCCAACCAGTCCATTCTGAAGGAGATCAGCCCTAGGATTTCTTTGGAAGGAATGATGCTAAAGCTGAAACTCCAGTACTTTGGCCATCTCATGCAAAGAGTTGACTCATTGGAAAAGACTGATGCTGGGAGGGATTGGGGGCAGGAGAAGAAGGGGACGACAGAGGATGAGATGACTGGATGGCATCACTGATTCGATGGATGTGAGTCTGGGTGAACTCCGAGAGTTGG
The DNA here is from genome assembly GCA_935064755.1 of Tragelaphus eurycerus. Taxonomy (NCBI): domain Eukaryota; kingdom Metazoa; phylum Chordata; class Mammalia; order Artiodactyla; family Bovidae; genus Tragelaphus; species Tragelaphus eurycerus. Next base: position 1,334,204 of record CAKXYN010000075.1, on the reverse strand, counting down.
TGATGGACAAGGAGGTCTGACATGCTGCAATTCATGGGGTCACAAAGAGTCGGACACGACTGAGCGACTGAACTGAACTGAAGGGTAAGCAAAGCTTCCTCTGTATTTATAGCTCCTCCCTATTACTGGCACTTCTGCCTGAGTTTTGCCTGCTGCCAGATCAGCAGTGGCATTAGATTCTCCTGTTTGTTGTTCAGTTGCTAAATCATATCTGACTCTTTGTGGCCGCAGTGGATTGCAGCACACCAGGCCTCCTTGTCCTTGACAATTTCCTGGAGTTTACTCAAACTCACATCCATTGAGTCGATGATGCCTTCCAACCATCTCATCCTCTGTCACCCCATCTCCTCCTTCCCTCAATCTTTCCCAGCAACAGGGTCTTTCCCAATGAGTCAGCCCTTCACATCAGGTAGCCTAATATGGGAGCTTCGGCTTCAGTATCAGTCCTTCCAATGAATATTCAGGATTGATTAGTCTCATAGGAATGCAAACTGTACTGTGTACTGCACAGGTGAGGGATCTAGATTCCAAGATCCTTATGTGAATCAGCCTGAAACCATTTCTCTCTCTCTGTCTTTGGAAAAACGGTCTTCCTGGAAACTAGTCCCTGGTGCTTAAAACATTGGGAACCACTGCCCTAGAACCTTCCTCTCTGTTGCATGTGATTGCATCATGAGTCCATGTTTAAATCAGTTAGTGGGCAGGGGAAATTACATGATCTGATTAAACAGGTCATTATCCATCCCTGGGGCTGGATAAGAAGTCACCTTCCCTAGGCACTTAGGACAATGAACCTCCAAAAAAGAAAAAAATGAGCTGCATCTACATGGCCCAGGACAGAGAACTGGCTCCTGAAGGGGTAATTACATCCACCAGGCACCAGGTACTGTGCAAGGCACTGGACCTTAAAGATAAATGAAGCGGAATCCTTGTTGCCAGAGTTCTCAGAAAATATCACTGAGATTATCAAGAAACCAAGGAAGCAGGAAAAGAACTTGGAAAGATGCTTCTAAATGAAAGTCTTTGGGAGAGTTCCAGAAAGGTGGGGACCCATCAAGTGTAGCAGAAAGCACAGGCGACATGAGGACAGGGAAGAAACATTGCATTTGGCAACAGAGGCTTCAAGAGCAATTTCAGTGGTGATCTGATGCAGACAACGTGCCTACTTCAATAGACTGATAAGCAAACAGGAAATAAGGAATTAAGGTGGCACTAGTTGAGTCATTCCTACCAAGAAGTTGCAGGGCTTCCCTGGTAGCTCAGATAATGCGGAATCCTCCTGCAATGCAGGAGACACAGGCTTGATCTGTGGTCAGGAAGATCCCCTGAAGAATGGAATGGCCACTCACTCCAGTCTTCTTGCCTGGAAAATCCCAGGCCAGGATGGAGGAGCCTTGTGGGCTACAGTCCATGAGGTCGTGAAGAGTTGGACATGAAACCGAGAGACTAACACTTTGTAACAAAGATACACTAATGGTGAAAGAAATGCCCGAATAAGAAAGTACACTTGGGAAAATGTTGTTGCTGCCACTGCTGCTGCGGAGGTATTTGAAATTTTTAGTTTGCTATGCTTGGGTCTTAGTTGTGGCACATGGGATCTTTTGATCTTTTATTGTTTTGTGTTTTTTTTTTTTTTTTTTTTAAGCTGTGGCATGAGGGGATCTTTAGCTGCACCCTGTGGGTTATTTTAATTCCAGCGTGAGAACTCTTAGCTGCAGCATGCAGGATCTAGTTCCCTGACCAAGAATCGAACCCCAGGTCTCCTGCATTGGAAGCAAGAAATCTTAGCCACTGGACCACCAGGGAAGTCCCTCAAGGTTTGCTTGTTTTTAAATGGGAGGTATGTTATAAGGTTCTTGGGGGAAAGAAAAGAAAGCACTTCTTCCCGCTTCTTGCATTCATTTCTTTGTAAAAGGCACTCATTCAGAGCCATAGTCCTGCCCCTTGCTACTTCTTTCTTGATTCCATGTTAACTGAGCTAGAATGCACTGTCCAAATAGCCATGCTTTCTTTGTCAGTTTTTCCTTCCTTTTCCTCTTGAGAACACACCAAGCCATGGAAATCAGGAGTTTTCCAGTGTCCTTGTAGGTCCCTCATGTACAGGACTCGCTCTGCTTCAGAACTGTCTGTGACTCTGAAGGTCAACCTTTCTGCTGTACATGTTGGCTTATAGGCTGACTTAACTCTCGTAGGAAACTGTCTTCTGACAGTTCACTGATAATGAAGCGATTGTTGGCCTCTGTATTTCACTTTGCTTGCTTTCTTTGTTTCAAAAGTAAGTTAAGGACAAGAGGTTCTTTTTCATCAGTTGTCCTATTCCAGTAAAGTTGTGTGTGCATCCTCAATCATGCCCGACTCTGTGAGCCCACAGACTGTAGCCCGCCAGGCTCCTCTGTCCATGGAATTTCCCAGGCAAGAATACTGGAATGAGTTGTTATTGCCTTCTCCAAGAGATCTTCCCAACTCAGGGATCAAACCCAAATTACCTGTGTCTGCAGCATTGGCAAGCAGAGTCTTTACCACCGAGCCACCTGAGAATCCCGCGAGGATACTCATAGCCAAAGAGATCGAACATTACTCTAGAAACTTTCTTCTACAAAGAGCTTAGACAGCAATCCAGGTATCAAAACAAAACATCTAACATTACTATCCCCATCCTGGAAAATGGTAAAAATGGCCTTGAAACTCCACAGTTTATGAAAAATATATGATGCCATAAGGAGAATCTCTCTACCCCTCAGTCCTTTTAAAGCATAAAATACAGATTTACAGTGCAGGTAGTTACTTCTATGTCTCTAATAGCTACTGAATAAGTAATTCTTATAATGTTTATAAATTCAGTTTATTTACTAATAATACTGCTTCTATTTATCTGCATCTATCTTTCCAATGGGCCTCCCAGGTGGTACAGTGGTAAAGAATCCATTTGCCAATGCAGGAGATGCGAGAGACTCAGGTTCTATCCCAGGGTCAGGAAGATGCTTTGGAAAAGGAAATGGAAACCCACTCCAGTTTTCTTGCCTGGAGAATCCCATGGACAGAGGAGCCTGGTGGGAAAGAGAAGAACAAATATTGTGTATTAAGACATATATGTGGAATCTAGAAAAATGATACAAATGAATCTATTTGCAGGACAGGAATAGAGACACAGATGCAGAGAATGGGCCTGTGCACTTGGAGGGGTCAGGAAGGGGGGGATGAATTGGGAGATTAAGACTGACATATACACAACTAACTCATTGCAAAGAGTTGGACACGACTGAGCTACTGAGTGCATACACATACACACACACACACACACACACACACATCTTTTCAAATATTTCAAATCTGAAGAGGATCTTGGTTGTCTTAAACAGAATAATAGGCACTATATAAAGATATACTAAGGACTTCCCTGATGGTTCAGTGGTTAAGGCTCTGTCCTCCCAATGCAGGGGGCCTGGGTTTAAACCCTGGTCAGGAGACTAGATCCCACAGGCCACAAGTAAGACTTGATAAGCCAAATAAACTTCAAAAAATATATAGACTAGAGGATTGATGGGAAAGATAAATACATTAATGGCTTTAGATTTCCTGAAGAAAAGCAACAACAATTAAGTATCATCAACTTCTAACTCATGAAATCATAAATGCAGGTTCTTTTTAAGAACTCACTCAAGTTGGATTCTGCTGTTTACAGAATTCACAAAAATCTCTTCATGAGCATTTCTAAAATTCCAGCCTGCCCTCCAGCTTCTGGACCCTGAGCACAAGCATTTATATTACTGGAATGACTGGAAACTACACATATTCCCAAAACAAATGGCTTTCCTAGGAAAATGTAGACTAACCCTAAGCAAGACTGAATCAAGACATATCCATTTATCTCAGTTCACAGATCAATCTGAGTGTTCCAAGGAACATCTCTGTAACAGTGAGGACTTGATCACAGAAGCCGAGCTCTGTGAGTGATATAGAATAAAGACTTGCTGTAAGCGGTGGACCTCAAGCTATGTGGAAGCTGATAGAGGAGTCTGCAAACACGAAGATGAGTCTAAGCTGAGATAGGTCAGCCAGTCCTGCGGTTGGAAAGGAAAGATGAATGTAGACAAAGAAAAGGCAAACTGGAACGCTTAAAGATGAACTGGAATCCACGTGGGAAACAAGAACTCATAAGAAACCCCTAAGGACAACCAGAAATTCACATCTTTCTATAAGCACCTAAAAACCTAGATTCTGTGGGTGACACATGGACAAGCTGGCATTTTTTGCCCTGGACCTGTAAGCACACTTGGTCAAGGACTTACACCAGCTGAAGGAGGAGATTCAGTGAGTGGCTGGAACTTAGGAGAAGCTCCAGAAAAACAAGGTGAGTCAGCAGGTCAGAGATAATATGCATGTGCTGCCCCAGTGCCTAATGCCTTCCATCAACCTTCAAAGAATGAAAAAAAGAAAAAGAAAATGCTATCTCCTAGAGTCTGTCATACAGAGCAAAGTAAGTCAGAAAGAGAAAAACAAATATTGTGTATTAAGACATATATGTGGAATCTAGAAAAGTGATACAAATGAACCTATTTGCAGGACAGGAATAGAGACACAGATGCAGAGAATGGACCTGTGCACGTGGAGGGGTCAGGAAGGGGGGATGAATTGGGAGATTAAGACTGACATACACACACGACCACGTGTAAAATCACTAGCTAGTGGGAAACTGCTGTAAAGCACAGGAGCTCAACTCAGAGCTCTGGGATGAACTAGAGGGGTGGGAGTGAGATCCAAGAGTAGGGAACACACACAGCTGATTTCACTTGCTTGTACAGCAAACACTAACACAGCATTGTAAAGAAACTATACCCCGATTTAAAAACAAACACAGTCTCATATCTACCTTGCAAATCTTTCTTCTGACCATTAAAGAAAGAGGATCATGGGATAATTTTTGTTTCAACTACTATTGTTGCACAGCACATCACCCGGAAACGTAGTGTTGTAAAAGAAGAACGAATTATTTCCTTGTATGTCAATTTCTATGAGTCAGAGTTTGGGAGGAACTTGACTGGATGTTTCTGACTTGGGATCTTTCCTGCAGTTACAGTAAAAGAGTAGCTAGATTTGGACGAGCAGGGAGCAGGAAGGCGGTGGTGATGGGCGGATTACAGGGCGCTGCAGTTTTAGGACCGCTCTGTGTGGTCTCTCCAGGGATGGGCCGTTTTGGTCTTCTCATAACAATTAGGCTGCTAACAACTTCTACCACGTTGAGTTGTCTGAAACAGTCCACCCAGATTCAAGAGGGGGTGGAAGGGGGTCCATCTCTTGATGGAGGAACGCCAAGGTTCTAAAAGAGCACACAGGGTGGGAAATGTTGTTGACACACTGCTTTCTTTCATTGTGCTCAACCAAAAGACTCAAGCAGAAATCAGCTCTTGATTTTTTCCACCTTGTTCATTCTTCGTTAATATTTGAAGTCAGTCACTATACCAAACTTCAAGTTAAGGTAACTTCTGTTTTTACTTCTTAGCATAATTCTGACGGATCTCTAAGTGTGGTCATGATAACCCCTGCTAAAATTATTTTTCTTAATATTGAGACAATGCATATCTAGGGGCATGAGTCTTCAGGGACAAATGAAGCCCACATTAAAATTATTATACATGCTTTTAAGTCGTTATTATTTTAACCTCTCTGGGCCTTGATTTTTCTCATCTGTGAAATGAAGGCTCTCTACTTGAATGACTTTATTTGATTGTCCATATATTTACTGAATCTACAATAAATAAGATCCTATTAAAATACTCTCCAAAAGATGAAGAACTATTAACTATTTTCTTACCAGATGAAAAAATCAGTTTTTAAAGCTTAGTGTGTTGTTCATTTACACATGATAAGTAAAGATTTAGATTAAGAAGTAAATATTAAGAAATAAAGCTCCTTGAATCTCTTTCCAATCTTTTTAGATTTTCAGAAATGTTCGGTTCTTTTTATCTAAAGCAAAGTAATATATGATTCAAAGATAAACCGATTTTAGAAATAGAGATGGATTACTAAAACATTTACTGTTCAAAAAAGAAAAGAAAGCTGTAATAATTTTCCTATATCTCTCTCTTCATTATAACCTTCCAGAATGTTTGCTCATATGGATTACAAATGATCTTGGGAAGAATGAAGCAGAGGGTTTTGATTAAGTGGTATGTTGAATAAACAATGCTGAGACATTTTAATGAGGTCAGATAAAAGAGTAGTGCTGAGAAGAAATATTTTAAAAAATCACTTTGAGGATCTTTTCTTAAACTATTTCCTGGAGACTTGGGCTTTATTTTCTCTTGTTGAGCCATTATCCAAAGACTTTAAAAACTCTCACTATTTTTGCTACCATGAATGATCCCATGATTCCTTAGCACATAGATTTTCATTGCTGGATTTCTGGAAATATTGAGGCTCATTCTAATGACATCCACATAAATAAACACTGTGTTCAAAGTCAATGGCATTTAGTCACTTTTTCACCCAAGTAAAAAAAAAAACACAGTTAATAATATGCCTATAGCTATTTGTGGAGCAAGGCCAATTATTGTTTCTTGCTTATGTTTGCTGCTGATAGCCACAGAATTACATGGTTTATAAAAGTCAATGAAAGATTTTAGAGACCAAGAAAAAGAGACCTGGGGAGTGAATTGTACAGACCAAAGTTATAACCAATTATCAACTGCTGCTAAATTTGACATTCTTGGAAATGGAGTGAAGCATACAAGAGGATGGATCCTGTCCTATAGGAAGCATGGCAACAAGGGAAAAAGGAGTGAGAAGATGGAAGGCAAAACCAGTCACTGTGGTCACCAGCTACGATACTGTTGCTGTAGATTTAAGAAGTAGACTAGTTTGAATTGATACAAAGCTCTAGGGTTAATCCATGGAGATTGGTGACCTAAGTAGAATAAGAAGGAACTAAGACAGGCAAGAGTGTCAACTGGGACACTGACATACATCCTAAACCGCTCCCCACCCCCACCCCGCAGTGATGACAACATTCAGTGGAGAGGAATATTGTAAGATTTCAAAATATAAATGATTTATGGACTGAAGACAAAATACAAGGGCATGAGCATAGTGTAGCTAGAGGCAATGGATCTCAAGGGACCAAGGGCTTTCTCCAGAGATTGGAGACAGAATGGTGGGGGAAAAGCATGAGAAGGCTACCTCCTGAGACACCTGCATCTTGGGAACATGAGCTTTTATGCTTAGGAGACCCAGAGAAGTCTGACCTCTGAAAGAAGTGAGGTGCAATGCGGATAGCAGGGTAGAGTGAATGTGCATGAAAGAGATGAGAATGCGTTTGGTTAACTCTTGGAGGAAATCTACAAAGGGGGAAAAGAGAAAGGTTTAGGAAGATGGGTAATAGAAGAAACTTGGTTCTGAGGAATGGAATCTGGGAGCTGTACAGGGACATTACTGTCCCTCAGCCAGAAACATAAAGGATGAAAATACATTGGCACTAGGACTTCCCTGGTGGTCCAGTGGTTGAGAATCAGCGGGTTCCATCCTTCGTCAGAAAACTAAGATCCCACATGCTGCAGAGCAGCTAAGTCCTCACACCGCAGCTGGAGAGCTGGCGCACCACAACAACCGAGCCCACAGGCCACAACTAGAGAGTCCACGTGCTGCAGGAAAAGACCCCACATGATGCAACCAAGACCCAACACAGCCAAATGAAGAAATAAATATTACAAAAGAAAATACGTTGACATGTCCCACAAAACACTCACAGACCATTTGAGAAGACTGCCCTACCAGAATACCAAATGTAGCTATTGTTCCTCTTAAAGCAGTATATCTACTTTGTACATATGCTTATGTCCATATCAACTTCACTTTTGCTTTTCACTTTCATGTATTGGAGAAGGAAATGGCAACCCACTCCAGTGTTCTTGCCTGGAGAATCCCAGGGATGGGGAAGCCTGGTGGGCTGGCGTCTATGGGGTCACACAGAGTCAGACACAAATGAAGCGACTTAGCAGCAGCAGCAGCATATGTCCATATCTGGAGGAGAGTCTGGCAGCCCACTCCAATATTCTTGCCTGAAGAATCCCACAGACAGAGGAGCCTGGCAGGCAAAAGTCCATAGGGTTGCGAAGAGTTGGACATGATTGAAACGACTTAGCACACATGTGTATGTCCATAAAGTCTTCCCAGGTGGCTCAGTGGTAAAGAATCAGCCTGGCAATGCAGGAGACATGGGTTTGATCCCTGAGTCAGAAAGATCCTCTGGAGTAGGAACTGGCAGCCCACTTCAATATTCTTACCTGGGAAATCCCATGGACAGAGGAGCCTGGCGGGCTACAGTCCATGGGGTTGCAAAAATTCAGATACAGTTTAGTGACTAAGCATGAGCTCGATAGGTCCATATAGCAATAATACACACTTACACTTTTAAAATTTGTTTGCTGCTTATTCAGAAATAAATCTTATCTTCCCATATCAGTGGTAAGGTACTAAAAAAGGGACTATGTTGTATATCAGCCTTATTACCATTGGCTGATGTCAAACTTAGACGGGTCAAATTAAATTAAGATTACTTGAGAATACTCACTCACTCTTTTTTTTTTTTTTTTCATTTGCTGAAAAGAAAATTAATACCTTTTCTCATCTGAGACTCCTACGTCTCAGAATCTGTCAGTGTGGCCCAAGATGTTGATAAATGAAGCCGAGGACAGCCCAGACATGGCTTAGAAATGACCCATGTCTTTTTCATTTTAACTTGCTGCACTTTCATTCCTGATCTCAGATGGAGGTCTGCTTATAAAGCGTCTGCTTGCACACCATAGCTGCTGCTGTCAACCTATGATGTCCCAAAAGGTTGACTTTTCCTACCTCCCTCTACATTTCACCACACCAGCCCTCTGGACCCTGAAAATGCCATAAAGCAAAATTCTGGCATGAATCCAGGAAAGGCTTGTCTTTTACTTCCAATAGACCTCAGAAGCCAGACAAGGAGAATGGGTCAACCTGGGGGGGCTTCTTTAGAAGTAGTGAATCTATTAGAGCCATGTGATTCAGGTTCATATTTGTAGATCATTCTGATGGGAAGTCCAGTGTCACAGAAGGGACCCCATCTTTAACATTGCTTACTGGTTAAAATTGTGAAAGACAATTCTGAACCCACTCCCTAATAAAGGTGATAATAATCAGGGTAAGTGGATTTATTCATAGAAGGCTATTGTTCTATCTCTGCTCTGTAAGATAATTACATTAGACACTGCTTCCTTTGCAGTGCATGGGTCTACTTCCAGCTTCTGGCTGAATGATGTTTCTATGCCTAGTGAGAAAAGAGAAAGACTTGAAGAAAGGCCTTTTGCTCCACTCAAATCTCTAAATTCATAAGTTAAACCTGTTCCTCTCATTTTTATCTTCAGGGCATATCTCTAGCAAGAGTGGTGTTTATAAATTTTATATATATCCCTGGAGCCCTAAAGACTATATTCTTTTCAATCCATCAGACAGTCATATAGACTGAATTTCAAATAAGGCACTTTGATTTATTTGTTTTCCATTTTGCATCAAAGCACATGCAACATGACAATGGGGTTTTTTGCTTCTATGACTACTGTATCATATGGAATTTTTACTTCCTGGTCACGCTCAGCCGATGAGCCATATGGCACCAATGTATTGGAAAGAGTCTAAGCAAGTGTTTCCAAATACAAATTATTATTCATATTTCTCTAAATTATGCAAATGATACTATTCATTTTCCTACCTAATCCTCTCTGGAGATGCTCCAAGGTTTGAAATGAAAGAAATTCGTCTTTCAAATATATGTAATCCACATTAATTGCTGTTGACAGCATGGGGTGGGGTGGTTAGATATTGCAGTAGTTAATACTTTAATCATATCACTTCTGCAACAAACTTAGCATGGGGAAGCCCAGAACTTGGAAAAGCAGCCTTGCCAGTGAGTCTTCACTGTGGAATCAAAATGCAGGCAGCTCAGTCTTCTCAATTGCATTTTAATGTAAGTGAGCTTAAGGCAGGGGAAGAGAAAAGAGAATCAGAAGGGAGGAAGAGGTGGAAAAATAAAAGGACTTATCTAACATCTCTGGGGACAGAAACACTAATCTTGCCATTTAGTAGCTTCCTAAGAATTAAAGGTCAATTTCTTGAGAATGACAATGAGACTTTCAATAGACTAACCTGCCCTCCCGCTGCACTGGCTCCTATTACCTGCAGCAGTCTTACCTTCTCCATTCTCCACATCCTGGCTCCTCATCCCTACCCCTGCTTTTGCTTTTAATATTCCCTCTCTTCATCTTTCAAGACTTAGCTCAAATGTCACCAGGTCCGTGGATTTTTTTTCTTCCTTCCCCAGCTAGAAATTATCCATTTATTCTCTGTAATGTCATAACATTTGCAACCTCTGCCATAGCGTTTATCTAGACAGACCCTGTGATTTAGTCATTGGTATGCATGCCTTACTTTGCTGAGGTTTATGTCTAGACATCAGGGGAAAGAAAATAAAAACCACTCTTTGACAAAAGCAAAAACAAAAATTAAAAAAATACTGCTTAGCATAGGTACACGCTAGGTGCATTTTTTTTATTTTTTAAATTGGAGGATAATTGCTTTATGATGTTGTGTTCGTTTCTGGCATACAACACCATAGATTTCAGCCATAAGTATACATATATCCCCTCCCTCTTGGGCCTCCCTTCCACCCTTCCTACCCAACTCCTCTAGGTCATCACAGAGCACCAGACTGAGCTCCCATGCTCTACAGGAGCTTCCCACTAGCTGTCTATTTTACACACGGTGGTGTGTGTATGTCAAGGCTACTCTCTCAATTCATCCCACCCTTTCCTTTCCTCACTGTGTCTATATATCCATTCTCTACGCCCATGTCTCTACTCCTGCCCTGCAAATAGGTTCAACAGTACCATTTTTCTAGATTCCATAAATATGCACTAATATACCATATCTGTTTTTCTCTTTCTGACTTATTTTTCTCTGTATAACAGTCTCTAGGTTCATTCACCTCAGTTCAACTGACTCAAATTTGTTCCTCTTAATGGCTGAGTAATATTCCATTCTCTATATATGTAAAGGATTAATCTCCAAAATATACAGGTGGATGCATATTTTTAAATCAGTGAATGTACCAATGAGTGGATGGATAAGTATCTAGTCTGATAAATTGTAAACTCCAAGAAGGAGGGGACCATGTCTTCAAAGTATAGGTGGAATTTTCCAATCTCTCAGCCCATTAAAAAAAAAAAAAAATCTAGCAAAGTATCTTATTGATGATACAGCTTAATGAATATAAGAGGGAACTACATTGAACTGAGATGGCCATAATGGGTGTTTGTGGTGAATCAGATATGATAGGTAGTTACAACTAGGGACATTAGACTTTATGGCTCTGAGTTTAAGAAAAGTGAGAGGTATCAGGTTCTTCTAAAAAAAAAAAAAGTATCTGGCTAGAGTAGACCTAAGAGAAAAATCTTGTCAATTAAAATACCTATATTTTAATTCAGCAGTTATTTTATGAAATGTGAAATTGTTCTCCCAACAAAATGAGTGGTACATGTTAAAAAAAAAGCAGTCAAGAATTTTACTTAAACTATTCACAAATTTTTAAAAATCAATTACAATGCAGTTAGAAAAAATGAAACACTTTTTCAGTCCCTAAGCTAAATTCAGGCTGTCAACAATTTCTTTTCATTTCTACCAAAGACGGTGAGATATCACAACCTGTAGGTAAAGCCATTATATGGAAGTAGTAAATGAATCTCCCAAACGGGCTGCCATACTTTCAGTTGGATCTATTCAAAAGTCAGTGTGAATACAGAGAAAGTGTCTTGACAAATGCTACAATAAAGCAGCACAATAGGTCAGAAGGTAAAAGGTTCTTCTCATGGCCATGAAATATTAACTACCTTAGCATCTTGTATGCCCTCTCACCCTTTATGCACATTATGACAACCTGAAACTCAAAAGCAAAAAATTAGCTTTCAATCCTAGAGCCTATCAAATCCCCTCCCACTCAATGCATGAAAGTCTATTTCTTATTGATTCATTTTAACAGCTCAATTCAGTTCAGTTCAGTCGCTCAGTCATGTCCAACTCTTTGCGACCCCATGAATTGCAGTATGCCAGGCCTCCCTGTCCATCACCAACTCCTGAATTTCATTCAAACTCAGGTCCATCAAGTCCGTGATGCCATCCAGCCATCTCATCCTCTGTCGTCCCCTTCTCCTCCTGCCCCCAATCCCTCCCAGCATCAGAGTCTTTTCCAATGAGTCAACTCTTCACATGAGGTGGCCAAAGTCCTGGAGTTTCAGCTTTAGCATCATTCCTTCGAAAGAACACCCAGGACTGATCTCCTTCAGAATGGACTGGTTGGATCTCTTTGCAGTCCAAGGGACTCTCAAGAGTCTTCTCCAACACCACAGTTCAAAAGCATCAATTCTTTGGCGCTCAGCTATCTTCACAGTCCAACTCTCACATCCATACATGACCACTGGAAAAACCACAGCCTTGACTAGCTGGACCTTTGTTTGCAAAGTAATGTCTCTGCTTTTGAATATGCTATCTAGGTTGGTCATAACTTTCCTTCCAAGGACTAAGCGTCCTTTAATTTCATGGCTGCAGTCACCATCTGTAGTGATTTTGGATTCCAGAAAAATAAAGTCTGACACTGTTTCCACTGTTTCCCCATCTATTTCCCATGAAGTGATGGGACCAGATGCCATGATCTTCGTTTTCTGAATGTTGAACTTTAAGCCAACTTTTTCACCCTCCACTTTCATGTTCATCAAGAGGCTTTTTAGTTCCTCTTCACTTCCTGCCTTAAGCGTGGTGTCATCTGCATATCTGAGGTTATTGATATTTCTCCTGGCAATCTTGATTTCAGCTTGATCCACAAGTCATTGTGTCATTATGTTTAACATTTTCTGGGCAGTGGAGCCACAGTGCATCCCAAAGGACCTCTCCGAAGTCCATCGACAGAGAAAGAAATGACAACCCACTCCCGTATTCTTGCCTGGGAAATCCCATGGATACAGGAGCCTGGCGGGCTACCGTCCATCTGGTCGCACAGTCAGACATTAACTGAGTGACTGAGCATGCACACACGCACACAAGAAGTCCATCAAAAAGCAGCATCTCAGGATGTTTGGTTGTTTCTTTGACACATCACCTTGACCAATCCCTCTCCCCTGATTTCTGTGACAGCCTGGCCTTGGTGGATTTAAACTTAGCTGATCTGAATATGCAAGGCTAATCAGAAAACTCAGAAATTGTCTACCTCCCCTGTATTCGTGACCTCCCTGAGTAAAGAGAGCTTACAAGACCCTCCAGCTCTCTTTGCAGAGTATCAAAGTTCTACCCACCTGTCCACCTTCCCTGGAGTTCTGGGAAGATGAGTGGGATAACAACAGTCAAACAGTCAGAGATGTTTGAGAGTAAAGAAAAGTAATTTTTAAAATGCTGTGATTTTATGGTTACCTTGCATATTTTAATTACACACATAACTTCCAGAACGCAAACAGAAGACAAAAAGTGCCCGTCGTAATGAATGAAACATGAAAAAGTTTAGCTCTGTGGCTGTGACAAGTCCCATCACCCCAATGTGAAGGACGTTTTGGCTTTGTTCACCTCCCTAATGGGTGAGGTTGAGTCAAGGGTTATTTTTCTCTGGTCATTAAGATAACCGATGCATCAAAGGCCATTTAATCAATGTGTTGCTTCATGCTGGCTTGGAATTAAATACTATACCTGAAAGAAGATATTTCCAGAAGGACTCATCTGCCCTCTGTGAATTAGTATTTAGTGCAGGAACTTATTAAATCATCATTTTCTGAAACTTAAGTCATTCTTGTACCGTTTTCCAATTTTTGTCATGTTTATAATACCACCTGAAATGTAAATTACTTAAAATATTTCTTTGACTACTAAGTACTATGGTTTACAGAAGAAGTTCTGATGTGCTGGTTATAATTTCATAAATAATAAAACAGAAACTTTACTGTAAAAATTAAAAAGTGCTACTAGTATTATTTTACAAAACACCAGAATTATACATGCCATATTCTGAGGAATATTATTTGAATATATTATTGAAAACCAAACTACTCAAAAAGCAGCTCTGAATTTGCGCTGGCATTACATTCACCTGAAACCTATGTCTAAGATACATTTATTGAGCATATGATGTTCTAAAAATATTAACACATTAAATAAACAAATGCATAATCATTAACTCTTATATTTTATTCTTTCTTTTTACCTGTTCTAAAAGCCACAGTAATTTTTCTCTTTTTTTATTTATTTATTTTAATTGGAGTCTAATTACTTTACAATATTGTGGTGGTTTTTGCCATACATTCACATGAATCAGCCATGGGTGTACAGGTTGATCATTGCCAAGCGCTTATTAATCTCTTTTCCAAAATAGACTTACATGAATCATTAGCAACTTTTGACTTAGGTTTTAACAATACCAGATGCCAGTCTGTCTGGAAAATGTGAAGAGAAAAGTAGTTGTCTTTATTTATTAATTCTTTCACCTTAAGAAAAAAAAAAGTTGAAAGTAAAGAGCAAATCAAAACCACTATGAGGTACCATTTCACGCCAGTCAGAATGGCTGTGATCCAAAAGTCCACAAGTAATAAGTGCTGGAGAGGGTGTGGAGAAAAGGGAACCCTCTTACACTGTTGGTGGGAATGCAAACTAGTACAGCCACTATGGAGAACAGTATGGAGATTCCTCAAAAAACTGGGAATAGAACTGCCTTATGATCCAGCAATCTCACTGCTGGGCATACACACTGAGAAAACCAGAATTGAAAGAGACACGTGTACCCCAATGTTCATGGCAGCACTGTTTACAATAGCCAGGACTTGGAAGCAACCTAGATGTCCATCCACAGATGAATGGATAAGAAAGCTGTGGTACATATACACAATGGAGTATTACTCAGCCATTAAAAAGAATACATTTGAATCAGTTCTAATGAGGTGGATGAAACTGGAGCCTATTATACAGAGTGAACTAAGCCAGAAAGAAAAACACAAATACAGTATCCTAACGCATATATATGGAATTTAGAAAGATGGTAATAATAACCCTATTTTTGAGACAGCAAAAGAGACACTGATGTATAGAACAGACTTTTGGACTCTGGGAACGGGAGAGGGCGGGATGATTTGGGAGTATAGCATTGAAATGTGTATAATATCATATCTGAAAGGAGTCACCAGACCAGGTACGATGCCTGATAATGGATGCCTGGGGCTGGTGCACTGGGACGACCCAGAGGGATGGTATGGGGAGGGAGCGGGGAGGAGGGTTCAGGATCGGGAGCACATATATACTTGGGGCGGATCCATCTCGATGTATGGCAAAAGCAATACAATATTGTAAAGTTAAGCAAAATAAAATTTAATATATATAAAAAAAAAGAAAGTAAAGAGCACAAATCTGGGAGTTTAGAGACTTGGCTTCTAGGTATATCTATGACTTTGTGTTCTGGGGTTTCTGTAAGTTATTTGTTGACCTCCAATTTACCAATCTGCAAAATCAGGCTCTTAAACTAAACATGATCCCTAAGGTCTTTTTCAGCTCTATTTCTTTGGGGCCATGATTAATTCATCCTGAGGAGCTAATGCAAAGAAATATTAAAGGCTGGTCCCATAAGCTTCCTCAAATGGGTTTCACAGGTACTATGTAAATTAAATTCCAATTTTCTTTTGTGGGTATATAATATTAATATTGTATTTGGGAAATGCATACTCCCATAATAATACAATGAATAAATAAATTATATATATCAGATCAGAACAGTCGCTCAGTCGTGTCCGACTCTTTGCGACCCCATGAATCACAGCACACCAGGCCTCCCTGTCCATCACCAACTCCCGGAGGTCACTCAGACTCACGTCCATCGAGTCAGTGATGCCATCCAGCCATCTCATCCTCTGTCGTCCCCTTCTCCTCCTGCCCTCAATCCCTCCCATCATCAGAGTCTTCTCCAATGAGTCAACTCTTCACATGAGGTGGCCAAAGTACTGGACTTTCAGCTTTAGCATCATTCCTTCCAAAGAAATCCCAGGGCTGATCTCCTTCAGAATGGACTGGTTGGATCTCCTTGCAGTCCAAAGGACTCTCAAGAGTCTTCTCCAACACCACAGTTCAAAAGCATAAATTCTTCGGCACTCAGCCTTCTTCACAGTCCAACTCTCACATCCATACATGACCACAGGAAAAGCCATAGCCTTGACTAGGCGAACCTTTGTTGGCAAAGTAATGTCTCTGCTTTTGAATATGTGATCTAGGTTGGTCATAACTTTCCTTCCAAGGAGTAAGCGTCTTTTAATTTCATGGCTGCACTCACCATCTGTAGTGATTTTGGAGCCCAGAAAAATAAAGTCTGACACTGTTTCCACTGTTTCCCCATCTATTTCCCATGAAGTGATGGGACTGGATGCCATGATCTTATGTGTGTGTGTGTGTGTGTGTGTGTGTGTGTGTGTGTGTGTGTGTGTTTTACCATAGAACAATCTTAAGGTTTAATTTTGAGAAAAATAGCTGGCCTCATCCATCTACTGGGCAGACACATTGGGAATTTATATACAAGGACAATCAGTGTGGTTTTTTAAAGTTCCCTGGAAGGTAAACTAAACCTAGAATGCATACATCCCCTGCCAGAGAAATTCCACCCAAAGGTGAGTGAGCTAAAGCAATTCTAGGAGCAGCGAACTCCAGGGAGATTCACATTCATTCTTTGTAATGTTTTTCCATTTGTTGCTATCTTTTAATTTTGCTTGTATTTACTTATATGCAGACTTCTGAATTATTTTCACAGTCAAATGTTTTCTTTTTGTTTGTTTCTTCCATTCCTTGAAAGCCTAGAGAATTTCCTCTAGAGAACTGATAAATATTAATTGGTGTATTCTTCTAATTTTTCTTAGCCAATGTCACTATCATGATTTATTCTCAACCCAATACATTCATTTTTTTCATTTGCTCATGGAGATGAGCAGGGATGTCTTTCAAGGCTCTTTGACGCTCAATGACATTTTCATCTAGAGTGAAGTTTTCTTCTAGTACCCCTTAAGACTCTGAACATATAAGATTGGATTCCTACTATTGTGTTAGCAAGTGCTGCTGCTGCTGCTAAGTCGCTTTACGACTCTGTGTGACCCCATAGACTGCAGCCCACCAGGCTCCCCCATCCCTGGGATTCTCCAGGCAAGAGCACTGGAGTGGGGTTGCCATTTCCTTCTCCAATGCATGAAAGTGAGAAGTGAAAGTGAAGTCTTTCAGTCGGATACGACTGAGAATCCCCATGGATTCTCATGCAGGCTCCTTGCAGGCTCCTCCATCCATGCGATTTTTCCAGGCAAGCGTACTGGAGTGGGGTGCCATCGCCTTCTCTGTTAGCAAGTGCTGCTGCTGCTAAGTTTCTAAGTCACTTCAGTCATGTCCGACTCTTTGCGACCCCATATACGGCAGCCCACCAGGCTCCCCCTTCCCTGGGATTCTCCAGGCAAGAACAGTGGAGTGGGTTGCCATTTCCTTCTCCAATGCATGAAAGTGTAAAGTGAAAGTGAAGTCACTCAGTCGTGTCTGCCCCTCAGCGACCCCATGGACTGTAGCCTTCCCGTCCATGGGATTTTTTAGGCAAGAGTACTGGAGTGGGGTGCCATTGCCTTCTCCATAGCAAGTGCTAGAGGGAATTATTGTAACTATTTTTCCCATTATACATGGTAATTAGAAAAAGCTATAAAATACACAAAAAAGTGATAGTAGGGGAAAAGAAAAACTGGCAATCAAAGCCCCTCAACTACAAACCAATCCAAGAGCTACTATATTGCTGTATTTCTACATAAAGATACTGGCTTTTCTTTTCCGTTTTGGAGAGATACGGGGTTAAATTTAATCATGACTATACATGATTTTGTTTTCTGTGTTTCCTATAAAATGATTTGTATTATTATAAGTTATTTGCATGTGTTTTTAAAAGTCACATAATATTTCACTGGGTAAGCGAATCACAATTAACCTGATATTATCCATTTTTATTTTTTTAATTAATTAATTAATTATTTTA
This sequence comes from Tragelaphus eurycerus, assembly GCA_935064755.1. Lineage (NCBI taxonomy): Eukaryota > Metazoa > Chordata > Mammalia > Artiodactyla > Bovidae > Tragelaphus > Tragelaphus eurycerus. The sequence goes on along the minus strand of CAKXYN010000075.1, from coordinate 1,316,122 downwards.
CTTTACAATATTGTATTGGTTTTGCCATACATTGACATGAATCCGCCATGAGTGTACATATGTTCCCCATCCTGAACCCCCCTCTCACCTCCCTCCCCATCCCATCCCTCTGGGTCATCCCAGTGTACCAGCCCCGAGCCTCCTGTACCATGCATCAAACCTGGACTGGCAATTTGTTTCACATATGATAATATACAAGTTTCAATGCCATTCTCCCATATCATCCCACCCTCGCCCTCTCCCACAGAGTCCAAAAGACTGTTCTATACATCTGTTTCTCTTTTGCTGTCTCGCATACAGGGTTATCGTTGCCATCTTTAAAGTCCATATATATGCGTTAGTATATTGTATTGGTGTTTTTCTTTCTGGCTTACTTCACTCTGTATAATAGGCTCCAGTTTCATCCACCTCATTAGAACTGACTCAAATGTATTCTTTTTAATGGCTGAGTAATATTCCATCATATATATGTACCACAGCCTTCTTTTCCATTCGTCTGCTGATGGACATATAGGTTGCTTCCATGTCCTGGCTACTATAAACAGTGCTGCAATGAACATTGGGGTACACGTGTCTCTTTCAATTCTGGTTTCCTCGGTGTGTATGCCTAGCAGTGGGATTGCTGGGTCATAGATGGGAAAACAGTGGAAACAGTGTCAGACTTTATTTTTCTGGGCTCCAAAATCACTACAGATGGTGACTGCAGCCATGAAATTAGAAGGTGCTTACTCCTTGGAAGGAAAGTTATGACCAACCTAGAGAGTATGTTCAAAAGCAGAGACATTACTTTGCCAACAAAGGTTCGCCTAGTCAAGGCTATGGCTTTTCCTGTGGTCATGTATGGATGTGAGAGTTGGACTGTGAAGAAGGCTGAGTGCCGAAGAACTGATGCTTTTGAACTGTGGTGTTGGAGAAGACTCTTGAGAGTCCCTTGGACTGCAAGGAGATCCAACCAGTCCATTCTGAAGGAGATCAGCCCTGGGATTTCTTTGGAAGGAATGATGCTAAAGCTGAAACTCCAGTACTTTGGCCACCTCATGCGAAGAGTTGACTCATTGGAGAAGACTCTGATGCTGGGAGGGATTGAGGGCAGGAGGAGAAGGGGATGACAGAGGATGAGATGGCTGGATGGCATCACTGACTTGATGGACGTGAGTCCGCGTGAACTCTGGGAGTTGGTGATGGACAGGGAAGCCTGGTGTGCTGCGATTCATGGGGTCGCAAAGAGTCAGACATGACTGAGCGACTGATCTGATCTGATCTCATCTGATGGCAGTTCTATTTCCAGTTTTTTAAGGAATCTCCACACTCTTCTCCATAGTGGCTGTACTAGTTTGCATTCCCACCAACAGTGTAAGAGGATTCCCTTTTCTCCACACCCTCTCCAGCATTTATTGCTTGTAGACTTTTGGATCACAGCCATTCTGACTGGCGTGAAATGGTACCTCATAGTGGTTTTGATTTGCATTTCTCTGATAATGAGTGATGTTGAGCATCTTTTCATATGTGTATTAGCCATCTGTATGTCTTCATTGGAGAAATGTCTGTTTAGTTCTTTGGCCCACTTTTTGATTGCATCGTTTATTTTTCTGGAATTGAGCTGCAGGAGTTGCTTATATATTTTTGAGATTAATTCTTTGTCTGTTGCTTCGTTTGCTATTATTTTCTCCCATTCTGAAGGCTGTCTTTTCACCTTGCTTTTAGTTTCCTTTGTTGTGCAGAAGCTTTTAATTTTAATTAGGTCCCATTTGTTTATTTTTCCTTTATTTCCAATATTCTGGGAGGTGGGTCATAGAGGATCCTGCTGTGGTTTATGTCGGAGAATATTTTGCCTATGTTTTCCTCTAGGAGTTTTATAGTTTCTGGTCTTACATTTAGATCTTTAATCCATTTTGAGTTCATTTTTGGACTCTTAGATTGTTTCAAGTTTTTATGCTATTGCAATGAATATACGTGAAAAATTAGTGTTAGTCACTCAGTCGTGTCTGACTCTCTGAGACACCAAGGACTCTGCCCACCAGGTTCCTCTGTCCTTGTAATTCTCCAGGCAAGAATACTGGAGTGGGTTGCCATTCCCTTCTCCAGAGGATCTCCTGAACCAGGGATGGAACCCAATTGTAAATATTTATTGCAATGAATATAGTTTCTTTTGCAAATTTGAGTTTTATTTCTTATTATTGTCTTCATTATTTTTCATTCCTTTTTTTCTATTTTTTGTTGTTGTTGTTAGAGTCATTTTTCAGAAGTAGAATTATTAGGTCAGTAGATCTGATCATTTTTATATCTCTTAGTAAATATTATTAAATGTCATCCTATGCAGGCTTGTATTCTACAAATTCACCCTCCCATAGATACAATATAGGTCCCTTTCCTCTTTCAGAGGGTATTGCCATTTCTTTTTAATTTACTTTTTTTTTTAATTAGATAGGAAAATTGAAGTGGAACCTTGCTTTCAGTTTGCATTTTTTGTTTATAAACTGAATATTTTGCATATAATGTATATTGAATTTACCTCTTCTGTGAATTAACTGATACCAACTTTTGCCTATTTATTTATAGGATATCTCATTTTTATAAGTTAGTATCATTTTTTATATATATATAAAATATTCACTCTTTCTGTAATATATCCTGGGAATATTTTCCCCAGGTTGCTTTTTCTCTTTTTTTTATAATTATTTGCTTATATCTTTGTAGTCATATCTTTGTGAGTTCTTTCACTACTTGAAAGCTAAAAACTCTCCTCTAGAGAGCCAATAAATATTAATTTCCATTTTCTCTATTTCTCTAATACTTGATCATGTATTTTTAAATTTCTTATTCCCCAACAAGGACAAAGCCTCGGCTGAAATATCTAAAAGTGCTCTAGAGGGAAAGATCAGCTGTTGGCTAGAAGATTTAAGCATAGGTGTCTGAGTTGTTCTTAGGTATTTTGGTTGTCTCTGAATTGTTAAGCTTGGGCATTTTGACATCAGTCTATAGACTGCTGCAAATGTACTATTGCTTTCCTTATTCAGAGCTCTTCATCCTGTCATAAGGGGATAAGAAATGGAAGGAGGAGGTAAGAGCATTGCCTCATGTCACCAACCCTACATATTATAGGCAGTTCCTTCTGTACAGTGGTGACTAAATGGCATGGCAGTCCTCGTTTTTGGAAAATGTAGAACACGGCCATAAAACACTGTGTAATAAGCCTGCTTAAGTATCTAACACAAGGAAGACTCTAAGTGATGGCTTTTATGTTGTAAGGAAAGAAGTTTACTCTGTATCACTCTATAAAATATAGCCAAATCAATTTTACTTTAAGGTATTTTGAAGTGCTTTATAATAGACTTTTCTCTAATTGGGCCAACCGTAATTAGCCAAATAATCCATCTTCTGAATGGTCAGTTTTAATAACATTAGAATCAATGCAATCACTCATGAGTGACAGAGGAGATTTGTTTAAAATTCCTTTAACAGAATACCCTGGGTCCTTTCTTTGTGCCTTGCACTGAGCATTTGTCTTGAACCAGACCCCTTCTAGGGATTAAAAATCCAAAATATAAGTAGCACACTGATCTTGATCCCTAGGACAGTGATTCTTGGACATGGATTGAAGTATGTATTACTGGATTCCACCACAGATCCTCTAAATCAGGGTGGGGTCTATATAATATGTATTTCAAATTTCCCGTGATAATATTGATGATCCACCAGAAAGCAAGACCACTCTTTGAGCTCAGAGAGCAGTGGATCTCTAGTCCTCCAGATCTTAATAGGTAATAGGAAAATTTTCCATTAATTGGATCATTCATATAAAACCAGGACCTTTACATACAGATTCTCACAATCCTCTTGTCTGTGTCTATCTGTATGTGCTGGCTCAGTTGTATTCAATTCTTTGCGACATCATGGACTGTAGCCCACCAGGCTCCTCTGCCCATGGAATTTCCCAGGCAAGAATACTGGAGTGGGTTGCCACTTCCTACCCCAGTGTATCTTTCTGAACCAGGGATCAAACCAGCATCTCCTGCATTGGCAGGTGGGTTCTTTAAAACTAACACCACCTAGGAAGCACCTCCAATCCTCATTTCATATCAGAAAATCAATCAATGCTGTCCTTATTTTATACAGAAACCATGTATAAAACAGATAACTGAGTGCATGCTCAGTCACTCAGTCACGTCTGACTCTTTGAGACCTCCTGAACCATAGCCCACCAGGCTCCTCTGTCCATATAATTCTCCAGGCAAGAATACTGGAGTGAGTTGCCATTTCCTTTTCCAGGGGATCTTCCCAACCCAGGGATCAAACCCATGTCTCTTGTGTCTCCTGCATTGGCAGGCGAATTCTTTACCACTATGCCACCTGGGAAGCCCATAAAATAATGAGAACCTACTCTACAGCTCAGGGAATTCTACTCAGTGTTCTGTGGTGACCCGAATGGTAAAGGAATCCAAAATAGGAGGGATATATGTGTGGCTGATTCACTTTGCTGTAGAAACCCAAATTGTTATGCAACTATACTCCAATAAATCTTTTAAATAAATTAAATTACATTTAAAAAGAAACTGACCTTAAGAATTTGCTAAGGTAAGGCATTTATAGTCAATAGGCTTGTGATTCTAACTCAGAGCTTTCTGACATTAAAGTCCACATAGAAGAAAAAAAATGTTTAATTGGGTTGGACATTCTTGAGAATTAAATCAAGAAGTTTTAAGTACTTTGGTCAATGAACTGCATTATTTGAAAAACAACCATGCATCAGAGTGTGATGACTATAAGACAGTGGTGAGTTTGTGTCTCCACATTCTTTTGTTGAAGTTTTTCAGTTTGGGACTTCCCTGGTGGCTCAGATGGTAAAGAATCTGCCTGCAATGCGGGAGACCCAGAGTTTGATCTCTGCATTGGGAAGATCCCCTGGAGACAGGAATGGTAACCCACTCCAGTATTATTGCCTAGAGAATTCCAAGGACAGAGGAGCCAGGCAGGCTACAGTCCATGGGGCTATAAAGGGTCAGACACGACTGAGCTACTAACACTTTTACTTTCAGTTGTATTTGTGTTGAAATTTTATACGCCATTATGTCCTTCTAGGCTGAGAGTATTCTTGTTGTTCCAGCTACGTGAAGAACTGTAGGCTATATTTGCTTTCTTGATTGGTCCTGCAGGAAACTTGCAGGAAACAAAGAAAATGCAACTATTTTTCATCCACACCTATTTTTAAAAGGAAATGATGCTGTATTCCCTTCAGCAAGGAAACGGGTGCATGAAAAACTGCCGTTGGGTAGCCAATACTTCATTGTCAGCAGCACGAGGCCCCATGACTTACATCCAGTTGAAAAGAGATCCATCTCTCTCCTCTTTTATAGAACAAAGGGTATGGAGCTATGCTTCCTCCCAATGGACACCATCACTAGATATGTCTTTATCTTTGCATAAAATGTTTCTCATAATGAGATTTATCCTTAGTGTGGACATAATCTTCTTTTTCTTCAAACTGTTTCGAATATCAGCCTAGGCACGGAATGTATAAGCCAAGTATTAATGCATCAACTTCATGTTTTGTATGAAAAACTGAAGTTCTGAGAGCTTTAGCTCTCAGGAAAAGTACATCAGTACAATCACAAATCATCGACAAATTCTACTGAGCAATGGTTATAGGTAAGACACCTAACTATCTGCTGTGAGAGATACAGAAAACAGATATAATCTCTGATCTCTAAGAACTGACACAAGTGTTGAAAAAAAGACATGCTTCCCTGAAGAAATGACAAATATTCAATGCTAAGCCACTGTTTTTCAAAACCAAATAGTATTCTACATCCTTCTAAAAAACTGTCAAAAGATTCTTTAATTTTTACATAAAATGCTATGTGGTAATACTTATATTTTCTAAATGTGTTCAAACCTAAAATTATATCCAAATATTTGATCGGAGAAGGCGATGGCACCCCACTCCAGTACTCTTGCCTGGAAAATCCCATGGACGGAGGAGCCTGGAAGGCTGCAGTCCATGGGGTCGTGAAGTGATCCGACTGAGTGACTTCCCTTTCACTTTTCACTTTCATGCATTGGAGAAGGAAATGGCAACCCACTCCAGTGTTCTTCCCTGGATAATCCCATGGACAGAGGAGACTGGCGGGCTACAGGCCACAGGGTCACAAAGGGTCAGACACGTCTGAGCACACAGGCATATATAACTGCTTTACAATGTTGTGTTAGCTTCTGCTGTACAATGAGTTGAATCAGCTGTATGAGTACATGCACCCCCTCCCTCCTGAGCCTCCCGTCCACACTCGCCCGTCCTGCACCTCCAGAGCACTGAGCTGAGAGCTCCCTGTGCCATAGAGCGGCTTCTCACCAGGTGTTGGCATCTCTTTTACATGGAGGTGTGTATATGTCAATGCCACTCTCCCAACTCATCCCACCCTTTCTTTCTCCCCGACCCCCATCATGTCCACAAGCTCCTCCTCTATGACTGTATCTCTATGTGTAGCTATGTGGATGAACCTAGAGTCTATCATACAGAGTGAAGTAAGTCAGAAAGAGAAAACAAATACGTATATTAACGCATAATACATGGAATCCAAAAAAAAAAAAAATGGTGCAGATGAATCTATTTGCAGGGCAGGAATAGAGCTCCCCTTTGTTTTCTGTAGGAAAGCCACCTTTCTCAAAGCATATCCTAGCATATCCTAAATTATTTAGCTGCCACTTGTCATGAGGCTATAATATACCTATTGAGTCCACCTCTGCCCTAGTATTCTTAGGGAACTCCTGATGCCAGTGTGATCAAAAAATCACGTTCATACTCACTTGCTCAAGAAAATTATAGGGAATTAGAGTCAGACATGACTGAGCGACTTCACTTTCACTTTTCACTTTCATTCATTGGAGAAGGAAACGGCAACCCATGCCAGTGTTCTTGCCTGGAGAATCCCAGGGACAGGGGAGCCTGGTGGGCTGCCGTCTATGGGGTCGCACAGAGTTGCACATGACTGAAGCGACTTAGCAGCAGCAGCAGCAGTCGTTTTCTGGTCATCCAGATGATGTTATTAATCTTTTAATCTTCAGGGTAAAAACCTTCAAACTCCACTCTCTTCTGCCAAACAAACATAAAACAAACTCAAAAACTTGGGAAAACATGTCATCGGACACTTGGGATGTGCACACATTCGTTCTGTGTTCAACAGCAATTCAGGACCCACTGTCCAGAAAGGAAAGCAGAGCGAGAGAACTTCCCACAGCAGGATCGAGAAGGTGAGTTCTGATCTGGCTTTCCAGCAGGCAGTGGGACTTTGTTATGTAGACATAAGAAGCAAGAGCCTCCCAAGCTAAAGAAAAGCAGAGAGACTGCAATTTTCAGACATGCTTAGGATGGTGAGCAGAGCAGTCAACTGGTGTATTCTAAAAGGGACACGTGGTTGTTATTTAGTCACTCAGTCCTGTGCGACTCTTTGTGACCCCATTGGACTGCAGCCCGCCAGGCTCCTCTGTCCATGGGATTCTCCAGGCAAGAATACTGGAGTGCGTTGCCATTTCCTCCTCCAGGGGATTTTCTGTACCCAGGGATTGAACCTGTATCTTCTGCATTGCAGGTGGATTCTTTACCACTGAGTTTAGGGGAAGCCTCCAAAGGGGACAAAGGGGATGAGACTTGTTTCAAAAGCCAAGGTGCCCCTGAAGTGTGGTAATGCTAAGTAACACTGAGACAAATGTAAACAGGGTTGGCGAATATGGATTTAAAGTATTTTAATCCCTAGTAATGAAGAATGTCAGCTTAACTTTTTAACAACATGAAATCAAAACCCACTGGTACCATCTAGCTCGGGGAAAGAGTGTTTGTTGCTAATTTGGGTAGAAAGCAGAGGCAGCATATATCTTTCTTTGTTTATACTACTGTTTATAACTCCCTAATCTACAGAAATTTTTATTTTTCCCTTAGAGTTACCCACCACCGCCCCCCCCATTGATTTCTGAGATACGATTTTCAATAAATTCTATTACTTTGAATTTGGGCTTCCCTGGTGACTCAGCAGTGAAGAATCTGCCTGCAATGCAGGAGATGCAGGGTTAATCCCAGGATGGGGAAGATCCTCTGGAGGAGGAAATAGTTACCCAGTCCAATATTCTTGCCTGGAAATCCCATGGAGAGAGGAGCCTGTGGGGTCCCAAAGGGTCAGACACAACTCAGCAGTGCACACACACACACACACACACACACACACCTACTTTGATTTACTAGCTGTTTTCTGTTTTCCTTAATATGCTTTAGGCATCAAGGGAGTGGCACAAAGCCCTATTAAGTGTTAATGGGCATTTAATTGGACACACACCACCTCTTCTTAACATTATTTTGTACTTTGCTGACTTAATACCTGTACTAGGATTCTGAGTCGGACACGACTGAAGCGACATAGCAGCAGCAGCAGCAGGATTCTGAGAGAGACCTCTCTGTTCCTGGACCAGCTTACAAAGCTATGACACAAAAAGTATTCCAGTTTCTACAATGAGATTCAGACACTTAGGGGACAAAAATCCTTTTCAAGACTTTATAATCTCTAGTCTCTCTCTCTGTGTGTGTGTGTGTGTGTGTGTGTGTGTACAAGTGTTGGGGAAGAAGACAAATTGCTCTGCTCTGTCAGTATAATTGAGCCACCATCCCCGCCCAAGTCTATGTAAATTAAAGTCTAGAGATGAGAATGCCATACAGAGTAAAGTGAAGTGAAGAAAGAGAAAAATTAATATTGTATATTAATGCATTATGTGGAACCTAGAAAAATGGTATAGATGAACTTATTTGAAAGCAGAAATGAGAGAAATAGAGACACAGACATGGACACCAAGTGGGAAAGTGGGGAGGTAGGATGGATTGGGAGATTGGGATTGACATATATATATATGTCAATTGACATATATATATACTGCTGCTGCTAAGTCGCTTCAGTCGTGTCCGACTCTGTGCGATCCCATAGACGGCTGTCCCTGGGATTCTCCAGGCAAGAATACTGGAGTGGGTTGCCATTTCCTTCTCCAATGCATGAAAGTGAAAAGTGAAAGTGAAGTAGCTCAGTCGTGTCTGACTCTAAGCGACCCCATGGACTGGAGCTTACCGCACTCCTCCGTCCATGGGATTTTCCAGGCAAGAGTACTGGGGTGGGGTGCCATTGCCTTCCCCGATATATATATATATATATATATATATATATATATATATATATATATATACTACTATATACAAAATAGAGAACGGATGAAAATCGACTGTAATAAATAAATATAAATAAAGTCCAAGGATGGGGAGGTAATGGATGAGAACTGAAGAACTTTCAGAGACGTGACATTGAGCTGGGAGAGTAAGTATTCACATTCTCCTGGCTTCCATGTGGAGAGTGTAAGTTTTTGTCACTCATGCTAAGAAAAGTCAGAGGATCTCCAGGAGGGCACTTTGTGGTAATTCTAAGGTCAGTGCTGCAGGAAAGGGAAGATGTCATCTTATTTGTTTACTAGGGTACCTACTTTTTGTGGTGGACTTGCTGTTTTTTTCTTTTTTTGTTTTTTTCCTTCTCAAACTATTTGTACAAAAGCGCACAAGGAATATAAGAGAGGCAGAAGATGAAGGGGGTATGGCACCAGAGCAGCCTGGGCTCCCCCTGTTACTCGTGGCCCGAGGGTCCAGTGAACGTGCCAGCTGAACGCCATGTGGGCAGTCGGACCTGAGCCGGCCTGCTGGAACCCCACCCAAGAAGGCCGGCACACTGGGTGAAGGGACGGAACAACCAAGGGCTGGGTTCCCCTGGGGAAGAAGCTGAGGAGTCTGCGGGAAAGACAACTGAAGCTGGTGCAGATCTTTCACTTACGGGATCTTAACAGTGGGGAGGTCTATTAGGCCCCCTGGATAACTTACACATACATACATTCCATGAGAGAGCCAACATCCGAATACCTGTAGCATTTCACAAAGAAGCTGAAAAAGCCAAAAATAGAACCATCAACAGGATGCTAGTTACACAAAATCATTTCTTTCCTCTCTCATGTTCCCTCTTCCCAAGCTGACATCCCAGGAGCTGAAACCAGAGGAGAAAGCAATGGAGAAAATACCCCACCTGCCACTCATGATCTCTTTCATGGGCTGCAAATCTCTTGGGCTGAAATCTGGTAGATATCAGAGAAAGGGGAAATGATAAACATTTAATGAGGCGAGGACACTTGGGCTTCACACCAGATGAAACTGGATTATAATGGCCTTTTTCATGATAACATTTGATAGATACCTCTGGGATCTGTCATCATTAAGAGATGGAGAAGGAAATTCAAGATGAATGCAGAGAGTAGGAAAGAAAGCATTACTTCACTTGGTATCTCACTGCTCAGACTTTATTGAGTTGATAAACAAAGGAAAAAAATAGAAAACTATTCAATTTTATCTCACTGGACTATGAATCAATAAAGTTGGGCATTAAGAGAGTTGAGTTTGAATCCTTTCCTTTATCAGTGGGGTGTCCCTAGATAAATTATATTAATTGTGCTGATTATTAATTTTTCATATATAAAATTGGGATAATATTACCAACTTCACCAAGTCATTCACAAGGAAGAAAATAATGGACAGGGAATCTGCCAAGTACATTTGTTCTTTCTTTCTGTATTCTTATTTTTCCCCTTAATAAAACATGCATACAGTACTTGAAAATATAGTAATTTTAGTAATAAAATTTAGTAATCAGTTGATATATAATTTTATGTTTTGCTAATTCACTTCATGGTTTACAGATTTTCATATGCTGAAATTGCCACGTATTACCATTTTAATATGTTTAAAGGAGCCATCATTTGTGAGGCAGTTTGTTCAGCTGCTTCTCTTGTGTGGGTAATTTGGATCATTGCCAAGCTCCTCCCTCCTAATATAAAGTATGAAATTGCTAACAGTGAAAAGAAATCACTTTAACATTTTCCTAGCCCTAAGGAGAAAAAGGTTAGGCAGGCATTCTTACCTTGGGATATCATTTCCCAAATGGAATTATTTATTTTATCAATGAATATTTTGGGGGGGAATCTCTTGAAAGTGCTAATATCTCTAGAATACCTGAACTTCTAATTAGACAAATAAACAAACAAGCTTCCTCTTGACTTGAGTGCCTTAACATTTCCCATAGCAGCCACTGACTTACTTAATTCATCCTGGTTAAGGGGAAGCTCTCCATGAGTCCTCACTGAGGTTTTCCAAGACCCTTCAGTTTAGACTGGGAGTTAAATAACCTGTGATAACTTCATGCCAGAGTATAACAGACCATACTCATTTAGTTCCATTAGTCCTTTTTACCTGCGTTTCAGCTTTCTCCTCCCCAACGGGCTAGAGTGAAGTTTCTTTATCTTTCCCAGGGCTGTACTACAGAGATCTCTCCCTCCTATCTGCCATCTGCTTTAATGCTGCCTTTCGTACCAAACTTCTGTTCCTAAGGTTCTAATTATTATCAGCTTGCCCATTCAGGCAGCTGAAAGTCTTTTGAATAAATTATGCACTACCGTATTTACTTTAAAGGCATATCAGGAAAAGCCACTGTTTACTATCATGTAAAGGAAATTTGTGGGCTCCAGTCTATTTCCTTTGCCACTGAAATCAATGAAGTTTTGCTGCAATAGTTTCTTTTTGTTGAGATATAATTCACCGTAAAATTAATTCCTTTTTGTGGCTGAGTAATATACCATTGTATAAATACATCACATTTTGATACCCATTCATCATTGGTGGATACTGGGATTGGTGCTACCGTTTGGCTTCTATGCATAATGCTGCTATGCACACATATGTTTTTATGTGTACATACATGGGCTTTCATTTCTCTTGGGTGTACATATGCAGATGAAATTGCTGGGTATTGTCTCTCCTTTTAATGACAGTCATCCCAGTGGGTGTGAATTTTTTTAAATTACATTTGTTAATACTTATTTTTACTTGTAGAACAGAGTGAAGTAGTTTTAAATGAGGTTTTAATATTGATTTACCTAATGGCTAATGATGCTTATCAAATTTTCATAAGATGATTGTATTTTGTATATCTTATTTGGAGAAATGAATATTCAAATAACTTATCCATTTTTAAAATTTATCTTTTTACATGTGATATGCTTTTGAGTATTCTACTCACTAGCCCCTTTTTAGATATATGATTTGCAAATATATTTCCCATTCTGAGTTGTCTTTGAAGAAATGCTTTTAAAGTACAGATCAGATCAGATCAGATCAGTCGCTCAGTCGTGTCCGACTCTTTGCGACCCCATGAATTGCAGCACGCCAGGCCTCCCTGTCCATCACCAGCTCCCGGAGGTCACTCAGACTCGCATCCATCGAGTCAGTGATGCCATTCAGCCATCTCATCCTCTGTCATCCCCTTCTCCTCCTGCCCTCAATCCCTCCCAGCATCAGAGTCTTCTCCAATGAGTCAACTCTTCGCATGAGGTGGCCAAAATACTGGAGTTTCAGCTTTAGCATCATTCCTTCTAAAGAAATTCCAGGATTGATCTCCTTCAGAATGGACTGGTTGGATCTTCTTGCAGTCCAAGGGACTCTCAAGAGTCTTCTCCAACACCACAGTTCAAAAGCATCAATTCTTCGGCGCTCAGCCTTCTTCACAGTCCAGCTCTCACATCCATACATGACCACAGGAAAGACCATAGCCTTGACTAGGTGAACCTTTGTTGGTAAAGTAATGTCTCTGCTTTTGAATATGCTATCTAGGTTGGTCATAACTTTCCTTCCAAGGAGTAAGCGTCTTTTAATTTCATGGCTGCAGTCACCATCTGCAGTGATTTTGGAGCCCAGAAAAACAAAGTCTGACACTGTTTCCACTGTTTCCCCATCTATTTCCCATGCAGTGATGGGACCAGATGCCATGATCTTAGTTTTCTGAATGTTGAGCTTTAAGCCAACCTTTTCACTCTCCACTTTCACTTTCATCAAGAGGCTTTTTAGCCCCTCTTCACTTTCTGCCATAAGAGTGGTGTCATCTGCATATCTGAGATTATTGATATTTCTCCCGGCAATCTTGATTCCAACTTGTGTTTCTTCCAGTCCAGCATTTCTCATGATGTACTCTGCATATAAGTTAAATAAACATGGTGACAATATGCAGCCTTGACGTACTCCTTTTCCTATTTGGAACCAGTCTGTTGTTCCATGACCAGTTCTAACTGTTGCTTCCTGACCTGCATACAGATTTTTTAAGAGGCAGATCAGGTGGTCTGGTATTCCCATCTCCTTCAGAATTTTCCATAGTTTATTGTGATCCACACAGTCAAAGGCTTTGGCATAGTCAATAAAGCAGAAATAGATGTTTTTCTGGAACTCTCTTGCTTTTTCCATGATCCAGCGGATGTTGGCAATTTGATCTCTGGTTCCTCTGCCTTTTCTAAAACCAGCTTGAACATCAGGAAGTTCACGGTTCACATATTGCTGAAGCCTGGCTTGGAGAATTTTGAGCATTACTTTACTAGCGTGTGAGATGAGTGCAATTGTGCAGTAGTTTCAGCACTCCTTGGCATTGCCTTTCTTTGGGATTGGGATGAAAACCTTTTAAAGTACAAAAGGTTTTATTTTTGGTTAAGCCCCGTTTATTTATTTTTGGTTTACTTGTGCTTATGATATTGGAGAAGGCAATGGCACCCCACTCCAGTACTCTTGCCTGGAAAATCCCAGGGACAGAGGAACCTGGTAGGCTGCAGTCCATGGGGTTGCTAAGAGTCAGACATGACTGAGCGACTTCACTTTCACTTTTCACTTTCATGCATTGGAGAAGGAAATGGCAACCCACTCCAGTGTTCTTGCCTGGAGAATCCCAGGGACGGGGGAGCCTGGTGGGCTGCCGTCTACCGGGTCTCACAGAGTTGGACACGACTGAAGCGACTTAGCAGCAGCAGCATGATATCATATTTAAGAAACCACTGCCTAATTCAGTCATAAATATATACAACTAAGTTTTCTTTTAAGAGTATTACAAGTCTAGTTTTTTTGTTGTTATTGTTGATTCATTTCTGATATAAGTGTTATAAATAGACTAAGATATGGTTTCAAATTCATTACTTTGCATGTGAGTATCCAGTCATTTCAATACCTTTGAAAAAGTCTGCTCTCTCCCCCATTGAATTAGCTTGGCACTTTGTCAAAAATAAATTGAACTTAAATGTATAGGTTTGCTTCTGAACTCTCAATTCTCTTTCACTGATCTCTACATATGATTTTATGCCAGAACTATACCATCTTCCTTACTCTAGCTTTGTAGTGAATTTCTCGAAGTGGACAACTGTGAATCCAAATTTATTCTTCTTTTTCAAGCTTCCTTTAGCTATTCTGGGTGCCTTGTATTCACATGAATTTATTTTCAATTTTTTAGAATATATATAAAAGGCAGCTAGAATTTTGATAGTGATTGTATTAAATACGTAGATCAATTTAGGAAGCATTGCCTTCTTAATAATACTGGATTTTCCAACCCATGGACAAAGAAAGTATTTCTATTGACATCTTCTTTAATTCCTTTCAATGATGTTTGCACTTTTTTTTTTTTTAACTGGTGTTAATTATATTTGAAATGTGGGTAAAATTTTCCAGTGAAACTAGTCTGAAGATTTATTTGGGGGGAGCTTTTAAATTACAAATCTTGCACTTGATTTGTTAAATTTTTCCTAAATATTTTATTCTTTTGATAGTGTTTTAAATAAAATTGTTTTGATAATCTCATTTTTACAAGGCTCCCTGATAATATATAAAGTGAAAGTTAGTCATGTCCAACTCTTTGTGACCCCATGGACTATGCAGTTGATGGAATTTTCCAGGCCAGAATACTGGAGTGGGTCGCCTTTCCTTTCTCCAAGGGATCTTCCCAACCCAGGGATTGAACCCAGGTTTCCCACATTGCAGGCAGGTTCTTTACCAGCTGAGCCACAAGGGAAGCCTGATAATATATAAAACACAATTTATTTTTCTATATTGACCTTGCAACCTTGCTGAACTCATTTATAAGCACCAAGATTGTGTGTGTGTGTGTAACTTAGTTTCTATGAACAGTATCATTCAATATGCAAATAGAGATCATTTTCTTTCTTCCTGTTGAATCTGGATGCCTTTTATTTACTTTTTCTTTACCTAACTGCCTTCACCAAAATGTTCAATACAATGTTGGAAAGTATCAAGTGTCAGTGTCCTTTTCTTGTTTCTGCTTTTAGTGGGACGTTTTCAACCATCTAGTCTTGAGTATGATACGATCTGCAAATTTTGCATAGAAACACTTTCTCAGATTGAGGAAGTTCCTTCCCATCCCTAGTTTGTTGAATGTTTTTATGATGAAAATATGTTGCATTTTGTAAAGTGCTTTTTCTATGGAGATGATCATGTTTTTTTTTTTTTTTTTGCTTTTTATTCTGTTAATACAGCACAGCGATCTGGTTTTGTTGTTCAATCTACTTGGCATTCGAGGATTAATTCTACTTGATCATCATGTACAGTCGTTCTCATATATTATTAAATGCAGATTGCTAGTCTTTGGATGTGGATTTTAAGGTCTATATTCATGAAAGATGGTGGTGGTGGTGATTTAGTCACTCAGTCATATCTGACATTTTGTGACCTCACAGACTGTAGCCCATCTGGTGGATTGTAGCCCACCAGATTTCTCTGCCAATGGGATTTCCCGGGCAAGAATACCAGAGTAGGTTGCCATTTCCTTCTCCATTATGAAATACACTAGCCTGTAATTTTCCTTTCTTGTGATTGTTTTTTATGGTTTTGGTATCAGGATAATCCTGGCTTCATAGAATTACTGGAAAAGTGTTTCTTCCTCCTCTTTTTTTCAGAATAGATTGTGAAGAATTCATATTCATACTTTTAAGTTTGGTAGAATTCACCAATAAAATAATCTGGTTCTTAAGTTTTCTTTGTTGAAAGTTGTTTTTATTATTATTATTTAATTTCTTTACCTGTTAAAGTTCTATTCAGATTTTTCTATTCTTTCTTGATTTAGTTTTGGCAATTTAAATGTTTTTAGAAACTTGTTTATTTCATCTAGGTGATCCATTTTGTTGGCATAAAACTGTTTACAGTATTCACTTCTGATCACCTTTATTCATGTAAAATCTTGATTTAGTAATTTGAGTAACTCAGTAATTTTCATTTGGTCAGACTAGTTTCACTTTTCTAATTTTGTTAATATTTTCAGAGAACCAACTTTTGTTTTACTTACTTTCTCTATTGTTTTTCTATTCACTCTTTCATTTATCTCCATGCTAATCTTTATTGTTTCCTTCTGCTTGTTTTAGATGAGTTTGCTCTTTTCCTAGATTCTTGGGGTTAACTTATTGATTTGATATTTTTTTCTTTGAAAATATAGGCATGTGAATATGTCCATTTTCTTCTAAGCACTGTGTTCACTGTGATTTTTATGAACAATCACCTGTTGTGTTTTGTTTTTAATGTATCATAAAACATTTTCTAATTTCCCCCTATTTCCCAGACTTCCAGTTTTTCTCTCTCCAAGCCATGCCACACATCAGTAGAAGACTAATTCTCCTGAAGTTCAGCTGGGACCACATCATCATTTTAGAAACCTCCCATGTGTTGCACAGCCCCTATTCTTGATCTGGTTATTGTACATGACATTCTACATTAGTTGTAAATCACCTCTTCTTAACCTCAGCTGCCGTGTCTCTCCCAATCTCTAACTGAACTGTCTACTCATTCTGGAGTTTCTTACCTTCATGGATTCCTCATAATTTATCTCTTGTTGGGAGAATGCTGGCTGTTAGATGGAACTTTTTCCAATGAACCAACAGTTCACATGCTATGTGTATGAAAAGACTGGCTGACTCATTGGCCAGAGTTTCAGGGGTGGGGAGAGGAATGGTCACCTGAGCTGTTTGGGAGATCAGTTACCTTTTGTAATTTATCCCACTGGAGTCTATGAAGTTGGGCTCTGCTGACTCACCATTTGCAAATCACGTGTGATTAACATCAGCAAAACAGTTTTAACTTAGATTTTGTGAAATTTCAGTGTCTCTAGGTAAAGTCTTCCCAGGTGGTTGTAGTGATAAAGAATCCACCTGCCAACGCAGGAGACATGAGACAGAAGTTCGATCCCTAGATTGGGAAGATTCCCTAGAGGAGGGCACTGCAACCCACTCCAGTTTGGTTGCCTGGAGAATCCCATGGACAGAGGAGCCTGGCAGTCTGTGGTCCATAGGGTTAGAAAGAGTCAGACATGACTGAAGCGACTTAGCACACACGCACCCCATAAAAGTCTATAAAATCAAAAAATACATTTTTTCCTTCCTACATAAGGGAAAAAAACCCAGTTCTTCTGTATCCTGTATTTCTTACCTGTGAGCTTCCTTTAGTACGCACACAAAGTACCTCACTTCCAGCACTTTTGGCCACCAAATGAATGGCGGTTTTTCCCTACAATAATTCTCTGTGACACCTGCTTAGAGTCCAAAAATTTAACTCAATTCCTGTACCACATACATGGAAATAGGGTCAGATTTCATACCTTAAGGGCTCAATCCCAAAACACTGCCTACTTGTCTCGCTGTTCACACAGTTTGCTGAACCCAGCGTAGGCAAGGCATGAGCAGGGACCCTGGAAGGAGATTTGAGGAGCTGTGGGAACTACAGACATGTTGATTCTCTAGCATCTGGCACGGTTGCAGGGGGTTCTCAGGTGAAGCTTGTATAGACATACAGAACAAAAGTGATCCATGGCCAAGCAAGTACATAGTGACATGCATGTTACAAATGTTCTCAGCTGTTGTTCAGTTGCTCAGTCATGTCTGACTGTTTGCAACCCCATGGACTGCAGCATGCCAGGCTTCCCTGTCCTTCACAATCTCCTGGAGCTTGCTCAGACTCGTGTCCATGAAGTTGGTGATGCCATCCAACCATCTGATCCTCTGTTCTCCCCTTCTCCTCTTGCCTTAAATCTTTCCCAGCATCAGGGTCTTTTCCAGTGAGTCGGCTCTTCGCATCAGGTGGCCAAAGTATTAAAGATTCAGCATCAATCCTTGCAATGAATATCCGGAGTTAATTTCCTTTAGGATTGACTGGTTTGATCTCCTTGCAGTCCACAGGACTCTCAAAAATCTCCAACACCACAGTCTGAAAGCATCAATTCTTTGGCGCTCAGCCTTCTGCCGTTACATAACCATTATTTACAAAATATGTGGCGAAAATTAGAGGCCGTGGGGAGACAGAGCCTGACCACCATTGTCTTGGCCAAATTGCTTTTTCCCTACACCACCCCTCTTTCTGATGCCAGTCACCAGCCCAGGTTGTTCCTTATACTTCTAACCAACTAGCTACAAGCTGAAGGCATCAACAACCCCTCTTTGCATGAGGTAAATTTGCTTGAATGGCTCACGGAACTCAGGAAAATCAGTTTACTCACTAGATTACCAGTTTATTTTAAAAAGATGTAACTCAGGAAAAACCAGATGGAAGAGATGCACAGGGCAAGGCATGGGAAATGGTTCCCCTCTAGGCATGCCACTGTCCCAGCACACATGTTCCCCAACCTGGAAGTTCTTCAAATCCACTCCTTCTAGGTTTTCTTGGAGGTTCATTGTCTGGGCATGAATGATTAGCCCATTTTCCACTGGCGATTGAGTCCAATCTCTAGCTCCTCTCTCCTCCCCAGATGTCTGGGGGTAGCACTGAAAGTTCCAACTCTAATCACATGGTTGGCACCACTGACAACCCATCTTCATTCTTAAGTGTTTTCCAAAAATCACCTCATTAACATAGAAAAGACACCTTTATTGCTCTCATCACTTAGGGAATTCCAAGAGTTTTTAGGAGCTCTCCTAAATACATCCGCCTATTCCTTATCGCTGGGAGTCGGACACGACTGAGCGACTTCACTTTCACTTTTCTCTTTCATGCACTGGAGAAGGAAATGGCAACCCACTCCAGTGTTCTTGCCTGGAGAATCCCAGGGACAAGGGAGCCTGGTGAGCTTCCGTCTATGGGGTCGCACAGAGTCGGACATGACTGAAGCGACTTAGCAGCAGCAGCAGCATCCCTTCTCCAGTGGGCTTCCCAGATGGTTCAGCAGGTAAAGAATCAGCCTGCAACACAGAAGACACAGGAAATGTGGGTTCAATTCCTGAGTTGGGAAGATCCCCTGGAGAAGGAAATGGCAACCTACTCCAGTATTATTGCCTGAAAAATCCCACAGATAGAGGAACATGGTAGGCTACTGTTCAAAGCGTGGCAAAGAGTCAGAGACTGACTTGACTAAGCACACACACGCATGCCAAAAATGGGGACAAATGCTAAATATATATTTATCATAAATCACAGTGTTACAGTCTAGTATACAATTACTGCATTGTTCCATAAAAATTGCATGAAAATAAGAAATAATCATAGTCAATATCCAACCACTTTCATCTCCCCGAAGGCATGGTTGGCCTTTGGGGGTGTCTGAAAGCAATATGCAATTTGACGTTTGAGGAGTTTACAGTCATACCAACTTAATAGATCTAAAAACGTAGGTAAATGCTAGAAAATAAATTAGCAGCATTCTATTAGTATTTTACTACAGGTAGAGGAGAGATGTCAGGAAGTTTTCTGTGAATGAGTTACTTGAATGAGGCTTTACAGGATTTGAAAAGATAGGAAAGAGGAAGGGCTTTCAGAATAAGGCATAGGAATATGTATGATGTATTCAAAATCTGAAACCGGACCTTCTTATTTAATGACAGCCCAAGCTTAGAAAGAAATGATTGTGATTATTAATTACAAAGATTATCAGCTTTAGCACTGATGCATTGATTTAACATTTGATATCTTTGACACAACAATTCTACATTATTGCCAGGGAACTATTGACCGAAACCACCCACCTTGGCCAGACACAGTGATAACCACTTGCATGAGTTGTCTTGCAACAAGAGGTCCCAGTAAGGAACACAGCGCTGCCACAGAAAACTAACTGGGAGAATTGGGGAGGGGCAAAAGGAAGGGGACACCATATGTCCCCCAACCTGCCAGAATCTTGACTGAGATATGTGTACACCACCAGGAACAACCCTGCTGCTAAGTCAAGTCAGTTGTGTCCAATTCTATGCAACCCCATAGATGGCAGCCCACCAGGCTCCTGTCCCTGGGATTCTCCAGGCAAGAATACTGGAGTGGGTTGCTATTTCCTTCTCCAGTGCATGAAAGTGAAAAGTGAAAGTGAAGTCACTCAGTCGTGTCTGACTCTTCCCTACCCCATGGACTGTAGCCTACCAGGCTCCTCCGTCCGTGGATTTCCCAGGCAAGAGTACTGGAGTGGGGTGCCATTGTCTTCTCCCAGGAAGGACCCTGCGTCAGATCAAATATCTGAAAGGAAGATGACTGGCCAGAGATAACCGGGAAACTGACCTCATTACCGTGAAACCTGAGACTGTGATGAGCCACATGGGGAAGCAGTCCTCTGGGTTCCCTTACCCTGCTGCTCTCTGCCAGGGCATTGCTTTCTAATAAAGTCTTTTGCTTTATCAGTACATGTGTCTACTTGGACAATTCATTACTGAGTGTTAGACAAGAGCCTACTCTCAAGTCCTGAAGGGATCAAGATGAACATTATTGAATCTCTATCAAATAGCCTGACTTCTTATGTCCATATAAAAGTAAAACAGTATATAATTTATGCTTGTTTGAAAGGCTGTTCTCAGGAGATATCACATATTATTTTTCATTCTATCTTCACAAAGTTTCTTTGATGCATCATAGCATCTCTCCCATGAGAATGTGTGTTTGTGGGTGTCATTCATTTTTTTGCAAACCCAACATAGAACTTGTTTCATCAGTTCTCACTGTATTATATACCTGTGTAGTAAGTGAGGAAGTGAGGCTCTGAGTTAAGTGGCTGGATGGTAAGCTGAAAGAATAAGGGCCATGAAAAGACATGGAAGAACTTAAATGCATATTATTAATACTAAGTGAAAAAAGCCAATCTGAAAAGGTTACACACTGTATGATTCCAACTCTATGACATTCAGGGAAAGTTGAAACTGTGGAGACAGGTATAAAGATCAGTCCAAGGACTTGGGTGGAGGGAAGGGATGAACAGGTAAAATACAGATTTTTATGATAGTAAAAATATTCTGCATACTATAAAGATATGTACCCATCACTACACATTTATCAAAGCCCATAGAATATACAACACCGAGAGTGAATTATAGTATAAACTACTAACTGGGCAAATATGAGGTGTCAATGTAGGTTTGTTGTAATAAAAGTACGACTATTATGGGGATGTTAATAATGGCGGATGCTATGAATGTGGGGGGCAAGGGGTATATGGGAAATCTCTTAAATTTACCTCCTTTTAGTTTTGTGTGCATGCATGATCAGTTGCTGCAGGTGTGTCTGACTCTTTGAAATCCTATGGACTGTAGCCCGCCAGGCTCCTCTGTCCATGGGATTCTCCAGGCAAAAATACTGGAGTGGGTTTCCATGCCCTCCTCCAGGGTATCTTCCCTATCCAGGGATCAAACCCATGTCTTCTGCAGCTCCTGCCTTGCAGGCAGATTATTTTACCTGCTGACCCACCAGGGAAGCCCCCTCCTAATTTTACTGTAACTATTTGTTTGTTTGCTTTTAATGGCAAAATGTATCGATAGTAGAACACCAAGAATTTCCATTCTAGCTCTAACTGAAAAAAAAGTTATGATTTTATGCAAGATACCCAATGTTCTGTGTCTCATTTTTCTTGTTTAAAAAAGGAGGTTGTGCTTATGCATCAAGGGCACAGGTTCTATTTCAATCATGCTTGCTGCATGAAAGATATCAAAACCTATTACTTGAAGGACTGAATCAGCAAGTGAATAATTTGGACTAGATGACCTCTAATACTTTTGTCAATTCAAGCATTCCAAGATCCCATGAATGCATGGTTTGCAACCAGCTAGTATTCTGAATTTCCCACTTGTGTTCTAGGTCTCAACTATACCTTCTTTCTTGAGGAATTTACCAGTTCAATTAATACTGTCTCCAGCAGCATTAATTTCTTCTTTTTTTTTTTTTTTTTTACTGGAGCATCTCATAAGCAAACAAACATGCTCTACTATCTCCTACCTTAAAACACAACAAGACGAAATTCAGAACTTTGGATTTCAGATTGCTAATACCTGAAATCAAATTGTTAAACACCCCATGTTTCTTCTGTTCCTTCATAGAAAAGCTACTCTAGCTGCTATCTTACTATCCTGCAACCCACTTTAATCAAACTTTTCTCACAAACACCTCACTGAATGCAAGCATCACATCCCCATATTTTAAAATTCAAAGGTCACATCTCATTCTGTAATTGTCTGGAGTCTTTTGTAACATTGGCAAGTAGACACCTCCCTTTATTTTAAAACATCCACTTCTCTTAGATTCTAAAACAGCACACATGTTTCTTTTTTCTTCTCTTTGCTTACTTTGCTTACCACATGAGATGCAAAAATTCTCAACAAAATTTTAGCTAATTAAATCCAACAGTCATAAAAAGAATCACATATCATGATCAAGCAGGATTTATCCCTGGGATGTGAGGATGTTTCAACATATGGGAATTAATAAATATGATGTACCACATTAATGGAATAAAGAATAAAAAATCATGTGATCCTCTCAAAAAAATGCAGAAAAAGCATTTGACAAAATTCAACAGCTTTTCATGATAAAAGCTCTCAACAAATTCAGTATAGAAGGAATAAACCTCAAATTAATAAAAACTATATATGGGAAGCGCATTAGCTAACATCATATTCAACAGAAAAAGAAAAACACAAAGCTGAACTCTTAGAAACAGAGAGTAGAATATGGTTGCCAGGTTCTAGGAGTGGGGAAATGGTATTGGACAAAGGGTACAAACTGCCATGGTGATACAGTATAAAATACTGTATTAGGTACTTGCAAATCTCTGAGATCCAACACTTTCTCACTATACACACACAAACACACACACACACACACACACACACATATGCAAAAATTATATATATATAGAACTGCTGCTGCTGCTAAATCACTTCAGTTGTGTCCGACTCTGTGCGACCCCATGGACAGCAGCCCACCAGGCTCCCCCATCCCTGGGATTCTCCAGGCAAGAACACTGGAGTGGGTTGCCATTTACCTTATTGTGGTAATCATTTGCAATATATCTGTGCAGCAAATCATCATGCTATACACCTTAAAATTACACAATGTGTATATGTGTGTTCTGTTGAGTCTGACTCTTTAGATTCTGTGGATTGTGACCCGCCAGGTTCCTCTGTCCATGGGATTTTTCCAAGCAAGAATACTGGAATGGGTTGCCATTTCCTCCTCCAGAGGATCTTCCTGACCCAGGGATCAAACCCATATCTCCTGTGTCTCCTCCTTTGCAGGTGGACTGTTTACCACTAAGCCTCAGGAAAAGTCCAAAATTGTACAGTGTTATATGACAAATATATCTCATAAAGTCAAGGGAAATATAAGTAATTAAAACAAGCCAGCACCCAACACTGCCAAGCAGATACTAATACATAGAAACACTTAGGGGGGAATGTAAGCATAAATGATAATCCCAATTTTACTTTGAAAGGCCCTTCCCAGAAAAGCATTTTTTTTTATTGTTAAATTTCATTTCCTTGAACTCTGTGGTCTAATTCAGTTGTTAACAAACGTCACTAAAGTATTACAATGTGTCAAGGATACTATATTTTATTAATACCAATGACCGTCTCTAGCTCTGCTGTTCTAAGATTGTATAACTAACACCCCTATCTAGTCCACTGTTAACCCAGTAGTTGATCTGATGAATGAAATGAAGCCACAAACCATAATATGCATGGCAAGTTCCTTGAGGCCAGGTGTGATCTCAGTCATCTCCAAGTTCCTAGGGTCAGAGGAGGATTCAATAAAAATGTGTTAGGGAAGACTGCGCCCGAGGCCTGCCAGACACTTCACGTTTGAGCTTGTTTCTTGCAGCGTGTGTCCTTTTCTGATGACAAGTTCTGTAGGCACTGTCTCTTTTTTTTTTTTTCTGATTACAACTCTATCTGAGTGCGGATAATCTTCATTCCTTGCATTTTCCCTTGCTCTTAATTTAACACTTAGCATAGAGGGAAATGACACAATGAACACAAGATGACGGTGATGACTAGGAGGCGATGGCTCTGAATCTAATCACAGAAGCCAAAGTGCCCCCTTTCCTGCCACAGCTGTCCGGTCCCTGCGATGTGTCTCTGTCACTTGGCTGGGAATCGGTGTTCAATACATTTTAAACTGAGTCAGAGTCCTGCTGCTGGTAATTGGACCCCATTGATTTTTAATGAGTATAATTGTCCCAAGGGTTGACTGGGGCGACTTTTTTTCCTTCCCCCTTCTGTGAATTGGTTTGGTTACTAACCCTGGGAACAAAGGGTTAACCAGCGGCAACTGCCAGTTAGTCATAAATTGAGAGACAGCAGAATTGCGGAGGACTAGAAAGCGAGACCCCCGATAGAAGCGATGACTAATCACGGCAAACAATCGATTTGTTTCAAAGCTCATTGCAAAGGGCAATAATCGTTTTAAATAGAAAAGCGGTTGAATGATAATTGGGAGTAATTGAAACTCAGCGAAATATTGAATAAAACATTAGCTATTTTAACCGGTGTTATCTTTATCATTATCTTCAGGAGTCAGAGCTGGGCAGCCCATGAGCTTCTGGAAGCCTCACCCAAACTCCAAGTCTTTGGCAATCTTTTCTTCTAAGTGTTTATTAAGGAGAGCCGTGGCTAAGTGGGGGTTTCCCTGGTGGCTCAGTGGTAAACAATCCACCTGCCAATGCAGGAGACCTGGGTTCAATCCCCGGGTCGGGAAGATCCCCTGAAGGAGGGCAGGGCAGCCCACTGCAGTATTCTGTCCTGGGAAAATCCCATGGACAGAGGAGCCTGGCACGCTACAGTCCATGGGGTCACAAAGACTTGGACACGACTTAGCAACCAAACAATAACAACACCAATGTGGCTAAGTAGATACCAGGCAGGCCAGCTGGTTTTCTCTGCATGGCACCCCGGGACTGCATCACTGGGCAACGACCAGCACGGATTCAGTTTCCAAAGAGTGGTCTTTGTGAAGGTGACCAGGATGTGCACCAGGCTGGGTGCCTTGCAGAGGCCTCTGTCGGTCCTGAGCAGCTTTCCCGCGAGCCATTATGATGTCACTCCATATGCCATCTCCCTGAGCAGAGTTTGACCAGGGGCTATTAACTGCTATTTTCCAGCTGTCACCCTCCCCGTGTCTGCTGTCACGTCATTTGTTCGACAGTTCCGGCTCCCCGGCACTTCCCCTTCTTCCTCTCCTCACCCTGCACCCACAGACAGGATCTGCTTGCATCCCATCTGCCTGTGATACCAAAATGACAGGCAGAGAGATGAGGGCAGAGGCTTCGATGGCCGAGACAAGAAAGTTTAACTGATTTGGCAGACGGGGAAGACAGTCGCAGATGACATAGAGATGATGGCGGAAGGGCACACAAGGAAGTGTATTGTGCCTCCCCTCATTAGAGTGCAAGGCTTGATGCAGATGCTGCATCCTCTCATTCTGTCTCAGTATCCCCGGGACCTAGCCCAGTGCCTGCTCATTAGACGAATAACATCAGCTTGCAGAATGAACCCAGTATGAGTCTCAATAGCAGTGTCAGGACTGACAGCTCGGGCCTGAGAATTAGACAGAGCTGGGTTCAGGTTCTACCTCCGTGGTGGCCCCAGGTGCAACAGTAAGACACTCTGGAACATTTGAACAGGTCCTTAACTGCTTTGCAGCTGATGATCACCATGTAAGCTGGGAGCAACATCACTCACCAATTCAGAGATGAAATCATACAGAGAAGTAATAGAGCACAGAGCCTGGCACCCAGGGACCCATTGACGGGAACCAGTAAGAGAGCCACCATCGCACAGGGGCAGGGTGGGACATCAAAGGACCTGTAGGATGGTCAGAGTGCCCCCTTCTGAGATACCCTTGGCACTACGCTGAAGGCATTCTCTGCTACGGAATCTGAAACAATGCTGTACTGGAGGTGGGGTTTCCCTGGTGGCGCTTGTGGTAAAGAATCTGCCTGTCAATGCATGAGACCTAAGAGACAGGGGTTTGATCCCTGGGTCAGGAAGATGCCCTGGAGGAGGGCGTGGCAACCCACTCCAGTATTCTTGCCTGGAGAATCCCCAAGGACAGAGGAGCCTGGTGGGCTACAGTCCATGGGGTCACAAAGAGTCAGACACGACTAAAGCAACTGAGCACACAGCACGACCGGAAAATGAAAGTGAAAGTGAAGTCGCTCAGTATCCGACTCTTTTCGACCCCGTGGGCTGTAGCCCGCCATGCTCCTCTGTCCTTGGGGATTCTCCAGGCAAGAATACTGGAGTGGGTTGCCATTTCCTTCTCCAGGGGATCTTTCCGATCCAGGGATCAAACCCAGGTCTCCCGCATTGCAGGCAGACTACTACCGGAGGTGTGGACTAATTACTCTACCGAAACCCTTTTTCAGCCTCAGAAAAAGACCAGAAGAAAGCTGAGCGGCTGGTTTCCAGACGCCTTTCCCCAAAGTCCCAATGTGACCTTTGCCTTCTGAACTTCACCTCTCCAAAGCAGGGAGTCTCAGGGGGTAAAGAATCTGCCTGCAATGCAGGAGACACAGTGACCTCGAGCTCAATTCCTGGGTCAGGAAGATCCCCTAGAAGAGGGCATAGCAAACCACTCCAGTATTTTTGCCTGGAGAATCCCATGGCCTAAGGAGCCTGGCAGGCTACAGTCCAAAAGGTGGCAAAGAGTCAGACAGGACTGAGCAGCTAACATTTTCAGTTTTAGGAGGAAAAAAGGCTTTGTTCCTTAAAGTCTGTGACTATCAGCCCCACTGCCACCATGAGAGCTTCCTTTCTACTCACCAACCAAGAGCAAGGCTGACCCAGAGCACCAGCTGCAGGAAGAGACATCAGCCCTCTAAACTAAAACCCCCAGATCTCGTTGTCGCACCCGACTTGTGTGACTTCCCACAGACTTCATTTTGTCCTTGACCCACCCAAGTATTTCCCTCCCAGACAAGCGGAGGAGCTGAAAGTCAGTGAGAGTGTGTGACTGGCATCAGGAAGTTGCAAGTTTATTTGGCTAAAATCTGATGTTGGGAAGACCTTGGGAGGCTACCCAGGCTGAGCTGCCTGGCAGAGCCAACTGAGAGGAAGGTCTGGATCAGACGCCTGACTGATCATCAAAAGCATGAAACCTGATGGAAAAAGCAAAGATATTCAGAACTGCTCACACAGTTGAAGTTAAAATATTAAGGCTTGATTGAAGACACAGCACACACATGAGGGCTGGCACTGGGTTGGTTCAGAGGTGGTCCACATGTGGTCAGATGCCTGCTGTTTTTGAAGGCCAGTGACCTACATCCTTAGACTCTCATCTGATGGGCTAAGAAATGTGGTGATGTTGGAAGGATGCTATTCACATAATCTTGTGTGTGCACGCGCTAACCCACTTTAGCTGTGTCCGACTCTTTGCGACTCCCATGGACTATAGCCCGCCAGGCTCCTCTGTCCATGGGATTCTCCACGCAAGAATATTGGTGTGGTTTGCCATGCCCTTCTCCAGGGAATCTTCCTGACCCAGGGATTGGACCTGTGTTTCTTTACCACTAGTGCCATCAGGGAAGCCTCAATCTTATGTGTTTCATAAGGAAAGTCCTAGGTACTGTACCCCTAGAGAGATCATCCATGGAAAAGAAACGGTACTGTCAGAAGAAGGAACATACAAGAAATCAATGAATATGATCCTAGAAGGAAAGCAAGATTCCTTTCACTCACAAGTTTTTCAATGGCTGACGACATGCAATAGGAAGTAAAAAATTCTTGTCTCAAGCTTTCCTTTTCATGCTTGCTCTGTTATTCTTTCTCCAACAAACAGACTTAGGGAATTCATATAAAAGCTCAGTAGTAAAGAATCTTCCTGCCACGAAGGAGACCCGGGTTTGATCCCTAGGTCATGGCAATGCCTGGAGGAGTAAATGGCAATCCATTCCAGTATTCTTGCCTGGGAAATCCCATGGAGAGAGGAACCTGGCAGACTACAGCCCGTGGGGTCACAAAGAATAGGACACGACTTGGCAACTAAACAACAACAACAACGTGATTCTTAGAGTCCTTTCAGAATGGACAGTGTAAACCTCCTCATTAGCAAGTGATGAAAAGAAGAATAAGATCCTCTTTATAGCCCACTTTTCCTCCCTGCCCAGTTTCATTTGTGGCACCTCTTGAATAAAAATTAGAGGCACTGTCTGCTATCCAACAACCAGACTTAATCCAGGAGCTCCAGACCCTAACGGAGTTTCCATACTAAGAGCAGGCTGGGTAAATCAGCCTTTCTGTGAACAGGAGATGAAGAGGAATTGTAAAGTCCCTTGACAAAAGTCTTAGTCAAGAAAGGAAGCAGTCACAGGAAGGTGGCAGGCAGCTCGTTGCTGCAAAGTGAGTCAGCCCTAAATGAGCATCACTTTACTTTATCTTATTTACAAGAAAAAAGAGAGTGTGTAGTTTGAGTCACTTTAACTAAATTCCACAGAGTGAATGGGATTTCCCAGTTGGTCCCGTGATGGAGAATCCAGCTTTTAATGCAGGTGCCTCAGGTTCCATCCCTGGTTAGGTAACCAAGATCCCATAAAACCCACAGTAACTAAACCCGTGCACCACAACTAGAGAGAAGCCTGCACCGCAGTGACGATCTCACATGCTACAACCAAGACTCAACACAAATTAATTGATCAGTTTAAACAATTCCACTGAATGGCCGATACTAGTTCAGATGAAGGGAGAAAAGAAAGATTGTCAGATGCGCCTTTGGGATCAGCTTTGTCCTGTGGGCTCTGAGATGTGCTCATGTTGGAAGTATGCTAGTCACGTAATCTTTTGTGGGTTCTGCTTGTTTTCCCAAGATACTAGATGCAGTGGCTGCTTAAAAGCTCTGAAAGGGCTGAACCCAGCCTGGCTCCCTCTTAGAGGGATGAAATCAGACTTCCCGGCATGCTCATTTCAAGCTGTTGACAATAAAAAATAAGTACAAATCCGGCAGGTTTTTCAACCCAAAGCCCTCTTCCACCTCAAGACAGCTAGCACTCATGGCAGAATACATGTCAGCCAGACACGGCCTCTGTAAACTGCAGTGGGGCGCTCGGCAGACAGCAGAAAACCAGAGAAGCCTGTAAGAAGCCAGCCCAGCGGTAGATAGAACACTTCCTGGAGAGAAATGGGGGGATCTGGGGCTCAGTGCAAGGAAATGGCTCAAGGTCAAGAAGGACTGTGCAGTATCTGTCTTTGTTTCCGCTGAGCACCACCTTCAAAGCACATCACAGGTGTCAAGATCTCTCCAGGCACTGGCGTGTGCTGTCCTTCACCACTTTGTCATCTCAGCAGGCCTGGCACAGCCTCCACACAGGCTGCTTTTAAGTTCTTGAAGGAGATTCAATTTGAAGAGGAATTCGGCCGGAGCTCAGGATAGAACCATCAAGCTAGAATTGTGGGGAGAAGGATTTGGACTGAGCTGAGGTGACCTCTTTGCCCCACAAAGGGTTAACTCAGAGAGCATATTGCTTAAAAAAGCATAGAGCAGTATTGCCTTAGGTTTTTTGTCGTTGTTGTTTAGCTGCTAAATTGCGTCCGACACTTTTGTGATCACACCAACTGTCGTCTGCCAGGCTCCTCTGTTCATGGGATTTCCCAGGCAAGAGTACTGGAGTGGGTTACCATTTCCTTCTCCGGAGGATCTTAGGATCTTCCCAGGTCAGGGATCAAACCCACGTCTCCTGAGTCTCCTGCATTGGCAGGTGGATTCTTTACTGCTGAGCTACCAGGGAAGCCACTGCTTTGGGATTGGAGTATGACAATAACTTCCTTTACTCTATCTAGACTACGTCTGACTGAGAACATTGGTGTGAAAACTGGTCCCTGGGAACAAGATGGATTGATTCTTATAAAGATTCTGGGACGGCAGGTTGTGTTCTCTTGAAACCAGTTTTTTTAGACTTGAAGCAAGGGTCTATAATAGAATAGGACATGTGGAAACAGGTCTCCAAAAATTAAATGACCATGCTGAAAAAGGGAGTCTAGGCTGGTGACCCAAGTTCAAGGAAAGGTATTCAGAATTAGTGTAACTGGCAGCTGGTGACTACTGCAGACCATTCTGAGAGACCTGGCCTCCTGGGCACACCCCTGTGCTCTGAAGTCAGTGTCTCAACATGAGATTGAGGTAGGAGATAGATGATTCCCTGGACCATACAGCTGGTGTTTGTCAAGTGGAGTAAAACATAAGCTTTGTTTTCATCCAGACACTCCAAGAACCAAGCTGGTGGCAGAAGCTGAGCTCTGCTGAAGTAACGAGGTAAGGTGCCTACTCCTGAGGTCAAGGAAGGCTTCCGAACCGTCTGTACATGCACGGGAAAGCTCCGGGAGGGTCAGAAAGAGCGCCCCTCAAAATAAGTGTGGACGTGCAGCCACAGACTTCTACGGTGGGATTCGCCATAGCAAAAAGATGCACACGAGTGTTGGTGACAGTTCTACATCCAGGTCGGTGTGAAAAAAGAAACAAGATAATTGGCCAAAGGTAAACCAACACCTGGAAGGACTTTCCTACATAAGGGATTTAAGCCACCTCTTTACTTCACGCCTTCTTATTAGAGAGGATGTCCATGCTCTTTCTTTCTGGGTATGTATCTCTGTCTTGCTTTGTCTTAAATAAACAGCATTTCTGTGCTCTCCCATACATTGTGCTGTCTCTAACAATCAACTTGGTGTCTGTTTTTACAGTTTTTGACCCCTTGAAACATTCTTGATTTCCAACAGGGAAAGAGCCTGGGAAACTTTGCTTTGAGCCTCTAGCCCCTGGTGGTCCAGTGCTGGGGATTCTTGGTCTTCATCCAAGCTGCCCAGGTCCAATTCCTGGGCAGGGAACTAAGATCTCTCTTCTGAACTGCTCGCTGCTGTCTCTAGAGATCAGGACGATGTCTGTAAAGGAACTGAAATGAGGATTCCCTGGAAATGGGAGTGGGAGCGGTCTGTGCTAGGACCGAGCAGGATGGCAGAAGAGAATTGGGTTCAACACAACACAGGCCAGTGAGAAACAAGAGGAGGGGCAGTGCATGGGCAGGGCTAGGGAAGCCCCCTTTCAGGGCTGGAACTTGGAGAGACCCTCCTACCAAAGGAAGTATAAGCCTGAGCTTTAGATGAAGGCGGGACCCAAGGCTTCCTATGAACATGAAACATGGTCCTGGAGCCAAGGCTTTCTTTTTAAAACCATTGAAAGAGACACATGTACCCCAATGTTCATCACAGCACTGTTTACAATAGCCAGGACTTGGAAGCAACCTAGATGTCCGTCCGCAGATGAATGGATAAGAAAGCTGTGGTACATATACACAATGGAGTATTACTCAGCCATTAAAAAGAATACATTTGAATCAGTTCTAATGTGGCAGCCTGGATATGGGAGGGGAGTTTGGAAGAGAATGGATATATATGAATACATGGCTGAGTCCCTTTGCTGTTCACCTGAAACTATCACAACATTGTTAACTGGTTATACTTCAATACAGAATTAAAAGTTTAAAATAAATCAGTGACTGAGAAATGTCATTCCAGTAACCTCCACTGGGTCCCTCAAGCCATAGCACCGATGCTTAGAATAAACTCTTATCTCCAGAGCAGGAAGAGTTGAGAGAGTGAAGCTCACTGTGATGAGAATCCAGTAGGGAATCCCATTTACATGGGTCCACTGTCCAAGAGACAAACTAGTACAAACCATATAACAAGTCCACGAGGTTTTTTAAATGGACTTACTCCAGCAAATGAGGCTTATGTAGCAAGCCTCCAGTGTATGTCTACGTCTCTGGCACAAGTTTGTTATTGTAGGTTTGAAGGCTTCCATTAGATTGTAACTATCCTAGAGACCAGGCAAGTGTGTCTGATTTCCTCCATTAGATCCAAGGGTGGTGAGAAGTCTGTATCATTTACAAACTGATTGAAGAGTCAGATTTTTCTTCACCCTTGCTAAGTTTCTTTCCTGTTTGCTACTTTTTGCTTTTTGTAGTTTCATTTCTGAGTGACGCAGTCAAAAGCAAGTGATGTCTCAGGTAAGTAGTTTTTAAATGCTACTGTTCATTGCTCAGGGAGTGATTTCTCAAAGTGAATACCCTGGATCAGCATCATCTGCGAACCTTTATTAGAAAGACAGACTCAAAAGACTTCTGAATCAGAAACTGAGCTGTGGCCCAGCTGCCTGTGTTTTCACAAGCCCTCCAGGACATTCTGATGCTGATAAAGCTGGAGAACCCTGCTCCCCCGGTGGCTCAGTGGTAAAGAATTCTCCTGCCCGTGCAGGAAACTCAGGTTCAATCTCTGATCCGGGAAGATCCCACATGCCATGGAACAATTAAACTTCTGTGCTGCAGCCACTGAGCCTTCCCTTTGGAGCCTGGGAACCTCAACTACTGAAGCCCAAATGCCCAGAGCTGTGCTGCACAAGAAGAGAAGCCACCTCAGGGAGAAGCCTGTGAAATGCAACTAGAGGGTAGCCCCTGCTCACTGTGTCTACCGCAACTAGAGGGTAGCCCCTGCTCGCTGTGTCTAGAGCAAAGTCCGTGCAGCAACGAAGACCTAGTACAGTCAAAAATGAATAAAATTGTATGTTAATATATTATATAAAATAAATATATTGATATTTGCTCTTACATTTATTAATATACTATATATATATTATATAGTATATAAAGCTGGAGAGCCACTGATGCAGAGAAACTGGCTGAAAATGTAAGCCCTAGCTAGAGATTCTGTCAGTTGTTTTGGGGAGTAGGGCCTAATAGTTGACATTTTAACCTCATCTCTCAGGGGAGACATACTATTTTACATTCATTCAGAGCTCTGCATATTACAAAGTGCTTTCACAGGGTTTAAGTTCAGATTTTCATCTTCAGAGAATCGAGGGCAGTTCTGGGGGGCCGTTTTGTTGCGGTCTCCTAATTCACTTTTCAGTCAATAACCATCTTGCTGGCACTAGAGTTATTTACACGTGCTCTGTCACTCCGACTACGTTGTGAACACCTAGAGGAAAGAGACATCATTTTCATCAGGTTTGCATGGGACAAATGCTTGTCTTATCAGAGAGGATCAATGACTAGTTGAATTTTCTCCAGATAGACATCTGGATGTCATTATTTGCCCAAACCTTGGGAGACCAGATGACTAAGTGACCTCCACAGTCTAACTTTTCCTGCAACTAATCTAGCTATATGACTGACCTTCAAAACAGCCATTCCGATGAGTCTATAAACCCAAACAGGACAAAGAAAAAAAAAAAAGAGAGAGAATCTGTTTTGCTGATAATTAAGCTCAGAAATACACATGCATCAATTATTCAGTTCCTACAAGTCCTCGTTAATACAGGCTTCTCAAGTGCAGACGGCAAAATAATTCAAATGAGGACTGGCCTCAAATTTATCTGCATGTTCAATGAAAGAAAAATAAAGTATGTTGGTGGCAGGAGGTGGGGGGATGTTAAGACACTGGTTAAGCCAGCTAAAAATGAAAGTGAGATGACTGACAATGCATAACTGAGTATTTACAGTTTCAGCAAAGCCCAGAAAGGAGAGGATCCAGCCACAAACCACCTTCCTGAAATGCTATGATGTAGTTAAGCATCACATACACCCAAAATCAAAGGCTATGGAATAGTTGAGACCCAGAAACTTTTCCTTTGCCATCAGTCTAAACTGCTGCAATTAAAAATAGACTCTCATTTGGTTTTTCTGCTTTTTTACTGCTTTGTATGCACTTTATGGAGCACTCAATAAATGAGGTTTTATTGGGTTTTTAGAACACATTCTTGCAGACCTGAATTCCCTAGGTTTAAATTCATCTTGCTCCTTTATTCTGGAGGTTCACCACTTAAGCCTAGGTCCTTCTAGGAAAAATTTGCAAAAGGAAGAATCTGATCCCCTCCCAACTCTGGTTGGAAAGGAGACTGCAATTATGCTTGTGGAAATGTACATAGTTTGGCCATACTAAGTTTTTGTGGGGACAAAGAAAAAGGTAGCTTTCACATATTGGTATAAGCACTGAGTAGAGAAATATGTTGATATCTCTTCATATCTAATCCAAAACATACACAGTCTAAGATTCAGCAAGTCCTCCTCCAGGTATTAACCCAGAAGAAGCCCCAGCACATGGGCACATGGAGGAAAGAGGTACAGTGGTGCTCAGATCACCAGATTATTGCATTAAATGGGGGACCTAAACAGAAACAGTGCACTCAGATGAAGGAATACTTTATAGCAGCTAAAACAGATGGATCTTAAAATCTTTGCCTGTTTACCTACAAGAGGTGGATCTTTAAAATATAATGTTTAGGATTTTGCTGGTGATCCAATAGTTAAAAATCTGCCTGCTGATGCAGGGAACAAAAGTTCGATCCCTGGTCCTGGAAGATCCCACATGCTGTGGGACAACTAAGCCCAGAGCCACAACTACTGAAGCCCATGCACACCAGAGCTTGTGCTCCACAACAAGAAAATTCACCATAATGAGAAGCCCATGCACTGCAGCTGGAGAAAGCCTGCTCACAGCGAAGAAGATCCAGTGCAGCCAAAATCAAATATATACATACATACATGTATGTCTGTATATATTTTATATATATATATATATATATATATATGTTTAGAGCAAAGAGCAGGTTGAAGGATAATAATTAAGACTGCTAAAGGATGAAGAATACCATTAGTATAAATTACAAGCCCCATGCAAAAAAAAAAAAAATCAGGAAACAATATATGGTGTGGCTTATGGATCCAAATACATAGGAGATAAACATAAAAAATGGAATTGAGATAAATATGCCAGACATAGACTTTGGGATAACGGTCGTTGCCAGGGAACAGGAAAGGAACATGAAGATAGGGAGGAGAAGAAGATTTCTACAATACCTGTGATGCTTTATTTAAAAGCCATTTGCTTTGAAACCAATCAATAAATAAAAGTTACTCTTGCTCTGTGGTGTAGAAAGAAATTCTTTCCAACTCTGGACATGGTTTGAGATTCTTAGTAGGAAACAGATGAGACATAGGGAAAGCTCCCTCAGTAAAGCTCTGTTTCCTAAGCTTATTATGAAAGTATGAGGCTTTAGATGGATGACAATTCACAGGACTTCACAGAGCTGATGACAGAGCACGTTTGCTTCAGGAAGTCTAGTTGGGAGAGAAGTGAGAACGAGGGCAAAGTTGCGTGAAAAGGATATGTACAGAATGCCTGGTATGAAAAAATAATTTGAGATTTAAGCAAATAACGAAACAAAACTGCATGCAAATGCAACCAAAATACTGGGCTGGCCAAAACAGTCATTTGGATTTTTCCATATGATGTCATGGAAAAACTAGAAGTTTTGGCCAACTCAGTACATGTGTGTGCACTCACGCACACAGGCACACACACACACATGAGCAACTACAAACCTACCCACTGATGCTCCTTGGTTGCTCAGTCTTGTCCACTCTTTTGCAACCCCATGGACTGTATGGCCCATGAGGCTCCTCTGTCCATGGGATTTCCCAGGTGAGAATTCTGGAGTAGGTTGCCATTTCCTTCTCCAGGAGATCTTCCTGACCCAGAGATCGAAGCTGCGTCTCCAGCATTACAGGCAGATTCTTTACCACTGAGCCACCTGGGAAGCCTTATCCACAAGCACCCAGAAGGAAATCCAAAAAAGCAGAATAGATTTTGACCCCTGCCTATTGATCCAACAAACTGAAGCATCCCTAAAGAGAGAAACCCAGAAGCCCCAGGCTCCCAGGATCCCCATGCTGGTGTCCAACTGTGCAGTAAAGAGTGACAGATACATGAAATGCATGCTGAGGGTCTCCTGGGCTCTGCTACAGGGCACCAGGTGGCAAAGGTCCCAAATCAAGCCTGAGGTTGGGGTGTCTACACTGATCTAAACACTCCCACTTTGGACTCCCTGCGATAGAACCACCTGGGAGAATGTGTTCAACAGGCAGATTCCTAAGCCCCATCCCAGACTTCCTACAGTCAATTCTTTGGGTTGGGACTGAAGGCTCCGCTTGTCTGACAACCCCCCATCCCCCGGTGATACTGATGCGCAGTAACGCTGGAAAACAGCCAGCATCCTGCGGCACACCAGTCCTGAGCTGAAGCTCTCAGGGCTGGCAGCATCCCAGAAAAGACCCCTGAGGTCTGGTTGAGAACACAGAGAAGGCAGCTTCCAGTTGGAAGTCTCAGAATGAATGCACCACGTGTGACATTTCTACAGTCACTCTCAGCACAGGGGAGGGCGGCTGCAACACCATAGACGTACCTGGTGGAAATCCCTTGGAGTCTTTGCCTCCCCAAACAATAGCGGATTGGGTGAGCCTCTGAGGCTACAAAAGGCATTCTCCTGGTAGTGCTACTAGAAAGGTAGAAAATGAAATGCTCGGCGTGTCTGCAGGCCGGTGAGAAGCCAGGCTGGACCGCAGGATTTGTGGAGGCGTAAGAGAAGCTCATCCCCTGCCCTCCCAGCAGCCGCCTGCCATCTCTCCGTGGTTTTCTCTGCACAGCAGTCTCTCTACTCAGAGCGCAGGGATTCAAGAAGCTACAAAGTGATAAATCAATTATGAAATGGAAACCTCGATTACAGCCTGTCTGCTTAATTGTCTGACAAGTTAATTAATCTCCCAAGCAACCAGGCTCCGTTCTCCCTGTAAATTGTGGGGAAATAGCTATGGTAGGTCCCCGAGGTCTTGGCAGTCCAGTATCATAGAGGCTCTTGGAAAATGATGAATAATAAGCATTTAGTGGTGTCAGTTTCTCCATATAGGAATGAAGAGGTCTGCTCCAGTGCCTGCCAAGAGACAGTTTTGTCACTAATTATTTTGCTCCTAACTAATTAGAATATAGAATATGTACTTGTCCGTTTACTTGTTTGTTTATTTTTATTTCTCTTCCAAGAGACACATTTCTTTCCTTTCAAATCAGATCCTGTGATTCAAACAGCAGAGGCTTCCAAATTGTGAAAAAACATAAGGGTCGTGTCAGTCTCCTTCATCCCCAGAGACCACGCCATCAGAGCCGCCACAATGAGTGAGGTCGGACCTTCGGAGCAGGGAAGATGTGTATGTGAAGTGTGATGCGCATGTCTGCTGCAGGAAGTGGCTACTGCTGTCTCAGTCTGGTGACCTGTCATCTGTGGCCTTTAGAAATCCAAATGACTGAGTGAAGTTGAGAAGCTAGAGTCTGCCGCATATGGTCCAAAGATACAACAGCACAAGACTGACCTGGAACACTTGATCAGACAGACAGATGCCAACTAGACCTACCTGAATCAGAATTGTGAGGAGTGGAACTCAGCGAGTTTTTAATAAGTTTACTGAGACCCACTTGGATGAAAGTGGGTGGGTATTAGCTGCTGGTGGTTAGACCAGCTATCACCACACCTCCTTATCCTTTGACTCTTTCCTGCTATTTAGTTCATTTCTTACACCCGGCCCCGGACCTTTGCATGAGTCTTACAAGTTTCTTCTCTCTGCCCTGAAGGCTCTTCTCCACATAATCAAGTGTAGTCCTCTTGCTTCAATCAGGTCTTTCTTCAAATGACACCTCCTCAGAGTCTTTTTGATCTCTCTATGTAAAACAACACTCCTACTAAATGGAATGATGGAAACCATGCATTGCTTCATAGCTCATATGACCACCTAACGTCTGTATTATATCTTTGTTTGTGATCTGTCTTCTCAATAGGATTGTAAGCTCCAAAAGAGCAGGAATTCTCATACGTTTTCTTTAGTGCTGTGTGTGCAGTGCTTAGAACAGTGCCTGAATTATAGTAAACACTCAAAACACATCTATCAAGTGACTGTGCGATGAGGCGTAACCTGCCAGTAATGATAAAATGCTAATATTATGTACACTGGCAAAATCACAATTTCAAACTTCTCTGTGGGTCCTAATAGTTTAAAATGTAATACGTCCTTGGAAAACAGGATTTGAAAATTCACAAAGAATAACAAAACTGAAAATGCAAGATATCAAAACATGAGAGACTCACCTAAAGCAATGTTTACGCTCAGTGGACAAGAACTCAGGTAAACTCTGGGAGACAATGAAGAACAGGGAGGCCTGGCGTGCTGTGGTCCATGGGGTCGCAGAGTCAGACATGACTGAGTGACTAAACAGCAACACGAAATTTATAGCACTAAGTGCTTATGTTAAAAAAAAAAGAATGAACTCAAAACAAGTTAAGTTTCCACATTATAAAACTAAAAACAGAGGAGAGTTAAACTCAAGCAAGCAGCAAGAAGAATATAATAAAGATGAAAGTAGAAATAAATAAAATTGAAAACATAAAACAATAAAAAATATAAATGAAAGCAAAAGTTGCTTTCTTTAAAGGATCAATACAAATCAAAGCTCCAGCAAGATTTACAAAGAAAAAAAAAGAGAAAGACACAAATAGCTGATGAATTCAAAATAAGAGAGCAGATATCTCTACAGACACTGCAGACATTAAAAAGATAATTAGTAAAGAAACCATAATCTGTAATCAACTCTATGCACATAAATTTTAGAAATAAGATAAAATGGGCTAATTTCTCAAAAAGTATAAAGTATCAAAGCTCACTCAAGATAAAATAGATAACCTGAAAAAAAAATAGATAACCTGAATATTTCTGTACTATTAAATCATTTGAACTTGTAGTTCAAAATCTTCTAAAAATAAAAACTTTCTGTCCCAGATATTACTAGAAAATTCTACCAAATATTTAAAGACGATATAACACTATTTCTACACAACCTAATCCAGACAATAGAAGAGAAAAAAACAATTTACACCTCATTTTATAAGGCAAGCATTATTCTGAAACAAAAAACAAAGACAGGACTTCCCAGGTGGTCCAGTGGTTAAGAATCCATCTGCCACTGCAGGGAACATGGGTTCAGTCCCTGGTCTGGAAAGATTTCACATGCCTCGGAGCTACCAAGCCTGTGCACCACAACTGCTGAACCCAAGATCTAGAGCCTGTGCTTCACAGCAAGACAAGCTACCATGATGAAAATCTAGCACACTGCAAAGAAGAGTAGCCCCCACTCACAGCAACTAGAGAAAGCCTGTGCCCAGTAATGAAGACCCCGTGCAAAGAAAAATAAATAAATAAATAGAACAAAGACAATTGAAATGAAATATATATTTCATTCATACATATTTCACAATTACAAATGAAATATATCAATATCTCTCATGGACATGAACACACAAAATATAAGCAAGTCAGTTTGGAGCTGGTCAGATCAGATCAGATCAGTTGCTCAGTCGTGTCCGACTCTTTGCAACCCCATGAATCGAAGCACGCCAGGCCTCCCTGTCCATCACCAACTCCTGGAGTTCACTCAGACTCATGTCCATCGAGTCAGTGATGCCATCCAGCCATCTCATCCTCTGTCATCCCCTTCTCCTCTTGACCCCAATCCCTCCCAGCATCAGAGTCTTTTCCAATGAGTCAACTCTTCGCATGAGGTGGCCAAAGTACTGGAGTTTCAGCTTTAGCATCATTCCTTCCAAAGAAATCCCAGGGCTGATCTCTTTCAGAATGGACTGGTTGGATCTCCTTGCAGTCCAAGGGACTCTCAAGAGTCTTCTCCAACACCACAGTTCAAAAGCATCAATTCTTCGGCACTCAGCCTTCTTCACAGTCCAACTCTCACATCCATACATGGCCACAGGAAAAACCATAGCCTTGACTAGACAGACCTTTGTTGGCAAAGTGATGTCTCTGCTTTTGAATATGCTATCTAGGTTGGTCATAACTTTCCTTCCAAGGAGTAAGTGTCTTTTAATTTCATGGCTGTGGTCACCATCTGCAGTGATTTTGGACTGGTAGATGCAAACTATTACGTTTAGAATGGATAAACAACAAAGTCCTAATGTATAGCATAGGGAGCCATATTCAAAATCCTATGATAAATCATATGGAAAAGAAATAAAAAAAGAAAGCATATATATGTATAACTGAGTCACTTTGCTATACAGCAGAGACTAGCACAACAGTGTAAATCAACTATACTTCGCAAATCAATAGATCAAAACATGCACACAGTAATATATCACAACTAAGTAGAGCTTATCCCAAGAAAGCAAAGCTAGATCAATCTGTTGAAACCCATGAATGCAATTCACTTTTAACTATATGAACAGTCTAAAGAAGATTAAAGCATAGAATCATCATCAATCATTGATACAGAAAAAGTAAAAATTTGTTAATGAAATATAACAGTCACTCATGATTTTTTAAAAAGCCCTAAGTAGATTAGGAATAGAAAGGAACATTCTTGACCTAATAAAAAACATTTATTAAAAACCCGTAATTATCATCATCCTTTTGGTAAAGCTAGAATACTTTCTTCCTAAGACTGAGAAAAAGAGAAATTCCAAATTCACTGGTCTTATTCAACATAGTATGGGAATTCATAACTAGTAAAATGTGAAAAAATAAAATAAAAGACCTACAGACAAGAAATTAAGAAATAAAACTTTCCTTTCCCTATTTAAATTCAACAAGTTTGTCTATTCTACTCCATAGAATCTACAGAAAATAAAAACAACAAATAAAAACAAAACCTTTTAGAATTAATAAGTGAATCTAACAAAGTCATAGGATACAAGATCACCACATAAGAGTCAGCCATGATTTAATATACTAGCAATATAAATAGGAAATTAAAATTTTAAACTGCTATTACAATAGTTCCAAAAAGTGAAACTAAACTTATTCAAGATCCATGACCAGAAAATTACAAACATATGGGCGAAATAAATAAAAATCTAAATAAACGGGAGACATACCTAATCATGAGTTAAAAGATTCAAAACAGTAAAAATGTTAATTCTTCCCAAATTTATTTACAGAGTTAATGCAATTCCAAAAATTCAAAATCCCAGTAAGGTTGATTTTAACTATAGCCTGCCAGGCTCCTCTGTCTATGGAATTCTCCAGGCAAGAATACTGGAGTGGATTGCCATTTCCTTCCCCAGGGGATCTTCCCGACCCAGGGATCAAACCTGGGTCTCCCACAATGCAGGCAGATTCTTTACCGTCTGAGCCACCAGGGAAGCCTCCCCAAAATGAAAGTAGCCCAAATTTTTTTAAAAGGTAAGAATAAAATTCTGGGAGTCATATTATCCAATTTTAAGAGTTCCTGTAAAGCTGCAGTAATTAAGAGAGTGTGTTACCGGAAAAGGGATGGACACATGGACATACAAACCGATGGAAGATACAGAAACAGGTCCATAGAAATATAGCCGCTTAATTAAAAAAAAAAAGAAAATATGTATTTATTCAGCTGTGCCAGGTCTTAGTTGTTGTGAGCGGGATCTTTCGTCTCTCTTAAGTCATGTGGGATCTTTAGTTGTAGCGTGCAGACTGTTACTGCATGTGGGACCCAGTTCCCTGACCAGGGGTTGAGCCTGGGCCTCCTCCACTGGGGGTGCAGACTCTTAGCCACTAGACCACCAGGGAAGTTCCTCAATTGATTTTTAACAAAGATGCAAACTACTTTAATGGAGAAAGAATAGTGTTTTGTTTTGTTTTGTTTTCAGTGATATGGCAACAATTGGACATTATATTCAAACAAACAAAAAACCTTTAACCTAAAGCTCTTTGATACATCTTAAATGTATCAAAAATCTAAATGTAAAACACAAATGTATAAAAATCTTAAAACCTTTATGACCTGAGGTTAGGCAAAATGTTCATAGATAGGATAACAGAAGCATAACCTCTGTAAGAAAAACTGATAACCTGATCTTCTACTAAATTAAAAAAAGAAGAAAAAACAAAACTTTGCTGATGAGAGACCCTATTAAGAAAATGAAAAGATAAGTTATAGACTGGGAGAAAATATTTGAAATTATATATCAAAAGTCTTGTATCTAGACTGTATAAAGAACTTTCAAAAATCAGTACTAAGAAAACAAAGTCAATTTCTAAAATGTCCCAATGATCTGAACAAGAGACTTCACCAAAGATTATTTAAGCATATCATAAGCACATGAAAAGATTTTCAACATCGTTACTCATTAAGGAAGTACCAGTTAACACTTGGGGAGACTGTGAAGGACCGGAATCCTGGCATGCTGGAGTGCATGGGATTGCAAAGAGTCGGACACGATTTTGCAGCTGAACAACACAACCAATTAAAACTATGCTCAGGTAGCCCTGCACACCTATTAGAATTACCAAAACAAACTAAGCCATCAAGTGTTGGTGAAGATGTTAGATACAACTCTCATATCTTGCTGGTGTGAATACCAGATGGTTCAGCCACTATGGAAAGCTGTGACACTTTTTTATAAAGTTAAAAACACACATATGCCCTGCTGCTGCTGCTAAGTCGCTTCAGTCGTGTCCTACTCTGTGCAATCCCATAGACGGAAGCTCACCAGGCTCCCCCGTCCCTGGGATTCTCCAGGCAAGAACACTGGAGTGGGTTGCCATTTCCTTCTCCAATACATGAAAGTGAAAAGTCAAAGTGAAGTCCCTCAGTCGTGTCTGACTCTTAGTGACCCCATGGACTGCAGCCTACCAGGCTCCTCCATCCATGGGATTTTCCAGGCAAGAGTACTGGAGTGGGGTGCCATTGCCTTCTCCGCACATATGCCCTAGAAAATGAAAACTTACATTCCCATAAAAGCTTGTACACAAAGGTTTATAGCATCTCTATTCATAATTGCCAAAAATTGGAATTAACCCCAAAGCCCTTCAATTCATGAATGGTAAGCAAAATGCAGTAATCCATGTAATGGAACATTGCTGCTGCTGCTCAGTTGCTTCAGTCGTGTCCGACTCTGTGTGACCCCATAGACAGCAGCCCACCAGGCTCCCCCATCCCTGGGATTCTCCAGGCAAGAACACTGGAGTGGGTTGCCATTTCCTTCTCCAATGCATGAAAGTGAAAAGTGAAAGTGAAAAGTGAAAGTGAAGTCACTGTCATGTCGGACTCTTCACAACCCC
The DNA here is from genome assembly GCA_935064755.1 of Tragelaphus eurycerus. Lineage (NCBI taxonomy): Eukaryota > Metazoa > Chordata > Mammalia > Artiodactyla > Bovidae > Tragelaphus > Tragelaphus eurycerus. Next base: position 1,273,052 of record CAKXYN010000075.1, on the reverse strand, counting down.
ATGGACTTCAGCCTACCAGGCTCCTCCATCCATGGGATTTTCCAGGCAAGAGTACTGGAGTGGGATACCATTGCCTTTTCCAACATTACTCAGCAATAAAAAGGATAAACCATTGATACACACAACAATTTGGATGAATCCCAAAGATATTGCACTGAGTGTGGGAAGTCAGACTCAAAAGATTACATACATTGTAATCACATTTAAATAACATCCTCAAAAAGACAAAGCTATAGTGATAGAGAGCCATTGGTGGTTGCCATGGTTGCAGTTGGAAAAAGATGCAATTATATAGTTGGTCCTTTGTATCCACGTTATGATGGGTTGAATACATGGATGCAGAACTTGTGGCTGCAGAGGGTTGACCGTACAACATCATTTAATATAAGGAACTTGAGCATCTGAGGATTTTGGTTTCTTCAGGGGATCCTGAAACCAATACCCTGAAATTACAAAGGGACAGTTATTAAGGGACATCACAAGGGAGTTTTTTAGGTTGAACATTCTGTATTTCAATTGTGGTGATTACACAAATTTATAAGCCTTAAGATTGCCAGAATGTACAGCACAAAAGTCAGTTTTACTATATGATTATTTAAAACCTAAAATTGATCTTTAAAAATCTACATAGGAAATAGGGAAACAATAAAGGAAAAGCTAGGTCAAAAAACAAAACAAATTGTAAGTGCAATGTCTTGGGTTCCCTCTAGGCCACATTGGAGGCTTCTGCAGTTTTCAACACCTGACCTGGCACCTGGATATGCCAACATAGCTTTTACCTAGATCAGGGATGTACTGATCTTCCCATCTATAGACTCAACCTTAAGTCAATTTCTAAACCAGTGGTGATCAGCCCTCCTGAAACAGTAAAATATTATAATAATGTGGGTAGTTTTAAAACAATACTGATGCCTTGGAATCTCACCATCTGGACTGAGCTGACAGCATCCTTATTTTTAAAGCGTTTCTCAGGTGAGTCTAATGGGAAAATCACGATGGAACACTGAAGGTGACTTAGGTTCTTCTGTGAAGTTAAGTAGCCAGTCAACTTCACTGCTATTCTCCGAAGTGCTGATGCTAAGTGCAAAGAAAGGCTGGAGGTCTAGCTCAGTTCTAGTCCTGACTGAGACAAGGGGCACAGATACAGAGACCAAAGGAGGTATGGTTTCATAAGATTTCATGGAGCTTGCAGAGTGGCTCCTGTTTGGTTTCAGCTCTGAAGCACCTGACAATCTAGATCACAGAGAGGGAAAAAAGGACAGGTTTTCAATAACTGAAAAATTATTTATGATCCAGGGCACTCCACATGTGAAATCTCATTGAATTCTCACACAATACCTATAAGAAAATGGCAATCGTCAAATCAAGAAATTTGTCTAAGGCCGTATATTTTGCAAGTACAAGTAACAAGTAGACATTTGAACCCAGGCAGGACTTTTGGTTTCTGTTCAAATTGTCCATAAGACATTTGGTGCATGTCAAGCAGTCCTTGAAATTTGGCTCCATCTAAAATACTCATGAGTATATTTGGTCTATGCCAAGTGGTTTTGGATGGAACGAAATATCAAGGACCTTTCTGGTGTGGACCAAATGTCTCACGGACCTAGTGTTTCACAGACATTTTGGATGGGATCAAATGTCTGCTCACCGTTTTAACTGTGCTTAACCACTCGTCAATTCCAAATGCCATGAAGGATCACCAGATTCGGAACTACATGGATTTCGAGTCCAGTCATCTTTCTAACACTTATTAAATTCAAGAGTTCGGTGGCTCAGTCGTGTCTGACTCTTTGCAACCCCATGGAGTATATAGCCGGCCAGGCTCCTCTGTCCATAGGGTTTTCCAGGCAAGAATACTGGACTGGATTGCCATTTCCTCCTCCATTATTCGATACAAACTGTGGACAACTACACTTGATCTCTCTGAGCCTCAGGTTCCTAATCTGAGAAAATGGGGGTTGGGGGGATGATAACTGTCCCTTATGAAACATGCATACGTGGTACACACAGCAGAAATGCCAGTCAGCAAAGGTTTCCCGTGTGTCTCTCATGTTCTAAGTTGTGACACTGGCTTAAGCATGTTGTGACAATTTCTCCTGAAGTTTCTGCATGGAGCATGATTCACTAATTACTCTGTAATCCGAGGGGATTTCTTGTATTAATTTTTGCTGTCTTTGCTGCCTTCATGTCTCTCTCTCACATACAAACACATATACACACATCCTCATCCACAGCTTTCAAAGAACCCTTACCTGTATTTCTGGTTTTAGATAGCACACACTATATTTTGCTTCGAGCTATACTCAACTTGCTCATCTGTTCTCTGCTGCAGCTGTTCATGCCACGTCTGCATTCACATCTGAAGCAGCAGCATTTCCTCTCGAACCTGTTCCCTACCCACCCCACCCCCATCAGAGAAAAAGCCCTGGTTCCCACCTGTGCCAGGCTCTGTAAAATAGCCTCCTAGAAAGCTGTCATCTTCAGTTAGTGAGGATAATGGGATTATTCTATCTGGGTAATAATAACATGTTCAATTTAAAGGAAAAAAAATCTGAAGCCACTTAAAAGCTGCTGTTTGGTGCCGATATATTATTCCAGTAATGAATAATCACTAAAGATATTATTCTGGATGCAGTCACCATGCAGTGATGTGAATAAAATGCATTAGATGGAAAATTGTATTTCAAGTAAATATATGCACTGGTAGAAATGTATTACCACCCATTAATATGCATTAATTCAGAACCAAATGCCAATTGGAGTGCACCTACATGGGTTTGAATGGCAGGCAGAGATTTGGAAGTGGGAGAAAATAGGTTTGGATTTGGTCAAATAGACTGAGAAATGATGGTGGGGGCAGTGGTGGATGATTCAGAAATGAACAGGTGAAGGGACTAGCCTACAGACAAAACAGCCGTTAGAAACAACCCCTCCCACGCCTCCTTAAAGAGACCTTGTCTGTGACGAAGGCCTATTGAGAACTGTTGACATTTCTAAAGCAGGGTCTTATTTACCCCTGTCCCACAGTCTGCATCTTCAAGTTTTCTTTGCAAAGGAAACAAAAAAAAAAAACCTCTATGTTTTTGCTCAGGTAACTGCCTTGGCATCTTACTTTTTTCTTTTCTTTTCTCTACAGGAGTAACTGTCAGACTTGTCATTGTTAAAACAAGCTTGTCCAAATCTGAAATCTGCAAGGGTTTCCTCATTATCATAGGGTTCCAGATCTAAACAGCAAAAGAGGTTTCACCATTCTTAAACGGGGCATCTTCAAGTTCCCTTCTTTCCTACTTTAGGATAATTCAGAGGACTCCAGGGACAAAAGAGTCCAAAGACATGAGCACCTTAAGACTCAGAGGGACTTTTTGCAGGCAGGCATTTTCCTTCTTTTCTGAAGCAATTTTATTTTAAAAGATACAGTTTTAAACCTCTCCTTTATTAAAAGACTTCCTACAAAAAGTGAAAATATAAAATGATTTTTCATAAAGCACATAATCAACAAAGGATTAGTTTCTAGAATCTCTAAAGAATAGTCCAAATCAACATTCAAAAAAGCACAGAAGCCAATAGAAAAAAGCTGAAAAAGACAAAACCAGGATTCTCACTTAAAAAAAAAAAATTCCAAGTGACTGACAAATAAAAACTAGAAATTAGAAAGTGAAAAAAAGAATTGCATTAAAATATCACTGTATACTCATCTGATGGCAAAAGAATTAATAACCTGTTAATACCAAGAGGGATAAAAACATGAAACAAGAGAAATTCTATGATGCTGGTGAGAGTAGCAATTATTAGTCAAATCCCCTTTCTAAAGTGTTTGCCACTGTCTCCTAACACTGAGGGGCTTCCCTATAGCTCAGTGGGTAAATCATCTGCCTGCAACTGAACCCAGGAGACCCAGGTTCAATTCCTGAATTGGGAAGATCCCCTAGAGAAGGAAATGGCAGCCCACTCCAGTATTCTTTCCTGGAGAATCCCATGGACAGAAGAGCCTGGCGGGCTGCAGTCCATGGGATCGCAAGAATTGGATACGACTTAGTGACTAAACCATAAACCATCACCTAACACTGAAAGCATGTATGCTCCACTATAGAGGAGTTCTGATCTTAGGCATATCCCCTCAAGAAACACATGGACATGTACAGGAATATTCATAACAGCATTGCTCCTGAAGGCCTCAAATCAGGCTCACCAGTAGAATAAGTCGGTACGTCCACACAGCCAAACACCAGTTGAGATGAGCAAGCTGCAACTATCAGCAAGATGAATATTCCAAATGCAAGACTGAAGCAAAGAAGTGAGACTCCAAAACATATACTGTGTAATTATTCCAATGTACTGTTTACAATCAGGCAAAATGAAGCTATATTGTGGAAGGATACACATACTCTGAGAAAGGTATAAAGCAGAGCAACAAAGTGATGATCTCTGAGTCAGGCAGTTGGAAAATTCCAGGAAGTACACAGTAGGGATTCTGAGGGCTGGTGCTGTTCTAGGTCTTGCCCTGTGTGGATATGAGTCAGGAGTTTGCTTTACAATTATCTGTTTAAGTATATGTAACCATTTCCAAATTGGGAGATAGGGATTGATGTATATACCCTATTGTTACTACGTATAAATAGATAAGTAATGAGAACCTACTGCATAGCACAGGGAACTCTACCCAATGCTCTGAGATGACCTAAATGGGAAGGAAATACAAAAAAAGAGGGCCTATGTGTACTCTGATTCATTTTGTGAGTCTGATTCACTTTGCAAAGTGCAGCTGATTCCCTTTGCTGTACAGCAGAAACTAACACAACATTCTAAAGCAACTATATTCCAATGAAAACTAATTTAAAATAAAAAAATGTCTATAGCCATTTCTTGTTATTTCCTCCATGTAAGTAGGTTATAGTCTGCAATAAAAATTAGTGTAAAAATCTAACACAGGCTGGCATGCCCCCTGGCTGACATTGTAGGTACCCATGGCTCTAGTCTCACATTTTCCCCCAAACCTACAGTTTGGATCTACAGTTCCAGCTTGCTGGCCACTCATCTCCCTGGTCCATTTCTGCTGGCTTACAGTTGGCTTTTTTTTTTTTTCACTTTCCCAAGTGTCAGTTTGCTAATGGCTCTGAGAGCATCACTGGAGGCAGTTGGCCACCTCTTCCTTCTTGATACGTGTACTTCTCCTGACTCTGGGGATGCCAGAGTCTCCCAAGGATCCTCCTGGGCCCCTGGCTGCCTTTTCTCACCTCTCGTTATGGCACATTTCCCTCTACTTGGAAATCAGAATCATAGAACAACCAGAATTCAGTCTTGCCCTTCTCATACACTCTCCTTGCTTTCCCTCCTCTTTTCACCTATTACTCACATCCTTAATGAGCTCATCTAGCCCCAGGCCTCTAAACACTCTCTTTAAGCTCACTGACCACCATCTTTTATATGACTTCTGAACCCCAGAGGTACATCCACTGACACCTCAGCCTTTAAATGTATATTTAAGAATATCAAGCCCAACATGTTTCAAACAAGAATTCTGGCTCCCATATCCACTGTCCAAACTGCCTCCACTCTCCTCATTCTCTGTGAACAGCTACTTCATTAAACCAGTTGCTCTGGGGGAAACACAACCATCATGCCCAGTTTACCCTTTTCTCTCACTTTGCACATTTCGTACATCACCATGTTCATCACCTTTGCCTGCTAGATGCATCTCGAATCCATTCTCTTCTCTCCATCTCAACTGCTCCACTGTCATTCAGTGCCCATCACTGGTACTGAAACTATTGCTCTGTCCTCTTCACAAGCTTCCCAGTTTCCACTCAACCACCTACCTTCTGCAATCCATTCTCTGCCCAGCAGCTTCAGAGACATTAAAAAAAAAAAAAAAAAAACATGCAACACTGTACTATTAAAAACCAGCCAACCATTTCCTATCACACTTAGAATGAAATCTATGCTCCTTGCAGTGAATTACAATGCCCTTTACACCTTAGGTGGCAGAATAGTAAAGAATCTGCTTGCTAATTCAGGAGATGCAGAAGACACAGGTTCAGTCCTTAGGTCATGAAGATACCCTGGAGGAGGAAATCTCAACCCACTCCAGTATTCTTGCCTGGGAAACCCCATGGAGAGAGGATCCTGGTAGGCTACAGTCCATGGGGTCGCAGAAGAGTCAGATGTGACTGACTGAGCACCCACACCAAGCGCCCTCACATTTCTTGCCCAGCACACCAATCTCATCTTCAGTCACTGCCTTGCTCACTTCACTGAAGGCACAAGGACCGCTTTTCTGAATCATCAGAATTAAGAGCTTTCTCTGTGACTTCAAGGCCTTTGCATTTCCCTTCTCCTCTTCTAGAATGTACTTTTTTCCCCAGGTCTTCACTTGCCTGGCCCCTTCTCAGAACCTCCTCAAAGAGGCCCTCCCTGACCAGCCGTTCTTTTGGGCCCACCTCACCCCATCCCCTGACTTAATTTCACTTGGTCCTAATTGTTTTCTGAAAGATCTCATTTGCCTAGTTGAGGTCTTGTCTCTTGTTATATGCCCAGTCACTAAAACAGAGGATGACACTCAATCAATACTGTCTGAATGAATGGTAAAAACAGTGTCTTATCTAACTATGCATCCTTGTCTTTTCAAGCATTTCTTGCATTTTTTTTTTTTTATGGTAGAAAGGAGACAATTTTCATATTTTATGATACAAAGCTCTGCAAATGTAACTGAACTTTTCAGGACTTCCTTGATTGTTATAAGCATTTATTATACTATGAGGGTGAATGAAAATTTTCATCTACTCCCAGTGTGTAACTCCATAGAATTTGGAATTCTTTGGAATTAGTTGGCAATATTTATCAAAAGCTTAAATAATGTGCAGTCACTTCTGAGATGTTAGCCTGAGGGACATAAATGTGACTATGTATTTATCACATCAAAACAGAAACAAAACAAAATAAACAGAAGAATCAACAATTAGGGATCTGGAATAATATACTATCTAGAAAGTTGAATACCTTGCAATCATTAAATTATGTTGTAAAAAATTATCATGTCACAGATACTTGATCTTTTAAGTTGTACAAACGTATTTACAATGTGATCATATTTTTATTGAAAAAAACTCCATGGTATTTGAATATATGAAATTATGCATAATGAAAAGGTTGAACAAGCATATGATATCATGTAAGCAGTGGGTGTTAGAATTATGAGTGAATATCTGTATTTTGAAAAGCTTTATAACAATGTGTTAGTTTTCATATATATATATAACTTTTCTTATGTTGTAAAAATTTTTCATTAAAAAATCAGCAAAGATTATCTAGTGGATATCTGTACTGATTTTTATTTTATATATAAAAAAAAAAAAAAAAAAAAAAAAAAAAAAAAAAAAAAAAAAAAAAAAAAAAAAAAAAAAAAATAAAAAAAAAAAAAAAAAAAAAAAAAAAAAAAAAAAAAAACAAAGAAAAAGAAAAAAAAAAAAAAAAAAAAAAAAAAAAAAAAAAAAAAAAAAAAAAAAAGAAATAATATTTATATCCCCCTCTCCCTTCATTCTCTCCACTAACAACAAAAATTATTTTTTTTTTTTTTTTTTTTTTTTTTGGAAAAATAATAAAAATTTTTTTTTTTTTTTATCAAGAATCTCTTTTATTGATTATCAGAAACATTACAAACATCTAGTATGAACAAATTGTAACATGATAGTGTTTAGTTTGAACAATTAATACATTTCAGATATAATATTATACATATTTCAATGCTATTCTCCCCAATCATCTCACCCTCTCCCAGTCCCAGAGTCCAAAAGTCTGGTCTATACATCAGTGTCTCTTTTGTTGTCTCGTAAATAGGGTTATTTTTTACCATCTTTCTAAATTCCATATATATGCGTTAGTATACTGTATTTGTGTTTTTGTTTCTGGCTTACTTCACTCTGTATAATAGGCTCCAGTTCCATCCACCTCCTTAGAACTGATTCAAATGTATTCTTTTTAATGGCTGAGTAATACTCCATTGTGTATATGTACCACAGCTTGCTTATCCATTCATCTGTGGATGGACATCTAGGTTGCTTCCACGTTCTGGCTATTGCAAACAGTGCTGCTATGAACACTGGGGTACAGGTGTCTCTTTCAATTCTGGTTTTCTCAGTGTATATGCCCAGCAGTGGGATTGCTGGATCATAAGGCAGTTCTATTCGCAGTTTTTTGAGGAATCTCCATACTGTTCTCCAAAGTGGCTGTACTAGTTTGCATTCCCACCAACAGTGCAAGAGGGTTCCCTTCTCTCCGCACCCTCTCCAGCATTTATTGCTTGTAGACTTTTGGGTAGCAGCCATTCTGATTGGCGTGAAATGGTATCTCATAGTGGTTTTGATTTGCATTTCTCTGATAATGAGTGATGTTGAGCATCTTTTCATGTGTTTGTTAGCCATCTGTATGTCTTCTTTGGAGAAATGTCTATTGAGTTCTTTGGCCCATTTTTTGATTGGGTCATTTATTTTTCTGGAATTGAGCTGTAGAAGTTGCTTGTATATTTTTGAGATTAGTTGTTTGTCAGTTGCTTCATTTGCTATTATTTTCTCCCATTCTGAAGGCTGTCTTTTCACCTTGCTTATAGTTTCCTTTGTTGTGCAGAAGCTTTTTAAGTTTGATTAGGTCCCATTTGTTCATTTTTGATTTTATTTCCAATATTCTGAGAGGTGGGTCATAGAGGATCCTGCTGTGATGTAAGTCAGAGAGTGTTTTGCCTATGTTTTCCTCTAGGAGTTTTATGGTTTCTGGTCTTACATTTAGCTCTTTAATCCATTTTGAGTTTATTTTTGTGTATGGTGTTAGAAAGTGTTCTAGTTTCATTCTTTTACAAGTGTTTGACCAGTTTTCCCAGCACCACTTGTTAAAGAGATTGTCTTTAATCCATTGTATATTCTTGCCTCCTTTGTCAAAGATAAGGTGACCATATGTGCGTGGATTTATCTCTGGGCTTTCTATTTTGTTCCATTGATCTATATTTCTGTCCTTGTGCCAGTACCATACTGTCTTGATGACTGTGGCTTTGTAGTAGAGCCTGAAGTCAGGCAGGTTAATTCCTCCAGTTCCGTTCTTCTTTCTCAAGATAGCTTTGGCTATTCGAGGTTTTTTGTATTTCCATACAAATTGAGAAATTATTTGTTCTAGCTCTGTGAAGAATACCGCTGGTAGCTTGATGGGGATTGCATTGAATCTATAAATTGCTTTGGGTAGTATATTCATTTTCACTATATTGATTCTACCAATCCATGAACATGATATATTTCTCCATCTATTAGTGTCCTCTTTGATTTCTTTCACCAGTGTTTTATAGTTTTCTATATATAGGTCTTTAGATTCTTTAGGAAGATATATTCCTAAGTATTTTATTGTTTTCATTGCAATGGTGAATTGAATTGTTTCCTTAATTTCTCTTTCTATTTTCTCGTTGTTAGTGTACAGGAATGCAAGGGATTTCTGTGTGTTAATTTTATATCCTGCAACTTTACCATATTCATTGATCAGTTCTAGTAATTTTCTGGTGGAATCTTTAGGGTTTTCTACGTAGAGGATCATGTCATCTGCAAATAGTGAGAGTTTTACTTCTTCTTTTCCAATTTGGATTCCTTTTATTTCTTTTTCTGCTCTGATTGCTGTGGCCAAAACTTCCAAAACTATGTTGAATAGTAATGGTGAAAGTGGGCATCCTTGTCTTGTTCCTGACTTTAGAGGAAATGCTTTCAATTTTTCACCATTGAGGATAATGTTTGCTGTGGGCTTGTCATATATAGCTTTTATTATGTTGAGGTATGTTCCTTCTATTCCTGCTTTCTGGAGAGTTTTTATCATAAATGGATGTTGAACTTTGTCAAAGGCTTTCTCTGCATCTATTGAGATAATCATATGGTTTTTATTCTTCAGTTTGTTAATGTGGTGTATTACGTTGATTGATTTGCGGATATTGAAGAATCCTTGCATTCCTGGGATAAAGCCCACTTGGTCATGATGTATGATCTTTTTAATGTGTTGTTGGATTCTGATTGCTAGAATTTTGTTAAGGATTTTTGCATCTATGTTCATCAGTGATATTGGCCTGTAGTTTTCTTTTTTTGTGGGATCTTTGTCAGGTTTTGGTATTAGGGTGATGGTGGCCTCATAGAATGAGTTTGGAAGTTTGCCTTCTTCTGCAATTTTCTGGAACAGTTTGAGTAGGATAGGTGTTAGCTCTTCTCTAAATTTTTGGTAGAATTCAGCTGTGAAGCCGTCTGGACCTGGGCTTTTGTTTGCTGGAAGATTTCTGATTACAGTTTCAATTTCTGTGCTTGTGATGGGTCTGTTAAGATTTTCTATTTCTTCCTGATCCAGTTTCGGGAAGTTGTACTTTTCTAAGAATTTGTCCATTTCTTCCACATTGTCCATTTTATTGCCATATAATTGCTGATAGTAGTCTCTTATGATCCTTTGTATTTCTGTGCTGTCTGTTGTGATCTCTCCATTTTCATTTCTAATTTTATTGATTTGATTTTTCTCCCTTTGTTTCTTGATGAGTCTGGCTAGTGGTTTGTCAATTTTATTTACCCTTTCAAAGAACCAGCTTTTGGCTTTGTTGATTTTTGCTATGGTTTCTTTTGTTTCTTTTGCATTTATTTCTGCCCTAATTTTTAGGATTTCTTTCCTTCTACTAACCTTGGGGTGCTTCATTTCTTCCTTTTCCAGTTGCTTTAGGTGTAGAGTTAGGTTATTTATTTGGCTTTTTTCTTGTTTCTTGAGGTATGCCTGTATTGCTATGAACTTTCCCCTTAGGACTGCTTTTACAGTGTCCCACAGGTTTTGGGTTGTAGTGTTTTCATTTTCATTCGTTTCTATGCAGAATTTGATTTCTTTTTTGATTTCTTCTGTGATTTGTTGGTTATTCAGGAGTGTGTTGTTCAGCCTCCATATGTTGGTCTTTTTAATAGATTTTCTCCCGTTATTGAGATTTACTCTTACTGCATTGTGGTCAGAAAAAATGCTTGGAATGATTTCAATTTTTCTGAACTTACCAAGGCTGGATTTATGGCCCAGGATGTGGTCTATCCTGGAGAAGGTTCCGTGTGCACTTGAGAAAAAGGTGAAATTCATTGTTTTGGGATGAAATGTCCTATAGATATCAATTAGTTCTAACTGGTCTATTGTATCGTTTAAAGTTTGTATTTCCTTGTTAATTTTCTGTTTAGTTGATCTATCCATTGGTGTGAGTGGGGTATTAAAGTCTCCCACTATTATTGTGTTATTGTTGATTTCTCCTTTCATTCTTGTTAGTATTTGTCTTATATATTGTGGTGCTCCTAAGTTGGGTGCATATATATTTATAATTGTTATATCTTCTTCTTGGATTGATCCTTTGATCATTAGGTAGTGACCTTCTTTGTCTCTTTTCACATCCTTTGTTTTAAAGTCTATTTTATCTGATATGAGTATTGCTACTCCTGCTTTCTTTTGGTCCCTATTTGCGTGGAAAATCTTTTTCCAGCCCTTGACTTTCAGTCTGTATGTGTCCCCTATTTTGAGGTGGGTTTCTTGTAGACAGCATATGGAGGGGTCTTGTTTTTGTATCCATTCAGCCAGTCTCTGTCTTTTGGTTGGGGCATTCAACCCATTTACATTTAAGGTAATTAATGATAAATATGATCCCGTTGCCATTTACTTTGTTGTTTTGGGTTTGAATTTATATATCCTTTTTGTGTTTCCTGTCTAGAGAATGTCCTTTAGTATTTGTTGGAGAGCTGGTTTGGTGGTGCTGAATTCTCTCAGCTTTTGCTTGTCTGTAAAGGTTTTGATTTCTCCTTCATATTTGAATGAGATCCTTGCTGGGTACAATAATCTGGGCTGTAGGTTCTTTTCTTTCATCACTTTAAGTATGTCTTGCCATTCCCTCCTGGCTTGGAGAGTTTCTATTGAAAGATCAGCTGTTATCCTTATGGGAATTCCCTTGTGTGTTATTTGTTGTTTTTCCCTTGCTGCTTTTAATATTAGTTCTTTGTGTTTGATCTTTGTTAATTTGATTAATATGTGTCTTGGGGTGTTTCGTCTTGGGTTTATCCTATTTGGGACTCTCTGGGTTTCTTGGACTTGAGTGATTATTTCCTTCCCCATTTTAGGGAAGTTTTCAACTATTATCTCCTCTAGTATCTTCTCATGGTCTTTCTTTTTGTCTTCTTCTTCTGGGACTCCTATGATTCGAATATTGTAACGTTTAATATTGTCCTGGAGGTCTCTGAGATTGTCCTCATTTCTTTTAATTCGTTTTTCTTTTTTCTCCTCTGATTCCTTTAATTCTGCCATTCTATCTTCTAATTCGCTAATTCTATCTTCTGCCTCTGTTATTCTACTATTTGTTGCCTCCAGAGTGTTTTGGATCTCATTTATTGCATTATTCATTATATATTGACTCTTTTTTATTTCTTCTAGGTCCTTGTTAAATCTTTCTTGCATCTTCTCAATGCTTTTCTCCAGGCTATTTATCCATGATTCCATTTTGCTTTCCAGATTTTGGATTAATTTGACTATCATTATTCGGAATTCTTTATCAGGTAGGTTCGCTATTTCTTCCTCTTTTGTTTGGTTTGGTGGGTAATTATCCTGTTCCTTTACCTGCTGGGAATTCTTCTGTCTTTTCATCTTGTTTAAATTGCTAAGTTTGGGGCGTCTTTACTGTATTCTGGTAGTCTGTGGAGTTCTCTTTATTGTGGCGTTTCTGCACTATATGTGGGTTTGTACCGGTGGCTTGTCGAGGTTTTTTGTTTATGGAAGCTTGTATCGGTGTTCTGGTGGGTGGAGCTGGATTTCTTTTCTCTGGGGTGCAGTGGAGTGTCTAGTAGTGAGTTATGAGATGTCTATGCTTTTGGGGTCGCTTTGTGTAGCCTGTGTATTGGAGCTCAGGCTGAGTTCTTGTTTTTCTGGAGAATTTGCTTGATATGTCTTGTTGTGGAACTTGCTGGTCTTTGTGTGATGCTTGGTTTCAGAGTAGGTATGGAGGCTTTTAATGAGCTCCTGTCAATTAGTGTTTCGTGGGATCAGGGTATGGACTTAAGCCTCCTGGTTCCAGTTATTGGTCTTATTTTTACAGTAGTCTCAAAAACTTCTTCTTCTATAATGCATTCCACAACTGGACCGCTCAGAGATGTTCACGGAATTATACATAGAAGGAAAAAGGGAGGAAGGAGACAGAGGTGGTCAGGAGGATAAAAGGAGGGAGTGTGAAGGAGAGAGACAGATCTAGTCAGTAATCAGTAAAGAAAAGAAAAAAGGAAAGGAAAAAAGCAAAGGACCAAAAGGAAAAAAGAAAAAAACAAAAAAACAAAACAGGGTCGCAAAAGTTATATCTAAACGTGGAGATTAAAGAAGTACTAGAGGATAAAAAAAATAAAAATAAAAGAAACAAAACAAACAACAACAAAAAAAAATTAAAAGGAAAAAAAAAATTTTTGTTTTCCTTTTTCCAATTAAAAAATAATAAAAATTTAAAATATATATATATATTAAAAAAAGAAAAGAAAAAAAAAAAGGAAATAATGATGGTAAAAATAGTAACAATATATATAAGAGTTTCTCTATTATTGTTGTGGGTTCAGTTCATTTTCAGCTAGTTCCTTGTTCCGGCTTAAATTTCTCAAGATCTATAGGCCCCTTTCTCTGTGGTTGGTCTGTATAGTTCTTTGTTCTGTGCACGGTTCGGCGGTGTTCTGGGCCAAGGCCCGCCACTCGTGTGGTCGGCGCTGCACAATCTGGATTGCCGGCCCAAACTACTCCAGTTAGGCAGCACTCCAGACAATCAGGCGAACGAAGTCTGCGCTGAGGCCCGCAGAGGGGGAGGGGCCGGCGACGGGAATGGCGGGCGGGCGGGTGGGGGGAGGGGATGGGGTGGCCCTCGTGGGAGCCGCCGGCACAGCGGGCGGGGGGCACGCCTGCGCGGGAGTGGCCGGCGGGGGAGCGTCCAGTGGGGGAGAGTCCCGTGGGCGAGCGTCCCTCTGGGGAGCGCCGGCAGGGGGAGCGTCCCGCGTGGGGAGGGCCAAGGCGTCTCCCTGCCCAGCCCCGCCCGCTCCCCAATGGCAGATGCGGGCGTTTGCAGCGGTGCTTTTCCACTGCGGAAGTTACCGCAGGGCCCGCAGTCTGTGGGTTCTAATTGCTCAACTGTTCTCCTCCCTGTTATGATAGTCTCCGTGTTTCCCAGGTTCGGCGCAGATCCCGCGGGGGGGGGTTTCTTGGTTTTTGGGAAAATTCTTTTTTTAAGACCCCTTCCCCGGACAGAGGTCCGCCCCTCCCTCTTTGTCTCTCTCTGGCTTCTATATTCTTTCCTACCTCCTTTAGAAGGCAGTGAGTTGCTTTTCTGGGTGTCCGACCCCCCCCCCCCCAGGCGGGCTGTGTGTGTAAGATGCCCCCAGGGGGCACAGTGAAGAAAAAGAAGAGGAGGAAGAAGAAAAAATCGTCCGACACCACCCCCTCCCAAATCGAAACGCTAAACTTTTTTTTTTTTTTTTTTTTTCTCTCTTCTTATATTTTTTTTTTTTATTGGCCGGGGGGGGGGGGGTGTCTTTTTCCATCAAGAAAATCTCCTCAAAAAAATATTCTTTTTTTTTTTTTTTTTTTCCGGGGGGGCTTCTCCCACCAAAAACAGAAAAAAAATTAAAAATAAAAACAACAAGGAGGAAAAAAAGAAAAAAAAAAATATTTTTTTTTTTTTATTATTAAGAAAAATGAAGAAAGAAGGAAAAAAAAAAAAAAAAAAAAAAGAAAGAAAAAAAAAAAAAAAAAATTTTTTTTTTTTTTTTTATTTTGATATATACTGCTAAACAGGTCCCTGAAAACACAACTGTCAACTAATACTTGTGACTTGCTTTAAGGCACCTCTTACGTCACAATGACGTGAGAGAATGCTTCATTCTTCCATTGAATTAATGATAATAATAACAATAAAATACCTAAAGTCTCTATTTTCTCAGGATGGGGAATTTGGACTAGGCGATTACCAAAGCCACTTTTAGTTCTTCACTTTAAGGGATTTTCCCCAAGTAATGGTCTCTGTAGGAAGAAGAAACTATACAGGAAGAACTACATAGGAAGGAAGAAACTTAAAGAGAAATTCACACTGGAATGAGAGCCCAACCATGGGTTCCAGTTCCTTACTAGACATGCTAGTGACACGGGGTGTTTATGAGTCCTTGAATTTCTCAATCAGGAATGACCTCTGAGTCCAAGCAGTGTGCCCTGGGCATAGCCCACAATGGCCCAGTGTTGTGAGCCCACAATAGCTAGCATGCAATGCCCCCCATGTTAAGGGAGACCTTCGTGTAAAGGAAAGGTTACTGCATGGTGCCGCAGTGCCCACTCTGTGGCTGGGCCCTTATATTCCTTGGGGTATGTAGACCTTGGGGGAGTAGGTCAGTGACACAGGAGCATGTGACATTTACTTGGAAAAATTCCTAGCATGCAAGTCCATTATGAATGACCTCTGTAACATTTAGAAGTTCAACATTAGGCCCTTTCTAGCCAGGCAAGGTGACGGGAGCAACAGTATCTCCCATCTGTTGAACACTATCTGCCCAAATATCCACTAGACTGGAGGTCAAAAGGAGAGAGTCTTTTCCATGTATTAACTTGAGTTGGTTGGTACAAACTGAATTTGCTTATCCCATCTATTCTCAGGTATGCTGAATTGCAGTGTGTTTTACAGTTTTAATAAGCAGTGTGATCGGTTTTACTACTCTTAAACCTCAGTCATTTGGAGAACAAAATATATGTGGATCATGCAACCACCCTGTATAATTATCTCAGAGCAGATATAGTGAGAAAATCTTTGTTGTGTTGAAGTCAGAGGGAGATGGCTAAGATGATGAGATAATTATGGCTCAAGATATCACTCTATTTCAGAAGGAAGAATGCAGTTGGTCATTTTGCTAAATATTACAAACGTTCTTAGAGAGAAGGAAACTTATTCTAGTGGTCTAAAGATAAGGCAGAAGACAGGAAATTGTGATGGGAATGGGGGTGGACACAAAAGTATAACAAGAATGAGTATGAGATTGCAGGATGAAGGGCCCCGATACTGATGCAGATGAACCCAAAATGGAACCAACATTGCACCCAAATGAACCAAGAGATCACAACAGCAAGAGTCACAGGTAGCATTTAGAACTGTTTGCCAAGCACCAATCTAAACTCTTTGCTTACAATTCTCTTAATTCTCACACAAAAAAATTTGATGGAGATACCATTATTAGGTCCATGTTATAAATGTAAAAACCAAATGTAAGAGAGAAGTCATTTGCCCACAATCATGCAGTTAATAAGAGCCTGCACCAAGCTGAAAACCAAGACAATCCGACTTTAGAGCCTCAACCCTTAATCAAATCTGCTTGGGAACTGTGAGACCATGAGATCCAAAAGCCCTGGGGGAGCTGTCGCATCAGATCCATCTATTTGACAGTTTTCTCTCCACTTTGCCAATGCAGACTTTGTCATTTCTAAGGTCTGTGCAAGTTTTTGAGCATCTACTCTGAGCCCCAGTAGTCTCATTGGAAACCTGAGGCAGAGATAATTAGTGGACCCTGAAAGACTATGTCCTCTTCCAGGTGTGGAATTGTTGAGAAGTGACTGTTAAGCCAGAGACTACATTTCCCAGCCTGCCTTGCACTGAGGTAATATCACATGACTGGCCCCAACTAATGGAATGGGACCAAAGTTTTCTGTTTTACACATGGCAGTGCACATACGTCAATCCTAATTTCCCAATTCAGAGGACACAATTTCCTCTGTGTCCACATATCAGATCCCTACATCTGGATCTCTATTCCTTCCCTGCAAATACGTTCATCTCTACCATTTTCTACAGCCATCATGGAGAAGAGTATGGATGTTCGTGAAAAAACTAAAAAGAGAACTACCCTAGGACTCAGCAATCCTACTCCTAGACAAATACCCTGAGAAAACTGTACAAAAAGGCACAGGAACCTCAATGTTCATTGCAGCACTATTTACAACAGCCAGGACATGGAAGCAACCTAGATGTCCACAGACAGATGAATGGATAAAGAATATATGGTATATATCCACAATGGAATGTTACTCAGCCACAAAAAAAAAGGATGAACATCAGTTATTTGTAGAGAGGGTGATGAACCTAGAGTCTACCATAAGACTGAAGTAAATCAGAAAGAGAAAAACAAATATCATATATTAATGCATGTATGTGGAATCTGTGGCTATTATCTTATGCTGCCTCAAGAGATAGACTTTACCTTAGGAGAAAGGCATATCCCAATATTTCCTTTCAAGGGCAGAGATATAAACTATAGCTTGAAGCCAACATATAATTTCTGTTCATAATCTAAAAGACTGGACCCTGTCACCAAACTTTAAGCTCTGGCTGCTGACCTACACTACCATCAATCACTTAGTCCATGAACAGATGTCCACTATAATTGGGATCCCTGTTTCCTGAACAGACCTATTCTCCAGCATCTTAAATACTAGCATAGTCTCAGTCAAGCTAAAGATTAACATGACTCTAATTAAGATTGCCAGGAGAAATATCAATAACCTCAGATATGCAGATGACACCACCCTCATGGCAGAAAGTGAAGAGGAACTAAAAAGCCTCTTGATGAAAGTGAAAGAGGTGAATGAAAAAGTTGGCTTAAAACTCAACATTCAGAAAACTAAGATCATGGCATCTGGTCCCATCACTTCATGGGAAATAGATGGGGAAACAGTGAAAACAATGTCAGACTTCATTTTGGGGGGCTCCAAAATCACTGCAGATGGTGACTGCAGCCATGAAATTAAAAGATGCTTACTCCTTGGAAGGAAAGTTATGACCAACCTAGATAGCATATTCAAAAGCAGAGACATTACTTTGCCAACAAAGGCCCGTCTAGTCAAGGCTATGGTTTTTCCTGTGGTCATGTATGGATGTGAGACTTGGACTGTGAAGAAAGCTGAGCACCAAAGAATTGATGCTTTTGAACTGTGGTGTTGGAGAAGACTCTTGAGAGTCCCTTGGACTGCAAGGAGATCCAACCAGTCCATTCTGAAGGAGATCAGCCCTGGGATTTCTTTGGAAGGAATGATGCTAAAGCTGAAACTCCAGTATTTTGGCCACCTCATGCGAAGAGTTGACTCATTGGAAAAGACTCTGATGCTGGGAGGGATTGGGGGCAGGAGCAGAAGGAGATGACAGAGGATGAGATGCTGGATAGCATTACTGACTCAATGGACGTGAGTCTGAGTGAACTCCGGGAGTTGGTGATGGACAGGGAGGCCTGGAGTGCTGCAGTTCATGGGATCACAAAGAGTCGGACATGACTGAGCGACTGAACTGAACTGAACTGAAAGATGCTGAGCATCAGGCAGTTGCCTATGTCTACAAGGCCCTTTGCTACCACCGAGTTTGCTCCCAGAAACCTGAAATTCACTCCCTCATTGTCTCCATAAATATATTCCAAAAAGGCTCCAGCATGCCTTGTGGCTAGGATTTTATGAATGAGGATAATAAGAGCTGAAAATACTTCCTCTGCCTTCAAAGGTCTCCCCTACTCCATGCTGTAACTTGAATGTTCATCATTAAGAGAAGTAGTTCTTTGGGCTTCTGAGGTTTGAGATTCTTTTATTAGCAATTCTGGATTCAACAGTTCATATTTTTAGTCTTATCACTGGTTTATCCTTGGGTGTTGGACTTCCCTGGTGGCTCAGTGGTAAAGAATTCTTCAACCAGTGTAGGAGATGTGAGTTTAATCCCTGGGACAGGAAGATCCCCTGGAGAAGGAAATGGCAAACCACTCCAGTATTCTTGCCTGGAAATCCCATGGACAGAAGAAGTCTGGTGGGCTGGAGTTCATAGGGTCTTAAGAGAGTCCGACATGACTTAGCAACTAAAAAACAAAAACAACATATCCTTTGAAATGAGAGCTCCACAAGAGTAACTGACATAATGGGCTGCAGTAACAAGAATTCATGGGGACTGACCTTAAGTAAACCTGAGCCTTTAATTAGTCTTCTTTTGTACTACTGTAAATTCTGACTATAAATTGTCCCCACAGATGCTAATTATGCCAACATGATCATTAAATCTTAGAATCTCTTGGTATGCTTCCTAAGAATGGGACCTCCTCAATATTTTAGACCCTAATTTTGCTTCTGGCAAGATGATTGGCTTTTTTTTTTTTTTTTTTTTTTTTTTTGAGCTTAGTTGCTTTATACTGTTGTGTTAGTTTCTGCTGTATAGTAAAGTGAATCAGCTGTATTCACTTTGTCACCACAGATCATTGAGTTCCCTGTGCTATACAGTAGATTCTTATTAGTTATCTATTTTATGCATAGTAGCGTGTATATACATTAATCCCAATCTCCCGGTTCATTCCATGCCCTCTTCTCCTTTGGTTTCCGTATGTTTGTTTTCTACATCTATATCTATATTTCTGCTTTGAAAATAGGTTCACCTGAACCATTTTTCTAGATTCCACATATATTTGTTAATATACAATATTTGTTTATCTCTTCATGACTGTTGACATTCAGTTAACTGGTCACTCAAACACTTTATGGGGTGCATTAAAAGATGCAACAAATTTAGCCATAAAAACTGAACCTAATAGTATTTACTATCTCATAGATTTTATGGGTTAGGAGTTTGAGCACAGTTTAGTTGGGTCTTCTGCTTCAGGGTCATTCATAATATTGCAATCCATTTTTTTGCCTGGGTGGCATCTCATCTGAAGACTTGACCAGGGAAAGACTTGCTTCCAACCTTCTTTTCATGGTTGTTAGCAAGATTCAATTTGTTCTGGGCCATTGGATTGAGGGAATCACTTTCTATCTGGTTGTTGGATAGAGGTCCTCATCTGTTCCTTCTGTATAACCCTCCTACTCATGGCAACTTGTTTTATCAAAGCCAGCAAGGGAGAGAATGCAAATATCCCATTTTCCATCTTGCAGTCTTGGTATTATAACATGTTGAAAAATACATCGTAATATGTCACTTTCCTGTTAATACTTAAAGTCCTCTAATGGCTGCCCATTAGATTTAGAGAAAAGTTCCAAATTCCTTACCAGATTCTGATCCCAACTCCTCTCATTATCCAACTCTATAATTATGGTTCACCATATTAGCCTGCCTTCCTTTTCCCTAACATATCAAGCTTTTTTCAGTCCCGGGACTCTTACACGTGTCAGTCCCCATTGTCTGAAACACTCTTCCTCAGAGCTTCATCTGGTTGATTTCTTTGTATCTTTCAGGCTAAATATCTCCTATCTAGTGAGGCCTTTGCCATGTAGTCTAAAGAAGTCCCTCCAAGCCCATCACTTTATTTTACATCATCTGGCTGTATGTTCTCCATAGTATGCAGAAATCATCTTGTTCATTTACTTATTCTATATTATCTATCTTCCTCCACCAAGAGGTAAAATCTATGTGTGCAAACACTAGGGGACTTGGTCACTTTTTCGGTAGTTTATTGTTTGTTGTATGGATGGATGAATGGATATTTGTTAAGGATTTCCTCCAGGAGGCCAAGAGGTGGCAGCACTATGAACCCATTAGAGGTCATTTTGTAAAGCAGAGCACAAGCCTGAATCATGGGAGAGCTATCAAACCTAAAAGAGTAGCCTCTTTCTATCTGTCTCCTTTACCCAGGCCGTTCAGAATACAGAGGTCAAAATTCTCATAAGTGGAAAGCCACGGAGGGCAGGATTTGAAGCATCTTTTGCTCTTAAAAATGTATAATCCAGAGAGTTCTGGACCAAAAAGCAAAATAGAGCTAGACAGTCATGGGAAAGGGGAAGCAGGCCATTAACAGGGAAAAATGTGGCTAAGAAGCTGGGGACAGTGTGTGAGTCCCAAGAACCCCTCTCTTGGTGACTGAGTCATCCAGGGAGACACATCAGCTCCTCTACAAGTTATGGCTGAGCAAGACTGGGAGGCAAGAAAAATCCTCTAGAAGAGAAGAAGCTGAGCAGGGATGGATAGAATATTAGGCGGGGTAGAGACAGAGTAGGGAAGAATTTGGCTGAGATCAGGAGGAGATGTGTTCAGACAAGATCAGGTGTGTTTGGAGTGATATAGCCATAGACAAGGATAAGATGCATTCAAAGTGAAGGAGGCAGCCTTGATACTGTTTACAACTCACTGCAATTGTACATCATCTCAGACCTTCGGGAGACAATAAAGAGGCTGAAGGTGTCTACCCTCTTCCAATTCCCCTTTGTAAGGGAAATCAAAAAAATAAAACATGCAGTCTGGTAGGCTCCAGTAAGACCACAAAGGTGGTTAAGGTGAAGCTAAAACTGAGCTAAATACAGTGAGGTCATTTCGAGACTTCGGAAGCATCTCAACATGAAGGAAATAGCAGTGGACAAGGGAAAGAGGAGACCAGCTCTAAGTTGAACCCTTTCCAATGACTGGTGACATGTACTTGGCATGCCACCTACTCTTTTGGAACTTTAGTTTCTCCATCTGTAAAATGAGGAAGTGGAAAAAGCAAGAGAAGTTCAAAGGCTTCTAAGAACCAGGCTGATTATGCAGAGTCACAGCAAATGAACGTGTAGGGGATGGGAACAGTGGGGCCCTGGGAAAGCACACAGTGTTTAAGAGTACTTTTGAAAACAAATAAAACAGGTAAATGAATGAATGAATGCTGTTGTTGTTGTTCAGTCACTAAGTTGTGTCCAACTCTGTGACTCCATGGACTGCAGCACAACAGGCTTCCCTGTCCTTCACCATCTCTCAGAGTTTGCTCAAACTCATGTCCATTGAGTTGGTGATGCTACCTAACCACATCATCCTCTGCCGCCTCTTCTCCTTTTGAACGAATGAATGATGAATGAATGATAAATAAAACTCTAAGTGTCAAATAAATATGTTCACCAGCTAGTGTTTTGCAACTCCTAAGACAGAGGGTCTCTAAGACCCTTGTCAGCTCCAACACAATTATGTGGCTCTGTTCATTTTATTTGCTTCTAAAATAAATGTGCTTTTAAAATAAATGTGCTTCTAAAATGTGACTTTGGGGCACCCTCTTAATTCCAGGAAAGAATGAATCCATTTGCATCTAAGGGATAATAGAAGAGACAGCCTACCAGACTGCATGTCTGTATAAGCAAGGAGCCTTGATTTTCCTCCCCAAGAGTTGCAGCTGAGTCCTTCGGAAGGCAGCGCAGTGTTCTGAGTGTGTCTCAGGGCTAACTGCCCTGCACTGGTGTCTTGCATTTCCTGCCTAGAAGGCTCCTCTATCTGCTGCATCTGCTCATGCTGCTCAGCCCAGGTCTCCAGGGTTCCTGCTCAGTCCTGCTCACCCCTATGAGTAAAGGAAAAGCGAGGGGAGAAGCAAGGCCACCACCTACCTATAGCTCTTCTCTGAGCACATCAGAAAAAAAAAAACAAAAAAAAACAGCCTCTTGTGCAAACATACTATCCCATGCACATGGCTTTGCAACGGAGTTCTTCTGTATTTTGAGATTCTCCTGGTCCCTTTTGGTTGATACTTTCATGCAACACAAAAACTATAAAACCAATCACAGCGCCCCCAGAGGGGAAGAAGGAGATGCCTGCACAGAGAAACCCAAGGGAGATAGAGAAGGCAGAGGCAGGTGGCTGGCAGGCCCACGGGGCTGATACCAGAGTCCTGTAACTCTGGCCAAGCCTGGGGATGGAAACTTCAACATGAGGCCACGGCATCAGCTCTCCTTTCATGACCACCCCAGTCTCCCGTGGGACAGCATAGCTAAGAGATGGTTCTTTGTGATGCAAAGTATGCTCTAACAGGCCATGAATACAAGTTTGGGTAGCCTTAGCTCTGGCAGAGAGGGAGGTGAGTCCTGCATCATTTGGGGACATCTGGCCCTGCATCCCAAATTAACATGGTGATTGCTATGTAGGCAAGCAAAAAGCCCTCCCGCTGTTCTCCGGAAAGAGCAGTGCATTTGCCCTTTAGCAGGTCTTTTATTGACATGATCGGTCCTTCCTCCTCTCCCAGGCTGATCCCAACTCCCACCTGCACTTCCTAAGTGCACCTGTTATACAAAGTGCTACTTCAATACCCTGCTCCTTGGAGCTGGTCTTAGATGCACCGCACACCCTCCCCGCCTGCAGAAGTCCAGAAATACTGAATCCTTTGCCTTCAAACTCTCAGCAGACTCATGAATATCACAAAGATGCATCATAGCGTCTTTTCACCCCAGCCATCAGTACGTTAACACTCCCTGCACGTTCGCAAGGAAAAGGCCAGTAATTGGTTTTGCTCGGGGAACAACCTCAGAGATAAATGCCGTGTGTACCATCATTTACCTTCCCCGGGTGTGTGTTGTGTTCCTGTCTGGGGTGCCGGTCCCTGTCATTGCTCAGCTCTCACACCCGAAATGCCGCTGTGGTGACGGAGGGGCTGCCAGGGCTGTCAGCTCTTGGAAAAGGTGTATCGTTGGGAGGGGAGGACGCCTGCTTTCCTGGCAGACAAACATGTGGCTCCCACATCAATTTGCTGCTCCTTTCCACGAGCCTCCTTTTTGAGTGATCAGGCCAGAGTGGGAAAGCTTTAAAAAGAAAGGCTATTCGGCAGTATTAATTTGCATCCATGCGATGGTGTGTGTGGGGGCGGAGGGCCACATTCAGTCCGCACCCTCCACCCCTACAGGAGGAAATCAGGCCGCTTCTCCTGGAATCCAAGGATGCTATAATCTCTGGTCCCCATCTTCCTGTCCCCCCTGGGTCCCCCTTATCTGTTATCTCCCCATTCTTCCCACGCTCCTGTACCAGCTCCATCACGTTGCTGTAATTCCACACGACTCTTGCATTTCAGCACCAGGGCACTTGTGATCCCTCTGCCCTGGTTCCCCTTTCCACTGGGATAACTTGCTAGCCCTTTTCACCTTTACCTGTCTGTCTGTCAACTATCAACTCTTTCTTTCCCCTCCCTCCCCTCCCATCTGTTTCTTCATCTAGAACTGGTGTTTTCCTGGAAGAGAGGGGCTGATGACTTTGCCTTGTAGGTTTCCTCAGACCTTTGAGACAGGCTCACAACAGGATGGCCACTTGTCCTCAACTGCTGCTAAGCCATGGAACCGATGACTTAAAAACAGAAGGAGGGAGGGAGACTGTGAGCTCACCATCTGCAAGAGATGTTTACAGAGTAACACCATTCCCGGGGGTAGTAGAGAGTGTTAGATTTGGGCATTCCTAGGGTTTCCTTCCCGGAGAAGGCAACGGCAACCTCCTCCAGTACTGTTGCCTGGAAAATCCCATGGATGGAGGAGCCTGGTGGGCTGCAATCCATGGGGTCGCTAAGAGTCAGACATGACTTCATTTTCACTTTTCACTTTTATGCATTGGAGAAGGAAATGGCAACCCACTCCAGTGCTCTTGCTTGGAGAATCCCAGGGATGTGGGAGCCTGGTGGCTGCCGTCTATGGGGTCGCACAGAGTCGGACACGACTGAAGCAACTTAGCAGCAGCAGCAGCAGCAGGGTTTCCTTCCAGCTCCTTCCCATTACAGCTCTGTGACTTTCAGTAAGGTACTCAGCTATGCCAGGCTACAGTTCTGTTACCTACAAAATGTGGATGATAAGACCTCATCACTGTATATCTATAAGACCTATCATTGTATAGCTTAGAGATGATGCATGATGTTCTGGGCACATAGTAGGGGCGTGTGTTAGTTGCTCAGTCGTGCCTGACTCTTTGTAACCCCATGGATTGTAACCCGCCAGGCTACTCTGTCCATGGGATTCTCCAGGCAAGAATACCGGAGTGGGTTGCCGTTTCCTTCTCCAGGGGATCTTCCCAACCCAGGGGTTGAATCTACATCTCCTGCATTGCAGACAGATTCTTTATTGTCTGAGCCACCAGGTAAATTGTCATAATAGGGGTACCAGATGCCAGATATTAATGTGATATTACCTCTAACATTTTCTATCCTGTCGCTTTGTTGTGTAAATGAAACTCTGTTTTAGCAACTCCTATAAGAAATATCTCTCTGTAAAGAATGAGGAAGAAGAGGAGGGGGAAGAGGAGGAGAAAGTCCTCCTCTGGAGGAGCCCCTGGGACTTCCCTGGTGGTCCAGTGGTTGAGAATCCACCTTTCAACGCAGGGAATATGGTTTCCATCCCTGGCTGAAGAACTAAGATCCCACATGCCAACCTGTGCGCCAAAACCAAAGAATCCCGAAGGCCGAAACAAAGAACCCACACACTGTGGGGAAGAATCAGGGCATCCAAAATAATTTTTAAAAATCTAAACCTAGATTCAAAAAATTGTTTTTGTTTTGTTTTGTTTTTAATAATAAGACATTTCAAAAGACCAATATAAAAACGTACTGCCTTCGACCCCTCCACAAGCCCCAGGGTCACTGCTCTGATAAGACTGGCTTTTACTCTCTTTGGGGGGCCTATAGCCCCAATAGAAGGGCCTGGTGGTAACTGAGACAGTGTGGATGCAGAATTCAGAAAAGAGGAGCAAAGGGACCCAGACACTGCTTCTGACGGCTCTGCCTTTACAGGAAATGAAAGGAAGGATGGAGGAAATTAGGCTGGAGTCAAGGACACAACGAGGCCAGGTTAAAGCCAGGGCAACCACGCTTAGGACACAGGACACACATGCTCTGCGTCCTCGTGTGTGGGACACGGAGCATTGCAAGAGCATCGGCCTGAGGAGCTCTAAAGCTGGCTTAACTGGGTGCTGAGGGCTGAGCCCAGGGGGACTTGAGGTCCAACTCTGCTGTCACCAGCAGCCTGGCCCAGGATGCAGCGTATGACCTTACCGAATCTAGTTTCCTCACACTGGGAGATGGAAAATTGTAACACCACTTCCCAAACCTGTAGATTCTGTTTGCCTGGAAAATATACAGTAAGTCCCCTACAATGAACCTTCTAGGTGTGAACTTTCAAAAAGGCGAAGTTGCCCCTGATGCCAGCTGTGGTATTATAGTCTTGTACTTTTCAAGGTCCTGAACTGTGAGATTAAAAATGTTTTCTTTATTCTTTGTGTTTGCTTTTTATGTATGATTTGTGTGAAAAATATGATAAACCTATTACAGTATAGTACTATATGGCCGATTGTGTTAGTTGGGTACCGAGGCTAAGTTTACTAGATTTATGAACAAATTGCTCTTATGAACGTGCTCTTGGAACAAAACTTATTCGTATGTGGGGGACTTAGTACTGTATTGATATGTTTAATTTAACGAAAGGCTATCTGGTACAAGTACAGTCACTATTATTTTTATTCAGTTTCCTTGGAGTGTTATCATGACCCAAATCTCCTGAAGGTGCTGTTGCCCTCTGGCTAAGCTTCCCCAGAGAAAGTTCCCCTCCGCTACACTCAGATATCTTGAGTTCTGCCATTTTCACCAGTGGCTCCGGGGTTTCTAAGGTTATGGGCATTGGAAGTGGCTTAATTTCAGTTTTGCTGAAGGCCACACCATTAACTCCTGAGTCATTTAGGGCAAACTGTTTAAGTTTTCTGAGCTTTATTTTGTCATCCATACCATGAGGATAATAGCTCACAGATTTATGGGTGAGGGAACGCTAAGATGCTGCATACAAAGAGATGGACCCAGTACCTTGAAAATAGTAAGTGCTCAGCAAGCGCTGCTATCTTAGTTCAGGTGGCTCTAACCAAATCTCGCCGGTTGAGTGGCTTATGAGTGGCATAAACTCATTTCTCACGGTTCTGGAGCTGACAGTCCGAAATCAGGAAGCCAGCACGGTCAGGGTCTAGTGAGGACCTCGTCTGGGTCACTGACTGTGGACTTCTCACTGTATCCTCACAAGAAGAGGAGAGAGAGGAAGCAAATGCTCTTGTGATTCTATAAGCGTGCTAATTCCATTCTTGAGAGCTTCAGACTCATGATCTCATCCAAACTTAATGTGGGGGTTGAGGTGGGGGCTTCCCTGGTAGATCGATGGTAAAGAATCTGCGTGCCAATACAAGAGACAAGGGTTCAGTCCTTGGGTCTGGAAGATCCCCTGGAGAAGGGAATGGCTACCCACTCCAATATTCTTGCTTGGAGAATCCCATGGAAAGAGGAGCCTGGTGGGCTACCTTCTTTGGGTAGCAGAGTCAGATGTGACTTAGCAACTAAACAACAACAACAAGGGCTTCAACATATGAATTTGGGAGGTAGGGAACAAATATTAGTCCATAAAATGTGTCCATAGAGCTTCCCCAATGACACAAGCGGTAAAGAATCTCCCTGTAATTCAAGAGACACAGATTCAATCCCTGGGTCAGGAAGATCCTCTGGAGGAGGAAATGGCAATTCATTCCGGTATCCTTGCCTGAAGAATCCCACGTCTGGACGGAGAAGCCTGCCAGGCTACAGACCATGGGGTCACCAAGAGTTGGACACAACTGAGCAGGCATGCATATACAAGTGTCCATTCTAACTATAAACAATAGTATGTCTATGTATTATTGCTTTTAGTAATGAAATATGCCTTGTTGTAACCAGAAAGAGCCGTGCTAGTCAAATAGGATACCCCCTCTGGGGAGAAGATCTCAAGGCCTGACATCACTAGCATTTGACCATCCTGCTGTGCGGTCTCTGCACTTTCTCTTCCACGAGAAAGCCTCTCTGATGCTGGGTGACCGCCCTCACCTCTCTTGCTTAGTAACACCATGAGCCACAGCACCCTGTTTATCCAGGACACGCCACCAAAGGCACTGACAGGTGACAGGCTTTAATTTCCTGCCACCATCCTTCTGGAAAAGTGAAGCCGGTCTAGCCTTGTAAAAGGCAGATGACACGGAGTGACTGCAGGAAGAAAGATGGAGACATGAGGTTGGGGACCGAGCAGATGCCAGGCCTTTCCAAGCCGCGGTAACAGCCCCTCGGCCCTTGTTCCCTGGGCACACACTGTGCCCAGCTCTGAAACGGGCACTGCCAGGCAAGCAAAAACCTTCAAAACAGTCATCCACCCTTGAACGGTTTTCATTGCACATGAAATATTTAGGAAACCGTCTCAGACCGTAGAGTCATGTGCTGTTTCCTGGAGTTCAGAGAGTTGTGCTAAGAATAGTAAAAAGTAGTGGCCTAGATGTGAGTCTGCAGGGAGCAGTGGAAAGAGGAGAAGGTTCCAGAAGGGACTATGAGCCTCTGTCCTGAGTCAGGCTCAGTGCACACACAGCAGCAGGACAGGGGGTGGAGGGCCAGGGCTTGCCTCCTAGAGATGGATGAACCCAGATTTTTGAGTAGCAGCCAAGAGTTCCAAGGATCACAGAATCAAAAACAATTAGTTTGTTTTTATGAAATCTGACTCTGGTATCATTACTGGTTGAAGTCAGCTCTCCTCTGGTTTCCACACCCCCCTCCCTCTAATCTTGCCTGGTTGATATCAATAATCATTTTACTGATACACGTGGTGATGGAGTCAATATTGTCACTCGGAACTCAGAGGGATCCACCTGCAAGGAGCTGGGCTTTGCTACCTTCTGATCTTTCCCTCCACATAAAGAGACAGCTCCTCTCCACTCACATCAGCGTCCCAAATGCTTCTGGCACCCCATCAATATTTCCTACATCTAATTACATTTTAGGTTTTGATGTTTTATTCCTGGGCAGTCAAATATTTTTGCATGCTGAGAAGGAAGAAAGTAGCTCAAAGCTGCCCAGAGAGCCAATCACAAAACTGGTAAAAATGAAGGAAGAACATCTTTCCCCTCTGTGCTCTGCTTCTCGGTCCTTCTGCCATGATTTCTCTGTCAGTTTCTCTCTCTCTCTCTCTCACACACTCTGGTTCTCACCTGTCTTCTCTCTCTTAATCAGGCAGCTCCTAGTGAAGTCCACTATCGACTGTTATACCACAACCAGGAGCTCCCCAACCCCGCCAGCAGGTCACCATCCAGGGCCCAACACAGCCACTGATACTAGAGGCCCCCAGGTGGCACAGTGGGAAAGAATCTGCCTGCAATGTAGGAGATGCAGGACATGCAGGTTCGAGCCCTGGGTCGGGAAGATCCCGTGGCCAGCTGTGCAGGAGGAGCACCAGGCACCCCCTGGGTTAAGGCCTCCTATTTGCAGCCCCATTCCTCAGAGGAAAATTCCAGAGTTCAGAGAGGTTAGAGAACATCCCAGGGACACACAGCACACGTGGCTGACCGACACTTCGCCCCCTCTGCCCGACCCTGCCAGCCTGGGCATCGGACCTCAGCCCTTTGCCTGCCCAGGTGGGAGCAGGGGCGAGGGGCACAGAGCTAAGATGCTGGGTAGAGGAGGAAATGGCAGCCCACTCTAGTATTCTTGCCTGGAAAATCCCATCTGTAGAGGAGCCTGGTGTGCCATAATCCATGGGATCACAAAGAGTTGGACATGACCGAGCGACTGAGCACGTGTACGCGTGCACACACACACACACACACAGTCCCCACATGGATAATGACCAGGCAGCCTGAGGCAGGCACTTCACCTTGCTGACTACACATTTAGGGGACCAGGAGGCCAAGAAGGAAGTGATGCTATAGCCTGGCACCTCCTGGGGAGTCTATCGCCTTGAGAGTCTTCAGTTGCCTGAAGGAGGCTACAGACCCGGCCTGCCTCCACATCGCAAATCCACTGAAGAGCAAAACAAGGTCAGAGCCAATCTAGATTCTAGACTGAAAAAACCCATCAGGCTTTTTCGTGTCATAGAGAAAGGATTCTCCAGTTCCGCTAAAGGAGGCTTTGCTTTTATTCACTCAAAACAATTCCCGTGCATCTTCTAGGCAAGGGCTAGGCACAGAGAATGCAGAGGTGAGTGAGACACACTGCCTGTCCTCAAAGAGGCCCCTCTGCCAGGCTGTTAGGACCACGCACCAGAGGCAAAATAGGTCGAGGGATCTTTACTCACACCGCCTGCCATAGTTTGAAAAGCTAAGCCACAATTTTAAGTCATTGTATCCATGTTTGCATTTCTTTTCCATGGGGATGGTCTTGATCCCTGTCTCCTGTACAATGTCACGAACCTCATTCCATAGTTCATCAGGCACTCTATCTATCAGCAACAGTTAGAACTGGACATGGAACAACAGACTGGTTCCAAATAGGAAAAGGAGTACGTCAAGGCTGTATATTGTCACCATGTTTATTTAACTTATATGCAGAGTACATCATGAGAAATGCTGGACTGGAGGAAACACAAGCTGGAATCAAGATTGCCGGGAGAAATATCAATAACCTCAGATATGCAGATGATACCACCCTTATGGCAGAAAGTGAAGAGGAACTAAAAAGCCTCTTGATGAAAGTGAAAGTGGAGAGTGAAAAGGTTGTCTTAAAGCTCAACATTCAGAAAACAAAGATCATGGCATCTGGTCCCATCACTACATGGGAAATAGATGGAGAAACAGTGGAAACAGTGTCAGACTTTATTTTTCTGGGCTCCAAAATCCCTGCAGATGGTGACTGCAGCCATGAAATTAAAAGACGCTTACTCCTTGGAAGGAAAGTTATGACCAACCTAGATAGCATATTCAAAAGCAGAGACATCACTTTGCCAACAAAGGTTCGCCTAGTCAAGGCTATGGTCTTTCCTGTGGTCATGTATGGATGTGAGAGCTGGACTGTGAAGAAGGCTGAGTGCCGAAGAATTGATGCTTTTGAACTGTGGTGTTGGAGAAGACTCTTGAGAGTCCCTTGGACTGCAAGGAGATCCAACTAGTCCATTCTGAAGGAGATCAGCCCTGGGATTTCTTTGGAAGGAATGATGCTAAAGCTAAAACTCCAGTATTTTGGCCACCTCATGTGAAGAGTTGACTCATTGGAGAAGACTCTGATGCTGGGAGGGATTGGGGGCAGGAGGAGAAGGGGACAACAGAGGATGAGATGGCTGGATGGCATCACTGACTCGATGGATGTGAGTCTGAGTGACCTCCGAGAGCTGGTGATGGATAGGGAGGCCTGGCGTGCTGCAGTTCATGGGGTCTCAAAGAGTCGGACACGACTGAGCGACTGATCTGATCAGATTTGATCCATGTTTGAGCCATAAATGGGTACTAACTCTGGCCAATATGAAGTAGTTTCATTCTCCCAGTTTCTCACCTTATGACCAGAAAACCATAAACCACAAACAATAATAGGAAGATGGCACAAAAGCGGGCAAGCTTCCTAGGGACCTCAGGACTCCAGGAACAACGTGGTGGTACACTCCAGGTCTCTTTACTGGGCCTTGTCCGTATCCCTACTCCACCTTTTGGCTAAAATCACAGGCAATACGGGGGCTTCCCAGGTGGTGCAGTGGTAAAGGATTTGCCTGCCCGTGCAGGAGACACAGGAAACAAAGTTTTAATCCCTGGGTCAGGAAGATCCCCTGGAGTAGGAAATGGCTACCCAATCAAGTATTCTTGCCTGAAAATTTGATGGAAGAGGAAACTGGTGGGCTACAGTCTATGGGGTGGCAAAGAGTCAGACACAGCTGAGCAACTGAGCACTATATCCCAGACAGAGCACTGCAGAAGCCTCCCACCCGGAACCACAGGCAGCAGGCAAAATCAAAAAGGCCAGGAAAAGCCTACTTCCTCTAGAAAATGGATCATTTAACAACAAAAAACTGCTTTGGTAGTAACTTTTCTACTCTTGTCAAACTCCAACAGAAAAACCAGTCCCACAACAGAATCAAAGGGAACTGAGCTAGCACCCCACCCCCAGGAGGCACCCCAATCCCTCTGCCAGGGAACCAGCAAGACTAGTCAAAATCTTGGCCTCCTGTCCCCGCCCTTCAACATCAAGATCGAACATGGTGGTCCAAGGAAGGGTTTCACATTCCCCTACCCATGCAGGGCATCCGTGGGGCCCAATGTGGAGCTCACCCTCCACACTCACCTGGAATCAAGGAAACAGAACAAGGTGGTACCAAGCAGCCTCATCAGCTTTCCCCCTTCCTGCAGGACCCAGTGAAGACCTGAGCCTACATCCCACCAGCATCAATGAAAGGGAGAAAGACGATGGGAAAAGTGAAGAGAACAAGCAGACAGGCACTCTGCTTCTCTCTCCGCCCTCCTGAAGTCATCAGGGCCAGGTGGAAACCTAAGCTTCCACCCCTACCTGGCAGCAAGAAAGCACTGGAAAAAACCCTGATGCTGGTAAAGCTTCCTAGAAAAAACATAGAGGCGTTGTGCAAGGTGGACCCCGTGCACGCAGCCTCGTGAGTTAGAACTTCAAGGAACTGAATCCTGGGAGCTGCCTCTTGGAGATGGGTGCTGATATAGCCACTGAATTTAGGAAGAAGCTATGAAAAAAAGTTTATTGGAGGACAATTGTTTTACAATGCTATGTTGGTTTCTGCCATGAAACAATGCATATCAGCCATATCTGCTGCTGCTGCTGCTAAGTCACTTCAGTCGTTTCTAACTCAGTGTGACCCCATAGACGGCAGCCCACCAGGCTCCCCCGTCCCTAGGATTCTCCAGGCAAGAACACTGGAGTGGGTTGCCATTTCCTTCTACAATGCATGAAAGTGAAAAGTGAAAGGGAAGTTGCTCAGTCGTGTCCGACTCTTCGTGACCCCACGGACTACAGCCTACCAGGCTCCTCCATCCATGGGATTTTGCAGGCAAGAGTACTGGAGTAGGGTGCCATCACCTTCTCTTTATATATTTTATATATATATATAATCTCCTCCCTCTTGTGTCTCCCTCCCACCCCCACCTCATGGTGGGAGAAATTGAGAGAGTATCATTGATATATGAAAACAATCTTATCCAAGATTCCCAAGCTGTCAGTGCCTAAAGGGCTTTCAGATGGAGTATTCATTCATCCCCATTGATTGGCATACCCACTAGGTGCTGGGCAAAGCTTGGTCCTTGAAATATACAGTAAAAGATGTCTTCTGTGGTATCCATGGCTTCACTGTCCTAAAAGGTAGATAAGCAGGTAAACCATCAATGGAATGGTGGTTTTGCCATTCTTCATCAGTCAAAGAATCTGCCATTCTTCATCAGGTGAAGATTCCTACAAACAAGATTCATACCAAGCAGAGCAAACATGGAAGAAGAACCCACAACCTGGGGGAGTAACTCAGAGAAGGGTTCATGACAAAGCGCATTGAATGAGCACCTTCAATGAAAGAGGATGAGTCATTCAGGCAGAAAAACAAAAAACTGAAGGCAAAAAGAACAGTGCCAGACTCTAAGGAAGAGGTACTGTTTGTGAGAAAACATGCACTTTTCTCTAAGTACACGTGTATCACCTTCTCACTGTGCTGTCCCTCTGTTCACGACCTCCACTGAAAGCATGTCAAAAACATCTCACTTTTCCTACCTTGTCACCTGCCCCACCTTCGAGAGGATGTGACAAGGTGCTACAAGGTCTTAGCCTTTCTTGGCCAGATGGACTTTGAGAGGTTAGACAGAAGGTGCCCTTCTCTTAATCATGCTTAGCTACTGACCCTAAGCTGACCCCTTTCTTAGGGAGACTGGAGAGCCTTCTACTAAAGTCTAGATCCCTGCTTGCATGAGCTGGCATGGATCCCCAGTCTTTCCCTTCCTGCTTGTTTTCCCAAGACTCTTTAACACTGAGGGCTTAAGGGCATGTCTTCAGGACCCAAAGGGGGAAGAAAGCTAAATAAATACAAAGCTTCGATTCTGGAAGTCCTCTACAATGTTCTATTGACCAAGTAAATCCTACCTTCTGTCTGAGTTCTCTCCTGCTCAAACAAAGGATTTCTCAGAGTGCTCTGTCGGTTAATGAAACCCCAAGTCCATTATGTCATGTCATTGAAAATGAATTCTGACAATGGCTGAGAAACTTCCTGGAGAGATGACAGTGCCTGTGTCTGATTCTTTAAGAAACAATTGTATGTGGTCATATAGAGCTTTGTAGATTGACAGGCGGGCAGAGGAAGAGACACCTGTCTCAAGCTCTCTCACCTGCTGCTCTGACCCTCTTGGAAAAAAAAAAATGAAATGATGATATTACAGCATTATCTGAGCACAAAGGAAGAGCCACACTCTGTGCTTCTATCATGGAGCCTCTAAAGTTTTATGGTCAGAAATACAGCATTAAGAAAGCACATGTATTTTTATACATACTTTTATATATTATATTAATCATATTATTTTATATCTTTTCATCTGTTTTTTCTTGTCTCCAAAATTATAAGGATGATCTTGCTGTCTCTCCATACAGCTCATTCTCATTGTTCGGTCACTAAGTCTTGTCCGACTCTTTACAGCCCCACGGACCGCAGCACACCAAGCTACTCCGCCCTCCACTCTCTCACAGAGTTTGCTCAAATCCACGTCCTTTGAGTCATCATGCTCTCTAACCATCTCATCCTCTGCCACCCTCTTGTTTTGCTTTCCATCTTTCCCAGCATCAGGGTCTTTTCCAGTGAGTGGGCTGTTTGCATCAGGTGGCCAAAATATTGGAGTTCCAGCATCAGCATCAGTCCTTCTAATGAATATTCAGGGTTGATTTCCTTCAGGATTGCCTGATTTGGTCTCCTCACTGTCCAAAGGACATTCAAGAGTCCAGCACCACAATTTAAAAGCATCAGCTCTTCACTGCCCATTCTTCTTTGCAGTACAGCTCTTACATTTGTACATGACTACCGGGAAAACCACAGCTTTGACTGTACAGACCTTTGTTGGCAATGTGATGTCTCTGCTTTTTAATATGTTGTCTAGGTTTGCCGTTCCTTTTCTTCAAAAGAGCAAGTGTTTTGTTTGTTTGTTTTTAATTTCATGGCTGCAGTCACCACCCACAGTGATTTTGAAGCCCAAGAAAATAAAATCCTTCACTGCTTTACTTTTTCCTCTCTTAATGCTAAGGAAGATGGTGGTCCATATAGTATTTCAAAAAAACACTAATATTATTATTGGCACTGCTGATTTCATACAATGATAATCCACTACTCTTAGAAACATTTTTCAGTGTGATCAAAGTCTTTGTGTTCCCTGCTGGTAAGGCAATTGTTATCTCCATACATAAAGTTATCCAAGAAGTTCAGTGACTTCACAGGACTCAGGCTAGGAATGACTGAGCTGGGAAGTAGCATGGAGAGGTGGTTAAAACCACAGAGATCTGAATCTTAGCTTTAGTACACATTAGCTATGCGACATTGGCAAGATTACATAGCCACATCTAGTCTTCTAGTTCTTCAACCAAATAATCATTTTATAAGTTGTTGTCGAGTTCAAATAAAAAAGCCAATGAGAAGCACTTACAGCTATGCCTGCCATACACAGTATATGCTCAATAAACTTTAGGTGTTCTCCTGTAACTCAAATTTTCTGACTCTGGCAATCTTTCCACTTGTATAGCTCTAAAAGCTTCACACTTAAGATACCTTTTTTAAAGTTACAAATAACTGAGAATTGAGATATACAAATCTATAATAGGAAGCCCAGTCTCATCTAACAGGTGGTAAGAATGGATCCCTAAGGAGTATGCCTCAGAGTGGATATTAATGGAACATAGATGGATGCCCAATGGTAAAGGCTTATATTCTACTTTTAACCAGATTCAATATTATACAACTATTCTATACTCCCCCACAGTCCAAAGACATGGCTGATTTCATCTAAATAAAATACGTGTTGCGTGCTGTGCTAAGCTGCTTCAGTTGTGTCCGAGTCTTTGTTACCTATGGACTGTAGCCCGCCAGGCTTCTCTGTCCATGGGATTTTCTAGGGAAGAATGTTGGAGTGGGTTGCCATGCCCTCTTCCAGCTAAAACATTATCTTTTTTTTCACTTACTCTCCTTAAAAAAAAAAAAAAAAAAAAATTGCCCAAACATCAGGCCACGAGGGATCTTAGTTCCCTGAACAGGGATTGAACCTACACCTCCTGCAGTAGAAGTGTAGATTCCTAACCACCAGACTGCCAAGGAAGTCCCCTAAATATACAATATCAAATAGATATAAATTAGTAAAGAGCAAGTTCAGCTGTCCAAGTGTTGCCAGAAGCTCTATCCGCTATAAGCAGATGTCTTCCAAGTCCCTGTGATATTGCACTAAAAATTGGTTTATCTTCAAGAAGAAACGAGAGAGCAGAGAGGGGAGAAATGGAGAACTTGCTACAATGGACTAATAGGAAGACCTGCTTGATTTTATAGAAGATCTAGCAAAAACCTGGCCAGGAAATCCTATATTTTTAACAGAATATAAATACATTCTCCAAGTGTACCACTTAATGGTTTATATCTTAGAGCCGAAATTTCCAATGGAAGTCTGATTCCACTGATTGGTCTCTACATGACCTTCACACATTGACCAAAATTCTGAAGTCTGATTCCACTGATTGGTCTCTACATGACCTTCACACATTGACCAAAATTCTCTGAATTTCATATTTCTTATTTCTAAAGGATATACAAATGAATGCTTTTGCCATTAGCACTTATTGTTTGAATGAAATTAGATGATATATAAGGTAACACAATGCCAGGCATACAGTGAATGCACAGAAAATGTTAAATTATTTCCTTTGGGTTTGAAACATCAAAGGAATTGAAGAAATAGAAGGGAATCTCCATAGTTGGAGAATCCAATTGACAGCATGGTGGACTTGAGATACGTGCATGCTAAGGGCTTCAGGTGTGTCCGGTTCTTTGCAACCCTATTGACTATAGCCCACCAGGCTCCTCTGTCCATGGGATTCTCTAGGCAAGAATACTGGAGTGGGATGGCCTTTCCTCCTCCAGTGAATCTTCCCAACCCAGGGATCAAACTAGTGTTTTCTGTGTCCTGCACTGGCAGATGGGTTATTTACCACTGCACCACCTGGGAAGCCAGGATATGAGATAGGGGTTTTGGAAATGTGAAATCATGACACTATAAGTATGGACAATTCCTTTGAGAGAGGAAATGCTACTGAAGTAAGATATGTAGTATCACGGGGAGCTAACAAGCCCGAATTACAGAAGGTCCAAAATACATACATGCACAGAAAAGCATGTGAGAAAGGAGAAACATGAATGAATGTACAGCCACCCCACAGGATGCTGAACTGCAGCAAACTGATACTCCAAGAAATACTACAAGCAACCAACAGAGATTGCAAAGCTTTGTCTGGGGTAGGCAGGTGAATAATAGACAAATAGACATCCTGCTTGGATGGAGATGGGATGATGATAACCTGGGAGGGCACACTGGCAGAACCTAGAGCTGGACCATGGGTTATAGGAGTGGCAAGGGGGCTGGTGGCAGGAGTTGTGAAAGGCTGAGTCTGAGTGCCTGTCACTTGGCTCCCAAGGGAATATCATGCAGCCCAGGTGGAGTGCTAAACTGAGAAGGGCTGAGGCAGGAACGGCCACTGCTTCTTAGTCTGGTGAGGAGTGGGTCCCTGTGACTTCCCTCAGTGGAAATCTCTAGGCCACTGCTGCCTCCAGCAAGCCAGTGGTAGAGCCTATACAGTAGCTGACTTGGGTGTTAAGAAGATTGCCATGACTACCATGTTGGGAAGAGATGGAAAGAGGGCCAAGATAAATCCAGGAGGTCAGTTAAGATTCTATTATAACATTTCAAATTAAAAACAGTGGCAGGGACTTAGCAAGCATCATTTTGCTACAAAGCATCCATCTAGTCAAAGCTATGGCTTTCCAAGTGGTCATATATGGATGTAGAGTTGGACCATAAAGAAGGCTGAGAGCCAAAGAACTGATGCTTTTGAATTGTGGTGCTGGAGAAGACTCTTGAGAGTCTGTTGGACAGCAAGGAGATGAAACCTGTCAATCCTAAAGGAAATTAATCCTGAATATTCATTGAAAGGAGAGATGCTGAAGCTGATGCTCCAATACTTTGGCCGCTTGATGCAAAGAGTCGATTCACTGGAAAAGACCCTGATGCTGGGAAAGACTGAAAGCAAAAGGAGAAGAGGGCAGCAAAGGATGAAATGGTTAGATGTTGTCACGGACTCAATGGATCTGAAATTGAGAAAACTCCAGGATATAGTGAAGGACAGAGGAAACTGGCATGTTGCAATCCATGGGGGCCACAAACAGTCGGACATGACATAATGACTGAACAACAGCAACAAATGGGCTTCCCATGTGGCCCAGTGGTGGAGACTTCATCTCCCATTGCAGAAGGAGAGGGTTCCATTCCTGGGGAAGACTTCATCTCCCAATGCAGAGGGTGAGGGTTCCATCCCTGGGGGAGACTTCATCTCTCAATGCAGAGGGTGGGGGTTCCATCCCTGGGGGAGACTTCATCTCCCAATGCAGAGGGTGAGGGTTCCATCCCTGGGGGAGACTTCATCTCCCAATGCAGAGGGTGGGGGTTCCATCCCTGGGGGAGACTTCATCTCCCAATGCAGAGGGTGAGGGTTCCATCCCTGGGGGAGACTTCATCTCTCAATGCAGAGGGTGAGGGTTCCATCCCTGGGGGAGACTTCATCTCTCAATGCAGAGGGTGGGGGTTCCATCCCTGGAGGAGACTTCATCTCTCAATGCAGAGGGTGGGGGTTCCATCCCTGGGGGAGACTTCATCTCCCAATGCAAAGGGAGAGGGTTCCATCCCTGGGGGAGACTTCATCTCCCAATGCAGAGGGTGGGGGTTCCATCCCTGGGGGAGACTTCATCTCTCAATGCAGGGGGTGAGGGTTCCATCCCTGGGGGAGACTTCATCTCCCAATGCAGAGGGTGGGGGTTCCATCCCTGAGGGAGACTTCATCTCTCAATGCAGGGGGCGAGGGTTCCATCCTTGGGGGAGACTTCATCTCCCAATGCAGAGGGAGAGGGTTCCATCCCTGGGGGACACTTCATCTCCCAATGCAGGGGGCGAGGGTTCCATCCCTGGGGGAGACTTCATCTCCCAATGCAGAGGGTGGGGGTTCCATCCCTGATGGAGACTTTATCTCCCAATGCAGAGGGTGAGGGTTCCATCCCTGAGGGAGACTTCATCTCCCAATGCAGAGGGTGGGGGTTCCATCCCTGGGGGAGACTTCATCTCCCAATGCAGAGGGTGGGGGTTCCATCCCTGAGGGAGACTTCATCTCTCAATGCAGGGGGCGAGGGTTCCATCCTTGGGGGAGACTTCATCTCCCAATGCAGAGGGAGAGGGTTCCATCCCTGGGGGACACTTCATCTCCCAATGCAGGGGGCGAGGTTTCCATCCCTGGGGGAGACTTCATCTCCCAATGCAGAGGGTGGGGGTTCCATCCCTGATGGAGACTTTATCTCCCAATGCAGAGGGTGAGGGTTCCATCCCTGAGGGAGACTTCATCTCCCAATGCAGAAGGAGAGGGTTCCATCCCTGGGGGAGACTTCATCTCCCAGTGCAGAGGGAGAGGATTCCATCCCTGGGGGGAGACTTCATCTCCCATACAGAGGGAGAGGGTTCCATCCCTGGGGGAGACTTCATCTCCCAATGCAGAGGGTGAGGGTTCCATCCCTGGGGGAGACTTCATCTCTCAATGCAGAGGGTGAGGGTTCCATCCCTGGGGGAGACTTCATCTCTCAATGCAGAGGGTGGGGGTTCCATCCCTGGAGGAGACTTCATCTCTCAATGCAGAGGGTGGGGGTTCCATCCCTGGGGGAGACTTCATCTCCCAATGCAAAGGGAGAGGGTTCCATCCCTGGGGGAGACTTCATCTCCCAATGCAGAGGGTGGGGGTTCCATCCCTGGGGGAGACTTCATCTCTCATTGCAGGGGGTGAGGGTTCATCCCTGGGGGAGACTTCATCTCCCAATGCAGAGGGTGGGGGTTCCATCCCTGAGGGAGACTTCATCTCTCAATGCAGGGGGCGAGGGTTCCATCCTTGGGGGAGACTTCATCTCCCAATGCAGAGGGTGGGGGTTCCATCCCTGGGGGAGATTTCATCTCTCAATGCAGAGGGTGAGGGTTCTGTCCCTGGGGGAGACTTCGTCTCTCATTGCAGAAGGTGAGGGTTCCATCCCTGGGGGAGACTTCATCTCCCAATGCAGAGGGTGGGGGTTCCATCCCTGGGGGAGACTTCCTTTCTCAGTGCAGAGGGAGAGGGTTCCATCCCTGGGGGAGACTTCATCTCCCAATGCAGAGGGTGAGGGTTCCATCCTTGGGGGAGACTTCATCTCCCAATGCAGAGGGAGAGGGTTCCATCCCTGGGGGATACTTCATCTCCCAATGCAGTGGGTGAGGGTTCTACCCCTGGGGGAGACTTCATCTCTCAGTGCAGAGGGATAGGGTTCCATCCCTGGGGGAGACTTCATCTCCCAATGCAGAAGAAGAGGGTTCCATTCCTGGGGGAGACTTCATCTCCCAATGCAGGGGGTGAGGGTTCTATCCCTGGGGGAGACTTCATCTCCCAGTGCAGAGGGAGAGGGTTCCATCCCTGGGGGAGACTTCATCTCCCAATGCAGAGGGAGAGGGTTCCATCCCTGGGGGAGACTTCATCTCTCAGTGCAGAGGGAGAGGGTTCCATCCCTTGGGGAGACTTCATCTCCCACTGCAGAGGGTGAGGTTTCCATCCCTGGGGGAGACTTCATCTCCCAATGCATAGGGTGCGGGTTCCATCCATGGAGGAGACTTCATCTCTCAATGTAGAGGGAGAGGGTTCCATCCCTGGGGAAGACTTCATCTCTCAATGCAGAGGGTGAGGGTTCAATCCCTAGCCTGGTTGGGCAGCTAAGGTTCCCCATGCCTGGGACCAAGAAGCATAAAACAGAAGCAATATTGTAACAAATTCAATAGAGACTTCTTTAAAATGGTGATAGATTGGACCAGGCGGTTGGCAGTAGACAGTAAGAAGTAAAGGCTCCCGGGTATATTTTTATATTTTAGTATGAAAAATTTCAAACATAAACAAAAATGACACCAACACAAAAATAGAGTGAGGGCTCATCAGAAAATCCATCCCATGGCATTTCTATTCACAGTCATTGTCCTCTCCTCCCACTGAATTATCAAGAAGCAAATACCAATCCATAAATAATTCAGCTGTTATCTCTAAAGCTTAGATCGCTGTTAAAAATATAATGACATTCCCATTTTTACATCTGAAAAACTTAACACTAATTCCTTAGTAGTATCAAATATCTAATCGGTGATCAAATTAACTCTATTATCTCATAATTTTTGCTTGTAGAATTTCCTTTTAAAAATCCATGTTCAAACAAGGCAATGCATTGCAGTTCTTTGATGCCTCCTAAGGTTTAATAATCTATAGATTTCTCGTTCCTTTTGGTACTCTCTTTAACTGTATTCTTGAAGAAACTAGATTCTGGTACTGTAGGTTTCCCCACACTCTAGGTTTTGCTGAATGCATCCTATGGGATATTTATTTGTTCCTTAGATGTCTCATAAACTGGCAATGAGATTTAGATTCCTATTCAGATTGCTGTTGTTGGTTTTCAAGGAGACTTCATCGATGGTGATGTATACTTTCATTGGGAGGCACTAAGTGTCTGACTTTACATCAGAAGCACTGCATTGATCCACTATTTCATTCAGGCTTTCAAACTAGTAGTAGTGTAATATCATTCTTTTTATGCTCATTTTCTTTAAAATTCCAAACAAGAATATTTTTCGTATCAAATCTTTGATTTACTTGAGGTATAATTTAAAAACAAAATGCAGATGGATGTTTGTCTGCTTTATTTTGCCAGTTTTCAGAATAATGAGTTGTTTTCCTAGAATCCTCCCCAAATAACGATTTTTTGTTTTCGTGTCATTATAAACTCATGGATTTAAAATATTTGATACAGTTTAACACATTATCATAATTATTCTTTTTAAATAAAGTATTTTTAGATAATTGTAAATTCACATGCAATTGTAAGAAATAATACAGAGAGATCCCAATGATAACAGCTTGTGTAACTATAGTAACATTTCTCAGTCAGAATACTGACATTGATACAAACAAGATACAGAACATTTCCATCTCACAAGGATCCCCCATGTTGGGCTCTTATAGCCACACTCACCTCCCTCCCACTCCCACTCCCTCCCATAACCCTGACAGCTAATCTGCGAATATATAACATATAAAAGAGCAGATTATAGATACACACACACACATATAATTTTATCAATGATATATATATATAACTTTATCAATAATATTGATATTAACTTCAATTCAAGACTCATGAGGAACTCCTTTAAAAATGGAATCAGACTCTAAGTAAACATTGGGATTGGCTTTTCTTACTTAGCATGATTCTCTGGAAATTCACCCAGGTTTTAGTGTCTATCAATAGCCCATTCCTTATTATTTATGAGTAATATCTCATGGTATGGATGTATCAGACTGATTTAAATGTCCACCTTTCAAAGAGCATCTGAGTTGTTTCTAATTTCAAGATATTATTCATAGAGCTTCTATAAACATTCATGTATAGGATTTTGTATGACATGAGTTCTCATCTCTCATAGATAAATGTCCAGGAGTATAATTGATGTTTTGTGTGGTAGCTGCAAGCTATTTTTTTCGGAGTATAATTTTTTTTTTTTTTAAGTCCCACTGGTAATAAACAGGTGATCAGGTTTCTCTACATCCGCAACAGCATTTGTTGTTGTTACTATCTTTGATTTTAGCCATTTGGCTCTGTATGTGCTGATACCTCATTGTGGTGTTAATATGCCTTTCCCTGATGGGATGGCTCATGGTATTGAAGGTCTCTTTATGTGCTGATTTTTTCATCAGTATTTCTTATTGACAGGAAAATCTCTTTATGTCTTTTGTCCATTCTTTAAAAATTGAATTGTTTGCTTTTACACTTGTTGAGTTTAAGATCTCTTTTTATATACTAGAGAGTAGTCTTTCATTGCATATGTGATTTACAAATATTTTCTCTCAGTGTGTACAAGCATGCCAAGTCACTGCAGTTATGTCTGACTCTTCGTGACCCTATGGACTGTAGCCCACCAGGCTCCTCTGTTCGTGGAATTCTCCAGGCAAGAATACT
The DNA here is from genome assembly GCA_935064755.1 of Tragelaphus eurycerus. NCBI lineage: Eukaryota > Metazoa > Chordata > Mammalia > Artiodactyla > Bovidae > Tragelaphus > Tragelaphus eurycerus. The sequence continues at coordinate 1,230,236 of CAKXYN010000075.1, read as the reverse complement.
GGAGTGGGTTGCCACTTGCTCCTCCAGGGGATCTTCCTGACCCAAGAATCAAACCTATGTCTCACGCCTCCTGCATTGGCGGGCAGGTTTTTTACCACTAGCACCACCTGGAAAGCACCCTCAGTCTGCAGTTTTTTCTTTATCCTTTTAACAAGGCCTTTCTGAGAGTCAAAATTTTTAACTTTATGAAGTCCAATCTACCAAACTCTCCTTTTATTCATCATGTTTTTGGTGTCAAGTCTAAGTATTCTTTGCCTAGTTCCCAAAGATTTTATTCTATCTTTTTTTAAGTTTTGCATTTTACATTTAAATCCATGAGCCACTTCAAGTTAATTCTTGTATAAAATGTACAGTGTAAGTTGAGTTTTTTGCTTTACCTACAGATGTCTCGGGGAAGGTAATGGCACCCCACCCCAGTACTTTTGCCTGGAAAATCCCATGGACGGAGGAGCCTGGAGGGCTGCAGTCCATGGGGTCGCTGAGGGTTGGACACGACTGAGCGACTTTACTTTCACTTTTCGCTTTCGTGCATTGGAGAAGGAAATGGCAACCCACTCCAGTATTCTTGCCTGGAGAATGCCAGGGACGGGGGAGCCTGGTGGGCTTCCGTCTATGGGGTCACACAGAGTCGGACACGACTGAAGCTACTTAGCAGCAGCACAGATGTCTAAATTTTCCTGTCATCATGTGATGAAAAAACTATCTTACCATTATGATATTACTTTTAAACATTGTCAAAAATCAATTGGGAATTTCTGTGTCATGTATTTCTATGTTTGTTTTTGGTTTTAAGCTCAACATTTTACTATATGAGTAAAACTGTGTGTATCTGTTTTAAAATAATAATATGATATTGTTACTAGTAATACTATTGTTGAAGGCAATTTAAGATTGGGGGGATAGGTTGCAGCATTTATTTTGCATTTTAAAGGTGGCACACAAATTGTTTGTTTCATTTGTTTATTTTATTTTATTTTTTGGCCATATGGCATATGAGGCCTTAGTTCTCTGCCTAGGAATCGAACCCATGACCCATGACCCATGACCCATTTTTAGAAGCACGTTTTAAAGACTGGACCGCCAGAGAAGTTCTCAAATTATTTGTTTTAAATTCACTTGAAATAATCCTCGTCTGCATAGTTATGTCAAAAATGCTATAACATGATACACTTTAACATTCATTAGTTTTATTTAGCTTTTGAATCTCAAAGATTGCTTTATTTTCATTTTCATTTTGTTTTATTTTATAATCATGTAGCATGTTATCTCGGAGAAGGCAATGGCACCCCACTCCAGCACTCTTGCCTGGAAAATCCCATGGACAGAGGAGCCTGGTAGGCTGCATTCCATGGGGTCGCTAAGAGTCCGGGCATGACTGAGCGACTTCACTTTCACTTTCCACTTTCATGCATTGGAGAAGGAAATGGCAACCCACTCCAGTGTTCTTGCCTGGAGAATCCCAGGGACGGGGGAGCCTGGTGGGCTGCCGTCAATGGGGTCGCACAGAGTCGGACAGGACTGAAGTGACTTAGCAGCAGCAGCATGTTTTCTAGTTCCAATATCAAGTATACAGAATAAGGAGCATTCAGAAAATGCATACTTTTTATTTCTCTTCACTCCAGCCTGTTCATTCTCTATCCCACTGATTTGCGGTAATAATTTTATTGTATGAAAAAATGTGTCATATACAACAGCATCTATTTCTGGATTGTCTCTTCTCTCTTATTGGATTTTGTGGCTTTTCATGCACCAATCCCCATTGCTTTTGTTGTAGAGGCCATGTGTTCTCATATGTTCTTGGGCTACTTCTTCCTGTTCTTCTTTTTCAGAAGAACTTGCTGTGCTTTTCTGCTTTGCCAAGAAAATTTGTAATCACGTTGTCAGACTTTTGAAATAAATCTGATGATCTTTCCAAGAGTATCATAGTAAGTTTACAGCTTAGAGTATGGATATATTTTCAAAAAGACCCTGATGCTAGGAAAAATTGAAGGCAAAAGGAGGAAGGGGCAGCAGAGGATGAGATAGCTAGAGAGCATCAGTGACTCAAGGGACATGAATCTGAGCAAACTCCAAGAGATAGGGAGGGACAGGGGAGTCTGGGGTGCTGCAGTCCATGGGGTTGCAAAGAGTCAGATGCAACTGAACAACAACAAACATATTTTGAAGATGTCACCAAATTTTTTTTTTTTTTCAGAGAGACTAGATGTGGGGTATAGGAGAACAAGAAGAGGCAAGGATAATCCCAAGGTGTTTGGCTCAAGAAAATGGAAGAAAAGTAGCCATCAAGTGATGTAGAGGCAAATGAAGCAGCAGCGGGATGAGGGATCACATGCTTAATTTTAGATTAGGGTTTGAGAGGCCTGGTAAGTGTCTAATCAGAAATGCCAAGGAGGTGGGTGGAAACAGGAGTCTCAAATTCAAGGTATAAGTAACACGGTTGCAGATGTAAATTGGGGAGTTCCTCTCAAGGAGTAAGTATTTAAAACTGTGTAGACTGCTGATATTGCCAAGGGAAGGAGTTCTTCAGAGAGACCTGATCCAGGCCAAAGGGAGAATTAAGACATCCTTGTTCCTTGGAAAGCAAAGTAACTGTGAAACATAACGAGGAGTCTGGAAGAATTCTGAATCAATGCCGAGACCATTGTTGGATTAAAACCTTGGTGTAGAGAGGGAGGAGTATAGCAGTCCAAAAAAATGAGGAACGAGAAGAAGAAGCCAGAGATAGGTTGAGTTAGAATTGCCAAGTCTGAGCGAGGCTCACAAAGGGAGCAGGTCAGGACTACATGGGTAAGGGATATGCAGATACAGGCAGTGTTTTATGCTAGCCAAATCTCTTGAAGGAGAGATGTCCTTAGGAGGTGGTGTCTTGGCAACCCCTGCCTCCTCCAGTGCCTACCAAGCTATTTTCCTCGAGGTTCTTTGTTGCAAAAAACAGTTACAATTTTTGGCTCTCTTAATGACAGGAAAGATCTGTTGGAAATACAAGATGTTTCACAAAACAGAGAGGATAGAGATGTTGAAAAGTGGCAAGAGCTATGTGACTTTAGAGGGTCAGTAATCAGGAATGATAACGTCTGAGTTGGAGGAGGAACCATTTGGTAAGGACACTCTCAAAACTCTTGAGACAATTCCAGCCACCCAGGGAAATCCCCACAGCTACTTAGAATGCAGGTATCCTTCGTCCCTGTAAATATCACTTCCTCCAAAATCAGAGTCCTGACAGAAAGATGTGATGGGCCAACTCTAGGTCATGTACCTCTATCCTGGCTGCAGGACAGTGCTGAGACAAAAGAGTTCTTTCCTTTGGCTTCCGTCCTGGGAGAGGTACTATAGCAATCTACCAACAGTATGTGTAATGGTGTGTATATGTATGCGTATGCTCGGTCACTTCAGTCATGTCTAATTCTTTGCAACCTTATGGACTGTATAGCCTGCCAGGCTCCTCCAGGCAAGAATACTGGAGTGGATTGCCATGCAGGGTTGCCTTCTCCAGTAGATCTTCCCAACCCAGGATCAAACCCATGTCTCTTATGTCTCCTGCATTGGCAGGCAGGTTCTTTACCACTCACAGCACCTGGGAAGCCCCAGGTGCAGTGGTAGGATTCTACAAAAAGAAGAAAGGATTGAAAACTGGACAGATGAAAATGAAACGGCATAAAATTCAACACACATGCTAAAGGAATTTGTAGATGTGATAGCCATCTGTGGGACAGAGTGGGGGGCCACTACACGTGGAGAAGGCAGGCATCAATTGAATCCTAATTTTTCCAAAGCAGCAAAACATAGATTCTGGAAACTTCTAGCTCATAAACTTGGAAATCTCAGTAGCCAGGAATTAGAGTGAGTTGAGAAATCAAGGCTGGACAGGACCAAAGGTGGAAGTGAGTTGTCAGGCATTATTCAGAGAAAGCTTATTAAACAGCTGATCAGTTCCAAATAAAATATTGTAATACATAAGCTCTAACACATTCAACTCTAGGATTATAATTCAAGAAGATCTTCAAAGCTTGGGACTCTGCTCGGAATGTACTAGAAAAAATGGGACAAAGGGAACTGGGACAAATGAGAATTTTTGCATGTAGGTTCCAAACACTAATTGCTCTTTTAGAAGATGTAATAGCCTAGACTCAGAAATCTCAGAGCATGAGGAACTTGAAACATCAGCTCATTCAGTTGCCTCAGTTGACAAGGCTGTTAACTTGAAATCTAGTAAAAGGTAGGAACTTGCCCAGGAATTCACAGCCAAAGAGCACTGGAGTCAGAATTAACATTCAAATCTCATGAGGAACTCCTTTAAAATACTTTACAATTGCCCTGTGTGCGTGCCTGCTAAGTTGCTTCAGTCGTGTCCTGCTGCTGCTGCTGCTAAGTCGCTTCAGTCGTGTCTGACTCTGTGCGACCCCATAGACGGCAGCCCACCAGACTTTCCCGTCCCTGGGATTCTCCAGGCAAGAACACTGGAGTGGGTTGCCATTTCCCTGTCCAATGCATGAAAGTGAAAAGAGAAAGTGAAGTCGCTCAGTCGTGACTGACTGGTAGCGACCCCATGGAATGCAGCCCACCAGGCTCCTCAGTCCATGGGATTTTCCAGGCAAGAATACTGGAGTGGCTTGCCATTGCCTTCTCCATTGTCCTAGAGTGCCTCTAATTTGGCATCCATTGCTAAGAAAATAATTTGATGAAGCTTAGGAAGCATGTGTTTCATAGGTGCCACCAACATTATGCAGCTACTAAAAATATTAACACAGATTTAGTCTGCATTAAAAGAGGCACAATGTCCAGGGCTGGAAAATAAATGACATAAGCATTTTCTGCCCAGGTTAGTCACCCTTAGAGAATCGTGCTTGCCTAATTTTTCTTTTTTTTTTTTTTTTTTTAAGCATTGGCATCACCCTCTTTGTCTATCTCTCTCTTTTCTTTTCTTCTATTTGGCTTTATCAGGTGTTAGTTGCACCATGCAGATCTTCCATTTCAGTGGGCGGGCTTCTTTCTAGTCACAGTACTAAGTAAGGTTCAGCTGCCTCACAACACGTGGGGTGTTAGCTCCCTGACCAGGGATCGAACCATGTCCCCTGGATTGGAAGCTGAATTCTTAACTCCTGGAACATGGGGGAAGTCCCCGTGCTTGATTCTGACAATCGCATTTACAGAGAACCCTGGCTAACCGGAGGGAATCTAACAACGAATGGTGAAGGTTCTGTAACATGACTGCAGTAAAGGTTTCAATGAGAAAAGAAGTAGGTAATAAGGGCAGAAATGGTAGCTGCCTTCAGGAGCTCTTCTGAGAAGGAAGAGGGTTTTTTCTGAGTTGTCCCATGGCAGAAATTTGCTACAGAGAACAGATGCAACAGAGAACAGATATGCCATTCCAAGACCCTGGGAGCCCCTTCTGGTACATAAGCACAATTTCATCTATTTAACCCTTCAGCTGGGGAGGCAGCAGCAAGTCACAAGATGTCTCTTTCAAATCCTAACGTTTTGTGATGCTATTACTTTCCTAGGGCAGATATTACTTTTTTTTTTTCTATCAAATAATGTCTTTGAAATTAAGCTCATTATAATGTTTCAGAGAAGAGAGACCCTGTCTTATACTCTCTGTGGTCCCACAGTACCTAGGACAATAAACAAAATACACAAAAAATGTTCAATCAATGTGGCTGCCTGACATTCTTTGATACTCTTTTATGTCCCTCCTCCTGTCACAATCATTGATCCTGATCCACTTACTGCAGAGCGTCCAAGAGAAAAACGGTCACACACACATGCATGTGTATCTTGAAGGAAACGGAAGAAGGATTGAAAGGAGGGTTTTAAACTGTACATGTTTGCACAGACTTCAACACACAGTGAGTGAAACTAAGGACATAATGCTGGTTTCACGCCTTTGTATACAAGATCACACACAGCAAAGCTTGGCATCATTCCCATATTTATCTCTTTTCTCTGCCCTTTAGTTTTTCTACAGCCATTCTCTTTTAACATTGAGAAGTATGCTATTATAATAAGATGAAAAGGAGTGCAGTCGGAGGGCTGGGAGGAGAGTGACTCAGGGCACATCTGCAGCAGAACTCTGGCTCAGATGTTGAGGCTAGTCCTGACTCTGTCTCTTGCACTATTGTGTGTCTGGGGAAGTGACTTTAATGCTGAGACTCGATTCTCTCAGCTCAGAAAACGACAGTGCATACAAGTTGTCATGTGGATTAGCACGAAGTTTGGCAAATCACAGACACACATTAAAATTAGTCCCCTTGCATTTGTCTCTGAAACTCTGCCAACTCTGAAGCATTCCATGAAATATCAAAGGCCTTTGCTCTGCAGGAATTTTCTCTTCCAGTACCACTTGGGAAGTCACTACCTCAGCCAAGAATAGAAATTGTGTGTTAATTCACTTGCCAACACTGTTCAATGGGTGGGTAATGATTGCCCAGAGCACTCTTCTAAGTGTTCCTAAGGTATACTAGTCTCTTCTGGAAGGAGCAAGAGACTGGGATACTTAACGGTAGATACCAGAATGGAAAGGGGCAACAAGGATGCCTTGTATCTTATAGCCCTGCCTGAAACATTAATGACACGGGCAATGAATGATGAAAAAAGATTGGATCAGAAGTCTGAATCTGCCTTCTGTTTAATTCGTTTAAATGAGTTAGGTCTCAGTTTTCATAACTGTAAAATGATTGGGATTAAAAAGGATGATGATGATGAAGAAGATGGCCTCTGCCCTAACTGTCTCTTTGAGACATTGAGAAGGATGATGGAAGAGTGTTTGGAAAGTTGAATGTCATGGACCAATGCCAGTCATAGGCATCCATCAAGTACTTTCTAAGCTAGACAGGTAAAGAGGGGCTCAGATGAGAGGACCTGGGTAGCCAAGTATATTTTCCCCTTCTGAATCTGCATGAAAGCAACCTATTGCAAACACATTGCTTTAACCTGGTGATTTTGAGGAATTGCTACAAAGTAAAATCAAGGATGTTGCCAACAGAAATGTATCACTGTTGAATTAATGGGCTACTGTTCGATTCTTCTCTGTTCTCCCAAGGTGGGGAGCTGGCATGTGAGGGCTGAAGATTCTGGAACCATTTATCATCTCAAGGGACATTTTTTTTTTCCTTGCCAAGAAAATCAAACAGACCTGGGTGGCAGGTCTTGCTTTTAAGGAAAGAGTAAAAGGGAAGGAAAGCTACTTCTGATAAATGGTGGTAAGGGGTCTACTATTAAAATTATTTCATATGTACTAAGTTCCAACAACATATGCAGCACCAAGCTGTGGGGGTCGAGAAGGTGAATAATATTTGCTATCGACAAGGCCCCGAGAGATTTTATTTGAAGGTGTGTGGAGGGCATCTTTGGTGAAGAAGGTAAGAGGAAGCACAGCTTAGACTGAATGGCCTCCTGAGAGCATTTTTCAGGAAGATTTGCCCACAAGAAGACAGTCTGGAGAGGGACCTGGGTGAGAGACGAGATATGAGTGTGAACACGTGCATCCGTGGGCGTGTGCATGTGCTGTGGTGGCAACCTGGGAGATAGAATAGATAGTAGGAGGTTGCTAGTGAGAAATGGGAGACCTAGATAAGACCCCAGAGAGGCTGATTCAAGCCTTACAAGCTACCCACCAGAGAACAGCAGAACAGAGCACTAGGCAAGCATACAAAGCCACTCAGCCAGTTAATATAAGGACAGTCTTTGACATGTCACCCTTAATAACTGATTCATGAGTTTTTTTAATATTTATTTAATTTCCTGGCTGCATCAGGTTTTAGTTGTGGCACTTGGGATCTTCTGTTGCAATGTGTGGGCTCAGTTGCCCCAAGGAATGTGGGATCTTAGTTTCCCAACCACGGATCAAATCAAACCTGTGTCTCCTGAGCTGCAAAGCAGATTCTCTACCACTGAACCACCAACAAAGTCCCTGATCTTTGATGTGATGTAATGTCGTCTGTTAATAGTTACAATAGATGCCAGTTCTGCTCTATTTAAACAGTGAAGAAGCCTCTTAACTTCCCTGTTTATGTTCATTGTGCTATAATACTCAAGCTCTTTGGGGTCCTTGGAGAATCATTGTTTGTCTCTTACACCCACTCCTCTTTTTCTTTCCATCATCCACCAAGTCACACTTTTCTTTTTCCTTTTTGGTTTTTCTGATGGTCTCTCTGTGCACTAAAGCATGAAACTTGCCTGAAGAATGCTTGGGCCCTTAACAGACTTCTGGGAAATAATCTGGAAGTTCTTGGAATGTCCTGACTGATAAGACTGTCCTTGTTTATCTGAGAAACTTGAGCCATGCCAAATAGTCTGTGCTAGCCATGAGATTTATGATGAGGACCTTGGGTCACACGTTACCATCTATCATTGCTGGGAGAAGGAGGCACTGTCTGCACGACTGCACTTGGAGAGCGCAGTTGGAAGTTCTGCAAGGCCTCTCTCCTGGACCCTCTTCTATGCTCCTTTTTTTCTGTGGCCGAGGTTAATCTGCATCCTTTTGAAACAGGAGGAAATGGGGGAAATGCACAACCTTTAAAAGAATGACGTAGCTCCGGCCGTGATGTAAACTCATTAGAACCAAATAGGCCCAAGATGGTGGATAAGTCAACCTCTACAACTTGAGCCCCTGTATATGCTCCCTGTAACACTTCATCTTGCTAAATGACACACCCACTAATGCCAAGACAGTTCCAAGGCATACCATAAAAGTCAAAGAGTTGGCAGTGCACCAATTCCTCGAAATCCCCACTCCTTCCCCAAATTAGCTGGAATACTCCTCCCACTCATTGCTAAGTTGCTTCAGTCCTGTCCAGCTCTTTGTAACCCCATGGACTGTAGCCCACCAGGCTCCTCTGTCCATGGAATTCTCCAGGCAAGAATCCTAGAGTGAGTTGCCATTCCCTTCTCCAGAGGATCTTCCTGACCCAGGGATCAAACCCAGGTTACATCTCTTATGTCTGTTTCTTTGGCAGGAGTGTTCTTTACCACTAGTGCCCCCTGGGAAGCCTATGAAATCACCAAGCTCTATAAAAACTGAAAACCCCACACCCTGGGGCTGCTCTTGCCTTCTGAGATGGCCCACACTGTGTGTGGGATGTGTTTCTCCCTAAATAAATGCACTTCTTACCTATCAATTTGTCTCTCACTGAATTCTTTCTGCAATGAGACATCAAGAACCTGAGATGGGGTGTGTGATCTCAGTTGAAGATCATGGGTTCAAGTCCCAATCTGAGTTACGCGTTTCATTTTCATGGTCGTCAATCATGACCATGAACAGAATGGCTTTGATGGCTTCTGTGAGCAGCTCAAGTGAATCAGAGAGCCTGAAGGTGGACTCGGGAACCTCCCAAACTACATTCGCTCTTCCCTTCCCTTTGTTCGCCAGCCAGGTGGTAAGAACTCATTACACCCATGGGCAAGATTGGCTACCTAATTTGCAGGGTCCACTGCACAATGACAAAGTGGGACACTTCATTCAAAAATTAAGAATTTCTCAACAGTGATAGCAGAGCATTAAACCAAGTGTGGAGCCCATCTGTGCACAGGGCCAGTGAGACTAAACAGGATGTACACTTGTGAAAATGGTTCTGCCCAGAGGCTCCTAAGCCATCTGTCTGTCTCCTGCCCTGTTCCTTACTCTCCAAAGAATACCACAGATTTCATGCTCAAGTAAGCCTTTATGAACTCTCATGCCTGCTGCCATTTATAATGTGCCAGGAATTGTGCATCATCTTATTTAATCCTTTTAAGACCACTGAATGGTAAATCTTACAATGCCCATTGTACAGGTGAGGAGTCTGAGGCTTATAAATATTAAGCAATTTGTCCAAAGCCTCAGCTGATGTGGCAGAGCTTAGATTAAAACTCATGACTCTCCGATCTCAACATCTGGATTCACAGTCACTGTGATTTTTTTTTTAAATTGGGGTGCAGTTGCCTTACAACTGTCATGTTGGTTTCTGCTATACAAAGAAGTGAACCAGCTCTCTATATACATATATCCGCTCCCTTTTGGGCATGCCTCTCACACCCCATCCCACCCCTCTAGGTCATCATAAAGCACTGAGCTGAGCTCCCTCTGCTATACAGCATGTTCTCACTAGTATCTGTTTTGCACACAGCAGTGTACATATGTTAATCCCAGTCTCCCAATTCAACTCACCCCACTGCACAACCCCTGTGTTCACACGTCTGTTCCCTACATCTGCGTCTCTATTCTTGCGCTGCAGATAGCTTCATCTGTACCATTTCCCTAGATTCCACATATATGCAAGCGTTAACACATGATATTTGTTTTTCTGACTTACTTCACTCCAGACAGACTTTAGGCCCATCCGCATCTCTACAAATGACTCGATTTCATTCCTTTATATGGCTGAGTCATATTCCACTGTATACATATACTGCATCTACTTCATCCGTTCCTCTGAGAGTAGACATTTAGGTCGCTTACATGTCCTGGCTATTGTAAATACTGCTACAATGAACACTGGGGTGCATGGGTCACTGTACTCTTTGAGCTTACATGAGGTTTCCACTCACTTCCAAACTTACAAATAATGATGTCATCGAATTCCAAGAAACTGGCTTTGAGAGTAGGCAAGAGTTTGACAGTAGATCATTAAATTTTTGTGAATGATTGACAAACTGAAAAGTCCTTTCAGTGAAAATTGAAATCTAGAGAAATTTGTTACATCAGCAGGTTAAAGGACTTCTTAGTTCTATCCACATGTCATAGAGTGGTTCTCTGAAATAAGACTGCTGGAAAGATAAATACGATCCAGGATAAAATTGTATCTGGGACAAAGGGAAGAGACACCAGTCCTAGAATGTAAGACTATTATACAATAGTTTGATAAACAGAATGAAAAGAAATGACAATATGCATGAATATATACATATGTATATGTATGTGGTATATATATATATATATAGAGGCTTCCTTGGTCGCTCAAGAGGTATAGAATCCACCTACAATAATCCAGGAGCTATAGAAGAAGTGGGTTGGGAAGGTCCTCTGGAGGAGGAAATGGAAATCCACTCTAATATTTTTGCCTGGGAAATACCATGGACGGAGGAGTCTGGTGGGCTGGAGACTATAGTATCTCAAAGAGTCAAACACAGCTGAAGCAATTTAGGACACACACACACACGTGTCATCATATGTATTATTATTATATAATATATTATATATATTCAGTCCAGTTCAGTTCAGTTGCTCAGTCATGTCTGACTCTTTGTGACCCCAAGAATCGCAGCACACCAGGCCTCCCTGTCCAACTCCTGGAGTTCACACAAACTCATGTCCATCAAGTTGGTGATGCCATTCAGCCATCTCATCATCTGTCATCCCCTTCTCCTCCTGCCCCCAAACCCTCTTAGCATCAGAGTCTTTTCCAATGAGTCAACTCTTCGCATGAGGTAGCCAAAGTATTGGAGTTTCAGCTTCCGCATCAGTCTTTCCAAAGATCACCCAGGACTGATTTCTTTTAGAATGGACTGGTTGGATCTCCTTGCAGTCCAAGGGACTCCTAAGAGTCTTCTCCAACACCACAGTTCAAAAGCATCAATTCTTCAACTCTCAGCTTTCTTCACAGTCCAACTCTCACATCCATACATGACCACAGGAAAAACCATAGCCTTGACTAGATGGACCTTTGTTGGCAAAGTAATGTCTCTGCTTTTGAATATGCTATTTAGGTTGGTCATAACTTTCCTTTCAAGGAGTAAACATCTTTTCATTTCATGGCTGCCATCACCATGTGCAGTGATTTTGGAGCCCCCAAAAATAAAGTCTAACACTTTCCACTGTTTCCCCATCTATTTTTTATGAAGTAATAGTTTTCTGAATGTTGAGCTTTAAGTCAACTTTTTCCCTCTTCTTTTTCACTTTCATCAAGAGGCTTTTTAGTTCCTTTTCACTTTCTGCCACAGAGGTGGTGTCATCTGCATATCTGAGGTTATTGATATTTCTCCTGGCAATTTTGATTCCAGCTTGTGCTTCATCCAACCCAGCATTTCTCATGATGTACTCTGCATAGAAGTTAAATAAGCAGGGTGACAATATACAGCCTTGATGTACTCCTTTTCCTATTTGGAACCAGTCTGTTGTTCCATGTCCAGTTCTAACTGTTGCTTCCTGACCTGCATATAGGTTTCTCAAGAGGCAGGTCAGGCGGTCTGGTATTCCCATCTCTTTCAGAATTTTCCACAGTTTATTGTGATCCACACAGTCAAAAGCTTTGGCATAGTCAATAAAGCAGAAATAGATGTTTTTCTGGAACTCTCTTGCTTTTTCCATGATCCAGCAGATGTTGACAATTTGATCTCTGGTTCCTCTGCCTTTTCTAAAACCAGCTTGAACATCAGGAAGTTCGCGGTTCATGTATTGCTGAAGCTTGGCTTGGAGAATTTTGAGCATTACTTTACTAGCATGTGAGATGAGTGCAATTGTGAGATAGTTCGAGCATTCTTTGGCATTGCCTTTCTTAGGGATTGGAATGAAAACTGACCTTTTCCAGTCCTATGGCCACTGCTGAGTTTTCAAAATCTGCTGGCATATTGAGTGCAGCACTTTCACAGCATCATCTTTCAGGATTTGAAATAGCTCAACTGGAATTCCATCACCTCCACTAGCTTTGTTCATAGTGATGCTTTTAAGGCCCATTTGACTTCACATTCCAGGATGCTTTCTAAGGCCCATTTGACTTCATATTCCAGGATTCCTTATCTAACTCAGTGAAACTAAGCCATTATATATATATATATATATATATAGTATACATTATTGTGAACAGATACAACAGACCTGATGGCTTAAACCACAGAAATTCATTTTCTCACTCCACTGGAGACTGGAAGTCCAAGATCAAGATGCCACGGGGTAGTTCCTTCTGAGGCCTTTGCACACAGACTTGAAATGGTCACCTTACCACTGGGTACTCAGTCTTTCCTCTGCATGTCTACTTCTGGCATCTCCTAGTGTCCAAATGTGCTCTTCTAATAATGACACTGGTCCAGCTGGATTTAAGCCCTGCCCTATGACCACATTCATGTTTCTCAGCAGGAAAGCTATGACAAAGCTAGACAATGTGTTGAAAAACAAAGGCATCCTTTGTTGACAAAAGTCATATAGTCAGGCTCTGATCTTCCCACTAGTCGGGGATGGTTGTGAGAGTGAATGATAAAGAAGACAGAGTGCGAAGAACTGATGATTTCGAACTGTGGTGCTGGAGAAGACTCTTGAGAGTCCCTTGGACTACATTGAGATTAAACCAGCCAATCTTAAAGGTAATTAACTCTTTATTCATCAGAAGGACTGATGCTGAAGCTGAAGCTCCAATACTTTGACTACCTGATGTGAATAGCCAACTTATTGGAAAAGACCCTGATGCTGGGAAAGATAGAACACAGAAGGAGCAGAGGGTGACAGAGGATGAGATGACTGGATGGCATCACCAAAGCAATGGACATGAACTTCGGCAAACTTTGGGAGATGGTGAGGGACAGGGAGGTCTGGCGTGCTGTAGTCCATAGGGTCGAGAAGAGTAGGACACGACTTGGTGACTGAACAACAACAACATGATGGTATTTTAACTTGATCACCTCTTTGAAGGCCCTGCCCTCACATACAGTCACCTTTTGAGGGCCTGACTCTCAGGTTCAGTATATACACTAGGGATTGGAGAGGACACATTTCACCCCATAACAATAAACCTGTAGACCTTTTGAAACATTCTCCTAACCTCACAGTAATTCTGTGAAGCAAATATGTTTAATATTCAAATTTTATGGTTTAGAAAAATGAAATTGAAGAGATTAAATAATCTGCCCCAGGCCTGGCAGCTAGAAGTAATAGACCCAAATTCAAGCCCACAATTTCCGACATGACATCAAATGCACTTTCTACTTCAGTACACCACAGGAAGAAAAGAAACACAGCAGTGAGATATTGGGAGGAAAAAGACAGAGATGAGAACTGTCAGAGAGATTGTAAAATTTCATCCAAATTCTTGGTCTCCTGTGACATTGGGGAAAATGCATGACTAAACCTTGTTTCTGAGTCTCTGAATAAGTGACCTGAATGAACTCTCTGGGCTTCCATTTTGGCATAAAAGAAATTTAATAGTGGGTGAATTTCTCTTTCTTATTTCCCTATGGATTTTTGAGGCCATCTGACAGAGACAGCACTTTTTAAAATCTTTGAATTATGAAAATGTGTAAATACATAGAAAAGCAGAAATTATAGTGCAATGACTGCTTATATATCTAGCAAGATTCAACGTACATTTTTTCTACTTTCATCTGCTTCAGCTACCTTCTTATCTTTCTGTCTTCACATCTATCGATCTATCTCTACGTATCTGTAAATCATTTTTATGATCTATTTATCTACCTATCATTCTTCTAGCTATTGTCTATCTATCTACATTTATCTATTTATATTTTTGATAAACCACTGTGATATTTTATCTCTAAGCAGTCCATCATGCATCTCCAAAAACAAGGATATTTCCAACACACCCACAAAACTATCTTCGCACCTATAGAAATTTATTATTTTTTTTTCTAGTATCATATAACAATCAGATAGCATTCAAAGGTTCCCTTCTTGTTCCCAAAATGTCTTGTATAATTTAGGACTTTTTAAAAATCAGACTCTGGTCAGGAGGTACACATTATATTTGATAATTAAGAGGTTAATTAATCTAGAAGTTACTTCTTCCTTTTCCTTGATGGAGATCTGGGTCTCTCTCTCTCTCTTTTTTTTTTTTTTTTTTTTGGTACAAATGGCCCATTTTCTAGATTTATCTGATTGTCTCTTCATCATGTTGTTTAATGTGTTTATCTTTCCCCTGTATTACCAGCAATCTGGAGTATACAGTTAAAGGCTGAATTAATTTCAGAATAAATATTTTAAACAACTCCCTGGGTGGCGCTGAAATTCACATCACATGCGGATGCATGTAACGTTTGGGTGACCTCCACTTAGAGATGCTGAGTTTAATCACTCTGTGACAGTCAGGTATTCCCTTTGTAAAGCTGCATGTGAACAGCGAGTTCTGGGTGGAGTGTTACACACCATGCAAACATCTACCCTGCGTTGTCTTTTTGTCTCACCACGTTGTCAGTAACTGCGGATGGCCCTCGTCCTGTGGACAGTATTGAAACCATCCTGATAGTGGGAGCATTGGTCCCGGTCTTGGGTCACTGAGGAGTAGGTGCTTCACATCTTGTCTATCTCTGAGTTTCTCTGGACTCAGGTTTAAGTCTGACCTGAGTACACTGGCAGGTACACAGTGAAGCTTTGTTCTTTAATGTTTCTAACTCTTTTTTTTTTAACATGGACCATTTTTTAGTCTATTGAATCTGTTGCAATATTGCTTCTATCTTATGTTTTGTTCCCTTGGTGAAGATGCATGTAGGATCTTAGCTCTCCACTAGGGGTCGAACCTGCACCCTCTGCAATGGAAGGCAAAGTCTCAACCACTGGACCACCAGGGAAGTCCCCTAATGCTTATACCTCTTTACTATTTGAATGTGAAAGATATCAGAGCAGGTGCCCAGAAATCCACAAGAAAACATTAAACAGAAAGTGATTTGAAGCATACTAATGATCCTACCAAAGCTATTCCCGTGAATCATCAATGTTTAACATGGCATGTAAAGAATATGTATATGCCCTCCTCCAGGGGATCCTCACTATGCAGGGATCAAATCCATATCTCTTAAATCTCCTGCATTGGCAGGTGGATTCTTTACCTCTAGCACCATCTGGGAAGCATAACATATATACATACATTATATGTATGTGTGGACTTCCTGGGTGGCTCAGATGGTAAAGAATCTGCCTGCCAATGCAGGAGACCCAGGTTTGATCCCTGAGTCAAGAAGATCCCCTGGAGAAGGAAAAGGCAACCCACTCCAGCATTATTGCTTGGAAAATCCTATGGACAGAGGATCCTGGCAGGCTACAGTCCATGGGGATCGCAAACAGTCGGACACCACAGAGCAGCTAACACTTTCGTTTTCACTTAACTTTCACATATGTATGTGTGTACTTTCTGAATTGTGATCAGTCATTTAGCTTGCTCTCCCTCTCCTCTGGTTTAACTTGAACACTCTTCTTGCCCATTTTAAGACAGCAAATGGAATTGGAGAGATAGTAATCTATCTAGAGAGAGAAGATCCTTTTCTATTTCACCAGACAGCAAATCTTTGAGGGGAAGGATCTGCCCAGTTCACATCTTTACATCCCCATTACCCATGTCAGGGACTTTATACTGAGCAATGCTGCCATAAATTTGTATTGATTGACTTAATACGCAGCCCTCAGTAATCAAATCAATGCAAATTGGAACAAGAAAATATCATTTTCAACTATCAAATTAGAAAAGATTTTTAAACTGTTTAAAGATGCTGTATTAACTGTAATAAAGTCAGGATCAAAAAAGCATAGAACGTATAGATTCCTCAGCGCATAGAAAGTAAAATTTCAAAATCTTAACACTATTACATCTGGGAGGTAAGATACATAGGTAATATTTTTCTTTTCCTGTGTACAGTTCAGTATTTTCCAAATGTAATTCGACAAACATGTTCATTATCGGTGTGGGGTGCAGAAGGGGGAAGCAGCATTTGAAATCAAAATCAGTCCTTCCCCTTCATTCTCAGAGCAGACACTGCACTCCTGGACCACAGACCCTGGGAAAGCAGTGATTATTTGGAAAGTTCTGTGCAGATGCTTTCATGGTCTAAATGCCTAAATGACCTTCATCTAGTGAGCATAAATATGTGTGAGTGTGTATGTGTTTTTTCCTTTTCTGTTTTATTTCTTTCTTCCCCAGCAGGTGTGTTTGAATAGCAGCCCATTACTGCTCACTCAGTGCTATAAATATTTATAAGCATGCTCCAAGGAAGCTATTGTACCATAAACCGGCCAGTGGCATGGCCAGCTGCTTTTTTTGAGTGGAGGTATGAGACAGCTTTGGGGAGCATAGGCCCCACCCATGGGGCCCATGAAGTGGGCTCCATAAAGCACTGGAGCCCATGAGCGTGAAGGGCTGGGCCAAGGTTCACGAAGGATGTCGGTTCTGTCTCCAAAGGGGTGAGCCTGTTGGCTGTACAGTAGGCTGGAGCCATGACGTCAGTGCTGAGCTGCATTTGAGGGGAGAGTTTCTTGGAGCCTTTATTTCTAGCAAAAATTTTGCCCCTTAATTAGCCCTTATAACACATAGAGTGGAATTTATTACCATTTGTAGTTTTAGGGAGGGCTTCCCCTGGTGGCTCAGACAGTAAAGAATCTGACTGCAACAAAGGGAACCCAGGTTTGATCCCTGGGTCAAGAAGATTCCCTGGAGAGAAGAATGGCTATCCATTCCAGTATTCTTTCCTGGAGAATTCCATGGACAGAGGAGTTGCAAAGAGTCAGACATGACTGACATGACCGGCAACTAAGCACACACGTGTATATATGGGTTTCTCTGGTGGCTCAGAGATAAAGAATCTGGCTGCCAATGCAGAAGATACAGGTTCAATTCCTGGTTAAGAAGATCCCCTAGAGAAGGAAATGGCAACCTACTCCAGTATTCTTGCCTGGAAAAATCTCAAGAACAGTGGAGCCTGGCGGGCTACAGTCCATGGGGTTACAAAGAGTTGGACATGACTGAGCAGCTAAACAACTCCAATGTGTATACATGTGTGATATGTGTGTGTCAGAGAGAGGGAGATAGAGACTGAGGGCAACGCCAGTGTGACATGGATGGTCAAGGCTGCTGACCACTGAGGGCTCACCAAGCCACGAGTGCGTCCCTCCCTCTCCTGGAGAGATACAGGTAGGCGGGACCTGGGGACCTCAGGAATGAGGATCTCCACACCGGTACTTTGTACACTTTAAGCCAGAGCAAGATAGAACATGTTACTTCTGACCAACATAAATGGACAGGAGACGCCAGATACTCCGAACTCCAAGCATCTATCCCAAACATCTTTTACCTTAAAATGGCCTTCAGCAGTTAAGAAGTGAGCTCTCTGCCTCCCCAAGTTTCCAAATAGCTGGAGATGGATGCTCAGTATCATGTAGTGTCCACAACCCTGAATCTAGGTTCAAAAGATCTCACCAGCTCTGTGCCTTGATTCTGAGGAACTCGGGACAAGTCGCTTTGAAACTGATTCCTTTAGCTCATTTGTACAATGCATATATTGCATTAAATCTGTTAGAACATGGTAAGCATTTTGAACTGTGTTTAGCATATAGTGAGTGCTCAAGAAAGATTGTCTCTTGCTTTTTTTTTTTTTTTTTTTACCTGTAGCAAAAAAGGAAAACTGTCTTGGTCTAGGCTCTACCACCTCTTCCCTATACATGCTGCCCTCCTGCCCAGTCACAAAGATCAAAGTTTTGAACAAAGACTTCTGGGCGTGGTGGCTGATGTGCGGCTTGATTCCAGGAAAGAAGGACAGCGGAATGAAAAAGGAAGGTCAGTTCACACATGAATGTGTTATCCTGTTGGCCATGGCCACAGGTGCTGAACCACATGGGAGCTTCCAAGGAATTGGATGAAATCCATCTCAGAATAGTCTGTAAGGAACCATTTCTCTATGGGCTTAGGACAAACCTGCAGGAAGCTGGTTGAAATCTGCTCAGACTCTTCACTGCCAATGGTTACAGCAAAGCAGGTTCAAGGGGATTCACCACAGCTCACAAAAGATGTTCCACGTGAGAAGCCGAAGTCTGATCCTTTCAGGTTCAAACGCATCTTGGTCAGTCCAGAGGGCCACTTGCCCAGGCTCACTTGGGTGTCTAATTTGCATGGGGGGGTTTCATAGAAATGGCAGATGACTGCACACATCAGAGCTGACAGCCAGCCTGGTGAATGACTCTCAATCCAGTAAAGGGCAAAGGTTGTCTCTCAACAGCCCACATAGAAGAGAGGGAGACAGAGTCAGACAGAACACAGATGTCAAGTGGAAGGGTGACATGGAGGCCCTGGGAAGGGAACTTGGACAGCTCCTTGCATTAGGACCTGTTGGCTCTTGTCTCCACCTGCACCCTCCACATGGTTTGGACATCAGAAGAGGTAGGGAAATCTAATCACAAAAGTCAAACAGAACCTTGGTCATGGAGGCTTTGGGGAGTCGCTGAGGGCAGGAGACAAGGAGGGTTATGTCTCCTGGATCAGCGAGTAGAAATGAACTAATTGTCCCAAGCAGATCATAGAGGAAGATTCTGTAGAGGATTATCTCGGAGTCAAAAAGCAAGGACCCCGAAACAGTGGGAGCCAGCCAGGAAGTTGTCCCAGAGACAACTCCTAGGCATCCACAGATGAGGGTGGACCCACACATTTGGGGACGCACTAGAGGGAGCTATTCCCACAGTCTATTGTGTTTCTTGGTAATGCTTTTGTCTTCTGCATTCTCCACCATTAGCCTGAGTGACAATGGTTAACGTAACGCCTGTTTCACAGGATTCATTTGAAGATTGCATTAGACAATGTGAATGAAGAAAGCAACCTTAAAGAAGCAAAACGAGCTCTCCCCATGCTCCTTTTTCTTCTCCCTTTTGTTAGTGTTAGTATTACACTATTACGATCTTACTGCTGTTGTTTACTCACTACGTTGGGTCTGACTCTTTGCAACCCCATAGACTGTAGCCCACCAGGCTCCCCTGTCCATGAGGTTTCTCAGGCCAGAATACTGGAGTGAGTTGCCATTTCCTTCTCCAGGGGATCTTCTCAGAACTGGAATTGAATCCACATCTCCTACATTGGCAGGCAGATTCTTCACCACTGAGCCACCAGGGAATCCCATAAGATATCTGAACCATTTTCAGTGAAAACATTCTTAAGTCTATGATATACACCCTGGCATTTTTGAAACAAAAGATATGGAAAACAGTGACATTTTTCACTGGGGTTTCAGAATTTTCATTACTAACATCCGTTATTGGCCCCGACTGTCATAATAATGTTGATATGTGCTGAGAAATCTTTCATTTCCCAGAAGGGCCCCTCCCTGCCATGGTTCTCTACCATTTTTTTTTTCCTCCTCTATCACTATCAGCTGTCACTTTTTCGTTGTCAGTATTTCTACCTCCTGTTCTCTGCTGTTTCTAATTGATCCAGTGGCCATATCAGATCAGATCAGATCAGTCGCTCAGTCGTGTCCGAATCTTTGTGACCCCATGAATCGCAGCACGCCAGGCCTCCCTGTCCATCACCAACTCCCGGAGTTCACTCAGACTCACGTCCATCGAGTCAGTGATGCCATCTCATCCTCTGTCGTCCCCTTCTCCTCTTGCCCCCAATCCCTCCCAGCATCAGAGTCTTCTCCAATGAGTCAACTCTTTGCATGAGGTGGCCAAAATACTGGAGTTTCAGCTTTAGCATCATTCCTTCCAAAGAAATCCCAGGGCTTATCTCCTTCAGAATGGACTGGTTGGATCTCCTTGCAGTCCAAGGGACTCTCAGGAGTCTTTTCCAACACCACACTTCAAAAACATCAATTCTTCAGCACTCAGCCTTCTTCACAGTCCAACTCTCACATCCATACATGACCACAGGAAAAACCACAGCCTTGACTAGATGGACCTTGTTGGCAAAGTAATGTCTCTGCTTTTGAATATGCTATCTAGGTTGGTCATAACTTTCCTTCCAAGGAGTAAGCATCTTTTAATTTCATGGCTGCAGTCACCATCTGCAGTGATTTTGGAGCCCCCAAAATAAAGTCTGACACTGTTTCCACTGTTTCTCCATCTATTTCCCATGAAGTGATGGGACCGGATGCCATGGTCTTCGTTTTCTGAATGTTGAGCTTTAAGCCAACTTTTCCACTCTCCACTTTCATTTTCATCAAGAGGCTTTTACTTTCTCTTCACTTTTTGCCATAAGGGTGGTGTCATTTGCATATCTGAGGTTATTGATATTTCTCCCGGCAATCTTGATTCCAACTTGTGTTTCTTCCAGTCCAGCGTTTCTCACTGTTAAGCAAATATCAAGACACATGACCTGGCAAAGAACATTTGTATCTTGACTGTGTGTGGGGGAGGGGCATGCAAAACAATTTGGAACTTTCTCTGGATGGCTGAATATTAAAATTTGCTGATATATTGTTTGAAACAATGCTGTCCCTGAGAAATCCAGGCGTAGGGTTGTCATGACAGCTAAGTTGACAGTAACAAGGGCCGTGCTGAAGTGCCATGTGGGAAGGGCAAGTGAAATGGCATCAAATACATGCAGATTAAACATGTGGCTGCTGCTGAGTCACGTCAGTCGTGTCCGACTCTGTGCAACCCCAGAGACTGCAGCCCACCAGGCTCCCCCATCCCTGGGATTCTCCAGGCAAGAACACTGGAGTGGGTGGCCATTTCCTTCTCCAATGCAGGAAAGTGAAAGTGAAGTCACTCAGTCCTGTCCGATTCCTAGCTACCTCATGGACTGTAGCCCACCAGGCTCCTCCGTCCATGGGATTTTCCAGGCAAGAGTACTGGAGTGGGATGCCATTGCCTTCTCTGAAACATGTGGCAGCAAAAGGTTTGGCCTGAGAATAACAACTCAGCTATTCTATCCTTTCAACCATTACCAACGATGCACTCGATCACATACGTGGTCCTCACACACTCTTGATACTGCGGGACCACGTCCCCTCCAAAGAATCTTAATACCATGTCTGCATGCCAGGGCAGCTGGTAGGAAATTGAAAAATTCCTCCAATTCGTCAAAACTGCCGATGCACTGAACTTAGAATGGGAAATATCGGAGTTCTAGTCAACTGCATGGCCACTCAAGTCACAGATCCCTGCTGAAGGATGCTTCCTCATTTGTGAAATAAGCCCCCAACCCAGTTTTGAAATTCCTTCCAGTTCAGTGTTTGTAATGCAAATTTAAAAAAAAAAAAAAAAAAAAGGAGAGACCTGAAACTTCATTTTTTTTCTTTTTTTTTTTTTATTTTGCTTAACTTTACAATATTGTATTGCTTTTACCATACATCGAGAGACCTGAAACTTTAAAACCAGGTTGTTGTTAAAATTAGTTGTTTGTGGGAATTCCTGGTGGTCCAGTGGTTAAGCATCCACCTGCCAGTACAGAGAATCCTGGTTCAATCCCTGATTGGGAAAGATTCCACAAGCCTTAGGGCAACTAAGCCCATGTGCTCCAACTACTGAGCATGCACTCTAGGGCCCGTGCTCCACAACAAGAGAATGCAATGAGAAGCCCACACACGGCAACTAGAGAGGCGGCCCTGCTCACCACAACTCGAGAAGGCCCATGTGCAGCAGTGAAGACCCGGTGCAGCCAAAAATATACACACATTTTTCAAAATATTAGCTGCTTGTATTGTGGTTGTCAATAAGATATTTTAAACCCTAAAATCGGATATGTAGCATTCAACACAGAAGTCAACTGTGGGTCCAGGTGTTCTCTATCGTGTAATATATGCTATCTTATTGTTTAGTTGCTAAGTTGTGTCTGACTCCTGTGACCTCATGGACTGTAGCATGCCAAGGTCCTTTGTCCATGGCATTTCCCAGGCAAGAATATTGGAATAGGTTGTCATTTCCTCCTTCTGGGGATCTTCCTGACCCAAGGATCGAAACACTGTCTCCTGAATCTCCTGCATTGCAAGCAGATTCTTTACCTACCGAGCCACTAAGGAAGCCCAGACTCTATCTAGGTACAGCTAACCGTCAAAATACTGGTACATCACAGAAACCAACCAATTAGAACAGATAAATCACTAATATGGTCATAAAAGGCAAGAGAGGGCAGCTGAATATTTGTTCTGAGTTGTCATCTTCTTGCGAGAAGAATGTTTCACTACCTTGGTTAGTGCCTTTCTTGTAAGAGCTGAGAACAAATGGGTGTTGTATAAATGAATGATCATGTGAGCACCTGAACTCGAACAAACAGGTGATGGCTGTCAGGGTTTATGCCTGTAAGAATTAGGAGGGTGTAGAGAAAAGACCAAACAACACCACATTTTCTGAGCAAGATAAAAAAGAGGATGCAGTGAAGGAAACAGAGAGGAAGTGAGCCGAGTGCCTGTTAGAAGAGAGGCAGAGAGGACGAAGTCGCGGTTTACCCAGGGAGAAAAGTAATTCACCAGGAATTTGGCAATCAACAACGTCAAACTCTGCACAGGGAGCAAGCTCCTGTTGCTTTTCGCCTTCTGGTCAGTTTCTTATTTTCTTCACTTTCCAGAGAGGATGAAGATTAAGAAAAAGAGAGGTCAAGGAAAATATCAGCCCACTACAGTTATTTCAATAGCAACCAGAACACAGGTCCACAGGGAGAGAACATGAGAGCTTATCTGGGGACCTCATCATGCATGATATCGCGTTCATTACCATCACGCCCCACACGCTGAGACGAGGAGCTTAGTCACTGCAATCTACCGTATGTTGTGTTTCTCTAGGATTTCCATTCTGCCAGCCTGGTTCCTGCTAGCTGCCAGATGCTTTGCCAGATGTTTTAATGTGGACATGGTTATTTAGTTCCTGGGGAAAGCAGCCTCTAACACCCAAAACTTCTGATTTTTGCTGAAGGCTTTAGGGCATATAAATTGCAGATGAGGAAAAGGGGAATGGTCACTGGCATGTGGAGTTGCTGAGAAAGCCATCTAGGGATACTGAACTGATGGGTCTATCTCTTTCTATCTGATCCTGTGTTTCATAACAAGAAGAGATGTGAGGCCAAGTCTACAGATGAGAAACTCAATCATAGTCAAATCAATTTCTTTTCGTGTAGGAGATGAGGCTAGTTGATCCTTGCGTCCAGAGTCCTGGTGCTCATTTCCCTTTGTGCCACGCCTGAGACCCCTGCCTTTTTGTCAAGATCCACCCAATGAAATAGGCACCTCACTGGTACCTTTAGCATGGTCTTATATTTCTGAAATGCACTATTTTTTTGAACCTGATCAAAGCATCTGGCTAGACCTCTCCCTGAAAAAACCCAAGTCACTGGTTCATATTAAACATGAGCCAACTGTATGCTGTCTATGAGAGACACAATTTAGATTCAAATATGAAAGATAAACCTTTAAAGAAAAATGTGAAAAAAATAAAATAAAATGCAAACAGTGACAAAAGAGAGCTGAAGTAACTATATCAATCTCAGACTTTAACATAAATATCTTGAAAATATTAAAATAAGTATCTTAAAATAGACTTTAAGATAAAAATTAGAACCCAGAAGCAATAAAGGACATTTTTAGTATTAAAAAGGACAATCAAGAAGATATAACAATTTCAAACATATGTGGGCATAACAACAAAACTCCAGAATAAATAAAACAAAAATTGTCATAATTAAAGGGAGAAATTAAGCAGCTAAACAATAATGGTTAGAAATGTCAGTATCTTTCTTTTTATCATGGATAGAACAACTAAAGAAAAGATCAATGAGACATTAAAAGATTTGAAAAACACTTATTTAAAAAAAGCCAAAATTGTTTCTCTGAAGAGATAAACAAAATTGGCAAAACTTTAGGTAGACTGAACATGAAAAAACAAACAAAAAACAGGAGTTCCTAAAGTTAAGACTGAAATAAAGGGTATTGCTACTGTCCTTACAAAAATGAAAAAGATTAAAAAAGAACATTCTGAATAACTGTATGCACATTAGGTAATTAAATAAAATGGACAGATCAGATTCCTATAAAAACAAGACTATGGAAAGTGATTCAAAAAGACATGGAAAATCTGAAAAAATAAAAGGAAACTAATGAGTTTGAATTAGAAGAATTAGTCATCAAAAAATTCCCCGTGAATTAAAACCTAGAAACACAGGCTTCATTGATAAATTCTATACACATTTAAGGAAAAAATGAATACCATTCACATACTCTTCAAAAACATAAGAGAGAGAATACTACTCAATGTTCTCTTTTTGTCTAGTACTAAAACCAGACAAACATACCATAAGAAAAGAAACCTGGAAACTAGTATCCCTCATGCATATACATACAAAAACACTAGATATTTTATAAATACTAGATATAAATACTATTTATCTAGCAAAACATAAAAAAAATACTGTGACCAAGTGGGACTTATGTCAGATATGGAAGTTTAGTTCTACATAAACAAGCAATCAAAATAGTCAACAAACTGGAAGAGGAAGAGAACTTCCTTCACTTGAGAATGGTTTTTTAATATAAAATGTACAGATCCTTTAATAATGCTGAAAGAATGAAAGCTTTAACCCTTTGATTAGGCTCAAGAAAACAAAGCTGTCCTTATCACAATTCCACAATGTACTGAAGGCTCTAGCCAAAATAAATAGAAAAATAAAATTTAAAAAAAGAAGTTACCCAAATTGAAAAAGAAGAAAAACTATTTCTATTTTAAGATGATTTGATGCTGTATACAGAAAATAAAAAGTAATCTAAAAAGTAAATGTTAGAGTTAATAATGCATTTAGGGAAAGTATGATACAAATTAATATGCAAAAATCAATTGCATTTATACAAACATGATATTAACAATTCAAGGATGTAATCAAGAAAACAATTACATTTACAATAGAAACGAAAAGAATAAAATCCATAGCAGTCAATTTTTAAAAAGAAATACAAGACTTCCTACAGAAAGGGACAAAAGCTTCATAGAAAGAAATCAAAGAACATCTAAATAAGTGGAAAGATGTCTTGTATTCACATATTAGAATACTAAATATTGTTAAGAATTGGAAGTTAAGACTCTTGTCTGATTACTCAGAACTAGAGTGATCTACAGTTTTAATGCAATCTCTATCAAAATTCTCAATGTATATTTGTAGAAACTGATGACCTGATCCTAAAATATGTATGGAATTGAAAAGGATCCAGAATATCCAAATAATTTTGAATAAGAACATATTTGGAGGGCTCACACTTACTGATTTCTAAACTTACTATAAAGTTTTAGTGCTAAGACTGCTATGGGGTGCTAATGCATATACATGAATTGGAATGAAGAGTTCAGAAGTAAAGTCATACATCTTTAGCAACTGATTTTTGACAAAGGTGCGAGACAATTAAATGTGCAAATAATAGTCTTTTCAACAAATGGTGATAAGACAATTAGACAGTCGATGGAAACAATGAAGTTAGACTAATACCACGAACCATGTACATTAACAAACTCAAAATGGGTCCAAGATCTAAATGTAAGAGCCAAAACTGTAAACACCTTACAAGAAAACATAGGGTAAGTCTTTTCTTTCTTTACCTTGGAAAAGGTAATAGAAAAGGTAATTTTTTTCTTAGATATGGTATGTGAAGAACAAGCAAAGAAAAAATAGATAAATTGTACTGAATTAAAATTTATGTTTGTGCTTCAATCAACTCTTTGAAAAAAGTAAAAAATCAACCCCCTAAAATGAAGGAATTATTTATAAAACATATATTTAGCAAAGTTCTAATATCTAGAATACGTAAATAATTATTTTAACTGAGCAATAAGGAGACAAGTTGCCAGATTAACAAAGAGGCAATTAATTTGAATTGACAATTCTCCAAAGAAGATATACATATAGCCCATGTGTGCATGCATGCTAAGTCGCTTCAGTTCAGTTCAGTTTAGTGGCTCAGTCGTGTCCGACTCTTTGCAACCCCATGAATCACAGTACGGCAGGCCTCCCTGTCCATCACCAACTCCCAGAGTTCACTCAGACTCACGTCCATCGAGTCAGTGATTGTGTCCAATTCTTTGCAGCCCAATGTAATGTAGAATGTCAAGCTCCTAAGTCCATGGGATTATACAAGCAAATACATACAACATCATTACTCACTCAGAAAATGACAATCAAAATCACAATGAGATCCTACTTCATACCCACTGAAATACTTTAATCAGAAATACAGACAATGGCATATGTTGACAAATACATGAAGAAATTGGAACTCTTATACATTGCTGATAAAAATGTAAAATGATGTAGTCACGTTATAAAACATTTTGACATTTCCTCAAAGAACTATATGTATAGCTATTGCATGACCCATAAAGTCTACTCCTAAGTGTCTATCCAAGAGAATTAAAACATATATTTATGATAAACTTGTAAATGATAAAACTTGTAAAAACTTGTAAGTTAATATTCTAACACACCATTATTTTTAACAGCCAAAACATGAAAAGAGCTCATATCCATCAACTGATGAATGGGGAAAAAAATATGTATTCCGCACAATGAAATATTATTCAACCATAAAAAAGAAATGAAGTATTGATACATGCTATAATATGGAGTGAACCTCAAAACCACTATGCCAAGTGAAAGGAGCCAGAAAGAAAAGTTCCCCAAAAGTGTGTGCTGTTTATTTATTTAAAATAATCCAAAATAGATAAACCCACCACAGAGATGGAAAGTATATTATTAGCCGCCAAGGAAAGGGATGCTCTGCTCTGCTCTGCTCAGTCGCTTCAGTCATGTCCGACTCTGTGCGACCCCATAGAGGGCAGGCCACCAGGCTCCCCCATCCCTGGGATTCTCCAGGCAAGAACACTGGAGTGGGTTGCCATTTCCTTCTCCAATGCATAAAAGTGAAAAGTGAAAGTGAAGTCACTCAGTCGTGTCCAACTCTTAGCGACCCCATGGACTGCGGCCCACCAGGGTCCTCTATCCATGGGATTTTCCAGGCAAGAGAACTGGGGTGGGGTGCCATTGAGGAAGGATTAAATAATGTCTCCTAATGGATAAAAGATTTGTTTTTAAAGGTAGTGAAAGTGTTCTGGAATTGATGATGACTGCACCATCTTGCATAAAACCACTGAATTGTAAACCTGAAGGTGATTAAACTAACTTGTGCAATATAAAATATGTAATTTTAAAAGCTCTAATACTGTTGAGATATAAAACTCATCATTTTAAAACTTTCCAAAAGAAATCTCTAGGTCAAGGTGGTTTCATAATAATTCTTATGAATTCTTTATTTATATATAAAACACCAATTCTACAGAACTCTTCGAGAAAATAGGAGAGGGAGCACTCTCCAATACTTTTTATGAAACTCATACTGACTTGATAACCAAACCAAACACAGACTGTACCAAAAAAGCAAACTACATGGCAGTAACTCTATGAATGTGGACATAAATATTCTCAATAAAATTCCAGTGAATAATATTTAGAAATACATAAAAAGGATCTTACACCATGGCCAAGTGGAATTTTTTCCAGGAATATAAGGATGGCTTAGAATTTCAAAATGAATCACTGGACTCTGGCCTAATTGACCAAAGATGAAAAATCACATATTATCAGTCAATGCAGAAAAAAAAAAGTATTCACAAAAAATTGACACTCATTAATGATTAACAGTCAAAAATTAAGAATATAAGAGAATATCTTCAACTTCATAAAGAGCACCTACAAAAAATGTTTACAATTAACATTCTTGTTCATGGTGAAAAACTGAATGTTTTCGCCCTAAGATCATGAACATGGGAAAGATGTCTGCTTTCTTCACTCCTATCCAAAACAAGACTAAATATTCAAGCTGATGCAAAAATTAAAGAAAAGGAAATAAAAGTCATATAGATCAAACAGGAAGAAACAAAATTATTCCAATTTTCAGATGACAGAATTTTTTTTTGTTTGTTTTAATCAAGAATCTCTTTTATTGATTATCAGAAACATTACAAACATCTAGTATGAACAAATTGTAACATGATAGTGTTTAGTTTGAACAATTAATACATTTCAGATATAATATTATACATATTTCAATGCTATTCTCCCCAATCATCTCACCCTCTCCTGGTCCCAGAGTCCAAAAGTCTGGTCTATACATCAGTGTCTCTTTTGTTGTCTCGTAAATAGGGTTATTTTTTACCATCTTTCTAAATTCCATATATATGCGTTAGTATACTGTATTTGTGTTTTTGTTTCTGGCTTACTTCACTCTGTATAATAGGCTCCAGTTCCATCCACCTCCTTAGAACTGATTCAAATGTATTCTTTTTAATGGCTGAGTAATATTCCATTGTGTATATGTACCACAGCTTGCTTATCCATTCATCTGTGGATGGACATCTAGGTTGCTTCCACGTTCTGGCTATTGCAAACAGTGCTGCTATGAACATTGGGGTACAGGTGTCTCTTTCAATTCTGGTTTTCTCAGTGTATATGCCCAGCAGTGGGATTGCTGGATCATAAGGCAGTTCTATTCGCAGTTTTTTGAGGAATCTCCATACTGTTCTCCAAAGTGGCTGTACTAGTTTGCATTCCCACCAACAGTGCAAGAGGGTTCCCTTCTCTCCGCACCCTCTCCAGCATTTATTGCTTGCGGACTTTTGGATAGCAGCCATACTGATTGGCGTGAAATGGTATCTCATAGTGGTTTTGATTTGCATTTCTCTGATAATGAGTGATATTGAGCATCTTTTCATGTGTTTGTTAGCCATCTGTATGTCTTCTTTGGAGAAATGTCTATTGAGTTCTTTGGCCCATTTTTTGATTGGGTCATTTATTTTTCTGGAATTGAGCTGTAGAAGTTGCTTGTATATTTTTTGAGATTAGTTGTTTGTCAGTTGCTTCATTTGCTATTATTTTCTCCCATTCTGAAGGCTGTCTTTTCACCTTGCTTATAGTTTCCTTTGTTGTGCAAAAGCTTTTTAAGTTTGATTAGGTCCCATTTGTTCATTTTTGATTTTATTTCCAATATTCTGGGAGGTGGGTCATAGAGGATCCTGCTGTGATGTAAGTCAGAGAGTGTTTTGCCTATGTTTTCCTCTAGGAGTTTTATGGTTTCTGGTCTTACATTTAGCTCTTTAATCCATTTTGAGTTTATTTTTGTGTATGGTGTTAGAAAGTGTTCTAGTTTCATTCATATGGAGGGGTCTTGTTTTTGTATCCATTCAGCCAGTCTCTGTCTTTTGGTTGGGGCATTCAACCCATTTACATTTAAGGTAATTAATGATAAATATGATCCCGTTGCCATTTACTTTGTTGTTTTGGGTTTGAATTTATATATCCTTTTTGTGTTTCCTGTCTAGAGAATGTCCTTTAGTATTTGTTGGAGAGCTGGTTTGGTGGTGCTGAATTCTCTCAGCTTTTGCTTGTCTGTAAAGGTTTTGATTTCTCCTTCATATTTGAATGAGATCCTTGCTGGGTACAATAATCTGGGCTGTAGGTTCTTTTCTTTCATCACTTTAAGTA
Source organism: Tragelaphus eurycerus (assembly GCA_935064755.1). Lineage (NCBI taxonomy): Eukaryota > Metazoa > Chordata > Mammalia > Artiodactyla > Bovidae > Tragelaphus > Tragelaphus eurycerus. Next base: position 1,200,117 of record CAKXYN010000075.1, on the reverse strand, counting down.
TGTCTTGCCATTCCCTCCTGGCTTGGAGAGTTTCTATTGAAAGATCAGCTGTTATCCTTATGGAATTCCCTTGTGTGTTATTTGTTGTTTTTCCCTTGCTGCTTTTAATATTTGTTCTTTGTGTTTGATCTTTGTTAATTTGATTAATATGTGTCTTGGGGTGTTTCGTCTTGGGTTTATCCTATTTGGGACTCTCTGGGTTTCTTGGACTTGAGTGATTATTTCCTTCCCCATTTTAGGGAAGTTTTCAACTATTATCTCCTCTAGTATCTTCTCATGGTCTTTCTTTTTGTCTTCTTCTTCTGGGACTCCTATGATTCGAATATTGTAACGTTTAATATTGTCCTGGAGGTCTCTGAGATTGTCCTCATTTCTTTTAATTCGTTTTTCTTTTTTCTCCTCTGATTCCTTTAATTCTGCCATTCTATCTTCTAATTCGCTAATTCTATCTTCTGCCTCTGTTATTCTACTATTTGTTGCCTCCAGAGTGTTTTGGATCTCATTTATTGCATTATTCATTATATGTTGACTCTTTTTTATTTCTTCTAGGTCCTTGTTAAATCTTTCTTGCATCTTCTCAATGCTTTTCTCCAGGCTATTTATCCATGATTCCATTTTGCTTTCCAGATTTTGGATTAATTTCACGATCATTATTCGAATTCTTTATCAGGTAGGTTCGCTATTTCTTCCTCTTTTGTTTGGTTTGGTGGGCTTTTATCCTGTTCCTTTACCTGCTGGGAATTCTTCTGTCTTTTCATCTTGTTTAAATTGCTAAGTTTGGGGCGTCTTTACTGTATTCTGGTAGTCTGTGGAGTTCTCTTTATTGTGGCGTTTCTGCACTATATGTGGGTTTGTACCGGTGGCTTGTCGAGTTTCTTGTTTATGGAAGCTTGTATCGGTGTTCTGGTGGGTGGAGCTGGATTTCTTTTCTCTGGGGTGCAGTGGAGTGTCTAGTAGTGAGTTATGAGATGTCTATGCTTTTGGGGTCGCTTTGTGTAGCCTGTGTATTGGAGCTCAGGCTGTGTTCTTGTTTTTCTGGAGAATTTGCTTGGTATGTCTTGTTGTGGAACTTGCTGGTCTTTGTGTGATGCTTGGTTTCAGAGTAGGTATGGAGGCTTTTAATGAGCTCCTGTCAATTAGTGTTTCGTGGGATCAGGGTATGGACTTAAGCCTCCTGGTTCCAGTTATTGGTCTTATTTTTACAGTAGTCTCAAAAACTTCTTCTTCTATAATGCATTCCACAACTGGACTGCTCAGAGATGTTCACGGAATTATACATAGAAGGAAAAAGGGAGGAAGGAGACAGAGGTGGTCAGGAGGATAAAAGGAGGGAGTGTGAAGGAGAGAGACAGATCTAGTCAGTAATCAGTAAAGAAAAGAAAAAAGGAAAGGAAAAAAGCAAAGGACAAAAAGGAAAAAGGAAAAAAAAAACAAAACAGGGTCGCAAAAGTTATATCTAAACGTGGAGATTAAAGAAGTACTAGAGGATAAAAATAATAATAATAATAAAAAAATAAAAGAAACAAAACAAACAACAACAAAAAAAAATTAAAAAGGAAAAAAAAATTTTTTGTTTTCCTTTTTCCAATTAAAAAATAATAAAAATTTAAAAAATATATATATATTAAAAAAAGAAAAGAAAAAAAAAGGAAATAATGATGGGAAAAATAGTAAAATATATATAAGAGTTTCTCTATTATTGTTGTGGGTTCAGTTCATTTTCAGCTAGTTCCTTGTTCCGACTTAAATTTCTCAAGATCTATAGGCCCCTTTCTCTGTGGTTATTCTGTATAGTTCTTTGTTCTGTGCATGGTTCGGCGGTGTTCTGGGCCAAGGCCCGCCACTCGTGTGGTCGGCGCTGCACAATCTGGATTGCCGGCCCAAACTACTCCAGTTAGGCAGCACTCCAGACAATCAGGCGAACGAAGTCTGCGCTGAGGCCCGCAGAGGGGGAGGGGTCGGCGACGGGAATGGCGGGCGGGGCGGGTGGGGGGAGGGGGATGGGGTGGCCCTCGTGGGAGCCGCCGGCACGGCGGGCGGGGGCACGCCTGCGCGGGGTGGCCGGCGGGGGAGCGTCCAGTGGGGGAGAGTCCCGCGGGGAGCGTCCCTCTGGGGAGCGCCGGCAGCGGAGCATCCCGCGTGGGAACGGCCAAGGCGTCTCCCTGCCCAGCCCCGGCTCCCCAATGGCAGATGCGGGCGTTTGCAGCGGTGCTTTTCCGCTGCGGAAGTTACCGCAGGGCCCGCAGTCTGTGGGTTCTAATTGCTCAACTGTTCTCCTCCCTGTTATGATAGTCTCCGTGTTTCCCAGGTTCGGCGCAGATTCCGCAGGGAGAGTGTTTCCTGGTGTTTGGAAACTTCTCTTTTTAAGACTCCCTTCCCCGGACAGAGGTCCGCCCCTCCCTCTTTGTCTCTCTCTGGCTTCTATATTCTTTCCTACCTCCTTTAGAAGGCAGTGAGTTGCTTTTCTGGGTGTCCGACGTCCTCCGCCAGCACTCCGAAGCTGTTTGTGGTATTTACTCGGCGCCCAGATGTCCCATTGATGAATTTGTGGAGGAGAAAGCGTATTCCCCGTCCTAATCCTTCGCCATCTTAACCGGAAGTCCTAGATGACAGAATTTTATGTGTAGGAAATCCCAAGGAATCTACACAATCACACACACACACATACAAAACTGTTTGAAATAATAATGATTTCAGTGAAGTCTCAGAATATAAGATAAACTCAAAAAATTCAACTGCATTTTTTATTTGATGGCTTTTTCAGAAATTCTCCATGTTTGTTAATTTCTTTATTGTGTTTCGTTGAAAAAGAAAAAAAGAAATGCATTTGAGAATAAATTTCATTTTATTTACTTTAGATGTGATTAAGTGGCCATACTATACTTAACATTGAATATATATATATCATATAAATTAAGGAGTTTAGCCATTACCAACTGAAATATTAGCTTTCTCCAATCGATTTTCTTTCTGTGGGATTCCAAATTAGCTAAGTATTCTATATTCTCACTGTTTTTTCCTTTATCTCTTGAATTCTGTGTTATTTTCTATCTCCTCTACTGTTTTGTCTATATTCTCAAGAATTTTTTTATTGCAGTTCATTAATTCTCCAACATCCTCCATTATATCTCTGCTGCTGCTGCTAAGTCACTTCAGTCATGTCCGACTCCGCGTGACCCCATAGACATCAGCCCACCAGGCTCTCCTGCCCCTGGGATTCTCCAGGCAAGAAAACTGGAGTGGGTTGCCATTTCCCTCTCCAATGCATGAAAGCGAAAAAGTGAAAGTGAAGTCGCTCAGTCGTGTCCGACTCTTAGCGATCCCACAGACTGCAGCCCACCAGGCTCCTCCATCCATGGGATTTTCCAGGCAAGAGTACTGGAGTGGGGTGCCATTATATCTCTACCCATGTCTAAACTACGATATAATTTATCTTATATTATTAGTGTTTTCATTTCTAGAATGTTTGTTTCTTTCCTATGTACCACATCAATCTTGGTAGACTCTTCCTTCATCTTCCTATCTAAACTTCTTAGCATTTTATAAACACACTTGCTCTTCTATATCCAAATTCTAATATAAGCAGACTTTACAGATCTGTCTATGAATTTGCTTTTATTTTGTTTTGTTGTTTAATTTTTACACATTTTGACTTTGCCTCCTCATGGGTTTTATTTTCATTCTTTAGTGACGTTCTTTTTATCTGTGGAAATTCTTTGAAGCCTGGGTTTGTGATCTTCCAGACAGAATTTGGTTTGTTTTGGTAAGTCACCTGGGGAACAACTAACCTTGACTTCTTTAAATATGTATATTTAAGCTTAGGTTTTGTTTCTCCAGGTCATAAGCCTAGAATAAAAACTTGTAAATAGTAATTCTTGAAGGATATTTTTCCCATTCTATGAGTAGTAATTAAAAAAAAAAAAAAAAAGACTTACATACATCCTTCAGCAGAAAAGAAAATGTCTTTTTTTCCCTATTTTTCTTCCTTGGGATGTCATTTTTTCTAAGTCTTAGATTTATTCTCAGTGTCTTTTTTTATTCCTGTCCTCTGTTAGCTCAACCTTTAATTTATTTTTCTGATATAAACGGTCCATTGAAACCCAGATTATAAACCATCATGGCAAGTGCTATATTCTGCTGATCTGCACTCTTATTTAATGCCTAATTTTTAAGAAATTCCCTTATTTTTTTCCCTCCAGGCAGCCATGCAGTATTTATCCAATGAACATAGTTCTATACTAGGAAAAATTTCTATGATCTACAATTCACCATACTGCTCAAATTCCTATTTTTTAAGGATTCCCTTACTTTGAACTGAAGAGTTTAAAGTAAGAATAAAAGTAGAAACAGGAGAACTTGCTAGGATATACTGTGCAATGGTCAAGGTATAAAATTGTAACTTCAACTGCTATGGACTTGATAAAAATGGATAGTAGTGGGTGGATTTGAGAAATACTGAAGGAGTAATATCGACATTATTAGAGGTGAATTGGGTGAGAAAGTTGGGGAGAGGTATTTGGGATAATGCCAGTGTTCAAGATACTGTCCCACTCATGAAACTAGATAGATGATGGGGCTGATCACTGAAAGAGGAACCAGGTTAATAGTAAAGGTTAAGACTAAAGACCAAAGGATCAGCATTTAACCAAATTTGATGCCTCTGAAACTTCCAAGTAGCATATGCAGACTGGGAATTTGAACTAGAGGTCAGTCTCTGAACTAGAGATATGAACTCATATGATATTCTTATTTGTTATTTCTTGGGGATGGTCTTGATCACTGCCTCTGGTACAATGTCAAAAACCTCCATCCATAGTTCTTTAGGCACTATGGCTATCATATCTAATCCCTTGAAGCTATATGTTACTTCCACTGTATAATAATAGTAAGGGATTTGATTTAGGTCATACCTGAATGGTCTACTGGTTTTCCCTACTTTCTTCAATTTAAGTCTGAATTTGGCATTGATCTAAGCCACAGTCAGCTCCCAGTCTTGTTTTTGCTGACTGTATAGAGCTTCTCCATCTTCGGCTACAAAGAATATAATCAACCTGATTTTGGTATCGACCATCTGGTGATGTCCATGTGTAGAGTCTTCTCTTGTGTTGTTGGAAGAGGGTGCTTGCAATGACCAATACATTCTCTTGGCAAAACTCTGTTAGCCTTGGACGTGATTTGTTTCATATTCCATGGTCAAATTTGCCTGTTATTCCAGGTATCTCTTGACTTCCTACTTTTGCATTCTAGTCCCCTGTGATGAAAAGGACATCTTTTTTGGGTGTTAGTTCTAGAAGGTCTTATAGGTCTTCATAGAACCATTCAACTTCAGCTTCTTCAGCATTACTGGTCAGGGCATAGACTTCAATTATTACTGTAATATTGAATGGTTTGCCTGGGAAATGAACAGAGATCATTCTGTCATTTTTGAGATTGCATCCAAGTAATGCTTTTCGGACTCTTGTTGACTATGATTGCTACTCCATTTCTTCTAAGGGATTCTTGCCCACAGTAGTATATATAATGGTCTCCTGAGTTAAATTCACCCATTCCAGTCCATTTTAGTTCACTGACACCTAAAATGTTGATGTTCACTCTTGCCATCTCCTGTTTGACCACTTCCAATTTACCTTGATTCATGGACCTGACATTCCAGGATCCTATGCAATATTGCTCCTTACAGTATCAGACTTTATTTCTATCACCAGTCACATTCACAACTGGGTGTTTTTACTTTGGCTTGGTCTCTTCATTCTTTCTGGAGTTATTTATCCACTGATCTCCATCTGATAGAGTGCCTTAAGAACTATTGATGGAGGTTTGTGACATTGTACTGGAGGCAGTGATCAAGACCGTCCCCAAGAAAAAGAAATGCTAAAAGGCAAAATGATTGTCTAAGGAGGCCTTACAAATTGCTGAGAAAAGAAGAGAAGCTAAAGGCAAAGGAGAAAAGGAAAGATATATGCATTTGAATGCAGAGTTCCAAAGAATAGCAAGCAGAGATAAGAAAGCCTTCCTCACTGATCAATGCAAAGAAATAGAGGAAAGCAATAGAATGGGAAAGACTAGAGATCTTTCCAAGAAAATTAGAGATACCAAGGGAACATTCCATGCAAAGATAGACACAATAAAGGACAGAAATGATATGGACCTAACAGATGAAAAAGATATTAAGAAGAGGTGGCAAGAATACAAAGAAGAACTACACAAAAAAAGATCTTCATGACCCAGATAATCACGATGGTGTGATCACTCACCTAGAACCAGACATCTTGGAATATGAAGTCAAGTGGGACTTAAGAACCATCACTATGAACAAAGCTAGTGGAGGTGATGGAATTCTAGTTGAGCTATTTCAAATCCTAAAAGATGATGCTGTGAAAGTGCTACACTCAATATGCCAGCCACTTCGGAAAACTCAGCAATGGCCACAGGATGGGAAATGGTCAGTTTTCTTTAGAATACCAAAGAAAGGCAATGCCAAAGAATGTTCAAACTACCACATAATTGTATTTATCTCACATGCTAACAAAGTAATGTTCAAAATCTTTCAAGTCAGGCTTCAACAGTATGAGAACTGTGAACTTCCAGATGTTCAAGCTAGATTTAGAAAAGACAGAGGAAGCAGAAATCAAATTGTCAACATACAATTGGCATAGAAAAAGCCAGAGAGTTCCAGAAAAACATCTATTTCTACTTTATTAACTACACCAAAGCCTTCGACTGTGTGGATCACAAAAAAACTGTGGAAAATTCCTAAAGAGGTGGGAATACCAGACCACCTGACCTGCCTCCTGAGAAATCTGTATGCAGGTCAGGAAGCAACAGCTAGAACTGGACATGCAACAACAGTCTGGTTCCAAATTGGAAAAGGAGTACATCAAGGCTGTATACTGTCACTTTGGTTCTTATTTAACTTATATGCAGAATACCTCATGTGAAATGCCCAGCTGAATGAAACACAAGCTGGAATCAAGATTGCTGGGAGAAATATCAATAACCTCAGATATGCAAATGACACCACCCTTATGGCAGAAAGTGAAGAACTAAAGAGCCTCTTGATGAAAGTGAAAGAGGAGAGTAAAAAAGTTGGCTTAAAACTCAACATTCAGAAAACTAAGATCATAATAACATACAGTCCCATCACTTCATGGCAAATAGATGGGGAAACAATGGAAACAGTGAGAGACTTTATTGTTTTGGGCTCCAAAATCACTGCAGATGTTGACTGCAGCCATGAAATTAAAAGACGATTGCTCCTTGGAAAAAAAGCTATGACCAACCTAGACAGCATATTAAAAAGCAGAGATATTACTTTTCAAACAAAGGTCCATCTAGTCAAAGCTATGGCTTTTCCAGTATTCATGTATGAGTGTGAGAGTTGGATTATAAAGAAAGCTGAGAGCCCAAGAATTGATGCTTTTGAACTGTGGTGTTGGAGAAGACTCTTGAGAGTAGCTTGGACTTCAAGGAGATCCAACCAGTCCATCCCAAAGGAAATCAGTCTTGAATATTCATTGGAAGGAAGGATGCTGAAGCTTAAACTCCAATACCTTGGCCACCTGATGTAAAGAACTGACTCATTTGAAAAGACCCTGATGCTGGGAAAGATTGAAGGCAGGAGGAGAAGGGGACAACAGTGGATTAGATGGTTGGATGGCTTCACCGACTCGATAGAGATGAATTTGAGCAAGCTCCAGGAGCTGGTGATGGACAGGGAAGTCTGGCGTGCTGCAGTCCTTGGGGTCGCAAAGATCAGACACGACTGAGTGAATGAACTGAACTGATATTCTCATACAGGTGAGATTGAAAGCAAGGGTAAATAAGGTTGCCCAGAACGAGGATATAGAATAGAATAAAAGCAGGCTCAAATCAGATTCTTCTGGTCTGCACTCTTATTTAATGCCTAGTCTCTAAGAAATTCATTTATTTATTTCAAAATCAAGCCTTGAGAACATTTAATCTCTAATGACCAGGCAGAGGAGAGTGAGCTTGCAGAGACAGAGAAGCACAGCCAACAAGTTGGAAAAGAGACCAGGGGAAAAGAACATTGCCTTCTACTCCTTCCTTCTTATGCAGAGTCAGCCACATTAACCTTCTCACCGTCGCTTTGCTCTTCCTGTTCTCTATGCCTTCATGCAGGCTATTTCTTCTGCCTTGAATGTCATCCATTGCCTTTTCCCTTTCCACCATTCACTACTGTTCCCCATGAAATCCTATACACTCCTTTAGGGTTCAACTCAAATGTCACCATTTACATGTGGTCCATCTTAAAATTTGTCCTAACCCCTTTCCATGCAGGTATGGTTCATTGTCTTTGCTGTGTCTTCATTTTGTGTATTGTATAGTATCTCAGTTATCCTTCGGCCATCTGACTACAACGGATCCTCCTTCAGTTCACGGCCAATGTCTTTTTATATGCTGCTGTTTCCACAGTTCATTTGATTCACAGTGGAATTTTTTTTTTTGGATGTGCTAGTCACTCGGTCATGTCTGACATTTTGCAGTACTGTGGACTGTAGCCTACCAGGCTCTTCTGTCCATGAAATTCACCAGGTAAAGAGTACTGGAGCCACTTCTTTCTCCAGGGGATCTTCCCCACCCAGGGATTGAACCTGGGTTGCCTGCATTGCAGGCAGATTCTTTACCATCTGAACCACCAGGGAAGTCCCACTTTTTAGATATAAAAATTTAAAATAGGTGTCCAACAGTGTACAGGCAGTGTTTGAACAGAGAGAAATCAACCTGTCAGCTAGCATTAAAAAGATTCAAGGTGCATGGATGGGCCAGAGATGACCATACTAAGTGAAGTAAATCAGATAGAGAAAGATGACTACTATGTGGTATCACTTATATGTGGAATCTAAAAAAATAAAATAAATGATACAAATTAACTTATTTACAAAACAGAAATAAATTCACAGACATAGAAAACAAACTTATAGTTACCAAAGGAGATGAGAGGGATAAACTTGAAGCATGGGATTAACATACACATGTTACTATATATAAAATAGATAAACAACAACTACCTACTGTATAGCACAGGGAACCATACTCAATACCTTGTACAATATTTCTTCTGCTTTATGTTTGGTGTTTTGGCCAGGAGGCTTGTGGTATCTTAGCTCCCTGACCAGGATCGAACCTGCACTGCCTACGATAGAAGGTGAAGTCTTAACCACTTGACCACTAGGGAAGTCCCTCAGTATCATGTAATAATGTATCCTGGAAAGGAATCTGAAAAAAAAAAAATGTGTATATATATAAACTGAATCATTTTGCTGTACACTTGAAATTAACACATTATAAATTAACTATACCTCAATTAAAAGTAATAATAATAAAATACCCAAGGTTTTCATACTTTAAAAAAACTAAAGCTATTTGGGGCTGTTCATAAGTATCTACATTGTATGGGACAATATATGCACATTCAGCATGCTTCTGTTCCTTTCCACCCTTTGCTCTTAACGCTACTGCCTTCACTGACGTCTTCTCTTCCTAGTCCCATGAAAGCCTTACCTCTATGTTTAGCTCAATTATATTTTGCCAAAATGAAATATAAAGGGTGGACACTGTCGTCAGTATGGCAAACACACCATGCCATGTTTAATTTAATTCCTCAGCTTTCTGAAGAATGCACTGAACAAACTGCATGACTTTAAGCAAACTAAGCAAATACATGGCATGAGGATTAATGAATCAACATCAGGGTGAGTGTCCTTCCCAAGGTGGCCAGGGAAGGGAAGGGAGCTCGAAACACAACTGGTGCTGTCTTGAAGCAGAGAGGCTGGGGAAGGAATCAGTTGGAGAGGAATTTCCAGGAGGTTATGAGATGGCGTGTGGGTAGAGGAGGTAGGGAGTAAGGTGAGCACAGATCAGAAGAGGGTGGATATGAAGACCCTCTGCTGGGAGTGCTGTGGTTCTTTGCCATGCTCTCAAGGATGCTCCATATGTGGAGGCTATCTCTGGATCAGATGACTCTGACAGAGGGGGCTGAGGGGCTATTTCAAGACTGTTTGGGTTTTCTTCCCAGTGCTAATGCGTATTATGACTGAAATGGACTGACAGTAGCTTGTGCAGCTGCTGACATCAGTCCATAAAAATTGGGACAATGTCAGCAATCTGAAGCAATTCTTTGGAGTCCAGGGGACAACGTCACATTGAGTTTGATTGGGCCTTGGTTGAGAGAACTGTAGCCTTGCGTGAAATTGTGACAGATGGCCATATATCAGCACAAAATAGCCATATCACACAGTCAAGGATTCGAGGCTTAGCAGTCTACTTTGTCTTTTAACTTGCCCACACATTTCCTTTTACTCCCATTTCCCATTACTTTCCTATACAACCCATGCATTCCTGGCAATCATAACTACATATAGTTCTACAGACTTGCATGGACCTTCCAATTTTCACTGCACTGTTGTGTCTTTTTTCCACCTGGAATGCTCATCTCTATGCTGATCTTATAAACCAGTGGTCTTCAACCTCCAGGATCTAATGCCTGCAGATCTGAGGTGGAGTTGATGTAATCATAGAAATAAAGTGCACAATAAATGTAATGTGCCTGCCCGGGGTGGACCAGACTCCTCTCCAGTCCACAGAAAAATTGTCTTCCATGAAATTGGAGCCTGGTGCCAAAATGGATGGGGACCGCTGTAATATAAACACAAACTCTTCTAGGATTCCTTTACTAGGCACTCCTGTTAAACCACCCTCTTCATACCATGCATGTATGCATGTGTTTGTCTGTTAATATCTACCTACTAACTTGAACCTTCATGCCTGGTAGCTCATGGAAGAGCAGAGATAGCACAAACATTGAACCCAAGTAAACAGAGTAATAGAACCTGGCTCTATCACTAACTGTCTCTGAGATCTTGAGAAATTTACTTATTCTCTCTAAGCCTCAATCAGATCAGATCAGATCAGATCAGTCGCTCAGTCGTGTCCGACTCTTTGCGACCCCATGAACTGCAGCACGCCAGGCCTCCCTGTCCATTACCAACTCCCGGAGGCAAGCCTCAATAGCCTCATATTAATGCCACAGGGTTTGGGGGGACAGCCTTTAAAAGAATGATAAAGCCATAGAATATGATGAAAACTGGTTAGAAAAACATAGGTCTAAGATGGTGGAAGATCTGACTTCCAACAGACCTTGAGTCTCATTATATGCTCATTGTAATACATTAGCAAAAGCTAAATGGCACACCCATCAGCACAATCACACACACACACACACACACACACACACACACACACACACACCCAGGGCCATCAGAGTTCTGAGGCTAACCATCAAAGACCAAAAAGTGGGTGGTGGCCCAATTCCAGGAAATCTCCACCCCTTCCCCAAATAGTTGGAATAACCCTCCCACTCATTAGCTTATGAAATTACCCAACCATAAAAACTCACCACACCATATTTCCAGGCCACCTTCATCTTCTGAGATGGCCCATCCTCTGTCTGTGGAGTGTGTTTCTCTCTTATAATAAACCCACTTCTTGCTTATCACGTTGTCCTGCAATAAGACATCAAGAACCTGAGCTTCATTAAGTCCTGAGATCAGGTATGGGATCTCAGTTAAAAGACCATGGGTTCCAGTTCCGATCTGGGTTTGGGCTGGGTTTGAGTCCCAGTGTGTGGGTTTGTGTCAATCTGAGCTGCACGATTTCAATCTGAGTTGCAGGGTTTCACCTATGCATAATATATCTCTCTCATGTCCCCATCCTCTGGTCCCCTGTGTAGGATTTTTCTGTACACTGCCCTAAATGTGTTTCCCTCCCTCACTATTCTGTAAGTTCCTGAAGTAAGGTTTTGGCTTGTGTGTCTTTTTCTTTCTCCCTCCACAGAGAACTTCTCACTCAACAAACCAGTGATGAATGAAAGGAGAATGAAATTTTCTCCATCACATGAATAGGAGACAATTCCATTACTATTTCAAGTCTGTCTGAACTGCTTCCTGAAGAGTGAAATTGTGGTATTTTAAATCAAAACAAAAGCAAACACAAAACAAAGCCCAATGACCCTGCTGAGTTATTTTTGCTATGTTAGCCCCAGTGGCCAGGATGATTCTACCATATCCTTGAGGGCAAAGCTGTACTTTGTCAAGGTCATGGGGAAATCTAGGCAGTATGTTTAAACTAACTGAAAACAGAGGAGAGCCTTGATCTCCACCGAGACTCATGCAAAGGTCAACTTTTGGATTATCCTGTATTAAAAATTATTTCTTCCTTCTGTACTGATTTTAACCCATCGTCCAAGAGCTGGGAAAGTCAGCTCCCCTCTCTGTTCTGTGGTTCCCTCTTTCGTAAGAGCAGCTTGGAGGAGAGAAGCCGTGGTGGTTGGGGAAGCTGGGAGGAAAAGCAGGACTGGCTTATCTCTGTATTTGTTGCTATTATTGTTTAGTCCCTAGTTGTGTCTGACTCTTTTGCGACCCCACGGATGATAGCCTGCCAGGCTCCTTTGTCCATAGAATTTCCCAGGCGAGAATACTGGAGTGGGACTACTGTTGAGCTTTCCCAGTGGCTCAGCATTAAGGAATCTGCCTGCAACACAGGATATTCAGGCTTGATCCCTGGGTTGGGAAGAGGGAAGATCCCTGGAGGACGACATGGCAACCCACTCAATATTCTTGCTGAGATAATCCTGTGGACAGAGGAGCCTGGCAGGCTACAGTCCATGCGGTCACAAAGAGTCAGACATGACTGAGCACGCACAAACACATTATTTCCAGCACCGGAAACTGAGTTCATACAAAGGACACACAAGCACCTTCCAGTGTAAGGAGCAGGACAAGTTTCTTATCTAGTGTCCCTTTCCTCTCTAAGAATAAATCAACAAACCAATGGAAACCGCATGGAAGCACCATCCTTTGAGCAAACACAAATTCCTGGGCTGGTTTTCCCAAGCCTGGTCTGAGCCTCCTTCGGTAACTGGAAACAGGCAGACAGGCAAGGAGTGCAATAAAATAAAGCAAGTGGAGCTGCAGAAATGCTAACCATTGCTAAAGATCCTATCTGATCTTGAAAGTGTTAGTCACTCAGTCCTGTCCGATCTCTTTTACACTTTGCAACCCCATGGACTATAGCCTGCCAGTTGCCTCTGTCCATGGGATTCTCCAGGCAAGAATACTGGAGTGGGTAGCCATTCCCTTCTCCAAGCGATGTTTGTGACCCAGAGATCGAATCCAAGTCTCCTATGTTGTGAGCAGATTCTTTATCATCTGAGCCACCAGGGAAGTCCAGTGTATCTGAACTTAGATGCAGCATTTAACCTCTGGCTTCAGGTGGCTTCTCCCCCTGCAATCCCAATACTTACAGTGGAAAGGAGCTTTCTCCTGACCAGCCCTTGCTTGTGCCCCTGAACTCAGCAGAGGCCCTCCTCAGGGAGAAGGCAGACCTGCTGAGAGGCTGGGAGCCAGGATCAAAGGCAATACTTCCACTTCTCAGGCTCACAGCCTCAGTCATCTGAGCAGCTTTCTAAATCTGGCAGACCTACATAGACCCATCCCTCCCAAACGTAGAGAACCACAGTCTGCAGTGGGGCTCAAGCCTCTGTAGTTTTCAAATCCTTTCATTTTCTATATAGCATCAATTAATGAGTTGTTGTTCAATGGCTCAGCCGTGTCCTACTCTTTGCAACCCCAGGGACTGCAGCATGCTAGGCTTCCCTGTCCTTCGCCAGCTCCCAGAGTTTGCTCAAACTAATATCCATTGAGTTGGTCTGAGACACAGCCTAAAATAGAGGCTACGGCCACCCTAGATGCCTGGGTGTGTTTCCTAACTCTCCACCAACAAAATAGAGGCATGTCATGTCACTTTTCTGTGCCTCAGCTTTCTCCTTTGCAAAACAGTGATAGTGACTATATTAAAAAAAACCTTTTGTGAAAATGAAATACATTAGTATTTGTAAAGCACTTAAAACAGTGTCTTGTTTATAGCAGGCATGATACGAGACTTACTCCAAAATCACTGCAGATGGTGACTGCAGCCATGAAATTAAAAGACGCTTGCTCCTTGGAAGAAAGTTATGACCAACCTAGATAGCATATTCAAAAGCAGAGACATTACTTTGCCAACAAAGGTTCGTCTAGTCAAGGCTATGGTTTTTCCTGTGGTCATGTATGGATGTGAGAGCTGGACTGTGAAGAAGGCTGAGCGCCGAAGAATTGATGTTTTTGAAGTGTGGTGTTGGAGAAGACTCTTGAGAGTCCCTTGGACTGCAAGGAGATCCAACCAGTCCATTCTAAAGGAGATCAGCCCTGGATGTTCTTTGGAAGGAATGATGCTAAAGCTGAAACTCCAGTACTTTGGCCACCTCATGCAAAGAGATGACTTATTGGAAAAGACTCTGATGCTGGGAGGGATTGCGGGCAGGAGGAAAAGGGGACGACAGAGGATGAGATGGCTGGATGGCATCACTGACTCAATGGATGTAAGTTTTGAGTGAACTCTGGGAGTTGGTGATGGACAGGGAGGCTTGGTGTGCTGCGATTCATGGGGTCGCAAAGAGTCGGACACGACTGAGCAACTGAACTGAACTGAACTGATGAGACTTACTAAAATAAAACTAATAATAAATGTCATTGTTTTGGCCTTTCACTAATGACTGATTTTCAAAGAGTCCAGAGACCAGAAACCTCAGCAGAGCATCACCCAGAAGCTTGTTAGAAATGGTTAGAAATGGAAATTCTCAAAAAAATAAAAACAAAGAAATGCAAATTCTCAAGGCCCACCCAGACTTTATAAACCAGAACACTGGAGCCCACTGTCCATCACAGACCCCCACGATTCGTCAGTCTGTGTTTTAACAAACTCCCCAAGGGAATGTTCAATGTTCAGAACCACTGCTTTCACCCATGAATTCTCATTCAAATTTCTCTTCTTGATGAGCTACCTGTCCAAGTTATTTTTGCCAAATATCCCCTTTGTTGTCTCTGGAGAGGCATCTGAGTCATCCTAGAACTCTATGCACTCCTCAAATGCATTTTTATTAGCATTAATTCTTCTGGTAACAAATGACAGACATTTTACCTGAACCAACGTGGAACGAAGAGGCTGTATGGCCCTGCAGAACAGAAGGGTTCAGTGGTGAAGGTAACAGTCAATATTTATTGAGAATATATACCGTACACGACATTGTTCCAAAAACTTTATATATAAACAACCCATGTCTTCACAGCACCACCTAAAGAAGAGCTAGTATCATCCCCATTGAATCAAGGGAGTGAGGAACAAGGAGGTGTAAGAACCCAAGGCTGTGTGGGGTTCCCACTCACAAGTTAACTCCAAGGTGATGCTCTCAGCTACTTGCAAGGCCAGGCTCATCCAGGCGCTTGCACTGGGATAGCAGGACTCTGTTCTTCTCCACTCCCAGGCCCTGTTCTCAGGTTGACATCCTTATATAGGCTCCCAAGTGATCCAGGATCATGCCCTTTCTTAGGGACCAGCTACAGGGGGAAAAGGCTCTTATCCTTCAGTTCCTTAACAAAAGCCAGGGGATTGACCCTCATTGGGTAGACCTGTGCTCCATGCCCATTCTTGTCATCTTTGGAGCAATTACTGGTCTGGGCTCTGGAAGGGTCCTGGACTGGGCCTTGTCACATGACCATCCTGGATTCAGAGATCACTGGGCCCGAGAGTTTGGAAGGGTGTAAGTGTAAGTGGTGTAAGCCAAAGGAGGAAGAATGCCAGCAAGGCAAAAACTAGCCCTACTGCATGCTAGGCTCTGTTCAGAGCAATCTAGAAAAATGGTAGAGATGAAGCTACTTGCAGACTTAGAGAACAGATGTGCACACTCAGGGAGTGTGGGGATAGAAGGGTGAGATGAATCAGGAAATTGAGAGTGATGTAAGTATACTGCCATGTGTAAAATAGACAGCTAGTGGGAAGCTGCTGAACAGCACAGGAAGCTCAGACAGGGCTCCATGATGACCTAGAGGAGTGGGATGGGGGGATGGAGTGGGATGGGAGGATGAAGTAAGATGGCAGGCTGTGGTGGGAGAGAGTTCCCAGAGGGAGGAGGTATATGTGCACATAGAGCTGATTCACTTTGTTGTACAGCAGAAATTAACACAACATTGTAAAACAATTATACTCTAATTAAAAAAAACAAACAAACAAACAGGTAACAGTATGAAAGGCAAATTGATAGGATACTGAAAGAGAAACTCCCCAGGTCAGTAGGTGCCCAGTATGCTACTGGAGGTCAGTGGAGAAATAACTCCAGAAAGAATCAAGGGATGGAGCCAAAGCAAAAAGAATACCCAGCTGTGGATGTGACTGGTGATAGAAGCAAGGTCCGATGCTGTAAAGAGCAATATTGCATAGGAACCTGGAGTGTCAGGTCCATGAATCAAGGCAAATTGGAAGTGGTCAAACAAGAGATGGCAAGAGTGAATGTCGACATTCTAGGAATCAGAGAACTCAAATGGACTGGAATGGTTGAATTTAACTCAGATGACCATTATATCTACTACTGTGGGCAGGAATCCCTCAGAAGAAATGGAGTAGCCATCACGGTCAACAAAAGAGTTCGAAATGCAGTACTTGGATGCAATCTAAAAAACAACAGAATGATCTCTGTTCGTTTCCAAGGCAAACCATTCAATTTCACAGTAATCCAAGTCTATGTCCCAAAAAGTAACACTGAAGAAGCTGAAGTTGAATGGTTCTATGAAGACCTACAAGACCTTTTAGAACTAACACCCTAAAAAGATGTCCTTTTCATTATAGGGGACTGGAATGCAAAAGTAGGAAGTCAAGAAACACCTGGAGTAACAGGCAAATTTGGCCTTGGAATATGGAATAAAGCAGGGCAAAAGCTAATAGAGTTTTGCCAAGAGAACGTAGTGGTCATAAAAAACACCCTCTTCCAACAACACAAAAGAAGACTACACATGGACATCACCAGATGGTCAACACCGAAATCAGATTCTTTGCAGAATATTCTTTGCAGAATATATTCTTTGCAGCCAAAGATGGAGAAGCTCTATACAATCAGCAAAAACAAGACCAGGAGCTGACTGTGGCTCAGACCATGAACTCCTTATTGTCAAATTCAAAATAAATTGAAGAAAGTAGGGAAAACCACTAGACCATTCAGGTATGACCTAAATCAAATCTCTTATGATTATACAGTGGAAGTGAGAAATAGATTTAAGGGCCTAGATCTGATAGATAGACTGCCTGATGAGCTACAGAATGAGGTTTGTGACATTGTACAGGAGACAGGGATCAAGACCATCCCCATGGAAAAGAAATGCAAAAAAGCAAAATGGCTACCTGGGGAGGCCTTACAAATAGCTGTGAAAAGAAGAGAAGCGAAAAGCAAAGGAGAAAAGGAAAGATATAAACATCTGAATACAGATTTCCAAAGACTGGCAAGAGATAAGAAAGCCTTCTTCAGTGATCAATGCAAAGAAATAGAGGAAAACAACAGAATGGGAAAGACTTGGGACCTCTTCAAGAAAATCAGAGATACTAAAGGAACATTTCATGCAAATATGGGCTCGATAAAGGACAGAAATGGTATGGACCTAACAGAAGCAGAAGATATTAAGAAGAGATGGCAAGAATACACAGAACTGTACAAAAAAAGATCTTCATGACCCAGATAATCATGATGGTGTGATCACTCACCTAGAGCCAGACATCCTGGAATGTGAAGTCAAGTGGGCCTTAGAAAGCATCACTACTAACAAAGCTAGTGGAGGTGATGGAATTCCAGTGGAGCTATTCCAGATCCTGAAAGATGATGCTATGAAAGTGTTGCACTCAATATGCCAGCAAATTTGGAAAACTCAGCAGCGGCCATGGGACTGGAAAAGGTCAGTCTTTATCCCAATCCCAAAGAAAGGCAATGCCAAAGAATGCTCAAACTACCGCACAATTGCACTCATCTCACACGCTAGTAAAGTAATGCTCAAAATTCTCCAAGCCAGGCTTCAGCAATATGTAAACTGTGAACTTCCTGATGTTCAAGCTGGTTTTAGAAAAGGCAGAGGAACCAGAGATCAAATTGTCAACATCCGCTGGATCATGGAAAAAGCAAAAGAGTTCCAGAAAAGCATCTATTTCTGCTTTATTGAATATGCCAAAGCCTTTGACTGTGTGGATCACAATAAACTGTGGAAAATTCTGAAACAGATGGGAATACCAGACCACCTGATCTGCCTCTTGAGAAATTTTTATGCAGGTCAGGAAGCAACAGTTAGAACTGGTCATGGAACAACAGACTGGTTCAAATAGGAAAAGGAGTTCATCAAGGCTGTATATGGTCACCCTGTTTATTTAACTTCTATGCAGAGTACATCATGAGAAACACTGCACTGGAAGAAACACAAGTTTGAATCAAGATTGCTGGGAGAAATATCAATAACCTCAGATATGCAGATGACACCACCCTTATGGCAGAAAGTGAAGAGGAACTAAAAAGCCTCTTGATAAAAGTGAAAGTGGAGAGTGAAAAGGTTGGCTTAAAGCTCAACATTCAGAAAACGAAGATCATGGCATCCCGTCCCATCACTTCATGGGAAATAGATGGGGAAACAGTGTCAGACTTTATTTTTCTGGGCTCCAAAATCCCTGCAGATGGTGACTGCAGCCATGAAATGAAAAGACGCTTACTCCTTGGAAGGAAAGTTATGACCAACCTAGATAGCATATTCAAAAGCAGAGACATTACTTTGCCAACAAAGGTTCGCCTAGTCAAGGCTATGGTTTTTCCTGTGGTCATGTATGGATGTGAGAGTTGGACTGTCAAGAAAACTGAGAGCCAAGGAATTTATGCTTTTGAACTGTGGTGTTGGAGAAGACTCTTGAGAGTCCCTTGGACTGCAAGGAGATCCAACCAGTCCATTCTGAAGGAGATCAGCCCTGGGATTTCTTTGGAAGGAATGATGCTAAAGCTGAAACTCCAGTATTTTGGCCACCTCATGCGAAGATTTGACTCATTGGAGAAGACTCTAATGCTCGGAGGGATTGGGGGCAAGAAGAGAAGGGGATGACAGAGGATGAGATGGCTGGATGGCATCACTCGATGGATGTGAGTCTGAGTGACCTCCGGGAGTTGGTGACGGACAGGGAGACCTGGTGTGCTGTGATTCATGGGGTTGCAAAAAGTCGGACACAACTGAGTGACTGATCTGATCTGCTCTGATCTGATCAAACTGTTGAATCATCACAATAATCCTAGGAAGTAGGTACTGCCATGGCCCCATGTGTCCAATGAGGAAATGGAGGCACCACAGGATAAAATAGCTTTTCCAGGGCAGCAGAGGCAGTAAATAGCAGACCTCACAATGGAAGCTGGCCTGGTCTGCTGGTTCTGGGAGTCCATGCACTTAGCAATTAGACCAACTCCTAACTATGGATGCTCCGGTCAAGTCTGAGGGAAAGATGTTCATTACCCAACCAGTTATGTTTAGCTTCCCTTAAACCCCATCCTTTCTCAGCAAGGAGACAAAGAGAATTTCCCAGCCTGCCCCCTGTGGGGCTTCTCCAAATAATAAACAGCTTGTTTCTTCATTGGTAACAACACAGCAAACATCTCAGAGTAGGGTTGCCAGATACAGAAATAAAATCATAGGACACAAGCCCATGAACACACACAAAGACCCAGCACAGCCAAAACTAACTAAATAAAATGTTTACTATAAAAGTGAAAATGTTAGTCGCTCAGCAGTGTCAGACTCTTTGCAACCCCAGGGACTATAGCCCACCAGGCTCCTCTGTCCACAGGATTTCCCCAGCAAGAATACTGGAGTGGATTGCCATTTACTTCTCCAGGGGATCTTCCTAACCCAGGGATTGAACCTGGGTCTCTTGTATTGCAAGTGGATTTTTTTACCATCTGAGCCAATACAGGGCAGAACTACATTTGAATTTCAGCAAAACAAATAAAATTTTGTACACACATGCACATTTAGTATAAGTAGGTCCCATGAAAAATTTTACCCAACAATTCTGCCTCAGATCTATATTTGCATCCAGGAAGACTAACTGTACCAGTTTGCTCTAGATTGAGTGGGTTCTCAGAATCTAGAATGTCCAGTGCTAAAAGCAGGAATTGTATATGTCCTCAGTCCTGTCTGACTCTTTGCAAGGCTCCTCTGTCCATGGGATTTTCCAGGAAAGAATACTGGAGTAGGTTGCCATTTCCTTCTCCAAGGGATCTTCTTGACCCAAGGATCAAACCTGGATCTCCTGCATTGCTGGAAATTCTTTACTGTCTAAGCCATCAGGGAAGCCCTATTACTACATAAACCTGGACAAATAACATTCTTTATGGGTCTAAATTTCCCCACCTGTTAGTGGGGATATGCATTAGTCAGAGTTCTCCAGGGAAAGAGAACCAATATGATGTTTGTGCGTACAGAGAGAAAGAATTGACTTGACAGGATTTGCTCATGTGATTATGGAACCCAGCAAGACCAAGATGTGCAGGGTGGCCTCACAGCTTTGAGACCCAGGAAGAGACAATGTTGCAATGGGCTTTGATGTCCAAAAGCCCTCTGCTGGCAGAGTTCCCTCTTGTGTGAGAGATGTAAGTCTTTTGTTCTACTCAGACCTTCAACTGATTGTATTCATTCAGCTCCTTCACTTTATAAATCTTGTTTACTCAAAGTTCACCAATTTAAATAGAACCTCATCCAAAACACCCTCACAGACACATCAGAATAATGTTTAACCAAATCTCTGGGCACTGATGGCCAATAAATGTGACCCAGAAAATGAACCATCCCAGGATATAATCGTGCCTGTTTCACAGGCTGTTACTGAGGACTGAGTCACTTCATGTAAACAACTTGAAAGTAGGTGTTCAATTAAAATTAAAGGTGTATTAATAAACTCTCTAAGTTCCTCCTCTGTGTCAGATGCTGTACGTGTTGAGGATGAAGAAAATCCATTCTCTGCCCCTGAGGAACTCAGTCTGATAAGGACTCAGACGGGTAAGTAAGCAACACAAGGGAATGAATTCTGTACATGGTTCTGGAGAAAGATACAGGAAGAATCAGCCAGATTTGCCTGGAGGAGTCAGAGATGGCTTCACAGTGTAGGCTAAGCAAGAGAGGGTAACCACTAGAGCCAGCTCGGGACTGGTTTCCAGTAGCTGCATACAGGATTGGAGGCCCACTGCTCTGCCCCTGAGTCCCAGAAGCCTCTGAAAGAGATCAAATTCTCCACCATCTCCTAATATAGGGGAGTGGGGTTGAACTGCTGCAAGTCCTTGTGTTGTCTTCTATCCAGAACTTGAGGAATTACAACCCCAGAAGATGTTCTCCTAGATGCTCATCAAATCAGTGCCCAGGTGGACATGTGTTGCATTTCACAACAGAAGCAGCTGCAAACATTAAAACACCAGGGCTGGGATTTTTTTTTTTCCCCTAAGAGAAGAGAGAGTTGTATACAGAGTCTGAACCCAGTATGTCTATGCTCTACAGCATCAGATCCTCTGGTCCCACTCCAGTCCAGCTGTTTCTAACAGGAGCCCAACCCTGGGACATTCTACAATGGCCAGCTCCTGTCCGCCTCCACCCCTCTCGGTACCGCTGAGCTTCAGCAAGATAAGAACACGATAGTCCTCACCCCTTCAATGGGCAGAAAAGTGTAGCATAGTCTAAGGAGCATGAAATCTCCAGTCAGGAAGCCCTGAAGAGTGAATCTCAAATTTGTCAATGACTAGCTGTGTGACTGTGCAAAGTCATTATCTTAGAAAAAGAAGAATTTCAATTCCGATAACTATTGGTGTGTAACAAACCACCTCACACCCAGTGATATAAAGCCACCATTTGATAATGCTCACAGATTTTGAAGGTCAGTAATTTGGAAAGGACAAAGCAGGTCACTTGGTTTCTCTCTGTGATGTCTCATCTAGGACAGACCTGACAGCTAAGAAACTAGAAACATTGGAACGTTCATGTACTTGCAGATCTGAAGTCTGAACGGAGAGGACTTGAAATTCAGGGCCACTGTCAAGCTAGCAGGGCTCTCTTGCAGCATTGAGGGTTTAGGAGAGCTGGACTTCTAGGGCGACTCAGGGCTCCAAAGGTGAGTGTCTTTATCAGTAAGACAGGAGTGTACCACCCTGGAAGTCAGGCTCTGTCACTTTTGATGCCTTCTCTGGGCTATAATTGAGCCATAAGTCTGCCCAGCTTCAAGACAGGGAATGTATATTCAGGTCCTGATGGAGGGACGGCCAAGTTCTAGAAAATATGAGAAGGGAAATATCATGTCCGCCATCATTGGAAAATAAGATCTCCCATATTCCCTTGCAGAACTGTCCTGAAGATGAAGTAAGATAGCACACGTGGAAGTTTATTAACCTACTCCTCCTGCTCCTTGCAGAGAAGGCAACGGCGCCCCACTCCAGCACTCTTGCCTGGCAAATCCCATGGACGGAGGAGCCTGGTGGGCTGCAGTCCATGGGGTTGCTAGGAGTCGGACATGACTGAGCAACTTCACTTTCACTTTTCACTTTCATGCATTGGAGAAGGAAATGGCAACCCACTCCAGTATTCTTGCCTGGAGAATCCGAGGGATGGGGGAGCCTGGTGGGCTGCCCGTCTATGGGGTCGCACAGAGTTGGATATGACTGAAGCGACTTAGCAGCAGCAGTAGCAGCTGCTCCTCAAGTCTGGCTGAAGTGCCAAGCGCTCTCTGGTGATACTGGAGAGCAGTCCTTCTGAAGGCTCCCAATGTCATGCCTCTTTCTCCCTCATAATTCAGAGCATTTGAAGATATTTCAGCATGTCTGATACTGAATCAATCCTGAACACCTTTGCTTGCAAGTAACCATACTCATAATCAGAGTAATAAATTCATAATAGCAGCCTGCTAAATGCCAGGCACTATCTTAAAGTAAACTTGATCTCATTTTCAATTACAATGGTCCTTAAAGGTGAGTATTAATATCTCCATTTTACTCGGGCTTCCCTGGTGGCTCAGCAGTAAGAATATGCCTGCAATGCAGGAGATGTGGGTTTGATCCCTAGGTCAGGAAGATCCCCTAGAGAAGGGAATGGCTACCTACTCCAGTATTCTTGCCTGGAGAATTCCAAGGACAGCAAAGCCTGGTGGGCTAGAGTTCATGGGGTTGCATAACACATGACTTAGAGAACTAAAATCAAAACTAAAACTCACTGAGCATGACTGTCCAACATCATACAGACCCAGGACACATGTTCTAACCAAAGTCTACAACTCGAATTCCCCTACTCCACCACGCTGCGATGCTTAATGCTTAGAGACCTTGGAGATGGGGTGATCTCTTCAATGGTGTCCTGGAAAATGTTTAACAACTACACAGCCTAAAATAATTAATGATTACATATGTATATATAAGATATTTGAGTGTATGTACGTATGTACATTTCATGCATTTATTATAAATTTTGTTTACATAAAGGATGCCTAATACATAGTATACAAATAAGAGTGATTTATATACTACTCTCCATTGAAATGTCTATATAGCCAACTGATTCTTACAAAATGATGATGATTATTTTTTATGAACTTTTATTTCTATCCCCAACCTGTGGCTTTGATTGATAAATGAGTGTAGCTCCATCATGAATGCTGATAGATATCTTTTGTTTATGTCAATGAGTAAGATGAAAATGAGACAAAAAGACATGTGCTGGAACTTGACTCATTCATCAATGACATGACCGACTTCTCTGCTGATTTGAAGTTTTCACATAATGGAAGAGTGTCCCCTTAAAATTTTTGTGCCATACTCACACAGTAATGGCTAAGGATGCACTTTTAAGTGTAATATGCATTATTAGCACTGTTTCCACAATTTTCTATAGCTTTCTACATAGACAATCCACAGAACAATAAACCATGCCCTGATGTGCAATATTTGCTGATTTTCATATTGGTAATACTCTCATCTTGCCCAATTTCAAGCTACCAACATGACATCATTGAATAAAATGGATGTGAACAAATTAAAGGGGACAGTTAGTATGAAGTGTGGTAAAATAAGGAATTTTGAGTATTATCTTTGATTATATATAATATGTGAATAAAAAATTAATTGATCTAGGAAAGAAATGAAAACTTTCACTCATTTGAGGATTATAACCCCAGAAGAGCATCTCAGAAAGCTATAAAGACTGTTCTGCTTTTAGAAGTCAAGGCAGAGTTATATAAGTATTTTGAGACAGAGGTGTGTGTGTGCTCAGTAGCTCGGTTGTGTCTGACTCTTTGCGACCCCATGGACTTTAGCCCCACCAGGCTCCTCTGTCCATGGGATTATTCAGGCAAGAATACTGGAATGGGTAACCATGCCCTCCTCCAGGGGCTCTTCCGGACCAGAGATCAAACCCACATCTCTTACTTCTTCTGCAGTGACAGGCAGAGTCTTTACCACTAGCATCACCATGCCCAGGTATGGGCTGTACGTTAAATTACACAATTCAGATCTAAGCACTATGTGACCCCTTATCAAGAAGGAATGTTATCTGTAAAGAATTGGCCTGTTGATGCTGGGAGACTGTTACTCTTTATGACTGAGCAGAGCAGATATTTCTGCGATGCAGGAGGTCTGGTCCACGTATAAAGCAGATACACAATGCATAGTACTGGGAGAGAGAAGGCCAAAGGGCAGAGAAATTTTTTTGTTTTATTTTTCATGTCTTTCTATAAAGACATGAAATGTCTTTTATTTCATACACATAAAAGATGTATTTTCATACATCTTTCATGTATGTATCTTTCATACATCTTATATGTATTCATCATAAAAGATGAATTTTATTTCATACACATAATGTATTTAATTGTCAGTTCATATCATTTAAATGTTAATAATGACTGAAATTCAGTGACCCCTTTTCAAAATGTTAAATGCTTAGCAATCAGCTCTCCCTGACTGATATAAGTTAGATCCAGCACACTGGTCTCTCCTGTCTCCATCTGAACTTCATTCATACCTGCTATGCCCTATTAATGAAGTCCTTCTTTCTTGGCTCTTAAAACAGGGCAGAAGCGGGCAAGGCACAACCTTTAAAAGAATGACAGAGCCTGAGGACACAACATAAACTGATTAGAACCAAATAGGGCCAAGGTGGTGGACTAGTTGACTTCCACCAGACCTTAGGTGCATACGTACTAAGTCACTTCAGTCATGTCTGACTCTACAATCCTATGGACTGTAGCCTGCCAGGCTCCTCTGTCTATTATCCAAGCAAGAATACTGGAGTAGGTTGCCACGTGCATCTCTTATGTCTCCTGCATTGTCAGGCAGGTTCTTTACCAGTAACACCACCTGGGAAGTCCCTTGAGCCTTAGTATATGCTCACTGTAAAACATCAGCATATGCTAAATGACCACCCATAGGCCCAGGGACAGTTCTGAGGCTGATTATCAAAGATCAAAAGGTGGATGGTGGCCCAATTCCTGTCCTTCCTCTAAAATAGTTGGAATAATCCTTCCATTTGGGCATCCCAAGTGACATTAGTGGTAAAGAACCTGCCTGCCAATGCAGGAGACGTAAGAGATGCAGATTTGATCCCATGCTCGGGAAGATCCCCTGGAGAAGGACATGGCAATCCACTCCAGTACTCTTGCTTGAGAAATCTCATGGACAGAGGAGAGGGGCTACAGTCCATGAAGTTGCAAAGAGTCAGACACAAATGAGCTCGCGCACACACACACACACACAACAATCCTCCCATTCATTAGCCGATGAAATTATCCAGCTCATAAAAACTAACCATGCTGTATTTCAAGGCCTCTTCCCTTCTGAAACAGCCTACACTCTGTGGAAAGTGTTTCTCTCTAAATAAATCCACTTCTTACCTGTTGCTTTGTCTCTCACTGAATTATTTCTGTGATGAGACATGAGGGTTTGATTAAGTCCTGAAACCAGGGGTGTGATCTCAGTTAAAAGACTATGGGTTTTGGCCCCATTGGAGTCCCAGCTGCATGGATTCGAGTCCCAATCTGACTTACACAGTTTCAATACTGTATATTGTAAAATGATATAACAGGCTTCCCCAGGGGCTCAATGATAAAAAAAATCCACCTGTAAAGCACAAGACATGGGTTTGATTCTTGGGTTAGGAAGATCGCATGGTAACCCACTCCAGTACTCTTGCCTGGAGAATCCTGAGGAGAAGACTGAGGAGCCTGGTGGGCTACAGTCCATAGGGTTGCTACGAGTCAGAAACGACTGAAGCAACTTAGCACTCACACATGTAAAGTAACGTAACACTGCCATGTCTGTAACTTAGAGCTACTTAATCTATTTCTCAAGGTCACCATACATTTTTGTTCTCTTGTTTTGAAAGGGCACCTGTCAATCAAGATGAA
Source organism: Tragelaphus eurycerus (assembly GCA_935064755.1). Classification (NCBI taxonomy): domain Eukaryota; kingdom Metazoa; phylum Chordata; class Mammalia; order Artiodactyla; family Bovidae; genus Tragelaphus; species Tragelaphus eurycerus. The sequence goes on along the minus strand of CAKXYN010000075.1, from coordinate 1,173,789 downwards.
CTTGCTTGGCTTCTTCCAGTTTGGCTGATGAGAGCTGTCGCCTCCATATGGTTATTCCACTGCTATAAATGCACCCACTGGCCCTAGTCTTACTTTGAGGTGCTCTCAGATGCAAGTTGTTCCGCTTTACATCCATGCTGTAACTCATTAAAACTGTGTTTCGCTCCGGCGTTCTGCTCATTACAATGGGCTGAGAGAGCTTTGCTTCTGGGAAGCACGGTTATAATGAGGTCAGAGTGTTCAGCACAAAAACAGCTTCTAATAGCTCATTAGGAAAATTGACTAGTTAGGCAGAACTCCTGCTCCCTCGCTTTGACTAAAGATCTGAAAACCTTCTCGTCCAGGGACATGGATGATCTAGCCGGGGTCCCGCAGCCAGAGCTGGACAGGCTGGTAAGAAGCTCTGGCTTCATCCTGAAAATGCCTTGGAGTTGCCTAGAGGTCGGGTGGTGGGTAGAACCTCAATGTGGCTGATCATTTGCCCTGAGGAACCAGCCCCTGCTTTCGGGTATGCACTTGTATTTGCTGGTGTAAGAACTGGGGTAGGGATAGAAGGAAAGGAGAGGACGGAGTGGGAGGGAGAGGCAGTGGCCACCCCCTTACCCTTACCTTGACCCTGCTGGATAGGAGCTAGATGTTATCAGGTGGTTGGTTAGGAAACTTGGAATTTCCAGTCGTATTCTCAGAAGTTCCTCCAGTTTGTGCCTCGTAGGCATTTCCTCAGCTCTTGATTAAAGATAGTCCAATTTGGGCCTCTTACCTCAATGAAAATCATCATCATTATTATGGTAATTAAGACCATCATTTCCTGGAGTCACCGGAAAATCAGCATCAAACCAGTTCAAGGACACAAAGATTGAGGCGAGCTTGGATTTAGTCAGCCAATTTGTGTCACCAAGTTGCAATCATTGGACTTTGTGCTTTTCAGACTTTATAAATATAGTTTTTAAACCGAGAAACTTTTTCTTCATGGAACATCTTACATGGAGCTCAATCTATAAAATTGATATAAAGGGAGCTTCTGTGGTTGAAGGTAGGGGAGGGCCTGGGACTCTGACTCTTCCTATTCTGCTGCTTCCGTTCCCTGCAGGGGTCTTCAAGGTGCCCCTTTTGAAGTTCTGTAGGTCAGACTGAAACCACTCTCAGCCATATCAAAGGACCAAATAATGTCCCTCCCTTTTGACTCAGCAATCCTACTCCTAGAACTGTAACACAATAAAAATCCAGGGACTTCCTTGGAGGTCCAGTGGTTAAGGATCAGCCTTCCAATGCAGGGGCCATGGGTTCGATACCTGGTCTGGGAAATAAGATCCCACATACTGTGCCACAGGGTCAAGATGTACAAAAAAAAATTCTTTATTTTTGTAAAAAATTCTTTATTGTGCTTATTGTCTAATAACCAAATGAGAGCCAAAGAAGTTGGCCCAGGATGTTCATCTCAACTTTGTCCATAATTTTGAAAATTTTATAAGGCTAATGAAATGCTTCTTAAGAATAGGATTGATTAAACAAATTACAGTATGTGTATATAAAGTAGAATAATAATAGTTCATTAAATATGATATAAATTTGTGTTTACAACATGGGAAAATAAACTTTCATACTGGTGAGTGGGATTTTTAAAAAGAGCAGGCAACAGTATGACATCATTTATGCAATATATGCATGGAAGGATGCACATCAAAATATTGTCCTTTTCTGGGATTTAGGATCATGTTTTATTTATTTTATTATGTAATTTCTGTTCTTCTCAATTATTTATAAGCATACATTATTTTTACCAAAAAAAATTTAAAAAGTACTCAAAATTGTCATTAAAAGGAAAGAAAGAAATTGTTGCTTTTCAATGCGTTTCATACACCACCCTTGACCTATTTGAGGCTACTGAACTTTTTCAAAACAAATAGTCTAGAGATTTCTGCCTTTCTGGAATTAAGGAGGCTGGTGTTAGTAGCCCTTGGTGACCATGGCCTGTTGGATTCAGGAGACCTGGAAACCAGCATATGGAGACCACCTTTCACATGTCTTCCGGCTACAGACTAGCCATGTGTTTGCATCTCTGTGTGTGTGCTGGGGGCAAGGACTGGAGAGAGGGGGGTGCCTGGGCCTGCCTGGCTCTTTCTCTATTTGTCCCTCTGTGGTCAAGGGATCTGTCATTTATTGGGGGGAATCACATGGGGCCGAAATAATAAAAATCCTGCTTCACTGGCCCTCTGCACCCTGGGAAGCATTCCCCGAGTAACCTGAAGTGTGTCTAGCACTGCACTGCACCTGGAGTCCACTCTGCCAACAGGCCTCCTGCTCTCTCGGATGTCCGTGGGGCCTGATTGCGCATCAGGTTTCATGCCCACCTGAAGACTGGCCCCTCCCCTGGAGCCTTCAAGACATGAGAGCCACATGGCATCTGGTTGTGAATGGGAAAGGCTTGTTGTATTTTGTCGGTCATGTCCAGTGAGTGAGAAGATGCCTGCGTAGTAGTGCTCATGCGTCCTTGTTCCCTAATTCATGGGATTCCATCGAAAACAGCTCACTCAGCTTCTGCCTACATCCCTGTTGGAGTACAAGGCTCCAACACCAGTCTGTGGATCTAGGCTGGAAGGCAGATGCCCAGCGTCCCCCAGGGGACTCTACCCTCAGGTACCAGCCAGTTACCATCCCCCTATGTGGTCTTTTCCTCTCAGGTAAATCAATGCCCACAAAAGCCATATGCGAGTCAGTAGGTTACCAGGACATGGCTCATCTGCCTTGATCTTAGCCCAGAACTTGCCCATGTTTTTCTCCTTTACTTCCAACTGCTCCCTGTAAGATCTTTTCAAGTTTTGGAAAACAGAAACCCAAGCATAATATCCCAGCTCAACCAATTGTCCAGGAGGTCTTTATACCTTTTGTGGAGCTTTGATTCATATTTCCCTGCTTACCTGTGACCTCAGCTACAGCGGGAAGGATGAGGGTAAGGACCTTAAGACTTAGACAAGGTTCACTGTGTTAAAACGAGCTCTCTGGGTTTCATCCTCACAGCTTCGTGCTGGTGAAAAGTTGAGCCAGTGAGGCTCAGAGAAGTAAGCTGTCCCAAATCATCCCATTAGGAAGCTACTAAATGAACTTGGATTTTGACCTGTTGTTCTTGTTCTTATTCAGTCACTAAATCATGACAAAAAAGGAAGAGAAGCAAAAGGAAGAGGAGAAAAGGAAAGATATATGCATTTGAATGCAGAGTTCCAAAGATTAGCAAGGAGAGATAAAGCCTTCTTCAATGATCAAAGCAAAGAAATAGAGGAAAACAATAGAATGGGAAAGACTAAAATCTTTCCAAGAAAATTAGAGATACCAAGGGAACATTTCATGCAAAGATGGTCACAATAAAAGACAGAAATGGTATGGACCTAACAGAAGCAGAAGATATTAAGTTGAGGTGGCAAGAATACACAGAAGAACTACACAAAAAAGATCTTCATGACCCAGATAATTACGATGGTGTGATCACACACCTAGAGCCAGACATCCTGGAATGTGAAGTCAAGTGAGCCTTAGGAAGCATCACTAGGAGCAAAGCTAGTCTGGAGGTGATGAAATTCAAGTTGACCTGTTTCAAATCCTAAAAGATGATGCTGTGAAAGTGCTGCACTCAATATACCAGCAAATTTGGAAAACTCAACAGTGGCCACAGGACTGGAAAAGGTCACTTTTTCATTAGAATCCTAAAGAAAGGCAACGCCAAAGAATGTTCAAACTACCACATAATGGCACTCAGTTCACACACTAGCAAAGTAATGCTCAAAATCCTCCAAAACAAGCTTCAACAGTATGTGAACCATGAACTTCCAGATGTTCAAGCTGGATTTAGAAAAGGCAGAGGAACCAGAGATCAAATTGCCAACATCTGTTGGATCATTGGGAAAGCAAGAGAGTTCCAGTAAAATATCTACTTCTGCTTTATTGCTGGGAGAAATATCAATAACCTCAGATATGCAGATGATACCACCCTTATGGCAGAAAGTGAAGAGGAACTAAAAAGCCTCTTGATGAAAGTGAAGTGGAGAGTGGAAAAGTTGGCTTAAAGCTCAACATTCAGAAAACAAAGATCATGGCATCCGGTCCCATCACTTCATGGGAAATAGATGGGGAAACAGTGGAAACAGTGTCAGACTTTCTTTTTCTGGGCTCCAAAATCACTACAGATGATGACTGCAGCCATGAAATTAAAAGACGCTTACTCCTTGGAAGGAAAGTTATGACCAACCTAGATAGCATATTCAAAAGCAGAGACATCACTTTGCCAACAAAGGTTCATCTAGTCAAGGCTATGGTCTTTCCTGTGGTCATGTATGGATGTGAGAGCTGGACTGTGAAGAAGGCTGAGCGCCGAAGAATTGATGCTTTTGAACTGTGGTGTTGGAGAAGACTCTTGAGAGTCCCTTGGACTGCAAGGAGATCCAACCGGTCCATTCTGAAGGAGATCAGCCCTGGGATTTCTTTGGAAGGAATGATGCTAAAGCTGAAACTCCAGTATTTTGGCCACCTCATGCGAAGAGTTGACTCATTGGAGAAGACTCTGATGCTGGGAAGGATTGGGGGCAGGAGGAGAAGGGGACGACAGAGGATGAGATGGCTGGATGGCATCACTGACTCGATGGATGTGAGTCTGAGTGACCTCCAAGAGCTGGTGATGGACAGGGAGGCCTGGCGTGCTGCAGTTCATGGGGTCGCAAAGAGTCGGACACGACTGAGCGACTGATCTGATCTGATCTGATCTGCTTTATTGACTACACCAAATCCTTTGACTGTGTGGATCACAGCAAAGTGTGGAAAATTCTTAAAGAGATGAGAATACTAGACCACCTTACCTGCCTCCTGAGAAATCTGTATGCAGTTCAAGAAGCAACAGTTAGAACTGGACATGGAACAACAGACTGGTTCCAAATTGAGAAAGGAGTATGTCAAGGCTGTATATTTTCACCCTGCTTATTTAACCTACATGAGAAATGCTGGGCTAGATGAAGTACAAGGTGGAATCAAGATTGCTGGGAGAAATATCAATAACTTCAGACCTGCAGATGACACCACCTTTATGGCGGAAAGCAAAGAAGAGTTAAAGAGCCTCTTGATGAAATTCAAAGGGGAGAGTGAAAAACTTGGCTTAAAACTCAACATTCAGAAAACTAAGATCATGGCATCTAGTCCCATCACTTTATGGCAAATAGATGGGGAAACAATGGAAACAATGAGAGACTTTACTGTTTTGGGCTCCAAAATCACTACAGATCCTGACTGCAGTCATGAAATTAAAAGACACATACCCCTTGGAAGAAAAGCTATGACCAACCTAGACAGTATATTAAAAAGCATAGAAATTACGTGGAAGAGAGAGCTCCGTCTAGTCAAAGCTGTGGTAGTCACGTATGGATGTGAGAGTTGGACTGTAAAGAAAGTGAAGTCGCTCAGTCATGTCCGACTCTCTGCAACCCCATGGACTATAGCCTACCGGGTTCCTCCATCCATGGGATTTTCCAGGCAAGAATACTGGAGTGGGTTGCCATTTCCTTCTCCAGGAGATCTTCCCAATCCAGGGATTGAACCCGGGTCTCCTGCATTGCAGGCAGATGCTTTACCATCTGAGCCACCAGGAGCTGAGTGCCAAAGAATTGATGCTTTTGAACTGTGGTGTTGGAGAAGACTCTTGAGAGTCCCTTGGACTGCAAGGAAATAAAATCAGTCCATCCTGAAGGAAATCAATCCTGAATATTCATTGGAAGGACTGATGCTGAAGCTGAAATTCCAATACTTTGGCCACCTGATGGAAAGAACTGACTCATTGGAAAAGACCCTGCTGCTGGGAAAGGTTGACGGCAGGAGGAGAAAGGGACAACAAAGGGTGAGATGGTTGGATGGCAGCACCGACTTAACGGACATGAGTTTGAGCAAGCTCCAGGAGTTGGTGAAGGACAGGGAAGCCTGGCATGCTGCAGTCCATGGGGTTGCAAAGAGTCAGACATGACTGAGTGACTGAACTGACTAAAACTATGCCTGACTCTTTGGGGACCCGATGGATCATAGCCCACAAAGCTCCTTTGTCCATGGGGTTTCCCAGGCAAAAATACTGGAGTGAGTAGCTGTTCGCTTCTCCAGGAGATCTTCCCAACCCAGGGACTGAACCCACATCTCCTGCATCTCCTGCCCTGGCGGGTGGATTCCTTACCACTGATCCACCAGGTTAGAATTCATCAAAAGGAGGGTCTATTGTCTCTGCTTGCAGATTCTGCAACTCACATATCCCAGTCCAACTCCTTAGGAAAAGACTTTCTAAATGTAATGGCATTCAATCAGTTCTCTCTTGCCTGAATACCTCTGGTTATCAATCAACTTGGTGAGTTCCCAAGAGACATTTCATCTCAACCAGCTTTGAACTATCACTACAATAATTTATAATTATTTTTCTTTCCAAGAACTTACATAGCATCTCTCCCCAAAGACAAAGGCCCCTCCTGGGCTCAGCTATAGCTTGTTTATCTTCATATCTCATATTAGCACCCAACATGATCCCCAAGGTATGTTTGTCACTTCAATTTAATTTTCTGGATATAAATTGAAAAATATTCAGAATGAATTAATCATTAGAGGCTCTTACTTTTTCTATTATAGAATATATTCATCTTATTATAAAATGAACCTAAAAGAAGATATCTCTGGAATTTTTTTTTTACAGTGTTTGATTGGGATATAAAACCACCGTGCCTATCTATTGACAATAGAGCAGAATAAAATGATACATTATAGATTATAATTACCTTATAACTTACATAAATTATACAAACTGAGCCATTATTTTTCTATTTTAGTGATTTTTTATTATATATTTTAGTATTTCATGTTTTTAGTATGCATTTATAGTTAGTATTTTACTATTAGAGTATGCACATAGTATTCAGTATTTTATTTTCTATTTTAGCAATTCAGATCAGATCAGATCAGTCGCTCAGTCGTGTCCAACTCTTTGCGACCCCATGAACCGCAGCACGCCAGGCCTCCCTGTCCATCACCAACTCCCGGAGGTCACTCAGACTCACATCCATCGAGTCAGTGATGCCATCCAGCCATCTCATCCTCTGTCGTCCCCTTCTCCTCCTGCCCTCAATCCCTCCCAGCATCAGAGTCTTCTCCAATGAGTCAACTCTTCACATGAGGTGGCCAAAATACTGGAGTTTCAGCTTTAGCATCATTCCTTCTAAAGAAATTCCAGGATTGATCTCCTTCAGAATGGACTGGTTGGATCTCCTTGCAGTCCAAGGGACTCTCAAGAGTCTTCTCCAACACCACAGTTCAAAAGCATCAATTCTTCGGCATAATTTTAGCAATTTTGAGTACTTTATTTACTATTATTATTTTTATAACCAATAACAGTAATATCTGAACAAGCAGTGTTTCTCCTTTTGGAATCTGTCCCATCATCTTCTATCACTTTTTAGAAACCAAACCATGATAAACCATAATGGAAAAGGATATGAAAAAGAATATGTGTGTATAACTGAATCACTTCACTGCAGAGCAGAAATGAATACAACATCATAAATCAACTATATTTCAATAAAAATTTTAAAAAGAAACCAAGCCAGTTTTCATCTTCTACCGGAGCATGTACGTTCTCTTGCATCACTAAAAATTGAATGCTCTGAGTAGACTGTATTGATATTTTGGTAAATGATCAACCCAAATGTATGAAAGAACTAGAACTACTTAATGCCCATCTAATGTGAACACACAAGTTGTTTTCCACTTATTGGACATCTGTTGCTGTGATGAGCATCTGTAAAATGGGAATAAGACGGCACATCAGATATTTGTACAACTTCTTTTACATACAAAAATAATTTTATTGTTTGAGTTTTTCTTTTGTTGTTGTTTTTTAAATAGAAGGATAATTGCTTTACAATGTTTTAGTGCTCTGCCATACAATAACTTGAATCAGCCATAATTATATATACATATATAAATATATATGTGTATATATATATATATATCCCCTCTCTCTTGTGCCTCCTTCCCCATAAATTGAACACATTCTATTGGCATAGCTCTAGAGGCAAGAGTGAATTGGTAAAATATTTTCCCTGCTATTTGGCAACCCTGCCAACCCACTCATGCCATATTTAAATTCAACCAGGGTTTATGGCTGTGACTGGGATGGGGCCACCTGCTCCATCCATTCAAACCTTCCAGCCAGCCTTTTGTGACACTTGCACTGGCCCCAAGGTACGCAGGCACTTTTGTTGCCCATTGGCCTGTGACCAGGCAGCTTAATTGCTCAGAAGATGTTGATAACAATAAGGTCCAGCGCCCCCAGTTCAGGCCTTCTCCTTTCTCCCAACACCACCTAGATGGCCTCAGCTTTTTCTTCCACATCACCCCGTGGTTGGCAAACTTTTCACCCCACCTTGTATTCATTGTCTATTATCAAACAGTGCAATGGAGTAGAAATATTGGCATATTTATCATTAAGCAGAAAGGTTCTCACCCCAACTCTTCCGTTAACATTAGCAGTGTCCCAGGAATAATTTCTTGATCTCTGGGTCTTAGTTTCTTCACTGAAAATGGAGGGCTTGTGTAAGGAGAAAGTGGGGTCATAAACTTAGCTCTAAGGGGCATTTCTGACCCATAGTAGTAATCTCTCCTCTCTACTCCCATACGAAGTGGCAACTGACACAGAAAAGGCTAAAGACACTTTGGCCTCATACCTACAAATTCAGGTTGCTTCTGTTCAGTATTGTGACCCAGTTTTCCCTTATGGAAAATTGGCCCTGAGTCATATGTTCTATGGTTAATTATTGAGCTTGACATTGTCCTCGACATGTTAATCGTGTCACTTCCCCATCATACGCCCCTACTTCATCTACGTCCAGAGCTCCAAGTTTGGAGTCACTAGATCAGTAGCCTGTTGCATCCTGAAATGTACCTTAGAAGAATAGATTCCTGTCTTACTCAGGTATTTCTCTTCCTCCCCAGGCTTCATAAACTTGCCTTAAAAATCTCAGCCTGGCAGTTGGATATATATATATATATATATTTTTTTTTCCCTGAGCTGGGTCTTCACTGCTTGTGGGTTTTTTCTCTTTGCAGCAAGCAGGGGCTACTCTCTGCTTCTCACTGCTGCAGCTTCTCTTGTTGCAGAGTGCAGGCACTAGGCTCACAGGCTTCAGTGGTTGTGGCTCCTGGGCTCTAGAGCACAGGCTCAGTAGTTGTGGCTCACAGGCTTGGTTGCTGCATGGTATGTGTAATCTTCCTGGACTAGGGATTAAACCCGTGTCCCCTGCATTAATGGCAGATTCTTTACCACTGGACAGCCAGGGAAGTCCATGGCTACAATTCTTGCCCCTGTGGGTGCATCACTGACTCTCAACCTGTGATGACCCTATTTCTCCTTTCACTGGGAAAAGAATACCCCACTGGGACAAAGGAAAGAGAACACAACAGAAAATAGATGACAAAGAGACTATTTTTAGGCTGTTCTTCTTAACATTTCTCATGTGTTTCACAATGATTCATGCTTTAGCCCTTCAGTTGCTCCTGCAAACAATTCCCGTGTTTTAATATACAATCATCTCTGTAGGATTTTTCCCTTGCTTGTTTTTCAAGTGGATCTATTTGATTAGAGCTAAGAGAGTCTCACTGGAAAAAGCTCACGTGCCTCTCTGGCCCTGCTCCGCTCTCCTATTCACACACATACACTTTCACTAAATATTTTGAAAATAAATAGACTGATCCACTTAATATAATTCTAATGATTCATATTGTACAGTAAGTCTAAAACCAATAACAATGGAGATCATAAGAATGGGAGTGTATTTAAAGAAGGCTGATTATTTTTTAACAGTTTCCACTTACTCTTCACACCTAGTTATGCCTTTCAGTCATAATCAAAAACTTCAGTGCGGAGCAGGGATAAGCCCTTAAGAATTGCTCTCATGTCCACACCTCCCCGGGTCTGGGCTTCCATCACCCTCCCTCACTAGCTGCACCAGATGACAGGAAACATTTAGCATCCACTTTAGAAAAAAACATAAGTAGAGGAGAGAGCTACACGTTTCTCCCACACCATATTTTATATCTTTGAAATATAAAATAGAGCTTACGGGAAATAGTGCAGAAAGGGAGGCTAGTCTATGAAGAGGGCTGGTTGACAGGACCACTGAAATCCCACCTTTAGACTGAGATGGACTTGTTGGTGGTGGGTCCTTTATATCCCCTCTACTCCATAGTTCCCACGTTCACTCAAAAGCACATACTTTACATACCTGTTACTCTTATCGCCAGCCACCGGAATATGCTCGAACTGTGCGAGGGGCAAGATAAAAGCTTCAGGGAGCAGCCCATAACCACTGATGGACTGAAGGAGAATAACAACTCCTGCTTCCTCCAGCCCTGGGCGAACCAAGTCTGAGGCCTAATCCAGGCCATCTCCCTACTGGGACTAAGCCCCAGGTGCTCAGTGCTGTATTCTATTCACCAACTCCCTCCAGCTTCCAGCCTCACCTCTCCTAGTAGTGTCTCTTCATGCTTAGTCATTTAATCATGTCTGATTCTGTGCAACTCCATAGACAGTAGCCCACCAGGTTCCTCTGTTCATGGGATTCCATGGGCAAGAATACTGGAGTGGGTTGCCCTGTCCTTCTTGGGGGATCTTCCCAGCTCAGGGATGGAACCTGGATCTCCTGCATTGCAGGCAGATTCTTTACCATCTGAGCCACCACGGAAGCCCCTATTAGTGTCTTCTGGGATCACATAATAAATAAATAATTCAAACCTCAAACCTCAGGATCCGCTTGTGGAGAAATTCATTCTAAGGTGATCATTTTTCCAGAATCATCTCACTCTTTCTGGTGCAGCACCTTCCCACACAGGCCTAACACCTTTGGACCCACCATAGGAGTCACCCTGGAGAATTCATTCCCTCTGTGGGAGCTATGCCCCGAGCCCAGAGGGCAATATCATCACATGGGCCAGACTGGTCCCCACTCCTTGCCTCCTCCCCAGAGGACTGCACTTCACATCACTACTACCAAGAACCACAGGGGTTGATAAGTGGCATGGTTGTGCTTCATTATGTGTGTGTTGGGAGGGAGATGATGCTATTGTCTTAACCAGAAGGATGATTCTCTTGGAAGGGATTTTAAACAAAGTTTTAGGTTAATGGAAGAGATATTGAAGGATCAGGAAGCTTTGTGGAATCCTTCAAGCTATTCAGGTAGTCAGACATGTATTAAACTCAATCCTAACAGAAGCTGTGGGTTTTTGAAGGAATGTCTATAATACTTTGTTTATTTGTTGTTTTGCTCCAAAGTTTATCCCTCAATGTTTATCCTCCTGCTGTTTCACATACTCACCTTCCTCCTTGTTGTTGTTGTTCAGGGGCTAGGTCATGTCTGACTCTTTGCAACCCCCTGGATTATAGCACACCAGGCTTCCCTGTCCTTCACTATCTCCTGGAGTTTCCTCAAACTCAAGTCCATTGAGTCCATGATACCCTCCAACCTTCTCCTCCTGCCTTCAACCTTTTGCAGCATCCAGGTCTTTTCCAATGAGTCAGCTCTTCACATCAGGTGGCCCAAAGTATTGCAGTTTCAGCTTCAGCATCAGTCCTTTTAATGAATATTCAAGGTTGATTTCCTTTACGGCTGACTTGTTTGATCTCCTTGCTGTCCAAGGGACTCTCAAGAGTCTTCTCCAGCACCAAAATTCAAAAGCATCAATTCTTTTGTGCTCATAAAAGTGCTCAGCCTTCTTTATGGTCCAACTCTCACAACCGTACATAACTACTGGAAAAGTCACAGCTTTGACTGTATGGACCTTTGTTGGCAAAGCGATGATTCTGATTTTTACTACAGTGCCTAGGTTTGTCATAGTTTTCCTTCCAAGGGGTGTCTTTTAATTTAATTTAATCTTCTTCCTTAACCCAAGCCAGAATGAGTTTCTCTTTTCTATGTTCCTACAATACTTTGTTTTCCCCTTACCTGGAGATGATAGCAATAATAGTTTGACAATAGTTATAGTAACAGTAATTAGCAGCTGATTTCTATTGAGGACTTATGATATACCAAATACTGTACTAAGCCCTCTATGAATACCATTTGATTGAATGCCCATAGTAACTTTAGTTAGCAAGTCCTATAAGTATCCTGGGCTTCCCAGGTGGTGCTAGCGGTGAAGAATCTGCCTGCCAATGCAGGAGACATGAGAGACACAGGTTCGATCACTAAGTCAGGAAGATACCCTGGAGTAGGAAACAGCAACCCCCTCCAGTATTTTTGCCTAGAAAATCCCATGGGCAGAGTAGCCTGGTGGGCTACAATCCATGGGGTTGCAAAGAGTAGGACACAACTGAAACAACTTAGCATAGCATAGTCAGTATCCTATGACATGTTGATTCCCTTAATGACCCTTATTCCCTACCCGCATCCTCACCTTTCAACTTTCTAGCACTTTACCTTCCCACTGAGGACAGAGCTTCATCTCCCTACTTGGCTGTGAGCTCATATATGCAATCAGTTGTGACTGACGAAATGCTAGGAAGTAGGATTCAAAGAGATCTTTGAAAAAGGACTTTGTGTTTCTGTTCACTCCCTGGCTCCTCTGGCATGTGCCTGAGCTATGGTTGGAGAAGTGCTGACTTTTAACAGCAGTCCCAGCTAAGACCTCCCTAGATAAGCCCACAGCCAGCAGACCCTAAGAAAGTAAATAAACCCAGAGAAGAACAGAAGAATTGTCTGGCCACGTCTAACCTAAATTCCTAAAAGGCAAACTCATGATTATGATAAACGCTTCTTGTTTTAAACCTTGTTTAGGGTGGTTAGTTATATAGCCTTATTTTGGTAATGGAGAACTGATACATAGCCTCATTTTAAATAGATAAGAGACTTGGAGCAGACGAGTTAAATGACAATGATCAAACCGCCAGTTGGACTTGAAAGATGGCTCTCTAAACCTGATCCATATATCTTTCTAGCTTTTAACTATAGATTTGAGGACAAAGATAGTCAATTAATGATATTTATTTCCTAATTATCCACAGTTACTGACCATAGAAGAGACTCAACCAATGTGTGCTGAATTATGTTAAGTTCAATGAAAAGAAATTGTAGGCTTCATTTTAAAAATAAAAGATAAGCATACTAAGTAAAAAAAAAAAAAATACTGTAGTCATCACTTCATCTTTCCCTTTATTGAGGGACAAAAGTGTCATATAGCAGCATTTTCAAATACATTGACCTAGGAAATATTTTTAGGCAAAATAATGTGGTCTTTGATATTTGCTTCAAACTTTTCCAAGAAAAAAAAAAAAAAAGGATTGACCAAAAAAATCCTGATAATTGCTACTGGGTACACGAAGGTTCTCTGTATGAGTCTCTCTACTTTTTAAGTAAGTTGGAAATTTTTCCAAACAAAATGTTTAAAAGGAAAAACATGTTTTCAAAGGACACTGGTTTTCAGTCTTGCCCAAGGCACTAAATTGGGCAAGCTTCTTTCCCCTTTCAAACTTCTGTTTGCCTTTTGATAAAGCAAGAGTAAGATGAGTTTCCTGAACTTTCCCTCAAAGCACGTGGCTTGTAAAAAATGCAGTAATAAGTCTGGCTTCTCTCCCCATCCAGGGCTTGAAAAACACTCTAGGACCCTTCAAGCCTTGGAAAGAAGCCATCCGGGAAGGTTCACGTCCTTGCGTTAAAGGGGGAGTGTCTGCCATGCCGGTGCACAACCTCTGGATGCTCTCCTCTCACTCTCTCTCACTTATTGTTATTCTCTGTATATGTTCTGGGGAGACTTGCACTTTAGAGGTTCAGCAACATCGAGACTCCACTATTTTATCAAGTTTATTAAGTACTAGAATATCTTGTCAACATCATAGAACGATAAAAATCTGTCCTAGCACACCATAGAGCAGTTGTTTGAGAACACGTGTTGATTCATACTTATCATCTGATTTAAATTCCTTGAACAGCACACACTTGGGGATTCAACAGGGGGTGTGCAAGCTTGTCATCACTCCTATGCTATTATGTAGGACAGCTAAGGCCACAGTGATACTAGTGACAAGTGTACCTCCTGGAAGGGCTTGCATCTCACCATGTAAGTCACTCTTCACCACTGACCTACCATCCTTCAAAATATCCCTCATGGGGACTTCCCTGGTGGTCGAACGGATAAGAATCCACCTGCCAATGCAGGTCACTCCCTGGTCCAGGAAGATCCCACATGCCACGAAGCAACTAAGCCCATGCCCCACAGCTACTGGGCTGTGTGCTCTAGAACCCATGCTCCACAACAGGAGAAGCTACTGCAATGAGAAGCCCACACACCACACCTAGAGAGTAGCTCCGTTAGCCACAACTAGAGAATGCCTGCCCCCAGCAATAAAGACCCAGCGCAGTCAAAAATAAAATTAAATACAAGTATCACTCATGGTCATCACTGTTTACTGGGTAGCAAGTTATCCCCTTAGGCCAGCACTTAAAGACTGCAGTGGTCTGCGCACTGCGTGCTCACTCAATCATACCCGACTCTTTGCAACGCCATGGACTGTTACCTGCCAGGCTCCTCTGTCCATGGGATTCTCCAAGCAAGGACACTGGAGAGGGTTGCCATTTCCTTCTCCAGGGGATCTTTCTGACACAGGGATTGAACCTGTGCCTCTCATGTCTCCTGCATTGGCAGGTGGGTTCTTTACCACTAGCGCCACTGGGGGAAGATCTGCCCACTGTGTATATTAATTGTGAGGTACCCTGGTAGTTAGATAACATGGCTTGTGAAAAGAGAGGGGGATCTGGGACTAGGGAAGAGAGCAACTAGAGAAAAATAACTCAACTACATCAGGTAGTCTTTGTAAGGGCAGTTGGATGATTCAAAACAGAACACGGCACATGTTCCCTTTTATCAGAAAAGGCACTGGAATAGAAGGATCCTACTTCAGCCAAGAAGAAAAGGAGCTGGAATATAGGGTTCTTAGAAGGTGATAACATACAAAAGACAGCATCTGGCACATAATAGAGGCTCAGTGAACTTTGGTGGAAAGTGCTACTTTATCTCCATCTCACAGATGAGGTGACTGAGATTCAGATAAATTAACTTGTGTGGTTTTGCAGATTCCAAAGATAGTTCAAAAAAAAACAAAACTGGGCCAGTTTTCAAAACCTAGGCTGAACTATTTCCATAACTCCATGCACTTTCCAGGGGAGGACCTGCACAGAAGTCCATGGGGCAGAAACCAGTCCCCGGACATGGGCAGTAGCAGCGTGGTTTGGGGCCATCGTTGTGTTCAGTGCAAATCTCCCACTGGCAGTATGGCAGGACTGAACAGGATTCAGCTGGGTTCCAGCAGCTTTCTAGACCCATGGGGAAGAATAAAATAAAACCGAGAATCCTGTTATGTAAAACAGATGAAAGGATTTTCCTGGTGGTCCAGTAGTAAAGAAGCCACACAGGTTCGATCCCTGGTTCGGGAAGATGCCACATGTCACAAGACAACTAAGTCTG
Organism: Tragelaphus eurycerus; assembly: GCA_935064755.1. Lineage (NCBI taxonomy): Eukaryota > Metazoa > Chordata > Mammalia > Artiodactyla > Bovidae > Tragelaphus > Tragelaphus eurycerus. Next base: position 1,158,273 of record CAKXYN010000075.1, on the reverse strand, counting down.
TACACTACAACTAGAGAGTCCATGACCACAACTAGAGGGTCCATGACCAGAACTAGAGGGTCCATGACCACAACTAGAGGGTCCATGACCACAACTAGAGAGTCCATAACCACAACTAGAGGGTCCCTGACCACAACTAGAGGGTCCATGACCACAACTAGAGGGTCCATGACCACAACTAGAGAGACCATGACCACAACTAGAGGGTCCATGACCACAACTAGAGGGTCCATGACCACAACTAGAGAGACCATGACCACAACTAGAGGGTCCATGACCACAAGGGTCCAGACCACAACTAGAGAGACCATGACCAGAACTAGAGGGTCCATGACCACAACTAGAAGTCCATGACCAGAACTAGAGAGTCCATGACCACAACTAGAGGGTCCATGACCACAACTAGAGAGTCTGTGTCACAACTGGAGAGTCCCTGCTCTGCAATGAAAGATCTCAACACAGCCAAAATAATTAATTGTTTAACAAATAAATAAAGTAAAATGGATGAGAATGCAGGTGTGGATATCGCTCACCAAGTGTGGAGACCCAAAACCCATCACAGATATAAGGAAACCTGGGTGTCCAGTAGTCAATTGAATTCAAGACCTAACTGATGGATGGAGACAGGTGATGCTATTCTTTCTCCAATCAAGAGCGAGGTGGCAACTCGAGGGGCTGAAGCTGAGGGTCTCAGGTCTTAGTAAGTCACTACTGGGAAGGAAGTACTGAGGGTGGCTGAAGGATCTGACAGGCATTGCTTTATCTATGAAATATCAATTCCATCTTGTAGCACCACAGTCACACCTCCAATCACACTCTCGCCAGAAAGCAGATGTCATCATCGTCTGCTGTGCTAACAGACTGGCTTGTAGAGAGAATATGAGCCAGAGGGAGAGCGCACACCCGGGTTATGAGGGCAAATCAATCCGGTTCAAAACACAGAGCAGCCGCTGTTTACAAGAAAATAACAGAGCTCTCCAAAGCGATGCTAAAATGACCACCTTCCATAACCGCTTAAAGATTAGTGTAAGCGTACAATAAATACCTGGCAGCCCGTGAGTAAATACTCAGTAAACACTGCCTATTATGATGATTGTGATTCCCATTCCAATATGATTTCTAGTTGTGTTGAAGCAGCTGGTCTAATATTATTCATTTCCATTATAGTATGTCCCTTACACATAAATGAGTATCATTCCAAGAGCATGTTTGTAAGTCCAATTTGTCTGTAAGTCCAACAAATTTGGCCTAGGTACCTAACTAACACCATTGACTATATGTAGTATTGTACTGTAATAGGTTTATAATACTTTTTACACAAATAACACACCAACAAAAAAAATAAAGAAATCATTTTTAATCTTACAGTATAGGACCTTGAAAAGTACAGAAGTATAGTACAACAGCTGGCATACAGGGCCTGGCATCTAGTGAACAGGCAGGAAGAGTTACTGATGGAGGAGGGAGAGGAGGTGGGAGATGGTAGGAGGTGTGAGCTGAAGGACCATCAGTGATAGGAGATGGAGAGCAAGCTGTGATTTCACTCATGTCTGACGTTGATGGAACGCACGTTTTCATCTTTGAAAGTTTGGAACTTGAAGGTTCGTACACAGGGTACTTACTATACAGTCTAGAGAAATGTGCCTTCACTGTGGTCCATTCTGACCTTAAACGGGCTGCTCTGCTAGCCTGGTTGTCAATGTAGAATATTTGGCTATAGCACACAGACACGTGGTTATTCAATGAACTGTTGTGTCAGCTTTTAATATTGTGAATTAAAAATAACTGTGCTTTCTGCCCTTCTCCATCACTACCTCTTACTTAATGTGCTATCTAGGCCATCTCACCCTGGTGGCAGACTGCTTTCCATAGGCCTAAATACTTGGAGCAGTTACAGCTCTTTGGGCTGGGATTCCTTAAATTTCTTGAGTTTCCAGGCCATTGACCAGTATCGCTCCCTGCACTTTTTTAATTGATGGTCTTATCACTGTGCTTTCTTCTCACCACAATTCTGCTTGATCTACACCATCTGGACAATGCCATGCTCCAAATGCCAGCCCTCCACCTTCACAGGCTATGGACACCCAGGCTCTAATAGAAAACAGTTAGGACAAGGGCTCATGTTGGCTCTTCTTCAGAACTATGGTAGGATAAGAAGGCTTGTCCCATTCTTGGCTTTGCTTCTCAACCCTGGTCAGTCTCTTAAGAGACCAAGGGAATACCAATAAATACTTGGGATGGAACAGCCCAGATTCCATGACTTTTACCCAGATCCTATCATGAGGACAGGGGTTCCTGGTGGCACAGTGATAAAGAATCCACTTGCCAACGCAGGAGACTTGGGTTAGAACTCTAAGTCAGGAAGATCCCCTGGGGTAGGAAATGGCAACCCACTCCAGTCTTCTTGCCTAGAGAATCCCATGGACAGAGGAGCCTGGTGGGCTATGATCCATGGGGTCACGAAGAGTTGGACATGACCTTGTGACTAAACAACAGCCTTGTGAGTACCCTGTCCTTCTTGCCTATTGATCTGGAAATAGCCTTCATATAAGAGCAGTCTGTGGTCTTTCATAAATCATCTGCATTTTCAGGAAACAATAGGAACCACTCTCATAGGCCCTGTATAAAGTATTTTATTAGTCAATTTCATTGACCTTTTTGGGTCCTCGATCATTTTTTACCATTCAAGTTTACCTTTGTTGCTCCATGTTCACCCTTCCCATTTCCCCCTTGATGGATAAAATGACATATTAGTCCAGCTTGGAAATCACCTTCAAGCCTAGACAATTCACTTCTCTGGAAAAGCCTTAAAATTACCTGGAGCTCTGTGTCCTTCACCTTGACTCTGCTCTCCACCATTTCAGCCTCCCTCATTTGACCCCTGCTACCTGACCTCTATATTGTCTTCCACTTACACACCTCTCATCAGCAGAAGCCAAAACACTGGACCACCGCCCCCGCCCCCACAAGGTGGGAAGAAATATCAACAACATGAAGATGCATTAAAACCATTCTTGGGTCTCCGTTTCCTCTGAGCCTCAAGAGTCCTTGTCAGAGTCTAAATGCTGTCCTCTTATCTCTTCTTCTTGGGCTTTTATAGTCTCTCACTAGCTTATCCTCAAGGAAGGAAAGAAGGAATGATAAGGCTGGTTCTGCCCCAATGAAAAATCAACAGAATTAGCTTCTTTCAGGAAGGAACAAAACTATCAATCATGCAGACTGTCCAGAGCAGTTTCTACTAGAGGCTAAAATTGTTCAATGTAAATGAAAAGTGTCCAAATCCACTCGTGGTCCAAAAATTGAAGGACTTGAAGTAACACCCATGGACTCACATGCCCAGCCACTGTCCTGAGCCCCGGTAAGGACATGGTGAGATTCTGCCCTGGAGCAGAACTTTGAGAGTCATGGGTAACAGGAGGACTCTGAGGCAGGGACTCAAGTTTAGAATGCACTGGTTCTCCATAGGCAAGATGGGTAAACAGACTCCTTGCATGTTATGTGTGGTGTGTGTGTGTGTGTGTGTGTGTGTGCGTGCGTGTGTGTATGCTCAGTCATGTCTGACTGTTTGTGACCCCATGGACTGTAGCCCACCAGGCTCCTCTGTCTACAGAATCCTTGCATGAAGAGACCCAGAATTATGTTAAATCCATCAAATATACCCCAGGTATCTGATTCTGAATCAAGTTTGGGAGTTTTAGAAGGATGGTGATCCTCACCACCTATGGGGAAATCCAGTTTGCAGACCCAGAGTGTCTTCTTCTTCAATAAAGATATTATGTGAGGCCTGTTAATACCAATTAACCTTATCATTTCTCCCTTCTTGATTGGGAATTAATAAAGGAACGGGTTTGAGATGAGGGTCAAAAAATAGTCGTATCATAAAATGAACCACTTTAGATGCAGCTTAGAGGTGCTTTGGCTTCAAAGAGCTAAGAGACTCCCTTTATGGCTTCCTTTCTGGCTTTGCTCAGACCCTGGGGCCCATCTGGGGAAAGGCTGGTTCTCCAGAGGAAGTGCTGAGCATACAGTTCAGGAAAGGGTCTGGCACTCTCAGCTACCCCATGGAACATGGTACAGGAGAAAGAGAAGGCCTACATGCTGGACAGTGGGCCTTCAGATCTGCCACAGAGCAACTGAACAAGAAATGTGAGCAGGAAATGAAAATTGGCTTTGTAGACAGGTAGTCAGAGGGTGGGGAGATGGGCAAGGGCCCAGGCTGCCCACGGGCAGGGACCAGTCATGGAGAAGTCATATCTCCATTTCGAAACCCCACCACCCCTGGGAAACTTGCTCCTCTTGTCTCTGAGTCCAAATTCAGCACTCTTGATGTTTATTTCCACTTATTTCTCACGGCCTGATGAAACTCCTATGACCTTAATAACTGCCATTTGTTGAACAAGCGCCAGACAGCAGGTTCACTCCTTCACTTAAAGTATTTTATGAAACCTTCGCAGGAAACAACAACAGAGTTGATGCTATGATTATCACCATTTACAGATTGAGAAATCAAGCTCAAAGACAGTAATAAACTTGTCCTGGGTCATGCAACTATAAAGATGACAGCCCAGATCAGTCTGCTCCCAAAGCGCAGTATTTAGACAACTGCTTGAGTGTATAGCAAAATACATTCTAAAAAATGTGGTTATTCTACTCAACAAAAGTTCATGGTCAAGAAAAGAGAAGGATGCTGCAAAATTTTACCACCTTTATATTTGAAGAGGACTAATTACAATGTCAGGAGGCTAGTGGTTTATGGAACACAGTTTGGGAAGCTCTGACCCTCAAGATGCTGACACCATGTAACTAAGCCACCAGGAAGAAGAGGATAAGTTGGGTCTGTTTATTCTAAATACTCAGCAGGTTAATGGGGATGAAAATAGTGGTGATGAGAGCAATGGATCATTTATTGCATCTCTACTCTATGTTGGTGGCCCTTCATAAATCTTTTATAAAATTATAAAATAAACATTATTTTATAAATAGCTTATAAAATAATGATTAATATCTATGTAAACATATTAATTTTCACAATTACTACAGATCAAACATTATTATTCCCTTTTTCAGAAGAGGAAACTGAGGATAACTCAAAGAATTTAGGTACCTTGTTGAGCATCGTAGAACCAATAAATGACAAGATTTACACATTAACCCACTCCTCACAACCTTTGAGCCTGCCTCAAAATACCATTCCATATCACCTTTCCACTGAGATCTTCTCTACCATAGTTAGTTTTCTGGATGGCTGTAAATAATTTCTAGAGGGTCTAGTACATCCAAACAGATGCTTACACACTGAAGCATGGTCACAGAACCTGCCAACTTGGAGGATCTGAAATAGAAGATCTTGGCAGCCAGAGAACCACTAAAGTTAGAAAGAAAATGTCATGAAATTCCTCCAAATATTAATATAACAGTCCCTGACCTCTGCTTTGTTTTTGATGGATTTTATAAGGAATAAACTATCCCAGACAGAAATATTTTTATAAAATGAGAAGTTCCCATGCTTTAGGCTTAAGGGAATCATTTCAAATATTCTTTAATTCCTTGGCTGATTCTTTGGACAAATGTTTAGAGTGTTAGGAAAGAAATAGCTCTGTCATTGAATGTATAAACGGTGTCACTAATGACCTCATTCTCATTTCCTGGGCTCAGTCTCTGCTCCCACTCTTCTTTACAACTTGCCATAACCCCCACCCAGCACTTGAATGTCTTCATTTTCATTACATTTCTGAAATCCTCTTCCTGCATTTCTATAGACCTCTCTATGGCTGGGTCTGAACAGCTAAGTAAGTGGCTACTTGGGTTTGGAGAAAGCACAAACTCCTTGCTGTTCCACAAAGGTGTATGATGTTTGTAGAAAGCAGACAAAGTGCTGGGTGTTGAGACAGGCTATCAGTCTGGCTCTGACCAGAAAAATAGCAATTAGAACTGATCAGACAACTGATGATGTAAAGCCAGCTGGAGGTTGTGAGGCTGCACAGAGATTGGACAGCAGGAAATCACTGTCACCCCAAGGCCGGGGGGATGAAGATGGAACCCAGTGGCTGAGGTCACCAGGTAGGAACTGGAATGACAGGGGGACTATTCCCTGGGGTGTTGGAGTCACTGTTAGAAAGGCCACCGGTGAGGGGGTGAGGGAGGTGGGAGCAAAAAGACCTCAGCTTCCTCCTTCCTTGCAGGCCCCAGCCTGTCCCAGAGCCTCCCAGGAGCTAATGCCAGCCAAGTGCCAGCTGCCATGGGACCTGGAAGACGAGCCAGCATTTTATGTTTCATTTCCTTCAAGCTCCTCTTCTGTCTTCTGAAAGGCTCTCTTCCTTAAACACCAGAATTTTCTAGCACTAACCTTTTAGTTTAAACACTGTTTACTTGGATGAAGGCAAGTCTTAGGGACCAAATGTTTTGTGTAAGCTCAGAGAGGCTTATTATGGGTATGAATCTTGTGCATAGAACCTAAAAAGATTATATAGACAACCAGCATCTTAGCCTGATGGCTATAAGTGTGGAGGGTTAAGAATGGGGCTCAGAGGGCAGCGGTAACTAAACCTTCCCCACTTCCTTCCTCTTGCTTTGTCTAACTGTCCCCCCTGCACCTGCCCCTGCCCCTGCACTATGTAGATAAAGTGGGAAAAGCAGGACTCAGCATGCTCAAGTTCTAGGTTTATCACATTCTACCATTCTCCTCCTAATTATAATACTTGCTAGCTACCAAGTACTGAGAACACTCTGCATCAGTTTTACTCTATGAGAAATGGACTTTATCATCTTTATGTGCCTAATGAGGAAACTGAAGCCCTAGAAGATTAAGTTACTTTCTCAGCCAAGAACTCTCGTGAATGGTGGAATAGGCTGAATTCAGCCTTGTCTGAGTCTAAAGCCAAACCAATCTACTCTCCTGCTTCATAGTCACCATATTATTGGAGGCAAGTCACCTAAAATGTGGGCTTCCCCAGTGGCCCAGTGGCAAAGAATTCACCTGTAATGCAGGAGACGCAGGAGACATGGGTAAGGACCCCATGCCAGGAAAATCCCCTTGAAGAGGCAATGGCAACCCACTCTGTTATTCTTTCCTGGAGAATCCCATGGACAGAGGAGCCTGATGGGCTACAGTCCATAGGGTCGCAAAGAGTCAGACATGACTGAAGCAATTGAACACACACACACACACACACACACACCCCTTAAAAATGTCTGAGTTTTCATAAAATGAGGACTACTCACCACTGACCTTGCAAGCTTTCCCTAAGTGGCTGGGAACCCCCAAGTAGATCATATAAGTGAACATGTTTTGAAGACTCTTAAGACTATCTTTCTTTTCATGATATTATTTCCACTGCTGCTTCCAGCAGGCACTGTCTGGTTCCTAAGGCTCTCCACGTGGGACTGAGCTACTATTTTCGGCCTGCCAAGCTGTTTTCGTTTTTCACCAGAATGCCTGCTCCATTTGGGTAATGGCAACAGATGTGACAATGGGAACAAAACTCCTACCAGCCATGCTCTAACCCAAACATCCCTAGAGCAGCTTCCAGAACGCGTCTTCAAGCGTCTGCTCCTGGACAGGGAAATATGAGAACACACAGCTCAACTCCACTGCCTTTTACTAGCCTTGATCATTTTTTTACCTTTTTTTTTTTTTCTTCCACCTTGCAGCATGTAGAAAACTACACCAACCAGGGATCAAATCCGCATTCTTGCAGTAGAAGCATGGAGTCTTAACCACTGTAACACTAGGGAAGTCCTTAGCCTTGATCATTTCTGATAAGTGCTCTTATTAATCACCTTTTCCTTTCCACAACTTGGAGTTCTGCAGTGTTGTCCCCATTCTATTAATACAGGTCTGTAGGGAAACAGTGATTTGACGAAGGTTAAGAAATAATTGTAAGAAAATCTTTTGACATTATGTTAATGTCTGTCAGCGTATTAGGCCCAATTTAAAGGTAATCACCAAAATGATATTGCAATTTCCAAAACGTATTGAAATAAGATTTGTTGAGGTGTGAATAATGTAGAAATCAAGAGCTCAGAGCTAAAATAGAAGTAAACTTCTTATTTAAGCCTTCTGTATTTTCCTGCCAAAGGGCGAAGAAATCTATTGTGGTTTGGGGCATGTGGATCTTGGCAAAAAAATTGGGTTCACAATTCAGAGGAAAACAAGAGGTCTTTGTCTATGAATCAACACAATCAACTATTGAGATACAAAGTCAAAATTTAAATCCATGTCAGAAAGTTTCCAAAAATCTGGATGTTTGGCATTATTTGGGCAAGATATTTAGACACTTGATAAATAGCTCAATTTTCTTCTAGAATGGTGGTGTCTTGCCCAAGATCTAACTTTATGCCTCCAATGGCCTGTCAAGCTTTTCTGCTTGGGTGCTCAGCCATCACCTCAAAAGCCAAACCAAGCCTATCATATTTTAAACCGATTTTCTTACTTCTGTCCGTGGAAGCAGCATTTTCTCAGGCTTTGACAATGGAACACTAGAGTCACCTTGAGCTCTTGACATTTCATGCTCCACCTCTCACATCTGGTCCAAAAAATGCCTTTTCAGCTGTCTTTTAAATATAAACGTGATAGCAAGAGCATTCATTTTGCATGGGCTTTCTATTGAGTTGACTAAAAAGTTGGTTAACAGATTCCCCTATTAGATGCTTTTTAACACTGAAATCATAGTCACAGAAAACTAGTCAATCTAATCACAGTAGGACCACAGCCTTGTCTAACTCAATGAAACTAAGCCATGCTGTATGGCGCCACCCAAGACAGGCAGATCATGGTGGAGAGGTCTGACAGAATGTGGTCCACTGGAGAAGGGAATGGCGGTCCACTGGAGAAGGGAATGGCAAACCACTTCAGTATTCTTGCCTTGAGAACCCCATGAACAGTATGAAAAGGCAAAATAATAGGACACTGAAAAATGAACTCCCCAGGTCGGTAAGTGCCCAATATGCTACTGGAGATCAGTGGAGAAATAACTCCAGAAAGAATGAAGGGATGGAGCCAAAGCAAAAAGAATACCCAGTTGTGGATCTGACTGGTGATAGAAGCAAGGTCCGATGCTGTAAAGAGCAATACTGCATAAGAACCTGGAATGTTAGGTCCATGAATCAAGGCAAATTGGAAATGGTCAAACAGGAGATGGTAAGAGTAAATGTCAACATTCTAGGAATCAGCGAACTAAAATAGACTGGAATGGGTGAATTTAACTCAGAGGACCATTATATCTACTACTGTGGGCAGGAATCCCTCAGAAGAAATGGAGTAGCCATCATGGTCAACAAAAGAGTTCGAAATGCAGTACTTGGATGCAATGTCAAAAACGACAGAATGATCTCTGCTCATTTCCAAGGCAAATCATTCAATATCACAGTAATCCAAGTCTATGTCCCAACAAGTAACACTGAAGAAGCTGAAGTTGAATGGTTCTATGAAGACCTACAAGACCTTCTAGAACTAACACCCAAAACAGATGTCCTTTTCATTATAGGGGACTGGAATGCAAAAGTAGGAAGTCAAGAAACACCTGGGGTAACAGGCAAATTTGGCCTTGGAATACGGAATGAAGTAGGGCAAAGGCTAATAGGGTTTTGCCAAGAGAACACACTGGTCATAGCAAACATCCTTTTCCAACAACACAAGAGAAGACTCTACACATGGACATCACCAGATGGTCAACATCAAAATCAGACTGATTATATTCTTTGCAGCCAAAGATGGAGAAGCTCTATACAGTCAGCAAAAACAAGACTGGGATCTGACTGTGGCTCAGATCATGAGCTCCTTATTGCCAAATTCAGACTTAAATTGAACAAAGTAGAGAAAACAACTAGATCATTCAGGTATGACCTAAATCAAATCCCTTATAATTATACAGTGGAAGTAAGAAATAGATTTAAGGGACTAGATCTGATAGATAGACTGCCTGATGAACTATGGACTGAGGTTTGTGACATTGTACAGGAAACAGGGATCAAGACCATCCCCATGGAAAAGAAATGCAAAAAAGCAAAATGGCTGTCTGAGGAAACCTTACAAATAGCTGTGAAAAGAAGAGAAGCAAAAAGCAAAGGAGAAAAGGAAAGACATAAGCATCTGAATGCAGAGTTCCAAAGAATAGCAAGAGGAGATAAGAAAGCCTTCCTCAGCGATAAATGCAAAGAAATAGAGGAAAGCAACAGAATGGGAAAGACTAGAAATCTCTTCAAGAAAATTAGAGATACCAAGGGAACATTTCATGCAAAGATGGGCTCAATAAAGGACAGAAATGGTATGGACCTAACAGAAGCAGAAGATATTAAGAAGAGGTGTCAAGAATACACAGAAGAACTGTACAAAAAAGAGCTTCATGACCAAGATAACCACGATGGTATGATCACTCACCAAGAGGCAGACATTCTGGAATGTGAAGTCAAGTGGGCCTTAGAAAGCATCACTACGAACAAAGCTAGTGGAGGTGATGGAATTCCAGTGGAGCTCTTTCAAATCCTGAAAGATGATGCTGTGAAAGTGCTACACTCAGTATGCCAGCAAATTTGGAAAACTCAGCAGTGGCCACAGGACTGGAAAAGGTCAGTTTTCATTCCAATCCCAAAGAAAGGCAATGTCAAAGAATGCTCAAACTATCACATAGTTGCACTCATCTCACACACTAGTAAAGTAATGCTCAAAATTCTCCAAGCCAGGCTTCAGCAATATGTGAACTGTGAACTTCCAGATGTTCAAGCTGGTTTTAGAAAAGGCAGAGGAACCAGAGATCAAATTGCCAACATCTGCTGGATCACGGAAAAAGCAAGAGAGTTTCAGAAAAACATCTATTTCTGCTTTATTGACTATGCCAAAGCCTTTGACTGTGTAGATCACAATAAACTGTGGAAAATTCTTCAAAAGAGATGGGAATACCAGACCACCTGACCTGCCTCTTGAGAAACCTGTATGCAGGTCAGGAAGCAACAGTTAGAACTGGACATGGGACAACAGACTGGTTCCAAATAGGAAAAGGAGTACATCAAGGCTGTATATTGTCACCCTGTTTATTTAACTTATATGCAGAGTACATCATGAGAAATACTGCACTGGAAGAAACACAAGCTGGAATCAAGATTGCCGGGAGAAATATCAATAACCTCAGATATGCAGGTTATGCAAGTTACACCCTTTACGGCAGAAAGTGAAGAGGAACTAAAAAGCCTCTTGATGAAAGTAAAAGAGGAGAATGAAAAGGTTGGCTTAAAGCTCAACATTCAGAAAACTAAGATCATGGCATCTGGTCCCATCACTTCAGGGGAAATAGATGGGGAAACAGTGGAAATAGTGTCAGACTTTATTTTTGGGGGCTCCAAAATCTCTGCACATGGTGATTGCGGCCATGAAATTAAAAGACGCTTACTCCTTGGAAGGAAAATTATGACCAACCTAGATAGCATATTGAAAATCAGAGATATTACTTTGTCAACAGAGGTCTGTCTAGTTAAGGCTATGGTTTTTAAAGTTGTCATGTATGGATGTGAGAGTTGGACTGTGAAGAAAGCTGAGCACCGAAGAATTGACGCTTTTGAATTGTGAAATTGGAGAAGACTCTTGAAAGTCCCTTGGACTACAAGGAGATCCAACCAGTCCATTCTAAAGGAGATCAGAAAATTGCAGAGGAAGGTAAACTTCCAAACTGATTCTACTAGGCCACCATCACCCTAATACCAAAACCTGACAAAGATGCCACAAAAAAAAGAAAATTACAGGCCAATATCACTGATGAACATAGATGCAAAAATCCTTAACAAAATTCTAGCAATCAGAATCCAACAACACATTAAAAAGATCATACACCATGACCAGTGGGCTTTATCCCAGGGATGCAAGGATTCTTCAATATCCACAAATCAATCAATGTAATACACCACAGTAACAAATTGTTACTGTGGTGCAGATGATTATCTCAGTAGGTGCAGAGAAAGCCTTTGACAAAATTCAACATCCGTTTATGATACAAAAAAAACTCTCTAGAAAGCAGGAATAGAAGGAACATACCTCAACATAATAAAAGCTATATATGACAAAACCACAGCAAACATTATCCTCAATGGTGAAAAATTGAAAGCCTTTCCCCTAAAGTCAGGAACAAGACAAGGGTGCCCATTTTCACCATTACTATTCCTCTACACGGGGAAGGCAATGGCACCCCACCCCAGTACTTTTGCCTGAATCCCATGGACAGAGGAGCCTTCCCTGGGGTCGCAGTCAGAACGACTGAGTGACTTCACTTTTGCACTTTCATCATTGGAGAAGGAAATGGCAACCCACTCCAGTGTTCTTGCCTGGAGAATCCTAGGGACGGGGGAGCCTGGTGAGCTTCTGTCTATGGGGTCGCACAGAGTCGGACACACTGAAGCGACTTAGCAGCAGCAGTAGCAGCAGCATTCCTCTACATAGAAAACCCTAAAGACTCCACCAGAAAATTACTAGAGCTAATCAATGAATATAGTAAAGCTGCAGAATATAAAATCATTACACAGAAATACCTTGCATTCCTATACACTAATAATGAGAAAATAGAAAGCGAAATTAAGGAAACAATTCCATTCACCATTGCAATGAAAAGAATAAAATACTTAGGAATGTATCTACCTAAAGAAACTAAAGACCTATATATAGAAAACTATAAAACACTTGTGAAAGAAATCAAAGAGGACATTAATAGATGGAGAAATATACCATGCTCATGGATTGGAAGAATCAATATAGTGAAAATGAGTACACTACCCAAAGAAATTTATAGATTCAATGCAATCCCTATCAAGCTACCAATGTTATTCTTCACAGAGCTAGAAAAAATAATTTCTCAATTTGTATGGAAATACAAAAAACCTCGAATAGCCAAAGCAATCTTGAGAAAGAATGGAACTGGAGGAATTAACCTGCCTGACTTCAGGCTCTACTACAAAGCCACAGTCATCAAGACAGTATGGTACTGGCACAAAGACAGAAATATAGATCAATGGAACAAAATAGAAAGCCCAGAGATAAATCCACGCACATATGGACACCTTATCTTTGACAAAGGAGGCAAGAATATACAATGGATTAAAGACAATCTCTTTAACAAGTGGTGCTGGGAAAATTTGTCAACCACTTGTAAAAGAATGAAACTAGAACACTTTCTAACACCATACACAATAATAAACTCAAAATGGATTAAAGATCTAAACATAAGACCAGAACCTATAAAACTCCTAGAGGAGAACATAGGCAAAACACTCTCCGACATACATCACAGCAGGATCCTCTACGATCCACCTCCCAGAATATTGGAAATAAAAGCAAAAATAAACAAATGGGCCCTAATTAAACTTAAAAGCTTCTGTACAACAAAGGAAACTCTAAGCAAGGTGAAAAGACAGCCTTCAGAATGGGAGAAAATAATAGCAAATGAAGCAACAAACAAACAACTAATCTCAAAAATATACAAGCAACTCCTACAGCTCAATTCCAGAAAAACAAATGACCCAATCAAAAAATGGGCCAAAAAACTAAATAGACATTTCTCCAAAGAAGACATACAGATGGCTAACAAACACATGAATAGATGCTCAACATCACTCATTATCAGAGAAATGCAAATCAAAACCACTATGAGTACCATTTCACGCCAGTCAGAATGGCTGTGATCCAAAAGTCTACAAGCAATAAATGCTGGAGAGGGTGTGGAGAAAAGGGAACCCTCTTACACTATTGGTGGGAATGCAGACTAGTACAGCCACTATGGAGAACAGTCTGGAGATTCCTTAAAAAACTGGAAAGAGAACTGCCTTATGACCCAGCAATCCCACTACTGGGCATACACACTGAGGAAACCAGAATTGAAAAAGACACATGTACTGCAATGTTCATCGCAGCACTGTTTATAATAGCCAGGACTTGGAAGAAACCTAGATGTCCATCAGCAGATGAATGGATAAGAAAGCTGTGGTACATAAACACAATGGAGTATTACTCGGCCATTAAAAAAATACATTTGAATCAGTTCTAATAAGGTGGATTTAACTGGAGCCTATTATACAGAGTGAAGTAAGCCAGAAAGAAAAACACCAATACAGTATACTAACGCATATATATGGAAGGTACAATAACCCTGTAACGAGAAAAAGAGACACTGATGTATAGAACAGTCTTTCAAAAGCAGAGACATCACTTTGCCAACAAAGTTTCGCCTAGTCAAGGCTATGGTCTTTCCTGTGGTCATGTATGGATGTGAGAGACTGTGAAGAGGCTGAGGCCGAGTTGATGCTTTTGAACTGTGGTATTGGAGAAGACTCTTAAGAGTCCCTTGGACTGCAAGAAGATCAACAGTCCATTCTGAGGAGATCAGCCTGGGATTTCTTTGGAAGGAATGATGCTAAAGCTGAAACTCCAGTAGGCCACCTCATGCGAAGAGTTGACTCATTGGAGAAGACTCTGATGCTGGGAGGGATTGGGGGCAGGAGGAGAAGGAGACAACAGAGGATGAGATGGCTGGATGGCAACACTGACTCGATGGATGTGAGTCTGAGTGACCTCCGAGAGCTGGTGATGGACAGGGAGGCCTGGCATGCTGCAGTTCATGGGGTCGCAAAGAGTCGGACACGACTGAGCGACTGATCTGATCTGATCTGATCTTGGACTCTGTGGAAGAGGGAGAGGGTGGGATGATTTGGGAGAATGGCATTGAAACTTGTATAATATCATATATGAAACGAGTCGCCAGTCCAGGTTCGATGCAGGGTACAAGATGCTTGGGGCTGGTGCACTGGGATGACCCAGAGGGATGATACGGGGAGGGAGGAGGGAGGAGGGTTCAGTATAGGGAACACATGTATACCTGTGGTGGATTCATGTTGATATATGGCAAAACCAATCAGATCAGATCAGTTGCTCAGTCGTGTCGGACTCTTTGCCACCCCATGAATCGCAGCACGCCAGTCCTCCCTGTCCATCACCAACTCCCGGAGGTCACTCAGACTCACATCCATCAAGTCAGTGATGCCATCCAGCCATCTCATCCTCTGTCGTCCCCTTCTCCTCTTGCCCCCAATCCCTCCCAGCATCAGAGTCTTCTTCAATGAGTCAACTCTTCGCATGAGGTGGCCAAAGTACTGGAGTTTCAGCTTTAGCATTATTCCTTCCAAAGAAATCCCAGGGCTGATCTCCTTCAGAATGGACTGGTTGGATCTCCTTGCAGTCCAAGGGACTCTCAAGAGTCTTCTCCAACACCACAGTTCAAAAGCATCAACTCTTCGGTGCTCAGCCTTCTTTACAGTCCAACTCTCACATCCATACATAACCACAGGAAAAACCATAGCCTTGACTAGGCGAATCTTTGTTGGCAAAGTAATGTCTCTGCTTTTGAATACGCTATCTAGGTTGGTCATAACTTTCTTTCCAAGGAGTAAGCGTCTTTTAATTTCATGGCTGCAGTCACCATCTCGGAGCCCAGAAAAATAAAGTCTGACACTGTTTCCACTGTTTCCCCATCTATTTCCCATGAAGTGGTGGAACCAGATGCCATGATCTTCATTTTCTGAATGTTGAGCTTTAAGCCAACTTTTTCACTCTCCACTTTCACTTTCATCAAGAGGCTTTTTAGTTCCTCTTCACTTTCTGCCATATGGGTGGTGTCATCTGCATATCTGAGGTTATTGATATTTCTCCCAGCAATCTTGATTCCAACTTGTGTTTCTTCCAGTCCAGCGTTTCTCATGATGTATTCTGCATATAAGTTAAATAAACAGGGTGACAATATACAGCCTTGACGTACTCCTTTTTCTATTTGGAACCAGTTAAAAAATAAATTAAAAAAATATAAAGGAGATCAGCCCTGGGTGTTCTTTGGAAGGAATGATGCTAAAGCTGAAACTCCAGTACTTTGGCCACCTCATGCAAAGAGTTGACTCATTGGAAAAGACTCTGATGCTGGGAGGGATTGGGGGCAGGGGAAGAAGGGGACGACAGAGGATGAGATGGCTGGATGGCATCACTGACTCAATGGACGTGAGTTTGGGTGAACTCCGGGAGTTGGTGATGGACAGGGAGGCCTGGCGTGCTGCAATTCATGGGGTCACAAAGAGTCGGACACGACTGAGTGACTGAACTGAACTGGTACATTATCTTTAGAGCTTCCCAGGTGGCTCAGCAGTAAAGAATCTGCCTGTCAATGCAGGAGATGCAGGAAACGTGAGTTTGTTCCCTAAGTCAGAAAGATCCCCTGGAGGAGGGTATGGCAACCCACTCCAGTATTCTTGCCTGAGAAATCCTAGGGACAGAGGAGCCTGGTGGGCTACAGCCCATGGGGTCTCAAAGAGTCGGACACGACTGAGTGCAGCACAGCAACATGCACAGCATGCATTATCCTTAACTCTCAAAACTATATTATAGGATCAATAGGATTAGCCCATTTATAAGATAAGAAAACTGAGGTTTAGTGTGCTGACTGGCCATGGTTCAGTTGCACATGCAGTACGTGCTGGAGCAGGTCTGTTGGTTACAAAGTGGACAGCATCCTAGGGACCTCTAGAGATGCTGTGAAGATACCCCATGTGCCTGGGAGAGAAACAGCACACATGACCCCGCAGGAGCTGTTTGCTTGTGCTGCTCTTGATCTTTCTCTTCTGCCAAATGGCCCCGTGCTTGCCTTGGTCCCCACCACCACTATCCCCATCCTGATACCCAGAACGTCCTGTCGAGGTGGAGCCTCGGGCCTGGCTCTTTGGGTCTCATCTCGTCTTCCCACCCTGAACACCACTGCTAGATGAATCTTCTCAGACATACCTTGGTGGGTTTTGAGAAGCTTATGCCCCATTCTGGGCTTCCCTGGTAACTCAGATGGTGAAAGTATCTGCTTGAATGCAGGAGACCTGGGTTCGATCCCTGGATTGGGAAAATTCCTGGAGAAGGAAATGGAAACCCACTCTAGTATTCTTGCCTGGAGAATTCCATGGTCAGAGGAGCCTGGGGGCCTACAGTCCATGGGGTCGCAAAGAGTCAGACACAGCTGAGTGACTATGCACACACACATGTGCCCCATTCTAATTCACAACCTCTTCTTGATGGCTCCTCACTTTCCTTAGGAAAATGTTCAAATTCAGCCCATCCTCCAAAGCCCTCTGTAATCTGCCATCTCCCACTGTCAACATCATCATTGCTCTGTTGAAACCCTCCACTCCAATAAGACAGGTGTGTTTTCCAGGGTGCAGCTGGCCTCTGTAAATTGCTCAGTTTCTCCTACTGTGAATGCCCTTTGGCCTCCGTTTGAGTTTTCCTCTTGACTAAGACCCAATTCAAATGACATCCAGGAAGCTTTCCAAGACCACCTCAGATTACTCTAGTCAGTTTTCCCCTTCCCTAACTTCTCAGGGTCCTTCTTATCTTATCAGACATGTGGCATTCATCAAACCCTGCCTGGGACTGTGAGCAACTTTTGTTAGTGTTAAAGCAATATGATCCAGTGGGAAAAACACATACTTCCCTTGAAGATGAATTGGCATTTGAATTCCTAATCTACCACTAAATACCAATGTGATTTGTCAAATTACTAATGGTTTGGTGCCAGTCTTTTTAGTAAAAGCTTTAATAATAGTTTTTTTTACTAAACACTGGCTGTATGGCTATGTGCCTTGAATGTGTTTTCTGCAAGGAAGACAACATTTTAAATATTATCCCCATTTTAAAGAGAAAGAAAGTGAGGTTTAGAGAAGATAAGTAATTTGGTAGTTTACTTAAGTCATAAAACTGATAAGTATAGTTGGAATTACTCTGGCTGAAAAAAAGAAGCTTTTGTTTATCTTAAGGAGACTTTATATCTTGAAATATACTCCATCTTATTAGCATTCCAGGTTTCTTCAATCTGATGCTACAAAGATCCCCTGGGAAGACTGCTATCCCGACACCTATGTCCCAGCCTTACTGTTCCCATCTTTTCCCAGTAGGGGGCGTGAAGTGGGGAAGGAAGAGACACAGAGCCTTTTCACTGGGTTTCCCTGAACTCAGAGCTTCTCAACTGGCTCAGGGGTAAAGTGGTAAAGAATCTGCCCGCCCGCCAGGGCAGGAGACACGGGAGATGCAGGTTTGATCCCTGGGTTGGAAAGATCCCCTGGAGGAGGAAATGGCAACCCACTCCGGTACTCTTGCCTGGAGAATCCTATGGACAGAGGAGTCTAGCAGGTTACAGTCCATGAGGTCACAAAGATACAACTGAGCAAGTGAGCATGCACGCCTACCCTGAGCTCATACCAGGCAGATGCTGAGAATCAAGGATCTTCAGAGTTGGAAGGGCCTGATAAGATGGGGCCCCAACTCCCCAGGCTACAGAAGCAGAAGCTGAAGCTCAGACAAGAGACGCAACAGAGCCAGACATATTCACCAGATGAGAGTGTTGCTTCCTCACTCCCAGTCTAAATTCCCTGGCAGCCTCCTCAACAAGCCAGGCAGCTGCCTATACACTCAGTTGAAAACCAGGCACCTTATGCATTAAGGGAGATGTCCTTTCATCTGTCTCAAACCTGCTGCCGTTTAATTTCAGGAGGCAAGATAAATAGGGACACCCACTTGGCCTTTGGGGAGCCCTTCATTACCTCATTTAGCTCTGCCTTGGTCTCTCTGGCTGCTCCATGCGTCTCTGTAATATACAGTTCTAATCATCCACAGTCTCTCTGCCAGTGGGACTCACCCTCTCGCCTCTACCCCCATCTCAATCCCGATGCCTCTAATCAGCTCCACTGCCCTTTCACCCTTTCATTTATATCTTCGTTGAGATGAGACAGCCGGCCTTGGCTGCCGTGTTCAGAGTGAGGATGTAGCGTTGATTTATAGAATGGCATAATAACATTTCCGCATCTCATCCCCCATCCCCTTCACACAGTCCTGTCTTATCGAGGCTCTGACCGCCACTGGGCATGGAGCAGATGTCTTCATTGAACTGCTCATAACGACACTGGCTGTAGATCTCTTTTTCCCCTTTCTTTCTTTCTTTTTGTTAACCTCTTTCTCTACTTTTAACACAGATATGGCAGTTAATTCAGAGGCCACTGGTGTGTGCATAGAGTTTAAATTGCTGCTTTCTGGTGAGCATGGCTAGCCCCGGTGTGCAATGCAGATAATTTCCTGTCCGAGAAGTCCCCCTCACCACTAGAACCCAGTTAAGGATAAATCTTCAATATGAAAGGCCTCTGCCTCCTGAGAGGCTCCCGGATATCTTGAACAATAAGTCAGCTTTCCCAGATGAGCCTGCCTTGAGTTGCTGAGCTATGAAGATTACAGCCTGGGAAAACTTGCTCTTCTCTCTCAAGGCTCTAACTGATGCCACCATGATAGGTCAGTTGGTGGTGGTTCCCGCTCCTCGTGTAATATTTGCAACTGAGTCCCAGTGCTAATGGCTATATTCTCAGATATATAAGAATTCAAGTCTGTGTTTGGTGTGGAGTCTCTGTTGGTCAAGGTTCTCCAGAGAAACAGAAGCAGCAGGACATGTGCATGTGTGAACATATAAAAATCTGTTTCAAGAAACCGGATTGCAATCGTGGAAACTTTTGTTATTGTTCAGCTTCTCAGCTCTGTGCAACTCTTTGCAACCCTAGGGACTGCAGCATGCCAGGCTTCCCTGTCCTTCACTATCTCTCTTTCCCAATTTTGCAGTCTGTTGTTCCAAGTCTGAATCTAACTGTTGCTTCTTTACCTGCATACAAGTTTCTCAGGAGGCAGGTAAAAGGTGGTCTGGTATTGCCATCTCTGTAAGAATTTTCCTCAGTTTGCTGTGATCCACACAGTCAAAGGCTTTAGTGTAGCCAATGAAGCAGAAGTAGATGTTTTTCTGAAAGTCTCTTGCTTTTCCTATCACCCAATGTATGTTGGCAATTTGATCTGGTTCCTCTGCCTTTTCTAAATCCAGCTTGTACATCTGGAAGTTCTTGGTTCACATACTGTTGAGCCTAGCTTGAAGGATTTTGAGCATTACCCTGCTAGAATGTGAAATATGTGGAAACTGGCAAGCCTGGAATCCATGGGGCAGGCTAGAAGGCTAGAGATATACAAGCAAGAGCTGATGCTATAGTCTTGAGGCAAAATTTCTCATTCCTAATTCCTGAGTTTTGCTTTTATGGTCCTTCAACAAATTGAAGAAGGCCCATGCACATTAACAAGGAAAATCTCCTTTCTCTATAGTCAACTTAGTATAGATATTAACCCCCTTTCCAAAATATCTTCACAGCAACACCTAGATTTGGGTGAGATTGGATAACTGGATACACTACCAAGCTGACACAGAAAACTAATCATCACAGCATCTCAGGCAATTGGCTGAAGCCTGGGGCCTCCTTTCTAAATCTCCACCAGCTCAAGTGAGACTCCTGGTAGCCAGGTAAAAATATTAATAACATATTTTTATAAAAATAAAAATATTAATATTTTTATATTAATAAAATACTTATCCCAGCCCTGAGCTTTCAAATAGAGCTGGCCCAAAACAAGTTACAGTGCTGGCTGTAGTTATTTTCCCAGGACCACCTCAAGCTTTACTCCTTGCTCTCCAAATCTTGAATTCCTTAATATTTTGGTGGCACATTCAGGCTCTTTTCACTAGTTTTTGGACTTGTCTTCCCATTACTTTCAGTATCACATGTACCCCCACTTTGGGGTCTACTTTACTTTACTTCATTGTCTCCTTCTATCAGCCCAACCTTGTAAACTAACTCTGTTGATTATGCAAAGCTCCCCCAGGAGCCAAGGGAGATTCAGGCAAAGAAAAGCAATTTATAGGATTTCCCTGGCAGTCCAGGGATTAAATTCTGCTTTCTAATGCACGAGGTGTGGGTTCAATACCTAGTTAGGGAGTTAAGGTTCTACATGCCTCTTGGTCAAAAAACAAAACATAAGACAGAAGTAATATTGTAGCAAATTCAATATAGACTTTGAAAAAGGTCCATGTCAAAAAAAAAAAGTCTTTAAAAAAAATAATTTGTGAATGTGCAATGAAGCATAGGCTTCCTCAATGGCTTAGCAGTAAAAGAATCTGCCTGCAACGCGGTAGACATGGGTTCGATCCCTAGGTTGGGAAGACCCCCTGGAGGAGTAGCAACCCACTCCAGTATTCTTGCTGGGAAAATCCCATGGACAGACGAGCCCGATGGGCTACACTCTATGGGGTCGCAAAGAGTTGGACACAAATGAGTTACACTTATGCACAGTATGGCACAGGGGATATATATTCAATCTCCTGTGACAAACCATAATGGAAAAGAAAAGTTATATAAAACTGAGTCACTTTGCTGTACAGAAGAAATTAACACAACATTGTAAATAAACTATACTTGAATAAATTTTTAATTAATTAAAAAATAAAATATCAAAGCAAAAAGAGGACCCCAAAACATAGCAGCTGGAAACAACGACACTCATTGACTCTGCCCACACCTCTGTAATGTGAGCAGGACTGAGGGACAGTTCTCTCTTGTCCGTGTGGCATCTGCTAGGACAGCTTGACTGGGGCTAGAGAGGATGTGCTTCCATGATCGACCCCTCAAATGGCTGAGAAGCCAGTGCCTCTGTTTCTCTCCCCAAAAACTTCTCTTTGGGGTGGTGGGTTTCCTCATAACACGAGATTCCAAGAACTGGCAATCTATGAGACAGGAGAGGGAAGCTGCCCTTCTCTTATTAAACTCTGGGCCCAGGAACTAGCACACCACTACTTCTGCCGTTTTCTATTGGCCAAGCAGTAACAAAACCTGCCTGGTTGTAAGCGGAGAGAACATAGGCCATACTCGCCAATGGGAAGTGTGTTAAGGAATTTCTGACCCTACTTCTTCCACCACAGAGTTCAGTCAAAGTGGAGGAACAGGACCACATTCACCTCTCACTTGAAACTATTGAAAACTTGGCAAAGAACATGACCCAGAATCAATGAAGACAGGGGGGATAAGGCAACAAAGGCCTGTGACCCCTAAGAGACAGGGGAAAAAAAAGGTTAAGTCCTATAAGTGTTCCAGTTTTCTGCCTGGGGGAAGTTTCCCAGACATGGCATAGGAAGAAAAATTCAAGCAGAATGCAGCTTTCTCTCTTAGTTGAGGTGACAGAGCTAGATGTCTGTAAAAGCTAAAGAGGCTAGAGATTGCAGGGAAGAATACGGAAGAAAAGAAAGCTGCATGCAGAGAAAGCTCCAGATATGTACAGAACATCCCCACCAAATATTAAACTGAATATGAATCGGGCCGTGTACAAACATACCTGGTACCGGGTGATTCCAAGAGCTAGTGTCCCATGGGACAGGAGAGGGAAACTTCCTAATATTGCAAGTTCAGTTCCAGACCATGGCAGTAAAGTGAATATTGTACTTAAGCAAGTCACAACGAATTTTTTGGCTTCCCATTGCATATTAAAGTCATGTTTACACTACACTGTAGTCTATTGAGTATGTGACAGTATTGTCTAAAAAAAAAAAACAATTTAATTAAAAAATACCTCATTGCCAGGACTCCCCTGGTGGTCCAATGATTGAGAATCCACCTTGCAGTGAAGGGGACAGGGGTTCAATCTCTGGTCAGGGAACTAAAATCCAGCAGCAGGCCGCAGAGCAGCTAAGCCCGTGTGCTGCACCGGAACAGCCTGTGTCTCACAACTGGAGGGTCCGTACACCACAAGATCCCACATGGCACAATGAAATGCCATGTGCCTCAGCTAAGACCCAAGGCAGCCAAATTCATTAATTAAGATTAAAAAATACTTTATTGCAAAAGTACTAACCATCATCTGAGCGTTTAAAGAGCCAAAGTAGTAACATCAAAGATCACTGAGCACAGGACACCATAAAAAAATCTGATAATAATGAAAACATTTGAAATATTGTGAGCAT
This sequence comes from Tragelaphus eurycerus, assembly GCA_935064755.1. Lineage (NCBI taxonomy): Eukaryota > Metazoa > Chordata > Mammalia > Artiodactyla > Bovidae > Tragelaphus > Tragelaphus eurycerus. The sequence continues at coordinate 1,135,408 of CAKXYN010000075.1, read as the reverse complement.
TACCAAAGTGTGACACAGAGATATAAAGTGAGCCAATGTTACTGAAAAAAAAAAAAATGATGCTAATAGGCTTGCTCAGCATAGGGTTGCCACAAAATTTCAATTTGTAAAAAAACAAAGGTGGTATTTGTGAAGTATTACAAAGCAAAGCAAAATAAAATGAGGTATGCCTGCTTGTGATAAAGACACACACACACACACATATACGAGCCCAATGAAAGAATCACCTGAATAGATTAGCAGGTGTACAGAACAGAGCCTATTGAAAAACTTCAACATTTAAAGGACATCAAAATATCAAGAAATATTTTGCTTCAATAGTTGGGGAAAATGAGCCCTATACTAAATGCTTGTATGGTCCCACCCAACACAGCTTAAAATAAGCATTTGAAAGGATGCCTGTTTTCAAATAATTTAATCAAACCCTAGGGCAAAACTCAAAAGCGTTTATAGAAATGCACCCCGTAAAATCACAGCACTAACAATGTGTAGCAACCAATCAGAAATTACCAGTCATGCACAGAAGCAGGAAAACATAGCCTAAGAGGAGAGAAATTAATCTATAGAACTGACCCAGAAGTGACAGCGATCATAGAATTGGTAGACAAAGACATTAAAGCAGGTATATACTATATTCCATATGCTCAAGAAGCCAAAGGAAAAATTGAACTTACTAAGTAAAATATAGGGCAAGTATTTTAAAACATCAATATCTAACTTCTAGAGATGAAAAGTATAATATCAAGATGAGAAAAACACTGAGTGGGATTAATGGCAGATTAGAGGAGCTCTCAGAAGAAATACTAGTGAAATTGAAGATATAGCTATAGAAACTATCCAAAACTAAACACAGAAAAAACAATTAAAAATAAACAAAGCCTCCATGAACTGTGGGACAATCTTAAGCAGTCAAATTTGATGAAAACCATAAAACCACATATCCACGAAGCTCAAAAAAGCCCAAGCAGAAGAAACATAAACAGAACTACTTTGCCACATCATAATCAAATTGCTTAAAACCAGAAAATCTTAAAGGCAGAGAAAAACACTGTGTGCAAAAGAACAAAAACAAGGAAGATCGCAGATTACACACTGGAAACAGCCAGAAGGTGACGGAATGACATCTTTAAAACATCGGAGGAATCCACAGTGGGCACCCCTTGGTATTAGTTTCCCAGGTGGCTCTAAAGCATACTACAAAGTAGATAACTTTAAAAAAAAAAAAAAAAGTATTTCTTCATGGTTCTGGAGAGTAGAAGTTTGAAATCAAGGTGTCAGTAGGGCTTGTCCCCTCTGCAGTAGAATCTGCTCCGTGTTTCTCTCCTAACTTCTTTTTCTTAAGATTTATTTATTTACTTTGGCTGTGCTGAGTCCTCTCTGCTGCATACGGGCTTTCTCTAGTTGCGACAAGCGGGGCTTACTCTTTGTTGCCACGTGCCAGCTTTTCTTGTTGTGGAGCACAGGCTGTAGGCACCTGGGCTTCAGTAGTTGTGACTCGCAAGCTCCAAAGTACAGGCTCAGTAGTTGAGTCACATGGATTTGGTCACTCTGTGGCGTGTGGGATCTTCCCGGACCTAAGATCAAACCCATGTACCCTGCATTGCAAGGTGGATTCTTAACCACTGGATAATCAAGAAAGTCTTCTTTCCTAAATCTGGTGGTTGCCAACAGCTCTTGGCTTACTCTGATCTCTGGCTCAGTCAATCGCATGGCCTTCATCCCTTGATCATCCCTGAATCTTCAAACCTTTCTCTCCTTACAGAGACATCAGTCATTGGATGTAGGACCTACCTTGCTCTAGTATGACCCATTCTTAATTTATATCATCGTTGTATTTGCAAAGACCCTATTTCCAAGGAAGGTCACCTCCACAGTTAATGGGTTAGGACTCAAGCGTGTCCTGATGGAGAACACAACTCAACCTGTTACACTCTTTTCTGGTCTCCCAGTGAATGGAAGGGTCCAGTGGAGCTTTTCAATGTCCTGGGGGAGAACAGAGTTGCTAGATGGAATAAGCCTGAATCCCTGAATCCTTGTGGAAGCCACCCTAGAAGCATGTGCTTGAACTGAGACACGAGTGAAATATATATTTTTACTAAAGCATTAGTGTGATAAGCCACTGAGACTGTCACGAAGATGATTATGGGCTACTATCATGGGAACTAAGTGATATATCGCATGGAAAAGACCTGAAATGTGAAAGGTGCTAGATAATTGGTAGCATGACTAAGATATTATTATTTAGTAATTTTTAAACTCATTTATTTATTTTTGGCTGCACTGGGTCTGTTGTTGTGCGGGCTTTCCTCTGGTTGCAGTGGGTGGGGCTACTCTCTAGGTGTCCACATGGGCTTCTCATTGTGGGGGCTTCTCTTGTTGTGGACCACAGGCTCCAGGGCACTCAGACTTCAGTAGTTACGGCCCCCAGGCTCTAGAGCACAGGCTCAACAGTTGTGGCGCACGGGCTTAGCTGCCCTGTGGCATGCGGGATCTTCCTGAACCAGGGATTGAACCTGTGTCACCTGCATTGGCAGGCAGATCCTTTACCACTGAGCCACCAGGGAAGCCCTGAGTAGGATATTATTAAAGGGCAGAGAAAATAATGATATATTAGGTATCATTGTGATACCTAACACCTGGCTGTCTGTGAACTTTGGGGAACACTTGGATCAGTGACAGGCTTATATGGTATTAACAAAAGACTTTGATCCCAATAAGAATAAGTTATTAAGTAAAAAGGCAGAGAAGGCTCTTAGATCCCTGCAGGGTATGGCATTGCTCTCATTGAACCAAAACTCTCCTATTCCAAAAAAGTAATTGAGTTAGCCAGTTTACCTAAGTAATCATTAGGCAGAGTAGAAAGGTGATTCAAGCTAAATGTTTGACCTAGTTAACTGGCAAATTCCATTACAACAAACCCCGAAACATAAAAATCTGGGTTTCTGGCTGAGTCGGGGAGGAAATCCAATCTTCTGCTGTTTTCAAGCAAAATCAGTTTATAAAATTATTTTCTCTTCTCCATACATCTTCTGAAATAACTATAGACCAAATAACCAATTGATTTGGAGCCATTTTTCACTCTTATCCAAAATGGAGAGAGATATTTCATTCCTATCCAAAAGGAAAAAAAAAAAAATGTTAAATCACATGTGAATTGTAGATATAAGAATTTAAAGACTGTTTTCCTGTTTTGTTTGTGAATAATTTCTCATTTTATGAAGGAGCCAAATATCTCAGTAGGTAAAATCAATAGCAGCCACCAGAGTGGATGGAAAATTCTCCAGGCTTAATACAGTTTCATGCATGGCTGTCAAAGCCAAGTGTCTTAAGGGAACAAATAGTGAATTTCCTGCCTTGGAAGAGATGTATGAATTAGTGTCTTTCCTTTTTAAAACTAGTCTTTTATATAATGGCTCATTCATTCAACAGCTATTTATTAAGCACTTATTGTATGCTACATTCTACACATTAAGTATTTGGAGTACCCCAAAAATAATATCAGGAGCCTACCCCAAGGGAAAGAGACTTTAGAAAAATAATAACTAAATTTAAAGAGGGCTTAGTAAATTTCAAGCACTGTTCTAAGTGCTTTGTAAATGTTGTTGCATTTATTTCGCATCACAGCCCTGCTGGTGATATGAATTTTCAATTTTACAGGTAAGGAAACTGAGGCACAGAGCATTTAGATTGCTAGTCTTATGGTTTAAATGGTTGTAGAGCCAGGATATGAACTCAAAAAGCCATATTCCAGAGACCCTGCTCCTCTTATCCACAGAACAAATATACAAGTATATCATTTCACCTATACAGCCAAAGATAAGCTTTAAGAATCTTGATGACAAGATTCTATGTCTATATCTCATTTCATTATTTTTTCCAGTTCCTAGCAGAGTTCCTGGCATGCAGCAATTACTGTTTAATTATTGAATCAAATATTAAATATTATTATCTACTATTATTTTTATAAATATAATTTCTCTACTAATTAAAGATTAGTAGAGAAAGTAGTTTGACACATATCTGGAGAGAAAGCCTGGAGGGGTTCACAGAGGAGGTGCTCTTGAGTTGGGTGCTTCTGGAAAGAGGAGTTAGGCATTTAATAGGTCTATCCAAGGAAATAAGGGAGTAGCATGTCCTGGGAAGCAGGAATAGCATGTCAAAAGGTATAGAGGCAGGCAATGCATGGACAATTAAGGAAATTGTAGTTTACAATTATTAGACAGAAGGGTAGCAGGTGATTCATGCAATATCAGTGTCTTTTTCCTGAGCAAGCAATTCCTCTAAGACAACTTCTTGAAGGTTGTAAAGAAAGAGGATTTTTGATGCATTTCTTCTTCATTTTGGGGGAAAAAATCAGATTCTTGAGGGGTATGTTTTTCTAAAGATGCTGCTTTTAAACTAAACATTGAAGTCAGTGCTTCCTAACGTGTCCTTGGAGACCAGCTGGGCCAGGATCTCCAGCCTCCACTAGACCTGGTCTACCAGGAAGTCTAAGCCAAGTCCATCCAAAGAGAAGCTTTTTCTAAAGTGGAAAACTTTAGAAAACACTTTGGAAAGTTGCTGTAAGTGTGAAATTCCATCCATGGAGGTTTCAGGAAGAAAGGAAGGGATTCATCAGTATATTCTTGCTTTCTGTAGTCCAGAATGGTGTCTGAATTTTAAAAGCACTTAGAGGGCTGAGCTGAGAAGATCAGTGAACAGGTGGTGATGGCAAAATGACTTAACAAAAGCAGCAGCAAGAGAAAGAGGCTTGAAAACTTGTCAAAGTAGCCACATTGGGGATGAACCAATCCCCAAACAGAAGTTTCTGTCACCATCTCCCAATTCATGCACAAAATAAAATCAAAAGAATCTTGCATCTTCCTCTCTTACTTTTCTTCTACTTTCCTTAACTGGTCACTTTGCTGCTACCTAAGGGCCCATGCTTGGGCTTCCCAGGTGGTGCTAATGGTAAAGAACCCTCCTGTCAATGCAAGAGACTAAGAGACTCGGGTTCGATCCCTGTGTCAGGAAGATTCCCTGGAGGAGGGCATGGCAACCCACTCCAGTATTCTTGCCTGGGGAATCCCCATGGACGGAGGAGCCTGGTGGGCTACAGTCCATGGGTCACCAAGAGTCAGACATGACTGAAGTGACTTAGCAAACATGCATGCAAGAGCCCATGGTGACCTGATGGATGCTGTGTTCTGCTCAAGGAAGACACACTGTGCTCAGCCAGCTTCCTAACTCTAGGTATTCTCTTCTGTTCAGACTGTTTGGGTTCTAGACCCTGACTTCTTGTTCATGAGGGTTTTTTCCCCCTCTTACATAATCAAGGAGCCACGGTTAGTGTCCAATGTCTGCGTTTCAAGAGTGATTCAGGCAAAGAAAGTATCTATTGAACATTCTCAGCCCAACATTCAATCAGAAAGCATATATTAAGCACCTGTGACCTACCAAATTCAGAGCATCAGGATAAATACTGTGGTTATACAAATGGTTACATCCAGATGCTAATTCTTTCCAGAACATACATTCCAGTTGAAGTTGACTGATAGAAAAAGAAAGGAGAAAAGGAGGGAAGGAAAGAAGAAAGGAGAGCAGGAAGGGAGGGAGAGGAAGGAATGAAATAAGAAAGGAAGAAAGGGAGGAAGGAAATGAGAGAAAGGAGGAAATAGGAAGAAAACAGAAAAAAAATAAAGAAAAGAATGTAATTTGATAGGTCTTTCCCAGATCACCAGCTTCGAACTAACATAATATAGGTGTTTCCCAGACCACCAGCTTCGAACTAACATCAGGGTATTCATTCATTTTAGCCCAAGTGTTTGGTATCTCAGCCTCTCCAACTTTTTCTCTGAATTAAAATAGGAAAATCATTCAGGAGCTGCTTCTTCCTTTCCTTTGTGGTCTCTCATTGATATAGTCCATCAATGACTGTCCCTTGATCCTGAAGAATCTATGGGCCTCATGGGAACATCCCTGCCCTACACTAAGAATGTCAGCAGCTGGAAGAGTCTACCTGCTTTCCCTTCCATCATGGCAGCTGGGCCTCTGGACAGCCTACCATGTCTAGACCTGCCTACCTTGGGCAGAGCTTGGCTATGAGCAGGACCAGGAAGGAACCAGTGCCTACTTATGTTAGCAACAGGAAAGGGCTTCTGCCACCATCACTTGGAGCCATATACTCAATGGTTGCTCAATCCAAGGTACCAGGAAAGTCTACCTTAGAGCCTCATGTGGCTCCTTCCTTTCTCCCTGTACATCCATGGAAAGTCTACTGCCCCAAGTCACCAGGAAGGAGTCATTCCTCCTGCTTTGGGCTGCATCTCAGTCCCATATTCTTCCCATATTCATTCCAAGAGGGCTGGCTTCCATCGCCTGTTCCCCCAGCCAAACCTTTCGGATTCTCATCAGCAGATTTTCATTTTGCTTAGAGTTAAGGGAGATGCTACACATGGCAAGGAAAGTTAAAAGGCACCATATGTTAAGTGGCAAACCGACTGAAGAGGATTTGAGATCCACAGGCATTTAAGGATATAGGAATCAGTGTGACTGTGGGATGCCCTGAACTGTAGGACTCAGTCTGGGTCATAAAGAATGAGTGCATAAAAAGAGAAAAGACATTCTTGAGGGTGTGGACACTGAGAAAAACTGGGGGGGGAGAAAAAGAGCAAGAGAGAAAACCAGCACAAGGCAGGAAAAGACTGTCTAGATGCTTTCTGGGAATGTAAGAAGCCAGACCCATCCTTCATTCATCAGGGCTCTTCTTAAATGCCAGACTCTCTTGTGAAACCTTTGCTGGAACCCTCAAACACATGCATACTGTTACTGTGCAATTCCTTCTGCTCACCTAGTGATGCTTCAACGCATTTTAATTTGTGGCCACTTTTCTCATCATTCTTATCTCATTGCCATCTTCAAGTGCTATCACATTCGAGCTTTGTGGAAACATTAATAACTTGAGACCTATAATGCATGCCTGGGCTTCCCAGGTGGCACTGGTGGTAAAGAATATGCCCACAATTGTAGGAGACAAAAGAGACGTGGGTTCGCTTCCTGGGTTGGGAAGATTCCCTGGAGAAGGAAATGGCAACCCAGTCCAGTATTCTTCCCTGGAAAATTCCATGGGCAGAGGAGGCTGGTGGGATACAGTCCACGGGGTCACAAAGTATCAGACATGACTGAGCAACTGAGCAGGAGCATGCACATATAATGTATGCCTATCACATAGCACACATCTTGGGTGTCCATATGCTTTATCTTCCAAACTAGGATACTTTGGGGGCCAAGAGGGGTTCAACCAGTAATTGCCCCATGACAACCTGGCATTAACCAATACTGCCCCAGGCTAATGAATTAAAGGCCGGTGATCAATTAAGGGATGCCACAGGGTCTTGGGTTGAAGCTGGTTGAGTTATTGTCTTAGGGTAGCATTTGTGCACTGTGTGCTTGTGAAAAGTGTCTCTATTCAAGGCAGCTACTCTCCTCTGAGCATCCAGACTTTTCTACTAGCAGAAGGAAGATATGTTTTTTCAATAGCCTATTTATTTTATAAACAAGTAATAACTGCATTTTTGTTAACTGCCAGACACTGTAAAATTCAGACAATGCATGAGTTAAAATGCCTGGTCCTTTGTCTTCTGAGAGCTCGCATTCTAGCAAGAGTCCATCTATTTACTCATTCATTCATTCACCTTAAACATTTATTAAAAGCCTGTCAGGCATCAGGTCAGGAACAACTGCCCCAGTCCTTGACCTGCTGGAACTCCCAGATTGTAATCCGGGCAACAAAGTCAGAATAGACCATTAATAAAGTTATTTATGGGACTTCCCTGGTGGTGCACTGGATTAGAATCTGCCTCTCGACGCAAGGGACATAGGTTCTATTGCTGGTCTGGGAAGATCCCACATGCCTCAGAGCAACCAAGTCCATGAAGCACAGTTACTGAGCCCATGCTCTAGAACCCATGAACTCAACTGCTGAACCCTGAGTGCCATACAGCCCATGCTCTGCTACAGGAGATACCTGAACACTACAGTGAAGACCCAGTGCAACCAAAGGTAAAAATAAAGTTATTAAGAGCCCATGGATGGAGGTAGCAATCATGATTGGGTGAGTTAGTGGGACTTTACAGAAAAGAAAAAAATGAAGAGGTAAACACCATGCAAAAGAGAAGGGAAAGATAATTTGGACAGAGGAAACAACACAAGCAAAAAGTTTGAGGCAGGAAACAGCAAGGTCAGAGGTAAAAGTGGAGAGTCAGTGGGGACTGGATCACAAAGAGGCCCGGTGGCCAAGCTTAGGACTTTAGATGTGACCTGTTAGTTAACCAGAAGTCAGTGAAGCTCAGCATTAGAGTTATGCCATGATTGTGTATGAGTTTAGATAGATAATTGTTTTGAGGGACAAAACTCCTCCAAGAGTTTATTTGCAGAAAATCAAGGTGATCTAACCAGTCCACCCTAAAGGAGATCAGTCCTGAGTGTTCACTGGAAGGACTGATGTTGAAGTTGAAACTCCAATACTTTGGCCACCTGATGCGAAGAGCTGACTCATTGGAAAAGACCCTGATACCAGGAAAGATTGAGGGCAGGAGGAGAAGGGGATGACAGAGGATGAGATGGTTGGATGGCATCACCAACTCAATGGGTGTGAGTTTGGGTAAACTCCGGGAGTTGGTGATAGACAGGGAGGCCTGATGTGCTGCAGTCCATGGGGTCGCAAAGAGTCAGATACGACTGAGCAACTGAACTGAACAGAATGTGGACAGTAGCCCATGACATGTTACCCGCCCTTCCTTGCTTAGTCTTAGGTTCCTGGAGGCAGCACAGGTCCACATACCCTCCTTGTACAGTAAGTCCCCTACATACGAATGAGTTCTGTTCTGAGAACAAGTTTGTAAGCCTAATTTGTTCATAAGTACAACTGGTGAGCTTCTGTCTGTGGGGTCGCACAGAGTCGGACACGACTGAAGCAACGCAGCAGCAGCAGCAGCAGCAACAACAATGTCAGCCTACGTTCCCAACTAACATAATTGGTTATATATACTGTACTGTAATAGTACTTTTCACACAAATAATACATAAAGAACAAACACAAAAAATAAAAAAGCATTTAATCTTACAGTATAGTACCTTGAAAGTACAGTAGTACAATACAACAGCTTGTGTACAGGGTCTGGCATCAAGTGAACAGACAAGAAAAGTTGCTGACTGGAGGAGGAAGAGGAGGTGGGAGATGGTAGAGCTGAAGAGTCTTCAGCAATAGGAGGCGCAGGGCAAGCTGCAATTTCACCCATGCCTGACATTGATGGCACAGGTCCTGTTCCTCAATGGATTCTATTCCATCTACTCAGTTGAAAAAACAATCCAGTGATGTCTTAGTAGTAGCTCTTTTTTCTCATCATAGATAACATAGTAGCACTGGATTGCATTGTGAATGGCTCCTGAATGCTTCATGAATGATTCTCAAAAATGAATAGTGTCTCATCAAATAAAGATAATTCCCTTGCCATTTCTGGCATTGTGGATCTCTTTAGTTCCTCAGTTACTTCTTCCTCTTGTCTCTCTTTGTCCTTTCTCTGGGTCTCCAATTCCATCAGGTTTTCATTAGTAAGCTTCATGTTTGCATCTTTGAACTTACTGTACTTACAGAAACTTCATTATTTTCTAAAATGCCCTCTTCCAGATAGCAGGAATGTTTCTACAATCAAATGCCCTATTTTTCTCAAATCCCTAATGTGTGAAATCTAAAGATTCTTAGAAAGGCCCTCAAATAAGTCTTCCTGAAAGAGTGAAGAAGAGTTTTCATGAAATAAAGTCTTGTTAGGCTGCTGTGATGCCCCAGAATTGCTGATGACTGAACTGTTACATAGACATAAGCTCCCAAGATCAGGGACTATGCAGCCTCATGAAAACAACATCATTATAAGACCTAACTCGAACTGATTCTTTTGAATTGCGTGCTGGAGAAAACTCTAGAGAGTCAATTGGACAGCAAGGAGATCAAACAAGTCAATCCTAAAGGAAATCAACCCTGAATATTCATTGGAAGGATGGATGCTGAAGTTCCAATACTTCGGCCCCATGATGGGAAGAGTCAACTCATTGGAAAAGACCCTGATGCTGGGAAAGATTGAAGGCAGAAGAAGGGGGTGACAGAGGATGAGATGGCTGGATGGCGTCACTGACTCAGTGGACATGGGTTTGAGCAGAGACTCCAGGAGATAGTGAAGGACAGGAGAGCCTGGTGTGCTGCAGTTCAGGGGGTCGCAAAGAGTCAGACGTGGCTTAGCGACTAAACAACAACTGCTTCTATGCCCATTTTGCAGTCACCTAGAGTGATGACGTCTTTCTTGGCCAGAAGAGGCATGGGTGAGAGTTACTCTCAAGGAGAAATAATCTACCAGCTGCCACTGGTCTTATCCACTTATCCTCACATCTTTTCAGTGGCCCCAGACTGGTCTCATTTCCTCTCTGGGGTGGCTGATTATATTGCCCAGTCTGTTTAGTCAACACAAACCAACTTTTGATCTAAGACCTAAGGCTCTGAGTTCTTAAGTCCATGGTATTTATTTAATACTCAAGGAATATGCAAGGAATGATAACTAGGCCATTTCCTCTATGCTCCAAAATAGCCTTGATGCTTGATGCTACAAAATAATAATTCTGGGCAAGGTTCTGAGACAGAGGATTCCATTTTTCTAATTTTTCACAAAGAATTAAGATCCATTAGGGACTTGAGTTAATCTGCTAGAAATGATCTAACCATCTCTCTCTACTAGGCTCTCTCTACTCTTACACTACTTAAAAAAAAAATCTGTTTTTTTTTTTTTTTTTTTTTGCAGGGGAAAATGGACAAAGGAAAGGATCAATGAGGGTGGGAGGGAAATGGGAAGAAAGAAGGGGAGTGATGGTGGGGAGGAGTATATGTAATTTCTTAACCAATGGCTTTCTGTTTTTAATCACAAAGAACACTTAAAAAAAATCATGGTGAATTCATCTTATATTAGGAGGTTTGTTCTCGAAATGAAAAGTTCAGGAGACAAAAAGTCCAGTTTGGGTGTCCTCATCTTTAGGCACATTTTGGTATTTTGTATTGGTAAGTCTATCTTTACCACAATATATTATTTAGGACAGGATCACAATTGTCACCTCTTCCTCCCTACTACCCAAAGTGGTACCAAACCCACAAAATAGTCAATAAACCTCCACAGAGTGAACAAATAAGTCTTTTTTTTTTTTTTTTGTAAACTCTCCTGAGTGAACTGAATGTTTTGAGGCTCATAAGTAAATATGTTTTCCTCTTTGCTTTGTCTATTACAGCCAGATTATATGAGTGGGGTATTAAAGTCTCCCACTATTATTGTATTGCTCTAGAGAATGTCCTTTAGTTTTTGTTGGAGAAATGGTTTAGTGGTGCAAAATTCTCTCAACTTTTGCTTATCTGTGAAGCTTTTGATTTCTCCTACATATTTGAATGAGATCCTTGCTGGATACAATAATCTAGGCTGTAAGTTATATTCCTTCATCACTTTAATTACGTCTTGCCATTCCCTCCTGGCTTGGAGAGTTTCTATTGAAAGATCAGCTGTTATCCTTATGGGAATTCCCTTGTGAGTTATTTGATGTTTTTCCCTAGCTGCCTTTAATATTTGTTCTTTATATTTAATCTTTGTTAATTTGATTAATATGTGTCTTGGGGTGTTTCGCCTTGGGTTTATCCTGTTAGGGACTCTCTGGATTTCTTGAACTTGAGTAGTTATTTCCTTCTCCATTTTAGGGAAGTTTTCAACTATTATCTCCTCAAGTATTTCCTCATGATCTTTCTTTTTATCTTCTTCTTCTGGAACTCCAATGATTCGAATGTTGTAGCGTTTGATGTTATCCTGGAGGTTTCTGAAATTGTCCTCATTTCTTTTGATACGTTTTTCTTTTTTCTCGTCTGATTCATTTATTTCTAGGATTCTATCTTCTAGTTCACTAATCCTATCTTCTGCCTCTGTTATTCTACTATTTGTTGCCTCCAGGGTGTTTTGGATCTCATTTATTGCATTATTCATTATGTGTTGACTCTTTTTTATTTCTTCTAGGTCCTTGTTAAACCTTTCTTGCATCTTCTCAATCCTTGTCTCCAGACTCTTTAACTGTGATTCTATTTTGATTTCAAGATTTTGAATTAATTTCGCTATCATTATTCGGAATTCTTTATCAGGTAGATTCCCTATCTCTTCCTCTTTGGTTTGGTTTGGTGGGCATCTATCCTGTTCCTTTAGCTGCTGGGTATTCTTTTGTCTCTTCATTTTGTTAAAATTGCCAAATTTAAAGTGTCCTTACTATTGTGTCCTTACTTGTTCTTGGGGGGCTGGCCCCCCCCCGTCTTTTGCCTGGTCCCGGGGGGGCCTGGGGCCGTCTGGGGCGCGCGCCGCTGGCTTCACTTTCACTTTTCCTTTCTGCATTGGGGGTGGCACCCACTCCAATGTTCTTGCCTGGGTCCCAGGGACGGGAGCCTGGTGAGCTCCGTCTTGGGGTCGCCGTCGGACCGACTGGCGACTTAGCAGTAGCAGTAGTACTATGTTCTGGTAGTTTGTTGAATTCTCTTTATTGAGGCGGTTTACAGGTCTTTTCAATATCTGATCTCTGCCTTGTTACAAAAAAAAATCTGTTTTTAAGAATTGTAACAAGTCATGACAGCAGAGGTAGCACACTGTCTTAGAAGAGGGAATTTCAACTTCAAAAGCCTACAACCTTACTTCTTTTATTGTCTATGTTCTCCTGTGTTTTCCTGTGTTCCCCTGAGGTAGTGGATTCATTCATTAAGTTACTCATTCATTCATTCAATCACTCATTTACTTAAAAATAAATTTATTAGGGATTTCCCTCTTCCAGGTGTTAAGAATCCACCTTATAATGCATGAGAGGTGGGTTTGATCCCTCTTCAGGGAACTAAGATCCCACATACTGTGGGGCAACTAAGCTCCCATGCCACAACTAAAGAAGCCCACACACTGCAATAAAGACCTAGCTCAGCCAAGATTAATAATAATAATAAATATATAGGTAAACTTATTACATGCCACTTGATACTAAGCACTGACTTTTAATGCTGGGCATATTGTTGGAGACTAGACAAGAACTTTATAGGATTTATCTCCTAGAGCTGCTGCTGCTGTTGCTGCTAAGTCACTTCAGTTGTGTCCAACTCTGTGCGACCCCATAGACGGCAGCCAACCAGGCTCCCCCATCCCTGGGATTCTCCAGGCAAGAACACTGGAGTGGGTTGCCATTTCCTTCTCCAATGCATGAAAGTGAAAAGTGAAAGTGAAGTCGTTCAGTCGTGTCTGACTCTTAGCAACCCCCATGGACTGTAGCCCACCAGGCTCCTCCGTCCATGGGATTTTCCAGGCAAGAGTACTGAAGTGGGGTGCCATTGCCTTCTCCAATCTCCTAGAGCGGGTGTCAGCAAACTACAGCCTGGAACCAGATCTATCCCACTGTCTATTTTTGTAAACAGTTTGCAGACACATCAATTCAATGTACAAGTTTTCTATGGAGCTGAGTATGACCTGCAAAGCCTAAAATATATCTAGCCCATTCAGGAAAAGTTTTCCAAGCATTGTCCCAGCAGATGATTGAGATAGCTAGTATACAGGTTAAAAATATATATATGTATACATAAGATCAAGTATCCTTATGCTTTCAAACTGTGGTGCTGGAGAAGACTCTTGAGAGTCCTGCGAACTGCAAGGAGGTCAAACCAGTTAACCCTAAAGGAAACCAACCCTGAATATTCATTGGAAAGAATGATGATGAAGCTGAAGCTCTAATACTTTGGCCACCTGATACAAAGAGCTGACTCATTGGAAAAGATCCTAATGTTGGGAAAGATTGAAGGCAAAAGAAGAGGGCAGCAGAGCATGAAAATGGTTAGATTGCATCACTGACTCAAAGGACATAAATTTGAGCAGTTCTGGGAGACCGTGGAGCGCAGAGGAGCCTGGCATGCTGCAGTCCATGGGGTCGCAAAGAGTCTGACATGACTTAAGGACTGAACAACAACAAAAGTGTGCACATGTCAAAACTACAATGAGGTATTGACCTCACACCAGTCAGAATGGCCATCATCAAAAAATCTACAGACAGTAAATGCTGGAGGGGTTGTGGTATAAAGAGTACCCTCTGACATTGTTGGTGGGAATGTAGACTGGTACAGTCACTGTACAGAACGGTATGGAGTTTCCTTACTTAGAAAACTAAAACTAAAAATAATCATATGACCTAGTAATTCCATTACTGGGCATATGTCCTAAAAAAATTGTAGTTCAAAAGGACACATGTACCCCCATATTCAATACATCAAAATTATATTGCATTGGATGTATTTCTTTTTTCTGACCTTCATGATGGTAGACTCTGAAAGATGGGAAGAACCAAGAAAGCAATTCTCCACAGTTCTTGGACTATCATTGCCTCCTTTTGCACAGCTTCCATTTATAGAGTGTTTCTTCTTGTCTCCATATCCTTAGATTAATTGCACAGGGTGGAAAATACTAGAGAGAAGCAGTAGGTGGACCACAGGTCCAACAGGTCCATGATAAGATGATTCAGAAGTGGATGACGTGTCACCCCAGTTCCTCTACCCGATATCAACATGACTTAAAATATGAGACACTTTTGGGACTTCCCTGATGGTCCAATGGCTAAGACTCTGTGCTCCCAATGCAGAGGGCCCGGGTTCAGTCCCTGGTCAGAGAACTAGATCCCATATGACACAACTAAGAGTTTGCACGTCACAACTAAGGATCCTGAGTACTAAGGATCCCATTGCAGTCAAATAAATAATAAATAAAAATAAATATTAAAAAAAAGGTTTAAGACACTTTTAGTGCTCTTTCATGAAGAAAAGATGGATTTGGGTGTCATGTAGATGTTTTCCAGGCTGATAAGCCATTTACCTTCTCTACATCACAATTTTCTAATCTAGAAAATGCAAGTAATAATGCCAACTTTTGAGGGTATTTTTGATAAAGAATGAACTGGCATAATGCATATGAAAGTGACTGGCTGGATTCCGGGTGCTTCCTGCCTATGATTTTCCCAGTCTCGCGCTTCTTCCTGTCTTCATCTACCAGGGGCACAGCACAGTTTGTGTTGATTCATGACCTAACTCTGGCTCCTTCTGATCTTTGATCAGTCTGTCTCACATCCCCAGAGGCAGCACCGCCTGCCTTCAGTGTAAGGGGAGTGTTGACATGACAGATGAGCAGCCCCAGCTCACACATCTTGCTGATACCCGGGAGGAGGCAATGGATTAGTCTCTGAGTGCAAACATTTCACTTCTTCCTCTAGAGGCTTCTCTGCTTGGGCCCACCCAGCCCGCTTCTAGACAATGCCAAAATAGCTCCCCAATCTGGAGAAGTTGGGGTAAAAAAAAAAAAACTTAAAATCGATGAATTATTTAACATGATTCAGGCCTCAATGGATTCAGAATCAATAGTCTCAGCATCATTTAGGAGTTTGTTAGGAGTGTGGAATCTAGGACTTCCTTGCTGGGTCCAATGCAGGAACACTGGTTCAATCTCTGGTCTGGGAAGATCCCACATGCCCTGGAGCAACTAAGCCCCTGTGTCACAACGAGTAAAGCCCTTGCACCCTAGAGCCTGTGCTCTGCAACAAGAGGAGCCACTGCAATGAGAAAAATGTGCACCGCAGCGGGAGAGTAGCCCCTTCTCACCACAACTACACAAAGTCCACACACAGCAACGAAGACCCAGGGCAGCCAAAAATAAAATAAATCTCAGGTCACACTTCTGACCCACTGACTTAGAATCTTCACGTTCACAGGATCCTCACGTGATCTACATGCACATTAAAGTTTGAAGCCCACTGGGACAGAACAGGATTTCTTTATCGAGAATTTATACAGATGTCTCAACCACATCCCCAGAGAGTGTTTGCTTTGGTCTGGAACTTTTTGCAAGCTTTGTGGATGATTTTCATCTACAGCCAGGGTCAAGAACTGCTGGTTTACAAATTGCTCATCTAGGCTGCCACTCCCTGAAAGCTCAGCAGTGTTAACAGTCAGACCTCAAACCCCAGAGTGAATGTCTAATACAGTAGGGATTAGATAAGCAATCTCCAAAGGTCCAATCTACATTCATTAATCCCTATCCCATTGTTCTTTCCTGGGCAGATGGATAAGGATATAATTTCACTTTTACCTGTTATTACCTGTTAGAATTCACAATCCCAACTCATTCAGTCTACCCAAATCAAACTCAAAAGAAGCTATCCTGCAATACTTGTTTTCAAGTTTGTAGTGAGCACATAAGATTTCATGAAATATCTTCAACATATCCTTCCCTCTGAATAAATGTTGATGCCCAGTTCTTCTTCCTCCAACATTGTATTAAATTGATGCTCTCCTTTCTTTTTCTCATATCTACCTTTCTCTGCTGGTTTAACTTTTAGATTCAATATCTCTTCTAAGCCCTAAACCAAAGATAGACTTTCATTATAACTTTTTCTAAGATTCCTCTAAGAATGGACTTATCCTTCCTCCGAATATCCCTATTGGATGTTATGAAACTCTGTGAAGGAGAGTAGAAGAAATGAAGCTCCAAAAATAATCCAAGCATACCATCTCTACATTCTCCAACTTACTTGCAGCTAGCTCGGAGCTGTGTGAATGGTTCATGCCAAAAGACGTGAGAATAAGTTTTCTGTGCCACTTCTTGGCTGAGGCATTTAAGAGGCAGCATGCTAGCTCCATTTCTTTCTTTCTTGAAGTAGAAAACTTGGAAGTCATGTGTTTCTACGATAGTGTCACCAAGTAAAGAGAGCCTAGATCTCTGTGCCATCAGATAGTGGACAGCCCCCAGCCATCGAAATTGAATATAAAAGTATTGTGCTGAGCCACTAAGATTGGGATAGGGAGTTGTGGGTAGCAGCATCTGGCATTGCTTAACCTAGCAAGAGGTCCATGACATTAATGCATATCAAACTTCAATGTGAATATGACTCATGTAGGGATCTTGCTAAAATATTAAAATGCAGTAGATATAGGGAGGGACTTGAGACTCAGTCTTCCTTATAAGTTTCTGATGCTATTGATGATGCTGGCCCTTGGACAACAATTTAGTAGCAAGACTCTAAAACATTCTCCATTGCTTTATAATACTTGCACAAATTCTTTCTCTCTCCAACTAGACCATAAGCTCTTGCTGGCATGTACTAACATCCGTGCCACAAATATACTCAAGAAAGTTGAAAACATCAGCAAAAGTTATGGAGCACAGCCCTCTGAAAATTCTTTCCTCCATAAAAGCAATAAGAAAACTTGCCCGCCCCGCCCCCAAAAAAACTTCTCCAAAACTGGAATTAATCAAAGACTTGAAGCATTCTGGGGAACATGTATGCCCTCCCCCCAAATAGCAGAAGTGTACTAATAACAGTGAGCTTTGTAACATTTTAATTTGTCCTAGTTCCTTTGCCTACTCTCCAGCTCTTTATTAGCTCTGAAAGATAACTGATCAATTTCAAATGAAAACCAATAGCCTGTAAGCCACTGAGGGGAGCAAAAGGAAGGGAACAAAAGAGTCTGTATCTCTTTAAAAGCCTCATTCTCAGAGTACTATAATTATGACCTATACAGTATATGCACTATGCAAGTTTACTATCACTTATAAAGATGTCTGAATTTGGCAATAAGGAATTCCTGATCTGAGCCACAGTCAGCTCCTGGTCTTGTTTTTGCTGACTATATAGAGCTTCTCCATCTTTGGCTGCAAAGAATATAATCAGTCTGATTTCAGTGTTGACCATCTGGTGATGTCCATGTGTAGAGTCTTCTCTTGTGTTGTTGGAAGAGGGTGTTTGATATGACCACTGCGTTCTCTTGGCAAAACTCTTTGTTTTGTACTCCAAGGCCAAATTTGCCTGTTACCCCAGGTGTTTCTTTACTTCCTACTTTTGCATTCCAGTCCCCTATAATGAAAAGGACATCTGTTTTGGGTGTTAGTTCTAGAAGGTCTTGTAGGTCTTCATAGAACCGTTCAACTTCAGCTTCTCCAGCATTACTGGTTGGGGCATAGACTTGGATTATTGTGATATTGAATGGTTTGCCTTGGAAACGAACAGAGATCATTCTGTCATTTTTGACATTGCATCCAAGTAATGCATTTCGGACTCTTTTGTTGACCATGATGGCTACTCCATTTCTTCTAAGGGATTCTTGCCCACAGTAGTAGATATAATGGTCCTCTGAGTTAAATTCACCCATTCCAGTCCATTTTAGTTCACTGAATCCTAGAATGTCGATGTTCACTCTTGCCATATCCTGTTTGACCACTTCAAATTTGACTTGATTCTTGGACCTGACATTCCAGGTTCCTATGCAATATTGCTCTTTATAGCATCGGACCTTGCTTCTATTACCAGTCCCATCCACAACTGGGTATTGTTTCCGCTTTGGCTCTATACCTTCATTCTTTCTGTAATTATTTCTCCACTGATCTCCAGTAGCATATTGGGCACCTACCAACCTGGGGATTTCCTCTTTCAGTATCCTATCATTTTGCCTTTTTATACTGTTCATGGGGTTCTCAAGGCAAGAATACTGAAGTGGTTTGCCATTCCCTTCTCCCATGGACAACATTCTGTCAGGCCTCTTCACCATGACCTGCCCATCTTGGGTGGCCCCACACAACATGGCTTAGTTTCATTGAGTTAGATAAGGCTGTGGTCCATGTGATCAGATTGACTAGTTTTCTGTGATTATGGTTTCAGTGTGTCTGCCCTCTGATGCCTCTTGCAACACCTACCATCTTACTTGGGTTTCTCTTACCTTGGACATAGGGTATCTCTCCACAGCTGCTCCAACAAAGTACAGCCACTGCTCCTTACCTTGGATGAGGGGTATCTCCTCATGGCTGCCCCTCCTGACCTTGAACATGGAGTAGCTCCTCTTGGCCCTCCCGTGCCACTCCTTAGGCATAGGGTAGCTCCTCTCAGCCACCGCCCCTGACCTCAGGTGTAGGGTAGCTCCTCTCAGACTTAAACTGAGGAAAGCAGGGAAACCCACTAGACCATTCAGGTATGACCTAAATCAAATTCATTATGATTATACAGTGAAAGTGAGAAATAGATTTAAGGGACTAGATCTGATAGATAGACTGCCTGATGAACTATGGACGGAGGTTCGTGACATTGTACAGGTGACAGCGATCAAGACCATCCCCATGGAAAAGAAATGCAAAAAAGCAAAATCTGTGGAGGCCTTACAAATAGCTGTGAAAATAAGAGAAGTGAAAAGCAAAAGAGAAAAGGAAAGATATAAGCATGTGAATGCAGAGTTCCAAAGAATAGCAAGGAGAGATAAGAAAGCCTTCCTCAGAGATCAATACAAAGAAATAGAGTAAAACAAGAGAATGGGAAAGACTAGAGATCTATTCAAGAAAAATTAGAGATACCAAGGGAATATTTCATGCAAAGATGAGCTCGATAAAGGACAGAAATGGTATGGACCTAACAGAAGCAGAAGGTATTAAGAAGAGGTGGCAAGAATGCACAGAAGAACTATACAAAAAGATCTTCATGACCAAGATAATCACGATGGTGTGGTCACTGACCTAGAGCCAGACATTCTGGAATGTGAAGTCAAGTGAACCTTAGAAAGCATCACTATGAACAAAGCTAGTGGAGGTGATGGAATTCCAGTGGAGCTATTTCAAAGCCTGAAAGATGATGCTGTGAAAGTGTTGCACTCAATATGCCAGCAAATTTGGAAAACTCAGCAGTGGCCACAAGATTGGAAAAGGTCAGTTTTCATCCCAATCCCAAAGAAAGGCAATGCCAAACAATGCTCAAACTACTACACAATTGCACTCATCTCTCATGCTAGTAAAGTAATGCTTAAAATTCTCCAAGTTAGGCATCAGCAGTATGTGAACCATGAACTTCCAGATGTTCAAGCTGGTTTTAGAAAAGGCAGAGGAATCATAGATCAAATTGCCAACATCTGCTGGATCATGGAAAAAGCAAGAGAGTTCCAGAAAACATCTATTTCTGCTTTATTGACTGTGCTAAAGCCTTTGACTGTGTGAATCACAATAAACTGTAGAAAATTCTGAAAGAGATGGGAATACCAGACCACCTGACCTGCCTCTTGAGAAATCTGTATGCAGGTCAGGAAGCAACAATTAGAACTGGACATGGAACAACAGACTGGTTCCAAATAGGAAAAGGAGTACGTCAAGGCTGCATATTGTCACCCTGCTTATTTAACTTCTATGCAGAGTACATCATGAGAAACGCTGGGCTGGAAGAAGCACAAGCTGGAATCAAGATTGCCAGGAAAAATATTAATAACCTCAGATATGCAGATGACACCACCCTTATGGCATAAAGTGAAGAGGAACTAAAAAGCCTCTTGATGAAATTGAAAGAGGAGAATGAAAAAGTTGGCTTAAAATTCAACATTCAGAAAACAAAGATCATGGCATCTGGTCCCATCACTTCATGGCAAATAGACTGGGAAACAGTGGAAACAGTGGATGACTTTATTTTGGGGGGCTCAGTATTTTGGCCACCTCATGTGAAGAGTTGACTCATTGGAGAAGACTCTGATGCTGGGAGGGATTGAGGGCAGGAGGAGAAGGGGACGACAGAGGATGAGATGGCTGGATGGCATCACTGACTCAATATATGTGAGTCTGAGTGACCTCCGGAAGCTGGTGATGGATAGGGAGGCCTGGCGTGCTGCAGTTCATGGGGTCGCAAAGAGTCGGACACGACTGAGCGACTGATCTGATCTGATCTGAAAATCACTGCAGATGGTGATTGCAGCCATGAAATTAAAAGACACTAACTCCTTGGAAGGAAAGTTATGACCAACCTAGATAGCATATTAAAAAGCAGAGATATTACTTTGCCAACAAAGGTCTGTCTAGCCAAGGCTATGGTTTTTCCAGTGGTCATGTATGGATGTGAGAGTTGGACTGTGAAGAAAGCTGAGCACCGAAGAATTAATGCTTTTGAACTGTGGTGTTGGAGAAGACTCTTGAGAGTCCCTTGGACTGCAAGGAGATCCAACCAGTACATTCTAAAGGAGATAAGTCTTGGATGTTCTTTGGAAGGAATGATGCTAAAGCTGAAACTCCAGTACTTTGGCCCCCTCATGTGAAGAGTTGACTCATTGGAAAAGACTCTGATCCTGGGAGGAATTGGGTGCAGGAGGAAAAGAGGACGACAGAGGATGAGATGGCTGGATGGCATCACCGAGTCGATGGACATGAGTTTGAGTGAACTCCGGGAGTGGGTGATGGACAGGGAGGCCTGGTGTGCTGCGATTCATGGGGTCACGAAGAGTTGCACATGACTAAGCGGCTGAACTAAATTGAACTGAAAGATGTATGTATGTGATGCAATTCAGTAACCTAAAAATGAAAATTACTTCCCCTGGGGAGATTATAGAACATTATTACAACTGTGTGCTTAACTATGAAGGAGCCTGAGGTAGTGGATAACAGCTGAAGCAAACAACAAATGAATCAAAAGGCCTGAAAGGACAAGTTGGGGGTTGAGATGTCCTTGGGAGATTTGCAAAGGTCTGATATATTCCTGGGAATCTA
Source organism: Tragelaphus eurycerus (assembly GCA_935064755.1). NCBI lineage: Eukaryota > Metazoa > Chordata > Mammalia > Artiodactyla > Bovidae > Tragelaphus > Tragelaphus eurycerus. The sequence goes on along the minus strand of CAKXYN010000075.1, from coordinate 1,113,800 downwards.
TATGACCACATGCACACCCAGGGAAGTACACATGACCAGAGTAGTACTCTTGATCAAGAAAAATGCAAGATCCTAAGTGCTCACATCTAGCTAAACTTTAAACCCCCAGAACCGGAAATGAAGGCTCATGCAGAGTTTTCAATTGCCTGACTGAGTATTGAAGTTATGACCCAACACGCACACAGTGTTCCTATGCTAAATTGGGAGACTTATTGGTGACGGCAATTAAGGAAATCTCTGTCCAGTCATTGGCTGACCACTGAGCTAATCAAGCAGAGACTTAAGTGTCCACATTTGACCAAGAATACAGAGTTTACAAAATCAGTTCAGAAAGTCACTAAATAAAAGTAATAACAATGATAAGAAACACCAGCAGCCAGGAACAAACACTTGGTGAAGGCGAGGGGCAAGAATCTGGATTTCAGAGTTGCAACATGATAACATTTAAAATTTCCTCTTTCCATGAAAAATATAACAGGAAAAATGAGAAAGTATGGACAATACACAAGGAGAAAAGTGATCATTATAAACTGTCCCTGAAGAAGTCTATTGTAGTGACTAGATGAAGACTGTAAGTTGGTTATTTTAAATCTTTTTAAAAAGTTAAATTATATTTAAATGACTAAAGGAAAGTATGAGAACAATTGCTTATATGACAGAATATCAATAAAGATATAGCAGTTAGAAGAAGAAAATAGAAATTCTGGAGTTGAAAAGTATAATAAACTAAAATAAAAATACACACAAAGGTTCTCAACAGCAGATTTTTATCTAGTAGAATAAAGAATCATAGAACTTGAAGATAGGTCAATCAAGATTATCCAATCTGAACAACAGAAAGAAAAAAAAATGCAGAAAACTAACAGTCCTTCAGAGACACCTGGGACACCAAAAGATGAGTGACAGTTATTCTAGAAAGAGAGAAGAAAGAGAAATGAGCAGAAATAATATTTGAAGAAATGATGAATAAAACTTCCCAAATTTGATGTAAAACTTTAATCCACATATCCAAGAATCTCAAGCAACGCCATGTAAAATAACCTCACGGAGATCTACACATAGACACATTATAATCAAAATGTCAAGAGGAAAAGATAGTGAGAGAATCTCAATATATACACCCATCCTCAATTAGATAAACACCTGGTTTCTTATCAGAAATCACAGAGGCCAGATATCAGTGAGATAACATATTAAAGATGCTGAAAAATATAATATATATATGTATACGTATATGTGTGTGTATATACATATATATATATCTCAATATATAAACCAGAAATTCTATATCCAATAAAACTATTCTATAAAAGTTAGGAATATATTAAGACATGTCTAGACAACATCTAAGACAATATGTCAGTAGCAAATATAACTTACAAGAAATACTAGAATTAGTCAAGCTAAAATAAAAAGATATTGCACAGTAAATTGAACCCATGTGAAATAATAAAGACAACTAGTAAAGGAAACTACATAGGTAAACATTAATGACAATTGACATGAATTTTTATTTGTAACTCTTTTTTTCTCCTATCCGATTTAAAAAAAACAAATGAAGAAAAGCAACAGTCTGATAAGATGAATGCACAATCCTGAGAATAAAAACAAGTTGTATAGTGTACACTATACACTATATTAATGAAAAGCTGAAAAAAATTTTTTAATATTTTCAATTTGCAACATAATCAAAAAGAATAGTTTAGGAATAAATTGTATAGAAGAACTATATATTTTTATACTAATCCATAAAGAAACATAGAAAAAAAATCAAAGATGATATAGACAAATTGGGAGACATCCATTCTCATGGATCATAAGATTTAATACTGTTAGGATCACATTATTCCCCAAATTGATCTACAAACTTAATGCAATCACAAATGGCTTTGTTTTTCCAGAAATTTACAGATAGATTCTAAAATCTATATAGACTTGCAAGGGACCCAGAATAGCCAAAACACTCTACAAAACAACAACCTTTAAGACTCAGATTTCCTGATCTCAACATTTCGATATATGGCAAAACCAATACAATATTGTAAAGTTAAAAAATAAAATAAAATGTAAAAAAAAGAATCAAATGGTGTGATAGTAACATACAGAGACAGACACAGACCAATGAATATAATTGATAGTCCATAAATAAATGCAAACATCTATGGTCATTGATTTTTTACAAGTCATCCAAGAAAATTCAATGAGGAAAGAATAGTTTTACAAGTAATGTTGAGAAAATTGGAATTCAACATGCAAAATTATGATACCTTACACCATAAACAGAAATTAACTCATAACAGATCTAAGAGCTAGAAGTAAGAGGTATAACTATAAAACTCTTAGAAGAAAACATAGAAACCTTTGAAACCTTGGGTTATATAATGTTTTCCTATATATGACATCAAAAGCATAAACAACAAAAGAAAAAATAGACAAAGTAAACTTTATCAAAATTTAAAAAACTATTGTGACTAAAAGGACATAATCAAAAAGGTGAAAAATAAAACCCACAGAATGAGAGATTTACAACAAATATATTTAATAATGATCCAATATCATAAATAAAGAGCTTGAAATTCAACAATAAAAAATAACCTTTTCTTCAACTGAAAATGAGTCTAAAACCATATTTCTCCGAAGAAGTTATACAAATGGTCAATAAGTATAGCAAAAGATGTTTAAAATCATAGTCATTAGGGAAATACAAATGAAAACCACAGTGAGATACTACTTCATAATCACTAGAATGGCTATAATTAAAAAGACAGACATAAATATTGGCAAGCATGTTGAGAAAGTGGAACCCTCATATATTGCTGATAGGAATGTAAATTGTACAGCATTTTCTCAATAAACTAAACATAGAACTACCGCATGACCCAGGAATTCCATTCCTAGATACGAACCCAAAATAATTTAAAATACATGACCATGCAGAAACTTGTACACAAGGGTACATAGCAGAATTATTCACAATGGCCAAAAAAGGAAACAACCCAATAACCAAAACTGATGATGAATTCAAAAAAGTGGGATATCTAAAAGTGAAACACTACTTCAGTTCAGTCGCTCAGTCACACCCAATTCCTTGCGACCCCATGGACTACAGCACACCAGGCTTCCCTGTTCCTCACCAACTGCCAGTGTTTACTCAAACTCATGTCCACCATGTTGGTGATGCCATCCAACTTTCTCCTCCACTGTTGTCCCCTTCTCTTCCCACCTTCAATCTTTCCCAGCATCAGGGTCTTTTCAAATGAGTCAGTTCTTCGCATCAGGGGCCAAAGTATTGGAGTTTCAGCTTCAGCATCAGTGCTTCCAAAGAATATTCAGGACTGATTTCCTTTAGTATGGACTGGTTGGATCTCCTTGCAGTCCAAGGGACTCTCAAGCGTCTTTTCCAACACCACAGTTCAAAAGCATCAATTCTTCTGTGCTTAGCTTTCTTTATAGTCCAACTCTCACATCCATCCATGACTACTGGAAAAACCATAGCTTTGACTAGACGGACATTTGTTGGCAAAGTAATGTCTCTGCTTTTTAATATGCTGTCTAGATTTGTTATAGGTTTTCTTCCAAGGAGCAAGTATTTTTTCAATTCATGGCTGCAGTCACTATCTGCAGTGGTTTTGGAGCCCCCCCAAAAATAAAGTCTCTCACTGTTTTCATTGTTTCCCCATCTATTTGCCTTGAAGTGATGGGACTGGAAAGAGATGGGAATACCAGACCACCTGACCTGCCTCTTGAGAAACCTATATGCAGGTCAGGAAGCAACAGTTAGAACTGGACATGGAACAAGAGACTGGTTCCAAATAGGCAAAGGAATACGTCAAGGCTGCATATTGTCACCCTGCTTATTTAACTTCTATGCAGAGTACATCATGAGAAACGCTGGGCTGGAAGAAGCACAAACTGGAATCAAGATTGCCGGGAGAAATATCAATAACCTCAGACATGCAGATGACACCACCCTTATGGCAAAAAATGAAGAGGAACTAAAAAGCCTCTTGATGAAAGTGAAAGAGGAGAATGAAAAAGTTGGCTTAAAATTCAACATTCAGAAAACTAAGATCATGGCATCTGGTCCTATCACTTCACGGGAAATACATGAGGAAACAGTGGAAACTGTCAGATTTTATTTTGGGGGGCTTGAAAATCACTGCAGATGGTGATTGCAGCCATGAAATTAAAAGATGCTTACTCCTTGGAAGAAAAGTTATGACCAAACTAGATAGCATATTGAAAAGCAGAGACATTCCTTTGCCAACAAAGGTCCATCTAGTCAAGGCTATGGTTTTTCCAGTGGTCATGTATGGATGTGAGAGTTGGACTGTGGAGAAGGCTGAACACTTAAGAACTGATGCTTTTGACCTGTGGTGTTGGAGAAGACTTGTGAGTCCCTAGGACTGCAAGGAGATCCAACCAGTCCATCCTAAAGGAGACCAGTCCTGGGTGTTCATTAGAAGGACTGATGCTGAGGCTGAAACTCCAGTACTTTGGCCCCCTCATGCGAAGAGCTGACTCATTGGAAAGACCCTGATGCTAGAAGGGATTGGGGGCAGGAGGAGAAGGGGACGACAGAGGATGAGATGGCTGGATGGCATCACTGACGACGCACATGAGTTTGAGTGAACTCTGAGAGTTGGTGATGGACAGGGAGGCCTGGCATGTGTGATTCATGGGGTCCCAAAGAGTCAGACATGACTGAGCTACTGAACTGAACTGAACTGATGGGACTGCATGCCATAGTTTTCTGAATGTTGAGGCTTAAGCCAACTTTTTCACGCTCCTCTTTCACTTTCATCACAAGGCTCTTTAGTTCTTCTTCGCTTTCTACCAGAAGAGTGGTGTCATCTGCATATCTGAGGTTATTGATATTTCTCCTGACAATCTTGATTCCAGCTTACGCTTTACCCAGCCCAGCGTTTCTCATGATGTACTCTGCATATAAGTTAAATAAGCAGGGTGACAATATACAGCCTTGACGTACTCCTTTCCTATTTGGAACCAGTCTGTTGTTCCATGTCCAGTTCTAACTGTTGTTTCCTGACCTGCATACAGATTTCTCAGGAGGCAGGTCAGGTGGTCTGGTATTCCCATCTCTTTCAGAATTTTCCACAGTTTGTTGTGATCCACACAGACAAAGGCTTTGGCATAGTCAATAAAGCATAAGTTGATGTTTTTCTGGAACTCTCTTGCTTTTTCCATGATCCAGCAGATGTTGGCAATTTGATCTCTGGTTCCTCTGCTTTTTCTAAAACCAGCTTGAACATCTGGAAGTTCATGGTTCACACATTGCTGAAGCCTGGCTTGAGAATTTTGAGCATTACTTTACTAGCGTGTGAGATGAGTGCAATTGTGCGGTAGTTTGAGCATTCTTTGGCATTGCCTTTCTTTGGGATTGGAATCAAAACTGACCAGTCCTGTGGCCACCACTGAGTTTTCCAAATTTGCTGGCATATTGAGTGCAGCACTTTAACAGCATCATCTTTTAGGATTTGAAACAGCTCAACTGGATTTTCATCACCTCTGCTAGCTTTGTTTGTAGTGATGCTTCCTAAGGCCCACTTGACTTCACTTTCCAGGATGTCTGGCTCTAGGTGAGTGATCACACCCTCGTGGTCATCTGGGTCATGAAGATTTTTTTTGTATAGTTTTTCTATGTATTTGTGCCACCTTTTCTTAATATCTTCTGCTTCTGTTAGATCCATACCATTTCTATCCTTTATTGTGCCCATCTTTGCATGACATGTTCCCTTGGTATCTCTAATTTTCTTGAAGAGATCTCTAGTCTTTCCCATTCTGTTGTTTTACTCTATTTCTTTGCATTGATCTCTGAGGAAGGCTTTCTTATCTCTCCTTGTATTCTTTGGAACTCTGCATTCAGATGGGTATATCTTTCCTTTCCTCCTTTGCCTTTAGCTTCTCTTCTTTTCCCAGCTATTTGTAAGGCCTCCTTAGACAATCATTTTGCGTTTTTGCATTTCTCTTTCTTTGGGATGGTCTTGATCACTGCCTCCTGTACAATGTAAGGAACCTCATTCCATAGTCATTCAGGCATTCTATTTATCAGATCTAATCCTTTGAATCTACTTGTCATTTCCACTGTATAATCAAAAGGGATTTGATTTAGATCACACCTGAATGGACTAGTGGTTTTCTCTACTTTCTTCAATTTAAGTCTGAACTTGGCAATAAGGGATTCATGATCTGAACCACAGTCAGTTCCAAGTCTTGTTTTTGCTGACTATATAGAGCTTCCCCATCTTAGGCTGCAAAGAATATAATAAATCTGATTTCGGTGTTGACCATCTGGTGATTTCCATGTATAGAGTCTTCTCTTGTGTTGTTGAAAGAGAGTGTTTGCTATGACCACTGTGTTGTCTTGGCAAAACTCTGTTAGCCTTTGACTTGCTTTGTTTTTTTCTCCAAGGCCAAATTTGCCTGTTCTTCCAGGTGTCTCTTGAATTCCTTCTTTTGCATTTATTTCCCCTATGATGAAAAGGACATGTTTTTTGGGTGTTAGTTCTAGACAGTTTTGTAGGTCTTCATAGAATCATTCAAATTCTGCTTCTTCAGCATTATTGGTTGGAGCATAGACTTGGATTAATGTGATATTGAATGGTTTGCCATGGAAACAAACAGAGAGCACTCTGTCCTTTTTGAGATTGCACCCAAATACTGTATTTCAGACTCTTTTGTTGACTATGAGGGCTTCTGCATTTCTTCTAAGGGATTCTTGCCCACAGTAATAGATATAATGGCCATCTGAGTTAAATTCACCCATTCCAGTCCATTTTAGTTCACTGATTGAAATACTGCTTAGTCATGCTAAAACATGGATGAGCCTTGAAAAGAAGCCCGACCTGATAGAGCACATATTGCTTAATTCAATTTAGGCGAGATGTCTAGTATAGAGAAATCCAGAGGGAGAAATTAAAAGTTTCCAAGGACTGGAAGAGAGGAGAATTGATAGTGACAACCAATGGGTATGGGGTTTGTTTCTGAGACAATGAATATATTCTAGATTTAGAATGGTGGTGGTTGCACTGTCTTGTGAAGGTACTGAAAATGATTGAATTGTATATTTTGAAAGGAAAAGACATAGTATGTTAGTTTTATTTCTATCAACTTATAAAAAGGAATAAAATAGAAATAGTTGAGTTGAAAATTATAATAACTGAAAGACATGAAAATAAAGTATAAACAAAAAGAAATTCAAATAGGAAGGCATGAGGAAAGAAGAAGAGAGGCGAGTAAAAATACTTTGTATTTTATTAGAAACACTGCTGCACATACAGAAGTTTCCTGAATAAGTCTTGTTTTTCAGACTTTTCATATGCTATTTCCTTTCCCAGGACATTCTATCTACTCTGGTCTTCCAGGGAAAGCTTGACTCCTGAAGCTCAAATTTTGACTCCAGTAGACAGCGTTCCTATCTTCCCTCAGCTGTTAGTCTCTCAGTTTTCTGCATACACATAGCACTTATTATCATTTCTATGGAAGTGGCTCCGTATTTTCATTTTTTATGTATTAATCAAGGCATAAAATACCTGGTAGCTCAGACAATAAAGAATCCTCCTGCCAAGGCAGGAGACACAAGTTCGATCTCTGGGTTGGGAAGATCCCCTGGAGAATGAAATGGCTACTCACTCCAGTATTTTTTCCTGCAGAATTTCATGGACAGAGGAGGCTGGTGTGCTACAGTCCATGGAATCACAAATAGTTGGACACAACTGAGCAACTAACACTAATACTCTACATCAGTAAAGTACAAAAATGTTAAGGATAGAGCTGAATTAATTTTTATGTATGCAAAAGTCATGTGACTACACCCAGTTAAGATACAGAAGATTTTAGGCCTCCCAAAAGTCTTCTTGTGGCCTCCAAGCTAGATAATCAAAAGTGAAGTGAATGTGAAAGTCACTCAGTTGTGCCTGACTATTTGCAACCCCATGGACTACATATAGTCCTTGCAATTCTCCAGGCCAGAATACTGGAGTGGGTAGTCTTTTCCTTCTCCAGGGGATCTTTCCTACCCAGGAATCGAATCCAGGACTCCCACATTGCAGGAAGATTCTTTACCAGCTAAGCCACAAGGGAAACCCAAGTATATTGGAGTAGATAGCCTATTCCCTCTCCACCACATCTTCAAGACCCAGGAATCTAACTGGGGTCTCCTGCATTGCAGGTGGATTCTTTACCAACAGCTATCAGAGATAACGATAATCACTATTCTGACCTCTCCCTGAATACATCAGTTATGTCTGTTTTTGAACTTCATATTCTTGAAATCAAATCATGAAATCTGAGTTCTTTCCCATCTGGATTTTCCATTCAACATCAGGTTTGTGAAATTCATCCATGTACTTGTATGTAGTCCAGGTGCTATTTTTCATTGATGTATAGTACTCCAATAAAGATACTGGAATGTATTTATCCATTCAAATGTTGGTGGCTGTATAGGTGTGTTTCCATTAGGGGGCTGTTATGAATAAAGTTTCCTGGACACTTCCTACATACTCCTTTTAGTAAACACAAGCACTTATTTCTGTTGGATGTTAAGTGTTGGGTTATTGCAGATAACTGTGTTTAGCTTTGGTAGACAGAAACAGTTTCTCAAATTGCTTGGCCTGTTCTATAAAATCCAGAACAATATGTGAAAGCATGGTTGTTGTTGTTCAGTCACTCAGTCACGTGTGACTCTTTGTGACCCCATGGACTGCAGCACGCCAGGTTTCCCTGTCCTTCACTATCTCCTGGAGCTTGCTCAAGCTCATGTCCATTGATTTGGTGTGATTCCATCCAACCATCTTGTCCTCTGTCATCCCCTTATCCTCCTGTCTTCATTTTTTCCCAGCATCAGGGTCTTTTCTAATGAGTCGGCTCTTCCCATCAGGTGGCCAAATTATTGGAGCTTCAGCTTCAGCATCAGCCCCTCCAATGAATACTCAGGATTGATTTCCTTTAGTATTGACTGGCTTGATCTCCTTGCAGTCCAAGGGACTCTCAAGAGTCTTCTCCAACACCACAGTTCAAAAGCATCAATTCTTCAGCACTCAGCCTTCTTTATGGTCCAACTCTCACATCCATACATGACTACTGGAAAAACCATAGCTTTGAGAGCATGGTGCTACGTTTTCATTGCCAGTCTACATAACTTTCTCCTCACTAAACTATTAGCATCCTGAGGGCACAGACTGCATTCTTTCACCTCTAAGTACTCAGTACCCTGTCTGACATGGAAGAAATATGAAATAATTCTTGCACAGCTTTATTCAAGAGACCAGCAACCCTTTTCTGCAAAGGGTGAGGTAGTAAATGTTTTAGGCTTCATACAGTCTCTGTCACACTCCTGAACTCTGCCATTTAGCAGTACAGCAGCCATAAATAATATATACATCAATGAATGTAGCTGTGCTCTAATAAAACTTTATTTATAAAAACAGGGGGTGTGTCAGATTTGGCCAGAGGTAATTCACCTACCCCTGTGCTATACAACTTTCAGTCCTAGCCTCATCATTTCTCTGACCTCATCTCCTTACAACATCTCCCTTGATTACACCAGTCCAGCCACAATGACCCTCAGAACACTCCCATCCCAGAGTCTCCTCATCTCCAGATCCTCTGCATCTTTCATCTTATTTCCTCAGACTGACAACCTCACTTCCTTCAACTCACCAAATGTGCATAATTTCAATGCTTTCTCATCTTCTTTCCTTGGTTTATTTTCCTCCATAGCACTTACTGCCATCTAACATAATATGTATCTTACTTCCTGTGTCATCTTCCAACATACTATCATCACTCTCCTTGACCCCACACACTTATACATTAGGGAAGAGATTTCTGACACTTTTCCTTCACTGCTGTGTCCCCAGAGCCTGAAACAAAGTCTAGTAGGTATCAGAAGCATCATATGTATTTGTTGAATGCTTGCAGACACACATAGCTTCTGAACCAGGGCCCATGTTTAGGAAGTCTACTGTTATAATGCTCTCTCTAATCCTCATGACTGCTGTGGGTCCCAGCAATGCCCACCACATCCCTGTAGTCATGAAGCTTGAGCATCCAGATAGCAGGAACACAGGGACTGAGAAATGATCCGCATCACAGAGCATAGGCTTAGCAGAGGAGGGGAGGCAATGAGGCACAAGTGGGCCCCCACGGTTATGTGCAGATTTACATGGGTTATTATGCAATATTATTGGGGTGTTGCTGTTGTTCAGTTGCTAAGTCATGCCCAGCTCTTTTTAACCCCATGGACTATAGCCCATCAGGCTCCTCTGTCCATGCATTTTCCTGACAAAAATTCTGGAATGGGTTGCCATTTCCTTCTCCAGGGATCTTCCCAACCCAGGGATCGAACCTGCATCTCCTGCCTTTGAAGGCAGATTCTTTGCCACTGAGCCACCAGGGAAGCCCATATTAGATATAGATAATTACAGAGTACCACCAAATTATAAAAATTAGAAGTAGAAAACAGTAATGATGCTAATGAAAACCCTATTTTAGTTTTGAGATCTTCTTTCCAAATAGGTCAGAGTGTTTTAGTCTGTTTCCCCAAAGTCATTCTCCAAGGGGGAAAAAGGTTGATGGGCAAGTTTAAACCCCATTTAGTAGAACAGCAAACTGAGCTATAGAATTAATTGATTGAGCAAAGTCAGGACTACAACTCCAGTCAATCATTCCTTCCACCTTGCCCCTGGGCTGTTCTGGCCCTGCACATACCTTCCGGGGAAAATTCATTGTCTAACTGTCAAGGACTTCTGAGAAGAGAGTGTCCAGACTCTGAAAACCACTGCATGATATGTATTTTAATTATTCTCTAGACAATAAGCAATCTGTTGAGAAAGTTCTTAGCTCTTCATGAGATCTTTTCATCATTCCTCAAAAGCTTTAAAAACCCAATGATTAGCCATGAAAAGAAATTCACGGACAATGCCAGCCTCCCTTCTACCCACAGTTTTGGCCAGGTAACCTCAGGCAGTATTTCTTATCTGTCCCATTCAGGGCAGAAGAGCTCCAAAAGGTTTTTGAAATAAAAGATGGAAATAACATTTATCGTACAGGTAGAAAGTTCCAGCTTTATGCTAAATATTTACATCTCTTGTTCTAGCATTGTTCAGAAAGCACTGTGGTCCTTGTATATGGAAATTAGGGAACTTTAGGTGTTAGGTCCAAAAATTTGTCCAATAACACACACAACTGGATGGTAGCTGAGAAGGGAATCAAACCAAAGTCTTTCTTTATTTTAAAACACCAGAATTGTCATGTATTCATGGCTATGAGTGGAAATGATTCCCAAGCAAGTCACTTTGGAAAAGATATCCCTAATTCCAAAACCGCTACATAACAGGATAATTGTATGAATAATAGTGATATTAATGATTAGCATTATCTTTATAAATTGATTTTTTAACAGTTTCAGTGGGGACTTTCCTGGTGGCTCAGCAGTAAAGAATCTGTCTGCAATGCTGGAGACACAGGAGACGCTGGTTTGAGCCCTGGCTAGGTATGAGCCCCTGAACAAGAGTATGGCAACCCACTCCAGTATTTTTACCTGGGAAATCCCACAGACAGAGGAGCCTGGCCAGCTACAGTCATAGGGTTTCAAAGAGTCAGACATGACTGAAGCAACTGAACACAGCAGCAATTTCAGTGAGTACAATTCACATGGCAAAAGTTCACCCACTTAAAGCGTGCAAACTGGTAGGTTTTAGTACATTCATGGAGTTTAGCAATCATGACCAAGATCTAAGTTTGGAACATTTTCACCACTCAAAGGAAACCCTGAACCCCTTAGTACTCACTCCTTATTCCTCCCACAACCTCCAGCCCTAGGCAAACACAAATTCACTGTCTGTCTTTATAGATTTGCCTGTTCTAATCATGTATATGGAATCATGTAATATGTAGTCTTCAGTGACTGGCTTCTTTGACTTAACATAATATTTTCAAGGTTCAACCACATTATAGAGTGCATCATAATTTCATTCCTGCTAATTGCCAAAAATATTCCCTTGTTCAGATATATCACATTTTGTTTATCTATTCATCACTAAATGGACATTTGGGTTGTTTGCACTTTTGGCCATTGTGAATAGTGCTGCTATAATGCTGCTACACCCCACTCCAGTACTCTTGCCTGGAAAATCCCATGGATGGAAGAGCCTGGTAGGCTGCAGTCCATGGAGTCGCTAAGAGTCAGACACAACTGAGCGACTTCACTTTCACTTTTCACTCTCATGTGTTGGAGAAGAAAATGGCAACCCACTCTAGTGTTCTTGCCTGGAGAATCCCAGGGATGGAGGAGCGTGGTGGGCTACCATCTATGGGGTCGCACAGAGTCGGACACAACTGAAGCGACGCAGTAGCAGCAGCAGCAGCATGGGTTTTTTGTGTGAACATATATTTTATTTATCTTAAAACCCTTAGCATGGAACTTCTGTATCATATGATAACTCTGTGCTTCACTTTCCAAGAAACCGACAAACTGTTTTCCAAAGGGGTTGCACCGTTTTCCATTTCCACCAGCAGTGTTCAAAAGTTCCAATTTCTCCTCATCCTCACCAACTCCTGTTACTGTCTTTTGATTATAGCCATCATAAAGGAGATGAAGTAGGATCTCACTGGGGTTTTGATTTGCATTTTCCCTAGTGACTAATGATGGTAATATCTTTAGATATGTTTATTGGCCATTTGTACAATCTTCTTTTAGAAATGCCTATTCAGACCATGGCAACCCACTCCAGTACTCTTGCCTGGAAAATCCCATGGATGGAGGAGCCTGGTAGGCTGCAGTCCATGGGGTCGCTAGGAGTTGGACACGACTGTGTGACTTCACTTTCACTTTTCACTTTCATGCATTGGAGAAGGAAATGGCAATTCACTCCAGTGTTCTTGCCTGGAGAATCCTAGGGATGGGGGAGTCTGGTGGGCTGCCATCTCTGGGGTCGCACAGAGTCAGACACAACTGAAGCGACTTAACAGCAGCAGCAGCATTCAGACCTCTTTCCCATGTTTAATCAGGTTACCTTTTATTACTGAATTGTAAGATATATATTTTTCCTCTACATAAGCTTCTTATCAGATATTTGGTTTGGAAATATTTTATCCCATTCTATGGATTGTGTTTTTACTCTTGACAGACTCATCTAATGTACAAAAGTTTTTAATTTTGATGAAAGTTAATGTATCTATTTTTTCTTCTGTTGCTTATACTTTTGCTATTGTTTCTAAGAAACCATTGCCTAACCCTTCTAAGATTTACTATATGTTTTTTTCTAACAGCGTGTAGTTTTAGCTCTTACATTTGTTTTTGTATTTTGCATAATTTTTGCATATCACATCAGGTGCAAGTCCAAGTCCGTCCTTTTGCATGTGGATATTAGTTGTCTCAGCACCATTTGCTGAAAAAAAAAAAAAAAATGAATCCTTCCTCTATTGAATTGCCTTGGCAGCCCTTTAAAAAAAAAAATCAATGGCCACAGATGTATGGGTTTATTTCTAGACTATCAATTATATTCGATTGATCTTTATGTCACTATCACACTACTTTGAGTTCTGTCATAAGTTCTGAAATCAGGAAGTGTGACTCCTCCAGCTTTGTTATTTTTCTACATTACTTTGGCTATTCTGGGTCCCTTGCAATTCCATATGAATTTTAAGACCAGCTTGTCAGTTTCTGCAAAAAGAGTCAATTGATATTGTAATAGGGATTGAGTTAAATTTGTAGATCAATTTAGAGAAAAATGCCATCCTAAGAATGTTAAATCTTCTGATCCATGAGCATAGGATGTTTCTCCATTTATTTACATTTTCTTTAATTCCTTTTCAACAATGTCTTGCAATTGTCAGTCTTCCACTTCTTTTGTTAGATTTATTCTTAAATATTTTATCCTTTTTGATGCTATTGTAAGTAGAATTGTTTTCTTAATTTTATTTTTGGATCGTTCATGGTTAGTCTATAGAAATGCAATTGATTTTTTTTTTAGTATATTGCTCTTGATCTTGCAACCTTGCTGAATTTATTTATGAGATCTTGTACTTTGATATTGATTTTTGTTTAAAAATTACTTTAACATTCTTCATTTCGTTTGAAGTTGGAGCTGTAGAGGAAAGCATACATCAGCCACCTAGTGCTTTTATATTTCAAACAAAGAATGTGAAGCCTACAGAAGGGAAGTAACTGATCCAAAGACACACAGCAATAGAACAGAGATTTATAGTCCATCTTAGGGGACTTCCCTGGAGCTCCAGTGGTTAAGAATCCACCTGCCAATGCTGGGGACACTGGTTTGATCCCTGGTCCAGGAAGATTCTACATGCTGCAGGGCAACTAAGTCCATGTGCCACAACTACTGAAGCCCACAAGCTTAGAGCCCAGCCTCCACAATAAAAGAAGCCACTGCAATGAGAAATCTGCACACTGCAACGAAGAGTAGCCTCCACTCACTACAACTAGAGAAAGCCCTCAAGCAGCAATGAAGACCCAGTAAGCAAAAGCAAATAATGTTTTTTAAGTTCATCTTAGCAACAAGAGTTGAAGCTATGGAATCTAATGAGCCCATCCAGAGAGGAAAGTCTAAAGACAAAGCCTGGGAGCAAAGAAAAGGAAGAAGAGATTCAAGCACTAGAGAAGGAGAAATAACACCACAGAAACAAGAAGTGAACCGGAAAAATTAAAAAATCATTATAAGGGGGAGGGTAGGGACAATAAGACTTGAGAGCAAAGAAGCTGAGCTTATGGTGTTACCCTGAGCACCTTGTCACTTACCTCTCAGAGAATCCATATCTTTAACTACAAATAAGAGGTATCCTGTGTGCAAAGGAGGTTGTGAGGAAGTCATGTTTGTGAAAGCACTATGTGTAGAGCAAAGGGTTCAACAAATTTGAATAATTATCATTTGAATGATTATTATTAACCAAGATTTTGCCACTGGAGAAAAAGAACTGAATGCAAATAATATATTTGTGAGCTTCCCAGTGGCAAAGAATCCACCTGCCATTTCAAGAGAAGCAAGAGACGCAGGTTTGATTCCTGAGTAGGGAAGATTCCTTGGAGAAGGAAATGGAAAACCACTCCAGTATTCTTGCCTGGGAAATCCCATGGACAGAGGAGACTGGTGGGCTAAAGCCCAAGAGGTCACAGAGCCGGACACAACTTACTGATTAAACCTCCACTCTCTAAAGCAAGTTCATATTGGCACACACCCAGGGTGGCACACTCTTAATCCCTGAGGAGGCCCCTTGGAGTTATGCCATGCAGGCTGCTGCTGCTAAGTCACGTCATTCGTGTCCGACTCTGTGAAACCCCATAGAAGGCAGCCCACCAGGCTCCCCCATCCCTGGGATTCTCCAGGCAAGTACAGTGGAGTGGGTTGCTATTTTCTGCTCCAATGCATGAAAGTGAAAACTCAAAGTGAAGTTGCTCAGTCGTGTTCGACTCTTCACGACCCCATGGACTGTAGCCTACCAGGCCCCTCCATCCATGGGATTTTCCAGGAAAAAGTACTGGAATGGGTTGCCGTGTCCTTTTCCAAACACTCCCAAGAGTCTTCTTCAACACCACAGTTCAACAGCATCAGCATCAAGTCTTCAGCACTCAGCTTTCTTTATAGTCCAACTCTCACATCCATACATGACTACTAGAATAGCTTTGACTAGATGGACCTTTGCTGGCAAAGTAATGTCTCTGCTTTTTAATATGCTTTCTAGGTCAGTCATAGCTTTTCTTCCAAGGAGCCCTAGTTAATAACAAGCCTGAGGCATCTTCCTTGTTTTCTTAACTTATTCCATAAATGAGGACCAGCAGCCTCAGGAGAAGCTCCTTCAGGCAGAAGCAGCAGGCATTTGGAAACGGGAGGCTTTATTAGCAACTCTGACCTTGAGCAAGTCCTGTACCTTGCTAAAATTCCAGATGAAAATCTTTACAATCAGAAAGAGATTTGAAACTTTCCAGTTTGTCTTGAGGTTTCAATTGGATTTTCAGGCAAGAAGTGTCCAAACACAGTTCCTGGCACCTCTGAGCTGCTCAGTTATAAGTTACATTTAAACTACTTTTAACTCTACAATACCAAGGATCTATGAAGAATCTAGTTGGTATTGTATATATGTCAATGCTATTCTCTCAATTTGTCCCACCCTCTCCTCCTGCTGTATCCACAGGTCTGTTCTCTATGTCTGCATCTCTATTCCTTCCCTGTAGATTCATCAGTACCATTTTTCTATATTCCATATATATGTGTTAACATATTATATTGGTTTTTCACTTTCTGATTAACTTCACTTTGTATGCCATACTCTAGGTTCATGCTGCTGCTGCTGCTGCTAAGTTGCTTCAGTCATGTCCGACTCTGTGCGACCCCATAGACGGCAGCCCACCAGGCTCCTCTGTCCCTGGGATTCTCCAGGCAAGAACACTGGAGTGGGTTGCCATTTCCTTCTCCAATGCATGAAAGTGAAAAGTGAAAGTGAAGTCACTCAGTCGTGTCCAACTCTGTGCGACCCCATGGACTGCAGCCCACCAGTCCCCTCCGTCAATGGAATTTTCCAGGCAAGAGTACTGGAGTGGGGTGCCATCATGCACATCACTAAAAATGACCCAGTTGAGAGAGTTCAGTTCAGTTCATAATCGACTCTTTGTGGCCCTGTGGAGGGTGGCATGCCAGGCTTCTCTGTCCATCACCAACTCCCAGAGCTTGCTCAAACTCATCTCCATTGAGTTGGTGATGCCATCCAACCATCTCATCCTTTGTCATTACCTTATCTTCCTGCCTTCAGCCTTTCCCAGCATCAGGGTCTTTTCTAACAAGTCAGTTCTTCACATCAGGTGGCCAAAGTGTTGGAGCTTCAGCTTCACCATTAGTCCTTCCAATGGATATTCAGGACCGATTTCCTTTAGGATTGACTGATTAGATCTCCTAGCAGTCCAAGGGACTCCCAAGAATCTTCTCCAACACCACAGTTCAACAGCATCAAGTCTTTAGCACTCAGCTTTCTTTATAGTCCAACTCTCACATCCATACATAACCATAGCTTTGACTAGATGGACCTTTGTTGGCAAAGTAATACCTTTGCTTTTTAATATGCTGACTAGGTTGGACATAGCTTTTCTTCCAAGGAGCAAACATCTTTTAATTTCATGGCTGCAATCACTACCTATGGTGATTTTGGAGCCCCCAAAAAAGTCTCTCACTATTTCCATTGTTTCTCCATCTATTTGCCATGAAGTGATGGGAACGCATGCTATGATCTTAGTTTTCTGAATTTTGAGTTTTAAGCCAACTTTTTCAACTCTCCTCTTTGGAAGGAAGGTTATGACCAACCTAGATAGCATATTCAAAAGCAGAGACATCACTTTGCCAACAAAGGTTCGCCTAGTCAAGGCTATGGTCTTTCCTGTGGTCATGTATGGATGTGAGAGCTGGACTGTGAAGAAGGCTGAGCGCCAAAGAATTGATGCTTTTGAACTGTGGTGTTGGAGAAGACTCTTGAGAGTCCCTTGGACTGCAAGGAGATCCAACCAGTCTATTCTGAAGGAGATCAGACCTGGGATTTCTTTGGAGGGAATGATGCTCAAGCTGAAACTCCAGTATTTTGGCCACCTCATGCGAAGAGTTGACTCATTGGAGAAGACTCTGATGCTGGGAGGGATTGAGGGCAGGAGGAGAAGGGGACGACAGAGGATGAGATGGCTGGATGGCATCACTGACTCGATGAATGTGAGTCTGAGTGACCTCCGAGAGCTGGTGATGGATAGGGAGGCCTGGCGTGCTGCAGTTCATGGGATCGCAAAGAGTCGGACACGACTGAGCGACTGATCTGATCTGATCTGATCTGAAGAGGCTCTTTAGTTCTTCTTCACTTTCTGCCATAAGGGTGGTGTCATCTGCAGGTCTGAGGTTATTGATATTTTTCCCGGCAATCTTGATTCCAGCTTGAGCTTCTTCCAGCCCAGCATTTCTCATGATGTACTCTGCATAGAAGTTAAATAAGCAGGGTGACAATATACAGCCTTGACGTACTCCTTTTCCTATTTGGAACCAGTCTGTTGTTCCATGTCCAGTTCTAACTGTTGCTTCCTGACCTGCATATAGGTTTCTCAAGAGCCAGGTCAAGTGGTCTGATATTCCCATCTCTTTAAGAATCTTCCAGAGTTTATTGTGATCCACAAAGTCAAAGGCTTTGGCATAGTCAATAAAGCATAAATAGATGTTTTTCTGGAACTCTCTTGCTTTTTCCATGATTCAGTGGATGTTGGCAATTTGATCTCTGGTTTCTCTGCCTTTTCTAAATCCAGCTTGAACATGTGGAAATTCACAGTTCATATACTGTTGAAGCCTGGCTTGGAGGATTTTGAGCATTACTTTGCTAGCATGTGAGATGAGTGCAATCATGCGGTAGTTTGAACATTCTTTGGCATTGCTTTTCTTTGGGAATGGAAAGAAAACTGACCTTTTCCAGTCCTGTGGCCACTGCTGAGACTTCCAGATTTGCTGGTAAAGTGTGAAAGTATAGCACTTTCACAGCATCATCTTTTAGGATTTGAAATAGCTCAACTGGAATTCCATCACCTCCACTAGCTTTGTTCATAGTGACGCTTCCTAAGGCCCACTTGACTTCTCATTCCAGGATGTCTGGCTCTAGATGAGTGATCACAATGTCATGGTTATCTGGTTCATGAAGATCTTTTTTTTATAGTTCTTCTGTGTATTGTTGCCACCTCTTCTTAATATTCTTCTTCTCTTAGGTTTAGGAAGATGGCAGAGTAGAAGGATGTTCGTTCATCTTCTCCTGCAAGAACTCCAAAATTACAACTCACCACTGAACAAAACATCAACAGAAAAATATTGGATCCCACCAAAAAAAGATACCCCACATCTAAGGGCAAAGGAGAAGCCCCAGCAATATGATAGGAGGGGCGAAATCACGTTTAGAATCAAAACCCTCCCCCACCAGAGACTCTCGGAGGCCTCAGACAAAACCCCATATGTACCAGAAGACCCCACAGAGACTGAGCCAGACCTGTCTTTGAGAGTTTCAGTGTCTTCAGTGTCTTCTACAGGTCAGCAGTGGCCTGCTGCTGGAGCAGGGACTCTGGGTACAGCAGACCTGGGTATGGCATAAACCCTCTTGGAGGAGGTCGCCATTAACCCCACCATAGAGCCACCAGAACTTACACAGGACTGGGGAAAGAGACTCTCGGATGGTACAAACAAAAACTTGTGCTCACCAGCACCCAGAAGAAAGGAGCAGTGACCCCACAAGAGACAGACCCAGACCTTCCCATGAGTGTCCAGGAGTCCCTGGCAAAAGCGTGGGTCAGCGGTGGCCTGCTATAGGTTTGGGGGCACTGAGTGCACCAGTGCATTGTGGAACCTTTTGAAGAAGGTCACCATTATCTTCATTACCTCTACCATAATTTGGCCTCAGGTCAAACAAGGAGGGAACACAGCCCCTCCCATCAACAGAAAATTGGATTAAAGATTTACTGAGCATGGCCCTGCCCATCAGAACAAGACCCAGTATCCCCCTTAGTCAGTTTCTCCCATGAGGAAGCTTCTACAACTCTCTTATCCTTCTCCATCAGAGGTCAGAAAGAATGAAAACCACAGTCACAGAAAACTAATCAAACAGATCACATGGACCACAGCCTTGTCTAACTCAATGAAACTATGAGCCATGGCTTATAGGGCCACCCTAGATGGACGGGTCATGGTGGAGAGTTCTGACAGAATGTGGTCCACTGGAGAAGGGAATGGCAAACCACTTCAGTATTCTTGTCTTGAGAACCCCATGAACAGTCAGTCAGTCAATTCAGTAGCTCAGTCATGTCTGACTCTTTGCGACCCCATGAATCGCAGCACGCCAGGCCTCCCTGTCCATCACCAACACCCAAAGTTCACCCAAACTCAAGTCTATCGAGTCGGTGATGACATCCAGCCATCTCATCCTCTGTTGTCCCCTTCTCCTCCTGCCCCCAATCCCTCCCAGCATCAAAGTCTTTTCCAATGCATCAACTTTATGCATGAGGTGGCCAAAGTATTGGAGTTTCAGCTTTAGCATCAGACCTTCCAATGAACACCCAGGACTGATCCCTTTTAGAATGGACTGCTTGGATCTCCTTGCAGTCCAAGGGACTCTCAAGAGTCTTCTCCAACACCACAGTTCAAAAGCATCAATTCTTTGGCACTCAGCTTTCTTCACAGTCCAACTTTCACATCTATACATGACCACTGGAAAAACCATAGCCTTGATTAGACGGACCTTTGTTGGCAAAGTAATGTCTCTGCTTTTGAATATGCTATCTAGGTTGGTCATAACTTTCCTTCCAGGGAGTAAGTGTCTTTTAATTTCATGACTGCAGTCACCATCTGCAGTGATTTTGGAGCCCCCAAAATAAAGTCATCCACTGTTTCCACTGTTTCCGAATCTATTTCCCATGAAGTGATGGGACCAGATGCAATGATCTTCATTTTCTGAAGGTTGAGTTTTAAACCAACTTTTTCACTCTCCCCTTTCACTTTCATCAAGAGGCTTTTGAGTTCCTCTTCACTTTCTGCCATAAGGGTGGTGTCATCTGCATATCTGAGGTTATTGATATTTCTCCCGGCAATCTTGATTTCAGCTTGTGCTTCTTCCAGCCCAGAGTTTCTCATGATGTACTCTGAGTATAAGTTAAATAAGCAGAGTGACAATATACAGCCTTGACGTACTCCTTTTCCTATTTGGAACCAGTCTGTTGTTCCATGCCCAGTTCTAACTGCTGCTTCCTGACCTGCATACAGGTTTCTCAAGAGGCAGGTCAGGTGGTCTGGTATTCCCATCTCTTTAAGAATCTTCCAGAGTTTATTGTGATCCACACAGTCAAAGGTTTTGGCATAGTCAATAAAGCATAAATAGATGTTTTTATGGAACTCTCTTCCTTTTTCCATGATTCACTGGATGTTGGCGATTTGAACTCTGGTTCCTCTGTCTTTTCTAAAACCAGCTTGAACATCTGGAAGTTCGCGGTTCACTTATTGCTTAAGCCTGGCTTGGAGAATTTTGAGCATTGCTTTACTAGTATGTGAGATGAGTGCAATTGTGCAGTAGTTTGAGCATTCTTTGGCATTGCCTTTCTTTGGGATTGGAAGGAAAACTGAACTTTTCCAATCCTGTATGAAAAGGCAAAAAGATAGGACACTGAAAGATGATCTTCCCAGGTAGGTAGGTGCCCAATATGCTACTGCAGATCAGTGGAGAAATAACTCCAGAGAAACTGAAGAGATGGAGCCAAAGCTAAAGCAACACCCTGTTGTGAATGTAACTGGTGGTGGAAATAATGTCTGATGCTGTAAACAGCAATATTACATAGGAACCTGAATGTTAGGTCAGTTTCTAACCTATTAGGTCCATGAATCAAGGTAAATTGGAAGTGGTCAAACAGGAGATGGCAAAAGTGAACATCAACATTTTAGGAATCAATGAACTAAAATGGACTGGAATGGGTGAATTTAACTCAGAAGACCATTATATCTACTACGGTGGCAAAGAATCCCTTAGAAAAAATGGAGTAGCCATCATAGTCAACAAAAGAGTCTGAAATTCAGCACTTGGATGCAATCTCAAAAGTGAAAGAATAATCTCTGTTCATTTCCAAGGCAATCCATTCAATATCATAGTAATCCAAATCTATACCCCAACCAGTAATGCTGAAGAAGCTGAAGTTGAACGGTTCTATGAAGACCTACAAGACCTTCTAGAAATGATGTCCTTTTCATCATAGGGGACTGGGATGCAAAAGTAGGAAGTCAAGAGATACCTGAAGTAACAGGCAAATTTGGCCTTGGAGTACAAAATGAAGCAGGTCAAAGGCTAACAGAGTTTTGCCAAGAGAACGCACTGGTCATAGCAAACACCCTCTTCCAACAACACAGGAGAAGACTCTACACAAGGACATCACCAGATGGTCAATACCAAAATCAGATCAATTATATTCTTTGCAGCCTAAGATGGGGAAGCTCTATACAGTTAGCAAAAACAAGACTGAGAGCTGACTGTGGTTCAGATCATGAACCCCTTATTGCCAAATTCAGGCTTAAATTGAAGAAAGTAGGGAAAACCACTAGACCATTCAGGTGTGATCTAAATCAAATCCCTTATGATTATACAGTGAAAGTGACAAATAGCTTCAAGGGATTAGATCTGATAGACAGAGTGCCTGAAGAACTATGGATGGAGGTTCGTTACATTGTACAGGAGATAGGGATCAAGACCATCCCCAAGAAAAAGAAATGCAAAAAGGCAAAATGACTGTCTGAGGAGGCCTTACAAATAGCTGAGAAAAGAAGAGAAGCTAAAGGCAAGGATAAAAGGAAAGATATACCCATATGAATGCAGAGTTCCAAAGAATAGCAAGGAGAAATAAGAAAGCCTTTCTCACTGATCAATTGAGAGAGTCGCACTAACATATACACACTTGCGTGTTTGCTCAATCGTGTCTGACTCTTTTGCTACTCCATGGACTGCAGCCTGCCAGGCTCCTCTGTCTATGGAGTTTTCCAACCAAGAATACTAGGTTGCCATTTTCTACTCCAGGGTATCTTCTCGACCCAAGAATTGAACTCCTGTCTCTTGTACTGGCAGGCAGATTCTTTATCACTATGCCACCTGGGAAGCCCATATATACACTACCGTGTGTAAAATAAACAGCTAGTGGGATGCTGCTGTATAGCACAGGGGGCTCAGCTCAGTGCTCTGCGATGATCTGGGGGTGGGTGGGGTGGGAGGGAGGCTCTAGAAGGAGGAGCTATATGTATACATAAAGCTGATTCACTCAGTTGTACAGCAGAAACTAACACCACATTGTAAAACAATATACTCCAATTAACAAAAAGAATCTAGTTGGCTCTAATTGCAAAATTTAAGACTAGGTGGAGAATTCCAATTCCACTCATTGACTCGAATCCTAGGAGGGTCTTCCAGGGCTCATGAGGGTGCTGATGGCACTTCCGGTATACACCTTGGCAGCTTACAGTCCTGCCCAAGCCTGCTCTTTACTCAGCCCATCCTGGCCCATCTTAAAAAGAGTCAAAAATCTAGTAAGTCTATTTTAAACACTTCAGACTGCCCCGCTCCTTTCAGTATCATGAAAATTATCCAAATCTGTAATTTCAAAAACAAGCCTTTGGCCATCTACCAACCTCCCTGTCACAGCCAAGGTACATATGCACCCTTCCTGAAACTTAATTGACAAAGATGTTGGAGAAGATCAATTTCCTCTTTGGACCAGCCCTGAGTATGAGACATTCAGGGTGGTGAGATAAGCCCAGATGGGTGATAAACCCAAGGAGCAAATGAACAAAGACCACCACAAGGTCAGTCCAGCAGCCCAGAATTCTGTTCTCTGGCTCGTCCAAAATGTGGCAGCTCCCACCACTTCTGTGGTTGAATCCCTGTCCCTGAATGAAAGAGCTGCCAGCAGTGTGGCCAGGAGCAAGGTATCTGCAGTCCTAGGCCTGCGACACAGGAGTCCATGTCTTCAGAATGCTGCAAAAAATCTTTCTTAGCTAAGAGAGACTCTTTGAACCAGAGAACACTCTGCAAAAGAGGTCACTGGGCAGCCCTGGGCTTCCCAGGTGGCTCAGTGGGTAAAGAATCCACCTGCAATGCAGGAGACCCAGGTTTGATCCCTGGGTTGGGAAGATCCCCTGGAGGAGGGCAACCCACTCCAGTATTTTTGCCTGGAGAATCCCATGGACACAGGAGCCTGGCAGGCTACAGTTTATGGGGTTGCAGAATCGGACATGACTGAAGCAAATGAGCACACATGCATGAGCCACTCTGAGCCCTCTCTATGATCCTCACTTCCCCCATCACCGATTCCCTCCCACCATTTGGTGACACCGGGTTTATTGGCCCCACACAAATGGCCTGCTCTCTGTCATATCTGATCTTACTCAAGGACTCAGGAGGCTCTCCACTCAAAGAAAACCCCAGATTATTTCTGCAGCCTCTTCAGTGGTCCTCATTCTTAGCCTAGACCCCATCCACTGCTCCCGTTGTTTGCATTAATGCAAAGTTAAGAGGCCCTTGAATACTGTAGAGGCACCAAGGCTTGCAACACTGGCCTCTGTTCACTGGTCTGCACACTTAGCCACATTAATCTTCCTTCAGCCCCACTCAGACCACATCTGTCCCTGTGCAGACATGCACACTGATTCCCCTTTGCCTTATATTTAAAGTGGATACCCAACAAGGTCCTACTGTCTAGCACAGGAAACTCTGCTCAGTGCTAGGTGGCAGTCTGGATGGGAGGGGAGCTTGGGGGAAAATGGATTCATACATATGTATGGCTGAGTCCCTTTGCTGCGCACCAGAAACTATCACAACATTGTTATCTGGACATACTCCAATACAAAATTTAAAAACAAACAAACAAAAAAATAGTACCCCTGCATTTGGGATGATATTTCAAAGTCCTCCCTTATCCAGCTTGCCTTTGCCATTTGTTCTCTTATGATCCATCATCTGATCTCCAAAATATACCCACAGTTCCCATCTCCATGGTTTTGTTTTTCAGGTTTTCTTGGGCTAGAATTCCTAGTACCCTTCTCTTCACTATTTCTACCTGCAAAATTCTACCAACCTCAAAAGTAACTCACTTGCTACTATCTTTTCCAAAAAACCTTTCCTATACCACTTGGATGGAAATGATCCTTCATGCCCTGGTCTGAAATTGTCCAGTGTCTTATATCTTCCACAGAGCTCTCCACACATTTGTTCATTTTTAGTCATTACTTGGGTATATTTGCTCCCTCCCTTGCTCATTAACAAGCTGCCTCATAACAAGGACTAGTTCTTGGTCATCTTTGTATAGCCAAATCATGTGATGGTGCCCAGTGATGGAATGAGGATGGGTTTCGTAATACAAGAGACCACTTACTTGCCCCAGAAAGTTGGAAAAGTTATTTACCTATATGAACCTAGTCTCTCCGCAAAAATTAGAATACGAATGCCATTCACTGTGTACTTGTTTAGTTAAAATCCCAGGCCAGGCAGGAAGTGTAGATATAGTAATTCGATGCCTTTTCCATTCCCCTTTCACCTCCCCCTCTATGCTTCCTATTCTGTATGTATCCTCTCAGTGTCCATTTTGTTCTAATGAAATGCCCTGTCTTTTACCCAGGCATTGGGTTTCTCTTGACATCTTGCCTTTTATTGTTTCCTGAAGACTTCCCCTCTCATCTATATGAAAATTTAGAGCAGCTTTTGACCTGGTCTGAACAATAGGTTTGTCAAGGGATTGATGAAAGGGCATTGGAAAAGCTATGGAATGTCTATCAGGAGTAAACATTTCTTTTTAATTTTTAGCCATGCTGTGTGGGATCCTAGTTCCCTGACCAGGAATCAAACCTGTGTTCCTTCAATTGGGAGCAGGGAGTCTTAACTATTGGAGCACAAGGAAAGTCAGAAATGTTCATTTTTTAAAATTTGTGGGACTTCCCTGGTGGTCTAGTGGTTAAGACTTCACACTTCCACTGCAGGGCCATGGGTTGGATCCCTGGTTGGAAAACTAATTGCCTACATGCTACACAGCACGGTCAAAAAGTAAAAACTAAAATAAAAACAAAATTGCTCTGTATAACCTGAGGGATGATTTTACTTTTCAGTTCAGTTCAGTTGCTCAGTTGTGTGCGACTCTTTGCGACCCCATGAATCGCAGCACACCAGGCCTCCCTGTCCATCACCAGTTCCCGGAGCTTACTCAAACTCATGTCCATCGAGTCAGTGATGCCATCCAGCCATCCCATCCTCTATCATCCCCTTCTCCTCCTGCCCCCAATCCCTCCCAGCATCAGGGTCTTTTCCAATGAGTCAAGTCTTCACATGAGGTGGCCAAAGTACTGGAGTTTCAACCTCAGCATCAG
Organism: Tragelaphus eurycerus; assembly: GCA_935064755.1. Classification (NCBI taxonomy): domain Eukaryota; kingdom Metazoa; phylum Chordata; class Mammalia; order Artiodactyla; family Bovidae; genus Tragelaphus; species Tragelaphus eurycerus. The sequence continues at coordinate 1,087,884 of CAKXYN010000075.1, read as the reverse complement.
TCTCCTTCCAATGAACACCCAGGACTGGTCTCCTTTAGGATGGACTGGTTGGATCTTCTTGCAGTCCAAGGGACTTGCAAAAGTCTTCTCCATCACCACAGTTCAAAAGCATCAATTCTTCGGCACTCAGCCTTCTTCACAGTCCAACTCTCACATCCATACATGACCACTGGAAAAACCATAGCCTTGACTAGACGGACCTTTGTTGTCAAAGTAATGTCTCTGCTTTTGAATATGCTATCTAGGTTGATCATAACTTTCCTTCCAAGGAGTAAGTGTCTTTTAATTTCATGGCTGCAATCACCATCTGCAGTGATTTTGGAGCCCCCAAAACAAAGTCATCCACTGTTTCTACTGTTTCCCCATTTCCTTCCCATGAAGTGATGGGACCAGATGCAATGATCTTAGTTTTCTGAATGTTGAGTTTTAAGCCAACTTTTGCCTTCTCCTCTTTCACTTTCATCAAGAGGCTTTTTAGTTCCTCTTCACTTTCTGCCATAAGGGTGGTGTCATCTGCATATCTGAGGTTATTGATATTTCTTCTGGCAATCTTGATTCCAGCTTGAGCTTCTTCCAGCCCAGCATTTCTCATGATGTACTCTGCATAGAAGTTAAATAAGCAGGGTGACAATATACAGCCTTGATGTACTCCTTTTCCTATTTGGAACCAGTCTGTTGTTCCATGTCCAGTTCTAACTGCTGCTTCCTGACCTGCATATAGGTTTCTCAAGAGCCAGGTCAAGTGGTCTGGTATTCCCATCTCTTGAAGAATTTTCCACAGTTTATTGTGATTCACACAGTCAAAGGCTTTGGCATAGTTAATAAAGCAGAAATAGATATTTTTATGGAACTCTCTTCCTTTTTCAATGATCCAGCAGATGTTGGCAATTTGATCTCTGGTTCCTCTGCCTTTTCTAACACCAACTTGAACATCTGGAAGTTCGAGGTTCATGTATTGCTGAAGCTTGGCTTGGAGAATTTTGAGCATTACTTTACTAGCGTGTGAGATGAGTGCAATTGTGCAGTAGTTTGAGCATTCTTTGGCATTGCCATTCTTTGGGATTGGAATGAATTTTTTTTGGATTTTACTTTTAGGGAAAAACAAAAGAACAATACTGAGAACAAGGACTTGTGATTTTGCTTAAATGATTTTGCCCTTTAATCCCATCCTCCTCAGCTCAAACCTTGGATGATTCATCTTTGCTGATCTACATGTAAATGCCTCAGCGTGGCATTCAGGCTCTCCCTAACAGACCTCTACCCACCTCTTCATGGCCTTTTCTACTCTTATCCTACATCTTACACCAGACAGCAGAGCCCTGCTGGTTTAAGGCTGGGATATTTCAACAGGCCAAGAAGAACAGGGTATATAATAAGTTAGGAAGCAGCACAAATAAGGACATAGGTGTTGACAGGTGCTGGGTGTTCCCTCTGACTTCTTTTCTTCTTCCTGCAGAACACAGCCCAGCATCTGCTGAGCTCAGAAAGGATACAGACGTAAGAGTTGTACCATAAGGAAGGCTGAGTGCTGAAGAATTGATTCTTTCTAACTGTGGTGCTGAAGAAGATTCTTAAGAGCCCCTTAGACAGTCAGAAAATCAAACCAGTCAATCCTAAAGGAAATCAACCCTGAATATGCATTGCAAGTTCTGATGTTGAAGCTGAAGCTCCAATATTTTGCCACCTGATGGGGAGAGCCAACTCATTGAAAAGGACCCTGATGCTGGGAAAGATTGAAGGCAGGAGAAGGGGACAACAGAGGATGAGATGGTTGGATGGCATCAGTGACTCAATGGACGTGACTTTGAGCCAGCTCTGGGAGATAGTGAAGGACAGGGAAGCCTGGTGTGCTGCAGTCCATGGGGTTGCAAAGGGTCGGACACGACTGAGAGATGGACTGGCAACAATAGCACACGAAAGTGCCATGTGGGGTGGGGATGGGGTGATCACTTCACCCTCTGGGCAGCAGGAACGACACCGACGAGACTTCCCTGGGAAAGTGCAGCCTGGACTCCTGCATGCCAGGCTCTGTCTGTGCAGAACACAGCGAGCTGACTTTCCTTGGAGGAAGCAGGAAGACAGGCAGAGGTGTAAATGAGACTGTAATGAAACAGCTTCCTCCTTACCTCTTAGCAGCTTACAGAGAGAGAAACAGGAAATCTGGAATTGCACACTGAGTAAGCAATCTGCTCTGCTCAAGACCGCATTGCTGACAAGAGGTAAACGGAATGCAAAATATGCTGTGCCTGTACATCTAGGAGCCTCTTGGTTGCATGGATGGCAGAGCTCAAGTCTGGGGGCAGAAAGCATGCACATGGGAAGGGGGATAATAATAACTGTAGCAATGATAATGGTGATGCTGACCACAGCATCCAATGCTGAAGTGCCTGCTCAGAGTAGCCTATATACTCGAGTCTTCATACGCATTAGTTTATTTAATCTGGAGCTTGACCATGGGGTCACAAAGAGTTGGACATGACTGAGTGACTGAACACCAGTATTTAACCTTTACAAGAGCCTCCGAGAGAGATAGTTAGTATTTTTATCTCTATCTTACAGACAGTAAACTAAGGCTTGTGGAGCTTAAGTAACTTGTTCAACTTTTGCGTTGGAGCTGGGGTTTGAACTTACATAGTGCCCAGATACTCGGTAAATACCAGGTGAATAATTGAATGAATGAAAGAATGAGCTCGGACAATGTGAATCAGTTCCAACCCAGGCACTGTTGTTCAGTGGCTCAGTCATGGCTGACTCTTTGCGACCCCATGGACTGCAGCCAACCAGGTTCCTCTGTTTATGGGATTCTCCAGGCAAGAATACTGGAGTGGGTTGCATGCCCTCCTCCAGGGGATCTTCCCAATTCAGGGATCGAACTTGTGTTTCCTGCATTGCAGGAGATTTTTACCACTGAGCCACCTGGGAAGCCCAGCTCTTTCTATTCCAAAGCCCCAAACACAGAGCTCGGTCCCCAGGGTGGTGAGGCAGCCCCTGATGGGAAAGCTATCAAGCTTTCTCTTCCAGCTCTCCCCATCCCGGGACAGCTTCTCCTCCCTTCATAACTCACTCTTGAAGTCCGAACCCTGACTTTCCCAGAAATTAAAAATGTTTTATTTCTGTCCTCTGATTTGCAACCATGTCCTACAGGTCATTCAGCAAGGGCTCCACCCTGGAAACAAGGGTTTGTTTCCTAACATCGTCTGGGGCTTGTCCAGCAACATCCCACTGAGGCCCCTGACACTCTTTCCCAGGCTAACCTCAGTTATACACCAGCACCACAAGGCTCCGTTCACAAAAGGAACCAGCAAGGTGGGGTCTACGCCAACCCCAAGCCGAAGGATGAAAACCAGAGGGATAAAAAAAAGTAGTCGTACAGGGATCCAGGAGTTCCGGTCCCAAATTTCCAACCTCCAGATGTTTGGAACTTTCTCCTTGAAATGGCTGCAATGCACAGAGCTCAGACCCAGTGCTCCGTGAGTATTTAGAGAGGTGGGACAGGGTGGGAGGTGGGAAGGAAGTTCAAGAGGGAGGGGACATATGTATGTCTGTAGCTGATTCATGTTGATGTATGACAGAAGCCAACACAGTAAAGCAATTATCCTCCAACTAAAAATAAATTAAAAAAAAGAAATGGCTGCAATGAGTCCTGATTTCATGTAGATGTGGACCTCAGGTAGTGCCCATTTCAGTTACCAAGTGGGGGTTCACACAAGTGTACATGCATACAGGCCTCATAAACACACAAGTACACTCAGAGAAAAGGCAAATATTTCAAGAGTTAGACAGCTGGTTCATTAGAAAGAGACCCAGATGGCTCAGTGGTAAAGAATCTGCCTGCCAAGGCAGTAGATGCAGGAGACTTGGCTTTGATCCTTGGGTCAAGAAGATCCCCTGAAAAAGGAAATGCAACCCACTCCAATATTCTTACCTGGAAAATCCCATGGACAGAGGAGCCTGGCAGGCTACAGTCCATGGGCTCACGAAGAATCAGACACGACTAAGTTCCTGAGAACACAGGCACACACCAACAACAGACAATGCCTTCCTTTACCCACCACATAGGATCTACCTCTTGAGAGACAGGGAAAGTGAATTTGAAGTGTTACTGGGGCTCAGAAAACATTCCAAGACTCAAAAATATATTTCTCTACCTTCTCCATTTTTGACACTCTGCTTTGTAGAGTAGAGAAGGAGAGAGTCCCTTGAAGCCTCATTTTCAGCAGTGTTTGCTCAGAATTGATGCTGAAAGAAAACTAAAATAAATAAATAAATAAAGAGGCAGTTGAAAACAAGGATTATTTCTGAAGCTTGAGCCCAAAATACAATATGGTGTTTGTGGTATGTCTGGACTTAAGCTTTCTAATTATCTCTGCCGGCTGAACTTAAAAAAATAATAATACAATGATAGTGGGGAGGGTCTGCAAACAGCTTATGAGAGAAATATATGGGGGACAGAAAGTTTGGAAAAAAATTGTTCTTACTTGTCCAAATCTCTTTAGGAAAAATGACTGCTTAAAAGGTAGAAATAGATTTTCTCTCTAATAAGGAAGTGAGTGCATGAGTTAGAGACCCCAACCCAGGCATTAAAGAAGCAAGAAAGGAACAAAGGATGAAGGGCAAGACACAAAAGCTGAGATAGGGACCTCATTTTCTAAATGTGTCTTTAATGAGAGGAAGTAAAGAAATCAGAGGAATTAGGAAGCTATGAAATCCTTACCCCAACTTTGTCAAAACTTAGATAAAAAAGAGACTGGGGAATATGAATGTATACAAATCGATAAATCCTGATGACATGACTCCTGGAGTATTAAGGAAATTGCCTAACGTGCTGAACCACTTACAGTGATCAGAGTTACAAATTATTAAAAAACCATGAAGAATTGGGAAGCCAGCCAGAGGCAGCAGAAAAGGGGTGAGAGAGAAAAAAACTGGTAAGAATCCACTGAAATGTTAACAAGTTCTCTGTAGAGAAATCACTTGCCAGTGTGTGCTGAGGCCCTTCAGTCACTTTCTGACTCTTTGCAACCCTATGGACTGAAGCCTGCAAGTCTCCCTTGTCAATGGGATTCTCCAAGCAAGAATACTGGAATGGGTTGCCATTTCCTACTCCAGGGGATCTTCCCGACCCAGGGGTCACACCCAGGGCTCCTGCGGCTCCTGCATTGCAAGCGGATTCTTTACCCCAAGCCACTGTTTTCACAACTATATTTCGGTTTTATGCCATCATTTTGGGCAAAGAGAATTCTGCCTAAAGTAGAAAAATGAGAGGCGAATATACATTACCAAAGGGATTTAAACAATTAATCACAGGAGAGTCTAATTATTTTTCCCCCACTAACATACCTTTCAGGGTTTTGAAGCCAGAAAGACTTCTGTTTGGAACTTGTATATAATTGCTCTAAGTTTACATTAGTGATATGACCTCCCAAGATTTGAGGACTCTGGACATAATGAATCTACTAGTGAAACTGAAATAACAAAAGATTGTCTTGAGAGCCCAACTTCTCAGAAGGCACCTCTAGAATAGTGTGCTCAGATCAGGCTACCTCACTCCCTGAAGGAGGAAGGCTTTTATCACAGTCACAACTCAAGCAAGACAAGGGGAAGAAAGTTTGGCCAAGATCCAGAGACAGCAAAGCTCTTAAAAGTGGTGCTCGGGTTTCAGGGGAATCCAGAAAGTATTGCAGGGTCAGTCTGGGAGGGCTGGTGCAGGTCCCCAGGGCACTCAGCTGACAGTGTGCTGAAAGTTGGAAGCCTGTCTGTGTGTGGCACAATTTGTGGGGCCCCAAGGGTGACGGCAGCATGGAGTTACACTGCTCCAGAGCTCCGTGGTGCAGAATTCCATCACAGACAATGTGGGGTAGTCACAGAGTACAGGGATAGTCACGGAGACGGGGCAGGGGTGTGTGTGTTACATGAGATCTGGAGCAAACTCCAACTGTGATGAAACTCCACCTCCTCCTAAGTTAACTGCTCTGAGCCTCACATTTTTCATCTGTAAAATGAAAGTTTTAGTGCCTACCTGTAGAATTGAAAAAATTAGAGATACATCCCTGATGTTAGGAAAGATTGAAGGCAAAAGGAGAAGAGGGAAACAGAGAATGATATGGTTAGATGGTGTCACCAACTCAATGGATATGAATTTTAAACAAACCCTGGGACATAGTGAAGGACAGGTAGGCCTGGAGTGCTGCAGTCCATGGGATCGCAAAGTCAGACATGACTGAGCCACTGAACAATAACAACAGTGAATGCATTTAATAGGAACCCAACAAACACAGAGTTTTCTGGAATACACTGTTGATTTTCCAGGAGCCTGATTGGGTGAGCTATTGCTTCTAGTTTTCAGCTGTAGAGATCTGGGATGAGGCGACATCAACTCTGAATTATATTATTGATTCTGCTTGGGGTAGGTACAATGAAAGATCTATGCAGAAAAGTCATTGTCAAAAGTTAGGAGGGGGAATTTCCATGACAGTCCAGTGACTGAGACTCCTCACTTCCAGTGCATGGGGTGCAGGTTTAATACCTGATCAGGGAACCAAGAACCCACATGTGCTGCATGGCATGGCCATAAATAAATAAATGGTAATTGAAAGAAGAAAACAAAAACGTTAGGAGACCCTAGAGAAGCAAATATAAAGAAGAAACCTCTTTATAATCTTCCTACAGGTAGACAAAGATCTCTAATTCTCCATCAGTGGTTCTCAAGACGGGGAGAGTCTGTCTCCCAACCCCTCAGTGACATTGATAATGTCTAGAGATATTCTTGGTTTCCACCACTGGGGATGGGGGTATGACAGGCATCTTGTACCTAGAGGCAAAGATGAGAGTGGGACCATGAAGATCTCCTACTTTCTAAGGATCCTCCTAGCTTAATCAGCACCTGAACACAGGTCTCAGAACCTGGAGGAGAGAGGGGTAGAGGAGGCCCCATTGTGGGTGTCCTTCCACTTGTCAATACTTATGGAAGTCAAGGGAATGGTCCAGACCACCAGGCGTAAGTCTCTCAAGTGGGGGGAGAGAGAGAGAGAGAGAGAGAGAGAGAGAGAGAGAGAGAGGTTCAGTGGAGTTCAGGGCTATGGACATTGTAATTGTTTCTAAGTAGGTGTGTCATGAGGAGGGGAGGCCCTCCAGGCACTGGTGTGACATTATTTACTTGGTCCCCATTCTTTTTATGGAGAAGGAAATGGCAACCCACTGCAGTATTTCGGCCTGGAGAATTCCGTGGATAGAGGAGCTTGATGGGCTACAGTCCGCAGAGTTGCGAAGAGTCAAACATGACTGAGAACAGTACAGCAGCATCCTTTTGATCAAATTTCTTCCTTCCAAGGCTCATCTAAAGGTACCTAAGCTTTAGAGCTGTGATGTCCAGGAAGTAGGCTGACTCAGACTCCTACATTCTACATTTCTTCTGTACAGTTGTCACAAAGCCCGCGACAGGAGTGACCCAGGTACGAGCAGCAATATTGCTTCCCATGGTTAATGTGTAGAAGCGACCATCCATTTGGTCTTAGAGACCAGAGTCTACAGAAGGCGGAATTGTACATTCTTCTTGTCTTCCCTCTTTGTAGGAATCTAGAATGCAGTGTTTTCTCTAGGAACCGCTCACAGTCCCTACCTTTGGTATCAGCCTGAGAAGGTCATGTGGCTAGACCGTGTGCTCTTGAACCAGAAGAATGTAACTGTTAATGGGATCTGTTTTCCCCTTTGATACCTGTTGTGGTTGTTGTTGTAGTGTCTCTTTGAAGGGGCAAAATCCTCTAGGGTCATGATGCAGGAGGTCAGCAAGGTCCTCCTCAACTATCAAACTCAACCAAGTTACCAATTTGCCTGCAGTGGCATCCATAGAAAGTTTATAAAGCCTATGTCCTGCAGAATATGGTTCCTGCTCCAAATCCAGATCCATCCAGTGATTCAAAAGAGGAGCTTCCCAATCCAAGACAGTTCTAGGGCTTTTCAGGATTGGGGACACCTAGAGACACCACTTCAGGGAAACAGGAGGTTTGGGTGCTATTATGCAGTGCTTGACAGGAAGACACGGTGAGTATTTACACTTTACTCTTTTATTCCTGACACACTAAAATATGTAGCGACATAAAATTAAGCATATATTCTTTATTCTTATAACTTTTATACAACTATAAAAATCAAAACAGGGTCACAAATCAAATACAAACAAAGCCAATAATATTTAAATTAACAATATTAATTTAATGTGATGGATATGGTTCTTTTGCTAAAACTAAATTTCAGCTCATAATGTGCACATTATACCAACTGTGGTGGAATAAATTATTTTGAATGTAGCATGCTAATACTAATGTGGGCTCTGTGATGACTCAATTTTCCTATTGCTATTTTTTTTTTCTTTGCAAGCTACTGCCAAAGCTTTGCAAGCCACCCCTTGGTTCAAAATGCAGTGACATCATTTGGATAGAAGATGTCTTTTATGTTTTAATCTACCTCTGTCCTCTCTTCCTTTGCCCAAGCGATTGAAAAAATGTTAGTTGGCCTTGATGTGATTCTAAACTGTAGAGATAGTCACTGAAATAATGGCAATCAATTCTAAATGGTGACCATTTCAAGGCTCTAGAAAATCTCTACACATATAATCTGGCATAAATGTAAAATCACAAATTTTAAATGAGATGTAGAACTCAAAGAGCTCCCAAGAACACATCTATGGACCACCACTTTCTCACACCAAGATTCTTAAACATCTATTGCAAAACCAAACCACAGGTGGACTCACCTGGTGGTCCGGTGGTTAAGAATTCATCTGCCAATGCAGGGGACATGGGTTTGATCCCTGGTCCAGGAAGTTTCCACATTTCCTGGAGCAACTAAGCCCACACTACAACTACTGAAGCCCACACACCCCAAAATCCTAGGCTCTGCAACAAAATAATCCACTGCAATGAGAAGCCCCAGTTCACTGCAACTAGAGAACACTAACACAAAGTAATGAAGACCCAGTGCAGCTAAAAATAAATAAATAAAAATTACAAAAAAAAAAAAAAAACAACCCACAGGTGATGAAAGAAGCAAAAGAAGAATCATACCAGAGCAAGAGAATCAAAGTATATTGATATCAAACCTCCTGTTGGTTATATTCTTTTGGTGGTTTTCATCTTGGGGTCCTGGTTTAAAGAAAGACCCTGAAAGATTATTGTAGCAAAGCAAATAGGTGATGAGGGACAGAATGAACGGGTCAGCATAGGATAAGATTTAGCAGAGTGGAAGAGATTAATTAGATAGTCTGGACCCAGAAAGAATTAAGGTCAAATGGTCACTTAATTTATGTCAAAGCAAACCAAGACTCTAAATCCACGTAGGAAAGAACAACTACTATCTTCTTAGAGACCCTCGCATATTGCTGGGCCTCAGCTTACTCAACAGAGCCTGCATCCCTAACCACTCTGCATGACCCAGTCTCAGATTCTGCCATTAACTTTTCATAGTCCCCCTTTTTCATATGTCCCCTTTTCATAGTGATTGCATATTCTTATGTCTCAATGCTCTTCTGCCTCGATTCCCAGATGCAACTTCTTATCCCAGGATTGCATAGTTTGTCACACCCTGGCTCCTTCTGTATTAGCTCCTTCTGTATTTGTATAAATATCAAACCCAGGGCTGAAAGCTTCAGCCGATAACACTCGTAGACCACTGAGAATACCAATTCATGCTGGAAGGGCTTTACCTAGGCAGAGAGCTCCAAGAGTCATGCCCAGACCCTGGCTCTAATTCTATCCATCGTGCATGCTCAGTCATGTCAGACTGTTTGCAAGCCCATGGACTATAGCCCTCCAGGCTCCTCCGTCCGTGGGATCTTTTAGGCAAGAATACTGGAGTGGGTTGCCGTTTCCTCGTCCAAGGGATCTTCCCAACCCAAGGATCGAACCCGCATCTCCTGTGTCTTCTGAATTGGCTGGCATATTCTTTAACAGTGAGCCACCTGGGAAACAATGGCACCCATCAGTCCCCTTGAAAAAGAGAAGCAAAAAATGAAACAATGAAACAAATGGGACATCTCCACCTTCCTCACGCTGAGAAACTACCAGGGAACTCACATAGTGTCCAGGAAAGAATTAGTTACATCTGGGTTTCAATCAAGTCAGTTATGGGTGGTAAACTTTCAAATCTGGGGCCCTAGAAGCTGGCAAAATGTAAAGCACACAGTTGGTGCTCAGTCAAGGCTGTTGACTTTAGTCAAATGAATCCATGAAATCACATGTCCTCTCTTAGCCCAACTTCTTCATCTGTAAAAGGAAGTTGAGAATCACCAGACTGTAGGGTTGCCATGACTATTAAAGGTAATTACCAGTGCCTTAAGTAGGGGTGAAAGTGTTAGTTGCTCAGTTGTGTCTGACTCTTTGCAACACTTTGGACTGCAGCCCACCAGGATCCTCTGTCCATGGGATTCTCCAGGAAAGAATACTGGAGCGGGTAGCCATTTCCTTCTCCAGGGGATCTTCCTGACCCAGGGATAAAACCTGGGTCTCCTGCATTACAGGCAGATTCTTTACCATCTGAGCCACCACTTTTCACCAAGTAGGGGCAGGCCCAGGGTAGATACTCCAAGGAAGGTTATCAGTAAATAGTAGCTATTTTATTAGAGAGAGCTGAAGGCAATTCCATCAGTTGAAGTTTAAGACTCTAGATCAGTACTATCCAATAGAAATATAGTGCAAGCCACAAATGTAAACTACATATACACTTTTAAAATTTCTAGTAGTCACATTAAAGAGGCAAAAAGAAATTTTAATACTCTATTTTATTTAATCCAGTGTCTCCAAAACATTACCTTTCAACATGTAATCTGCCTAAATGTAATTAAGGAGATATTTTGCATTCTTTTCTTCAGACTGTCTTTGAAATCTAGTGTATATTTTACACTTACAGGACATCTCAATTCAGACTAACTGCCTTTCAATTAACTATCATTTTAGCCAGTGCAGGTCTGCAAAGTGAATTACCAAACAAGCCAGTGCACTGGATGAAGTGGTGCACTGGGCATTAACATCGAAACCAATTTAATTTATTTTAATTTATTCATTGTGAAGTGGAAGTGAAGAAGAGACTCTTGCAAGCTATCCTAAGAGCCAACTGCAGTGGACTCAGAATTGTATAGATTCCTGCAGATAGTTACTTTCCCAGACAGTTCTTGCGTTTATACCAGTTCATCACTAAAAAGGAAACTGTGGCTAAGCCACAGGAGTCTACCTTTAAAGAAGAGGTCTTGGAAGGGAGGGATAAATTTTTAGGAGTTTGGAATCAATTATGTTACTATCTATAAAACAGATAAACAATAAGGACCTACGAAGGCAATGGCACTCCACTCCAGTACTCTTGCCTGGAAAATCCCATTGACGGAGGGGCCTGGTGGGCTGCAGTCCATGGGGTCGCTAGGAGTCAAACACGACTGAGCGACTTCACTTTTTCTTTTCACTTTCATGCATTGGAGAAGGAAATGGCAACCCACTCCGGTGTTCTTGCCTGGAGAATCCCAGGGACTGCGGAGCCTGGTGGGCTGCTGTCTCTGGGGTCACACAGAGTCGGACACGACTGAAGTGACTTAGCATAGCATAGCATACAGCACAGGGAACTCAGCCCAATACTCTGTAATAATCAATATGATAAAAGAATCTGAAAAAGAATAGATATATGAACATGTATAACTGAATCACTTTGCTATACACCTGAAACTAACACAACATTGTAAACTCCACTATACTCCAATGTCTACAAGCAATAAATGCTGGAGAGGGTGTGGAGAAAGGGAACCCTCTTACACTGTTGGTGGGAATGCAAACTAGTACAGCCACTATGGAGAGCAGTCTGGAGATTCCTTAAAAAACTGGAAAGAGAACTGCCATACGACCCAGCAATCCCACTGCTGGGCATACACACCGAGGAAACCAGAAGTGAAAGAGACACGTGTACCCCAGTGTTCATCACAGCACTGTTTATAATAGCCAGGACATGGAAGCAACCTAGATATCCATCAGCAAACAAATGGATAAGAAAGCTGTGGTACATATACACAATGGAGTATTACTCAGCTATTAAAAAGAATGCATTTGCGTCAGTTCTAATGAGGTGGATGAAACTGGAGCCTATTATGCAGAGTGAAGTAAGCCAGAAAGAAAAACACCAATATAGTATACTGATGCATATATATGGAATTTAGGAAGATGGTAACAATAACCCTGTATACAAGACAGACTCTGTGGGAGAGGGCAAGGGTGGGATGATATGGGAGAATGGCAGGGCAAGGGTGGGATGATATGGGAGAATGGCATTGAAACATATAAATTATCACATGTGAAACGAATCACCAGTCCAGGTTCGACACATGGTACATCGTGCTCAGGGCTGGTGCACTGGGATGACCCAGAGGGATGGGATGGGGAGGGAGGTGGGAGGGGGGTTCAGGATGGGGAACATGTGTACACCCGTGGCGGATTCATGTCAATGTATGGCAAAACCAATACAATATTGTAAAGTAATTAGCCTCCAATTAAAATAAATAAATTCATATTAAAATAATAATAATAAAGAAAGGGTCTAAATTTCGGCCTCTTTTGACAAGATGTAATCATGAAATCATTCTGGGATTCATCCTCTTCTACGCTGGAGAGAGGAGGGAGGCAACCCTGCTAATTAAATCTCCCTGTTCACCTGGCAGAAGTCTTCCTGCTCTGGACTTGTTTTCCAGCACTTCATCCGGCGGACCGTCCGTTGTTTCAGACAGAAGGGCATGGCATGCTGCAGGATATTTTATCACCCTTGGCTCCCCCTCCTCCTTGTAGCGGCCAGCCAGAGTTCTCCTAAAAGGACACAGTTTCTGGGAAATGACTGATGCCTGCAGGGAACAGAGATGCAAGAAGGGACACCTTGGTGGAATGCTATTTAAATGAATATTAATTAGCACAGCAGCTAGTTCTGGACAATTGATTCCAAACTCCAGATGTTCCCATTCTAACTAAGACTCATGAAGAAGGAAAAAAAAAAAAAAAAACTAATTGGTTAGCATGTTGTTCATTTTTAGTGTCGTGTAGTGAAATAATCCAGGACTGCTGAGCTGATGGGATTTTGCCTTGTTCCTCTGGACTCCCAATAATATTTTAATGAACTTGCTCATTCTGGGCTTCCCTGGTGGCTCAATGGCAAAGAATCTACCTGCAATGCACAAGACCCAGGTTCAGTCTCTGAGTTGGGAAGATCCCCTGGAGAAGGAAATGGCAACCCACTCCAGTATCCTTGCCTGGAGAATTCCATGGACAGAGGAGCCTGGCGGGCTACAGTCAATGTGGGTTGAAAAAAATCAGACACAACTGAGTGACTAACACTTTCGCTTTCACTTTGCTCATTCCATCACTCCTCTGACTGTGGGGTATTTTTTTCCTCTCTGTGTCCTTCAGATGCAACCATGCTTTACATATGCCCTTCCTCATAGAGGGGAAAGTGGGAAAAAGAATGAAAGGGTATCAAATTCCTGTGCCTCAAGGTGAAGAAAGAAGGATTTGGCTCTTGATCTGGGATATTCCTGGGACTTTTCTGAAGCTGGGTTTTCTGGAATGAGTGGAGAATTACTCTTAGAGTTTCCCTGGATTAAATTTATTCTTATATCCAGAATCTGACATTGTCTAAGAGTTTGGAAATCACTGCCATGGATTCAATCATGATTCCAGCCCCAATTATTCACAGATGATGAGAAAAAGAGAGAAGACAGAGAAATGTTGTCCTCAGGTCATCCAGAAAGCTTATTCCCATGTAATCTTGACAATGGCCTGAACTGAATTTTATAACGTTCATCTGTTTTCAGTCATAGTGCTATAAACATTGGAACCATCAGGACTTTAACCCAATGAGCAAGAAGGTGAGTTTGGGATGGGGGCGTCCCTGGCAGTCTAGCGGTTAAGACTCTGAGCTTCCACTGCAGGGGGAGGAGGTTTGATCCCTGGTCAGGGAACTATGATCCTGCATGCTGTGGCATGGCAAATCAATAAAGAGATATCATCTTTCTGTGTATCAGGGAAGAATTTCTTTATTATACAGAGTGAAGTAAGCCAGAAAGAAAAACAGAAATACAGTATACTAGTGCATATATATGGAATTTAGAAAGAGGGTAACAATAACCCTGTATACAAGACAGCAAAAGAGACACCGATGTATAGAATAGTCTTTTGGACTGTGAGAGAGGGAGAGGGTGGGATGATTTAGGAGAATGGCATTGAAATATGTATAATATCATATTTGAAATGAGTCGCCAGTCCAGGTTCGATGCCTGATACCGGATGCCTGGGGCTGGTGCATTGGGACGACCCAGAGGGATGGTATGGGGAGGGAGGAGGGAGGAGGGTTCAGGATGGGGAACACGTGTATACCTGTGGCAGATTCATTTGATGTATGGCAAAACCAATACAATATTGTAAAGTTAAATAAAATAAAATTTAAACAAAAGAAATATAAAAAAAAGAAAAAGCAAGAAGGGGGGAAAAAGGGCAGAAATATAAATAGATAATATCCCTGGATTTTTGAAAAATTCTGCTTGCACATTGATCATACCTTGAGGTCCATCCCTGCCTAATAAACAAGGCCAAGTTCACAATAGGCTCAGGAGGAATGGCCCACTTAGGGGATTCTGGAAGGACAGAACTAATAATTGTACTCCTAGATAAAAGGGGAAAAAGGAGTCTGGAGAACAACTACAGCTGGCTTGCTCGTCAGAAGTTGTAGACAGTCACCAGGGTGGTGCAAAAGAAAGAACAAGGAAGGAGAAAGCAAGTGCTGATGCCCTAAGCTTCCCAAAAGGATAAATAACCATAGTCTTCACACCAAGAAATTCAGACGTGGAGGAACTAATTGTGTAGGAGACCAAGGGACCCAATACCCTTGCATGAGATCCAAACTATAGCAGAGAGTACCAACAGGGACAGCAGTAACACACACTGTGAGAACTGTCTTAGCTGGTTCAGCCAAGTTGAAAGATCATGGGTCCAATAAGTAGTAACAAAACTCAGTATGACCAACAAAAAACCCCTCCCACCTAAACCCCAACCTTCTTCCTGCGAATCGGCCCCTGTCAGTAACTATCACCCCATCCATCCTGCATTCATAATGGAAACTCTCCTCCAACGACTTGCGGAATTCCCTATTTCTCCTCTCACACTTTCCTTCAATTATTTCTCTTCTCGCCATCTTCACCATCATCACGCTGCTTGAAAGCACTGCCAGTTGTCCTTGAGACCCTCTGATTCAACTCTTTCCACAGTAATCAGAATGATTCTTGAAAAATGGAAATCCAAACCGTTCATTCACTCAAGTAAAACTCCTCGATGGTTTCTGATTGCTCTTTTTTTTTTTTTTTCCATATTTATTTATTTGACTGTGTCAGCTCTTCGTTGTGGCACACAGGATCCTCATTACATCATTCAGCTCCTTCCCTGGGACACAGACTCTCTAGCTGTGACGGAGGCTCAGTAGTTGTAGTGCGTGGGCTAAGTTGCCCTGCCGCATGTGGGATCTTAGTTCCCTGATCAGGGATTGAACTCACGTCCTCTGCATTGCAAAGTGGATCTCTACCATTGGACCATCAGGGAAGTCCCTCCAATGGCTCAAGACAAAAACAATGACTTCATGAGATGTAGGTACACACTGGTGTTCTGGTATTACAAAGAAATGAAATATCTGCGAAAGTCAAAACAATAGTTTTACCGTTCTCTTACATGATCTATTTTTTCCCCATCCACTGGCACAGAGAACAGAACGGAGTACAATAATATAAATTGCCTCGGGTTTTCATGTAAAAATCTCTGTAAATACTGGATCTTGTTACTTTTCACTAGCTAAAATGTGTGCATTTTCCCATCCTTGGGTAACTTTCAATGCCAGTGGCCAAGTCCATCCATCTCCTGGCACCATACAAACTCTCCTCCAGAGGTATCAGGAAAGTGGATGGAGTTCAATTTTACTGACAGCAAAAAAGGAGGGAGTTGGGTAGGGGCCAAGCATGGTTTCCTAATACTTCGTTACTCAGAAAGCAGGCAACAAAGTTAGGAGTTAGTGGCAAGGAACCTAGAGTGGTAGAATGGGAGGTAGGCACAAGAGGGAAGGGATATATAATTATGACTGATTCGTGCTATTGTATGGCAAAAACCAACACAACACTGTAAAGTAATTATCCTCCAATTAAAACAAATGTTAGTGGCAAGACTTCATCTCTCACTTTCATTCCTCTTACTGCTATGTCTTGGGCCAGAAGCTCAGAAGGATCTTTTGCTTTGTCAGGTAGTCAGAAGAGAGAAATAAGCCCTGTGCTACTAGAACACATGGATGGACCAGACACGGGAATGTCTGGTCTGGATTCATTTAACCCCTCTTATCCAGCTTTCTCTTTGACAGATGATGGAATCAGAACTCCAGCAGCAGGTTCTGCTGTGGGAAAGTCTCTGAGGCTGGGGACAGCCTGTGAACCATATTGAGACAGGGAAGAAACCAGAAACCCCTTGGCCTGAAAGAAGCCCAGGACACTTGCATGATCGCACCTTGCTCCCTGAGGATGGACAGTTCTGCAGTGGATGGGGACAGCGGCTTCGAGAAGGAAAGTGGGGGTGGTGTCACCATGCACAGAAGAGTGACCCTTTCTTTGCCCTTGGCAGACCCTGTATAATAAGATTACTGTATAATCCTGTTGCTTGTCCCAGGGGCAGCCTTATCAGAGGGACGGGGAGGCATTTTATGTGTGGATCTACTGCCTGTATTATCTCCTAGCTGTGCCTATTAATTTCATTTTCAGAGACAGAGATTTACAGCTGACTGAAGAGAATGGAAATGTAGGGCCAGCCCCGGCCAGCCCTCATAGGGCCTCTGGGCACCCACATCAATGCACAGGACCAGCCAGACTCTGAGATGTCATTTCCCTCCCCTGCCAAGCCCTCACCTGTTGTCACAGGCTCTGCAGGGCCCTGGAGCCCCCAGGGAGGCAGGAGGAGGCAGAGGTCACTGTGGCTGCTATCTGCCAGCCTTCTCTCCACCTGTTTGGAGTCGGTTCTGGCCATTCATGGCATCGCTGGCTGTATCCCTGAGGGCTGAGCTCTGGGAGAGCAAGATCAGGGTTGAGCTGTAATCTTGGCTCTGCAGGGCCAATATCATGTCACCCTTCGGGCCTGATGACCTCATCTGTAAATAGGGGTAAGAGGCAAGGAGACAGTTCTGGAGCTGCAGGGCAGCCTGCATCACAGTAATTTCCCCCTTTTGACCACAGTTTCTATGAAACCCTGAGAACGTCATGCCAGCCTTCTCTAACAGGGATGATGGAAAAGGACGAAAGATGACAAAGTGAGGGAAACGAAACAGCAACAGCAAGCCAGACACTGTCTCCAGGCTTGTTTTACTGATTCTGACCATCAGGCAACACTCAGGAGTCCTGCCCTCAGGCCAAAACCACCCCAACCTAAGCCTGTGACCCAGTGATAGACCAAGGCCAGAGAGGTAGGACTCCAAGAGAATATCAGGGCCAAGATGCCATATTTGTGGGCTGGCCCATCCTCAATAGGTGGGCTTCTATGGAGAAAAGGGCTAAACAACCATAATGGAAAAGAATTATTTTAAAATAATGTATGTATATGTATAACTGAATCACTTTGCTTTATGGCAGAAACTAACATACATTGTAGATCAGTACTTTGATTTTTAAAAGACAGAAAAAGCTGGACTCAAATCCCACCCCCAGCATTTACTTTTTGGTGGTCTTGGCAAAGGTACTTCCTATCACCAGGCCTCAGATTTCCCATCTGTACCATGACTGCAACTAGATTAGAACTTGTGAACTCAAATGCCAGTTGGGAATGATAAGAAAGATAAGAAAATGAACCAAAGGGACAAGTATGATGTGATGGGGAGTGGAAGAGGCTAGGGTGGACAGAAGTTCAAGTACAAGGCAAAGGGGAAACCATTTGGACTTCCCTGATGGTCCAGTGGTTAAGACTTCACCCTCAATGCAAGGGGCGTAGATTCAATCCCTGGTCAGGGAACTAAGATCTCCACATGTTACACTGCATGGCCTAAAAAAAGTAAAATGATAAAATAAAATTGCATTTTAAATAATCAATAAGTTTAAAAATTAAAAAAGAGTAAAAAAAAAGAAGGCAGGGGTCAGCCATGACCCTTTTCATTCAAATGCTGACATGTTGAAACTCAAGCCAGCACAGCCAGATTTATGACTTTATAAGAGAAGCTGGACATCCAGGGAAAACTCCAGGTTTTAAATGTTGACACGTCATTCATTTAAAAGAAAATCTGTGTTGGACCAAATGAAATGTTGTTGTGAATCAGATTTGCCATGGACTAGAAGTTGGTCATCTCCAGAGATGATCAACTGAGGTCCCTTTTCGCTCTGGTAGTTTGTGATTCTGTATTCCTGTGGTCATGTATGGATGTGAGAGCTGGACTGTGAAGAAGGCTGAGCGCCGAAGAATTGATGCTTTTGAACTGTGGTGTTGGAGAAGACTCTTGAGAGTCCCTTGGACTGCAAGAAGATCCAACCAGTCCATTCTGAAGGAGATCAATCCTGGAATTTCTTTAGAAGGAATGATGCTAAAGCTGAAACTCCAGTATTTTGGCCACCTCATGCGAAGAGTTGACTCAGTGGAGAAGACTCTGATGCTGGGAGGGATTGAGGGCAGGAGGAGAAGGGGACGACAGAGGATGAGATGGCTGGATGGCATCACTGACTCGATGGATGCGAGTCTGAGTGACCTCCGGGAGCTGGTGATGGACAGGGAGGCCTGGCGTGCTGCGGTTCATGGGGTCGCAAAGAGTCGGACACGACTGAGCGACTGATCTGATCTGATCTGATTCTGCTCCAAGGCACTACTAGAAAATGAAAAAAATTTAAAGGCTGCTGAAATAAAAGTAGGGACTGGATCTGAGAGCATGCAAAGTTAGGGAGCTTTGATCCTGCCTGGAGCAGAAAGGCTGCAAGGCTGTGCTAGACAGAACCCCTGAGTCTGTTTCGGCCATGGAGACAGGACACCTCCTCGGTTTAAATTATTTTAAAATGAGATGCCAAGTCTTACTCATTGTATGGAGAAGGCATTCAGCAAGCAGGAAACAAGTGCAGGAGACATGACTTGAGGCTCCTGGCTTTAGCAGCGCCCTCAAAAAGAAAGTCTGTTGGTGCCTTCAGAGGAGGCTCTGCAGACCCGGGTTGCTAGAGCCACAGCCAGCTCAGGTGAACCCCATTTCTCTCCCTCAGTCCTTGGTCTCCTTCTGCCAGGAGCCTGCTCTGGACTATCCCCACGGAACCTAGGACAACACCTAGAGAAGTAAGTTCAGAAAGGAGAAATGCACTGTGAATCTCAGATCTTAAAATGATAGAACTCTGCATGGACCTAGAGATGATCAGACTAAGGGGAGTAAGTCAGACAGAGAAAGACAAATACCGTATGATCACTTCTATGTGGAATCTAAAACACGGCACCAATGAATTTACTTACAAATCAGAAACAGACTCACATATAGGTGGGGGAGGGAATAATTAAGAGTTTGGGATTAACAGACATAAATTAATATATATAAAATGGATGAGCAATGAGAACCTAATGGATAGAATGGGAAGTATATTGTAATAACCTATAATGGAAAAGAATCTGAAAAATAATATACGTATGTATGTGTTTAGTCACTCAGTCATGTCTGACTTTTTGTGACCCCATGGACTGTAGCCCACCAGGCTCCTCTGTCCATGCGATTCTCTGGGCAAAAACACTCAGGTGGGTTGCCATGCCCTCCTCCAGGGAATACATATGTATGCTGCTGCTGCTGCTGCTAAGTCGCTTCAGTCGTGTCCAACTCTGTGTGACCCCAGAGACGGCAGCCCACCAAGCTCCCCTGTCCCTGGGATTCTCCAGGCAAGAACACTGGAGTGGGTTGCCATTTCCTTCTCCAATACATGAAAGTGAAAAGTGAAAGTGAAGTCTCTCAGTCTGTCCTACTCCCAGCGACCCCATGGACTGCAGCCTACCAGGCTCCTCTGTCCACGGGATTTTCCAGGCAAGAGTACTGGAATGGGGTGCCATTGCCTTATGTGTATATAAATATAAATATATACATGTATATATATAATGGAATCACTTTGCTGTACACTTGAAACTAACACAACATTGTAAGTCTCCTATACTTCAAAAATTAAAGAGAAAAGAAAGAAAATGATGAGCCCTCTTTCCCTGGGTCCCCATCCACCTAAACCCTCTGTTGGCTATTTTGAGGACTGACTATTCAAGGTTACACCCATTATAACCCTTCCATCATTTGCTGAGCCAGTTACTCTGTAGGCATTGTTTTTCAACAGCAACTGTTGTTTTTCCAGTTTCACAGCAGAGAAAACTGAGGCTGGTGGAGAGATGCTAAGGAACTCAGCCTGAATCCACAGCCAGAAGATGTAGAACCAGGTTCTGGGTGTGGGTGGGAAGCCACAGTCCCCACTGAACTTGTCCCAGGCTGAGAGACAACCAGAGACGGGGGTCTTTCCCATCTTCTACCCCCTCCCTACACACACACACACCCCAATCACTGCTTTCCTTATTTGGAACTGGAGCGGGGGATCTGAGATGTCTGGCCATCGAGGGAAAGATATTTAGAGGAGTAAGGCCAACAGAAATGGAAAGATGGGGGTTGCCAGGTAAAAACGTGAACATCTTTCTCACCCCGAAGGTGCCACAGGTCGGGTGGGCAGCCTTGTCTGGCAGGCAGCCCAGCCAAAGGCCGTGAATTCAGCCCAGGGTTGGATCTGCAGCCAGGAATCTGGCTGAGGGTGAGGTCACCCTTTTACCCAATTAGATGCAGTGATTTTCAGGGGATTCAAGAAATGTATTTACTGTTTGTGTGTCTCTCACTGCTTGGCACATTTCCCCACACTAACAGTCTGAATTTATGGAAGTTCTGCAATGGACCAGGCCCTGTGCTAAGAACTTACATATTTCATCTCATTCTCTCCCCACAGTGATCCTACAGGTAAACAGCATCTCTGTCGGCATCATGCTGATGAGACAACTGACCTCAAAGAGCAGAAATGACTTTGAAAGTTACCCAATGATTAAATGGCAGACTAGGGATTCAAACTCAAACAGTCAGCTGCCAGAGAATAAGATCCTACCCACAACACCATCCTGTCCCACCTCCAAAACAATAAAGCAAGCATTTGTTAGGTGCTTACTATACAGTGCTAAGTTTTCTACTTTAAGTTTGAGCTTTAATCCAAGCTACAACCTGAGAGATAGATGTAACTACCGGCCTTAATTCACAAACATGCAAAACATTAAAGTGATTTGCGCAGAGACCCAGGTTTGGAAGGTAGGAGAGCAAGAAGTAGAAGGCTGACAACATGACTTCTGGCTTCACTCTCCTCCGGTCCTATTGAGATGGGCTGGGACTGGGACCCTTTACTGCAATGCTTGCACCTGGACACACCTCTCCTGGAACAGCAAAATACAAAGAAACTGTATGGGCCTGAAAACAACAGTGCGCATGCGCAGTTGGGGAAAATTCTGGACCCAAAAGATACAAAGAGACCAAAAACCCCAACTGCCACTTTTGAAGAGCCTGGAGCAAAAGCAGGGTACTGCGCATGCCCCCTGCACACACCAGCACCTAAGGGGTGGGCCAAAAACATAAGCCGCCGGCCCAACCCCCAGACACACCCCTCTTCTCATCCTATATAAGGAACATGCTCACTTCCCTCAGGGAACAAGCAAGGGAACCTATTGTTTGCTCTTACTGCACCCCACTGCAGCAGGGGCTCCAATAAAGCCTTGCCTGTATTTCTGGTCTGGCCTCTAGTCAATTTCTATTGATTGAGGAAGGTTAAGAACCCTGGTCAGTAACATCATCTACTCCCCTAAATGGTAAATGATACTCCAGAGCCAGGTGTGCCAGGGGAGTAAGGGGTCAAGGGGACAGAGGGGACTGAGGGGAGGATGCTAGAGAAAGGAATGCAGGAAAGGAATATTACAGCTGCTAACTGATAAACTAAAGACATGAACAGGAGGAATTTCCTTACAATTTCCACTTGCTTATGTTCTTTCCATGCCATACTGAAGACCCTCTAATCCCAAAGACAGTGCCCCTCCCCTTAGGGGCAGAAATTTTATAAAGACTATGCTGGGAGGGACAGAGGGATGTGCCTCTGTGGGTATCTGCTTGGAACCTTTGCTGAATCCCTTTTGCATTTTTCAATAAAATTCAAAACCATAAATTATGTAAAGCCAGAAAGCTAAAAGGGCAGACCCTTTCTGGAGTTCATTTCAAGTCGGAAGTTCAGAATGCTTTTAATGACATAATTGCAAAAGGCAAAAATCTATTCGAGTGCAAACTTCTCTTTGAACAAGGAATGAATTCTCAGACAGTGGTGCAGTGTTCTCTCTGTCTCTTGGGCCTGGGGACCTGGGGGCAGGAGGGGCGGAGAAACCACTGCCTGAAAGACAAGGGTATTTGCTGAATGTCCACAGGGCTCTTTTCACTATCCTGGAAATCAGTTTGATTTTTCCTTTGGATCTGGAGCCAACAGGTCCTGAAGAGAGGAGATGCAATGTTAAAATTAGGGTGATCTTCTAGTAGCTTCCTTCCTTTGCTGTTGCTGTTGTTTAGTCTCTAAATCGTGTCTGACTTTTTCTGCCACCATGGACTATAGCTCACTAGACTCCTCTGTCCATGATATTTCCTTTAAAGCTATATGTTTATGTCTTTTTTTTAATTTGAGTTTTTGCTTTAATGAGATTTCACTTGAACTTATTTGGAGCATAATTGCTTTACAGTATTGTGTTCGTTTCTGCTGTACAAGGAAGTGAATCAGCTATATGTATTTATCCCCTCCCTCCTGAGCCTCCCCGCTCCCACCCCCATCCCACCCCTCTAGGCCATCACAGAGCACAGAGCTGGGCTCCCTGTGCTATCCAGCAGGTTCGCATTAGCTGTACTGAAATGCATGAGATCCACAGTCAAGAGTTACTAAAGGCCATATACTGGAAATCTAATATTTCTCCCCAGTTTATCTCTCACTTTTCAATTCTGCTACCAGAGGCACCTATTTCTTTCAGACTCTTTATTTCTTCTTCTAAAATGTCTCTACTTAAACGAGCTTCCTCATATACGCACTGTGGTGAAACGATTAAAGGTATGAGCTCTAAAGCTTCCCCAGAGGCTCAGTGGTCAAGAGTCCTCCTGCAGTGCAGGCAGATGCACGTTCAATCCCTGGGTCAGGGAGAATTCCTGGAGAAGGAAATGGAAATCCACTCCAGCATTCTTGCCTGGGGAACCCCATGGACAGAGGAGCCTGATGGGCTACAGTCCATGGGGTCACAAAGAGTCAGACATGATGTAGTGGTGCCTGAACTGAGTTTTGAATTCTATGGTGACCCTCTTACTATATAAGCATCTTTTTGAAATAAAATGATTTGCAAATATATTGTATATAAGATGGATAAACAACAAGGCTCCTACAATATGGCACAGGGAACTATATTCAATATCCTGTGATGAACCAAAATGAAAAAGAACATATATATATATGTATATTTATGTATATGTGTGCATGTATGTACAACTGAGTCCCTCTGCTTTACAGCAGAAATTAACACATTGTAAATCAAGTATGCTTCAATAAAAATTTTTTTAAAAGAATAAAAAACATGATAAATAGTAAGCACTGCAGTGTGCTTTCTCCAGGTGTTGTAAAGATTGAAGAACTTGGAAGGACAGAGTGAAAAAACTAAGCCACATTAAGGTCATCTGCAAGACATTGACCTTGAAAGATTCCTAAACATGTACTTTGCATGTGGAAAACTATAGCCCATTGCTGGTGGCATTTCCATATTATGGAAAGGATTCAAAGGAGACACTCCTATTTCAAGTGTCCAAGGATCATTCAACCAACATTCAAGATGACCAGCTAATCACAGAACCCAAGAATACTAGCCCATACCCAGATCGTCCAGCCATGAGATCACTGCAGGTAGAAAGATGATTACTGCCTGAGAAATGAAATGGAGATGTGATTGGAAATGTCATGCCTCGGGTGCATGAGCATTATCCCAATAATCAATCACCCAGACTGAACTGCTTATTTGTACATCTGATTGTCTTTGCATTATTTAGAAGCTGTTTAATGGCAGCTGAACTGACAGCATGGGTCTAACACATGCCGAAGAGATTTAGGAGACTCACAGAAACATCTCTTTCTAATTGTTTGGACAGGCATATCGATTGCTGTTTCCTCTTCCAGGGTTCTCTAAAGCACATCATGCCCTTTGTATGCTCAACACACATACCCAGGTGAGCATGAGTGAGTGAGTGTTAGTCGCTTAGTCATGTCCAGCTCTTTGTGACCCCGTGGACTGTAGCCCACCAGATTCCTCTGTCCATGGGATTCTCCAGGCAAGAACACTGGAGTGGGGTACCATGCCCTTCTCCAAGGGACCTTCCCAACCCAGGGATTGAACCTAGGCTTCCTGCACGGCTCTCACTCTCAGTGCAAAGGTGAACCTGCAGAAGGCATGTCATCTACAGAGGAATGGTGTGTCTAGAGTGAAAAAAGCACAAGGCCTTCATTTCAGTGTGAGTATCAGGTCCATATTCCAGATCAAAAACTGAGAATTCTCCAGGATGGGGGAATGTCTGGCAGTCACCTTGCATGTTCTCCAGCTCCAGAGAGCAGAGCAATGTTCTCAGAAAGCTGTGTTCCAGTATGTTCTGATTGCCTGCTATTCTCCCAGGGAAGCTGAAGAAACTAGCCCAGATTTGGGGCAGCAGGTGAGACTGGTTCTTGTTTTCTGTTGTTTTGTTTTGTTTTTAATTTCTGCAGAACAGCCAACAGGAGCTAAGAGGCCTCACCCTTGTGTCTGTGTCTGTGACTGGGAGACAGACAGAGCGCAGCGAACTGTGAGATTAAGAAGACCTGTTGATCCTGTCTTCACCTTGCACTGGCGTTTCCACAGTGCATCCTTATTACACAGCCGGGTTTCCCTGGATGTTAAATATATGAAACTAAAAAGTAAGGACATTAATATCCTGGTAGACCACAGTTTTTTGAGCTTATATCTATCTCCTGGAAAACATTAAAAAAAAAAAAAAAAACTTTGATGTGCTCTGTCATCATCTCCATTAGAAATGATTCTTTTTTTTCTTCCCTCTTCCTGCCAAAGTTTATTTTTCTGCTCTCTATTCTAGCCCTGCGGGCCAGAGAGGGGAATCTGTATGAAAAATGAGTGCCTGAGCCTGAGCTTCAGTCCAAGCGAACCACCTCTGCCTCAGGAATTCTGAGTTCCCAGCCCAGGCCCCAACTCCTAGCATCCCTGTGTGTTCACATTTAACAGAGGAACGCTGCCTGCTCAAAGAAAGGAAACAGAGAGACTCACAGCTAACAAACAGCTTTTGCAGAATGACACTTTGGTAAGTAAATTAATTTGAAAGGTGCTGACTATTCTCTGCATGTTTCCAAGGTAAATCTCAGAATAGGAGAGTGACAGCCACTTTTCAGGTCAAGACAATAGTCACTGACACGTGGATGCACTCTCGGGGCTCTTGATGTCAGGCCCATCTGGGGCTAACTCAGAATGTAAACCCATTGTCCTAGAGATGCTGCCCACCTTTGCTGCCCCTTTGGGGCCTCAACTCCTTTGAGCTACCTCTAGGAGCACTACAGGAGGGGCTGGGGAAGAGCAAGATGAAAAGGCATGAAATCCACGTCCTCTAGGATGCTCATGATTGAGGAGGGAGGAGGCAAGAGGGCAGCTTCCCTGGTGGCTCAGAGAGTTAAGAATCCGCCCGCAATGCAGGAAACCTGGGATTGATCCCTGTGTCGGAAAGATCCCCTGGAAAAGGGAATGGCAACCCACTCCAGTGTTCTTGCCTGAAGAATCCCATGGACAGAGGAGCTTGGCAGGCTTGACTTCATGGGGTCACAAAGAGTCAGACACGACTGAGCAACTAACACACACACACACACAGAGGTAAGAAGGCAAAGCCTACAGAGTTAGCTTTGAACTACTGGAGGACAGAAAGATCAGCTTTGACTTGTGTTTGAACTGATGTTGAAGGGTTGGAGGACATGACACCTACCTGGGAAGGATTTTGAGGAAGGACTAGAAGCCTTGCAATAAGAGAGCAGCAGATGTCAGGTCATGAAAGATGAAAGAGCTGGTAGTCCAGTGAGTGACCCCTGGGCAAGCTGGTGCCTCTGGATCCCTCCCTCAGGCTACAGATGTCAGCACAGTGAGCCTGGTTGAGTGCATCTCTAAGGGCAGCCATGTACTCTTTGCACATGGACCCGTCAGGAGAATTTCCAGTCTCCAAGAAAGGAGAGCATATGCTCTGGCCAGGCAGGGTCTGGAATATACTATACGTCCCCTACATACATACCTTCAAGTTGGGAAGTTTCAAAGATGTGAACTTGCATTCGCATGTCAGATCACGTAAGTTAGTTCACGTGTCTGGCATACACTGTGGCGTGTGTGCATCCTCTACAAGCGGTCATGCTGCATAGAGGTCCTCCCTGGTGGCTTAGACGGTAAAGCGTCTGCCTACAATGAGGGAGACCTGGGTTCGATCCCTGGGTCAGGAATATTCTCCGGAGAAGGGAATGGCAACCCACTCCAGTACTCTTGCCTGGAAAATCCCATGGATGGAGGAGCCTGGTAGGCTACAGTCCATGGGGTCACAAAGAGTCGGGCAAAACTGAGCGACTTCACTTCACTGTATAGAGTTCAGTAGCTCAGTATTTTTATTTCAAGTCCAGGATGTCCAGAAACAAGCATAAAAGCAGTGGTGATGCAGCTGGTACTACTGTACTCTTCAAGGTACTATGATGTTGTTGTTTGGCCACTAAGTCTTGCCCA
The DNA here is from genome assembly GCA_935064755.1 of Tragelaphus eurycerus. Taxonomy (NCBI): domain Eukaryota; kingdom Metazoa; phylum Chordata; class Mammalia; order Artiodactyla; family Bovidae; genus Tragelaphus; species Tragelaphus eurycerus. The sequence goes on along the minus strand of CAKXYN010000075.1, from coordinate 1,060,990 downwards.
ACTCTTTGCAACTCCATGGACTACAGCATGCCAGGCTCCTCTGTCATCTATGATCTCTCAGAGTTTGCTCAGATTCATATCCATTGAGTCAAAGATATTATCCAACCATCACATCCTCTGTCACCCCCTTCTCCTCCTACCCTCAATCTGTCCCAGCATCAGGGTCTTTTCCAATGACTCAGCTCTTCACATCAGGTGAAGTATTGGAGCTTCAGCTTCAGCATCAGTCCTTCCAATGAATATCCAAGGTTGATTTCCTTCAGGATTGACTGGTTGGATCTCCTTGCAGTCCAAGGGACTCTCAAGAGTCTTCTCCAACAGCACAGTCCAAAAGCATCAATTCTTTGGTGATCAGCTTCCTTTATGGTCCAACTCTAACATCCTTAAATGACTGCTGGAAAAACCATAATTTTGATGTCAGCAAACTGATGTCTGGTTTTTAACATGCTGTCTAGGTTTGTCACAGCTTTTCTTCCAAGAAGCAAGCGTCTTCTAATTTCATGGCTGCAGTCACCATCCACAGTGACTCTAGATCCCAATAAAAAGGAATATGTCACTGCTTCCACTTGTTCCCCTTTTATTTTCCATGAAGTGATAGGACTGGATGGCATGATCTTCATTTTTGAATGTTGACTTTCAAGCCAGCTTTCTCACTCTCCTCTTTCTCCCTCATCAAGAGGCTCTTTATTTCCTCTTCAATTTCTGCCATTCAACTGGTAATGTGAGGTTGTTTATATTTCTCCTGGCAATGGCAATGTTGATTCCAGCTTGTGATTCACCTAGCCTGGCATTTCACCTGATGTACCCTGCATAGAAGTTAAATAAGCAGGGTGACAATATATAGCCAATGTACTCCTTTCTTAATTTTGAACCAGTCCATTTTTCCAAGTCTGGTTCTAACTGTTGCTTCTTGACTCACATACAGATTTCTCAGGAGACAGGTAAGTTGTTCTGTTACTCCCATCTCTTTCAGAATGCTCCAGTTTGTTGTGATCCACACAGTCCAAGGCTTTAGTGTAGTCAATGAAGCAGAAGTAGGTATTTTTTTGGAACTCTCTTAGTTTCTCCAAGATCCAGCAAATGTTGGCAATTTGATCTTTGTTCTGCCTTTTGGAAACCCAGCTTGTACATCTGGAAGTTCACAGTTCACATACTGCTGAAGTCTAGATTGAAGAATTTTGAGCATAACCTTGCTAGCATGTGAAATGAGCACAACTGTATGGTAGTTTGAACATTTTTTTGGCATTTTCCTTCTTTGGGACTGGAATGAAATTTGAACTGTTTCAGTTCTATGGCCGTTGCTGAGTTTTCCAAATTTGCTAATATATTGAGTGCAGCACTTTAACAGCATCATCTTTCAGGGTTTTAAATATTTCAGTTGAAATTCTGTCACCTCCACTGCTGCTGCTGCTGCTGCTGCTAAATCGCTTCAGTCGTGTCCGACTCTGCGCAACCCCAGAGACGGCAGCCCACCAGGCTCCCCCGTCCCTGGGATTCTCCAGGCAACAACACTGGATGGGTGGCCATTTCCTTCTCCAATGCATGAAAATGAAAAGTGAAAGTGAAGTCATTCAGTCGTGTCCCACTCTTAGCGACCCTATGGACTGCAGCCTACCAGGCTCCTCCATCCATGGGGTTTTCCAGGCAAGAGTACTGGAGTGGGGTGCCATTGCCTTCTCCAAGTCACCTGTACTAGCTTTGCTCAAAAGTAATGCTTCCTATAGGCCCACTTAACCTCACACTCCAGGATGTGTTTAACTCGAGGTAAGGGATCACACTACTGTGGTTATCTGGGTTATTACTGGTCATCTGGGTCATTAAGACCTTTTTTTGCATGGTTCTTCTATGTATTTTTGCCACCTCTTCTTAATCTCTTCTGCTTCTATTATGCCCTTACCATTTCTGTCCTTTTTTGTGCCACTCCTGGCATGAAATGTGCCTTCAAATCTCCAATTTTCTTGAAGAGATTTCTAGTCTTTCCCATTCTGTTGTTTTTCTCTATTTCTTTGCATTGTTCATTTAAGAAAGCCTTATCTTTTCTTGCTAATTCTCTGAAACTCTGCTTTCAGTTGGATATATCTTTCCCTTTCTCCCTTTCCTTTTGCTTTTCTTCTTCCCTCAGTTATTTGTAAAGCCTCCTCAGACAACTACTTTGCCTTCTTGCATTTCTTTTTCTTTGGGATAGTTTTGATCACTGTCTCCTGTACAATGTTACGAACTTCTGTCTTCAGTTCCTCAGGCACTGTGTCTACCAGATCTAGTCCCTTGAATCTATTTGTCACCTCCACTGTATAATCATAAGTGGTTTGATTTAGGTTGCATCTGAATGGCCTAGTGGTTTTCCCTACTTTCTGCAACTTAAGCCTGAATTTTGCAATAAGAAGCTCATGATCTGAGTGAGTCAGCTCCAGGTCTTATTTTTGCTGACTACATAGTTTCTCCATCTTTGGCTCTGAAGAACATAATCAATCTGATTTCAATATTGACCATATGTAGAGTCATGTGTAGAGTCATCTCTTGGGTTTTTGGAAAAGGGCTTTTGCCATGACCAGTGTGTTCTCTTGATAAAACTCTGTTAGCCTTTGCCCTGCTGCATTTTGTACTCCAAGTCCAAACTTGTCTGTTATCCCAGATAACTGTTGATTTCCTACTTTTGCATTCCAATCCCCTATGATTAAAAGGACATCTTTTCTGGTGCTAGTTCTAGAAGGTCTTGAGCTTCCCTGGTGGCTCAAATGTTAAAGAATCCACCTGCAATGCAGGAGATCCAGGTTTCATCTGTGGGTCAGGAAGATCCCCTGGAGGATGGCATGGTAACCCATTCCAGTATTCTTGCCTGGACAATCCAGTGGGCAGAGGAAGCCTGGTGGGCTATAGTCCATGGGGTCACAAAGAGTTAGACATGACTGAGTGACTAGGCACACTAGAAGGTCTTGTAAGTCTTCATAGAAGTGGTCAGCTTCATCTTGTTCAGTATTAGTGGTTGGGGCATAGACTTGGATTACTGTAGTGTTGAATGCTTTGCCTTGAAAATGAACCCAGATCATTCTGTTGTTTTTGAGGCTGCACCCAGGTACTGCATTTCAGACTCTTGTTGACTATAAGAGCTACTCCATTTCTTCTAAGGGATTCTTGCTGTACTGTAAGATTAAAAATATTTGCTTTATTCCTTGCAGTTTTTTTTTAATGTATTATTTGTGTGAAAAGTATTATAAACCTATTACAGTTCAGGACTATATAACTGTGTTAGTTGTGTGTCTAGGCTAAATTTGTTGGGCTTATGAACAAACTGGACTTAAAAAATGAGCTCTTGGAATGGAACTCGCTTGTATGTAGGGAACTTACTATCCTGGGAAAGGCAAGCCCTGGGAGCACTCTCCTTCTGGGACAGTTGCCTGTGCGCCCTCTCTGTAAAGCTTCCAGTTCATGTCCACACAACTCAGAGGTAGAGGACTACTAGCTGGGGTATGAAGGAGGGAATAAAAGAACGGCACTTCTCACCACAAACAAAGAGCTCCTTTTCTTACGGTCTCCGCACACCCAGAGAGGAGACCAGTCCTCTCAGCCTCCAGGTGGGATTGTTTGTTATCGTGAAAACCTCCCCAGGCCCCCAGGAGATGTCAGCTGCTTGCTGAGATCTTCCACAAAGTCAAAGGTCTTTAAATATCAGCCCGGCGTCCAAGGATCCAAAGTCCCAAGTCCCTCTTCACCCCCATCCACCTTTCCACTCCCATTTCTTCCATCCTGTCCTCCCCAGCCCTGTTTATTTTTAGTGGTGATAAATGCAGCTCCTAATCTTGAGAGTTGACCTTTTTGAGTACATGTAATTAACTACATCTTTACCTCCACTCTCCTCAGCCTTGGCAGGAGGGGGCCATTTGTCTTACAGATGACTGGCCTGATGGAGAGAGAAGGAAACGGAGAAAGGTACCAGTGCAAGAGCCAGCAGCTCCCGCCAGCCCTCCCCACTCCTTTACCTCCCATCCTTGAAAGACATCAGTTCATGACATGACTCTGAACTGTCAAAGTCACTCGAGATGCTCAGATGGGGGATCTGGAGGGTGGGGATGGCAGGAAGGAGGGAGGAGGGTCTAAGCCTGACTTTGGCCAAGTGAGGGATGAAGTGCGGTTTCCAGAACAGGTGTGTACGCACGTGTGTTCACATGTGTATGTACATGTGTACATACACTGGAGTGTCTTTGATGCAGGATTAACCACTCAGGGACTACTGCTGGTAACTCCCACCAGGGTGATAAATGCAAAGGGCAAAGCAGTCTGTTTTTTTCCGCCTGTATCTCTCCCTGCTTTGTTTTTATTAAATGCTGATTATTAATATTAGAAATGGAACACTGCCACGAGAAGCCGTTTGCCGTTAATAAGGCTGTCACTGCTGCCCGGGGAAGAGAAGACTGGGGAAGCCATGTAAGAACTTCTTAATAGCCATGTTAAGAAAGCAGCTCAGGAAAACGAGATGCAGCCAGCCTGGCAAGGTGAGTCAGTTCTGCTCCCCAGTTCCCGCTGCACTGGCCAGGCACCCCCATCCCTGCAGGGACCGAAGTCATGCCGGGGTGTGCACAGCTGCTCGGGCGCAGGCCAACTGTATGCAAGGAGCCTGGGGAGCAGCCTCCCAGCCACAGCTGCGAAAACACTGGTGGGGCCTCCAGGCGGGTCTGTCCCAGGATGGGGGGGGGGTGCGGACCCCCAGGCCAGCCCCTCCCCCACCCCCTGTAGATGCCGAGTCTCAGGGCATGGTTCCCCCTCTCACCCTAGGATGTGAGCATCCTACTCATGGGGAGTTTGGCCCATGTGAAATGACTAGGGGCAGGTCTTTGAGATTTGGTAACCGCCTGACACCTGGAGGGAAAGAAGGTTCTGGAGCCAGCTGGTTGGTTCATTGGGAGGGAAAGAAGGTTCTGGAGCCAGCTGGCTGGTTCATTTGGAGGGAAAGAAGGTTCTGGAGTCAGCTGGTTGGTTCATTTGGAACCAGCCAAATGAACTGGTTCATTTGTTCATTTCAGGAGGATGAGAGCAAGGGGTTGGGGTGAATCTCCATCTGCTGTGAAAGGCTCCTCTGTGCTCCTGGTGATAGAAAGGGAAAGGGAGGCTAGGCCCCAGGTGTCTGTTTGTCCCCTGGATTGGGGTCAGGTATGACTGAGGAACCTCATCTACTTTCCCCTGATGCCTGAATGAGACAGACTCTCTTCCTCGAAACCAAATATAACCACCAAATAATAAGCAGCCACCTTGTTGGTGGGTTAGTGGAAGATGTGATACACTTGAGGGATTTCTTTCAACCACTGCTCAGAGCTTACTGCATCTTACAAGTTCAGGAAGTCCGGAAGAGATGAGGACCAAGACTAACTGTGTGCATTTTACGATGTTGAAAAATTGTGTTTGCAGTGCAAGTGTGTGTCTATGAGTGTGTCATCCTAGCAATCAGAGGGTTTATTTGTTGATCTGTGTGTGTGTTTAGATAGTGTCTGCATCCACACAGGTCCCCTCTCACGTGAATAAACACATCTGGATGCTGGTGTCCATAAGCTTTGAGTCCATCAGGATTGGAAAACAGCTGATACCCTGTGTATCCTGTTTTTCTACCCCCATGCTTCCTCCCACTTGGACAAAAACACAGCCTGAAATGTTCTGTAGCAGAACCCATCAGGAGTCCTGCATAGCCTCAGAACTATGCAAGAGGAGAAAGGGGAATCAGATCTGAGGAATGCCAGTGCAATGAGCATGATTTGGACAAGAAGAGCACTGGGAAAACACCAGGGAAACCGGAAGTTCCAAGGTTCTTTCAGTAGAGACAGAGTTTCTCAATCCGAGAGAGCAGAGTTGTCCCCATAAACAGGATCAAGTCTGCCTATCCCAGGAATCATTAAGAATCTTCTCACCTATGTAGAACTGAATCACTGTGATATACATCAGGAACTACCACAACGTTGTTGTGCTGCCGAGCCTAGTCTCAGTCGGTCAGTCGTGTCTGACTCTTTGCGACCCCATGGTCTGTAGCCCACCAGGCTCCTCAGTCCGTGGGATTCTGCAGGCAAGAATACTGGAGTGGGTTGCCAGTTCCTACTCCAGGGGATCTTCCCGATCCAGGGATCAAACATGAGTGTTTTGCACCTCTTGTTTTGACAGCTGGATTCTTTACCACTGTGCCAATTGTGAATCAACTATTCTTCCATTTAAAAATTTAAGTTAGGAACAACCTAGATAGCATATTAAAAACCAGAGACGTTACTTTGTTAACAAAGGTCTGTCTAGTCAAGGCTATGGTTTTTCCGGTGGTCATGTATGGATATGAGAGTTGGACTATAAAGAAAGCTGAGCACTGAAGAATTGATGCTTTTGAACTATGGTGTTGGAGAAGACTCTTGAGAGTCCCTTGGACTGCAAGGAGATCCAACCCATCCATCCTAAAGGAGATCAGTCCTGAGTGTTCATTGGAAGGACTGATTTTGAAGCTGAAACTCCAATATTTTGGCCACCTGATGCAAAGAACTGACTCATTTGAAAAGCCCCTGATGCTGGGAAAGATTGAGGGCAGGAGGAGAAGGGGATGACAGAGGATGAGATGGTTGGATGGCATCACCTACTCATGGGTTTGGGTGGACTCTGGGAGTTGGTGATGGACAGGGAGGCCTGGCATGCTGCAGTTCATGGGGTTACAAAGAATTGGACATGACTGAGCAACTGAACTGAACAGGGAACTGGATCCCACATGCTGCAACTAACATTTTGCATGCTGCAACTAAAAATCTTGCATGCCACAACAAATGTTGGAGATCCCACATGCCACAACTAAGAACCATCACAGTCCAACAAATAAATAAATGTTTTAAAAAATAATTAAAATAAATAAATAAATAAAATTTATTAAGCTTTGACAAAAAACTATTCGCCTATTATATGAATAGGTATTGTCTGAAAAAAAATGTTCCCACTGTGAGAGGAAAGTGTCTGAGTTACAGAGACTCTGATGTTAAAAGTGCTTCCTACCTACCTAGAAAGTGCCAGGACTTTGTAGTAGCAGTAAATATTTGTCGAATGACAAGATGAAGAACTTGAATGAGAAGACCAACAAGCATATCTTGTCTTTTCTTCTCTCCCTTTCTCCCAGGAAAGCAGCTTAGGCTTTTTTTTTTTTTTAGCATATGTTTTTTGTTTGTTTGTTTGTTTTTAACACAGAAAGATTTGAGGCCAAAGTCCACCTCTGTCACTCTGTACGTCTGTGACTTTGGACATGTCCACCTGGCCAATCTCCTGTGAGGCTGTCCAACTGTGAAGTGGGGACAGTGACACATAGAGCACTGCATTCTCTCAAATACGAGAGAGAATGTAATGATACGATTTTTTTAAAGAAACAAAGCAGGACTCAATCTCTGTAGGCTTCCCTCTGTGTCCCATCCATGGAGAACCAAGGAAGAACAATGGCTGATGACATGGTTTGGGTGGTGGTTTCAAAAATGGGTCCAGGATTCAACTCTTGTCTCTGCCACGGCGAAGCCCTGTGCCCTTGAGAGGATGGCTTCGCCGCTCTGTGGTTCAGTCCTCTCATTCATCAGATGGGAATTTCTCACAGGGCTGTTGTGAGGAGTACATCAAATAATGCATGTTAATGGCTATGAACAGTGCCTGGCACACAGGAAATTCTTAATAAACATTATCTATCGTTGTGACTTCCCAGGTGGCTCAGATGGTAAAGAATCCACATGCAATGCAGGAGATGTGGGTTCAATGCCTGGGTGTGGAGGATCCCCTGGAGAAGGGAATGGCTACTCCATTCTCAATACTCCAATATTCTTGCCTGGAGAATCCCACGGACAGAGGAGCCTGGTGAGCTACAGTCCATGGGGTCACAGAGAGTGGAACACAACTGAGCAGCTAACACTTTCACTTTTACTGCTGTGACTATCTCTATCTCTGGGGAGGAATGATCAAAATTTCCCTTGAACACTTAAGGGAGTGAAACAAGGCCAGGTGGGGCTGTTTTCCTGCAGAAAGTCTATGACCTGTATAACAAGCAGAATTAGAGCAGCCTTCTTCATGGAGAAAGAGCCTGCCTTGCTCCATATTTCCAACAAAGGAAAATGCACATGGCCATAACCGGATGAAGTGTTCTAGATCTTTCCTGTGCTCTTTTAGCTGAAGAGAGTCCATCCCACTCTCAGGATCCATGAGCCAGCATCTTCTATGAGGAAGCTTGAAGAAGGTCATCAGGAGGGAAAAAGCAGGTGAACATTGACCTTCAGAGTTCAAAGATCTCCTTTCAAAATGATCTCTACTTGACTTGCAAGTTGGACAGTTGAAAGGGAGTCCTTGGCCATTTGAGAATGGAAAGACTACAATTGGAGAGATGGAAGCCCGAGTTTAAAGGTGGTACTACTAGCTGAGTAGCTCAATATTGGCAGGGACTCACCAGCCAATTAAAATGTGTTAAAGTGCACCAAGCAAGAAGGAGAGGACGTCTACACCTGTCCAGTTAACTCACTTAACAGCTGTGCTTCAGCTGTCTTCTTGAATTGAGTTTCCTTTTCCAATGCATAAAATCTTTGTCTTCCCAGGACTATGTTGACCACGTATTACCTGTTCATCATGCCAACCTGGAGAAGGCATGAAAACATTTGGTACCAGATAGATGCTAGAGAAAAAAGGCTGGAGGAGAGGAACATTCTTTCCTCCCTGGATACTAGAGACATCCAAACTAGTCATGGTACCCAGAGAACCAGCCAAGATCTATAGGCAAGCCCAGTGAGTTCTGTCATATAAGGAAGGAAAAGAATCTGTACTTTAAGGAATGAATAGTTTTCAAAATGAGCAAAGAAAATCTTTGAACAATCAGAAGATAAAGCCATGTTCTTTGGTTTTGTTTCAGATTTTCCTAGTTGACATCCAGAGTTTGGAAAAGAACCCATAAATATTTCGAGTAAGGGACCATGAGTGACAGAAGTTAGAGAGTTCTCTTGAATCTGTATGTCTGCCAGGGTTTAAGAGTCTAAACTTCTAGACCATGAATATCAATATCAGAGGCTGTCAGTCACATCACTATGGTGATAGGATGTGGAAGACATCACCCCCAGTGTCTTAGAGTTTGGGCAGAGTTGAACCCGGAGGTCCCTTCTAGTAGGTACATATGACCTGACTAGGGTTACCAATAATCTTCACTTGGGATCTATTATAGCATCTATAACAAGGAAAGTCATAGTTATTGAGTTGGATCAGTCACTCTAGTTTCTGAGACATATTCACATTCTAGGTCCAATCTACATTGGCGGCCAACACACTCTCAAGCAGAGAGCAACTGGAAAAATTATGATGTTCACTTTGGTTTAAGGCTCACCCAACCATGGTCACCACTTTCCAAATGCAAACACAATCCAGGAAAATGATTCTCAAGCATATTCAACTGCAAAGCACCTGCAATGTGCTTTGGGGAACATTTTTGGACATTAATATATTAAACTTGTAATAGCCAAAGAGATATATTTGTGGTAAATTAAATTATAACCTCCTCATACTAGATATTGGCTTAAACAAACAGTAAGTATCACAGTGTAAGACAAAATGTGGGTACTTAAAAAAATTAAAAGCATTCTGTGTGGTCAATTCCTTTTCATATCTTCTATGTAGAAAACACATGGGATTATTTCATTTTTTCTAGAGAGCTCCCCAGCCTAGTTCCTGGCATCCCAACCCTTGCAGGGGTTTGAGACTAACTAACCTGGTATGAAACTCAACATTCAAAAAACTAAGATCATGGCATCCAGTCTCATCACTTCATGGCAAATAGAAGGGAAACAAGTGGAAGCAGTGACAGATGTTCTGTTCTTGGGGTCCAAAATCACTGTGGATGGTGACTGCAGCCATGAAATTTAAAAAACACTTGCTCTTTAGAAAGAAAGCTATGACAAACCTAGACAGCATATTTAAAAACAGAAACATCACTTTGCTGACAAAGGTCTGTGTAGGTAAAGCTACAGTTTTCCCAATAGTCATGTATGGATGCGAGAGTTGAACCATACAGAAGGCTGAGTGCCAAAGAAATGATGCTTTTGAATTGTGCTGGAGAAGACTCGTGACAGTCCCTTGGACAGCAAGGAGATCAAATCAGTCAATCCTAAAGGAAATAAACCCTGAATATTCCTTGGAAGGACTTAGGCCACCTGATTCTAAGAACCAACTCATTGGAAAAGACCTTGATGCTGGGAAAGATTGAAGGCAGAAGGAGAAGGGGCAACAGAAGAGGAGCTAGCTAGATAACATCACAGACTCAGTGGGCATGAATCTGAGGAAACTCCGGGAGATAGTGGAGGACAGAAGAGGCTGGTGAGTTGCAGTCCACGGGGTTGCAAAGAATAGGACATGACTTAGTGACTAAACAACAATAACAACAATCCTAAGGTAACACACCTAAATGACAGGAACTAGATCGTTGTTAAGTAGAAAGCAAGAAAGCAAAGAAACTTCTGGTCATTCCAAGAAGACTGGCTCCAGAACTCAGAAGCCATTTTGAGACCCTGAAGGGGTCCTCCTTCCCTCCAAAAGTTAAAAAAACAAACAAAAAGAAAAAACTGACAAATAAACAAAATATCGGTGCAAGAAATGGGGATTTACAACTCCAAACATTAGATCACAGATAGAAAATGATGGAAGGGGCCATTGAGTTGACTCCATGTAGAGCTGGGAAACTGACTTCAACATAAGCCAACTCTATTGATTGGTATGGACTTCCTAGAGCTCTAGGCTAGAAAGATTCTAAAGTAGAAAAGTGAGCAGTGACTTATCACTTCTATTCAGGCCAACCCCAATCCACTCCTAACCCGTTGTGGAATAAATGGTAGGTTGAGTTCCACAAAGAGATCAGACAATTTAGAGACAGGGCAGCAATTTTGACTTGTTGATACCGATTTGACTTACACATCAGAATTTGATTCAAATCAGTATGCATTCTGTTACTACGTATCCTGCAAAATGCTGGCTCTAGGCATACACAAACCCCTCATATTAATCCACCTATGTCCTGAGTTCATCATTATTTGTGGCTAGAAGGAGTTCTTCAACTGTTTCCGTGTCTGATCATCATTTTAAATCTGGGCAACTGTAAGTACACATGGTTTCCCTGGTGGCTCAGCAATAAAGAATATGGCTGCCAATGCAGAAGACACAGGTTTGGTCCCTGGGTTGGGAAGATCCTCCCCTGGAGAAGAAAATGGCAGCCCACTCCAATATTCTTGCCTGGGAAATCCCAAGGACAGAGGAGAGTGGCAGGCTATAGTCCATGGGGTCGCAAGGAGTCAGACATGACTGCACACAAGAAGTGCCTATAATATCCAAAATAAATTCTGCTGCTTTGCCCATATGTGTCATCTCTTCCAGGAATCTTGTCAGATCACACCACTTTCTTAAGATTCGGGTGTAATTCCTTTTATTGAATCCCAAGTTCACCATACTGTATACACTACATCCACTCCGAAAAGTCACATGAGACTCTCACTGACAAAGTGAATTAAATACCCAAGGTCCTATGGACATCAAAGTGTCAAAACACCACTAAGCTGGATAAGTGGAACATTTTCTTGTCTTACAGAGAGATGTCTGGATCTCAATAAAGCAGGAAGATCCTTGCATTCTCCGTCTGACCCCAGAAAAGGCAGGGTGTGTTTAAGGCCTAAAAATCTCTGCTACAGAATTCTAAAAATGATATAATCAAACCCCAGGGCAAGACCCATGGAGGCTTAGCCACTGGTTTCTCAGCTGACCACATTTTTTCCATTCCTTGTTTACCCTGGGAATGCCATTTCTTGTTCAGAAAGTAGTTGATTATTGACAAGCCTGAACACGCAGCTCCTTAATAAAAATGAATTTATATTAAGTGTGTTGAGAGCAGAGGCAAACAAGTGACTTTGGAGCCCAGTCTGAGAAAATACAGAATGCCTGTGTGGAGTGAACATGGTTCAGAGGGAAACCCGTGTTAAATTTTGAGACTCCTTTGGGTTCCCAGAAGCCTTGAGACCACACTGAAGACAGGATCTTTTTTTTTTTTTTTTAATCTGTAATAGTTTTCCCAAGGGAATGTGAAATACATGCTTGTGAATGTAGCCAAGGAGACTTACAAAGAGCACTCACTCTGGGAATTGCCTGTGGAGTGTGTCAAAGAAGCAGGATCACAACTAAAGGCAGATGGTCTTCCCAAACATCAGCACCAGAACTTCCTCAAACTCTCAAACCCCTCCCAACCCCAAGACTGACACTTATGTGGGAAATCAAAAGGCTGGGTAAAGCTAGGCGCAGTCCCACTGTGGAATACTACACCAGCTGTTCAAAACTTATCCTCAGTGACTTCCATGGTGGTCTATTGGCTTCGATTCCATGCTTCCTGTGCAGGGGGGCCAGGGTTCGATCCCTTGTCAAGTAACTAGATCCCGCTTGCTGCAACTAAAGATCCTGTGTGCCACAACTAAGACCCAGGGCAGCCAAATAAGTGAATAAATAAGCAAGCAAATAAATATTTTTTACAAAACTGATCCTCAGAAAACATTTAAAGATAGAGGAAATCCTCATGACATATTGCAAAATTAATAGATAGTAATAATAATGGTGTTAGTCAAACCTACAGGCTAAGAATTCCATGTAGAAGTGTCTGGGTACTGGCTAAGACAGGTCTATAAGATCGGTCACTTTATTTCTTTATGTTCAAATTTTCCCTAGTTTCTAAATTAACTGTGTAAATTGTACCTTTTTCCACAGGTTTCTATCTGGTTCATGACTCACACAATTAGGGACTTAAAATGTAAAGATTCCCAATTGTAGATTCTAATTTTTAACTTTTCAAGTTAAAGATTCTAGACAGTACATTCTAGCACTGAATTTAATGAGTCAAAGGTTCATTCTTATGCCTAGTTGAACTCTTTCTTCCTACAACTTAAGTCATGCTTTACTTTATCTTATAATTAGGAGAGACACAAGACTTTTAGTAACTTCTAAACTCCTCTCAGTCTTCTATCATTAAACTATGGAATTTCTTGTTTTCTTTTGTGAAAGGACCCTATTTTTCAAAATCAAATCATTTCAATTTTTCCTCCTAAATTGCCTTAATTTGCTATTTGTTTTCATGCTCTTTTATAGAGAGAGGATTGAGGCCAGAGAGGGAGGGAGTTTTTAAGAGGTAATTTGTTTACAAACACAGGAACATGCACACCTGCACACAGCCACACACTTTCTATCTGTGCAAAGAAAAAACCGCTGGAAAATGTTTTCAACAGGAAGCGCTCAGCCTTTAGGATGCTTCTTAGTCTACTTAGTATCACTAATTTTCATTACAATACTCCCCTCCTACTGTGAATTCTCATTATGTAAAATTCAACTATATGTGATTTTAATTCTGTGTACTTTTTACCCATTAGAGAGAATTTCAGTTTGAGTATATAAAAGTCACAAGCACTTTTGAGTTATTAAATAAAACTGCACTAAAATATATATAGTAAAATGACATCTAATAACTTACAAAGATGCCACAGTACATTATTGAGTTGGGTAAATAAAAGATTACTAAACAGTATATAAAACATGGAGAAGGCAATGGCACCCTACTCCAGTACTCTTGCCTGGAAAACCCCATGGATGGAGGAGCCTGGTAGGCTGCAGTCCATGGGGTCGCTAAGAGTCGGACACGACTGAGCGACTTCACTTTCTCTTTTCACTTCCATGCATTGGAGAAGGAAATGGCAACCCACTCCAGTGTTCTTGCCTGGAGAATCCCAAGGACGGGGGAGCCTGGTGGGCTGCCGTCTATGGGATCACACAGAGTTGGACACGACTGAAGTGACTTAGCATAGCATAGCATAGCATATAAAACATAATAAAGAAAATTTTAATCCATAGGGATTGGTAGCGATCCTGTACCATGTCCAGTGGGCAGAATATCATAAGGTTGGTTGGTTGGGTACTGGTTTTGATTGAAGGCCAAGTTGTTCAATATTTTGAACACTGTCTCTAAATAAGAGTAGCAAACTAGATTATTACTAACCAGCAGCTAAATCTCTTTTTTCTTACATATAACAGTAGCTGGGAGAGGGTTATTACTTTTCCTACTCTGGAAACTGTTATGTAGCTTAGAATTAATGTGTGTAAAATAACCTGCATATGGTAGTCATGGATGGATGTGAGAGTTGACCATAAAGAAGCTTCAGCACCTTTATGCTAAAAAACTGATGCTTACAAATTGTGGTGCTGGAGAAGACTCTTGAGAGTCCCTTGGACTGCAAGATCAAACCAGTCAATCCTATAGGAAATCAGTCCTGAATATTCACTGGAAGGACAGATGATGAAGCTGAAGCTCTAATACTTTGATCTAATGCAAAGAGCTGACTCAATCCTGATGCTGGGAAAGATTAAGGGCAAGAGGAGAAGGGAGCAACAGAGAATGAGATGGTTGGAGGGCATCCTCGACTCAATGGACATGAGTTTGAGCAAATTCCAGGAGATAGTGAAGGACAGGGAAGCTTGGTGTGCTGCAGTCCAGGGGGCTGCAAAGAGTAGGATACAACTTAGTTACCGAACAACAAGAAATGGTAGACACACAATAAACTACTATCAGGATATTAAAAAGCACATATTCTACAAGAATTCAGACTACAAAACATCATAGTTCTTTTCCATCATGTCATGCCAAGCCACTGCCTATGAATAGTCTTAAGTGAAATTTCTAAGCTTCTTTTCCATTCTATTCACATCGGCCACACATTCTCATTAATCACAGGACATAAAGTAGTCTGCCCTTCTCTCCCACAGTACTGGCTCAAACCAACACTTAGTTTAAAAAAACATAATAATAATAAAGTTTCTGTAAAACTGAATGTACATGGAAAAAGGATTAGAAGTACATAAAACAAATAAATACCATTAAGTGTCTCTGAATGGTGGTAATGTAAGCCATTTTTATCTCCAGCATTTGTAGTCTATATTGATTTCCGTAGAATGTATATTGCAGCATCTATGACAATAAGTAAAACATTTTTTAAATAAAAGAGAAAATATTTTGAAATTTTCAGTGTAGGACCAACTTCATAAAATAATGTCTCGTACCCTGCATAACATTTAAATGGTTTTAGAAAATTATAAACACCTTATTAAATTTGCAAAGAATGGAGTCTTGAAAAGTTTCTAGGCAACAAAGGTGAATAAGGGAAAATTGACTGTCTTCTATTACTTGTTAATAGGGTAAACTCTCACTGATGTCTCACTTAGGGCTCTCGACTTTACTGCCTTGTTTTCAAGGAAATAAAATTATTTGTGTCTTGTTAGTAGTTCACTCACGACTACAGGCCTCAAGCTTTATTTCCTTGAAAAGGCCTTATGTATTTAAACATGAATTACACTACCACAAATTCTCCTTATACAAGATTTTGTTGTGAATATGGCATTTATGACCAAGAAGCCTAAACTATAAAAATTCCATTTCTCTGTATTTATCTTTCTTGATCCTCAACAAACTTTGTGAGGATTTTGGAAGTAAAATAAAATTATATCCCTGTCTCTTACCATGTATCAACACGAATTATAAAAAAAAAAAAAAATTAAGATTTAACTGTAATAAACTATAAAAATTACTTTTTAAAAAACAGAAGTATTTACTTCTGTGACCTTAAAAGGAGGTTGTCAAAGGCTATAGGCAAAAAACAAAAGGGTGATAGACTTGAGGGCATAAAAATCAAAACAGTGCATGTAGAAATTGTCACAACAAAGCTGAATGACCAGGGATTTGTTTGCACTGGGTTGGTCAGAAAGCTCATTCTGTAAGAGCAGATGAAAATGCATGAATGAACTGTTTGGCCAACTCAACATCAGCTAAGACTGAGCAGCGTAGTGTATAGAGTACTCTTCCAAACTAGTAATGTGAATGAAAACTATTGCCTGCCATATCACTAAAGAAAGGTTCCCAGGGAAGCCCTTCAGCAGACAGGAGGTGACACAAATTCAGAGCCACCTCTGCAAGTGGCCCACAGTACGTGAATCTCCAGACTTGTATAGGATCCAGTCAACAAGAGCAACTCCAGAAAAGGGGATTGGAACTATTTCTCTTCTGAGAGGAAAAATCTATTAGCTTTAGTCAAATGGGAAAGAAATGTGGCAGTTCCTTGCACCTGAACATCTTTCAACAGTACGTCTTTTTCTTTGCCTACATTTTCTGAAAAACAAAAGATCGCACTTAAAGAAAAAGTGTCATTATATTCTCTTTCTAAGGGAATGCTGCTAAAGCAGATTATATGTTTTGAAAAATAAACAAAATGGAGCAAAAACACAGAAAGATAATAGCGAGATTAAATGAGATGTGAAGTACCTGGAATGCTCTCTGTCGGCTCCTTGAAATACACTTGTCTTCCATGTCTGCCGCAGACTCACTCCTTCATCTCATTCAAGTTTCAGCCCCCAAACCACCTCTTCAAAGAGGCCTTCCTTGATCACACTTATCTAAACAGCCTACATCTTTTTCTATCACTTTTCTGAGGTCCATCCTGCTTTATCTCTGACTGAAATAATATGAAACATTTATTCACTGAAATATTTATTTTTCTGTCTGTTTGACTGGTTTCCCTACTTCCACAAAATCAGGGACTTTGTTTGATCACTATTTTATCTTCGGGCCCTAGAGAGATGCTTGATAGATAGTACATGATCAAGAAGACATTTGCTGATTGAATGCACAGTAAATGTGAGTGATGTCCATGATCGTCAGAGGTGGTAATGATCCATCTTTCTAAGGGGGCTCAGACGATCAGCACTGAGTTTTGCAGAGAGCAAAGGTCAAGCAGTGGAGTCAGGGAATCAGACATAAATATTTCCCCCAACTTTTATACTCTGAAAAATCCCAACGTACAGGAAACCTGGGAGAGTAGTACAATGAACACTCAAATGCCTTTCACCTAAATTCACCATCTACCATCTACCATGTGAGTTCTGGCAGCTTCCTTTGCCTCTCCAAACCTTGATTTCCAAATTTATAAATGGAGGGTAACACTACTATCTCTCTTAGGAGATGCTTAAATAAAAGAATGTGCAAAAGCTTTTGGGCTTCCCAGGTGACGATGCTAGTGGTAAAGAGCCTGCCTGACAATGCAGGAGACATGGGTTTGATCCCTGAGTTGGAAGATCCCCTGGAGGAGGACATAGTAACCCACTCTAGTGTTCTTGCCTGGAGAATCACATGGACAGAGGAGCCTGGCAGGCTAGAGGCCATAGGGTAGCAAAGAGTCAAATAAAAGCTTTCAGCACAGAGTCTGATTCTAGATCAGTCTTTACCAGCTGTGTGACCTTGGACATGCTGCTTAGCCTCCCTGCACCTCCTTTCCTGTAGCATGAAATCACAGTCACTAACTCAGAGGGATGTTGTTAAGACTAACAGTTTACACATGCAAAATGTAATAAGATTCCAAAAAGTGTTTCCAATTCTTGTTGTTATTCATAAATGACAGGTGAGGTCATAGAATGACATCATGACAGCCTTTCAAGACTAAAGCTGCCTGTTTCTTCTCCACGTCGTAGGACACTCTCATAGGAACATGTGTCTTCCTTTCATAGTAGCTCTGGTCTCTCTTCTCTGTGAGGTTAACTCCTGGACTTATGCTTTGATCATAACACAATCCATCCTCACTCTTCAAATTCATAACTAATAGCCAGTCCACCTTTCAGTTGTGCAATCCAGATGGCGGTACTTGATGACACTGAGTATTAATAGGGCTTTCCCGGTTGCTTAGTGGTAAGTGCGGGACACGCAGGAGAGGTAGGTTGGATCCTTGGATTGGGAAGACCCCTAGGAAGATCACTCCAGTGTTGTTGCTCCCAGGGACAGAGGAGCCTGGCAGGCTAAAGTCCATGGGGTCACAGAGTTGGACACAACTGAACACACATTAACGAGCATAAGCAGGTAGGAAATTGAACCCACGTTAGTCCCTTCCTGCCTTCTTTTATTTAGTTAACTTAATTAACATGAAGCAGCTGAGTAAACATTCACCCAAAGTACAATCAACCGAAGTACCTATCATCCAGTTTAAATAGCATCATGCCCCTCAAAGTGGGCTTGCAAGGCTGATAAAATTTAATATCTTCTTCGAGGGGCTGGTTGAAGAATTAAGATCATGCCCATCAGTCTGCCCAGGGATCAAGCAGCATTTAATGGTTCAAAGTCTTCCCTCACCGCCCCGCCCCCAGAGCCGGTGATCATCAAGAGGGTGTTGGGGGCCCCAGGAGAAGCCCTGGTCCTTGTCTCTTCCCACAACATACTCCTCCCCCATCACTGTCTGACTGCACCTTGGGTCCGACTGCATTCCTTCATGGATGTGACTCTGCCTCTAGGCTCCAGCTCCACCTGCATCCGGTCACCCCTGGTACCACTTCACTCCTCCGTCCCCCACAGCAAGCCACATGGAGCCAGCAACCTCTCAGTCCTGCCTTGCCCCTCAGGAGGAAAAATCAACCAACATCAGAATCAAACCAGATCTCTCTGGATGAACTCCAAACCAGATGTAGATTCAGTCCAATATCCAACCCAACTGTTCACTAGCACTGGATGAAGCTAATCATTTGATTAATCTATTTTGACCCAATCTATATTATTTTATTTAAAGACATTTACAATGCCAATGGGCTTCCCCGGTGGCTCAGGAATAAAGAATCCGCTTGCAGTGCAGGAGATACAGGAGACACGGGTTCAATCCCTGGATGGAGCAGATGCTCTGGAGAAGGAAATGGCAACCCACTCCAGTATTCTTGCCTGAGAAATCTCAAGGATAGAGGAGCCTGATGGGCTGCTGTCCATGGAACTGCAAAAAGTTGGACACAACTCAAGTGACAGCACACATGAACACATAATGTCAGTATTGTCTTTAAAAAGATGGTGTAGATCTAGGTATGCCCTTGATTTAGTTAGACCTTTCAGATTCATTCCCTCCCATGAATCTGTAGATATGCCTTTGTTGGATTTCCAGAGTGCATGTCATTAGTAGCTCATTAGAAATAACTCTCCTTAAAGAAATCCTCAGTAAAATAACTTCCACTCTTTATTTCACATACGACCGTCCCTCTGGTTACTTAAAACAAAGCTGAACGCCTTTCTAAAAGCAAACATTAAAAAAAAAAAAAATCATAAGTCCAAGCCCTTTAGTTTTACTAGTGCTCTTTAATGCACTGCCCTAGATGCTAGGCACAGACACTTGATTAACTGTTCCTCTCTGGCTCTCCTAATACACAAGTCTGTGTCTCTCATATTTAGAAAAATAATAAGAACTTTTTCTGGTTCCTTCTACCTTAAGGCTAGAAACAATATTTCAGAAGCTGTGCCTGGTGAATGATGGGGAATGCTATAAACAACATAAAGGGACGACAGAGAATGTGATGATTGGATGGCATCACTGACTCAATGGACATGAGTTCTGAGCAAGCTCTGGGAGATGGTGAAGGAGCAGTCCATGGGGTCAAAAAGAGATGGACACAACTGAGCAACTGAACAACAACAACAAATAAACAACATGATTCTGGGGAGAAAACTAGAGAAGAACACAAAAAGTAACATAAAGTGTTGGGTGTCCATCAGAATAACTAAATCAAGAAAAGAAATATCATGAGCATAAAACAGGCAATTGGAATATCTAATTGTAATAATCCTAAATTCATCTGCTTTTCATGTGCTTAAACATTTGCTAGATACTAAAAGAAGATAAGTAAGACAGTTTTTGCACACAGGTCAGGACAAGAGAGAAAGAGGTGAGTGGATAAAGAAGAGGTACATGTATACAACGGAATATTACTCAACCATTAAAAGGATGGAAGGTGGATTATTTGTAGGGACGTCCACAGAGCTGGAGTCTTGTTACACAGAGTGCAGTAACTCAAATACTGTATATTAATGCATATATATATATAGAATCTATAAAAATGGTACAGATGAACCTATTTGCGGGTCAGGAATAGAGACGCACACACAAAGAACAGACATTTGGACAAGACGGGGAAGGGTGGTGGGATGAATGGGGAGATTAGGATTCACATATATACACTACCATGGAAATTAGCTAGTGAGAAGCTATTTATAGCACAGGGAGCTCAGCTCAGTGCTCTGTGATGACCTAGAGGTATGGGATGGGAGGGAGAAGGGAAGTTCAAGAGGGAGAGGGTATATGTGTACATATAGCTGACTCACTTTGTTATACAATAGAAACTAACAACATTGTAAAGCAATGGTACCCCCAATAAATAGATTTTTTTAATGTATAAAAAGGATGTTTCCATAGGATTAATCATTGCTTTATTTATCCCTAGAGACCCAGAAAACTACTGCGTAGAGTGTTCAAGGTTGAGTAAGAGTTTGCAACATGAATGTGATCAGGAAAGATAATCCAAAGAGCAGGAAGCATACTGTGGCCAGTTCCTGGGTTATATACTGAGAACTGGGGGTAGACGGGATCAGAGTGAAAAGGAAAAGCAAGGTCAGGAACAACAGATCACACCAAGAATGTGAATCTGATTCATAATCCCTATATCCAGTCATACCAAACTATTGACCATCTCCTTAACATATCTTGTAAAGAATCCACTTGCAATCCAAGAGATAGGGGTTTGATCCCTGGGTTGGGAAGATCCCCTGGAGAAGGGAATGGCAACCCACTCCAATATTCTTGCCTGGAGAATCCCATGGACAGAAGAGCCTGGGGGGCTACAGTCCAAAGGGTTGCAAAGAGTCGGGCATGACTGAGCGACTAATGCTTTCTATTCATCTTGACAGCATTTTAATCTTCTTCAAAGATTTAATCCTAGCCTCTCCTCCTGTGAGGGGTTCATTGAAGACTGCCCCATAGCCCCCACCCTCCATAATGGTATGAAAGTATAAAAGAGATTAAGATACATAGTTCAGGAGCAATTAATAAAATTATTACAAGCTAAAAGATAGCCAGATTTAAAATCTAATTTTATTCCAGTATACACTACAGAATCAATCTAAAAGCTCCCAGAATTTATTAGATTTTGGTTAGTGGTATTAAGAAATATAAAAATGCAAAAAAATCATATTTCCTATATGTCAACAATAATAAATGAAAGATAAGATTATATTTATGATAGTAAGCAAAAAATATCAACTACCTACAAAAAAAGACCTAAAAAGTTGTGTGAGAACTCTATATATAGGAAATAGTAAAATTGGAAACAGAAAAGAGATTTGAGTAAATAATGTTTCTGGATGGGAAGACATAATTTTTCCAATATGTTAACATTTCATAAAAATAAAGAACAAGAGTAATCATCTAAATCAAAATTTCATGTATAAATTTTGAATATTTACCAAAAGTTATTTTAAGATGTTCTAAAAACAAACAGAAAAGCAATAGCTATATTTGGGGGGAAATGAAGTATTCACTTGCCCTCACAAATATCTTATACAGCCGTGGTCATTTAATAACCATGACACCAGCCAAACAACCAAGAAACAGTCTAATGCTAAGTCGCTTCAGTCGTGTCCGACTCTGTGCGACCCCATAGACGGAAGACCACCAGGCTCCGCCGTCCCTGGGATTCTTCAGGCAAGAACACTGGAGTGGGTTGCCATTTCCTTCTCCAGTGCATGAAAGAGAAAAGTGAAAGTGAAGTCGCTCAGTCGTGTCCGACTCTTCGCGACCCCATGGACTGCAGCCTACAGGGCTCCTCTGTCCATGGATTTTCCAGGCAAGAGTACTGGAGTGGGGTGCCATTGCCTTCTCCAAGAAACAGTCTAGTGAAACTAAATTGATAGACCCTGAATAAGTGAAAAGTTACTAATTATAAAAGGGGGTACAATAAGGCAAGGCAAAAGTGTTTCAAAAGTCAATAGAAGATGTAACAAAAATAGTAAACTTTTTAAAAAACAAAATCCTAGTATGCACATTAAAATGTATTCTAGTTATATTAAAGAGTTAAATGTAAAAACTTCTAGAAGAAAACATAGACAAATATCTAGCTCTCTAAATGATAAAAATACCTTCTAAACAAAAAAGCAATAGAAGAAAATACAGATAATATACTAAATACAGTATAAAAATGTAAGCTTGTATATACCAAAAATAATAAGACAAAATGAAAAAAAAATGCAGAAATATTGGAGATAAATATTTATAAAAATTGAATAATACAAAGGCTGCTGCTGCTGCTAAGTCGCTTCAGTCGTGTCCGACTCTGTGCAACCCCATAGACGGAAGCTCACCAGGCTCCCCCGTCCCTGGGACTCTCCAGGCAAGAATACTGGAGTGGGTTGCCATTTCCTTCTCCAACGCATGAAAGTGAAAAGTGAAAGTGAAGTCGCTCAGTCGTGTCCAACTCTTAGCGACCCCATGGACTGAAGCCTACCAGGATGCTCCATCCATGGGATTTTCCAGGCAAAAGTACTGGGGTGGGGTGCCATTGCCTTCCCCGATACAAAGGCTAATGAAAAACATATAAACAGTTCTTAAAAAACAATGAGAAAAACATTAAAGATAGAATAGTAAAAGAAGACAAATGAGATAAAAAGAAAATTCACAAAAGAAGAACTATAAGATTAATAATGAGATTTTTTTTTAAAAAAAGCTTGAAAATGAAAGTCGCTCGGTAGTGTCCAACTCTTTGCGACCCCATAGACTATACAGTCCTTGGAATTCTCCAGGCCAGAATGGAGTGGGTAGCCTTTCCCTTCTCCAGGGGATCTTCCCAACCCAGGGATTGAACCCAGGTCTCCCACATTACAGGCAGATTCTTTACCAACAGAGCTATGAGGGAAGCCCTTAAAAAGCTTAAATCTCACTAATAAAATAATAATTTTTAAAAGATGCCACTTTAGCTTATGAAAACAGCAAACATTTTTTAATATGATGATATTTAATGTTGATAGCATTAGTTAAGATAGATATGTTAATACAAATCTGCTGGTAATGTGAAAGGGTATATAATCTTTGTAGAAATCAAATTACAGTACACATAAGGACACTAAAAATATACCAAAATTCTAGTTTTACGGTAACACAGAAAAGGCATTTTGCCTTTTAGCCTCTAAAAATAACCATAAAACTACATGAAGAAAATGCAACAGGAACAAAACCTCCATTTTCCATGAAACTAGGGAACATCTTTAAATGTGAGCATAATACACAAAATCAAAATGCAGATGAAAAAATAAGTGATTAGCAGAATTTAAGGAAGTCAAAATTAAGTAGATGGAGAATTTCTATGGAAAGTTTGCTTGAATTTTTTGCACTTTTCTGTTCTATTACTTGTTGTGTGACTATTATGATCACAAGATAATTGCTCAAGCACCAGCTATTACATCTGTGTTCCAAGCAAGAAAGAGAAGGAAAGGGAGAAAGTCAAAATTCACTTATATGTTATCACCCTTTAAAGAGCGTTTCCCCTTAAATAGGGCTCCCCTTGTAGCTCAGTTGGTAAAGAATCTGCCTGCAGTGCAGGAGACCTGGATTCAATCCCTAGGTTGGGAAGCTCCCCTGGAGAAGGAAATGGCAACCCACTCCAGTATCTTTGCCTGGAAAATGTCATGGACAGAGGAACCTGGTGGACTGCAGTTCATTGGGTCACAAAGAGTTGGGCACGACTGAGCGACCAACACTTACTTACTTACTTCAGTTCAGTTCAGTCCCTCAGTCATGTCTGAGTCTTTGCGTCTCCATGAATCACAGCACACCAGGCCTCCCTGTCCATCACCAACTCCCAGAGTTCACTCAAACTCACGTCCATCGAGTCGGTGATACCATCGAGCCATCTCATCCTCTGTCATCCCCTTCTTCTCCGGCCTTCAATCCCTCCCAGCATCAGAGTCTTTTCCAATGAGTCAACTCTTCTCATGAGGTGGCCAAAGTACTGGAGTTTCACCTTTAGCATCATTCCTTCCAAAGGACACCCAGGACCGATCTCCTTTAGAATGGACTGGTTGGATCTCCTTACTTACTTACTTCCCCTTAAATGATTGCCACATACAAATCATCAACTACCCTATAAGGGAAGCGGGAAAGGCTGGTTCTTTACCTGGAAACACCAGCCTCTATTATATAGTGCCTAATGCAGAAACATTACTTAGCCAACAAAGATCCATCTAGTCAAGGCTCTGGTTTTTCCTGTGGTCATGTATGGATGTGAGAGCTGGACTGTGAAGAAAGCTGAGCGCCAAAGAGTTGATGCTTTTGAAATGTGGTGTTGGAGAAGACTCTTCAGAGTCCCTTGGACTGCAAGGAGATCCAACCAGTCTATTCTAAAGGAGATCAGCCCTGGGTGTTCATTGGAAGGAATGATGCTAAAGCTGAAACTCCAGTACTTTGGCCACCTCATGCAAAGAGTTGACTCATTGGAAAAGACTCTGATGCTGGGAGGGATTGGGGGCAGGAGGAGAAGGGGACGACAGAGGATGAGATGGCTGGATGGCATCACCGACTTGATGGATGTGAGTATGAGTGAACTCCAGAAGTTGGTGATGGACAGGGAGGCTTGGCATGCTGCGATTCACGGGGTCGCAAAGAGTCGGACACGACTGAGGGACTGAACTGAACTGAACTGTATGCTAAGCAAAAAAGGAGAATAAATTTAGGCTAGAAAACTCGCCTCAGAAGTAAATTTGAATAATGGGTAAAAATGAAGAATCAAAAGACAGCAATACATGCACATTAGTTAGAAATATGGAAGCAAAAAGCAGCAGAAGTAATCATAAAATTTGAAAGGTTTTGTCTTTGCAGGGAGAAACAAGAGAAAAAGGGAACCAGAGGGCTGATATTTTCTTTTTGTTATAACTCTTTTAGCATTATTTGCCTTTTTATACTATGGACTTGCACTCATTTAGTAAAATAAAATATAATTTAAAAAATCAGCTTCAAAAAGATTGTGGCAAATGCAAAGGTGCTCACTCTCATCAGTAACCAAATTAAAAAGCAAGTTAAAAGAATAATGAAATATCACTTTCACTCATCAGTTTATAAAATATTAAAATAGGAATAATAGCAAGTATTGGCTCAGGTGTACAGAAACAGGTCCTCAAATACTGTTGATGGAAGTATAAATTGGTACAACATTTTAGAGATGAGTTTGGCAGCTTCTATTAAAATTTAAAATATGCATATCCTTCAACCCAGAAATTTCACTTTTAGGTACCTACCATAGAAAAATGCTTGTCATCAATGCAAACTGGCAGAGACAAGGATTTGTATTGCATAATTATAGTAGGAAAAATTTTAAAAGATCATCTGTGTCATCAATAAGAAAATGACATGATAAGCTAGGGTCTATTTATATCATGGAACTCAATGTGCTTTTTTTTTTTTTTAAAGGAGGTAAGCCTTACCTGTTTTGTCATGGAAAGAACTCTTACCTATATCATTAAATTTAAAAAAGCAAGTTGTGCGATAGGTACAGTTCAACAGATTTAATATTTATACATCTGTTAAAGATTGGAAGGATAGTCTTTAAATTGACCACAATCGTTTCCTCTATGGAAGGGAATCTGATTAGAGAAGTTAAGGGAAGGCAATTTTATTCTTAAAATGTCTTGTATATATGAGCATATTACAAACTTAAAAACATTAGAGAAACAGTCTCCTAAAAAATAAGCCCTCTAAACTGAAGAATTTGTAGATTCCAAAACCATGGCTGGATGGAGTTCTGTGTGTCTGCACTTTGTGTTTCTGGGGACTCTTCATCCACCTGGAAGAATAAGTCTATCTTAAGGAGGCCATAGGTGTATTCACTGAAACAATCGGAGGTGCTAATGAAAAAAACCTATTTTTCACTTTACCTATTTTTGAAATGTTTGTTTTAACTGGTGATTAAGCAGTTTTGTTAAGGATGCAATTACAGACATAAATTACCCTTTGAAAGCCCTACTTGAAAAAAAAAAAGTCCACAAATGTAAACAAAACCAAACACACACAAGAATACAATTCAAACTCAACTGTGCAGTTATTTTAAGAACAAGAAGTATTCAGGCAAATGCAAGAGCAGCTAACCCTTTACTTAACTGAATTCCACCTCTCTTGTTTTTTTCCAGCCCAATTGGTATTTGACTCTAGAAATTGCAACGGTTACATCTGAACAAGTTGGGCTGTCGACATGTACATTGGGGTCCTGATTCATAGCCTGTGTTTCAGGCATGCAAGACTGCTCTTATATCACTGGGGTGTTATTGTTTGCTCCATTACCATTGGTTACATTCATTTAACAGCAGATACAGAAGCTGCTCTAAATCCTCAAAAGATACAGAGGACCACCATTGTTAGAGTAGAAACTACCTTGGCCAGTGGTGTGGTGATAAAATGAGAAATCTCCTTTTTTTCTTCCATCCAGCACAAGGCTCCCACTCAGAAGGGAAAGCAGGGCATTACCCATGCACAATACAAGAAAATTTCAAGAGGGTAAATTTCAGCAGGGTAAATTTCAGGAGGTCAGAATATAATTATATGGTCAGGAACTTCCCTCCTCTGACCTCTGGGGGAATAAAACACCCCATTTGTATTATGACATATCAAATATTTGAAATATCTTGGACAGGATCCAGGAGGCAGTTTGAGATCCCCTTTATTCCCTGTTTCAGAGTTAGTAAGGACAATTCATGAGATGAGCTTGACGTGTATGGAATTCTAGAGCAAGATATCTGCCGTGTTTGCATATCAGACTGGAGTTACATTTTGCTACCTATGCAGAGTTTGTGGATGAGAGAAAAGTAACTGCTCCCTTTTTAATAAAATGCTCATCCATTACAAATTGTCCCCAAAACATCACAAGAGAAAAAAAAAAATAACCTCCCCATTTATATCATCCTTGGCAAAAAGTTCAAGGGCTCAAAATTAATTTTGCAAATAACTCTTGCCTGGAGAATCCCACGGACGGAGGAGCCTGGTAGGCTGCAGTCCATGGGGTCGCTAAGAGTCGGACACGACTAAGAGACTTCACTTTCACTTTCATGCACTGGAGAAGGAAATGGCAACCCACTCCAGTGTTCTTGCCTGGAGAATCCCAGGGACGGGGGAGCCTGGTGGGCTGCCGTCTATGGCGTCGCATAGAGTTGGACACGACTGAAGTGACTTAGCAGCAGCAGCACCTCCTAAATGGCTTCTCTGTAAACTGAGAGGTAGATCCTCCAACATACAGCAAAGAAAATTCCTAGGTGAGCAATAAAGACAGCCTGTGGGTACCTTCCTGATAATAACCTGGCCCAGCTTTGCTGCTGGTTCAGTGTACTCTGCGAGAGTTTTGTCATAGAGAATAAACCTGACTCCATACTGAATCTGTTTCTTTTACTTTAACCTTCTTGTCTATTGCTTTCTTTCAAGTTAAGAATGTTGCCTGTACCCTTAAATACAGGAGAGGCCATTTCCAAGGCTCTGATCTTTGAGGGTATAACACTTCTCCATTCTTACAGACATACAAAGTTGCAAAACAGAGAATACCATTTGTCTTGCTGGAGGTTGATAGGAACACTGTGACTAGATTTACACAGAGAACAAATGATTCTGGCACCAAAAAGTTTGCAGCAACCAAACACATCATCGCCTCCCCATTTAGTAGAAAAGAAGCCTGAATTCTAACTGAGAACGATGGTTCTTTGGGACACTATTCACACATGCATGTTTGGTCTTCTCAAAGAAAAGTAATATTTACACGTCACTTCTTTCTTTTTTTTTTTTTTAACGTGTGTGCTTGTGTTTAATGTATGTAATGACTGCAACAGGCACTACGAGGTGTGGGTGACAGGAGAGGAAACTGAGTCTCAGAGTCAAAGGGTCAAAAGAAACAGGGTACAAAACCCAAAGTTCAGGGCCTCAGCCAGAATCTCATTTGAGACCTGTCATGGTGGTGCCTCAGGGCAGCAGTGAGCCCTCAACCTCAACGCTTACACCTGGTCAGGAGAGCTGGAGAGAAGTCACCAGGGTGTTGAGGGACAGGCTGGAGATGCAGGAAAGGTTCCTCCTTCCTTCTCGTGCCTTCTGCCCTCCCCACCCCGCCCCCCGCCCCCCAGAAGCACAGGCTGCACACACCTTGGGCTGTGGCCCCGCCCCTTCTCGTTGCCCAGGTAACTCTTTCCAGCTGTGAGCCTGCACTTTATCCGCAGCCTTCAGAGCCAGTTCAGGTAACTCCCTGTCCATCCAGTCTTCCTCATCCCACCATTTGGGATTCAGGTCTTCCTCACCTCTCCCATGCTTTTTTGTGTATATGGCTATTATGTCTAAGACTACCTTCTGCCTCTTGTGATCACAGGTCACCTATGAATATGTCTACACACCCCCCTCACATCCTCCACTGAGTGTTCAGCCTCTTAAGAGAAGAACCAAGCCCTTTTAGTTTGTGTGTTTGTTTCCACCGGAACTGTTATACAGGACAAAGCAAGATGATTGGCACACGTTGGGTTCTTAATATACACTGAAGTTCTGTGAGCTGAATTACATTCACTTGATGGAAAGTTAGATGACGTAGTTTTACATCTTTTATTGTGCTCACACACTGAGTACACACTCTGAAAAATATTTTGCGTGTCATATATTAATAGGGCTTCCCTGATGGCTCAGATGGTAAAGAATCTGCCTGCAATGCAGGAGACCCGGGTTCGATCTCTGAGTTGGAAAGATCCCCTGAAGGAGGGAACGGCAGCCTACTCCAGCATTCTTGCCTTGGAGAATCTCATGGACAGAGGAGCCTGGCAGGCTAAAGTCCACAGGGTCATAAAGAGTTAGACACAGCTGAAGCAACTTAGCATGCACGCGTGCCGCTCGGCACAACCAAAAATATATGTATATATAAAACACCTTTTTGTCTCCTTCATATCACAGTCTCAGGATAAAAATACCGCCTTGCTCATTTTACCATCTTGCTGGGTCCTCTAAACCTCTGAGCTGTCTCTGTCTCTCTTTCTGATCAGGCTAGAAAGTGATTAAAGAAAACCTACCTCTTGTGTACTGCCCTGGGGTCAGTAGAGGGGCAGGATTCTCATTCATTCTGCCCAGATGGGATCCATAAAGCCAGCTCGTGCCAGGATGCCTGGGCACCAACAGCAGCAGCAGGAGTGACTGGTGCTGCCAACAGGGCTATTATTTTGGCGGGAGGTGCCTCTTGAACTCTGGCTCTTTTTTCAAATAGAAAACTTGTCCTTTGTGTAATTACATCGATAACGCTGTGTCCAGTGGCAGACTGTCCCCAGTCAGCTGCTTCGCCGCTGCCTGCATTACCCCTCTGCTGCTCCAGGCTTCCCCCAAGGTTTCTACCCGCTTCCAGAGCACAGGAGAGCATCTTTGACCTGGCTGAGGACACCCTGGTCCTCTGTGGTTGCTTCTCCATCAGACCTCTAATTCTGCTGGATTCCAGAAATTCTCCGTTTACCTTTTCCCACAAAGGCTCAAAACACTTTCCCATCAGTCGGAGAACGAGGGGCCACAAGCTTCTTTTCTTTTTTTCATGTGGACCATATTTAAAGACTTTTTTGAATTTGTTACAATATTGCTTCTGTTTTATGTTTAATTTTTTGGCTGCGAGGCATGTGAGATCTTAGCTCTCCCACCAGGGTTTGAACCACACCCTAGGCCAAGTCCTAACCAGTGGACCACCAGGGAAGTCCCCCACAATCTCTTCTTGATCCACAATCTCTTCTCTCTCAGTGAAAGCCGTATCAGATCCTTCCCACAAGTCTATAGTGATAACTGTAGGATATTGTGCAAAGAATGATTTGGCCCAATGTGAATTTGGGCAAGGGGCTGCGTCTCAGGGCCTCAGTTTTCCCATCTGCAGAATGAGAGATTTGGCACAACCGATTTCCTCAGATCCCACCCACTCCCAACCTGCAGTTTGTGAAGTTATTTTGGGCTTCCTTGGTGGTTCAGAGGTTAAAGTGTCTGCCTGCAATGCAGGAGACCTGGGCTCGATCCCTGGGTCGGGAAGATCTCCTGGAGAAGGAAATGGCAACCCACTCCAGTATTTTTGCCTGAAGAATCCCATGGACAGAGGAGCCTCGTGGGCTACAATCTACAGGGTTGCAAAGAGTCGGACACGACTGAGCGACTTCACTTTCACATTTTATTTTTTCTTCCTTGGTTGACTACTTGTTAGATGTGAATATGACTATGTGCCTACTGTATTTCGTAGGATGTTTGTAAGGATAAGCTATGATAGACATCAAAACCATTGCAGGGTTGGGTGTGGGGGGTTAGGTGTATTGCATCAAAAAGCTAGGAAAGCTCTCCCTAGTCCCAGAAGCCAAGGACGCCCCTGTCACTAGCCTTGCCTCGAAGTCAAGAGCTCTAGGTGGCTTTTTTTTTTTCTTTTTTTAAATTTGTTTATTTGGCTGCGCTGGGTCTTGATTGCTGTACAGGCTTTTCTCTAGTTGCAAGCAGAGGCTACCCTCCAGTTGTGGTTCTACACAAAACTTCTGTTTTATGTTTAGCTTTTTTGGCCACAAGGCATGTGGGATCTCAGCTCTCCCACTGGAGTTTGAACCTGCACCCCATGTATTGGAACCATGCAAGGCTCACAGGCTTCTCATCGCGTGGCTTCTCTTGTTGCTGAGCACGGGCTCTAGGCGCATGGGCTTCAGTAGCTGCCACATGTGGGCTCACTAGTTGCGGCTCCCAGGTTCTAGAGCACAGGCTCACAGTTGTGGCTCACAGGCTTGGTTGCTCCGAGGCATGTGGGATCTTCCCATACCAGGGATCAAACCCATGTCTCCTGCACTGGCAGGGGGATTCTTTACCACTGAGCCACCAGGAAATCAGACCCTCTTTGGGGTCCCTCTTTATCTGGGTCACTTCCTACCATCAAAGTGAATCTTTACTGAGAAGCAAGTCATTTTGAGGCAGAGTCCCCCCAAAATCACAGTAAGATACTGTCAAGGGGTCCCCAGCACCATCCAGAACCCTTAGTGCTTAGTCTCTCTGCCATAATATTCAACGTCAGTTTGCATACCTCCAATGATGGGGAACTCACTACTTCACAAGGCAGTCCATCCAACCATCAGATAATTCAGATTATTAGTAAGTCTTCTTTTTGATTGCACTGGAGTTTCCCTTTCTTAAATGCCTAAGAATTGGTAATAACTGTGCCCTTTGTGGCTGCACAGACATTTTAATCCCACCAAGCTCTCTACTCTGACATCCTACACATGGTCCTACATGATGCCCTACATATGGTCTTTCCTGCCCCCAGTCTTCTTGTCCCCAGCTACAGCTGGGCTCACCAATGCATCTGGGGGCATCCTCTTGCTTGGTTACATTTCCTGTAAAATTGAATCAAGGGCTGGTCTGACTGGCAGGGGACAATATGTCATCCCTCACATTCTAAACACCTTTAAGAGATGTGATTTTAGGGCCCATGCAGAGGAGACATGAGGCTTCCCACATGACTCAATAGTAAATAATGTACCTGCCAATGCAGGAGACACAGGAGACTCAGCTTCAGTTCCTGGATCGGGAAGATCCCCTGGAGGAGAAAATGGCAACGCACTCCAGCATTCTTGCCTGGGAAATCCCATGGACAGTCCACAGAATCCCAGAGAATTGGACATGACTTAGCAGCTGAGCACACAGAGGAGACATATTCAGCAATAACCGTTCAAAGTTTCTGATCAATTAATATAGCAATTTTCTGTCAGTTACCTCACTTAATCCTCACCTCTGCCCTATTATATAAGTATTATTAACACCAGTAATCAATTTTAAAAAGAATGAGGGAGGTAAAGCATCCTCTTTATAGGGACCCTACGCATAAGTATTGCACATGTACATGCTAAGTCACTTCAGTCGTGTCTGATTCTTTGCGACCCTATGGACTGTAGCCAGCTATGCTCCTCTGTCCATGGGATTCTCCAAGCAAGAATACTGGCGTGGATTGCCATGCCCTCCTCCAGGGGATCTTCCCAACCCAAGGATCGAACCCATGACTCCTGTGGCTCCTGCATTACAGATAGATTATTTACCTCTGAGCTACCGGGGGGAGCCTACGCATAAGCTTTGAACCCCGGTCAAATTCCTGAATGCTTCCTAAGTCTTCCCAAATACGGATGCTTCCTCCAAGCTCAGCCCTGATCTGTATTGCCATCATCTTCATCCCAACAAGTTTATGTTGTGGCGTGAAGGGGGCAGGAGCCCATGGAGCCTGGGTTTTTCAAATTCCAGGCAGTTGTCCACTTGCCTCTTGTCTTCACCTCTTGGACCACCAGCTGCTGGGACTCAGCTGTCTGCCGTGTGTCTCCCACTCAGTAATACTCCACTTCCATCTGGACCCTGCCTTACCCAGATGGCTTGAAACTACTATTCTTTCCTGTTGTTGCCACCAGCCTTCTGTCTCTTCAGAAGGAGAAAAACAATCCACTTATCTCCCCCACCTCATTTTTACTCTGGGCTATAATGGCCTTACTCAGCAACTGCTTTCAAATAGCATCTGTAATATCCTACTTTTCACAGCCACATTCACAAGCCGAGTGTGATTCTGTAAATAAAAAAAATCTGGTTATAGGGACCAAGAAGTGCATGAGTCCAACAAAGCTTCCAGGATGAATTAGAAGCCTTGAAGCCCCCAGGAGACAGGAAATTTGAGATGGACATGTACACACTGCTATATTTAAAATGGATAACCAACAAGGACCTACTGTCTAGCACAGGGAACTCTGCTCAGTGTGATGTGGCAGCCTGAATAGGAGGGGAGTTTAGGGGAGAATGGATACATGTATATGTATGACTGAGTCGTTCCGTTGTCCACCTGAAACTAACAATCACAGCACTGTTAATCAGCTATACTCCAATATAAAATAAAAAGTTTAAAAAAATTTTTAATGGGAGGGTGGGTAAAAGAAGCCTTGAAGACCCCAGGATGGGAGAGGCTGGCAGGGAGGGGAGCTGTCCTCCTAGTCCATGCTTCTCAGAAGTTTGGAAGCCCTGTGGCTATTCCCTGCCTGAGAGTTGGCTGTTGCCACAGCTTCTTGGCATTTTAAAGCTTTTGTTTCCAGAAATCAAACTGACAGTCCTTATAAAACAGTGAGTTCCACTAGACTTGACCTTGCCACTGTTTGACAGAGACCTTTAAAGACACAATGCCCTGGGTTCAATCCTGCCTCCTACGCAGCCAGCCGGAGCCCTTGGGCACATGACTCCTTCTTGCTGACCTTTTTTCTTCACCTATAAAACAGGGGTGTTTATATCTTTCAAGCAGATTAGTCAAAGGATAGAAAGAAATGTCACCTATAGACTGCTCAGCACAGGGCAAGTAATCAGAACTTGTAATTACTGACTGAAAATATCACAAAATTGTTTGAGAATCTAGAAGTTGTTTCTCAGAGCAATCTGAATGTGAGTGATAGGGGTTGGAAAGACCTTAGAAACATCTTTCCATCTCTGAGCTTCATCTCAGGCGGCCAGGTCACTGGAAAGCCAGGCTAGGATGGCAGTCTTAAACACTTTGAAAGGAGCTTCTGGGACTTCCCTGGCGGTCCAGTGGCTAAGACCTCACGCTTCCAATGCAGAGGGCCCAGACTTGATCCCTGGTCGGGAAACCTGATCCCATGTGCTGCAACTAAGAGTTCGCCTGCCAAAACGAGAGATCCAGCATGCTGCAACAAAAACCCGGCTCAGCCATATGTGTGTGTGTGTGTGTGTGTGTGTGTGTGTAAGTGTAATACATGACTGTGTATCTGTGTGCATCCTTCCTTGCCTGTATCAGTCAACTGCTTGCCTGCCCTAGGCCCCACCCTCCCCCCACCTTTGCTTGTGCATGCTCAGTCGCTTAGTCCTGTCCGACTCTTTGCCACCCCACAGACTGTGACCTACCAGGCTCCTATGTCCACGAGATTTCCCAGGCAAAAATACCAGAGGGAGTTGCCATTTCCTACTCCAGGAGATCTCCCTGACCCAGGGATCAACTCACAACTCTCACATCAATGGCAGGCAGATTCTGTTACCATGGTGCTACCTAAGAAGCCCCAGGGATCCTGCAAACAATGCATCCCAGACTCCCTCAAGGTCTGGCTTCTATGAGTATCCGAGATCAACTGGGGACTGAGAGGCAAAAAACAGCCAGACCCTTTCTACTTCTCCCTCCTTGGCTCTGAGTGGCACTGGTGGCAGCAACTCTGTCCTGAAGTGGCCTCAGCTCTTGCCAGCGTGTCACTCACTCAGTGGTCCCATCTCCCCCTGGAAGCCCTGGATCTTGTGCTCAGGCAAAACCCCCACCGTGATCAGTGCTTGCAGCCCAAAGATGGGGGTGAATCCCTGCTATTGCCAACTTGGGGGTTTCCTCACCACCCCATTTGGCTCTGCAGTGCTTCCAACACACTGGTTCCTTGTATCAACCCCCCTTTGTTAAACCACCTTGTGTGGGTTTCCTAGCTAGACCTTGACCAACACACAACCCAGAATCAGAAGACCCTGTTCTTCAACCTGCAGTTGTAATTTCCAAAGCAGAATCTGTAAGACTTGACTTGGATTAAAAACGACTTATCAAAAAATGCCAATCAAGGGGTAGGAGGTGGGAGGGAAGTTCAAGAGGGAGGAGAAATATGTATACCTATGATGGATTCGTGTTGATGTATGGCTGAAACCAACAGCATATTGTAAAGCAATTATCCTTCAAATAAAAATAAATAATTTTTTTTAAATGCCAGCCAAAAATCAGAAGCTTCTTTGTCATAGGTTTCCCTTAGAGATCATCTGGTCTAAATCTTTTTGTTTTTTCCCTGTTGAAGAATCTGAGGTCCTGAGTGCTTGAAGGACATACCCAAGGTCATTCTGTTAGTGGCTCTTCTCATTTTCCCGGTGAGTATTATCCCGAGGCGATTTGAATATCTTCATCTCTGTAGCACAAAGACAAACATCCTATATTTTTACTTCTCTTGAAGGGGTTGGCCTGTATTTACACAGATCTTTCTTGAAGGGTATGATGCAACTCTGCATTTTTGCATTGCAAATAAGTGTCAACTTCTACTAGGTCAAATATAAATTATAGACAATGCTGTGGCAAGGCTCTGCTGGACTCCTAAATTCACGTCACCGGATCCCTACCCATACAAATATAGCTGTAGCTACACAGATTTAGACAGAGAAAAAGACACGTATACAGGGGAAGGAACTGACACAGATATAGATATAATGTTCTCCCCCCAGGTCATTACTTGGTTTTAAAAGGAATGAAAACAGCATGCTTTTCCACTTACCATGCATAAATCATCACCGAGGAGGAGCCCAGCAGCATCTCGGCAAACTTGACTTAGAGAACTGAAATGCACCAAAGGTTTCTTTCTTGATGACCCAAGCAAAACAGTTCAAGGGCAGAGTGGGCTTGGCAGCAAGCTGGGCTGGAGGGGAGGTTGGCCTGGGTTTGTGGACATCCAGGAAGGGAGATTTAGAAAGGGGCTGTAATTACAGAAGTTGCAACTGATCTGGGACAGGACCACTAGGCTTTATTTATTTGTTTTAATATTTATTTAATTTATTATTTGGCTGTGTCAGGTCTTAGTTGTGGCATGTGGGATCTAGTTCCTTGACCAGGAATTGAACCCATGGTCCCCTGCCTTGGGAGCAAGGAGTCTTAGCCACTGGACCACCAGGGAAGTCCCCTGCTGGCTTCCTTCCCAAAACACAAAGGCTTAAGCAGAGCCCATGGTTTGGAGTCCAGAGCTGAAGTATAACAAGAAAACATGGCTAGAAGGTCAAAGAGTGACTCTTCCAACCAGGAGACCAAGTCAACCATGGGGGAAGGACAGAGAGGCTTAGAAATCACACAGAAACCAAAGCGACTACACTGAAATTTGAAGCAAAAGCCAAAACAAATCAAGAATGGGTATTTAGGAGATCTGGCCCACTGTCCACCTGGAAACCCACTGAGTCTGCACAAGGACAGAATCAAGGAATATGTGTGTGGGGGGGCTTACTCGTGTCCGACTCTTTGCTGCCCTGTGGACTGTAGCCCACCTGGCTCCTCTGTCCGTGTGATTTTCCAGGCAAGAATACTGGAGTGGGTTGCCGTATCCTCCTGCAGGGGATCTTCCTGACCCAGGGATCAAACTTG
This sequence comes from Tragelaphus eurycerus, assembly GCA_935064755.1. Lineage (NCBI taxonomy): Eukaryota > Metazoa > Chordata > Mammalia > Artiodactyla > Bovidae > Tragelaphus > Tragelaphus eurycerus. The sequence goes on along the minus strand of CAKXYN010000075.1, from coordinate 1,024,960 downwards.
CATTTTGTGCATCTCCTGCATTGGCAGGGGGATTCTTTATCACTGTGCCACCTGTGAAAATGAATGTGATGTTCATCTAAATCAACTCTTGGGCTCACCTTTCGGACTCTTAAAGGGGCAGAGTCACATTCTGTAGCTAGAGCCTCATGGTCCGGGCGCAGCCCTAGGGAGGCTAAGACCTGCAGGTCGACTTCACCAGTGCCAAGTGATGCCATCCGCCCTGTGGCCACTGACAGGCCGTTTCTCAAACGAGCCTAGATGCACCTCCTGGGCAAGAGGAAGTTCAGGCCACTGGGTGGGAACCCCAGCAAGCCTATATCAGCTTCTGCACTGACAGCTTCCCACATAACATGGTCTGGAGCCCAGGACACATGGGTCCCAGTGCTAAATTGGTCTCCAGGAGCCTTCTGACCCAGCCTTATTTCTGAGTCACAGTTTATCCTCTTCCCATCTTCAAGGAAGTCACAGAATCTTCTTTTTCATTTCCTCTCACCCTCTCCTTTAATCTTTTCATATCTCTGCTGACAGTGCTCAGCAAATATATGTTGGATTTAAATTTGGAATTCTAAAATATATATAACAGTGGGCTTATTAAACAGAGTGAGTCTATCATATTCGAAGCCGTAGCTTTATGAAGTCCCATGCCTTTCCAGCTCAAACTGGTATGATTGGCAAGAAGGGGAGGAAGTGGGGGACCTCATTTGGACAATGGAAGCAGGGAAGTCATCCAATCGGGGCTCATAGATAGACTTTGTGGACATGTGATTGATCTCATTCATTGCTCTTTAAAATATCTATTTATTTACTTACTTACTTAGACTGTGCTGGATCTTAGTTGAGGCATGTGGCATCTAGCTCCCTGACCAGGGATTGAACCCTGGTCCCTTGCATTGGGAGTGTGGATTCTTAGCCAATGGACCATCAGGGAATTCCTGTCATTTGCTATTGATCTAGCAGACAAGTTTGAGTAACTGTCTTGTGAAAAGTAAGCAGCATCCAGAATGGGTCATACAAAGCTCACTTTCCTCCTCAAGTCTGAAATCTACTTACGAGGCAAGATGTGAGTCTCCCAAGCCTACACCAGGGGAAGCATTGTAGAGATAAATGAGAAAAAGGGAGAAAGCAGCATGACCTGCTACAAGTGAAATGGGATTTGAAGCCTGGAAGACATGAACATCATTCCAGATACATGTCTAAACAGCCCTGGGCTCTTCAATAAATTTTTTAGCCTTGTGCTGGTAGTCACCACTGTTGGAAAAAAAAAAAAAGAGAGAGAGAGAGAGAGAAAATAATATAATTTGTTCCTGGGTTTATTTTAGAGATTAAATGAGGTGCTTTCAAAAAGATCTTGGCTCATTTTTTCCCACCTTCCCACATGAAGTGTACAACAAAGGCCTCATAAATGCTTTATGAGAGTTTGAAGGAGTAGGTGATCTCTTTGGGCTTCAGGATCAAAGAAAATAACTTGGATAAAGTGCCAAAGGATGTTTGAAGTGCTGGATGAATTTGGTAGACAAACAGAAGCAGGGAGGACACGTCCATGGTGAGCAGGAATCAGGATGACTCCAGAAGCAGGGATGAGTGTGCTGGGCATGCTCTATCTACTGAACCCAAACCAATGTCTCCTTTTTCTGAACTTTTTACATTCTTATCATTTTGCATTTCATCTTTTGAATAACTTTTTTAAAATCCATGTATCATTCAAGGCACTGGATTTATAGCCACAAACAACACAGGCAAAATTCCTGCTCTTCGGGGGTTGGTCACCAATACTGCTTTCTCTAAAAGTCATTTGAGGTTCAAGTATACTGGTTCTGGCTTCTTCTGTATCCCTATACACTTAAGTACTTGCACAGCAAGTACTTAATCATAAAAGCTCATTGGTTAATTTGTTGACTGTGTTCCCCAAACCATGCCTGCCACCAGCCTCGGATTCCACTTATAATCTCACTATCTCCTTCCATCTTTGATCTTGAGTCATGGTGGGCAAAGCAGTCTGAGTTCCACACTCAGAACAAGTCCAGAAAACCTAACGTGTAAGCCAGACAATAGCAAGTGAGAGCAGTCTTCAATGTAAGTGAGGTCCATGTACAAAACATTAACCCTGAATATTCATTGGAAGGACTGATGTTGAAGTGGAAGCTCCAATATTTTGGCCACCTGCTGTGAGGACCCGACTCATTGGAAAAGACCCTGATGCTGGGAAAGATTGAGGGCAAAGGAGAAGGGGGCAGCTGAGGATGAGATGGTTGGATGACATCATCAGCTCAGTGGTAAGTCTGAACAAGCTTCCGGAGATAATGAAGGACAGAAAAGCCTTGTGAGCTGCTGTTCCTATGGTCGCAAAGCGTCAGACACCACTAAGTGACCGAACAACAGCAATGTACAAAACAAAACAACAAAAAACCTTCAAACAAGTAGATTGTCTCCTAACGAACTGGATAGACACATGAAGTGCTTGATTGAGAATTTAAAAAATGTATTAAAAACACTTACAAAACATTCAGACAAGTGATTAATAAAATAGCCTCATTGTGTTTCTATAATCGGGTGAAATTTTAACTAAATATTTTTTAATTCACTCATTATGACTATGGTCCATTTTGTAGAATATTTCCTGAATTAATGTTTGCTGCTGATCTGACATGTGTCTCACCTGCCTTTGTGAGGATGAAATTTAATTTTTTTCCTTCTTGATCAGCCTTGCCATTTGCAGAACATGTTATTCTAGAAGGAAGCTGCTTTAGTATTCCCATCAGGTTCTCCTGCATATCTCCCTCTTCAAACCTAACAGAAGCATTCACACGGGTGTTTTGAGCTAGGGGAACCCTTCACACATCCCTTCTCCAAAAGCTGCAGAGAATTCTCATCATTAAACACCCAAGCCTGGGATCATCAGTTCCACGTGAAGCCCTTGTCCAAAACACAATGCCTCATCTCGAGACTTCTTGAATTGGGTCTACAGTCTGTTCCTGATATCCCACAGAATAAAGAACCTGAAATGATAGAGACTGGAAGAGAACTTGAATAAAGATAGACTGAAGAAATCAGGTTCATGTTACTGCAATTGACTTTCAGTTGCTCAGTCATGACATTTGCGACCGCATGGACTGTAGTCTGCCACGCTGCTCTGTCCATGGGATTCTCCATACAAGAGTGCTGCAGTGCGTTGCCCTTTCCTCCTCCAGGGGATCTTCCCAACCCAGTGATGGAAACCGTGTCTCTTGCGTCCCATGCATTGCAGGCAGATTCTTTCCCACTAGCGCACGATTGACCTTGAGGGATCCATTAGTTCAATGTCGCCTTTCACAATGGCCCAGAGAAACCCAAGGACCCAGGACTAGAGACAATTCCAGAAGAGGATCCCGGATGTGCTCTGTTTGGGTAGCCAAGGATACAGTGAGCTGGAGATAGGAATCGTTTAGAGGGTGTGAAACCACACAGGAAACCTGGTTGCTGTCTTAGTGTTCCTCTGCTTTCTTTGAGCACATGTTACAATGCGGAGTCTAAAAGCCGCCAGCCTCTTTTAGCATAGCCTGTAATCCTATTAAAAAGGATTATTCCATTGTCCTGGGCTATCAGATCTTGGTAAGAACTCATTTGGGTCAACCTTTTAGGAAATTTACACACACATGAAAAAAAAGTTAAATAAGCCACTTGCCTATGTCTCAAAGAGAGCCAAGTCTGGCAGCCTTGACCGTATAACCCTTGTGTCTCTCTCATTTCCTCTTAACGCCTCATGCAAATCCCACTCCGTGGGCCCTTTCCTTGCTCAGTTCTAACTGAAAATGGGGAGAGGGTGCCCAAGCAAGAGTCAGAGCCTGGTAATTTACATCAAAAAGACAAGAATGTTAAATCCACTTCAATCACCTCTACTTGCTATAAATTTCACCCTGAATTCCTTTAGTCTCCTCAAGTTTGAAGGGAGAGCAAGGAGTAACAGAGAATACAGTAGGATGGATGTGGCTGCCCAGTCAGGAGTAAGAAACCCTTTTTACTGGGTTTCTGAGCATCTAGGGACCCAGCCTGACCTCTGCCCAGGTTGGCATTTAATGCCCAAGCCTGATTCTGCTTTGCCCATTTCAAATAATGGCATCATTCTTATCCAGACCAAAGCTCTGAAGGCATTACTTGCTCCTTCCTCATCTCTGTAACCCATACCTCATTACTCTCCTTCAGGGAGGTTCAGGCTTCTCAACTTCTCCCAAATTCCCCTATAACAGGCAGTTTGTAACCTGGATCCCATGATTCCCCACCTCCTGTGTTCAACATCCTTTTGTAATCCACACCCCTTGAGTGTGAGCTGGATCTCGAGATTTCTAACCAGCAGAATATGCCAAAGGGGATGTGCTGTACTTCTGCCGTTAGGTTTTGAAAGACTATGACTTCCGTCTTGTTCACACATCCTGTCTCCCTGGGTCTTCTGTTGGAAAGAAGTAGGGGTAAGGAACTGAGGGTGATCGCCAGACAACAGTCAGCAAACAACGGCAGTTCCCCAGTCCAACAGCTCAGGAGGAATTGAATCTTGCCATCAACCACCAAGAGACCTTGAAAGGGGATCTCACCTCAGCTGAACTTCAAGACGACAGTAGCCTAGTTGACACCTAAACTACAGCCTGTGAGAGATTCTGATGTAAAAGACCCAGTTCAACCATATCCTGACCCCTAAAAACTGTGAGATTCTATCTATACATGTATTGTTCCAAGCCACTCATTTCAGGGCAATTTTTATGCAATATATATAACAAATACAACCCTCCCATTCTATCCTTTGTACAGCTTTCATTTGCCTTGCCTAGAAAATTCTAAATAGCCATTTATCTGGTCTTCCCTGTATCTCCAAACTCAATCTACCATCTACAAAATTATCAAATGATCTTCCTAAGACAAATCACATTGCTACCAAAGTATGAAGGTCTAAATCATCAACTTCCATTTCAACCAGATCAGCTTCAGTTTGAGCCACTTTATGTCATATTCTCCATTAGAGTTCATTTGAGGGTGGGGTTGGGGAGGAAGAAAATGACATTTTTATTGTAAAATTTTAAATTAGAAATAAGTTGAGGGTGGGGTGACTAGCCATGGGAGCATTTATAAATACTCTGATTCCCCAGTTCTTGGACACATGGTAGGACTGCTCTTCCCTGCCCACATGAGTTGAGGCGTGGCCCTGTGACTGGTGGGTGCTGATGAGATGTGAATGTACACGTCACTTTCAGGTAAACATATTTAGTGTCACTTGTTTGAATTCCAATTTCCTGTTCCATTCTGTGGAGCCTGGGACCCTAAGAGGCTATAAAGAGAAGAGCCCTCCTACCCACTCATGTTAAAGCCTGAGTACGAAATAAATTTTTGCTGTGTTAAGTCACTTAGAATTGGTGGCTATTTGTTACACAGCACAGACCAGCCTTCCCTGACTAACACAAAACACAGGTGAATCAGTCTCATCTTTGTATCCATGTGTGCAGTCACTTCCATCAATGTTTGATTCTTTTCGATCCCATGGACTGTTGCTGACTAGGCTCCTCTGAACCTTTTGTGACCCCTTGGACTATAGCCCAGCAGACTCCTCTGCCATGGGATTCTCCAGGCAAGAATACTGAAGTGGGTTGCTATGCCCTCCTCCTGGGGATCTCCCTGACCCAGGGATCAAACCCATGTCTCTTGTCTCCAGCATTGTCTGGTGGGTTCTTTATCAATAGCACCACCCAGTAATTTCATAGATTAGGAAACTAAGAAGAGAAGAAGTGATTGCTTGAGGTTATCTAGTAGAGGTTTCATCCCAAGCACTTTCCAGGACACTAGTCCCCCTATTATGTCTATGAGGATTGATGATATGATTGCCCAAGCCATCATGAAGATGTCTACAAGATCCTAGCAGAGGGACTAGGGAGGAACTAATACTCATGGTGGGAAAGAACTAGAGAAGGGGTGTCTGTGCTGCTACATGGAGGGTAGGCCAGTGAGAGACTAGTGATTCCTAGTGAGTTTTCAGATTTTCAAGTTTGTATGTGTGTGCATGTGTGTGTGTGCGTGCGCAAGTGCTGTGTTTTTAAGATGTGAAACTGGCCAGAGAGAAGGGCGACAGTTCAGTTCAGTCACTCAGTCGTGTCCATCTCTTTGCGACCCCATGGGCTGCAGCACACAAGGCTTCCCTGTCCATCACCAACTTCCAGAGCTTGCTCAAACTCATGTCCATCGAGTCAGTGATGCCATCCAACCATCTCATCCTCTGTTGTCCCCTTCTCCTCCTGCCTTCAATCTTTCCCAGCATCAAGGTCTTTTCAAATAAGTCAGTTCTTCACATCAGGTGGCCAAAGTATTGAAGTTTCAGCTTGGGCATCAGTCTTTCCAATGAATATTCAGAACTTATTTCCTTTAGAATTGACTGGTTTGATCTCCTTGCAGTCCAAGGGAGTCTCAAGAGTCTTCTCCAACACCACAGTTCAAAAGCATCAATTCTTCTGAGTTCAGCTTTCTTTATAGCCCAACTCTCACATCCATACATGACTACTAGCTTTGACTAGATGGACCTTTGTTGGCAAAGTAATGTCTCTGCTTTGTAATATGCTGTCTAGGTTGGTCATAGCTTTTTTTCCAAAGAGCAAGCGTCTTTTAATTTCATGGCTGCAGTCACCACCTGCAGTGATTTTGGATCCCCCCAAAATAAAGTCTCTCTCTGTTTCCATTGTTTCCCCATCTATTTGCCATGAAGTGATGGGACCAGATGTCATGATCTTCATTTTCTGAATGTTGAGTTTTAAACCTGTTTTTCACTCTCCCCTTCCACTTTCATCAAGAGGGTCCTCAGTTCCTCTTCATTTTCTACCATTAAGGGTGGTGTCATCTGCATATCTGAGGTTATTGATATTTCTCCCAGCAATCTTGATTCCAGCTTGTGCTTCTTCCAGCCCAATGTTTTGCATGATGTACTCTACATATAAGTTAAATAAGCAGGGTGACAATATACAGCCTTGACGTACTCTTTTCCCAATTTGGAACCGGTCTGTTATTTCATGTCTGGTTCTGACTATTTCTTCTTGGCCTGCATACAGATTTCTTGGCAGTTTAGGTGGTCTGGTATTCCCATCTCTTGAAGAATTTTCCAGTGTGTTGTGATAGACACAGTCAAAGACTTTGGCATAATCAATAAATGTTTTTCACTTAGCCCAAATTCCTTTGGGCAAGTCATCCTTATTGCTGACTGGCTTTTAAAGTGCTCTGAATTTGGCATTGGTCAGGTTTCAGCAGGGTGACCGTCTGCCCCGGCTTGCCCAGAATAGTCCTGGTTTATACCTATTGCTCTGGCATAATTATTAATAGCACTCCCTTTCACTGTCAAACGTGTCCCAGTTTGGAAGATAAATTATACCGTCACTCTAGCTTTGAGACTGCAGTTACTTGCCAAGTTTCATTTCCCAATTCACTCTCTTTACAGACTACTGACCACTGACTGGTGGAAGAGCAAGACTTTCCACCAACCCAGAACTGCCAAAGAAAGTCAACTTCAGGTAATTGCTAGGCTGCTGGGGATCCTAGATTCCTATATCCTCTCCCATATCATCTGGCTGCGTGATTTTTAAAAAGTTGATTTTCCTCCTTTGACTTCTGTGTTATGCAAATTAAGGAGTTAGATTGAATGGCCCTTTGATTTCCTTCCAGTCTTGGATTCCACAAACCTTTCTACTGGAGAGGTTTCTAACAATGGAGAAATCCACAGGGGTACCAAGCATTGAATACAGATGGAATCAATCATGTGGCCCATAGATATATTTACAACTTTTCCTTTCAAATCCAGATAGATGCTGTTGTGATTAAAGAATGCAAAATTTCTTAAAAGCATTACAGAATTCAGAGTCGCTGTGTGTCATTAGGCATTTTCTCAATCAACAAGATGAGAAGCACCATTAAGATCAAGTCAGGGGAGGAGCATAAAAAGCAAAAAAAAAAGGACATTCTTGGTCAAACAGGTTGAGAACCACTGTGTATAGGAAGCAATCAATAAAAGCATGCAAAATTTTGTCACCTTCATATTTCCTTGTTCTGAGGAAATTTCATCAACTTTTCTAATGAGTCTATGACCAAGATAAGATCCAAGATAAACGTTCTGGAAAAACAAGAAGCATGAATGATTTCCAGAAACCTTGTTAAGCCCCATTCCCCGCCTATCCCCAAATCATGATAACATTAGCTTCTACTTGTTTTGTCCCTACGACGCAATGGAGATTATGCTAAGTGCTTTGCAGAGCCATGGAAGTCCCTAAAAGAGGCAAAATGAGAAAATTAAAGATACAAAGGAAGCAAGACACTTATCCTAGGTTTAGTATGAGCAGAGGGTTCAAAGTCAAATGCCTGTAACTGGCACTGAAACTGGAGGGAAGGGGGCAGGACACAAACTTTACAAGAGTGACATAGCCCGAGGACACGACATAAACTGATTAGAACCAAATAGGTCCAAGATGGTGGACAAGTCAACTTGCACCAGACCTCGAGCCTCACTGCTGACTCATTGTAACACATCATCAAGCTAAGTGAAATATCCACAGGTGTCCTGGCAATTCCAAGGCCAACCATAAAATTCAAAAAGTGGTCCATGGCCCAGCTCTTAGAAATTCCCACTCCTTGGCCAAAATAGCTGTTATAGTCCTCCCACTAATCAGGCCATGAAATTATCCAGCCTATCAAAACTAACCACACCTTATTTGGAGATCTTTCTTTTCTCGCCTTCTGATATGGCCTACATTCTGGCTTTGGTCTGTTTCTCTATAAATAAATCAAACCCATCACTTTGTCTCTCACTGATTTCTTTCTCTGTTGAAAGATCAAGAACAAAAAGAGAAGAATGGAGAAGGAGCTCCCTTAAGTACGGAGACCAGGTTAAAAGACTGTAGGTTCAAGTCCCAATCTGTGTTACACAGTTTCAGCACCTTTATTCTCTAACTGTGCCGTGTTAAACCCCCTGCCCAATGAGGGCTGAACCCCAGGGTCTGTTCTAGATGGTGTGATTTCTTGAAAGAACAGGGCTGTCCAGACAGCATGGAGTGAGAGGGACAAAAGGAGGACTAATACCTTCATGGAACCATGCTTCTCGTCCCAGTGATAACAACCAGGGAGCAATGGAAGGCAATGTCCCTTTAAGAGGAATATAAATAAATAAGTAACCTAGATCAGTGAGTGAGATTCTCCTTTTGAATTTTAAAAAGTATCCTTTGAAATTTGCAGCCACAAAATTAGCTGCCGGGCTAATTTCTTTCCTCTATTAGTTAAACTGGAATTAAAGGAAATGTTCTGTATTATTTTTCTGCTTTAGCTTTTTCTGCTGGAAGGATCACAGTGTCAGGTTGAATTCCGAGGAGAGGGCACTGGGCAGATGAGCCAAGTGGGGATCAAAGAAGTGAATCTCTGGTCTCTGGGGTGTTTGCACGTATAAACCATATGCAAGGGGCAGACAGGAAATGGGGTGGCTATACCAAACTTCTTTCAGTTTCTTCCCTTTCTAAGTCAGCAGTTAAGAAACCCTCCCTCAGGGTTTCCACTGAATCCTGGGCCACAGGGAGCCCATGCAAGGAGTCTCCCCAAACTTCCAAGCTCCCCAACCCAACCCCTCTACCATGCTCCTCTGCCCACCTCGCCATTCTGTCTTGTGGTTCTTGCCTCCTCTCTCACTTGGGTTATAGACAGCTATCTAATGATTTAAGACATCTTCTTCTGGGTCTATAGAAGCAGACAGGATACTTCACTTAGAAAAACAGCCCCCCACCAACTTCATCCTTTATCCTTAATCTCAGTTCTATAGGATTAGAGACTGTGAGGGCTTGTACTTAGCTGTCTTTTGAACAACCAGAAGGATGAGGCAAAGGGTACCAGTGGCTGCCTTTACTCTGGCACAATTGAACTCAAACAAAATAATATCTTTCATCTTACATCTTGCTTCACCCTAAAGGTTCTGTTGGCCTTAAACTCTTTATTTCAAGAGCCACTCTCATCATCACATGAAAATGCTGGCATCCTAGAGGATTTTTCTTTTTTTGTTTTTCTTCATCTATCGAAAAATATGTGGCAGGGACTTCCCTGGTGGTCAGCGGCTAAGAGTCCATGGTGCCAGTGCAAGGGGCCCGGGTTCGATCCTCGGTCACAGAACTAGATCCTACATGCTGCAACTAAGATCCAAGATCCTGCATACCACAACCAAGACCTGCTGCAGGCAAACAAATAAATATTTTAAAAAGAAGAAGAAAAGTGGTGGCAGGGTGGGTTAGTGTTCACCATTCCTCTATGGTTCTCAGGAGGCCTCATGGCCAGTGTGGCAAATGAGATGGGAACTAAAGTGATGGTGACCCTTGTGCATGATTCTTTTGGGTGATCCACAGTAAGAACAGCTGACACTTCCTCCCTCTCCCCTGCAGAAGTAGCTCTGGAGGCTCCATGTTCCAGATGACATGTTCACCCAATGGAAGCCACCAGGATCTCCGTCACTTCTTGGAAGAGGGTGTGACCGAGGGTTGCCCAGACATTAGGCACCAGGTAAGTGAGAGATAAAGTTGTATGGTGCAGGCCTCTGATGGGTCGGTCTGTTTGTGACTTCTGCACAGTCCATTCTAACACAATATCAGAGCCATCCCTTGTGGCATCACAGGAGTGCTCCTCTCCGTGTCAGCCTGGCCTGGCACACAGAACAGCCCATGTTCTGCAGCAGCCAGAACAGCGGCAGGAGTTTATCATGAACGTTCTCTGTCCACCGCTGCCATCAAAAAGTGGCTCAGCCCCACTGTCTGACGCTCTGCTCCAGGTTTCATGGTCTTGAGGCAAAGATAAGCTGGCCAGCCCCCTCAGAGCCATCAGTCATGCCATAGAGCAGTCACAGAGCAGGGTCGCAGAGCACAGACATGATCTTGAAGGGCCCGTTCCGAGGTACAGGGTCTCACTAAGAGGAGAGCAAATGACCATGACCATGAAATGGGCAGCAATCCCAATCACTGTTGATGGCAAACCTGTACACACTGGTTCCTAACACATCCTGAAAGCCAATCAAGGTTAAAATTTAAAAAAAGAAAAATAGTGTTGATAGGCAGGAGGGTGAAGAAAGAAGAGATATGACGGAAGAAATTGAGGTTCCAAAGAAATGAGATGAGACCAGAAAGGGAGGAGTGATGGATGGGGGTGGAAGAGAAGTCACTTCAGAGTCCAGAGGAAGCGTTTCAACTAGAGCATGACTGAAGAAGGGGTGAATTTCTAAAGAAAAGGTTTCTATCTCCTGTCACAACAGTTTAAAAAAGTAACACTGGGTGATATATGTATAAACATAGGCTCAGGTGCTCAGTCGTGTCCAGGTTCCTCTGTCCTTGGGATTCTGCAGACAAGAATACCAGAATGAGCAGCCATTTCCTCTTCCAGGAGATCTTTCCAGCCCAGGGATAGAACCTGTGTCTCCTGCATTGGCAGGTTGATTCTTTACCACTGAGCTACCTGGAAAGCCCATAGGCAAGGACATGTATTCGCAGTGTAATGATCTCCTTCAGAAAGAACCAGGCAGAGGCCTAGCTCCTCAGCCCAATCCCATCCTGGGCACTTCTGAATCCTATCCACACCAGGATAGACAGTCAGCAACCCCCGTAGCCACAGGCACTCCTGACAGCAAAGTCATTCACAGGAAATCTTCATTGTTTCCCGATCAGCTTGTCATCTTTGAGACCCTGCCTTTTCCTGGTTTGGGTCATTACACATAGCCTGGATGTGTGGTCGCTCACCAGTTCGTCATTTCACAGTTGCATCTCTGCTCAGATTGCAATGGTTCCAAGTCCCCACACCCTTAACCAAACAGGAGCTTATTCCAACCAAAGTGTTTACTCCCCGCCTCCCGCAAGTTTTTACATGTGCCCACAAAGGAATCCTTAGCTGCCTTTGCCAGAGACTGTCCCTCCTGTCTTTCTCGTCCATCTGCCATTTGTCAGTTTCTGCTGCTGAGAAACACCTGAGGGGCTCGCTCTACAGAGGGGAGCCCTCTGTCCCTGTGCTCTTGAAACTTACAATCCTCAGGACAGTGGGACTGCCCTGGTTTCCACATGCCTGCAAGGACATTCACAGCTTCCTCCTCAACCTGGAAGTTCTGGGACCCCTTAGCTCTAATGCAGCCCCCTGGGATCCTGAGACTCAAATGGAATCTCCAGACCAGTTCTGTCAAAACTTCTGACTTATAACCTTTAACATCAAAAATCTGAACCAAGCCTGACAGACTGATGGAAAAGACTCCCACCACCAATCTCCTTTGTCCATCTTCTCACCCCTTAACCCTCAATCAGAATGCCTTGTCCCATCCCCAATCCCTGGTTACCTCCTAGTCCATCTATAAGCAGGTGGGGACTTCCCTTGTGGTCCAGGGATTAAGAATCCCACATGGCACTGAGATTCTGAGAAATTTCAAGACAAAATTCAACATTCAGAGACAAGGCTGCACAGAATGCCATCGAAGAGAAGTCTAATTATCTCTAAAATCATGAAGAGGCAGGAACTTCCCTAGTGGTTCAGTGGTTTAGGCTGCATGCTTCCCCTGCATGTCAGGGGGTATGGGTTTGATCCCTGGTTGGGGAACTAAGATCCCCCAACCTGGTGCAGCCAAAAATAAAGTTACAAATGAAGTCGCTCAGCCGTGTCCGAGTGTTTGCAACCCCATGGACTGTAGCAAATGAGGCTCTTCCATCCTTGGGATTTTCCAGGCAAGAGTACTGGAGTGGGTTGCCATTTCCTTCTCCAGGGGCTCTTCCCAACCCAGGGATTGAACCCAGGTATCCAGCATTGCTGGCAGACACTTTACTGTCTGAGCCACCAGGGAAACTCAAATGGACTCTCCCCATCAAAACTTTTGACTTACAGCCTTTAACGTCATGATCTGGACCAAGCCCGCAGACTGATGGAAAAATAAAGTTACAAAGAGACAAAGAAAACCTCTCTTTCTCAGGGCAGACCACCCTCTCTTTCAGGGCATCAGCAAAGGGAAGCCCACCGTGACCCGAAAGACCCAGAGAAGAGGGTGCGTTACATGAGGGGCTTCAGGAGATCTTTTTCTTGATGCCAGTGTCCTTGGGAAGGAAACCGAGAGAGTAAAAGTCTCATCTAGTCCTGGCCTCCAAAGTCTCAGGAGCTTACTCTCCTCTGCAGATAGTAAAGAAGCTGCTACTAGGTCTCCGCTGGGCTTTCCAGGTGGCGATAGTGGTAAAGACCCCACCTGCCAATGCAGGAGACATGAGAGACTCAGGTTTGATCTCTGGGTCGGGAAGATCCCCTGGAGGAGGGTAAAGCTACCCACTCTAGTATTCTTGCCTGGAGAATCACCTGGACAGAGGAGCCTCGTGGGCTGCAGTCCATGAGGTCACAGAGTTGGACATGACTGAAGCGACTTAGCATGCAGCAAGCACCAGGTCTCTGCAAGACGCCTGACGTGAGCCATGCCACACAATCCCTAAACACAAATCCAGCCAAAACTCTCTGAGACTTCTCACACCTCTAAAACCAGTTTCAGTCACCTCTTTGTTACTTCAGCTTCCCTGCCTGGCTCCTTATTTCTGAGCTTCTGAATAGTCCTCACAGTTATTTTTTCCCAATACCTAACTGAAAAAGAAAAAGAACATACTTTAATTGGCTCAAAGTAAGGGAAACTCAACGGCTGAGAAGAGAGGCAGACACACTGCGGGTGGAGTGTTTGCAACCAGATTGAAGTAAAAGCGAATTTCTTGGTCCCCTCCAAGAGTGCAAGGTACTTCTTAATTAATGCTACAACTGTTTGGGTGTTGCTTGGAGTGGATGCACAGCGCACTGCCCTTTGACCTCTGGATGCCCTCCTCCTTCTTCTCTGATGGGGTAATGAGAGTTTCTCTGCCAGAGGTTGAAATTGTATCTCCAAATTGCTTTGCTGCATTTTGCCCAAATACAAAAGATGGGCGTCTGGAGCTCTCACGGAAACAAGAAGCTATTCACACTTAGCTCAAAAACAGGCTGGGTGAGAACAGCGGGGGGCCACACCCTTCCAGCAGCCAGGACCAGCCCTGATGTGGGGCCTGCATTCTCTCACTGAATAGGAGACAGAAGATAATTTCCCGCATACAGGTAGAAGGAAGGGAATGCTGAGACAACCGCTAATGACTACCCCCAACAGGGACAATCGCTTTGGCCAGGGGGCTTGACTGAGAAGCCTGTTCAGGCGTGGAGGAGCCCTACTCACTTCTAGTAGACTCCGGACAGTTCTCTTGTCCACTTTGGCCAAGCAGAAGCCTGCCTACAAAACACACTAGTCATCTGTTGATTTTGATTCAAAGCGAGGGGTTGACCTGGGCAGCCCAGCCGGGGGTGATGATGTGGCTGTTTATGGCACTAGATAGAGAGAAGCTTCCTGGTGTAGCAGGAGCCTGGCCCCAAAGTGATCCTTAGGGCCTTCCATCCACCCATCAGAGCTGAGTGAAGAAAGCGTCCCACAAGACCTAGAAAGGGTCTGTTCCAAAAGCAATTTACAGGGCCAAAGTAATTGACTTTCTATTAGCTTCCTTGAGGGACTGCTTCATTCCATCGACCTTTGGTCATACGCAGACGTAATGTTTAACTCAGTGAGGCGAGAACAGTTAGCAAGGTCTGGAATTGTGTTCCTCCTGCACCATTTATTACAGTGACCCATGTTTGAAGTTAAGACAACTACTTCACAAGAGCTGTTAACAAGGGCCCGCACTTCATAATCTTAAATTACCCCAGGGAGACAGGCTCTACAAACACTTATGGGTGCTAACAGTTCTCATTAAGTAGGTCTGCCTTCTTAAATGGAGCCTGGGAGAGGAGGTTCCCTGAAAAATACAATTCAGGGGCCTTAAGCAATTCTCAGTCATTTTCCAGGTTCCATTCACAGTTCAGTGGGAGGATCAGTGATAAATCAGAAAATATCCATGGCTCTAGAGGTCATATTCTCATGGACAAAAGAATACAGAAGGCAAGTAATAAGTAGATTGTGATAGGTGCTATTAAGGTCAAAAACAGATGGCTGCGGTCCTGTGTTTCAGATGGTTTCAAGAAAGTAAAGGTGGAAGGTAAAAGAGGAACATGTATGTTGAAAGTAAGTTCCCAGGGGAATTAATGTTGCCACTCTGAGGACCACACTTTGAGAACCACCATGTTAGAAACTACTCTGGCTGCAAGAGAGATGAACTCACCGTAAGCTTGCTTTAGCAAAGAAAATTGAGAGCAAGTTATTAGCTCACTGCAACAGAAAGTTTCATAGAATGTGTAGGCTTCAGGCACAGTTGGATCTAGGGGCTTAAATAACGTCATCAGCCTATGGCCACTGGCTTTCTCCTTCTCCAAGTTCCATTCTCTCCTCTGTTGACTTCACCCTCAAGGAAAACTCACTGTGTATAGTACCTCCAATATTTCAAACATATAATTTTATTATAACCAGAAATCCTAGGGTTTTACCCTAACCTTAGGGTAAAAAAGGAAATTTACTGTCTCAAGAGTTAAAGAGGTTCCAGAACTGACTTTCTGATGATTTGACATAGGCCAAATGCCCATGGCTCACCCAGCTGAGAAGATGAAATATTCTGATTGGCTAGGTATAGATCATGTACATACAGTCTCTGGACTCTTGGACTAAAATTAGGGCATGAATGAGTCCCTTCCTCTCTACAAGAAAATAAAGTGCTCTTAAAACAAACAAAAAAATCCGAATAAATTTGTGGCACATAAATACAACTGAGGTTTTACAGGTAGATAGCTAACTGGTCAAAAAATGGTGCCAACAGCCTGCATGCAACGGGGGTTTGGGAAAGAATGGGTACATGTGGATGGATGGCTGAGACCCTCTACTGTGCATCTAAAACTGTCACTACGCTGTTAATCAGCTATACTCCAAGATACAATAAAAAGTTAAAATCAAATAAAAATGGTACAAAGCAAAAGAATTTAAATATTACTAACATGATGACAAAAGTTTTTGTTGTTGTTTGCTTTTTTGCATTCTGCCTTATAGGCGGTATTCTTCAATGACCTCATGATACAGACATACAACATACTCATTTGTGGTGCTGCTGCTGCTGTTCAGTTGCTAAGCTGTGTCTGACACTTTGCGACCCCATGGACTGTAGTCTGCCAGGCTCCTCTGTCCATGGGATTTCCAGACAGTGGGTTACCATTTTCTTCTCCAGGAGATTTTCCAAACCCAGAGATCAAACTCAGGTCTCCTGATTGGCAGGCAGATTCTTTTTTACCACTGAGCCACCTGGGAAACCTGTTATTTGTGGTACTGGTATTCAAAATAATTCCTTAGAACACAGGAGCTACACAGTTTACTTGTTAACAGCTCTTGTACTTTACTTCAGTCCTTTACTGAAGGACTTCTCAGGGATTTTTAAATGTTAATGAGCATAGTGAATCTTCAATAGGGGCATATGATGAGCAGAAGTTCCCAAAGAAACCCTCCCATCTTTTTTTCTTTTTCCCAAGAAGTCACTCTTGGGACTCATGTTCAGCAGAACACACTTTGAAAATGTACCTTTAGAATGATTCATCTGGTGACGGGCAGGTTGAGGAATGTGGGGGCTTAGATCGGAAGGAAGAATTGGAAAAGAGAGGACTCTGAGACCTGGTTTTCTTCCACTCCTTCCAACTTCTCTGCAGATTTCACCTGCCTGTTCCTCTCTTTCCAATATTGAACCCGAAGGGACGAGGGCAGAGTCGACACACACAGCATCTCCGTGAGTCCAGGTCCACTGTATCAGAGGCTGGCCCAGCATCACTCATGGTGCCACTTCGGCTTCCCTCCTAGCATCTGCGTCCTGGCACACAGCCTGTTTAGTTGCATCCCTGCTTCAGAGTGGAGATACCACCAGCCCTACTGCAAAGGGCTGGCTTCTGCTACTTACATTTCCATCTGTTGACTGGGAAGGTCCACATTTGTTTGTAATCCTGGGGGGTCCTGGCAGAAAGGAAAATGTGAGCTAGAATCTGCACAGAGACAGAGCCTGGGGAAAATGACTCCAGATATCAGAACAGTAAGTGGAGGAAATAGCATGAGCTTTGGAGCCAGAGCAAGCTGGTGTTTCTCATTTGTGAGTCTCTGTTTATTCTTTTGTAATAATAATAATGGTATGCGTGCATGCATACTTAGTTGCTAAGTCATGTCTGACTCTTTGCGACCCCATGGACGGTAGCCCGCCATTCTCCTCTGTTCATGGGATTTCCCAGGCAAGAAAATTGAAGTGGGTTGTCATTCCCTCCTCCAGGGAATCTTCCTGACCCAGGGATCAAACCCAGTCTCCTGCATTGCAGGAAGATTCTTTACCCTCTGAGCCACCAGGGAAGCCCAATAATAATAATAATAATAATAATATGTACTTTATTGAGTCCTTAATCTGACTGATCATCATCTGGTTTTTTAAAGAAAATAGTTTCTGCAGTCTCCCTTGAAACCTCCTACATCAGAAACTCCAGGAAAGAGATGCAGGTGAGAGGGAGATGGGCATGTGATAACCAAGGCCTTCCAGCTTGGAAAGTACTAATCCTAGGTTTATCAAGCCCGCCAGATCAGAAAGATCGTCGAAGCTCTCGATTGAAACACTGGCATCTTCCCTAAAGAATGTGATTTCGTGGAACCTGAGAATCTATAATTAGCCCCTGGTGATTCTTACAACCAGGCAGAGTCTGGGAACCAAATCTATAAATTATTTCAAGAATTGCTAACCCTGATTGCATATTAGAATCACAGGGGGAGTTTTAAACATACTCAATTTCCAGATCAGACCACAATACTCTCCAGGAATAGGGTCCAAGCATCATCAGGTTTTTGTTTGTTTGTTTGTTTGTTTTAAGTTCCCGAAGAGATTCAAATGATCTTCTGGTTAACCTCAAAAGCTTAAGGAAAGGCTTCAATGAGATCATATAGTTACAACAATTAGTGCAGTGCCTGACAAATACTGAATACCCAATAAAAATATGATCATTAATTAGAGGGATCTGAACAGTGTGAAAAAGCAATAAAATAGTCTTAAATTTTTTAACTCAAAAGCTTTAGGGTTTCTTTAATAATTCAAATATACAGTAGAGAGAGGAGTATAATAGGCATTCATATACTCACTACCCAGAGTTTTTAAATATCAAAATTTTGGCATATTTGGTCCAGATACTATTTAATTTTTTTTTAAAAAAGGCATGATCGATACAATTCAGATTTTTTACACTTCCATTCCCTTCCCAGAGATTACTATACTGACATTTATTCCTTTCTTTTGGCCCTTTCCACAAATACCTTTCTACACATGTTGTTTTTTAGTCATTAGGTCTGATCGGACTCTTTTGTGATTCCAGGTTGTAGCCCACCAGGCTCCTCTGTCCATGAAGTTTTCCAGGCAAGAATAGTGGAGTGGGTTGC
This sequence comes from Tragelaphus eurycerus, assembly GCA_935064755.1. NCBI lineage: Eukaryota > Metazoa > Chordata > Mammalia > Artiodactyla > Bovidae > Tragelaphus > Tragelaphus eurycerus. The sequence goes on along the minus strand of CAKXYN010000075.1, from coordinate 1,006,560 downwards.
CATTTCCATCTCCAGGGTATTTTCCCAATCCAGAGATCGAACCCACACTCCTGCATTGCAGGTGAATTCTTTACCACTGAGTCACCTGGGAAGCCTTATACACATGTACTTACTCATAAACCACATAGAACATAGCTTTATATGTGTTCTGCTGCTGCTGCTAAGTTGCTTCAGTCGTGTCTGACTCTGTGTGACCCCATAGACGGCAGCCCACCAGGCTCCCCCGTCCCTGGGATTCTCCAGGCAATAACACTGGAGTGGGTTGCCATTTCCTTCTCCAACGCATGAAAGTGAAAAGTGAAAGCAAAGTCATTCTAAATGTATATAAATGATAGTATATTCTAGGCAGCATACTGACACCTTCTTTTGAGTCAACATTTGGGTGAAGTGCATCCATATTCAAATATAGAAGATCAATTTCACGTATTACAATCACTGTTAAAGCTATCATATGAATAAACCACACTTTATGCATCCATTTCCCCACTGATGGAAATTGTTTCCCAATGTAGACTACTGAAAATATTGTTGCAATGGAAATCCTTATACACGTACTCCTTGAATAAGAGGAAATATACTTAATGCCATTTGCAGTCCATGTAGATGGACCTACAGCTATCATACTGAGTGAAGTAAGTCAGACAAAGAGGAATATTCATATGATATCCTTTATCTGTGGGAGCTAAAAAGAAATGATACAATTGAACTTATTTACAAAATAGAAACTGACTCACAGACTTAGAGAACTAATTTATGGTTGCCACAGGGGAAAGAAAGGGGGAAGGGATAGTTAGGGAGTTTGGGATGGACATGTACACACCACTATATTTAAAATGGATAACCAACAGGACCTACTGTGTAGGCAGGGAGCTCTGCTGACGTTATATGGTGGTCTGGATGGGAGGGGAGTTTGGAGGAGAATGGATACATGTGTATGTATGGCTGAGCCTTTTTGCTGTCCACCTGAAACTATCACAACATTGCTAATTGGCTATACTCCAACATAAAATAAAAACTTTTTTTTTAAAAGGAAATATTTCTATCTGGCATGTTCCTAGAAGTGTAAAGTTAGGCTCATAGTATCCATGCATCTTCACCTTCACTATGTGTTTACACTTGCCTTCAAAAGTGGCTGAAATAAATGTCCATGTCCCAGCATCTGACCTGCCTCTTGAGAAATCTGTATGCAAGTCAGAAAGCAACAGTTAGAACTGGACATGGAACAACAGACTGGTTCCAAATTGGGAAAGGAGTATGTCAAGGCTGTATATTGTCACCCTGCTTTTTTAACTTCTATGCAGAGTACATCATGAGAAACGCTGGGCTGGATGAAGCACAAGCTGGAATCAAGATTGCCGGGAAAAATATCAAAAACCTCAGATATGCAGATGACACCACCCTTAGGGCAGAAAGTGAAGAACTAAAGAGCCTCTTGATGAAAGTGAAAAGAGGAGAATGAAAAAGTTGACTTAAAACTCAACATTCAGAAAACTAAGATCATGGCATCTAGTCTCATCACTTCATGGCAAATAGATGGGAAACAGTGACAGACTTTATTTTTTTAGGCTCCAAAATCATTGCAGATGGTGACTGTAGCCATGAAATTAAAAGACAGTTACTCCTTGGAAGAAAAGTTATGACCAACCTAGACAACATATTAAAAAGCAGAGACATTACTTTGCCAACAAAGTTCTATCTAGTCACAGCTATAGTTTTTCCAGTAGTCGCTTATGGAAGTGAGAGTTGGACTATAAAGAAATCTGAGCACTGAAGAATTTATGCTTTTGAACTGTGGTGCTGTAAAAGACTCTTGAGAGTCCCTTGGACAGCAAAGAGATCCAACCAGTCCATCCTAAAGGAAGTCAGTCCTGACTAGTCACTGGAAGGACTGACACTGAAGCTGAAATTCCAATACTTTGGACACCTGATGTGAAGAACTGACTCACTGGAAAAGCCCCTGATGCTGGGAAAGATTGAAGGTGGGAGGAGAAGGGGACGACAGAGGATGAGATGGTTGGATGGCATCACTGACTCAATGGACGTGAGTTTGAGTAAACTCTGGGAGTTGGTGATGGACATGGAGGCCCGGCATGCTGCAGTCCATGGAATCACAGAGTCAGACACAACTGAGCAACTGAATTGAACTATTCCCCCCTATCTTCATCAGCATTTGGTATTACTTGTTTTTGTTACTTGTTCTTGTCTGACTCATTTGTGACTCTATGGACTGTAGCCCACCAAGGTCCTCTGTCCATGGGATTTCCCAGGCAAGCATATTGGAGTTAGTTGCCATTTCCTTCTCCAGGAGATTGTCCCAGGGATTGAACTTGGATCTCCTACACTGGCAGGTGGATTCTTCAGCCTGAGCCATCAGGGATGCCCTTGGTATTCCTAATGTACTAAATAGAAACAAACTCTGGTTGATTCAAGTAGAAAAAAAAAAGAACATTATGTAAAAGACTTTGAGTGGTGACAGAACCACCACTATGAAGGCTGGGAACCAGTTTCACAACTACTCAGCTCAGCATAACATTCACAATCCAGTCCAATGAGAGCACTATTATCAGGCTGCCATCAGCCCCAGTCACTGTACATTGTACCTACATCACTCAGGTTCCTAACACTGCCTTAGAGGCCTGGGTCATCACCCCCAACACCTGCTATAAGTGGACATAGCAGTCGATTGTCCTACCAGTATGACCACTCCTCGGAAGAATTGTTCACAGTCAGCAGCATTTTATTGGTGAAGTCCCTGCTATATGCCCCAAGTTCTAGGTCCACTAGCTTCTAGCATTTTCAGGTTCCCAGAGGACAGCTGGTTTTATCATAAACAGATGAGTCCATTTGCAAAGCAGAAATAAAGTCCCAGCCACAGAGAATAAATGTATGGACCCCAAGGGGGTTGGTGGGGGGATGGGCTGAATTGGGAAACTGGGATTGGCGTATATACACTACTATGTATAAAATGGATAACTAACGAGAACCTACTGTATACAACAGGGAACTCTACTCAAAACTCTGTGATGACCTAAATGGGAAGGAAAATCCAAAAAAGAGGAGATATATATATACGTATGGTTGATTCACTTCGCTGCACAGCAGAAACTAACGATATTGTAAAGCAACTGTACTTGAGTAAATTTTCTTCAAATGTGGACAAGATTCCTAAACATATTAAGGGGAGCTTAGATGCTGAATGGACAGATAGACAAATATTCATGACATTGATGCTCTAATGAATGTGAAAATTAGACAGTTGTTGGTTTCATTTGCATTTCCTTATTACTATGGATTTTGAATACATTTTTCATTTTTATTAGCCATTTGAGTTTCCTCTTCTGGAAAATATTCTTCATATATTTTCTTTATCTTTTTCACTGAGTTGCTTGCTATTTCACATTGATATGTAGTCACTTGTATATTTGGCAAATGTATTCTTCTGTTTCTTGTATTTTCACTATACTTTACAACATCTTTGGTTGTGCAGAAGTTTTTCATTTTAATATTTTTAAATATATGGATAAATTCCTTTAAGAGTTGTGCTTTGTGGTCCTGCTTAAGAAATTTTATCACAAGTTCTAGAAGATTCTCCACTGTATTATCTCTAAAAGTTTTATTAAAGGTTTTATTTTTGTATTTAGATTTTTAATTCACCTGGTGGTTATTTATGCAGATAGGCTAAAGTAGGGATTAAATTTGTATACAGAATTGTTTTTTTCCCTGTTAACTAGCCAATTTATTTTCCCATTGGTTTTTAATGGCACTTCAGTCTGAAACTGCACTACCGCTTTTGTTTTTGCCAGCTTATAGGAGCTTTATTATAGAGCTGCACTGCCAAGCACACACACTTGATTACATGAATTTAAATTGATTATGATTACATGATATTAAGAATTTTATTTCTTAGTCTGATAAACCACATGTGGCTACCAGCTACCACACTGAACAGTTTAATTTCTATCATCATGGAAAATTTTATTGGATTTCCCTGTAATTTCGGTCACCTTGTTCAACTGTCATCCTATTATACACTTAAATAATTACTGTGGCTTTATAATTATTGAAACTAGATAGGACGAATTCTCTTATAAATCCTCCCTCCTTATTATACTTCAAAATTGACTTAGCTATTCTTAGATATTTTCTTAAAAAAATTATTTATTTATTTGGCTGCGCAGGGTCTTAGCTGTGGAACGTGGTATCTTTAGTTGCTGCATGTGGGATCTGGCTCCCTGACCAGGGATCGAACCTTGACCACCTGCATTCTGAGCATGGAGTCTTAGCCAGTGGACCAACAGGGGAGTCCCTAGACATAAATACTTTAAAACAATTTTTAAATCCATTTATGCAGTTCTTTGAAAGGTCTTATGTGGATTTTACTTAGAATTTTGTTGAATTCATAGCTTATTATCTGAAGAATTCATATCTTTATGTCTTCCCACTCATGATTGTAATATATTTCCAGGTTTACTCAGGCTTTTATAAACTTTAATAAAGTTTTATAATTTTCTCCATATTTTTCTCTTCATGTCTTTTATTATATTTATTCTTTGATATTTATTATTTGCTACTTTACAGAAGTGTGGCTATTGTGAATCAATTTTTTATAAAGTTCTCTAATTGGTAGAATATAAAATTTATTAACTATTGTCTGTTGATTCATCATTTTTACCCATTTAGATCCATCATTTTTACACCTATTATAATTTTCTGTAGATTCTCTTATATTTTTATGTATATGATCATAAAGGCTTCTGCAAATACTAAAAAACTTTCCTTCTTTATAAACCATGTATCTCATTTCTTTATTTTGTCTTTGAGCATTGACTAAGCCCTTCGGTACATATTGAATAGTAATAATGAAGAAAAAACATTATGGAATTGTCTCTGATAGTAATATGCTCACATCTAAGTATTACTAGCAAATATATTTTTGGTAGACACAGTTGTGTTAAAGATTACTTCCTTTTTAGTTTTGTATGATGTGCTTCTAGTCATTAGTATATCTTCAAATTTCTCAAAAGGTTTTTGTTGCAGCATATCTTGAGATGATCATAGTTAATATTTAATATAACAATATGGTGGTGGTGGTGCTATTTAGTCACTTAGTCGTGTCCAAATCTCTTGCAACCCCATGGATTGTAGCCTGCCAGGCTCCTTTGGATTTCCAGCAAGAATCCTGGAGTGGGCTGCTGTTTCCTTCTCCAGGATATCCTCCCTGACCCAGGGATTGAACCCTGGTCTCTTGCATTGGCAGATGGGTTCTTTACCACTGTACCACCTGGGAAGTCCAATAATATGGCAAATTAGATCAATAGCCAACTTTAGACTCTAGGGATATATCCCATATTGATTTTGCTGTATTTTGTCTTTCACATCACATTTTCAAATTTATTTGTGATTATCTTTAGAACTTTTTGCATATATGTCTGTGGACATGATTGGGCAATAATTTTCTTTTACAAACCCTGTCTGACTGTTATTTCCTAAAAAAAATTATTTTGGGAACTTTCCTTCCTCCCCCTCCCATTCCAGGACAAATTTGCATAAGATAAAGATGATCTCTGCATTGATAACCTTTAACTCTTCAGTTCAGATTTTAATTTGTTCTCTAATTAAATTTAGACAAATCTCATGGATTTTTTTTTTTTTAAGTTCCAAATTTCTCTGGTCTGGATATGGTGGTGGTTCTGTTCTTTTCAGAACCAAATGTTAGAGGCTTTAGAAAATTGTTTTAAAGAGTAAAATTTGGAAATTTGCTAACTCCAGTAGTCTTATGGGTAAAAAGTGGACACCACATAGATTTATCAGTTTGATACAGTGCCAAACAGTATGTATGGACTTTGGAGTGAGACAGAACTGGGTTCAAGCCCTAACTTTGACAGTTATAGCTGGGAGATGTTGGGCTAGTTACTCTTTGACCCTTACTTTCTTCATATATGCGAGGGGAATAAATTTAACAGTAACTCCCTCTTCTAGCTACTGGGAGAACTACAGAAGTTAACATACGCAAAGTGCTTAGCTGAGGTCCAGCTCAAGGTAAACACTGAATAAGTGAAAATAGTTATTATTATAAGTCAGGGCTTAAGAAACCTGGGCTTCCCTGGTAGCTCAGATGATTAAGAATCCATCTGCCAATGCAGGAGACTAATGTTTGATCCATGGGTTGGGAAGATCCGCTGAAGTAGGAAATGGCTACCCACTCCAGTATTTCTGACTAGAGAATTCCAAGGACAGAGGAGCCTGGTGGGCCACAATCCATGGGTTGCAAAGAGCTGGACACAACTGACCATGCATGCTGTGCTGCTAAGTTGCTTCAGTCGTGTCCAGCTCTGTGCGACCCCAGAGATGGCAGCCCACCAGGCTCCGCTGTCCCTGGGATTCTCCAGGCAAGAAACTGGTGCGTATACCAGCATGCATGCAACTGGTGTACATTCTAAATGAAAGAAGAAAGGGTGATTTTGTGTAGTTTTTCTATTGGGTAAAATACAGGAAGTTATATTATCTTCAAGAAGACTCATGGGAAACTGTACAATTTCTTCAAATGGTTGAAAGGCTGTCAAGTAAGAAAAAAGAGCAATGGCTCTCAGTGGTTGCAATTAATGAGGAGAAGCTTCAGGGAAGTAGATTTAGCTGTGCATCTCCTTCTGAGATGCTGGCCAGTTCTCTGGCCTCCCTTTCCTTCCTCTTCTGTGGTCCACTGCAGTTTTCAATTTTCTTTCTCTTTAAGAATCACAAGGCACCCTCTATAGGGAGTCTTCAGCTCAACCCTGGCACTACCCACTGGGTGAGTGAGGCCTGGTATTCTCAGCTCTCTACTTTTTGTTGTTGCTGTTTTTCAGCCACTAAGTTGTATCCGAGTCTTCGTGACTCCATAACCTATAGCATGCCAGGTTCCTCTGTCCTTTACTATCTCCCAGAGTTTGCACAAACTCATGTCCGTAGAGTCAGTGATGCTATCTAGCCTACTCATCCTCTGTCACCTCCTTCTCCTCCTGCCCTCAATTTTTCCCAGCATCAGGGTCTTTTCCAATGAGTCAGCTCTTCTTATCAGGTGGCCGAAGTATTGGAGCTTCCACTTCAGCATCAGTCTTTCCAATGAATATTCAGGATTGATTTCCTTTAGGATTGACTAGTTTGATTTCCTTGCAGTCCAAGGGACTCTCAAGAGTCTTCTCCAGCACCACAATTCAAAAGCATCAAATCTTCAGTGCTCAGCCTTCTTTAGAGTTCAACTCTCACATCTGCACATGACTACTGGAAAAACCATAACTTTGACTCTACAGACCTTTGTCAGCAAAGTGATATCTCTGTTTTTTAATATACTCTCTAGGTTTGTCATACTTCTTGCCAGCATTTAAAGACACGGTCATGTATCCTTTCAGTATAAAAGGTTTTCTGGATAACTCGCTTTAGGAAATTGACAGAGGAAAGATCCAGGTTCCCAGAATCTTATGAAGCTGTTGCAGACTGGGCTCTTTGTCTCAAAGTCCTGATTTTATTATGAAAGATAGTAACTAATGGCCTTGTTGGATGCCTGATCACCACTTTTATTCCTTGGAATGGGTTTCATGAGGGCTTACCCCTCCTTCTTCCATGAAAAGCTATCTTCCTAGTTTAAAAAATACAAAAAAAAAAAAAAAAAGGCCATCAGGACAGAGCAACAGATGTTTGCTGGTGTTTAAGTGGGTCATTTGCCTCTTTGAGCCCTTCAAGCTGGATGACCACTTGTCTCTGGGCCTCTGCACTTCTTGTGCATTTTTGGCATCCATTTCTGGCGTGTAAAAACATCCTCCTTGCCAGTTCTCTTGAGAAATGGAGGAGCAACAGCCCTCCATATGGAGTGAGATGGGAAAACTGTCCAGGGCTGAAACAAAAGAAAGTTGAATAAAAGGAGACTGCTGACTGCTCTTGTCCCTAAGCCAGGTGACTTCTCCTGTAGCACTCTGGCCATCGGGGCGTACAGGGGCTGGAGAAAGGCACCACGGAAAGCTCATCACAGCCACCCAGTAGAAATCAGGCACAGCAGTGTCTGCAAATAATTCAATTTTGTTCTTTTTTAAAAAACATTTATTAATTAATTTATTTATGGCTGTGCTGGGTCCTCATTGCTATGGGCAGGCTTTCTCTAAGTGGGAAGAGCAAGGGCTACTCTCTGGTTGCAATGTATGGGCTTCTCACTGTAGTGGCTTCTCCTGGTACAGAGCACAGGCTCTGGGAGCACGGGCTTTGACAGCTGAGGCAGACAGGCTTAGTTGCCATGCAGCATGTGGGATCTTCCCCGATCAGGGATCGAATCTGTGTCTCCTGCACTGGCAGGTGGATTCTCAACCACTGGACCACCAGGGAAGCCCTTAATTTTATCCTTGACAGGAAAGCATCGGGCCTCTGATGCTGAAGATTTAGCTTTGAGGCTCTTGTGACTATCAGCCCACGACTATTCTGGTTAGAATGTGGGCTTCCACCAAAATGTCTTCCTAGAGAAATGCAAACTGGACCCAGTTACAGTCTTGGGTTCTTTGTCTCTCCAAAGATGGTTTGAATTTTTCCTTGGGCTCAGAATGGCTTCTTGGTTTCACACAAAACTTGATTTATCAGTCTCCATTCCTTACTGTCTGAGAACACTGCTTCTGGTCTCTTTGAGTCTGACTCCACAAGGTCAGGAATGTCTGCCTCTGGTCACATCCACTCGGACAGCTCTTTCTCAGGGGCATAGGGTCTAGGCAAGTATAGCTTTTGTTTTTTTTTTTTCTTTCATAAAACAGATGGGTATCAGTTAGATAAGGCAGCCTTATTCCTTCCAGGGTTAATTTTGAAGGATGGATAAATCACTCTGCTCTGCAAGAAATGTGCTGTAGTTCTGATACTGCCTAGTTGGCCCTGTGATTTTAACTACAAAAACAACTCTCAAAGGTCCCTCGGGAGATGTAGGTACTTGACTAAATGGTAATGAACGAAGCAGCCTTTGCATGTGGCGTCTGGTGAACTTATCTAGGGAGATATGTCCCCCATTTGGAAAACGCCCCTCCGCGATGGAGAGGGAAATAAAAATAAAGGGCCTCTTATAAAATTATTACCTTGTCATTTAAGTCAACAGCAGCGATGCCATGATAGAAACCAGCAGTGGTGTCACATTGTTTTATCACTCTAATTACATCAAGAACACAGTAACTGTCTGGCAGAGATAAGATTAAGGGAAGCAGAGCCCTTCTGAAATTTCCAATAGACAGCACCTGGATTTATGGACTGATTTTGTGTTTGGACATTAAGTTCAATTACTTTTCTTTAGCCCTGAAGAGTTCTGTCGCCAGAGAAGTAGCATCTGGTTGATCCCTTATCACCCAGGCCCCACATGCACACTCTCCCCTGCTGCTGATCTGCCCAGACAGAGCAGGGTCTTGCTCTGGGTGACAGAGGCTGTCAGTTTCTCTCTCCTCGGCCTTCTCTTTTTTCTGTCTCCCTAGAGTCTGCGCAGGAGAGTCACAACCCTTCTTGCTGACTGAGAATCTCAGGATCAAAACATGATGGATCATAGAATGTTGGTGGCAGGAGGACCCAGTGGAGTTGTCCAGTCTGGTCCCTTGGCTCTGCATGGTGGCAACTAAGGCCCCAAGTGTCAAGACTGTGCAAGGGCACACGGCGGACACTGCAGCCCGAGCCCGGGTGTCCAGCCTCCTGGGAGATGCTAAGTTCCTGCCGGCTTCTCACACCAGACCTCTGCCTTCCCTGGCTCCTGCTGTCCAGCCATCCCTGCCCCAGGATGGGTCTGCCTTTCAAAGCTGAAAACAAAGGCATAAGGAACTGTGCATCTTGTGCTGTCAGGTTCGGGTCTTCGTCTTCCTTTCTTTCAGGTAGAGAAGGGGAGGGTGATAAATTCAGCCTGCTGTGGCTCCTTTGTACTTCCAGGCTTCTCATGAAGTCAGAGACACCCACAAGAATTTGGGAACATCCAGGTGGCCCAGGGCAGGATTTTTCCAATGTGGTTGCACAGCTGAACAACTGAATGGCCTCATGAGCTGTTTTTTACCTTATTTTGCACTAGAGCAGGGCTGGTTAGCAATGCTGGGGCACTATCGGGTTCACAGCAGAGTAGCTCAGCCAAACGTATGTATTGTCCCCCAGACTCCCTTCCCATCCAGGCTGCCACAAACACCGAGCAGATTTCCATGTGCTGTACAGTAGGTCCTTGCTGATTATCCATTTTAAATATAGCACTATGTACCTGTCAATTCTGTACTTCTTATTCCTTCCCCCTATCCTTACTCCTGGGCTTCCCAGGTGGTGCTAGTGATAAAGAATTCTCTTGTCAATACAGGAGACACAGAAGATGGGGATTCAATCCTTGGGTTGGAAAGGTCCCCTGGGGAAGGAAATATCAACCCACTCCAGAATTCTTGCCTGAAAAATCCCCATGGACAAAAAAGCCTGGCCGGCTACAATCCATGGGATTGCAAAGAGTCGTATATGACTGAGCAACTGAACATGCCTGCATCCTTCCCCTTCAGCAGCCATAAGTTCATTCTTTAAATTTGTGAATCCGTTTCCGATTTATAAATAAGTTCACTTGTATCATTTCTTTTTAGATTCAGTATATAAGGGATGTCACATGTTAGTTTTCCTTCTCGGTCTGACCTACTGCTCTCAGTAGGACACTCTCTAGGTTCACCCGTGTTGCCACACATGGCATAATTGTGTTCTTTTTAATGGCTGAGTAATATTCTGAAGGAGATCAGCCCTGGGATTTCTTTGGAAGGAATGATGCTAAAGCTGAAACTCCAGTACTTTGGCCACCTCATGCGAAGAGTTGATCATTGGAAAAGACTGACGCTGGGAGGGATTGGGGGCAGGAGGAGAAGGGGACGACAGAGGATGAGATGGCTGGATGACATCACTGACTCAATGGATGTGAGTCTGAGTGACCTCCGGGAGTTGGTGATGGATAGGGAGGCCTGGCATGCTGCGATTCATGGGGTCGCAAAGAGTCCGACACAACTGAGCAACTGAACTGAACTGAACTGAATATTCCATACTATTATATGATGAGCTTTTAAAAGCACAGATTCTTCGATCCTTCCTGGGCTACCAGACAGACTCCCTGGAGGTGAGTTTATACATTTCATGTTTCCTATGCACTTTTACTGTGTTTATCTCAGAACTAATGAAGAAACCACAGTTTGGAAACCATGAAGTTTAGGATAGATAGAACAGAAGCTTTCAAAAGAAAAAAGAAAAATCACAGCTCTAGCTCATGTCTCTCACTGTGACCTTGGACAAGTTACTTAACTTCTCTGAGCCTCAGTTATCCCATGTGAAAGATAGACTTTTGGGTAAATATAAAATATAATGTGTATACATAATTAATGCAATGTTAGTTTACAAGTAAAGTTTAAATAAGCTTTGGAAATAACATTTTCATACTGATAGATGTCATGGATTTAATAAGTAGTTATGTATGTTTTGGAAGGGTACTTGGTAGCTCAGATGGCAGAGAATCTTCCTGCAATGCAGGAGACCCGGGTTCAATCCCTGGGTCAGGAATATCCCCTGGAGAAGGAAATGGCAACCCACTCCAGTGTTCTTGTCCGGGAAATCTCATGGACAGAGGAGTCTGGTGGGCTATAGTCCATGGGATCACAAAAGAGTCAGACAGGACTGAGCAGCTCAACAACAACAATGCATACTTATATATACATAACACCCCACTCCAGTACTCTTGCCTGGAAAATCCCATGGATGGAGGAGCCTGGTAGGTTGCAGTCCGTGGGGTTGTGAAGAGTTGGACATGACTGAGCAACTTCACTTTGACTTTTCACTTTCATGCATTGGAGAAGGAAATGGCAACCCACTCCAGTGTTCTTGCCTGGAGAATCCCAGGGATGGGGGAGCCTGGTAGGCTGCCATCTATGGGGTCGCACAGAGTCAAACACGACTGAAATGACTTAGCAGCAGCAATATATATACAATGTGAATATCTGTATAATACTTATGCTACCTGCTCAACAAATGGCAACTGCTGGTCCCTGGGATACTCTAGTCTTCAGGTTAGTACCCTATGATCCCCCTACTTCCAGTTCCCCAGTCTCCCCCTTCAAGATCAGAGCCCAGTTCCTGATTATCCTCTTTGTGAGTGCACTAAAGAAATCAAAGAAACAATCGGAAGCCAATTCCCTAACTGTTCCTGCTGTCAGTGAAATTACAAATCAAAAGGGAAACGGTGCTTTTGACCTTGAAAGCAGTATCTTTGTGACTGGCCTGTGATATGCATACAATTTCCTGTTCCATTCTGAAAGCACTTCAGCTACTGTATACACACAGGACTTGGAGATCGTGGCTGGAGTCCACCTTGGCTTGGCCCCAGGCCAAGGGGAGCCCTGCTGGGGGTTTTGCCCATATGGAAAGTCAGGCAAATAGAAGAGGGAGCTAACAGGAAAGGGAAGAGGAAACCTTAGTCCCAACAAGAGAAGAACTGCAAAAGTATCTGAGTCCTCTTGGCAACTTACACATACTGCTCACTCTCTCTTTTCCCTTCCAACCACTCAATGGATAATATATAAAAGGGGCTTCTATTGCTGACAATTCAGTTCATTTTAATTCATTGCAAATTTCCCCCTGCACGCATTGGGTCAATGATGTCCTTCCGATCACAATTTCAATGGCTTTACATGATTTCATAGATATAAATTTGTCTCCTAGTCCTTAGAAGAAGGAGAAGGCAATGGCACCCCACTCCAGTACTCTTGCCTGGAAAATCCCATGGACAGAGGAGCCTGGTAGGCTGCAGTCCATGGGGTTGCTAGGAGTCGGACACGACTGAGCGACTTCACTTTCACTTTACACTTTCATGCATTGGAGAAGGAAATGGCAACCCACTCCAGTGTTCTTGCCTGGAGAATCCCAGGGACGGGGGAGCCTGTGGGCTCTGTCTCTGGGGTCGCACAGAATTGGACACGACTGACGCGACTTAGCAGCAGCAGTCCTTAGAGAAAGGCAACTTTGTTTTTCTAAATTAATTTAACAAGCATCTACAGAGACCTTACACTGCATCGGGTAATGTTCTGAGTGCTTTTCAAATATTAATTTATTTAGTTCACATCACAGACCTATGAGTTAGTCTCATTTTAAGAGGACACCTAGGTTCAGAGAGATTAAGTAAAAATTAAGTAATTTGCCAAATGTTACATGGTTAGTAAAGAAACAAAGTTCGAATTCAATCCTGGATGTTTTAAAAATATCTATTTATTTAGCTGCACCAGGTATTACTTGTGCCATGTGGGATCTTTTTTTTTTCCCCCAGTTGCAGCGTGTGGGATCTAGTTCCCTGGCCAGGGATCAAACCTGGGCCTCTTGCCTTGGGAGCAGAAAGTCTTTACCCCTGGATCACAGGGGAAACCCCTCATCCTGGATGTTAATGATGTTTTAATGCCTGTAAGGGTGAAGCCAACTCTGAAACCCCACTTGACAAGGTTGTGGATATTAGCAGACTACAAAATCAGTGGGTTCTTTTGCTCTCTCCATTGGATCACAGAAGAATTTCTGAGCTTAAGTACCGCTAAGAGATGAGAAAAAAATTTGATTCTTGGTCCATGATGGTCGCTGTTCTGTCCCTCCGTTACACAATTCCATGGTTAACACCACTCCTTTCTGTGTGTCAGGATATGAGGCACCCCCATTTTTTAGAAGACTCCAAAGGTGCCCCCCCCCAAACTCTCTTCTCTACTGACACCAAAGAAGCCATCTTCTTTAAGGCTATAAGCCTTATAGGCTTATATAGGCTTTAAGACTATAATATTTGGCATAGAGTCTACACAGGCATCTCACAGTAATACCCATCTCTGTGCTATGTATAAGCTGGAATCAGGCCACTGGCACTCACAGAATCTTCTATTCCTCTGATCCCTCAGTCACAAAGAATTCAAGTCTCCCATGCAGGGTGGCCAATTTGTTCCAGTTTTCCCAGGACCTTCCTGGTTTAACAGCAAGAGTCCCCCATTTCAGGAAACCCTTGATTTCGAGGAAACCTTCCAGTCAAATCCCAAGAGTAGATTTGGGAATTGGTTCTCCTTTAACATTCATTGAGAGATGCAAGTAAAGATTGGAATTCCATATCAGTATAATTATTCTCAGGCTTCTCTAGTGGCTCGGATGGTAAAGAATCTGCCCACAATGTGGGAGACCTGGGTTCTATCCCTAGGTCAGGGATGATCCCCTGGAGAAGGGAATGGTTACCCACTCCAGTACTCTTGCCTGGAGAATCCCTATGGATGGAGGAACTTGACTGGCTACAGTCCATGGGATCGCAAAGAGTAGAACATGACTGAGTAACTAACACTTTCACATAATTACTTTTTGATTGCTAGAGTATGCTTCTTTGAATATCATATAAGGCAAAGACCACTGGGTGGATAAGAGGTTTATTTGGATTACAGTTCACACCATCACTCTCCATCAAATGCTCCCCTTCTTCAATTATTTCCCATCATTCTCCAAAATCCAGTTCACCTCTCATATAATACTTGGATCCTTCCCTGAACACTTCAGTCTGAAGAAATTGTTTCCTCTCTGCAGTCTTCTGGAAGTATATATGCAGAGTACATCATGAGAAATGCTGGACTGGAGGAAACACAAGCTGGAATCAAGATTGCCAGGAGAAATATCAATAACCTCAGATATGCAGATGATACCACCCTTATGGCAGAAAGTGAAGAGGAACTAAAAAGCCTCTTGATGAAAGTGAAAGTGGAGAGTGAAAAGGTTGGCTTAAAGCTCAACATTCAGAAAACGAAGATCATGGCATCTGGTCCCATCACTGCATGGGAAATAGATGGAGAAACAGTGGAAACAGTGTCAGACTTTATTTTTCTGGGCTCCACAATCACTGCAGATGGTGACTGCAGCCATGAAATTAAAAGACGCTTACTCCTTGGAAGGAAGGTTATGACCAACCTAGATAGCATATTCAAAAGCAGAGACATCACTTTGCCAACAAAGGTTCGCCTAGTCAAGGCTATGGTCTTTCCTGTGGTCATGTATGGATGTGAGAGCTGGACTGTGAAGAAGGCTGAGTGCCGAAGAATAGATGCTTTTGAACTGTGGTGTTGGAGAAGACTCTTGAGAGTCCCTTGGACTGCAAGGAGATCCAACCAGTCCATTCTGAAGGAGATCAGACCTGGGATTTCTTTGGAGGGAATGATGCTCAAGCTGAAACTCCAGTATTTTGGCCACCTCATGCGAAGAGTTGACTCATTGGAGAAGACTCTGATGCTGGGAGGGATTGAGGGCAGGAGGAGAAGGGGACGACAGAGGATGAGATGGCTGGATGGCATCACTGACTCGATGAATGTGAGTCTGAGTGACCTCCGAGAGCTGGTGATGGATAGGGAGGCCTGGCGTGCTGCAGTTCATGGGATCGCAAAGAGTCGGACATGACTGAGCGACTGATCTGATCTGATCTGATATACTTCCAGAAGACTGCAGAGAGGAAGTATATAGTTGTATTTTATTTGCCACTGGATCATTTGTGGTCTTGTGACATCACTACTACTAAGTAAGTTAACATATATATCTGTTTTGGCTATTTAAGGCTTACCCTGTTCACATCTTATCATGGCAAAAAAAACATTCCTTAACAGGAAGAGATTGACACATTTGTATCCATCTCCATGCCACATAAAGACTTATATATAGTAATTGCTGAGTCATTGTATGTTTGTCTATGCTTCTCTGTTCATGGGGTTCTCAAGGCAAGAATACTGAAGTGATTTGCCATTCCCTTCTCAAGTGGACCACATTCTGACAGACCTCTCCACCATGACCCACCCATCTTGGGTGGCCCCACACAGCATGGCTTAGTTTCACTGAGTTAGACAAGGCTATAAAAGGTCAGTTTTCATTCCAATCCCAAAGAAAGGCAATGCCAAAGAGTGCTCAAACTACCGCACAATTGCATTCATCTCACAGGCTAGTAAAGTAATGCTCAAAATTCTTCAAGCCAGGCTTCAGCAACACGTGAACCGTGAACTTCCAGATGTTCAAGCTGGTTTTAGAAAAAGCAAAGGAACCAGAGATCAAATTACCAACATCCTCTGGATCATCGAAAAAGTAAGAGAGTTCCAGAAAAACATCTATTTCTACTTTATTGACTATGCCAAAGCCTTTGACTGTGTAGATCACAATAAACTGTGGAAAATTCTGAAAGACATGGGAATACCAGACTACCTGATCTGCCTCTTGAGAAATCTATATGCAGGTCAGGAAGCAACAGTTAGAACTGGACATGGAACAACAGACTGGTTCCAAATAGGAAAAGGAGTACGCCAAGGCTGTATATTGTCGCCGTACTTATTTAACTTCTATGCAGAGTACGTCATGAGAAATGCTGGGCTGGATGAAGCGCAAGTTGGAATCAAGATTGCCGAGAGAAATATCAATAACCTCAGATATGCAGATGACACCTCTCTTATGGCAGAAAGTAAAGAGGAATTAAAAAGCCTCTTGATGAAAGTGAAAGAAGAGAGTGAAAAAGTTGGCTTAAAGCTCAACAAAATGAAGATCATGGCATCTGGTCCCATCACTTCATGGGAAATAAATGGGGAAACAGTGGAAACAGTGTCAGATTTTATTTTGGGGGGCTCCAAAATCATGCAGATGGTGATTGCAGCCATGAAATTAAAAGACACTTACTCCTTGGAAGGAAAGTTATTACCAACCTAGATAGCATATTGAAAAGCAGAGACATTACTTTGCCAACAAAGGTTGTTGTCAAGTCAAGGCTTGTCTAGTCTAGTCAAGACTTGTCTTGTCTAGTCAAGGCTATGGTTTTTCCAGTGGTCATGTATGGATATGAGAGTTGGACTGTGAAGAAAGCTGAGTGCCAAAGAATTGATGCATTTGAACTGCGGTGTTGGAGAAGACTCTTGGGAGTCCCTTGGACTGCAAGGAGATCCAACAGTCCATTCTAAAGGAGATAAGTCCTGGGTGTTCTTTGGCAGGAATGATGCTAAAGCTGAAACTCCAATACTTCGGCCACCTCATGTGAAGAGTTGACTCATTGGAAAAGACTCTGATGCTGGGAGGGATTGGGGGCAGGAGGAGAAGGGGACGACAGAGGATGAGATGGCTGGATGGAATCACCGACCCGATGGACGTGAGTTTGGGTGACCTCCAGGAGTTGTTGATGGACAGGGAGGCCTGGAGTGCTGCAGTTCATGGGTTCGCAAAGAGTTGGACACAACTGAGTGACTGAACTGAACTGATGCTTCTCTGTAAGGAACAATTCTAAGAAGGTTGGCGTTTAATCATGAAATCCTCTGGTGTAGTTATTGCAAATGCATATTTGAACCCCTGTCTCAGATCTCTTAAATTTAAAGTCTGATGACTACTATTGTGGTGGAATTATCTTGGGGTTTCAGTCCAACATATAAAGTCAGAGTGTTAGTCAGTCAGTCATATCTGACCCTTGTGACCCCATGGACTATAGCCTACCAGGCTCATCTGTCCATGGAATTCTCCAGGGAAGAATACTGGAGCAGTCTAACATACCTGGATTCAAATTCAAACTACCACCGACCAGCTGTGTGACTTGGACCCTATCAAACTCTCCAAATCTTAGTTTTCTCATCCACAAGATAATAAATCCTCATGGTATTCTCTTGAGGATCACTATTAAAAGATGCATGAGGAGCTTAACATAGCACTTGGAATATTATAAGGGATCAACAGCTACCACTCACATATCCGTAAAACCCACAGGCAAACTTCCACTTTATATAAGGCAGTGTCCAGTTTGCCATATAGTTATATATTAATACAAGAAAGTGTGAGAGTCACTTAGTCATGTCCAATTCTTTGCGACGCCGTGGACAGTAACACACCAGGCTCCTCTCTGTCCATGAGATTGGGAAAGGAAAAGAATACTGGGAAGGAAAGAATACTGAGTGGGTAGCCATTTCTCCAGGGGAATCTTCCCACTGAGGGATTGAACCCAGGTCTCCCGTATTGCAGGCAGATTCTTTACTGTATAAGATACCAGGGAAGGACATCTTAATACTAAGTGAGATTTAAATTCTCCCCTCGTGGATTCACCAAGGCCCGTTTGGGCTCTAAATATCTTACCGAACACCTCACCAAAGAGAAAGATATAAGAATAACAAGATACATGCTTTTTTAGTGGCCTTTTTCAGCACCTGCTCTATGGGACTACGAACTCTTTGAAGGAAAAAAAAAAAAAGAGTCAAATCTCCTGGCCATCAGGAACTTTCAAAGAGAAAGAATCTGTTTCAAACACTGAAGAATTTCAGACACAGAGAATGAGACAACACAGCTATTAATATGTCAGTTCTGTAAAAAATAAAAATGAAAAAGAACAAATCTTATCAGGAATAGCCTCAGAGATCAAGCAGTGAAGACAAATAAAGGAATGAAGAGAGAAGAGGAGGAAGAGAAGAGGACAATTTCCATGAGAATCAGAAAACATTATCCTGGATGAGTGTTCCCCATTGTTACAGCAGCTCAGCTCAGTTCAGTCACTCAGTCATGTCCGACTTTTTGTGGCCCCATGGACTGCGTCATGCCTGGCCTCCCTGTCCATCATCAACTCCCGGAGTTTACCCAGACTCATCTCCATTGAGTTGGTGATACCATCCAATCATCTCATCCTCTGTCATCCCCTTCTCTTCCCACCTTCAATCCTTCCCAGCATCAGGGTCTTTTCAAATGAGTCATCTCTTCGCATGAGGTGGCCAAAGTATTGGAGTTTCAGCTTCAACATCAGTCCTTCCAATGAACATCCAGAACTGGTCTCCTTTAGGATGGACTGGTTGAATCTCCTTGCAGTCCAAGGGACTCTCAAGAGTCTTCTCCAACACCACAGTTCATAAGCATCAATTCTTTGGCGCTCAGCTTTCACATCCATACATGACCACTGGAAAAACCATAGCCTTAACTAGATGGTCCTTTGTTGGCAAAATAATGTCTCTGCTTTTTAATATGTTGTCTTGGTTGGTCATAACTTTCCTTCCAAGGAGTAAGTGTCTTTTAATTTCATGGCTGCAATCACCATCTACAGTGATTTTAGAGCCCAGAAAAGTAAAGTCAGCCACTGTTTCCACTGTTGCCCCATCTATCTGCCATGAAGTGATGGGACCAGATGCCATGATCTTAGTTTTCTGAATGATGAGCTTTAAGCCAACTTTTTCACTTTCCTCTTTCACTTTCATCAAGAGGCTCTTTAGTTCTTCACTTTCTGCCATAAGGATGGTGTCATCTGCATATCTGAGGTTATCGATATTTCTCCTGGCACTCTTGATTCCAACTTGTGCTTCATTCAGCCCTGTGTTTCTCATGATGTACTCTACATTTAAGTTAAATAAGCAGGGTGACAATATGTAGCCTTGATATACTCCTTTTCCTCTTTGGAACCAGTCTGTTGTTCCATGTCCAGTTCTAACTGTTGCTTCCTGACCTGCATACAAATTTCTCAAGAGGCAGGTCAGGTGGTCTGGTATTCCCATCTCTTTCAGAATTTTCCACAGTGTATTGTGATCCACACAGTCAAAGGCTTTAGCATAGTCAATAAAGCAGAAATAGATGTTTTTCTGGAACTCTCTTGTTTTTTTGGTGATCCAGCAGATGTTGGCAATTTGATCTCTGGTTCCTCTACCTTTTCTAAATCCAGCTTGAGCATCTGGAAGTTCACGGTTCACATACTGTTGAAGCCTGGCTTGGAGAATTTTGAGCATTACTTTACTAGTGTGTGAGATAAGTGCAGTTGTGTGATAGTTCGAGCATTCTTTGGCATTGCCTTTCTAAGGGATTGGAATGAAAACTGATCTTTGATATTATAAGAAAAGTGAAAAAGCAAAGTTGCTCAGTCATGTCCAACTCTTTGCGACCCCATGGACTATGCAGTCCATGGAATTCTCCAGGCCAGAATACTAGAGTGGGTAGCCTTTCTCTTCTCCAGGGGAACTTCCCAACCCTGGTACTGAACCCAGGTCTCCCGCATTACAGGCAAATTCTTTACCAGCTGAGCCACAAAAGAAGCCCTTACAGCAAGAAAGCCATCTGTAATTAACACAAGAGTGACATTTTAAGCTATGTGTACTCTACACATTGGTTCCTGTATATATTTTTTGCTTACATTAATTGACTTAATCTATTTTCCTATTTCATTTTCTAGCATAGTCATGTCTGACACTTTGTGACCGCATGGACTGTAACCTGCCATGGTCCTCTGTTCATGGGATTTTCCAAGCAAGAATACTGTAGTGGGTTGCCATGCCCTCCTCCAGGGGACCTTTCAGACCCAGGGTTAGAAATTGTATCTCTTATGTCTCCTGCATTGGCAGGTGGATTCTTTACTACTGTGTCATGTGGAAAGCCCTCTAGCATAAATATTTTTTCTCAATTAATCTTTTAAGTTAAAATAATGACTTGCTACACATGCCTCTATTACAGCTCTTCTCACCCTGTTATTTATGTATAGATGTAGTTCCTCGGTTCAACCCGGGGAAATCAAGAGGCCCAGAAGCCAGCAGAGACTTTAGCACATGGTAGGTATTTGCCATTGTTGTTGTGTTAGATTCACTTGAGTTAAAAAAGACATCTGAACATCACAGATACTCTTCAGGTAAAAAGAGTGGACAGACAAGGGAATGATCATTTGCAGTTGAGCATCTGAACAGTCGCCCCTTTCAGAAAATGCCATAAAAAGACCAAAGAGAAATCAGCAAAGTTCACCAGTGATGTAAGCCCTCTGTGCGGTCCTAACTGTGTGCTTCAGGTGCTCTGCAAGTCTACAGTCTCAGGGTGGGCAAAAAAATCATGTAACTTTAGTGGCTGTAAGTTTCTAGCTTCTAGCCTGCCTATGGGTTAATGTCCTGGATACTGTACTTCCATCTGTTATTTTAAAAGTCACAGAACTGAAATTCCTGTGGATCCCAGAAAATTGCCTCTTACAACTTTTGCAACCCTAGGCGAGTTATTTAATGTTTCTGCCAAAAGGAAGTTACACTCATAGCTACTCATGGAACAGTGGTAAGAATCAAGCAATATAAAGAATGTGAAGGTTTTAGCAAAGAGCGGGGCCCAAAGTAAGTATTCAATAAATTGAAGAAGAAGAAGGCTAGAGGAAAAAGGAGGGAAAGAAAGTGGTGGCTGGGAGATTCACAGGTGTTTATATATATTATATATATATATATATAATATACCCTGCTCATGCTTCTCAGGTGGCACAGCGCTAAAGAATCTGCCTGCAGTGCAGGAGATGCAGGAGACTCGGTTTAAGATTCCTGAGTCAGGAAGATCCCTTGGAGTAGGAAATGGCAACCCACTTCAGTATTCTTGCCTGGAGAATCCCATGGACAGAGGAACCTGGCAGGCGATAGTCCATAGGGTCACAAAGAGTTAGACACCACTGAGCATGAAGGTACACCCTGCCCATGCTCTGGCTCATAGCAAGTCATCATTAAATGAACTTTCCACCCACTCCGGGCTCTCAGTGAAGTCATCTCAAATTGCTGAATGCTGCTGCTGCTGCTGCTAAGTCGCTTCAGTCGTGTCCGACTCTGTGCGACCCCATAGACGGCAGCCCACCATGCTCCCCCGTCCCTGGGATTCTCCAGGCAAGAACACTGGAGCGGGTTGCCATTTCCTTCTCCAATGCATGAAAGTGAAAAGTGAAAATGAAGTCGCTCATTCGTGTCCGACTCTAAGCGACCCCATGGACTGCAGCCTACCAGGCTCTTGCGTCCATGGGATTTTCCAGGCAAGAGTACTGGAGTGTGGTGCCATTGCCTTCTCAGCGAATTGCTGAATAGTCATCTCTCAATCACTCAGTAACTGAACTGATGTATATTTGACTTGGAATTAAGCAGCTTTGTTTCAGATTTTTTTTTTTTTTCTATTCACTCCTTTAGTACTTCAGTGACATTTTGACCTTAATAAGTGAAATTTCCAGATTCCTTTCTCAATGTTTTCTTGTCAAACCTCTCTGAAAGCTATTTTTTTTTTCCTTTTGACATGTTGGGTTATAAATTCAGTAAGCAGTGCTGATACCTGTCATTGCCAGGTGATGAAAATTTTTTCTGACAGACAGTATCAGCTTCACCCCAGTTTCAGGAGGACTCCTTCCCCTCCAGTGTCATGGGTATACAGTGGGAACAAGTACAAAGGAATGGAGTCATGGACTCAACCAGGTTCCGAGTGAGCCCATGTTGAATATGAACAACATCTGATTGTAGTCTGCTAGAGTGATTCCCAAGAAATAAACCTGAAGCTGGAGCTGGCCACTTTCTGCCCTGAATCAGCCCAGAAGGAAAGGTCCCCTTCCTTCCCTCCTCCTTCCATCTTCCCTGTATTCATGGATGCATGCGTGTGCATGCTAAGCCCCTTCAGTTGTGGCCATCTCTTTGCGACCCTATGGACTGTCACCAGAGGGTCTTGCTCTGTGCTGGGCACCAGGGTGCACTAGTGACAAGTGTGGACCCCTGTTCTCGTGAAGATCTCTGATTTAGCTGCTCCCTACATCACTAAGCCAAAGTTATCTGTACTGTCTCTGGCTCTAAACAGATGCTACTCAGCTCTGTTAAAAAATCTTTTTATTTGGAAATAATTTCAGACGTACAGAAGAGGTAGAAAAGGAGTAAAAAGAGCTGACATATAGTCTTCGATTGGACTCCTCAAGTTTTAAATGTTTGCCTCAGTGTTTTCATCGTTCTCTCTATGTTGATCTGTGCGTACATAATCTGAAGTACTTTAGAGTGATTTGCAGACCTGTGGCCCCTTTTTGTTTCAGCACATATTTCATGAAAGCAAGACCTTCCTTCACATAACCATAGTATACTTCCCCAGGACAGCAGAGTAACATTAATGGAGTGCTATCTTATTTGGGCTTCCCTGTGGCTTAGAAGGCAATGGCACCCCACTCCAGTACTCTTGCCTGGAGAGTCCCATGGATGGAGGAGGCTGCAGTCCATGGGGTCGCTAGAGTCAGACACAACTGAGCGACTTCGCTTTCACTTTTCACTTGGAGAAGGAAATGGCAACCCACTCCAGTGTTCTTGCCTGGAGAATCCCAGGGATGGGGAAGCCTGGTGGGCTGCCGTCTATGGGATCGTACAGAGTCGGACATGACTGAAGCAGCTTAGCAGCAGCAGCAGTGACTTAGATGGTAAAGAATCTGCATGCAATGCAGGAGACCCGGCTTCAATCCCTGAGTCGGTAAGATTCCCCTGGAGAAGGGTATGGCAACCCACTCCAGTATTCTTGCCTGGCAAATTCTATGGGCAGAGGAGCCTGGTGGGCTACAGTCCATGGGATTGCAAAGAGTCGTAATTAACAGACAGCCTTCAAATGTTGCCAATTGTTCCACTAGCATCTTTTGTAGCAAAAACGAAATAATTTTCTGACCCAGAATCCATGTTTAGGATCCTGTATCACATTTAGTCATCATGTCTTTATCTCCTTTCATCTGAAACAATTCCTTGAGCATTTTTTGTTTTTCATGACCTTAACATTGTTAAAGAGTACCGGAGTGTTCCTGCTGATAGCCCATCCCTTTAGGTTTGAATAGTATTTATGACCTAGTTAGAGTTGTGTATTTTTAAACAGTTTGCTCTTTTTAATATGTAGGCTTATTTATTTATTTATTTTTAGCTGTGCCAGGTCTGCATTGCTGGGCTTGGCCTTTCTCCAGTTGTGGAGAGCAGGGGCCCCTCTTCATTTTGATGCAAGGGCTTCTCATTATGCCGGCTTCTCCTGTTGCAAATCACAGGCTCTAGAGCATGTGGGCTTCAGTAGCTGTGACTCCTGGGCTCTAGAGCACAGCCTCAATAGCTGTGGTGCTCAGGCTCAGTTGTTGTTCTGCACTGTGTGGGATCTTCCCAGACCAGGGATTGAACTCGTGGCTCCTGCGTTGGCAGATGGATTCTTTACCACTGAGCCACCAGGGAAGCCT
This sequence comes from Tragelaphus eurycerus, assembly GCA_935064755.1. NCBI lineage: Eukaryota > Metazoa > Chordata > Mammalia > Artiodactyla > Bovidae > Tragelaphus > Tragelaphus eurycerus. Next base: position 982,607 of record CAKXYN010000075.1, on the reverse strand, counting down.
CAAGTTGTGCATTGTTGACAGAATAACACAGAAGTGACGCTGTGCTCTCAGTACATCACATGGGCATGTGACATCTAGCTGTCCCGGGATTGGTGATATTAATGTCGATCTCTTAGGATGGTGTTCATCAGGTTTCTCCAACATAAGGTGCTATTTTTTCTTTGTAATGGATCAGTACCTTGTGGAGAGGTGCTCAGAGACTATGAAGGTATCCTATCTCCCATAAAAATTTCACTCACTGAATCAAACATTCATTGATAACACTTGTCTGAAAAAATTATTACTGTAGTGGCTGCCAAATGGTCATTCTAAATTTCATGATTCTCTCTTCATTTATTAGTTGGAATTCTACTCAAAAGAAGAGCTTTCTCTCCTCCATCATTTATATTTATATGTATATGTGTGTGTGTGTATGTATATATTTTTGTTGTTCAGTCACTCTGTCATGTCTGACTCTTTGTGACCCCATGGACTGCAGCATGCCAGGCTTCCCTGTCCTTCACCAACTCCTGGAGTTTGCTCAAACTCATGTCCACTGTGTCAGTGATGCCATCCAGCCAACTCATCCTTTGTCACCCCCTTCTCCTCCTGCCCTCAGTCTTTCCCAGCATCAAGGTCTTTACTAAAGACCCTTTTCCAGGGTCCTTCCAATCTTTTCTTTGTATCAAATTGGTACTTGCCATCTACTCTACAAGGATTAAATCATGTGCTATCAGTTCAGTTCAGTTCAATTCAGTCGCTCAGTCGTGTCCAACTCTTTGCGACCCCATGAATCACAGCACACCAGGCCTCCCTGTCCATCACCAACTCCCGGAGTTCACTCAGACTCATGTCCATCGAGTCAGTGATGTCATCCAGCCATCCCATCCTCTGTCGTCCCCTTTTCCTCCTGCCCCCAATCCCTCCCAGCATCAGAGACTTTTCCAATGAGTCAACTCTTCGCATGAGGTGGCCAAAGTACTGGAGTTTCAGCTTCAACATCATTCCCTCCAAAGAAATCCCAGGGCTGATCTCCTTCAGAATGGACTGGTTGGATCTCCTTGCAGTCCAAAGGACTCTCAAGAATCTTCTCCAACACCACAGTTCAAAGGCATCAATTCTTTGGCACTCAGCTTTCTTCACAGTCCAACTCTCACATCCAGACATAACCACTGGAGCTGCTGAATTTCAACACCCTTGAAGATAATTAAGGAAAGAGAACAGGCAAGAGTCACTCTGTGCTCTGGGAAATACTGGAAGGACGGGCCTTCAAATACTTAAATATTTTCAGGAGCCAATATCATAAGCCCAGTTTGTGTGTCTCCTCATGTCTATAAAAGGACTAAAATCTGTGGTGATGACTTCTCCTTGTGACTAGCAGAAACCTTCTGCAAAAAATATGTGCTTGATTGCATGTATTCCTCCTTCACCAAAATCACAAATCACTAGCCATCCATCCTGCCTCTTTGGAGCAGTTCCTCAGAGCTATCTGAAATGCTGTTTCCCAGTCTCTAGTCTTCATTTTGCCCCAAATAAAACTTTACTGCAACTCTCATGTTGTGCATTTTTAAGTCAACACTGTATATATTAAAAACCAGTTTATGCTGACACCTCCATTCCAAGTCAGCATCACATAGTCCATTTTAGCTTTTTCTTTTCATATTTGCAATTTCTTTTTCTGACTTTTAGAATTCTCACTCTCCTTCTCTACAATATATTTTGTATACTTTCTCAACTAAGAATTAGTTTTTGTATTTGCTAATCCCTGTGCAAATAGACGTACTAACTATAATATAGTAGCTATTTGTAGTTCTTTCTGTCTTTAGCCTGAGAGAAGAGTCAGAATATGATATTCAAAAATTGCTCAGGCTTCCCAGGTGGCACTAGTGGTAAAGAACCTGCCTGGCAATGCAGGAGACATAAGAGATGCAGGTTTGATCCCTTGGTCCAGAAGATCCCCTGGAGGAGAGCATGCAACCCACTGCAGTATTCTTGCCTGGAGAATCCCATGGACTGAGGAGCCTGGAGGGCTATATTTATATGGACTCATGAGGTAGCAAAGAGTCAGACATGACTGAGCGACTAACCAGCAGCAGCACAGAATCAAAATATGATATTCACAGAATCAAAATATGATATTCAAACATGACTCAAGTTAATTCTCCCTGTTTGTGTTCAGTGCGGCTATGTACTCTTTGTTTATTTCCCCCAACAAGAATGACCGCTTTACCAAGCAAATTTTATCAAAAACTATAAATCAACTGGAAACCCTTCCTATTAGGGGAGTCAGTCTGTTTGATGGCTCCTTTATAGCAACTTCTATTTTATTTTAAATTGTTTTCTTTTCTCTGGGTGTCTCCAATCAGAATGAATGTCATGAAAGGGTACCAGAGTGACCTGTCACCATTCTAATCTTCCATAGAGCCTTCCAGATAAAACATATAAATCTTTGTGGAATCAATGAAATCAGCCCTCTGGCTAAAAAAAAAAAAAAAAATGAGAAAGATGATTAAAGAGATGAGAAAAAAGCTGAAGGCAAGCAATCATGTCCCTTACAATTCTAGCATTTTCGGTTCTTCCCAATAATAGTAATATTTGACTTATTGCCTATTATGTCAGGGCTTCCCAGGTGGCTCAGAAGTTAAAGCGTCTGCTTGCAACGCAGGAGACCTGGGTTTGATCCCTGGATCAGGAAGATCTCCTGGAGAAGGAAATGGCAGCCCACTCCAGTATTCTTGCCTGAAGAATCCCATGGACAGAGGAGCCTGGTAGGCTACAGTCCACAGGGTCACTGAGTCGGACACGACTAAGCAACTTCACTTTCACTTTCATTTTCCCAGGTGGCTCAGTGGTAAAGAACCCGCCTGTCAAGCAGGAGACATGGGTTTGATCCCTGGGTAGAGAAAATTCCCTGGAGAAGAAAATGGCAGCCCTTCCAGTAGTCTTGCTGGAAAATCCTATGGTCAGAGGAGCCTGGCAGGCTAAGCCCCTGGGGTCACAATGAATTAGACATGACTTAATAACTAAACAACAACTACAATGTCTAGAGTTCCTCTTTGACCTACATAAAATCTGTTGATCATAGAGATATGGGTGTTATGGTATTCATTATTATGAAAATTAAGGTTCATATGAATAAATAATTGGCCCCAATATCCGGCTTAAAAAATGGTCTGGTGGTGGTGGTGGTTTAGTCGCTAAGTCGTGTCTGGCTTCCCCAACACCATGGACTGTAGCCTGCCAGGCTCCTCTGTCCATAGGATTTTTCAAGCAAGAATACTGGAATGGGTTGCCATTTCCTTCTCCAGGGAAATGGTCTGGAATAGAACAGAATCTCCTGTAGAGAAAAAAATAAAAATAAAAATTGCTCTTCCAAAGGCACATGCTTATTGTTACCAAATCATTAAGAAACGAATGAATAAAAGTTAGCAGTCTTTCCTTTCCTTGCCCACATGCCACCAATGATAACCATGTCATGTGTATTTGTCCACACCTTTGTCTTTCACAAAAGCATGGAGTCTTGAGACCTTCATGAATGCCAGGATTTTGAGAATGAAAGACATCTGATCCACATGAGATAAGGGAACAGAAGCAAAAGACTCATTCATGAAGTCACTCTGCTGCTGCTGCTGCTAAGTCGCTTCAGTCGTGTCCGACTCTGTGCGACCCCATAGACAGTAGCTCACCAGGCTCCCCCGTCCCTGGGATTCTCCAGGCAAGAATACTGGAGTGGGTTGCCATTTCCTTCTCCATGAAGTCACTCTAACACTCACATACTGGCTATCTCCCAGCTGATAGTGATGGACTTTCAAATTCTGATTGTTGCAGAGAGAGGAGGTTCTACCACCTGGAGCCCCCTGATGTCAGGGGCATACAAAGATTTGCACTTCTGAGTCTCATTTTTCCTACCCCATAAAATGGAGATCATAGCCAATTGTACCCTGAAGTTTAGCTGGATAAACCCATGATACAAAACTATTTTCTCTTCTTAAGAGAAGAAGGAAGCTTTGCATTTTCAATCTACCCCATGCTGAGAGGGCACGAGTGACACAGCGTGTTCAAGAGGATGCTAAAGTCTTTCTCGTTCTCTTGGAGAGCATTCACTTCATTTGGAGAACTGAAGGGCACAGGTAATAACACCTGGATTCTTAACTAGCCATCCTTTCCTGTTTTGCTTTCTGTTGGGTGCCTGCTTCTGCAGCTAGGATCTTCCTGAATTGCTAGCGACATCCAGTTTTGGCCCAGAGTAACCCCAGTGAGTGGCCAGAATGGAGGGATCTGTCTCCAGAGAAGGCTGAGGCTCTATAACCATGTTTCACCTGCAGCTTTCTGCAATTGAAAGAAGCATGAATCAAGCACCCTATCTGCAGTGCCTGTGACATCTGTAATTCAGGTCAGAGGAAGAGGAACTTCCCAAGGGACTCTTTCTTCAATAATCCATACAAAGTTAGTAGTAGATACCAAATATGAAGTAGTAGTCCCCTACATATGAAAGAGTTCCATTCCAAGAGCATGTTCCTAAATCTAATTTGCTCCTAAGTCCAACAGAATCAGCCTAGGTACCCAGCTAACACAATGGGCTATATAGTACTGCACTATAATAGGTTTATAATACTTTTCAAACAAATGATAACACTAAAAAACAAAAATAAAACAATTTGAAAACTCCAGGAGTTGGTGATGGACAGGGAAGCCTGACATGCTGCAGTCTGTGGAGTCATAAAGAGTCGGACATGACTGAGTTACTGAACTGCACTGAATCTTACAGTATCTTGAAAAGTACAGTAGTCAGTACAACAGCTGGCATACAGGGGCTGGCATCAACTGAACAGACAAGAAGAGTTACTGACTGGAGGAGGGAGAGAAGATGGGAGATGGTAGAGTTGAAGAATTGTCAGCAATAGGAGACAGAGGGCAAGCTGCCTCTTCATTCACACGTGACATTGACAGCCTGGATTCTGCTTCCTTGCTAGATTCAATTCTATCTACTGTCTTGAAAAAGTGATGCAGTGATGTCTGCTGCTGCTGCTGCTGTTAAGTCCCTTCAGTCATGTCCAACTCTGTGTGACTCCATAGACGGCAGCCCACCAGGCTCCCCCGTCCCTGGGATTTTCCAGGCAAGAACATTGAAGTGGGTTGCAATTTCCTCCTCCAATGCATGAAAGTGAAAAGTCAAAGTGAAATCATTCAGTCGTGTCTGACTCCTAGCGACCCCATGGACTGCAGCCAACCAGGCTCCTTTGACCATGGGATTTTCCAGGCAAGAGTACTGGAGTGGGGTGCCATTGCCTTCTCCTGTGATGTCTAGTAGCTCTTTTAACCTTGTCATAGATGACACAGTAGCACTGGATTGCATTCTGCTGAAACCTTCCTGTTCTGTTCTACAAGCAGGTCTGGTGCCTCAAAAACTAACAGTGCCCCCTAGGATAAAGAAAACTCCATTCCGTTTCCTGCACCGTGGCTCTCTTCAGTTGCTTCAGTTCTTCTTCCTCTTGTCTCGCTTTGTCCTTCCTCTGGTTCTCCAAATCCATCGGGTCTTCATTAGTAAGCTCCACGTTCGAATCTTTGAAAGTTAGCAGCTTGAAGGTTTGTATGTAGGGGACTTGCTGTACCTCTCCCCATCCCTCCACAGTGGGAATTTCCCCAGAATCCAGTAACCCAGATTTGGGTTCTAGCACAGTCTCTGACATGATTCTTCGCTGTGTATCTCTGGCCACATTCTAATTCAGTTCAGTTCAGTTGCTCAGTTGTGTCCGACTGTTTGTGACACCATGATCCGCAGCACGCCAGGCTTCCCTGTCCATCACCAACTTCCAGAGTCCACCCAAACCCATGTCCATTGAGTCAGTGGTGCCATCCAACTATCTCATCCTCTGTTGTCCCCTGCTCCTCCTGCCCTCAATCCCTCCCAGCATCAGGGTCTTTTCAAATGAGTCAGCTCTTCACATCAGGTGGCCAAAGTATTGGAGTTTCAGCTTCAGCATCAGTCCTACCAATGAACACCCAGGACTGATCTCCTCTAGGATGGACTGGTTGGATCTCCTTGCAGTCCAAGGGACTCTCAAGAGTCTTCTCCAACACCACAGTTCAAAAGTATCAATTCTTCAGTGCTCAGATTTCTTTATAGTCCAACTCTTACATCCATACATGACCACGGGAAAAACCATAGCCTTGATTAGACAGTCCTTTGTTGACAAAGTGATGTCTCTGCTTTTCAATATGCTATCTAGGTTGGTCGTAACTTTCCTTTCAAGGAGTAAGCGTCTTTTTATTTCATGGCTGTAATCACCATCTACAGTGATTTTGGAGCCCAGAAAAATAAAGTCAGCCACTGTTTCCACTGTTTCCCTGTCTATTTGCCAAGAAGTGATGGGACTGGATGCCATGATCTTCATTTTCTGAATGTTCAGCTTTAAGCCAACTTTTTCACTCTCCTCTTTCACTTTCATCAAGAGGCTCTTTAGTTATTCTTCACTTTCTGCCATAAGGGTGGTGTCATTTGCATATCTGAGGTTATTGATATTCCTCCCAGCAATCTTGATTCCAGCTTGTGCTTCATCCAGCCCAGCGTTTCTCATTATGTACTCTGCATAGAAGTTAAATAAACAGGGTGACACTATACAGCCTTGATGTACTCCTTCTCCGATTTGGAGCCAGTCTGTTGTTCCATGACCAGTTCTAACTGTTGCTTCCTGACCTGCATACAGGTTACTCAAGAGGCAAGTCAGGTGGTCTGCTATTCCCATCTCTTTCAGAATTTTCCATGGTTTATTGTGACCCACACAGTCAAAGGCTTTGGCATAGTCAATAAAGCAGAAATAGATGTTTTTCTGGAACTCTCTTCCTTTTTCCATGATCCAGCAGATTTTGGCAATTTGATCTCTGGTTCCTCTGCCTTTTCTAAACCCAGCTTGAACATCTGGAAGTTCATGGTTCACATATTGCTGAAGCCTGGCTTGGAGAATTTTGAGTATTACTTTTACTAGCGTGTGAGATGGGTACAATTGTGCAGCAGTTTGAGCATTCTTTGGCATTGCCTTTCTTTGAGATTGGAATGAAAACTGACCTTTTCCAGTCCTGTGGCCACTGCTGAGTTTTCCAAATTTGCTGACATATTGAGTGCAGCACTTTCACAGCATCATCTTTCAGCATTTGAAATACCTCAACTGGAATTCCATCACCTTCACTAGCTTTGTTCGTAGTGATGCTTCCTAAGGCCCACTTCACTTCACATTCCAGGATGTCTGACTCTAGGTGAGTGATCATACCATCATGATTATCTGGTTCGTGAAGATCTTTTTCGTACAGTTCTTCTGTGTATTCCTGCCACCTCTTCTTAATATCTTCTGCTTCTGTTAGGTCCCTACGATTTCTGTCCTTTATTGAGCCCATCTTTGCATGAAATATTCCCTTTGCATCTCTAATTTTCTTCAAGAGATCTCTAGTCTTTCCCATTCTGTTGTGTTCCTCTATTTCTTTGCATTGATCGTGAGGAGGGCTTTCTTATCTCTTCTTGCTATTCTTTGGAACTCCGCATTCAAATGGGTATATCTTTCCTTTTCTCCTTTTCTTTTTGCTTCTTTTCTTTTCACAGCTATTTGTAAGGCCTCCTCAGACAGCCGTTTTGCTTTTTTGCATTTCTCTTTCTTGGGGATGGTCTTGATTCCTGTCTGCTGTAGAATGTCATGGACCTCCATCCATAGATCCTCAGGCACTCTGTCAGATCTTGTCCCTTAATTCTATTTCTCACTTCCACTATATAGTCATAAGGGATTTGATTTAGGTCATACCTGAATGGTCTAATGGTTTTCTCCACTTTCTTCAATTTCAGTCTGAATTTGGCAATAAGGAGTTCATGATCTGAGCCACAGTCAGCTCCCGGTCTTGTTTTTGCTGACTGTATAGAGCTTCTCCATCTTTGCCTGAGAAGAATATAATCAATCTGATTTTGGTGTTGACCATCTGGTGATGACCATGTATAGAGTCTTCTCTTGTGTTGTTGGAAGAGGGTGTTTGCTATGACCAGTGCATTCTCTTGGGAGAGCTCTATTAGCCTTTGCCCTGCTTTATTCCATATTCCAAGGCCAAATTTGCCTGTTACTCCAGGTGTTTCTTGACTTCCTACTTTTGCATTCCAGTCCCCTATAATTAAAAGGACATCTGTTTTGGCTGTTAGTTCTAGAAGGTCTTGTAGGTCTTCATAGAATTGTTCAACTTCAGCTTCTTCAGCATTACTGGTCGGGGCATAGACTTGGATTACCGTAATATTGAATGGTTTGCCTTGGAAACAAACAAAGATCATTCTGTCATTTTTGAGATTGCATCGAAGTACTGCATTTTGGACTCTTTTGTTGACCATGATGGCTACTCCATTTCTTCTAGGGGATTCCTGCCCACAGTAGTAGATATAATGGTCATCTGAGTTAAATTCACCCATTCCAGTCCATCTTAGTTTTCTGATTCCTAGAATGTCGATGTTCACTCTTGTCATCTCATTTGACCACTTCCAATTTGCCTTGATTTATGTGCAATATTGCTCTTTACAGCATCGGACCTTGCTTCTATCACCAGTTACATCCACAACTGAGTATTGTTTTTGCTTTAGCTCCATCCCTTCATTCTTTTTGGAGTTATTTCTCCACTGATCTCCAGTAGCATATTGGGTACCTACCGACCTGGGGAGTTCATCTGCCTTTTTATGCTGTTCATGGGGTTCTCAGGGCAAGAATACTGAAGTGGTTTGCCATTCCCTTCTCCAGTGGACCACATTCTGTCAGATCTCTCCACCATGACCCACCCATCTTGGGTTGCCCTACGGGCATGGCTTAATTTCATTGAGTTAGACAAGGCTGTGGTCCTAGTGTGATTAGATTGGCTAGTTGTCTGTGATTGTGGTTTCAGTGTGTCTGCCCTCTGATGCCCTCTCTCAGTGCCTACTGTCTTACTTGGGTTTCTTTTACCTTGGACGTGGGGTATCTCTTCACGGCTGCTCCAGCAAAGCGCAGCCACTGCTCCTGACCTTGGATGTGGGGTAGCTCCTCTCGGCTGAGCTTCTGCACCATCCGTTGCAGCTGCCACGCTTCAGTGGTCTATTCATAAATCTTACATCATCATAGAGCCTGGTTGATAAATGTCCATTTACACTGTGAGGTTTTCAACTTTACAAGCAAAATCCAGTACAGATATTTCAGCCAGCCTAACTACCTCCCAGAAGCCACCTAGGTTCTAAAATTAATCACATCTTTTTATTTTTTCCCCCATTCCTATTTTACATTGTTAAAATATTTCTCAATATTTTGCCTTGGCAAAATAGTCAAAGATTTCATTCAAACGGTTCCCAATCTGGGGTCTCTAGACCTGTAGGGATCCATGAAGGGAGTAGTGAAGGTCTTTGAGCTATTTTCAGTATTTCCAAAAGCCTGAAAGAAATGGTATATTATCTGAGATAAGGCTGCATAGGCTAACTCAAATGTCAAGTTTCTCAGCTTTTTGCCCTGATCCAATCAGTTCAATGTGTAGCCATAGCTATCAGGGATTGATCTGGAATTGGAATTGGAAGGCCTGAGTGTCTTTGTTAAATAAGAAAAGAGAGGCTATTAGTGATACTTCAGGTTTCTCATTAGACAAACTATTTCAAGGCATGGGGTCTATGTGGGGAAAAAAAAAAATGTCCTTGATGGTAAAGAAATGGAAATCCCAGATCTAGCTGCCCATGAACTTAATCCACGAATTACCCTCACATTACAATTTCACTCTTGCTTATGGAGGTACCTCAATGAAGTCGTCAACGACTACGATTCCTTTGCCTTGGGATATATGGATTTGCTATGGAAGAAAGTCAGGCATTTGTCCAGGTAAGTATTAAACATTTTCCAAATTAGGGAACTCTAAAAGTGAAAAAGTGAAAGTGTTAGCCTCTCAGTCATGTCTGACTCTTTTGCGACCCCATGGACTGTAGCCTACCAAGCTCCTCTGTCCATGGGATTTCCCAGGCCAGAATACTGGAGTGGGTTGCCATTTCCTTCTCCAGGGGATCTTCCCACCCCAGGGATCAAGCCCAGGTCTCCTGCATTGCAGGCAGATTCTTTACCACCTGAGCTACCGAGGAAGCACCAAAGAACTCTAAGGAAGCTGTAGAAATCAGAGTTCCAGCAGGAAGAAGTGGTAGGTCCCGGAATTTGCTAATTGCCAGGGCTGTTATATGTGTTTCTGGGTATATGTGTGTGTGTGTGTGTGTGTGTGTGTGTGTGTGTGCACGTGCATACTAAATCATGTCTAACTCTTTGTGACCCTTTGGACTGTAGTCCGCCAGTCTTCTCTGTCCATGGGATTCTCCAGGCAAGAATATTGAAGTGGATTTCCATTTCCTCCTTCAGAGGATCTTCTCAACCCAGGAATCAAACTTGCATCTCCTGGATCTCTTGCATTGCAGGTGGATTCTTTAACCCACTGAGCCATCAGGGAAGCCCCTGCGTAGGAGGGGATGTGTATGCATGTTAAGACTTGTGTGCAGATGTGCAGGAAGTGAAGTGGAGCCCTGGAGCCTCCTGACATAAACATTGGAGAGAAACTCTGTCCCAGGCATCTGCTGAGTGCAAATACAATAGACAGAGTTTACGATTTCATAGATTCTAAATAAACGGAGAGTTAAATCAAGTTCACCTGAAACAAAACAGCCTGTAATAAAGAGCCTGGTGTGACCCAATCTGGCAGGGAATGCTGATCGCACCTTTCCGACCCAGCTGCAGATGTAGGCTGTTGTCTCTTGCCAGCTCTGCAGCCCTGGATGAGGGAGCAAGGAAGGGTACTTGGGATTGATGAAAAGAAGACACGAGGTCTGCCTGAAACTACAGTGAACACGGGGAGTTTGGGGGACCTTCTTTGGGGATGAGGGTGAAACACAGTCAAGAGAGGCCCCTCTACCTTAATAGTCCCTAATAATACAGACAGAAGGTTCTGACAAGGCCCCTGGGATTTTACAAGATCCCAGTTGGCTGGACTCGAGAACCTTTGGCTCAGTGAGTGTATTTCAGGGTGAAGTGTGGAAACACAATGACCTCTCTTTTATGATGGAAGTCTAAATCACCTAAATCCAGTGGTTAATACCCTGGGTTTCCAATGCAGGGGACACAGGTTCAATTCCTGATCGGGGAACTAAGATCCTATGTGCCCAGTAGCAAAAAAAAAAAAAAAAAGTTTTTAAAAAATCACCTCCGTTTTTTCTATTGTGGACAGTCTGGATCGCCCATTTGCCTTTATCCGTCTGACCCAAATTTCAGAAGATTCTATTTCATCTAGGAGGTCCTTATCCCAAAAGCTGTAAGTCCACGGCAGAGCTCCCATTCTCAGCCCTGGAAGGTTTGGCTCTTTTGTTTTTTGTTTTATTTTGCCCCTGTTATACCCATCCCACAGTATCTAGGGGACTTCTTTTGCTGTTGACATTTCCTCCAAATAGACCCCGGAATGCCTGGGCTGAAACTAGAATGTCCAGATCCAGCCAGTATGAGAGGGTTGAGGGCAATGACGTGTATCCTTGGTGAGTCCAAGAGACCAGACTCACCTCCCAGAAGACCTGGATGCCCCATGCAATTCTCCTCCCTGACTCCAGCCTGCCCTTCTGAGCAGGTTCACATGGACTGCCTGCTTCCCCATACCACTTCTTCTAATCCTTCCTCCACACAGCCAGACAAGTGCCGTTTCAAAAGCCCAGATCTAATCTTGTTACTCTCCAGCTCAAAATCTTTTGTCTGCAGGAGAAACTCTAAAATCTTTTATCTGATATTTCAACTCTTGATCTGGTCTTTACACTCTGATATTCTGTTGTCGTTGCTGTAAACTGCATTTACAAAATCCCTTTCGGCTCTGGCCAAACAAGTCTCTGCCTAGGAATGCTGCGGATTGGGTAAGGGAAGACAAAGGAGAAAACTGCATGGTGGAGAGACGAACTTGTCCACCTACATTTTCTTCTGATACTTTAAAAACTGTGCTTGTGGTTAAACTTTTAACTGATCTGAAATGTTATCCCCATGTGGATTGTTGCTTCAGAATGGACACCAACTGTCTGTGTCCTTCTCCCTCTGATTTAACATCTCTGAATGTATCACACAAAAAATGCACATATAGTCGTTTAGAGAATGTACTCTTTTGTGCTGCTAAAATATTTATCTATTCTACTGATTGGTAAATTACAGCCCATGGGTCAAATCTGGCCCACAGCCTAATTTTATACAGCCTATGAGCTAAGAGTGGTTTTAGGTTTTTTTAATTACTTAAAAACATAATCAAAAGAAGACTATGTCTTGCCACATGAAAAATATATGAAATTAAAATTTTAGTCTCCATAAATTAAGCTTTACTGGAGCACAGCCACCTCCATTTGTTATGTTTTGTGTGACATCTTTCACACAGCAGAGCTGAGCAGTTGCAACAGAAACTGTACTACCCACAAAGCTGAAAACACTTACTATATGTACAGAAAATATTTACTTACCCCGATCTAGTCCCAAACCAATATAGCATTGTTTAAATTACTCTAGTTTTATGTGTTTTGATACCTACCAGGCTAGAAAGAATTCAGTTTTTGTAGGGCCTACCACTTACATAATTTGGAAGATCCTCTTTAAGATGACTATTGTGTTAGTCATACCTGAATGGTCTAGTAGTTTTCTCTACTTTCTTCAATTTCAGTCTGAATTTGGCAATAAGGAGTTCATGGTCCGAGCCACAGTCAGCTCCTGGTCTTGTTTTTGCTGATTGTATAGAGCTTCTCCATCTTTGGCTGCAAAGAATATAATCGATCTGATTTCGGTGTTGACCATCTGGTGATGTCCATGTATAGAGTCTTCTCTTGTGTTGTTGGAAGAGGGTATTTGCTATGACCAGTGCATTTTCTTGGCAAAACTCTGTTAGTCTTTGCCCTGCTTCATTCCGTATTCCAAGGCCAAATTTGCCTGTTACTCCAGGTGTTCCTTGACTTCCTACTTTTGCATTCCAGTCCCCTATAATGAAAAGGACATCTTTTTTGGGTGTTAGTTCTAAAAGGTCTTGTAGGTCTTCATAGAACCTTTCAACTTCAGCTTCTTCGGCGTTACTGGTTGGGGCATAGATTTGGATTACTGTGACATTGAATGGTTTGCCTTGGAAACGAACAGAAATCATTCTGTCATTTTTGAGATTGCATCCAAGTACTGCATTTCGGATTCTTTTGTTGACCATGATGGCCACTCCATTTCTTCTGAGGGATTCCTGCCCACAGTAGTAGATATAATGGTCATCCGAGTTAAATTCACCCATTCCAGTCCATTTTAGTTCGCTATAACCCCATGAACCGCAGCACGCCAGGCCTCCCTGTCCATCACCAGCTCCCGGAGGTCACTCAGACTCGCATCCATCGAGTCAGTGATGCCATCCAGCCATCTCATCCTCCGTCGTCCCCTTCTCCTCCTGCCCTCAATCCCTCCCAGCATCAGAGTCTTCTCCAATGAGTCAACTCTTCGCATGAGGTGGCCAAAATACTGGAGTTTCAGCTTTAGCATCATTCCTTCTAAAGAAATTCCAGGATTGATCTCCTTCAAAATGGACTGGTTGGATCTTCTTGCAGTCCAAGGGATTCTCAAGAGTCTTCTCCAACACCACAGTTCAAAAGCATCAATTCTTCGGTGCTCAGCCTTCTTCGCAGTCCAGCTCTCACATCCATACATGACCACAGGAAAGACCATAGCCTTGACTAGGCGAACCTTTGTTGGCAAAGTAATGTCTCTGCTTTTGAATATGCTATCTAGGTTGGTTATAACTTTCCTTCCAAGGAGCAAGCGTCTTTTAATTTCATGGCTGCAGTCACCATCTGCAGTGATTTTGGAGCCCAGAAAAAGAAAGTCTGACACTGTTTCCACTGTTTCCCCATCTATTTCCCATGCAGTGATGGGACCAGATGCCATGATCTTCGTTTTCTGAATGTTGAGCTTTAAGCCAACCTTTTCACTCTCCACTTTCACTTTCATCAAGAGGCTTTTTAGCCCCTCTTCACTTTCTGCCATAAGAGTGGTGTCATCTGCATATCTGAGGTTATTGATATTTCTCCCGGCAATCTTGATTCCAACTTCTGTTTCTTCCAGTCCAGCATTTCTCATGATGTACTCTGCATATAAGTTAAATAAACATGGTGACAATATGCAGCCTTGACGTACTCCTTTTCCTATTTGGAACCAGTCTGTTGTACCATGACCAGACCTCCGGGAGCTGGTGATGGACAGGGAGGCCTGGCGTGCTGCGGTTCATGGGGTCGCAAAGAGTCGGACACGACTGAGCAACTGATCTGATCTGATTGTGTAGTCACTCAGTCGTGTCCGACTCTTTGCGACCCCACAGACTGTAGCCTGCCAGGCTCCTCTGTCCATGAATTCTCCAGGCAAGAATACTGGAGTGGATTGCCAGTCCCTTCTCCAGGGGAACTTCCCACCCAGGGATTGAACCCTGGTCTCCCGACTCGCAGGCAGATTCTTTACCATTTGAGCTGCAGGGAAGATGAAAGGATACCAATTTACAGTTAGATAATTAGGTGTAAAAGTAAATATTTATTGAGTGAGAAAAAGTTCACAACAAATTACACATTTTAAAACGTTTTGAAATACTACAAACATCAAGAAATCCAGAAAAAGAATACACTCTCTGTATAATATACTATATGTATTAAGCAACTGACACACCTCTGTGATAGTTTTTTCCTCCGTTTTGGGAGCTGTGTCCCCTTTTTTGGCAGTGCTAGGTCTTCGTTGCTGTGCACAGGCTTTCTCTAGTTGCGGCTGGGATGGGACTGGGGAGCTACTCTCAGTGCATGGTGGCTTCTCTTGTTGCAGAGCATGGGCTCTGCGGCTCTTGGGTTTCTGTAGTTGTGGCTCTCTGGCTATAGAGCGCTGGATCAGTAATTGCAGTGCACAGACTTAGTTGCCCAGTGGCATGTGAAATCTTCCTGGAGTGGGGATGGAACCTGTGTCTCCTGCATTGGCAGGTGGACTCTTAACCTGGGACTCTTAACCACCAGGAAGTCCCAGGCCTGTATATGCTTTATTGCCAACCTAAGATGACAATAATTTTATAATATTTTCTACAGGGAGAATAAGAAAGTTACTCAAGCTTTCCTCCGAGTTAAAGTTTAGTTTTCCATTCTGCTGCTAAGTCACTTCAGTCGTGTCCGACTCTGGGTGACCCCATAGACGGCAGCCCACCAGGCTCCCCTGTCCCTGGGATTCTCCAGGCAAGAACACTGGAGTGGGTTGCCATTTCCTCCTCCAATGCATGGAAGTGAAAAGTGAAAGGGAAGTCGCTCAGTCTTGTCCAACTCTTTGTGACCCCATGGACTGCAGCCTACCAGGCTCCTCCGTCCATGGGATTTTCCAGGCAAGAGTACTGGAGTGGGGTGCCATTGCCTTCTCCCTTTCCATTCTTAATAGCTTTAAAAAATATTTCAGTATAACACAGTTATTTGTAATGACAGTTTTAAGATTTTTATCAAATTTGGAAAATTCTCTAGCTAATTTCTTTTCTAACTGAGCTGTAAAGTTTCAGGGCTTTGTAAGTTCTCTATGATGTGATTAATCTGAAGGACTCTTTGAATTGACAACACTCATTAGCCAGTTCCATGTCAATGTACTTGTTGTAGTGGCAAATTACAAATTTATTTTTGTTGATATCAGCATATATATCAAACCAGCAATAAATGAAAATATTTTTCCAGTGTGTTTCTATGCTTCATTGTCTTTGTGATTTAGATTATCAAACAATCTATGAGCTTATTCATGACTTCTATTTAAAACATATCTCTTTCTCACGATAATTATGCCTTTTGATATAATTTGGCAATTTTTTATATTTTTCTCCTCAGTGTCGGCACAATTTCTGTTAATTTTATAGCTCGTTTTTATTGCTTGAGTTTCCTGCTTCAGTTTTTTCTCTGACTCCTTTATCTATTCTTTAATAAATAAATTTAAAGATGAGAAAGAAGTTCCCTTTTATATCCATTCAAATCAGAAGTCTATAATTTCTTACTATTTTATTGAAATCTTCCAAAACTTCTTTCCAAATTGCAGTTAAAAGAGGGTTTTACTTTGTGAATTAATTTTGTATCTCATCTGCTTTCTAATCTCTCTCTTCAAAATAAATTTTAGAGTCCTGAAAATATCATTGAAATCACATTGCAAGAATTTAGTAGTGTGTTTTGTGTTTCTGGCTGAAAGTAAATTGAGCTCGGGGTAAACATGTAGGGTTCACAACCACTTTTGTGTACAGTCTGGCTTCTGCAAAGCCATTCCAATAGAGCAAAAGCCTTCAGCAATGGCCACAGTTCCCCATGGCCCCAACTTGAAGCTGTCCTGTTGCTGCTCCAATACCTCTGGACGGAAGTTGAAATATGACAGAGGGACAGGTAGAACAGAAAGAGTTATGTAGTTAGGAAATTTTAATTTGGCAGTTTTCACACCAGCATATGACTGCATTAGTATGCAGCTGGGCTCATCCCAGGAGAAGGGCCCTGTGTTTGAAGCTTCATTCCCTTCAAGGTAAGTTCACTTCTGCTGGTAGTTTCCCCTCATTGTCCATTTTTAAAGATACCTTGGTTCTACTTTTTTTTTTTCTCCTTTTCCATGAATTTGAGAATCAACTTACCAAGTTCCATGAAAAATGCTACTAGATTTTTATTGGGATTGCATTGAAATCACACGTAAATTTAGATACTGTTCTTATCCTTCCCACACTAAATATTTCCATCCAGAATAAATTATATCTATCCATTCCCTGACTCTGTTTTATGTCCTTCAATAAAATTTTGCATATCTCATAATATATATTTGGTACTTACTTACGTTTTTGAAATGATTTTTGATTGTTGGGCTTGACTCATGTTACTAAATGCTCATATTCATTCTAATATTTGTCAGTAGTCTAGGTAGAAGATTATATTGTCTGTAGTAAAAAAGAGGTTTTTGTCTCTGCTCTTCTGATATTTATAACTTTTAAACTTTTTCTTGTCTTCCTTTATTGAATAGGGCTCCAAATACAATGCTGATGTTTCCAGCTGACACCTTTATCCCAGAAAGGGAGTTGTTCTTGATGTCTCATTGTTGAAGATGGTTCTTTTGATTATTGAGTTCTTTGTTTGTTTCATATGAATGTTGAATTATAAGAAGTACTTTTTTTAATGAATTGGGATAGATGACCAAAGAAATTTTCTTTTGTCTATTAGTGTGGTCATTTATATGAATATTTTTCTAATATTTTTATATTTTCATTTATTTCATCACAATTTCTAATCCATCAGTAGCTTTGTCCCTTTTTATATTGAATTATTTATATGTCTTATCCCATCTTTCATTAAGTAAATTTGCTCAAGATTTTCTCTTTTATTTGTCTTTTTAAATGAGAACTTTTGGTTTTATTGACCACATTTTCTTTTTCTATGGCTTGCCTTTCTGATAAAGTTTTTACTCCATGGGGAAGGAGCACTCCTTGGTACTCCAAAGTTCTTTTTCTTGCTTCTTCAGTGAGAAAATTTATTTATTAACATTTAATCTTTCTCACTGCCAAATGCACATAAAACTACAGATTCTCCTCTGGCTTTTACTTACCTGCATCTCACAAGTTTTCTACAGAATACTCTTGCTATGATTCATTTCTAGGTTTGGCAAAGTAAAAACTCTTTTTAAACAAGATACAAATTGGGCAAGCCATAAAAGAAAAGATTGGTAAAGTTGACTACATCCATGTCAAAACAGTCTCAACTTTAAAGTTAAAAGACAAAAAAACACTTGAAGACTATTTGTTTTTCATGGAAGAATAATGTTATAGCCATGATATAGTATTGCTTTCTATAAATCAATAAAAAATAACTCAATATAATACTGAACATAAGATTTTAACAGCATTTCACAGAAGAGGAAATAAAATAAGTGGCTAGTAAGTATAAGAGAATGATGTAGAATGTCCCAATAATCAGTTAAATGAAAATAAAAACAATAGTATGAAACCCTTTCTCATCTAATAGATAGGCAAAGAGGGAGCCCCAGAAAAGAGAGTGTGAGATAAGTAAAACCTCAAAGTAAATGTATAAAGAAAATCAATAGGCATTCACAGTAAAAACTCTCAGCAATCGAGGACATGAAGTGAACTTCTCCAGTGTGATGAAGGGCATCTCCAAAACAATCAAAGCTGACATATTTAATAATGAAATAATGATTTCCTTAACTATAAAATCAGAAATAAGGAAAAGGGGACCATTCACACTATCTTTATTCAACATGATGTCTTTACCATTGTACTAAAGCTGGAAAAATAAATAAAAAGCATTAAAAAAAAAAAACAACAACAAGAAAATGTAATCAGTAAAAGTGCTGCTACTGTAGATGACATTATTGGTTACATTCAAAATCTCAAGGTGATATAGCAGATTCCTTATATATAAAACTGATGAGTAAAACTAATAAATGAATTTATACAGATCACAAAATAAAAAGTAATATGCAAAGTCCATCTTTTTACACTCTAGTTACAGACATAAAAATGTCAAAATGCCAATTACAAGTGAATTAAAACATGCAAAATACTCAGCATTAAATTTTCAAAAGATATGAAAGTTCTTTAAAAAAGATGTGCAAGTTCTTTAAAAAATATGTGCAAGTTCTTTAAAAAAGTTTTCTATAGAAAATTCTAAGAAAAAGAAGACAAATGGAGTTCTATCATGTTCATGTCCCCCTAAACTGATCTATAAATATGATTCCCAGTCAAAATTTCAGCAGGTTTTCTTTTTTCTCAGAAACTGACATGCTGACTCCAATTTAAATAGAATTGAAAAAGACTTGGACTATCCAAAGCAATTTTGGGAAAAAATATGCCTACTACCTGATATCAAGACTTACTACAAAGCTTCAGTGATAGAGTGTGGTACTGGCGAAAGGATGCATATTTTCATCAAAGATAAGGAAAGACCATCAAGAAATAGACCCATACATATATGGTCAATTGATTTTAAACATATATACAAAAGTAATTCAATGGAAAATGGATAGCCTTTACAACAAATGGAACTGAAACATTTGGATGTAGAAAGTGAAGAAGAACTAAAAAGCCTCTTGATGAAAGTGAAAGTGGAGAGTGAAAAAGTTGGCTTAAAGCTCAACATTCAGAAAACGAAGATCATGGCATCCAGTCCCATCACTTCATGGGAAATAGATGGGGAAACAGTGGAAACAGTGTCAGACTTTATTTTTCTGGGCTCCAAAATCACTACAGATGGTGACTGCAACCATGAAATTAAAAGACACTTGCTCCTTGGAAGGAAGGTTATGACCAACCTAGATAGCATATTCAAAAGCAGAGACATTACTTTGCCAACAAAGTTCCATCTAGTCAAGGCTATGGTTTTTCCTGTGGTCATGTATGGATGTGAGAGTTAGACTGCTGAGCGCCGAAGAATTGATGCTTTTGAACTGTGGTGTTGGAGAAGACTCTTGAGAGTCCCTTGGACTGCAAGAAGATCCAACCAGTCCATTCTGAAGGAGATCAGCCCTGGGATTTCTTTGGAAGGAATGATGCTAAAGTTGAAACTCCAGTACTTTGGCCACCTCATGCGAAGAGTTGACTCATTGGAGAAGACTCTGATGCTGGGAGGGATTGAAGGCAAGAGGAGAAGGGGACGACAGAGGATGAGATGGCTGGATGGCATCACTGACTCGATGGATGTGAGTCTCAGTGAGCTCCGGGAGTTGGTGATGGACAGGGAGGCCTGGCGTGCTGCGATTCATGGGGTCGCAAAGAGTCAGACATGACTGAGTGACTGATCTGATCTGATCTGATGCAAAAATAAATAAATAAATAAATGATAATAATAATCTCAATTCATCTTCACCAGTGGAGAGCCCAGAATAGGGAGTCCAGAATTAGACCCACATTTTACAAGTATTTAGTTTTTATCAAAGGTGACAAAACATTTCAATAGAGATACATAGATCTTTTTAACAAATGATTCCAGGATAACTAGATAACCACCTGGAAAAAAAAAAATGGACTTCAACCACTGCCTCACATCAAACATAGAAACCATTTCAAAATTGATCACAAACACAATTTTGAAAAATGAAACAGTGAAGCTTTTAGAGGAAGACAAAGGAGAAGAGATTTCAAAATAATCAGAAATTTGTTACTTTACAGAAAATGACTCAAAAGAAAAGATAATAAGTTATATTTCATCAAAACTAAAAGTTGCTTATCATAAGGTATCACTAAAGAAATGCTTCAGCAAGCTACAGATTGAAAGAAAATATTTTTAAAATATATATCTGACAAAGGACTGCTGGTATCCTGAATATAAAGAACCTCTACAACCAATTATAAAAAGGCAAACAACCCATTTAAAAATTGGCAAAAGATGTGAATGGTTACTTTACAAAATAAGACCTCTGTGTGACCAAAAAGCAGATGAAAAGACATTTAGCATCACTGGTATCAGAAAAATACAAATGAAAACCGTAATTAGATCCTTCTACATACTTGCCCAAAGAGTTACATTTAAAATGACTGGTAACACCCTATTTTGGCAAGATTATGGAACAACTAGAATTCTCATACAATGTTAGTAAGACTCTGCTACTGCTGCTGCTAAGTCACTTCGATCGTGTCCGACTCTGCAACCCCGTAGACGGCAGCCCGCCAGGCTCCCCCGTCCCTGGGATTCTCCAGGCAAGAACACTGGAGTGGGGTGCCATTTCCTTCTCCAATAAAATGGTACAATTACTTTAGGGAAAGGCCTATCAGCTTCCTATAAACATATATGTACTCTACAACCCAATAATTCCATTGCTAGGTATCTACACAAAAGATATGGAAATATTTGTACACAAAAGGACTTGTACAATAACATTCAGAGCAGCTTCATTCATAATAATACTAAATTGGAAGCCATCCAAGTGTCCATCAATAGGAGAATGAATAATATACAGGATATGTTCAAACAATAGAGTCATACTCAGCAAGAAAAAGAGTGGATGATGTACACCCGAAACACCATGGGTGAATCGCAAGGATCTTATTCTGAACGATACAAGTCTTACACAAAAGAGTGCACATTGTGAGATTCCAAGTATATGAAGTCCAAGAAGAGACAAAATCAACTCATAGTAGAAAATAACTAGAAGAGTAGTTCCCTTGAGAAGAGCAAAGGCTGATTTGAAAGGGAACTTTCTGAGGTGATGTGTATGCTCAGAATCTTTATAGGAAGCTGGGCTACACAAGGTAATCATTTACCAAAACTCATGTACACTTAAGAACTGTACATGTAACTATATATTAGTCTTACTTCCAAGAAAAAAATCCTATAAACAAATACTGAACTATAGGTGATAACATGAACATTGAAACATTTAGGGATGTGTACACTGATACTGCATATTTAACCTGAAATCCTCAAAAATTAGAGAAATTAATGGATGGGCTGAAGGGTGGATGAGTAGATCGATATGATAAAATAAAGGTAAGTTGAGAGCTATCTGTAAAAGCTAATGTGGCAAAAAATGTTAACAGTAGAGGCTGGATGGTGGGTATATAAGTATTCAGTAATGTTTGCTGTAGATTGGAAAATGTTCATTATAAAATGCTACAAGAAGAAGGAGAAGATTGATGAAGAGGAGGAAGAGGAGAGGAAGGGAAGGAGAGGCAAAGGAGGGAGAGAAGAAGAGGAAAAGAAAAAGCAGAAGAAGAAGAAGGAAGAAGAAGAAGGCTACCAAGTCTGCAAACTTTTTAAGTTTGAACCCTGTAGTAGTCCTGGCTGCACCAGCCCCCCAAGACTCTCCCACCAAAGGAGTAGGGCTCAGTCAGCTTCCAAATTTGCTGTAAAGTCAGACAAAAAGGTCCTTCTTCCCAGGAATACAATGGTTTCCTCAAATGTTTAAGCATTCATTTATTCCTTCAAATTCATAAGAGGGATTACAGCAAAAAGCTGAGAAACAAACCTATACAGAATTTGACAAATGCCTTTCTGTCACCATAAGGGAGAAGTTAGAGCCTGAGATATTGTGTGCTTTGACAGAACCAGACAATTAGAACTTTCAGAAGGAAGAACCCACACAGTTGTTAAAAAAATATCAGACCTACGTGGAAAGCTGGAGTTTGCCTGCAATCCCTCTTTTAATGCTTCCAGACTGAACAGTCCACTTCGGGGAGATAAAAGTCTTTGCAAAAGAATTCTCTGCAGTAGGAGATCTGAAGATTCTGACAAGAGGGCTGCCGCAAGAAATCGAAGAAGAAGGGAAACGCTGCACTGGGACAGGAGTTGAGAGCGAACATGATTTAGGTCGCCACAACGTTGACTTCAAAGGCTCTCTCACTCAAGTTTGCTTTGGGATGGCTTTGGAGTCTGCCATGTCCCAGGTTTTCCTGTTCAGCTCCATGTGGGGGTAATTTGCTCATCTGGTTAAAGGCAGCCCATTCAATGTACACCTACACATTCCTCTAGATGTGTCTGCAAAAAGCCTTTCATATTAAGACATAAACACATCATGAAAAGAGTTCTTGAGCAGACTTTCTGTCATTTTCTTGTTTCAAACACAATCATTGGATATGCAATAGCAGTATCAGGAAATTCTACTTTTTGAGTGCCTACTGTCTGTAGGCACATGCTGGGTCATATACTATGCCTATAGTGACTTCCAGAGTCAACTGCTACTGCTAAGTCACTTCAGTCGTGTCCAACTCTGTGTGACCCCGTAGACGGCAGCCCACCAGGCTCCCCCGTCCCTGGGATTCTCCAGGCAAGAACACTGGAGTGGATTGCCATTTCATTCTCCAATGCATGAAAGTGAAAAGTGAAAGTGAAGTCGCTCAGTCGTGTCCGACTCTAGCGACCCCATGGACTGCAGCCTACCAGGCTCCTCCATCCATGGGATTTTCTAGGCAAAAGTACTGGAGTGGGGTGCCATTGCTTTCTCCATCCAGAGTCAAAACCTACCCTAAATGTTAGCTTCACACACAAGGATACCAAAGCTCACACTATGTTAGTGCCCCAGGGTCCCCAGCTGACAAGCAGTTGGGGTCAATCTCAGAGTTACTTCTGCCGGAGTCCAAAATCCATGCGCCTTCCATTTCATCCTCTTTGTGTATCCTGTGACTATTTACATCCACACCATATCTGTCCATCAACGGCAGACTGGAGACCCAGGCTGTCTCCAGTGTTGGAAGACACACCAAGTAATTCACAGTTGTAGTATTCAGGGCTGCCTTCGGCCCCAGATAGACCAGCCTTGCGTCCAGGAAACCAACCCAAGAGACATGGTCTCCTCTGGTTATAGGGCAGAACTGAGGTCTCCAAACACCAGAAAATACAAGATGCATCTTGTACCTTGAGGGCCTGGGGTAAGAGGTGGAATAGGATTTATCTGGGTGAAATGGGTGTATTCCAGGAGGCTCTACCAATGAACTGAATCACTCCACAAAGCATTCCCCTCTCACACAGTTCCATGGTATGAATATATAGTGAGATGCAGGTCAAGGTCATGGTCATTTGCAAAGGTGGATATTATCCCCAAGTAGGTCATGCATTAATTCAAAGAATTTCTCAAGGCACATAATCTTACTTAACCTGATTTAACCAACTAAAATTTCTCTGAGTGTCCTCCCATCATTAACATTCTATGAGATTAGGAGATTTCAGATTCCCTTTGAAATAATAGTCTTTAGAAATCATTTCCTGTCAACTGTGCTAGCAAATTGCTAGAAAAGTGAAAATATAGTCACTCAGTTGTGTCCAACTCTTTGTGAGGCCATGGACTGTAAGCCCTCCAGGCTCCTCTGTCCATGGGGATTCTCCAGGCAAGAATACTGGAGTGGGTCGCCTATCCCTTCTTCAGGCAATCTTCCCAACCTAGGGATCGAACCTGGGTCTCCTACATTGCAGGTGGATTCTTTACCATCTGAGCCACCTATTAGTGTAGGTTTCTAGCAATTTGCTGCTTCCCTACTAGCTCAGATGGTAAAGAATCCGCCTGCAATACAGGAGACCTGTGTTTGATCCCTGGATTGGGAAGATCCCCTTGAGGAGGGCATGACAACCCACTCCAGTATTTTTGCCTGGAGAATCCCCATGGACAGAAGTGCCTTGTGGGCTACAGTCCATGGGACCATGAAGAGTTGGATACAACTGAGCGACTAAGCACACACACACACTAATTAAACAAGTTTCATTAGTGTATTGGAGACAAAGATGTTGGCATGCACCATATCCAGTGGAATGAATTCTACATTCAGCTCTGCAAGAGAATATTATCTGCATCTTATGATAAGGTAATTCAAACTCAGAGAATTTAACTTATTTTACTGATACATAGCAGAATCCAGCAGAGAAGGCAATGGCACCCCACTCCAGTACTCTTGCCTGAAAAATCCCATGGACAGAGGAGACCGGTAGGCTGCAGAGCATGGGGTCGCTGAGTCAGACACGACTGAGCGACTTCACTTTCACTTTTCACTTTCATGCACTGGAGAAGGAAACGGCAACCCACTCCAGTGTTCTTGCCTGGAAAATCCCAGGGACAGGGGAGCCTGGTGGGCTGCCGTCTATGGGGTCGCACAGAGTCAGACATGACTGAAGTGACTTAGCAGCAGCAGCAGCAGAATCCAGATTCAAGACCAGATTTTATTCCAAGTTCAACACTCTAGCATACCATAAAAGCATTGCCTTTAGATATGCAAGCCCTGGAAATTTCAAACTCTTGGTTAAAGGACTTGGTTTTCATGACTTATATATAAGGCAAATGCTTACAAAAGGCTGAACCACTGTGGTGAAGTGAAGTGAAGGTGCTCAGTCATGTCCGACTCTTTGCAACCCCATGGACTGTAGCCTACCATGCTTCTCCATCCATGGGATTTTCCGATAAGACTACTGAGGTAGGTTGCCATTTCCTTCTCCAGAGGATCTTCCCAACCCAGGGATCGAACCTGGGTCTCCCACATTCTAGGCAGATGCCTGACTGTCTGAGCCACCTGGGAAGTTGCTACCACTGTGGTAGTGGTTCTTAACTGTGGGGAGATTCTGCTTCCCAGGGGACAGTTTCCAATGTCTATAAGCATTTTTGATTGTTATTACTGAGAAGGTGCTGCTGGCATCTAGCGGGAAAAGTAAGGTATGTTACTAAACATCCTACACCACACAGGACAGCCCCCCACTACACCCCAGCCCCTGCCAATAAAGAAGCACATGACCCAAAATGACAAGAGTGCCTGGCCTGAGAAATCCTGCACTGTGGTTAAGAGAGGTAAGAAATGAAAAAGGGAAGGGTTGGGGAGGAATCCATCTGAATTAATATTTACAAACAGTACCTATAGCATGATGAAAAAATGCTCTTTCCTTTCAATGCTATTTTTCTAAGCCAGACCCAGAAAAATTAAGAAGAATCAAAGTTTGAAAACAATCATATATCACTGATGTTACAAAGGGGCTTTCCTGGTGGCTCAGCAGTAAAAAAATAAAAAGCCATCTGCCAGTGCAGGAGACCCGGGTTTGATCCCTGGATTGACAAGATTCCATGGAGAAGGAAATGACAATGCAGTCCAGTATTCTTGTCTGGGAAATCCCATGGACAGAGGATCCTGGTGCGCTACAGTCCACGGGGTTGCAAAGCCAGGCACGACTGCACAACAAAACATAAACAACACAAACGGCTTTTTGTCTTTTAGTTCCTACAACTTGAGCTCTGCCAGGCAAAGGGCAGAGATGCAGATTTCCAAGCTGAAAACTCACATGGTCTTCCCAGTCTGCAACCATAAAGGCTGAGGGTCAACCAGTGAGGGGAGAAGGCAGAGACTTACTGCCAGAGAGCTGAAAACTCAAGTGCATATATACATGTGCTATGGTTTTCCAAATGGTTGGAGTTGATGTTGTGATGAGTAAAACACAAGTTCATTTAAAAACACTACTGAAGACATTGGCACTGTTTATCTTCTTAATCGGTGAATTATAGAATTAAATTATTATGATAGCAGCTCAGGGGTGATTGCTGCTGACGCACAAGCATTCTGTAGGCATATACAACCAGAGTAGCACCTCAGATTTTCCTGAACCCAAAATGGAAACCATCACCAGTCCTAGAGAGATTGACGGCTGTGTCAGTCCTAGGGGAGAAAGTGCACCGCTGATTTCAGTTAGCAGATCATTTTCTTCTGATGAACTGTGATACCAAATTAGACTCTGGGATGATAACCAAGTCTGAGAATTCTAAACGATTGGATTTCCAGATTCTCATAAAGACCCGGAGTCTGATCTGCAGGGCAGAGAGCAAGGCTGCATCCAGGCATGGCTGATGGCCGCAGTCCTGACCCCAGTCAGCATACTCAGCACCGTCCCCCACTGAGAAACGGCCTTCCTAGTCATTCCCTGGCAGGAGCCTTCATTTCCTGGGAATAAATGTCCTGCCCCTCCAACTACAGGAAGGTGAGGATGTAATTTAGAGATAGAAGGAAAGAAAGGAACTAGATTTGAAAATAATAGCCTCACATAAATCTCAGAGTAACATCAATCAGGTGGTTTCATAACACCTGAAACTTAAATAATCCCACTTAGGAAATATTTCTTTAAAAATTCTTGACAAGTCATCTGCCCTACATGAGAGTGGTTTGAAAATTCAACAGCCAACGGGTGTGCTCTGACTTCTGGAACACATGTGCCCAGGTATGCCTCCCTTCCCTCCCTGCACCACTGTGCCTTGGGGGCAGCTCGGGTCCACAGTCAGCTAGACCTGGATCAAAGCCCAGCTCTGACTCAGACGACTCAAGTGATCACAAACCTACTAACCACACTTTGTCGTTGTTGTGTTAGTTGCTCAGTCGTGTCTGACTCTGTGGGACCCCATGGACTGTAGCCCACCAGGCTCCTCTGTTCATGGGATTCTCTAGGCAAGAATACTGGAGTGGGTTGCCATTCCTTTCTCATGTGGATCTTTCCAACCCCGGGACTGAACTTGGGTCTACGCACCTTGCAGGCAGATTCTTTACCATCTGAGCCTCTAGGGAAGCCCTGCTGCTGCGTCACTTCAGTCCTGTCCGACTCTATGCGACCCCATAGACGGCAGCCCACCAGGCTCCACCGTCCCTGGGATTCTCCAGGCAAGAACGCTGGAGTGGGTTGCCATTTCCTTCTCCAATGCAGGAAAGTGAAAAGTGAAAGTGAAGTCGTGTCCGACTCTGTGTGACTCCATAGACGGCAGCCCACCAGGCTCCCCCGTTCCTGGGATTCTCCAGGCAAGAACATTAGAGTGGGTTGCCATTTCCTTCTCCAGGGAAGCCCTAGTCTCCATTTTTCTCCAGTATAAAATGGGGCCAAAGGATCTACACAAGGGGTTTTTAAAAAGATAGGGAGACCATGTGCTCTTGTTTAAACCAGAGTCCTCAAGTCTTATACAGGCAGGAGTTGCCCTTCCCATTCATACCGAAAAAATGTCAATTCTCACTCACCCCACAGTGAGAGGGAAGTTGGGGCTACCTCCAGAATACCGAGGATCCCAGGAGCTAGGGGTAGGGACACTTGAATTTTACTGTCACTTCTTGCACCATATTCTTTGTTTGTTTGTTTGTTTTTGTTTTTAAAAATGAAATGTTTTCATGCAAACTATTACATATAGAATGGATAACCAACAAGGTCTTACAGTGTAGCACAGGGAACTATAATATTTTCAATATCCTGAGATAAACTTTAATGGAAACGATTGTAAAAAATATATGTATATGTATAACTGAGTCACTTTGCTCTACAGCAGAAATTAACACTGTAAATCAATTATAGTTCAATAAAAAATGAAATGTTTTAATTGCTCATTTCCTTCCTTCAAAATTTCATGTTTGAAGTTTATAGGCCTCAGCTACGTGAAAACGAATAGTAAGTGTTATGCCTCTGGCTTACTGATCCCGACTAGCCTTCATTCCTAAAGGCTAGAAACACCAAAGCTGAACAACAAAATGTTATACAGCTCATGCCTGCACCATAGTCTCATTTCTGCTCCTTCTGGGTCCTTCCTCTGGTGAATTCCCAGTTATCCTGCCCAGACAGCTGCCTCCCAGCTCTGCCTCAGCCTGAATCAGCCCCCTTTTCCCGTCATCCCCACAGCTCAGCTGACCCAAGGCTGAGTGTGCAGCAGAGTCAACGAAGAGCTTGGAGCAGAGCTTCTCACCCTCGGCACTAGTGACATTTGGGACTGAATGGCTCTTTGTTATGAGGCTAACTTGAGCCCCGGAGGAGGCTTAGCTGCATCTTTGGGGCATGACTCACTAGATGCCAGTAGCGCCCCCGCCAATCTAAGCATGGCAACCCCAAATGTCTCCTGATGACGCTGCCAAATGCGTGGAGGACAAGGTCACCTCCTCTTGAAAACTGTTTCTTTCGAGGCAACAGTGGAGGAGTTAGACTGCCGCAGAAAGAAAAACAAAGGCAGGTTGATACCTTAAGTCCCCTACATGCAAATGAGTTTCATTCCAAGAGGGCATTTGCAAGTCCAATTTGTTCCTAAGTCCAAAAACTTAGCCTGGGTATACCCAGCTAACAGAGTCATTATTGCTTGGAGCTTCTTAGCAGTAGCAGCTAACTCACCGCAGCTTTTATGCTTTGCTGCTGGACATCCTGGACTTGAAATAAAGATACTGCACTACTGTGCTCTATATAGTGAAGTACACACAGAAACAACCACCTGTAGAAGATGCACCCACATGACAATGTACACCAGACCCCTGAACTGACTTCAGTGATTGGACATGCCAACACATGTTTGCATCTTTGAAAGGTCACAATTTGGAGGTCCGTATATAGGGGGCTTACTGTACTCAGTAACATCCTCTACTATTTAGTAGGGCTCTTCCCTTTGAGATCCTGGATGCTTCTTCTGACCTCTTCTCCTTCCCCTTCCTTTGCAGACCACACCCAGCATTGCTCTCCTCTCTGGCCTGTTGCTTTCTTCAGTAGAGTAATTTTACCTTTTCTTACTCTCTGCCCACTCTTACTCAGACAAGCTCATAGTCCATGATCAGTAATCCCATCAAAGTGTTATCCTAAAAAAAATTGGAGGCTCTTCTCTTCAACAGAATTCTTTCACAGTCCTGAAGAGCAGACCCAGGCTGCTGCTAACGTAGCACCCCCACCCCCTTCTACCAATGGAACCACCCAGCTCAGTACATGGCACAGAGCAGCCCTCTGCAGAGCTCGACAGTTGGCCTTGTACCCAACAGCAGTCATATGTGCGCTTCAGCCTTTTCATTTATCCTATGGGAGTGCCCTTCAAAGGCGGTCTGAGTCAGCTCTTTTTGAGTCTGGAATTGGCCTATGGTGGCCTCTCTTTATAAGCAGGCTTTCTCCTTTCATCCCTGTATCACTGAGAATCCCAGGGAAGCAGAGTTTTCTATAAAGACAGTGTCTTCTATTTAAGCCAAAGTGTCACTTATTCTGTAATATTCCTATTGAGGCTCTGGGCGCGTGTGTGTGTGTATGTGTGACAGTATGGGGAAGGCAGGGAGCCACGGGTGGGAGAGCGTGTGTGCATTCTAAGTCACTCCAGTCATGTCCAACTCTTTGCGACCCTTTGGACTGTAACCCACCAGGCTCCTCTGTCCATGGATTCTCCAGGGGTGAATACCAGAGTGGGTTGCCATGCCCTTCCCCAGGGGATCTTCCAGACCCAGGGATCAGACCCGCATCTCCTGCATTGGCAAGTAGATTCTTTGCTACTAGTGCCACCTGGGAAGCCCTGGATGGGAGGGTAAGCAGGCTTTACGGGGAGCACACTCTGGCAATTGAACAAAGAAGGGGTTTGAAACCCATCACACTTCCAAAAGCTCATTTTCCTCTGTTGTTGAAGCTAAACTCAAGGGCACACAGCAGATGCCATGGCCTTGCCTCAAGGCCTCCTCGTCCTTGCCTTATCATTTCCATTTTCACAGGTTTAAGTGTCTCCCTTTGCCAATAACATTTCCCCTGCTGCTTATGTCCTTTCCATCTGACTCATATCGATCGATTCCTCCCAGTCCTGAAGCTGT
Organism: Tragelaphus eurycerus; assembly: GCA_935064755.1. Lineage (NCBI taxonomy): Eukaryota > Metazoa > Chordata > Mammalia > Artiodactyla > Bovidae > Tragelaphus > Tragelaphus eurycerus. Next base: position 952,580 of record CAKXYN010000075.1, on the reverse strand, counting down.
AAAAGCTGCAGCAGCTGGTGTCCCCAGCCTGGCCCACGACCTCAGTAGCAGTTCTCCCTGGATGGTTCAGGCTTCAGGCCTGGGTTGGGTTCCCCACATGGAGGCGTCTGACTTCGCACCTGCCTGGTCAGAGAGCCAGGAGGGCATAACCGAGGCATCTACCTCTTCATGCTGAAGTAATAGGTAAGGATATAAAGATCAAGAGAAACTAAGAACTTGCCCCGTGCCACTCAGATAGTACAGAGCTAGGACTTGAGCTCATGAGTTTGTTTCTAAATTCTTATTGGAGGACACTTGCTTTACAATGTTAGGTTAGTTTCTGCTGTACAGCAGAGTGAATCAGCTATACATATACATATATCTCTTCTCTTCTGTATTTCCTTCCCATTTAAGTCACCACAGAGCACTAGAACTTATGACTTTTTATGCCTGATTCCCATTATAACAATTTCCTCTACTCTTTATTCCATTTTGAAAGCAAAGATTCCTCCTTACTCTGGAACAATCTGATTTCTCCTTTTTCTAGAATAATCCAATTGGGGGCTGCCATGCTCAGATGGTAAAGAGTCTGCATACAATTCAGGAGACCCAGGTTCAATCTCTGGTCAGGAAGACCCCCTGGAGGAGGAAATGGCAACCCACTCCAGTGTTCTTACCTGGAGAATCCCATGGGCAGAGGAGGTTGGTGGGCTACATACAGTCCATGGGGTTGCAAAGAGCCCAGCACCACCGAGCGACTGACACGTGGTATACACGGCCCTCTCAGTTTGGTTGGGTATTCCAAGGGACTCATGTGATATTTGGTGTCTTTCAGGCCCCAACCATGCTGAAGGTGGGGGCAACCCCAATATGTCAATAATCCCAGCCAAAGCTCTTTCTGCCAGCACGACCATATGTCTTCAGCTGCCAGATTCTTACAGAGAGTTTATTGTTGTTTCAGTAGCTGGGGAAGTCCATGTTATTTAACATAAGAAGTATTCTTCTAAGAAAAAAAAAAAAAAATTGTACACCTGGTGAAAACTTTTGATTCCTAAGTGCTCTGGGTCCAAATCTCCTTTTTAAAAAATTCACAGTCAGGGGTAGACAGGGTGGCAGCTTTTGGTGGAGGAAGCATCTGTAGTTAACATATACAGGACTTGTTAATGCAATCACATTTTCATGGACTTTCATTATAATTCCCAGGAAGTGCTAATGAATGCCTCTTCATTTCTGATTGATCTTTAACTGGTGGTGGCTTTTAACACTTTGGCTTTTTGGTTTTCTCCTCTCTTTCCCTAAAATAAGCAGTTTGTGACTTATCAGGGCATGTTTAAATACCCTGGGGACAGAAGCTGCTGGGGGGAGGCTGTTATTAACTGGTTGCTATTTAAACATAACTCTGTGACAGTGGTAAATCCCTAGGTAAGCCAAAGACCTGTTATGTAATAAAAATAATTGCCTTTTAATCGGCCTGTTGGTAACTATGGATTTTTTTTTGTTGTTGTTCCTTCCTTGGGAGGCAGCAAGGAACACAGAACAATTCAATGAGTCAAAATCCTGGTAGTCAAGGTTTGACACTCTGCAGTTTATCTGCTTTGTCATTTAGGGTAAATCATTTAACAGCTCTGTGCCTCGAAGTCCCCACCTGTAAAACGGGATTATTATGATGATCAAATGGCTACAAAGGCTGCCCACTTCTTTTCCTTGTGTCCTTTCTTTTATTTCCCAGGGCAAACCGTCCGGGTAAGAGATGCTAAAAGTAATGGCCTCATTTAGGGACAAGATGCTCGTAGACCACTGGCTGTCCTGTCCCCAGTTGAGACTTGTTGGCATCAGCACATGACCCATTGCTGGCCTTCAAAGTCAGCCACTGTTTCCCCTTTTCTCCACATTAGTGGGTTCTGCACCCCTTCTCTGGTATCAGTGTCCAAGTGTGCAGAACCTCAAACCAACAGCGGCAGTCTCAAGGTGCCCCAGCCTTTGCACATATCACACCCACCACCCAAAGCACCTTCCCACTTCATCCAATCTATAACCCCTTTTAGGAAAGACTGACTTTAGGAAAGACTCAGCACAAGCACCACCTCACTACTTACAAAACCTTTCCTGACCAGTGTCTTTCAAGGCCAACTTTGAACTTACTCCTCCAGCCTTATAAACAGGGGTCCAATCATGGGGCTCTATAAACCTGTCCTGAGCTTTCTTTTTTTATATACATGATTTACTTGTTTATTGCTGCCCTGGGTCTTCGTTGCTGTCCACAGGTTACTCTCTAGTTGCCATTTGTGGGCTTCTCCTTGCAGTGGTTTCGCGTGTTGCAGACCACAGGCTCTAGGCAGGCAGGCTTCAGTAGCTGCGGATCCAGGGCTCTAGAGCACAGGCTTGGTAGTCATGCTTTAGTTGCTCCGAGGCATGTGGATCTTCCTGGACTAGGGATCAAACCCGTGTCCCCTGCATTGGCAGGTGGATTCTAATCCACTGGATCACTGAGGAATTCCTCTACTGAGCTTTCTTATTGGACACATCTTTCTTTTCAATTAGTTGGTGAGGTCCTTATGCAGGATGACCTTGACTTATTCAACATATATCTCCAGTATCTAATATTGTATCCGATACTAGGTGCTCAGTAAATGTTTAATGACTGACTTAATGAATTAGTGTTAAGTTGAAGCTGATGGCCAGCAGGGTGTGCTGGATTGAATAGTGTCCTCCCAAAATTCATATATATCTAGAACCTGAGAATCTGGCGTTATTTGGAAATAGGGTCTTTGGCGATAGAATCAAGTTAAAATCAGATCATGATGGATTGGGATAGAACATCACCTAGTGACCAGTGTCCTTATAGGAAAAAGGAAACCTAAACAAAGACATGTGTACAGAGGGAAGGTGGCCATGTGAAGACTTGGGCACAGCTAGGGAATGCCAAAGAAGAGGCAAGAAAGGACCTTTTTCTAGAGCTTTCAGAGTGAGTACAGTCCTGCAGACATCCTGATTTTAGATTTTCAGCCTCCAGAACTGTTATGGAGTAAATTTCTGTTGTCTTAAGGCACCTGTGTGTGCGTGCTCAATCGCTCAGTCGTGTCTGACTCTTTGCAACCCCATGGACTGTAGCCTGCCAGGCTCCTCTGTCCATGGAATTTGCCAGGCAAGAATACTAGAGTGGGTTGCTATTTCCTCCTCTAAGGGATTTTTCTGAGCCAAGAATGTGGCCCTTGTCTCTTGCGTCTCTTGCGTTGGCTGGTGAGATTCCTCACCACTCTACCACCTGGGAAGGCCCAGCTCATGGTAAACTGTGAAAGCAGCCCTGGCAACTAACGTGCACAGTCAGTGTACGTCTCTGGGTTGTTGAAGCAGTAGAAAAAAGGGTTTCTCCAACCCAATGCTTATTTTAAAAAAAAATCATTAGAATATAGTTGCTTTACAATGTTGTGTCAGTTTCTGTTCTACAGCAAAGTGAGTCAGCCATATGTGTACCTATATCCCCTACTTTTTGGATTTCTTCCCATTTATATCATGACAGATCACTAAGTAAAGTTCCCTACAGGTTCTGATTAATTATCTATTTTATACATAGTACTATATATATGTCAATCCCAATCTCCCAGTTCATCCCACCCCACCCTTTCCCCTCTTGGTGTCCATACCAAGTTTATTCTGTACAACTGTGTCTCTATTACTGCTTTGTGAATAGCAGTTTTTGCAAAGTAAATGCTAGAAAAAATAACATTTTTATAGATTCCACATGTATGCATTAATATATGATATTTGTTTTTCTGACTTCAGTATATATGACAGTCTCTAAGTCCATCCACATCTCTGCAAGTGGCACAAATTCTGTGCCTTTTTATGACTGAGTAATATTCTGCTGTATATATGTACAATATTCCATTTTATGTACAATGTGTTCTTTTCTAAAATTTATTTTGAATTTATTTCTAATTGGAATATAATTGCTTTACAATGTTGTGCTAGCTTCTGCCACCCAACAAAGTGAATCAGTCATATGTATACACATATCTCTTCCCTCCTGAGCCTCCCTCCCACTGCCCCCCAACTTACCCCTCTAGGTCTTTATTCATTTCTCTGTTGACGGACATTTAAGTTGCTTCCATGTCCTGGAAACCCAACACTTTTTGATTGGATGAAAGTGGAGCTGGTACCCAAACCCAATAGACCCAAGTTTTTCTGACATCTAAAGGGCTGTTCTTTCCACAGCACACCCTGCCTGGACTTCCTACAGCCAGGGAGAAGGTGGGGGGCTTCCAGAATACCTCTTATACTTGCAGTTTCTCTGTCTCCCTTAAAACCAAGAAGACAGCTCAACCTCTAGGGTGCTCCTGCCTGGCCATATTCTGGTATCCTGATGGGAAGACTTGGACAGATTACTTAATTTCATTGGAATTTAGATTCTTCACCTTCTCAATAACTAGCTCATGAAGATGTTGTATTAAATAAGTTCTTACAGGAAAATCTCCTATTGTGGCATGTATTATGGGCTCAATAAATGTGACCATCAGACAGTAAAGAATACACCAGCAGTACAAGAGACTTGAGTTCAATCCCTGGGTTGGGAAGATCCCTGGAGAAGGGAATGGCAACCCATGCCAGTACTCTTGCCTAGAGAATCCATAGACAGAGGAGCCTGGTGGGCTAGTTTATGGGGTCACAAAAAGTCAGACACAACTGACTGAGTGATTTATAAATAAATAAATAGTTCTGGAGCATCATTATCATTATTCTTTTTCTCAGCTTCCAAGTCCAGGCCACCCCAATCTGCACCCTAGTATACACATACACCTTCCTGAGAGCATCCAGCATTTTGAGTTCCACTTTACTTAACCCCCAGCTCCAGGCAGAAACAATAGTTTGAATAATGTGATGTTGCCTATATAAAATTATTCCTGACCTACAAAAAGTGGGAGTTTCATACAGTTTGATTTAATAGATGCCAACTCTTTTTGTCCTTAAAACAGAGAGACTTAAATAAAGGTACCTTGTTAGCTTTCCAGGAGAGAAATTTTAAAATAATTTTTTAAATGTTTTTGGAACTTCCCTGGTGGTCAAGTGGTTAAGATTCTCGGCTCTTAATGCAGGGGTCCCCAGTACAATCCTTGGTCAGGGAACTAGATCCCATATGTTTCCATTTAAAAGGATCCCACAAGCCACATCTAAGACCTGGCACAACCAAATAAATAAATAATGAACAGTAAGTTAAAACATTTTTTAATAATCGAAGGAGGATAAAAGCGCATGCCCTTTGCAGCCTCCTGTGGCAAGGAGGGCAGGGGTCCCCTGGGAATGGAGTCCATCTGAGATGAAATAGCTCCCTGCCCCTCCCCATAAGATGAGAGACAAACCCAGGAGGGAGGGGTGACCCTCCCCAGCTCTGGTGTGGGCGGTCTAACATGTGAATTGGCCCAGAACACAATAGTTAGCACTTTGGTATCTAAAGAATGAGGAGGAGGACTTGAAAGCCCTGAGACAAAGAGGGTCTGTGCTCTGAACACCCAAGCTGTCCTCTTCAACTCTCTAAGAAAGGCCTCCCCTGACTTAGGGCAGGTGGGCAGGGCCACCTTCTCTGGCTCCTAACTTGGTTCCTTTGAAGGCGGCTCTGATCTTCTCTTTCTCCCAGAGATCCCCTGCTGCCTCCCTCCACCCTGTTAGCACCTCATTAGCACCCTGCCAGCAAGAAAATCTATTTCAACAGCTCTTGCTAACACAGTAGGGCTTCCCCTGCACTGAGGATCCTCTCCCTTGTGAAAATGGCACAGCTGAGCTTGCAGCCCTGGCCAGCTGGCTTCCGAGATGCCTGGCCTCTGACCTCGGCAGGTCCCAAGCCCTCCGGGCTCACGGTCTCCCATGTCTGCCAGTACTGGGGAAGGCTGGCAATCGGGGCTGCCTGGGACTCAGGACCAAGCTGCCCGGCACTCCCAGAAGCTCCCAACTGCCAGCAATCCCAGTCTCCTTGGCTTTAATGCAAAAGGAGCCACCTTATTTACAAGAGCCAAGATATAGGAACAACCTAAGAGACCATCAACAGATGAGTGAAGAAAGAAGATGTGATACACACATATAAACCCTCCTACACACACACAATGGAATATTGCAGAGCCATTAAAAAGAATGAAAACTGCAACAACAGAAGTGAATGAGGAAGGTATGATATTTAGTGAAATAAGTCACATAGACAAATACTGTGTGTTACCACTTACATGTGGAATCTAAAAAATAAAACAAAGGAAAAGTGAAAGTGTTAGTCACTCAGTCATGTCTGACTCTGTGCAACCCCATGGACTGCAGTCCACCAGGCTGGCTTCTCTGTCCATGGAATTCTCCAGGCAAGAATACTGGAGTGGGCTGCCATTCCCTTCTCCAGGGGATCTTCCCAGCCCAGGGACTGAACCCTGGTCTCCTGCATTGCAGACAGAGTCTTTTCTGTTTGAGCCACCAGGGAAGCCCTCAGAACAAAAGAACAAATAAATATATTTTTAAAAAGCAACCACCTCTGGATGTGCTCTGTCCATCGGACTCTTCAGGCAAGAATACTGGAGAGGGTTGCTATGTATTCCTCCATAGCATAGCCAAGAGTCAGACATGACTGAAGCAACTTAGCGCACACACTGGATGTGCAATTACAGAATTTCATTGATGTCCACTCCATCAGCAAAACTCATTCTCTGCACTTTATTGTGCTAAAGCTCGATAGATGTGCTCACAGAGGCATCATTATTCATTGGCTCTTTTGCTGTCCTTGGTGTCTTCCCCCAAATGACTTTAACCAACAGTTATCAGACACTTACCATATTGAAGACCCTATGTGAGTTTGCTCACATACTGCTGCTAAGTCGCTTCAGTCGTGTCCGACTCTGTGCGACCCCAGAGACGGCAGCCCACCAGGCTCCCCCGTCCCTGGGATTCTCCAGGCAAGAACACTGGAGTGGGTTGCCATTTCCTTCTCCAATTTGCTCACATAGTCTCAGTGTTTTTCGCTATGGGAAGTAGGACATCAGGTTTAGGCTAGGATTGACAAACGCTGACTCAGAGATGGGGACTATCTGCAGTGGCGAGTCTTGACAGCATGTGACTCTGCAGCAGTGAAAAGAGGAAACCCGTCAACTTAGGGCAACTTGATAGGCTATTTGTGCTTCAGTGAGGGTAGGGATGCGAAGAGCTGACTCATTGGAGAAGACTCTGATGCTGGGAGGGATTGGGGGCAGGAGGAGAAGGGGATGACAGAGGATGAGATGGCTGGATGGCATCACTGACTCGATGGATGTGAGTCTGAGTGACCTCCGGGAGTTGGTCACTCAGGAGGGAGGCCTGGCGTGCTGCGATTCATGGGGTCGCAAAGAGTTGGACACGACTGAGCGACTGAACTGAACTGAACTGAACTGAGGGTAGGGGTGACAGAAAGGAAAGCAGGTACTAAAAACTTCTAAAATATGGTTTAGTCTCTGGTCCTATTTGGCAACCACCAGCAATGCTGGAGTTTGGACTAAGTAGTGAAATTTGGAGCCTACCAGCCATAGTCCTTTCTAAGTGAAATTAATTCCTACCCTCACCCAAGGATCAGATTAGGCAGCTATATTTCATATCCCACGATACCTTCCCCTAACACAGTCCATAGCTCCAGGTGAGCACCTAACAAGGGCGATCCTTCCTTATGCCTAGCACAAATGGAAAGATAAGCTGAGACAATTAGAATTCTCTTTGTCGGCTTGGGACACACGGAAAGATGGAGCACACCAAGATGCAGAAAGCAGGATGGAACGAAGTGTGGAAATATAGAGGGATTATCAATGCACTTTGTGCAAGCCAGGCTCATGAGGCTCCAACAAGAACAAGGAAGCAGAGGAAGCGAGGGAGAGAGAAAGGAACAGATGCTCAGTGAGGAGCCAAGATCTGAGCAAAGACAGGGGAGAAAAGAAGAGGGTGGGGGAAGAGGTGGAGAGAAAAGAGGATGGGGGGAGGGGAGGGGTAGGAAGGAAGAGAAGGACTCTGTAGTAGCCCCGTGAGTAGGAAAGGGGGAAAGAGAGAGACCTGAAGCTGTCTCCATCTATGATAAGCCTTGGCTTTTTCCTCCAGTTCCCATGGAGTAAAACACACAGTTGTGCTGCCTCCCTTTTCTGAGGTTTCTGGTCCATGCGTCCACAAGGCATCAACTAAAAGGGCTGCCGTCTATGGGGTCGCACAGAGTCGGACACGACTGAAGTGACTTAGCAGCAGCAGCAGAGTTTCCCTGGTGGCTCAGTGGTAGAGAATCCACCTGCCAATGCAGGAGACATGGTTTCAATACCTGGTCAGGGAAGATCCCACAGGCCACGGAGCGTTAAGCTGGTGGGCCACAACTGCTGAGCATGCGCTCTAGGGCCTGGGAACTGCAATTCCTGAGACCTCGCACCACTACCGAAGGCCGTGCGCTCTAGAGCCTGTGCTTCTCCTCTACTCTTGAAGAGGAGAAGCCACTGCAATGAGAAGCCTGTGCACCACAGCTAGAGAAAAGCCTGCACAGCAGTAAAGACCCAGAGCAGCCAAAAAATAAAATAATTTTTTTAAAAATGTAAAGCAGACTCTAAAAGATGGCTGTGCTGTTCCCCTGGTGTTGGTATGTAAATGGAAAAGTACGGAATGTATCAACAAGGCCTCTCCTGGAATCCTCAAGGCTGCCTCCATTTCAGGATTCAGAAGTTCCCCGACTTGAGGAAAAGAATCCACACATATACCGTGGGTCCCCCACAGCCTCAGCAGGGCCCAAGGCCGCACCTGTAATCAAACACATAAATACCCCTGCGGTGCAATATACGAATATTCACACCACACGGATAACCTCCCGTCAGATAAGGTCACATTTTTGCAGTCAGATGAGTTCAGATCAGGTCAGGTTTTGCTGCTAATTAAGTTACGAAACACATTTCCATTTTCTGAGCTCTTGTGGAATTGCAGATAAGGCATTGTGAGCCTGCTGTATTTGCCAGGGAAATACCAAGTTCACTGTCGGGGGCCTTCTGTAAGCAAAAACAAGGAAGCCCCAAGGATGCCCGTGTGGGCCGTCAAGGTGATGGCCACACAGAAAGCAGCCGGAGGGCCTTGGAGCGTGGCCAACGCCCCGGCTGGCAGCAGCAGCCTGGCTCGGAGAGCTCAGGGCTCTGATGACTCACCGCCCCTCCATGTGCACTCGTCAGCCCTTGACCTCCTCACAGAGCGATGCCTCTTTTCACAAGATTCAGCAAATCCAGCCCCCAGGGAACTGGCCAAGAGTCACATGCCTTGTGCCAAAAGACCTCATTAAGTACTGCCTGCCATGGGAACCTGGGCCTTCCTGGAGCTTCCTCACCCTCCCGTATTCCTCATGGCCGTTGTTTTATTAGGTTTACTCACCTGCATGCATTTTATAGGGCTTCCCTGATGACTCAGATGGAAAAGAATCCACCTGTAATGCAGGAGACCCAGGTTCAATCCCTGGGTTGGAAAGATCACCTGTAGGAGAGCATGGCAGCCTATTCCAGTATTCTTGCCTGGAGAATCCCATGAGCAGAGGAACCTGGAGGTCTACAGTCCATGGAGTTGCAAAGAGCTAGACACAACTGAGTGACTAAGAACACACACACGCATGCCTTTTCTAAAAGGGAAGGACCTTACAGGTCGAACTCTTCCCCAGCTGGCTCTGTAGCCCACATCTCAGAAGAACACTGAGATCCATCTGGTTTTGGGGACTGGTACTTGATCCAGTGGGACCTGCAGATTCACCTCAATTCCCCGAGCCTTAAATGAGCACTTCTCTGTGTGAAGCCCTGGTCTAGACTGTTCGAGGAGCTCACAGATGAATAAGACCAGTAGCTGTCATCAGTGGAGGAGGAAATGGCAACCCACTCCAGGATTCTTGCCTGGAAAATCCCACAGACAGAGGAGTCTGGCAGGGTCGCAAAAAGTCAGACATGACCGACTGAGCACACACATGTGCTGTCCTCAGGGAAAGGGGAAAGTGAAAAGTGAAAGTGTTAGTCACTCAACTCTTTGTGACTGCTTGGACTATAGCCCAACAGGCTCCTCTGTCCATGGAATTCTGCAGGCAAGAATACTGGGTTGACATTTCCTCCTCAGGGGATCTTCCCGACCCAGGGATTGAACCTGGGTCTTCCTCATTGCAGGCAGATTCTTTACCATCTGAGCCACCAGGGAAAGAGGGAGGTAATAAATTTTCCAGTGATTTTCTAAATGTGAGGTGCTTCACCCACATCAACACACTGACACTCATGACTCTCCCAGGAGCTGCCTGGGTTCATTTGACATTCCTGGTCGGAGTTTGGGCAATGGGAGTTCTTCCCTACCCAGAGATAAGACCCATGGAGGTGGAAGAGCAAACTCAAAATTATGACCCTCCATGGATGGGCAGGATTTTCTAGGTATTTTCTCCCATTTAAAAAGTCCTAATGTTGCTAATTACTGTTGTTGTTGTTCAGTCACCTAGTCTTGCCCAACTCTTTGCTACCCCATGGACTGCAGCATGCCAGGCTTCTCTGTCCCTCACCATCTCCCGAAGTTTGCCCAAGTTCATGTCCATAGTATTGGTGATGCCATCCAGCTATCTCATCTGATGCCTTCTCCTTCTGACCCCTATCAGCATCAGGGACTTTTCCAACGAGTCAGCTGTTCACATAAAATGACCACAGTACTGGAGTTTCAGCTTCAGCATCAGTCATTCCAATGACTGATGATTCAGGGTTGATCTCCCTTCAGCATCAGTCATTCAGCTTCAGCATCAGTCATTCCAATGACTGATGATTCAGGGTTGATCTCCCTTAAGATGGACTGGTTTGATCTCCTTGCTGTCCAAGGGAACTCTTAGGAGTCTTCACCAGCACCACAGTTCAAAGGCATAAATTCTTAGGTGCTCTGTCTTCTTTATGGTCCAGCTCTCAGAACTGTATATGACCATGGGAAGACCATAGCCTTGACTATATAGACCTTTGTCGGTAGAGTAACGTCTCTGCTTTAAACACACTGTCTAGGTTTACCATAGCTTCTCTGCCAAGAAGCAAACGTCTTCTGATTTCATGGCTGCAGTCACCCTCCGCAGTGATTTTGGAGCCCAAAAAGAGTTCAAATCTGTCACTACTTCTACCTTTCCCCCCTCTATTTTCCATGAAGTAATGGGGCCCGATGCCCTGATTTTTGTTTTGTTTTGTTTTTAAATATTTAGTTTTAAGCTGGCTCTTTCACTCTCCTCCTTCACCCTCATCAAGAGACTCTGTAGTTCCTCTTCACTTTCTGGCAGTAGAGTGGTATTATCCGCATATCTGAGGTTGTTGATGTTTCTCCCTCCTTTCCTGATTCCAGCTTGTAACTCATCCAGCCCAGCTTTTCTCATGATGTTCTCAGTGTATAGATTAAACAAGCAGGGTGACAGCAGACAGCTCTGTCATACTCCTTTCTCAATCTTGAGACAATCAGTTGTTCCATACAGGGTTCTAACTGTTGCTTCTTGACCTGCACACAGGTTTCTCAGAAGACAGGTAAGATGGTCTGGTATTCCCATCTCTTCAAGAGCTTTCCACACTTTGTCATGATCCACACAGTCAAAGGCTTTGGCGTAGTTGATTCATCAGAGGTAGATGTCTCTCTGTAATTCCCTAGCTTTCTCTGTGATCCAGTGAATCCTGGCAATATGATCTCTGATTCCTCTTCCTTTTCTAAACCCAGCTTGGACGTCTGGAAGTTCTTGGTTCACATAATGCTGAAGGCTAGCATGCAAGACTTCAAGTGTGACCTTACCAGCATGGGAGATAAGTGCAACTGTCTGATGGTTACCACATTCTTCTTGGGAATTGGGATGAGGATTGTTAATTATTAGAGAAATACAAATGAAAACTGCAATGAGGCATCACCTCACACTGGTCAGAATTGTCGTCAAAATGTCTGCAAATAATAAATGCTAGAGAGGCTTTGGAGAAAAGGGAACCCCCCTACACTGTTGGTATATATGTAAATTGATAAAGGCAGCTAGTTATAGAGAACAGTATGGAGGTTCTTTAAAAAATGAAAAATAGAACTATCATATGATCCAGCAATCCTACTCCTGGACATATATCCATAGAAAACCACAATTTTAAAAGATGTATGCTCCGCAATACTCATAGTAGTATTAGTTATGATACCCAAGACATGGAAGCAACCTAAGTGTCCATCAACAGATAAATGGATAAAGAGGATATGGTGTATAAACAATGGAAAATTACTCAGCCATTAAAAATGAAATAACATCGTTTGCAACAACATGGATGGGCCTAGAGGTTATTATGACAAGTGGGATAAGCCAAAGACAAATATCATATGATATCACTTATATGTGGAATCGTAAAAAATGACCCAAATGAAATTATATACAAAGTAGAAATAGATTCACAGACATAGAAAATAAACTTACGGTTACCAAAGGGGAAAGTGGGGTGGGAAGGAATAAATTAGGAGTTTGGGATTAATATATACAGTCTACTATATATTACTGTATAGCACAGGGAATTTTACTCAATATTTTATAATAATTTATAGGAGAAGAGAATCTGAAAAATAATGTTTATACCTTTATGTATATGTGTGCATGTGTGTGTGCACATGTGCTCAGTCCTGTCCAACCCTTTGTGACCCCATCATGGACTGTAGCCCACCAGGCTTCTCTGTCCATGGAATTTTCCAGGCAAGAATACTGGAATGAGTTGCCATTTCCTTCTCCAGGGGATCTTCCTGACATAGGGATCGAATCTTCTCTTCTCTTGCATCTTCTGCATTGACCGGCAGATACTTTACCACTAGCGCCGCCTGGGAAGACCATATATACATATTTATGTATCTATAATTGAATCACTTTGCTGCATACCTGAAACTAACATAACACAAAATTGAAATCAATTATACTTCAAAAAATATTTTTGAAAATAATAAAATGTCCTTCTAGGCTTATGAGGTAGTTAGGACTGCAATGATCATTTTACATGTGATATTATAAATAATATATACATTTCGGTATATGGTAAAATACAAGTAATTGTATCTATTATGAAATTGAAGCAAGAGGTGGATAAATACTTATGCAGGATCACACTGACATTTACAAACTCAGCAGTCTGGATGAATGTGACCCAGAACCAGAATTATTCAAGTGACCCAGTTTTCAGGGGGTGTGTGTGTGTGTGTGTGTGTGTGTGTGTGTGTGTGTGTATATTGTGCGCCTGGTTTGGATGAGGCTAAGGACAGGATGGGAGAATGTATTCACTTTGATTGGAAATTGGATTAAGATTGATCAGGAGGGAAGTGTAAAGAGTTTGAACTAAATAAGCTGTTTTTATTTCAATAAACAATCACTGACCCCTTTATGTGGCTTCCCAGGTGGCTCAGTGGGTAAAGAATCTGCCTGCAATGCAGGAGACATGGGTTCAGGTCCTGGGTGGAGAAGATCCCCTGGAGCAAAGCATGGCCCTGCACTCCAGCATTCTTGCCTGGAAAATCCCATGGACAGAGAGCCTGGCAGGCTCTGGTCCATGGGGTCGCAAAGAGTCAGACACCACTAAACGATTAAAACAATGAGCCCTTGTGTGCCTGGCTGTTAGAAATACGATTATTATTAAGACACCGACTGTGTCCTCAGGGAGCTTGATTCAGAGGAGCTGGGAGGGCTTGTGCCTGTGCCTCTACAGAAGAGGGTGACCTCAATGTACTGTAAGTTCCTGTGACCGTATTAATCTACACAAGAGCTTAGTGGGAACCTGCACCAGAGAAAACGTGTCTTGAGAGACTGAATGAATGAAAGGATGGGTGGACCTTCATACACCATGGCCACGCCCAGGCCCTGAGCACTTGTCCACCCCATTTGATGACACTCAACACTGCCTTGGCCTTGGTACTGTCACGCGAGTGTATGTTCCTCGGTTCTTTGTCTCGTCACAACAAAGATTTGGAGCGATGGACATTAAAGCCCTTGGCGCGTCACAGCTCTTGGGTCTTGGACAAACCGTGTTATAGCTCTTAGGCAAATCAGTGTTACAGCTCTATTTTATTTAGAAGATAGCAGGAGAGAGAGAGAGAGAGCGCACGCACGCATGCGGGAGAGAGAGTCCCTGAGAAAGCGCTTTGGCTCCTCCTTTCATATGTTTCATATGTTTTTCCTCCACCTGGGCCTGCCCTATGCAAATTGGGCTTAGCCAGGAGTGCTGTCTGTTCTGCCTAAAGTCTTCATTCTGGTCCTCGGACCTTCCTTTGACCTTCCTTGTCTTTTAGCCACCACCATTTTGGACTCCTTTTTCCTGTTCTACCTACCTAACAGTACCAACTTAACCTCAGACAGGAAGGGCCTTGATTGCTCCAAGAGAGCCTATTCCAATACCTGAGCATCACCTTTCCTAAGACACAAGTCCCCACCCACTTCTTAGAGCCCAGGGGTGGATGATTTACTTCTGTCTGGCAGACACACCCTCCAGACCGTGACATAGCTTGTTCTTACCAGCTGACCACTGAAACCAGCATTTTCCCCTCAACCTCCTTTATGGTCTGGAGTCAGGCTGCTGGATTCTGGTGTGTCCCAGGTGCTGGCTTCCACAACGGCTTTGGATTGGTTGAGTGAGTTTCCCCACACTACTCTCAGCCCTTCTGCTGGGGCCCCAGTGACTTTGCACTGGACCTGCTCATCCATCCCTGGCTGACCGTTTGACCCTGTACCACCTGTATCCCATCTCTGGGAATTCAGCCTGGTGGACTGACCTTTCTCCTAATACCTGCAGCTGTATTGCCCCCCTTGGTGGCCACGCCTGGCTCCAGACTGCACTCCATCCCGAGACACATGTCCCATGGCTATGGATCTGGTCTTGCCTGGTACCATCACTAGATACAGCATCTAGTCTGGCCCATGCCCACCATCTGAAGGGGAACTAGTGATTGAGACAGCTTTGAGGAAAGCATCATCAAGAAAGGACTACAGCCTACAGAGTGGCTCAGAGCCCAGGTGACCAAAGATGGCTCAGCAGTCCAGAGAAGCGAAGTCCAAGAAGCAGCATCAGAGTAAGCAGCTAGAATAAAACAGTCAGAGTGGAACAGAGGGCCATGCCTTCATCTGCCAGGGCCAGGCCACCCTGAGCCAAGGCTGTTCAGTGCAGCTCTTCCCTGAGCTCATCCTTTCTCCCCAAATCTCCGATGTGACCCTGGCAGAGAAGAATTTTAATGACTGTAGGGAGGGAAGTGATGGAGGCCACCTGTGTGCTGAACCATCATGCATGTGGGGAAGCTGCCTTCAGGCAGGCCTCCAGGGATTAGTCCTGAGAGGTGAGTGTCAGAGCAGCAGGGGTGGCCCATGACCAAGGCTGCTTGCCTCACCCCATATCAGCCTATAGGTGTTGCTACTTGATGTTTGATGAGAGATTCAGGAAGCTTCCAGAGGCAGGATAGAGAGGAAGAACAAGAATGACTTAGACAATGGAGAAGTGGGCAGCATCCAGGGACTTGGCAGGGGACCCAGCCCTGCCCCAGGGGTCAGAGTGAGGTACAGGGCCACGGCTGAGCCTGCTGTACACCTCATTGGGAGCCTAGGTTTCCATGCTGCTTGTTTTATCAATAACATTTAATTTTACAAAGCTGAAGAAATTGGAGAAAAGCAACAATGAATTAAGACATCTCCCGTGTGCCAGATATGTTCATACACACATGATCATCTCATTCAATTGCCCCAATAACCCTGAGGATCATCTTTACCTGAATTTCACAGGTGGGGCACCTACCAAAACATACCCAGAACAGGTGAGTGCCTGAGGTAGTGTCATTGAACCGAGGTCTTCGTGACTCAAGTCTACTATATCAGGAAGCAGCGTGAGCTGATGGGATTAAACAACAAATTAAGGATAAACAAAAGACAGTACATCCACACAGTGGGATACCATCTGTTGTTGTTCAGTCTATCAGTGGTGTCTGACTCTTTGTGAGTCCAAGGACTGCAGCACACCAGGCTTTCCTGTCCTTTACTATCTTCTGGAATTTTCTCAGACTCATGTTCATTGAATCAACAGTGCCATCCAACCATCTCATCCTCTGTTAATCCCTTCTCCTTTTGCCTTCAGTCTTTTCAGCATCAGGGTCTTTTCCAATGAGTCAGCTCTTCAAATCAGGTAGCCAAAGTATTGGAGCTTCAGCTTCAGCATCAGTCCTTCCAATGAATATTCAGGACTGATTTCCTTTAGGATGGACTGGTTGGATCTCCTTGAAGTCCAAGGGACTCTCAATAGTCTTCTTCAGCACCACAGTTTGAAAACATTAATTCTTTGGCACTCACCCTTCTTTATGGTCCAATTCTCACCATAGTCATCCGTACATGACTACTGGAAAGACCATAGCCTTGACTATACAGGATACCACTAGCCATAAAAAAGAATGAAGTACTGACATGCTACAAAATGGATGAACCTTGACAATGTCACACTAAATGGATGAAGCTAGCTACAAAGGGCCATATACTGTATGATCTTATTTATATGAAATAAAAAGAGAATAGGCAAATCTATGGAGACAGAAAGATTAGTAGTAATCAGGAAGGGGTCGGGTGGGGTGAAGAAATAGAGAATTTCTGCTGAATGTGTATGGGGCTTCTGCTTTGGGTAATGATGAAGAAGTTATGGAGGTAGATAGTAGTGGTGTTTACATAACGTTGTGAATGTACTTAATATCTGACATTGTATACTTTAAAATGATTAAATAGCAAATGTTATATGTATGTACTTTACCACAACCAACAAACATACAAAAATGAAAAAATGTAATCCACTTTTATCAAGATGGCCTGGCAATGGGTCTTGCCCCACTCACAGGGAGAGAAGCAGTTGCAGATATTCACAGAAGCTCCTCAGTGCTCTGGCCCTCTGTGGCTGAAAAGTGAAAGTGTGAGCCACTCAGTCATGTCCCACTCTTTTTGACCACACAGACTGTAGCTTGCCAGGATCCTCTGTCCATGGAATTCTCCAGGCAAGAATACTGGAGTGGGTTGCCATTCCCTTCTCCAGGGGATCTTCCTGACCCAGGGATTGAACCTGGGTCTCCTGCATTGTAGGCAGATTCTTTACCGTTTGAGTCACCAGGGAAGCCCCTCTATACAGCTGATGGTGATGCTGATGCTATTTGCTTCAGTTGTGTCCGACTCTGTGTGACCCCATGCACTGTAGCCCTCCAGGCTCCTCTGTCCATGGGATTCCCCAAGTGAGAACACTGGAGTGGATTGACGTGTCCTCCTGCAGGGGATCTTCCAGACCCAGGGATCGAACCCAGGTCTCTCACATTTCAGGCAGATTTTTTTAACTGTCTGAGCCACTAGGAAGCTGCTGCTGCTGCTGCTGCTGCTAAGTCACTTCAGTCACATCCGACTCTGTGTGACCTCATAGACGGAAGCCCACCAGGCTCCTCCGTCCCTGGGATTCTCAAGGCAAAAACACTGGAGTGGGTTGCCATTTCCTTCTCCAATGTATGAAAGTGAAAAAGGAAAGTGAAGTCGCTCAGTCGTGTCCAACTCTTCGCGACCCCATGGACTGCAGCCCACCAGGCTCCTCTGTCCATGGAATTTTCCAGGCAAGAGTACTGGAGTGGGGTGCCATTGCCTTCTCCGACTAGGAAGCTGCTGCTGCTAAGTTGCTTCAGTCGTGTCCGACTCTGTGCGACCCCATAGACGGAAGCTCACCAAGCTCCCCTGTCCCTGGGATTCTCCAGGCAAGAACACTGGAGTGGGTTGCCATTTCCTTCTCCAATGCATGAAAGTGAAAAATCAAAGTGAAGTCGTTCAGTCGTGTCCAACTCTTAGCGACCCCACGGACTGGAGCCTACCAGGCTCCTCTGTCCATGGGATTTTCCAGGCAAAAGTACTGGGGTGGGGTGCCATTGCCTTCCCCGGACTAGGAAGCTAGCCCTGCTCAAAATTCTACTGAAGAATCGCCCAAACCCAATGAATGGGCAGCGATAAAGGGTGTCTATCCCTTAAAATTTAACCACCATTCACACACAGAGTTAGTCCTAACCTACTTGAAAACAGGCAAACACATACATATGAATACACGAAAGAGATACATATATACATATGAACGAATGGAAACATATACATATGAATGGGGTATAGAGAAAAACCTTCTTCATTTACACTGATTACCATGATAGGAGCAGCTACGAGTTGAATGTGTGTGCTCAGCAGGAAGCCTGATGCTTTTGATGAGGAATACATTTCATAACAATTCTACAAAGATGGTTTTGCTGTCCCCATTTTACAGACTGGGAAACTGATTTCTCAGAGGTTAAGTGGTTTGCCTGGGATTACACAGTTGCTATGTCGTTACAGCAAGAATTCAAACCCTTTACTCAAAGTCTATGCATACTTAGAACTGTCTGAAATGGGGAAAATCCTGAATTACATGATATGAATAAACTACTGTGGGGTTGTTTTTCCCCAAATACATTGATGAAAATGCATATGGAAAATTTCCTGATTTTCCTAGGTGTTAAGCATTACACAGAAAATTGCATGCTAAGGTTTTGTTTGGAATTTGAGCATCTGAGTACTGCTCTGTGGCATACATGTACACTACTAGAAAGGAAAATATGTGCAAAGGAAAAGCCACTTGAGTCTTTAGCCCAGCACGGGAGGGCGAGTCTTAGTGATCTGTTCTCTCACTCTCGGTCCCCACACCCCCCTCAGCCCTTCTGCTGGGGCCGAGGGACTTTGCACTGGACCCACTCACCATCCCTGGCTGACCGTTTGCCCCGCACCACCTGTGCATTCGGCCTGGCTTAGCCCTGCACACAGGCACCATCATCCTATGATTGTGGGGATCCCTCTGTACCATTTTCCACAGGGCACTAATCGCGGGCACTTGAAGATGAAGTTTTTCAGATGGTGCGATTTGGATGGACTCAGCCAAGCCTAGGGCTTCCCTGGTGGCTTAATGGTAAAGAATATGCCTGAGATGCAGCAGCCTGCATGCATGCACACTATGTCGCTTTAGTCCTGTCTCCCTCTTTGCGACCCTACGGACTGACACCTGCCGGACTCTTCTGTCTATGAGATTCTCCAGGCAAGAGTACTGGAGTGGCTTTCCATGCCCTCCTCCAGGGGATCTTCAAGACCCAGAGATGGAATCCATGTTTCCTATGGCTCCTGCATTGCAGGCGGATTCTTTACCACTGAGCCACTGGGGAAGCCCACAGTGCAGGAGACCGGGGTTTAATCCCTGAATTGGGAAGTTCCCCTGGATAAGGGAATGGCTACTCACTCCAGTATTCCTGCCTGGGAAACCCCATGGACAGAGAAGTCTGGCGGGCTACTGTCCATGGGGTTGCAAAAGAGTCAGGCACAACTGAGCAACTAAACACCAATAGCAACAGCCCAGTCTTGGGAGCAGCAGTGGTCTTGTTGGGGCCAGTGTGAGGAAAGCAGGAGAGACTCCATCTTGAAGCCTGTCATCCATTTTAAAGACAGGATGTGAACTGGGCCTGAACCCTGCCCAAGAGTGAGGAAACCGTTGCTAGTGAAAACCAGGTCTCCTGGAGACTTCCCTCCCTACGGATGGCAAACGGAGACAGTAGTTGAGGTCAGGCTGCCCCTGTTAGATTAACCATGGAGACATTCCCCCTTGGTGTATAATCATTGTTTCCCCCTTTAACCTCAATTGTTTGTTCTCCTAGCACCTATTTGTTGTGAAACTCAATCACATACAACAAAGAGGTTGCTCACATGTCATGAGTCACGTAGCAGGGAGTATAAAACTGGACCTCTCAGAAACACCAGGGTCCGTGTTGGGAACTGAGTCTCCTTGGGCCGGCTGGCGTAATAAACTGCACTCCGCTGTCTTGGGGTATACTCTGAGGTGTGTTTTGCGATTCCGGGTTCCACAATAGTCTCTGTCAGCTGGACCACTCAGTGGTCCCCTGTAAAGTCTGCTGATGGAGAGCCCTCAAGGAACAAGGACCCACTTGAAAGACGGCTCCTCAGCTGAGGTGCCAAGTTGACTGTCCAATCGGTAGGGAGTAAAGGAGAGATTGGCTATATGCCTAAGTGGCTCCCCAGTGCCAAGTCTAATACCTCAGGGCCCTTTCCATAAGCCCCTGCACACCTGCCCCTCCAGTGCTCTGAGAGGGCAGAGAACACTAAGCTTAGTAGTGACTGCACCCAGGGTCTATTCTTTGTGAGGCAGGGTGCCCAGTCCCCTTGTGATCTTCCATTTTCATTCTCAAGATCTTACATGAGAAGTTTAGGTGGAGTTATTTTTCCCTCTGTGACTCCCATCTTAAGCACCCTAATTCTTAAAGCAATGTGCATGTCCCTCGTCAGTGGTTTGTAAAGTGGGCTGAGGTTGATTCATTTAGGTATGAGAGAAAATATTAAAACTTCAGTATATTGTTTCAAAATAAATTTTAAAATATACTGTATTAGCTTTGAACATATATGGATCAGTCATACTACATGTGCATATTTTATAAATAAAAACATATATATTTGTTCAACTAATAGGAGAGTGCAATGAAAGAAAATTCATAAACTATTTTAGGTGATTCCTAAGGGTCAATATATACATATAAAGTGAGGAAAAGAAATGAAAAATAAAAGATAAATATTTCAAGATACTGTCTGTTTTCATGTGTTTTCACACATATAGCTGATGAAGACTAAACCTTCTCATATAGCAGAAGTAAAATATAACTCCTGACACAGTCTGGGCAGATTTTAATCCACCTTAAAAGGTGCTTGGTACCCAGTAATACCCATGAGTCCTGCAACCTGTAAGCAGAGGGCAGTTCAGGAGTAAAGCAGGAATTGTTGCAAGATACCCAATAGGCAAGGGTTTTCTTCATTTTTTTCTAGCCCATTGTCTTAGATTCTGTGGCTCTGTGAAGGCCCTCACTTTAACATGAAGCCCATCTCAGGATTTATGGGTGTGTACAAACCTGTGTACAACATCCACAGGAGAGGAAGATTAAATTGTTAATCCCACTAGGGGACTGTAAGTAGAGAAATATGGGAGACCCCTGTAAGTTAATGATTACTCGAGAAAGCAGGTTTGCTTAACCACAAAATCAAGCAGGCTCGCTTAGCATCAAAACCATGCGACAGAGGCACGAGACCAGCCCCTAAACGATAAAACAGCCGTGGCACGAGACCCACAGCCTGACCAGTGAGCTCGGTGAGCTAGCAAGCCCCGTTAGTAACCCCCAAAGCATGTCCTTTGGCTCCTAAGACATGTTTTTTGCCCCCCAAACAATGAAAGAATAGTAGAAAATACGGCCTACCACCTGCCCGATGGTGTCATCTGCACTTGATGACACCATGTAATGACCCGCAAAACAGGCTCTGTGCACACAAAAAATATTATGGGAAAGTAACTGCAATATGAAGGACCCTCATTGCACTGAGACCTGAAAATATTTTTTCCAAAGTGCTATGATGGTCCTGGACTGATCAAATAGGGAGGGACAAATAAACTTCCCTGCCCTACCTGGGGGAGGAATTGATGAGGTAAACATGGCATCTACACAGGAAAGACAAGAAGGGCTTCTGCCCCTCCCCAAGTTTCCTTTGATTACAAAACTGTAGCCCAGTAAGTTCTCCAGGTGTGGCATTTCTTCCACGCCTAGCTTCCTATTCTAATAAATCACTTCTTATCTACCACTTTGCTCTTGATGAATTCTTCTCTGCAAGGAGACATAAAAGACTATGTTACCGGAGCTCTTTGGAGCCCCCTTGAAATGACACCAATCAGTTTCACTTACAGGAGATATGCTTCTGACCCATGAACAAATACACACACTCATGCCTGGCTCTGCTGGGCATCGGGGGATGCCCCAGCAGTTGCAGAGCAAGGATCCATGTGAACCCTGACCTTGGCCACAGGCATGAGCTGCTCACAGGCTGTCTCCTTCCCTCAGCCTCGTGCTCACTGAGATCACATTAAGACCTGGAAGCCTCTCATGTGGGAGAGAGGAATACAATTTTCTTATTGTACAATCCATTTCATTCCCAGCTGCGGGATTAAATTTATTCCTTTCTGAAGTGTTGTCTGTGTGTATAAATCATTTAAGCTTATATGTTTTCGTTGCTGTGGCAACAGTGCGGCTAATTGAATTCCAAAGTGTCTTTCTCGATTTCATACCCATGATAAAGAGCCAGAGCACTTATTGGTGGGAGTCAGAACAGAGGCAGAAGAGGTGGTGGGAGCAAAACCAAAATGACGCAGTCACCAACTGTCTCCTGAGTCCCAGAACAATGCCACTCTGATGTGCCAAGCAAAGGTACAGGAGACCTCCTCTGAAGGGAATGGTTAATGAGTGGTTGCCAGGGCTTCTCTGTAGAAGCCCCTGCATCTTCTGACCCTGAATATCTGCCAAGGGCAAGGATTGAATCTTTTAATATTGAAGTTTACTAGCAGTTAGTAAACACTTTTCCCATAAAAGTTTCTTGATGGATGGTTGGATGGATAGAAGAATAGATGGATGGATGCATGGATGATGGATGGGTGGATGGGAGGGTGAGAGGATGGATGGATGGATGGATGGATAATTGGATAGATAATTGGATGGATGGATGGATGAAGGATAATAAAATATTGAATGAGTAGAGGGATGGATTGGGAAAGAATTACCAGAGGCAATTTGAAATGAAACTGACATAGTTTAAGGGATGATCTGGACTTCCCTGGTGGCTCAGACGGTAAAGAATCTGCCTGAAATGCTGGAGATGCAGGTTCAAATGCTGGATTGGGAAAATGCCCTGGAAAAGAAAATGGCAACCCACTCCAGTATTCTTGCCTGGGAAATGCCGTGGAGAGAGGATCCCAGTGGGCTACAGTCCATGGAGTCTTGAAGAGTCAGACACGACGAGTGACTAACACTATGAGGTCTTCCCTGGTGGCTCAGTTGGTAAAGTGTCTGCCTGCAATGCTGGAGACCAGGGTTCAGTCCCTGGGTTGGGAAGCAATCCACTCCAGGATTCTTGCCTGGAGAATCCCATGGACAGAGGAGTCTGGTGGGCTACTGTCCATGGGGTCACAATGAGTCAAACAGGATTGAGTGACTAACACTTTCACTTTCTTCAGATGCGGTGTAACAGATGTACTGTGTGGGCATACATCTGCTACAAACTCAAAACCACCTTTATAAAAGCAAGTGTGATGTGTTCCTTTTATAGATGAGGAAACTTCAGACTTGAGTTTAAGAAACTTGTCTAGAGATCCTTTCATTAAGTGACAGATGCAAAATGTACCCAGACCTCTAAAACTCCAAAATCCTTACATATTTTACACTTTCAACTATATTCCACTGGCTCCCCCAGTCAGAATAAATGAGTCAGAGCCTTTGTACCTCTCCCCCTCAAAAGAAGCCCCACTGTTTTTTCTCCTTTTATCTCCCTTTCTCTCACATTCTTTCGCTTTTTTCCTTCCTTCCTTTGCTCCTTCCTTTCTTTTTATTTTCTTCCTCCGTTCTTCCCTCCATCTTTATCTACCTTGATTCTATACTTTCTTGAACAATTTTATTTTTGTCAATATAACATATAAGTGTAAAAATTTAAACAATATAGAAAAAAATTGAAGGATGGAAAAATTCACCAAATATCTCACCACCTAGAAAGAATACTCCAAATAGATGAACATCATTGCAAGCCTTTACCTATACATGTTCAATAAGGAAAGAACACTTTCAACGTACTCTAGTATACTTTTTGTGCTGTGGCGTGCTTAGTTACTTAGTTGTGTCTGACTCTTTGTGACTCCATGGACTGGAGCCCGCCAGGCTCCTCTGTCCATGGGGATTCTCCAGGCAAGAATACTGGAGTGGGTTGCCATGCCCTCCTCCAGGGGATCTTTCCAACCCAGGGACTGAACCCAGGTCTCCCGAATTGCAGGTGGATTCTTTACTGTCTGAGTCACCAGGGAAGCCCCAGAACACTGGAGTGGGTAGCCTATCCCTTCTCCAGGGGAACTTGCCGACCCAGGAATTGAACTGGGGTCACCTGCATTGCAGGCAGTTTCTTTACCAGCTGAGCTACCAGGAAAGCCCAGTATACTTTCTCTCTCAGGTAAAATTATAGAACCGAGTAATCAACTTTCCTCCTTTGTGGTTACTCATCATAAGAAACAGTAATTACTAAAAACTTAATCTATGGTTGATACACAAACATAAAAAAACATTAAAATATTGGAGTCATTTTTAAATTACTTGTTTCGCTTTTTATCATATTGATTAATACTCCACTAGGAGAAATGGACGGAGAAGGAAATGGCACCCCACTCCAGTACTCTTGCCTGGAAAATCCCATGGATGGAGGAGCCTGGTGGGCTGCAGTCCATGGGGTCACTAAGAGTCGGACACGACTGAGTGACTTCACTTTCACTTTTCGCTTTCATGCATTGGAAAAGGAAATGGCAACCCACTCCAGTTTTCTTGCCTGGAGAATCCCAGGGGCAGGAGAGCCTGGTGGGCTGACATCTATGGGGTCACGCAGAGTCGGACACGACTGAAGTGATTTAGCAGCAGCAGGAGAAATGGAGGAATACTTACATTGGTTTCCACCAGCTTTTGTTTATTTACATTATGTTTTATAATTTATATTATGTTTATATTACCTTATGTTTTGTTAGTTTAAATTATATTTTATATTGTTAGTTACACTGTGTTTTATATTGTTAATTAGATTCCATAATTATATATATATACACACACATTTGCAACGCACTGCAATATTTGTAATATATTTGTAATATATAAATGTACTGCATTTTAGCTAGGTCTTTCTCAATCTGGGCAACTATGCTCAGACCCTCTATTTATTCCGATCTAGAGTGGGTGAATTCTCTTTGGCACTCCTCCCACTTGAACTGAAACTTTTATCTACCATCAGGAGTCTGAGAGTTGTATGTCATCCGTTTTTCTGTAGTTGGAGAAAATCTGGGAGGAAAGAACGACTGCCCAGCAGGGACCATAGTTGTGAAGGACTCAGCAAATGTACTTTGACAGAATATCTGACTGATATCTCAGACATGGCTGGACACCCTGGCGATGTTGGATCTCTCCCCAGACAGAGTGGAGCTCTGAGCCTTTGGGGAGCTCTGATCAACTTTCCTGCCTCTGATGATAATGCTTACAAGCAAGCGGGGCTTCTACACCCAAGAGTTTGCTCTTGACTTCCCTATACTCACTCAGCCACTTATCTACAAATATCAGCTTTTTTTTTTCAACTCACATTCTTCCTCTAGCATCACTGCCTGGGGTTAAGGGAGGAAGAGGAACCTCACCAAGTCCACCGGAATGTTTATTGCTAGAGCCACCACTCTGAAGTTTATGGCATGAGGTTATACCCCAATCCCTACTTGCTTCCTATCTAGTAAATTGTTTTCAGGTTCTTTCTCTGACTCTTTTTAATGATTGGGAGGGAGAGGTTCTGTTCCTGTGCTTAACTCCTCTGTCTTCCCACTGTCTTTCCTCTTAGTTTATGATTCCTTTAAGCAGCATGATGGCACTGAGTTTAGAAGGTCAACAGACATTGGCATGAAACAGAGCTCCATCCTTTAAGACAGTAGTTCTCAACCAGAGTCAAATTTGCCCCCACAGGGGACAAATTTGATTATCATGACTGGGGACATCTAGGTCAAAAATGCTACTGAACAAACTTCAGTGGCATAGTCTAGCTCCAGCTCACATACTCACGGGAAAGCCACCCACAACAAAGAATTATCTGGCCCAAACTGTCAGCAATACAGAGGTTGAGAAACCCTGCTTTAGTAGCTGAGTACATTGGAACAATTTTCTTAACCTCCTTGAACTTGATTAACTTGTTTTTAAAATGAACTTAATAACACCTGTCCAAGACTGTCATTATGTGGCATATTTTAATGATCATGATAATAATATAATAATACTTTTTATTATTATCATCCAGCATTAGTAGTAGTAGTAAAATTGCCATTTTTTGAACAGCTGTATAAATGCAAGCAATTGCTTCACCTATTCTGACCTTTACTGTAGACAGAAATGAATTCACTTTGGGGGTGGCATTGTCTTCTGCTAACGCCTACTATTTCAACTTTTTTTTTTGTTTGGTTGTTGTTTTAACTTGTACTATTTGTCTTTTTTTTTTTTTCTTTTTAAAGACTCCTTGGTCCTTTATGTGAAAACAGCTTCCTCTTGCTTTTTCTTTTTTAATTTGCAAGTGTGTGTTTTGCTTGCTTTTTTTTTATATAATTGCCTCATATTACACACTTCCTCCATATTCATTTAGCTACATCTATAGAGCAACCTAGATAGCATATTAAAAAACAGAGACATTACTTTACTGACAAAGGTCTATGTAGTCAAAGCTATGGTTTTTCCAGTAGTCAGTTGCCGTGGCCAGCGCTTGTAAGGCGAAACCCCCAGGAACCCTGCTGTCGAGGAGCTTAGAAGAAAAGAATGAAAGCAAGATGGGGTTGAGAGGATCGGACAACACTGGACCGATACCAGTCTTTATTGATGTTCATATTTATACCATGTAGTACGTGACATTCGACATACAAGACTCTTGCTTATCTCTAGGCCTGGTTTTACATTAGCAATACAAAAGGTTTTTGCTCCTTGAAGTGTAGCCACAAGCCAGACTCGCTGGAGTCTTAAGGTTGTAAAAAACATTCTTGAGGAAGGCGGGACAGAGAGCTACAGGGGGGCCTCAAGCTGAAATCACATAGCGAGGCAAGAGGGCCTCAAGCTGAAATCACATAGCGAGGCAAGAGGGCCTCAAGCTGAAATCACATAGCGAGGCAGCCCCCAGGACGTAGCCCTTATCAGGTCAGTCCCCCGCAGTCAGTCATATATGGATGTGACAGTTGGACCATAAAGAAAGCTGAGCACCAAAGCCTTTGAACTGTGGTGTTGGAAGACTCTTCAGAGTCCCTTGGACTACAAGGAGATCAAACCAATCAATCCTAATGGAAATTAGTCCTGAATTTTCATTAGAAGGACTGATGGTGATGCTGAAGCTGAAGCTCCAATACTTTGGCCACCTGATGCAAAGCACTGACTCATTGGAAAAGACCCTGATGTTGGGAAAGGCTGAAGGCAGGAGGAGAAAGAGATGACAGAGACTAAGATGGTTAGATGGTATCACTGACTCAATGGACATGAGTTTGAGCAAGCTCTGGGAGTTGGCGATGGATGGGGAAGCCTGACCTGCTGCAGTCCATGCAGTCACAAAAGTTGGACATGACTGAGTGAATGAAATGAACTGATACAGCAGCAGACGGCCAATAGAGGTTAGAGATAGAATTATTTTTAGAGATCACCTAATTCTTGGTTTTTTTCAGATAGGAGAACTGAGTCTCAGCTCACAGAGACTCCAGGGTCAGGTTAAAAGTGTCATCAAGGACAGCTTTTAACTCCATGGCCAGGGAATTGACTTAGGCACTGCATCAGAGGAGCCCTAGAAGTAATTTTGACTTTGATGCTGTGAAATGGAAGTCAGAATGTTTTGGTGGTGCTAGTAGCAAAGAACCCACCTGCCAATGCAAGTAGACCTAGAAGACGTGGGTTCAACCCCTGGGTCGGGTTGGCAAGATCCCCTGGAGGAGGGCATGGCAACCCACTCCAGTATTCTTGCCTGAAGAATCCCATGGACAGAAGAGCCTGGTAGGGTCACAAAGAGTCAGACATGACTGAAGCAACTGAGCATGCACGCACATATTGGTAGAAAGTAGCCATGGTTTATATATGCTCAATGTTGATTTTCTGTTGTACATTTAGGTTAACAATACAGATATCATTTTTCCATGCTCCTGAGACCAGTGAAGTATTAACAGATGGTATAAGATACCTGCCCAGGAATAAGATGATCTAACCCTGAGGCAGCCACATTTTCCAGATTTTTATTCCTTCTTCTCAAGGTCTTGAAGCAATATAGCCTTGGCTCAGGGTTTAGAAAGATCTTCTATTCCTGGCCCATAAAGATTACATGTGAAATGGGAATGATGGTTGTGGCCTTGGACTCCTTGGTTCTGCAAGTTCATCTAATCAGCTCAGAACTGCCAGCCCAGAGGAGCTTTTGGAGAAAACTGCCACATATACTCAGTCATGTGCAGGTGTATTTGTGTCTACAAGTCCTTGCGAGTTTATAAAGGTAGCAGAACATTGTAGAACTAGCATGACCTTCAGAGTCAGATAAACCTATGTTCCAACTCTCCTCTGTCATTTACCAGCTGGGTGACATTAGACAAGGCAATTAACCTCTCTGAGATTCAGTTTTCTCATTTGGAAAGTGGGAGAATAATAAGGTCCACCTAAGCAATCAACAGGACTTCCCTGCTGACTCAGATGGTAAAGCATCTGCCTACCATGTGGGAGACCTGGGTTCAATCCCTGCATTGGGAAGATCCTCTGGAGAAGGAAATGGCAACCTGCTTCAGTACCCTTGCCTGGAAAATCCCATGGACGGAGAAGTGTGGTAGACTATAGTCCATGGGGTCACAAAGAGTCAGACATGACTGAGCAACTTTCACTTTCACTTTCAAGCAATCAACAGATGAAGCTTAAACAAAAGCTTCTTCCTTTCCCTTGTCCTTTTCTATCCCTCAGTTTTTGACAGTAAGACCAATTTTTACTTTTATAAAATATATTCTAGTTTTGAAGCTCTGGGAGTCGTTGTGATTCTTGGATCCATCAGTGGCTCCAGTGACCTTCTCATTGTGTGACAGTCAGACACAAGTAGCCATGACCATGCTGGGGAAGCTGAGGGGAGAGGGACTGAATTTGGGCAACGGTTGGAAAAATGTCTTAACTCCTGGGGTTTTCTTTTATTATTTGATTTAATGAATGTCAAGAAGGTTTGGCCTTGGGAGGCACAAATCAATAATGTAATTCAATACTGTCAGGGCTTTCCTGTCCACCTCAATAGAAAGAAAACCCCCCAAAGTGCATCTAACAGTAGTCAGGAAGGCATTTAGTTCTTAGAAGAGGGGGAGATGGAGACCATGCTCAAGAAGATGAGGAAGTTGGTGGTGATGATGGTGATGGTTTTGATAGTGATGGTGGGCATGGCGATGATAATAAAAATGATGGTGGTGATGATGGTGGTGGTGGTGACGACAATGGTAATAATGATGATGATGGTGGTGTTGATGGTGATGATAGTGATGGTGTGGATACAATGGTGATAATAACAATGATGATGGTGACAGTAATCGTGGTGAGATGATGGTATTAATTGTAGTGATGATGGTGACAGTGACGGTGATGGTGGCGATGACAATGGTGATACTAATGATAATGGTGATGTGATGATTATGATAATGATGCTACCATTTATTTAAGGCTTATTAAGTGCAAGACCAAGCACCAAACACTTCATTCATGTCTTCATATGACTCCATACTATAAGAGCGGAGTTTAGTATGACCATGTGTCTTTTACATATGAGAAAACTGAGATTCAAAATGTTAAATGACTTGACCAAGGTCCCCAGTTTATTAATGGATGAAAAAGGCTTTGGGATAATGAGAGGTATTTTTCCTTCCTCATTGTCACAAACCTCACAGGTTGTACCAAACTGAAACAAAATTTACTGGGCAGTTAGTCAGATAGAAGTTTGAATTTTGCCCTTGCCTTCATGCGAAGAGTTGACTCATTGGAAAAGACTCTGATGCTGGGAGGGATTGGGGGCAAGAGGAAAAGGGGACGACAGAGGATGAGATGGCTGGATGGCATCACTGACTTGATGGATATGAGTCTGAGTGAACTCCGGGAGTTGGTGATGGACAGGGAGGCCTGGCGTGCTGTGATTCATGGGGTTGCAAAGAGTTGGACATGACTGAGTGACTGATCTGATCTGATCT
This sequence comes from Tragelaphus eurycerus, assembly GCA_935064755.1. Classification (NCBI taxonomy): domain Eukaryota; kingdom Metazoa; phylum Chordata; class Mammalia; order Artiodactyla; family Bovidae; genus Tragelaphus; species Tragelaphus eurycerus. The sequence continues at coordinate 922,749 of CAKXYN010000075.1, read as the reverse complement.
GAATATTGGATCATGTCATTTGACAAGGAAATTAATCTTTCTGAGACTCAGCCTCTCCAAGCCTCAGTTTCCTTAACTAGAAATATTACAATAAAAATACATAACACACAGGGGATAGTTATGATGGCTCAGTGAAGCTTTATCAAGATGTTTATCTGGTGGTACATACTATGGGCTTAATGAAAGTTACTTCCTTCTTACGGACCAAGAGGCCAGAGCATGGAGATCTCAGCATGAAACCCATATCAGCTCTGCTCCAGCTGGACTATAGGAGTTGGGTAGACAGGGCTGATTGAGAGTAAAATTGAGGGAAGTTTCATCTGTGAGCTGGGGGTAGGGGGTGGTGGACAGGGAGGGAAATGTAATAAGGACTTCCCTGGTGATCCAGTAGTTAAGACTCTGAGCTTCCACTGCAGAAGGTACGAGTGCAGTCCTTGGTGGGGGAACTAAAATCTCACAAGCCACAAGGCCAAAAAGTGAGAGTGTTAGTTGATCAGTCCCTTGTGTCTGACTCCTTGAGACCCCATGGACTGTAGCCCACTAGGCTCCTCTGTCCATGGCGTTCTCCAGGCAAGAATACTGGAGTGGGTAGCCATTCCCTTCTAAAGGGGACCTTCCTGACCCAGGAATTGAACACACATCTCCTGTATGGCAGGCAGATATTTTACCATCTGAGCAGCTAGGAAAGCCCAAAAGTAAAATAAAAATAAATAAATAGGGCCAAAATGTTAAAAAAAAAAAAAAACTTACTGTCAAAAAACATGATAGAAACCGGTCTCATTTCTCTGGAAAAATTATATGAAGTTCTTACGAAAGAGAATAATCTCTTTTTTCTTTTAATACCACTGGTCTCAAGGAAATTTGCTGATCCATTCTTTCTGGATGGAAAACTCTATATTTATAGAAGGAGAATAAACACTATCATAACTCTCTATGGGTCTTTCACCCAACCTTTGACCTCTCCTAATATAGTATGGGAATCTTCTTGGATATCTCAGAATGCTTTCTCACCTCTACTCTTGATTACACTTGAATGATGGGAACTTAACCATGGGAAGAACATCAACTCAATCTCTTTCAAGTGGTCAAACACCACTTTGACTCTGAGTTGCTCTTTGTCATTTATTTCCATGGGTTTTCAATCACAAGAGACATCTGTGGTAGACATCCATCGTGACCATATCTCTGACACATACACAGGTATCATTCACCAGGCACAATAGGTAATACTAACATCCTCTCACACTGGGGTGTCAGGCTCCTAGCCTCACCCTGACATACAGAACCAAGGGCTCAGAGCACAGCTCATCCTCTAAAAGTACAGAGTCCCTGATGAGTATATCATCAATAAATATTGGAGCGGAGAGATGCCATGAAATTCCAATCAGAAGAATTTATAATGTGAAGTCAGATATTATATACTGAGAAATAAATAAACAGAAATTGTCAGTCAAACTCCTGGCAGCTGGGGCCGGCATCAGAGGCTATAAATGAACTAACTCCATAAATCATATTTATGATCAGCCCCATGGCGCATAACTCTGCTGGTGGGGCTTTCCATTACGTAGCAGGAGCTAGTGGCTTGTCGTGTCTCATAGAAACAGAAATGAACAGAGGCAGTTCATCCCTGGAGCACTGACCCAAGGGTGTCAGACTATGATTGAAACATCACCCTACTCTCTCTAGGTCAACGTCTGTGTAAGGATTTGGGAGACAATTCTGGCTTCCCATCTGGGGCAATATCTAAGAGCAGATCAAGGCATCCACAGAATTCCCGCTAGGTGGATCTCAAAGCCCTTAACCTTTCCATACACAACACAAGGACAAAAATGAGTGAGAGGTTGGCTCTCTTTCAAGAGAAGCCAGAGGACTCTCTTTATCAAAATCCCTTCTCTTAGTCATCATCCAAGTCATAACTGAAATGCTGTCCTCTCTTGCACTTTCTCTGAACCTCTTACTGCCTTGAGTTTGGCAACCCAGATGATCTTCTGTTCAATGAGAGATCCAGAGTATGGGACAAAGAGGAGCATGGTCTAGGGGGAGAGAGGATTTTAATCTACTTCACATCTTCAGGCTTTGGTATATTACAGTACCTCTAATATAAGACTTGGAGAAAGGACTAGCAACCCACTTCAGTATTCTTGCCTGAAAAATCCCAAGGACAGAGGAGTCTGGTGGGCTACAGTCCACAGTGTTGCAGAGTCGGACATGACTTAGTGACTAAACAACAATATAAGATTGCCCTCAAATTTATTACATCAATAAATGAATTTAAAAAAACCATCCTGAAAGAGATATGCTCTGATTTTCCCCATTGTTCCTGCTTGTTTGTTTGCTTTTTGGCTTACAAGCCTCCACTGTGGTCCTGGACAGGTGAGTCAATCCGAGATGGAAAAGACAGGAAGGTGATTAAGACCATGCATATGAAACCCAACCACTAGTTTCAAACTTTCAAACCCTACTTCTGCCTAAAGTAACTGAGCAGCCTTGGAAAAGTTACCTAAACTGCTGGAGCTTGATTAGTACATCTATATAATGGAAAGGCTTTGGCATAGTCAATAAAGCAGAAATAGATGTTTTTCTGGAACTCTCTTGCTTTTCCATGATCCAGCAGATGTTGGCAATTTGATCTCTGGTTCCTCTGCCTTTTCTAAAACCAGCTTGAACATCTGGAAGTTCACGGTTCACATATTGCTGAAGCCTGGCTTGGAGAATTTTGAGCATTACTTTACTAGCGTGTGAGATGAGTGCAATTGTGTGGTAGTTTGAGTATTCTTTGGCATTGTCTTTCTTTGGGATTGGAATGAACACTGACCTTTTCCAATCTTGTGGCCACTGCTGAGTTTTCCAAATTTGCTGGCATATTGAGTGCAGCACTTTCACAGCATCGTCTTTCAGGACTTGGAATAGCTCCACTGGAATTCCATCACCTCCACTAGCTTTGTTCATAGTGATGCTTTCTAAGGCCCACTTCACTTCACATTCCAGGATGTCTGACTCTAGGTCAGTGATCACACCATCATGATTATCTGGGTCGTGAAGCTCTTTTTTGTACAGTTCTTCTGTGTATTCTTGCCACCTCTTCTTAATATCTTCTGCTTCTGTTAGGTCCATACCATTTCTGTCCTTTATCGAGCCCGTCTTTGCATGAAATGTTCCTTTGATATCTCTGATTTTCTTTAAGAGATCCCTAGTCTTTCCCATTCTGTTGTTTCCCTCTATTTCTTTGCATTGATCGCTGAAGAAGGCTTTCTTATCTCTTCTTGCTATTCTTTGGAACTCTGCATTAAGATGTTTATATCTTTCCTTTTCTCCTTTGCTTTTCACTTCTCTTCTTTTCGCAGCTATTTGTAAGGCCTCCCCAGACAGCCATTTTGCTTTTTTGCATTTCTTTTCCATGGGGATGGTCTTGATCCCTGTCTCCTGTACAACCAGTCCATTCTGAAGGAGATCAGCCCTGGGATTTCTTTGGAAGGAATGATGCTAAAGCTGAAACTCCAGTACTTTGGCCACCTCATGCGAAGAGTTGACTCATTGGAAAAGACTCTGATGCTAGGAGGGATTGGGGGCAGGAGGAGAAGGGGACGACAGAGGATGAGATGGCTGGATGGCATCACTGACTCGATGGATGTGAGTCTGAGTGACCTCTGGGAGTTGGTGATGGACAGGGAGGCCTGGCATGCTGCAATTCATGGGGTCGCAAAGAGTCGGACACGACTGCGCGACTGATCTGATCTGATCTGATATAATGGAAATATGAATATTTGTTGTTTTTCAGTCACTCAGTCGTGTCTGACTCTTTGTGACTGCATGGACTGCAGCATGCCAGGGTTCCCTGTCCTTCACCATCTCTCGGAGCTTGCTTAAATTCATGTTCGTTGAGTTGGCGGCAATGCCAACCAACCATCTTATCCTCTGTCCTCCTCTTCTTCTCTTGCCTTCAATATTTCCGAGCATCAGTGTATTTTCTAATGAGAATATGAATATATGACCCCATTGAAAGAATTAACTCATACAGAGTGTTTGCAGACAGCTTTCTGGGCAAATAGTGGGATGTGGCTTAAATATGAATGCCTGTGACCATGCCTGACAACTTCTCGCTTCCATGACTTTTCTCCTTTAGAGTTGAGCATTTGCCTGTTAAAGTAACTTGAACTACTACTTGAGAATGTCTTCAAAACTCTGAGGATAGGGTGTCCCTGGTGGTGCAGTGGTTAAGAATCCTTTTGCAAATGCAGGGGACATGAGTTTGATCTCTGGTCTAGGGCATCCTAGATGCAGTGGGGCGACTAATCCCGTGTGCCACAACTATTATTACTGTGTTCTAGAGCCCATGCTTGGCATTAAGAGAAACCACTGCGATGGGAAGCCAAGTCCCTGTACTAGAGAAAGCCCTTGTGCAGCAACGAAGGCCCAGCATGGCCAAAAGTAATTTTTAAAAAATAAATAAATGCATACATAAAAAAAAAAAAAATGTTATTTTAAAAGTCTTAGGATAAAGGACTGACTAAGACACTAATAGAGACTGGCTGATTTCCTGCAAGTACTGTGCTTCCCTCTAAGACCTGGGTCCCTGGCCATGATCTATAGTCAGGAGATGGCCTTATTCATGGACTCTCCCATGCTTACCATTCAGATTTCCCTAATAAGACCCAGACTCCCAGAGAACCTTCCACAGAAGCTGCCCTTCCCTACTTAACTGATTTAAAGTCATTCCCTGGTCCTTGCAGCTCATCAGCAAGTAGCAAGCAGAGCAGTAATTAGACCCTCTGCTGAGCCCTACAATGGCGATTTGAATAATTGAGAACACTGCAAACCTTGGTAATGGGGAGAAAAGAGAGGCTAAAATAGAACATTTCCCTAGTTAATAGCTAAGTAACCTTGAGCATCCCAGCAGGATCAAGGAATGGGGCATGGCTAAGGGCAAGGTGCCCCTCAATGCCCTGAAACACTAGAGGACTGGATTCTGAGAAGCTCAAATAGAATTCCTGGGAGTTCCCTCCTATATACGTCCACAGTATATGCCAAAACATTACCACCTGCCCTAGGACATCAGGTCTGTTAAATTGTATCTCTACCTAGTGCCCTAGGACATCAGGTCTGTTAAATTGTATCTCTACCTAGTGTCTCATGCCTACCTTTCTGGCATGTCTACGATCAATGCAATGACAGGTGGCCTCCAGGTTCAGTTTCAAGGATGGCCAGCTGCTATTTCTGAAGTTTCCCTGTTAAACAATTGCTTCTTTGCCCCACTGAGGTAATGATTTTTTCAGAAGCCTCTTATCTTTATAAGACAATAGTATTAGCCATTCCCTCAGGCATTGGAAGATGCTATCAGTAGGGAGATTGACCCAGTTTTTGCTTACCTGAGAACCCTGGCTGCAGGCAAGTAGGTGAATGAGATTATTAATCAAGGACCTCCCAGACCTAGAAGTCCATAACCTTATTCAGCCTTTAAATTGTAATTCCAAAATAAAAGTAAAATAATTTGTCATGAGGGTGTAAGGATGTTCTGAGGCACAGGTGCAAGATTCCAGGGCCTCCACAGCCTTCCTGAGGAGTAGGAAGGAGTCCCCGGCAGAAGGATGATGTTGGGTTCAAGTATGTGGGATGGAACCTGCTGTCTCTCACCGCACTTCCACCATTTGCTATCACTAGACTAGACAACAAAGGGGCCAAGCCACCAGGCCTGGGCTTCTGAGGGCATTTAAAAATCCTGCTTTGAGAAGCATTACTTTTGCCTTCGAGCAGTCCAGGGAGACACATATACAAAGGCAGCCAGCCACATGCGGGGGAGGAGAGAGATTTACTCATAGCTTCCATGTGGTTGGGTGGTTCCAAATTCTGGATCCTCAGCATTTTCACATGTGAGGTTCATGAGGCACAGTGGTAGCTCTTTGAATTCAACACTGATGGTCTGGGCCTTGGAGAATGAGAAATCTAGTTCAACATAACAAACATCTATTAAGTATATACTAATACGTATCGCGCTTCCCTGGTGGCTCAGAGGATAAAGAATCTGCCTGCAATGCAAGAGACCCAGGTTCAATCCCTGGGTCAGGAAGATCCTCTGGAGAAGGGAATGGCTACCCACTCCAATATTCTTACCTGGAGAATTCCATGGACAGAGGAGGCTGGCAAGCTCTAGTCCATGGGGTCATAAAGAGTCGGACATGACTGAGTGAATATACTCCTCCTCCTCCTACTATATATATAGGAAATATAGTACTAAATATATATAGGAAAGATGGCCATTATGACCTCATTGTAGTTTCCACTTGCATTTTATATATATATATATAAAACACTCCTACTACTATATATTTATCACTGTTCAATAGCCCTTGCCCGGAAGGACTTACTATAAGCTCCGCTTACTCATCAAAAGGAGCTGATACACGGGGGACTTTTGTCCCTTGCCTACAAAAGGCCTAATTATGAACTTGCAATTTTTTCAACTCTAATAATGGTATTCTGTTTTATTCTTTAAGCTTTTTGCCACACCACACGGCATACAGGATCTTAGTGCCCCAACTAGGGAGCAAACCCATGTTCCCTGCAGTGCAAGCTCAGAGTCTTAACCACTGGACCACTAGGAAAATTCCATGAACTTGTAATTTTATGTCACCATGTGGCAAGAGCCAGGTAAAAAGTATAATTTATTGCAAGAGACAATTGAAGAAGAAAAGTCTTTCATCCTTTAGGTATGCTAACTTTCTTCACAAGGGTAAAACTTTCAAAAAGAATATTTGGGTTTCTTCCCACTCAGAGGTATACAAATTATACATTTTTAAAAGTAGTATGAATATATATTCTAGGGGTAACAATGTGTTTGATATACGGAGATGAGGAAGATACTTTTATGGCTGTCTGAACCCCAAATGTAGTGTTGTATCTTGATCTAAGTAGCAGGCTTGGAGAAAGGAGACAAGTCAACCATGTGGGCTTCCTTGACTCAGTGGTCAGGGATTCACATGCCAATGCAGGAGACACTGGTTCCATCCCTGGGTCAGGAAGGTCCCCTGGAGTAGGAAATGGTAACCCACCTCAATATTCTTGCTTAGAGAATCCCATGGACAGAGGAGCCCATGGGGTCAGAAAGAGTTGGATGTGACTGAGCAACTGAGGGCACGCACGCGCACGCGCACACACACACACACACACACACACACACACACACCCCCGGTCTAGTAAGGACATGACCTGGGGCTCTTGATTTTCCTGAATGAAACTCCTCTTTTAATACTGTATGATACTTCAGGGTAACAGCCAAACCCTCACACCAGTGGTTCTCAACCAGGGCAATTTTGCTCCCCCCATTTCCCTACAGGATATTTGACTATGTTTGGAGACATTTCTGGTGGACACACCTGGGAGGGTCAGAGAGCAGCGCTACTGCTCTAATGAAAATGCTGATAAACAACAGACAATGCATATGACAACCCCCACAACCAAGACATCTCTGGTCTAAAATGTCAGTAGTGATGAAAGTGGGGGGATTCTGCCTTCTGCACTTCCGGTGAGCTCTCATGTATGACATCACAACCTCCCTGTCTCTCTCCCATAATCCAGCAATGCTTTTGAAATAAATAAATGGAAATAAGTCTTCCTCATTAAAGGAAACACATAATATATGCTGTAAAGAAAAGTGTAGTGAAAGGAAGGGAAATTGAAAAGCAAACAGGTGGGGGGGTTGAGAGGGGAAAAGGTGGAAATAGGGGGAAGGAGTTTTAATGTAATTATGCCAAAAAACTCTAAAATCTTTGGTGTAAAAAACAAAATCCAAGGAATATGTTTTCTCATGTTAGAAACTGAAAGTATTGTAACCGGGAAGCTGATGGCTGTGGAATGACACGACTCCATGACATAGACCTGGAGACAGTCAGTCCTTTCCTTGGGCCCTGACTCAAATTATAAATATATATATGTTCTTCTTGAAACATTCATCTCAACCCAATATCCAGTTTAAGGATCACCTGAAGCATCATGCAAGTGATCTCACCTTCAGCAAATCAGGGTCCCAGCTCTCAAGATGGTCCTGAATCCCACAATCTTTGCACACAGTTGGACTTTCCCAAACTTCAACCTATCTTTAAGTTCAACACACTTCCCTACTAAATAATAAATCCAAATAAAACAAGGGCATTGATAATGTTTTATATTTATTTGAGAAGAGACCCTACATAAACTATGTCAGGAGAATACAGATCTACACACGATTTCATCAATCAGTAAATGGAGTTGTTAACATAACACTGAAGATATGATACCATGAGGAAGACAGACGTATGACCAAGGAGTATTTACAACTCTCACATATGATATATTTATATTGGAGATGGATATATACATATATACATGTACATGTGCATATACATATATATGTCCATACATACACACACATATATACATATATATGTATAAAATGTTTTTAAGCAAAATCCAAGAAAAGAGTTTGCCTTCTTGTAGTAATTAACCATTTGAAGGTGAAGAATGGTTGGTTTCATCAGAGTCATGGTGTTAAATCTCTGCCCCCACATTGAACTCCAACACAGATAGATTCCAATGAAGACACATTTGCCTTGGGATGGAAGCATGAGGGTGAAGAATGGGGTGATGGATTCAGGGCCGAGAGTGAAGGACATGCATAATGGGAGAAATGACCTTTGGTGATACCATTAAATCATCCTTTTGTATTAAACATAAATTATTAATACAATTTAAAAAAATAATTTTCTGTTTTCTTTTGAGGTTGGGGAGGAAGGAAGGGTGGGCTGGGGAAGAGAGAAATGGAGGGCACTTGCCTTTTCAATGCATCTTTTAATATTAACTGAGAACACATCTCCCTTACCCTGGAGCCATCCTACCAAATTAGAATATGTTTTTTTTTGGGGGGGGGGGTGGGGTGGGGTTGTTTTTTTTTTTTTTTTTTTTTCACATAAAACACACCTTTACATAAGAATTTTACTCAGATCATGAGCCTCTTCTCCAAACACAAGTAACAATCATTGCTTTGACCAAACTGACTTGCTAAAACTTGCCAGGATGCAAATAAACTTAGTTTAGCTAAGGGATGTATTTGTTAGAAAGGAAAAGAATGGGAGAAATAGTACCTCAAGGAAATGGCACTACTTATTAGGAAAACCCAGTTTTACTAAAACCTTAGGCACCCATTTTTAAGTCAACAACTTCGGTATCTGAATAATGGCAGGCAAGAATGACGGGAAAATTCCAGTGGTCTAGGGAGAAAAAAAGAAACAAGAATCATGGAGGAATATTTCTAAGTCATACAACAGACCTGAGGAACAATCAAATGAGATTAAAATAAATGATGTCAAATCCAGTTGAGCACACCTCAACTTGGCTGTTGCCAAGGTCTCCACCAATGAGTGGTGGCTTGGCAATCCTGTATCCCTCGTTAAACTTTTCCCAAGCCACACCATATTGTTTCTTTTCCTATACTCTGTAAGATTAGCTTGCCTCAGAACAAGTGTGTACATGGATCATATATCCACATGCCATAGACACCGTTGCTCAGCTGGTGCCGCGTTCTGAGGAACCCTTCAGATGGCTAATATATTTACACAAACATTGGGAAACACACACAAACACATGGGATGAGACAAGATATAATCACTTTACATATATTTAGTACAGAAAGCTTAGGGAGGGGGTGGAAATCAGTTACATGAGCACCTAAACTTCATTTGCAAAATTCCTCTCTGAGAACGTAATTTCCAACGAGTGCACTGAAGTAGGTACCAGCTGATTTTCCAGATATTGAAAGTTTGCTGCCCAACATCAGCCTAAAGATAAAGGGACATGTAATGTCCATTAGGAAACAAATCAGTGTACATCATTTACACAGCAATAAATCCTTCATTTCTCTTGAAATAAGATATGTAAAGTAGCACTTAGTTTAATACAAGTTTTGTTCTGCTTTAGACCTAGCTGTAAAAAGCCATTCATGCAAAAAATTACCTCCAGTTTTCCCTGGATATTTAAAGGACACTTCTCCTGAAAACAAGTCCCTTTGATATAGGGAAGGGGGACAAATCCCACTCTGGACAGCCAGTGTTGCTGGGAGTGGAAAATACAAGACTTTGGTGTTTGTAGGGCATATGCCTTAGTAACTCAGTAGAAACACTGAGCTTGCCTCTAGGGAGGCAGAGGGCTAGACGTGCCCTTGGAAACTTTAGGAATTTTGCAGAAAAAGTAATGAGAATCTTTGTAGTATTTTATTCTCTGGCCCATTCTCTCCTGAGTCTTCCCTGGCCATCATCTCCATTGCTTCTGTATCTCTGTCTCAGATCATTTCCCACCAGTCAATCTATAACTCCTTCCTCTCTGTTCTGAGAAAAAGGAATTGGTCTTATTAAACTCTGTGGAAGCTGTTGGTCATTCATGTGGATATTCTTTATAAACAGGATTGTCCCTTGATTTCAATTGTAAAATAAAGCTCCTCTATTCTAAAGGACTCCAACAAAGGATTTTTGACCCAGCTCTCCGACCCTCCTCACATGAATAATCTAGAGAAACTCTTTCCATGACCTATTTTGCATGGAAGCACTGGAATGGGGTGCCCTCAAGAAGACAAGGAATGTAGGGGAAGGATGGTTTTTCCTCAGACCCATTCAAAAGTTCAAAATCAACTCCATTGACTTGGCTGCTTTGAGATCTGGTTCTGGTCTAGTTTTATCACCTCATTTATCCTTAAAAGGGACCCCTTGTGGTCTTGCAACAATAAATATTATGGATTATGCTAAGCAACACTGAAGAGAGGTGGAGAAAGTGAAGGAGGGGGTATAACGGAGAATTCAAAGACTTGGATGGGATGGTACAGAAGCAATTGAAGTGGAATATATCTAATCTCTGTGAAATAGAAGAGAATATTTAAAGTGAAATTCTGTGACTCTCTTGTCTTCCCAATGGAGCGTCCACCCTGACATGTGTGGAGAATGCTGACAATTAGTTAAGAGAATGCAATGCTGCCTCTAAGATGGCAGCACTGTATGATTGTGCTATATGACAACTGGCCCACCACAAGGCAAGATGACAAAATGTGCTTCTGCTATGCATTTTCTCAGGGTAAGCCTTCCAGTCTAACCCGACAAAAGGCTTAAGGAGCCGTTTGCATTTTTACTATGATTGTTTAAGGCAAAGTTAGCTGCTGAACAGCATTCAGGATTTAAAGGTGGCTGCTGGCATTCAAAGCCATGCCCCACTGGGTGTTCAAAATGCTTAACAACAGCATCACTGGGCCCTTTTCTGTCTCCAAAGCTCATAGCTTCTGCTCAACTCTTGTGACATATTGCCTCCACGTATATATAGAGTAAAACATAGACTTGCACTTTGTGGAGAAATGGGCAGAAATTTTTTTCTGAGTGATTACCAGTGAGCAATCCTCCATCTGGGAGTTTACAAGTCACTGGTGCCTTGTGAAGATTTTTTGCAGTGGGTCACCATGCCAAAATGTGTCCTTCACTGATGCCTAAGTGTCTTTCTTTCCACTCCTTTGAGCCCAGAGATTTGGGCGTGTTAGTCCAACACCTATTATTTATTAGCAGATTAAGAATGTGACAGGAAAAGGCTTGGAAATAAATAAAAGATGTGAGCACCTGATCTTAAGAACAAAGTCTTCCAGCTTGAGGTCCCAAAGGATGAAATTAAAAGAAAAATCCCACCCTTCTTTGATTGGCAGGTAAATCACAATAGCAGGCATTGGTTCAATTGAGGGAGGTGTTTGCTGTCCTTGGTGCTGAAAACAAATACCCGCTCCCCCCCCATCCCCACCCCCCCAATTATTGACAGGTGGGAGAAGAGAGAAATCCTGCCTAAGAAACTGAAAACTCTCGCAACAGAGGCTGATTGGGGGGAGGGACAGTCCTCAAAACGTGTTTTAATAGCGTCTTTTCTTACACCATTCCAAATGCAAACAGGCCTAAAGCAGCCCTAGTTTTCCTGTGGGAGAGAGTTAACGCACTGTCATAATACCTCCTAATACCCATAGGGTAGCTCACCCCAAACCACTCCCCATTCAGGCCCTATTGATATATTTTCTCAGGTGAGTCAAAGTACCTTAACTCTTAGAAAAAGAACCTATCAATTGGATGAAGCATTGGGGTCTGCAGAAATTGCCTACTGACTGATTCCTTTTCCTGATACCTTTAGGTGGCTCAGCTGGTAAAAAACCCACCTGCAATGTGGGAAATCTGAGTTCAATCCCTGGGTTGGGAAGATCCCCTGGAGGAGGGAAAGGCTACCCACTCCAGTATTCTGGCCTGGAGAATCCCATGGACTATATAGTCCATGTGGTCGCAAAGAGTTGGACACGATGGAGCAACTTTCACTTTCCACTTTCTTTCACTTTAGACATAGGATATATGTGGCTTGCAAAGGACTAAATGCTTGTGAAAGAAGCATTTGGGTAAAAATTTGTCATATACTGAAACACAGGCCTCTGAATTCCTCTCCACCTCTAATTTTATGGTCACATTCAAGAAACTGAGCAGAGCTTTTACTATGCTCAAGAGGAAGTCTAAACTCATAAACAACTACTTCCTAAGGTTCCCAGCTCCTCTGCCACCCAACACACACACACACACACACACACACACACACACACACACACCTCAGAAAGTAAAACCTATTTGAGAAAGACCATGACTATTCCCTTCACAGTACACAAATCTTTGCCAGAGAGAGCAAGACTGCTGCTTTCTCTCAAATTCAAACTGAGAATTTTCTTGTCCCAACTTGCCTTCTTTTCATTTTATTTTGACAATACCTTTGAGTTCACCCACCATGGCCCACACACATAATCAAGCAGGGTCCTTGATTCTGTTGGGTAGCAAAAGATTAACATGGGTCATTTGGGGTTGCCTCCAGCTACAATGGGCTTGGGGGGAGCCTTTGCTATAGACATGAATTATAATGTCCAGCCTTTTTTCCAGCCTTGAAAAGGAAACAGCCCAATGGCCTCAAGAAAGACTAAATTCTCAGAGAGAGGAAAGAAAAAAACATTAAAATAGGTTCTTGTTGTTCCTGTTAACATATTAAATCAAATTTTCCATACCCAGTGAGTTATTTCTCAAATGATATCTCTGAAATCCTTAAGTAATCAAACCTTGTCACTAGGAAGTTACACAGGGAAATGGCTTGTTCAAGGCAGGCTGTGAAGAAGGTCAACTCCATGGGATTAGCAGAATGAATTATGGAACATCACCCTGAATCAGCTTGCCTTCTCCAATTTCACATCATAATTTAAAATCCTAGTCATAACCCAATTTGGACTCTCATTTCTAAGTAAGCTGAAATGCTTTCTGTCTGCTGTACAGCTGCAGGCAAGAAGTCACAGGGACAGAGGTTCAGAACAAAGATGTTGCTTTCCTATCTAAGACAGGCAAAAATTGACCCTCAGGTAGAAAGAGAAGTGGGAAGCTGAAATGGTCTGAACTTGAGCAAAAAGATTTGTGAATTTCTTAGGATTTCAGGTCCTCAGTGTTATTGTGATTTCTCTCTGGAGTGAGAAATTCTTTAAAAAGAAGAAGAGGCATGCACAGCATTTAGTCAGTTGCATTGCACCTGATCATAGCTTGGAGATCTAAAGGAAATTACATATGAAAAATTTAACATACCAAGTAATCACCCTTACAAACAGTGGCTGGTGTTACAAACACCTGGGACCTTTTTCTTAAGGGGCTATAAATGACATCACTCTTGTAACCTTGGTAGTCTGACTTCAGGATGTATTGTCAGGGGTTTCATTTCCAATCATATGTGTTTCTCAGTGGGAATCCCAATCACACCTATTTGGGGGTGCTCAAGGCTGTTAGAAAGGTGGACCGGCATTTGGTTTTCACTCCAGCAATTTTTTTTTCCATCTTAAGGTTATTTTCCTATACACAAAATGCTGGCCCCAGAATGAACACAATACTGTTTCAGGATCATTATCACTTTGGGTGCTGTTCTTCAAGACTGGCTTCACCACCCAATTTATCAAGGAAACATAATAGAGTCATACTTTTAAAAAAATTGCATTGAAATCTACAGAACCTCACAAAAGCAATAACAGATAATACAGAGTTAAACACAGCAGGAGATGCCATTTTGCTATAAAACGTTCAGGACTCCAGACCTGAAAACAAGGTCTACCATCAGAGCTTTTTCAGTGACAAAGCCAAATGAGTAAAGCATCCTTTTTCTTCTTGTATTTTTGGAAAGGCATTCTCTGGCCTTCTAAGCTTGATGATGATTCCAAGAGGAAAATACCTATGATAAAACTCTAGAAACCAAATCACAGGAGGGATTTAAGAAAAATGCTCTTCAAAACAGCACATCTCCAAAGGAACTCACAGCCTCAACACCCAGGAAGGCTCTTGGCAAAACTCACTGCCCAGAGAGTGGGCTCTACTGCTTGAGGTGTCTGTGAAGCCCACAGGGTGTTTGGACAACTATGATCTCATTTGGTGCAGACAGGGGGCTGTTAGCAGCTTTCTTTTGTAGATGAAGAACCAGAGGCACAGAAGGGCTAATGATTTTTTCCAAGATCACTCAGCAAAAATAGGAGCTTTGACGTCCTCTGCCTCCTCCCCCTACCCTACACTACTTTCAGTCTGTTTAATCATTTTATCATACACAAAATCTTAAATTGACTCCATGTTTTTCTAAAGAAATGAACATAAAAGAATTTAGAAATCTTACTGAAAATATTAACAGGGATCAAGAAAAGAGACAATATTAAACTATCCCCAGAAGTACCAGGGGAAAAACTATATTAAGCAAATAGGAATGTGTTTAAATGTGATGAATCTGCTTTTAATAGTTAACGTGAATAGTTGATCTTAGGTCACTGTTGGTTCTCAGAGCCATTTGAGAGATAGAGTTGAAATATCTACTGATACAGCATGATTTGTGGAGTGGAGGATCTAGTCTCCCAGGTCCTGGGGTAATTTCTTCCACCTCATTGTTCCCTAAAAAGAGAACATGTTATCAGATTCAATTCAGTTCTTAAGGTATAAGCCTTTCTGGTGCCATTACCGTAAAGATCTCATTTGATTGAAAAAGACTCTTTTATCTCCTTCAAGATTTGGATGCTGCTGCAAATCTGTTTTCCATATTATAGCCTTTCCACTAAATAAATAAACATCTTGCTGACATGTGACACTCTTATTCTGTAGGGATATAGTACATCCATGCTGATAGGAGCCTAAGCAGAAGAAAAAAAAAAAAGAAGAAGGAAACCATGGTTTATCAGTCTATTTATCAGCCAGAACAATGACCAAAGAAATTTTAAGGAAAAGCTGTTTGTGGCAAGACAAACCTCTCTAAACCAGGAGAGAAGGAACAAATAATCCTCAAAAATATAGAACAGGGCATTATCATGGGTTTGTTGTCCCAACATCTCTTGTGCAAAAGGGACTGATGAGGTGATAATGAGGAAATAATCATTTGGTCAAATGAGCTGGAAAGAGATTGATGGCTGAGAACACACTGGTTTCCTCACCAGAAACCTTGGCTAAATCACAAGTGTGGTTGATGCCCAAACTCAGAAAGAGGGAGATGGGCCAGTGGGGCTTTTCCTGACTTGGCAGAGATAGAGGGATGCAATAGTGGGCAGTGGTGGATGGTAAAAGTGTGGACTTTCAAGAACATACAAAGAAGAGCTGCAAGAGATGAACTGAACACAAGACTAAAGTGAGGCTGAATCTTCAGGACAGGGACATTTGCATTCTTGTTCTAGGGGAGACCTGCAGAAGATATCCTTCAGTCAAAAGTGATCTGGGCAACAGACGAGTTGGAGATTGACTTATATTATCACTGCCATTCAAGAAGAGGCTCAGGTCTACAAGCTGCCCACTGTAGACTAAGGACACTTAACACATCAGCCCAGACAATTGAAGTAGCTTGGAAGCAGTCACCCAGACAAACTATATCCAGCTGACTTTTAGCCCAGTGCTCTGTCCTTGTCTCCTGGAACATTGAAATCTTCCAGGAAAGTCTACCACTTCCCCTTCATGCTCCCATTCCATTTGAATGTTTGATATCTCATCGTTTCAGTCCCAAGATAGGTTCTGTAATCTGCCTGAACTTACATTTATACTTATACATAATACAATATGTACTATTCGGGCTCCAATCCAGTGTTTCTCTTCCATCCTGAAAAATTAAATAAAATCTGCATCAAGGTCCAGTTTGGTTTTATGTTTCTCTGAGAAAATGAATCCAACCATTAAATATGAAGGTTCTGAACTCAAGATATAGTCTTCCTTGAAAAGGCCTTAATTCCATTGATGATCCATAGTGCAAAAAGTCAGAAAGCCGAGGATTGTGTAGATAATAAAATAAACGGTGAGATATAATAAGTTTAAGAAACTTCAGGCTTGGTGCACACTTATGTGCCATACATGTGCATGGATATTGTTGGGAAAAAGACAAATGGGGCACACTGTTTGTTGGACCTTTTAGGACCAATGGGACTATGAAGGTATTTGTGTGTGTGTGTGCATGTGAACAAGTAATAAAATAGAAAGATGAATGCAGTTTGCCCTATATGAGCTTGAGCACCCAGACAAAATAAAACACTGATAATTGCTTTTAAATAAAGTCATCAGGCCTGCCTCTTTATGGCTGTGACATTACCTGGCCCAGAAATCTATTTTCCCAGTCAATAAACACAATGTCCTTGACTGGCAACTTTCATTTCTCCTAAAGAATGTCTAAGGGAATACACAAAGACTCCTGCTACTCATTAAAGATAAGAGGCAAAGTAGGAGAAACAGAAACTGGTAAGACACCAGGGAAATTTGTGGTCAATGAATTTATGCCAAAGGACATTTTTCAAGACTTTTGGTGTGATGAGTGGCCCCTGGTTGTAGAGAAGTTGTGATTTTCACTTTGAGGTTTCTTCTGGCTGCTGCACCTCTGTGTGGCTTCACATAGTCAATTAGAAAGGGTATGGGCCACACTGGAGCCCACCAGCCCATCAGGAGAGAGTGGGCAAACTAGATCGTAGTGGACAGCTACATCCTTTGTCCCAACCAGGAGAAAAAGGAGCTATGCTACCTCTTTTGTTAGAACCATAGGAAACACCTACCCAGACATAGGTCAATACCTTTGTCCATCAGAACCCATCACCACCACCTGACCACCAAGCTGTAGTCAGGACCTGTTACATCTGAACCTGAAAATGCTAGAGAACTGGAGAGCTCAGAGCAAGTCTTATAGATATGGGGCACACTAATTTCTTATAAACCATTTCACTTTGTGCAGCATAAAGATATGCCACAAAATTGTCATCAGCAGAGCGGCTTTCATGCCTTGATTTGTAGTCCCCTGAGGGGAAAACCAATACAATGACCACCACTGTCACTCCAGCTGAGCACAAAGCCTGGTTCAGCACCATGGACAGAAGAGAGAGCGCAAGAAGGGGGCCAAATTCCATCTGCTGGGATCAGATCCTAGCCATGGTTCCTAGAGGTTAAAAAGTCCACAGATGAGGAGATGAGGAGAGTGGAGGGGCGTGGTGTGGAGGGTGGCCCACCAATGGTTCTAGATGGGATTTGCAGAGATCCACCACATGCATCTCAATGAGCTCTGCAGTAAACTTCACTACACAGAGGTTAATCTAGATGTCAACATTGTCTGACAGTGCTGAAATTACTCCAGGGCAGGGCTCCTTCAGAAGTCTTAATATAACAGTCAATTCCATCCTGCCTGCAGGAAATGAGAGTTTTCTGCTTTGTGTGCCGAATCATTCAGCGCCAATTTTCTCACTGTTTGAAGTCCAAACTGTTTGTGGTCCTGGGATTCACCTTATATTAAGACCTTCATGGAGTCTGAGAAACTGGATTGTCAGTCCTATGGAAGCAGGAGGCTAAGAGCCAGAAGAAAAAAAAAATTAAAAAAAAAAAAGAAGACAACAATGAAAGACATTCTTCTTTACTAAGATTTACTTCTCTACTGTGGAAAGAGGGCATCAAATCACTTGGACCAGGTTTATTTATTCACTCCAGAGGTGAGCTTAGAGGAATCAGCTAATGTCAGGAAGCTGTGGAATGAAGATGGAGCATAAACACTTCTCCAAGAGAAAACAAAAGATGTCAGGAAGCTATTCACTTGAGTATGTGCTACCTGTTAACATATTACAAAATTTGTTTTTATGATGCCCACGAACTCTTCTTAAATGAAGGAATAGCTGCCAGACTTAGCTACTCATATTTCTCATGGGCTTTAGAGATGCTGCATCCAGAGAAGTGTCAGGGTAGACTGTGGATATCCAGGTGCTCAATCTACCTTCAGACATTCAGGAAGGAAATCTAAATTTGTCATCACCTAAACTGAGAAGAAACCAACTTCTCTCAGGAGATGTAAAGCTGAAAAGCAAGATCTGAGTGACAGGCATTTCTCAGAAGGAGACTCCAACAAGCTTTCTTCATCTATACTACGTTGATATGCCTACTATTATAAACTTCTAGCTTTGTTGGGCATAAGTATCTCTTGCAAGCTCCAAGCTTAGGCCAGGCACTGCACATAAAATACCATTTACCTTGGTGATTGGGAAAAATGAACAGAGCTCACTCTCTTGCCTCTATAGGATGGGAGACAGCCTGGCACACTGGCTTAAGATACAGCTCTTTACTGCAAATATCAGATCAGGTCTTGTTTTAAATTTGGAATTTAAAGAGGAAGTGGAATCTGAATTTTTCTTACTTGGACCAAGAATTTCAAGTACTTTGAGAGAGCGCCCCCAATTCCCTTAGATATACTTGTGAAATAGAATAGTGTCTATGTTGGCATACCAAGACTTGGGTGGGAGGATCTTTTGTTTGCAAAGAATTTGTTTAGACAGTCCAGGGAACTCTGATTCAGAGGAACATACCAGGGAGGCAGAGACTATGTCAGAAGCCAGGATACCACATTCTCTGGATGAAACTGATTATTCTCACAGCAAAAGTTCTCATACCCCATGCAGGGATTCATAGATATTCACCACATCCACCAGTTAGCAGTGCCTTTCAGAAAGAGTGATCAGCAATCAACATCTCACATTTTCTCTGTCCCAACCCTCCCACAGATTGGTTTCACCTGCACTGCTGGTGAATTCAATACCAGCCCAGAAACAGGACAGGATGTGTAGAAATGGTGAGTTCTCATGTAATCCATGAACTGTTAAGAGTGATTTTCAGATGCTCAGGATGTCATCACCAGCAGAATTTAATTCAGGGAGCCTCCAACGATCGAACTTTACAAGAGAACAGATTTCCCATCAGGACCTTTCTGAACATCTCTTAGGCCAGTCCATCTCTGGATTTCTCATCCCTGAGACATGTAAGGCTCAAATCGATGAAGCTTGATGGAATCGACTTCTTTACTCCAAGGGGACCTCCACTGAAGTCTTTCCAGTGAAATATGTGGATATAAGCATAAAAGGTATATAGGCCTATTCTCTCCGTAAGTAGAAAAGGAAATGGTAACCCATTCCAGTATTCTTGCCTGGAGAATTCCATGGACAGAGTAGTCTGGCAGGCTATAGTCCATGGGGTCACAAAGAACCAGACATGACTGAGTGACTATCATTCACTCACTCTCCTTAAGATGACTTAAGATGATTCCCAGTGATGTTAAGCAATCCCAAAACATGTTCTAAAGCCTATACTGATATCCTAATGATAATACAAAAACTTGGAATCTTCCTTTGAAACCTATTATGTGTAGCAAAAAAAAAAAAAAGATTGATATCAAAGAAGATACTGGTGCTCCAGGAACCAAAACCTTATTGGTTACAGAATCATTTTTTGCTCTGAGACAACTGCTATGGGCTCAGTAGCAGGCTGGCTCCCAGCCAAAGCTGACAATAGATAGTCCAGGGGCCTTTGAGGGCAGCTCTGTAGACTGGCAGCACATGCGACAAACATCTATAGATATTTCTCTGCTCCAGACGCTGAGCAAAGCACAAGGAAGTCCCCAGACCGCAAGACCATGCATAGTACCAACCATACCTTGAGTGAGAACAATATTGCTGCTGTTTGGTTTGGAAACATGGCAAAGAAGTCGCTTATCATGCCTGAATGAAGCAGAACTTTGTTGAATAGTCTGCTACTTAAAACACTGATGTCTTTTCAATGCCCTAGCTCCTCACCATAGCAGGTGAAAGTAAAGATCTCTTGAATTTTGACTCAGACTGCCAGCAACCTGTATGAGGAGTAAGCAGGCACACTGTCTCCAAGTCTTGGAACAGTTTCTGCCAACTTTGGGTATGTTGGTGTTGAATGGAGTAGCATGACCAGTTGAGGGGGACAGGTTGGTAAGATCAACCAAGGGGCCACTTGGCAGCCTTTCTTAAAGGTATGAAAATTGGGTCCTGGGCTTGTCTGCTTGATTTCCCTCCCCCAACCTCCAGACCTAATCATCACTGAGCCTGTCTGATTTGGCTTCTATAATCAATATCTTAACCACTGATAATGCTCCCTCCTTCTCCTCCTTACCTATCTTTTATTTTCCTTCTTATTTCTAATAAGCAAGTCTTAAAAAAAAAAAAGTGTGAACATAAAACAACATTTTTTAACTGAAAGAGACCTTAAGGATAACCATTCCAACTTTCTAAATGCTTCAGATGAGAAACAGGACAATCTGTGAGACTAGTTGACTTGGCCAACATCCCCTGAGAAACTACAGCAAAGCCAGAAATCTCAGAGGTCTTTCCACCACTCCATGTCATCATCTAACTTCCCATGTATCCTGTGCTCTCCAGGCAAGACTGACCTGCTTTTGCTTCCGAGTTGAGTCTCATACCGCTCTAAAAATGGGCTGGCTGGCTGTTCTACCGTTGGTATTGGTTTCTGTAGTATTTAGCACCAAAAATAGTTGCACTAGTGTAATCCGCAAAGTAAGCATCAGAGGGGAAAGAGAGTCATGATCAACCTGAACCCAGAAGGACCAAAGAAGCTTTGCCTCTCATAGGAGGTCTCTTTCCAGGGATGATTTGCACACCATCTTCTGAGTGGAGGAAATATCAAGATTTTTGTCTGTTAACTAAACAAGGCTTTGTGACCCTCAAGATCCACTCAGACATCAGAGGACAGCACTGGGTTCACCGCCAAAGTCAAGGACTGGAAAGGCCCCTGGCCATGGCACCCTACTCCCAGGTGGGCATCTAACAGCAACTCACTCACACTCAGTCTGGGGGGGCCAGATGAGAAGGGCGTGGCAGGGAGACCAGCCTGGGGGACCTTGCGCATCCACTGCAGCTACAAAGGAGCTTGCATGATGCTACGCCCCTTCCCAGTCACTCCGGCATGGACTTCTAAACTGTGGAGTTTGGTAGCGGGCCATGAGATTGAACTAGATGCGGGTGGCCATATTGGCTAATGGGGTGTCATTTCAAAACCCATCTAACAACCTCCAGCTCTTTAAAAATAAATAAGCAAATAAATAACCCTTTACCAGGGCTTTTTGAGTGTGCAGGGAGGCTAGGAAGGTGAAGGAGACCTAAAGTGACCTCGGGCACTTCAGCCCTGCAGTGTTGAGACTGCCAAGGAGGAAAGGAGAGTCTTCTCAGAAGCCACCCACGTTCAGAAGGATGAGCCCTCTGAGGCAACTGCCCCCGCCCACTCAGGGTCTACAGAGGGCACCCCCTGGCAGTCCAGAGTGGCCCTGAGAAAAAGGACACAGAGATTGAGGGCTGATTCTAAGAATCTTAGAACAAAGAAGGGGCCAAAGTTGAGCAAGCACATCCTGCCTGTCACAGATGGAGACATGGACACCCGGGGGCGCCTCCTCAGTTCCGCCCCTCTACAGAAGGAAACACCTACTCGGCTCACCCCAGAGCCCCGAAGACTCTTTCCATCGCTGCAGCCCCATCCTCTGCCTCCTTCACTCTCTGAAAAGACTCTTGATGTTTGCTACCCACCGAGGTTAATAAGTCAACGTGCAGACTCTACACAGAGCTCACAGCAAGGGCAGCAAGAAAGCAAGCCCTCCCCTTCTGTGTCCTTCATCTCAGACTCTCACAGGAGGCAGCTGCCGACAATGAATGTGACGAGGGCATGACCCCCAGGCCAACACAGAGGCCCTCGGGACTAGGACGAGGGAAACCTGACACCACCAGCCTCTGTGCTGGCAAAGGAATTGCCTTCTTTCATCAGGCCAGGAGGACTCAGCACCCTGTATTGAAACCTTGCTGCATTCTGAATTCCCAGTGGCCCACTGATCCCTTCTCACTTCCCCATCTTCAAAACCACCAGAGACTCTGAGGTTCTAGGAACGTAGGTTCCAGGAACACACAGACAGGAAGATGGAAGCCACGCAGTGTATGTGTTGGGGGGTTGGGGAAGAGGCAGCAACAGGAGCCTTGGGGACTCATCTCTCGCTAAGAGAAACCTCCTCCCAGGACCTCCCGACCGTTCCCTCCTGGAACACCTGTCTTTCATTTAGCTAGGACCAAACCAGATCGCAGAGTTCAACCCAGCATCAGCAGCCCTGGAGTGGCCCGAGGGGTCAACTGCCATAGGACAGCACAGGATTCCTTTGAGGTGGTCCATCCCAAGAGCTCTTCTCAAAAGTCCTCGGGGTGGGGAGCACAGCACAGTGAGAAAGCCCACACCCAACTCCGACTCCTTCCCCACCCTTCGCAGCCCACTCAGCAGCCTCGCCCATCCCCGAAGCGCACCCTCCGTGCCCCACCGTCTGAGCACTGCTCTTTTCTATCCGAATAAAAATATTTGTGGGTCTTAGAAAAAGAAGCAAAGCCACAAACACAGAATTCAGTCTCCCGAACCCCACACAGGATGACTGTCCAGCAGCTGACCAGAATGCCCAGGCTGCCGATTGTTCCTTAAGCTGGCAGAGAGGGAGGCAGGTCAGGGGACCCGGAGATGCCAGTTGGGCAAAAGGCCAGTCCATTCGTTAGCTCTGTGCCTGGGGCGAGGTGGAGGGGCCAGTGGCCTGGGAGAAGCACAGCCTCTCCTCCCCCGCGGGAGGGCTCCCTGGGGCCAGGCTGTCAGTTTCCACAGGCCTCTTGTGGTCATGGGTCAGTGGGCCCGGAGACCCACCCCATCATGGTCCTTGACAGCGGCCACTGAGAAGGCAGTGATCCCCCTGGTGCCGGGGCAGAGGCATCTGGCCCCAGCCCAGATGCTTCTTCGTTCTCTCTCCCTGGTCGGGGCTCCGTCCTCATTAAGATGCCCAGCCTGCGGCAGTGGCCATTGGACGCCTCCCAAAGCAGCCTCGGCCCCTCCCCCGCCCCCCAGCCCACAAAAGCGATTCCTCAGCCGCTGCATTTTCACAGCGGCTCAAAGGCAGATGCATCAATCCTTCCAGGGGCTGGAAACGTGAGGGGAATGCCGAGGGGCCAGGTGCAGGTGCCAAATAGATTCTCCCCTGCTGGCTCCTGCCCACACCATCACCTGACTCTCTGAAACAAGCACTGCCTGTGCCTCTGGCTGGACCTGGTCCCCTTTTCCAGCAGCGGGGTTTACCTGGGGCTTAACAGAGCTCCTGAGAAGTGGGAGCTAGAATCTAGAGGAGACAGGATGAGACACGGAGGACCCAGAGGGGCACACCTTCAAACACCTGCAAGGCATGAACTCTCCTGCTGTTGGAACCCTGCTATATCCACATTTACAGACAACACGGGGGATGTCCAAAGCCCCCCTTATCTCCCCAGCAGCCTGAATGTGGGAGGCAAGGCCAAGGAGTCTTTGCCTGATGGAAAGACAGAAGGCAGTGCCATGACAGGGTTCAGATCTCGGCTTTTAATTCTGTGGCTCGTTAAATCCAGAAAGTCCAGTTTTTGAAGTTCAGAGGATCAATGACACCTCTCTTTCAGATTTAGAAAGGAAGGCGCTGTTTACACCCAGATGGATGTAGTCCACCGTTGCCATGGTTTCGTGTTTTGCTGTTTTTGTTCAATGTTTACCTGTAGGCGCCATTGTTGACTCCCCAAAGCATGAGGACTGTACTTTCTAGAAAGGACAAGTTAGAAAATCGTCCGGAAGTGGTGGAGAGGAGGAAGGCGGTGGAGACGATGGTCAGGGGAGGCGTGAGGTGTTCCACCGGCCCCTGGTCTGGTGTTCTTTCCTTGCTGACCCTGTTGACACAGTCCGTCCATGCGCCTGTGTAGAGCTTGAGGCTAACACACCTGTGCAGGTGATCACACCCATGCAGAAGTGGTTGGCACTCCTCCCCAGCTCCTCCCATCCCAACACAAAGATTGTCTCTCTGCATCTTTAAGATCTTCTGCTCTCAAAAGACAGAGCTGAAGAAATACAGGCCACAGCCTACACCTACGCAAATTTCCAATTGCGTTCATAATATATAAGATTTTCTGGGTGGTCATTACAGTCTTGTGGTTTCTTTATCAGCAGCTTCTCTGTGCATTAGAGAAGAGGGTATCTCTCTGTAGATATAGATAGATAGATAGTTAGATATATAAATATATATATATATATATGCCAAACTGCCTTACAGGGTTTTTCTCTTTCTTTTTCAGTGTTGTATGTGTAGCAGGCACTTGAGTTTATATGAAGATGTTTGCTTCAGTCAAGGATGGAAGAAAAGAGTCTGTGAGGTGGAAAAGAGGGATGGGGTGAGGCCAGGAGAGAAGAGGCAACAGAATATGGATTTGTGACCATCGGCCACTGCTAGCCAAGGATGTCCAGGTAGATGGGGGTGGCTTTCCCCAAAGCATGGAGGATCTTGTAGATCTCCTTGATGTTCAGCCGCTGCTGTGGTTCCCTCTGCCAGCACCCCAGCATGACATCATACACCTCTTTGGGGCAGACTCGGGGCCGCTCCAAAACACGGCCTTGGGTGATGCACTCGATGACCTGGAAAAGGGCAGAGAATAAGGAAGTCATCGCCAGTGCTCAGCTGTGGCCCAGCAGCTCAAGCTCAGCAGAAGGCCACGACTTCAGTGATGCTCTTCATTGAAGACTGGGGAGATCAGAGTTGCTCGTCTGTCCTGGGCATGACAAGCAAGGACAGACAAGCATGACTGGTCTGTCCAAGTGTGTTGGAACCAGCGTTGGCTGGTCCAGGACCCTGCTGCCCTTTGCACTCCATCTCTGCCTTTTTAAATTGGAGGATAATTGCTTTACAATGTTGTGCTTGTTTCTGCCATACAACAACGTGAATCAGTCATACACACACACACACACACACATACACAAGGACTGCAGCCCACCAAGTTCCCCTGCCCAGGGAATTTGCCAGGCAAGAATACTGGAGTGGGTTGCCATTCCCTTATCCAGGGGATCTTCCCAACTTAGGGATGGAACCCAGGGTGTATATATATATATCCTCTCCCTCTTGAATCTCTTCCTAACACCCCCATCCTGCCCCTCTAGGAGGTCATCACAGAGCAACAGGCTGGGCGCCCTGTGTTGTATAGCAACGTCCCACTAACTATCTATTTTACACATGATATGACAACATATATGTCAATTCTACTTTCTCTGTTTCTTTAAAAGTCCTCAACACTAGAACCAACTGCCTGATTCACCACTACCGAGCTGGGTGGCCAGAGAAAGTCAACTGGCCTCATAGGATCTCAGCATCATTACCTGTAAGATGGGTACCATCCCTTGACCAACTCCTTTAAGGACCAAATGAGGAGCAAATGGGATTGTCTGACTCAGTGTACCAAAGGGGAGGCCAAAAGGAGGAGCAGGAAGAAAGCAGATAACGTATAGTTGGACCATCCCCAACTGGAAACTCAGGACCATGCCTGTAATTTGTGGTTGGAGCCCAGTTCCTCAGAGTGACTTCTTTGCTGCCACTGTGAATTTTTAAGATTCCATCTTCCAGTTCTCAGGTGATTTGGACTTCTTCCTAACTCTCACTATGTAACCTTGGGCAGCTTACTGACTCCAAACTACAGTTTCCTCATTTGAAGAAAAATTGTGATGATAAAAACACACAGAATCTTCTCTAGGCAAGTGCTTTCCTGGTGGTTCAGTGGTAAAGAACCTGCGTGCCAATCCAGGAGATGCTAGAGACTTGAATTTGATCCCTGGGTTGGGAAGATCCTCTGGAGGAGGGCATGGCAACCCACTCCAGTATTCTTGCCTGGAGAATCCCAGGGACAGGGGAGCCTGGCGTTGCAAAGAGTGGACACAACTGAAGTGACAGCAAGCACGCATTTCTAATAGAGAACGTGAAAAGTATTATCGGGTTGGCTAGAAAGTTTATTTGGGTTTTTCCTTAGGATGCAATGGAAAAATATGAATAAACTTCTTGGCCAGCTTCACATTTCCCCCTTTTGTCCCCATTAGTCTATCTGTAGCCTTTTTTACTTATTTATTTATGTTTACTTTTTGAATGCTGCATGGCATGTGGGACCTAGTTCCCTGACCAGGGATTGAACCCACGCCCCTGCACTGGTAGATGGACTCTTAACCACTGAGCCAACAGGGAGGTCCCTGTACGTGTAGCTTTTATCTCCCTAGGCTGCCCCCAACAGCACCATGTCTGCAGCGTATCCTCACGTCACTCTGGGGCAGCTTGTCAAACAGCCCCTGTGTCGGCACTCTCTTGGTCCTGGTCTTCCCAGTCTGCAAAGGCCCGCTAGGCTCTGTTCTTGGCCAGTCTGATAGATCTCCTGCTGCTCATGTCACTGCTTTTATTTGAGCCTTGTCTCCACCCTCAATTACCTTCACCTCTGTGAAAAGAGGTCTAGTGGAAACTGAAGGAGTGGCTGCTAGTGCTAATATTAAAAGCACTGGGATGTCTCCTCCTCTCCAGATTGCCAATTTGATAGAGAAATTCATGATCGGTGACTTCTAGGACTTGATTGCTGGGGTTGGTAGGGTGGACAAGGTAACTGGGGGCAGGAGGGAGGGGGCGGGGGAGGTAGGAAGCCCATCTTCAAGGCCAATGCCTAACTAAGGAGTGTCAGAAATGACCTTGTTTGCGATGCTGAGGCAGGTTAGATATCCAGGACAGATTATCTGTTGAGACCAATAGAGCCCTCAGCCTAGAGTCCCCTTTCCACTGGAGCCACCAAACTACATGGGGGCTGTGATCAGGATGCTTTGTGTGTCTGAGTGCATGCAAATGTGCCAGGATGTATACACATGGATATGTGTATATGCATTCATGTGTGTGTGTGTGTGTGTGTGTGTGTGTGTGTGTTTACCACCACCCCCTACCCAGGAAAACAATAGTTGTGTATGTGTATGTGTTAGCCTCTCAGTCATGTCCAACTCTTTGCAGTCTCATAGGCTGTAGCCCACCAGGCTTCTCTGTCCATGGAATTCTCCAGGCAAGAATACTAGAGTGGGTTGCCATGTCCTTTTCCAGGGGATTTTCCCGACCCAGGGATTGAACCCAGGTCTCCTAAATTTTAGGCAGATTTTTTTACCATTTGAGCCACCAGGGAAGCCCATGAAGCACCATAACAAATGAGTTTTGATATAAACACTTTCATTTTTTTTAGAAAAGTTGTTAAAATGTATTTTCCTTCTTTGGGAAATGTCGTCAAGACCCATTCCATTTCCAAATGATAACATATTATAAATTTAAAGAAATGCCTTCTTTTCAGCCTTTGATATTTACTTAATTAAATGGTCAGGGTACAGGAAAGCCAACATGAACATAGCTTCCAAAAAAGAAAGACACTTTCTGGAATATTCAGATAGGATTCTAATATCAAAAGGTCCTCACGTTCATGTTTTCCCAGAAAACAGACCATAGACTGCAATCTTTTATAGTTCTGCTGGGTTGGGAGACCCAGCCCTTTACTGCCTACAAACTGGACTGAGTTCCCTGGGGCAACACAACTCACTGAGAAGCATCTTGTTCTGGACCACAGCCCAGGCCTTCTCCAGGCGGAAGCTTTCACCTCTGAGACCAGGCCAATCCACTCCAGAACCCCAGGCAGCCCCTCTTCCTTTGTCTTGAATTTCAACAAGTGGTTGTGTGAAAAATATTGAGTTAATACAGGCTAATGTGCTTCGGAAAATGCCTGGCTTTAAACGTGAGCTGTTATTCAATTTGATGGCTAGCACTTTTTATTAATACTGTACATCAAAAGTATAAAAATGCATAATGTGTATATTACTACATTTACTATTATGATTCATCTTACTCTCGGAAGTCCACACACAGCTCTATCAGGTGTGTGAAATGTGCCTTCCCCATCTACCTTCCAGCACATCTCTGGGCCTGGCCTGCCTAAAGCCTCTGGGGACCCAGATGATCTGGTGTACTTAGTGGTAGGTGTTTCCACAAGACGGCACAGTTGAAAAACCTCACAGTTGTTTTTTTGTTTTCACTTTCTGTCTTAGTGAAACATTTGTGATTTTTTAAGTGTAGCAGAGCAAACAGAACTGTGCCTTGCATCTCAATTTCGACATCTGATCTCATGCTCTCTTGACAATCACAGCACATTTCCTACAGTTATGCTTTTTTTTCTTTTTCCTATCAAGAAGGTCTCTCTCCTCCTGCTTCTGCCGACATTTGCTCTGCTAGCTTCAAACCCCACCCAGTGTTTTGCACACTCTTGTCTAGGTGCTGGCTTCAGATATCTTTTATCAGCCTCCCACAAGTCAAGGTTCCCACCTGCCCCTTTCTTTCCTTTTTTAAAACTTTTTGTTTTATATTGGGGTATAGACGATTAACAATGTGTGACAGTTTCAGGTAAACTCAGCCAACTCAATCATACATATACATGTATCCACTCTTCCCCAGTCTTTCCCCTCCAGGCTGCCCCATAACACTGAGCAGAATTCCTTGTGCTGTACAGTAGGTCCTTGTTGGTTATCCATTTAAAATATAGCAGTGTAAACATGTCCATTCCAGACTCCTTAACTATCCCTTCCCCCCACCCCATCACTCCTCCCGGCATCTGCCACCTTCCGTACTTCTGTGTTTGAGAGCTGGAACCATGGCTGCTTTCCGTAGGTGAAGATCTCCCAGAGAATCACCCCAAAGCTCCACACGTCACTCTCCGTAGTGAACTTCCGGTACATGATGCTTTCGGGGGGCATCCAGCGAATGGGGAGCATCGTATGTCCTCCCACCTAAAAGGGGCCGAGACAGAAGCACACACAGAGTGACCCAATGACCAGAATCAGTTGCATCAGCCTGCACTCTTCATCTGCAGATGCCCTCTTGATGCATCTTATTCTAAGATAGCCAAATGGGATACAACTTTTGTGTCAAAGGGCCAGTGGAGATGCTGACCTCCAAGCCCTAGGATGCTAGAGGCAGCTAGGGTAGCAATTAGAGAGCACACCTAAGGGAAGGTAAGCTCCTTGGCATGGAAATTCAAGAAAGATTACAAGATGATTTGAAGTGGGAGAGAGGGTTTCAGAATCTGGTACTACAGTCAGACCTAACCTTGAGAAGGAGTCCAGAAGGAAGTCACAGAATCACTGAGCCAGGCTAACACGTCTCAGAGGATTTGAAGACATTAGGTTAGACTCCTTGGCCAAGGAGGTTAAAGCACAATGTGCTCGATGTGCACCTAGTCTATGGAACTATGGCTTTAGCATTTATCTGACAATCTTGAATTTCTCACGGCAACTTAGGGTTTGGAGAGAAGGGGATGGGGAAGTTCAAAAGCGTGAGAGATCACATGCTAATAAGAAATCAGGTGGACTACAAGAGAATTCACAACCATTCTTAGCAAGATCGCAAAAGCCAGGAAGGAGAGTGTTTTTTAGAATAACCCAAGTAAGACACTGGGCTTCCCCAGTGGCTCAGTGGTAAAGAATCTGCCTGCAACGCAGGAGATGTGGGTTTGATCTGTGGGTTGGGAAGATCCCCTGGAGAATGAAATGGACACCCACTCCAGTATTCTGACCTGGGAAATCCTATGGACAGAGGAGCCTGGTGGGCTATAGTCCCTGAGGTCACAAAAGAGTTAGACACGACTTAGTGACCAAACAACAATAACAAGGACATTAGCCGGCTGTGGATCTACTGATCTGCAGTCCAGGATATGAGGAAGTGACTGACATTCAGGCTTTACTTCCCTGAGAAAAAACAGTAGGGAAATCCTCACTGCCCAGCAGGTTAGAGATACTATTAGCATAAGTGGAAGAAAATTCACAGCATGTTTTAGAACTCACAAACTAACTGCATCATTCATAAACAGAGTAGCAGAAATTGGAACTTCTGGCTAACACATGAAACTTGATAGAAAACTGTTTCCACTGATCGAAAAAGAGCTCTCTATAAATGAACTATTATGATGAACAATGAATTGAAGCTCTCATTTCTATGATGGGCCAGTTGTAGGAATTATAATCATAAACACATAAGAAAGAATGAGGTGCTGAAGACGGGCAATCTGGTTACTAAAAAAAGAGATCATGTTCGCATTATCCACAAAGTACTTTAGAAGGTAAATGATAATATGGATTTGCAGAAGCTGTTTTCAACCTGGGGTTTTAGAATCAAGACAGTTCTGCATCGAGTGTAAAGACAAATGAAGATGTTTCTTTCAGATAAGTAAAGACTCAGAGAGTTTACCACTCATGGCCTTTCAGAAAAATAAAGCAGAAAAATTGAGGATATACTACAGGAAAACGAAAATAGAATCTAAAATATACAATGAGTTGGAACATAACAAATAGTGCAAAGCAAATAAGCCACAGAAACACAATCCAAATCAAAATAATGGTCAGTATTATGTTAGTTAAGTGTAACATAATTACTAATAAAGGATTTCTGTAAGACAGAGGTATAAAGTAAACAATACCACTAATAATGCTAATAGTAATACCATTGCTACTATTAACAATATTCTGGAATGAAACTTTTAGATAATATTAAAAATAAGTGCATATGAGAGTAGATAGGGAAATAATTAAAAGCCCGATAAAGACTCTGCAAGGGAATTTACAGTCTTCAATTGTTGTAACAGTTTAACTTTAAATGTGCTTACTAAAATATTAATGTAGCTACTGAAAGAATAAAAACAGTACATATAGTTTTCAAAGCAGTTTCAGGAAAATAGAACGAAAAATCTCTAACCAATACAAAAAGACCACAAAAAGAAGGAGGGATAATGGTGACTAGCAAGCACAAATGAAAAAGAACTTTAAATTACATCACTATAGACAATGAGAACTAATAGGCTATACTATCTTTTAAATAAAGAAAAAAATTATGTTAAAAAACCCAGGATGCATGTTATCTAGAAAAGACATGTTTAAAAGGAAATAACAGAAAATGTTGAAAGAATTTAAAAACACAACAAACAGTAAAAAAAAAATACTCAATATATGATGTGCATAATATTCAATACATTGATACATAAAAATAAAGGGCAAATATAATTGAATAGATGATATAACTTGAATAGATAATGTTCAATATATGTAATACATATGAAAATATAATCCATGTATAAAGTATATTGTATATATGCTATATAATCAGTATAGAATATATCAAAAATTGAATATACATATGAAAAATATTTCAGAAAGTCAAGAACTAAATGAAGACAAAGTAGTCTATATTATATCTGAAGGTGATAAAATTTGCCATTATGAAAAATCACAAACATTTTCACTCAAATTAACAGCAATAAAAATGTATAAAAAAGTAAAATAGGTTATAAATAAAAGAAAACTGACAAAGCTACAATTACAAAGGAAAAGTAAAACACTTATTATGACAGATCAAGAAGACGACAAAACTAAAGATACATTTAAAAAATACAAATAATGAATTTTAATTGATAGATACAGGTGATGTATGTATCTTTCAGGCTCCTTAAAAAGTTGCATATTATTTCCAATTACCTAAAACGTGTTTACAAAAACCAATCACATATTATCCTAAAAAGAAGTCGGAAATTCCAAGAGAAAAAACAAGGTAAACTAAAGTAAAAATAAAAGAAGAAAAGCTATTCTTTCAAAAGATGCCCCAAAACTACCAACATCCTTTCTTGACTAATAGTTCTAATTCATTAATAATAGAAGGTAAACTTCCTTTATTTAATACACTAAATATCATATTTACTGATAAAACATTGAAAGCATAGAAGGTATCTTCTATTACAGATTTGATGCAAAACTCTGTAAGTGATCCTAGTCAATACAATAAAGTGAGAATAAAAACAAGATAAAAATACTGAAAAGGAAGAGTCAAGACTATCATTGTTTGCATATGATATGACAGTTCAAGACAATTAGCTATAAAGCAATTAGAACCATTTTATGATTTAGTAAGCTACCCAGACATAAAATGAATATACAAAAATTAAATTACTCTCATGCACTGTAGCAATGACTTCAAAATTCAATGAAAATTAAACTTGTTTGTACAAGAACAACAACCAAAAAAATGTTTAAAATTCCGTGGTATAAACCTTAGCAGAAAACTTATAAGGTCTATGCAAATATAACTATTAAAAAACATAAAAGAAGATCTGAAGACATGGAACGATGTGTCTTTTCCTTGGATAAGAAGACTTAGTTATAAACTTCTCATTCATCCCAAAATTAGTCTAAAAATTCAGCACCATCTAAATAAAACCCTCAATGGCATAATGTATGGAAACTGACAACACAGTGCCAAAATTCATCGAGAGGAGCATTTGATTAAAAAAACTAAGATATACTTGAAATAGAACAACAAGGGGTATTTGCTCAATCAGGTAGAAAAACACAATATCAAACTACAGGAATGAACACACTGGGTTATTGGCATAGGAATAGACAAATTTCTTTGATCAATGGAACAAAGTAGAGTCCAGAAACAGACTCACGTATCAATACTGGAATTTAATATATGAAATGATGGGTTAGTAATCAGTGTAGGGACAATGAACTATTCATTTAAAAAGTACAGTTAGATACCTACCTCACACCATATACAAAAATCATTTCCAGATGGATTAAAGAGCTAAACATAAAAAACAAAACAATAATCATATTAGAAGAAAACTTAGAAAACTATTTGTATAACCTCAGGAGAGAAAGGCCTTCCTAAACAAGACACATGTTCAAGAAGCCGTAAAGGACAGAATTCAGAGATACCCCTGGTAAAAATTAAATACTTTTGCATGGCAAAATACAAAATAAGCATAGTTAAGAAACAAATGGCATATTTGCCATATATGTAAGAAGGAATTAAAATCCATACATTATAAAGTGTTTTCTTTAAATTAGTTAAAAACAAGAAATCCAACAGAGAAATGAAGAACAGATGATTCACAGAAGAGCTACAAATGGCCACAAACACATGAAGAGATGTGAGTTAAAACAATAAAGAGACACATTCTTTATCACGTGGGGAAAATGAAGAGACTGGTTCTCAGTGTATAAAAAGCCCGAGGAAAGAGTTATTTGTTGCTAAGATTGGGCAGCCTTTTCTGAGGGCAGTCTGGCAGAATATGTCTGCCCTAAAGATGTTAAGTGCCTTTTAATTCAGCAATTTCACTTCTAGGAGTCTTAGAAAAATACTTGCTTATGTAAGCAAAAATACTTCATTGAAGATATTTTGTTTCAGTGTTTTTAAGGGCAGCAATTTGTTCATCATTAAATGTATATGCAGCACTTAAAAGGAATGTAGCAGAGTTATGTACAGTGATATGTAAATACGTCCAGGATATATTAAATGAAAATGTAAAACATTGTAAATATATATTAGCATTCTCATTTATGTAAAATGTGTGTGCATAAGCAAATATATTAAAAGGCAATAACGTATAAGTCTGTAAATGCATAGAAAAAGGTCCAGAAAGATAGACATTAAGCCAGTGATTTCCTCCAGGAAGGAAAAGTGAGAGAACTGGCCAAAAAGAAAACTCCATTTTTTCTATATTATGTATTTCTATGCTGTCTGCTCAGGAGCATGTACCACATTTGAAAAATTTAAAACAATAAAAGGAAAAAAACTAAACATACGACTAAAGGAAAACCAGTGGACCTAATTTATGTTCTAAATCAAAATATTTTTTTAAGAAAAATTAGGTTTTTGATGAAAGCTAGTGGAATGGTTTCTTGTACCTGGTTTCTTGAATGAAAAGGAAAAGAGGTTAGGAATATGGGATATTTCTCTTGATGAGAAATGGTAAATACTGGATTCTTACAAATTGATATGGGCTGTTTGCCTCATTTGATGATTCTATGCATAACCCAGAAGAGCCATTTCAAATTGAAATTTCCAAATGTACAAAAAGAGAAATCTGAGTGCCTTGGTATAAATTTTGAGGAGTTTAAGTCTCTGGATCGAAAATTATCAGAAAGGTATGA
This sequence comes from Tragelaphus eurycerus, assembly GCA_935064755.1. NCBI lineage: Eukaryota > Metazoa > Chordata > Mammalia > Artiodactyla > Bovidae > Tragelaphus > Tragelaphus eurycerus. The sequence goes on along the minus strand of CAKXYN010000075.1, from coordinate 888,535 downwards.
ATCAGTCACAGAGGTACTGCTAAGAAGAATTTTAGTAAGATTTTCACTGGGTGGCATCATCAGTGTGGGTGAAATTTATACAGCATTCCTCCAGAAGTGGACTAAAATATTTCTAGTGGACTGTGATATAACACCAACAACAAAATCAATAAATTGGAAGTCAAAAACCCTGGGTTCTGATGTGACTTTTGACAAACTCTTAACCTCTTTGAATTTCAATTTCCTCATCTTCAACATAGAAGTTAAGCAACAGCTGTGTCTAAAGTGAGATGATATATTCAATATATAGAAACCCACCAAGCATCATGAAATACAAGAGTATACACATAAAATGCAGAGACTGCACCCTGTGCATGTGGTGAGCACCAGGACAAGCCTGAGTTCCTAGACTGTCCATATTTCCCATAGGTCTGCCTAGACTATACTGATTTTCCTTCAGAGCTGCCTGCATTCCTGTATCCTTCTCTCATATTAGAGAGATCCACTCTGGGAAAGTTATTGGTCAAATCCTTCCCAGGTTAAAATACACACACACACACACACACACACATATATATTGACAAATATGCCCATGATGAAACCTACCCAGGCAAACAATGGGATAAAATAATAATCTTAATAAGAATAATCCTAATTAATACACACTGAATATCACTGGCTGTGATACACACTGGATGTAACATACCACTGGATGTTACACACACTCTGCATTTAAGCCTCTTTCTCATGTGGTAGAGTTCCCTATGATCCCCATTTCACAGATGAAGATAAGGTCACTTGCCCAGGCACTGCCCCAGAAATTCTAATTAATGATCCAAGCTCTCAATGAGATACACTAAGAATCTGAAGGCTGAGCCTTTGAACAGGAAATATACAGGAATAAGGCAAAAATTTCAAGGAATGAGTCAAGAAAAAAATACGTCCTTGGAGATCTTTGGATTATACTACCTTATAACTCTTCCACCACTTCTATTATTGTGGATTCAAGGTGCTTGTCAGCCTGACCTTCCATCACAAACTTCCCTTTCACCTTAGGATGCCAGTGGCCACTGATGATCATCGCCAAGACCCATTATTTCATTAGTGGCTGCAAAAGAGTGACATCCTAATTCTAGCATTCCCTCTACATATATCAGCTGGAAATCTTCCATGAATAAGAACTTTCCTTTGTTCACTACTGGTGACACTGGTGACAGTTTATATAGAAACTCCTTTTATCTACCAGTTTTCAGAATAATGAGTTCCTTCTCTGTACGTGTGTGTTAGTCTCCCAGTCGTGTCTGAATCTTTGCGACCACGTGGACTGTAGCCCTCCAGGCTCCTCTGTCCATGTGATTCTCCAGCCAAGAATACTAGAGTGGGTAGCCATTCTCTTCTCCAGGGGATCTTTCTGACCCAGGGATCAAACCTGCATCTCCTACGTTACAGGCAGATTCTTTACTGTCTGAGCCACCAGGGAAGCCCGAGTTCCTTCGCTAGCATCCTCTGAAGCTGACCAGTGAGAGGCTTATTTCATTTTAACTTGTTTTTGAGAAGCATACTTAATTATTTGTGCATGTGTGTGTGTTTACACATTTGAAGTGTTTCAGTTAATTATAATTTCTCTTTCTGATGCTCACTGTTCAATCTTTGGCCAGTAGCAGCCTCTTCAAGTTGGCACGTTTCACCAAACCCCAGTGGTATTTGATAGCATTTTTGCTTTCTGACATGAAAAAAAAAAAAAAATCCTAGGCTCATTTTGTCCACTTGCTGTCCTGGCCCTAACTCAGTTATTTTTTTCAAAGGAGTCTTGGGTCCTTTCAGTGGACAATGGAATTTAGGGACCACGTGATGGAAGCCAGGAATGCTCACCTCTGTTAGGTTGATCAGTATTTATTTCTAGGTCCTTATAGTGGAAAACAATAGGAAAATATTTTCTTTGAAAGGAAAATATATCATGAGTTCATATTGATTTTTCCAACTCAAATTTAGGATTACAGAGTTTTACTTAATTTTTTTGGTTTTATATTTGGTGGTTTTTTTTTTTGCTGAAAATATTGATTCTTGCATTAGTAATATTACTTATTTTTTTATCCTAATATATATATTTCAAATTCAGCTCAAAATCATTACCAACAACATGATTCCTGAGAGCTGTCTTTGCAGTCCTACTCATTTTTAGGATGTGCATACTAGGGACATATCGAAGACATTGCTGTGTTTTAAAGTCACAGGAAATAATTCCTCTCTGAGCGGCCAAGTCACCAATATAATGTGCAGGTTTATTTGTTTCATTTCGCTTTTGATTTTTAAGAATTGCTTTCCTTTTTCTTTCCCATTCAACATAATATTTTGTAACAATGCAAAAACCATTACGTGATTTCAAAGTCAACCCCAAATCAAGGTACATGAACCTAAGTCGAGTTTCATCTCTGCTCACTCCCTCCATCCTGCTCTCCTCCTTCCCTGAAGGCAACCATTTCATGCTGGTTTTTAGTTTATTCTTCAATTGTTTTTAACATAAGCAATAGAGATTATAATCATTTTCCTCATTTTCATAAATGGAAGCACCATACCATATCTGTTCTATACTTTACTTTTTCCCCCATTAGGGCTCTCTCATTCATTTTCCAGCTAGATTGGACTCCATGTGCATGACTACACCACAGGTTACCTAATCAATCCACTGTTTATAGGTCTGGGATTGCTGCCATTCTTTCGTTATTGCCAACAGGGAAACACACTTTTACACATCGCTCAGGATGCTTCTCACTCCTTCTAAAGGGTAATAGCCTAGAATTCCCATTGGATAGTAGCCTAGAATTCTCATGCAATATAATAGGCAGAGAGAGACTTCAGTGACCACTGAAAGGAATTCAACCTAAGGTCCTATAGCTTTGGACACAATCCTGGAACCTAGCAAGGATAGTTTTGAAGGTTTATGCAGATCCTTAACTCTCTTACAGATTTTTTTCTAACACTGAGAACCCCCTGTGGTAAAGCAATTTCCCTGCCCAACTGTTCACGCACACATGTGCATGTGCACACAAACACACACGCTGCCATTCTCAAAGGGGAAGACAAATGTTTCACTCATTCTAAACCTCAGGAGAGAAAACCTACAGACCACAAATGAATAAACTCTGTGAAATATTAGTATAGGTGTTGAAAATGAATGTCTCTAGTGACTGGGAAATAAATTCTTTTGCAAGTCCGGTGGTTTTTAATTCTTTTCAAACCATTGAAAGGGGACAAACCAAAAAGAATTATCAACTGAGAGAAGAGTAAAAAGAAATTTTGATAAGAGACCGAATGTGATTTTAGGCAAATAACGAGATATCAGTTGTAACAAAACGCTTTCCTTTCCCGTCCATTCATTTATTGTGAATAGTGTTTCTCATTTCTTATATTTATAAATATAAAAAAGCAGTAATAGAACTGTTTCTGAACCTTAAACTTATTCCTTATTTTAGCACTAAATAATAGTGATTAATGAATACAGGCTAATTGAAAAATATGAGATGGATTTCCAAAAATATTATGTGCCTTATCTTTCATAATCATCAAAAATTGTTATATGTATTATCTGATTATTATTTTGATTTATTGCCTATTTCTGTATATTATTAATAATTATGATGATAACTCAGTCCAAATCTCTTAACATCTAGAAACTTAAGGCCACTGGTCATTAAAATTAAACTCTTCATACACATTTTTGTGGCCTTCCCAGGTGGCTCAGTGGCATAGTATTCACCATTCACCACAGTCAATGTAGGAGACAGATACAGCTTCAAGCCCTGGGTGGGGAAGATCCCCTGGAGGAGGGCATGGAAACCCACTCCAATAGTCTTGCCTGGAAAATTCCATGGACAAAGGAGCCTGGTGGCTGCAGTCCATGGGGTCACAAAGAGTCAGACACCACTGAGCACGCACACATGCATGTATTTTTGTCACCTAAATTATGACAAAATGGCCAATAAAAGGCTTTCATGCATAAAGAAAGAATCCATAAGGATATTTGGTGGGGAAACTGGAATGAAACTATAAATTCAAGAAGAAAATGGAACCATGTAAAACTGAGGGTTTAAGTACTTGTTCATGTGTTTAATAGATGATGGATCAAATTCCTCTGGTATTTAAAGTTCATTAGATGCATTAAAGGAGTAATGGGATTTTAATGTCAATATTTACAATGTTGTGGAAATGGCATACTTATTATAAACATGTGGAAGATTTTAGATGGTAAATTAAAATGTGCAAAGGGGGGTACATTTTTTTTATTAGTTTAGGGGCATTAAAGTTTGAAGATCACAGGGGCATTAAAGATCGTGCATCCAGGGTGCAAAGTTTAGAGTCTTTCTGGCTAAATTCCATCTTTCTGCACGGTTGTATCCCACCCATCTTCAGGCCTACAGCTGTATCATGGGAAAGATGTGAGAGAAAACCATAATGAAAACAAAACATGTACCACAATGTTCATTGCAGCACTATTTACAAAAGCTAGGACATGGAAGTAACATAGATGTCTATCGACAAATGAATGGATAATGAAGCTGTGGTACATTTATACATAATGGAATATTACTTAGCCGTAAAAAGGAATGTATTTGAGTCAGTTCTAATGAGATGGATGAACCCAGAGTCTACTATCCCGAGTAAAGTAAGTCAGAAAGAGAAAAACAAGTATCATATATTAGCCCATATATATGGAATCTAGAAAGATAATACTGATGAACTTATGTGCAGGGTGGCAATGGAGATGCAGACATAGAGAACAGATGTATGGACACGGGGATGGGGATGGTAGGGGGCGGTAAAAAGAAGAGGAGGGGAGAAACGGAGGGACTAGTGTGGAAGCATATTCACTAACACATGTGAAATAGATAGCCAGTGGGAATTTGCTGTATGACTTGGGGAACTCAAACTGAGGCTCTGAAACAACCTAGGGAGTGGGATGGGGTAGCAGATGGGAGGGAGGTTTAAGAGGGAGGGGACATAGGTATGCCTATGGCTGACCCATGCTGATGTATGGCAGAAACCAACACAATATTGTAATTATCCTTCAATTAAAAATAAATAATTAAAAAGAAAAGATATAAGAAGAATCTAAAAAAAAAAAAAAAAAAACAAGAACTACAGCCTCACCTCCATCCCCCTGGGGTGCCTGCCTGAAATCCCTCAACCTCATTTCCTCCATTCAAGCCTTCAGCCCTCACTCCCAGCTATGCCCTGAGAGCCGGGAGTAAGCAAGACTGAAGGGTGGAAAGAGAGAGCTGCAGGGGCTGCCAGGCTTGGGTTCTCCTGGGGGCAGGATGCCCTGGGGCAAAGTGCTCCTGGCAGGAGGTGAACCTCCCACCCGCCCACCCCTGTCCACAGTCATCCCATCCCTTCTCTTTGGATCCTCCCTTTCCTGCAAAAGGAAATTGTCTTCCTCATTTCTGTTGGATAATGCCAACTTCCCTGTAGTCAGAGGGAATCCATCACTGTGTTTTAAAGAGAAATTCTGCTGACCTCAAGAAGACTCTCAGTTCTCTGCATCTCATTACACAGAAAAGGAGGCAATTTCTTCACAGGACACATACAAGCCTGCTTCTCTCCCAGAAGTTCAAAACGTCTATCCTCACACACATCTGACAAGGTATAAAGGAGACGGAGTGACCCATATATGCCAGATAAAGAAGCCAGGACCTAGCAAAGGTGAGCAAACACGGGGCATTTTTGATACTCATAGAATGATTCAAGCTTTCTCTGAAATCGCTCATCCATGGGAGCCATGTTGAATCTGTCAAAGTAGATGAGAGTGGCAACTGCTTTCTGAAGAGTTATAGAAATGTTGCAATGTACATTAATGGCAAAATATCTTAATCCAGGAGATTATCGTTAAGACTGTCATGCACAGTGTCATTTTTTATTTACTCAATTTTAATCTTTCTTGATTGCATGTCTCAGGACATAGGAGAATCTCCATATGCATTAAAGAAAAATAAAAGTTTAACCTATGCTTTCTTTGTCCCCTGGAAAGTCTCCTGGTTTCCCAAATGCGCCAGCAGCTTTGCCTCTTAAATCTAGGTCTGCAGGTCTGAGCAGTCCATCAGCCAGGGCTGGCAGCCCCAGCAGGAGCCCCAGCAGCCACCAAGCACAGTCTTTAAAATCACTGCCACTCTTACTCAGACTATGCCAGACTTATGGAGGGTCTGCGGTATTCACCCACATGGGCTGCCCATCAGTATTCGTGACCTCCAGTGCAGACACACACTTCCACACACCAGGAGGGAAACTGTTTAGATAAACATATGTGTGCCAGCCACACGCAAGTGGATTGTTGTTATTGTTCAGTCGCTAAGTTGTATCCAACTCCTTGTGATCCCATGGACTGCAACACGCCAGACCTCCTTGTCCTTCACCATCTCCTGAAGTTTGCTCAAACTCATGTCCATTGAGTTGGTAATGTCATCCAACCATCTCATCCTCTGTCACCCCCTTCTCCTCCTGCCCTCAATCTTTCCCAGCATCAGGGTCTTTTCCAACAAGTCGGCTCTTGGCATCAAGTAACCAAAGTATTATGTAACTTCTCATAGACATAAACTGAAGATGATGGCCCCAGTGTTTTTGGAATTCTTTTGAGGCAAGGTGCAGAGGAACCTCACAAAGACACCACTATAGCGCTACTCCCTCAAAGCAAGGCTTTAGGACAGCTTAAGCAAAAGACAACCCGTTTAGCAGAACCTCTGTGGAATGGCTTTTTCAGGTTGAGCCTCTAGCCCCGATTAGGAAAAACCCCTGGAGTTTTTCAAAAACACAAGAAGTGTAACAGTTAAGCTGTTGAGCAGTGTGAGCCTGGAGGATAAAGAGGCCCATTGTAATTCTGCTCAACTTTTTCACCTAGAGCTGCATCTGCCAGGAGCAACTCCTCAGATAGAAGCCCCAGGAACACATACCTTTTATAACTTCCTCTTTTGTTTTCTTCTTTCTAAATTCTGTCTAAATATTGGCAGTCATTCTGAGACCTCATTGTCCTTTACTGCCCCAAACAATATATATTTTTATAGAGCCTACATTGCAAGTCCAAAGATGTAGGTTGAAATGTGACTTGGCTTTTGTTTTCTTTTCCAAATGCCCGGACTTGGAGCCTCCGGGCTAATACCTTCTCATGGAAACAAACTTTAGGGATGGTGCTGCTGCTGCTGCTGCTGCTACTGCTGCTAAGTCGCTTCAGTCGTGTCCGACTCTGTGCGACCCCATAGACGGAAGCTCACCAGGCTCCCCTGTCCCTGGGATTCTCCAGGCAAGAACACTGGAGTGGGTTGCCATTTCCTTCTCCAATGCATGAAAGGGAAAAGTGATACTGAAGTCGCTCAGTCGTGTCCGACTCTTAGCGACCCCATGGACTGGAGCCTACCAGTATCTTCCGTCCATGGGATTTTCCAGGCAAAAGTACTGGGGTGGGGTGCCATTGCCTTCCCCGTGGGATGGTGCTAAAAGAGCCCAATTCATGGAACAAAGCCAGAGATCTCAGCTCAGCTCAGATCCATAGATCACCCTGGACCCAGACCGATCCATTCAGACTCCAAACCCTTGCTAAGCATTAATGGGTAAAGGAAGGCAGGAAAATAAAGCCTCCTTGAGATCAATCTAGATTTTTAATTTACCCTGTACAGCTCAAGCACCAATAGGTTTTGGTTTAGATTCAGACTTATTTAGCAAAAATAAGATAATCCCTTTCAAGCAAGAATGGCTTTTCTAATGTTTAGATGCCCTTCAAAATATGGAAAATACAACAACTGACTTTGAAAATGTATGTAGAGGATGAGGAAACAGAGGATCCAAAAGAGCAAAAAGAATAATTTATAGCTTGGCAAATGTCACTTAGCGAAGCAACACTGTGTGCTAAGTTGCTTCAGTCGTGTCCAGCTCTTTGTGATCCTATGGTCTTTAGCCCGCCAGGCTCCTCTGTCCATAGGATTCTCCAGGCAAGAATAGTGGAGTGGGTTGCTATGCCCTTCTCCAGGGGATCTTCCCAACCCAGGGATAGAACACATGTCTCCTGCATTGGCAGGCGGGTTCTTTACCACTAGCGCCACCTGGGAAACCCCATAGCAACCCTAGACGTTTAACTTCTGAAAAATTGTCTTCCTAGGATGCAAAATGAAGATAATAATGAGGTACACAGAACACGTACAGACACTAAATGCGATATTAAGCGAAACAGAGACGTGGCAGATTTTCAACACACACACGTATGTGTGAGACTTTGAATCGAAATCTTTCTTAGATGGTGCTATTTCTTAAACTCTATGTTTGCCGAATGAACAGCACTTCTTCACTTTTCCAGGGACTTGGACATTTTCCTCAGAGACCCTTACAACAAAGAGGCACCATTTTTGATTTCTGGATAAGGAAACCAGCTCAAGATTGGAATGTCAGCAAGTGTGTGGATAGAGGCCAAGCTCAAAGTTAATCCACTGCCACACTCCAAATCTTTCTCATTGGGGGTTTTGTGGGTTCAAGACAATCCGTCACACAAACACTGGCAGCAGCTAAAAAGGGCTTCCAGGAGCAGCATGGCCCCCAACCTGGGTCCTATTGGAATATTTGACTGTTTACCAAAGCAGGATCTAGACACAGGAAGCGCAGTTAATGTGAATCTCAGGGAAGACAAGTCTGAACTAATTAGAACAGGGCATTTCCCTATGAACTGGACTCAGTGGCTGCAGCACCTATGAAAAAGGCCTCAAGGGAAAAAAGAAAAAAACAAGATGATTTGGATTTTAAAAAGCAAAGACTCAGACGGGATCTCTTTCCTCCAAAAGCAAACCATATGATAAATTGTCTTCTCCAGCCAGCTTCTCAGGGAGATTAATAACAACACCAATAATACTTCCTATCGATTGAATATTCCACCAGCCTTAAGACTACAGCATTGAATTCCTTAATCTTGATTCTCATTTTATGATATCAGCTTATGAGGCTGGGCTTTCCCTCCAAGTGCAGTGGGGAGCAGACAGCAGATGTACACCAATGGCTCCATGAGAGAATGAGCTTTTCTAATAATCACTGAAACAGAGACGGTTGGATGGCATCACCAACTCAATGGATATGAGTTTGAGCAAATTCTGGAAAATGGTGAAAGACAAGGAAGCCTGGAGTGCTGCAGCCCATGGGGTTGCAAATTAGGAACTGGATTAGGAAGTAAATTTCAAGTGTCCTTGAGTATGGCTCTCTCTCTCTCTAAAAAAAAAAAAAAAAAAATTATTTATTTAGCCATTTATTTGGCTAGGCCAGGTCTTAATTGTGGCACACGGGATCTCTAGCTGTGGCATACAAACTCTTAGTTGAGACATGTGGGAATCTAATTCCTTGGCCAGGGATCAACTGTAGGCCCCCTGCACCAGGGGCGTGGAGTCTTAGCCACTGGATTACCAGGGAAGTTCCTGGCTCTTTCAATGTAGGGCTTCCCAGAAGGAGAAGTCTTCTTGGTTTTGTGCCACCATAAGAGGTTGAATAAATGCTCACCTCCTTTCTCCTGCCTCCCTCCACTTGCCTGGTGCCTGTAATGAAGTATTTGCCATGCCCTGCTTGTAGTGTTTAGTGTGGGTTGAACACATCAGCTAGAAAAGCATGGCTGTAGCTACAGGTAAAATCTGCTACTTCCAAACCGCTCCAAATTAATCTTTCTAGCCGGAGGGAGACGTGAGCCTTTGGGCTCACCTTTTGTTTTATTAACTGCCAACCAAAAATGCCAGAAGTGGCTGGGGAAGAAGCACAAAATGGGGGACAGGGAATGCTTTGCATATTTTAATTACTTGAGTAAACAATACATACCGCAGCAGAAACCTACCATCAATGGCTAAGTCCCCCGGCAAAGGGAATTTGGAAGAGCACCATGGGACCTGACATAAAACATACACAGCTCCTCCTTAGACTAGAGACTGCCTTATCTGGCTTCCCTGAGCTGGAGCAAAACTTCCAGTTTCTCCCCTAACTAGCTGCTGGAGCAGCTCCAACTAGGGCGGGAAAGTGAATACACAACTTTCCACATACTCAAAGCTCCCTGGAGAACTGAATGCCCCTCTTCACCCAATGGAAAGAAGGATTCTTCTTTGAGTTATGACACAAGACCTATCAATTCTTCTTTCTGTTTTCTTTTATTTCTTTCTTCGGTTTTCTTCACTGGTTTATTTTTCCAAATGAGCAACAGGCTGTTTACAAGATTTTCAATGATCTATATTAAAATGACAAAGCTTTTACTGTTTGAAATCTAAATGAAACAAAAATTAAAAAGGCACATTTGTTCTGTGCATTTACAACAATTCTAATGAAAGCACTGGGGAGAAGTGTATCTGATTTTGCTCGCTCATCCTGTCTGTTGGTGGAGGTGGATGTCTCATTCTTTTTAGTATGTGGGCTGCCCCAGAGTGAGCACAGGGTGTCTTATTCTTTAATTACTGCTTTGTTTTATCCTTTGTATCTGAAATTACCTTTAATTTATTTAATATTCATTGTTTAGAGCTATGCCATTTTCCAAGTACCTGTTAGTTACTAGTATTTATGTGTATCAAGAGTGTTTAGTATATTCTATTTACAGTAAACTAATCTCCAAAGATTTCCTTTTGAAAACTATTTTCCTCCTTCTTAATTTTTACATTCCTTACTGTTTTACTAAATAATCAGTGTTCTTTGATAATTTTTGTGCTTACATGTTTTAGGGACAAGACCTTTGGATTCTAAAAGCAGGACACTTGGTGCCTGAGAACAGTGATCTCACAGATCACTGGCTGCCTCTCTGGCAGGATCACAAATATGAACCAGCAGATAACATCCTCCACCCTCATTTAAAGATGGGGATTCAACTTAGAAAAAAAAAAAAAAAAACAGGGTTAAAATCTCAGGGAAGCCTGCAAATGGGTAACAGCTGCAAAGTGATTAATCAAGAGACGTTAATACCCCGGCTATTTTTTAAGCATCACAGGTTCCTCGCTAGCCCTTCCCATATGAAATTCCAGCAAAGAGTATATAGGTTAATCTAGTCACACCACCCTTACAGTGACCTGGGAGGAAGAGAGTCAGAAGGAAGATCTGACATTAAGGGAAGCCGTGGAGTCCAGTGGGAAGAGCATTGGACTGAGACTCAGATCAGTTGAATTCTTGCCCTAGTTCTACTAGGGAGTCACCCTGTGACTTTGGCACCTTCTGCTTCCTTTCAGTCTCAATGTCCACATGGGTAATAAGCACTGGACTAAGATCCTTCACCACCTGAAAATGATATGAGGTTGTCCAAAGCAAAATTTTCTTATCTGCTTGAGTCAGTATACCAAGAGGACTGAACCTAAGCTCATCTCAAGGCCCTTCCCAATGGATAGGTAGGGACTTTGGGAAGGTCATGTACACACTGTTATACTTAAAATGGATAACCAACAAAGATCTACTGTATAGCCCAGGGAACTCTGCTCAATGTTGAATGCTAGGCTGGATGGGAGGGGAGCTTGGGGGAGGATGGATACATATATATGTGTGGCTGAGTCCCTTTGTTGTTCACCTGAAACTACAACACTGTTAATTGGCTATACCCCAAAACAAAATGCTTTTGGAGTTTAAAAAAATAAATATTAAAAACAAAATTCTCATTCAAGGCCCTTCTCAACATCAGCAGCCTTGGCAGCCTGACTTTGCAGTTGTGTGTGCATATATACACACACATTTATGCACATGTGTGTGTGTATGTGTGTTGCAGGCAATGGGCCAGCACTTGAGAACTCCAGGGCCCTGTCTTAGGTTTACATCACACCACCTGGCTCATCCCTGGGCCCCTGTGTCCTCGTTTATAAAATGGTAGGATGAGGGAAGAGAGTTGGGCTCATTGACTTTTCGGTATCATCGAGTTCCAAGACACTGGTGATGTGGTGAAGCAAAGACTGGATAACCTCTGGATGCCCCTCCCAGCCCTGGGAGAAGGTTAGAGTTCTGAGACCCACGAGTTCCACACAGCCCACTCCTCTACGACTGGATCCCAGGGTGCCTTTTTGCAATGAAGGGTGTGAGCCAAGGGTAATCTCAGATGAAAGGACTGGGGGAGCTGTCCCTCTGCACAGCATCTGGCATCTCGGGCCATCATCCGAGGCCTGCAGCTGTGGGCTGCTCCTCCTCCCTTTATAAACAAGCCCCACCTCTTGGCTTCTCCCTCAAGGTCAAAAGGAGGGGGGAGACTGTTCTGAGGGTGAACCCAGGAGAAAGTCTTAAATGCTGAGCCAGGAATCACAGTTGAATGGTTTTTTTCAAAGGCATTCCTACTCTAGTGTACACATTCATGTTTCCAAAAGCAAAAGAAAAGGAGGTTCAGGGCAAGTGGGCTTCTTGTTTCTCATCAAACTGAGACAAAAATCTCTTACTCAGGGTCATTTAGTGAGTCCCCAGGAGGTAGAACCAGGCTAAGTCTAGGGTAGGCCAGTCCACAAGCCTAATGCCCTCATGTGAATTTATTTAAACCTCTGGTCTCCATTATAAAAGAGGCAGAAAGAGATTCTTCCAGTATTTCAAGGATGGGGCAGAGGTGGAAGCTCTGTCTCAGTGAACAGGGATACAGAACAAGAACTTATTGAGTGTTTATACAGAGCCAGGGTCTATGATGAATGAGTTAAAATGCACTGCTTCATCCACTGCTCCCAACACGCCTTGGCTCTGGACCTTACTGTTACCAAAAGCATCACACCAAAGGAAGGAAAGGAGAGGGAAGAAGGGGTTAAGCAACTCATGGGAGTTCAAAAGGCTAAAGATGGAAAGATCAAAGTCTCACACCTAAGTTGTTCTGATTTTAAAACCAATGTTCTTCTGCATCCTGCAAGTTGGAGTTCTTACGTACCTCCATATTGAAGGAAGAATCACTAGCAAAAGAAAAAATGTTTTCAGGCCTGTACATTGATGGGCTGCAGGTGGCAGATTTGGGAAAATGTGATAGAAATCCTAGAATTTGATTACTCTAAAAACACCTATAAAAGCTAAAGAGGATTTTCACTAAGAAATATCTAAATCTGCAGATGCCATGAAGGAAGATAGGAGCCGACATCAGCCCGGAGAACGTTCATAAAAATGACACTGGAAAACATCACGTGTTCCTCCTCATAGAGAGAATGGAAAAAGCAGTCGGTCACAGGCTTGGCTTCCTCTGTCTTTGCTTTCCAGCTTTGACCTGCATGATGCCTGGCCTGATGCCTCTAGATGTGATGCTGATTATTTCTGCTGGCCTCCCCCTGGCCCCCCCACCCCCGATGAAGACAGGTCTTTGTTAGCGATCAACTAGGTCCTGGGTAATCTGCCCAGCTGCTGCAGCACGTATCATCATCCTTTTCAAAACTCATTAGCCTTGATTGTTTGGAAGTCTATTTCCCATTAATGTCTATTTCTCTAAGATCATCATCTCGGGCAGAAAAAGAGGAAGGCAGAGAGAGATGGAGGGATGATGGGGGTGGGGGTTGAGCAGAGCTGAGAAGGAAGGAGGGAGAGAGCTAGCAACACATGGCAAGCCTGGTAGGGTCTTAGAATTAAGCCACCCCAGAAATAAGTCCTAAATCTGAGTTTTTGTAATTACTGAGACACTATACTGCCTTTTTGCTTAAGATAGATTAAGTTTTCTCTCACTTGTAGCAGAAAGAATCTTAATCCAACAGTCGAAAATTTGACTCTCAAGTTCATCTCCATTTCTAGGAATAAAATGTCTATTTCCAGACACAAACCTAAGAAGAAAGACTCAGATCCCAGAGGCCCAGATAGAAATGAACTTGCCTGGCTAGGATGGAATTGAAATACACTTTCTCTCACACATAGCGTGCCCTTTTCTCTCTTCCTGCTTTGCTCGCTGGAACTCGCCTGCCAGGGTCTCACCAGCCACAAAGCATCACAGACACAGTTTACACACATGTGGCTTCCAGGTGGTGCCAGTGCAGGAGATGTAAGAGACGCAAGTTTGATTCCTGGGCCGGGAAGATCTCCTGGAGGAGGGCATGGCCACCCACTCCAGTATTCTTGCCTGGAGAATCCTATGGACACAGGAGCCTGGTGGGCTATAGTCCATTTGGGGTCCTAAAGTGTCGGACATGACTGAAGCAACTCAGCATATGTGTACAGCTCTGAAACCAGCACCTGAACTGAAAGCTTTCTTTGCATGACCACATCCACCCCACACCAGTGCATTTGGCTGCAGGTCACATCAGACATCTAGTTTCCATTAGGGTTAGCCACAGGTGCCAGCACGGAAGGAGAGGGCAGAGATCAGATGGCAGAGATCAGAGGAACTAGCTAATACTCAAGAGAGGTAGAGACCAGCCTGGCAGACCCAGGCAAGAGAGAACGCAGAACTTAATGTTATTTCCACCAGCATCTCCAGACAGGAGGTGCTGTCACAATCCTCCCAGACATATGGATTTCTCATGATTCATCCATCCCCCAAAGAATTGTGGAAACAAATGGATTGACCAGCTTTGAAGATAAGATTCAGAACAAGGAGGATAGAGTCCCATTGCAAAGGTTAGGGCATCCTTGCTAATGCATGGTGGCATTATGGCATGATGGCACAGCCATACAATTCCCTTCTTTCCTCTGCCATCTTCCCTCTGGATCCTCCAGAGCCCTTTTACATGAAGGCCTGAGCACCATCCCATTCCAGGCAACTCTCTTCATGCTGTTCTGGGGGCTTGCTCTGATCTGAGGCATCTATTTTCAGATCATCAGAGAGCAAAATGCCAAGGGGCCTAGGAATTCAAAGATTAATCACCACTGAATGGGCAGAGCTCCTATCTCTGAAGAACCCTCCGGGTGAGAACCCAAGGAACTGGCCCTGGGAGCGCACAGCCAATGTCCCTGAACCTGAGGGCATGAGATGCCATGTGAGTAAGAGGCATCTCCCACAGGAGTGTACGAGGCTCCCTCCCCACAGGCCCGTCTTCACTATCTTAAATTGTGAGACTTGGAATAGTAACACAAAGGAGGAAAATCATATCCCACAGTCTCAAGGCTATTCAGCTACGTGGCATTTTTCCCCATCAAGGTCGTAGTGCATCTTAGAATACTTTCTAGCTCATAGACAACTTCTTGGCAACCTGATTTACCCCACAACCTCCATCCATGATGGCTGAAAAGCACTAATATGCATAGAGGACATAGAAAAAGCTCATACTGAGTTTTCCTTGTGTGCCTTACGCGTGCAAAGAGACAGGGATGTGTTTTCAGGTGAATTAGAAAAACTGGGTTCACTGGGGTGAGGAAACACCTTTGGACTCCCAGCATGCTGGTGGAAAGAGTGTGCCTAGGGTCTCTAAGCGCGTTCCCAGACTGGGACTCACTTGTGATCGTGTGCCCTCATAGACATGGGTTGAAGGCTTAGGCATTGACCTTCGAGCAGCAGCTAAGTCCTTTCCAGAATTAAGACTTATTCTATGTGTGAGTGGCAGGATGAGCCTATGTAATCAGTGAAAGAAGGAATACCTTTGTTCACTTAAAAGATAATAATAGATATTTCTAATCTTTATCCCCATTCCACACTGGTACTCCACAGAGCACATGGCTGCAGAATACAGAAGTCACAGGTGTTGAAATGGGTTAATATTTTAGGAGAGAAGGAAGTTGGCATGCTTGCTTCCTTATACCAGGGAGAGGACTCTTAGATAAGTCAGAGAAGCATCTCCTGTGGAGGAAGATGAATGATGCTTTTCTCCTTAGCCTGTGAGTTTCAAAGTGATGGAGGGAAACTAGATAACAGGTCATAAGCAGTAAAGAACCAGGATTTGATGAAGCCATCATCATCCACTACCTGGAAGACCACAGTGAGGGACATTCAAGGGCCTGGAGTATATTCTTAAGTGATGCTGACATTGTGACGGTAAAGAAAATCCTTGGTAAATGACAGAGTAATAACTTCTCTCTATCCATATGACACATATTGTGAAACTCAAAGAGACATTGCCTTGACATGGATTGAGACCTCTGGGTAAATATGTTACAGAAGTCCAATGAAATAACTGCATTGCAGGTGGGAAGATCCTCCGTTAGCACAAAGTAAAATAGGAAAGGATTATTGGAGATACCAAAATAATTCTTCACTTTGCTATAACAGCTCTCTCTGGTACACACAGAGGGTAGTTTACTTGCCATGTCACTTTACCAGGAGCCCAACTTATGCATAAAATAGGATTCTACTTCATTTTTCTTTCCTGAGAAGTATTTAAATGTACATTACAAGTAAGCACAAGATCACAGAGTGATACGGATATTAAGTATAACCACAATAAGACGTGGTCCAGAGATTTCATGCTTCTCCCTAACAGCAATCCCAAGACTAGATGAAGTCAGTCCGTGGGCTCTATTCACAAAGACAGACAGGAAATTTAGGATTCTCTCCAAACTCAACTCTTCACTCAAGCCCCTATTGAAAAACCTTTGTCTGATCTCAGATCTGCATGCATTCTCCCTATCCTATAATATAGATTCTCTCCCTTCCTATTATATGCATCCTCCCCATCCCTATTTAATCTGTCCTCCCCATTCCTATACTACCCATCCTCCCCATGTCTATTACACGCACCCTCCTCACCCCTATTACACACATCCTTCCCACCCCTATTACACACATCCTTCCCACCCCTATTACATACAGCCTCCCCATCCCTATTATCTATCCAGAGACCCATGTACCACCCTCCTTCCAACATGCATAAAACCCAGGAATCCAAGACAAAGCTTGACTAAAGTCAAGCTCCACCTCTGCCAAGGATGGATGCCAGACAAGAAGACTTGCTCTCATGCTCCCCAGTGGTTCACGCCTACCCCCATTCCCAGTGACAACAACATAAGGAGAAGCATCAGAATTCACTATACCTTCATGCACGCTCACCAAAGACATGGACAACCACTCAACACATCTGCTCTTGATCCAGCCATGCAAATCAGCCCATTTGCAGGACCTTGCCATCACCCAGCGTGTCCTACTTCTTTTTATTTCAACTGCTTCCTGCCAAGTGGTGGCTATGTATGGATGCTGAGACTAATTGATAAAGGCAGGATTTCAGACTTACTATCACCTGAGTTTAAATCTTTGCTGCACTATTTTCTAGTTCTGTGTTTAAATATCAATGTTCTAATCCCTAAAGTTCTTTGGAAGGACTGATGCTAAAGCTGAAACTCCAATACTTTGGCCACCTCATGCGAAGAGTTGACTCATTGGAAAAGACTCTCATCATGGGAGGGATTGGGGGCAAGGGAAGAAGGGGACGAGAGAGAATGAGATGGCTGGATGGCATCGCCAACTCAATGGACATGAGTTTGAGTGAACTCCGGGAGTTGGTGATGGACAGGGAGGCCTGGCATGCTGCAATTCATGGGGTCACAAAGAGTTGGACACGACTGAGCAACTGAACTGAACTGAACTGAATCCCTAAAGTAAGACTATGATAACTTCTTCAAGGGAACAGTATAGATTATATGTTTAGTCACCAAGTCATGTCTGACTCTTTGTGACCTCACGGACTGCCTGGCTCCTCTGTCCATGGGATTTTCCAGGCAAGATCTCTGGAGTGGGCTACCACTTCCTCCTCCGGGGGATGTTTCCGACCCAGGAATCAAACTTGCATCTCCTGCACTGCAGTCAGATTCTTTACCACTGAGCCACGTGGGAAGCATAGATTAAATAAATGTATTCAAAGCCTCTAGCCAAGCACCTGGCAGGTGTAGGCGCTCAGTAAGTGTGAGTTGCCATCCTGTACCACCTCCAAGGCCACCACATGGAAGAAGAAAAGCCTTGAACTCTCCTAAATGGCCAAGAAGTAAAAGATTGAAGGACTTTCTACAAAGATGCTTCCCACGTGGTTAAAGCCACAGCCTTATTTGCTTTCTGATGATGGTTGAAAATGAAGCCTATCAACAGACCAGGTATGCTTCCAATGCCATAACCACCCCTGATTCTGCCTCCTCCATTTTTTTTATGGGTCATTCTGAAGTATTTTCTTGCTGAGGATTCAAAATGTCCAGATCTCACTTGTTTCAGATAAATTTTAGCCAAGCCATTAAAGCCCTCCTTGGCTAAATTAAATCACCTAAATAAACTAAAATGCACTAAGGTCTTTAGGGAATTCAATTACTTTGACCTCCCTATCTAAAATTGCACACACACACACACACACACACACACACACACACACACACCATCCCCACCACCATCTCCATTACCACCACCAAGCATTTATTTTTCTCTTCTCTATTTTATTTTTCTTCTAAGGATCTATTATTCTCAAACTTCAATATATTAATATTTTTACTTTATCTTAATTTTCTGTCTCACTTATTAAGGTCAGAGATTTTTGTCTGTTTTATTCACAGTTGTATCCCTAGCACCCAGAATAGTTCACAATACATGAATAGAGTTGCCCCTATGTCCCAATTTCTCAGGGAAGATCCCAATTTATGCCTCTGATATCTGCTTTATTATTAGTAGCTTCTCTTTTCAGTCTCTGAGATGTCCTCGTTTAGACCATCAGATACACATAGTTTGATTAATAATAAATATTTGTTGAACTTAATTAACAAATTGGACCAGTATGATATTTTAATTAAACCCATCAACTCTTGACACCAAGAGTTTTACTCTGATGTGAATGAAATGCATATGATTTTTTGTAAAAGCATGAGGAAAAAAAAGTGATTAATCTCTTATAATTATCCTTCTTTCAACATTCCAATAAGACTGGCAAACATGTTCTGATAAACTCAAGCCCTACACAGCTATTCTTAAAGTTAATGCCTTTATTAGTAACAGTGCCAAGAACAGATACCTATAAAAATGAGATCCTGAGAGAACCTTGGAGGCTATGCTTAATTTCCCTCCCTAACCAAATCATGAGAGAAATGAATGGAACTGTAAAAGCATCCCCAAGCACCTGCCCATAAGACTGACATCAGAATAATGTCACATAATAGAAAGCAGAGGCTGCTCACGTCAAACTGAACTGCAACACACCCAGTCAGCACTTGGAAGCAGCATTTTGAGATGGCAAAAAGGACTTCTCTATTCCTAATCTGGGTGGGATTTTGAAGGTCTGGTGGTGGCTGTTCAGTCTCTCAGTTGTATCTGAATTAGTGACCCCAGGGTCTGCAGCACGCAGGCTTTCCTGTCCTTCACTATCTCCGGGAGTTTGCTCAAACTCATTTTTTTAAGGTTGGGTGGGTACATTTTGTGGGTCTATTTTCACAAGTGGACCATTCCCCAAACAGAAGGAAACAGCCCTTGGGCAAAAAGTAGAAGGAAGCCATCTACTTCTGTCTGACGATCCAAGCAAGACAGACACAATTTTGACCAACGCTGCAATATGTCCATCTCTACTTCAGAAATTATAGTAGAAATGAAAACAGGGATGGGGAAAGACTTTCCTTCCAGTACTCGGGCATGTGACTTGTCATGGAGCTCTGTAATAAATGTCCTGAACACCACATTTCTCAGACTAAGCTTCATCTGAAGTCAAAGGGGATAGTAAAAGTGAAACTGTTAGTTGCTCAATCATGAATGACTCTGTAATCCCATGGACTGTAGCCCACCAGGCTCCTCTGTCTATGGAATTCTCCAGGCAAGAATACCAGAGTCAGTAGCCATTCCTTTCTCCAGGGAATCTTCCTGACCCAGGGATCAAACTCAGGTCTCCCACACTGCAGGCAAGTTCTTTACCGTCTGAGCAACCAGGGAAGCCTTAAGTCAACTGGGAGACCTTCAGTTTTTCAGTCACTTGAGCCTATGTGATACCCTTAGTTCCTTCAGGTGTGTCTCTTACGGAACATAGGCACCCAATGTGTTTTCAAAACCCAAGGTCACACTTCCTGAAATGCAAGAAAGCAGCCAAACCACTGTCCATGCAGAGCCTCCAGCCTCTACCACACGCGCAGGGCAGGACAGAACCCCTGGCAGCCACTCGATTTCCAGGGGCTTTCCCAAATGTGCACCTCGTTTCAGCCGATCATGGCCCCCCCACCCCGCTCCATGCTTTCTGCCCATGAGACATCCGAAGCATATCAACATCACGGCTTTGGCAGGAGACTTCCATGAATAGTCAACGGTGTCCCCGGAATGGGAAGCAGGGGAAGAGAGGTGGAGAGCAGCCATAGCCATGGAAGTTCCTCTCCAAAGTCTGCAAGCTGTCAGTGTGTGTGGACTGCCCAGCCCCCTGACCCCAGAAACGAAATCCAGACTCACTGTGGAAGCTGCCGATGCTTCTAGCCTCTGCCGCTGCCATGACACGCTGGGCGGGCCCTTCTGGCATGGCCCTTCCTGACAGTGAATTGGGGAGACAGGAGGGCAGGGGAAGAGAGAAGAAAGGGATGAAGGTACAGGAAGAAAGCATGAAGGGATGAAAGCAGGGAGGAGAAGGGAGGGGGGTGTATCTTTAACTGGATGGTGTGACTCTCTCGGCCATGGCTTCCAAAACACTGCTCCCATGCTGCCAGAGAGAAAGGCTAACTGCATCAGCTCATCCCAACTGCCCTTTCTCAGGGGTCCATGGTTAGGCAGACACCCCATCACACCACTCCTAGGATATGGCACCCAGCTTCTTCCTTTGCGAGCCACCAAGATCTAGCTGGTTTCCCGCCAACAGTTCTACTTTTGACTGGATGAGCCTCCCAGTTCATTGAAGCTCTGAAAGGAAATAGATCTTATCCTAGAATTTTTCTCTCTTTAGGTCAAGAAACGGCACCTTCTCCAAAGCTTCTGAGAAATATTTGTCTTCAGCAGAAAAATCAATAAACTCATCTCTGCTTGTAGGGGTTTCTCTCCCAGATACTTTCCCTGTTTTCCAATTTGGAAAAGAGATGAGCTAGCAGAACGTCATCTATGTAGAGTCTCAACTCTCCTTCTCTTTGCTGTCAGCAAAATCACCATTTATCTTCCCTATTACCACTCGGGAAAACCCATTTCTCCCAAAAAGCCTCTTGAGAAGTCAGAGGAGGGGTGAGTGTCAGGCTGCCTTAGAGAAGGGATATACGATGACTTAACGATGGCATTTCTCAAGTGCCTCCCAAATCAAGATCTGTGGACAGAACACATGACACAGTCCCTGCCCTCAGTCAAACCAGAGGCAGAGAAACACAGGAATGACCCAAAGAAGAAGCACATTCATGAAGCAACACATCTGTGTGTGCAAACCAGTGAGGCCATGCCAAGGAGACCAGCCCGTGAAGGCAATGAGATGGGGGCACTGCTGGGGTTTGATGGCAGCAAGGAGCAGACAGAGAGAAAAGACAAAGGGGGAGATGAGAAAAAGAGCCCATGGGAAGTTGGGAAGAGAAGATATAACAGACTGAATTTTGTCCCCCAATGAAATTCTTATGTCCCAATCCCCAATACCCCAGAACGTGACTAGATGTGGAGATAGGGTCTTTAAAGAGGTAATTAAGGTTAAATGAAGTCATTAGGGTGGACTCTGATTCAATATAACTTGGGTCCCTAGAAGAAGAGAATATGTGCACACAGATATGTACAGAGGGAAGGCAATGTGAAGATACAGGGAGACGGGCATCTACAAGTCACGGAGAGAGGTCCAGGAGAAACCAACGCTATAGTACCTGATCTTGGACTTCTGTGGAACTCTGTCATGGCAGCCCTTTCAAACTGATGCAGAAGTCCTCATGCAAAAATAGGACTTAGCAAATGTCACTGTGGAATGGGGGGCAGGTTAGCTGGGTATCCCACTGAGGTAGCTTCTGGTGGGAGGGGACAGGAAGGAGTCTGGCAGAGTGCAGAGTGAGAAATGTATATTTTTGAGACATGAGTATTTCCCAAAGGCTTTCAATAATCAGGCAGAATGATGAAAAGTTGGAGAAGTAAGGGTTGGTGGGCTCTAAAATTGAAGGTACACACACTGATCCAAGTGTTGATCTGATGAGGGTGTGAATGAGGATTGTTCTTGCCAACTTTCAAAGAACAGTGATACTGGGTGCTATGAAGACAGAAGGATTTGGTGAAGACTTAGGTACCGATGATGAAGAGACAATTTTAAAAATGACTCCCCTTTTGGGAACCTCTCAAAAGAGTTTTTGTTCTTGCCAACAGACTGCTGAGGAAGTAGGAGGTCACCAAAGTGAGTTTTATCTCCGACAAGGTTCAACCACCTATGAACTCTCCAGGGAAGATTTACAGACTAAGCAAAGAGAAAAGAGGTAGAAGCTAAAAATGTAAATTCAAGGACTTCCCTGGTGGCCCAGAGGTTGGGACTCCATGCTTCCACTGCACAGGGTGCAAGTTCAATCCTAGGCTGGGGAACTAGATCCCTCATGCCACGTCATGTGGCCAAAAAGTAAAATAAAAATGCAAATTCAAACAGCTTTTGCATAAGGCAAGAAGTTTATAACCATGGAAGTGCATGAAGATTCCAAAGTAGATGTCTAAAATGGTGGCACCAAAACTTCCAATGAGGAGAGAAACCAATGGAAGAGGCAAAGAATAACCAGAAAAGGTGAGTAGAGGGACTCCCCTGCTGGTCCAGTGGTTAAGACTTTGGCTTCCAAAGCAGGGGGTGTGGGTTTGATCCCTGGTAGGGGAGCTAAGATCCTGCATGTATGGAAGCCAAAAAAAACTCAAAACCATAAAACAGAAGTAATATTGTAACAAATTCAATAAAGACTTTAAAAATCATCCACATCGAAAAAGAGAGAAAGGGAAGTAGATTGTGGATTGAGGCATCAGTAAGGCGTTGAACAAGGATGTTAAGCAGTGGGGGACTGGAGACGTGGGACAAGGAATGGTGCAGTTATTGATAATATCATTCAACAGTTAGTGCAAAAAGGGATTTGACTTTTTTAGAGCAAAGACATTTGAATTTGGGCATGGTAAGACAAAGCTAGTGGAGGTGATGGAATTCCAGTGGAGCTATTCCAAGTCCTGAAAGATGATGCTGTGAAAGTGCTACACTCAATATGCCAGCAAATTTGGAAAACTCAGCAGTGGCCACAAGATTGGAAAAGGTCAGTTTTCATCCCAATCCCAAAGAAAGGCAATGCCAAGGAGTGCTCAAACTACCGCACAATTGCACTCATCTCACACGCTAGTAAAGTAATGCTCAAAATTCTCCAAGCCAGGCTTCAGCAATATGTGAACCGTGAACTTCCTGATGTTCAAGCTGGTTTTAGAAAAGGCAGAGGAACCAGAGTTCAAATTGCCAACATCCGCTGGATCATGGAAAAAGCAAGAGAGTTCCAGAAAAACATCTATTTCTGCTTTATTGACTATGCCAAAGCCTTTGACTATGTGGATCACAATAAACTATGGAAAATTCTGAAAGAGATGGGAATACCAGAGCACCTGATCTGCCTCTTAAGAAATCTGTATGCAGGTCAGGAAGCAACAGTTAGAACTGGTCATGGAACAACAGACTGGTTCCAAATAGGAAAAGGAGTACATCAAGGCTGTATATTGTCACCATGTTTATTTAACTTATATGCAGAGTACATCATGAGAAATGCTGGACTGGAAGAAACACAAGTTGGAATCAAGATTGCTGGGAGAAATATCAATAACCTCAGATATGCAGATGACACGATTCTTATGGCAGAAAGTGAAGAGGGGCTGAAAAGCCTCTTGATGAAAGTGAAAGTGGAGAGTGAAAAGGTTGGCTTAAAGCTCAACATTCAGAAAACGAAGATCATGGCATCTGGTCCCATCACTACATGGGAAATAGATGGGGAAACAGTGGAAACAGTGTCAGACTTTGTTTTTCTGGGCTCCAAAATCACTGCAGACGGTGACTGCAGCCATGAAATTAAAAGACGCTTACTCCTTGGAAGGAAAGTTATGACCAACCTAGATAGCATATTCAAAAGCACAGACATTACTTTACCAACAAAGGTTCGCCTAGTCAAGGCTATGGTCTTTCCTGTGGTCATGTATGGATGTGAGAGCTGGACTGTGAAGAAGGCTGAGCGCCGAAGAATTGATGCTTTTGAACTGTGGTGTTGGAGAAGACTCTTGAGAGTCCCTTGGACTGCAAGGAGATCCAACCAGTCCATTCTGAAGGAGATCAATCCTGGAATTTCTTTGGAAGGAATGATGCTAAAGCTGAAACTCCAGTATTTTGGCCAGCTCATGCGGAGAGTTGACTCATTGGAGAAGACTCTGATGCTGGGAGGGATTGAGGGCAGGAGGAGAAGGGGACGACAGAGGATGAGATGGCTGGATGGCATCACTGACTTGATGGGTGTGAGTCTGGGTGACCTCCGGGAGCTGGTGATGGACAGGGAGGCCTGGCGTGCTGCGGTTCATGGGGTTGCAAAGAGTCAGACACGACTGAGCGACTGATCTGATCTGATCTGATCTGAAGATAATTAGTGACCCCCAAAATGCAGAGTCAAGGAAGGGCTAAGATCAAAAGCTTAAAAATAAAGACAGAAGGGACTTTCCTGGTGGTCCAGTGGTTAAGAGTCTGCCTTGCAATGCAGGAGACTCGGGTTCTATCCCTGGTCGGGGAGCTAGGATCCTACATGCCATGAGGCAACTAACCCCACCACAACTACTGAGCCCTCATACTCTGGAGCCCACATAAGTCAACCAGAGAGCCCCTGTGCTGCAAGGAAAGATTCTGCAAGACACAATGAAGGCCCCGTGTGTCACAACTAAGACCCAACACAGCCAAATTAATAAATATTGTTACAAATTTAAGACAGAAGACAAACATGACTATTTTAGTAGTTGAGGAGACAAATGAAATTTGGGGGTGGCAGAAAGTTCAAATAAAGAGTTTTCTTTCAGGTAGAAGAGATCATGGATTTTAGAATAGAAAAAAGGGAGAAAGACTTCAAGATTGAGCGAGACAAACAGTCACAGCAAGAGGTGGGCTAGAGATCGGGCAGGTGACAGATGGTGAGGTGTGAGGGAAGTGAGAAGGAACGCAGACGTGTGGCTCTGTTGATAGGGAGAGGGTGAATCTGGCCTAATATTTCATAGCATCACAAAAATACATACTTGACACAATTCCATGCAGGAGCATAATCATAATTTCTTAAATTACTCTGCCACTTTGCACCTGTCTAAGCACTTTTCATCACTAAGTTGACTCTTAGGATCTGAGAATTGGAAAAAAGCAAAACTTTGAGGTCATCTGGTATGTGTCTCTATAGCATCCCTAAAAGGTGGTTATTTGGATTTTCTGGAAAATCACCAGGGGTGGAGAATACACAATCTTACAGGGTGGTCCATTATTTCCACGTAGGAAGGGACTCTGTCTGTGGCACTGAGCTCCAGCACCCAAGAGTCTTCTAATCCTGACCCCCTGTGGGTAAAGGACTGTGTGGTACAGCCTATTCACCAAGTCAGACGGACGGAGGACAGTCCCCGAGGACTTGGAATGTGATGAAACCTGGTTTTGTGATTTCTGATTGTCCCAAACTGCAGTGCCCTGGAGCACCATCCCAGATCAGCCATTCACCAAGAGATACACTTGTCTCCTTGTTTATTTCACTTAACAGACATTTATGGAATGCTTACCCTATACCAGGTATGGTGTTAAGCAAAAGATATGTGACTGGTGGAATAAGGCATGGATACTGCCCTTTCATACATCCCAAGTGGGACTTCCCTGGTGGTCCAGAGGGTGGGAGTCAGCCTGCCAATGCAGGGGACACAGGTTCGATACCTGGTCCAGGAACAAGGATCCCATGTGGTGCAGGGTAACTGAGCTCCTGTGCCACAACTGTTGAGCCTGTACCCTAGAGCCAGAGAGCTGCAACTACTGGAGCTCGAGCACCCTGGAGCCCGTGCTCTGCAACAAGAGAAGCCACTGCAGTGAGAAGCCTGCACAACACGACTAGAGAGAAGCCCGTGCCCAGTGACAAAGACCCAACACTGCCAAAAATAAATTAAAAAACAAAAAGGAAAGAAATCTCAAGCTACTAAAAACAAATGCATGTCAACAGATGTTTTGAGACTACATTTTCACAATAAACGTATAAAAAGTCACTTCCTGCAACACATTTAGAGGTACTAGGCCAGGATTCCTCATTTCCAATCACCATCTCCTCTGTTCCTGGCATCCTTTTCGTACTCTTCAGCTTCACTGAATCTGTTATAATCTGGGGACTACACGTGGCTAGAAACACCTTGCTACTGCTTGCTTTATAACCTGCCTGGAGATCCCAAACTCCCTGAATTAGGGTCTCCTCATTTGCTGGATGGGCCAGCCCTGAGTCACCCCAACTGTTTACCTTCTTTCATCTTTGTCACAAAGCCCTCCTAGGAAAAAGAGAGAAAAATCACGACACTAGCTTCTTGTAGGTCCACACTTCTAACTTTAAACTCTACCTAAGCTGATGGATACTGTGCTCTACTGGTAGATCATTTCAAATGTCTATTCACAAATAGGCTCACATTTTTTATTCTATTTTTTAAAGGGATATAGCTATTTTTTTAAAGATTTTTTGATGTAGATCATTTTAAAGTTGTTATTGAATTTGTTACAATATTTCTTCTGTCTTATGTTTTGGTTTTTTGGCTGCAAAGCATGTGAGATCTTCGGCTTCCCTGGTGGGTCAGTGGTAAAGAATTCTCCTGCAATTCAGGAGACATGAGTTCGATCCCTGGGTTGGGACAATCCCCTGGAGAAGGAAATGGCAACCCATTCCAGTATCCTTGCCTGGGAAATCCCATGGACAGACGAGCCTGGTGGGTTACAGTCCATAGGGCCATGGGGTGGCAAAGGAGTCCAACACAACTTAGCGACTAAACAACAACCTCAACTTGTGGGATCTTAGATCCACAACCAGGGATCAAACCCACACCTCCTGTCCTGGAAGGCAAAGTCTTAACCACTGGACCACCATGGAAGTCCCATGACTCACATTCTTTATAAAGCTTTACTTAGGAATCAGAACACAGAACCCAACTCTGCCCTACCCTACTTTTTGTGCAATCTGAGCAACACCAACTAATCTCTCTGATTCTCTGTTTAAAGATCTGTAAGTGGGAATAATAATACTAGCCTGGTCAACCTCAAAGTCCTTTGATGATGATCAAAGAGAAGCACTGTGAGAGGAGAGAAAAATTTTTTTGTTTTAACTCTATCTCCAAATTGATGCATGAACTTGAGAAACCCTGGCTCTTTCTCTGGACTTCAGTGTCTCCATCTATTAGATAAGTGGGTTTTATAATACGAACTCCGAGTGGACATCTAGCCAGAATGTCATGAGTTTGCCAGTATAGATCACTTACCCACATTTCATGGTATTTATCAAGGACTCTCACAAAATACTTAGGAGGTTAATAGGCGTAGGAGAAGAGTCTGACTGGTTAAGAGTCCTCACCATAGAATGACTGCACTTAAAGAATGCTGAAAATTGGATCAACATGGGTTTGAGGGCAGGACTCTAGCAGCAAATCCAAGTCTTGAGTTATTCAACTCTCTAGAAATTAAAAAAATGTTGCAAGTCATTACTAGTGTGTTGATAAAAGCTCTAGATCACGAACTGGAAGGGAGAGTTGTGTCTAGGCCATATAAAGCTTTGGCAGAGTGGAATAGGAAACAGATCTATGAACTAGGCATTTTTTCTGTACATAAGATTCTAAATGGAGAAGGCAATGGCAACCCACTCCAATATTCTTGCCTGGAGAATCCCATGGACAAAGGAGCCTTGCAGGCCATGGTCCATAGGGTTGCAGAGAGTCAGATATGACTGAAGTGACTAAGCA
This sequence comes from Tragelaphus eurycerus, assembly GCA_935064755.1. NCBI lineage: Eukaryota > Metazoa > Chordata > Mammalia > Artiodactyla > Bovidae > Tragelaphus > Tragelaphus eurycerus. The sequence continues at coordinate 860,856 of CAKXYN010000075.1, read as the reverse complement.
AGCAAGGTTCTAAAACAATAGAAACAACTAAATGCTTAAGTAAAGTGTGTGAATAAGGCTAGTGGAAGGTAATTTAAAATACTGGCTTACTAGTTCCATTGATGTGAACTTTGGCAAATAAACCTGTTAGCCCCAGCCCACCTGGCAAACCCCTTCCTTTGTACATGATCTTTAAGAGCAGTGCATTCAATAAACTCACATCTCTGCCTGATTATACTACTACCAACTGTGAGAAGCTAAGATTAGAGTATGACTAAAAGGGTCCAGTAGAGTCTTTGAATTGAGAACATAAATTGGAATGGAATAGTTCAGGACTGCAACTCCACAACCAAGTACCAGCATCCCCTTTCCTATGCTCATGGAAGACATCGCCTGCTGACTCCACATGCTTTTTCACTGACTGTAGATATAGTCACCAAGCTCTTCTCATCTGCTGTGAGCAACCACTACCGGTCATCAGAACTGCTACCTGAGACCTACTTTCCACCTCTGGGGCATAGAATACTTGGTACCAAGGCAATCAGATTTAAAAGCAACAAAAGGAGTCATTTTTTAGGGATAAACGACATTCAGTGACATGGAAAGCATGAGGTACTTTGACCATAAAGTGACCCCTCCCAAGTATTTGGAAATAAAGACAAGGCAATTAATCTCCTTAAGATCGGCATAAAATGGATGAAAACATGAATTTACATCCAAGTCTGTCTGAAAAAGCCTGAGTGCCTTCCAGGCCATCATGCTCATTTGTAAACTGATGGATGCAGATAATAAAAGAATATGATCATAGAGACCTGCAAAGGTCATGGAATTAGATGGTGGCAATGTTCATCCTCTCCTGGCTTCAGTCAGGGGAGAAAGGAGGATTTAGGCAGGAGACTGGGAAGGCAAGAATTCCTTGCTCTCGGATTAGTAGAGACATACCAGTATTTTTTGGCTGGATGCCACTGACCATTTGATTCATCTGATGTCCTTGCTCTGACTTCTTCCTCCTTAAGCAACCTTCTCAGTGTGGTCAGGCTTCCCACACAGGCTGGCTTACTGGGAGTGATGCTTTGATCACAGAGCCTTTTAATAATCCAGTCCCCGGTGAGCATTAATAAATTGTCCTCCTGGTGCTAACTCCAGTCTCGTGGGTGTTTTAATTATCGTGAGACATTCTCTCAGGCCTTCTCACTGAGAAGCAGATTGTTTGGGCCTTTGGTAGGGAATCAGATCCTGCTGACTTTTTCTTAGGTGATGTTATTGTATCTTTCAGACTCTGTTGTTCAGTCACTAAGTTGCAATCAACTCTTTGGGACCCCAAGAACTGCAGCATGCCAGGCTTCCCTGTCCTTCACCATCTCCCAGAGTTTGCCCAGACTCATGTCCATTGAGTCAGTGATGCCATCCAACCAGCTCATCCTGTCATCCTCTTCTCCTCTTGCCTTCAATCCCTCCCAGCATCAGGGTCTTTTCCAATGAGTCAGCTGATTTCCTTTAGAATTGGCTGCTTTGATCTCCCTGGCAAGTGGGGACTATAGGGTACACTTGAAAGTACTTTGGATTTATTCCTTACCTATTATAAACACTTGACATATGGCTACATATTTTTTAATTAAGCACTTTTATTAAATATTTTTATGTGCATCATCTCTGTGATAAAAACGGAGTGGGTTCCTTTGCCTTCAAGGGAATTTCTGCTGCAGAGAGCTACAGGATATGCACGTACCTGAAAGATTCAAGGACATGACTAAATAAACACAAAGGTCAAGAAGTTGGGGATTGACCCATTGAGTATGGAAATGACCAACTTCAAAGACAAACCAGGCCGCAACTCAAAGGTCCATCCTGGCTATAGAGGTTAGAGAGCATGACTCAATGGAGGAGAGGTTGGCATGGTGTTTGGCAAAGGGAAAGAGATGGCATTTTGATGACCACTGCCAATCAAGTTTGGGATGTTGAACTTTTTTCCAGAGTGCCTGTAACCATCTACTAAGCAGAGTATGCTGTGGTGATGGTGGTAATAGTGATGGTGGTCATGGTGGTAATACAACCAGCAGCACCCAAGTCAATCATTTTACAAAGCTCTTGAATATCCATTATCCCATGTTATGCATAGGAATGAACACACAGGTTATCAAGTCGCATTTGTTAAGAGCGAAAAAGGCAGGAGGACTGGGCTTAAACCAGCTTGTTTCTATCCACAAAGTTCAATGACCCTAGCATCTTCCTCTGGGGTGACAAGGGGCATCACACACTTAGGACTCCTGGAGAATGGGCTGTAATTCTGCAGGCCTTTGTTGACCACAAAATTCATAGTTACAGTTATCCAAAGTTAGTTCCTTATTGGAGCTACCAGATCCAAAATGGTAAAGCCCTTCCTGTGACCACTCAAATGTGCTTTCCTTTTCTTCCTGGACATCCAACCAACCATTTCCAATTGTTTAAATCAGTCCCAGAAGATTGAGTTTTGTTTTTTTTTTTTTAATCTCTCCAGGTTCTTTTAAGTAGGCTCTTCTCCCCTTCAATGTTAGTATCCAGCACCACAGACCATGATAGGAAATACTAGGCTTGTACCTTAAAATAATTTGCAGTTTCTTATATAGATCATCCTCGACTTACAACAGTTTGACTTTACCAGAATATGAAAATGATATGCATTGAGTAGAAACCATACATCGAATTTTGAATTTTGATCTTTCCCTGCAGCAAAGAACTCTCTCATGATACTTGGTAGTGGCAATGAGTCTCAGCTTCCGGTCAGCTGTGACGTTGCAACCCACACATTGATAACCATTCTATACCAACACAACCCTTCTGTTTTTCACTTTCAGTAAAGAAATCAATAAATTACATAAGACACTCAACACTTTTTTATAAATACACTTGGTGTCAGATGATTTTATCCACTGAAGGGTAATGTAAGTGTTCAAGCCCATTTAAAGTAGGCTAGGCTAAGCCATGATGTTCAGCAGCTTACGTGTATTAACTGCATCTTTGATTTCTTATATTTTCAATTTACAGTGACTTAGAAGTAAGCCCATTGTCCCTGGTGGCTCAGACAGTAAAGCATCCGCCTGTGATGCAGGAGACCTGGGTTCGATCTCTGGGTCGGGAAGATCCCCTGGAGAAGGGAATGGCAATCTACTCCAGTATTCTTGCCTGGAGAATTCCATGGACAGAGGAACCTGGTGGGCTACAGTCCATAGGGTTGAAAAGAGTCAGACACAACTGAGCAACTAACACACACACACAAGCTCATTGTAAGTCAAGAAGATCTGTATATAATTTCTACCTTATTCATTTACATAGAATAATAACTATCATCTACTGAGTGCCTAATAGGTAACAGGTAATTCACATACATTATCTTATTCAATCCACACAAAATAAATTGTTTTCATTTTTTTCAGATGAGGATCTAAGGCTTAGAGAATTGAAGAAAATTTCCTAAATTCTGGAGTTCATAAGCAGAAACTCAAGATTCAAAGGAATATCTTCTCCTCTTCAATGTTAGCGTCTAGCACTACTGGACGCTAATAATGGAAATACTCTGGCTTGCAACTTTAAATTGTAAGTGTATACTTGGCCCACTTTCTCTTGGGCCACGTTCTCCCCATCCCCACCTCAGCTTTGCCCTGTAGGATTAGCTAAACCTGAAAAGTCAACAACCAGGAGTAAAAACTGTGTTTAAAATTCTGAATTTCAAATGTAATGTTGACCCAGTCTTCTGCCTTCTCCTCCTCCTCCTGTTTAGACTCAGATCACAAACTCTTGGGCTTTGAGGATTAGAAGAGAAATACAATTCCCCACCAGGAGGAAGTCAAGGGAATATACTGTTCTCTCTACATGCAAATATCTTAATTACAGCTGGTAAAGAAGATATTTGTATGGAAATTTATGTATCTTTTATATGTTATATATTCAGTTTGCCATTAAAAAAAAAAAAAAAAAAAAAACCTTTATACTTGGGGAACCTAGACAGGGTCTATTATAATACTCGCCACTGTCAAGTTACAAAGAGGCTACCATGCCAGCCAACCATAGGAGCAGAGAGAGATGGAGTGAATCAACACCCTGCTGCCTTCTCTTCTCCTTCCTTGAGGTTGGGTTCCTGTAGAAACATGCCTCAAGTTCTTGACATTTTCTGATGAGGATTCACCCTGGTCTTTTTTTTTTTTTTTTTAATCAATATCTGTCCTCATGGAGATCAGGCTGACTATGATAGCATCCATCCCATGCTTGCACCACTGGCACTGACAAAAGAAAAGAGCTAGATTTCAATACTGTGGGGAGATGAAACCAAATTGAGGAGACTCCTAGAAACTGCTCTCAGAAAAAGGATATATTATACATATATATATATATATATTTTGGCATGTCAAGGGAGGGAAAGATTTATATCCTGTTGATTCCCCTCCAACAAATAAAATACAACCAATTACCTATGAGACATACCAGGCCATTTTGGTCTCACTAAGCATCTACTTAGCATTTTCCTGAGTGTTCTAATGTCTGTTTTAGAATATAATCTGTGTTTATCTCTTCTAAGGGTATTGGACAAGATAAACTTGTTTTGCAGCAGGTAGAGGCTAGACATAACTGAGAACTTCCCATTTCTAAAGGGTGCTACAAATTAGAAAGAAAAGGATAAATCTCTCACCGATGAGAGTTTCCTTTTGCCACAGCTGGAAGGAATAAGGAGGAACCAGTGGAATCCCGGGAGATGCAGGGGAATAGAGCAAACAAACCATCTGTCGGGGATGATTTTGAAGCTGCTCTGCCTGGGGCCACAGGGGTGAGATAGATGACATTTAAGGCTGCTTCCAGCTTCATGTTTCTTTAAAATTGAATGATTTGGCATTTGTTCATCTGTTTTTCTAACACTCCAGGGACGCAGAATGGACTAGGTGGCCTAAAAGATGCATTTGTTAAAAATCTAGCCTGACCCTTCATTTCACTGTTATTCTTTTTCAAGGTTACGATTCAGAACAGCAAGAGGCTTTGAGTTCCCAGGCCCTGGCCTTGAGTTCACCTTTCTCAGCCCCACTGATTCCGATGGCTTCTCTTCCATACTCCACTGCTACCACCACGGCCAATAGCCTTATTGCCTCTTCCCTGGACCATGGCCACGTCCAGCCTTAGTGGCCTCAGTTCCCAGTGGTCTCTCCTACGTGACACTGCCTGATGGCTCGTCTGCACATAGCCTCATTTACACTAAAACAGATGACAAATTCCCAAGACTGTCTTGCAGATACCCATATCAGAACAGTTGGCCTTTCCTGAGCTGCCACCGTGGTTCCACCCTTTATGAATATTTCCTTCCGCGTATCTTTCATATACCTTAGGTTTGGCTGGTTGAGTGATACACTGTTCTAGATCCCTCTCTCAGTTTGCCGATTTCCAAGCCATCGTCATTCCTCCTAAAATTCAACCCACTGACTGTCTCAAGATCCAAATCATCCATCTAATTAGATGGGCTTTTGAAATTGGTCATCCTATTGCATTACGGTGGAATTACAAATTTTCCTCCTGTTTTATATTCCCTAAGGAAAATTTTTTTTTTGCCCCCACCTCTGTGGCATGTGGGATCTTAGTTCCAGGACTGGGGCTTGAATCAGAGACCCCTGCAGTAGAAGCGCAGTCTTAACCACTGGGCCTCCAGAGAAGTCCCACCCTATGAAAATTTAATTCCCTTGGGAATAAAGATTGCATTCTCTTCATCCTTGCCCATAGGGAATTGTACTGAATCCTGTCTCTAACACATGGACCTCCTCAATGGCTATGGGATTTGGCACAAGGGGAAATAAACCAGCACAGACAAGTTTAGCAAATGCACATGGTGAATTAATCATCCAAAGGCTGTAGAAATGTTCTAACACTGACTTATTGTTGAGGAATCTCAAAGCCTTTGAAGACATTACCAACCCTCATCAAGGCTTAGCTATAAAATGTAGGTTAACAATGTCTGACCTCTTACTTACCTGGAAGGTCTTAGAAGACCCTCTTATTTTCCTGGCACAGCACTAAGAGTCTGGTGAGAAAGTGCAAAGCTCCACAATCAGCATGTGTAAAATGAGCACTTTTTCTTTAGCTGGTTTGAGTGGGAGGGCTTACGAGATAGGGTGGGGAGGCATGAGTGGGAGAATCAGATGGGATTCAAGGGGAGAGTCATTCATCCACTGATCCCCTGCTGCTACCATTCTGGTTGTCACCTCTGTCACTATTAATTGTAGCTGGAATACGTAAGAGCTACTCTAGATCTTATCTGGAGAGCCTGGACCTCCCTGGTGATCCGATAGTTAACAATCTGCCTGCCAGTGCAGGGAACACGGTTCGATCCCTCATCTGGGAAGATCCCACATGCCACAGAACAACTAAGTCCAAGTACAGCTACTGAGCCTGTGCCCTAGAGCTCATGAGCCGAAACTATTGAGTCCACACGTTGCAACTATTGAAGCCTGCATGCCCTAGAGCGCATGCTCTGCAACAAGAGAAGCCACCGCCATGAGAAGCCCGTGCACTGCAATTAGAGGAAGCCCTGGCTTACAACAAAAGAGAAAGCCCATGCGGCAGTGAAGACCCAGCACAGCCAAAAATAAACAAATAAAATTAACTGGGGAGCCTGCTGACTGGCTCCTGATGCCCAGCTCTGCAGAGCATGGAAACCACCCCACCCTCCCAAAAGTGATGCCTATTCAGTTTCTTCTTGGTCCAGCCTCATCCACTTCCTGCACTCTGAATTTCCACTCTGACATCATTCATGCATTGATTCATATTTTTACTGGGTGTCTGCCAGGTTCTAGGTCCTGTACCAGGCACAGAGGATGGCAGAGTGAACAGGAAGGCACTCTCCTGGCCCTCTGGTTCAGTAAGATTGGAGCACCAAGCTCCTCTACTACCACTCTTCCTGTATCAACATACCATCTCCCTTCCAAATCAAAACATCTGAAAATATTTCTTTCCTGGAAACCCCAACCTCCTCTTCTTCTAGGACTTTCCTAATTCCAGACTTGGCTCCTCAAATTGTAATGTTGTCTGATACTCTGAGAAAGATATAATGGTACTCAAAACCCACCCTTGTCAAAGCCTGTTTAAAGGCAATCTCCAAAGTGGCTGAGCCAGTGACCCATCAAGGAAAAGGGATCTGTCACGGGGCACAGTCTTAAGAAGACAGAACAAATTGCTCTGGCACTCACTCTGGGGCAGAGTTGTTTGTTTTTCTCTTTCTAAATGTGTAACAGGAAATTAGGCAGTTCACCTTTGTGCATCACTTTCATATCATGTGTACATGAGCCAGATGGCACCTCTTTGTGTTAAGAAATTTAAAAGGAAAGACTAGAAGGAGAAGTTTATCTCCACTTCCTCTGCCCTCCTAAACACATCCTGGAATCTACACTGGGCAGGGGAGCACACATATACACATATAAACATACACACAATGTATGCACACACCAGAGTGATATGCATGTAGCTGTGTAAGGTGGGCTTCCCAGGTGGCCTAATGGTAAAGAACCTGCCCGCTGATGCAGGAGATATGAGAGATGCGGGTTTTATCCCTGGGTCAGGAAGATACCCTGTAGAATGGAATGGCAACCCACTCCAGTATTCTTGCCTGGAGAATCCCATGGACAGAGGAGCCTGGCGGGCTACAGCCCATGGGGTCACAAACATTAGGACATGACTTAGCACACATGCATGAAGCTGTGTAGGCACCAGAAACCAGCAAACTCCTAGACCCAGTAGATTTCAGAAACATATGGTAGCCCAGAGGTGCAAACCTGTCCTGGGTGTCAGCTTGCAGAGAGAGTCCTTAAGTGTTCTTGCTATCTAATATATCACCACCTTCCCCTAGAGTCTCAGCTGGTGTACCAAACAAACAAACAAAAAAATCATTCATAAATCACTTGAACATGGGTTTGGCTCTAAGATTCATGAGCAGGACCCTATAAACACTGACCAGAAGAACAGGCAAGTACTGATGACCCAGTATTTCTAGTTAAGTTGAAACCTCGGGAGGGAAATTTTCCCTACATGGTCACCATAAAGATCTGCTCCTTCAGGGAAGCTGTGCTATCCCAGTTAATTTCCAGTGGTCAGGAGGGCCTTATCTCTGACCCAAAACTTACACCTGGAAGTAAGATTATCCCTGAGGTTCTCCTGCCTTGGGTGTGATGGGAACTAAGGAAAACAAACAATAATTTCTCCAATTAGAAGTGTATTCCAGGCTCTTTATGCATATTAACTTGCTGAACATCAAAAACAACTCAATTGAGAGACTATGTTTGTCCTCATTTGAAAAATGGGACGATTACATAAAGGTTTCAGCAAAACACATTGACGTTCCATGGCGGTTAATGGCCGTGTTAGGTTGTGAACACAGTTAAGATTGCACCCAATACAGAACTCCTTTGTCACCTTGATGTCATCCAGTATGAATAATAAGACTTCCTAGTTTATTACTGATGTGACCTCAGGCAAGTCTTTTGTTTTACAGAAGTGGGAGTGGGGCTGTGTTCATATTAAAGCATTGTGAGCATCTGAACATGAAGAAATGACAAGCTGATCTTTGAATATGGAGAGTATAATATCTAACTACCACCAGTGGAGTATGTAGCTCTCTGATGGGGCGCTGTGTTTTGACTGCTATGTTGTTCGTATTTAGTCACTAAGTCGTGTCTGACTCTTTGGGGACCCCATGACTGTAGCCCACCAGGTTTCTCTGTCCATGGGATTTCCTAGGCAAGAACACTGAAGTGGGTCACCATTTCCTCCTCTAAGGGATCTTCCCAACCCAGGGACAGAACCCAAGTCTCCTGAATTGCCAGCAGATTCTTTGTCAGGTAGCGCTAGTGGTAAAGAACCTGTCTGCCACTGCGGGAGACATAAGAGATGCGGGTTTGATCCCTGGGTTGGGAAGATATCCTGGAGAAGGGGATGGCAACCCATTCCAGTATTCTTGTCTGGAAAATCCCATAGACAGAGGAGCCTGGAGGGCTACGCTCCACAGGTCTCAAAGAATTGGACACAACTGAAGTGCCTCAGCCCACAGGAGCCACTGAGGAAGACCTTTGATTGCAATAGCTCTCCTTTTTTTTTAATTTCATATTTCTTTGGGAGCATCCATTTTCAAGCCAGCTGGCCTCTGCTTATCTGGCTTAGCCCTCATGAAAAGGGAACTGTGGCTGCCTAGTATAAGAACAGTTTCCCATCTAACTCCCTTCCTTGAATTCTAACCTGCCCTAGAGCCCACAGAAGTGAAATAGATTTACTTCTTGTAACTCTCCCAGGAGTAAAGAGTGATAGTTCACAACTGTTTAAGCCAGGGCAAAGCAAGATCGTTTGGAGATGGGATCTTTTCTTTCTCTTTCTCTCTCTCTCTCTCTTAAGTGCATTTCTTAAAGTAAGTTTGAAAGCTGAGGTTGCATACATGCTGTTCAGATACTGTTTCCCAAGATCCCAAGATTGGTCTAATCAAACATTCGCCTCACACAGAAAAAGAATGATCCATCCCTAGCTTTTATCAACACCAACATAAATCTGAGCTCAGCCAGACAGGCCAGCAAACCCCATTACACAGAGTGCAGAGGCAATTAAATGGTGCCAGCTCCAGCCAGACTCACGAAATCTGTGACCCATGGTCCCTTGGTAACCACACCAATGCTTCTCTTGGAAACAACTGGAAAAAATTGGTCTAGATGCTAAAGAAAGAGTCCACTTTGATATTTCCTGACATGTCTGCCCTGCCCATCAGTCTGTGCCTACCACTACACCATGCTGCTTCTTCCAGATCTAGGGATGCTAAGACTGGGCAGGTGGCTAGACAGAAGAAGGGTTTCTTCTGTCAGCAGAAGGTAGCTTTCTGCTGACATTCTACCTTCCCTACTGTTCAATCTACTTTACTTTATATCCTCATGATTGTATATCATCTGCCATTGTTCAGTTATACCGTGAACATGTCAATTTTTAGGCACAAAAGGAGTTTCTCAAATATTCCATTTTTCCCCAGGTTATGGCTAAAATAGTGTCTTCACTGCTATATTTAAAATGGATAATCAACAAGGACCTACTGCATAGTGTAGGGAACTCTGCTCAATGTTATGTTGCAGCCTAGATGGGAGGGGAGTCTGGGGGAGAATGGAAACATGTATACGTATGGCTGAGTCCCTTTGCTGTCCACATGAAACTATCACAACATTGTTCACTGGTTATGACCCAATGCAAAATTAAAAGTTAAAAAGAAATAAGATACAGTGTCCTGAGTGATCCATTATAATGTCTGGGCAATGTTTTTTAGGCAAAACCATCATGAGCATCCAGACAGAGTTGATTTGCAGATGTTAATCCCAAACTCCCAGCCTCCTGACCCACCGTGCTCAGGCCAAAAAGACAGTCCTGATTGGGCCCTTTGATTCACAATATGATCACTCACTCCATACAAAGAAGATGAGGGAAATTGCTGCTTTGTCTCTCGACCTCCAAAACGTTGCACCACCCTCTCCTTATACACCATCCAAACTCCTCATCCATTCAAAGTCCCTAAAGTAAATCTCCCATGTACTTGAAGCATCTGCCTCTCTACTCAATATGCAGAAGTTATTGTATCTCTGTATACAGGTTGCACCCATATTTCTCCTTTGGGTAAAAAAATGCCACTCATGCCCACTTGTCCTTTCTCTGGCAATAATAACACTATCAGAATCACTCCATGATCCATGGGAAGAAGATTCTCAAATATTAAGGGGGAAAATGTGGGGGGTGCAAAGTAAGATACCTATTAACAGAAAGTAGAAAAGTGTATAGAAGTAAAGTTGAATGTGGTGTTTCCTTTCACCATCAAACAGCTTCCCCTAAGGCCCATTTGCAACTATCGCCAAAGTTGGCAATGAGAACCTGCTTCCTTCACTCATCTTTCTTACACCATTTGGATAATTCTGCTCAGCAACACACTAACCTTTTGATCCTTTATGTTGGGTTCTGCCTTCTCATTGAGCTCTATCTTTGCAAATGAGCCTATATGGTCACCAGATAATGTTAAAGAACAATAATGTGCTGTGGGTGAGGCCGGGTAGGGAACTGCGTTGAAAGATGTTAAAATGTAGCATCAAGTCGAGCTTGTCCATGTGCACTGGGGGATATATATATATGCATATACATGTATATATATATGTATATATTGGTATCTGTTTACATGAAGAATGAGTATTGATGAATGTAAGAACACAGTACATATGTCATTGCAATGTAAGGATATAGTCGCATATTCCTATCCAGGTGGAAGGGATGAGTAAGCTATCAAGAGAAAAACTGACAGGTATGTAGAGATGCAGGCGTGGCCAAAAGATAAGCATCAAGTGCACACCTGGGCACAGGAGTGTATGCGTGTGCTCCAGAGTAACAGGGTTAATGGACAATGACAGAGACATGTGAGCAAGGTGCTAGCTGGGCCAGGATGCTGCATCGGGGGAGGCCCCCTTACCCTGTAGTAATCGGTGCTGTAGACGTCTCTGGACATGCCGAAGTCTCCGATCTTCACCAGCAGGTTGGCTCCAACCAGGCAGTTCCTGGTGGCGAGGTCCCGGTGCACGAAGTGCTGGGAGGCCAGGTACACCATGCCGGAGGCGATCTGACTGGCAATGTGGAGCATCTGGGAGAGCCCCAGCTCGCCTTTCGCCTGGCGCGGTTGCCCATCCACAAGGATCATTGCATCTGGCCCATGGGCCCTGTAGGGGTTGGGGTAGGAGGAGAAGGGAGGGAGCAGAGAGAGTTTAGATCAAGGAGAAATGCCTTCTTGATTCCCTTGTCTCTGGAATGCACCACAGAGATGAATGAAATCTGTTTTCTCAGCCTCCTTGTGGCCTATTTCTATCTACCCCAAACTCCATTATGTGAGCCTGATTAGGGTGAAATATGACAATTAAGATTCCCATCTAAGAAGACAGCAGACTCGTTTTAATGAATCAAGGAATGAACGTACTCTTTAGGATATTTTACTGCCATCCAGGGGCTTCCCAGTTCCTTCATGTCTACTATAGAGTAATTAATAAAATGATAATTAACACTTACATAACCCTGACTATGTTCCATGCACAGCTTTATGTGTCTGTAATGTACTAATTCCCTTAATCATCCCCCGCCCCCCGCAATTTTGAGATAAGGAAACTGAGGTACATCATCTGGCCAAAGTCTCGCAGCAGCCACATGGGTGACACGTGACTATGGAGGAGAGTTTTAAACTTTAAGCATTCAGAGGGCTTGTTACAGAGATTCCTGAGCCCCACCCCCTACGATTCTGGTTGCTAGGTAGAGCTCTTTCAGGGGCATTTCCTACAAACTCTCAGTAATGATGCTCCCAGTAGTGATTCAGTCCACACTGTGGGTAGCACTACTCTACATTCCTAACCTACACTTCTAACCTCCCCACCCCCTGCCTGGGACTGGGCAACTTCTGTGGATGGCAGGACAGGATGAAGAGAGCCTGTGACCCTAGGCACAGACCTGGGAGCCACAGCACCCACTGCATCCCAAATCATGGCCTAGATTTGTTATCCAAACACCTTGCCCTGTCATATCATTCACTTTTAGTGTTCATCTTTTCTCCAGGAAGCCCAGTGAGCCGTAACCACACCCAGGCCTTTATTTATGAAGTTGTGAGCCAAGGAGCCCCACTGTACAGAGAAGCCTTGGCCTGTTTTATTGCTTCTCCAATTTCCACTGAAAGGCACGGTTAAATATAAACACGTTCATTTTATTATCTCCTGTGGGCATTGCCTCCCTCATGGGCTGTGCCTCCCTCGTGCCTCTAGAGGAGAGCAACTGCATTAGCTCCCAAGGAAGATGGACCAGCAGACAAGCTCCATTCCAGTTTACTGGAAGAATGCCCTGGATTCCCTAAAACCCATCAACTGGGAGATGCGAGAGCAAGAAGGACCTTCTACCCTCTTTTTCTTCCTCTTCCCGTAGAGTAGGCATGACAGGGACATAGAGCAGTACTCAGGACCTCTCTTTAGCCTTGTCGGTAGGGTTGCTTAGGTCTACCATTGAATCAGTGGGAAGGGTTTGATGGAAAAACGGAACATATCCCTTTACTTCAGAAGAATGGAAGCACAGGAAGAGGAAGATCTCAAGTACTGAGAAAAGATGCTGTTTGTATTAGAAACTATTATGGTTCACAGTTCTGATAAAATAATATTGCAGTAATTTTAATCATAGCTACCATTGGTTGAACACTTGTCCAGGCTTTACACAAATATAGTCATTGAATACTCATAACAACAAACATATGAAGCAGTTATGAATGGTCTTGTTTTCCAGGAGAGAATTAAGAGTTAATAACTTGTTCTAGGTTACATCACTAAGACACATCCAGGATATGAACCCAAGTCTGTTTCATGCTAAGGACTCAGTTCTTCAGGAAATGAGTAAGTTTCACCGTGAAATCAAGTTTAGGAGGTTTAGAACATCCTACAGATACTTTCAAATCCTCTAGGGCCAGTTTTGGAAACCTGGTATTTACCCTTTCCATTTCCTCTTCAAAGCACAGCATTCATTTGAATGTCCCACTTCAAGGAGATGCTCATCAGGTTTGGGAGTGTGCTAGAGTTTACCATAACCCACACATGAGCTCTGGAAATGTCATTCTCAGCAGTAGAACTCAAAAGTTGGCTATGCAAAGACCACACCCCAAAAGCATCCAGGGCCTGAGTGTTCAATATGTTTTATGAGACCCTGGATTGCACACACTCTCACACATGCTTGCTCCCTCCACATCTGGGCAGTAATTGGAGACAGCAGGTGTGGGAGGCAGAGAAATGCTAACTCTGCTCTATTGGTGAGTTGCTATCTTCTCTAGGGAAGGTAGATTTCCAACCCCTACTTGTAACTCCAACCAGCACTTCTGGCTGGGGTTCCAGTCTCTTAGAAGCTCTATCAAGAGCCTCTCAAAATCCAGATGATCTTGCTCCAGGCTTGGGGAAACCCTTTTTACAAAAAAAAATCCAATCCTTATAGAACAGTGCCAGCCAATAGGACTTTCTATTAATGGAAATGCTCTGTACCACACTGTCCAATATGGTAGCCACTAGTCACATGTGGCTACTGAGTATTTGAAGTGTGGCTGGAGAGACAGAGGAATTTTTACATTTTACTTAAATTTAGTCATTGTAGATTTAAATTTAAATAGCCATATATCGCTACTGTACTGGATAGCACAGTTCTAAATTTATCTGGGGGAAAATCTGCCCTTTTTTTCAACCATCTGTCTCCCCATGAGTTTGTAACCTTGTCCTTTCTTATTCATCATCAAAAAGTCTCTGACAAGGAGGCTTTCAGGAGGTGTGGTAGGGACTAGCCTCACTTTGCAAGTGAGAACATAAGACATAAGGTCAGAAAGCTATTCAGAACATCAGGGGGGAAACTGGCCCTTTAGAATCTTAAAGTTGGAAGTTACACATTGGCAGTCCCTCTGGGCTCCCTCCTTGGAGCCATTCCAGACCTGGAATTCAGGTTACCTGAAAGTAATCTGCAGGTTACTTTTCATAGCATCCTCAACTTCCCTCCCGAGAAATCAGGGGCAAAGGCCCGCATCCAATTGCTCAGGAGGCAATGTAGAAGAATGAAAGGCTGCTTCTCATTTCTAAGCCCCAGCCTGAAGTGTTCGGAGGAGAAACAGGACTTCTGGCCGCAGAGAGAACCCCAGGGGTTCAGTGGGGGTGACAGGAGGGGGTGGCCGTCCTGGCATACCTGAGGAACTTGTTCAGGTCTCCATGCTTCATGTACTCAAAGACCATGATGAGGGGGTCCCCGTCCCCGCACACCCCGTAGAACTTGACGATGTGCTCATGCTGCAAGTTGGTGAGCAGCTCGGCTTCCCTCTGGAAATCCTTCCGGGCTGCCAGAGTTGGGTCCTTCAGGGCCTGGAAACAGCATGGGACATTGGTTATTAGCAACTAGAGGGCAGGGGCTTGTCTATTTCCTTCCTGGGAAGAAAGCTGGTGCCCATCCCAAACACAATGCTGATCCCCAACAAGTAAGATCTTAATCGAGCTTTAAAGACCATGAGACTAAGTCACAAAAGCCAGGCCTTACTCGTGCTTCCTTCGGCGTTGTGAACCTTATAGAAACAGAAGCCAACTTTCTGGTATCTATGTCACATCTGCCAGCTAGGAACCCCTAGGCTTCCTCTGAGATTAGTGTGAATGACAGAGGAGGTGGGGAGCTGGGAGGTGGGATACCTGGCAACCCCCATCCCCTAAGATTTCCTCGAAGAAATGGTCTCACAATTAAAACAAACAGTGGGGAAACCACTGCCCCTGATTGTTTTAACTTTGCAAATTAGCCTATACCCACAGCCCATCCGAAATCAGGCTGACAACATAATTAAGTTTCCTTACTCTTTCTATTCCTTGATTTTAGATTGTGACAAGTGAATATTTGTAGAGAAACAATGGGGCTTCCCAGGTGGCGCTAGCAGTTAAGAACCCTCCTGCCAGTGCAGGAGACATAAGAGACATGGGTTCGATCCCTGGTGAGGCGGAGGTGGGGAGGATCCCCTGGAGGAGGGCGTGGCAACCCAGTCCAGTAGTCTTGTCTGGAGAATCCCACGGACAGAGGAGCCTGGTGGGCTACAGTCCGTGGGGTCACAAAGAGTCAGACATGACTGAGGCGACTTAGCACACATGCATGCATGTGAACACTTTGGCTTCTATAAGGGCATTTTCGTCCTCCTTGCAGATGGAAGCATTGGGGGGTGAGAGGGACTACAGCTGTGGGAAGGGCATTCAATGGGCAGAAGCCCCAGGACCCAGCCAGGACTAGGGCCTGGGGCAGACTTGGCCTACCGCGTTAAATCCCAGGATAGGATGGGATGGTGGGCAGCTGGTGGCCGTGCAAGTGTCACACCTCGGCCCCTTTAGGAGAATCCAGTATGCAGGGGAGCACTAGACCAGGCCCCTTGCCCTGGGACCCAGGAAGATAAATGGAAGAACAATGCTCAAAAGGGTTATTCGGGGACTTCCCTGGTGGTCCTGTGGTTAAGACTTCACTTTCCAATGCAGGGGGCATAGGTTCAATCCCTGGTTGGGGACTTAGGATCCCACATACCTCGTGGCCAAAAAACCAAAATAAAAAATAGAAGCAATGTTGTAACAAACTCAATAAAGACTTAAAAAAAAAAAATTGTCAGTGAACAGAGACTTTCTAAGACCAGAAGGGAAGGGTGAGACCAGAGCACATGCAAGGGACCCTGAATAGGGCACTGCCCTGGGGGTGTAGCCATGTTGGCCATGGCGAATGATGAACTGTGAAGGGGAGGGTCATTCCTGCAGGAGGAGCCGCCTGGGCAGGTGTGTTCACATATGGCTTCAGCCTTCCCTCCCCTCCCCATGAGATCAGAAGGCAAATGGAGCCAAAAATCCACTTGTTTCAATTGACAAAGTTTAGTAACCCCAAGAGACAGGACATGAGGCAATGAAGGAATGGGTGTGCACTTCACATGTCATTTTCAGGGTAGTGAGACTCTAACAGGAGATTGGTTTTCGTTCTCTCTGCCAGTTTCTGGCCTTTTCTGGTTATTTAGGCCAACTAAGTTCCTCCATAGATGATGCTACTATTGAAAAACCTCCCTAGCCAGACATCTTTTTCTTGCCACGGCAAACCACATTAGCTGAAATCCATGGGGGTGCCTTGGCTTACAGTGCTGCAGGAATGTGAATGTGTGAAAATTGTATGGAGGGAGCCCATCAAACCTCCATCAGTCATTAGCATACATGAGAGATGATGGACTCACAGCTTTAAAAGGGCCCTAGATATCATCATTGGTTTCCACCTGCTCACTTCTGGTGTTGGAAAAACTGATGCTCCATCCTGTTTGGGGATCAGCACACATTCACACATCTTAAATGACAGAAGCTAAGAGTTTAACTAGACCACAGTGATCTCTTGGTGCTGGGCTTCTTTGATGTCTCAGAGTTCAATGGCAATGCCTCTAGGGCCGTGGTCTCTCAGCCAGCGATCAAAGCCCACTCCAATGTCAACAAGCACCACCCTTCCTTCTTTTCAACACTTGGAGTTTTCACCAAAAATCTGTTGGAATAGATGATCCTAATGTTGACCACAGTGTTGGAAGCCACTTCATACAGCTTTACCATTTTATAGGTGAGAAAACTGAGGTCCAGAACAGGGAAGTGATTTGCCAAAGATCATTCAGGAAGTAATAGCTTGAACATGAAGTCCAGGATACATTCCTGTCCAGTTTACCTGCTTGAGTTAATTTATCAGATCAATTAAGTCAATGGGCAGGTTCCCCAGGGGAATGGTGGGCACAGAAATTAAAAGATGTGAAAGGGCAGAGAAGAGGGTCAGGAAAGGTGAAGAGTGTGAGCTGCCAGCAGAATAAAGGATGCCAGCCTTAGGGGGGACCCAGGTCAAAGGGAAGTGGGAGGGCCCCTGGTCCATTGCTGATTTTTACCAGCTCTTATCTCCTATGCTTTCTGCTTCACCTCTGGCTGCCTTCTCAGAAAAGCTACCTGATAATAAAGGCATCGGTTGCCTTGGGTTCACATCCAACCAGAACAAAGATGTGCGCAAAGCTTTTTCGGTACAGAAGAAGGCAGAGGGTCATGGTGACAGGAAACCTCTCTCGGTGACCCGCTGCATGAGCTGGGGTGTGGGTATGTATAGGATGACTGCCAGTGATTTATTTATTTTCATGAAGCATAAGAAGAGAGGAAGAAAAGGAACCCAGCATGGGTGGGATGGGAGAATATGAAGATTTATGTGAACCCTGGATTTATGAGAGGGAAAAGCAGATCAAATTTGGGACCAGCCAAATGGCCACTCTCCATCTCTCTAAATCATTCTCTCTCACAGTCCGGATGCCATTGGCAGCCATTGGATATTTCCGTTCTCAGCTCTCGAGCAGCGCCAGCCAGCATCCCTAAGGCGGGCGCCCTACACTGCAGGGCAGATAGGAGTTACACATTTGGGAGATGGGGCACAAAGCAACCGCTGTCTCTCTTAGTCTTCCTGCACCTCTTCTTCTGCCAGTTCTTTCTCCACCTTTAGGATGGGCTTTCCAGCTCTCCCAGATCAAACCTGAAGTTCCTGTGTAATTGGCAAGAGGTCTGTTTTGGCAACTGGAGTCCAGAGCTGCAAGTGGCCCAGGTCCCCAGGGGTTGACAACAATTGGGAAAGAGATGCCAAGAGAGGAATCTTGAAGAGGAAAATCAGTTCAGAGACTCTCGTGTGCCTCTCAGCATCTTCTTCAAAGCTGGGAAACTTCATGATGGGTCACTCACCAGCCAGGGGCATGGAAGGGAGCAGGGGTTCCTTGCTGCTGCCAACTGTTGGTTCAGGAGATGGGGTTGCCAAGGAGTCCCTGAAGCCAGGCAGGTGGCTGGCTAGACCTTCCCTGTAGCATCCATAGTGTAATGAGAAGAGCTGGAATTTTCCCTTCAGATCTCCTTCTTCGCCCCCACCAAATCTGAAGACATTTCCTTTCCCAGTCTCCCATCTATGTACACCAAGTCTCATGTTCACTCACAGCTCTGGGTGTCAGTGGGGCTGTGAGTTGGATAGGAGGGAAGGATCTAGATGGCCAGAACATTCACAGTTCCCAACATTTCCCAACACCTTCGGAGTCATTTCACATCATCTTTTCCAGTCTAGGGGTTTTGTTACTTTCCATTTCCTTTTTCTTTTATTAGAGTAGAGATATTTCAATTTCAAGTTTTATTAATATACTGAAACACATTTTATTACATGTGAAGAACTACACATATCCCTAGATACTAGAGCTTAGTTTTACTTATTTTTTTTAATTTTAAATAAGTGAAATCACACGTGTATCTATGCATATATAATGTATTTCTGTATCTGTCTTTTTTCATTCAACATTGATTTTGAGATTCTTCCAAGTTGTCGCATGTAGCTGTTCATTCATTTTCCTTGTTGAAGAGTTTCCCACTGAAAGAATATACCACATTTATTTGTCCGTGCTGCTAGTGATGGACACTGGGGTTGTTTCCAGCTTTGGGCTGCTATAAAAAGTGCTTATGAACATTCTGAAACATATCTCTCCATAGATAAATAGGCAATTAGATAGATAGAGGTGAAACAGAGAGATCAACAGATATAGACGATAGATATATACTTACGTAGGTAGGTAGAGAGACTAGATAAACAGATATATGCATACATTAGATAGATAGATAGGTACAGGTGAGGCAGATTAACAGATAAGACACATAGGTAGTTATATGGATAGACAGATAGATTACCTATCAGGTCTAGATCTAGAGTGCAAATGCTGGGTCACACAGATGGTAATGTTATAAAATATTAAACTGTTTCTCAAAACAGTTAGACCACTTTATGATTTCACCAGAGTATGAAACGTGTAATTGCTCCATATCCTTGTCAGCACTTTGCTTTGTCACTGCTGCTTAGCCATTCTGCTTCACGTACTGTGGTATCTCATTCTGGTTCAATTTGCATTTTTCTGATGATGAATAATGCTGGACACCTTTCTCATATTCTTATCAGCTATTTGTCCGAGGAAAGTCTTTTGAGCAAGTCTATTGCTTGTCAAATAACTATTTAAGGGTGGCACCACCTATTTTAAAATATCAAAAATTTAAAATGCTTCTAATGTCACTCTTCCACCATACGTACATACAAATCACACTGCTTCGTTCTACTCTGTTTCTCTCATGGGTATTCCCTTGTCTCCCCAACAGTCTTCAGAACAGAGACTGGAGTTTCTGTTCTTTGTTTCCACCATACCAATTGCTGGGCAAAAAAAATCTTGCTTTAAAAACCACAATTGTGGGAAAACTTTATTTGGGGTTATTCTTGGATGTGTTCTCTGGAAGTCCACAATTACTCTGCCTCAACCTGAAAACAGACTCAATGGGAAGGAGTCTGAAGAAAGGAGTAAAATCTAGAGAGGATGAGCAGCAGGAAGCATCATTTCCTGGCTGTTCTCCAGAGAAAATCAGTGTCTTCTCCAGGGGCTGGGCACTGGGCGGCTCTATCAGGCGGCAAATGGCAGAAAATCCCAGAACATTCATCTCCTCAAGGTTCCCAGACCCAAGGAAGAAAGGAAACCGTTTTAAAAGGGTGAAAACAGAAACACATTTTCTGCATTACCCAGTCTGGGCACTGCCCTTTAACACCACAACACTCAGTGGGAAATGCTTCCCAGGGCTGACGACATCATTTCATTTCCTGCTCTAAGCACAAAATTGTTCAGTTTCATTCACCAGTCCCCAGACAGATGCTGGAACACCCAGTAGAGGAGTGTCATCCTATAAATTAAAAATTTTAGGGCAGGGTAGATTCTAAGTGTAGGGACAAGTCCATACCCCTGGTCCAAGCAGTTTAAAGACACCCTTGCTCCTCTGACCACTCCACGTCTATGGAGACACACTGAGCAAGTTTATTCATAAGAGAGCCAGCAATAATAGGCATTAGCCTTTTATGGGACAACACGCTAGTTCCTTATTTATTTTCTAGAGCAGAGGTCGACAGGCAATATCCACTCTTATAAAAAATAAAAATGCATTGGAAGACAGCCACCACCCCCATTTATTTATGTATGGTTTAGGCTGGTTTCCCATTACATGGGCAGAACTGAGTAGCTGCAAGGAAGCGCCTACGGTCCTCAAAGCCTAAGACTTTTACTATCTGGCTTTTAGAGAAGAAGTTCAACAACCCCTATTCCAGATGGTCAATGCAAGCTTGGCAGGTCATATGTCACATGTCTAAGCACACTTGGCTACTATCAACATCAAGAATAATGATGTTGGGACTTCCCTGGTGGTCCAGTGGTTAGAACTCTGCACTTCCACTGCAGGAGGCTCAGGTTCCCTCCCTGGTCAGGGAACTAAAATCTCACCGTCCGCATAGTCAAAAATAAATAATAAATAAGTAAACAAACAAAAGCCTTCCCTGGTGGCTCAGTGCGAAAGAATCCGCCTGAATGCAAGAGATATGGGTTTGATCCCTGGGTTGGGAAGATTCCCTGGAAGATGAAATGGAAACCCACTCTAGCATTCTAGCCTGGAAAATCTCATGGACAGAAGAGCCTGGAGGGCTACAGTCCATAGGATCATGAAAGAGTCAGATATGACCTAGAGACTGAACAACAAAATGAACAAAAGAACCTTAAAAACAAAGTATAATGATGTGGACAAAAACAAATAGCAATGACTCATTCCTAACATTTACTGTATCCCAAGCAGTATACAAAACATTTTTCATGTCATATAATTTAATCACAAAAATTGTAAAGAAGAGCTATTATATCGCCTATTAATCAATCCTGAATATTCATTGGAAGGACTGATGCTGAAATTGAAGCTCCAATACTTTGGCCACCTAAATACAAAGAGCTGACTCATTAGAAAAGACCCTGATGCTGGGAAAGACTGAAGGCAGGAGAAGAAGGGGATGACAGAGGATGAGATGGTTGGATGGTATCACCGACTGGATGGACATGAGTTTGAGCAAGCTCCGGGAGTTGGTGATGGACAGGGAGGCCTGGCGTGCTGCAGTCCATGGGGCTGCAAAGAGTCAGACACGATCGAACAACTAAACTGAACTGACTAAACAGATAATGAAACTGAGGCTCAAAAAGATTAAACATCAAGGTCACACTGCTAATCAGTGATGGCTAGATGCCCACGCAGGCCTCTGACTCCCATTCTATGCCTGTAGCCCACACATCACTGTCTGCATCTACCGAGGGCACTTACCCTGCAGACACACCAGACAGAGATCCCCACAGCCACAGAAACATTCAGCTTCCATCAAGAGAGCGGCTCAGTCAGAGCCCTCAGTGTTAAAGAGGGACCTTTCGAGGCCCTGGCGAGAGTCCTTGTGGGGAGGGTATCTCAGCTCCCAGTCCTCTGTCTATGGAGCAGAATTCACTCCAACCTCAGAGGCCTGCTCACCACACCCACCCTCGCAGAGCCCACTCCATGCTCCAGAGCAGGGTTCCCAGACCTGCGGGTGCCTCAGGGAGGCTACTTGATTCTTATCTGTGTCAATCAGGTTCAAAGATTTGTCCAACACTGACTGACAGAAGCTGGAGCAAAGGTGGGGGAGGGTAACTGGCAGTAGCAAAGTCCTTTGCCTACTGCCCCAGGCTATTCAGCTCCAGCTGCAAATCTGCTCAGCTAGCTTAGCAACACAAACACCCTGTGGTTCCTGGACCTGAGTAAGTAGCCCTCAGGCACGCTGTTCCCTAGGGGCTGAACCTGGATCCCATGGAGGTAGCTAAGCATGTCTTCCAGCCTCACCCACTCTCCTCCCTAGCCTCAGCACCTGACCCCTCCACCAGCCCACCTCCTCCTATTCCCTGTGAAGTTTGCTGCTGTGAGCAGTGGCTCTCGGGGCCTCCATGAGCAACCCACCCCTCATGCAACTGTACTCCAGAGAAATGATCAGATGACTTTCTGGGCATGGACAGGATATCCTGTAAAGTCCCTGAGAAGGGAAGAGGGTCAGCAGGGGACAGAGGGTGAGCCCAGGGCCTCCAGAATAAAATCGGGGTCCATCATGGGCATCGCTTATCCCTCCAGCTGCACCTTGGGCACAGCCCTCCGTTGTGTGTCACAGTTCATGACCTCTGAAGCCAAAGGGTCCAGAGGAAACTTCATGAACCTTGGAGCAAGCGCATCTGATTACATTAGTTTATACCATTTTGATTGCACCTGATAACGTTCATTGATACCATCTTCCAGAATGGAGCGAGCCTCTCTTTCCCACCCCCATGGCTGACAGCCACATCCCTCTTCCTTCCTGGGGCCCACGTCCCTCTGAGCATTACCTTCACAGCCACGAGCATCTTGTCCTTGGTGGGGCTGAGGTTGTAGCATTCGGCCAGGAAGACCTTTCCAAAGGCTCCCTCGCCCAGCTCCCGCTTCAGCACGATGTCTCTCCTTTTAATGTGCTGCACGTCTGCAGGAGGGGACAAAGGAGAACAGCCAGGTCAGTCTCGGGTGTTCGTTCTCTCCTTGGGGGTTCAGGGGTCTGGGGAGAACAGGGGTCCAGGGCAGGGAGCTCCGCCTCTGAAGCCACGGCGGGGCCAGATGAGCTCCGGCATCTTACCTTGGCTGTAAAAATGGGCAACATGCAGTGATTTGAGTCTTACCCAGAATCGAAACTCGGCTCTAGCTGCCTAGCCCCGAAGCTCTCTAAATCATAGCTGCCTCAGCTGGAAACCGGGAAACCAGAGCCAGTAGTCTTTAATACCCAGGATTCAGGCATAATCGGCTATAAGTACTGAGCACAGGAGTCCTCTGGGCATCGCGTGGGTCTGAGAAGGTATCTCTAATAAACTCTCAGGTGAAGTCTGCGTGCTGTGGGTCCACGAGCTGTTCTAGGTGACCAAAAATCAGGTTTGAACCCTGGTTCCTCCTCCCTGCGGGTTTCGGAGCTTGGGAAAGTTATTTCAGTCCAGAGCCTCGATGTCCTCACCTGTGAACTGGAAGGAACACCAATACCTTCCTTTCTGAATTCTTGGGAAGATTATATAAGATAATTCATATGAAGAGTTTAGCCCAGGGTCTTGGTACACACACACACACACACACACACACACCCCCACACTGGCTCTTGTTATAATGTCTATAATGCTCCTATAGCCAAGTGTCTGGTTCACGACAGAATCCATAAAGTGGAAGTTAAAATGATCTGGGGGAAGCCTCTACATGAGAATCCCTCTCCCGTGAGAGACAAAAAAAAAAAAAGAAACCAATGAAATAAAATCAAGTCCAGAGACCTCCCCAGAACCAGGGTCTGTGCAGAGAGAGAAGGACTGCTACTATCTCGGCTAATTTAGCAACCTAATTAAGGTCTGTCAGCCAGGAGGAAGCAAAGCTGTGACCTCAGCCCTCCCACCTATTTGGAAAGAATGCTTCGAAAGAATCATACAAGAAGTGGGCTGACGACGGGGGGAGCCAGCCGGAGATTACTCACCCACCTTTCCATTCATCGTTCAACAGGCAGAAGCCCATTAAATACCTGCATTCACTTTATGAAGAGCCTTACAGAGCCAGGAAAGAGCGTTGTCTCAAATGACCTCGTCAAAAAAACGAACGCTGAAGACAGAAGACCAGGGCAGACTGTCCCCCAGGGTGAGGGGACACAGGACCAGAACAGAGGGATGTGGCTCCCAGGGCCTTGGTTAGCCTTTTGCTTAGCGGGGGTAGGAAAGGCGATTCTTGTTATAACAGATTACACATTTTATTTTTTTCCTATCAGAATTCTTGGTAGCCCTGCTGTGTCCCAGATGACCTGCCCTCCGGGATCTGTGGGCAGAAGCATTTACACAGCATTTTCTTTCCTCTCAGCAAGACACACCTGCAGGCTCCTGGGCCATGGGGTGGCTGGGGAGCTACCACATGCTACGGGGCTTTGCCCCTATCTTTACAGAAAGGGAATTAAAAATTGGTCCCCTTTTCACACTCTTTGCTGCTATGTCCCAGCCTCTGAGGAATGGGATATTTTGGCCTTGAAGGGGAAGGCTAAGGGTCTCCCATCAAGAGAAAATGAGAGATCAGGACCTCTCCAGGGAGACCATCTGCTCAGTGCTGCACAATCATCCCCAGGTGACTATTGATGACACACAGGACCCAAAAGGTGAGCGTCCGGGTGGGGCCTAAGCCTGGAGAGGGGGTGCTAATGGTGGTAGCTTCCTAAGGCCACATCTGCCCCTCTGAGCCCACAGAGGTCAGTCAGGGATAGGGAGTCAAGGGCGCCTGGATCAGGACCTGGCTCCTCCCCCACTATGGGCTTGCCCACCTCACAAAACATCTTGAGTCTCAGTTTCCTCATCTGTAAAATGGATGAGGAGTATCATATAACCTAAGTTCCACTTACCTGCTACAGGAACTATTATGTGTAAAGGTTTGTAAGCCTTCAAGTCCTCTGAAACCATGTGTGTTTTTGTGTTTTCATCATTAATGATGAAGGGAAAATGAGGGCCAAGTCAGGAATTGACAGCTGGTGGTTGAAATGGGGTGTGAATCCAGAACACCAGGACAGGTCAGAGTGGCAAGACCTCTTATGGAAAAGCCCTCTTTGGCCTCAGACCCCTCCCCAGCCCCAGCCTCCAACAACATTGCAACAGGATGAAAATAAAATCACCTAGAAGCCTTATGAAAACTGATCACTCAGCCCTTCTTCCTGAGATTCCTATTCAGGAGGTCCAGGCTGAGGCCTGAGAATTTGCCTTCTTTAACAAATTCCCAAGGTGATGTTGGTACTGCTGGCCCAGGACACCTGTTTGAGAACCAGCAGAATAGGTTGACATGAGTGGAGCAAGGATTCCACCAGCTGATGACTGATGCTCACCTTAGCAGACTGGCCTCAACAAGTTCCACACCCGCAGATATGAGTCAGGCATCACCACTCGAAGACCAGGAGGAGGCCTGCAATCCTGGACTTACCTGTATGGCCTCATCAAGCCCCCTTTCAGAGCTTCCAGCCCTCATCCTCACAATGGAGACCACGACTCTCTAGATTCCTCACTTTCGGGACACTCCTCTACAAAGGCAGGGCTACCGGATACACTGTGTGCTTAGCTACTCAGTCGTGCCAAGCTGGGGGTTGGTAGCTGCCTCAGGGCTCTTGTGCATGCTAAGTCACTTCAGTTGTGTCTGACTCTTTGTGATCCCATGGACTGCAGCCCTCCAAGCTCCTCCGTCCATGGCATTTCCCAAGTGAGAATACTGGAGTGGGTTGCCATTTCCTTCTCCAGGGGATCTTCCCAAGCCAGGGATCCAACTTGCACCTCTTGACCACTAGCACCATCTGGTAAGCCCACAGTATACACCGGGCTAGCCAAAAAGTTCATTTGCATTTTTCCATAAGATATTACAGAAAACTCAAAAGAACCATTTGGACAACCATATATTCCTGGGTCCTTAAGTCCAACTTTGAGCTGGGTGCTCTCACCAGCTCCCCAGCCTCCTCCCCAGCTTCTGACTCTCAGCCACAGTGAGTCCAGAATGAGAGGGGAGAATGTCTATGGCGGGCACGACCCTGTTTTCAAGCTGCTGAGCCTGATTCACGTCTCAGAACCCTCCATCTCCTCTCCTTCCATCGGCAACAAGAATCACAAGCCTTGGAAGATTCAGACAAGTCCTGTGGCAGCAGCGTAGAGGGGAGCCTTTTCTCAATGCTCCCTCCAAATCTCAGGAGTTAAGTGCCCAGGCTTCCCAGGTGGTGCTAATAGTAAAGAATCCACCTGCCAATGCAGGAGACATAAGAGAACCGAGTTCGATCCCTGGGTCGGGAAGATCCTCTGGAGGAGGGAATGGCTACTTACTCCAGTATCCTTGCCTGGGAAATCTCATGGACAAAGGAGCCTGGTGGGCTATAGTTCATAAGGTCGCAAAGAGTTGGACATGACTGAAGCGACTTAGCACACACAGGAGCCCCAAGGCAGCTGCCAACCCCCGGCCTCAGGAGGTCACAGACTTGACAGCTGCGGGCCTTGAACGTGGCTGAGAGCAAGTGGCCATGACATGAGGAACTCATCTGCCCTCTGCAAACATGAAGCAGAAGCCACCCATGGACCAACATGTCTGTCCCAGTCTGCCAATGGATCTCTTTCAGAGACAGGAAAACACGCAGTGGCTCAGAATGACATCGCTGCACTCTGGTCATCTGCAGGGACAAGTATTTTGAGACCAGTACTTGAGCTTAGTCCACAGATGGAGTGAGGAGACCTGAGGAGGGGTAGCAGAAGGAATAGAAAATCAAAACAGACTCCATCCCATCGTAAATCCTTCCCCAAGAGAGAACCTCTCTCCAGCCATGGGGATAAGACCTCCACGAGGTAACGTGGGAGCTTTGGCGATGGAGAGGCTGGACTGGGGCCAAATGCATAAAACTAATCACTTCCATGTGGAGAACCCTGTGTACCAACAAGACTCGAGATCCCAGAAATCTGTCCACGCAGCTTCTTTCTCTGAACCCAAATGGGAAGAAGATGTAGGTAAAGGGATTCATGGGTTCCCAGTCCTGTTATCTGCTCCACACGCCATTCTCATGATAACGCTGAGAGGTAGGTGTGATTGCACCCCTTTCACAGATGAGAACACAGAGGCAGGTGGGTAACTTTCCCAAGCTGGCGGAGCTAAGACGTGGCCAAAGGACTCGCTGTTCTTTTTCTGGCTCCTGAGTCTGTGTGCTTTCTGTTACCTGAAGCCGCCTTTCTGAGTCTTTCTCCACTTTCTCAGTCCTCCGTCTTCCTACTTCCTCTACTCCGGCCCGACTTCCCTTATCCTGTCCATTCCTGGATGGAAGGCAGCATTTCCCAAGGGAAAGAGTAGGAGCCCTCCTCCATCCACCCACCCTGGGGGCCTCCAGGAGAAGGGTGTAGGGTGTAGGTGGGGAAGAGTGTGGGAGGAAAGGGCACTGTGCAGCCCCCCAGGGAGTGGAGGGAGTGGGCCATTTCCATCTCAGACGCCCACACGGCTATTTGGACCTTTTTGGTGTGTTTATTTTTAGCTCACACTGCGCAGCTCAGAGCTGCCTCTGGTGAAGCCATCTGACCCACACGCCAAAAAGTGATGGATTTTCCTAGGAGGCAAGGGCATCAATCTCCTTTTACTGCCTGGTTGGCTGGCCCAGCAGAGTCTGGGTCACAAGGGGAGGAGGCAGGACCCAGGCAGGGGAGGATTCAGGACCCAGGGAGGGGAGGATGCAGGACCCAGGGAGAGGAGGAGGGGACTCAGGCAGGGGAGGAGGGGACCCAGGCAGGGGAGGATGCAGAACCCAGGTAGGGGAGGATGCAGGACCCAGGGAGAGGTGCAGGGGACCCAGGGAGGGGAAGAGGGAACCCAGGCAGGGGAGGATGCAAGACCCAGGCAGGGGAGGATGCAGAACCCAAGCAGGGGAGGAGGCAGGACCCAGGGAGAGGAGCAGGGGACCCAGGGAGGGGAGGAGGCAGGACCCTGGAAGGGGAGAAGGGGACCCAGGCAGGGGAGGAGGGGACCCAGGCAGGGGAGGATGCAAGACCCAGGGAGGGGAGGATGCAGGACCCAGGGAAAGGAGCAGGGGACCCAGGGAGGGGAGGAGGGGACCCAGGGAGGGGAAGAGGGAACCCAGGCAGGGGAGGATGCAAGACTCAGGCAGGGGAGGATGCAGAACCCAGGGAGAGGAGCAGGGGACCCAGGGAGGGGAGGAGGGGACCCAGGCAGGGGAAGAGGGGACCCAGGCAGGGGAAGAGGGGACCCAGGCAGGGGAGGATGCAAGACTCAGGCAGGGGAGGATGCAGAACCCAAGCAGGGGAGGAGGCAGGACCCAGGGAGGGGAGCAGGAGACCCAGGA
This sequence comes from Tragelaphus eurycerus, assembly GCA_935064755.1. Classification (NCBI taxonomy): domain Eukaryota; kingdom Metazoa; phylum Chordata; class Mammalia; order Artiodactyla; family Bovidae; genus Tragelaphus; species Tragelaphus eurycerus. The sequence continues at coordinate 832,533 of CAKXYN010000075.1, read as the reverse complement.
GGGGAGGAGGCAGGACCCTGGAAGGGGAGAAGGAGACCCAGGCAGGGGAAGAGGGGACCCAGGCAGGGGAGGAGGGGAGAGAGGATGCAGATCCCAGACCGTGGGAAGACCTCCCAGCCTCCAGCATCGAGGGGACTGCCCAAGAGAGCAAGGGGCTGGTACACAGTGAGGAGAAGTCTTGGGGAAATGGAAATGGGCTGGCTCTCCCCTACATCCTTTTTTCTGGGAAAATCACCAGTGGTTCCCACAGAGCAAGCCACCTAGATAGCCTCCTGTTCCCACAGGACAGCTGGTTCATCAGAAATCCTCATCCTGTGGGGACTTTCCTGGTGGTTCCGTGGCTAAGACTCTGCACTCCCTATGCACGGGGCCTGGGGTTCGATCCCTGGTCAGGGAACTAGATCCTACTTGCTGCAACAACTAAAGATTCAGTGTGCCACAACAAAGATCCAACATGCTGCAGCTAAGACCTTGCTCAGCCAAATATATAAATATTTTTTTTAAATAATGGTAGATATATGTCATTATGTGTGCATCCTAAATCGCTTCAGTCATGTCCAACTCTTTGCAACCCTATGGACTGTAACCTGCCAGTCTCCTCTGTCCATGGGATTCTCCAGGCAAGAAACTGGAGTGAGTTGCCATGACCTCCTCCAGGGGATCTTCCCGACTCAGGGACTGAATCCACATCCCTTACGTCTCCTGCATTGGCAAACAGGTTCTTTACTACTGTGCCACCTGGAAAGCCCATATGTAGAATGGGAACCTTCAATATCTATTTGGCAGAGTTGTTGAGGGAACTAATTTAATAAAATTTAAGTCAAAGAGATAACAGAAAATATCTGAAACCTATAGGACATTTAACAACAGAACTTTTCCTTCCTCTCTGCAAGATTTTGCTTTTAACAAAGAGCTCGATCTACCTGTGAACAAATAGTGGCTTGGGAAGAAACTTGGAGAAGTGCGGTGATATTCTGAAATAAAATGGCATGAGTTTGCATGGGGAGAGCCAACAGTGATCAGGGAGTCACTAACAGCCTATCTGAACAAGCCACCATGATGTCCAACCCCTTATTCCTTCAAGACCAAAATAGTTTGCTCAAAGAGGTTTGTCAAACAATGGAATAAAGACATCAAAGGCAGTGACAGCCACCTACTAAAGATTGCTATTGATCAATAGAGAAAAACCAGATTTGCCAGGGTCAGCAGCTATAAACAATGGTGATCCTGACTCTGCTGTGTGTCAACAGTAAAGTCAGTCCCCCAAAGCCACAAATCTCCCTTGGTCAGACTCAAAATGTCTTAAGAGAAATTCACTGACCAACTTGATGCTTTGGTTAATTACTGTCCTAGGAAGCCAGGTGTGCACGCTGTGCAGACACTGTCCTTCCCTGAAGGCTGTCACCTAGGGGACACAGAAGCAGCACCCCTCAGGGCTGCCCATAAGTTCCCTTAGCTGAGCCCCGATGGATTTTCTAACCACCCTGCCTTCCCTTCTTCTTTGGCCCATTGTAATACCCAGTTTCTAATTGGTTCCTGGGCTTCCTAGGTGGCTCAGTGCTAAAGAATCTGCCTGCCAATGAAGGAGATGTGGATTTGATCCCTGGGTTGGGAAGATCCTCCAAAGAAGGAAATGGCAACCCACTCCAGTATTCTTGCCTGGGGAATCCCATGGACAGAAGAGTCTGGTGGGCTGCAGTCAATGGGGTTGCAGAGTCGGATATGGCTTAGCAACTAAAATAACAATAATAACAACAATTGGTTCCTAGGCTTTGTGCTGAAGCCTCTCGGATCTTTCCCCATTGACCTCCTCTCACTCCGCCCTTGTCCCTTTTAGCTCACTGTCATCCCCTGTACCCTTATTAATAATGAAAATGCCATGGACTGATTACTTATTCCAAAGCTGGGCACCATGCTAAGTAACACTCGAGATGCCTTGTCTCTTCTTCACAACTCTCTTAAACAAAGTATATTGCTCCCCAAGTGCTACAGATGAGGAAGCTGAAATTCAAGGTGATGAAGCAATTGCCCAAGATCACCCAGCTGTTAGAAGTGACCCGCTGGACTCTAAACTCTGGTGCAGGTGGACCTTGCCACCGAGCCATCCTTCCGCCATTGCTCGCTTGCCTCTTTAACTGACTTCACATCTATAAGGACAGAGATGCTCTTCCAATAACACCGACTCCTGTCGCCCTTGGTCGTCACCACCTGAGCTCCAGGTGGGTGGTGAGGATGCTTTCTGGAGATGAGGACACACCAAAAGTCAGAAAGCTAAGACCCCTATGCCCCACAGAAGGACAGAGAGTCTCCACAGCCTGGGTGGCTCTCGAATTACAAGGTGAGTCCTGAGAGCAACTGTAGGCAGAGGAGGAAGGAGATTCTTGGCAGGAAAAGGCGGGGAAGAGGGAATGGAGAGAGGAAGGGCAGCTCTCTGAGAAGTGTGTGTTTTCTTTGCACTCACCAGACTCCAGGGTCTCAGGCTGCCAAAAAATGCTCAGAAGAAAATATTAATGCGATACCACACGTTTAATTACACATGAAATGGAATGTCTTTAAATGAAAAGAATAATATTCTTGGATCTCCAACTGTGGGTTTTTGAAGCAGCAGGAGGCAGATAGAAGGCCAGCTCTGCCTCTTTGAGAGGGGAAGGAGGGCAGGACCCCTGCTTTTGCTAATAGTGGGAACGTCCCCCTGCCACCACAGACCTGGCCCTGCCCCTTCTCCTGGCCGCACCACAGGCCTCTGCAGGGCAGGGCAAGAGGAACTAAATTCCCACTGCAGGAGAGCATGACAGGTAAACATGTCCACAGGCAGCGCCAGACCTTTGCAGTAGTCTGCCGCCAACCCAGCCAGTTCTCCACCTGCACAGAAGAGCAGAGCATGGCTGCACTGTCCCAGCAACTGCTCTCGCAAAGCAATGCTGGGATGATTTACAGACTAGGAAACAAGAGGACCTCCTGGGTCCATGTCAAGGATTTTCCAAGAGAAGACATTTCCAAGGCTAGAGAGCCAACAGAAGAACTCTGCAGAATCTCTCTTGGAGGTCTGGAAGTTTAAATTAGTCCCAGGTTAGCAACCAAACAGGAAACAATGACATGGAAAAGGATTCCAGGTCAAAGGAACACCATCGCTGTCTGTTGCTGTCACTGCCCCTTGGTGAGGCTGACCCGGGATTGTTTGTCTAAGACTCTGATGTTTCTGCAGCCTAGCCCATATCATATCCCAAGGCTCTTCTCACCTCACGCCATTTTCAGAGTCTGATGGCTTTGCAAAGGGCCTTTGAAGGGTGCTAATGGATGTTCAAGGCAAAAGGGCAACATCCCGAACTATTGTCTTTGTAAATTGGGTCTAGCACAGGGCCCAGTACAGAGTAGGTACTCACTCAATATGGAATAAATAAACGAATGAACCAAAAAGCACCTCCAAGCCACTGCTAGAGACTTTAGTAAGAAAAACACTACCAAGAGGGAGGAAGAAGGGAAGCCGAGGGAGCAGTAAAAAGAAGAGAAAGATGAGTGAAAATCGGCAAGGATCCAGAAGGTTCCAAAGAGCAAACTTATTTCTGACCTGGCTCTAAGACTGGCCCCAGGAAACAAGATCGCACGGAACCAGGACCGTCCTGAGACCCACGTCCTATTCCTCAGTCACAGGCACGGTGGACCACTAAACAAAGCATCCCTGCAGGTCTGTATCCACTGAAGCTCAACAAAAACCAGGGCACGTGTGCACCCTTAGGCTAGAGGTAGTGGTCTAGGACTCCAAGACACAGTGTTCCCACCAAGACGAATAAATAAACAAGACACCCTGCTGCTTCTGGAAGCAGTGAAGAGAGAGGATCAGCAGAGGACTGTCTGTTCTGGGGCGATTTCCAGCTCACGTTTCCTGACACAAGAAGTTCAGAAATGAGGCTAAGGTTCAGATGTATTTCTGCCCCCAGGTGCTACCCCTCGGAGTTCAACCATCAGGAACTCAGACATTTTACTAACATCGCAGGGCCCCTGACATCACCTCCCTAATCAAGCCCACCCTTTCCTACCCACTTCTTCACCTCCATGATGCATTGGCTCTTCCCATGGTGAGACGACCCCTCTGGCTCTCATTAAGCGTGGACTGCCCGAGCCAAGAGTAAAAAGCAAGAGAACTCCCCAAGGAGAGCATCTGGAATTGAGAAGTTAGGTGCTGAAAGATGGAGCTCAGGCTCCGACTGGGAATCTGTCCCTCCAACAACCTACCCAGCTCCCCACTTCCTCTCCCCCCTTCTAGATGTTCCCTTTCCAAAATGATAGTGTCCAACTCTCATTCAAAATGCCCATACCAGGGGTTCCTTCTGCATCACAGTCTCCGCAGAGGCCCTTCTCTTCCAGTAGTTGCCCAGTGCTGCTGTCTCTGCCTCTTCCCATCCCTGGCATCTAATTCTGCCATCCCAGGTCCATCTGGTGACATTATGGTTTTTCACAGCAAACACAAAACTCAAGGTTGAGCCTTCCAGTCCTGGAGCTCTGGGCCAAGACCTAGACTGAAAGACACCACGGAGCCCTGCATCTTCACACAGGAAGTCTAGGGGTCAGCAAGCAGACATACCTATGAAAACCTTCCTCTGTAGAGGAAGGAGGACCACAGGACCACAATGACCCATTCACGGAACATGGATGAACACTTACCAGTACCAATAAAAGCCTGAACCCTTCAGGCAGGAGATCTGTGTCATCAGAAACAACAATATATCCAAATATACAAGACAAATACCAAAGGAAGAAAGGACATTAGTGTTAGAGCAAGGGGGATGAGGAAGAGCATGGCCCCAGAACAAAGCAGGACTGGGTACAGAGTCACATTCAATGACACATCTTAGCAGGCAGCATTTGACGATTTACTAAATCAACCTCAAGCCTCGATGTTTTCCTAAGTGAAATTAAGAAGGTGTCTGTCGCACTCACTTGTCATGAGGAGTCAGTGAAACTAGGCCCGTACAGTGAAGTGCATTGAATGAACTCATGGCTGTAAAGGTTCGTAGAGGAACGGATCTGTTCCTTCCTTTCACCTGCCCCCCTACTCAACCTTTCAGAGATTCTCCCCAATGATGCAATCTCTCTGAGCCTTGATTTCCTCACCACTAAAATGGAGATGGGGGGAAAAGTGCTTATTGAATGGAGCTGTGGTATCCTTAAATGAGACGTATGCTTGCATGCTAAGTTGATTCAGTCATGTCCAACTCTTTGCGACCCCATGGACTGTAGCCCACCAGGCCCCTCTGTCCATGGGATTCTCCAAGCAAGAATACTGGAGTGGGTTGCCATGCCCTCCTCCAGGGGATCTTCCTGACCCAGGGATTGAACCCACAACTCTTATGTCTCCTGCATTGGTAAGTGGGTTATTCACCATAAGTATCACCTGGGAAGGCTTTAAATGAGATGAGAGGTGTTAAATGTTGAGAACAGTGCAGGAGACCAAAGTAGGTGCTCAGAACAGCCTATAGTATCGGTGTCCTCAGGGTAATCTTTGATCTTAGTTCTGATATTTGAGAACTCTGATAACATGACCCAAATCCCCAGGCTTCTTCCTCGTAAATTCTTAACATAAATGCATAAAATAGGTGCAACAGATGGACAAGCTGGCCATTCACTGTCCTCTGTGCCCACTTCATGAGTTCATGCCCATGTATCTATGCCCATGGTACCCTTCCAAGGTACCCTTCTCCCACTAGGAGAAATCAATCTATGTCTCCAGATCAATTCTAATCCCGTTTCCTCCATAAGATGTTCTCCCAAATGTCTTTTTAAAAAAATCTTTTAAAATGTCTATTCTTATTGCAAAAACACATGCCCTGGAATCACCTCTGCTTTCTTTGCTACATAATCCCAACTCACCTTGGAACAGCTCAGAGAAAACCATCTCTAAACAGACTTGCTACATCACTAGAGCAAGTAGCATTAGTAAACACCAGTATTAGATTTCATAACATGTATAAGACATACTGGGGCACAGGATTCCAGCTGATTTATGGGCACAGGCTGGGCCCTTAGACTGCCTACCTTCACTAACTGCCAAAGCTGCTGCTGTCTGGTGGCCTAAAGATGCCGCTTCTCTCTCATCCTTCCCCCCAGCAGTAAACTTCATGAAAAGACTTTAGTTTTTAACACAAAGCACCCTGGGAAGTGAACAGGTAACCCAGGATGGCCACGGACCCCTTCTGAGAGCCCTGGGAGGCCCTATTTTTAGGAAGGGTCAAGTTCAACCCTGCCTAAGGCAGGGGGCAGGGCTCAGGCACCAGAGAGAAGGTGAGTTTCCCAAGAGAAGGCAGGACACCCCATCCACAGCCCTGGGAATCTAGAAACAACATCCCCATGCAACCCGGAGGATCTGCTTTCAAGAAGGACTCATCTTTCCTCTTCTTTGTGCAGGGCTTGAACTGGGACCTAACTGCTGCTGCTGCTGCTAAGTCGCTTCAGTCATGTCCAGCTCTGTGCGACCCCATAGACAGAAGCTCACCAGGCTCCCCCGTCCCTGGGATTCTCCAGGCAAGAACACTGGAGTGGGTTGCCATTTCCTTCTCCAATGCATGAAAGTGAAAAGTGAAAGTGAAGTCGCTCAGTCGTGTCTGACTCTTAGCGACCCCATGGACTGGAGCCCACCAGGCTCCTCCATCCATGGGATTTTCCAGGCAAGAGTACTGGAGTGGGGTGCCATTGCCTGGGACCTTACTAAACCTATGCACCTGCTCCTGGAAAGGGCTTGCACCCAGGTGGAGGGTGCAATGTCAGGCTCCTCCTTACCCACTGGGTGAGGTCCTGTCTTCTTCTATCTGCTGCCATGTGGAGGGGTTGTGGTGATAAATGTCACATGCCAATCCCCACATCCTCTCCCTCATTCCTTCCAACTCAGCTGGGCTCGGGCACACTTTCTTTTCAGCCCCATCTGCACAAAGCGCGCTTTGCTGCAGGCTCAGCACTACCCAGGCTTCCCTGGTGGCTCAGCGGTAAAGAATCCACCTGCTAGTGCAGGAGATATGGGTTCGACCCCTGGGGCAGGAAGATCCCCTGGAGAAGGAAATGGCAAGGCGCTCTAGTATTCTTGCCTGGAGAAATCCACAGAAAAGAGGAGCTGGTAGGCTACAGTCCACGCAGTCACAGAGAGTCAGATACGACTAAGCGACTGAAGAACAACACCACCACCACTCCCCATCCCATTAAATCCCGTCAGGCCGATCTTCTCTCGGCCTCGGGGTTTGCACCCAGCTCTTCCAGACTCTGTTGGAGGTCCATGAAGCCCACCTCCATAGACCTCAGAGGCCATCGGGAGGCCCGAGGTGTTCGCGATTGAGCCCCTTCCAAGGGGAATGCTCCCATGTCCAGCTCCCACCCCCTCAGCTAAGGTGTCCTTCAGTCACGGGCCCCCTCCTTCTCTAAGCCTCCTGTTCTGGTCCTCACTCTCTTCAGCCCTGTGTCTGATGGGGTTCAAGGTCAGAGCCCCAGGTGTGGGCAGGCTGAGCTCTGTGCAGCCAGCAGATTCGTTCCACTCGGCCTCCGAGACCCCGGATCCCAGCCGCCCGTGTGGAAGCTGGCTCGCCACGCCAGGTGCTCTCCCACCACATCCTCTGAGCTGACTTCCAAGAGCTCCCCCACGCCAGATGTTAAACGCACTGGCGGTTTCCTGGCCTGTCTCCTGAACCTCCTCCTACCCTACCATTTGCAAGGGAAAAAAATTTTTTTAAAAGTTTAAATTTTATCTCTGGAAATCTGAGTGCCACGCCTGACCCCTGGAATCCCTCCCCAGACTTGGCAGATCAGACTAGATCTCATCAAGCTCACTGAGTTCTGAGTGTGCTGCCTAAAGGTATCAGCAAACCCTCTGATGGTACCTTGGATCAGAAGCCCATTCTTTCTAGTTCTCCTAGTGCCTAAGGAAATGGAGAGAAGTGTGGGCTTTGAACAATGTAGGTATTATTTTTTCCTTACCAATCCTTTGGAAGATTCCAGAAGGTGAGGGACTGTCAGGACTAACGTCAGTGGAAAATCAGGAGAGGAGAGACCTCACTGACTATCACAGACTGCAGACCGGTATCGCTGACAAGTGGGCAGCTCTCATTGTTAGCTCTGGATGGCCTTGTGCGCGCTCAGTTGTGTCTGACTCTTTGCGACCCCTGCCAGGCTCCCCTGTCCATGGAATTTTCCAGGCAAGAATACTGGAGTGGGTTGCCATTTCCTGTTCCAGGGGACCTTCTGGACCCAGGGATCAAAATGGCATCTCCTGCATTGCCCATCGGGTTCTTTATCAGAAGCGTCACCTGGAAAGCCCCCTGGGACACCCTTGGGTGGGCCCCAAAAGCATTAGCCTCAAGAATTCACAGTAGGTACACTCAGGAGCCCTGCGAGACGGCATACGTGGACCCCAACTCCCCCTTCCCGATAGACTGGGGGACAGTCTCCTCATTTTCCATAGGAGATTTTTGCTCAGTGTGGCAACATCTACACATCCTCTGTCTACTGTGGGTGCCTTCACAGGGAGCGCTGCGACCCCCTTTCCTGATCCTCACCACTCCTTTCTGTTTCTTTGAGAATAGGGTCTTCTAACCCTGCCCACCGGCTCCTTCTTCTTGTGGGTTATTGGTCTTCATTGTTGGCCTGCTCTTCACCACTTTGTGCAGCTGCTCTGCTCCTGTGTGACGTTTTCAGTGTGTGCACATGTATGCGTGTGTGTGCACTTAAGTGCTTTCTTTCTGAACTAGATCTCTACTTCAGGCTCCCTGGGTAAGTGAGAAGGACTCCTGAACCTCCATGCTGTAAGGTTCAAGCAGGGTCCAAAGACCTGGGCTTCTGTCCCCTTCCACCAGCTCTCTGAGAGGCCAGACTATGAGCAGGGCTCCCTTTGCACAGCCCCTCCTGGCTCCACTGACTGCTGGCAGAGGAGTTATTTGAGATCAGATGTTTCCCACACTAGCTCTTCGACCCCTTCCCCGTATGTCTCTTCTCTGAGAACTTACCCATTTCCTCATTTTCAGTGTAAACAAAGGACAGAAGCTGAAAGGCCAGGCAGCTATGGCCCTTTCTTGCAAATGTGTCTTTTGTCAATTACACGTGGATGTCATCCTGTATAACTTTGCCTTATCTGTGAGATTTTGGATCAAACACACATGAATATCCAGTTACTCCAGGTCATGACTCAGGAAGAATGATTTAGGAAATCCACATTATAAAATCAGGAAGGAATTAAATTTTGGATGGAAGACCGGTCATAAAAAAAAAAAAGCTATCTGCAAAAGAGCAAAACCGCTTGATAAATGTCTCTCTGAAATGAGGAAATTCCCTCAAAAAGTTTCTAGCAGATCAGTTTAATAAATCGAATTTGCTGTGCAGTGCCCATAATGACTAATTTAACATGTGTGAAAAGCTGTGTCATGTTCTTCACCTGGTACACTGTCTGTTCTGTTTTTATTTCGTGGATGTTCAAAGTCAACAGATTAATAAATAAAACCACTTATAAGTGCATTCATAAGTTCTTTGACGGCTACAATGCTCTTGAGGGGTCTGATTTTTTATATATAAATCTTTTCATTGCTCATGTGCAATATCCCAGGAGTGTGGGAATAGGTTTCCCAGGAGTGTGGTCAGGAGAATGAACCCCTGAGACAGTGCAGGTTTCGGGTCCTGTGGGAGTCGAAAGGGCAAAGGATGGAGAAGCATCCTTATGGTGGTTAGAGGCTCCCGTGTTCATTAGACATACCCAATTCTGCTACGGACTAGCTGTGGGACACTGGACATCTTAATGAACCTCTCTGAGATGACATCTCATCTGATAAGTGTGATCCACTGTAAACAAATGAGGTAGTACCAGTCTGTAAACCTCTTAGCACAGCACCAGGCGTCTAGTGAGCACTAGACTGAGATTCATTTCTGCCCTCTCAGCCAAGATTGCTCAGTTTGGGCTGCCTTGCACATCCTCTCTCACCCTGGCACTCATGCACACAAAGGGATGGAGTGAAAGGTCCTCCCTTCTCTAAGAACATGCCTACTCCACGAGCCCACCTCAAACAAGGATTTGTCTGCAGAAGCCTCTGCCTGCCACTCTCAGCTGGAGAACACTTATTGCTCCAGGCCAGACACCTTCCAAAAGGGCCCTTTGCTTGACTGATGGAGGCTTTTTGTTATCTGCTGTCAGGAGGGTCTAATGACAAGGAAAGGCACAAGGAAGCTGGGAGGCAGCAGTTGACTCTCAATAAGCTCATAGTAGGTAGAAATCACTTGGAGCAGCCTCTGCATTGGCTCATGGAGCGTATGCATGGCTGAAAGGGACACAGGCCAGTGAGTGATTCTGTGTCTGGGTCCTGGCTAAAAACAGCATATTTCTATGCTAGAAAATGTCCATAGAGCCTGTAAGTAACCCTTGCTCCAAACTTACCTGGCAAGTACAACCATTGATCCACCGTAGCCCCCCGCACGGTGGTGATCCTATACTGAAAAGAAGATGTGTGTACATGCTAAGTTGCTTCCGTCATGTCTGACTCTTTGCAGCCCTATGGACTGTAGCCCACCAGGCTCCTCTGTCCATGGGATTCTCCAGGCAAGAATACTGGAGTGGGTTGCCGTGTCTACCTCCAAGGGATCATCCTCACTCAGGGATTGAACCCATGTCTACTGCATCTCCCAAATCTCCCACATTATGGGCAGATTCTTTGCCACTGAGCCACCAGGGCTTCTCAGTACCCTAATACAAAATAAAAAGCTTAAAAAAAAGTTACAGTGTGTTTCCCTATGTGCTGGGGATACAGTGCCTGTATCCTGGGTCTGACTGTCCTGGGTCTCCAGGAGTCCCTGAATCTACAGTCAAGATGGCCAAGTCACGGCCAAATCCAACACAGAGTGATGAGTCCCATCGATGGGCAAGGGGTGGCAGGTGTAAGGAGAAGACTCCTGGAGCACGTGGACGGTGCATCTAACCAGGTCTTGAGGGATCAGGGAAGACTGTGAAGAAAAACCACCGACTCTCTCTGAGCCTGAATTTCTTCCTGTAAAACTGTGAAAATACATGTAAAAATGACTTTCACCAACAGTCTGAGAGAAAATGTTCTAGTTCTGTCATCCTCCAACAATAGCAATAAAAATGCCCGAATAACGTGCTGCAAGTTACTCCAGGTGCATACAAAGGACGCCTCTCCGTGTTTAAGTTGGGGGAGGGGAGGCCGTTTAGAGGAGAGCTGCTCAGGAAAGCTGGCCTTGCTCTGCTCACCGCATCTCAATCCTCTGGCTGAGCCGAGAAATTCCCCACTGCTGGGCCAGAGGGGAGGGTTTCATGCTTCCTTATCTGACTTGCTTGGCTCTGACCTACTACGGTCAATGTGACTGAGGAGCCAGACTGGTGAGGATCAAATTCAGCCTATACCAACCATTTTGCTCTGTAATCTCAGGAAGGTTACTTAGCTCCTCTGGCCCTAAGTTTCTTTATCTGTAAAAAGTTTGGATATACTGGGACTTCTTTGGTGGTCTGATTTTTATTAAGACTCTGCTATCCCAGTGCAGGGGACATGGGTTCAATGCCTGGTCAGGGAACTAAGATCCTGCATGCCAAAAGTCATGGCCAAAAAAAAAAAAAAAAGAAAGAAAGAAAAATTGAGTATAATAGTGCCTTCCTCATAGAACTCTTCTGAGTATAAATATGTTAGTATGTGCAAAATAATTAGAAAAGTACCCTAAATTAGGCAAGCATCATTAAATGTCAGCTAGCATCACTGTCACCATGGTCCCCTTCCTCATCAAGACCTTCATCGTAAGAATGACCACAGTCCCACTGCAGCACCCTACTTGTATGGAGGCATTAGTAGTTTCTTGGAAAGTGAAAGTCGCTCAGTCGTGCCCAACTCTTTGCAACCCCATGGACTGTATAGTCCATGGGATTCTCCAGGCCAGAATACTGGAGTGGATAGCTTTCCGTTCTCCAGGGGAGCTTCCCAACCCAGGGATCAAACAATCCCAATCCTTGGAGCTCCTCATATCTAGAAAAGCACTAAATCCCTTCATGATGACATTACCTCCTCAGGACTAGCAGAAACCTTTTGTAAAGTAAGCGCTTGATTGCACTGAACTCTTCCTTCACCAAAATTTTATATATTGACCTTCCCCCACTGCCCCTTTGGAGCAGTCTCTCAGAGCTATCTGAGGTGCCGCTTTCCAGGCTGCAGTCCTCATTTGGCCCCAAATAAAACTTAGCCTGCAATTCTCACATTGTGCATCTATTTTAGTCAACATATATATATATAACTGAATCGCTTTGCTGTACACTTGAAACTAACATAATACTATAAATCAATTATACTTCAATTGGAAAAAAAAATGAGGTAGTTAGACTTAACTCAAACCCAGTTTTCACTAACCATATTGTCATTTTGAGGCTCAATTTTCCTCATCTGTGAAATGGGCTAATGAGAGAACCTGTACCACTGTGTTGTTGTAAGATTAAATGAGTTCACATAGAGAAATCATCCAGCAGAACCATTGGAACAAAAGGAGTTCTTGGTAAATGGTCATGACTGGGTTGCTCCTGGGTTAACACAGAGGAAGTCAGTGCTTACCTCTCACCCAACCATAGTCACTGAGTTCTTTAAGAAGGGGTGACACACTTCATGCAATCAAAAAATGAATCTTACTGCTTCCATTGCCTCTCAGAGACTGTGAAAGAAGACAGAAATATTTTAGGGCCCTGCTAGTTCTCCCTACTGCTAGAAGTTGGACAAGAAGTAGCTGCCCCATTGTTTAACAGAGCACGTTAATCAGACTATGTAAATGCAAAAGCAAGCTCAGCGCTGAGTAAGGAAAGAACCAAATTGCCCTGGATGTTGAAGTGTGGTGCTTGGATTTCCCTGGGAGGAGATGAGCAAGCAGAACTTGACAAGAATAAAAGGGAGCCTAGCAGCTTGGAAGAGGGTCATGGAGGAGCAGAAGTGTCTAGGATTGATTATTTGGGCATTTGTATTGCTTCCATATAACTTTCTCACATAACATCAAAACTACAGCAAAAGCCACACTCTGTGATGATCTGAGGATAAGACACTGAATGAAAGACACATTTCATATACTGGGATAAAGATTCAGTGGTTCATGGAGCTGCTGAGTTTTTGGTGTTCAGTCCCTCAGTTGTGCCCAACTCTGCGACTCCATGGACTGCAGCATGCCAGGCTTTGCTGTTCTTCACTAACTCCTGGAATTTGTTCAAATTCAGGTCCATTGAGTCAGTGATGCTATCTAACTGTCTCATCCTCTGTCATCTCCTTCTCCTTCTGCTTTCAATCTTGCCCAGCACCAGAATCTTTTCTAATGAGTGGGCTCTTTGCATCAGGTGGCCAAAGTAGTGGAGCTCCAGCTTCAGCAACAGTCCTTCCAATGAACATTCAGGGTTGATTTTCTTTAGGATTGACTGGTTTGATCTCTTTGCTGTCCAAGGGACTCGCAAGAGGTTTCTCCAGCAACACAATTTGAAAGCATCAATTTTTTGGCACTCAGCCTTCTTTATGGTCCAACTCTCACATCCATACATGACTACTGGAAAAACTGTAGTTTTGACTATTCGGACATTTGTCGGCAACGTAATGTCTCTGCTTTAAAATATGCTGTCGGGAGAAGGCGAGGGTGGGATGATTTGAGAGAATAGCATTGAAATGTGTATATTACCGTAAGTGAAATAGATGACCAGTCCAAGTTCAATGCACGAAACAGAGCCCTCAAAGCCGGTGCACTGGGACAACGCTGAGGGATGGGATGGGGAGGGAGGTGGGAGGGGGGTTCAGGATGGGGACACATGTACAGCTATGGCTGATTGATGTCAATGTATGCCAAAAACCAGAACAATATTGTAAAGTAACTAACCTCCAATTAAACTAAAATAAAAATTTTTAAAATATGCGATGTAGGTTGTCACAGATTTCCTTCCAAGGAGCGAATGTGGCTGCTGAGGCAGGTCTGCAAACCCACCCATCCTGAAAGCAGGAACTTGGAAGCTTTTACGAGAGGACATGCTCAGCCTATCCCATCCCTGGGCATCCTGGGAAGAAGCAGTGGAATGCATAATGGATTGGGGCTGCAACAGTTTCATGTGAAGGATGCTCAGCTGTCCTCTGGCTTGTGAAATCATCTTCATTGTCCAAATCCCTACCTGACATCTCTGCCTGGGTGTCTGGTGCCGTTTCACATGTCACAGCGCCAGAAGAGAATGCTCACTTTTTACTCCCATCCCTGCCCAAGACCTCAATTTTCTCCAGTGTAGGAAATGGCATTCCCAATCAGTGGTACAAGCCCCTAATCCACCAGGTTTCCTTGATGTGTCACCAAACCCATCAATAAATCTTACTGAAAAACATTTCTCAAACCTGTCCACATCCCCCGTGGCTGCACGTCTTCCCATCTGGCTGCCACCATCTTCCATCCTCACCTGAGCAATGGTCTGCTAACTGAGCTTCTGTTTCTCTCCCATCCCCCAATGTCATCCCTCATCCCCATTCTGGAAGCCAGTCCATCAGCCAGAGTCATCTTTAGTAAAAAGTCAAGTAGCAAAACAGAAATAGAGACACAGACATAGAGGACAAATATGTGGGGAGAACTGGGAGATCGGGATGTATATACACTACTATGTATAAGATAGATAACCTATGAGAACCTGCTGTACAGCACAGGGAACTCTACTCAGTGCTCTGTGGTGACCTAAATGGGAAGGAAATCCAAACAAAAGGGTAAGTGCATGTTTTACTCTGCCGATTCACTTTGCTGTACAAGAGAAACTATCACAGCATTGTAGAGGACCTATAATCCAATAAAAGTTAAAGAAAAAAATTGCTATGTCTTTCCTACTTTAAATCCGAGTTTAGGTTGAAAGCCAAACTCATTTCATCATTGCTTATGGGACCTGATCTAGCTCAGCCTCCGACAGCATCCCTGGCCCCTCCTGCACCCCCTTCAGCCTCCCCCACTGCCCTTCCTTCTCTTCTCACACGTGCCAAACTCAGTGCCACCTCGTAGCCCTGACAGAGCCTTGATAGCCCTGACTACTTGTCCCTGAATGCTGCCTTTCCAACCATTCAACTGCAAGGGGCCGCTTCTATCACAGGACAGTGTTTAAACTTTCATGCACAGCACTGCCACCACAGGAGAGCTGGATTACTGACTTATTTGTCTGTTTATCAACTAGTCTCCCCGGTGGAACTCCCCAGCCCCATGAGAGCTAGGTTGGATTTCTAGCAGAACCATGCCCCAGCAGATCAAGGATGGACCACTGACTGCCTGAGTGGGTTTTATTCTCTATTCCATAGGCTCCCATGACTCTAAAAACCTCCATTGAGAACTGGAGATCCAGCACCATCCACGGTGGCTGCAGCTTCAGCAGAACCAAATTCAGAAACCAAGGTGGACGTGCTAGTTATTAAACCAGGACAGTGCCCAGCAGGAGGGCAGTCACAGATCTGAGTTAAAGCTTAAGGCCTCGGTCATCTGAGGGTAGACTCCACCAGAAAACACAAGAATGTCAAGGTTATTGAAGAGCAGAATCCCAGGTCTCCATCTCCATGGAAATCCCAGCTTCTCCTCAACCTGAAGGCCTATACCCAGGATCACAGAATTAATTCATTAAACCACTGACACAGATTGGAAAAGGGCCATTTCTTCAACTGGAAAGTCCTAAACTGCCTTGCAATTAGGTAGGTTCCATGAACCTTTACAAGGGTAAAGCTAGGCTGAGGCCAGGTGTGTAACCTCATTCCATCTCCAGGACTCAGGGTGGGCATTCTTGTATGGGTCCAGCATATTCTGCTATGGCTGCAAAGCTGAATCCTCAGCAGGGTGGGAGATGAGAATAAAGGAGTTTGTCTACTGCATTTCCCAGGTTGCACCCTACTAGGCAGCCCCCAAGTCTGGCTATGATGCAGGCATGATCAAATGTGCATAGAAACAGTTCAACCAAGGCTCACAGTAGTGGAAATCAGAGCAATTTTGCATTCCTTTATGAATAGAAGTTTGTCAATATCTGGGTCGCCATCCCAAACAAGACTTCTTTCAGGGGAACCACAGAAAAACTTTCCCAGCATAAACCAACAAACACATTCTCAGTGACTTTGTTCTCTGGGTTCACCAAGAAAACAAAAAGAAATTCCCTCAACTCCCCCCTTCAATTCTACTTATCTCATTTTTATTTTTCACTCTTGTTTTAGATGAATTGATAGTTGTTGTTGGTTTTTTTTTTTCCCCCACCAAGAATAACCTCACCATCCAAGCTCTCATCTTCAATTTCTCCCATTTACTTTTTGGACATTGTTCCATCTAGTACTTAACTCCGTTCAATACTATAAATCTCTCCTTCTCAATGACTTCTTAGAAAAGAAACAAGATGAGGTTTCCTCCAACCTAATAAAAAGCATTCTTTGACCCTACCTCCCCTAGAAATTTCTGCTACCCACCCTCCCTCCATCACCAGACTCATTGACCTACCTACTCATGCTGCCTACCTACTTTCAGCTCCCTATTTATTTCTCGAGCTCTTCCTTTTACCACTTCACTCCCCAACCTGTCACAAAGTCATGGTGATCTCCTGATACCCAAATCCAACAGCTTTTTATTAGTCCTCATTCAGTACAGTTTAGTTCACTCGTTCCGTTGTGTCTGACTCTGGGACCCCATGGACTACAGCACACCAGGCTTCCCTGTCCATCACCAACTCCCAGAGCTTGCTCAAATTCATGTCCATTGAGTCAGTGATGCCATCCAACCATCTCATCCTTTGTCGTCCCCTTTTCCTCCTATCTTCAATATTTCCCAGCACCAGGGTCTTTTCCAATGAGTCAGTTCTTGATATTAGGTGCAGATGAATCTCAAATCCTTTAGAGTCTCATCACAGCTCACCTAAGCTCTCTCATCAATAGTTACTTTGCACATGACTAGAGGCACTCACTTATCTTGTCAGACACAGATATGATCAAGATTGTGAAATTCCAGGAAGCAGAGAGCACACACAGACTTATCATTGCATCATGTATTACCTCACTGTCATAGCATCTCCCTATGAAGCAGTAACTAGACCTTAATCCTCTTTGCCACCCTGATGCATGGGTACTAAGTCGCTTTAGTTGTGTCCAACTCTTTGCAACCCTCTGGGGTGTAACCCACCAGGCTCCTCTGTCCATGGGATTCTCCAGGCAAGAACACTGGAGTGGGTAGCCATTCCCTTCTCCAGGGGATCTTCTTGACCCAGGGATCAAATCCAGGTCTCTTAGGTCTCCTGCATTGGCAGGTGGGTTCTTTACCAATAGCACCACCTGGGAAGCCCACCCTGATGCATAGCCCTGTGCTTCAAATTAAGTTTAGATACTCATTCAGTCTCAGAATATCATTAAGAGAATGTGTGTCACTGAGGCAGAAAAGTTATCAGTGAGTTGCATGGGTGGACTTCCAGGAAAACTGGAAATACTCCTTCCTGGGAGAGCTTTCAAAAGCAAGGAGCATTTAATTAATGACTTGGTTAATAACTTTGGAAAACTGAACAACTATTTATAAGCACCCACTGTGCTGGGCACTACAGCATTAGCATATGGGCACACTGGCTGCAGCAGGTCCTGGGGAAGGTTGGGGTGGGGTGGGGTTGGAGGGTGGGGTTAGGCAGGCAGAAACTGAGCCAGAGTGAGAAGGCTGCAATGGCAGGGCCTATTTCTGGGTGATCACTGTGTTCTTTGCCTCCTGGGCTGGAATAGGCCCTGCTGAGGACATGACTGAATGAAATAAGCAGGGAGTGGACATTTATTTTTAGGTAAGTGAGGGCATCAAGTCCCCTTTGACCTGGGCATCAGTAGTCCCCTGCTGCTCCAATTGCCTGCGACTGCTTCTTTGCAATCCTGTTGCAGGGAGGGAGAACGGGCAGGCTCTCAAGAGGTCCTTCCCATGCTGTACTTCCTTGATTCAGCTAGCCTGGCTTCCGAGGTGATGCCAGAGAGCCTCATATGGTGCGTCACACATGCCTGAGTGGGCTTCCAGGGCTGGCATCCATGGTCCCTCCCTCAGCCTGGCATATAGGGAAGACCAGCATGCAGGGATCCTGGAATACACATGGCATCTTGGCAGTGTCAGCTAACAGATGACCCACAAACAGCTTGCTTGGGCTGTAGGAAGTAACACAAACCTAATTGTGCTCCTTGGTCTCGACTTCAATGCTCCTCCCAGGCCAGTTTTTCTGTTTTTTTTTTTTTTCCTTCCCTTCCCTGTTGCCACTCAATCTCAGTCCTTAATATCACCCCCTTATGCTTGTCTGTGCCCCATATGTTTGGGTTCTTTCTACACCATCTGCTGGGCTGTCCATGTATCCTTCCTTTCCCCAGGACCTCCTCTCCAGCACACAAGAGTCCAGGATTCAGAAGAGGGAAGAGACGGTTTCTCCTCCTGGTCAGTTTCTGTCCCATGCCCACCCCAGAGGGACACCAAGGGCCCTTTTAGGAAAAGAGGAGGGGTCCTGTTGGAATCTCACCATGCACTTTGCTGTCACCACTGAGAGTTCCCGCAGAGAAAACATGGCTATCGCTTGGCCTCCAAAGCTGCAGATTTAGATAATCTCATGACCAGTCTCTCCACCCCTTCATCTTTCCTATTGATATTTCCTTGAATCCGCTCCAGCCGGTTGCTTTCTCTCCAGTTTGGACCCCTCTTCCGCCTGGAGCCCAGACCACTGGGTTGGCAGGAAACCTCTCAATTCAAATTGTCTGCGGCTTTTTCTCGCAGCCAGCTTCAATCTCTACTGCCATGCCCCAAATCAGTACATTCCCAGGAGGTCACCTGCTTAAAGGTCGGGGCAGGAGGTCAGGATAAAAGGGGGCTGCCTCCCAACCTTCACCCTGACCTTGAGAAAGTCAAGCCGCCACGCTTGGTCAGCCATCTGTACGACATAAGAGATTAGAGGCTTCACTCAGAATCCCATTAACATTTCTGGACTGTGCGGCTCTGAATTCCCAAACCTAACATGTGGCAAGACTCTGGCCAGAAGAGCCCTTTGGAGAACAATGTTATGGAAATATTGGCAGCACTTCAAAGTCACCCAGGAAAAGGTAATGACCCCTCCACTCACCAACTTTGTATCCTGGGCTCTGAAGACATCATATTGCAGAAGGAAATGATTTTCCATAAGTTAAGAGAAGAGCTGTCTATAGGAGAGCCCACTGGCTATCTGCTTGGGGAGCCCCTAAATAATCAGGGGGTGTCTGCAGTGGTCCACAAGGTCGGGATGCAATGACACACAGCGCCTCTAGTGGGCGCTGCCGCTCAGCCGTCTCCCTCATTCAGCCTGGCTACCAAAAGTACACATGCCTGTGGTGTTATCCGTAAGAAAAGAAAAATAATACAAAATAATACAGGTGTGCAAATATTAAAAGAAATATGGTATATATACACAGTGGAAAATTCAGTTCAGTTCAGTCGCCCAGTTGTGTCCCACTCTTTGCAACCCCATGAACCTCAGCACGCCAGACCTTCCTGTCCATCACCAACTCCAGGAGTCCACCCAAATGCATGTCCATTGAGTCGGTGATGCCATCCAACCATCTCATCCTCTGTCGTCCCCTTCTCCTCCTGCCCTCAATCTTTCCCAGCATCAGGGTCTTTTCAAATGAGTCAGCTCTTCGCATAGGTGGCCAAAGTATTGGAATTTCAGCTTCAACATCAGTCCTTCCAATGAACACCCATGACTGATCTCCCTCAGGATGGACTGGTTGGATCTCTTTGCAGTCCAAGGGACTCTCAAGAATATTCTCCAACACCACAGTTCAAAAGCATAAATTCTTTGGCACTCAGCTTTCTTTATAGTCCAACTCTCACATCCATACATGACCACAGGAAAAACCATAGGCTTGACTAGACGGACCTTTGTTGACAAAGTGATGTCTCTGCTTTTTAAATTTCTCTGCTGGAAAATTACCCAGCCATTAAAAATCATGCTGCGACCCTGTATTTACTGAAGCTGCAGAGAATCTCATTCGTATATATTACTGAGGGTACACACTGGTATAACCTAACACGGGTTATATGTATAAAACAGGTATATCAAACAGCCTGTGGGGCTTATTTGTCCCTGTATTAATGTTGTATTTGGGTTCAGCCACATTCATTTAGGTTTATTATATTTATGATCAATCCACTAAAGTTACTTATAAGAACAAAGTTTTATCAGAACAGATCAGATCAGATCAGTTGCTCAGTCGTGTCCGACTCTTTGCGACCCCATGAATCACAGCACGCCAGGCCTCCCTGTCCATCACCAGCTCCCGGAGGTCACTCAGACTCGCATCCATTGAGTCAGTGATGCCATCCAGCCATCTCATCCTCTGTCGTCCCCTTCTCCTCCTGCCTCCGATCCCTCCCAGCATCAGAATCTTTTCCAATGAGTCAACTCTTCACATGAGGTGGCCAAAGTACTGGAGCTTCAGCTTCAGCATCATTCCTTCCAAAGAAATCCCAGGGCTGATCTCCTTCAGAATGGACTGGTTGGATCTCCTTGCAGTCCAAGGGACTCTCAAGAGTCTTCTCCAACACCACAGTTCAAAGGCATCAATTCTTCGGCGCTCAGCCTTCTTCACAGTCCAGCTCTCACATCCATACATGACCACAGGAAAAACCATAGCCTTGACTAGATGGAACTTTGTTGGCAAAGTAATGTCTCTGCTTTTGAGTATGCTATCTAGGTTGGTCATAACTTTCCTTCCAAAGAGTAAGCGTCTTTTAATTTCATGACTGCAGTCACCATCTGCAATGATTTTGGAGCCTAGAAAAATAAAGTCTGACACTGTTTCCCCATCTATTTCCCATGAAGTGATGTGACCGGATGCCTTGATCTTTGTTTTCTGAATGTTGAGCTTTAAGCCAACTTTTTCACTCTCCACTTTCACTTTCATCAAGAGGCTTTTTAGTTCTTCTTCACTTTCTGCCATAAGGGTGGTGTCATCTGCATATCTGAGGTTATTGATATTTCTCCCGGCAATCTTGATTCCAGCTTGTGTTTCTTCCAGTCCAGCGTTTCTCGTGATGTACTCTGCATATAAATTAAATAAACAGGGTGACAATATACAGCCTTGATGTATTCCTTTACCTATTTGGAAAAGTCTGTTGTTCCATGTCCAGTTCTAACTGTTGCTTCCTGACTTGCATACAGGTTTCTCAAGAGGCAGATCAGGTGGTCTGGTATTCCCATCTCTTTCAGAATTTTCCACAGTTTATTGTGATCCACACAGTCAAAGACTTTGGCATAGTCAATAAAGCAGAAATAGATGTTTTTCTGGAACTCTCTTGCTTTTTCCATGATCCAGCGGATGTTGACAATTTGATCTCTGGTTCCTCTGCCTTTTCTAAAACCAGCTTGAAAAGCTGATTGAAAAGCAATATGGTTCACATATTGCTGAAGCCTGGCTTGGAGAATTTTGAGCATTACTTTACTAGCGTGTGAGATGAGTGCAATTGTGCAGTAGTTTGAGCATTCTTTGGCATTGCCTTTCTTTGGGATTGGAATGAAAACTGACCTTTTCCAATCCTGTGGCCACTGATGAGTTTTCCAAATTTGCTGGCATATTGAGTGCAGCTCTTTCACAGCATCATCTTTCAGGATTTGGAATAGCTCCACTGGAATTCCATCACCTCCACTAGCTTTGTTCGTAGTGATGCTTTCTAAGGCCCACTTGACTTCACATTCCAGGATGTCTGGCTCTAGGTCAGTGATCACACCATCATGATTATCTGGGTCATGAAGCTCTTTTTTGTACAGTTCTTCTGTGTATTCTTGCCACCTCTTCTTAATATCTTCTGCTTCTGTTAGGTCCATACCATTTCTGTCCTTTATCAAGCCCATTTTTGCATGAAATGTTCCTTTGGTATCCCTGATTTTCTTGAAGAGATCCCTAGTCTTTCCCATTCTGTTGTTTTCCTCTATTTCTTTGCATTGATCTATGCAAGGGAATAGTATACATCTCTAACAAAAGAAGAATGAGGAATTTCTCTCAGAGCTCCAAGGAACTGTCAGGGAGAATACTAAAACGAACAGAGCAATATGTGCCATATTCTTTTACATGTGCCAAGTAGAGGAAAAACAAAAGTGCATATTTTTTTGGTTTATATATAATTTGTTTGGATGTAATTCACAATGACAGTGGTTACATGTGTGGTGATGGTGGTGGTGGTGCAAAGAACCTGCAGAGGAGGGACAGGTATAGGAAGAATTTATATATACATATGTTATGTGGATTCTTTGCCAGATGAGCCACCAGGAAGGCCCTATATAGATAATATAATATACTTATTATATATAATAACTGAGGTAAACAATAACTTAATAAATTTTATATATAAAATCTTTATTTTACATCAATATATAATACATACTTATTATATATGTCATATACATCACCTTTCTTTTACATATATATTTATGTATAAATAGGTAAATTTTATTGAGGTGTTGTTCATGTACCATAAAACTCACCCATTTAATTTACTTACTTTATTTTCTTAAAAAATCTTTTATATTGGAATATAGCTGATTAACAAAGTGGTGATAGTTTCAGGGGTACAGCAAAGGGACTTAGCCATACACATACATGTGTCCATTCTCCAAACTCCCCTCCCATCCAAGCAGCAGAGTTCCCTGTGCTATACAGTAGGTCTTTGATGGGTATCCATTTTAAATAGAGCATTGAAAACTCACCCATCTTAATGTAAAATTCAATGATTTTTACCCGTGGTACAACCATCACTGTAATTCAATTTCAGTATTAAATACGGTTTCATCACTCCAATTAGATCTCTTGGGTTCATTCACAAGTAATCCTCACTCCCAACCCCAGCCTTAGGCAACCACTAGTCTTGTCTACAAAGAGTTGCCTCTTCTGGACATTTCACGGGAAATGGCATCATATAAAATGAGGTTTTCCATGTCCTGCTTCTTTTACTACTTAGCACACTGTTTCTGGTGTTCATTCATGTGACACATACCAGCACTTCATCCCTTTCTATTATTGAGTAGTATTCTATCGTTTGCTTATCCCATATTTCACTTATCGTTGGCTGATTACACATCTGGGTTGTTCCTATTTTGGGGCTATTTTAAAAAATGCTGCTATGAACATTCATGTACCAGTTGTGTGGGCATGTCTGTCTGGTTTTTTTTAACCATGTGAATAGGTTATCTGTTTAAAAAAATATTTGATATCACAAAAGATTAAACAGCACATGAAACAATCTTATAAGGAAGGAAGTAGCAAAGCAATGGGTGTGTGTGTGCATGTGCCTGTAGAATGATTTGATTCTGTTAAATAATTAAATAAGAACATAAAAAAGATTAGAAAGGCAGAAAGCTAAAATGTTAACAGTGTTGTCGCTGGGTGATGGGATGGTGGATAATTTATGTGTTTGTGTGCTTTTCTGTATTTCAACAAATTGTCTACTGTGAATATAAATTACTTTTGTAATCAGAAAAAAAGCACAACGTTATTGGGGGAAAAAAAAATCCTTCCCATTCAATTTCTCCAACCTCTCTGTTGCAGAAAGATATCTTCCCAGTAGGCCACAAATAGGGGAAGGGGAGGGCATCCCTCTTTCTCTCTCTCTCTCTCTCTCTCACTCTGTTTAATACTGGTCACAGCATCCAGAAAACTGCAGATCCCCAATAAATACAAATCAGTTTTGGAGACCTCGAGATCAGTTCCCATGGCAACCTGACAAGGGCATGACACTATATGAGTTCTGCCCCAGGGTGGAGATGGTCCAGTGGGAAGGACACCTGACTTGAACAGCCTGAGGTGGCCAAAGGGCCATAATATTTATCTGTGTGGCAAAGGCATCAGGCTTCCTAAGACTCAAAGAGACAGACATTTCTCCAAATAATGGAACACTGGAAGTGTGAACGGCTCATCCTGATTGTGGGTTCCCTGAACTGCCATTTCTATTTATACAGCTGCAAACAGATGTCATGATTCAGTATTTTCCAGAACTACACTTAGGAACTAAGTGTCCTTCCTCTCTGCTTACCTCATGCACAATTTCATCATATTGCTTCACAATTACTCACTTGTCTGCACAAGGCCTGTCCCTTATATTTGCAGGACTTGGGACAAGAGGATAATTAGAAGCCCACATCTCACATGTTCAAAAAGTTGACAGTCATAAATTGAGCTAAGTTAATGCTAGTGTCTCAGTCATGTTTGATTCTTGGTGACCCTCTGGACTATAGCCAGCCAAGCTCCTCTATCAGTGGGGTTTTCCAGGCAAGAATACTGGAGTGGGTTACCATTCCCTTCTCCAGGGGATCTTCCTGACCCAGGCATCAAACCCAGGTCTCCTGCATTGCAGGCAGAGTCTACTGTCTGAGTCACCAGGGAAGCACGAATCAAGCCAACACACTGTTACATAAGGGACATCTTGCGGCTGCTACTGCTGCTGCTAAGTGGCTTCAGTCGCGTCCGACTCTGTGCGACCCCATAGACGGCAGCCCACCAGGCTCCCCCCTCCCTGGGATTCTCCAGGCAAGAACACTGGAGTGGGTTGCCATTTCCTTCTCCAACGCATGAAAGTGAAAAGTGAAAGTGAAGTCACTCAGTCATGTCCGACTCCTAGTGACCCCATGGACTGCAGCCTACCAGGCTCCTCCGTCCATGGGATTTTCCAGGCAAGAGTACTGGAGTGGGGTGCCATTGCCTTCTCCAAGGGACATCTTATCTTCCTCTAAATATATTCTCAGAATGACCTGAAGAACCAGACACAAATTCAGATGCCTTGGACTCCCTGGAATTGTGAGACCGGACATGAAGTGTCAGAGAACAAGACCCCGGCTTGCTCCCCCTTTCAATCTCACAGCAAAGGAGGCTCCAGGCACACCCAACCTGAACCACTCCACACGTACACTCCCCTGTGCACCTAAACAGCAGGCCCTTGACCCACTCGGGCTTTACCAGGCACACATCTGTAGTGCCCCACCCTTAGGAGAAAAGACAGACAAAGAGGTCTGCGCATGTCCTGGAAGTGGACTAAGGGCCATTTGGGTAAGGAACTCTGGAGTAGGCAACTGAGACTTTACGTAGAAGTGGCGTAAGATGGAGGTTGTGGTGCCATCGCCCTTGGAGTCCTGGAAGCTGAAGGAAGAGCCTGAAATGTATGAAAACCCTCTTGTGCAAGATTAAGGGATATCGATCCATATTCTCACTAGACTGGACTTTCTTGACCTTGGCACTACAGACATTTTTAGGCCAGATAATTCTTTGCTGTGGGGGCTCTCAGTAGCATCTACCCTTAGTCGTGACAACCAAAGTCTCTGGGGGACAAGTCACCCCTGCCGTGAGAACCAGCTCAATAGACCCTGAAGCTGTGGAAGGAAGGAAATACAAGTGCTTCACTTAGTGGCAGAGTTCATGGCAGAGGGTAGGTATGCAATAACTGACGGATGAGTGAGTGAACCAACATCTGCTCATGATCTCAGAGGCATTCTTGAAAGACCTCATTTTCCTGGTGAGGACTGTGAAATATTGGGAAAAAAGAACTCCTCAGAACAAGCTGAGAGCTGTTGTTGATCTCCCGAGTATAAATGATAAATCTGGGATAGAAAGGTAAAAACGATAGGCGGCATGAACTCTGCCCTGAGCCCAGGACCCCAAGGACGGGACAGCTCCCTCTGCCTGATGGGTGCACAGAGCTGACCCAAGGAGGCTCCTTAAGATGTAAGGACCATTTCATGGTCCAGTCTTTCTCTACCAAAGCTGCCCTGGTTAGGAGAATGAAAGAGCGGCCAGGGACTCTAAACTTAAATAGACTCTCCTAAGGGACCTTGTAGAACACGGCTAAGCCCCATGTGTTCCTTAGACGAACCAAAATGCGATGCACAGTGAGGGCTGTGATACACATGGTGAGACTTCTGACCTGCAAGGTACTGATTGCAAAAGCTCTTCATCTCCCTGACATTCATTCTCCCTGCCCTCACCAATGGGATTTTGCAAACCTTGTTTATGCTGAGTTTCTTCGATCAGCCAATAATGTTTACAGCTGCATCAAGCCCATATTTCTTCTGCAGAGCAAGCACACCCAGCCTCCTAGTTTTCTTTATAATAGATGAATTCCTTCTTGTATGATTCCAACGTTTCTAGAAACTGAACATGGTTATGTCCAGTTAGGTTTGGGTCAGTGCTTAAAGGCCAGTTGGTGATGTTTGCATGAAGAAATGAGGTTCTGATGGAGCCCGACACTTGGAACAAAGTGCATGACTGATTCCATTCACTGGTACCATGGGAACATAGACTCGGTTTCAGAATCTGCTCATTCTTCAGTTTTCCCTAGAGTGGCAGGTCTAAAAACATTGTCCAAATACCCCTGGTTGGCCCTGAGACCCTCTCAGGAGATCCACGTGTCAAACCTATTTTCCTAGGAATACCAAGGTGGTCGGTTCACTTTTGTTCATTCTCATCTCTCATAGGTATGCATGGAGTTTTCCAGTGATTTCCTGACATGTGACGAAAATTTTGCTCTGATGGTTAAATACAATGTGTGTGTGCATGCATACATGTGTGTTTTCCAATGTTTCTCAGTTGTAATTTCAATTACAGTAAATGTGCATGTATAAAACCCACATAAACAAAAACTCTTTGAGGTCCTTGTAATTTTTTAATGGAAAGGGGTCCCAAGACCAGAAAATTTGAGAACCACTGTGCTGCAGCAAGAATGTTAGTCATACCTCTACATCACTGAAAATCAAGAGTGGGGAAAAATATTTGGAAGATCTTTCTGAGAGGTAGAGTAAGTTACTGAATATAAAAATAAGTACACTTTCAGAGTTTTATAACAGGAGTGTCACTGTGACATTTTAACTGCAAAATGTTCTCTAGGTTCTTCGAAGTGGAAAAAAAACAAGTTTAGAGAAAAAGAGGAGGGGAAAAAGCAAAAGTACGACTATTTTCAATAAAAGCAATATGTCCTAAATACAATATTGCTTGTTTGGAAGTTTATTGATGATCTGATTTGCATCTGGACTAGCCTCATCTCAAACACCCCCAACCTGTCCCTGTCCAAAGACTGGCTCTGTTTGTTGGCATTCTTGAGAGATCCAAGGGTGTACAAAAATAATTAGAGGGAGGGTGACTGAGAGCATGTTTGTATTATTTGTGAAAGGGGAAGGGAGACCATCTGACACTTATAATTTTAAATTTAACTGCAATTTTGAGACCATCAGTGGCTTTCAGTTACCCATGCTATGGAATCAGGATGTGTTATCAACCAGAAGTATTTCTGTTAAGATCTAAACAACATCACTGACCAAAATAAACAGATAAAAGACCCCATTCATTCCCTCTAGCTTTAACACCAGTCCTTTCATCACGTCTGAGTTTCCCTTTGTACATTTCTTTACTTCCTTCCCCCTCTCCCCCGCCTCACAAAACATAGGTGCTATTTTCTTCCCCCTCACCAAGTTTCCAGGTGTTTTGATTACGTGCTATCGTCCATAGTCCCAGTACACCTAGAAGAGGCATACGATTGGCTCCATATTTCAAACGGAGGAAGAACTGACACGTGAAATCTACCTTCCCAGATCAATATGGCCACTTGTTACCCAAGATGCTACCCACCCATTGTTTGAAGAGGCACAAGCTGGAAGCCGACGGGGATGGAAAGAGGAGGTAAAGGACTTGCTGTGGATCCTTTAAGAGGGAGAGAGAACTCTTGCTTCTTTGCAACAATCGTTTCTAGAAATCGCCACTCCCCAACTCCCATAATCAAAAGCCATGCATTATCTTAATGAAAAGAACCATAATAGTAATCATAATGACAGATAAGGAGAGGTCAAGAGCATGTCACCAACAAGAAAAGTTTTACTATTTCAAGGCTGGGGCAGATGGATCCTGAACTATCATCTGTAGCCCGGCCACTTCTCTGCATTCCAGCTTCCATCTTCTGCGCTATAAATAATTCAGAGTTTTCTTCTTTCTTAAATATCACAGAACCAAGTCAGAATCTTTATGTGAAGGATTCTCGAGTGTCCCCTCTCTCCCTCCGCCTCTGCCTCCCTAGCCAGCCCAGGCGGCTCCCAGGAGAACGACCCCTCAAGCTTTAACATTTCTTCTTTGACATTTCAGACTATTTGTTAGGCAGAGCTGCCTTCTTGAGATCAAAGTTGGAAAATCTTGCCAAGAACCCCCGCTTGGCCCTGTCCAACTGTGACAGAGAGGGTCTATTAACCTCCAAGCATCTGTCTCTTTCCTCTTCCAAAAAAATCTGCCAACCCTCACCCAGAAGAGCAGCCACCCTCCCCCTCTTACCACCTTCCCCAGCACTCCAGGAGGGAGCAGGGGTCACCCTTCCCAAGTGACACATCAAGACACCCAGCAAAGAGAGACGGACCCCAGAACCAGAAGATGCCCCCCACTAGGAGACAACAGAGATTCATGGGGACATGGCATTTGGAACTCCTGTCTGGCTAAGATTTCTTCTCTGAGGAAAATGTACATGAGTGCTCAGTCATGTTCGATTCTTTGCAATCCTATAGACTGTAGCCCACTAGGCTCTCCTGTCCATGGTATTTCTCAGGCAAGAATACTGGAGTGGGTTGCCTTTCCTCCTCCAGGGGATCTTCCCGACCCAGGGATCAAACCCACGTTGCCTGCATTGGCAGGTGGATTCTTTCCCACTGTGCCACCTGGGAACCCCGAGGAACAGCAAACTCAGAGACAAACATGGAACAAGGAAAGATAACTTACCCACGTTATTTTGCTGGTGGTAGGGCTGAGACTGACGCCAGCTCTTTATTGCTACCTCTAGATGATATCACCTCCACCCGCCCGGGAGGGTGACCAGGTTTAGGGCTGAAGTCTTAAGCTCTTATGTGAAGTGATTTATCATTTTCTTTTGAAGTCTCGCAGAGAAGGTTTCCTGCACTTCACAAGAGTACCTACCGGCCAGCCCCCAGAATAATGTCTGCCTCCTTACAAAGCCAAGGGCAGAAGTAGGGGATGGAGCCTAAAGCAGGGCAGAGGTGTTGGGGTTTGGTGGTTCATCTGGATGTGAGAAATCATTGGTTAATTAATACATCCTGCTTGGTTCTGCTTCAAAAAGCTGCTGCCCACACCCTGACCCAGGGTGACTTAGAGTGTGTGCGTTGAGTCTGTTTATAGGTATTAAGTGAAGAGCGTTTCATGTTCAATTAGATTGAGAAAGGGGTAGAATCAAAAGGGTTATTTAAAGCAGGACTTTTCAGAGCCTTTACTGTCCTAACATGGCGAATCTTTAAGAGGCTGGCTATATACAATATAACATTCTCCAAAGTTATTTGATGGGCTCTTAGCATCTCATGAGGCTACAGGGAAGCATTTCCAAGGCCAATGAATAGGGGCGCACACAATCTTTTGTTGTCGTTCAGTACTGGAGTCATGTCTGCCTCTTTGCAGCCCCATGGACTGTAGCCCGCCAGGCTCCTCTCTCCATGGGTTTTCCCAGGCAAGAATATTGGAATGGGTTAACACTTCCTTCTCCAGGGGATCTTTCTGACCCAGGGATTGAACCTGTGTCTCCTGAATTGCAGGCAATTCTGTATCACTGAGCCACCAGGGAAGCCCATTCGATCCTTACAACATGATTTACGTGATAACAAGTTGGGCATTCAAATGAAGACAGAACCCTATTGCAGAAACTGAAGCTTTCCCAGAAAACCGATCAATACGTGTAGGGCAATACTTGGTCAAGCAGTTGATCCACTAAAACTACTAAGATACCCTCCTGAAAATGCACAGGAGTGTCACTGATCTTTTTAATGACCCGATTGTCCATTTGGTATCAAAGGCACTATGCAGCAATTGCCTGTGATGATACCAGGAAATGTCAAGTTGACAGCCATAAAGATTGAACGATTCTGTGAGTCATTCACACATGGACTCAGAATTTCAATTCTCGCAGGAAGGACATTCTCAGAATATATTCTCTATTCATGGTACCTCCTCTAAACCGCCTCTCCCACAACCTCCAAAATCAAGTTCTCACTGACCAGCTCTGCAGCTGGCTCCCTCTGAAGCCAAATGCTGGGGTAAGAGCTGCAGTCCTCAGATGGGAGTGACCAGAGGTCCTGACTGTATCCTCTTGGCCAGTGTGACTTTTCAGAGGCTTAATGCTCGTGACAAAAAATTGCTTTGAGGTTTCCTCTCGGGTTCTCCCTCACATGAATTTTCTCTCAGAATTAACAGCAAGAAAATGCTGACACGTTGGTGTATACTTAATACACAGGTTGGACTTAGCATCTAGCCTGCATTCCAGAATTTTCCTTCTCCTTGAGATTGCTTGTAGGAGGGCCCTGGGAGGGGCAACTACATTGGTTGGTCCATGGGACAAAGACTTTAGGACTTTCTGGACTTTGACAGCTGGAGAGCAGATCTTGGAGATAGCTTGTCTGGTCAATGCTGAGACGGGCCTGGCAGTAAGACAGTGTTTGTAGTTCTAAGGGTCTCCTGTGTCATGGAATCTAAACTCTTTGAGCTTCAAACTCAAGGGTTTCCCATGTTTCCCTGCTCCCGACACCCTTGAGAATCTGGCTGTGTGCAATAATCGGCCGTCTCCCCTAGCCCGTCCAGCCACTAAGAACCGTGGCACAGGACTGCAGACAGACGTCATTCCTCCCAGAGCACCCGGGACCCCACGCCCTCTCTTCCCCAGAGTAGTCAGTCTCTCCGGGAGTCAGGATCATGTGACCTTTGGCCAAAGGCCATTGTTGCAAGCCTTGGAAGTAAAGCACATTGCGCTGCAATTTTAAAACATCACGAGAATCAGAACAGACCAAGGCTGGTGGTGTGAGCTTCAGAGTAAAAAAAGTAAGTGACATTTCAGAGCTTTATAAAGGAAGTATCACCAGGCCATATTTGACAGTGGTAAAGTCACTTTACAGGGGTTGGGTCTTTGCCCTTCTCGCTGCAGAATGAACGTATGGACAAGAGAGGGAAGCCATGTCTTTTAAAGGGAAATAGGCCGGTTGCTCCAGTGAGGCCCCCAAAGGCAGAACCAGGCTTCATTTTGTTGCTATGGTTACAGCACATGGGAGGCAGAAACAGAGGGGAGAAGAGAGAGCTCCACAGACCAGCTAGTGTCACTGTCAGCCACCAAGGCCTCCACCATTGCTCACCTGTCAGGTTCAGTGGAGTTTTCTGAACTGACATGATGCTCTGTTCCTCAAACTTAGATGGAACCACAAGTCGGACACAACTCTGGGACTCGTACCTTTAAGGAGCCTCACCCCTGGGCCTTCAAACTCTCTCTGTAGCCAATGGGGCCTTCTGATCCACCCTCCAAAATCTCAGACAGTGCTTGACATCATCTTAGACAGGGGATGAAGGGAGAGTTGCTCTTCCTCTCTCAGAGAAGCCAAGCTCTATTCTTCCTGCCTTATGCCACTGCCCCTCCCTCCTCTTTTAGACAAATCAAAGTCAGATTCATGGACCTCAGGGAGACTTTGAGTGGCTTCTATTGCAAAGCATCATGGGAAGACACATGATCCGGACAAGCCCAGAGTTGCTGTGAGTAGGAAGCTCACACATCTCCTGTTTCCCAGGCTTAAAAGGCTTACCAGAGCCCTCAGTCAGGACTTCTCTACAGCTCTGGCTCTTCTCTTGGAATCTGGTAACCCTATCTTTCCCCTTCACCCAAGTAGTTCCAAATTCCTTCCCAAACTGGATTGGCACAAACCTAGCCTTGCCTTTGACATAGAATCTGAACCATCAGCATTGTCTGTGTCCTTCTAGGACCCAGGCTTCTCAGAGATCCCCTGCCTTTCTTCTTTCTTTCTTGCATGGAAACCAAACATGCTTGAGTCAAAGACTAACTGCAATATCTCCCCAATTTTCACCACGCCCAACACCCAGAACCACAGGACATCTGAGCAATGCATCTGCCTGCACCAGAAGGCAAGAAGAGTGGGGAAGGAAG
Source organism: Tragelaphus eurycerus (assembly GCA_935064755.1). NCBI lineage: Eukaryota > Metazoa > Chordata > Mammalia > Artiodactyla > Bovidae > Tragelaphus > Tragelaphus eurycerus. The sequence goes on along the minus strand of CAKXYN010000075.1, from coordinate 800,604 downwards.
AGCTAGTGCTCTCAGGCACACATTCAGGAGGGGAGAGGGTCCTGATGGACAGAGAGGAAAAGGCAGCGAGATCTTAAGGCTCATCAGCCAGGCAGAAGTTTCCTCCCTGAGCAGCAGAGCTTAAGTCCCAAGGGCAAACTGGGGTCACTTTGTAGAAGTTTTATCCACTGAGTAGGAGAAACTGGGATTAAAATCCTACTCAGATCAGAATCCTGATGGAAAGCCCAAACCATCCAAAAAAGCAGACAAGAAAACTTATCTCTTGCCAGCAAGAGATCTTCAATTTACTTTAGGTGCAAGGAGGGTGGAAGGAGGCTTATTTAGCTCTGGGATATATGGTCAAGTTTAGGCTGAGGTTTTCTTGAGGGGAAGTGCATGGGATGGGGTGTGTGTGTGTGTGTGTGTGTGGTGCACGCGCGCGCACACTGCGTGCTAAATCACTTCAGCCCTGTTGGACTCTTTGTGATCCCATAGACTGTAGCTCGCCAGGCTCCTCTGTCCATGGGATTCTCCAGGCAAGAATAGTGGAGTGGGTTGCCCTGTTCTCCTCCAAGGGATCCTTCTGACCCAGGGATCAAAGTGGCATCTCCTAGGAAAGGTGGATTCTTTACCTCTGCATCACCTGGGTTGGTAAGGGATTTCTAGAGGGAAAATGCAGAACCAGAGCCATTCAAGGCAAATGGGGCTGCAGAGCAGACAGCTTCTCCAAAGCTCCCAGAACAATGAAGTTGTGAGGGTGGGGCAGAGCTAGGTGAGCAGGAGAGTGGACCTTCAGCCCCCTGGACAATGCATATGCAAACCAGGTTCCCCTGACACTCCCATCTCCTCTGGCGTGCTGAACCTTTGGAACCTCAGAGCAGTCGGAGTCACTCCACCCTCACTCATCTCGGTCTGTCCCTCAATGAGACTCTCTCATCTTGTTCTCCCTTTCAGAGTCACTCTGGTGGCCATCTGTGAGTCTAGGGGCAGCCCCAAGTCAGAAAACACTGAAGGAACAAAGGCCCTCTGCTTCACCTGCATCTGGCGCGATCCAGGAAGCTGCAGGCAATGAAGTCACCTTGCACTGATCTGCTGTCTCCGTAGGATCAAATCCTCCCTGGAATCTTGCTCTTGGATCGGAGATGCATGAGCCTCTGCCTAGGTCTGGCCTTGACCTGCGGGAGCTGGGTGGAGCCAGGGAAGTGTCACTGACCCTGTACTAGGCTGAGGTCATGCCTGTGGCTGGGGCCAAGGAGGATGTGGTGGCTGGAAGCTTGGCTAAAGAAAGGAATTCCCAAGCAAGAAAGGAGAGACAGGGCAGTGCAGAGCCCAGCTTCTTGCCTTCCAAACTGAAGATGCCTGGCATCTGTTGTCTCCCTGAGTGGCAAGGACACAGCAGAGCTTCCACGTGTCAGGAGGTCTTTGGAGAAGGGTGGAGAATGTTCAGGTAGGGGTGCAGAAGTCAAGCAAGGCTCTTCCTTCCACTACCTTCCAGTCTGAAGCTGCTCACATTGCCCAGACCCGGGCAGCCTCAGCTACCAGCTTCAGGACCAGGTGTGTCTCAGCTGACAAGTCCTTCTCAACATCAAAGATGCCACCCTTGTCTATTTGGAAATCTCACCAACTGGAAACCAGATGATTCTACTCAGATCTAAGAACAACCACACTTTCAGGCAACCAGGGTCACCAAATGCTAGAACAGGTGAAGAAAGAGCAGGGTGGATGCTCTTTTCTGGGGAGTCTTTCAAAATCACTGTTTGTCTGTTTCCAGAAGGATGTTAGGGATGGCATGTAGCCCTAAAGATCCCTGAAGGACTTCATCTCAGGAGGTGGGGGGAACCTATGATTGTGGAGCCCTTAGGACTTCAGCTTTCCTGGAGCAGAAGATGGATTGCTCTGTGGTGCAACTGAGAGCACTGGGCGGTCAAGGAGACCCCATGTCAGACTTGGCTCTGCCATTCACAGCTGCCTGGTCATTATTGACTCTCAAGCTTCAGCTTCCATGGGTCAAACAGGCCTGGCTCTGAATAGGTGCTTCGTAAGTTTGACATGATTGTTATTATGTTCCCTAGGAAAGCCCTTCTTTGGAACTTGGCAGCCAGTTTCAGGATCTAACCACACAAATGCTAGTGAAAGACAGAGCGTGTCCCTGGAAAGCCCTACACCCGAGTTCCCCACTGTCCTACACCTTCTTAAGGAGAGTGAGTTCCCCACCCTTTGAGCTTCAGAAAACAGTGTTCAGAAGAGAAGCCCCTCAATCCTTTCCCCCGGGATGAAGATCTAGAGAGCACACAATAAGCACACCAGCTTCTGGGCTTGAACCTTTGCCACAAAGTCCCCCATGACCAAACGCAAGCTCAAGTGCAAAAAAAGCCACTGCGAAATCCTGTGGGTGGGATTCCAAACCCAGAAGGCCACAGAGCTGCAGGACTTGTGGGTCCCCCTGGGCCTCCCTGGATGAAGCCAGTCCAAGCCAGCATCCTTAGTGGGCTGAGTTCTGTTTTGAAGGCCTCCCCGTGCCAGCTCTGACCACTCTGGAGCCTCTAACATCGGGGTAGATGCCATGGGACTTCAGGGCCCAGCAGGAAAGCATGGGAAACAGAGTCCTGCACACTCAACACGGTTCTCCAGCTTCAGCCAGTCCTCATGCCTCCTGGGAACTTTCTCACGCTTCCCTGCCATCTGCCATGGTCTCTTCTGCTGCTTGAAGCCTTCTTGGTGCTCTTCGATGTTCCCACTTGCACTCCAAGGCCTCACCTTACACTTTAGAGGCAAAATAGAGGCCCCCAGACAAGGCTTCTGTCACTCCTTGCCCCCCAAACCCCTAAACCCTCATCTTTTCTTCTCCCTCTTGCTGCACTCTCCCTCCATGTGGGTGATGCTGGCTCTTCCTCCCGAAGATGGGTGGTTTTCTTTCCCATCTTCCCAGGGCCTGTTTCTACTCATCATTTTTTCTCCCATGCACTGGCAGACTCTATGCATCCAGATAAAACAAAGCTTAAATATCTCTAAGTGAAAGTGTTAGTTGCTCAGTTCTGTCCAACGCTGTGACCCCCATGAACTGTAGCCCACCAGGCTCCTCTGTCCATGGGATTCTCCAGGCAAGAATACTGAAGTGAGTTGCCATTTTCTCCTCCAGGGGATCTTCCCAACTGAGAGATCAAACCTGGGTCTCCTGCACTGCGGGCATGTTCTTTACCATCTGAGTCACCAAGGAAGCCCTAAATAATGAAATTGCCCCTGGAATCCATGCAGCCTGATGGCCCCACAGATGGTCTCAACCCTTGGGGCATCCCTGGTCCAACTCTAGAACTCTTGAGAACAGGAGAATGCAAAGCTGGGGCAAACCCCCTGTTCAGACCACTCTACAGAAAAGGAGCTTCCATTTGGGGTGAGGTGAGGGGTGGAGGCTCAAACAGAACTAGACTCCAATAGGAGAGTAAGAGAGTAAGGATAAGTAGAAAAGCACTGACCTAGCCTGATCCATCCCTGTTGGACTTCCACCTTGAGCTCGCCCACCCACTTTGCCTGCCTCATGTAAGAAGCTCCAACAAAGCCTACTGAGACCCAGAGAGGGGTCCAAACCCTCCCAGGAGCCCTTCCCCAGCCCCCAACCTCCTCTGTTGCTCCAAACCTCCTACATACAAAGTCCTCTCCTCCTAAAAGGAAGATACTATAAGCTGCACTCATGCTCAGTTGCTCAGTCGTGTCCGACTCTTCGAGACCCCATGGATTGTAGCCCGCCAGGCTCCTCTGTCCATGGAATTCTCCAGGCAAGAATACTGGAGCAGGTAGCTGTTCCTTTCTCCAGGGGATCTTCCAGACCCTTACTTCCTCACAAATTCTATAAAATCCTTATTCTTTCAAAGTCCAGCTTAAAACCCTAATTATTGTCTGTGATTCTTCTGTTGTTTCTCTTAAACAAAATTAATTCTATGTGCCTCTTGTCTGATTTCACAAAAACTTACTGATGCAATCATTAAGACATGTATTATGATGTGTGGTTATTAATGATCAGCTTCTCTAGGTCTGTCCCTCAAGCTTAATTATGTGCTTTTTAGGACTAGATAGTGTCTGTGGTTCCCTAAGCCCTAGACCAGTGTCTAACAGTTGAAAAAAATACAGACATGTTTATTTTTTTCAAGTGCTAGACACTGGTTGTGTGTGCATATATGTATCTTCAATCCCTGAATTCTACCTTGGAACTGCTAAGCAAATCCTGACTCAAGAAAATCCAATACATCACAACTAAAACCCGTGCACTGAAATAATGACTTGCATTTTGTGAGTTGGTGTTGCTATCATTTAGCTGCTAAGGTGTGTGTCTGACTTTTTTGTGACCACCGTGGGTTAGCACGCCAGGCTCCTCTCCACCGTCCATGGGATTTTCCAGGCAAGCATACTGGAATGGGTTTCCACTTCCTCCTCAGAAGGCATTTCAACACTACTAGCTGTGTCAGGGCTCAGGAACCAAGGGCAGACAGACATACCTGGCTCATCTAAGCATTTCAGTCTCAGTAGGACCCCAGGACTCGCTTCCTGCCTTTCTCTGGTAGCCCACATGGGACCCGCCATGACAGCTTGGCCCACCTGACTATGTACGTGCCATGTGTGGGGAGGGGTGGTGGTGTCTCTGAGTAATCGGCAGGTTGACCTACAAACTCAGAGCCTCATCTTTCTCTGGGCAAGGTCTCTTCCCCAAGATTCATAAGGGAGCTATAAAACCACTCCAACCAAGGGAAAAATCACACTGGCTTGCTGGTGCCCCAAAGATAAAGGATCCCTTGACCCCACTCCAGAGCCCCTTACACCTCAGTCCTGAAGAAAGAATCTCCAAAGGTCTCGGCTGCTCAGACAATAGAAGAGTCCCCTGCCACCAAGGAGGCGAGGGTCTCAGTCACCTGAGTTGTATTTGGTGGAGTCTGGTTTGAATTTTGCTTCTGCCTCTTGTGCTGTGTGACTCTGGGTGAACCAATCAGCTTCTCTGTGCCTCTAATGCCTTCTCAGTAAGATTGAGGAAACACTTCACTGTATGGGCTTAGAGTGTATCTGGAGAGGTCTCAGTGAAAGCAACCAATGGAGCAGATTGTAAAATCCTTTGCAAATAGGACTTGGCTACGAAATTTCTTTAAAAGAGTAGAATAGGGAGGAATTAAAAAAAAAAAAAAAAGGGGGGTAGCCTGAAATGTCTTTAATATTCTTTGCAAAAAATGCCAAATAAGAGGTCTGATTCAGTCATTTCATTAGAAAATAAAGTGTTTATTAAGAAACTATACACTGAACACTCCTATAAGTCTCTGTGGAAACATAACGCCCCATGGTCATAGCACAAGGTGAGGAAAAATGGCAGAATAAAAGATGCTGGGATGGATGAAGCCTGGGAGGCTGGAAATGAGGTAATGAATTACAATAATCAAAAAACATCAACCTCAAGCTTACTCCTTAAAGCCACACTCAGAAAGAGGCCCTGGCCCAAAGAGTTGGCAGGACACAGTGGGGAATGGCCAGACATGAAGTGGTGGGGAGCGGGGTGGTGGAGAACTGGGAGGGGCTGAATAAACACATCCTCCAAGGTCCTGGAGACAACTTGAACCCCCACGTGATACTCTGGACATTCAGGTGCCCGGGAGGCCACCCCAGATACTGGGCAAGAACTTGGAAACCCACAGAGGGCGTCTCCAGAACCAGGCTGGGAACCTGACCTGAAGAACCCCCATCCACAGGACTCAGGACCTAAAACCCTAGGAGGGAATCCTAACCCCCAGGGAAATCTCCCAAGGCGGAGAATCTGCTATCTATTGCTGTGCATCTTCACTCCCAAACTTAGTGGGTTAAAACCACCACCGTTTTGTCCTACAAGCTCCCCATGGTTGGCCCTTTCCTCTTCCGTGCTCCACCGTCAAGGGGGCAGCCTGTGCTGAGCCCCCACAGAGGAAGTACCAGGGGTGGGAGGAAGTAATCCACACCCTAGAAATCTACTAAGCCAATACGGCAGCAAATCTAGGGGACTTCCAGGCCCTACACCTATACTTTTCTTATGGAAGCTGGGGTAAAGGCATTCCCTCCACTCTCCCCACTCCCACCCCACTGTGGATCAAGGTGAAAATGGGGGAAACAAATCCCTCCTCTTTGGGAGAGGGTGGCCATGGAGTAAGGCATGAGTCAAAGCAAGCAAAGTGAACACATATATTGACCAGAGGACAGGATGACACCTCCATTGGTGCCATGAGAGGGGCTGGAGGAGGCCAATTTTTACGTCTCTTCCCCTTCAGTTCATCTTGGCCTTGAAATGGTGATTCCATTGGGTGCCGAAAGTTCTCAGAGTCAAGAACAAGTAAAAGTGGGGCAAGACAGCCAATGCCGGAATCACGGGCCAGCAGGAAGGGCCTTGGTCCCTGGTTCCCTTGTGGTCCCTTGTGGTCCTAGCAGGATGCCTGGTTCTCGGGCAAGACCTCCGGCAGCCAGAGCTCGTGGGAACTGTAGGTCTAGGGGCCAAGAAGGAGCCCTGGAGAAATCCTCTTTTCCAAGGGGTTTTCTAATACCACTCACTGAGCCGTTGCAGAGAGAAGAGGAAGTGGGGGGAAAGTGTGTCCCCAAAAAGACATGGTTTTCTCCACCAAAAAAAAAAAAAAAAAATATATATATATATATATGTATATATATAGAAAATGATTGGTGTCCATTCTTTCCTCTGAGACCTAATCTGGTGCCAACACGTGGGCCTGGCTCCCCCTCCTCTCACCGCGCCGTCTCCACCTCTCCTTAGATGTTCTTCCCCACGGGAGGCTGCAGGGCGACGAGGTCACTAAGAGGGTGGCCTGGTATCCTAAGGAGAGCCAGGGAGACCCCACACTTCCAGGCAGAGAAAGCGAGGCCGGAGCATGGCTGGACTTCATCAGGCTTTCTCGTGGTGGTTGGGTTGTTTTGGAAAGCAAGAGACTAGCTAGTATGTTTAAAAGATGGTTCCTGGTGCACAGGTTTTTAATTCTCTTTATTGGCTCTAAAGATGATGGCAGGAGCTGCCTTGGAGGCCAGAAAAAAAGGAGCACAGTGATGACTGGAGGGGAAGGGCAACCCTGCCAGTGGTGGATGGGGGGGCGGGGACACACCCGTCTTGGTGGCGATAAAGGATGCGGGGGGCACCGATGGCTCGAGTGGTTTCTAGTTAGCATCCCCGGCTCCAAACGGAACAATGCCTAGAGCTTCCAACCTCTCAGAGGGCCCAGCCTACCAAGGAGACATCAAAACAAGGAGGCTTAAAAGGAGTCTTTAAAAGCCATGACGTCCTTTGCTGAAATAGACATTGACATCCTCAACATAGATGCCATGGTTAAGAGGCTTGGAATGTCCGGGAAGGCTTATTGGATTCAACATAATTTCTCTGAAACCTATAAAAAACAAAAACAAAAAAACAGAAAAACAGAAAAAAGCAAAATAAAGTAAAAACCAAAACCCCCAAAGAAGATCAAAACTAGAAGGGGAAAGAGAGTGGGAGCTCGAAAGGTGGGGGCAGGGTGGGGGCATGTTGGGGGGGGGGACAAGGGACAACTAGAGATATGGATACAGATATACTGGGAACAGCCAAACGAAGTCTCAGCAAAAGGGAAGGATAGGAGGAGGGGATTAACTTAAAACCAAGCATGGTCAGAGAAACTGGAAACACTCCACTTTTGCTGCGGCCTCCACTGAACTGAGGAAGGGATGGGAGCAAAACATTTGGGGGCATGGCCTTGGATTGTCCTGGAAGAGGAGGAGCAACCTCATCTAAGTAGGAGGAGGCCCTGATGATGAGCCTGGGAGGGAAGTGGGGAGGGGGCATAATCGCCAGGGTCCCTGGGGAGCAAAGGGGTCAGAGGAGAATGCTCTCCAGACATTCTTAAGGGATTCTAGTGAGCTATTTCTAATCCTAGTTGGCATGACGTGGACCACCTTTGACTGCACCAGGCTGGGGGTGCTGTACTTCCAAGACTAGAAACACTTTCTTGTTCACTTTGTCCTCTCATTTCACCCATTCAGTGAAATGATGGCTGATCACTCCACTTCCCCATAATTCCGTCTTATGTGCTCAGTTGCTTCAGTCATGTCCGACTCTTTACGATCCCATGGACTATAGCTCACGAGGCTCCCCTGTCCATGAGATTCTCCAGGCAAGAGTACTGGAGTGGGTTGCCATGCCCTCCTGCAGGGGATCTTCCCAACCCGGGGATCGAACCCGTGTCTCTTATGTCTCCTGCATTGGCAGGCGGGTTATTTACCACTAGTGCCACCTGGGAAGCCCTCCAAGTCTTACAGGGGATGGAAAAACCTTGGAGGACTGGCACTGGTGATCACCAAGCCATGGGCAGCCTCAGGCAAGGAGGACTTCCATGCTGGCTCAGCTCGTCTCTGGCCCACACTGCCATGGACGGAATTTGGATATCCAGAGATGTGGGTAATATTGATCAAATGTCCAGAAGGAGGTTTTTCAATCTCACATTAAAATCATGTCTATAAAATAACGTCTGTAATGGGCGTGTGTTTGTTTAGCTGCACGTGCAGACAAGACAGGAGTAAGTCTATCTTTTTAGGAAAGCTGTGTGCAGCTATGTGAAGGTTGTGATGAGCAGTTGGAGGTGATGGGGAGAGATTGGGTTGGTTGCACTGAGACTTTCCCCTCCTCATTCTTAGGATATATTACAATGAAAACAGAGTTGAGTCATCTTGGATGCCGGGTCCCTCCTCCTGCGGGCATTGGAGTCAGATTGTGGAGACAGAGGAAAAGTTCCTCGCTGATGACGCCGTGTTTAGAGGGAGACTCAGTCTCAATGTGAGACGTTTGTGTGATAATATCACTGCGCTAACCCAGGACAAGGGCTCTCATGGGTCTGGGCAGTCTGCCTAGAGGGTCTCTGACACCTTTGCTTCTCTCCAAGCCATAGTCCCTCTCTCCTTTCTCCCAGATTCCTCATCTAGGCCCTGTGAAGTATCCTGGCCTGGAAAATCCCCCTCACCTAAGGGATTTTAGTACCAACCCACATCAGGCACCTAGTCATCCCCCAGTCCTCAGGGACCTATGAAGACATCATGAGGTCTTAAGATTTTAAGAATCAAAATTGGTGAGGGGTGGAGGGGAGTCTGTACTGCATACAAACATGTCAAAGGAGGTAACTCACCATGTGACCTTGGGTAAGACACTTCCCCACTCTGGACCTCAGGTTCCTCATATATATAGTGAGTTGATGGGACTAGATGATCTCTATTGTCCTTCAAGTTTAATATCCCATGATTGTCTATGTTTGAAAAGACCCCTGGCAGAAGAGGCAGACACGGGGAAATTAGTGGTCAGTATTGAGCCCCAAGTGCAAAGACAAGGGGAAGTGGTTTTCTTAAGTGCACAAGGCCAGAAACAGAAATCCAGGTGTTTCCAGCTCCTGTGCTCACACTGCTTTAACTGTAGGGGCACCTGCCTTATTTTAGGCATAAAATCTAGATACATGGTCTTCTGAGTATCACACGGTGGCATAAAAGAACTGCTCGAGGGAATCACCGTGAACTCTGTCCAACCTTTCCCTACCACGCTTGCTCCCATCCCTCTTCTTGGGCCGGGGAACCCTGAACTTGTGCCCACCACTGCTTTTCTGGATGTCATTTCTGGGGATGGAAGGATGACTCCTACGACTTGAGGGATGATCCTGCAGGTCTTGAGGCCCCCTTTGGGCCCATCCCCCCTATAAAAGAAGTTCAGCTGCTCTCCAAGAGGGAAACAACTTGGCAAAGGGGAATAAAGAGCAGAAGAGACGGGGAGTTTGGCTGTCTCAGGGCACAACAGTCAGAACAACAAAAATTGCTTGTCCCCTTAGAGACCTGACAACACTTCTATGAAAGAGGTGTTATTATAGCTTGAGAGTGAAATTTCCCTTAGAAGCCATGCAGCACTGCAGGCCCTGGAAGACTCCATGTCAGATCCATTAAAGGCAGGGGCCAAGCCTGCCTAAGTCTTTGCCAAGGTCGCTGAAGCTGCCTCCGTGAACATGAGCCTTCTCCCATATGAGCCAGGATCTGAAGTTTGTTTTCTCTGGAACTCTTTCCCAGGTGGAGCCTTTCCAAGATTCTAAATGCTGAAGCCTGATAGCATAAGAGGCACAGATCCAAAATCTTCCATTGTTCCCTCTTTCACTCAGAACAACCCCGGAGCAGGAAGGAAAAGGCATATGCTGTGGGAGGTGGGGGTGAGGCAGGGGAGACCAGGACCACCATGGACACAGACTGGGAAAGAGACAGAAGGGTGGAGGGAAGGCCATAGTGGGCAGACACACCTCTGAAGAAAGCCTCACCCACGCGTGGCCCACGGACCCCCACATCTAACCTTTTCCTCCATCTGTAGACAGCGTTCCCCAGAGTCATCCAGCACAAAGTTTGTAGTAGGCCCTTTGTAGTTCAGAACAGAGCCTGGTCTTCGGGGACTGTCTAGGTGTGTGTTTTCATGAGATGTGAACCAGAGATTCTGGGGTTGTTTTGGGGAAGGGAGGGAAACTGTGAAGGAAGTGGCTCGGGAGTGCTGAACACCCAGACAATTGGATGAAAGCTTCTGGAGCCAATCCCCTGGGGCTGAAAGCAGGTTGCATCCTCAGGGGCAAGTTCTTTAATATTCACTGCAAGACCAGGGCTGGCTGCTATGGTTGTGCAACACAAAAGATGGCCTACACCTAGACCTTCACACTTCTCTGTTTTTCTGACAGTCTTGTAGATCCCATTCATCTCACGCTCTCTGGTTCATCCCAGCCCCATTCTTATGCTCTGGCCTGAGGAGTCCAGGGCAAGCAGCCTTCCAAACACCTGCCTGTGAGAACCGCCTCACATCTTCTGCCTACACACTCTTCATCCAATTGGATTCTCAAGGTTTCTCCTTCTGTCCCTGCTTCTTCCTTTTGTTATCCAACATGGTCATTTTATTCCCAAACTCCATAAGGTGGGTTTAGGTTATGGCCTTGACAAAAGGCCCAATACCAAGCGGAGCTCTACTGGATAATTCCCTAACATTTCCTCTTGAAATATATTTGTTCATCATCTTCACGTTGCTATGTCACGGGAATGCTTAGAACTTACATATCCTTGGCTGGGAGAAGGAGGAGATTGAAATACACAGGCGTTCTGGCACTGAGGTCATGGGTGGCTTAACTACAGGGAATCAGATGCACAGAGCAAAGCAGATGCTTGTCCAGAGAGACAGTGAGAGCAGGAGGGTCCCAGGATAGATGTCAGGGTGGGGAGCCTGATGGGTGCCTCACCCCAGGCATGGGGCATTCTAGTCACAGCCTCCGCGTGGTTCCTCAAGGGGTGGGAAGACATGAAGGGAGCCTCAGGTAATACCTGTCTGTAACAATCCTACCATTCAATACATCACTGATCACCCTGGAATCCAAAGATGTATGTAACTTAGTGATAGTGTCAGGCAATGCTGACAGGTGATTCAGCATCTCCAGTATCTTGGTGGCTCAGACAGTAAAGAATCTGCCTGCAATGCAGGAGAGCCAACCCATTGGAAAAGACCCTGATGCTGGGAAAGATTGAGAGCAGGAGAAGGGGGCGACAGAGGATGAGATGGTTGGATGGCATCACTGACTCAATGGACGTGAGTTTGAGCAAACTCCAGGAGACAGTGAAGGACAGGGAAGCCTGGCATGCTGCAGTTCACAAGTCACAAAGAGTCAGACACGACTCAGCAACTGAACGACAACAGCAACAACAATATCTTTTATTTTATTTTTAATTTTTTTTTTTTTTTTGGCCACACCATGTGGCTTGCAGGATCTTAGTTTCCCAACCCCAACCACGGATTAGACCCAGGCCCTGGCAGTGAAAGCTCAAAGTCCTAACCACTAGACCACCAGGGAAGTCCCTCCCATACCTTTTAAAAGTTTATATTATTAAATCTCGGAGAAGGCAATGGTACCCCACTCCAGTACTCTTGCCTGGAAAATCCATGGATGAAGGAGCCTGGTAGGCTGCAGTCCATGGAGTCAATAAGAGTTGGACACAACTGAGCAACTTCACTTTCACTTTTCACTTTCATGGAGAATCCCAGGGTTACATGTGGGGAAACTGAGGCTTAGTAACATACATTAAAAGGAAAAAAAAAAAAAACCTAAGTTCACTTTGTGGCAGAGCCTGATACTGAACATTCCAAGTTCTTTATAACCTTAAACTCCTTGTCATTAACTACTTTGCAATAAGGTTTCTATTTGTTGCAAATCGATACTTGGGAAAAGGAGGCAGAAATGGAGGTCAAGGCCGCAGTGATGGGGACATTCTCCAGGGAAAGCAGGGCTTTGCCTCTGGCTCCTTCTGCAAGGCCTGGCTGTAGGGCTGGAGTGTTCTTTCCTCACTAATGGCTTCCCTAGCCAGAGAACTGAACATCCCCGTGCCAGCTGATGCCCAGGCCACCTCATCTTCTGTACCATCTTCTGAACTTCTGTAGCCAGCCACACCTACCACTTTGTTTGTCCTGGGACCTTCCACGTAAAGAATCCCAAGCCCTGTCCAGACACTGACCCCTTCATTCTGTGTTACTTCCGGGAGTTCCGCTCAAGAAGGATGCAAAGTAAGCCTGATGAGAGAGAATCATGAATTTGGAGAGAAGAGCAGTTATTCAGAACACAGTCACACCTAGAGCAAGCGTGTAAAGTCAGAACCCTCCTGGGAGGTACGGAGCTCAGAAGAACTCTCTCCCCGGCACTCTCTCCTTGGGTCACTATGTGAACAAAAAGTGATAGGAAAGGGCACATCATGGTGAAGAAAACGCCCCTCATAATGCCGCCTGCTTCATTTGCTGCCTTTGCGGTGGCCTCTGGAAGGTCATGGGAAGGCGGTCATCAAAGAGTCCCCGCGGGCCCAGGACGTGACTCTGGCTACGTGGTTCTGCATCTTCGCCTCTTGATGCGGCTGTTGCTTTGCTCAGTCTAAGGTCTTTCCTCTCCTGCCATCAGATTCAAAACAAAGCTGGTGGCACTGAGCCAGGGAGGTGAGACCCAAAGGCCTGGACTTGCTGGCCGTAGACTGACTTGCTTAAATCACTCAGATCGCTTCCTCTGTTATCCTGAGGCTGCAAACCTAACCTATGGACCATCTGTGGCTTTACGTTGTATCTCTTTTTAGCATAATTAAAAAAAAAAAATTTCCTGAATCAGCTTGCAACATCTAAAAGCTGGGGGATTTCACATTTAAAATGTCCCTATTTCTAGATTCCCTTGAACATCCAGGAGTTCTGTCAGTGCTGGGCCAGCCTTTCGGCAAAATGGTCATCAGCTAGAGGAAAGCAGCGGCTGCTTTGTTTACACAGGGTGCATGTTCTCCAATTTGCCATATACTCCACCACTTCCTATTACCTCCACCTGGTCTCATCATTTATTTACAATCCCTGAATGCTTTGTCTTAGCATTTGAGTTTAGAACTTTATAATAAACGTAGCGCCAGCTCTAGGTAATAGGCTGTGCGTTAAGGACCAGGAAATGCTATGTCAGGGAGCCTTACTGACTGTCCCTATGATAACCAAATGTATGTTCCCTCTAGGTATAGTTGGGCTTCCCTGGTGGTTCAGATGGTAAAGAATCTGCCTGCGATGCAGGACACCTGGATTCGAGAACTGGGTCGGGAAGATCCCCTGGAGAAGGGAATGGCTACTCACTCCAGTATTCCTGCTTGTAGCATTCCATGGACAGAAGAGACTAGTGGGCTACAGTCCATGATGTCCCAAAGAGTCGGACACAACTGAGCAACTAACACTTGCATTTTTCACTAGTTATGGTTAAAAATGATAAAGAAGTGGCTGGAAATCTCCATCAGAAGGACAAACATCTCAGAAAGAGGAGCTAGTTCAGGAGTTCAACTCTATGGGTAAGAGGGCCCTGGGTTCAGAAATTGAGTTCCCAGGAAGAAAATATTCTACAGACTACATACAATGCTGCTTTTGGGGAAGAAGAGGGTATTGGAGTATTTGCATTATCAGTTGGCTATGCTTCCACTTTGCTTGGCACATACCAGGCACTTAACCAAAGGTTATCAAGGGCCAGCTAGCAAGACTTTTTAATGCAGCTGTTAAATTTCATGGGGTATGATTTGACCCAAAGTATTCCCACATCCCTGCAGCAACAAACAAGCTACAAAGGCTTCTTTAGCATACTGAAATGTACTTGGAACTGAAATGTCCCTCTTGTATATTTCATGGCTAAGAGTACTGAACTGAGATCCCCAACTTCAGCACACAGCACCTCTTCCTGTAAAGTTGCCTCAATACTGCTGGGAAAATCAATGATGAGACCGCCCTGGCCCACGTGCAAAGTCTGGTTCCAGCTGTGCGCAGATGCTCTAAGCGAGGGGGCCGCGGCTGAATGTAACCGAAATGTGAATTAGCTCAGGGAATCGTGCCAGGGGAAGTCACAGTGGGAGGGCATCCATGCCTGGGTGAGATAAAAGGGTGAGGAACACTGAGATTCTCAGACAAAAGCAAAAGGCACTTCCCTGAAGGAATCTTGAAGGCTCTCCTGACTCTCCCTGGAGGAATACTGCAAAGCTCGAACTCAAAAGGAGGAGAATATGCCTGGGGGCTTCGCCCTTGGCATCACCATTGTCCCACCAATAAGCTGAGCTTGGCTCAAAGAAGTGAAATGTTAGTCCCAGGGAAAGCAAAGTTCTTTCCACTCCAGGACACTGGTGAAGTGACCTTTTAGAATCAAAATACTTCATAAGCCATGGAGTAAAATTAGTCACCTGGCAAAACCTGTTTTCCAGTCTCAAAATTAACCATATAAGGGACAATTTATCATACGGGAACATCTCTTGCCTAAATGAGAGGAGCGAGAACCTCAGGTATGAATAGTCTTTCTTCATTTTCATCTCCCTCCCTGCATTTCAAAATACTTGCCTTTATTTGTTTCTTTTTTTTTTTTTTTTTTTGGCATGTGAGGTGGGAGTGGGGGTAGTGGAGAGGGGCTTCTCTCTAGGTTTGGCCTGCAGGCTTAGTTGCCCCAAGGCATGTGGGACCTTAGTTCCCAGATCAGGGATCCAAACCACATCCCCTGCTTTGGCAGGTGAATTCTTAACCACTGGACCACCAGGGAAGTCCCCAAATACTTTATACTCAGCACATTTCCCCTTTTTTGATTCTTTTCATTCTTTTCAAATGTTTGGAATATCTGAAATAGGAGAGTATAGAGATGATCAAAATTGGATACCCACCACCGAATATTAACAATTTATTACACTTTGATATATTCTTTTCAAATTTTTGAGAGCGATAGATCACATTACACCTATTGCTATCAGCCTGTATGAATCCATCCCTCATCCTGTTCCTCATCTACTCCCTCACCAGAGGTAACCACTGCCCTGAGATCGATGAGGCTCATTTCCAGGCATCTTTTAATAATCTGGCTGCAGAGGTATATATCTGTTAAGAAAACTGCCCAAGTTTACTTCTTAAAACAAGGGATGTCTTCTAGATTTATCCATGTTTAAACATGTAATTCTTATTCATTAATTGTAACTAATGGAGTTCAGAATGTGAACATGCTACACATTTTTTGCCAGTTCTACCAACTGACCTTTATTTCCAAAGGTGCAATAAATATTATTACACAAGTCTCTTCCCATGCACATGGGAGAGTTTCTCTAGAGCAGTAGTTGGCAAACTTTCCCTGTGACGGGCCAGATAATGAATAGTATTTTAGGATTTCTACACATCATACAGTTGTCTTTTGCTGCTACTAAATCCTGCCGTTGCAGTCCGAAAACCGCCACAGACAACACAAACAAACAAATGTGTTCCAATTAAAATGTCACTGGCAAAAACAGATAGGGGCCAGATTTGCTGACCTCTGCTCCAGAGGCTTTTACTCAAAGACTGGGCATGTGAACCAGTTTCAGCATCAGCTGGGAGTTTAGTAGAAATGGAGGCTTTCAGACTCCAGTGCATCAACATCTTCATTTTAACCAGCTCTTCAAGTGACTTCTATGCACAAAAAAAATGTTTGAGAAGAAGGGCTTTAGAGGATATTTCTATCATGTATAGAAATCCTTCACTGTATTGCTAAATGTCTCCCCAAAGTGATGGTACCAACTCATTTCTGTGATCACTAAATGAATGGACTTCTTATCTCATATCTCCATATCTGACATTCGCTGATGTGTGGTAGGTCTTACCTTCCTATAGCTTTAAGGTGCATTTCCTAATAACTGCTGAGGTTTCCATCATCTCAACTGGAGTTTCCTGTTTTATGAACTGTCTCTTCCTATGCTTCATTCATTGTGTTGTGTGTGTGTATTATATACCTTATGTGTGTGTGTATGGATATATATTGCTTATATAATAATAGCATGTGTGTGATCACTCCGTCATGTCCGACTCTTTGCGACCCCGTGGACTGTAGCCCACCAGGCTCCCCTGTCCATGGGATTTCCCAGGCAAGAATACTGGGGTGGGTTGCCATTTCCTTTTCCAGGGGATCTTCCTGACCCAGGGATTGAATCTGAGTCTCCTATGGTTCCTGTACTGGCAGGTGGATTCTTTAATACTGTAAGCCACCTTGTAAGTCCAATAATATTATAGAGTAATACATAATGTATACACACATACTATACATCTACACATACATATATACATTATATATGAGTTTGTCTTATCCTTTTTATTTGTGGGAGCCAGTTATTTATTCTGCATGCAAATTCTTTGTTGACTACATGCTTTGGAATTATGTTCTCTCAATCTATGGTTGATCTTTTCATTTTGTATATGCTATCTTAGATTCATTCAAAAACAAATTAAGGTCATCAAATGTATTAATCTTTCCATTAATGTTATTTATAATCTATATCTTAAGATTTTTTTCCCTAATCAAAAGGATGTATTCCTTTCCTCTAAAAATACTACATTTAGCAATTTCTCTCAGAGAAGGCAATGGCACCCCACTCCAGTACTCTTTTGCCTCGAAAATCCCATGGATGGAGGAGCCTGGTGGGCTGCAGTCCATGGGGTCGCTAAGAGTCCGACACGACTGAGCAACTTCACTTTCACTTTTCACTTAAGGAAATGGCAACCCACTCCAGTGTTCTTGCCTGGAGAATCCCGGGGACCGGGGAGCCTGGTGGGCTGCCGTCTATGGGGTCGCACAGAGTCAGACACGACTGAAGTGACTTAGCAGCAGCAGCAGCAATTTCTCTTAGAGAAGAATTCCAAATAATTTATGTAGACACTCCTCACTCAAAGAAATGGGGCTTAATTCCCCAGCTTGTGTGCTTACTTCCAAAGGAAGTCTTACTTGCAAAGACTATGGCAAGGGGAAAATGCACCTTTTTAGTGGAGAATCCTGGCAAACATGGTCTCAGCCAGGCGATCAGGGCTAGCAAGTTCAATGATGCCAGGTGATAAGTACATGTTCTTGAAATGATGTGATGAGAATGACACTCATCTCTGCGGTCTTGCTCCCCAAGACTCATGACTCCAACCAATGAACCTAAATTGAGAGACGTTCTAAGTAAAGGCTGGCCAGTGCTCCTCAAAACTGTCAAGGTAACTGGGGACAAGCAAAGTCTGAGAAACTCATAGGTCAGATGAAGTTCAAGAAACAGGATGGAAGTGACAGTGTTAGTCACTCAGTTGTGTCTGACTCTCTGTGACCCCATGGACTGCAGCCCACCAGACTCCTCTGTCCATGAGATTCCAGGCAAGAATACTGGAGTGGTTGCCATTCCTTTCTCCAGGGGATCTTCCCAACCCAAGGACTGAACTCAGGTCTCCTGTGTTGCAGGCAGATTCTTTACCATCTGAGCCACGAGGGATAATAGGGATGATAACTAAATGCAATACAGTATTCTGGATGCTGTTCTGAAACAGAAAACAGACATTTGAGGAAAAACTGGTGAAATCAGAATGAAGTATTGAGTTTAGTTAATAGTAATATGCTGAAGTTGGCCTCTTAGTTGTGACAAATGTATCATGGTGATTTGAAGTAGATGATTACAATTAAGAAAACTGAGTGAACTGTATAAGAGAATTCCCTCATCCTTGTTGCAACATTTCTGTATATCTAAAAGTATTTCAAGATAAAACCTTACCTAAAAAACCTTCTAAATTTCAACCAGAATTCATAATTTATTGTGTGCCTGGTATGAGATATCAGTATTTTTCCTCAAGTGATTTTATTGAATAAATTCTCCTTCATATTGATTTGCAATGACATATCAAAAATATACACACAGTCACATATCTCTATCTGTATATCTGCATACATATACATATATGTTTTCCGAGTGCTAAAAAAAACCACTATTATATTTTTGGCCTGTTTCCCCTGTCTTAATTAGCTTAACTTTATAATAAGTCTTTTTGTATACGAGAGCTGCTGCTGCTGCCAAGTTGCTTCAGTCGTGTCCGACTCTGTGTGACCCCATAGACGGCAGCCCACCAGGTTCCCCTGTCCCTGGGATTCTCCAGGCAAGAACACTGGAGTGGGTTGCCATTTCCTTCTCCAATGCATGAAAGTGAAAAGTGAAAGTGAAGTCGTTCAGTTGTGTCCGACTCGTAGCGTATATGAGAGCAAGTCTCCTCAATCTTTATCTTCTTTAAAAAAAAAAAATACCTTGGTGATTCTTTGTTTTTCATTCTCTTATATAAATTATAGATTAAGCTTATCAAGTAAGCACTGTCAAAAATCCTGCTGGGATTTTTATTGGGAGTGTATTTAATCTATAAACTTCGGGGATCTTCAACATCTTCATTTATTGGTTCTTCCTATTTATGAACAAACCACTTCAGTATTCTTGCCTTGAGAACCCCATGAACAGTATGAAAAGACAAAATGATAGGATACTGAAAGAGAAACTCCCCAGGTCAGTAGGGGCCCAATATGCTATTGGAGATCAGTGGAGAAATAACTCCAGAAAGAATGAAAGGATGGAGCCAAAACAAAAAGAATACCCAGCTGTGGATGTGTCTGGTGATAGAAGCAAAGTCCGATGCTGTAAAGAGCAATATTGCATAGGAACCTGGAATGTCAGGTCCATGAATCAAGGCAAATTGGAAGTGGTCAAACAAGAGATGGCAAGAGTGAATGTTGACATTCTAGGAATTAGCGAACTAAAATGGACTGGAATGGGTGAATTTAACTCGGATGACCATTATATATACTACTGTGGGCAGGAATCCCTCAGAAGAAATGGAGTGGCCATCATGGTCAACAAAAGGGTCCGAAATGCAGTACTTGGATGCAATCTCAAAAACGATAGAATGATCTCTGTTCGTTTCCAAGGCAAACCATTCAATGTCACAGTAATCCAAGTCTATGCCCCAACCAGTAACACCGAAGAAGCTGAAGTTGAACAGTTCTATGAAGACCTACAAGACCTTTTAGAACTAACACCCCAAAAAGATGTCCTTTTCATCATAGGGGACTGGAATGCAAAAGTAGGAAGTCAAGAAACACCTGGAGTAACAGGCAAATTTGGCCTTGGAATACGGAATGAAGCAGGGCAAAGACTAATAGAGTTTTGCCAAGAAAATGCACTGGTCATAGCAAATACCCTCTTCCAACAACACAAGAGAAGACTCTATACATGGACATCACCAGATGGTCAACACCGAAATCAGATCGATTATATTCTTTGCAGCCAAAGATGGAGAAGCTCTATACAATCAGCAAAAACAAGACCAGGAGCTGACTGTGGCTCGGACCATCAACTCCTTATTGCCAAATTCAGACTGAAATTGAAGAAGGTAGAGAAAACTACTAGACCATTCAGGTATGACCTAAATCAAATCCCTTATGAGTATACAGTGGAAGTGAGAAATAGATTTAAGGGCCTAGATCTGATAGATAGAGTGCCTGATGAACTATGGAATGAGGTTCGTGACATTGTACAGGAGACAGGGATCAAGACCATCCCCATGGAAAAGAAATGCAAAAAAGCAAAATGGCTGTCTGGGGAGGCCTTACAAATAGCTGTGAAAAGAAGAGAAGCGAAAAGCAAAGGAGAAAAGGAAAGATATAAACATTTAAATGCAGAGTTCCAAAGAATAGCAAGAAGAGATAAGAAAGCCTTCTTCAGTGATCAATGCAAAGAAATAGAGGAAAACAACAGAATGGGAAAGACTAGGGATCTCTTCAAGAAAATCAGAGATACCAAAGGAACATTTCATGCAAAGATGGGCACAATAAAGGACAGAGATGGTGTGGACCTAACAGAAGCAGAAGATATTAAGAAGAGGTGGCAAGAATACACAGAAGAACTGTACAAAAAAGAGCTTCAAGACCCAGATAATCATGATGATGTGATCACTGACCTAGAGCCAGACATCTTGGAATGTGAAGTCAAATGGGCCTTAGAAAGCATCACTACGAACAAAGCTAGTGGAGGTGATGGAATTCCAGTGGAGCTATTCCAAGTCCTGAATGATGATGCTGTGAAAGTGCTACACTCAATATGCCAGCAAATTTGGAAAACTCAGCAGTGGCCACAAGATTGGAAAAGGTCAGTTTTCATCCCAATCCCAAAGAAAGGCAATGCCAAGGAGTGCTCAAACTACCGCACAATTGCACTCATCTCACACGCTAGTAAAGTAATGCTCAAAATTCTCCAAGCCAGGCTTCAGCAATATGTGAACCGTGAACTTCCTGATGTTCAAGCTGGTTTTAGAAAAGGCAGAGGAACCAGAGATCAAATTGCCAACATCCGCTGGATCATGGAAAAAGCAAGAGAGTTCTAGAAAAACAGCTATTTCTGCTTTATTGACTATGCCAAAGCCTTTGACTGTGTGGATCACAATAAACTATGGAAAATTCTGAAAGAGATGGGAATACCAGACCACCTGATCTGCCTCTTAAGAAATCTGTATGCAGGTCAGGAAGCAACAGTTAGAACTGGTCATGGAACAACAGACTGGTTCCAAATAGAAAAAGGAGTACGTCAAGGCTGCATATTGTCACCAAGTTTATTTAACTTATATGCAGAGTACATCATGAGAAATGCTGGACTGGAAGAAACACAAGTTGGAATCAAGATTGCCGGGAGAAATATCAATAACCTCAGATATGCAGATGACACCACTCTTATGGCAGAAAGTGAAGAGGGGCTAAAAAGCCTCTTGATGAAAGTGAAAGTGGAGAGTGAAAAGGTTGGCTTAAAGCTCAACATTCAGAAAACGAAGATCATGGCATCTGGTCCCATCACTGCATGGGAAATAGATGGGGAAACAGTGGAAACAGTGTCAGACTTTGTTTTTCTGGGCTCCAAAAATCACTGCAGATGGTGACTGCAGCCATGAAATTAAAAGACGCTTGCTCCTTGGAAGGAAAGTTATGACCAACCTAGATAGCATATTCAAAAGCAGAGACATTACTTTACCAACAAAGGTTCGCCTAGTCAAGGCTATGGTCTTTCCTGTGGTCATGTATGGATGTGAGAGCTGGACTGTGAAGAAGGCTGAGCGCCGAAGAATTGATGCTTTTGAACTGTGGTGTTGGAGAAGACTCTTGAGAGTCCCTTGGACTGCAAGAAGATCCAACCAGTCCATTCTGAAGGAGATCAATCCTGGAATTTCTTTGGAAGGAATGATGCTAAAGCTGAAACTCCAGTACTTTGGCCACCTCATGCGAAGAGTTGACTCATTGGAGAAGACTCTGATGCTGGGAGGGATTGAGGGCAGGAGGAGAAGGGGACGACAGAGGATGAGATGGCTGGATGGCATCACTGACTCGATGGATGCGAGTCTGAGTGACCTCCGGGAGCTGGTGATGGACAGGGAGGCCTGGCGTGCTGCGGTTCATGAGGTCGCAAAGAGTCGGACACGACTGAGCGACTGATCTGATCTGATCTGATCTGATTTATGAACAAGATACATGCTCCATTTACTCATTCCATTTTATATTCTTAACACTGTCTTGTATTTTCCAGAAGAATTGCTTATCTTTTGCCTTTTATTTCGTTTCATTTTATTGTTGCTATTATAAATGTGATTTTTTTCCAATTAAAGCTTCTAATGGTGTTTAGGGAATATATTAATTTGTGTTTATTGATCTTGAACTCTCTAATTCATTCTAGCTTTATAAATACCTTTTGATACTCTATGTAGGATGATCAAATCATTCACAAAAGGGAGGTCATGTATCTTTCCACTGTTCTTACATTTCTTTTGTTGTCTTATTGAATTGGGTAGAATCTCCAGAACATTGTTGAGTAGAATCAGGATAACAAATATCCTATTGTTATCTGTTAGTTTTTTTACAAAGTTCATAATTTTGGATTGTAGCTGATTTTGTGTAGGAAGGGTTTTTTTGGTTTTTTGGTTTTTTTTTTAAATCTCTTTCTCTTTTGTGCTCAGTCACCACTGTCTAATGTTTATGTTGTTGCTATTTTGCCTCCACCAAGGCTCTTAGAACTTCGGTTCCAAACCCATCCTATAATGATGGCCTGGGGCTCCTAAAGGATAATACCATTTTAAAATTAAAAATTTGCCGAAAACAAAAAATTCTACTTCAAATGTTCAACCTGAATGTATAACTTCTGACTGGTATAAGGTAATAATATAACTTTATTTTCCCTCATGTTGAATAGTTGCTCCCTTCCGTACTGGCTTTGCAATGGGATGAAGCAGAGCAGCCTTCAGCTAGTTGAGTGGCTTAAGTCAGTTCATCATCTCACAGTTGCATCTTAATCCCTCTCCCCTACCTCCTTAGGCTCAGAGATTCCTCCTAGCTGTACTCTCATATAGGGACTGACAACACTGTTTTTTCAGTCTCTTTTCATCAGCGTGGAAGCTTGTCCCCAGCTCATGATTCCCCAGCAATCTGCAGTACATTGGCCATGCAGAACCCTCAAGAGCTAAATTCCTGTCCTTACTTTGTGCCTCCAACAAAAGTAAAAATACTTGTTGCCTCCTTCTTGGATCCCAGCCTGAGAATGAAGGTAGCCCTGCTCATCAACCTTTTATGTCTGTACTATTTATGATCCATCAGGTTATTATCTTGCTTTCAGGCCCAGTTATGCGTTCTCATATTTTTCTGTTTCTGAAGCAGAGGAGGTGCACTAAAAAGCTTGCTGCACCACCCTGACCAGAGCTTGATTTCTTTCTTTCTATATTAGAGGAAAATGTATTTTCTTTCTTTTTTTTTTTTTTAAACTGGTGTCTTCAATCCTATCTCCAACTTCCTTCTTCAATTATTTCCTCTCTCTCCAGCATCTTCCATAAATCCTGTTCTATTCTCCTTTCTGGAGAAACCTACCTATGGTCATGTTTATCTTTTGGTATGTGCTCATGTACCAAATCCAAGCGTGCCGACATTCCCAGACTCTGATCTAGTAAATGACGGGTCAATGTCCTCCACTTTACGTACCATTGGCTATCATCCCGTTTCCTCGGTTCATTCCTGCATGCTTGCTAAGTCACTTCAGTTGTGTCCAACTCTTTGGATCCTATGGGCTGTAGCCTGCCAGGCTCCTCTGTCCATGGGATTCTCCAGGCAAGAATATTAGAGTAGGTTGCCATACCCTCCTCCAGGCAATCTTCCAAATCCAGGGATCAAACTCACTAGGGAAGCCCTTGGGTACCAACATTTTTCATGATTCAATTCCAATTGCAATTCCACAATCTCACAGGTCATTAATGATTAAATTCCTGTTATCCAAGTTCTATTCCCTTCACAGAAACAGACCTCTTGAAGTTCACCAGTGGTTACTCCTTAACTAGATTTTCTCCATTACTCTTCACCTTGACCATCCCACATCCCCCATGACACTTAGGATACTGTGTCATCTTTCTACCTTTCTGCCCCTCTTCTTTCAGCTGGATTATTTTCCTTCACCTGTACCTATGGTAGCTTCTCAAGGATCAGTCCTCTCACCCCTGACTACTCAAGGTGTGGTTCTCCGACCAGCAGTGGCAGCTTCACCTGAGAGCGTGCTAGAAATGAGGACTTTCAAGCTCTGAGTCCAAACCCTGTAAATCAAAATCTGTATTCCTTACATTAATTTTTATTGGAGTATACTTGTGGAGTATAGTCAACAATGCTGTGTTAGTTTCTGCTACACAGCAAAATGAATCAGTGATACATGCATCTTCTCTTTTTTAGATTTCCTTCCCATTTAAGTTCACTGCAGACCACTGAGTAAAGTTCCCTGTGCTATAGAGTAGGTTTTCACTAATTATCCATTTTATACATAGTAGTGTATATATGTCTATCTCAATCTCCTAATTTATCCCACCTTCCTCCCCAGTATTTTAACAAAATCCTCAGGCAGTTAAAGTGTAGGAATACTGCTCTAACCATCTTCTCTCTCTCTCTCTCTCCATGTCCTTGTAAAACCCATTATTAATGTGCAAACCCAGGGGTGTGACTTTTAACACTTTAACTCTCGCCCCAAACTTTCATGTAAATTTCATTCTCATAATAACAGTTGGCCACTTGGCATTTCCGTTACTGTGCATCATAACCACAAACCCAACATTTCTATAATTTCTATCCCAAACAGGGCTTCCTAGGTGGGCTACTGGTAAAGAACCCGCCTGCCAATGCGGGAACATAAGAGACTTGGGTTTGATCCCTGGATCTGAAAGATCCCCTGGAGAAGGGCATGGCAACCCACTCCTGTATCCTTGCCTGGAGAAGCCCATGGACAGAGGAGCCTGGTGGGCTATAGTCCATGGGGTTGCAAAGAGTTGGACATGACTGAAGTGAATTAGCCCACACACACGCATTGCAAACAATCTCCCTTCCTAATAGGCTGATTCTTTAAAATCACTACCACGCTTACAGTTACCTAGGCACAAACTACTGGAGTCATCCTCATTTCTTGCCTGTATCATCTTATCCCTGTATCTCATTAGACATCAAGTTTCAATATTTATTTTGCAGGATCTCATTTACATATCCTTTTACTAGATTCCCCACTTCAACAAAGCATGGCAGAAAGACCTGGAGACAGGCTGAACGGCTATCAAATTCCTGTTCTACTACCCATCAGCTGCATGTGACCTTAAAACCTTATGTAAATTACCTAAATTCTCAGAGCCTCGGTTTCCCTTTCTGTAAACTGTAAATATCATTATCAATCTTGCAAGCACTGTTGTGATTAAACAAAAAAAAAAGGATCAGGTCAGAGTCTGGCACATGAAATGCATTAGATGATTAACAAGTATTAGTTTGCTGCTAAGTCGCTTCAGTCGTGTCCGACTCTGTGCAACCCCATAGACGGCAGCCCACCAGGCTCCCCCGTCCCTGGGATTCTCCAGGCAAGAACACTGGAGTGGGTTGCCATTTCTTTCTCCAATGCATGAAAGTGAAAAGTGAAAGTGAAGTCGCTCAGTCGTGCCCAACTGTTAGCGACCCCATGGACTGCAGCCTACCAGGCTCCTCCATCCATGGGATTTTCCAGGCAAGAGTACTGGAGTGGGGTGCCAGGCTTTCTCAATCCCAATTCCATTTCAAGGCCACTATTTTGGAGCTTCGTAATACAGATTAATCTATCTAACATGTCATTGTCAAATTATGTGGCTAAAACCTCATATTCACCAATCTACCACCCTGTTTAGCAGCCAACAATGATTGAAAGTGCCTTTGCATGAATTCCAAATGGCTTAGGCTGCCTTACTGGTCTTGCCATACCCCATTTCGAGCCAAATATTCTGGTCTTGTCACCAACTCTTCCCCTATTCACAGTCTCTGGGTTAGATAAACTCTAAGTTGACCATGAGTCAGACACGACTAAGCGACTGATCTGATCTGATCTGAAGTTGACCATATCTTACAGATCTTAGCTTTGGTCCTTACTTCCATGGTACTGTGGTATCCTGAATGTTTATCTTCTAACGTATTTCCCCATGTAATTCCAATTAATTCTTCAATAACCAGCTCAAATCTCAGTGTCTGTGTAAGTCATTTGGCAGTTAGTGATAACTTTCTGCTTTTTCGGTCATGCCCCACAGCATGCAGGATCTTCAGTTCCTGGCCCAGGGGATCAAACCCTTGCTTCTAGCATGGAGCGCTAACCAGTGGATCACCAGGGAATTCCTAATTGTGAGTTTCTATGTGATATCTCTTCTTCTGTTTCCTGGAACTATTTTAAATACACACACTACAGTGGAACTATTCATGGATATATTTTTTCATTTCTCAGTAAGATCATTTTTTAAAACCTAACAATTAATATTTATAAGCATTTACATATGGCAAGGCAACGAGCAAAGTACTGTGCATGGACTTCCTCATCTAACCTATACAGTATCTATATGAAGGGAGAACTGTTATGATCCCTAGTCTGTGGATGAGGAAGAATGAAGATTCTCAGTAACTGATGCCAAGC
This sequence comes from Tragelaphus eurycerus, assembly GCA_935064755.1. Lineage (NCBI taxonomy): Eukaryota > Metazoa > Chordata > Mammalia > Artiodactyla > Bovidae > Tragelaphus > Tragelaphus eurycerus. Next base: position 774,300 of record CAKXYN010000075.1, on the reverse strand, counting down.
AGTCCTGTGAATAAGATGCAACCATCTTGAATCTAGACTTTCTCATTCCAGCTCTTGTGCTATATTGAATTGTGCTATATTAACCCCTCTGCTATACTGAAACCAAGGAAGGAAGAACAACTATCCCTATTTCTTACCTGATAGACCCGCATTTCAGATAATATTAAACTTACTTTTTAGAACTGTGTGATATAACTCATGTGTGTATGTGTGAATCTGTATAACAATATGCCACATTATTTTGCAGTTCTACTATAGTATCTTGGCATTTACCAAGCGTTTCTTTTCCCAAAACTTTAAATGATTATGTTAACCTTAAAATAACTCTGTGAGGTAAGGAAAGAAAAAGAATTATCTTAACATCAACGCCTCCTCCCTCTGACTTGCTCACATGCCTCTTCTAGAACCCAAGTCCTCAGATCTGTCTGCCACCCCCAGGTGCCTGACTTTCCTCAGGGTCAAGGCCATTTAGTTTAGGCTTCGATAAGCAAAAGGCAAAGGCCTGAGTCTAGCAGGAAATACAATCAATAAAGTCCCAATCTCTGACTGTGTTATCAATTTTAAGTGGATTATCTTAGAGCAGAGTCTGGTTAATAGGATTGGGTAACTAGCACATTCTAAATTTATAGCCCTAACAATTAAAAGATATAAGCCTGTGAGTTGCTTTGCTGACCTGAAATTCCTATGACTGGTGATGATGATGATGAAGGTATTGAAAATAATGATAAAGGGAAAGGTGGAAAGAAGATGAGACAGGTCCCACCAGGCATCTGTATAGAGTAACAGTTCTTAACCTTTCTTGGGGCTTGCTCTTTTCAATTTAAGGGAAGCATCATACACACACAGACACACACACAAAAAGATTCATTTATTTTGGACAGTGGAAGTGCCATGGTCTAGCCAAGGATCCATATTGAGAATAGTAGACAGATGCCATACAGGTCACAAAGCATCAGCACTTTGCAATGACAGACACCAGCAAATGTAGACTCAAACCCCTGTTTTTACTGTCCCCAAATCTCCAAATTGCTGACACCTGTTGAGGGCCTCCTGTGCTCATGGGCCCTATGTCTAGAGTTGGGAATAGAAATACCGAAATGTTGTTCAGTCTCTAAGTCGTGTCTGACTTTTTGTGACCCCATGGACTGCAGCACACCAGGCTTCCCTATCCTTCGTGATCTCCCAGAGTTCGCTCAAATTCATGTCCGTTGAGTTGGTGATGCCATCCACCCATCTCATTCTTTGCCACCCCCTTCTCCTCCTGCTCTCAATCTTTCCCAGCATCAGGATCTAATCCAATGAGTCAGTTCTTCACATCAGTGGCCAAAGTATTGGAGCTTCAGCTTCAGCATCAGTCCCTCCAATGAATATTCGGGGTTGATTTCCTTTAGGATAGATTGGTTTGATCTCCCTGCAGTTCAAGTGACTCTCAAGAGGTTTCTCTAGTACCACAATTCAAAAGCATCAATTTTGGGGCACTCAGCTGTCTTTATGAGTAAAACCCAATTAGTACCCTAGAGAAGCCTAAAATCCAGTGCCAGGAATGTGAAGGTTACACCTTCCTAAGCTTACCTAGCACTCATTTTTGCAAACACCTGAGCATCAATCTTCCGGGAGCAAAAAAAAAAAAAAGAAAAGGAAGTTTAAAGTCAACTGGGATCCTAAATGATTGTAGTGTAGAATCCACTCTAGTAAGTGTCAAGAGAGAAGTACCCACCCAGAGCTGTGGGAGTTTAGTGGGGCTGTGATTCCATGCGAGAGGAAGAGAGGAGGTGGGAAAGCTGGTCTCTAGGCAAAAATGTGTGTAGGGGGGCGGGGTGGGCATCGCAAATGGTGAGGGCAGCTTGGGCTAAGCATAGCAAACGGGGGATTGTTATGGGTTGATTTGCACTCCCACAAAAGATAACTCCACCACTTTAGAAGGTGACCTTATTTGGAAACAGTATCTTTGCAGATAATCAAGTTAAGATGAGATCATTCATACTGTCAATCAATTATACTTCAGCAAAAACGAAAGATGAAGTTGCTAGGGTAGGCTCTAATCTAATACATCTAAGTTCTTATAACAGGGGAAATTTGGACACCCAGATGCACACATCCACACACTCAGAATGCCATGTGAACATAAAGAACATCACTCAGGTGATGTGTCTACAAGGAATGCCCAAGACACTCAGCAAAAACCCAGAAGCTAGGAGATACAAACACAGCAGATCTCGCCCTAGTGCCTTTAGAGGGAGCGTGACCGGGCAACACCTTCATCTCAGGTTTCGGGCCTCCAAAACTGTGAGCCTATAAATTTCTACTGTTCTAAGCCACCACGTTTGTCAGACTTTGTTAACCACAGCCCTAGAAAACAGGGATTTTTTCCAGAAGAGCAGAGTATAATTTGGCTGGAGCACAAAGCAGGAGTAAGGGCGAAATAGGGACCCAGCTCAGCAGGGTAAAAAAACAGTGTTGGGCACTATTTGCGGGTAATCTGATAAAAATGTGACCCCCACCCCCAAACAAGGGACCATAGTAGGGCCGCACTGTGGAGAGAATTTAGCAATTGAGGGACAGAGAGCTGAAGACAGACAGACAGATAAATGAAGAGTGAAGATGGACCAACAGAACTGGCAGAGGTGGCAACATGGATAAGAGATTTAGATTAAATGACATATCAGTGAATGGCAATGACCTTTCTACCTAAAGTTAAAAATCAATTTATTTATTTACTTGTTTATTTTTTTGCCAGGTGGCATGTAGGATCTTAGTTCCCCAACCAGGGATTGAACCCATGCCCCCTGCAGTGGGAGTGTGGAGTCTTAACCACTGGACCACTGGGGAAGTCTCCAAAATCAACTTCTAAATGGTGAATTCTGTTTCCCACTTTCAAAACAATGCCACATAGATTTGGGAGAACATAAGTCGTGTAACCACAGGAGCTACACACCTGGGAAGACACCCCCAGGAGCTCAGGGAGCTCGCACTCAGGCAGACACACTTGTTCTGCACTTAGCAGCTCTAGGCAACAGCTATGGAGCACCTCCACCTTCAGGGACCTTGCCCATGGTTAGGTCCCTAGGACCTTTGCTGAAATAGCCAGGAGTAACAGAAAGGACTTCATGCCTTAGAAGCAGATCCAGAAGAGCTTTAGGGAGCTAACTAGTGTGGGAGATGACCTTCAGGGCAGATTGCATTTGCTGTGAGGCTGGAAGAGCAGAGAAGTTTTCTAAGAAGATGGGAAGGAAAAGTTATTCCAAGCAGAAAGAATCAGTTGAGTGATGATCTTAGTGGGGAGGTATAAGATACACCTGAGAAGGGCAAGGAGTTCCTATTGGGAAATAAATGGAGATGGTATGTGCATGCTTAAGTTGCTTCAGATCAGATCAGATCAGATCAGTCGCTCAGTCGTGTCCGACTCTTTGCGACCCCATGAACCGCAGCACGCCAGGCCTCCCTGTCCATCACCAGCTCCCGGAGGTCCCTCAGACTCGCATCCATCGAGTCAGTGATGCCATCCAGCCATCTCATCCTCTGTTGTCCCCTTCTCCTCCTGCCCTCAATCCCTCCCAGCATCAGAGTCTTCTCCAATGAGTCAACTCTTCGCATGAGGTGGCCAAAGTACTGGAGTTTCAGCTTTAGCATCATTCCTTCCAAAGAAATTCCAGGATTGATCTCCTCCAGAATGGACTGGTTGGATCTTCTTGCAGTCCAAGGGACTCTCAAGAGTCTTCTCCAACACCACAGTTCAAAAGCATCAATTCTTCGGTGCTCAGCCTTCTTCACAGTCCAGCTCTCACATCCATACATGACCACAGGAAAGACCATAGCCTTGACTAGGCGAACCTTTGTTGGTAAAGTGATGTCTCTGCTTTTGAATATGCTATCTAGGTTGGTCATAACCTTCCTTCCAAGGAGCAAGCGTCTTTTAATTTCATGGCTGCAGTCACCATCTGCAGTGATTTTGGAGCCCAGAAAAACAAAGTCTGACACTGTTTCCACTGTTTCCCCATCTATTTCCCATGCAGTGATGGGACCAGATGCCATGATCTTCGTTTTCTGAATGTTGAGCTTTAAGCCAACCTTTTCACTCTCCACTTTCACTTTCATCAAGAGGCTTTTTAGCCCCTCTTCACTTTCTGCCATAAGAGTGGTGTCATCTGCATATCTGAGGTTATTGATATTTCTCCCGGCAATCTTGATTCCAACTTGTGTTTCTTCCAGTCCAGGGATGACCAACTTTGCAGCCCTATGGACTGTAGCCCACCAGGCTCCTCTGTCTATGGGATTTCCCAGGCAAGAACACTGGAGTAGGTTGCTATGCGCTCCTCCAAGGAATCTTCTCGACCCAGGGATCAAACCCGCATCCTCTTACATCTCCTGCATTGGTAGGTGGGTTCTTTACCACTAGCACCACCTGGGAAGCCCAAATGGAGATTAACTTGGGCTAATGATGAAGGGAGTTTGAGTGATAGATGAGTTTAGAAAAATGTGAGAGAGGGGATGACTGAAGAGGTAGGGCAGGGGCCTGCAAGCTTTTTCTAAGACCAGATAGTAAATATTTCTGGCACTCCAGGACATACAGTTTCTGTTGCAAGTACTCAACTCTGCCATCGTCATGTGAAAGCAGCCACGGACAGTATGTAATGAATGAGCGTGGCTCTGTTCCCATAAACTTTATTTATGGGCACCGAAATTTGAATTGCATATCATTTTCACATGTTGGGAAAGATGATAGTTCTTTTGATATTTTCCAACCATTTAAAAATAAAGACATTCTTAGCTCTGAGCTGTCAAAAAAACAGGTGGTGGTCTGAACCACACTCACACATTACAATAGGGCAGACCCATGGGTGAAAGGGTGACTGAAGCAGCTGGACAGTGGTCAGTCAGGGCTGGGGTCACCAGAGAAGAATCAAGGAGATGGATGCCAGAGAAATGCAGAGATATCTTATGCAAATCAGGTATTTTGTGACTCATTAAATGTAGGAGATAGAAGAGGAGGTGGGGGTCTATGCAGCCCCAGGGTTCTTCAGTATGGTCGATGACGGCACCATTAGCAACACTGCAGAGCCCTTGAAAAGGAGCAGGCCTGGGAGAGCTGGTGATGCTTTCAACACCAGCTCAAACCCAGAAGAAGTTTGTTCAACACCAGAACAAACCTGGAAGAGCATCCTGCGGCCCTTAAAGTGCGGCCACACTTGGATTAGGAATTAGAACCCTTTTTAGGCTCTTGACTTTATTTCATCAGACCCGAAGCAAGACTCTTGCCCTTAAATGATGCCCTCAAGAAATGCACTACTGGGACTTCCTTGGTGGTCCAGTGGCTAAGACTCTGTGCTCCCAGTGCAGGGGGCCCAGGTTTAATCCCTGGTCAGGGAACAAGATCCTACATGCCACAACGATGGTTGAAGCTCCCAAGCACCACAACTAAAGACCCAGGGCAGCCAAATAAAGAAACAAATATATAAACAAATATATATATAATTTTAAATTTCCTCCAGCACTCAGTAATTCTCAGTTTGGAGCCCTATACTACTACTACTACTCTACTACTTCAGTTGTGTCCGACTCTGTGCGACCCCATAGACGGCAGCCCATCAGGCTCCCCCGTCCCTGGGATTCTCCAGGCAAGAACACTGGAGTGGGTTGCCATTTCCTTCTACAGTGCATAAAAGTGAAAAGTGAAAGTGAAGTCGCTCAGTCGTGTCCGACCCTCAGCAACCCCATGGACTGCAGCCTTCCAGGCTCCTCCATCCATGGGATTTTCCAGGCAGGAGTACTGGAGTGGGGTGCCATTGCCTTCTCCATGGAGCCCTATAGTCTACTCCATTCAGAGTAGAGCCAATTCAGATAGGATAAGATCAGTGGAAGAACTGAGACTAACATTACATCAATTTATTTCAGAAACTCTGTGTGTGAATGAATTCTTTTGGGACTTCCCAGGGTCTCTCATGGAACTTCCCAGGTGGCACTTGTGATAAAGAACCCCTGCCTTGCCACTGCAGGAGAAGCAAGGGATGTGGATTCTATTCCTCATTCCCCAAGCACACCAGCTAGCTTAGGAGGCAGGAGATATGATTTCTAGACTGTAGACTCTCAATATAGTCAATGAATTCAATGCCTTAGGGGCCCTGTTTCCTCTTCTAATGAGAATGAGACTATCCTGCTTGTTTAGAGGAGCACAGAGAAAGGTGTAATTGGCTGAATTGTTTAACATAGCAACATAGTAAAGGGAAAAAGCAAAGCTTAAGTTTCAGCTCTTGTTCTGCCACCAACCACGTGTGGGTCACACACAAGTGATGCCACCCCCTGAGCTCAGGCTTCCCTCTGTATACAGAGATAATTACACTTCCCTTGAAGGCCTGAGGGGTACAGATATGCATAGGAAATGCACAGGGCAGTGCCTGACCACAAGCAGCATGAATTAGATTCTAATTCCAAATGTGACCCCTAGGCAGTGTGCAACGACACAACCATACATGCCCTAGGAATAGAGGCCAGGGAGTGAAATGGCAAGATACTGGCCTCGAATTCCATCATATTCGGTGAGCCAACAAGTTCGTTGGAGTTTTTCCATAAGATGTTATGGAAAAACATAACACCTTATGGAAAAAAGATAACATTTTAATGAAAAATCCCCATCCAGTAGAATCTCCTAATACTATGAATCCTTTAAAACTCCTAGGAAATGATCCAAGCAATGAGTGTGAATACAGTTGTATTTTTATCCTTATGGGTGGCTCTTCTCAGCTTTATTATTCCACTAAATTGGAAGGCTCTGGAAGATTTTCCACAGGCAAATAAAGATCCAGACAGACAGAGACTTGAGGGGTCCATGGTGTGTGTGTGTGTGTGTGTGTGTGTGTGTGTGTGTTTTGTATGAATGCATTTTGTCAGCTCATGTGTTCTCAGTTCCAAAACCACCACCCTTTCATATTGTCACAACGGACCATGTCACGCTGTATGTAACCACCAGGGATCCCAGTGGTAAAGGATCTCCTGTCAATGCAGGAGACACCAGAGATGCAGGCTCAATCCCTATGTCGGGAGGATGCCCTAGAGCAGAAAATGCCAACCTGCTCCAGTATTCTTGCCTGGAGAATCCCATGGACAGAGGAGCCTGGCGGGCTACAGTTCATGGGGTTGCAAACAGTCGGACATGATTGAGCACACACACACCCAGGGATCCCAGAACATTTAAATGTGTGAACTGATATGAGGCTGGTATCAGTGCATTTTTACCCACTGTAAAGACCTTACTCCTCTCCAAGTATCAAACGTGATCAAGTCTGACCATCATCTTAATATCTAGTACTCTTGATGGATATGTGTTTTTTGATACCAAGGGCAAAGATACAAAGTCGGGGTACTTTTCCTACATAAGACACCTGGGGTCATGCTTTCTCCAGAGATGTGCCCTAAGCACTTAAATAAAACTTGTATCCCCTTTTGGAGCCTTGTGGAGACCCCAAAGTTCATGTCCCCCATGCAATTTATGCAAATGACTGTAGAATGAGAAGGAGATAATCAGACGGCCTGACTCTGGTGGAGAGGGAAGGTATGCAACCTCTGCAGGCTTCAGTTTTTCCATCTGTAAAATGGAAATAAAACTTTTATACCTTCTCTATCACCAGGCCCTTATGAACTTTAAATAAGATAATGTCAGAGTCTTCCTTGAAAGAGTATAGGATTTCTTATCCTCTGCCTTATTGACACTTGGGGTCAAATAATTCTTGATGGTAGGCATTGTAGGATGCCCATATGTGTACTGTAAGATGTTTGGTATCTCTCTAGTTACTAGATGCCACCAAAAATGTCTCCACACATTCTAAAAGGTCCCATGGGCGGCAGAGTCAGCCTGGCTGGAAACCACTGTTATGGTACATTCTACACCAGTAGAGGGTTTAACCATATCCTGTACTTTAGGAACTGGAGAAATCAGGACCCTAATGTCAACTAAAATTCTGTCTTCAGCCATAATATATTCCGATGCTCCCCAAAGCCTTGGACCATTAATAGGGCTGTGAATGTCATGGCTGCCTGCTGTGATGCGTGTGCCATGGCTGAGGGCAAAGTGGTCAAGGACATCTGCTACATGAGCTGTGGGGCAGTGGCCACCGCAGGAGCAGATAGGCAGTGGTGGTGCGTGCCATGGCCGTGGGAGCCAGGCCGGCAAACAACCCACATCGTTGTGTTAGGTGTGAGCTTTGTACCACTCTATGAGTTCATGTTCTCATGCATTTATTTTAATCCATAAACTCACTGCTAACGGCCCTTTATTATGACCATATTAAGGAGCTTAATCACTTTTAATCAGAGTCTTTCCAAGATGACCAGAAACAGAAACCAGAGAACGTTCCATAGCCATTACATCAAGCAAGAGCAGTACAGATTCCATCGGGGCAATCTCCTGCGCTGCAATCATGCTAATTAAAGGCCCCCAGAAGAGTCAAGATAAAAATGTCAAATGAGATTTGTTCTGGATTTTGATGATTTATGGCCTCACATGATCAAGTTCCAATAAGCCTGGGAAGAAAAGACTTAGTGGGAGGAGGGGGTGAGATGAGAAGGGCACCACTGGCTGGGAAAGCTGACCTGCAATGTCCCAGATGAGATGTTCTGGGATGAAGAGGGAAATTCCATCAGCCCTCAGCAATGGAGTTCCCCAAAGGCTCCCATTTTCCAGGCAAGGCTGGGTCTTCTCCCCAGGGTAAGACCAGGCTCCTGTGGGTGCTTCTAAAAACGTTTCTCCTGCCACCCACCCAGTTGGTGAAGTGGGTTTGAGCATGAAGCCACTGACTTGCATCAAGGGATATTTTAACCAACATTCCTAAGAGGTGCGCCATGGGATCTATTTTCAGGTTGCTCTCGAGCATAACTCTGCATCCCACACTCCGCTCTTTATGTGGTGCTATGGGAGAAGCGTCTGTTAAACCACAACATTTGAGAAAGCTATTCTTCCTCTGAACAGCAGCCTGTAACCTAAAATATTTACCTCTAAGCTTTGGCCACTGGGATGCCTAGAGCCAAATCCATAAGCTCCCTCTATCATCAGGCACTTAATAGTCTAATCTTGCCACTAGTTTTATTTCCTTATACTTATTTCCCCTATTTTCAGATATTACCATTCTCTTCATTAATCCCGTTGCATTGCCCTTGTATATTTTTGCAAACCACCTCTAACACTGTTTTCAGTGAGACAGGATGTCACTGAATAAGTAATACATAGACATCATCCCTTCTCCCATGTAAATTTCATTTCCCATGGATTGAGCTATATAGATACGTCCCTGGGAAGGATACAGGTTTCTTATATGAAGCTGCTATGGGTACGAGCTTGATGAGTAGCTGAAGTGGGAGAGTTCCCCTCCAAGATTACATCTTTGACACTTTGGATTGGCTCGTGGAACTCACATGAGGAAGAGGCATTGGGACAGACAAAAAGAGACTTACCGGAGAATACAAATGACTCAGAGAGAGAGAGAGGCTTTTATATTGTATAATGATATGATTCAATAGAACCAGACACTTCTATCGTCCTTTGTGAGACCCTACTCAAAATTATTGAATGAAATGCTATTTTTTTCCCTTTGGCTGTGCCAGGTCTTTGTTGGGGCACGTGGGACCCTTTTGTTGTGGTGTGAGCAGCATGTGGGATCTAGTTCTCTGACTAGGGATCGAACCCGGGCCCCCTGAAATGAGAGCACAGAATCTTAGTCACTGGACCACCAGGGAAGTCCCGAAATGCTGATATTTACTAGCTCCCAGATCCACAGACTTGGAGATTCTAAATCTGCAGAGCTCAAACTTCTTGATGTTATGATTATGATGGTACTATTCAAGCCATGAGGATATAGGCTTTCTGCTGCTGCACTGGGGTAACAGTGGAGCCCTGAGTGGAAGTCACAGGATTCAGGCACAGCTCAGGGCTAGCAGTAGGGGGATACATACCAGTATGGTCATTGTTCAAATGCTGACGTATGTCCACACCAGTTGGTATCTAGCCTCTGCTTTGAGTGACCAGATCCTCAATACCACTGAACCAAGCCCTGGACCCTCCTCTGAGAATCTCTGCAGTTCATCAACAGGGCCCCACACAAGGTGTGTGTAGGCATCTGTTCAAACTGGGTAGTGTCCATATAGGTTTGGGTTTCTTTTAAATGAATTTTTTTTTTTTTTTTTGAGATCTAATATACATAAAATTTGGGCTTCCCTGGTGGCTCAGTTGGTAAAGAATCCACCTGCAATGCTCAACACTTGGGTTCAATCCCTCAGTCGGGAAGATCCCCTGGAGGAGGAAATGGCTCCCCACTACAATACTCTTCCCTGAGAAATCCCATGGGCAGAGGAGACTGGCGGGCAACAGTCCATGGGGTAGAAAGAGTCAGACACGACTTAGTGACTAAACCACCACCACCATACCTAAAATTCACTTTTTAAAACTATATATTTCAATAGGTTTTAGTACGTTCAAAAGTTGTATAATAATCACCTTATATAATTCCTGAACATTTTCACCATTTTCCCACCAAAAAAAAAAAAATCCCTCAAACCCCTGAAAAACAATTAATATCCATTAGCACCCCTCTCGGGGAAGGCAATGGCACCCCACCCCAGTACTTTTGCCTGGAAAATCCCATGGACGGAGGAGCCTCATAGGCTCCAGTCCATGGGGTCCCTAAGAGTTGGACACGACTGAGCGACTTCACTTTGGCTTTTCACTTTCATACGTTGGAGAAGGAAATGGCAACCCACTCCAGTATTCTTGCCTGGAGAATCCCAGGGACAGGGGAGCCTGGTGGGCTTCTATCTGTGGGGTCGCACAGAGTTGGACACGACTGAAGCGACTTAGCAGCAGCAGCAGCACCCCTCTTCCACCTCATCCCCCATCGATCACTAACCTACTTTCTGTTAATATGAATTTGCCTATATTCCAGACAAATCATATAAATGGGATCATAAAACATATGGTTTTCAGACTTTCCTGGTGGTCCAGTGGTTAAGAATCTGCCTGCAAGTGCAGAGGACACAAGTTCTATCCCTGGTCAGTGACGATTCCACATCCCGTGGGCCAACTAAGCCCATGCACAACAACTGAAGTCTGCTCACCTCAAACCATGCTCTGCAACAAGAGAAGCCACCACAATGAGAAGCCCTGTGCATGGCAACTAGAGAGCAGCCCTCACTCACCACGACTAGAGAAAAACCTGGTCGCAGCAAACAAAGATCCAGAATAGCCAAAAACAAATAAATACAATAAAACATACGATTTTTGTGTCTGGATTCTTTCACTTACCATAAAATTTTCAAGATTCATCCCTGTCATTATATGTATTAGTACTTTGTTCCTTTTTATGGTTCAATAATATTCCACTGTACAGATATACTGTATTTTTAAAAGTCCACTTTTCAGTTGATAGACATTGGTTCCACTTTTTAGCTATTATGAATAATCCTGCTATGAACATTAATGTACAATTTTTTATAGACATATTTCTTTTAACTCTCTTGAGTATATGCCTAGAGGTGGAATTAAAGGGTTACATGGTAGCTCTATGTTTAATGTTTTGAGGAAATGCCAAACTGTTTCCCAGAATGCCTGAACCATTTTACCTTCGACCAGCAATATATGAAGGTTCCAATTTCTCAACATCTTTATCTACACTTGCTACTGTACAACTTTTTGATTTTAGCCATTCCAGTGGGTGTAAAGTGATATTTCAATATAGTTTTGCATTCCTTAATGGCTAATACTATTGAGCTTTTTTTCCATGCTATTATCAGCCCTTTGTATATCTTTTTGGAAAAATATCTATTCAAAGCATTTTCCTATTTTTCAATTAAATTTCTTTTTATTGAGCCGTAAATGTTCTTTTCATATCCTGGATATAATTCTCTTATCAGAAATGATTTGCAAATATTTTCTCCCACTCTGTGATTGTCTTTTCAATTTCTCAGTGATATCCTTGGAAGCACAAGAGTTTTCCATTTTGATGAAGTTCAACATATATATTTCCTCTCGTTGCTCACACTTTTGGCTTCTTATTTAAGAAACCACTGACTAATCCAAAGCTATAGAGGTTTGTACCTATGTTTTGTTCTAATAGATTAATAGTTTTAATCCTTATATTTAGGTCATGGATTCATTTTGAATTAGTTTTTTATATGGCATGTGGTAGGAGGTTCAACATCATTTTTCTGCATGTGAATATTTAGTCATCTCAGCATCATTGTTGCAAAGACTATTCTATTCCCATTGAATTGTTTGGACAACTTTATTGAAAACCAATTAAACATAAATGTAAGGGTTGATTTCTGGACTCGATTCTATTTCATTGATTTGTATGTCTATCTTTATGTCAAGTACCACACTATCTCAATTATTATAGCTTTGTAACAAGTTTTGAAATTGAAAATTTTAAGTCCTTCAACTTTGCCTTTTTCAAGATTGTTTGGCTATTCTGAGTCCCTTGCATTTCCATATACATTTTAGGATCAGTATATTAATTTTTTCAAAAAAAATGGCAACCTGGAATTTTCATAGAAATCATACTGAATGAACAACTTGGAGAGTATCTTAGCAATATTGTCTTACAATCCAAAAACTGCAATAGTTGTTAAACAAAAATAATATTTTAAAAAGTTAAAGTATAGAGAACTCCCTGGAGGTCCAGTGGTTAGGATGCTTTCACTGCCAAGGGCCCAGGTTCAATTCCTGGTCAGAGAACTAAGACCCCACAACCCCCAAAAGGCACACTCCCCAAAAAACATGTAAATAGTTATGTATTGATGTAATAATGGTCCATGGGAAGTTGGGCTTCCTGGGTAACTCAGCTGGTAAAGAATCCACCTGCAATGCATGAGACCCCAGGTCAATTCCTGGATCAGGAAGCTCCGTTGGAGAAAGGATAGGCTACCCACTCCAGTGTTCTTGGGCTTCCCTGGTGGCTCAGATGGTAAAGAATCCGCCTGCAATGCAGGAAACCTGAGTTTGATCTTTGGATTGGGCAGATCTCCTGGAAGAGGTCATGGTAACCCACTCCAGTATTCTTGCCCGGAGAATCCCATAGACAGGGGAGCCTGGCGGGCTACAGTCCATGGGGTTGAAAACAGTCAGACACGACTGAGCAACTAAGCACAGCACCGCACATGGGAAGTTATGAACTCCCTTTATGAGAAATATTTACAGAGAAAGTTGATAATTTTGGCTAGGTGCACAGTAAAAGAGATTTCCTTTCTATGAAGGATATCATTCCTTTCAAAGTGAAAATCTAAGAGCTAAGCTTTTTTTTTTCCTTTTTTTTTTAGTTTTCTTCGCTCTTCAAGCTATAAAGCATTCAGTATTATCCACGAGAACTATAAAACTTCAAAGGACAGACATAAGTTCAGTCAAGGATGGACAATGGAAGACCTTGTTCAAGACATTTCCACTAGCAACCTGACTCTGCCCTCAAGGAAATGCTGAATCTGTTGTAAGTGTTCATGTGCCCTGACCCTCATACCTATTGGCTAAAGCTGCCAGGAATTACACAGAGGATGCAGGAACCCTACCCCAATCAGTATCCCCATCTTAGATCCCCTGGAGAAAGAAATGGCAACCCATTCCAGTATTCTTGCCTGGGAAATCCCATGGACAGAGGAGCCTGGCAGGCTACTGGTCGCCCAGGCAGGATACATGGGGTTGCCAAAGAGATGGGTACAACTTAGTGACTGAACAACAACAAACCACCAAAGTAAGAATTGCCAGTTGAGGAATCAATGGGATCTCTGCTTTAATCTTTGGATTTTTTTTTTTTTTTAAATTGTGGAGTAGCAAAGCAAAGCAATAGACAAATGGGTGGAAAATTTCATTGTTAACCTCATACTGAAATGGAAACAAAATTAAAATCCAAGAAAAACCTGAGAGGCTATGCAAAAACAACTTACTGGAAGCCCAGGGAAAACAAGACTTATGAATCAAAATCCCCAGGTTCTCAAAAACCAACAAAAAATGAAAACAAAGATGACTAAATCTCAGCCTATCACAAAAACTAGAACACGATTTAAAATACAAATAACAGAAAACTGCTCAAGTAAAGAGAAGAGAGGGAGGAAGCCCAGGGAACTTGATAAGTAAGCCCAAACCAGATATTAACTGAGTCCTCAACACGCAAATAACTTTTGCAAAACACTTCAAGGTCAGAGAGAAGACTGCATCTACCAAGTGCATCCTGCTGGCATTTGGATTCTCAGCTCCACTCAATAATCACAGAGCCAACCATAGGCCTAGGGTTGAGAAGGGGACAAAACAGACAAGATCAATGAATCACCTGACTACTGCTTTACTGAGACAATCAGATGCTAGCTGTTATCTTGTCTTTTGAAGCAGACAGGTGTGGAGTACAAGCAGAATGCTCTGGATCTAACTGACAACTATTTGGAGATAAGTTGGAAGGTCTAGAAGCAGCCACCTCTGAGTTTTGAAGCAACTTTACAGACTTGTAGACCTATTGATTATATCATTCACATGATTCATGGAAACTGTAGCCAGTGTGTTTCAGAGCATTCTTGGAGAAAACCTTAACTGGCCTGTTTGGAGGATTTACTATACACTAGGTGCTATTCTCAACACCTGCCAGGTTTTCGTTCCTTTACAACACAGAACTCCAAGATCCAGGTACCATACTGGTCTAATGTCTGATGAGAAAACCGAGGTACAGAGAGAGGTGAAGTTACTTTCCCAATGTGACCCGGCTCCTAGGAGACAGAGCTGAGATTGCAACATAGGTGAGATTCCTCCAGCATCCACACACCTAAGGATAACAATACTCCGCTCCTCCAAGAAGCAAGACGGCCACATAACACATTTTCAACCAGGGAATCACTTAGTGCTTGAGCCAATATAACATATGGGGGAATAAACACTTTCTTAAGGAAAAGTTAAACCTGATGAGAATCCTCAAGGGAGTAAATAGGCATAAGGGTGTGGAGAACCAACTGCTATGATATATTTGGATTTTTTTTTTTTTTTGCACTAAGATTATCCACCCAATGGCTATTTTTAAAATGGAAATCTCCATGATAATTGAGGAGATATGCTGTCATGGATGGGAAACTGGTCAGAGTCTCTTGGAAATCCTTCCTCGATCAAGAGGAGAATCTCTTGCATCAGGGATACCTAAGAAAAGGGAGACAGGATAACGAACATCTTTACTAGCGTATCTAGCTTTCTTGGGATACTTCCATTTGGCGTGCCCCTGACCTGACTCTGGGCTCTACTTTATTTGTCTTGTCCCTCAGCATCGGTACCATCATCCACCTGGTCCGATGCTCACACTTTATCCATTATAAGCTCCTTCACTCCTTACGTGCACTCTCCATCCTCAACGTACCTTCTGGTACCCTTGATCTCCAAGAGGGATTACACCAGAGCAACTCTGATTTTTAAATGAGCCTCAGCTCTTCCAGGTAATATAACGCTAAAACAAAAGGTGTAAAGTATGGGAAAATCTCAAGAGATTTTCTGAATGTGCCTTGGGCAACAGGAGGAAAGTAGCCCAGAAAATGGGCAGATAAACTTTCACATGGGTAAGAAAAGGGGAATGCTTCTCATTAGTGGATAATCTAAACTGTGCAGTCTAGAAAAGAAACACAGGGCAGACTCAAAAGTCTTCCTTGAGGATGTGGTTTCAATATGTGCCCCTTTGGCCAAAAATACCAACACAAAACAGTTATTAGAAGGATCCCCACATGATTCCACAATCCTACTGCTGGGCATATAACCGGACAAAACTGTAATTCAAAAAGATACATACACCCTCTTTGTTCAGAGCAGTACTATCCACAGTAGTCAAGACATGGAAACAATGTAACTGTCAATGGACAGATGAGTGGATAGAGAAGATGTGATACATACGACTGAGCGACTGATCTGATCTGATCTGATCTGATACATATATGCAATGAATAGTACTCAGTACTCTTGCCTGGAAAATCCCACGGATGGAGGAGCCTGGTGGTCTGCAGTCCATGGGGTCGCTAAGAGTCGGACACAACTGAGCGACTTTACTTTCACTTTTCACTTTCATGCATTGGAGAAGGAAATGGCAACCCACTCCAGTGTTCTTGCCTGGAGAATCCCAGGGACTGGGGAGCCTGGTGGGCTGCTGTCTATGGGGTTGCACAAAGTCGGACACAACTGAAGCGACTTAGCGGCAGCAGCATAAAAAGGGAATAAAATAAGGCCATTTGCAGCAACATGGATATAGCTAGAGATTATCATACTGAGTGAAGTAAGCCAGAAAGACAAAAGCAAATACATATGACATCACTTCTATGTGGAATCTAAAGTATGCCACAAATGAACCTGCCTATGAAACAGAAGGGGCTTCCCTGGTGGCTTAACCGGTAAAGAGTCCACCTGCCAACGCAGGAGACGTAAGGGATACGAGTTCCATCCCTGGGTCGGGAAAATCCTCTGGAGAAGGAAATGGCAATCCACTCCAGCATTCTTGCCTGGAAAATTCTATGGACAGAGGAGCCTGGCGGGCTACAGTCCATGGAGTCGCACAGAGTCGGATACAACCAAGCACGCATGCATACTCATACCCATATGAAACAGAAACATGTCACAGTCATGAAGAACAGATTTGTGGTTGCTGAGGGGGACGAGAGTGGGAGAGGGTAGGACTGGGAGTTTGGGATCAGCAGGTACAAACTGGTATAGGATCAATAAACCATAAGATCCTAGTGTATAGCACAGGTAAGTCTATTTCATATCCTATGATAAACCATAATAGAAAAGAACATGAAAAAGTATGCATATGTATAACTTATACACTTTGCTGTACAGCAGTAGTTAACATGATATTGCAATTCAACTATACTTAAGTAAAAATAAATTTGAGAAAACCCAGCTATTAGAAAGAGAATACATCGTCCTACCCTTGTGCACATTGAAGGAGCATTTCCACCAAGAAAAACGTGTGTGCTGCTGCCTTCCACAGAACAAGAAAACATGTAGAAGAATTCAGCAAGTGTTTAGAGAATATGAAAGTCCAAACTTAAAAGGATCTATGTGACTCAGCCTTGAAATACAAACAATTGAACTGGTAGAACCAGGGGACGGACCGACTCAAGTGACTGGTGGTCTTGTGCGTGTGCATGCTCAGGCACCCGGTCATGTCCCACTCTTTGCCAGCCCAGGGAATGAAACCACCAGGCTCCTTTGTCCATGGGATTTTCTGCACAAGAATACTGGAGTGGGTTGCCATTTCCTACTCAAGGGGATCTTCCCAACCCAGGGATTGAAACCATATTTCCTGCATCTCCTGCCTTGGCGGACGGAATCTCTACCACTGTGTTACCTGGGAAGCCCAGGAGGTAGCAGGGTGGATGATAAAAACAAAATACTATTTTAATCATCCAAAAATATGTTTTTCCATACCTTGTATATTATTCTAGGCTTTTTTCGTCTTATTCCTCACTGTCTCTATAAGAGTGTATCTCATGCAAGGGATTTGAATGGCACAAGGACGAAATCTCTGCAGCCATTAATATCTTACACAGCTCGGGTGTCGTTCATTGCAAAGTGCTTTTCAGATTAGTGATAGAAATGAGACGCGGCACATGCAGCTTCAGGTGGAAAAAAGGATGAACTGAAAAGCCCTGCCCCAAGGCATCGGCAGATTCTGGGACTTAAAAAAACAGTGCACACCTCCTTGACAGGAAAAATGGGCCAGGACAGGGACTTCCCTGGTGGGCCTGTGCTTAAGATTCCACACTTTCAATGCCGGGGGCGTGGGTTCAATCCCTGGTTGGGGAACTAGTTCCCACATGCCAAAAAATAAGTAAGCAAATCAGATCAGATCAGATCAGATCAGTTGCTCAGTCGTGTCTGACTCTTTGCGACCCCATGAACCGCAGCACGCCAGGCCTCCCTGTCTATCACCAGCTCCCGGAGGTCACTCAGACTCGCATCCATCGAGTCAGTGATGCCATCCAGCCATCTCATCCTCTGTCGTCCCCTTCTCCTCCTGCCCTCAATCCCTCCCAGCATCAGAGTCTTCTCCAGTGAGTCAACTCTTGGCATGAGGTGGCCAAAATACTGGAGTTTCAGCTTTAGCATCATTCCTTCCAAAGAAATTCCAGGGCTGATCTCCTTCAGAATGGACTGGTTGGATCTTCTTGCAGTCCAAGGGACTAAGTAAGCAAATAAATAGATGCAATTGAAAAAAAAAAAAAAGAAGAAGAAGAGTAATAGGTTCCCGCTTTAAAAAATAGACCAAGAGAGCCAAGGCTCTAATATTATAGTTTTATGAGACTGTGTCTATGAACACAGACACACGCAGCCTCGAAGAGAAACATACAGAGACACACAGCTGGGTTTCTGCACACACACGCACACACACACACTGACTCACACATGCACAGCCCAACATAGACAGTCTCCAAACTGTGGATTCCAGAATACAGAATACTTGCCTTAGAGACATGAAGCTACGCCATGGATAATTGTTACACTCCCTTCCTCTTGTGGGAGCTTCCCAGGTGGTGCTAGTAGTAAAGAACCCACCTGCCAAAGCAGGAGACATAAGAGACTCAGGTTTGATTCCTGGGTCAGGAAGCTCCCCTGGAGGAGGGCATGGCAACCCACTCCAGTACTCTTGCCTGGAGAATCCCATGGACAGAGGAGCCTGGCGGGCTACAGCCCATTGGGTTGCAAAGAGTCAGACACAACTTAAGTGACTTAGCAAGCATGCTTCCTCATGCATGGAAAAGGGACAGAAACTCATCTCAGGAGAGACTTCTCAGCTGAGAAACACGTGTGAAAACTGCCAAAAAGCACATGCAGCACTGAGGCCAGAGCCACCTGAGAAGCAATGGAAGGATATGTAAAGGTTTGGTATGGAAAGAGGGAGACTCAGAGCCTGGAAGGAGCCATGGGGAGTCCAGGGTGCTAGGACACACCCTGTGAGATACGGATCCTGAGCATGAGAGCTGGAGTTATATTCATCATGACTCTCTGACAGGGATGTTATTACCCCCATTTTACAGACAAGGCTCGAGAAGCTGCAGCAAGATTACTGGAGATACGCAACTACCAGCTGGCAGAGCAGCACTAAAACCCAGTGTCAAAGCCAGGGCTTGCTCTCAACACAGCATTGCTGGCTGAGTGTCTCCAGGCAGAACAGTGAGGTCCAGGGAGTGGGTGCCCAGGAGGCTGATTCTTACGCCAAGACAGTGAGGCCTTTCTCACAACTAGAATGCCCTACACACGGGCTGGACCACTGTGGAAAGAGGAGCTTTGGGTCACTTGAAGAAAGGTATTGAGGTGGATGACCACCTGCAAGGGGTGAAGGAGATCCAAGATTAGAAAGATCTCTCGAATATCCTTCAGTCCTAAGATGTTCTTTGTTGAGAAATAAGCAAAGACTTGTATCAGGAAACCAATTTTTCCTGCCTTCAGTGTGTCTCCAGATATGTGAAATTCTGCCGTAAACGATGTGCTCATTTGAATCAAGGCAAGGATGGGGCAGAGGAATCTGAAGATCTGACTTTTAACTCTTCTTCTCTTCTACACCTACAAACCAGTTGTGTTTCCTGGGCAAGCCACCCAACCTCTCTATGCCTCAGTGATCCCATCTGTCAAACGGGTGGATGAGTGGGACACCTAAGGCTCATTTTGCCCTATGACGCTGCACTTCCACATCTCCTTGGTCGTGGAGGCAAATGGTCCACAGCCAGAGCTCTGCAGCATCACCATTGGAGAAGATTTTCCCACAAATTATCTACTAGGCTGACTTGGCCACTTCTCTCTAGAGATGCTGAGAACCAAGGGAACCACAAGATTTTTATACACTAGAAAGAAAGAGGTTCCCATTCAGAAGGGAGGTGTCTCCTGAAAGAAAAAAGCTGAAATTAATTGGGGTTGGGCCTCTCCAGGAGAGAAAATAGAGACAGAATGCTGAGACTAATTAAGAGGGAATATAATTCTAGAACCTGCAAGGGAAGAGAGGTGGTTCTGGGAGAAGTTCTGTGTGTAGGATGTTAGGAAGGACATTTTGGTGAAAAAGGAAGGTGGGACATCTGCTTCTGATGATGCCAAAGCCACCAAGTCACAGAATCTCTTAAGACAAAGGTCTTAACCACTTGAGGCTTCTGTTTCTTATCTGTAAAGCAAAAAGATTGGATGGAATCAATAGCTGCCAAATTCACTTGAGTATCTCTGAATCTCTAAGAAGCTGGCCAACCCACACTCAGACTACCAACCAGAATCTTGGGATGGAATCCAGGACACAGTGGTTCCTAGAAGCTTCTGGATGATTTTAGTGACGATACCTGAGAACATATATTTGGTATCCACAGAACTAGGTGACCTTTAAGAATTTCACTTAAATTCTCTGCCTCCAGGAAGTGAGTATGTTTTCCCATCCTCATCCCAGTCTCCTGGCACTTTGGCCATCTGATACAAATAGCCGACTCATTGGGAAAGACTCTGATGCTGGGAAAGATTGAGGGCAAGAGGAGAAGCAGGTGACAGAGGATGAGATGGTTGGATGGCATCACCAACTCAAAAGACATGAGTTTGAACAAACTCCGGGAGATACTTAAGGACAGGGAAGCCTGGCATGCTGCAGTTCATGGGGTCGCAAAGAGTTGGATATGACTTACCGACTGAACAACAACCACAACCCCAGTCTCCTGGCACTCAAGGTTCTTGGTGGCAGTAGAAGGACAATGAGGAGGAGCCAGGGCTCTGCCCCCAGCAACTCTTCATATGAAACAGATGCTCCAACCTTCTCGATCCACGCTCCATTATTCATAAAGTCATATCAATTACCGAAATATTATCTTGACCACGAGCGGGAAATGGAATAAATAAGATCCACCTCCATGAGGACTGTCTCCTTTTGCTCTCTGTGCTGGAAGAGTCCCTTTCCATTAGCAGCAGCTCAGATATCCCCGACTTTGCAGACCAGCCCCCTTCTAGGCCCAGGAAAGAAACAAAGTCGGACTGAAGTAGAGGGCTATCAACACTCAGTGCAAGGGAGACAGGCTCCTGGTACTTTTCTGTCTGCTTCACCAGGCCCTCGGGTCGAGAGAGAAAGGGGTCAGTCTAGTGGGAAGAGAGCTGTCATTGTCCATAAATTTTTGAGACTTTATAGCTAAGAGGATTGGGAGAAACCTCGGCGCCCGTGGCATATTCAAGGAGTTTAATTCTTTCTCTGTGTCATTAAAAATATGAGGATAATTCGGGTGATGATGATGACGCTGATGATGGCAATATTAGCTAGCATTCGATTTATGGAGCTATGACTGTGTGCCAAGCTCTCTGCAGACATGTCTTTTAAACTCTTAGTTTAAAAATTATTATAAAGGAACACACAATTCAGACCCAGTAATTTCGATCATAATTACATCTCCAGTGGAAACATGCGTGTGTGTGGACGTGTGTGTGTGCATTTGTCCAGTCACTCAGTCATATCTGACTCTCTGCAACCCCATGGACTATAGCCCACCAGGCTCCTCTGTCCATGGGATTTTCCAGCAAGAACACTGGAGTGGGTTGCCATTTCCTCCTTGAGGGGATCTTCCTCACACAGGGATCAAACCTGCGTGTCCTGGTCTCTTGCATTGGCAGGAGAATTCCTTCCCACTGAGCCACCTGGGAATCCCATGGACATGTGTATATACATTCACCAAAACTTATGCTTTAGCATTTTCATATCTACATTCAGCATTATTTTGGAGAGCAAAAAAAAAAAAAAAAAGTCCACCCACAGTACAATGTATAAATGAACCGTGATACAGTCACATGAGGGAATACAGCAGAGCAGCGAGAATAAATGAACTCCAGGAATAGATATTATGTGATTCCACTTACATAAAGTTTCAAAGCAAGCAAAACCAATGCACAGTGTGATAGAAGGCAGACAACTGTTTACCTTTGGGAGCAGTAGGTGCTGATTAGAAGGAGCATAAGACAGTTCCTGGGGTGCTGGTTACTTGAGTAGAATTCATGTAGCTGTACATCTATAATTGGTCTGCTTGATTTATACTGGGTTGGCCAAAAGGTTCATTTGGGGCTTTCCATAAGCTCTTACCAAAAAAAATCCAAACAAACTTCTTTGGCCTAACCAATATTTCAATAAATAGTGGTGGTGGTTGTCAGGAAGGCTGTCCATGTCTTATGACCCCACTGACTGCAGCCCATTAGGTGCCTTTGCTCATGGGATTTCCCAGACAAGAATATTGGAGTGGGTCATTATTTTCTTCTCCAGAGGATCTTCCTGAACCAGGGATCAAACCCAAGGACCCACGTCTCCTGCATTGCAGGCCAATTCTTTACCAATAAGCCACCAAGGAAGCCTATATCTCAATAAATCACTTATACTAAAAACATGAAGAGGGTCACAAACTAAAATGACCACAAAGGTCAGGTGAGCAATGTAAATGAGTGGGAGGAGTCAGGTATAAGCCCACAGGGAGTGAAGTGGACTCTGGCAAAAGGGACAAAGTAACACTCGTTTTAGAAAAGGCTTCGGTCTCTAGGCTCTAGCTAATAGTCGCCACATAAGAATGCAAGCCACTGTTGCCTTTCATAGTTCATGAGAAACTGTAAGCATGGAATGATGATATGCACTTTCCCAAGTTTTAGCTAATAGCCACCAGTGCAAAAACATCACACGCTCTGCACAGGTCAAAAAACACCTCTGTGGGTGGCATAGGGCCGTGAGGCTGATGGTTTACACCTCTGCAAGGTCCTATTTTGCAAATGAGAAGGTGAATGACTCAAGCATTCACAGTTTGTAGGTGCTAGTGCTGAGGTTGGAATAAGTCCAGATTCTTCTACTAGAACAGGTAATCACTACTGTTATAAGAGGCACCTCTGCACCTATTCTCAGAGCCTCCTTAGATCCAGTCGGGAAAGAATAGAATTTTGTCCTTCCTAAGGATACTGTGGACTCCTTTGTCCCCTGGTCACCAAACCCATGCAAGCCAAAGCATCTGGTATAGGAAAGAAGAAAGGCTCTTTCGAATGATGAGTCGTAGGAGTTGGCCTCAAATTGCCTTCAAATCTAGAGGGAAAGTCTTTGTGGTCAGCTGATCCATTCTTCACCATCATGTCACTGCTCTCTAGTTTGTATCCCTGCTACCTAGGATCGTTCTGTATAACAAAAAGAAAAAAAAATGAGCTCAAATATCAACCAACAGCAGGACGTATAAATGAACTGTGTGGTATTGTCACACAGCAGAAACACACCTCATTCCCTCCTCCATCACTCTGGAACCTAGCTCTTCCACAAATCTGGTGGCCTGGCCTCTGCCTACTGCTTCTACCTCTGACACCACCCTTCTTTTGCAAACTGTTTCCAGTTTTGGATGCAGCCGCCCTTTCCGACAGCTGCAACTCTCATCTTCCTCTCCTTTCCTTTTCTCTCCCTAAATTACGACCCCAAGTCCACAGCTCTGTGCTTTATCTATCCTTTCTCATTCAGCATTGTTTCATTCTCAAGGCTCCACCCACCACCCTGATCTCTTATTACGATTTAAGATATGAATATCTTAGAGGCTTCCCACATGGCACAGTAGTGAAGAATCCTCTTGCCGACACAGGAGATGTGGGTTCGATCCGTGGGTCAGGAAGATCCCCTGAGAAGGAAATGGCAACCAACTCCACTATTCTTGCCTGGAAAACTCCATGGACAGAGAAGTTTGGCAGACTACAGTCCATGCGGTCCTAAAGAGTCGGACACAACTGAGTACCCGCACAAGTGTGTTTGTATCTTGGGGAAAGGAGATATTTTATGTAAAAGAAATTGGTAGCTCTTTCTCCATATAGCTGTTTACTACTTTTTTCCCTGTATTAAAAGGAAAGGTAAAGAAGAATTAAACTACGCTTTTATATTTTAAACAGTGAATAATATGTTGAAGATATTAATATATTGCTAACAGGTTTTACTCCTGAAAGCAATTTAATAAGCACGTTGAATAAGCAGAGTTTTAGTGTAAAAGATACATATTCTAATTTTGTCCACTAAGGTCTAATAACAGAACTTGCAAGTGTAACAGTAAAAAAAGAGCAAAATGTATGTTCAGCCATTCTAGGGTTTATACACACACACTCATCCACCCCCCCATGCCCCCATGCAGACATATAAAACATCAGTGAATCGTCACACTAGAAATAAGCTAGGTTGGTTAACAGGTCTGGTTGTGTCATTCACAGACACCATTCAGGGTGTTTCTGAATCGCTCACGTGATACCCAACTGTAGGTTAATAGTAGTTACTTGGCTTGAGAATTTTTAATTCAGGGTTCATGCCATCACACATACTGCCACCCTTACACTCCCAAGAAAGGGGGAAAAAATTCTTTTTCTTTTTTTTGCAAATGTTCTTCTTCTTTTCTGACCCACAGTTTGCTGGGGCATCTTTCTGTCGCCAGGTATTAGCTTCAAAAGGTTTGAAATAAACAAGCAGGGCCCTCAGGCCATTACATCTTGGCTTCTGCAACATACCTTTCACTTGTCCAGAACTACTGACTCTTCCCAGAACACATCTCTATACTTTTGCACATGCTGTTCCTTCTGCCCGGGGCCTCTCAGCTCTTACTGCCTATAACTCTTGCTCACAAGTAAGCATTTACCGACAGAAAACTCAGTCTGTGGCTTGCTTTTAAATTGGGATTGACGCTATTATACTATGTATAAAGTGAAAGTGAAGTCGCTCAGTCGGGCCCAACTCTTTGCGACCCCATGGCCTATAGAGCCTACCAGGCTTCTCTGTCCATGGGCTTTTCCAGGCAAGACTACTGGAATGGGTTGCCATTTCCTTTTCCAGGGGATCTTCCCGACCCAAGGATCGAACTCGGGTCTCCTGCATTGCAGGCAGACGCTTTACCCTCTGAGCCACCAGGGAAGCCCATACTATGTATAAGGTAGATACTAATAAGAACCTACTGTATAGCACAGGGAACTCAACTGAGTGCGCTGTGAAGACCTAAATGGGAAGAACGTCCAAAAGGGAGGGATATATGTGTATTTATATGAATGGCTGAGTCATTTTGCTCTACTAACAAAATGTAGAGATTAACACAACATTGCAAAGCTATGCTTCAATAAAAATTACTTTAAAAAATAAATACCATGATCAAAATATAAGAAAAGAAAATATGTAGTTGTATTATTCTATATAATGAAGAAACAAAATTGCCCTTAAGTACTTTATATATGCAAAATCCTGAACCTTGGGCTTTTCCTTTCCATTTTTAAAAATATCTATTTATTTGGCAGAGCCAGGTCTTGGTTGCAGCACTTGGCCTCTCTAGTTATCGCACGCAAGACTCAGTAGTTGGTGCCCAGGCTTAGCTGCTCCATGGCATTGGGAACTTAGTTCCCCGACCAGGGACCAAACCCGTGTCGCCTATATTGCAGGCAGGTTCTTAACCACTGGAGCACCAGGGAAATCCCTCTCTTTCACTTTTAAAGTTAAATATTTTCAGTAAGTTGTTTTAAAATCAAAATGGAGAGGGATTTGAGAAAATTTAGCTGGGGACTCATTAGAATGTGGCTCTACTCTTAATTCTATGAAGGACTCACAAAATGAATATATTTCCATATTTAACAGAAAGAGGTTAGATATACCTAAATTCAATATGTCAAGGGGGCATTCGTTGTATCGGCATACTTTTCGAACCTTTGGAAATGATAATTAAATTCTCACTAATCTGATATTTCCTGACAAAATTGCCTTCTCTACCAGAGGAGGTGAAGGCGTGAAGTTCTAGGACTGGGTCATGGTTCAAGGTTAACTCAGAGGAGAAGCCAGGACTGGAGATACCTAGGCCCTGGCTGTGGACGTGTGAGCTGGTTGCTGAACAATGTCAGTGTGAACACTGGTTTGGACACAGAGAGACACTGCCCTCCAGCATTTCTCTACCAAGAGGAAAGTGTGACTTTCCCATGATGTCAAGCCAAATCTGCATGACCAAATACTCCCAGAATGATCTGGTAGGACAGAAGTATTCTAATGACATCTCAAATTCCTTTATAAAAATTTTTAATTGGAGGATAATTGCTTTACAATGTTGTGTTGGTTTCTGCCATACAACAAGGTGAACGAGTCATCAGTATACGTGTCCCCTCCCTCCTGAGCCTCCCTCCCACCCCAACCCCATCTCTCCCCTCTAGGTTGGCATATATACACTACCGTGTGTAAAACAGATAGCCAGTGGGAAGTTGCTGTATAACAATGAGCTCAGCCTGGTGCTCTGTGTCAAATTCCTTCTTTAATGTAACTAAAGCAGACTCTGATCATGTATCAGTAGCCTACTAACTTGAATTTAGTGATCGCTCTCTAAGTGCAGGCAACTGTTTCAAGCCCCTTGCATCCATCGTTTAATACGCAGGAAGACCCTATGAGGCAGGTCCTCCCGTTAATGCAATAGAGACTTAGATGACACAGCAGCAAGCCCGAGCTCTAAGGTCCATCCAAGTCTACACGTGGGAAGGCCTGGGGGGCCATGGAGGAGAAACACCCGCTGTTCTTTGAGGAATTCCACCTTCAGCTGGTCTGACTCCTTTCCTGCCGTCACGGCGTGAACCACAAACCCACAAGTTAATGGATGCCTGGGTGGACTGGGACAATCCAGTGCAGCCATTTTGGCAAGGCTGCCAGGACATGGGGGTTTTTATCTAAAGGAAACATTTTGACACCATTTAAAATATGGTTGGATGGCACCACCGACTCAACAGACATGAGTTTGAACAAACTCAAGGAGATGGTGAAGGACAGGGAAGCCTGGCATGCTGCAGTCCATGGAGCAACTGAACAACAAAATACTGATACGCACCTTCACACTTGCATTCTCATTATTTCCAAATGACATGCCAGATCCCTCCCCACATCTTGTTTACTCCATTTCTTAGTGTCATGACATTCTGACCCCCAAGCTTTGACAAAGTCGCCCATTCGGAGTGGCCTGGAAGAGCACAGACATCTCAAATGGTGTGAAGATAACACATGAGAGTCTTTTGTGTATATTACTGTTAGCCTGAAGAGTTTTTATACATTCACCTCCAAACAGCCACAGCAGGACTTCCCTGCTGGCCCAGCAGTTAAGAATCCAGCAGTGCTGGGGACCCAGGTTCAATCCCTGGTCAAGGAAGATGCCACACGCTGTAGGGCAGCTGAGCCTGTGGGCCTCAGCTACCGAGCGCATGGTCCCTCGAGCCTGTGCTCCACGGCGAGAGAAGCCACCACAGTGAGAAGCCCAAGTGCCACAACCAGAGAACATGCAGCAACGAAGACCCAGTGAAGCCATACACAAATAAATAACATGAAAATACTTACAGAAAAACAACCAACCACAGCAAAACGACCTATTTGTTTGCTTACTAGTGTTCTCAGCACCTAATACAATACCTAGAACTTAGGAGATGCTCAATAAATGTCTACTGAATGAATAAAAATTTTAAAATACTCCCAACAGTTGTATCAAAACCTACCTCAACTTCTTCAAGTATTTTAGATGGAAGAGGGGGGAAAAAGTACCATGAATATCTTACATAGCGCTTCACAGACTTTGGTGTGGATCAGAATCGCTTGGAAAATTCATTAAAACACAAATTGTTGAGCTCTGCCCCCAGAGTTACTGATTCAGTGGGTCTGGGGGAAAAGATTTCAAGAATGTGCATGTCTAACAAGTTTTCAAGGTGATGCTGATGCTGCTGGTATGGGGACCACCATTGAGAACTATTATCCTATAGGAATGATGGTTTTCTGAAATTCTACTGTCAACTCTATGCTGCTGTTAAGTCACTTCAGTCGTGTCTGACTCTGTGTGACCCCATAGACGGCAGCCCACGAGGCTCCCCCGTCCCTGGGATTCTCCAGGCAAGAACACTGGAGTGGGTTGCCATTGCCTTCTCCAATGCAGGAAAGGAAAAAGTGAGAGTGAAGTCGCTCAGTCATGTCCGACTCCCAGCGACCCCATGGACTGCAGCCCACCAGGCTCCTTCGTCCATGGGATTTTCCAGGCAAGAGTACTGGAGTGGGTTGCCATTGCCTTCTCTATAGTGACAGGATAATTAAAAGTCACAAACATCATCTTCCTTTGGGTCAGAGTTTAACCAGGCAATTGAGACATGCAACAGAAACATGGTGCCTGCCTAGCACAGGCTCAGCACAGTGGGCCATCACCAGGGTTTGTCAATGGAATACCTAAAGATACAAACACATACTCCTGGTGATGCTAACACAACCAGTTTGCCAAAGAAAGAATCAGGAAGTTTCCCAATATGCTGTTTGTCAACCGCGAATCATGTGAAGCCAATTAGAAGTTGAGTAGAAACAAATTTCCTCTGTGTTTTTTTTTTTTTTTAAATTTTCGTAAGTTTTTATTAAATAAATCAGACTATACAGACCATGGAATTCTCCAGGCCAGAATACTGGAATGGGTAGCCGTTCCCTTCTCCAGGGGATCTTTCCATGCCAGGGATCAAACCCAGGTCTCCCACATTGCAGGTGGATTCTTTACGAGCTGAGCGGAGCCACAAGAGAAGCCCCAAATACAATTCTAAATATGATAATGATGGCATATGAATTTTGTAATACAGGTCTACTCATGAGAAGAATGGAATTCTATTTTAGGGGGTGATAAAATTCTCCTCTTCTTTCCTTTCCTTCGCCTCCTTCCCCATCTTCTTCTTCCTCTTCCTCCTCTCCTCCTCCGTCTTCTTCCTCTTCTCGTAGATATTCCTTCTGGGTTTCTCTCTGCATACTCCAGGCTATGTTGGTTGCTTTCTAGGATTGCTATCTAATCGTATGACGGATTTACCTCTCCTATGTGGGCGTGCTCTGTTGCTTCAGTCGTGTCTGACTCTTTGGGACCCCATGGACTGTAGCCTGCCAGGCTCCTCTGTCCATGGGATTCTCCAGGCAAGAGTACTGGAGTGGGCTGCCATGCCCTCCTCCAGGGGATCTTCCCGACCCAGGTATCGAACCCGCCTCTCATCTACGTTAACTCTCCTACTGCCCCGATGATTTCCTTTATACCTTTTGTGTTTTGGAGCCACTCTTCCTCTTTCTTAGTTGACTTATTTGTTTTGGTGGGGAACATGTTCCAGGGGCTTCCTGAGAAAGGGCACATAGAGTAAAAATATCTGTGTATCTGAAAATATCTTTACTACTAAATCTGTTTTCTCTCATCTGTGGTCATTTCTCTTATTCTTTTTGACCTTGGGGGTTTATGTCTGTAAATGCCTTTGCTATTATTTTAGTGGCGTTTTGGGAGGGAGTGGAAATAAACATAGATAACAGAGTTAAAGTTTCACTTGCTATTCAATGTCTTTTTCCTTTATTAAAATACTTCCTCCCCACCAGTTTGAGCTAGACAGCCAGAATAACGGCTACATTTCCTAGTTTCCGGTGGAACTTGAATTCCCTTTGTGAACTGATGCATTAAGTAACAAGAAAGCTGCACGGGAATCAAACAGATGCCTAGCCACAAGTTGACTTCCTCTTTAATGCCATTAGGAACTCAGACAGTCTTCTCAAAAAGATCTATCTCATGCAAATGACGTTTACAATCAGATGCAAGGACTCAGCAGCACCTGGTTTTAAGAAGGTAGAGAAAATATTAAGACACTGACACTGTATCTTACCAGGAATCCAATGGGGCAGTGTGGCAGAGCTCCTTGAAAGTTTACTAAAAAACAAAGAATCACTCCAGAGAGAAATGGCAGTATTTCAAGTGCTTCAAATTTGTGGAATTATTGGAACAAACTGTACTCAATAAGGATGTTTCTGGGTTCAACTGCAGAATTCCCTGAAGTCCCTAAAACCAATTTCTGTAGCAATTACCACACCTAAGTCAGACAGTTCACTTTTGTCAGACGTTCCTTATTAAATGACCCAGACAAAATCAACTTCTTTTGAGGGAATGAAAAAGATTGCATTTCCACTTAACAGTTCAGGAGAAGTGAGAACCATCATGAAAGCAGAGCCCTTGGACCCAATCCCCCTCCTGCCTCCAGATAATCACGTGGCTTTATATCCCAGAATTGTTTCTGACCCTCAGTTTCCTTGTCTGTAGAATGAAGAGACTGGTCTTAATGGAGCATTTAGGGCTATTTCAGACTAAAAAAAAATTTTTTTTATGTTCTATAAGGAAGTTAAGTGAAAGAGAATTAAAGAACAGGAAAGGGAGAAGTTTGCTTTCAGCCAAGTCCTATTCCTGGAATCACTTCGGGTCCAAGATTTGAAAGCACAGATAAAAGTGAGGGTTATATTGCAATTGACTGGTTATAAAACCAAGGCCAGCTAGGACTTGATCTCAGGTCTTGCCACTTTTTAACATGGCAAAAAATACCTGCTTCTCCCCGGTGCTTCAGAAACCAGTGCTTCTGGGACTCTGCCAGGCACAATCTCTCCCGCAACACAGGAGCTGGCTCTTTACAGAAACACCATCTCTGATTTCTCTACTTAGCAGCCCCAGAGACTTGCCTATTTTTCCCCCAAAGGCAAAAGGCATCTGTCTATCTATGTTTAGGAATGCACATAACAAATCAAGAAATAAACTCATGTGAAGGACAAAAATCCTGGCCTTAAAGTGCAGGCAAACTTCCATTTCTATAAGCCTATGAAGACAATATAAATAAATCAGAAGGAGTCAACCTGCTGGCAGCGATCACTAAATCTCTCTCGCTTTCTAAATAACATTCCTTGTGCTGAAAAGTATAGGCGGTCACTGTTTCATCTCTCTCCTTTCTGGGACCGGGCCTTTCTCGGTGCCTTCTGGAAACTGTCCCTAAATTGAGAGAATCATCTACTTTGTTTGATCTTTCTGATGATGCTATCGGCGGTGTGTTTGCTGCTCAGTTGCCCTCCGCTTCTGAGAAACTGATAACAGTTAAGTGTGGTAAACCAAGATTGGAACGATTTAAGTGCAAATTCTGTGAATAAATGCATCATTGTTATTTCAAAAAGCCTATTCTAATATGTCATCAGGATGCTTCCTCTACCAAGGGACTCTTCTTCAGTTTCCCCCTCGGTGACCTCTAAAGCCCCCCTTCTGTGCTACTACTGCTATGGCCTGGAGGCGCCTGACCTTCCCTGTCTCCCCCCCGCAGAAATCCTCCTTGGCTTTCTAGGAAGCTCAAACCCTCCTTCCTCCGTGGAACTTTCCCCCAAGCTTCGGCTTCCCATAATTTAAACAAGCTAGCGCTCTCTGAGCACACCTGGCCCTTTCCTTGCAGGATTTCTGTGATAGCATCCCTGATGCACGCCTCATGCCTGCATCACAGGAACCGGTTTCAGCCTCTCTCCCCCCAGCTGGAGCGTAACCCACCTCATGAGGGGACCCCTCCACTCTGTTCTCTCTTGATCCCACGGCAGCAACACTGCAGCATCGTCATTGCTCTGTAATTATGAGCTCTGTGCAGAAACCACCTTCCCTCTTCATTTTTCTCCCTCACTGTGTTTACCCTGGAGTTGGCATTGTCATAGAGAACATAAGCAGTGCATTTTGACTGACTGATCACCAGCTCAAACACGGGCCCTGACATGAATAGGACCCTGACCACACGAATGGAGCCACTAAGAACAGCTGCATTATTTTTAATGAGATGAAATAAAGGTCAATGACATATTGTTAAACAACAAATTTAGATTATAAGACTGTAGGCAGAATATTATCTCATTTTTGCATAATGCACGTGTATGTATTGGCATAGGCATGTCTGCTTGTGTGATTTGTTATAAATGTAAAAAAAAAAGGGGGGGAGACTGGAAGGCAGTGCACCAATATTTACAATGAACAGATACTACTTTGGAACCAGAGCCAATATTAGCCTTTATTTTTTTCTTAAGAAGCAATGAGGTGAATCAGAGCTATGAATCATCTATCACCATCAACAAAGGACCAGTTTTGAACACATAGTTCCTACCAGTTCCTGGTCAGGACATGTAGGGAGAAGCCACAGACAGTTTTGCTTAAGGACCAAGAATCTAAATTTTCATCCCTAAGTATTCCTAAGCATTCCATCACTCCTTCCTGTGAAACTTCTCCAGGCCTGAAACAGGAATGAGGAAGGCAGCAGGGCACAACCTTTAAAAGAATGACCTAGCCCAAGGACATGACATAAACTGGAACCAAATAGATCCCAGATGGCGGACAGATCAACTTCCACTAGACCTTGAGCCTCAGAACACATTCAGCATAACATATCAGCAGCTAAATGCCACACCCACCAGGGTCATGGCAGTTCCAAGGCTGATCATTGAAGACCAAAAAGTGGAGTTTCCTTGGTGACTCAGGAGTAAAGAATCTGCCTGCCAGTGCAGGGGACATGGGTTCCGTCCCTGGGCTGGGAAGATCCCACATGCTGTGGAATAACAAAGCCTGCATGCCACAACTACTGATCCTGTGCTCCAGAGCGTGGGTACTGCAGCTACTGAGCCCACGTGCCACAGCTACTGAAGCCCACACGCCCTAGAGCCCGTGCTCTGCAACGAGAAGCCACCACAGTGAGAAGCCTGTGCACCGCAACTCAAGAGGAGCCCCCATTTGCCGCAACTAAAGAAAGGCCGGCACAGCAGTGAAGACGCAGCACAGCCAAAACTAATAATAATTTTAAAAAAATTTTAAGACCAAAAAGTCGGTGGTGGCCCAATTCTTGTAAATCTCCACCCCTTCCCCGAAATAGTTGGAATAATCCATCCAGTCATTAGCCCATGAGATTACCCAGCCCATAAAAACTAACCACACCACATTTCGAGGTCACTCTCACCTTCTGAGATGGCCCACAATCTGTCTATGGACTGTGTTTCTCTCTAAATAAATCTGCTTCTTAAATCCACCTTGTCCCTCACTGAATTCTTTCTGTGATGAGACATCAAGAGCCCAAGCTTCATTAAGACCTGAGACCAGGTGTGTGATCTCAGTTAAAAGACAGTGCTTTCAAGTCCCTATCTAAGTTACACGGTTTGAGGACCGCAAGAGTTGTAGCTGGTTTGGGTCATTTTGCTGAGACCAAGAGAAAAGAACAAGCTTAACTCTGGTGTCAGAACTAGGCCAAGCTCTCTGGCCAACAGTGCCCAGCAGGGCACCCCTGCTCCCAGGGGCCTTTCACTCAGCGCCTCTCACTCTTTACATTCCAACAATGTGAAATGACGGATACTTTTAATACAAGAGACCTGTCATTTATTTATTAGCTGGGGACAGGCGCTGCAGTGGAGAAGGATGCATTATAAATCAACTCCTTTCTCAGTCATTAAAAATTAATCCAGTTCATAATGTAGAACGTCAGTAATTTCTTTATTAGAGCAGCGTGTGATTTTTTTTTTTTTTTTTTACCTTTTCTTCCAGGTTTTGTGTTTTACTCCCTCCCTTCCCTGAGGATACTTTTTTTTTTTTTTTTTCACAATGGGCTGGGTATAAATTACCCCCCGGGAACTCTATCAGGAAATATAGCCTTTCAGACAGAGGTTACAATGGAGCAGTGGAATCAACGCTCTGCAAAAAAAAAAAAAAAAAAAGACTGCTGACCAATTTCCCCTCAGATATATGGTCTTATAGCACCTTCCCATTGTGCCCTACAGAAGCTCAATTACGACGTTCTTCATTTATTTCAGACCTACCCTGCATCAAAAATTGAAGACATTTTAGGTCCTGGATAGGCTAGACAGAAATAAATACAAAAGGCAGGTGATTCTTCCTTACAGAGGAAACTTCATTAGCTTTTCTCTCTTTTTTAAACATCTGTACATATTGATCTGCTTTATTGTTTTCCATGACTACATAATATTCCACCATATAGATGCACACACATTTTTAAAAGTTGCTCCCCCTTGAGGGGTCTTTAGGGAGTCCCGGACATTGGTTGCTACCAACAATGTTTCCATGTAGCTTCTCTAATGTGTCTAAATTCACTTGCCATTCACTAAAAAAAATGCAGAGGTATTAGAAGTCCAGGCCCAGAGCAGAAACCCTTCATACACCTCCCGCTTGAGGCCTGGGATTCAAGGATGTCAAGCAGCCAGAGGAGGCTGAATATGCCAAGAGGCTGCTAAGTTGAGCCTCTGAGAAAGCTTCTCTTTGATTCTTCCCCTGAGTGGCAACTCCAGGAAATGTAAAAACTTGGAACTGTAAAGAGGGAAACGTCTGTGCTCCCTGACTTCAGAGGAAGTAAATGGGAGAATTCAGAATCTATGTGCATCTCCTTCCCACCCTGGGGACATTGAGAGGTTTGCAGCAGTTGGGTCAACCAGATGACCTTCTCAGATGATCTGCCAAGGGCTGTGTATGAAAGATAGGTGACGTTTCCACACCTGCCTGCACTGCTGTCTGAAACCTCTCAGGCTCTGGGCAGAGGGGTGTCTCCGAGACGAACAGTATGACCCCAGCCCAGGCAACTGGTGTGGATGTCTTTATCAAAGCAGCCACGATGGAGTTAACACTCCTAAGTAACAAATCCCCACAAATCCCCAAGCACATATTTAAAATCTATTTTCAGAATCACACTGAGCGTAATTCAACCAATCAATGAGCCATTAGGAGGTTAGTCCCAACACTTCTTCACTACCAGCGGCATTAGGGCTGCCCGACTCAGCAGAACCGAGTTCGAAGAGTTGCTGTGTCACCAGCAATTCTAGATCTGGGGACGGAAGCGAATCCAGTGCCTGGTGAGAGGCCCGGCTGGCTACCATCTGGGTGACAAATTAAGCTACACGAACATCAAGAACAGGAGAAAAGGAGGCGCGGCTGATAAAGAGGCCAACTTGATCCCGAAGACTCCCATTCTCTTCCTCCCAGTGTATCTCTTTGCGCCCTTACTGCCCATTGATTTTGGACTCCACTCCGGGAGGCCTGGGAGGCCCCAGGTGGCAAAGGCCCCAGGTAAAGAACCCACCTGCCAATGTGGGAGACATAAGAGATGCGGGTTCAATCCCTGGGTTGGGAAGGTGCCCTGGAGGAGGGCACGGCAACCCGCTCCAGTATTCTTGCCTGGGAAACCTCATGGACAGAGGAGCCTAGTGGGCTACAGTGTATGGTGTTGCAAAGAGTCAGACATGACTGAAGAGACTTAGCAGACACACAAAACAATTTATCATATTTAAACCACTTCCAGCACCAACAGTAAGCACTAGGCAGTGTAAAATTTTAGTATTACTATTTTCACACGCTTGCAGCTCAGGGCCTGGGCCTGAGCAGGTCTTGAGAGGCACCAAGTAAACGTTACTTCTCTCCTCATTACTCTCCCCACTTCTTTCTCTTCGCCAACCCCGGCTCCCACCTACTGCCCAGAAACGATGCTTCCAAAGTATCACACAGCAGCTCCCAGGAACTCACACAGCTAGCTTAGCCAAGATCATCAGAGCCAGCTAAAACCACATGAAGAAATCTGTCTCTGCTTAGGCATATAACTATAGCCTCGAAAATTAGCAGGACAATTTACCAGACCAGAACATCACTGACAACCACCACAAATTACCAGTTTGCTTTCCCTAAGGGGAGATACAGGAGGAGTAAAATTTGCATGAGATCAATGTTCTCATCTTCCTCCCACCCCACTTCTACTCCATGAGGCCTCTGCTTACTCCTAGCCGAGCAGGAGTTGACCCTGGGGAAGGAACTGGGGTAGTAGGCAGTGTCACTTCTCATAGCCATTTCCCTTTTCTTTCATGCTAACAGACTGACTCCATGGAGGCAATCACTCCCCTCCAGGCAGCCTGAGGGGAAGTGAGTTGCATCTCCAAGCTCAGACGAGTATTTAGAGGAGCCAATGAGTTTGTTTTAGTCCCATTTTCTTTATGGTTTAGGAATAAACAGATGACACAATTCCAGTCAATGAGACAGGAGGGAAAGTCTACTTGGGGAACTTGGAAAAGGTTTTCTCAGTTTCAATCAACCCACAAGAAGATACAATTCTGTGCTGTCCCCAATCCATGTGTTTCATTGTGATGCCTGGAGCTGCTGCAACCTTTCTGTAATCATGAGGAAAGCCACTGGTGGTAAAGCCAAATGCAGAAGGGCAGAGGCAAGAAAATCTCAGGAAAGCAGGATTAGAATCCTAATGTACTTCACCAGGAGCCTTTCCTACCTATTTGCTTGAGTTATGTGGTTCCAAATTGCCTTCTTGTTTAAGCCCAAGTGGGTCAGGATTGCCTATTACTTATAGTCAAAAGATGTGAACTGACAATGATCAGTGTCCAAAACATGAGATATATGCACAAATATAAACAAGACCTATAAACATGTACATTTATGTCGGAAAGTCCCATGTAGAGGTCTGCTGAGAAAGAATGAAGGGGCTGTATACTTATAAGAACAAGGAAAAAAGAAGTCACTTAAGCAACCAGGCATTAGAACTCTAACTGCATAACAAGTACCACATGGGCACAGATATATAAATAACATAAGTGGTGCACTTGGGCAGGTATATAGGGGTTCAGGGGTACTGTAGTTTCAACAAAATAATGTTTGCTGACAAGGGAGGCGGAGCAAGCAGAGAATACAAAACAAACACAAAAATCTTACCATGAATCTCTCTGCCATCCCCTGGCTGAGCCCAGAGCTTTTCAGTCTCATTAACCCAAAAGGAAATTGGTCTGAGCCCTCTGTTCATCTACATCGATCATTTCCTGACAACCAACATATTACAGTTCTGACTCTAAGAGCATCTCTGTGGCTTCAGATCTGGGTGATAAACTGCTTTTTCTTAGAGTTGGTGGGGAGGGAGATATCATTGGAGGGAAAGATCCTTATCTTTTCAGAAATAACTTTAAGCCTTGGCAACCTCTATTTTTGACACCATCAAGCTGGTTTCCCCAAACAGCATATTTGAGGCAGGAATTGTAACGATCTGTTGTAAAAATATTGTTGTCAAGGCAAAGATGGTCATGTATATGCCACTTAGGCAAAGTGACAGAGCCTTTTCAAATTCTCATGCCACGTCATCCCAAAAAATACCACTTTAGGTGGTTTTCATTTTCATTATCAAGTTTTCTTATCTCATTTTCTTATCTCAAGTTTAGAGAAGGTAGACGCCCTGCCCACAGTC
This sequence comes from Tragelaphus eurycerus, assembly GCA_935064755.1. Classification (NCBI taxonomy): domain Eukaryota; kingdom Metazoa; phylum Chordata; class Mammalia; order Artiodactyla; family Bovidae; genus Tragelaphus; species Tragelaphus eurycerus. Next base: position 737,267 of record CAKXYN010000075.1, on the reverse strand, counting down.
TCCTGGTTGCTGAGCCAGTAGGCTAAGACCAGAGTCTAGGGCCACTTTCTCTTCTAATGAAAAGGTGTCCCCTTATTGAAATTCAGAGATGCTTTGACCTTTCATACAATGGTTTGGAAACAGTGGCTCGGGGGTGGGGTTGGGGGAGGGCATTTGCATCGTGGATTGTACATTTCTCCTTGGAGACGACTCCCTGAAGTTCCAGTCCTGACAGGCAGATCTGCTTGGAAACAAGGAATGCAGTGAAAATTTGGCCATGACCAGCATCTCCAGATCTGGGGGTTTAAGAAGTGCTAAAGGCACCTGCAAGAGCTTCTAGGCAGAGAACAAGTGACAAAGACCTCAGATCTGCTTGCATGAAGGGTATTTAGTGCTCTGCCAGAAATCCTGATGAGTGCCACCACTCCAACTCTGGGCATTCCCATGGAACTCAGCCACTTCTGTCCCTCCCAGAGGCTCAGGAAGAAACAGGACGGAGCATGTGCCAAACAGGTTCAGGCTCATCTGGGCACACTGAGTTCCCATGTCACGTTGAGTTCCCACGTCTGTTGGGGAGGCAAAACAGAACCCCAGGCCCCCAGAACAGCCTGGAATGTAATCCAATGAACATCTGTGTCCACAGAGAGATGTTAACAAGTGTATACCCAAAATCAAGTTTGGTGACCCAAAAATATGGGAAATGCTCTGGCAAAACTGCAATGACCTACACCAATAGAAGCTCTCAGAATCTCACAGTAAAACAAAAAAAGCATGTGATCCAGACTTTCTCAAATTTATTTGACATGGATTTTTCTTTTTCCTTAAAAGTGCCTAGAGCACCATTTGGGAAATCCTGCATTAAAAGCAGTTGGGGGAATTTCCCTGGTGGTCCAGTGGCTAGGACTGCTGCTGCAGCCCACCAGGCTCCCCCGTCCATGGGGTTTTCTAGACAAGAGTACTGGAGTGGGGTGCCATCGCCTTCTCCAGTGGCTAGGACTGCACAGTCCCAAAACACGGGACCTGGGTTCGATCCCTGATCAGGGAACTAGATCCCACATGCTGCAACTAAGACTTCACAGGCCACAAGTAAAGACCCTCGTGCAGCAATTAAGACCCAGGGAAGCCAAATAAATAAATAAATATCTTAAAAATAAAGCAGCCGGGGAGAATACAGAAGGGCACTTGGATGCCAGGCTTCTTGGCTAAGAGTGGGTAGAACTTGGGTTTTTAATTATTGACCATTAAGAATGTAGCAGGCTTCCCTGTGGCTCAGATGGTAAAGAATCTGCCTGCAGTGCAGGAGACCCAGGTTGGATCCCTGAATCGGGAAGATCCCCAGGAGAAGGAAATGGCAACCCACTCCAGTGTTCTTGCCTGGAGAATTCCACGGACAGAGGATTCTGGCAGGTTACAGTTCATGGGGTCGCAAAGAGTCAAACACGACTGAGCAAATAACACACAAGCATATAGCACAACTGGAAGAACTTCCCAGCTCTTCGGCCCATCTTCTATCAGGGGTATGACTCATGTGCTCATTCAGAGAAAATGGAGATGATGACCATTTGGGCTCTGGAGAGAGAACACTAATAGAGAACACCACTAACAACAGAGCCCCCGCTGCCTCCCACGATGGAGGTGGTGGGGGATCTTCTTTTCTTTTTCCTTGTTTAGCCTCTGCCCATAAAATAGGAATTTCCATCTCCTTGAAGACACAGGAAGTAACCGTCAGCTGTTCCCTCAACATGTGTACCTGCCTGCCACCCCCCGTAAGAAGTGAGAGATGTACCCGATGGGTGAGGTGGGCAGAGTCCGTCATCTGCCGTCATATTCTCTTCCAAGTGGGGCCAGTGCAGACAAGGAAGACTCCCTCTGCCTGCATGGTTTTCCAAGGAACTCCTAAGCTTTCTGACTTGCAAAAGATGAGGCAGACCATGACCCTCCATGCAACCAGACAGACAACGGCTGCTCTGCAGATCCAACTCCTGTTTGGGCATTCCAAGTTCAAGATTTGGAAGAGGGACTTCCCTGGGTGGTCCACTTGTTGAAAATCCACCTTGCAATGCAGGGGAGGAAGGTTCGATCCCCAGTCAGAGAACCAAGATCCCACATGCCCCAGGGCAACTAAGCCCATACACCCCAACTGAGCCCACTCACCATAGCGAAAGATCCCATGTGACATAAGGAGACTTGATACAACCAAATAAATAAATTGTTTAAAAAAGATTTCGGAGAGGCATTAAGAAGACCATCTTGGCTTTACGCCTAAGCAACTTCCTTAAGTCTAGCAATGAAGCTCAACTTTTGATTCCTATCTGACCCCTGTGTGGATTTTTCAACTGGTTCTGAATGATTAAAACACTCCCATCTAACTTAGATGTTCAAATCCAGTTGAAAGAAAAAAAAAAGTGTAAAAGCTCTGGGGAAGCTGGAGCTGGAGAACATCTCTGGATGGAAGTTAATCTCCCACTGAGGCCAAGACATACCAAGAAGACAAGTTGTCCTTCAATGCTCAGGGCTCTGGACAGGAAGTGAAGGACCCACTCCACATCTCATTCAATTTCAGTTGTTGGGTGCACCTTCCCCTGGGTGCAAGTTGCCCCACAAAATAACATGATCCAGGCTGGCTGGGGGGTCTTATCATTCTTCACCTCCTCCTCCACCAGGCAGCACAGGCTTATCCCCGAAGTACTTTTTTTAAGCCAATTACCGTGTATTTACAGTGAGCATAATTAAACCTAATTACTTAATTAGCATAACTGCATGAAGCTACTAAACTTTGTGTATTTGATTATGGCAGTGGAGCACAGAAGAGATGAAGTCAGGAGATTCAACAGGAAGGCAGGTTGTTTTAGCTCAGGGAGATGGACGGTCTGTCTAGTTGGTTACAGCTCCAAAGTACATGCTCAAGAAGGTCTTAGCATTTTCAGGTACTCTGGGGGAAATGAAATCATGTGATTTTTTTTTTTTTTTTTTTTCCTTCCTGGGATAAAAGGGGGGAAATGGCAATGTGACAAGCTTAGATTTCATCTAGATATAAGTGATTTGGGAATCAGTATCCAACAGAGGTTAATCTGACTGAAACCCTCAGGACAAGTTCAAGAATATGGGTCCAGGACTTAACTGCCTTGGTTCCCAAGATAATCCATTTTGGAATCATCTAGCTCTTTCTTGAATGAAAGGAAACAGATAATGTGTCTCAGCAGGCTTCCCAAGTGGCACAAGCAGTAAAGAAACTGCCTGCCAATGCAGGAGATGCAGGAGACGTGGGTTCAATCCCTGGATTGGGAATAGCCCCTGGAGGAGGGCATGGCAACCCACTGCAATACTCTTGCCTGGAGAATCCCATGGACAGAGGGGCCTGGCGGGCTATAGTCCATGGGGTTGCAAAGAGTCAGACAGGGCTGAGCAACTTAGCACATACACAATGTATCTGAGCACTCCTTTCCTCCTTGGGCTCGCCAAACCTAGCATCACAGCCTTCTCGGGACTCTGCTACTTATTCTAAATGGATTTGAAAATAGGATTGAAGAAAAATCCAAGGGAACAATCCTAATTTATGTTCAGTTAAAACAAGGCTAAGGCAAAATATCAGTGTTACCTTTACAATCTATAGCTCCCTTAATGGGGGTGGTTAAGATTCAACAAGCAGATGCATCAGAATGGCCCACCCCCACATCAGTCCTATTCTCTGCAAGCCACATTGAGCTAAGCTTCCGTCCTAAACCAATGAGAGGGAGAAGCAACAGTCCCTCATCCCTGCTTTCCCCATAAGTCAGCCTCCTCTTTTCAGCTCCGCTCCCAGAGGAGAAGCTCCTAGCCCAGCCCTGTAACCAGACACCCTTCCTTCCATCAGGCAAGTTCATCAGGGCTTCTACTAGAGAAAAACCTAGAAAGCCATATTTTTCAGTAGGAGCAGCTGCAGCTGCCATCTCTGCTCCAGGTTCTGGGGTGGGGGCCTCCCAGACAAAGAAGCCCATTTCCCGTATTTCATCTATAAGTCCAGGATGCTGAGCTAAGTGGCTGGCAATAAACACCCATCATTACCCTGCGCTAAGCAAGGTGTGTTAGCAGAGAAGGGGACAGAAATCTGTATCACGCCGATGCACTATCAATACTGCATTACGTTCACAGGCTCTGTGCTCCCCACTGTAGTGGGGAAATAAGTTCCTTTTCCAGAAAAGACAAGGCTGATTGGTCCAGAAGAGGAGGAAGAGACAAGCCATTCGTTCAGTCTTGATGAAGGAACCACGTGTCCCAGTTAAAGGGACATAGTTCACAGCTTTCATGGTGAACGTCCTCACCTTATAGGCTTGTGGGGGGTGCTGCATTAAGCAATTGCCCTGAGGCAAGAGAGTGAGGACAGGACTTCTGAAGAGCTGCAGTGCAGTCGAAGAGAGGCAAGGAAGGGTGGGTCCTTCACCCTACGCCAGGGCTCACATCACAGTTGTTTAGTCACTAAGTCATGTCTGGCTCTTTGCGACCTCATGGACTGTAGCCCACCAGGCTCCTCTGTCCATGGGATTCTCCAGGCAAGAATACTGGAGTGGGTTGCCATTCCCTTCTCCGGGGGATCTTCCCAGACCAGAGGTCAAATCCATGTCTCCAGCATTGCAGGCAATTCCTTACCGCTGAGCCACCAGGGAAGCCCCCACGTCGGAGAGCCCAACACTTAATAAAAGCTCAATGGATGTTTGTTGGCTGGCTGAGGAATGAGGGAGAAAATGGGTTTGGAGGGACCCAACATAGATGGGATATTGACAGCCCAATGAGAGAGACAGGCTGTGAGGAGGACCCCGCGCAGAGCTGCCAGGTCAGCCAGGGAGGCTGAGTGACAACCCCAGGGAAGCAGGAAGTAGAGGCGACTAGCCAGGAGGGGCTGAAGGCTGAATGCATGCCTTTGGTTCAAAAGGCAGAGAGACTCAGGTTCAAAATCGAGTCCTGAAGGCCTGAAAGGGAGGCTGGAAGGCCAGGACCAGCTTGAAAATGACACGTGGGCAAAGAAAAGGAATTAGCAAAGCTTCAGAGAAACCAAAAACAAAGGATTTGGATGCCTGAAGAGGTGAGGGTCACCAGGTATTCCAGGTGGGCACCATGGAGAAATCACTGGGACAAACTGCTTTCCCCCCAAGAAATTTGACACTCATCTGATTCAAGTGGACTTCTTTAAAAAAAAATTTTTTTTTTTTTCATTTATTTTTGGCTGTGCTGGGTCTTCATTGCTGCTCCGGCTTCTCTCTAGTTGCAGTGAGTGGGGGCTACTCTTGCGCTGTGGTGCACAGCCGCCTCACTGCAGTGGCTTCTTTTGTTGCAGAGCACAGGCTCGGGAGCTGCTAGTGCACAGGCTTAGTTGCTCTGTGGCAGGGGGGATCATCCCGGAACAGGGATTGAACCCGTATCTCCTGTATTGGCAGGCCGATTTTTTGCCACTGAGCCACGGGGTAAGCCCTTGACAAACGGCTTTTGAGACACCGTTTTGTGACTGCGTGAGCACATTGATCAGAAAGTCAAGAGACCAGTTCTGTAGTCAAGGTAGCAACTGGCCTCAGACGAATGATAAGTTACAAATGAAGTGTGCTCATTATATATAGGTTAAGCAACTATTCAATGAGAATTCTACAATCATTCGTTGCTGGTACAGTTTAGGGTAGAGAGAAGATAAATAGATGCACACACGTGTGTGTACACACACATCCACAGACACACTCCAGAAAGTACACAAAACAGGCAGATATACATTGACAAATCCAAGAGACCCTGGGGCAGGAGGGGTCTCTGGTCAGTGGAGGCCAGTCTGATAATGAAATCAACAGAACCTAACTTGCCTTGGTACAGCCACTTGGAAGACAGTTTGACCATTTCTTACAAAGTTAAACACCCTCTTACCATATGATCCAGAAATCATGCACCAAGGTATTTATGCAAGTGAGTGGAAAACTTATGTCCATGCAAAACCTGTACACAAATGTTTATAGCAGCTTTATTCATAACTGCCCAAACTAGGAAGCAACCAAGATATTTACTATGGGTGGAATGGGTTGAATTGTGTCCCTTACCATCATCCCCCCGCCCCCAAAATATGTTGAATTCCTAACCCCCAATATCTTAGAATGTGACCTGATTTGGAAACAGGATCATTGCAGGTATAATGAGTCAAGTCAAGATGAGGTCATACTGGCATAGGATGGACCATTAATATAATATGGCTGGTGTTCTTATCAGAAGACAGCCTTGTGAAGACAGACACACGGGGAGGATGCCACGGGAGGACAGAGCACTGGAGTGATGTGGCTGTAAGCCAAGGGATACCAGAAAACCACCAAAAGCTAGAAAGAGGGGAGAAAGAGTCCCCTCCAGGTTGCAGAAGGAGCAGAGTTCTCTGAGACCTTGATTTTAGACTGCCAGCCTCCAGAAGTGTGAGATGACATATTTCTATTGTTTGAAAGTACTCAGTTTGTGCCACTTTGTTACAGCAGCCCTTAGAAACTAATACAAGGTCCTTCAGTAGCTATATAGATAAACTGTTACAGCCATAAGATGAAGAAACATTCAGTGATTAAAAAAAAGAAGTAAGCAATCAGGCCACAAAAAGACATAACAGAACTTAAGTGAAAGAAGTCAATCTGAAAAGACTACATACTGTATGATCCCAACTATAATGACATTCTGGAAAAGGCAAAACTATGAAGACTGTAAAAAAAGATTAGTGGTTGCCAGAGATTTGGGAGGGGAGATGAATCATGGACCACAAGAGAGTTTTAGGGCAGTATTGAAGAAGACTCTTGAGAGTCCCTTGGACTGCAAGGAGATCCAACCAGTCCATTCTAAAGGATACCAGCCCTGGGTGTTCTTTGGAAGGAATGATGCTAAAGCTGAAACTCCAGTAGTTTGGCCACCTCATGAGAAGAGTTGACTCAGTGGAAAAGACTCTGATGCTGGGAGGGATTGGGGGCCGGAGGAGAAGGGGATGACAGAGGATGAGATAGCTGGATGGCATCACTGACTCGATGGACGTGAGTTTGAGTGAACTCCAGGAGTTGGTGATAGACAGGGAGGCCTGGCGTGCTGTGATTCATGGGGTTGCAAAGAGTCAGACATGACAGAGCGACTGAACTGAACTGAATTGAATTGAAATGAACCTATTGTATGTGATACAATTACATACAATGGTGGATACACCATTAAATGGTGGATACATGACAGGATGCTCTTGTAAAACCCACAGGACTGCATACAATGCAGAGAGTGAACCTTGCAGTAAACTATGGTTTAGTTGATGATAATGTATCAATATTTGTATTTGGATTGTAACAAATGTTACCACACTAATTCCACATGTTAGTAATGGGGGAGATTTTGGAGAGGGAGGCACTGGGGCATGGATGGAACTTTCTTCACTTCCTGCTTAATTTTTCTATAAACCCTAAACATGCTCTAAAAACATTTTTAAAGGATTAAAAACTGACTTGACCCCAGGGCCAAGTATTGCCAAAGGCCACCATGGTCCTTTGGGAACTTGAGTTGGGGGAGAACTCAGAAAGAGGGATAAGTACCAACAGCCAGACCAAGGCTGGCCCAGCTTCATGGCTGCAGGGATCCACAGCCAAGGTTCTTCCTAGAGAGCTGTCCCTATCCTGGAAACAGGGAGAAAAGTGGGTCTCCAAAAAAACAGCATTCCTCAAAAGCCAACTTCCTTGAGCCCAAGAAGTGGAGAGTGAATGCTTGTGGACCACTGTACTCCCAGGCAATGTGATCTGATAGAGAAAGGATGGATCTTGGAGTTAGTAGGTCTGGCTTCTAATCTCAGGCTCTCACTTAACAGCTGTATGAGCTGCAACAAGTCCCTTAAGCTCACTGAGCCTCAGTTTCTTTATCAAGAAAATGAGTATAGCAGCCTCTCCCTTAGAGAGTGGGTGAAAGACTGCATGAGATAAAAAGGGAAAGGCCAGCCCAAGGCTTGGCCCAGAGGAGGTTGCCGATGCCCATCAATGACCCTTCTCTTGGTCTGTGATAGCAGCCTGCATCCTGGAATGAAGACATACTCACCAAGCGTCATCTAGCGCTTGGTTGGTATCTTCTCTGACCCTAGTTCCATGCTGTTTCCAGAGAAAATGAAGATTGATGATACAATGAGCTACATCCTTTGGAGTAAGCTCAAAGCTGGGTTTAGGAGACAGTACCCACATCTTTGAGAAGTGACATGACGACCGAGGATTTGACTTAAAGTCATGCAAGACTATTGTGCATGGCTTTTCCTTTCCCAGGAGGGAAAGATCACGTTGCAATAGCATGGGCCCAGGAAGGTCTCACGGGAGGTTGGAAATGAGCCAGTGGTTGAGTGATGAATAGGTGCAGGAAGGAACAAGAGGGTGGGGGAAGACATGGGGAGAGGAGACGGGCACTTGAAGCAGGAATTACACTGTGGTAAGAGTCAGACGCTGGACTGGAAGAAGCACAAGTTGGAATCAAGATTGCCGGGAGAAATATCAATAACCTCAGATATGCAGATGACACTACCCTTATGGCAGAAAGTGAAGAAGAACTAAAAAGCCTCTTGATGAAAGTGAAAGAGGAGAGTGAAAAAGTTGGCTTAAAACTCAACATTCAGAAAACGAAGATCATGGCATCCGGTTCCATCACTTCATGGGAAATAGATGGGGAAACAGTGGAAACAGTGTCAGACTTTATTTTGGGGGGCTCCAAAATCACTGCAGATGGTGACTGCAGCCATGAAATTAAAAGATGCTCACTCCTTGGAAGGAAAGTTATGACCAACCTAGATAGCATATTCAAAAGCAGAGACATTACTTTGCCAACAAAGGTTCGTCTAGTCAAGGCTACGGTTTTTCCTGTGGTCATGTATGGATGTGAGAGTTGGACTGTGAAGAAGGCTGAGTGCCAAAGAATTGATGCTTTTGAACTGTGGTGTTGGAGAAGACTCTTGAGAGTCCCTTGGACTGCAAGGAGATCCAACCAGTCCATTCTGAAGGAGATCAGCCCTGGGATTTCTTCAGAAGGAATGATGCTAAAGCTGAAACTCCAGTACTTTGGCTACCTCATAAGAAGAGTTGACTCAGTGGAAAAGACTCTCATATTGGGAGGGATTGAGGGCAGTAGGAGAAGGGGACAACAGAGGATGAGATGGCTGGATGGCATCACTAACTCGATGGACATGAGTCTGAGTGAACTCTGGGAGTTGGTGATGGACAGGGAGGCCTGGCGTGCGGTGATTCATGGGATCGCAAAGAGTCTGACACGACTGAGCGACTGAATTGAACTGAAGAGTCGAAGGCATGTGGTTGGAGGGAGACCTGGAAAGAAGTGTCCAGGGGTAAAGGCTGGCGAGTCATCAGCAGAAAGGAGCAAGGTGAAGCCTTCACAAGGCCCCAGGGGGAACAGAGTGTGCCATCCGGTGTCTTGGACACCAGCCCCGGTGGCAGTGAGCCCCTGAGGGTAGGGACCACACATGCCTTTTCCTCCATTGCTTCCAGAGCTGAAAAGAAGGCCTGACACAAACCCTCCATGAATATTTATTGAATAGATGAAAAGGAGAAAAATCAGCACTCTGTGAATGATGATGATGCTAACAAAGAGGAGAGACCCCAAAGGAATATGCTTGAGTTTTACCAAGAGATGGAGGGTGTGGAGGATTCAGGGATCCTGGGGAAATGGAGCTGTGGCAGGGAACATGAAGAATACAGGGCCGAGCAGAAGGAGACGGTGTCTAAAAGGACCAGGGTCAGGGAGAGTCCCTGACTGCAGGCCCACCAGGAGGGGCAGAGGGATGGAGAGGTGGGAGCACTGATGCTGGGAAGATGGGGGAGTTTCCTCTGAGACAGAAACAAGCTGGGAATAAAGGCAGATGGCATGGCCTGGGCACAGAGGGCAGGAAATGAAGGGTGACATGGGTTTGCAAGCCCAGCTGGCCCCTGCTGTCTCAACCAAGAGGCACAGCTGTCTTCTGAGAAAGGTTCAGGAAAAGGGGAGGAGCAGAGAACCCCAGGGCCTTCAGCAGAGCCAAGGGGCCTCCCAATCAGCCAATGGGAACGAGCCAGAGTGTGATCCTAACACAGCTGCCCATAGTCCAACTCAGTACAGGCACCATGATTGCAGCCCAGAGCTGTCACAAGGGGAACAAAAGTCACCGATTGCCCAGTGTGGCTACAAAGAGCTTGAAAACTTCTCCCCAGTGACCCATCTAGACCAGTCCCTTAGTGTCTTATTCACAAGGTGACTGTGTTAAGTCACTGCAGTCATATTCGACTTTTTGCGACCTCATGGACCAGAGCCTCCCAAGCTTCGCTGTCCAAGGGATTCTCCAGGCAAGAATACTGAAGTGGTTTGCCATTTCCTTCTCTGTCTTCTTCAGAATGACCTAGCGCCAAATCAGCTGGGTGACAAGGAAGCAGACTGGTTTCCTGATGCTTCTGAGCATCAGGGGGCTTTAAATAAAATATGAGGGAGGCCTCACGAGACTGCAGATTCTGTATCCAACCCCGAGTAGGAGCACCTTTATTCAGCTCTTCCAGAATCCCTGGAAAGGCAGAGTACATTCCAAATAAAGACAATGCCATATGTAGCGCGCTCGGGGACACAGGTGAGAGGCTGAGAGCATCTGATAACGAATGGGAATGGGTGATTCCTAAACACCCTAGCAGCTCTGACACGCCATGAAAAATTCTACGGCCTGGATTGAAGACAGCGAGAAGCAGGAAGAAGAGCAGCATCTTCATCGCTCCAGCCGGAGAGGTCCCCTCGATTATGATAAACACGTGTGTAAAGAAAAGAAAAGCATTTTTGTGTTAAATCCATCACCGGGGGACTTGCGGAAATGAAGCTTGAAGTCAGGTAGCTGTGTCCCTATGATGTCTTCCCACGGTCCACATTGCTAAATGTGATGAGGAAGAGAATCAGACAGGAGAGGCCCCCCTGGGGGGGGGGGGCCTGAGATATGAGCATTTCGCTTTGCTTAATCCCCTGCTCCTTGCCATCACCCCCAAAGGAGTGACCCCAGCCCCAGTCTGCAGCATCGTAAACGCCCGCTGTTATTTATCCGCCCAGGCGCATGTGGTTTTAATTATTTATGATGGTGTCTCCTCGCACACGAGGATGTGTCTTGGAGTCCTTTGCCTTTGACTGATGAAGGCTTTGTAATCAGAGACCTGCTGTTTCCCAGCCCGTAAACCTCAGCGAGGAGAGGGCTGGGTGCTCCCCTCCCCGACTGTGTGAGTCAGCCATGGATTCACAGAGGGAGGATTAACCAAATCCCATTACAAGGCTCCTGTACGTTTGTCCTTCCACACGTGTTTTCTGAAAACAATTAGCCGCCTGCTGTCTATTGACAGGGCACAATGTGCTGCTTCCCTGAAAAGGGCATCTCCCCTAAATATTGGAAGGTTTGGAGGCTCTGGAGTCAGCGAGGGATTCTACCCTGTGAGGTTTTGTTTGTTCTCTGCTCCCTCAAGTCTTGTCACTAAACCTGCTTCCTCGCTGTCTCTGCTGACCCCGTCGTTTATACAGAGAAATGCTGTGAGAACCATAGAGAGTCTGCCTGCTTTGAGTCATAAACCCAAGGAGCTCTGGGGACGCTTCTCTGCTGCACCAGTTCTTAGGGCGACAGCTCCTTGGCTGGGGGCTGGGTCCTGACCCCAAAGGACATTCAGACCCCACAGGTCTCTCCACGACGCCCACTTATTCCAACAACCCAGAAGGAGCCGCCTTCCCACACGTCAGATTCTCCCCGTGTGGACACCCCCCGTGGGATCAGGAGCCCACGTGACCCTCCTCTACCCTGAGACCCAGAGCTCCTACTAACAGGAACACAACCCATCCTCATTTTTCCTGGGTTCTGCCTTCACGAATTCATCTACTTGCTACAATTGATGTGTAACCGCATAAACCCACACGCACAGCGCTTTCATAGTTATTCACAAACATTCAAGAAGTAGTGACAAATTTGAGTCACCCCCACACGCACGTCCCTAATTAAGGCAAAAAAGCCATGCTCTCTGCCTTCTTGTTGTGGCTCTTGTGCTGTAACGAGTGTCCTTCTTGTGGTTTATTCAATGCCACTTTCACTGCATATTTGTGCTTTCTGCGGGCGAGTTCGCTGTTTAAAGCAGCCCCCGAGCAGAGTGCTGAAGTGAGGTCTAGTGTTTCTATGAGCGTGAACTCTGTGATGTGCCGTATGGAGAAAACAGGTGTGTTTGATAAGCTTGGTCCAGGCCTGAGTCACAGTGTTGCTGGCCACTACGAGCTCAATGCTAATGAATCAATACTATGTATTAAGGTGTCCTTAAACAGAAGCACACGCAATACAGGTTACGTCTTGATCAGCTGATAAAAAGGTTGTGACCAGAGGCTCACAAGGAACCTAACTCTGGATTTCTCCAGGAACAATGGTCCAGGGTTCGCTAATTTCATGTTCGTGGTAATTTTATAGAATACTCAAAATAAGGAGAACCAGATGCATATTCAACACAGCACTGCCAAGCCTCTATTTAAGTACCAACATCACTCTAGAAAACTCAGCAATGCCAACCCCAGACTAAGCTCGGACTCACGCTAGCATCACGGAAGGACTTTCCTCATGGCCACACCCAGGTCAGTCAAGGATGATCCTGATCTGAGGCGAGATCTTTAAAGCCAGAGTAGAACAATTCTTGACATGGTCTTCCCCACTGTTTATCCAAAACACAGATATCTTTCTTCCCTTGCCCAGCCCTGGTCTAGAACCCAAGTATCCTTCCTCTACCTGGTACTGATGGGGGAGTGTGACAAACACTGAGACAGATTCTAGAGGACTCTCAAGGTTGGGAGGCAAATGATGACCTTGTCCTGATTCAAGATCAGTCCCTCCCACGGTGGCAATCCTCTCACTAAAAACAGAGGCAGAAAAACAGAAGCGAAGGCAGATGAGGTGGCCGAAGGCCTGCCCTGCTATCAGATGGACTAGTGGGAGCAGCAAGAGTTCTGTGAACTGCAGAGAGTGCATCCCAGACATAGACAGCTCCACCGGGGGAGAGCAAGGCCAGGGGCATTTCTCCCTGTGCTGACCTGGACCAGCTGACCGGATGAAGCGAACAGACTGGCAGAAGCCTGTGGGCAGGGGACGGGGACTCCCAGCCTCCCCAAACTTCGGGTTTCCTGTCTGCAGATGAGGCCTTAACCTAACCCATCTCTTCTGTCCCTTCCAGCTCTAAGGCAGTCTCCAGGGCTCCCTCTCCAGACATCACTGACCATTTTGGGGGAGCAGGAGCAGTGGGAGTGGAGGGGTGTGTATTGGGGTCACTGAGCCTAGATTTGAACCTGGGGACACAGTAAGGGGAACACCTGCCGGAGGGAGGGCGGAGGCACCAGGGCTCCAGGGGCCAGGAGAGGCCCTAGCAGACTCAGCAGGAGTGCAAAGGGAGGGCCTGAACCACCGGGAGGTAAGAGAGAGTAGGAAGCAGGTGCCCTGAGCCCTCTGATCTCAAGGAGACATCTGCGGTGAGGAGGGGAGGGGTCTGAGCACAGGGTCATGATCCAATCCTCAGACCGTACACTTCGGGGCACAGGAGGGGCAGCTGGAGAGATGTTTCCATTCCAAAGGTACTCGCCACCCTTCCCTCCCTTCCCCTCTCGGGGAGGTGTGGGTGGAGGGCCTAACAACCTTGGGGGCTGTAGTCTGGGCAAAGATTCCTGCACACACAGGCCAGGTGTCTACAGATACAGCCAGCTGTGCCTGTGTCCCTGCCTTATTGGAAGCCCCTCTCCAGGTGGGGCTGGGCTTCCTGCCTCCAGGCTGATTCCCCTTCCCCTGCCCCAAGCCCGCTCCACCCAGGGGCCTCTGTCCCGTGGCATCCCTTTGCCCAGGCTGTTCATCGAGTTTTTAGACAAAGAAGGAGGGTCCCTTAGAGAGTGGGAAGTTAGCAGGTGGTAGGTCACCCCAGAATGTTCCAGAACGCCCACCTACGTGGTCTATCGCCATGCCCCCCTCCAACCCCAGGAGGGACAAGATTCTTCCACGGTACTCACATGTGTCTGGCTTATGGCAGTTGTGTCCCTGACGGAAGTACTGCGGATTCTCGATGACCGGGATGCGGGTCATGCCGATGACCACCGTGTCCGGCCCGGCGTCCAGCGACGAGGGCGTGGTGATGCCATGGTTGATGTGATGCAGGGGACTAGCCGAGTCCTCCTCGCCGCTGATGACAGCCACGGGACCTGCACACCCCGGGAGAGACATGGGACCCGGGTGAAGCCACATCCAGCCAGCGCCCAGCCCTGTCCACGGACCCTTCCATTATTTTGTACCATCATATTTTCCATGGGAGTAAAATCCACTAGGATATTCCCCAAATGCCCTAGATTCTGAATTGACAATAACCCCTTAATTCTCTCTCATGAGAGGGAGAAAACTCTACCCCTCCACGCCACGGAGACAGCTGCAAAACAAGAGTGAATCTAAATAATAATGACGTGATTATTTCCTCTTTCTCCCCATCTAAATTAGTTCAAGATAATTAAAAGTTAAATTTATTCACTTATGTAACAACAACAGGATTTACAAAATGGCCCGGTGGTAGTATGCACCCTGTCCTTTGTCTCTTCAAGAGCTTTCAAAACTGCTGTCACTGTGGGGATTTCCCTGGTGGTCCAGTGGGGCTAATACTCTGAGTTTCCAATGCAGGGGGCACAAGTTCAATATCCAGGCAGGGAACTGGATCCCATGAGCTGCAACTAAACACTAACTGACCTGGCACAGCCAAATAAATAAATAAATATTTTAAAAATAGACAAAGCTACTGATGCTGGGTCCCACCCCCAAAGATTCTGACTCAGTTGGTCTGGGAATGTATCCTGGGCATTAAGATTTAAAGAGTCTCCTTGGGAGTCCCACGTCCAGCTAAGTCCCTAGAGGCTAAGAACCTTTCCAGCATGGCCATCAGATTCCTACAGGAGTAGGAAGTAACTTTCAATGGACAAAGAATCTGCCTGTAATACGAGAAAAAGTGAAGTCGCTCAGTCGTGTCCAACTCTGCAACCCCATGGACTGTAGCCTATCAGGTTCCTCCGTCCATGGGATTTTCCAGGCAAGACTGCTGGAGTGGATTGCCATTTCCTTCTCCAGGGGATCTTCCCGACCCAGGAATCGAACCCAGGTCTCCTGCATTGCGGGCAGACGCTTTACCGTCTGAGCCACCAGGGAAGCGAGGCCAGGTTTAATCCCTGGGTTAGGAGGATCCCCTGGAGAAGAAAATGGCAACCTACTCCAGTATTCTTGTATGGAGAATTCCATGGACAGAGGAGCATGGTGGGCTGCAGTCCATGGGGTCATAGAGTTAGACACAAATGAGAGGCTAACACTTTTATTTGCTCTCAAGCCTCCCTGGCCTAAGACAGACTTGTATCCTGTCTTGCATAAGTCCAATGCAGGCTTGCATCCAACTTGGACCAACTTTCACAAATGACCGCACTGAGACTGGAACACTATTAGCTTATGTGCAGCTGAGCCAGCAGTTCCACTCTTTTTTTTTTTTGGCTACGTTGGACCTTTGTTGCTGTGCACCAGTTTTCTCTAGCTGTGGTGAGGCGGGGGCTACTCTCTAGTTGCGGTGCTCAGGCTTCCCAATGCAGTGGCTTCTCTTGTTGAGGAGCACAGGCTGTAGGCACATGGGCTTCAGTGGTTGTGGTGCACAGGCTTCGTTTCACCAACAGCATGTGGAATCTTCCCAGGCCAGAGATCGAACCTGTGTCCCCCACATTGGCAGAAGGATTCTTAACAACTGGACCACCAGAGCGAAGTTCCATGTCCCACTCTTGTGAGCACTATATTTGCCCCCATGACTTCAAAGAATACTATTTGTATCTTCACCAACCCCAATGCCACCATTTTCTACCCCAAAGAAAAAGCCTAGGACCTAAGGTGATCTGTTTAACACAAGTTGACAAAGATAATTAATGCTACAATCTTGGTAAAGCAATGATTCTGTTTGCTGGTGTGATTCTCCCCTACGTACAAATAAAACTCCTGTAAAGTGAATTAGCTGTGACCGTTTGTGGTTTTCTACAAGTGGCGTTTTAAATGGCTGCTTTGCAAGACACATGGTCCCAAGACAAAGTGCCTGCCATGATTTGGTTTTGCTGCTTGAACAATATTTCCACTGCAGAAATCCATTACATCTTACTGAAGTTTATGGGAAGAATATTTCCCATCAGATGGCAAGGTGAAGCACCAATGAGGCTGAACTAAATGGAAGACGGGTAAATGCAAACTGAGCACCCTGAATTCCACTCCGTAAGCACAGATCAGGCTTGTTATGATCTGTAACAAATGTCTGACTGTGCTTGGAGACCACTTGAAAAAGTCACAGAAAGGGATTGCCGAAATTCTCGCAGTCATCACGTGCCTTGCAGAAAGAGACCAACTCCTGAAAAGACATTGTAAACTTTTTTGAAACACTTCAGAGTGATTTCCAGTTAAACCCAGCTAGAGCATGGGTCTCTACCTCCTCTCCGCGTTAACATACAAAGGGATTAAATAAATATTGGTGCACAAAGAGGAAGAGGGGAGGTAAGAGGAAATGAGGTACTTCAACAACGTTTGGGAAGATGAAAAAGCAGAGAAGCAAATCTTGCTTATAAAGAAGAGGAAGACATGGGAGAAAGGACCACAGGGTCTGTGGCAGGGTTATCACATAAATGAGAGCATGTGTGCATGCAGGTGGACACACACACAGACCAAGGCACAAAATTATGAAATGCCAGAACCATAAGGACAAGGAGAAGATGCTAAGAGCTCCCAGGAGGGTGGGACAGGTCATATTTCCAAAGGAACTGGAATCAGAAAGACAGCATAATTCTCCATAACAACTTCGTACTGTTACTCTTACTGAGCAAATTGCTTCAAAATTCTGATGGACAAATATTCAACCTAGAATTCTACACTTAAAAATGTATTTACCCAATGGAAGGGCAAAAGAGATGTATTTGCAGACATGGAAAAGTTTTCCATGTTGGAAAGTAAACTTTTCCAACAGCAAGTGGAAGCTTCAGCCAAACAAAGGGGCAAAGGAAGAAACAGGGAATCGGGGATCCAGTTCACCAAAGACCAAGCAATGGAAGGCCCCCACGCCTCAGCTCCTTCTGTTCTCAGCAATATAGGAGGTGAGTTGTTATGGCAACATGGAGGAAGGGCATCAAGTCAGGAAGAGTTTGGAGACAATAGAACACTGGACATTCAAATCAGCTTTCATCATCCACGGACAAAGGGAGTGGTCAATAAAATGTTTCAGAAGGCTGTGATCTGAAACAGTATTGTCATCCTTGACATTATTTATTCTAGAATTTGAAAAGGGCTTAGGAAAGAGCCATAGGTAGAAGAGTCCTTCTGCAGTTGGGTTTCCCAGGTGGCACTAGTGGCAGAGAATCCACCTGCCAGTGCAGGAGATGCAGGTTCCATCCCTGGGTCAGGAAGATCCCATGGAGAAGGGAATGGCAACCCATTCCAGTATTCTTGCCTGGGAAATCCCATGGACAGAGGAGCCTGGCAGGCTACTGTCCATGGGGTCACAAAAGTGTTGGCCACAACTTAGCGATTCAACAACCACAATAAGCGATTTCCACAAACCATGGAAAGGGATGGCTGGGGTTGCTCACAAAGACTAGAAAGAAATAAAAGAATAAAGCAGTTTTCAGAGCTCTGGAGGACCCACTACTTAAAATGCACACAAAAGAAAGGGGGCTGGAAAAGGATGAGAAGAAATGCTCAGAAAAGTAGAAAAGAATCAGAAAAGGCTACTGTCTTTGAAGTCAGTCAGTCTATATACAGAGGTCATGTAAGATGAAAAACGAAATCAAGTCACTGCATTTGACAATAAGAAGGTGGCCTTGATGAGAGTACTTTCCACAGAACAGGGGAAGAATATATAACAAGTCAAAAAGGGAGAAGATGGTACATAGGAAAGAAAAGGTCTAAAAATTAAAGACTCAATCTAGAGATCCAACATATCATTAAAAGGTGGGAGACAGAGAGAGGAAGAGAAAGATGAAAGACTCGGGAAAAAAAAACCCTATAGAAAAATTTGCCCAACATACTGTCTAGTCAGTTCCCAAAACAATTAACACACACGTACAGTACGCTGAGGAGCTAGAAAAATTACGATCCTCCTCATCATTTTTATTATTGAATGGTTCCCATGTATCGGGCTCGGGAAAGTTCACTTCTTTATTTATACTGCCTCTGTGAGGTTAGTATCAGTTTCTCCCCATTTTATAGATGGGAGCATGGAGGCATAGAGCAGCGATGTGCCCAAGGACACACACTAGTGAAGAAGTGGTGATGCTGGAATTCAACCCAATGATCTGGCCCCAGAGCCTGTGTACCATTCCATAGCGCTGCCTCCTTGAAGGTACGGACTGAGAAAATGGATTTGTTCAAAGGGACATTTGATCGAGTCCATTCATTCTCCTGCTTATGAGCACCTGCTTTCAGATGCAGGTCCCTGAGACCCTTTTTTAAAGATGTCCCTCTTGAACCTTGAGAATGGGGACCAAAGTGTGTCACCTCATTAGACTCACCCAGATAGATTACAGATAATTCATCATCTGCCCCTCTCCCCGAGGCTGTGAGCATTCTTACTCAACTTCACCCACATCAGAAAGAGCACAGTGGCGTCAGTCTGCTGTCCAGTCCTCAAGGCCCTCTTACTCACCTCTGCTTGGCCGTAAACCACACTCCTTGAAATACAAACCAATTAAGAGTCCACAGACCCATCACTTCCAAGGATGTGAGAGAAGCCTGCAGCTTGCTCCCACCTGCCTGTGCCCAGTCCAGCATTGCTTCCTAGTAGGGATACAGCTGGTGCTGAGCAAGGTAAGTCCTCCTTGGAGAGGGCTGCTCTGGGTATGGCAGAATATGTGGCATCCTTGGACCTGGGCATGACAAGCCAGTCTCAGGTTCATCCACTGTAATGAAGGGACCACTCTGGGAGGGGATAATGCTAGTAGGGGAAGCCATGTATGTGTAGGGGCAGGGAATATACCAGAACTGTCTGTACCTTCCCCTCAATTTTGCCATGAACCTCAAACCACTCTTAAAAATAAATAACAAAAAAAAAGTTTAAATTAATGTTTTTAAAAAGCCAGTCTTAGAACTTCTCTGGTGGTCCAGTGGTTAAAAATCCACCTGTCAATGCAGGGGATGCAGGTTAGATGCCTAATCTGGGAAGATCCCTCGTGCCGAGGGGCAACTAAGCCCGTGCCCACACCTACTGAGGATTTTCTCTAGCCCCTGTGCTCCACAACAAGAGAAGCCACTGCTAGGGGAGCCTGCACACCTCAACTAGAGAGTAGCCCCTGCTCACCACAGCTAGAGAAAGTCCGTGTGTAGCAACAGCAAAGACCCAGCACAGCCAAAAATAAATAAACACAAATGTTTTTAAAAGCCAGTTTTCCCACGCAAGACATAACACATTTCCACATACCCTTTTGGGGTGACAAAACTGCCCCAGATTGAGAACCGCTGATAGAGGTAACCAGCAGGAACCCTAAAAAACAATTTCCCTTCCCGAGTCTGGCCAATTTCCCTGTCACTTGCTTCATGGGGAAAACCACAGACCTGTGGTCCCTCTGGGAAACAAATCATTTCCCCTTACCTGAATATCCCCAGAAAAAGAATCTATTAAGATATAAAGAAGGGATGGGTAATTCAAGAGACATCTCAGCTGTCTGGGGAGCTTTCTTCTTTTTCCTGAGCCCCAAGGCAGGTCAGAAGGAGTCAAGCTTGCTGTGTTCTGAGCTCTCAACACACACACACACACACACACACACACGACTGTCTAGTATCTGCGATGGGTCTCTCTGCTGTCACTAATCCATTCCGAACTACACAATTATTTTGGTACGCAGCACTAATAAACAAAAAGAAAGAAGCCAGCTTACAGTCTTTCTGGTAAGTTCAAGCTTTTGAGAGAGACCTGAAGGAAGACAGGTCTGCTCAGAAACCCCCCATCACATGATTCTCTTCCCCAATAGGTGCTTTTTCCTTTCCTTCACACCAGTGGTAGGTTTTGATCTTCCACTACACCATAGTAGAACCAGTGAATAATTAGAGAAAGCTTGATGACACCAACAGGCCCAGCAGGATGATCTGAACTGTCTTTCTCTCCCCTCACTGCTCCTTCTGCAGGAAAAAATAAGGGAGCAGATCCAAGGATGGCTCAGATTTTCACAAGTGGTGGATTCCAATGTAGGGCTCAGTATCCCGCAGAAAGCAAAGGCATCCCATGGGAACAGGACAGGGACTTTCCCTGCAGTGCAGTAAGTGCCAACCCAGGTGGGTGTGGCCCCCATCACAGGGGAGCTGGGGGCTGCAAGCCACACCAGGACTCGAAGGTCCTGGTAACTTCAGAAGCCTCGGCTTACTCAGGGTCCACAGTACAAAAGGTGAGGGGCGGAGGGACGTGTATCACACACTCTGAAAGAGGAAAGGGCAGCAGCCACCCTGGTCATGCATTACCATGGAAACATGTTCTGCCCATTTTGGATCAAGGGGAGGACCTCCTTGAAATCAGCTCTCCAGTGTTTCCCATCCTTGTCACTTAAATCCCCTTCTGTTTCACCAACTCCCTAACTTATAAGCATTAACAATTCTCAGATATTTGGCCCCAAGAACACCCAGCATTGACACTCCACTCTGGCCTTTTCCCAGTCAATGTGTGGTAGTGGAAATCTCCTATTTCCAAAGGAATGACCTAGAGTCCCAAGGATGTGGTTATAACAAGTGGGGAAAGGAAGGGAAAATTAACTTTTAACCAGTCAATCCCAAAGGAAATCAACCATTAATATTCATTGGGAAGACTGATACTGAAGCTGAAGCTCCAATACTTTGGCCCGCTGATGTGAAGAACCGACTCATTGGGAAAGACCCTGATAGTGGGGAAAGATTGAGGGCAGGAGGAGAAGGGGATGACAGATGAGTTGGATGGCATCAGCAACTCAATGGACATGAGTTTGAGCCAGCTCCAGGAGATACTGAAGGACAGGGAAGCCTGGCATGCTACAGTCTATGGGGTCACAGAGTCAGCCACGACTTAGCACCAAAGAGAAGCTGTAAAGTGCTTCCCTTAACTGAAAGAATAAAAATTCTTCATTTAGTAAGGAAAGAAAAAAATTGTAAGCTGAGATTGCTAAGATTCAAAGTAAGGACCAATCTTCTATAGGTGAAATTTTGAAGAAGGAAAAAGGAACTAATGCTGGTTTTGCTCTCACACCTCAAACTGAAGAAATTATAACCACAGTGCATGGTGAGTGCAAGGTTAAGAAGGATAGACATTACATTTGTATAATAAGATACTGTGAGTGAGAAACCACACCCATGTAACTTTTATTACAGTGTATTATTATAATTGTTCTAGCTCAATTATCAATGCCATCAATCTCTAACTGCACCTAATTTATAAATTAAATTTTATCATTTGTGTTGCTTAGTCACTAAGTCATGTCTGACTTTTTTGTGACCCCATGGACAGTAGCCCACCAGGCTCCTCTATCCTTGGAATTTCCCAGGCAAGAATACTAGAGTGGGTTGCCATTTCCTCCTCCAGAGGATTTTCCCAACCCGGGGATCGAACCTGTGTCTCCTGCATTGCAGGCAGACTCTTTACCACTGAGCCACCTGGAAAGGCCAAACTTCTTCATAGGTATGTATAGATAGGGAAAAACATAGTACATGTAAGTTTGGTTCTATCTTCACTTCCAGGTCTCCAGTGGGGGTTCCAGAATGCATCCCCCATGGATACGGGGTCAGGGTGGGCTACTGTACATCCACAGGAAATGAGAACACTAGGTCAAAGAGATAGCTGCACTCTCGTGTTCAGAGTAGCATTACAATACACTAGATACGAAAACAACCTATCTACTGACAAATGCATAAAGTTGAATCACATATGCATATGGAGCTTCCCAGGTGGCTCAGTGGTAAAGAATTCATCTGCCAAGCAGGAGACA
The DNA here is from genome assembly GCA_935064755.1 of Tragelaphus eurycerus. NCBI lineage: Eukaryota > Metazoa > Chordata > Mammalia > Artiodactyla > Bovidae > Tragelaphus > Tragelaphus eurycerus. The sequence goes on along the minus strand of CAKXYN010000075.1, from coordinate 715,301 downwards.
TAGGTTCGATCCCTGGGTCGGGTATCTTCCTTGGAGAAGAAAACGGTAACCCATTTCAGTATTCTTGCCTGGAAAATGCCACGGACAGAGGGGCCTAGTGGATTATAGTCCATGGGGTTGCAAGAGAGTCAGGCATGACTTAGCAACTAAACAACAATACATATATATATACACACACACATACACATACATATATACACACATATGTATATATATGTGTGTGTGTATATGTATATATATATATGTGTATGTATGTATATATATACCCAGTGTGTGTATGTATATATACATATATATGCATATATACATATAATGGAATTGGTATATATCAAGCAGTTTTGATAAGAATATCAAATGGAATATTATTTAGCCATCAAAAAGGAGGAAACCTTGCCGTTTGTGGCAACATGAATGGACCTCAGGGGCATTATGCTAAGTGAAATAAGGCAGAAAAAGACAAATACCATAAGATTGCACTTATATGTGAAATCTTAAATGAACAAACAAAAAGAAGTTCCAGGGATATAATGCACACCATGGTGACTACAGTTAACAATACTGTACTGTGTAATTGAAAGTTGCTAAGAGAGTATATCTTAAAAGTTCTCATTACAAGAAACAAAATTTCTAACTATGTGTGGTGATGGATGTTATCATTTCACAGTATACATAGGTACGGCCTTGGAAAACATCACTATGAACAAAGCTAGTGGGGGTGATGGAATTCCAGTTGAGCTATTTCAAATCCTGAAAAATGATGCTGTGAAAGTGCTACACTCAATACACCAGCAAATTTGGAAAACTCAGCAGTGGCCACAGGACTGGAAAAGGTCAGTTTTCATTCCAATCCCAAAGAAAGGCAATGCCAAAGAATGCTCAAACTACCACGCAATTGCACTCATCTCACATGCTAGTAAAGTAATGCTCAAATTTCTCCAAGCTGGCTTCAGCAATACATGAACCGTGAACTTCCTGATGTTCAAGCTGGTTTTAGAAACGGCAGAAGAACCAGAGATCAAATTGCCAACATCTGCTGGATCATCGAAAAAGCAAGAGAGTTCCAGAAAAACATCTATTTCTGCTTTATTGACTATGCAAAAGCCTTTGACTGTGTGGATCACAATAAACTGTGGAAAATTCTGAAATAGACGGGAATACCAGGCCACCTGACCTGCCTCTTGAGAAACCTGGATGCAGGTCAGGAAGCAACAGTTAGAACTGGACATGGAACAACAGACTGGTTCCAAATAGGAAAAGGAGTACATCAAGGCTGTATATTGTCACCCTGCTTATTTAACTTCTATGCAGAGTACATCATGAGAAACTCTGGGCTGGAAGAAGTACAAGCTGGAATCAGATTGCTGGGAGAAATATCAATAACCTCAGATATGCAGATGATACCATCCTTATGGCACAAAGTGAAGAAGAACTAAAAAGCCTCTTGATGAAAGTGAAAGAGGACAGTAAAAAGTTGGCTTAAAGCTCAACATTCAGAAAACGAAATCATGGCATCTGGTCCCACCACTTCATGGGAAATAGATGGGGAAACAGTGGAAACAGTGTCAGACTTTATTTTGGGGGGCTCCAAAATCACTGCAGATGGTGACTGCAGCCATGAAATTAAAAGATGCTTACTCCTTGGAAGAAAAGTTATGACCAACCTAGATACCATATTCAAAAGCAGAGACATTACTTTGCCAACAAAGGTCCATCTAGTCAAGGCTATGGTTTTTCCAGTGGTCATGTATGGGTGTGAGAGTTGGACTGTGAAGAAAGTTGAGCGATGAAGAATTGGTGCTTTTGAACCGTGGTGTTGGAGAAGACTCTTGAGAGTCCCTTGGACTGCAAGGAGATCCAACCAGTCCATTCTGAAGGGGATCAGCCCTGGGTGTTCTTTGGAGGGAATGATGCTAAAGCTGAAACTCCAGTACTTTGGCCACCTCATGCAATGAGTTGACTCATTGGAAAAGATTCTGATGCTGGGAGGGATTAGGGGCAGGAGGAAAAGGGGACGACAGAGGATGAGATGGCTGGATGGCATCACCAACTCAATGGATGTGAGTTCGAGTGAAGTCCGGGAGTTGGTGATGGACAGGGAGGGCTGATGTGCTGCGATTCATGGGATCACAAAGAGTCAGACACGACTGAGCGACTGAACTGAACTGAACTGACTCACTACGTTGGGCACCTGGAACTAATGTAATAATACAATGTCATACATCAATTACATTACAATTAAAAACAAAAACAGTGTGTGATCTGCTACATTGACTTTTTCCTGCCTTGGCAATTGTTGAAGCATGAGGCAGAGCCCCAGGCAACCTCCATCCTGAGTGAAACTGACATAGAGTTGAGGTCTCCAGACAACACTTGGTGTACATGTGGCATAAGTGAGAAATACAGCTTTGTTGTTTTAAGTCATGGAGATTGGCAGAGGTGCTGTTTGTTATCACAGCATAACCCGATTCATGCTGACTCATATAGGAATGAAATCGTCTTGCACTTAACAATGTTACTTTAATCCTTTGCTTCAGACAGTGAGCATGCTTCACACCATCCTCAACAAATCTTTACAAAATTGCCTTATGCGAAGGATGGGTTTATTGTCCTCGATGATGTGATTCATCTTAAAATGCTTCTTCCCAATTCTCTATCCCCAAATTAAACTCTAACTAATCTAGTTCCACAAACAGCCAGATCATGGCCTCTTCTGTTGAAACAAAAACTCCGCCCTACCTCCATCTGACTTGGGAAGTGTAAGAAAACAAACCTGGATGGGTCTCATGGTTTTTTAATGTGTCAGAATGAGGCAAACAAGCCAACCTTCAGATTAAGGAAATGATTTTTTTAAAACTTCAGCCTTTTCCTACTGATAAAAATCAGACAATGACATGTCCCTGATGGGTAAGAGCTTTGCATCAACAAATCCGGGAGCAGAACTCATAAAATGGAATAAGTGAAAGCAGAACAAACACAATTAAAAACCCAGCCATGCTCAGACAGGGATTCCATTTACTGTTTCATAAAAAGAGCTTAGTCCTTGGAGGCAAACAAAAGAAAAGCAGTTTCTTAATTTTTACTGGCAGGGGTGGGTCAGAGGCCAAATGAACATAGGCTGAGCCCAAGAGCATACCTAAGGACAAGTCACCAAGTGTCTGTTCCTGGACTGGCTCCTCCGGTCCCTCCCCTCTCTGCCTCCTCTAGCTTCCTGACAGTCTTCGCCTCTGTGATCTCTGGGGCTCGCTGGGTCCTGCAGGCTGCCCAACAAGGCGTGCCCTCTTCACTTCTATGCTCCTCTGCCTGAATCATTTCCCAAAAGATAAGCTTTATTCTCTGGCTTCTATTCCCTCCCAGCCTCTTACAGGAGCCAAAGACCTTGTGCATGCCTGGAAGCATTCATAGCTTGGAGGTATCGCTTGGTGACTGAAAATGATGCTGGCGAACAACCCTGCAGAGAATGCACACGTAAGGGAAAGGAAGGCAGGACTGGCTCTCTCCGAACACTTGATTTTCCTTATCTTGGTTAATCATCACAACAGCCCTGAGGGTAGATCCTGTTATCCCCGTAACACAGTGGGGGAAATTGAAGCTCAAGGATTCATCATTTGCCCAAGGTCACACGGTTAATAAACGGTAGACCGACTTAGGTCTATCTGACTTCAAAGTTTGGGCTCATTTCACTGCATCATGCTACCTGACCCTCCAGCATTGTTTTTCTGACACTGGAAAAAGTTATAATGGGTCAACCACAGCTCCTTCCCAATCTTTATCCCCTTGTAACTCATTTGTAGGGAACTGGCTTCACTGAGGAGGGGCGCTCACAACATTTCCAAGGAACTTTAGACCCACAACCCACGCACCCAGTTGTAGCTAGCAGAAGTAACCTGGAGTTCAGACAGAGTGGCAGGCAGCAAGGGGCCTGAGAAGGTGGAAATAGGCAGCCTGGAAGAAAGGCAATTGTCATCATCTTTCTCCATAGACTTTATACAGACAGTGTTTCAGAATATTCCAGGCACACACAGAAAGTGAGTAATCACCTTCCTATTGCATATATAAGCCAACTGAAATACAAAATGCTGGTGTTTTTGTCCAAGGCCCCATAAAGAGATTATAGCTCAAGTCTGAACTTTTCTAAATTTAGCACTAGCCACCTGACTAGTCAATACTACCCCAAAGTAGAGGCATTTATTTCCTCCAAAGATTTCTCCATAGATTTCCATACATATAGCTGATTCACTTGGCTATACAGCAGAAACCAAGACAACAAGGCAAAGCAACTATACCCCAAAGGAAATTAATTTAAAAAAAAAAAAAAAAGAATTATGCACAGATTTTCCCCCATCCTTTTGGGGACTGTGGGTGAATAGAGGGAAGCATCATTTCTGAGCTTCCTGTATTCAGTCCTGCCATGTTGGATCAACAATGTCTCCATGTCCCTCACCCACTCACTCGTGTCTGATTTTTCACTAACGTAACTGTATCGCATAATCAGATTTCAACACTAAGACCAAGGGAAGGAGAGCCCAGATTCCTGAGAGCTAAGCTTGGATGCTTCTAGCTTCACCTAGTTCACAAGAGGGAAACAATATCTAAAACCTCATTGGTTGACCTGTGGATGGTTTCAGCGTGAGGTTCTTTAAATCAAAGAGAGGCATGACTGGCTTCCCTGGTGACTCCGTGGTAAAGAGCCCGCTTGCCAGTGAAGGAGAAGCGGGTTTGATCTCTGGGTTGGGAAGAACCCCTGAAGAAGGAAATGGCCACCCACTCCTGTATCCTTGCCTAGGGAAATCCCATGGACAGAGGAGCCTGGTGGGCTACAGTCCATGGGGTCGCAAACGACTCAGTGACTTTGTTGTTGTTGTTGTTTAGCCACTAAGTCGTGTCCAACTCTTTGTGACTAAACAACTAGTTGTAACTAAACAACATAACTAGGTAGATGAGACAGAGATGAAATTTCTTTAGGAGAAACCTGGGCCCTTAAAAGCACTGGCTCACAGGGGGCTTCTCCACTAGAAAAGCTCCCCATAGTTGCCTGGCTCTCATGCACTGCTTTCTAAGCAATAGCTTATCCAAGGTATGTCAGGCAGAAATCCCTTTCGTGGTATTTCTAAGTACATGTGGAGTGATGCCATGGCATATTGCCACCTATAAAAAATCCTGCTTCCTTCTGCAGAGTGATGGCCTTATGTACTCAAACAAAACACTATAAAATAGCCAATGTCTGCTGAGCACGTATTCACCACTGGGCACTGTCCTGTCTCATTCGAGTCTCACAGTGGCTCAGCGAAGCGGGTCCTATAATTAGAGTCAGAGCTGCTGAGTAATCTGTCTCAGGTCACACTGCATCATGTTCAAGCTGGAGCTGTTGGACTCCAGAGTCCATAATCTTAATCACTCCCCTAACTGCCTTACGGCATGTGTGTGTGCGTGCTGTGTCGCTTCAATTGTATCTGACTCTGTGTGATCCTATGGACTGTAGCCCATCAGGCTCCTCTGTCCATAGGATTCTCCAGGCAAGAATACTGGAGTGGGTTGCCAGGCCCTCCTTCAGGGGATCTCCCTGACCCAGATATTGAACCCACGTCTCTTATGTCTCCTGTACTGGTAGGTGGGTTCTTTACCACTAGCACCACCTGGGAACATAATTATATAGTTTCAGTGAGGTCTAGAATAAAAACACTTCAATAAAATCTCCAACGCCCCTAAACTGAAGATGCTACAATGAGGCCTGAATTTAGACTGGAGAGAAACCATGAAAGTCCCATAGTTTCTTCCAGACCAATCTGAGATTGTGAACTCCTCCCAAACCCTGAGACTCACCCAGCTCTCCCTGGGCTGGGCACAGATCCCATCGCATTATATCAGCCAAAAAGAATTTCTCCCTTTACTAGAAGACGCTCAGTGGAAAGGTCTGAGGCCTCCTAAGAGCCCCTAGCAGGGAAGGACAGGAGAGTTACAGACCCTAGAGCCTTTTAGGATGGGGATCTCATGATATGGTACATTAAAAACCATAGTCTGGGACTTCCTTACTGGTCCAGTAAAAATCCACCTTACAATGCAGGGGGTACATGGTCAGGGAACTAAGAATCCCACATGCCTCAAACCAGCTAAGCCTGCACGCATCAAATACTGAGCCCTCATACCACAATTAGAAAGTCTGCGCCACAACAAAAATTTCCCCATGATGCAGTGAATATTCTGCATCCCCAACTAAGACCTGATACAGCCAAATAAATAAATGTTAAAAAAAAAAAAAAACATAATCTAACATCAGTGGAAACCCCTCAGATCTGTGTGCCATGTATTATTGCTCCAAGACATTTTCCTATCCTTGAACTTCCTTAATCACCTCGTGGGATACTCAAGCAACCCAACGAGATACTCAAGATAGAGACTGCCTTCTCCATTTCACAAATCAGGAAACTGAGGCTTAGAGTTGTTGAAGTGACCTAAGGCACAGTTGGGAAAAGCTGTGGCTTCAGTCCGGCTCTTCCAACTCCAGTGTTCTTCAGAGCTCACATCAAACTCAATTCCTCTAGAAACCTAAGGGGTGGCCATGCATCGCATTTCTCCATCTGGGGAGTAAGATGCAAACTGGCGTCTTTGGGAGCTGCGAGGACTCCCCACCAGATGGATCTTTGCAGAAGTTGTTTGGAGATTTCATGAGTTTGGCTGCAAATCTCTTCTTCTAAAATTAGAAACCCACAAGAGTGACTTAGAAACCATGAAAGAGAAGCAGAATAAACCCAGACAACAGGAAAGCCTGCCTCACAAAAGGCTGTAAAGGTCAAAGTCGGTCCCATGTGTGTCCAGCAGAATTATCCCAAAGAATGCAGATTACTGGGGGTGTCACTTGAAGAGACAACAGGGCTGTCAAGACACGCCCAGGTTTCTCTGTGGTCTCCAGATGGAGACCCAGGGTTCTCCATTGGTGCCTTTGGAGGTCAACAGTTCCTGACCCTACATCTGCTGAGGGCTGTGCACACCCTGAACTTTGCACTCTCTCACTGTGGACCGTAGACCCTGTCCTTGCAGAGAAGATGGAGAGTTGCCAGTGCCTCTTGGCCCTTCCGTGGTCTCTCACCTACTGCTTACTGGACCACGGTTTGGCACCTGCCTATCTTGGTTGGTACATCTCCCAGGCTCAGCTCTCTTAAAGGCAGGAACTCCATAAAGACTGTACATCTGGCACTCAGGGTCCTATGATAGGAGGCTTTCAGCCTGCATCCTTGGCAAGGATATCTTCATGGACAAGTCACCGAGCCATCCCATGAAATTCTACTTTGGAACTTAGCTTTTCCACTCATCCATATGGCTCTTTCCTGACTAATGTTGACGTTTGTTGTTGCTGTTGTTCAGTTGCTAAGTCATATCCAACTTTTTGCAACCACATGTACTGTAGCCCACCAGGCTCCTCTGTCCATGAGATTTCCCAGGCAAGAATACTGGAGTGGGTTGCCATTTCCTTCTCCAGGGGATCTTCCCAGCTGAAGGATCCAACCTAAATGCACTAGCAGGAGCAGGTGGGTTCTTTATCACTGAGCCACCTGGGAAGCCTAATGATGAAGTTGCTCTGCTGTGCTTAATTGCTAACTCATGTCTGACCCTTTGCAACCCCATGGACTATAGCCTGCCAGGCTCCTCTGTTCATGGGATTTCCCAGGGAAGTATAGTGGAGTGGGTTTCCATTTCCTTCTCCAGGGAATCTTCCCAACCCAGGGATGGAACCCTCATCTCTTATGTCTCTTGCATTGCCAGGTGGGTTCTTTACCACTAGTGCCACGTGGGAAGTCCTAGGGGTGGTACATGGAAGATGCCACATCAAGGAAGGAGAGAAAAGAAGGCAGCCCACAGAAGGACCCCCAGCCCCCAGCAAACACTCTGGCTTTGGGGTCCATCACCGCTCATCCCCACAAACAGTCATTGCCTCATCACAGAGGATGCACCTTCCCTCCTGCCCTTCAGACACCGCCTCTCCTGGTTCACCTCGGAGGCACCTCGAACCCTGGCTGCTGCCTCTTCTCCCCACACACTTGGGCAGCAATCGAGCAAGAGCCTCCGCAGCCCCTACTAATCTCTCAGCTCACTCCTCCCTTTAGCAGACAAGCCGTAAAAATGAAATAAACATTTCATCCGAGTGGTGCTGCTGCAGGAACTGGGGAGAGTGCAGAGGATCCATCGATCTCCAGCATGTGAAGGTACAAATACAACACTGAAATCAATGAGATTCACACCGTATCAGCTCTGTGATCACCTCCCTTGTATGGCACGCTTTACATGCCGACATATCTGTGCCTGTTCACACACCTTCCCTCCAATCCCGCTGCAGGGAGCCACGTTCTCTAAGAAGCCCCGTAAGTGACACAAGGCAAGGCAGTGATGACCCAGGCATGCTCCCCACCAGGCCTCATGAATGTGCCAGAAATTCCATGCATGTACTCATGGACGCACTCCCAAGCAAGAATACAGATGGACACACATGTAAAGAACACTGGTTTATTGGTCATAGAACAGGTGTGTACGGAGACTTATGGGTCTACATTTCTTTACAATTTCGACCCCTCTCCATCTCACAAAAGTATATGCATGTAATGTATATAATATACTAAAGTATAATATATCAAAGACATCAAACACTCAAACTGAATACCCCCAAAAAGGGGTGGTGAGGGCGATTCTAGTAGTAGTGAGTTAGCCATTTACTTTTCTAAAGATGGACACATAAGCCAGACCGGTGCAAAGAAAGAAGAAAAAAAAAATCCAAAGATTTAACATCTAATCTGAAAATGCATATTCTTCTTCAACTCTCTGACTTCCAGCAATCACTTTTAAGGTGTTATTCTTATATTGACTTCTAGATTAGGTAATATTATTAAACCTCCCAATCCATAAAAACTTCTCATTTTCACGGGACCTCCTCATCAAAACCCTGCTTCCTGATGAATCCATTAACCAAAAGGAGGTTCAGGTAAGGAATAAAACCCTGTCAAAGAGACGGCATCTCCTCATTTAGCTCAGATATGCTTTGTTCTTAATTACTGAAAGGTGAATGACCATACATCCTGATTTTCCCAGGACAGTCCTTCTTTACAAATGTTGTTCCAGGAATTATCAACAGTGCATCCTTTGGACTGGATGATAAATGATGTTTGTTGCTGTCGTTTAGTTGCTAAGCCACGTCCGACTCTTTTGCAACCACATGCATGACAGCCCACCAGGCTCCTCTGTCCATGGCATTTCCCAGGCAAGAATATTGGAGTGGGTTATCATTTCCTTCTCTGGGGCTTCTTCCCGACCCAGGGATTGAACTCCCATCTCCTGCACTTGCAGGTGGGTTCTTTACCACTGAGCTACCTGGGAAGCTGGATGAATGATACAGTTTCCCTAATTAAAGTACTCTCTGTGTGTTGGAAGTGGAGGGTGCAGAAAAGACAGTCATGGGTAGGCTCAGTTGCTGTTTCGGACTCCAGACACAAGGGGGCGATACCACAAGTGAAGCAGTGAACCACTCTAACCAACTTGCCTCCACTGCAACTTTCTAAACTCCCTTTGAAGCAGTCTTTGGAGGGACCTGGCATGCATCCTCAAACTATCCATATAGGACACTGTCCTTCGTGGGCAGTCAATAGGTATCACTTGATGATGATGAAGCAGCCATCGACCATCCATTCCCTCTTCTCCCTCTGTTGCCTCCTCCCTCCCCACTTCCTCGGGGTACAGGTCAATCAATCTTAGGCCATCTTGATCTACTTGGAAAGCTTAACTGCCATGAAGCTAAACCACTTGTCCTCTGGCTCCAATCTCTTAGAGAAATTAGTGCCAATGGAAGTGTCAGTATCAATTTCATAATGTTATTGGATGAAGGCAAGGCTGGGCCAAGTCCCATATTCCTGACGGGCTATCAAAGTGATGAGGATTATGGGTAAGGAGACAGACAGCTCTGACAGGAAAGGCAATGACTCAAGATCAATTAGACTGACAAGCCTATCTTTAAGCCATATCACTTAGTGCTGACACTGTACGTTCCCCACAGAGATGTAGAATACTGGATGCAGACTTTTCCTGGTGTCTCCAGGGGTAACTACAGAGCCTGGAGGCTTGCAAAGCAGCCCTTGGTCCTACACCTTTCCCGAGAGAATCCGAGCAAGCGATTCTAACAAAAGAAACGGATTTTGCTCTCGTGATGGGAAGAATGACAATCTGGCCCCCGTTTTCCTTTTTCTTTTTTCTTCTTTTTCCTGCCTTCTAAAGAAAATGTCAAGATAAAATGTAGGCTACGTATTTAAATTTAATTCCTCTGCAGAGTTAAGGGATGTCTTGGGATTATTAAAATGGAAATCAAGATCTTGTAAAAGTCAAACCATCCTAGCAGGAGAGGAGATTTGTCACAGAAGGCAAGAGCAACAGATGGAGGCCACAAGGGTCTCGGGTTCTAATCCAGGTTCTCAGCCCAGCATTGCTGTGAAGACAACTGTTTGAAATCAGGAACCGGTCACGTCATTTCTCTGGAGCTTCAAATGCCTCATGGAAAGTCAACCATAACCTCCTGCTGCCCAGCAACGCCACGAGGAAATGAAATGCCAGCAGTGCCAAGGGTAACAGAGGGATCAGAGATACTTTTAAGACCTTTCAAGGTGTGTTGAAATGGCTTTTTTCTTTTTTTTTTCCCCCTGTGCTTCATAGAAGATGCACAGAAGCAACCCTGGAGCTGAGAATGCAGTTGATGGTGAGACTGAAGACAGAAAAAAGCCAGTCTTGTCTCCTGCTAAGTGAACCTCGTGCAGAGAGCATGGAAGTGATGCTTGAGCTACTTCTCTATTTTAAATCCTCTAGCGTAACAGTTTACTTTCCCTAGCTCTCATGAGCTTATGTTCCCAGGGCAACAGCATAATTTTAGAGCCCGTGAGGTTATAGCTGTTTAAGCAGGTTTGCTTTATTATTTTTTAATTGCTTAACAATATTGTTCGTTAACATTCTATTAAAAACTCTACAGTGTTTCGCAATAGAATTTAAAATTCACCCTAGTTTAACATGTCCATTTCAGAATACGTGTGTGTTGATGGGGTTAGCAAACACCAATATTAATTAGCTGATCTTGACACTGACCTAAGAGGCGAGGCAAAGCAAACCAACATATGGAGCAAGCCTGAGCTGGATAATGTCAAGTCTGGCCAGAGGCTGTTGTCAATATAACTTGGAACTGCTGACTTCCCAAACACACTCAGAACATCGCCCTAATATGCAAACGTGTGAATCAGGAGACTCCTTCCAAGTGTGAAAGTGAAAGTTGCTCAGTCATGTCCGACTCTTTGCGGCCCCATGGACTGTGCCCTTCCAGGCTCCTCTGTCCATGGAATTCTCCAGGCAAGAATATTGGAGTGAGTAGCCTTTCCTTTCTCCAGGGGATCTTCCCAACCCAGGGATCCAACCCAGGTCTCTTGCATTGCAGGCAGATTCTTTACTGTCTGAGCCACCAGGGAAGCCTTCCAAGATGCCTTTAAAAAGAAGACCCTTTAAAGATGTGGGAGTGTAACTGAGGGTCTTTTAAGGTCATTCCCAGGTGGTGCAGTGGCAAAGAATCCTCCTACCAATGCCAGAGACACAGGAGACATGGGTTCAATCCCTGGGTCAGGAAGATCCCCTGGAGAAGGGAATGGCAACCCACTCCAGTATTCTTGCCTGGAGAATCCCAAGGACAGAAGAGCCTGGTGGGCTACAGTTAATACATGACTGAGCATGCATGCAACCAATTGAAAGAGGGGCTGGGGGCAGAGAAACTTGATTGTTAGAAGTTCCTGCTAATCAAAGATGGTGCAGAATCAGTGATTCATCATCTCTGGAATTGCTGGAGAAAACTGTCAGAAAATACTAGAAGGTAAACAAGTTTTGTTAGGCGCACACATGGGTTCACAGAGAGTCTGTAGGTGGAATGTTTTTTGACTTCAGATGTGATACATGTGTCTTTTCAAAGTTTCACCAGTAGGTTTCAGATCAGATCAGTCGCTCAGTCGTGTCCGACTCTTTGCGACCCCATGAACCGCAGCACGCCAGGCCTCCCTGTCCATCACCAGCTCCCGGAGGTCCTCAGACTCGCATCCATCAAGTCAGTGATGCCATCCAGCCATCTCATCCTCTGTCGTCCCCTTCTCCTCCTGCCCTCAATCCCTCCCAGCATCAGAGTCTTCTCCAATGAGTCAACTCTTCACATCAGGTGGCCAAAATACTGGAGTTTCAGCTTTAGCATCTTCCTTCCAAAGATTCCAGGTTGATCTCCTTAGATGGACTGGTTGGATCTCCTTGCAGTCCAAGGACTCTCAAGGTCTTCTCCAACACCACAGTTCAAAAGCATCAATTCTTCGGCGCTCAGCCTTCTTCCTCCAGCTCCACATCCATACATGACCACAGGAAAGACCATAGCCTTGACTAGGCGAACCTTTGTTGGTAAAGTATGTCTCTGCTTTTGAATATGCTATCTAGGTTGGTCATAACTTTCCTTCCAAGGAGCAAGCGTCTTTTAATTTCTGGCTGCAGTCACCATCTGCAGTGATTTTGGAGCCCAGAAAAACAAAGTCTGACACTGTTTCCACTGTTTCCCCATCTATTTCCCATGTAGTGATGGGACCAGATGCCATGATCTTCGTTTTCTGAATGTTGAGCTTTAAGCCAACCTTTTCACTCTCCACTTTCACTTTCATCAAGAGGCTTTTTAGCCCCTCTTCACTTTCTGCCATAAGAGTAGGTTTAGTAATTCATAAATATTACATATGTGCATATATTCATATACATATACACACCATACACAAGCACACACACCAGTAAAATGGATATTATCTCTGAAGCATTTGCTATACTCCAGGCACTGGCCTGTGTGCTCTTGTATTTTCTCATTTAATAAACTACTCCTGGAAGAGTATCAATTATGGCCAAAAAATTGTCCCAAACAATGTATAAATATTGCCTGTCTCACCCTTATAATCTTGCAACAATTATCTCCATTTTATAAACAAAGAAATGGAGGCTCAGAACTATTTTATCCCCCTATACACAGTCCTTCAGCTTCTAAATGATGAAGCTGAATTCAAATCTAGAGACTATCTCATGCCAAGGCCAGTAGTCATCCCATAACATAGTCTGCCAGAAGTTAACCTTTTAAAAAAGTTACCCTTTTAAAGAAAGCTTTAAAAGGCAATCTGAAGGGTAAGAAAACATAGTTAAGGTTTTCCTTGGGTCTGTTGCAGAATTTCCATCTTATCCACTCTCTAATTTTATTTAAGTATGTCCTGGTGATTTAGCCTTGATACTCAAAGCCCATCGGATTCTAATTATTGACCGAACGCAAGTCCCACTATTAACTGAGTAAAAATTCCGGCTTTTTGTTTGTTTTTTATTCTCTATATAAGTGATCTATATTCCTATCCTGGTCATACCTGTGTTCCAGCCCAAGCCACTCGCCCTGATGCCTCCAGTCCCCACATCAGATCCTGTACAGGAACCAGCTCAATTCCCATCATCACCCTGAAGCCTTTCTTGAACACACCTCTCTCTCTCTGCTTTCTCCTCATCCCACCCTCCTGGCCACTTCCTTCTCTATATTTCTGCAGCACTTCTGAAAATCAAGGTTTCCCTGTTACTCCTCTTGTCTCCTTCAATTGATGCTTATTTTCTACAAAGCCAGGAAAAGGCTCACAAAAAGGGAGGAGCTGGTTCTGAGGTCATTTTTTTTTTATTATTCCTCTTGACTGAGAAAAGATAACAGTGATGATGTCTAGGTTATGAGCATTTACCCACTTGATTCATGAATCAAGTCACTTAACCCCTCAAAGTATTTATTTCCTTATCTATAAAATGGGGTTAATAATAGTAACACCCTCATCCGGCTATTGTTAGAGTTAAATTAAATATTTATATAAAACACTTGGCTTGGTATAAGTACTCAGTACCTGTTAATAATAACACCCAGAAAGTAAAAAAACAAAAGCAAATGGCAGTTAGCCAACTCAAGAATGCTGCTGTTGATACTTTTAACCTCTACGCTAATTACTGATTTGAGAGCTTTTTTTTTTTTTTTTTTTTAATATGGAGACAAATGACAGCGTTTGCATTTCTGAAAGTCTCCCACTCCATGCTGGGGAATTAGAATGAACCAATGTTTCTCATCTCTGATCAAAGAAAGAGTACTTAATGATGCAAAAAGAGAAATGAGCTTAGTTAGAGACAGAAAAGAGGATCTGAATTGACAGACAGGCTAACTCTTCTTGGCTTCCATGACTTGAGTCTGATTTATCACCCATCCAGGAATTTGATAGGGGTGCAATAAATGTCAAAGGGCAGCACTGCCCTCTAAGCTGGATGGACACAGGTCCCTGATTTCCATACAGAAAGGCGAAGGGCAGAGTAAGGGAGGTAATAAATATTTTCCAGGTGTTAATCTGAAATAGCCAAAAGGACTGGACGGGATGTACACAGCACTTGATCTTGGGTTCCTCATCCCATATCCTGTTCTGCAGAGAAGCTGGGGGAAGAGCAAGCATGGACGCCATCTCTCAATCTCCCAGTGACAGAAAACGGGTTCACAGGGGCAAGCATGCATGGCCAGAGGAATAAAAAAGGTCAATCTGAACCCACCTCTGCTAGACTTAAACACCCCTTCTCCAGTCTTTGGGCAGGCACATGACTTCCATTGCCCCAAACATACCAAAGCTCACAGGCATCTTTTGAAGAGGCACCTGGACTTCCACTGCCAGGGGTCTCAGGGGCTGCCATGTCAAAAAGCTGAGTCTCCCCTCCGACCAAGCACTGTATGATACTGTAGGTTAAATGTAATCAATGCTGATTGTAATCATTAGGAATTAAGAGATTTCTTCTAGTAGTGAGCTAAAAATGGCTTATGCTAATAAATCAATGAGCAATGAGAAGGGAAAGTGAAAAGTCTTTGGGTAATAGGCCCAGGAGTGGAAGTGGTAGGGAGGGTTTTGTTTGTGCAGAAAGCCGCCAGCAGACGTGACCGCAGAAGTGTCACAGTAACAGAAGCACTCACTCCTGGAATAGCTTGTCAGACTCCAAGTATATGACCACCAAGGGGCTGGAAATTAAATAGACTGTGGGTCCAAGGGTATCGGCTGACAAGATCTGGGGGCCTCATCAGCTATGTGACTTTAGGTAAGTTGCTTAACCTCTCTGAACTTTGGTTTCCTCATCAGTAAAACTAGGGAATAAATAAGTGTACATCTTAAGACAGTTCATTCACCAATTTTATTAAGTACCTACCATGTGCCAGACACTTTCAGAAACTGGAATAGCACAGTGAGCAGAACAAAGCCCCTCTCTTGTGCAGTTAACCTTCCAGGGGAAGGAGACAGATTGTGGATAAGCAAATCAATAAATGCTTGTCAGGTAGGAATAAGAGCCATAAAGAGATATGTAGCAGTGTAAGGGGGGACAGTGAGGGATGGAAGCTAATTTTATAAATGGGGCTTCCCTGGTGGCTTAGTAGTAAAGAATCTGCCTGCAATGCAAGAGACACGGGTTTGATCCCTAGGTTGGGAAGATCCCCGAAGGAGGAAACGGCTATCCACTCCAGTGTTCTTGCTGGGAAATCCCATGGACAGAGGAGCCTGGCAGGCTACAGTCCATGGGGTCGCAAAAGAGTTACACATGAGTTAGTGAGATTTAGAGGATCCAGTGGGTTCTCTGCAGTCAGCACACGGATGATCCATGAGGTAAGGAAGGCAGAAAGCCTGGATCCTCCTAAATAGTGGAAGTGTTGAACTCTGGGGATGCTGATGGCTTAAGCAGTTTCCTGGGACTGATACACAAGATCCTGGGAAGCAGGGGTCCCAACCTCTGGGGCATAGACCAGTACCTCCTATCAGACCAGCGGTGGCATCAGATCAGGAACAAAGTACACGATGAATGTAATGCCCTTGAAACCATCCCCATGCCTCTGGTCCATGGAAAAACAGTCTTCCATGAAACCAGTCCCTGGTGCCAAAAAGTTTAGGGACTGCTGAAGGGTACTTTTCAGGAACAATCCTTGAAACCAGCAATCCCAGGTGCTGCCATTTACCCTGAGTTTGTCAAAAGCCAGCCAACCAAGAATCTGATTCCCAACATCCAGTGAGGCCGTCACGGATTTGGATTCAGGGTCAGAACTGTGGAGGGCAGCTTTCCAACTTCAAGTCCAGGCTCTTTGGACCTCAGCGGCAGGTTATTTGTCTTCTCCTGTGCCTCAGTTTCTCCATTACCCCAACATACCAAAGCTCACAGGCTTCTTTTGAAGGGGCACCTGGACTTCCACTGCCAGGGGTCTCACGGGGAGACCCCTGAGAGAAATGGGAATGGGAGAAATAATAGCACTGACCTTATGAGACTCTGTGAGAATTAAATGAAGAAATGTCTGGAAAATAGTTAGCACAGTACCTGGCTCAGTCATGTCTGACTCTTTGCAAGCCCGTGGACTGCAGCCAGCCAGGCTCCTCTGTCCACGGAATTCTCCAGGCAAGAACACTGGAGTGGGTTGCCATGCCCTTCTCCAGGGGGTCTTCCCAACCCAGGGATTGAACTTGCATCTCCAGCACTGCAGGGAGATTCTTTACCATCTGAGCCACCAGGGAAGCCCAACTGGCATCCGGGAGAGGCTGAATAAATGTGAGCTGTTCTGAATAGTCTTATTAAGCATGGATACATATATATATGCATCTCTTGTTGACTGGAAAGGCCATGATTAACAGAACTGCTAGGGCCTGGAATTGCATGTCCTCTGGCAATCTGCCCTGAGTTCTCTTCTCTGCATCGGGCTCCACAGAAAGCCACTGATTGTTTCATTTGACACTACAGGAATTTGATGGAAGAAAGGTCTGCCCCATCCTGTGCGCAGGTAGGCGGTGTGTGCCCTGCTGCGGAGAGGAAATCGGAGTTGGGGGTAGGAGGGGAGGATAGTCAAGGCCCGGAAGTATCTCAGGCCCCAGCGCCACGACTGATCGAACACTAGTTCAGTAAAAGCCAGAGGCCCTTCTGGGCAGAAAGAAATGGGAATAATAAAACCTGCCTCATTTGATTGTACCGCCAGTTAGGCAGTCAGTCAATCCAAAAAAATATATTGAATGCCCATTGTGAGCAAAGCATTAAATAATAACATTAATAGCTACCATTTGTTGAGAACTTAATATAAGCCAGGTGTGACAATCTATACATCCCTGAGCCCGTTCACAGCCTCTTGCTCTGTGAATTCCGGTCTGAGCGCCTCGCTGCTCTCACCCATCCCCCAGCTCCAGAGGAGGGGACCCCTCCTTCCTCGGCATTCACCCCCACACCCCACTATGGTGCACAGTCCATCTTGTCCTGCAGCTGATAATGGGGTCTTGGATGTCCTAGCTCTGTAGGCCCTTTGCCTGTTGGCTCAGATGGTGAAGAATCTCCCTGCAGTGCAGGAGACCCAGATTCAATCCCTGGGTCAGGAAGATTCCCCTGGAGAAGGGAATGGCAACCCATGCCAGTATCCTTGCCTGGAGAATTCCATGGACAGGGGAGCCTGGCAGGCTACAGTCCATGGGGTCACAAAGAGTTGGATGATTGAGTGACTAACACTTTTGCTTTTTTTTCACATCAGAGCAGAGACATATTAGAATCCCGTCCATGTCCTTAAAATGAGGAGTGCATCAGCAGACTTCTATATGGTTAGAATGAAGAATAACTGAATGAATGGACACTGCAAAAGAACATGGCACCTCTTGCTTCAGCCCTGGCATGCATGTATGCATGCTCAGTCATGTCTCTCTGCGACCCCACGGATGGTAGCCCACTTGGCTCCTCTGTCCATGGATTTCCTAGTCAAGAATACTAGAATGGTTTGACATTTCCTTCTTTAGGAAATATTCCTGACCCAGGGATCGAATCCACGTCTCTTGCATCTCCTGCACTGGCAGGCGGATTCTTTACCATTAGCACCATTTGGGAAACCTACTTTAGTCCTAGAATTTCTACAAAGTCCTTGGTAGCTGACATTACAGTGGCAAACACAGGGGTCCAGCCAAAATCTTCCTGAGGCTCTATTTCCTCCTGGGTCAGCAGGATACACAGGACTGTCCCTAGCTTCTGAAAATATAGTCATGCTGATTATGTTTCAAGCACTGTGCTCTTTGCAGGCACTTTGCCAGCCCGCATCTAGATATTCCCCCGATTCTATGAGCTAGGTTCTATGAATAGGCCCATTTTGCAGGTGAAACAACTGAGGCTCAAAGAAATATAATCCCTTGCTCAGCATCAAGGAGGTGGAAATTCAGAGCTAAGATTTCAATGTGTGTATGTCTAGGGCCTGAACATTCCCTGTACTTTACAAATCCTGGAGGTGGCAGAGTCAGGGAAGGAGGCATGGCTGATGGTGTGATGCATTCGTGAGCTTAGATTCTGGCTCTAAATGCACATCCCAGGCCCCACAGTGGAGCCCCAGGGCCTCCAACTTCTGTAGACAGCACAAAGACCTTTGCCAACCGTCCTTTCCAGCCTTCCCCCTCTCTCTATAGGAAAGAGATTAAAGGAAATCTGTGCCACTTAAAGAATTATAGCAGGAGGGGGAGGCAGATGGAGACACGTGGTGGCTTCTCTGTGACCGCATCCCACCCATAGCACTGGTGAGATCAGAGGCAGCTTTAGGGGAGAAAGCACTTCCCAGTTTTTGGACTGGGCTCAAGCTCAGACTCTCATAATGAAATTCTATAAGAAAAACCAAAGGACATACTTCCTGGAAGTATAAAATCTATTAAACCAGTGCCCCTTGGAAGCATCATCACCGTCATCATAATCTTCATAATCTTAGTGAGCAGAGCACTGTATGACTCCAAGAGCTTTCACACTCACTGGCTCATTGGCTTCCCTCTCCCAATTACACCCCGACAGAGATAAGGCAGGTAAAATCCTGCCCTTCCAGCCAGTGACAAAACTAAGACCCAGGGAGCTGCCCAAGATTGCTCAATCAACCAACTAAAAGGAGAAGCCAGGGTTTCTGACCTTGTGCTCCCATGCTGTGCTCCCACCCCACTCTGATTGCATGCTGCCTAACACCCAGGATGGAGGAGGAGGCATTAAATAGGGCAATTGTAAAGTTTGTTAACTCCAAAGTAGAAACCAAGGAGATCAAGTCAGTCAATCCTAAAAGAAATCAACCCTGAATATTCATTGGAAGGACTGTTGCTGAAGCTCCAATAATTTGGCCACCTCATGCAAAGAGCAGACTCATTTTGGGAAAGACCCTGATGCTGGGAAAGACTGAGGGCAGGAGGAGAAGTGGGTGACAGAGGATGAGATGGTTAGATAGCATCACCAACTCAAGGGACATGAATCTGAGCAAACTCTGGGAGATAGTGGAGGACAGAGACTGGCATGCTGCTGTCCATGGGGTCACAGAGTTGGACAACTTAGAACAAAAACAAAGACATCTCGTGCCTCCCAGCAGCTGAAACAGGTTTTGAATTTAGGGTGCCTTGATAAGGAACAAAGGATAGGCTGAAAGGGGGCTGATGTCCTATATCCATCGCATCACGGAAAGACAACCAAATGAAGAAGCCAAACAGGCAGAGAAAAGCGCCCTGGCAGCAGAGTGGCATTAAATGTAGGTTAAGGCATGGCTTGAGGTCAAACTGAACAGAAAGCTGGCAGATGGGGAAACTAAAAGAGGCGTGTCAGGCCCCTGATTTCCACTGGTAAAATTTTCCTAGAGTTCTCAACTGAACAAATCAGTTAAGACAAGGTGGGGGAGACATTGCAAGCACAGACCCTTTTTCCTATACATGTATTTTTAATGTGGAACCTCCACCATACAGTAGAGAGTGGAAGAAATATGTGAATAAAATGGAAATTGAGCAAAACGTATGTCTTTTTATAGCTAATGATTCATACAAAGTGACAGCTCTTAAATATTAATAATAAGTCAATTTTTAGGGCATAAAGGCAGAGATGAAGGGAGATGATAACATTTCTCTATTATTTTTTCTTCATGGTCCAAATTTAGACAAATAATACAGTAAATATTCTACCTATAGTTGCAATACTTATATAGTTTATCATCTGCCTTGGGGTATTGGTTCTGCTTGGGAACAAATACACTGCTTCAACTTGACACTGAGATCATAATTTGGAGCTGGGAAGAAACTGGTTTCAAGAATTCAAATCATCTCACACAAATTTCAAATGTGACAAAGAGACGGCATTTTTCATGAAAATGTGAACCTCACTCATCACTGATTTGCACAAAACCTTAGCATGCATCCTCAGGACTAGAAAATCTCAGCTGAGAGAGTCTGGGGACTTCCCTGGCAGTCCAGTGGTTAAGATTCTGCCTTTCAATGCAGGGTGTGTAGGTTCGATCCCTGGTGGGGAAGCTAAGATCCCACAGGCCTTGCGGCCAAAAAGTTGAAACATAAAACAAGCAATATTATAGCTAATTCAGTAAGGACTTTTTAAACAGTCCACATCAAAAAAAAAAAAAGAGAGAGAATATATATAGAGAGAGAGCCGGTGATCCCTCTCCAGTATCTTCCATTATGATTCCTCCCTGGACAGAAGGCAGAGAGCTCTGCTTTGGGCTGATGGTTTTCAAGGAGAGACCAAACCGCTTCTGATCGTCACCTTCACTAGAGTGGCGGCCTCCTTCATAGGGCATCAGAAGCAAAAGAAGTGTGTCCTGACCAAGGAGCACCTATCCGAGTCCCTTGGCCAGTTCTGGAAGGTGGAGGAACAGGAAACTTGAGGTGAGCTTCAGGGGAAGGTAAAGGTGTTTCTATGTTGCTCTCAGCTACAGCTTCATAAGGGCACCTGGGAGGCATAAGCTGTGCCCCTGGGGGCTGTGAGATGTTTACATAACCTTGACTCCCACCCCCAGTAAACCAGGGCTGCACCCAAGTTCACTCTGATGCCACCTCTGAGCTCCTGTCCAGCTCTTTTTCAAGCCCACTCAAATGACTCCCACTAACTTAATGGGAAAGATTAAGGGCAGGAGGAGAAGGGGTTGACAGAGGATGAGATGGTTAGATGGCATCACTGACTCAGTGGACCTGAGTTTGAGCAAATTCTGGGAGACAGTAAAGGACAGGGAAGCCTGGTATGCTGCAGTCCATGGGGTCACAGAGAGTCAGACACAACTGAGCGACTGAACAACAATCTTAATGTGAGAACAGGATTGACCCCGTCCTTCTTGGTCTTCCTCTGCCTTGATGATGTGCGGGGGAGTGGCTTTGCTGCCAGCATGGGGCTGACACAGCACTGACACCGTGAGTCACCTGCCAAGGAAAGAGAGGGCCGGGGATAAAGAGCCCAGCAGATGCTCTGACTGCAGAAGCCACGGGTGACAAAGCTCGAGCTCGCAGGGTGAGAGCTCACTACTCTCTGAGCCCATCCCTCTCCCTGGCACGTGGAAGTGAGAGCAGATGGCAGAGAGCACAGCCCAGGGCTTGGACTCTGACAGCATCTGGAGAGTCGGCAGGAACTCAGGTTGCTTGGGGCAAAGGGGAAAGGTTGATGGTCCAGCAGAGCAGGGAAGCACAAGGACTCTGCCATCAGACTTGAACTTGGGTTTGAACCCCAGTTCCTCATTTACTAATTGAGTGGCTTGGAGGTGGGCGGTGGGGGGGGGGGGCAGGGTTCTTTAGTTTCTCTCTCTGTTTCTCCATCTATTAAATGATACTGATAAGACAGCCGAACCCAGGTGTACATGAAAAATGTTTGACGCTATGGTTATCATGACTTAGCAACTGAGCGTGAGCAGGATGATAAGCAGAACCGAATCTCTTCCTTCCAAAGGTCAAAAGGTAGTGAAAGTCTAAGGTCAGATGGTGACGTTCTATCTTCGAGCCTCTCTGCCTCCTGAAGGACTCCAAGCATTGCCATTTTATTCACCTCATTTCCCAGAATCCCTCCCCCCAACCAACCTGGCAATAGGAACCTCCCCAATGGCCCAGTGCCCTTTCCTGAGACGAAAGCCAGCCAGCTAACCCCACAGAAGACCCCCTGCATGTTCAGACACAACCATTCCCGACTATTCCATCCTCCTGAGCTCTCACCCAAACCAGGAGGCTAGAGAAGGGAAGCGGGGTCACATTCAAGAGAGCAACTCGAGAGTTGTGTATCAGATTCCAGAAATCTGCACGTCATCACAACACACAAGATGATGCTAAGCGGAGGGTCTAGCTGTCAGGGAAGTGTTTCCCTCTGCATCCTCTTCTCTCAGAGACAAGTGTGGAACTCTGGCCTCTTCCCAAGGATTCAGACGTTCCCCATGAGCAGCAAGCTAATTGCTAATCTAATCTACAAGGGACCCAGCAAGCCCACGGAAGGTGTGTGGCCCTTTATCCCACCCATATCCTCCATCGCTGGCTTGTTACAGCTCTCCTGGAAAAAGATAAAATATTCCAGCAGCGATGGGTCAGGCGGGTAGGAGAGGGGCCCGCACCACTGCAAGAATTTGATGAGCCTCTGATACCAGCAGCATAAATAAGCCCTTTAATAAATTAGAGAGCTATTCATTTAAATGGATTCTGCTGTCCCTTCGGTGCCAGTTAATCTGTAATTCAGATAGATCAGGGACGGCTTTGTTGGGAGACCAGAGTCCAGAATATAGAATGATTCTGTCTGCAGAGAGCTGGGGATTTCACTTGATGGGCAGCATACATGTCCTGTGTGTTCATTTTGTGGTTTCTGCTCTCTCTTACTTCCAAACCCTGAGTGATAGGCACAAATCCCAGTGATTTGCCCAGGACAAATATACACGACCCCAGACCCGTATAAACACAGTCCACGCATATCCCCACAACTTTACATGCCTCACACACCTTCTATTCTGTGCATAGCTCCAACCGTGTAACACATGACCTGGGCAATCTCCCTCATGTGCCCCCACCAACAAGGGCAAATGAACACGCCAGCAAGTGCTTGCATGCATTTTCCAGAACACCCACCCAGTCTTCAGAGGGCTGCCATCACTCCAACACAGGCTTTCCTCATGGCGCTAGTGGTAAAGAATCTGCCCACAGTGCAGGAGATGCAGATGACTGGGGTTTGATTCTTGGGTTGGGAAGGTCCTCTGGAGGAGGAAATGGCAACCCACTCTAGTATTCTTCCCTGGAGAATCTCACGGACAGAGAAGCCTAGTGGGCTACAGTTCATATCGAAAAGAATCACACACGACTGAAGCGACTGAGCATGCACACACGCACTCACGCGAATCCAGTATGACTTGTGTCCTTACGAGATAAAATTAGCAAACAGACACACCAGAGGGAAGACCATATGAAGATACAGGGAGAAGATAAACATCCACAAGCCAGGTGGAGAGACCTCAGAAGAAGCCAACTTTGACGTTGGACTTATAGCCTCCAGTACTGGGAGAATATAGATTTTTTTTTTGTCTTAACCACCCAGCCTATGGTACTTTGTGATGACAACCCTCACAAACAAAGACACTCAGCCAGATGGGAGCTGGTGCTCGGGTGTCACACAGTCACCATACGGGAGCTCAGCCTACACCAGTACACGGGTTGTGTGGTCCACTTCTGCACAAAGACACTTGTCTATGTGACCCTTCTAGTCTTCAATGCTGTGATGACCAAAGGCCACAGGATTGGCCAAGTAGACCACACTATCAAAGATTTCCTGTTGCTGCTTCTGTAACTACTACTGCACATGCTGTGCTATGCTAAGTTGCTTCAGTCATGCCTGACTCTTTGCGACTCTACGTATTGTAGCCGGCCAGGCTCCTCTGTCCGTGGGATTCTCCAGGCAAGAATACTAGAGTGGATTGCCATGCCCTCCTCCAGGGAATCTTTCCAACCCGAGGATCAAACCTGCATCTCTGATGTGTCCTGCATTGGTAGGTGGGTTCTTTACCACTAGCACCACCTGAGACGCCCCGGATACTGCATAGGAGCCAGACATCCTGGGATGTGAAGTCAAGTGGGCCTTAGGAAGCATCACTATGAACAAAGCTAGTGGAGGTGATGGAATTCCAGTTGAGCTATTCCAAATCCTGAAAGATGATGCTGTGAAAGTGCT
Organism: Tragelaphus eurycerus; assembly: GCA_935064755.1. Classification (NCBI taxonomy): domain Eukaryota; kingdom Metazoa; phylum Chordata; class Mammalia; order Artiodactyla; family Bovidae; genus Tragelaphus; species Tragelaphus eurycerus. The sequence goes on along the minus strand of CAKXYN010000075.1, from coordinate 691,262 downwards.
GCACTCAATATGCCAGCAAATTTGGAAAACTGAGCAGTGGCCACAGGACTGGAAAAGGTCAGTTTTCATTCCAATCCCAAAGAAAGGCAATGCCAAAGAATACTCAGACTACTGCACAATTGCACTCATCTCACACGCTAGTAAAGTAATGCTAAAAATTCTCCAAGCCAGGCTTCAGCAATATGTGAACCATAAACTTCCAGATGTTCAAACTGGTTTTAGAAAAGGCAGAGGAACCAGAGATCAAATTGTCAACATCTGCTGAATCATCAAAAAAGCAAGAGTTCTAGAAAAACATCTATTTCTGCTTTATTGACTATAACAAAGCCTTTGACGGTGTGGATCACAACAAACTGGAAAATTCTGAAAGTAATGGAAATACCTGACCTGCCTCTTGAGAAATCTATATGCAGGTCAGGAAGCAACAGTTAGAACTGGATATGGAACAACAGACTGGTTCCAAATAGGAAAAGGAGTACATTAAGGCTGTATATTGTCACCCTGCTTATTTAACTTATATGCAGAGTACATCATGAGAAACGTTGGGCTGGAGGAAGCACAAGCTGGAATCAAGATTGCCGCGAGAAATATCAATAACCTCAGATATGCAGATGACACCACCCTTATGGCAGAAAGTGAAGAAGAACTAAAGAGCCTCTTGATAAAAGTGAAAGAAGAGACTGAAAAAGTTGGCTTAAAGCTCAACATTCAGAAAATGAAGATCATGGCATCAGGCCCCATCACTTCATGGGAAATAGATGGGGAAAGAGTAGAAACAGTGTCAGACTTTATTTTGGGGGGGGGCTCAAAAATCACTGCAGATGGTGATTGCAGCCATGAAATTAAAAGACGCTTACTCCTTGGAAGAAAAGCTATGACCAATCTAGACAGCATATTAAAAAGCAGAGACATTACTTTTTCAACAAAGGTCCATTTAGTCAAGGCTATGGTTTTTCCAGTAGTCATGCATGGATGTGAGGGTTGGACTATAAAGAAAGCTGAGCACTGAAGAATTGATGCTTTTGAACTGTGGTGCTGGAGAAGACTCTTGAGAGTCCCTTGGACTGCAAGGAGATCCAACCAGTCCATCCTAAGGGAAATCAGTCCTGAATATTCATTGGAAGGACTGATGTTGAAGCTGAAACTCCAATACTTTGGCCACCTGACGCAAAGAGCTGACTTATTTGAAAAGACCCCTGGTGCTGGGAAAGATTGAGGGCAGGAGGAGAAGGGGAAAACAGAAGATGAGATGATTGGATGGCATCACCGACTCAAGGGGCATGAGTTTGTGTAAACTCTGGGTGTTGGTGATGGACAGGGAAGCCTGGCATGTTGCAGTCCATGGGGTCACAAAGAGTCAGACACGACTGAGTGACTGAACTGAGCCCAACTCAGTAGCAAAGCCTGAGCATTCCTAGAGAGTCTATAGACCGCAGAAGAATGACAACAAAGATGGAGATAAAATGAAGAGCATTTTTGAAAAGTTCCACATACCAAGCCCTGCTAAGCACTTTCAATCCATTACCCAACTCAAGGCTCCCGACAATCCTATCTCTATAAGTAAGTACAGCTACTGTTCTTATTTAGAGTCGAGGAAATGGAAGCTCAGAGAGATTTAAGGGAATCGTGTAAGTGATAAGCTGGGACATGAGCCCCTGATTTAATCACCACGATAATTTAGGTTCCATTCGGTTGCACAAATATCAGTTGAGCTTGTTTTCTCTTCCACACCCCACACTGGGAGGTGCTCGAAGATGCTTGGCGCTTCCGGCCAGGGGTCTGCTAAGTTCTCATCAGGTACAGAGTAGGTCCCTACAAGGTGTCCCTCAAATGCAGAAACTGCACAGCAGAAAGTGCAAGTCTCTGGTGTGATATCCTAAGCAGGAAGAGAACTAGCTGAGCATCAGAGACCCTGAGGCTAGTCCCAGGCAGACTCCACTGCTGACCATGAGTGCTCTTGGCCTCAGTCTTCCCATCAGAAAAGTGGACAACTGTCTGCCCTGGCCACCTCCCAGGGTTACTGTGAGGCTCCAGGAGACAGTAGAATGGGGAGAATCACTCACCAAGTCATATCCTGGGTTGGCCAAAAAGTTCATTAAGGTTTTTGCATAGCATCTTATGGAAAAAACATGAACAAACTTTTCAGCCAACCCAATAACAAGTGACACCACACCTGTGAGGCACCAGGCTCTGGGAACATAGAAAACAAGTCCCTAGCCTTAATAGGCTTGTATCCCAGAAGGCAAGATCTGTGATCAAGAGGAAAGAGGAAACCCACAACACATGGGGAGGAGCTGCTAAGTGCTACAGAGACACGTGAAGCAGGGAAAGAGGCAGGTGTGATGGTGGACAGGTGGTCAGGAAGCCTCCCTGTGGAGGTGACACGGGAGCAGTGGCGTGAATGCCACGAAGGAGGAGCTGGGGGACTAGCTGGGGGAAATAAGTTCCTGCAGAGAGACTCCCACGTGCAAGGTCCTGGAGAAAACACTCAGTGTGATCGGGAATAACATGGAGGTTGGTAGGGCTGATGGGAAGTGAACAGAAAGATGCAGGGTGGGACAGCCCTGGGCCAAGCCACGCAGGACCACGTGGGTCTTGGGGAAGAGTGTGCTGTCTCTTCTACACGTGCTGGGAAGCCGTTGGGGGTTGAACCTCGGGAGCTAGCATGATCTGATCGTGCTTTGTAGAGGATCACCCGGGCTGCTGTATGCAGAGGGACTTGTGGGTTCAGGGGGAGAAGTCAAAGCATTAGCCCCATTCAAAGCCTATCTCAATCATCTGAGAAAAAAAAAAGATGAAGGCACAACCCGAGTGTGAGAAGTTATCTTTGTTCATCATGGGTAACTCTACTCGGTGCTCTGTGGTGACCTAAATGGGAAGGAAATCCAAAGAAGTGTGGGTGCTTCCCAGGTGGCTCAGAGGTTAAAGCATCTGCCTACAATGCAGGAGACCTGGGTTTGATCCCTGGGTTGGGAAGATCCCCTGGAGAAGGAAATGGCAACCCACTCCAGTATTCTTGCCTGGAGAATCCCATGGACAGAGGAGCCTGGTGGGCTACAGTCCACGGGGTCGCAAAGAGTCGGACATGACTGAGTGACTTCACTTTCACTTTCACTTTATGGCTGATACACCAGGCTCCCCTGGTGGCTCAGTGGTAAAGAGCCCGCCTGCCAATGCAGGAGATGAGGGTTCAATTCCAGGGCCAGGAAGATCCTGGAGCAGGAAATGGCAACCCACTCCAGTATTCTTGCCTGGAGAATCCCATGGACAAAGGAGCTGGGTGGGCTTCAGTCCCCAGGGTCAAAAAGAGAAGGACACAACTCAGTGACTAAACAATCCAATCTAATGGCCGATTTACTTTGCTGTACAGCAGAAACTAACACAGCATTGTAAAGTGCCCATACTCCAATAAAAAATTTTTAAAAGAATATTTATGTTCAGCCATTGCTATAATCTTCACATTTAACCTCAACATATTCACAGTGGGTTAATTTTGTGTCTTGGTATCAGACAAATGATTGCAATGCCTCTCTTCCCTTTTCTTTCATTTTTTTAACATTTCAAATGATCTTCATTAAGAGAAAAAAGAGTTGTTTTTAATTTGCTCATCCATTTCAATTGTTTCATGTCCCTTTATCGATTTTTATGTTGAAATATTTCTTTTCATATTTCAAAAACAGATCCCTTGTTTAGCAGCTTTCAGACCTGGCATCAGGTAATAGCTTGCTTGCCAAGACAGTGAGCTTCCCCTTTCCCCCAACTAATAAAAAAATCAATAAGTCATTAGAGATGCCTTTAATCAAGATTAAATAAATGAATAAATTTAACTTTCATCTGACCATGAAAAGCATACTTGCTATAGTAAAATAGCACAGTCAAGTTTGAATCCTTGATGATCAAATTGGGTTTAAAGAATAAAACCTTACCAAAGCCTCCCCATCACTGATGACCACCTACCTGATTCCCAGTAATCAAAGGGACACAGAATGCTCACGCCTCCTTCTCCAAGAGATAGAGAGGGTCAGCTTTCAGTATCTTGAATGTCCTCCACTCAATGACCACAACAGATCAGAAAAAAATTGATATTAAAATAAGCCATGACACACCTAACAGAGTATTAAAAAGCAGAGACATCCCTTTACCAACAAACGTCTGTATAGTAAAAGCCATGGTTTTTCTAGTAGTCATGTATGGATATGAGAGTTGAACCATAAATAATGCTGAGCGCCAAAGAATTAATGTTTTCAAATTGCAGTTCTGGAGAAGGCTCTTGAGAGTCCCTTAGACTGCAAAGAGATCAAAGCAGTCAATCCTAAAGGAAACCAACCCTGAATATTCATTGGAAGGACTGATATTAAAGCTGAAGCTCCAATACTTTGGCCACCTGATGGAAAGAGGTGACTCACTGGAAAGACCCTCATGCTGGGAAAGACTGAGGGCAGGAGGAGAAGGGGATGACAGAGGATGAAATGGCTGGATGGCATCACCAACTCAATGGACATGAATCTGAGCAAACTCCGGGAGATAGTGAAGGACAAAGGAGCCTGGTGTGCTGCAGCCCATGGGGTCAGAAAGAGTTGAACATGACTTAGCAACTGAACAACAACAACAGCAAGAGAAACAGACCCAAGCAGGAGTGGCAGCCCCCATCCATGGCGCCACGCCTGGTAGAGAAGGACACAGCCCATTTACTCTTCCTCCCCAGCAGGGTGCCTTCCACCTCCCTCATACACACACTTCCACAGCTTCGGGGAGGGAAAGCCCAATTCCTTAGGCTGGCAATCAAAGCCAGTTTCCGTGGTTCCCTAAACGTTAGTGATGTTGATGATAACGATGACAACAATGGTGAGGATGAATCCCACCTGCCCAGCTTCCCTGCCACCAACTCATGCACCTGTCAGGACCAGACAGAGAGCTGTTGATGGCTCTCTGAACCAGCCTGTTCTCTCAAGTTTCCTAATTTTGCAGAGTTCTAATCTGCCTAGTTAAAGCTTCTCCAGCTACTAGATTTGCCCCACCCCCGAAGACTGAATCCAAGTGCCACTTCTCTTGGGAGACCTTTCTGGATGACCCCGTGGTCCACTGGGATCTCTGCTCTGCCTCCAGAGTCCTGGACTGGTAGCTGCCAGAGCACTCAGTTCTCCAGCTGGTCCTTGACTCATGACCTGCCCACCTTTCCCTGAAGACTGTGAGAGGATGGGGAGCATGTGGTTCATATCTATGCCCAGAACCAGGCACAGGAATGACCCCTGGCTGGCCCCCAGTCATTAGCAGCACACTTCTGTTCTCCTAATTTATCTTCATGCTCCAATGGCTGGCACAGCATCCATCTCACGGGTAGCAGTGTTCAACAAGTACAGGTTGACATGGTTGGATGGCTGAATGACGTGTTCCCTAGAAAGTCTTTTCTCAGGTCATGGAAGCCCAGGTAACCAGAAGCCCGGAAGTAAGAAACTGGTGAGTTGGAGGAAAAGAAAAAGAACTTCCCTTGCTTCTGTTTTGGTCAGTGTAGTGGGCTGAACATTGTCCCTATCCTCAGCCATCAAAAAAAAAAAAAAAAAAAAAAAAAAAAGAGGAGAGATGCCCACCTGGAACCTCAGATTATGACCTTACTTGGAAATAGTCTTTGTTGGGCTTTCCAGGTGGTGCTAGTGGTAAAGAACCCACCTGCCAATGCAGGAGACATAGGAAACACGGGTTCGATCCCTCAGTCAGGTAGATCCCCTGGAGAAGGGAATGGCTACCCACTCCAGTATTCTTGCCTGGAGAATTCCATGGACAGAGGAGCCTGATGAGCTACAGTCCACGGGGTCACAAAGAGTCGGACACGACTTAGCACACAGCACAACAGAGTCTTTGCAGATATAATGAAGGTAAGGCTCAAGATGAGATTATATCAAATCAGGTGGGGTCCTCAATCCAATGACAGGTGTCCTTATAAGAGACAGAAAAGGATGGAACAGAGGCAAAAGAGAAAAGCCTTGTGAAGATGGAGGTAGAGATGGGTTTTATGCAGCCAAAAGCCAAGGAATGCCTGGAGCCACCAGAAACTGAAGAGTCAATGGAGAAGTCGCCCCAAGAGCCTTTGGTGGGAAAATGGCCCTGCTGACACCTTACTTTGGACTTTCAGCCTCCAGAACTTTGATAGAATAAATTTCCACTGTTTTAAGCCACCCAGTTTATGGTGACTTGAATGTCAGCCTTCCCCAATGGCTCAGTGGGTAAAGAATATGTCTCCAATGCAGGAGACATGGTTTTGATCCCTGGGTTGGAAAGATCCCCTGGAGGAGGAAATAGCAACCCACTCCAGTATTCTTGCCTGGAGAATTACATGGACAGAGAGGAGCCTGGCAATGTAATCACTAGACAGAGGGCTACAGTCCATAGGGTCGCATAGAGTGAGACACAACTTAGCGACTAACACTTTCTTCTTTTTAAAATGTCAAGATGCATGCATTGTCTCTTTCAACACTCCGATGGCCTTTTGGGGTAGATTCTATCATTAACCCTATTTTAGGGAAGAGGAGGTAAGTCATTTACACCATGATGCACAGTTGGGACTCCCATCTAAATCTGTCTGGCTTCCCTGCTCTTAAATACTATATTCCCATCTCTCCCACTCCTCTCTCTGCTGCAGAGGGACTCAGCATCTAGATCAAGAACCCCAGAGTTTAAGGAAAAACCAAAACTTGGTTCAAAACAGGTTTCTGTGGTCTCTGCAGCTGAGTTCCAAGTCCAATCCTTGAGTCTATGTAAGCCCTTCACAGTGGGACTCTGTCTCCTTCACTGATACCCATAGCAACGGACCACATGGTTTCCCAAGGGTCAAGAGGGAGGAATCACAGATGAAAAAATAATGTAAGGATTTAATCTTCTTTTTCTTGGTCTCTCCAATATCTTGCATGTAACATATGCTTGCATGCATGCATGTTCAGTCACTCAGTTGTGTCCGACTCTTTGTGATCCCATCGACTGTAGCCATCTATGTCTATAGGAGCCCTATGTCTATGGGATTCTCCAGGCACGAATACTGGAGTGGGTTGCCATTTCCTTTTCCAGGGGATCGTCCTGACCCAGGGATCAAATCTGCATCTCCTGCATTGGCAGGCAGATTCTTTACCACTGAGCCACCAGGAAAGCCCAACCTAAATTTGCAAAAGGTTTTTTTGTGTGTGTGTTGAATAAAGGGGCTATGAAAACTAGGTAGCTATAACGACCATATAATTGGTGTCCATGCACTTTACAGATTCAAGTTCTAGGACTGTATTTCCTCCACCCATTACAGAGAGGAAATGGAGGTCATCTTAGCGTGTTTCTACTGCTAAGCAGCCAACCTAGCACGGAAGCCTAGTATTTCCAGTTTTATCCCTATCCACTTTCTACTGGGTCATCCTCCTGCCCATCAGTCTGACCACAGCAGTAGCAGGGAGAAAAAAATTCCATGGCAAACAGAGTGTCTGACTCTCCAACAGAAAGCTTTCTCCTGAATCCTATTTCCAGTTCAGAGGACTTTAAGATTAAAGTCAAAAGTAAGCAAGGTAGAACCATGAGCAGCCCATATGGTCCCTGTCCCCCTGGTTTGAGGCTCTGCCCAGTGACCAGATGGCTGCCCATTCTCCAGGACACCCCCCTGCCTGGAATAGAGGGAAGGGTGTTCCAGACAGCCAGAACTGGGCAGAGACCCCAGAATATCGCTGGAGCAGAACCCACGCCCCTGCCACATGCCATCTGGATGGCTGTCCCCTCAATTTTTATTCTCATGAATCCTCTGGGGACAAGTCCAGCTAGAGACCTGATTAGCCAAATTCCTACTGGAAAAGTTCTCTCTGGAACTGTTCCCTTGTTATTTATGCAAACGTCCCTCCTCTATAAACGGGGCAGGAATTTTAACCCAACAGAAATTCTGGACTCCACGTTCTCTGTTGAACTAAGACTCTCTCATGGGGCAGTTTGAGGACTTGGGTTTCTCCAGTGTGTCTTTTGCCTGATCCCTCTGACACCCACATGAGTCACATCACCATGATTCTTATCCAACATAGGGAGGGAGACCCTGATTCAGAGAGGAAAGGCAACTTTTCCAGAACGCCCTGCTGTCAAGGCTAATCCCTGAGAAAGGACATCTGGGTCTTATGACATCTACAACAACACCAGAGCAGCTAACTCATGCATAGGAGGCAAAACTCCCAATATCAAAGAAGCAATCATCTGGGCTCTCTCCCCTCTCCAGTTCAGAGGGGACCACAAGTTGACTTCTGACATAAAGTCTTCAGATGTCAAATTCCTTGAAGGTAAAGACCCTACATTCCTATACACCATGGCCCATAACTGACCCTAGAATAAGGCAAGATAGTCAGTGGATACTCTTGACATGGGTGGGAGAACTATGGGTCGTTGGCTATCGTGGCAAGGTTTCTGTCAGAAACAGTCAACAGTTACTCCCTTTTTCTCCTGGAAAAGGAGGGTGGGGTGTAAAGATGGAATCAGTGTCCAGGGTCAAAGTGCTCACTTAAGGATTGTTGACTCCTTTCCTAGTCAATCATTCTAAGAAACAAAAGAAGTTCCATAAAGAGATGAGTGGGCTTCCCAGGTGGCACTAGTGGTCAAGAACCCATCTGCCAATGCAGGTTCAAACCCCGGGTTGGGAAGATCCCCTGGAGGATAGCGTGGCAGGCAGCCCACTCCAGTGTTCTTGCCTGGAGAATTCCATAGACAGAGCAGCCTGGTGGGCTACAATCCAGGGTGTTGCAAAGAGTCAGACATGACTGAAGTGACTTAGCATTCACACAAAGAGATGAGCACTGTCCCACCTTTCTGAATCATAGCCTACTCCTGGCCCTTTTCATCTGCCCTTGAGTAGAAAATTCTACAGCCAAACAGCACAGTCAGGAATGTCTGTCAAGCAGAGCTGCAGAGTTCTGGATAAACAGGGCAAGGACCAGGGTCGGGAGAAGAAGAACATTTGAGCAGCTCTGTCCCAAGTTCACCCCAGCTTTTCACAATCTTCCCTGGATACTGGTGGGCAGGGCCTGAGCCAAGTCCAGATCCAATCACCACAGAGCCACAGTCATCAACCACAAGAACAGTGCTACCCGGGGATGGATTTTTTATGACACTGGGCTGCAGCCTCCAGAAATATGTCCCATGTTTGTGCAGACGGCCTGCTGCACTGATTCACCTGCTGGGTGGGGGACTTGGCTCTCCTCTCTGGATGCCCTCAAGGACTAGAGCCCTGAACTTCTCTCTGTGGGTCCCTGGGAACACTGCCCTTTTTGGTCTAGCCCCTTTTTTCCCAGGCTCCATTCAGCCTTCACATCTCTGTGTCAACTTATAAAGCCACCCCAATGATGCTCTCGTAGGTCTGCCTCAGCATCTCCCATCCTGCTCCCAGAACCCCACTCACAAAGTCCTCAGTTAATTCCCCTCTCACTCTCCCCAGGACACCCTGCCACGTGGCTTCTGGAAGATTACAGCCCGCCCACAGATTTCCGACCTCCTCTTGGAACAACTCCACCAAACGTGCGGTACCGAAGGCCCGAGCCCATTCAGCACAGCTCTCGCAGTTGCGGACTCCCTCGTGCCATTTTCATCTCACTTCCTCTAAATGATTCCACTATCCCTGGTCTATATATTTATCCATAAAGCCTCCCATGGAGAATTATACCCAACAATAATTCTCTATGCTCTCCATATATTTATCTCTGGGATCTATTCAGATAGGCTATCTACCATCCCACCTGGATCTATTTTCATGTCTCTTTCTGTCTATAGCATTAATCTCTATTTTAACATGACTGCCTTTAAAAAAAAAAAAAAAAACTCTCAAACTGGGACAGTTCCCAGAGGGATGGGTTTTGCCTGCAGTTAGAAGCACGATGTGAGTCTACACGTGCTCAGCAGCTAAATGTGTGGCAGGTCAGAGCAGTGGCGCTTGTTCAGCAGAAAGGTGTGGACCTGGGAAGCCTGGAGGGCAGAGAGGATGCGGGAAGGGACCAGGTGCTCTCAGGAGACCCTCCTGGGGTGAGTCCACCCTCGAGGAAGGAGAATGGGAGACAGGGCAAGAAGGAAGAATCTGAAGGCACATTCTGGGTTTAGATTCCAACTCTGTTTCTGAGTTAAGCCTCTCAGCCTTTTTTTTCTCTACTATAATATGAGAATCCTGTAAGTCCCTAACTCACTGACTTTGGGGTCAAGATGAAGTGTGATATACCTGGAAAATACTTGGCACAAGGCTTGACATAAGAGTCAGTGTTCATTAATGAAAACAACTGCTCTTATAACTTTGTATTATTCTCAATATTGGAAGGGCCAATGATGAAGCTGAAGCTCCAGCACTTCGGCCACCTCACGCAAACAGCTGACACATTCGAAAAGACCCTGATGCTGGGCAAGATTAAGGGCAGGAGGAGAAGGGGACGACAGAGGATGAGATGGTTAGATGGCATCCCTGACTCAATGCACATGAGTTTGAGCAACCTCTGGGAGATGGTAAAGGACCAGATAGGTAGCCTGGTGCGCTGCAGTCCATGGGGTGCAAAGAGTTGGACACAACTGAGTGACTGAACAACAACAATTATTCTCACTATGTTCCAATACCTTTTTTGGTAGTTTTTATGAACATCAGTGCCTTGTAGGGTGTGACTATCTTAGGATGCACACAGTGATATGCATATTCCTAGCTTAGGAATATAGCGGATAACAGAGAGACTTTCAATTAATGAACAAACCTACTCAGATATTTTATTTAATCTGTAAACATATTTTATTTATCTTTTGGCTGTCCTGGGTCTTCACTACAACGCGTGGGCTTCTCTCGTGTGGTGCATGGGCTTAATGGCTCCAAAGTATGTGGGGTCTTAGTTCCCTGGCTAGGGCTCAAACTCATGTCCCCTGCATTGGAAGGGCAGGATTCTTAAGCATTGAACCACCAAGGAAGTTCCTGAAGATACTTTAAGTGATACAGGAGAGAACAAGTGAGGATGCAAAACAAGAGTAAAGTTTGCATTTGCAAGGAGGAAAATTGAAAGTGCAAGCACTCGGCAGCTTCAAGCTCAACCAAATATGCAAGATATTTCACCAAGGGTTAAAGAGCTGAGCTTTGGGGCTTTAAGGGGTTAGGCAAGGCCCATCACAGCTGGAACAGGGTGAGCAGGAGCCAAACGAAAGGTGTCAAAGATCGGCAGGGGTCCTGCTGGGGTCTGAACACCAGGTATGCAGTGGACCCACTTAGCACAGGTCTATAGCTGTCCTGCTCAGCCACTCAGCACAGGGGAGAAAAATCACAGAATGGGGATCCACAGAGGAGGGGTTGTTAAACAGGCAGAGAAGGAATGATCAGGGTGGAGGGAGTCTAGAGTTCCATGGAGATGCCATGAATGGCGAACCATGGGGTTGGTTGGATGGGGAAGCAAATGGAGCCAAGAGGACCCAGAAACCACAGGGGCCAAGAGACTGGACGTCAAGGTCAGGTGTAAAGTGAAGGCACAACACTTCTATATTTAAAATGGATAACCAATAAGGACATACTGTATAGTACAGGGAACGCTGCTCAATGTTGTGTGGCAGCCTGGATGCAAGAGGAGTTTGGAGAAGAATGTGTGTGTGCTAAGTTGCTTCAGTCATGCCTGACTCTTTGTGACCCTGTGAACCGTAGCCCGTCAAGCTCCTCTGTCCATGGGATTCTCCAGGCAAGAATACTGGAGTGGGTTGCCATGCCCTCCTCCAGGGAAGCTTCCTGACCCAGGGATTGAACCCGCATCTCTTATGTCTTCTGCTTTGGCACATGGGTTCTTTACCACTAGCACCACCTGGGAAGCCCTTGCAGGAGAATGGATACATGTATGTATATGGCTGAGTCACTCTGCTATCCACCTGAAAATCACAACATCATTAATTGGCTATATTCCAGTATAAAATGTTAAAATAAAATGAAGTGAAGGCACAGTGGGGAGAAGGGAGACTAGAGGTAGGTCTGGATCTTAGAGAAATTCCACACCATAGAGCAAGCCAAGGAGTGGCCTTACTATTGTATGGCTGAAATGGAGAGGAAGTGAAGGTCACTGATAAGGAAGGGGTTGAAGAGGAAGAGTGCCAAGGGTCATCAGCACTGTTTCACATCTCAGAGCTCCAGTGCTGCTCTCAAATTCTACAGCAGAAGAGTGAGACTTTTTATTACAATCTTGCAGAAAGAGATTCATCATAAAACCTCTGGGCAAGTCCCACTTGGCTTCTCCATCCAAGATGATAGCACAGTGTAAGAAGCTGTCAGGAAGGAGGCTACCTGAGCTCATGGTGGAGCATCTTAAACATTATGATGATCGCTCCAAGTTGTTATACCCTTCATGAGTCACATTCAACTTTGCAGTTTCCCCAGAGGGAAAAGTAACCTAAAGGCACTAGTCAAATCTACCAGCCTAGGCAGAAAACCGAGGTGATGTGCAAACACCTGACGTTCCAGTGACTCTGCCATGGTATCGAAAGGATCCAGGTACGTAGGCAGCCTGGGTGCAGGCAGAGGCATAGTGGCTCCCTGTGGAGTAATGCCAGTGGAAGAGGATGAGGAGTAAGAGGCAGGATGCTGACCCTCAGGACCCAGAGATGCCCTGGCCCATGTTAACAGGGCTGGCAGACAGATGGGGCCACAACATGGAGGAAGCTGGCACAGAACTAGCAGGATTTTGCTTCCAAACTGCCAGATGCTAGCTACAGCTTTCCATCTGCCTCTTCTTGTCCTCTCCTTTAGGGTTTCACTGTTTACATGGTACACATCCAAATACATTTGCTGACCTCACCTAGGGAGGCTGGCTTGGTGAAAAGGTCAGCACTCCAACAGTTCAGAAACACGAGGTGCCTCCTCTCTGGTGTGTGCCCAGGAAGCCAGAATTCACAGGGCACCATTTACAGTCTAGAGAGATCGCTGAAACATCCAGGGATGCCACAGCAAGAGCCATCCTCGCTACTATAGATCATGTACAAGCTTCACCTACCACTAACCCATCTTGCAGCCTCTTCTGTCCTGCTTCCTTCTTACTCCCATCACTCCTGGCACCGTCACGCAATGCAGGACCATCAATGGGAAAATAAAGACCCCACTGGCAAATAAAGACCCCATTGGAAAATTCAGCAGAAAATTGACCCCTTGGGAAATCCTTTCAAAAAGAAGTTTGGACTTCCGGGGTCGTCCAGTAGTTGAGAGTCTGCCTACCAATGCAGGGGAAATGGGTTTCATTCCTGGTCCAGGAAGATTCCACATGCCATGGAACAACTAAGCCCATGTGCCACAACTATTGAGCCTACTCTTGCCTGGGTCTGTGCTTTGCAACAAGAAAAGCCTCTGCAATGAGAAGCCCAAGCACCATAATGAAGAGTAGCCCCCACTCACTACCACTAGAGAACGTCCACATGCACAGCAATGAAGTCCCAGCACAGCCAAAAACAAATTAATGAATTCACTTTAAAAGAAAGCTATCTGAAGAAGTAGGCTCCTAAGAGGAAAACTGGAAAGTTCCAGGTGCCCTGGGATCTACCAGCCTGGGGCAGCTACTTTTGAATTACCACGTGTGCCACAGATTGCACAAGTCCTGCCTTGATCATCCAGCAACTAGAAGGGGAGCAAGGAGGGGTGTGGTACCCAAGGAAATGGGCACTAAGGTGGCTGTGGGCACTCCGTCTGACCACACAGCAGGCTGGGACACACAGGGTCATCATGGATGGACCATCTGCAATTATGTGGTGCAAGGGGCAGAGACACATGACAAGAGATACAGAGGGAGAATATCAGCTTCCCTCCTTTCAGTGAAAGAAGGTCTCACCTAGGGGACTGCTGAGACCCAGATGGCCGAAATCCAACACTCATCCTTTTCTTCGCACAATCCTCTGCTCTTTTCATTCTAACTCCCATTGCGTGTTCACTCTTCATGCTCCCTGATCACCATCCTCCTCCTCTACTCTGCCTGTGACTCCTCTATCCCAGTGAAACCCCAGTTCATCCACTTGGGTCTACTTGGGTCTGCAAGGCAGCCTGGGAACAGGAACCTAGACCAGCACTACCCACGATATGTCTCTTAGCATCCTGAACTGGAAGTCAGTGGATGATGCTCTTAGGAACCAGGGGTCTAGGGACCACTTTTACCTGGGACCCAAGAAGAAAAGCCACAACTTAAATCTAAGGAGAGAGAAAAGTAGAACCAGGTAAAAAGGGAGAGGTGAAGGAAGACTTCTGGTCCTCAAGCAGAAGCATAATGTTAGGAAATAAATAAAAGAAACAGAAAGAGACATCAGCCTGGCCTGGCATGATTTTTTTTTTCCTCTTGCTGCAGTAATGATCTGATCAGTGTTTAATCCTGCCGCATTCTTCACGTCCTAACTCATCTTCATTGAGTCTCACCTGTCTCCTGAAGATGGATGGCAGTGATGCAGGAAGCGGCTCCGATTAAGTCTAGGGCCCGATGAGATGAGAATTATACACGCCTCCCCGCACCTGAGGCCCAGGGCCTCACCCCAGCCTAGGAATGAAGGTGAGGGGTGGACGCTGCCCTCCTCCTGACTGTGTCTGCTGAGCAGCCTGCCTGGGAGGCCCTCTCCAGCTTGCCTGCCACCTGCCAAGTGATCCAGGGAGGACTGAGGAAACCACAGCACTCACTGGTTAAAAGATGCCAACCTGTCCCTTTGGTGTGGTTCTCTCTTCTGGTGTGTCTGTCCCCTCTGACCAAAAATGCCAGGGAGGCATGTGGGTTTGCACAAGCCATTGCATTCAGGATCACCACCTTTATCTCTGAACATCTGCAGCAGGACTTCCAATAGAGCAGAGATGAGGAAAAGGGAACCGATGTTTATCAGGCACCTACTGTATGGTAGGCTCCATGCTGTCCAATTTTATGAATATTCTCGTTTAGCCTGAACAGCAACCTGCAGCCTTAAGATGTCATGATACCCATTTCAGAGCTAGGAAAATGGAAGCTGGGGGAGACTAGATGGCACGCTTCAAATCACAGAGCTGGAAAGCGCTGATGTGCCTGATGAGAGGAAGCTGGAAAAAATGAATCGAGGTTCTATGCAAAAGCATCAGGACTGTGCTAGAAGCAGGAGCGGGCATACACAGAATCCTTGCTTTTGTATCTTCTCTATGGCAGCGGTCCCCAACCTTTTTGGCACCAGGGACCGGTTTCGTGAAAGACAATTTTTCCACAGACCAGGGTAGGTGTCGGGGGTGATAGTTTCTGGATGATTTAAGTGCATTACATTTACTGTGCACTTTATTTCTATTTAGTGGCAATCTCAGGATATTCTGCCTTGACTTTACAATTACGGTTTGTGCTCCTATGAGAATCTAATGTGGCCACTGATCTGACAGGAGGCGGAGCTCAGGTGAAGTGAGCAATGGGGAGTGGCTGTAAATACAGATGAAGTTTTGCTGGCTCGCCCAAGGCTCACCTCCTACTGTGCAGCCTGGGGGCTGGGGACCCCTGCTCTATGGGATGGCCCCAGACTCCCAGCCTCTGCCACACTTTTGAGTTCTGCTTCTGTGCCTCAGTTCCTGATGGTTTCTGCTCCCCAAAGGAGCTCCTCCATGAAGTATCCCAGGACAGTTATCTCCCTTCTCACAAACTACAGGACAAAACCAACCTCTACCTCACCTTCCCCTTGGGTGGCTCTCAGAAAGACCACATGCCACAGACAGGCTCAGTTCAGGGATTTCTGTTGTTGTTTAATTCATGTCCTACTTTTTGCAACCCCATGGACTGTAGCCCACCAGGATCCTCTGTCCATGGGGTTTCCCTGGCAAGAATACTGGAGTGGGATGCCATTTCCTTCTCCAGGAGATCTTCCAGGCCTGGGGATCGAACATGCATCTCCTGCAATGGTAGGTGGGTTCTTTACCATCTGAGCCACCAGGGAAGCCCCAGCTGCAGGATACTCTGGGCTTCTCTGGATCCATTGCAGTGCAGGACACTGCAAGGCAGCTAGTTACTTATTGCCAGGCGTGAGGGGGTGGTGGGTGAGGGGGTGAACTCCACTCTCCCAAATCTGGCATCAGGCTGGAGCTGCCCTTTCCTTTACTTTCTGTTGTTGTTTTCCATTTTCTTTTCCCTCTTTTAAAACTGCTTTTAGTTATTTTTAGGCAAGGCAGCCAAAAACTCCAGGTCATCTGGAAATAAACACAATTTATTCTTATGGTAACACAGTTAACGCACAATTTGATGGGACACACAATTTGTTTGGGAAATCTGAGGAAGTGGTAGCAAGAGGGCGGCAGTGCAACAGGCATCTGGAGGCCGAGAGATCTGGCAGCCTAACTGTGTGGGGGAGAGGGCTGATGAGGACTGCCAGGTTTGGGGAGCGGGTGGGGGGTGGGGGCGGGAAGTGCTGACTAGGGGACAGCAAAAAGCCGTAGATGGACAAATCCAGAGCTATGAATGTTCTGTCTCCTGCAGCCTCACTGCAGCCCAGCCAGGGCAATTCACATTTAGGGGAGAAGAAAAAAAAGCATTTATTTAGCACCTACTCTTTGCTTGATTATCACAACAACCTTAGCCCTTATTTCCACTCGAAAGATGGGAAAATTGAGGGTCAGAGAGTGTTGGGTTCACAGGGTGGCAGAGACAGGCTTTGACTTCACATCTCACTGATCACAGAGCTAACACTGGTATACAGATACCAGCAGTTCTCAAAGTGTGATTTCCAGACCAGCAGCATCAGCCTCATGTGGGAATCTGGTAAAAATGCAAATTTCTCAGGCTGTATCTACCTCCCCAAAAATGAATCAGAAACTCTGGGGAGAGGGCTCAGTAATCTGTGTTTTAATAAGCCTGCAGGTAATGCTGATATGCACAATTCTTCAAGGGCACTTGGGCTTCCCTAGTGGCTCAGACGGTAAAGAAACTGCCTGCAATGCAGGAGACCCCGGTTCAATCCCTGGATCAGGAAGATCCCCTGGTTTGGCAACCCACTCCAGTTTTCGTGCCTGGAGAATTCCATGGACAGAGGAGCCTGGCGGGCTACAGCCCATGGGGCCACAAAGAGTTGGAGGCAACTGAGCGACTGATCTGATCTGATCTGATCTGAGCTACTAACACAGCACACTTCAAGGGCACTCAGCATACAGGGGAGCATGGCCTAAAAGAGAGATTCCCAAAGTACGTCCCCAGACAAGCAGCATTTCTAACTCATTACAAATGCAAGTTCTGGTTGCCCTATCCCCAGATTGACCGACACTGAAACTCAGCATGCGGGGCCCCCAGGACTAGTGTAACAAGCCCTCCAGGGTGGTTCCAGTATGCACCCAAGCTTAAGAACTGCTTTACCTTCTGCTGCCTCTTCTTTGTAAACAAAGTGAGGGCCTACCCTGGTGGTCCAGTGGTTAAGAATCTGCCAGTGCAGGGGACACAAGTTCGATCCCTGGTCCAGAAAGATCCCACGTGCCACCGGGAAACTAAGCCCATGGATCACAACTACTGAAACCCACACACACCTGGAGCCTGTGCTCTGCCAAGAGAGGCCGGCACAGGGAGAAGCCTGGGCACCGCAACTAGAGAGTAGCCCCCTGCTGGCCACAACTAGAGAAAGCCCATGCACAGCAACAAGACCCAAAGAAGCTAAACATAAATTTTAGAAAATAAGCCACGTGGGATAAGAAAAGACACCCTCTTCAGCTTGTCCAAGTGCACATTGACGAACAAGCTCCAGGAATGAAATGTTCTAATTTGTTATAGGTGTGTGGGGGATAGGTGGACAAGAAGGCAAGACAGAGAAATCTGGAGATGCAAGACCCAGGCCGAGGTGCAGAGTGCTGCAATCCTCTGGAACGGAACATAGCTTCAGCATCATGGAAACAGGGCCATTTTCACATGAGAAGAGAGGAAAGGTGAGGTATTTTTTGTTTGTTTGTTTGTTTCTGGTGATATTTATTCAAAAAGCAAATAGGAACCCTGGTGGCTCCACGGTAAGGAATCTGCTTGCAGTTCAGGAGACCCGAGTTTGATGCCTAGGTCAGGACGATCCCGTGGAGAAGGGAATGGCAACCCAGTCCAGTATTCTTGCCTGGAGAACCCCAGGGACAGAGGAGCCTGGGAGGCTACAGTCCATGGGGTCACAAAAAGTCGGACACAACTGAGTGACTAACACACACACACACACACACACACACCGTACAGCAGAAAGACAGGTGGCCTCAGGTAAATTCAGTAAATGGAAATCCATCTGCAACAGAAACATCCAAGACCAAAAGGGCTTGTCTTTGTCTCTTGTGGACAGTAAGGCAGTGGCAGCCTCTGATGACCACTAGCTGTATACCCAGCACCATGGGCCATGCTTTCCATACACGATCATTTTCTCTCATGATAACCCCCCTTCCCTTTTTACAGTTGGGGAAACAGAGATGCTGAGAAAGTAAGCATTTTGTTCAAAGTTTCACAGTTTGAAAGTGAGAAGCAGGATCCACACTTGTCATGCTATTGGAAAGAGCCAGTGGTTTCTGGCCTGGCACTGTCCACGAGAATTTCCGTACAAAGGGAAGTATTCGGCCAACATGGCAGTCACTTGTCTCGTGGTTCCTAAGCTCTTGAAGAGTGGCTAGTAGTACTGAGAAGCTGGTTTTTAAACTTTACTTAATTATAATTAAAGACCCACGTGTGGTTAATAGTCACTGTATTGGAGAGCTCAGCTCTCGACCAATGGTGAGTTCCATCTTTGATTTCAGGCTGATCCTTGTCCCTGGGTGACTCAAGCTCAAGAGAACTGGTGACAAAATTCTAGCACAGGCCCTGGTTACAGAGTAGCAAACACCCTTTTTCCCAGATCGCCTTCATCCAGCACCTTCTTGCTGGTGGATGGTGACGTCAGTGGCCACCTGGCCTTCCTGTGGCTTTGACAAAGCAAATCTCTTTTTTCCCTGGGGCACCCCCAGCCCACCATCACACTCATTATAAAGTGTTTCCTAGGATTATAGTTGGCCAGTCACAAATTAACCCTAGTCTTTAAATAGGAGGATAGCTTTATGCAAGCTACTGAATTCTTAAGAGTCTCCATTTCCCCATCTATAAAAA
This sequence comes from Tragelaphus eurycerus, assembly GCA_935064755.1. Taxonomy (NCBI): domain Eukaryota; kingdom Metazoa; phylum Chordata; class Mammalia; order Artiodactyla; family Bovidae; genus Tragelaphus; species Tragelaphus eurycerus. Next base: position 672,222 of record CAKXYN010000075.1, on the reverse strand, counting down.
TGGGGAGAATATAATTAGCTTTGATGGTTATTGAAATGAAATGAGCTGATGTATAATGTAAGGCATCTCCTCCCTTTCTTAACATCCTTACCCTTACCCTACCTTCCATGACATGATTCCTCTAAGATCTAGAAGCTTCCCACCTTTGAGGGTTGTTCTGACTATTCATGGATGATAAGGCACTTCATAGATCTGCCTTAAAGAGTATTTCTGCAAACGCCTTCCAGAGTAGAGTCCAGAGTCCCAGAGCAATTGTATGGTCACCCACAAGCCAGCAGCCCCAGTGCTCCACCTCTTACCTGCCTGGATCAGCTGGTCTCCCCACGTGGGCTAGACCACACCAGCCACCTCACACTTGGCCTGAATAGAGGCCACCTGAGAGGCCTCGCTGCCATCCACCACACCAACAACTCCATTCACACAGCAGGGGCCCCTGCCCAGACGAGCCCATGATGAGGATGTCTAAAATCAAATTTCTTTTGCTTTCATCCATATGATTGTCAATAAAAAGTTATTATTCAGCCAGTGGCTGTTTTAATTACCAAATGTCAAGCACTGACACCTTCCATTAGCAGTTTAATGGTCAAGAGAGACAGTCCTGAATGGAAGCCCAGAAGAATCCCCAGCCCTCTCTTTCCCTACAGAGGAAGGATCCCACCAGAACTCTTGACACTAACCACTTGGCATTCCCTTCTCAAATGTCTCTAAAGGGAACGCCTCTCTACCTCTTGAAGAGCATCCATGCACCCCAAAGTTTTCTCGAGCCTGCCAGAATCTCCCCTGGTTCAATCTTTGATAGGAATTTGCAAGAACAGTTGATGCCAGTTTACAGGCAATAAAGCAGAAAGACACTGAGTGCCAGCTTCGGGGGGAGGGGGTCCCATGAGAACCCCAGCGCATGGACAATGCCTGGGTCCACAGACAAATGAGCCAGCTTCCTTGGGCCTCAGTCACCAGGCCTACAAAATAGGGAGGATCACATTCATCTCACATGAGATCATGTATGTGAAGAATTCAGCTCAGAGCCTGGCTGCATGTATGGGAGAAACTGGTTTTGCTGTTGACGGTGCTATAGTTGTTACTACAAAGGAAACATCATTAAGTGAATTTTCCTCCATTGAGTCCTTTTTTGGTTTCCCACTACATTCACTTTTTTTTCCTCTATGATGCCATATGAGGCTTTCTTCACTTCATTCATTCATGGTTTCATTGATTCTATTAATATTTATTGAACGCCTACCCTCAGGATGGGGATGCATGAAGAAAATGGACGGGTCCCTATCCTCAAAAAAGTTACAGAAGGAGAGATGAATATTTAACGGATGAGCATACATACCACACACTCAAAAGCCACCACACACCCCACCACCACACACTCAAAAGCCACCACACACCCCACCACACTTTGAAATTGTGATGGGGGGACTTCTCTGGTGGTCCGGTGGCTAAGACTCAGAGCTCCCAATGCAGGGGGCCTAGGTTCAATCCCTGGTCAAGGGAACAAGATCCCACACGCCGAAACTAAGACCCAGCACAGCCAAATTAATGAATAATTAATTAATTAGTTTCAAAAATTAAAAAATAAAATTGTGATGAACGCAGTGATGGAAGAGTCCAGAGGACAAGGGGAATCACATAGTCTAAGTCAGAGGATCACAGGTCTTAAAATACTTTCAAGGATAAAACTACATTACTGTAGGTAGACTTATGAGTTGCTGGAGCAGCAGGTAAATAACCGGCTCCCATGGTCTGGCAGAGTTTCCAGCTAAGATGGAACATGGACTAAGGGTTAATTGAATTAATGAAGGGCTGGCTGGCTGGCTGGATGCTGACCTTGCCGCTATACCTTCAGTTACTAAACTTGGCTTCTGGTCCCTCATTCTCATACCTGCCTCTGTTCCCTGGGGGTTTGCCTTCCTTTTCTCTGTTTCTCAACATCATCTTGGCCCCACCCCAAAGCTATCTCAAGTCACGAACTGCATGCCTTGGAAATGCCTCCTGGAATGCCATTTGTTCTGAAAAAAAAAAAAAAAAAAAAACACCCTTCACAGACAACATTTTCCACTCTGCCCTCCCAGCCCTGCCTCCCCCATCCTTGCCAGAGTTATCTCCACTTCTTCCAAGGGGAGTTTAAAAATGGAAAGTCACGTGCAAGTGGAAACCTTGAGAAACCCAGTGCCTTGGAGAGATGACCATCTTCCCCAGGGAAGGTGGCTTATGCTGGAGTCATTTATCTGCCCACATTAGACCGCAAGGTCTTAGGCAGGGAATTTTATGTCTCCTGGAGCGCTGAACACAGTGGAGGCACTCAACAAATTGTAAGTAACCCTGGGGAGGACGCAGCAATTGGGAACACTGGGTAAAACACTGCAAAAATGTCCCTCCTGCTTGCAGAGCTGGGATGCAGCTTTATTCTCAGTCCATGTCTCAGAGCATCCTGAAACCACAGCCCTGGCTGGACTGTCACACAGGGTCAAGGAACTTTATTTACCCCATTGGTAAAGACTGATTGGAAAAGATCCAGATGCTGGGAAGAGCAAAGGCAAAAGAAGAAGAGGGTGAGATGCTATCTAACCATCTTCATTTATGAGATGGTTGGATGGCATCATTGACTCAATGGACAAGAGTTTGAGCAAACTCCGGGAGATGGTGAAAGGCAGGGAAGCCTGGCATGCTGCAGTCCGTGGAATCACAAAGAGTCAGACCCGACTGAGCGACTGAACAACAACAGCAACAACAAAAAAGCAAGTAAGTCTTCTTCCCAGACATAATGATGTAGGGACACTGGTACCAACAATCACACAGCAGTGCAGAGGACAGACCCATGCAGGTTGTAAAGAAAAAAGGCAGAACCCAGTGGGAAATCTCAGAGCTCATCTTAATGTGAATCTATGGGCCACCTGAGCTACACAAGCATCCTACCAGTGGTTCCCACTGCTTTGGGAAACGCAGCCAGTTCAGCAGCCCAGCCCAGCCCAGGGGCCCTGCCTCTGGGACGAGAGAAAACCTCTAACAGCTGTTAGAGCTTGGATCTGCAATGCGTTCATGCCATGCATGACCTTGAACAGGTGGGCGCATGAACATCTCTGAGTCCTAACTTTGTCATCCCAGCAAGAGGCTCAAGGACTGTTGGGAGAACTTAGCCTCCAGGGTAGGTTCTGAGGGCAGAACTGTAGCAACACAGCTAAGTCTCTGCTCTTAGGCGCTTCCATTCTAACTGGGGAAAAAGAAAATGAGATCTTACATGGCTAGTCCTGATAGTACTATGATAACAAATAAGGCAGGGGCAGGGGAAAGCAAGGTCAGAGAAGGTCTCTGAGATCACATGACCTCAGAACAGAGACCTTGACAAAGTGAGGAGGCTGTGGGTGCAGCATTCCAGACAGGAGGGAAACGGGTTTGGTAGGGGTCTTCAGGGAAGATGGTCTCAGGATGTCCGAGAAGCAGCAGCGAGGCCAGGGTGGCCGGCAGACAAGCAAGGGGGATGGGGGCAGGGGTCTGGGTGGGGATGTGTAGAGCCCTGGACTTTGTACATGAAATGGGAAACCACAGTGGGTTTGTGGGAGTGAAGAGAAATCAGTAATATGTTCCAGAAAGGGCCCTTCTGGTTTCTGGGTAGAGATTTGAATACAGGGAGCACAGGGGGCCAAGAAGAGGTCATCACAACTGTGCAGCAGGAAGCGATGGGGAATGAAGTGGAGGCACTGGTGGAGATGCTGAAGCAAGTAGACCAGTGACAAAATCTGAAGACAGAGCTAAGACGACCAGGTTAGATGTAGAGTAAGAAAAATCATCCAAGACGTCCCAGGGTTTGGATAACATCTAGGGAAGCACCCAGCACAAACCTGATACTCAGTATATATTCAAGCCTTTCTCCTTTCCTGACCCACCTGCCAGCAGACATGCTGCTCAAGGAACAGAACACCCAGGATGCCTCCTGGTTTCAGAAGCTTGAGACTAATGGGTAAGGCGAGAATTTGAGGGAGAAAGTGGCAGAGCCCAGGTCATTAGCAAATCCTGTCTTTGGGGCACCAGAGTCACAAACTCTCAGCTGACAACTTCAAAAGAGAGCAAATATGAGAGGGACACGGGGATGCGTGTCACAAGGAACACAAGGCCGGGTGATACAGGGCTGATTAGGGGCAAGAATGTGCTAGGTCACTTCAGTCATATTCGACTCTGCGAAACCATGGGCCATAGCCCGCGAGGCTCCTCTGTCCATGGGGATTCTGCCGGCAAGATTACTGGAGTGAGTTTCCATGCTTTGTTCCAAGGGGTCTTCCCAATCCAGGGATCAAACCCACGTGTCCTGTGTCTCCTGCCCTGCAGGTGGATTCTTTACCACTGAGCCACTGGGGAAGCCCAGAGGCAAGGATATTCTAATACAAAACCTTCCAAGGATTTGATTTTGTTCTTTTTTTTTTTTTTTGGTTTTTCAATATTTACTTATTTATCTGTTTACATATTTGCCTGCACCAGGTCTTAGTCGTGGCACATGGGATCTTTAGTGGCGGCATGTGGAACTAGTACACTGACCAGGGATTGAACGCAGGCCCCCTGCATTGGGAGCATGGAGTCTTAGCCTCTGTACCACCAGGGAAGTTCCTTACTTTTGTTTTCAATTACCACTGCGCCCAAAAAAGATGTCCTTTTCATTATAGGGGACTGGAATGCAAAAGTAGGAAGTCAAGAAACACCTGGAGTAACAGGCAAATTTGGCCTTGGAATACGGAATGAAGCAGGGCAAAGACTAATAGAGTTTTGCCAAGAAAATGCACTGGTCATAGCAAATACCCTCTTCCAACAACACAAGAGAAGACTCTATACATGGACATCACCAGATGGTCAACACCGAAATCAGATCGATTATATTCTTTGCAGCCAAAGATGGAGAAGCTCTATACAATCAGCAAAAACAAGACCAGGAGCTGACTGTGGCTCGGACCATGAACTCCTTATTGCCAAATTCAGACTGAAATTGAAGAAAGTAGAGAAAACTACTAGACCATTCAGGTATGACCTAAATCAAATCCCTTATGATTATACAGTGGAAGTGAGAAATAGATTTAAGGGCCTAGATCTGATAGATAGAGTGCCTGATGAACTATGGAATGAGGTTCGTGACATTGTACAGGAGACAGGGATCAAGACCATCCCCATGGAAAAGAAATGCAAAAAAGCAAAATGGCTGTCTGGGGAGGCCTTACAAATAGCTGTGAAAAGAAGAGAAGCGAAAAGCAAAGGAGAAAAGGAAAAATATAGACATCTGAATGCAGAGTTCCAAAGAATAGCAAGAAGAGATAAGAAAGCCTTCTTCAGTGATCAATGCAAAGAAATAGAGGAAAACAACAGAATGGGAAAGACTAGGGATCTCTTCAAGAAAATCAGAGATACCAAAGGAACATTTCATGCAAAGATGGGCACAATAAAGGACAGAGATGGTGTGGATCTAACAGAAGCAGAAGATATCAAGAAGAGGTGGCAAGAATACACAGAAGAACTGTACAAAAAAGAGCTTCAAGACCCAGATAATCATGATGATGTGATCACTGACCTAGAGCCAGACATCTTGGAATGTGAAGTCAAATGGGCCTTAGAAAGCATCACTACAAACAAAGCTAGTGGAGGTGATGGAATTCCAGTGGAGCTATTCCAAATCCTGAATGATGATGCTGTGAAAGTGCTACACTCAATATGCCAGCAAATTTGGAAAACTCAGCAGTGGCCACAAGATTGGAAAAGGTCAGTTTTCATCCCAATCCCAAAGAAAGGCAATGCCAAGGAGTGCTCAAACTACCGAACAATTGCACTCATCTCACACGCTAGTAAAGTAATGCTCAAAATTCTCCAAGCCAGGCTTCAGCAATATGTGAACCGTGAACTTCCTGACGTTCAAGCTGGTTTTAGAAAAGGCAGAGGAACCAGAGATCAAATTGCCAACATCCGCTGGATCATGGAAAAAGCAAGAGAGTTCCAGAAAAACATCTATTTCTGCTTTATTGACTATGCCAAAGCCTTTGACTGTGTGGATCACAATAAACTATGGAAAATTCTGAAAGAGATGGGAATACCAGACCACCTGATCTGCCTCTTAAGAAATCTGTATGCAGGTCAGGAAGCAACAGTTAGAACTGGTCATGGAACAACAGACTGGTTCCAAATAGGAAAAGGAGTACGTCAAGGCTGTATATTGTCACCATGTTTATTTAACTTATATGCAGAGTACATCATGAGAAATGCTGGACTGGAAGAAACACAAGTTGGAATCAAGATTGCCGGGAGAAATATCAATAACCTCAGATATGCAGATGACACCACCCTTATGGCAGAAAGTGAAGAGGGGCTAAAAAGCCTCTTGATGAAAGTGAAAGTGGAGAGTGAAAAGGTTGGCTTAAAGCTCAACATTCAGAAAACGAAGATCATGGCATCTGGTCCCATCACTGCATGGGAAATAGATGGGGAAACAGTGGAAACAGTGTCAGACTTTGTTTTTCTGGGCTCCAAAATCACTGCAGATGGTGACTGCAGCCATGAAATTAAAAGACGCTTACTCCTTGGAAGGAAAGTTATGACCAACCTTGATAGCATATTCAAAAGCAGAGACATTACTTTACCAACAAAGGTTCGCCTAGTCAAGGCTATGGTCTTTCCTGTGGTCATGTATGGATGTGAGAGCTGGACTGTGAAGAAGGCTGAGCGCCGAAGAATTGATGCTTTTGAACTGTGGTGTTGGAGAAGACTCTTGAGAGTCCCTTGGACTGCAAGAAGATCCAACCAGTCCATTCTGAAGGAGATCAATCCTGGAATTTCTTTAGAAGGAATGATGCTAAAGCTGAAACTCCAGTATTTTGGCCACCTCATGCGAAGAGTTGACTCATTGGAGAAGACTCTGATGCTGGGAGGGATTGAGGGCAGGAGGAGAAGGGGACGACAGAGGATGAGATGGCTGGATGGCATCACTGACTCGATGGATGCGAGTCTGAGTGACCTCCGGGAGCTGGTGATGGATAGGGAGGCCTGGCGTGCTGCGGTTCATGGGGTCGCAAAGAGTCGGACACGACTGAGCGACTGATCTGATCTGACCACTGCGCCCCACCTACAGTCCATTATATGAATTGAGAAGAGTCTCTTTAAAACATTTAAGCAAAGGATATTCATCAAAGTATTATCAATAATGGAAAATTGGAAACAATCTAACTTTCAAACAATTAAAGATGTATTCAATTTCTTACTTGAAAATGGCAAAAGAAAAGCACAAAGTAGAAAATAAAATTCACCATAATAGCCATACCTAGAAATAACCATAATGAAATTGCAGGCATTTATCTTTCCAACTTTTTTTTTTTTCCTATGCATCTATTTGGCCTTTTTGTTGTTGATATAAAATTGGGATCATTTTGAATATAATGACATAATCTGAAATTTTTTCTAGATAGCAAATACTGTAAATATTTCTCAAGCCATCAAATATTGTTCTACAACATGTCTTAATGATTTCATGGTGTCTCATTATTTGAATGAACCCTGATTTACATAACAGATTCCGTATTGTTGTACAGTTCAGTCATATCCAATTTTCCATCATACAAATAGTGTTTCGATACACAACCTTGTACATGAACTCTCATGAACATCTCTGATTATTTCCTTAAGGTAAGAGAATTGCCAAGACATGGAATTTCTGAGTCAAAGAGAATATCCTTTGAAGTTTTTGAAAACTACTGTCAAACAGCCCTCCAGAAAATTGGTACCCATTTGTCCACTCAGAGTAGGGAATGCATATGTGCGTGCTATGATGCTGCATGTCTGACTCTGCGACCCCATGGACTGTAGCTCTTCTGTCCATCAGATTCTCCAGGCAAGAATACTGGAGAGGGCTGCTATGCCCTCCTCCAGAGGATCTTCCTGATCCAGGGATCGAACTCACAAGCTCCCATTTTCCTGCATCTAAACCACGATGTACTATTAATTTTTTTACCACTTTAATAGGGGGAAGGAGAAACTTGTAACTGATTTAATTAGTATCCCTTTGACCCCAACTTCAGCTAAACAAATTTCCACATGTTAAGTAGCCATTTGATTTTTTTCTCCCTTTTTAATTCTAGGAATTTCCTGTTTCTGCCTTTTTTTATCTTCTTCATGCTGATTTTTGAGAGCTTATTAGACCCAAAGGCAATTTACAAGTTACTCCAAAAGCCACCATGGGCCTGAGGACCAAAGATCACTTACATAATTTTGCCAATGTCTAGGCATCGATGGACATCAATCAAACTCAATGGACATGAGTTTGAGCAAGCTCTGGGAGATGATGAAGGACAGGGAAGCCTGGCATGCTGCAGTCCACAAGGTCGCAAAGAGTTGGACACGACTGAGAGACTGAACAACAATAACAAGGGACATATTTGGCTGTCATAACTTGAGGTGGGGCATGCTACTGGAGAACCTGAACACCCTACAATGCACAGGACAATTCTCACACCCCTAGGATGTTTAGCTAAATCCAACAATGACAAGGCTTTTGCAACCTGATGGCCAAAGCAAAGGACCCCAGTTTGGTGAAGGGAGGAGCAGGGAACCGAGGTGTAGAGCAACAGTCACGTTAGGGAGGAGGGAGTACAAGCCTGGCACTGTGGCCTCAATATAGCAGATGTTCGGCAACTCCATAGAAAGGAAAGGAAGTGGGCACACGCAGATATAACTGGCACTGTTGGTCCAACTAGCCAAGTTTCAAAAGAGTTCTTATCTCTCAAGAATGAAAGTGTCAATACGTGGCAGTGTAAGTCTCTGCAAGTTACCGTGTTTGGTTTCCCTGCTTTAGCACCAAACTGAGAGAGAGGCTGGGACGAATTAGCCGGGCGGGTCATTTTAAAGGAGAGCTGTACATAGTTGCCTTCTAGCACTGGTTGGCAGGGGGGCAGCTGCTTAGGTTGGAAGGAAAACTGTTTTCCAAAAGGGAACTGAAATCTCCCTCCTGCAAGACTGTGCTTTGCCTGGCAGAGGTTCAGGCCTCCACATGTGGACCCTAGAAATAAGACAGGAAGCCTCAGGGCCGGGATCCAATGATGGGTGTGGAGGCTCAGCAGGAGAGGGAAGGGGAAGGTGGGGTGAGTTGGAGGTGCCCCACACCTCCTGGGCCACGAGGTAGCAACCCAGGGTGCCCCATGCCTCCCGTCAGAGACTTAACCCTGTCCTTTGTCCAGGCCATATTCCTCTATCTGACTGATTGATGGTTTGTTCAGTGTTCCAGACAGAACCTAGACATGCTAGCCCAGCAAGGCTAATTCCATTTCTTCAAGCAGCCTTCCTGCTTCCTGCAACGGGCACAGCCCCCTTCTGGAGACCTCACAGGCTGGTTGTGGACACTCTGTTCTCTTATCTGCCTTCAACGTGCCAAGTCCCTCTGAATCCAAAAGAGTGGGATGGTGAGGCTGTGTGGGTGCTGTTCCCCTCTCTTCAGAGCCCCTAGATTCTTCTGCATATCAAGATGGTGAAGACAGGGTCTCAGGTCACGCCGCCGTGTAACTTGGCCAGAAGTGCCTGAGGTGGGACTGGTTCCCCCGCCCACTAGTGCCCCCATATTGCAATCCGCTCAGGATCCCCCAAGCCCACAGACATCCTCTGAGTTTGGCCTTTGTAATGAGACTGAATCTACCCAATCAGAACCCACCTGGATTATCCCAGCTCCATGGTGGCCATCTTTGTCATTCAAGCCTGCTTAGAGCAGGAGACCCTGCTTGTGCTTCCTGAGTTGACCTTTCCCTGTGTCTTGCTTCAACCATCATCTCGGCACCAACAATCTCCAAGCCCAGACCCTCAGTCACTGCTAAGAGATCTTACTTGACAGGGGTGCCCTCAGACGTTAGTGTGGGAATAACCTGACAATAATTTTTCTGTTGGTTAGTTTAACATCATGTGCATACTATTAAGAGAATTCTAAAGGATTCAACCAGGCAATCAATCCCAAAGAAAATCAACACTGAATATTCACTGAAAAGGCCAGATGCCAAAGCTAAAGTTCTAATACTTTGGCTACCTAATCCAAAGAGCTGACTCATTGGAAAAGACCCTGATGCTGGGAAAGACTGAGGGCAGGAGGAAAAGGGAGAAACAGAGAATGAGATGGTTGGATGGCATCAACAGCTCATTGGATATGAGTTTGAGCAGACTCTGGGAGATATTGAAGGATGGGGAAGCCTGGTGTGCTGCAGTCCATGGGGTCACAAAGACATGACTGAGTGATTGAACAACAACAATGAAAGAATCAAGTGTGCTAATCTTATGTGTACAGCTCAAGAAATATGTATATAGCTATACCCCTGTGTCACCCAGCCAAATCTAAATACAAAACACTTCCCAAGAAAGTTCTTTCATGCATTCTTCCCAATCACTGGTAAAAGTGGCCCCTATTTGATTTCCATCAGCATTAATTCGTTTTGCTTATTTCTAAACTTCATGTAAAGAGAATCCCATAGAACGTTCTCTTTTGCGTCTGGCTTCTTTCACTCGACATAATGTCCATGAGACATGCATTAACTTCACTGCTGGCACTAAGGGCCAAAGAATTTAGTGAATTCTATCCTAGAACATCATTTGTGCTTTCAAGTTGTGTTCCCAGGGGCCCGACGACTCCCACGAAGCAGGGGAAGGTGGGGCAGGAGGGTATGAAGGAGAGAGTGAGTTACGCTCTGGTTCGTCTGCTGAAGCTGTTTATCTGTTACACACAAGGGGCTTCCATTAAGCTTTCTCTTGCCTAAAGAGTTCTAAGGCCAAAAGACAACACAGTGATATTAATAGAAGCTTCTCAGGTTTCTCTCCAAACACACTGTATTTTTCTGCTCCTTTGTCAAAAATAGAGATAGACGTTAGATTTTTAAAAAACTAAGGCCAGGAATTCCCTGGTGGTTCAGTAGTTAAGACTTCGCCTTCCAATGCAGGTGTGGGTTCAGTTCCTGGTGGGGGAGCCAAGATCCCATATGTCTTGTGACCAAAAAACCGAAACATAAAACTTAAGCAATATTGTAAAAAAAAACTCAATAAAGACTTTTTAAAAATGGTCCATGTCAAAAAAATTCTTAAAAAAAAACCCCACCAAGATCAATACACTTTGGATATCTGGATGATTCCACGTGACAAAAAAGTCATCTTTCTTTAAGTATCCTTATTCTTATCATAAGACCAGAAGACCTCCAGCCCCAACCCTCTTGACAGCAAGAATGGGATCTGAGAAACTTAAAACATAAGCCACCAATTCTCACCCCACACCCTGCTATGGGATCCATGCCCTGGCCATTGGGTGGGGGAGGTTTCTAATGACCACATCTGAACACTAATACTAATAGATGCATATGTTGCCAAGAAAGGTTAAGATAGGATGGGTCAACATGGGATGGTTCATAGTCAAGGCGCAGCACCTATATAACACATGTCAAGGCAGCTCATGTCAATTTCTCTTCTTTGCACAGGTTCAGGGTCTTTGCACGAGTCAGACAATGGCCTGTTGAAGACACAGGAGACGTGTGGGGAACAACTCTATTAAGAGCACAAAGGCTGCAGGTTGAAAAGAGCAAACCTAAGACTTGCTGTAAACCCCATGGCTCTTAGTCCCACCATCAGGGGAGAGGGGCATGGGGAAGGGGGTGGTGGGCCAGGCTCTGATGCTCAGACCCAGACCCTGGTGGGAGACAGACACACATTTTGACAAACACTCCCCCTAATTTTGAAGCCCCTGTGGATTGCAAGGGAAATTTAATCCATATGTCTCCGATTCATTTATACTAAACTCATCAACATGTTGTTTCGTAAGAGCCGTTTTGTGTCCAAAAGCCTTTTTTTAAAAAACAAAAAAAAAGCTCTTAAAACCTCAGGTTTTTTTCTTTGAAACAGGAAATCATACACTGCCAAGAGAACAGGAACTTGAACCCTTAGAGGGTCAAACTGGGTTCAAAGCTGCTGCTTCCCCAGAGACCTCAACCAATTGGAGGAGTGTTCACTGCCCCCTCGCCCCGCTCACCTCTCGGGGAGGCAGAGATCCTAAAAGCGGCCAAATTAAACCAGGAGAAGCAGAGGTGGGGGGGCAGGGTAGAAGCAGTTGGGCTATGTCAGGGTCACACTGTTCTGTTCACAGCCAAGGCCGTGCTCCTCGGAGCCCACAGAGGCCCGCAGGAGGGAGAGAAAGCTGGCCAGGAGTTCCGTTCTGCTTCATTAGAAGTAGCATCTTGACTCAAAACAGAATCCCTACAAGCAGGTTCCTTTGGAAATGGCCCGGGGCCCCTGGCGCAGAGCTGTCGTGGGTTTCGGCAAGGTCTCTTGAACGGCAGTGAACTTGGAAGGTCCAGACCAGATGGATGGAAGGATGACGCTCTGCTCTGGCTTCCCCTTACCCCTCGGATGCACCCCTCACCTTGCTGAGTCTTCCCTAAGGTTTCATATTCACAAAGACATCGCTCTGTCCCTGGCCTGGTGAAGCTGGAGGTTATCAAGGGGACAGAAAAAGAGTGGGTTGTCCTTAAACCTCAGAGATGCCTTTCAATGCAGGCAGGGATCCTGAGAAATACCTGGAAATACCTGCTGGGCCACCCTAAGCTCTGGCCAGCCTGTGGCCAGGCACGTTCTCTCCTCAACAAGGAGACCATAGAATCAAAGCATGAGCAAGCGCCATTATGGGAATGTGCACAGTCTGCACACACAGCACAGTTGGATAATCTATATTTCAGAGGTTGACAATCCCTGATGGCTTCCCTAGAGAGCAAGAAGGGAATTTAGCATGAATACTTATGTTAACTAATTCAAGGGTCAAAAGGGTAGAAAACAAGGTAGTCAATGTCAGATAGAGCAGAGGCAACTTTAGTGCAGCAGAGAAGCTACAGCTGATAAGAAACTCCAATCCTCTTCTCTCCCTCGTATCTTTAAAAGTACTTATTTATGTATTTATTTATTTGGCTGTGTCAGGTCTCAGTTGTGGCATGTGAGATCTATGTGTCATGTGGGATATATTCTTGGGTGCACAGATTCTGATTGTGGCGTGTGAGCTTTTTTGCTCCACAGCGTGTGGGATCTTAGTTTCCTGATCAGGGATTGAACCTGCATCCCTGGCACTGTAAGGTGGATTCTTAACCACTGGATCACAAGGAAAGTCCCTCTTCTCTTTTTCCATTGAGAAACAGGCTTAAAGTCAAACATCACCAACATAAGGGATGGGGCTTCTGGAAACAGGAGCCCCAGTACTCTTAGTCAAGGAAGCCTATTATACTGGGTAGAATGGATTACTAATATTCTCTTTCCTTGCTCCCCCAACTCACTGATGCTCAACTTGGCGGGGTGACCTGCTTTTGGTGGGGTGACATACAGAGACAGTAATGGGGACAGTTCCAACCCAAGAGAGAGAGAATGTTTCCTTGCACCCTTGTCATCTATCATGAGAAGAACATGCTCTACCCGTTTAGCTAGGGGTCCAGAATGAGAAATGTGGACAAGAACAGGACCAACCCCATGGGGCAAAACTCAACAGAACTCAGCTGGACTTAGCCAAACCCCAGCAAACTCACAGGCATTTATTTCTTATTAATAAATGCTGGTTGGAAGCAACTGAGTTTGGGGATGTTTGTTACCTGGCGTTGTACAGCAATAGCTGACTAAGACACATGATTAGAGTCCCTAATGACTAGACTATAAGAAATCAGTGGGTCAGCTCTGCCTTCTATACAGGACCTGTCCTATGGGCTAGTCTTCTTCCTTAAAAGTGGTCCACATGGCAGTTGAATCACTATGTTATTATTGATTTATTACTTCATTCCACAAACATCTATTGAATTAAACTGGGCTGGCTACTGGGACTACAGAGATTAATTAGGACATGGCCATGTCCTTAGGGAACTTACAGGTTACATGACAGACAGTCACACTGAGAAGAGAGACAATGGTAATGACAGAACAAGTCTAGGATCTTGAAGCTCTGCAGTCTAAGAAGTTCACCTAAGTAAGGCCTTGAGTGACGTACAGGAGTGGGACAGAGGGTGACTACAGAAGCCTTCATGGTAGGAATGGTGTCTGGGGCCTGAATCCTAAGACATAAGCAAGACTGTTCTCTGTGCAGAGCTCTCCCAACAAATCATACTTTTCTAAATCTTTGGAGCAGCTGCCCAGTTTCATTACTGTAGATTTAGCCATGAATGCCTCCTTGGTTTATGTGTTCAAACACTTCTCTTGAGCACCTACTACGTGCCAGACCTGCACTGTCTGATTCCATAGTAAGCACTTGAAAGCTGATTAGTCCAAGTTGCAATGTGCTATCATTATAAAAACATACAAGAAAAAAAAAGGATTTAAGACATCTCATCAATTTTTTAAAAGATTTTTTTTATGCAGATGGATTTATTACAATATCACTTATGTTTAATGTATTGGTTTTTTGGCTTCGAGGCCCAGTTCTCTGACCAGGGATCGAACCAACACCCCCTGCATTGAAAGGCAAAGTGTCAAGCACTGAACCACCAGGGAAGTCCCTCATTAATATTTTAAAATTGGAAACATGTTGAAATGATAATATTTTGGATGTGTGCGTGCTCAGTCATGTCTGACTCTTTGGGACCCATTAGACTAGCTCTCTAGGCTCCTCTGTTCATGAGATCTCCCATGCCAGAATACTGAAATGGGTTGCCATTTCCTACTCCAGGGAGTCTTCCCAACCCAAGGATCAGACCTGAGTTGCCTGCACTGGCAAGCAAGTTCTTTACCACTGTGCCACCAATATTTTGGATATGTAGAGTTAAATGAAAAATATTATTAGAATTCATTTCACCTGTTTCTTTTTTCTTTTTTGAAAATATGGCTATTAAAAACTTAAAAGTACATACATGACCCTCATTATATTCAATAAGATGGTGCTGTGCTAGATTCTAGACCTAAATCAAGTCACACACAGGAGAATCCCCAGGGGGGCTTTTAAAAAATTTCTAATCCCCAGTCTACCCCTGCTGCTTCTGCTGCTGCTGCTGCTGCTAAGTCACTTCAGTCGTGTCTGACTCTGTGTGACCCCAGAGACGGCAGCCCACCAGGCTCCCCTGTCCCTGGTATTCTCCAGGCAAGAACACTGGAGTGGGTTGCCATTTCCTTCTCCAATGCATGAAAGTGAAAAGTGAAAGTGAAGTCGCTCAGTCGTGTCCAACTCCTAGCAACCCCATGGACTGCAGCCTACCAGGCTTCTCTGTCCATGGGATTTTCCAGGCAAGAGTACTGGAGTGGGGTGCCATTGCCTTCTCTGCAGTCTACCCCTAGACCAATAAAATCAGGTGCCAAGGAGGGGGCATCCAGGCATCAGTATTTTAGTAACTCCCCAGGTGATTCCCTCTGGAGAAGGAAATGGCAACCCATGCCAGCATTCTTGCCTGGAGAATTCCATGGACAGAGGAGCCTGGCAGGCTACAGTCCATGGAGTCGCAAAGAGTCGGACACGACTGAGTGACTAACACACACAACTCACACAGGTGATTCCAGTGTGCAGACAAGTGCAGGAACCACTGTTCCAGCAAAATGCCAGAGACAGGCACAGCCCTCTCACCATGCAGTGGGGACACAGATGCGGCCACTGGTTGTCACTGTCAACCGTGAAAAGCACAATGTGCTGGGTCCTCCAGGTGGACCGTTGACCTCTCTGAGCCCTTCTTCTGTAAGCGTCTTCTCCTGGGACCCATGGGATCAACGGGACTGACCTCTCCCTGGCCAACCAGAGAGTGGTTTTCAGAGGTCTAGCCTCAGCTCACCCAGAGCCAGGCCCCCTGCCTATCTCTGCACTTCCCCGACTTTCTGGTTGTTAACTTCGCTCTATTTGAGGAGACTCGGCTCATCACATTATTCAGTCACAGAGAGGTTTGTGACAGAGAGGTTTCCAACACACACACACACACTTATAATTACTCTGCCCACACCATTCATCTGAATATTAACTGAGGCTCATGTGAAGATACTCTGCCCACACCATTCATCTGAATATTAACTGAGGCTCATGTGAAGATACTGTAACAATTAACAAGGGGAACTTGAACTCAGCAAGTTCCCCAGAGGCAAAGTGTGTGCCCCAGGGAGCCAAGAAATGCATCTGTGCATGGAAGCCAAAGAGCTGGCCCTGCAGACTCGGCAAGGTTCACCAGCTGAAAAGTGGGAGGTGGGGGACTCCACAGGGTCACTCAGTTGGGGCTTCTGGTCCCCAAGTGGCCTCAGGCGGAGTGTCAGGAGAGGGGTATTCCTGGAAGGGACTGCTCTGCTCTTGGGATCCCATCTTCCTTGCACAGTGGTCCCACGAAGTACCCCTTGCTAGAGGCGCCATCCCTGAAATAAGTTCCTGCTGTCACTCAAGACTTCAGCTCCTTGGCCACAGAAAGCACCACAAAAAGTGGGGGCAAGGACTTCCCTTGGTTAAGGGAAGTGGTTCAGACTCTGCTCCAGTGGGAGGGGAGGGAGGCTCAAGAGAGAGGGGATAAGTCTTTTCTCTGTGTCTGAGTCTCCCTTGTTGCCCTGCAAATAGGTTCATCAGTATCATCTTTCTAGATTCCATGCATATGCATTAATATACAATATCTGTTTTTCTCTGACTTACTTCACTCTGTGTAATAGCCTCTAGGCTCACCTCATTAGAACTGACTCAAATGTATTTCTACCATATGAAAAATGGATAGCCAGTGGGAATTTACTCTATGATGCAGGGAGCTCAAACCAGTGCTCTATCACAACCTAGAGGGGTGGGATGGGGTGGGACGAAGGAGGGAGGGGACATATATATACCTATGGCTGCCATGTTGATGTATGGCAGAAACCATCACAATATTGTAAAGTAACTCTCCTCTAATTAAAAATAAACTAAAATTTTAAAATAAATAATTTTTAAAAGGGGGAGAGGGTGTGTGTACATATATATATTAATATTGTAAAGCAATTTTCTTCCAATTAAAACATTTTTTGAAAAAATTAAAAAAAAAAAAAAAGCCTCAATGCTCCCAATGCAGGGGGCATGGGTTCCATCCCTGATCAGGGAACCCCTCCCATATGCCACATGGTGAGGCCAAAAATAAAATGCACATTCCCATTCATTAAAACTTTTTTTTTTTTTAAGTGGAGGCAAGAAGGAACTGGAAGTGGATGCAGCCATGAAAAAGCCTGGACCCTGATGAGACGTCCCTTCCATGGTCAGCAGGACAGATGAGAGAAACCCAAACCAGGCAACACCCACAGACTGACAGGGGAATCTCAGAAGGAGGTACCCCACATCAGCATCATCAGAGCCCCGGGGACATCAGACTCAGGAAAGGGTTATGACCTTAACCATGGTTATGGTTTCCTGAGTGCACACCAAACCCCATGCCGCACCCTTCAAGGGCTTCCAGGTTACTATGAATACATTAGACCTCAATGAAGCTGCTTAAAAATATATTAGTGCTAAGATGTGTTGTGCTGTGTTTGTGCATGGTGTACTCAGTCGTGTCTGACTCGGTGACCCCAAGGAGAGTAGACAGCCAGGCTCCTCTGTTCATGGGATTGCCCAGGCAAGAAAACTCTAGTGGGTTGGCATTTCCTTCTGCAGGGGATCTTCCTGACCCAGGGATCAAACCCCCGTCTCCTGTGTCTCCTGCATTGGCAGGCAGATTCTTTAAACTAGTGTCACCTAGGAAGTCGTGTGAGACACGGATAAGTCCTGAAACTTTTGAGGATTTGATTTCCCCAGCTGTAAATTGAAGAAAATAAAAGTACCTGCCTCAAGGGGCGGCTGTGAGAAAAGCCAGCAAAACACTTAGCCCAGTGACTGGCTTGAAAGTATCAGCTCCTATATTTATTATAGTAATAATAATAATGATTATTACTATCATCATAATAATAAGTACAGCAATACTATGAGGCAATAAATTAAGAGGCATGACAGACTTCTTATTATCCTCTGTACCCCTGTCATCTGCCCTGAGAAGAACATGCTCTCTCCCTTCACTGGGGCCCCAGAGTGAGAAACACAGAGTGTGGTAATAGTAGCAATATAGTACTAATAGTAATAATATAATAACAGCAGTAACAATAAGAGCATGTAGCAACAGCAATATATATAAATGTTAGTATATATAAAGTAATATACATATATCTGCATAAAACATATTATTATAATAGTATAAAATTCAGTAGTAATATAAAAGCAATGCAATTATGTTAGTGACAATTATTATTGTTAAGCTAGAGCATCATGGAGGGACTTCCCTGGTGGCTCAGCCAGTAAAGAATCCACCTGCAGTGCAGGAGACCCAGGTTCCATTCCTGGGTCAGGAAGATCCCCTGAAGAATAGAATGGCAACCCACTCCAGTATTCTTACCTGGAGAATGCCCATGGACAGAGGAGCCTGGCAGGCTACAGTCCATGGGGTCATAAAGAGTAGGACACAACTGAGCATTAAGCGTGTGCACACACACACACACACACACACACACACACACTCACACGAGCATCATGGAAGCTGTCAGGCCAAGCATGGACTGTGAAACAAACAGGCAGCCTACATGAGCTAGAATTTATCATTCAAGGCACTTGGCCGTGGTTGCTCTCTTGGAAAGTCCTGCAGCAGAAGATGGCTGAGAACGCAAGTATTAGACAGGGCTCAGTCCTGGCTTGCCTACCCTCTAGCTGTGTGACCTCAGCCAGGCTGCCTCCCCATTCTGACCTTCAGTATCTCCATGTATACAACGGAGCTAAATCTATTTACCACCTCTTAGGGTTCCTTTGAGGATCTAGTGGGAATATTCATGTTTTGTGCCAAGCACAGTTCCCAGCACAAAGTGATTCAAGAAAACTGGCTAGTTGCATCTCTGTGGCAGCCAACATCATCATCAAAGCTGAGGCCACGTGGGCCATGGCTGTGGCTGAACAACATATGAGCTGTCCTTAGTGTGATGTGACGGGAGGAAGTTGGGTCTGGAAACCAACACGCCTGCATTCAAATCTTACTCTACTACTTCCTGGCTGCTTGCCTGGAGGCCAGTTTCTCAACCTTCCTGAGCTCCACTATCTAAAAAAATAATTTAATAACCAAGAGCCTTAAAAATGCATATTATTTAATCCAACTACTCCATTTCTAGAGATTTAGCCTAGGGAAATAATCAGAGATTTATATACAATGACGTCCAATGGCACATTTTTTAAAATAGTGAATAACTGGGAATAACTTAAATGTCTAACATAGGAGATTAATTACATTATAGTGCATCCAAATGATGCAATACTGTTCATCCATTAAAAAACATGTGTCAAAGACTATTTAAAGACACAGGGGAAATGTCCATGACATCTTATTAAGAGGGAAGAGTGGTTTACAAAACTAGCTGTGTCACTGGGAACCATGCGATCCCTCGAATTAAAGAAAGATGCTCACTTCTCATGGACTCTGCTGCTTACCCATCTGCAGCCTCGGGTCCCTGCCCTTGAGGAGGGAGCAACCTGCACCACTGGACAGGGCGGCCCTTCCTGCTTCCCCTGGGATTGATACCTAGTCGTTCAGTCGTGTCCGACTCTTAGCAACCCCATGGACTAAAGCCTACCAGGCTCCTTCATCCATGGGACTCTCCAGGCAAAAGTACTGGGGTGGGGTGCCATTGCCTTCCCCGACCTACACAGAAGCCCTTCATAAAACACAAGACAGCTTATGTCCTCCCCTGCCTTACACCCCTCCCAAGCTCCCTACTCACTCAGAATGGCTGCCAGAGTCTCCACTGTGGTCCCACATAACCTCATTGACTTCATCTTCCACATCCCTCCCACTCCCTCCCTACCCGCCAGCCACACTGTCCTCCCTGTTTTTTGAACATGCTGTTCTTTGCACTGGAATGTTCCTCTGAACTATGCATTTCTGCCAGAAATACTCTTCCCCAGTTATCTACAGGGCTCCCAACTTCACCTCTGTCGGATTTACCCAAATGACTCAAATTATATTTTCAATCAGGATTTCTTTCTATAAACATCTTATCAAAAACTGTAGACTCCTTCCAAAAATTCTGACCCCCTTCCCAACTCTAGTTTTTTTTTTTTTTCCTTAAGCACTTACCACCATATAACATTTTATGTATTTTGCTTATTTATTGGGTGGTCCATTTCCCCCCTCCTCTAAATTGAGATCCCCAAAGGGCAGGGGGGTTTTTTTGTTCTATTCTGGTTACTGCTATATTCCCAACATTGAAAACAGTTCTTGGTATATCAGAGGTATTTAATACATTTCTGTTGAATGAATGAAGTAGGCACAGTAGAATCCAATGTTGATTTTATATAAAGAAACTCACAGATAGGAATTATCTCAGGGTAGTGGGAAAGCACAGAACTGTTACTCTTTTTTTGTGCTTCTCAGTATTTGCAAAACTGCTTCAAAACCATGTATTACTTTAGCCTTCAAACCAAAAAAAAAAAAAAAAAAAAAAAAGCCATGGCACTGGTTTTCCATAGGTATAACCAGCTGACCTCACCACTCAATAGGCAAGCGTTGACTCCCCTCCCCACAACAGACTTGACACTTTAGAGGAGGCAAGTCAGGGTCTGGGTCATTTTGGAGATCATAATAGAGAAATAAAGTGATGTCCATTTTTTAACTGAAATATGTGGCTCTTCCCAGGTGGCTCAGTGGTAAAGAACCTGCCTACCAATGCAGAAGCCACAGGAGACAAGGGTTTGATCCCTGGGTCGGGAATATCCCTCAGGGGAGGAAATGGCAACCCACTCCACTATCTTTTGGGAGAATCCCATGGACAGAGGAGCCTGGCTACAGTCCATGAGGTCGCAGAGCTGGACACAACTGAAGCAACTGAACAGGCATGCACACATAGTTGATTTGCAATATTGTGTTAACTTCAGGTATATAATAGTGATTCAGTTATATACATATAAATATCTATGTTATATACAGATATCTATTCTTTTTCCTATTATTTTCCATTATGGTTTGTCATAGGATATTGAACATAGTTCCCTGTGCTATGCAGTAAGTCCTTGTTATTTGTCTATTTTATATATAATAGTTTGTATCTGCTAATCCCAAACTCCTCAGAGAAGGTGATGGCACCCCACTCCAGTACTCTTGCCTGGAAAATCCCATGGACAGAGGAGTCTGGTGGGCTGCAGTCCATAGGGTCGCGAAGAGTCGGACACGACTGAGCGACTTCACTTTGACTTTTCACTTTCATGCACTGGAGAAGGAAATGGCAACCCACTCCAGTGTTCTTGCCTGGAGAATCCAGGGATGGGGGAGCCTGGCGGGCTGCCGTCTATGGGGTCGCACAGAGTCGGACACAACTGAAGCGACTTAGCAGCAGCAGAAGCAGCAGCAGCAAAGTGAATGAATCAGCTATATGTACACACATATCCCCTCTTTTTTGGATTTCCTTCCCATTTAAGTCACCACAGAGCCCTGAGTAGGGTTTTCTGAGCTATACAGTAGGTTCTCATTAGTTATCTATTTTATACATAGCAGTGGATATACGCAGGCTTCCCTGGTGGCTCAGTGGCCAAGAATCTGCCTGCCAATGCAGGAGATATGGGTTCGATCCCTGGGTCAAGAAGATTCCCTGAAGAAGGAAATGGCAACCCACTCCAGTATTCTTGCCTGGGAAATCCCATGGACAGAGGAGGCTGGCAGGCTACAGTTGATGGCGTTGCAAAGAGTTGGACACAACTGAGCAGCTAACATGTCACTAGGCGACCCCAGTAGGAAATTCCAAATGCAAATCCAGCCATGGTCATTTTCCCTCCAGCAAACACATGGTAGTCGTCCGTCTCCAGCCACTCTCAGGTGTATAGTACCAAACATAAATAAATCCATAAACCAACCTGCTGCGAACACTCAGCCTTGCACTGTCTTCCCACCCACTCCTCCTCCACCCTCACCTCCCATCATCCCCACAACCACTACCACCCACAGTCCCAGGCACCAGAGGTTGCAAAGTCTCCTTCCTCACAGCTGTCTCCTCCTATCTCTTCCTCTCAGGTGGCCAGCTCGTAGCCTCCAGTCTGGATGACTCAAATACATCCCTCCCCTCACCGCCCCTCTCAGCGCCTGGTGCACGACAGTGCTCAAGGCATCTGACCAAGATTCTCACCTTAAAAAAAAAAAGCAACCTAACACCCATCACAAGAGAGTTGCTGACATCTAAATTCAGTGCCCATGCCTCCTCTGTGATCTGTGCCCCAGAGAAAAGCCTGAGGCACAATTTTTGCTTTGACATCTACCATAGCTCTGAAAGAGGAACAGAGGTAAACTGGGAACTGGTTTTACTACCTGCAGACTATCCTGATCAAAGAAAAGAAGCCAGCATGCATGCATGCTCAGTCATGTCTGACTTTTTGTTACCCCATGGACAGGAGCCTGCCAGGCTCCTCCATCCATGGGATTCTCCAGGCAGGAATACTGGAATGCGTTGCCAGGCCCTCCTCCAAGGGATCTTCCTGGCCCAGGGATCAAACCAGCGTCTCCTGCATTGCAGGCAGATTCTTTACTGCTGAACCACTGGGGGAAGTCCTAAAGGAGGGGAGACTTCTTGCTAAACGGATGACTAGAATGGAACTTTGGAAAGAATAGCCTGCCTGATGGGTATTGCAGCAGATTCGTAGTGTCTTAAAGTTGGGGGAGGAATTAGCAGCAATGCTCAATGTATGCCACCACATATGTCAACACAGATGAACTGGTAGTGGATAACTAAAGCCCTGTCTTAAGAAGGATTCAGTGTCTGAGTTCAAACCTAATAGTGCTGTGATCAATTAGTGATGTCTGCCATGGGCACAAGGGTGGGGAGATCACACAATTCTGACTCGTACTTGTGGACTGGAGGGAAGGGGTAAGTGGTCCTTGGGCATGGCTCTTAGATTATTTTTATCTCCATGGCTCTCCTGTCAGAGGAGTGTCTCTCAAATTGTGAGCAATTCCCAGTGTGCTAAAACCCCACCCTATTCTGCCCTACTCAAGAGAGCATCTCAGAGTGCAAGTTAGTGAAAGCACCATGAATCTGGCCTAATTTATTTCATTTTATTTTATTTTGATGTAGATCATTTTTTAAAGTCTTTATCGAATTTTTTATTATTGCTTCTGCTTTATGTCTTAGTTTGTAGGCCACGAGGCATGTTGGATCTTGGCTCTCTGACCAGAGGTCAAACCTGCACCCCTTGCACTGGAAGGTAAAGTCTTAACCACTGGACCACCAGAGAAGTTCCCTGCCCTCATTGATTGAACAAAGTAAATCATCTGTAAAGTCTACATTTTAACACTGCTAACAAGTTATATGCATACCATTTCACAGTGGATCGTACATCACAATGAGGCCACTGGGAACCACAGGTCTAAGACATCCTCCTGTCTTATAAAGATGCAGCAAGTCAAGGCATGGTCTCCTAAGCATCTCATGTTCTCTGTGCCTGTAGCCCTGACCAGTTTCAAGCTCTTCAAAAGACAGGTAATCTCGCCCAGGCAATCATGACAGGTCAGATGAAACCCAATCACCAACATTGCGGTGTTAACCTCTGAGGGCTGGACCACACCTCTGGTCACTGAGCTTCTAGGGGTAAATCCGGTCTTGTCCTGCTCCAGCATCGGGTGAGTGCCGGCATTCCTTGGCCCATGACCACATCTCTCCAACCTTCAAGACCAGCACCTTCAAATCTCTCTCTGCTCCATCCTGTCTTCTCCTCTGTGTAGAGTCTCTGTCTGCCTCTCTTCTATTTCTTTTCCAACTTTATTTATTTCTGGCTGCATTGGGTCTTTGTAGTTGCTTGTGGGCTTTTTTCTAGTTGTGGCGACTGGGGGCTACTCTCTAGTTGCAGTGTCTGGGTTTCTCAGTGTTGTGGCTTCCCTTGTTGTGGAGTACAGGCTCTAGACCATGCAGGCTTCAGTAGTTGTGGTGCATGGGCTTAGTTGCCCCACAGCACATGGAATCTACCCGGACCAGGGATCGAACCCATGTCCCCTGCATGGGCAGGCAGATTCTTAACCACTGGACCAACAGGGAAGGCCTCTCTTTTAAAAGGATACATATGACTTCATTTAGGACCCTCTTTCATAATCCAAGTTAATTTCCTCATCTCAAAATCCTTAATTTAATCACATTTGCAAAGATTCTTTTTCCTTAGAAAAGTAACAGTTACAGGTTTCAGAGGCAATGACCTGATATTTGTGTCTCTGTGTATGGGAGGGGAGCTGTCATTATTCTACCTACCACAGAAGGTAAAACCAAATGTCACTCTACTTCAATGTAAACATAATTTTTTTCCCCTTGATAAAGAATCTCAAACAGATGGGGAAGCATTTTCTAGCAAGAGGAACCTCCTTCTGTATCACAAAGTCAAACGTCTATTATCCTGGAAAAAGTCAGTTCTCCAGGGAATTAGGAACAAAGAAGGAAGAAAGGGAGGATATCACCGGCAGATGGGCAGCACGACAGGGGAGCAGGAAAGGGAGGATCCAGAAGAGACACTGCGAGAGGACCTACTATGTGCCGGGCAGCCTGCTAGGTGCTCTATCTGCACTTACTCCTCTTCTCATCCTTATGAACAGGCACCTGTCTCTCTACTTCACAGATGAGGAAACTCAGTTCTGCAAAGGCAAAGAGCTTGCCGGTATCTCACAGCTCATAAATGGCTGAGTGAGGATGTAAACAGGCTCTGTCTGCATCTAAAAGTCACTACTAGTGGCTCAGTGGTAAAGAATCTGCCTGCCAATACAGGAGACACGGGTCAAGAAAGACCCCACATGCCACGGAGCCACTAAGCTGGTGCACCACAACTACTGAAGCTCACTTGTCCTAGAGCCATGCTCTGCAACAAAACAGGAAGAACTGAAATGGGAAGTCCACACGCTGCAACTCGAGAGTAGACCCCAACAGACTCAGCTAGAGAAAGTCCGCATAGCAATGAAGACCCAGCACAGCCAAAAATAAAAACAGTAATTAATTAAAAAAAAAAAAAAAAAAATACTGTATCCATTAAATGGCATAGTTATTCATTAAAAAAAGAAAAGTCACTACAGGGACTTCCCTGCTGGCCCCATGGTTAAGAATTCGCCTTGCAATACAGTGGAGGTGGATTTGAATTCTGGTCGGGGAACTAAGATCCCACATGCTGTGGAGCAAATAAGAAGCCCATCTGCGTCAACTACTGAAGCCCAGATGCTCTGGAGCCACAACGAAAGATCCCGCATGATGCAATGAAGACCCAATGCAGCCAAGTAAATAAATAATTTTAATAAATAAATATATTTAAAAAGTCATCACAGTATGTCTCTGGTGATGCTCGTGATGATCCTGGAGTCAGTGCTGTGACCATGACCGTGGCCATCCAGGCATCACCCCCATGGGCGCCCTGGACCAGAAGGCAGGACTATTGCTGCTGACTCAGTAAGGATCCCTTTAACCCTCTCTGGGCTTCAGTATTTCTGTTATAAAGTTAACATGAGCTCCCTGCTAGCTAATGTAACTAGCTATCATTCACTGCCTGCCCTGCCAGCATGCGGTGGTATCACCCCTCCCATCTCCACAGGAAACTTAGTACGGGGGAGGGCAGACAACCCCAGGCAAGGTCACTATACTGGGGGAGCCAGGATAACATGGAGCCCTCTCCAGCTCCAAATCCCTGACACGAGGAGAGGATGAGTTTTCATTCCTCTGCAGAGACATCATGTGACTCCCTGGAAACTTCCTGGAAAAGGCCAGCAAAGTGGGTTCTTTTGCTGCAGGCTTCAGAAGAAAGTGAACTGTGGAAGGGGTCTTGGGAGAGGAAAAAAGGTATCTTCCAGCAGCATCCCCAAAGCAGATCCCTGTCAGCCTCCAGAAAATGCTGGGAGGAAGAACGAGATCACACCCCTAAAAGACTGCACCTTCACAGAAAGAAAGCTGATGACATGAAATGGGAGCCACCCACCCCTACTCCAGGGTTGGGCAAGGCACAGAGTAGGAAACCAGCCCCTGGGGGACTATTTGCTGCCCCCACCTCTCCCGCAGCTGTTCACTGACTGAGCAATGCCCCAGTGCCCTGCAGATGTTGAAGCACCTCCCTAAACACTTGATTTACTCCCATGTTACAACTTAAGACAGTGGGAAGATTACAGCTCAGTGTTTTCCATCATTATGAATTGTTATTATTGTTTAGATTAAATCTGTCTAAGTCCATCATAACAGAATGAGTCTGATTGGCCCAATTCTCCTTAGAGTATTATTAGTGGAAATTTTAATGGCTAAATGAAGGTAGCCGTCTCACAGATCTCGCTGAGACAAGAATGGCTCCCTAACTCCCATTACCTGAGAGTTGTGGACACACCCCAAATTGACTGCACCCTGAGCTGGTGTTGCCAGTACCTGGCCCCCAAGGGTCCAGACTCTACTTCCATTGACATTAAAGCACTGCAAGAAGAAAGGATGAAAGCAACACATTTTCTCTTGAAAGAGAAAGAAACTCTAAGTCGTCTTTGACTCTTTGCAGCCCCATGGACTGCAGCACACCAGATTTCCCTGTCTACCACCAACTCCTGGAGCTTGCTCAAACTCATGTCCATTAAGTCAGTGGTGCCATCCAATCATCTCATCCTCTGTCACCCCCTTCTCCTCCTGTACTCAGTCTCTCCCAGCATTGGAGTCTTTTTCACTTTCTCTAGGGGACTGACTATCTTCATGTCAATCATCACATTCTAGAACTTAATAATTCCCCACTACCACCCAGAATATTCTTTGGCTGGGAAGTCACATAAAGAAAGAGCTGATGTTTGGAGGACTGTCTCAACAGAAGTGGCCTTGCCACATTCCCTTCTTATTGAAACAGAGCTGAGAGTTGTACAAATCCAATCTTATAAATCCTCATCCCATTTCAGATTTGTCTGCTGTCCTACCCAATTTATTGTAGATCAACATCAAATTTTCAAAGTTAAACTTCAAAAAATATAATAAATTGGCTAGGACAAGAGACCCATTGGAATCCAAATAAACGGGTGTTTCACTCTTCCCAGGTCTAGAAGGCTTGCAGAGTATGTATAGATCTAAAGATTAGGCTCCAGTGATTTTTGGTGCCCTTGAAGGTTGGAAGTGAAGGAGACTTCTCCAAATTCTACTCCAAAGAAGGATCTAAATCTCCAAGCCAATTCCCTTCCCTTTTTCTTTTTTTAACTTATTATTGTGAAATGATGATGGACTCATGAAAAGCTGTAAAAATAAAGTACAGAAGAGGTCCCCAATATCCATCACCCAGCTTCCCCCAGTGGTGACATCTCACACAATCAGAATGCATTATCAATACCAGGAAATCGATCTGCACGACCTTATTCAAATTTCACCAGAAAGCCTGATCCCTTTTTCAGTGTCCTTTGTCCATTTTTAGCTGCCCAGCACTTATTCCCTCATAGCAACTGATTTCTTATTGGGGCATCATCTTTCTTCCATTGTGTATCGTATAAGAAGGAGGATAATTTTAGATGGTGACCTTCTGAAAATAAACCAGGGTGACCTTTTTCCTTGCCCTAGAACAAACAAAGGACCGTAGGACATTCTGTTCCACTACCAGATGTTAACTATGCTGCCAGTTTACTATGGACATTATTCAGCAAAAGTCTCTTCCATCCCATTTCCAAACCTGGTCAGCATCCTCAGTCCTGTTACAATCTGAGTTGTCAACATCTTTCCATCAATTACCTTTTGCCTGGTTAGCCAGAATTCGTTTCTGATTGCTTGTATATAAAAATTCAGACTGAACCAACCATGATGACTATTAACTGGGAATGACTTGACTGGAGTTGCGTGCATTCAAGAAGATCCCAGTGTTCCTTGACAAAGACCAAAGGACCAATGCTGCTGAGGCCCCACCCTACATCCTTGACCCATGTGACTTCACTAGAAATTATGCAAACAGTCTCCAAAGCTCTCAAGAGTCTGTGTCTTTCTTCTCTGCCCGAGGACTTCATCCAGCATCATGAAGTGTGCTTGGTTGGGTACAACCCAGTGAACACCCCTGGGGATAAGCACAGCTAATGAAGAGAGGCCTAGGATCAGAGTGGATGTCCCAGTGTTTTGATCTTCAAGGGAGCAATTTTGAGGTATGTCCCTCCATCTCAAGATTCTCAGATGGTTTCCAGCAGGGTTAAGTTTCAGGTGCCCATGGCAAGAAGTGCATATTGTCACCTTTCTCATCCTCTCTTAGCATTCTCCCCTCTGCCTCTTAGAATCACCTCCCAAGTAAATAACCCAAACAGTAAGTCCCTGTCTCAGAGTCGGCTTCTGGGTAAACCTGAACTCAAGACTAAAAAAAAAACCAGAAAAGACTTTAACAGCCTACCCAAAAGAAGGAAGAGAGAATTTAACAATGCCTTTTGGCTTTTTTGGTTGACGGCTATGTTTGAGCACCGGAAACATAGCTAGTGCCACAAGTCAAATTGTGAAATGTATTTTGAGCACATTATGTTAAATAAAATGTAGTGTTAATATTACTTTCATCTGTTTGACTTTACCTTGATTAATATGTCTACTAGAACATTTAACAGTACATACATGGCTCAAATATATTTCTATCAGACAGCACTGGTGGAAGGAATATGACAGGTAGCAGTTGGGATGTTATTGCTCCTATCATTGATGCTGTTAGCATGATAAAATGAACGGACCCGAGGACTCTAAAGAGTGCCACAAGTATTTATATGTCTAGCTGAGGAACTCTTAGGGTAACAGTAACTCACGGATAAAAATGACTTCCACTCAGTGCAAGAACAGGAGTAAGAAGAAGCACCCCATATGCTGATAGTAGCCTTGTTGCTTGATCAGACTCATCTGCAAAGTATTTTAGCAATGTTTACCATTCCCCTGTATTAACAGTAATTACATCATCAGGAATTTAAACCAGGGGACTCATCCCAACTAAGGAAAATGATATGTACAAAGATGTTCGTCTCATTGTTGTTTATCATCTAAGTGACCAATAACAGGCAAGTGATTAAATTGTTAAAAGGCAGATTTATGTGAATTATAGAGCAGAAAATCCTTAAAACTGATAGTTATAATGATCAGGTATTGATATGGAGACTATTCTCATACCTTGCTAGATGAAAGAGCAGATATAAAATTGCATCCACAGCATAAATAAATATGTAAACAAAAGACTAGAACGAAATGCACCGGGATGTAAACCCATGTGATTCTTTTAGGATGTTACGACAAGGGTGATTTAATGTTTTTCTGTATTTCCCAAATTCATTTTACTGGCATTCTCTACTTTAATGAAGAACAAAGAAAATGACCATCTTCCTTAACATGTGGGCTGCTAAAAGCATGTACCTATTTACAAAGAATGTATCATTTTACAGTATCCTTCTATTTTACCAGATTTATGTTATAAAATCTCTCTTTTCCTTTGACAAAAAGAAAGGTAAATTTAGTTCCAGCTGCTTCTGAAACAAGCAGGCTAACAGGAGATGGATATTTTAATGTGGCTGGTGGAGCACAGGAAGAACAACTAGGTTTATAAAGTGAAAGTCACATCTGACTATGGCAGCAATGTTTTTCCTGATTGACCAAAACAAGCAGATGGCCCAGGAGACTGGAGCCGAGATGAGAGAGGACGACTTCAGAGAAGCTCTTGACATGGCCTCTACCCAAATCTCCCTTGAAAAATTAATCCAAATTGGTCAGACCACACATGCTGTCAGCTCCCAACATTCACAAGGATTAATTTACAGGGGCTTATCTCTCAAGCCATTCGTGGAGCTTCAGCAAGTCTCGAACATGAGCCATGAAGGTGCTTGGCTGAGGATAACAGAGACCTGGGGAATATGGAAATGCTCGCTGGGAGACAGTAAACAACACAACTCATGATAAGATGCAGTTTCTCTTCTTGGATGAAGGGCCCCAGTTAGCACACAAGCTATGGAGAGGTTGGAGTGAGGCCTAGAGAATGTGTTAACATCTTTATTAACAATCTGGAAAAAGATGTTAACAGAGCATTCATTAACAAGGAATAAGTCAACAAGGACCAGAAGGCTAGAGGGATAACAGGAAAGAATGACTAGGAGAAAAATCAGGAGAAAAGAACACAGTGAGATGGAGAATGAATGACAGGTCTGGTCTAGGTGAAATGAACGAGGCATTAATCTCAGGCACAAAATTTCAGGAGGTCCCCAAAGGCTCAGTAATGAAGAGAAATAGTAGTATGATATAATAAGCTTAAAAAAAAAAAAAACTAAGTTAATGCAAAATATCCATTGATTTTTTTTAAACCTTGGTTATTGGGGATTTTTTCAGCCTCTAAAATTGTGTGCCTGAAAGTTCATTCACCTAACTTTAATCCTGAAAGACACTCTGGAGAGGGGAGGGGTCTGTATGAATGACAAGGTGTCAGAGCAAAGGCCAGCTGGAGACACAGGATGGAAAGAGGAGGGCATGTATTTTTCTTTTAGTTGAAGCATAACTGCTTTACAATGGTGTGTCAGTTTCTGCTAGACAACAAAGTGAATCATGTATATATATATACATCCTCCCCCTTGGACCTCCCTCCCACCCCACTCCTGTCCAACTAGGTCATCACAGAGCACCAAGCTGAGCCCCTTGTGCTGTACAGCAGGTTCCACTAGCTGTCTTTTATACACACGACAGTGCACACATGTCAATCCCAATCTCCCAGTTCATTACACACACCCCTCCCCCGTGTCCATGTCCGCTCTCTACATCTGCATCTCTATTCCTGCCCTGCAAATATGTCCATCTGCACCATTTTTCTAGATTCTACACATACACATTAATATATGATATTTGTTTTTCTCTTTCTGACTTACTTCACATTGACAGACTCTAGGTCCATCCACATCACTAAAAATGACCCAGTTGTCATTCCTTTTTATGGTTTATGACCTAGAAATACCTCTACTGGGCATATACCCTGAGAAAACCATAATTCAAAAAGACACATGTATCCCAATGTTCACAGCAGCACTATCTACAATAGCCAGGACATGGAAGCAACCTAGATGTCCACTGACAGATGAGTGAGTCAAGAAGATGTGGTACACGTATACAATGGAATAATAGTCAGCATGTACAGAGTGGGGTAAGCCCTGGCCCTTTCAGGATAGGGATCAGGGACCAGCGAGGAAACTGTGAGAGGCTCCAGGGAGGTGACCAGTGGAAACGCATTGGGCAGCCTGTTGGCCGAAAGATGAAAGCAACTTGGAGAGAGTTCACAGAACCAGGGAAAGCAGTCAAAATGTGAAGCATGACTGAATTTGGAAGTGGAAGGGAAAACATGACCCAGGTGATAAATAGGGGAAAAAAGACAATCTGGAGAAAGCACATGCAAGAGACAAGGAGTCCTGGCTGCAGGAGCTGCTAAAAGCTGACACAGTCCACAACCACAGGAGCTGGATGAGGGTGAATATTTTGAAGAACAGGAATTCAAAATCAAGGTCCTTAATTTTACTGATTGACCCCATCCCTTAGCTGCCCAAGTACTTCCTGAAATTTGTAAAGATTTATGAAACAAGGAGACCCAGATGTAAGCTCACAGAAGTACAGCAGAAGTACTCACAGAAGAAGTAAGCTTACTTACTACTTACTTACTACTCTATGAGAAATAAGCTCATAGAAGTAATGCTGCAGCGGAAGGAATATAGCATCAGGAGTCAAGAGATTGGGTTCTAGCCTTGTTCTGTCCCGACCAACACTGTTCTCCAAGAAGTCACTTGATTTCTCCCCTAATGTCCAATTCTGTAGCAAAAAGAGTGCGGAGGAGGGGATAGTTAGTGGGAACCTGCTGAATTGCACAGGGAGTTCAGCTCCGTGCTCTGTGATGACCTAGAGGGGTAGGGGAGGGTAAGAGGGAGGGGGTAGATGTATACTTATAGCTGGTTCACTTTGTTGTAGAGCAGAAACTAACATAACATTGTAAAGCAACCCTACTCCAATAATAATAATTTAAAAAGAACAATCTTTGTCTCCCTATTGCAGCCTGAGACACTGTCTTCATAACGTTTGGTCACTTGTTTCTTCCTTCATACTCTTTCACCAGAATGAAGATTAGAGCTGCTGACTCCCCACTCACCCATCAGCACCATGTTTTGACTTTGGGTGAGTTGCCCTTGACAGCAGTTGCCCTTGCTGTTGCCACTTGCCAGCTATCAACACACTGAAAGCTATGGTTTTTCCAGTAGTCATGTACAGATGTGAGTTGGACCATAAGGAAGGCTGAGCACTGAAGAATTGATGCTTTCAAACTGTGAGGCTAGAGAAGACTCTTGAGAGTCCCTTGGACAGCAAGGAGATCAAACCAGTCAATCCTAAAGGAAATCAAACCTGAATATTCGTTGGAAGGACTCATGCTGAAGCTGAAGCTCCAAGACTTCGGCCACCTGATGGGAAGAGCCAACTCACTGGAAAAGACCCTCATGCTGGGAAAGATTGAAGGCAGGAGGAGAAGGGGACCACAGAGGATGAGATGATTGGATGGTATCACCGACTCAATGGACATGAGTTTGAGCAAACTCTGGGAGATGATAAAGGACAGAGAAGCCTGGTGTGCTGCAGTCCATGAGGTCACAAAGAGCTGGATATGACTGAGTGACTGAGTAACAAGAATTGCTTCTGTCTTATGTTTTAGTTTTTTGGCCTCAAGACATGTGGGCTTTTACTCCCTGACCAGGCACTGAACTCGCACCCCCTGCAATGGAAGGCAAAGTCTTAACCACTGGACTGCCAGGGAGGTCCCCACTTCTACGTGCAGAACACAATGTGTCCGCTTCCTTACTCTACTTCAGCAGGTTGGGCTACTGCTTAACCTGGGAGGACTCTGCTGGTTCCCACTTAATTCAGTAGAAATCCTGAAATTCTCCAGTCCTGGCACTCTGGATGGACTGATGTCTCAATAGACATTAGCCAAGAGAAGGCTGTGCAAGGGCTCTGATGACTAAGAGTCATTCATCTTCCCAAATGACTAGGAAGGATCATCATACGTAATTCCAACTGAGCTACACTCAGGGAGAGAAAGCACATTCCAGGGAGGCAATGGACATGACGGTCATCTCACCACCACTACCACCCCCGCCCCAAGTGTATGCTGGCCACTGCCAAATCCAGACAACTGCCAGGGCTCTCTTGGATACTAGTGAGTGTTGGCCTGACCACCCAGGCTTAATGCCTCAGAAATGTCCACCCAGAATGAGGGAACCATTGAAAGAGGAGAGACTAAGCTACTGCTCTCTTGAGGTCAGAGGGCTGGGTGTGGGAGAGACGTTAGTGATGAGGTAGCCCCACAAGATGGCTCAATTTGAGTCATGGAAACGGGGATCAGAGGACAGTGACCACGCAGGCCTCACAGCCAGTCAGTATCCAAGGCCAGAGGAGGACTCCACCTCCTTAAACTGGTCTGATACTCTTCCACCAGCCCTGATTCAACTCTGCATCCCTGGGTCTGAATTTGTCTTTCTGTCAAATGACAGCAGGGCTGTATCTTTGCCCTGTGCTTCATACAGAGGTTGAAGAAAAATAACTCCATTAACTACTTTGTTGCTGCTGTTATTCAGTCACTAAGTCATATCCAATGCTTTGTGACCCCATGGACTGTAGCACGCCAGGCTTCTCAGTCCTTTACCATCTCCCAGAGTTTGCTTAAACTCATGTTCATTGAGTCGGTGATGCTATCCAATCATCTCATCTTCTGCCATCCACTTCTCCTCTGCCTTCAGTCTTTCCTGGCATCAGGGTCTTTTCTAATGAGTCGGCTCTTCCCATTAGGTGGCCAAACTACTGGAGCTTCAGCTTTAGAATCAATCCTTCCAACGAATATTCAGGGTTGATTTCCTTTAGGATTGACTGGTTTGATCTCCTTGCTGTCCAAGGGACTCTCAAGAGTCTTCTCTAGCCTCACAGTTTGAAAGCATCAATTCTTCAGTGCTCTGCTTTCCTTATGGTCCAACTCTCACATCTGTACATGACTACCAAGAAGTACTTAAAGTTCATCCAAAGAAAGTGACCTCATGGGTGGAAATACACACAGAGAGACAGAGAGAGAGGCTCTGCCCTCCTCCCACCTGGGAGAGCCCTAAAAGCATGCCGGGGCCACCATCCGCACACTGACCACCTGGCTGTCACTGCACCAAGGGCTTTGCACATGGAATCCCAAGTAATGCTCTCAAAATGCAATCAAGTCAGCACTATTCATTCACATTACAAACAAGGAGGACTGAGGTTAGAGAGTCTAAGTGACTCACCCAAGACACAGAGCAAGTGTCAAGTCTGGGATTCCAGGTTCAGTCTTATTTTTTTTTTTTTAATGTGGACCATTTTTTTAAAGTCTTGAATTTGTTACGATATTGTTTCTGTTTTATGTTTTGGTTTTTAGGCCATGAGGCATACAGGATCGTAGCTCCTTGACCAGGGATGGAACCCACAACCCCCACACTGGAAGGCAAAGTCTTAACCACTGGACCACCAGTGTAATCCCCAGGTTCAGTCTCAGCCCAAAACTTGTGCCCCTATCCACCGTTTGCCACAGCCCCCATCTCAACCCTCAGCCTTTGTTGGGGTGTGTACATGCATATGATAAAGGATGCTGCTGTTAAGATGACAGGTTCTAAATATTTCATTTGAGTGCATCCAACACAGAGTTGGACACGACTGAAGTGACTTAGCAGCAGCAGTAGCAGCAGCAGCTTCCACATCAGCTTAAGCTCACAGATAAGCCATGTCCCTCAAAGCCCCCATGGTGGGCTTCCCTGGTGGCTCAGACAGTAAAGAATCTGCCTGCAATGCAGGAGACCCAGGTTCCATCCCTGGGTCAGGATGCTCCCCTAGAGAAGGGCATGGCTACTTACTCCAGTATTCTTGCCTGGAGAATTCCCTGGACAAGGGAGCCTGGCAGACTATAGTCCATGGGGTCGCAAAGAGCTGGACACAACTCAGTGACTAGCACTCACTGGGGGGATCCATGACTGAGGACTGGTGCCACTGCTCAACAGAAGAAGGTCAGCTTGGCTTCTGCCAAGACTCTCATACCTGAGGCTTCCTGGACAAAGCCAGGCTGGAAACACGCACAGAGGGAACCGAGGGGAGCTGAGAAGGCCTGGCCTTTGTCTTTCTTACTCTCATTCATATAAATGCAGCCTTTGCCCCTTTGTCATTGTCGCCCCAGGGAAAATGGATTAAATTCTGAATGAACCAGATGAAATGGTGTAATATACAAGCATCATGAAAAGAAAAATGCAAGAAAGAAAAACAACCTTTACAGAGTAACAGAAAGGCTAAAGACATGGGCCTATCGGATAACATGGAAAGATGTTTAAGACACATTGTTAAGTGAAAAAAAATAGGTCAAAACAACTGTATGGATTGCTCAAGATTGTTTTCATTTAAAGTGTCCGTCGCTCAGTCGTGTCTGACTCTTTGTGACTCCATGGACTGCAGCCTTCCAGGCTACTCTGTCCTTGAAATTCTCCGGGCAAGAATACTGGAGTGCCATTTCCCTCTCCAGGGTATCTTCCCAACCCAGGGATCAAACCCAGGTCTCCTGTATTGTAGGCAGATTCTTTACCACCTGAGCCACCACGGAACTGAATTTTCATTTAAACATACGTGTAAAATATAAATGTGAATATAGATATTTAAGGTATATAGATTGATAGTTACATAGATTCAGGTGTATCTGTGTGTGTGCATAAGTGTGTGGACTTTACCAATGGCTCAGCAATAAAGAATCCATCTGCAACTCAGGAGATGCAGAGGCTCGTGTTTGATCCCTGGGTCAGGAAGATCCCCTGGAGGAGGAAGTGGCAGCCCACTCCAGTATTCTTGCCTGGGAAATCCCACAGAGGGAGGAGCCTGGCAAACTCCTGTCAAACAGCCCATGGGGTCTCAAAGAGAGTTGACTGAGCGACTAAACCACCACCACCACCACATAGGGGCTGGCCCAAGAGGCTAACCATCATGGCAACTGGAGAAAACAACAGCACCCCATTGGCAGAAAGCAATGAGTGGGTGCCCACCCCTGATAGAAGGGCTGGGAGATCAGGTACACTCTGCCTGCTGAGGACAAAGAAGGACAAGTGTTAAGACAAGTCTTGTCTTACTCAAGTCTGCGGTCCCCAGGGTCTAGACCTGTGACCCACAGAGAGGGTCCTCCGGGAGTCCTGCAGCATGAGAGATATCCCCCAGTACACTCCTGCCATTCGGAGAAGGCAAGTGAGGAAGCAAGAGCCACACCCCTACCAGCCAGGAGTTCAGAGACTGCCCCAGGGTTGTGGGCACACGGCACAATAGAAAGTTCATTGCCCATCTCCCTCAACCTTTGACCTCTCATGATTCAGACCCACTGATCTCAAAAGAACAGCCAATTTAGGCAACAGACACTCCTCTCAACTCCCATCTCCCAAGGAACTCCCATCCTCCTTACTCCATGCTCCCTTTAATCTACACTGACCCCCCACCCCAATCCACCGATGAATCACAGGATGTTATAATAACATGGGACCTTGGAAGCCACTGAATTCAAATCCTTCTTATTAAGGAAGAGAAAAATGAAGTTCATAAGATCACCAAAGATGATTAGAGTATAGGCAGGGCTAGAACCCAGATCGTTAAACTATCTAATGACATCTCCCAAAGTAAAAATTCCAGGGTTCAGAAAATAGATTTGTGTATCCATTATGGAGACTAGAGCCTTGTTAAGCCAGCTGTGGCTGGCAGAACACCAGGAGCAGCCTCCGCCGGCAACTGGTGAGAAATTTAGAATCTCAGACCCTGCCCCAGACCTGCTGAATCAGAGCCTGCATGTTACCAGGATCCTCTCATCCTGCCAAGCACAGTAAAGCTGGAGACTCTCTGAACCAGAGAATTTGCCATCTGATCTGCAGTCAGGCAAGAAAGAGTCTCTCTCTCCCTTTCTGTGTCCATCCTGCTCCGTACTTTCCCCCAACCCATAAGAGAGCCTAAAAATTGATGGCAATAAAAACCAAAACAGGACTTCCCTGGTGATTCAGCGGTTGAGAATCTGCCTGCAAATGCAGGGGACATGGGTTCGATCCCTGGTCCAGGAAGATCTCACATGCTGCGGCACAAATACACCCATGCGCCACAACTATAGAAGCCCTCAAACCCTACAGCCCATGCTCAGCCTCAAGAGAAACCACCACAATAAGAAGCCAGTGTGCTGCCCCTGCTCGCCGCAACTAGAGAAAGCCCATGAGCAGCAGCAAAGACCCGCACAGCCAAAAATGAATAAATAAATCAACATTTTTTTAAAAAGCAAAACAACAACAAGGCTCCCACGTCTAGTCAGTGGATATTTCTGCTCTTATCCACAGGGAGCCTCTACGGGGCACTTAAATCTCTCCGTTAAGTAAACAGCACAGTCAACCGTGCATGTAAGAACAGGTGGCAGAGAGCCCTAAGGAACCTCAGGAGGGCTGGGTCATTAAACACTGCAGGTAAACAGGTGTGGCAGCCGGTCCCCACGCAGAGTGGGTGAGAACCAGGGCACTCCATCTCCTCTCTGAAGGAGGGAGAGAAGGAGGAGCCAAAAGGAAAGAGAGAAAGCCCAGTCCCACCCTCATCTCTTGGTCCTTCATCCTTGTTAGTTGCTCAGTCACGTCCGACTCTTTGTGGTCCCATGGACTGCAGCCCACCAGTCTCCTTTGTCCGTAGACTCGTACAGGCAGGAATACCGGACTAGGTTGCCATTTCCTTATCCAGGGGATCTTCCAGATCCAGGGATCGAGCCCCGGTCTCGCACACTGCAGGTGGATTCTTTACTGTCTGAGCCACCAGGGAAGCTCTTCATCCTTAAGCCAGCTGATATACGACATGAAACAAGCCACCCATCCTTCCTGAAGCTCATGTAAGGAACAGGTACAAAAATTTGCGTCACAGGGAAAGCGAGAACATATAAAGGCCAAGCACTATGCCTGACACAGTAGTTGGGACCCAATAAACAAGCTGGTGGTAGAGAACTCACCTGCCAATGCAGGAGACATAAGAGACGCAGGTTCGATCCTCGGGTCAGGAAGATCCCCTGGAGGAGGGCGTGGCAACCCCACTCCAGTGTTCTTGCCTGGAGAAGCCTACGGAGAGAGGCTCCCCCAAGGGCTCAGCAGGCAAAGAGTCTGCCTGCAAAGCAGGAGACACAGGAGACCCAGGTTTGATCCCTGGGTCAGGAAGGTCCCCTGGAGCAGGAAATGGCAACCCACTTCCGTATACTTGCCTGGAAAATTCCATGGACAGAGGAGCCTGGCGGGCTATAGTCCATGGAGTCACAAAGAGTCGGATACAAACCAAGCACACGACACAGTCAATGAAAGCCTTCCCTCCTGTGTCTTCATCCCTCCATCCCTTCCACCCGCTTCTGTCCCAAAGGGTTTATTTTTGTCAGGAAGAGGCAAGGGAAGCCACAACGTAGGTTCACAGCCTTGGTTCACAGCCCACTACACTCACCCGGGCATCTTCTAGAGACTACTAGAGTCTGGCACTGTCCACTCAGATTCTGACTTAATTGGTCTGGGGAGCAGCCTCGACACTGAAATTTGTAAAAGATCCCTATGCTATGCTATGCTAAGTCACTTCAGTCGTGACCGACTCTGTGTGATCCCATAGACGGCAGCCCACCAGGCTCCCCCATCCCTGGTATTCTCCAGGCAAGAACACTGGGGTGGGTTGCCATTTCCTTCTCCAATGCATCAAAGTGAAAAGAGAAAGTGAAGTCGCTCAGTCATGTCCGACTCCCAGCAACCCCATGGACTGCAGCCCACCAGGCTCCTCCTAACGTAAGCCCAAGGCTGCAAACCCCGGCCATGATGGCATCTGTGGATTACTCACCACTTGTCTGAATGGAGCAAAAGTCATAATTATTTCTCCCCTCACCACATTCACTGAGTGATTACTACATGGCCAGGGACTAAGCTAATTGCTTTATATACATAATTTTATTTAATTCCCACAAAACCATCTACAGTGAGAACTGGCCCACTCATTCATCAGTTCAGGAAATGGAAGCCCAGAAGAGTTAAGGCGTCACGGTAAGTGCCACAGCTCCCAATCAGCAGAAGTGGGATTCAACCCCATGTCTGTCTGGTGACACTACTCCTTGCCAACCTTTCAGGCGTTGCAGTGATAAAGAATCTGCCTGCCAGTGCAGGAAACGCAAGAGACATAGGTTTGATCCCTGAGTCGGGAAGATCCCCTGGAGGAGGAAATGGTGACCCACTCCAGTGTACTTGCCTGGAAGACCCCAAGGACAGAGGAGACTGGTGGGCTACAGTTCCATGGGGTCACAAAGAGTCAGACACGACTGAGTGGTTGAGCATGCACACACTGTCTGACTCTAAGGTGTAAGGGGCACTAAGTGTGTGACTAGTAGGCTAGGAAGAAGTCTCAGTGATGCTGATAGAAGACGAAGCCATACTGTTGATTCAATGCTGCAGGGGGAGGAGGAGTGGGAGGGGGAAAAGGCAGCGGGTAAGGGAAGAGACGTCAAGGGTGAGAGAGGACCAAGCAAACACAGGGAAAGGCAGGTCCATCTCGCATCTTCTTGTCCGTGGAACGCCCATGATGTGCAAGGAGAAAAGTCAGGCAGGGAAAGAGCTTTCAGCTGGAAAATATTTAGCTAGAAAATGTCTCTATCTTACAGGCAATCACCAGGCATCACAAGAAAATATTTGGATCACACAACGCATCACAGTAGCCACAACCCTGGGCACCGGTGGTCAGGGGAGAAGGTCCAGGTTCGGGTCTCAGGGTGCACAGCACAGGGCGGCCAGAGGACATTCACATGTCCTTGTGCCTGGGGCAGTCTGCTGCGTCAGTGACGCTCTGTGAGTTAGCCCAGCACGGTTCATCTACTGGGAGAGGAGCTGTTGCTGTTCAGTTACTCAGTCGTGTCTGACTCTTTGGGACCCCTTGGACGGCAGCACGCCTGGCTTCCCTGTCCTTCACTATCTCCTGGAGTTTCCTGACTCATTGGAAAAGACCCTGATGCTGGGAAAGAGTAAAGGCAAAAGGAGAAGGGAGCAGCAGAGGATGAGATGGGTAGACAGCATCACTGACTCAATGGACATGAATCTGACGGAACTCTGGGAGAGGAGAGCCTTCAGCACACACTCTGAATAACTGCTCGAGATGCTACAGAAGGAAGGGGCATGATGCCGTGACGGCTGGTCGCAGGTCACAGGTCACAGGAAGGGACAGTTAAAGACTTTGGGAAGGTCATGTACACATTACTATATTTAAAACGGATACCAACAAGGACCTACTGTCTAGCACAGGGAACTCTGTTCAATGTTACGTGCCAGCCTGGGTGGAAGGGGTTTTGACGGAGAATGGATACATGTATATGTACGGCTGAGTCCCTTTGCTGTTCACTTGAAACTACCACAATATTGTTAATCAACTATACCCCAATACAAAATAAAAAGTTTTAAAGTTTGGAAAAATAAATAATGAATTGTCAGTTTAAATGTCTTCACTGAATTACATCATATGTATAAAGCATCGTGTGCTTAACCAGCCATTTATTACTAGATATTTAAGTGATTCTTGGTTGATCCAGTTGACTGTGTAAGTCACAGTGGGATAAATGCCCACACACATCAAGATGGGTAGCTGTTTGTGACCACTACCTGATGCTAAATTCTCAGAAGTGGAGTTTCTAGGGCATCGGCTTCTTCTGACTTTAGCTTTATAACAGAACTTGCCAAACCCCTTGCCAGAAAGGCAGCCTCAGTCTGCACACTCAGCGACAGCAAACGTGAGTGTCCATTTTCCCCATTATCTTGCATGGCCCCTCATTGCTGACAGTGCTTCTCCTTAAAGGCCTCCAGCCCCACACACAGCCCAATCAGGCAGGCATGTTCCCTCCCGAGAAGCAAGCCCATGCAGCGACCAAGGCTGTTCGAGCCATATCTGTACATCATGGCCAATAACAGGACTCAGATCTTGCCCACTTTCCTTAAAGAGCCAACCACGGGGTGGCCCCTTAGCACCCTTCCACTGGTCCTAGGCCAACCTGCTGAACTCAATCAATTGGGAAGGCTTCACTTGGAAAGGTAGTTCCTGGAACCACCTGGGCACCCTCCTAGTGGTTCTCGTCAGGCCCTGCTGGCAGACAAACAGATGCTGGCATTCTTCACCTCCTGGGGACAGGTATGCATGGCTGTTACAGCACCGAGGCCCCTCTGAACTCCAGATGCCTGTCAGGTAGAGAGGCCTGACATTTCTGGAACTGATAAGGAAACTGCTCCAGTCTCTGGCCAGCTATGCAACTCTTATTCCACAGTCAACTGGGAGCACATCCAGTGTAAGTACCACCGGAGCAGCAGGAGTGAGGAGGACAACATTCCAGCCAGCAAGCGCAGTGTCTCTGAGGCTGGCAGGTGGCCTGGGCCACCGCTGACTTAACCCATAAGGCTTCTTCCAGCAAAGAACATGCCCAGATCCACATCAGTGCCTGCCAGTCCAAGCTGCTCTGATTTCCTACAGCCCCCAGTGGTACCTCCAAGATCTGCCGTGGGAGGAAGAGGAAACAGGGCATGGAAGTTTCTAAAGGAGGAAAGGTAATGCCTGCCTTGGTAGCACAAGGGACTCTGGGCTGGGAAGGCCTCCTGCCCACTGACTGCTGACCTCCCTAGGGCTCCGTCCCCAACTCTTACATTGATGGACCTCATACTGAGATCAGAAGTGGCAGCATGCCTTTCAAAGTATCCTGGCATGGAAGGAGACAGCAGTTTGGTATAAACCAAGGGATCCACTACAGAAACTGCTTTGGAAAAAAGCGAGGCTTAGCTACCCAAAGAGTATGTGTTAGTCACTCAGTTGTGTCCAACTCTGCAACCCCATGGACTGTAGCCTGCTAGGCTCCTCTGTCCATGAAATTCTCCAGGCAAGAATACTGGAGTAGGTTGCCATTTCCTTCTCCAGGGGATCTTCCTGACCCAGGGATCAAACCCGGGTCTCCTGCATTGCAGGCAGATGCTTTACCGTCTGAGCTACTAGGAAAGCCCAGGGTAGAACTCAAATACCTTAGAAGTCGTGGTTCTATTTTGTAATCTGATAGTCAATATTGTTGTTGTGTGTGCATGCTCAGTTGTGTCTGACTCTTTGTGACCCCATGGACTATAGCCTGCCAGGCTCCTCTGCCCATGGAATTTTCCAGGCAAGAAACTGGAGTAGATTGCCATTTCTTCCTCCAGGAGTCACATTATTCCAGCTAGTACAGTAAGCCCTTGAGGCAGGCTAATTTTGGTCATGAAGTACAGGAAGACATGAAAAGCAGAGATGTGACTGACCTAACTCCCCAGATCACAGGCCTGGGGTTTTCTGTTAATCCCTAGTTACCTGAACTGTGGGCGCTAGAGAAACATCCTTTGGAAACTTAGATCTCAGCCCTTGTCCGATCTGTTCAATTAGAATCTGCATTTTCCCAAGATCCCCAGCATCTCCCAGGATTCATGAGCCACGGTCATGAAATGTTAGTGAGCATCAAAATCACCCCCACTTCATCCCAGGTCTGACCTAGTGGGTGTGGAGTGAATCACAGGCATTTGCATGTTTCCCAAGTTCCCAAGGTGATCAGATAGATCAGTCTAGAGACTGCATACATGACCTGGGAGGCTATATGCAGCTGCATCTTGGCCTGGTTCTCAAACTTGGCTGCAAAATTGAAATCGCCTGAGGCATTAAAAAACATGCCCATGCCCTAGTTTCACCTCCTGAATCGAATTTAATTGGTCTGAGGTGCCGCCTGGGCTGATGGAGTTAAACAATTTGACCAAGTGATTGGAATGTGCAGCAAAGATTGAGAACCATTGATTCCGAGTGACCTCAATTAAAATCTGGTTTTCCTACTCACCAGTCACACAACACAGGGCAAGTTAGCCAGTCTGAGCATCTTTCTCATCCTTACAATGGGGAGAATAGTCACATATAAGAACTAAATGTTATAAGGTATATTAGACATCTGACATTCAGTAAGTAAGGCAGGCCAGGCATACAGTAAGAGCACCAAAGAATTGATGCTTTCCAAATATGGTGCTAGAGAAGACTCTGGGGAATCCCCTGGACAGCAGGGAGATCAGACCAGTCAATCCTAAAGGAAATCAACCCTGAGTGCTCACTGGAAGGACTGATGCTGAAGCTGAAGCTCCAACACTTTAGCCACCTAGTGCAAAGAGTCAACTCATGGGGAAAAAAAAAAAAAAAAAAAAACAAACCCTTACGCTGGGAAAGATTGAAGGCAGGAGGAGAAGAGGGCAACAGAGCATAAGATGGTTGGATGGCATCACTGATTCAGTGGACATGAGTTTGAGCGAACTCCAGGAGATGATGAAGGACAAGGAAGCCTTCCTTCCCTAAGGAAGCTGCAGTCCATGGGGTCGCAAAGAGCTGGACATGACTTGGTAACTGATCAATGAACAACATACAGTAAGTACCCATTAAATGCCCAATGCCCCCATAATCTTCCCTTGCTATGATCAGAAGTGAAAAATCAGCTGACACCCCAAACTTCTCAACTTCTCTTTAAAACAGAAGTATAGAAATAGTCAGTTCCCCTCATCACCATGCAGGAAAAGATGAAGGCACCAGGGCTTGAAACTGCATTGGAGCTGGTGTTCAGCAAGCTTAGCTGGCTTCACCGGCCTGACCCTGACTCCACGCTCAGAAGAGCCCCATGATTAGGGTGTAAGTCTCTGCCATAGCTGCCCTGAAATTCTAGTACTTTGGGAAGATTTTGCACTGGGTCCCACAAATCAGGCAGCTGGTCCTGTCAAGGAGGAAGCTGGTTTGGGGACCCGTGCAAGGATGTCAGCAAATCTGTCTCTGGCTTGTGGCAGCAGAATGAATACAGGAAGAAAGAATAAAGGAGTGAGTGCCAGAATGACCTGATGAATCTTTCTCTAAACTAAACATACCACGATATCAAGGAAGGGAGAAAGAGAGGGTGTCACTAGAACCAGGAAGGGACCAACTGGACACTCTTCTTTCCTCAGGATGCTCCCAGCCTGGAGCGGGTGGCAGACACCCCCGAGGGCTGAGCCCCAGCAGATGCAGGCTGCCCTTCCTACTCCTGCAGCACAACCCTCCCCCCACCCCATCTGGCTCTTCCCCCTGGAGGATGCGCAGCACAAAGCAGACTTAGGAGGAGCTGGGACCAGGGATTCGCAGTGCTTCTCTTGTCTGACATTGTTTTCCTCGTGTGGTTTTTCTCCCCGAGTCCAAAATCATGTTCTCCCATTAACGGCCATTTTCATCTCTCTGCTTTGCTGCCTGTGGTTCCACGATCCACTCTTTGGACATCCCTAAGCTTCTGCAGAGTTCACGAGAGAACAGGCTACCTAAACCCAGGGCTCGGGCGCTGCAGCCATTGTGGAAGCTTCCATTAAACAGAGTCCATGGTCCCTCCTCTTCTGGGCAAGTGCAAAGCCCCCAGGACCCGCAGGAGAAGATACAGAGATGGAAAC
Organism: Tragelaphus eurycerus; assembly: GCA_935064755.1. Classification (NCBI taxonomy): domain Eukaryota; kingdom Metazoa; phylum Chordata; class Mammalia; order Artiodactyla; family Bovidae; genus Tragelaphus; species Tragelaphus eurycerus. The sequence goes on along the minus strand of CAKXYN010000075.1, from coordinate 627,775 downwards.
AACATGCTGTAAGAAGACGGGGATCCTGCTGGGACTATTTCTGCAGCTTGACTGTGCAGGGGTGCAAACCATGTTGGGCCAAGGACATTGTGAGAAAATCATGGCTGGCAGCCCCTTACCCTCTTAGTCCTCCATCCTAGTACCAAGACAGAGACAGATTTCTGGATCAGAGAAGAAGTCTGTCACCAGGACTTTGGATGACTAATAAAACACCAAAGTTTGTGAATTTTTTTAAGAGTAAAAATTAGTATGGACCTGATTTATTCCTAGTTTTAAAAATCTCTTTTGCTAACTGGTATGATCATCTATTTTTTTTAGGTATCAAGCTACTGCAAGGGCCATTATTTGTCCAAAAACCTGGTTATTCCTGCAGGAGGGCAAAGGCATGTGGCTGACATTCCTTTGTCACATGTGAAGCAGGGGACACAAAGCTGAGAACTTCTCATCTGAAGGGCTGTTAACCCTGTGGGAACCTGTTGCAATGGCATGGGCTAGTAAGAACTGTGTTCTGCTGCCAAAATCAAATGAATCAGAGAGACAATGGCTTTGGCTGTAGAGCAGGCACATTGGCCACCCTTGGCCCTGCTGCAGGAAGCAGGGACCTGCCAAGAACAGCCTGCAAGCAGGTAGTTACAGTAGAGAAACATTTTGTATCAGACTCAAAAAAACAAACAGGGATTTCTCTTCAAATAGAAGAGTCAGTCGGTGCTGGAAAACAGCTGGTTCCCGGAGGCCCTGAGAGAGAAACAGAGCAGGGCAGTCTTACATGACCAGTGGTGGCAGTACGGCGTCTCTTGTGTCTCCTGCATAGGCACGTGGGTTCTTTCCCACTAGCACCAACCTCAGAAGCCTCAAAATCAAGGCCAGATAAGTATATTTCCCAAGACAAAAGAAGCTACCTCAGCAGCAGCACCAGTGGTGGCCTCATCCAGGGCCTAGGGCCCCTTCCAGCTGTCTCAGAAGCCTCTGTCTCTAACCTACTCTTGTATCAATTCCCTGGCTCTGTGCTCCCAGCTGCAAATACAGGGATTCTCTCTCCCAACTGAAGAAGAAATGCCAGTGAGAGGATCAAACCTTAGGACAGGACCCCTCCCAACCCTGGAAGAACCTTCTGAGTCCAATGTCCCAAGCTTGGGAGAGAGGGAAGAAATGACTCCTTCCCAAGTCTAACCATCCCCTTTAATCAAGCAGTTACACCAGAGGGAAAACAAGGCCATTCAACGTGGGTAGCCGCCCCCAAGCTCTTTTGGCAGCAGCCGGTACCTCCAAATTCAAGACTCTGGCATGATTCTACAATCCACTTGGAGGACAGTTACCATCTGTTTATGAAGGGGAAAAAATGTTAATAACCCCCAGTCATAATCAAATAGGCAACCACTTTACTTTAAGTACCTATTAGCTGAGGCTAATTCACAATGGAACAATCCTGGAGTGCCCGTCTATAGGCCCATCAGAGGCACCAGCACACATCCAACCATTAGGATGGACGACAAGCAGATGAAGCACTTAAGGTTTTACCAGAAGCACAGGCAGCTTTTCCTTCCCAGCCTCCCACTTCCTCTGCCTTGCCAGGTGGTCCCCAAAGTGTCCAGAAAGAGAGAAAGGATGTTCTCTAAACCTGGGAAGCAAGACTCTTCCATCAGCTCCCATCTTTTCCCCAGGCCAGGCGTGTTCCAGCTTGAGAAAAGCAGATTCATATTTTTGGAAGCCCCATTGAAGTGGGATGGCATTCAAAGATAATTTGACAAAATACTGAATACACAAAGCCTATTTATTCATAATCCAGCTTCATCTCCCAGATCTTCCCAGACTCTGTGCACACCACATATGAGGGAAAGCAGGCCAGCATTGCTCTAGCTAGCCATGTATTATGGCATGCCCTTTCATTTCCCTGGGTCTCTTTCCTTACTTGTACAATGGGGACATTAGCCTAATAAGTCTAAGGTCTGTTTCAACTCTAATAAATGATTATTCTGGTTCTTCTGTGAGAGTAAGAGGGAACCAAGACAAAGGAAGTTCACTGCCAGAGTAACTCTCATCTGGATATATATAAAGATGCTTACGCGACTTCCCCAGTGGCTCAGTGGATAACCTCGATGCCTGCCAATGCAGGCATCAGTGCAAGAGACCTGGCTTCAATCCCTAGGTCAGAAGATCCCCTGGAGGAGGAAATGGCAACCCATTCCAGTATTCTTGCCTGAAAAATCCCATGGACAGAGAAGCCTGGTGAAGTTGCAAAGAGTTGGAAAGAGTCAGGAACAACTGAGCATGCACACATACCTAAATACACACATACATAAGAGGTAGTCAGATAAGACAGACCAAAGAATGTATGCTCTTTTTAAAATATATATATATATTTTAGTCTCTGCCCCCAGTTACTGACGCAGGGCACTAAAGACCTTGGGTTTTTTTTTTTTTTTTTCAAAATATTTATTTCTTTACTTGGCTGCATCTGGTCTTAGTTGTGGCATGTGGGATCTAGCTCCCTAACCAGGGAACTATCAAGAAGAAATACTGGACTTATTTCCTGAACCTGGGTCTCCTGCTTTGGGAGCACATAATCGGAGCCACTGGACCATCAAGGCAGTCCTCCAAATGTATGCTCTTTTTACAGGCTCCAAAAACCCCACATATTTGCTTCCTTCTTCGTTTAATAATAATGAGTCACCTTATATGAAAATTATAGGACCTGTTCAATTATTTAAAGACATACTTAGACAAAGCATCTTTTACCTGGTCATCATTCTAACAACCATGTGAAACAAAGATGGCAGATATGCACTGTGGCTCTTCATGGTGGGACAGCCAACGCCAAGCAGTTAGGTCATTCTAGCTGCCACGAAAAATGGATGAGAATGCAAGGGGAATTCTAGGCCCAACCCAGCTTAACTAGACTGAGAAACCAGAGTAAGTCACCTCTTTTCTTGCACCTCCTATGCCTCATTTTCTCATCTGTAAATACTAATGTTGTTAAGCCTGGCTAGATCCCTGTCATGATCTTCTGATGTATAATTTTAAAATATCATATGTTATGAATAAGCATGGTATAAATTCTAAGCCATGTCACTTTCAGGCCCAGGATGCACGGGCACAGTATAATTAATGTTAAAATAATGAACTATTTTAAAATATTTCTGTTGTTTGCTGTATTAGTCACTAAGTCATGTTCAACTCTTTTGCGACCCCATGGACTGCAGCCTGCCAGACTCCTCTGTCCATAGGATTTCCCAGGCAAGAATACTGAAGCAGGTTGCCATTTCCTTCTCCAGGGGATCGTCCTGATCCCAGGGATAGAACCAACATCTCCAGTGGTTCCTGCATTGGTAGGCAGATTCTTTACTATTGAGCCACCTGGGAAGCCCATTTATTTCTGTACCTCCCAGTAAATGAACCCTGCCCTGAACCTCCCAACCACCCACCTCTCAACCACTCCATGATCCAGCAATGACCATGAGTTAACACGACCCCGTAGGGAGCCGCAGGGCCCTGCCCAGCAGGAGAGCTGGTGTCTGTTCTGACTGGCCAGTGCCTACACCACACCAAGTACTTCAGGATCATCCTGCTCGAAAGCACAGGGCGTCATCAATAGTCCAAAGAATCCCCACCAGACACTCAGCCTCGTTTTAGAATCTCTGTGATCACAAGAGGAGAGGAACTCTAATCCTCACACCTCCACAGGAGAGAATCCAGACCTCTCCCCAGGCCAGAATATTGATCAACAGAATGGCAGCTGATAACAGTGAAAAGATGTCTGAGACAATGCATTTTCAGTTCATTTGTATAAGCTCTGGTCCATACATTCATCCCTCCCATAAAACAACTGCTATACATACCAATGTCTATACATACCAACATGACGAGAACTCAAACAAATGACAGGTAAATAAAGCAAGATGTGGAAGGGTGCTTGCAGTATAAACATGTGCATACATTAAAACATACACAAAGTGATGCATCTTATAAATATACTCACATATGTATACATATGTATACATATGTAATATGTATACATATATACACATATGTAATATGTATACATATCTATGCATATGTAATATGTATATATATATACATATGCAATATGTATATCTTCATATCCTGTACATATCTGTGACAATTCTTGGGAGTTCTGCGGTCTTTAATTATGCTATTTAAAACTGCTGGCACACACACTCTCTTATCCAAATAAAATTTATTAAAAAGGTCTATAATAGACAGAGATATACATATTGCATAGGCCAGAAAGGTGGTTTTTCCATAAGAGGTGATGGAAAAAATCCGAACGAGCTTTCTGGCCAATCCAATATTTTTGACTATTTTCTAGATATCTGTTGACAAAGGCAACTGCAATATCAAAAAATATATATATATGCATAAATGCATACACACACACATATATATACATATAAGTAGAATTATAAAATTGAACTGGTTATCACACTTGGGCACTAAGATTGTCATTGTCATAGGGTGGAGATAGTAGCTAATTTGACAGAGTATGAGGTTGGTTGGGAGAGAGCCATGAGGGTAAGTGTGGGTGTGCACAGACAGCAGAGAAAGAGAGACAGAGATACATGGAGAGAGACAATACAAGCGGACTGATGGATGCGCGGTGAACTCAGGCTAATGACTGCCTAGGGAGATGGGAGGGGCCGTGGGACCAGGGGTGACAGTTAAAGCCATTTTAGTTTTTTATCAGTAATAAGAAAAAAAAATCAGATGCAATATAAAACAAAACAGTGAGTTGCTCATTCTGAGTGGCAGGAATGGAATATGAGTGTTTGTTAAACTAATCTTCATATTTTTTTAATATTTTTTAATTTCTCAGAAGGAATTCATTTGAATAAGTCCTTCCCATCCACACACTGTGTTCCAGGCCCTCAGATGTGGACGGTGGGAATTATTTATGAGTTTCCCAGATCATTCCCACTCTCCCTCCCACTGCCCAGACAGCTCAGATTTCCAAATGAGCCCTAACTAGCCCATTACTGATTAACAAGCTGTGCTTTTTTTTTTAATGAGTAAAAATAAAGTCATTCATTTCTAAGTTCAATAACCATTTGTCACAGACTGCAAAGTTTCAGGTGTACTGGCAGAGTGATCGCAGGCTTCTGTGACAAGTCACTCCTGGTCTAACAGGACAGATGATGTCTGAGTGAAATAATGACACAGCCCTAGGATTAGGGTAGAAGAAAACTATTTTTACTAAATACTGTGCAGGACAAAGTAGGGCATGATTAAGGCTTGGGAGGGCAGCCCTTCCTGGAAGGAGAATAAAAGGAGCCTGGAAAGGCTTATACACAAAGAGGAGAAGAAAACGACAACCACAGGCATCCTTGCCAACATCAGGCACACACAGGTCTTAACACTCAGGGCAATCCGAAGAGGGAGGTGGGGTCACTGCATCATTTTGAAGTTGGGGGAACACAGGCCGTGAGAAGTTAAGTAACTTTGCTGGGAACAAAGAGCAATTAAGTGATATTACAGATTCTGACCCAGAGTTGAAAATTCAAAGCTGGGGATGGGGGTGGCTCAGACAAGAAGGAGGTTTGCCTGCTTGAAAGTTGAGGGGTTTCTGGTACCCAAACCTTTGCTTTTTTTTTTTTTTTTTCTGGACTAGGATGCCCGCTGGCAATCAAAGATCAAGGGTGGATGAAGCCTGGGGCATTTGCTAGTCATCCTAAGATGAGAACTAAATACAATCAGGTATAATAAAGAGCAGAAAGATGCAGGCTTAATTCTAAACAGGGTCAGCCTTCAATACACCATCTCATCTGGCCTCTCATTTTAGCAGAACTTCTTTAGGTCACCTAAGTTTAAGGAATATTTCACTGTCAACCTCATGGACATGTTCTTGTAGCTCAGTAGGGACCGATGAGGGCAGTTCAGCCTGAGAGAGGGGAGCGGGCTCTGGGAGAGGCTCCAAGGACAGCTGAGGGGAAGGCGCCGCCCTGGGTGCTGCCTAATCCATCCGACATGGGGACACGCTGTTCCAGAAACCGGATGACAATTAATAGGAAAAATCTGCTCTCACAGAGCTGCCAAGCTTGTCGCAGGGTCTCAGCTGGTGGCACGCCTCTCGGTGGGAAAAGCAGGAATGCCTCATTCTTCCCTTTGCTCAAGGCTCTGCTATTTTCTCAGGTGAAGGGAGGAAGACAAAGGAAAGTTCCTCCCATGGTAGGAAAAGTCTGCACAAGAAATAGCACTAGGTCCTCAAAGCCAGGACTGCATGAATCAAGCATGATGCTAAGATTGAAGACTCGGGGACTTCCCTGGTGGTCTAGTGGCAGAGAATCCGTCTGCCAATGCGGGGCACATGGGTTTGATCCCTGCTCCGGGAAGATCCCACATGCTGTGGAGCAACTAACCCCACATGCACAACTTCTGAAAGCCGAGCACCCTACAGCCTGTGCTCTGCAAAAAGAGAAGCCACGTTTAGTGAGAAGCCGGTGCACCACAGTGAGAGAGTAGCTCCTGCTCACTGCAACTAGAGAAAGCCCTGTGTAGCAACAAGGGGACCCAGCACAGCCAAAACTTAATTATCTTTTTTAAAAGAAGATTGTAGGCTCCAGCCTCACAGGATGATGGCTTATCTTCCAAACCTGTGAAACCCTATTTGGCACGTGGGGTACTGGCAGATAAAATGTCTCCAGCCAAGGTACCTGACCATGGGTTCCTCTTGTTTAATAAGTCATTCGGCTTTGGGTCAAGCTTCTGTATATGTATATATAGAAAGTTTTATAATTTGCCTGTGTGCATATTTCTCTTGGACGAAATATTTCATATACTTTAAGAAAGCCTGGTTTGCCTTGCTGGGACTTGTTCAGCTTAACCAAGAGCAGAGAAAGGCAGGAGGCTTCTAGGAAGCCAGGCAGTCTGCCCGTTTCCTACCTTTCTGGTTCTCCACGCCATATCTCTTGCTATACCTCAGTGTTCTAGATTTATAGGACAGTCACAGACTCTTTTGAGAACATAATAGGAGCTGAGGATTAGCTCCTTTCCAACCCCACACCCCCATGCCAGGAACAAACACTCAAACATTTGCGTATCAATGCTTTGTTGTTGCTGAGTCGCCCACGAGTATCTGACGTGCACTGTCACCAGCCAGGCTTCTCTGTCCAAGGGATTCTTCAGGCAAGAATACTGGAGTGAGCTTCCATTTCCTTCTCCAGGGGAATCTTCCTGGCCCAGGGATCAAACCCTCATCTCTTATGTCTCTTGCACTGGCAGGTGGGTTCTTTACCACTGAGCCACCTGAGAAGCCCACATTTAATTCAAGGGACCACTATCCCTGTGAATCTTTTATGCTTTCCCCTTCAGTTCCTGAGGCCCCAGGTCAAGACCCCCATCACAGACACCAGCTCTGGTGCAGAAGTCATAGAAATCATCTTTCTGGACCCCATAATCTCATCAGAAAACTCCACCCTGAATCCTAGCTCAGGAACCTGATGGCCTGTCAAACCCTTCATCAGCTCTCCCTACCCATCTCCTATTAACATCAGCCATAAATGGAAACCCCAGCTGGGAATATATCTTGAAATTCAAGTTTCTGTTTAAACACTAGTACCCAGCCTCCCTTGAGCCATTTGGTCAGATCCATCCTGGGACCAGGCAGATGGATGCTAATTTACCATATTAACCCCTTTCATGTCAGTCCCTTTACCCCAAGTCTTGGTGGAGAGCCACGTCTCACGCCCGATCCCATTGTTCATGGGATTGAGTGCTCTGTGTGGTACAAACTGGTCAGCAAATTTAGCAATCATGATGCTGTTGGCATCGTTTCTGGAACTCTGTGTAGAGCTATGTACTGGAATACCCTGCATGGGCCACTTTCAATGCCAGAAGCTACCACTGACATCTAACTCTCTGAATGCCTTCTCGTCACAACTCCACGGATAGGTGCAGACAAGAGCAAAGCCTGGTTACTCAGAAAGTCCCTTTGTTCCAGGAGGCAGGCAGGTAGGTATATATGAGCAGAGAAACGGGGGCAGGAGCCAGGTGGCCAGAAACCAGGCATCCTGTAAACAGCAGGGGTCCATAGGCAGACAAAGGAAAGCAGGAACCTTCAGACTGACAGGAAACCACATATTTTGGGTGATAAAGGTTCAGGCAGCAGACAAAAAAAGGTGAGGAAAGGCAGGAACCTCCTGAGTCTAAACGTCATCTTTTACTCATTGTATTCTCATTACGCGCTGGGCTTCCCAGGTGGGACTATTGGTAAAGAACCCACCGGCCAACGCAGGAGACATAAGAGATGCGCGTTTGATCCCTGGGTAGGGAAGATCCTCTGGAGGAGGGCATGGCAACCCACTCCAGAATCCCACGGACAGAGAAGCCTGCTAGGCTACAGTCCACGGAGTCGCCAAGAGTTGGACACAACTGAAGAGACTTAGCATGCACACACCCTCTCATTATACCAAGGTTAGCCTTACACAAAGGAAGTATTCATCATGCACAGACGCCACGACACTTTTGATCTAAGCTAAACAGGGACAGAAGCTCCTCCTCCCCTCAGGAAAATGGAGCTGGGATGAAAAATCAGGGAAGTCTACCCCCAAACCCCTCCTTCCCCAGTGAATATTCTGCCCATTCATTTATATGCCCCTCATAACTGGCTTGCCAAAGAGACCCAGACAGATGAATTCCTCATCTGTCTGCCCACTCTCCCTCTAAGAGTGTCTCCTTGCTTAAACAAATTTTCACTTTACTTTCTTAACCTCTCTGCATCATCTTGGCACCAGCCCATTGGAGTCATGTTTTCAGTCATCAACAGAAAAACCAAGTGATCCACAGTCTGGTCCTCACAGACACCAACATTGCCTTCAACCCATCATTACCAATAATAAAGGTGTAGACAGGAGTCACCAGGCAGGGCCACTTAAGCCCACCACGAGAGATCCTCTCAGAGAGCAGAGAGAGATTAAAACAGCATCTTTTGATCAAAAGGAGCCATGGTTCCGATGCAACCCTCACAAATGAACAGCCCACCTTACCTTTCATTCCAAATTTGGACCGTCGCCCGTACTTGTTGATCATGATAAACAGAACCACCAACAGGACACAGGCAAAAGCAGCAAGTCCAACTGCTATGGATACCTGTTAGGAGTCAAACACAGACAAGCAAGCACTGTTACCAAAAACCCGAGGACTGTGTGAGTAACACACGGGCTCAGATGAGATCAGCCCTATTGTAGTAGCAACCGGAGCCCTCCCAGAACTTCAGTAAACTCCAGAACTTCTCAGACTGAGGAAAGTCTTGAGAATACATAATTTATGAGGTTCTACAAACATCAAAAAATAAATTACCCAAATCGATTAGAGAAAACTTCCATGATTCAGTGTTCTGAGCCCTCTCAGCTGGGGCCATCCCAACAGACGCAGGAGGAAGCCCAGAGAGGCTTCTGTCTATTGTTTCATTGTGGTTTTAATTAGCAAGTAAATCCTGCATCTTCACATTGACCTGCTTGGGCTAATATTCTTATCCATGAGATTCTAAAAAGACCTCTTTCCTTTCCTCCCCAGAGAAATCTCAGGCTCTGAGACGGGGTAGGGGCACCTCCCACCCAAGAAGATACCCCAGGCAACTCTGACTTTTGTAAAAGGTTGTACAATTAGGAGGCCCTTCAAGTCAGGCCCAGTTGGCTGCTGATGGAGTGGGAATTCTCAAACTCTTCTCTTCCAAGCCCGGGGGCTTAAAGCAGATCCTCAAAGACTTCGTCAAACAATGAATTATTCTCATCAAGTTTCAACCGCCTGAGAGGAGGTAATTCATCACCGCTTCTTTATGCCATAGTTCCAAACATGGCAGTGTTTGGAAAAGTTGACAACTTAAAACAGGAGGCGGAATACCACTGCATCAGTAATACCTTTCTCTTGACCAAGAAGTGACTCACCCCAAAAGTGTCTTCCTCTGGTTTGTGGGTCACAGTGATAGGAGGGGTGGGGCTCACTTCGTAGACTGAAAACCAAACAGAAAAACAGAAGAGTCGTTGGTTTGCTGGCCACAAGAACCTCCCCCACAGTTCTTACTCAACTCCCAAGCCTTCTCGAAAGTTCTTCCTAGAGAATATGCCTTTGAAGTCAGACTCTGTCTGACCTCTCCAGGCTTATCAGGGTGTCCCCAGAGACCAGATCCCCAAAGGCTCCCTGGCAGGTGTTGACAGCTCAAGGACAGACTGCACAGACATAAAGAGCCTTCACTCTCATCCCCCGATTCACGTCCCAGAGTAAACAGCCTAACCCTAACCTGGGCAACAACAGGCCATGAGCTATTGGATAGATAAGAGGAAGGGAGATGGTTTGGGATCACAGCCAGGGCCTGGATTCAGCCCATTTTGTCTGTGAAGGCAGCTCTGGCTACACACAGCTCCTCTCTGCACCCCTTATCCTGTCCCTTCTTTCTATGCCCTTTCTGTTCCCTCTTCACTGCTCAGTTGAGATCCAGAAGGCCTGTGGCCCCACAAACTATCCACTATCCATTGCCCTGAGGCAGATTTCAGAGCACAGTGGGAGCTTCAGTTAAGAAACAAGTTTATCTGACTAGGAAACACCAGGTCTTCCCAGCAAGGCCTGGAGGAGCAGCCAAGTCTCCCTCAGACCTCCATCTGGAATCATCAACTAATCCAGAGACACCCCCGGTTCAAATTTCTCCAGAGGGTTGTTCTGTGAGATGACAAGTCCTCTAAGACTACGGACAAATAAAGGAATTACAGGTGATATTTACATCTGAGCCGAATAGCAATGCATGTCCTAAAAGAGACCGTCTGCTGTCTCAGGCCACATAGGAAGCTGAAATGACCTCAGCTGTCACCATTCCTCTCCCATGGGGGACAAAAGGAAAAGGAATAAATATGGGTTTCTCTACAGTCCACGAGCAAACCCCCAAATCCTTTGGGAGTTGTCTAGTTCTGGCCCCGAATCGCTTATAGACTGAGCCTCAATAATTTCATTTAAAGACAGATGAGCCCATGGGAGACCTGGCCAGTCACAGCTCCACTTGTCTTGTGTGCTCAGTTGCTTCAGCTGTGTCCGACTCTGCAACCCCATGAACTGTAGCCCACCAGGCTCCTCTGTCCATGGGTTTCCCAGGCAAGAATGCTGGAATAGGTTGCCATGCCCTCCTCCAGGGGATCTTCCTGATCTAGGGATTGAACCCATGTCTCTTAAGTCTCTTGCATTGGCAGGCAGATTCTTTACCACTAGCGCCACTTTGGTGGGTTCTGGCCAAATTCCCTGGCTCTTGAAGTAGGTGACAAACACTAACATCATAGGTTCCACATTCTCTCTGTAAGAACAACTGAGATGCTCAACATGGGCCCACTGGGGCACGTGAGCCCACATGCTTCCTGACACCACCTCTCTCTGTCTGGGGAGGAAGACCCGCAACATGGTCAGACCCTAGAAAAGTGCAGGAGAACTGAGGCAGCAAGTGACCATCTAAGAGGCATGGGCTTGGAATTGCCCAAGAAGAGTTTCTGCTCTCCTTTCACGGTTCACTCAGATCCTCTCAGGGCCATGGGTCTGGGGATGGTGATAGAATAGGAAAGAGGGCTATCTGCACTCAGTAGTCACCAAAAGTATCAGAATAAATCACTTTCAAAGCAAAAGGTAAAAGAGACTTACAAGAGACAAAGTTATCCGTGCTCTCTGCAAAAAAAAGACAGAGACAATTAACAAACATAATAAAAATCGGAACAGCCTCGCCTATCTTCTTCATAGCTATGACCTCTCCCACTCACCATGATCTCCTGTTGCCCTGGCAACTGAAAACTAAAACCCTTGGCACGTCACCCCTCCCCCACACCCTATTACTCTTTAGAAGGTGGTCTTCCAAATGGAGAAGGAATAAGAGCTAAAACTCCTGGGTTTCAAGGGAGGTGGCCTGGCCCACCTGGAGACTAGAAACCAAACCATGAGATGAGGAATTAAATCCAGACTCCCTGTCGCACCCACAGCCTTTCCTCAGGTACCCAGTGTGTTGGGGATGCTGGTGAAACATTAGAGCCCAGAAGAAATGCTGCAAGATGGGCTTCTGTGATCTTCCTGGGAAACGCCAGCTATGATCTCAAGATCACAATCCCCAATTGTAAGGTTTATTCTAGCAGGGCACTGAGACATGCTTGGGAGTCCCTCTAGAATCTATCTCCCAGATGAAAATGTGTTATTGAGTCTTCGTCTTTGGCCTTTAGAAATGATCACCTAATAATTAAATGCCAGTCATTATTGGGCATTGATTATGAGATGGGGGTGTGAAAAATGCTTTATATAACATATCACCCAATCCTATACCGTCCCTAGGAGATGGGTAGCATGACACCCTTTCATCAGGAGAGTAAACAGACATATCAAGTGACTAATTGAATGTCACTCATCTAAGAAGGGATACACCTGGATTCAAGCCTGGGCTCAGAACCAGTTTATCAGAGATTCTCAAACTTCAGCCTGCCATAGAACCATCCAGGAGATGACCACTACTATCCTCCAACAGAAAGAATGAGGGCTTCTTGGAGATATGCATAATTCCAGAGCTGGGGAAGGAAAAGTAAAAGATATGCCTAGAACATCTTGTGGTATTGAAAAGCAAGAAAGCACACAAAAATTATTAGGGGAAGGAAGAAAGGACGCAGGAGCCACCATGATGGGGTTTTCAATGGACAAACTGGGGGTGATTTGAGCAACAAAATATAATGACAGTCATAGGTTGTTATGAGCTGAATTATATCTGCCCAAAATTCATACACGGGAGTCCTAACCCCCAGTACCTTAAACTATGACTATATTTAAAGGTAGGGTCTTTAAGAGGTAATTAAAGTCATTAGCAACCTAGAGGGATAGGTGGGATAGGAGGGTGGGAAGGAGGTTCAAGAGGGAGGGGACATATGTAGACTTATTATTGATTCACACTGTTGTATGGCAGAAGCCAACACAACATTGTAAAGCAATTATCCTCCAATTTAAAAAATAAATATTTTTCTCCCCTTGCAAAAAGTTCAGAAAAAATAAACTCATTGGGATGGGCACTAATCCAATATGACTTGCGTCCTTATAAGAGGGCATTAGGACATAATTATACAGAGACAGATGAAGACACACGGAGATGACAACCATCTGCAAGTCAAGGAGAGAAACTCGGAAAGAATCAGCCCTTCTGATACCTTGATCTCAGACTTCAAGCCTGCAGAAGTGTAAGAAGATGAATTTATGCTGTTTAAGCCATTTAGTCCCTGACACTTTTTCTCATGGCAGCTCTAGCAAATTAACACATGGATTGTAATTCACAGAACAAAATAAATACTCATGAGTCCATACTGATATAAGAAGTAATTTAATCAACAAATGAGGAAGAAAAGAAAGCTCTTCCTTACAATAAAATTCCAATTAATAAATAGAGAGGAAAGGATGGAACTAGGAAAAAAAATCACCATTGACAAATGGCACATTAATATTTGTTTCAGGCAAGAATCACCAATGAATGCTAAAGTTAATAAGTCAAAGAATGATAAGAAATTATATTCATAAAGCTTCAAAATATGATGCTTATTAATCACAGAAGGGAAAAAAATATCATTTTGCAGTGGAGAAATCTGGCAGACACCATCTTCACCAAGTGATAAAGTTAATATCACAGGTAATAAGATGTACAGACCTCATGTACCCTCAACGCAATGGACTGAAAGGGCACAATATTACTTCTGTGGTGCTCTTACCAAAACTGCATAACTGGCATTCAGTTGTGAGAAAATGCCAGGCCAACCCAAACTGTAGGATAGCCTACATAAAACTAGTGAGGAATCTTCAAAGTACGCAGATCATGAAAGACAAAGAAAGGCTGAAGAACTGCCCCAGATTTAAAGAGAATACGGTAACATGGCAGCTAAATGCACTGTATAATCCTGGATTGGATCTCAAGAAGAGAAGGACACTGATAAAATTTAGACAAAGTCTGTAGATTAGGTAATAGGGTTGTATCAATATCACTCCTGGTTGTGATCACTGCACTGTGATTATGTAAGATGGCAACATTGGGGGAAGCTGGGTGAAGGGTGTAAGAACGTCTTTTGTATTCCTTTGCAATTTGGGAGGGTAAATCTGTATTTCAAAATCAAGAACTTAAAAAAAAATTTTTAACTTCTTAAAAAAAGAAATATGGATTATTGGTCCTCACGCCAGAGTTTCTGATTCAGGAGGTCTGGAGTGGTCTTGAGAATTTGCATTTTGACCAAATTTTCAGGTGATGAGGATGCTGCTGCTCCCTTTGAGAACCCCTGCATTGTAGTACAGCTCCTCCTGTCATAAGCCTACCACACCCTAAAAACAACAACTCATTCATTCATTCACCACGGACCTTCTATTTACCAGGCATTTGGCTAGCTAAGCTTTCAGTCATTGCAGTCGTAGCTCTGCTCTTTAACTACCTGTGGAGAAAATGATGCTTTCTATAAGGAAGGAGTCCTTTAAAGAAAGTTCTACGTAAATGCACTGTTAATAGATTTCTTGTCATTCATCTGCTTTTCATTGTTTCAAGGGACAGCAATACAGCTTTGCCCAAATTCCTGAGCATGCCCTTCATACCCCCAGCCTCTTCTAAATTTCAAGTGACCAACTACCTGATTTGGGAGGAAGATGGGGGTCAAGGGACTCTAGCTGTGGTTTCAGAGAATAGAGACATGCCAGATCAGCTCATAGTCAAAACTGATTTGCATGTTTCTCATAAGATTTTCCTTTACTGGAGAATATTCTCATGTCAGCCAAATATTTTGGCCGAATCTGTGAACTCTGTAATCTCTCAGTGAGCCTATGAATCCTTAGCTCCTTTGTAGGAGCTTGGAGACATGTATTCACTCAGGAAACACCTGAGACTTGGAAGAGCCAGACCTCCAAGTTTCTCTTTAACTTGTGGGAAGACTCAAAACTTCACCCTGGAAGAGGATGGTACCCAAGAATGGTCCTCATCTCTGCCTGCACCAGCAGGCTGGGAGAACAACTAGACTCGTGTGCCAAGGCAGCATCTGAATCCCAAAGGGGACCGGGCATAAATGGAAGGCATATGTCTCCTCCAGATCCCAAACTCCTCAAGAAAAACTCAGTGGGAAAAGCCAGTGGGGTCCAGAGAAAAGAGAAGAGAGGCAGCAGCTTGCATCCAGACAGACAGAGATGTACTGAGATGTGATGACGGGAAGAGATGGCCTGGCTTCAGATGTGAGGACAGAGGAGGGAGCCGCGCCAGCCGTCCACATGCCCGGCCCACCCTGCGCAGACGGCCACACGCGGCTGCCCCTCCACTTCCCCAGCACCCGCCGGTTGGGAGCACGTTCTAGTCTCAACAAGTTCCCTAGGGGAAAGAAGCCAGTCTTGATGCCGCTAAGGGCACTAGCGCAATGGTTTCTCCCCTTAGTGGCACCTAGGGCCCTGAGGGAACTCTGGTTTCTGCTATCACGATGAAGAGACTTCCTGGCCAAGTGAAAAAAGGAAAACTCAAGAGTTATGGCAGCTCACTTGTTCCTAAATGTTTCGTTAAGTATTCACAGATAATTCATTGCAGGAGTGCAGGCAAACACACACACACACACACATAAACACACACATACAACTGAATACATGTGCACGCACACATAATACACATATATGCACACACACATAAACACACACTCACAAACATAAATGCACACACACATACATACAAGCACATAAATGCACACACATACACACACGTGCAAACACATACCCCTTGCTTACACACATACATGCATGCATGCACATAAACACACATACATGCATACATACATGCACACACGTACATATAAATACACAAGCACATTCACCCATACACATACAAAGACATGTACATATACACGCACACACCCCTTGCATACACACATACATGCACATGCATGCACACTGTGAATATACATAAATGGACACACACACACAAATACATATATGCACACATCCCGCACACACACACGTACAAACACATACACAGGCATGTGTGCACACACCCCTTGCATACACACAAACACATGCATAAATATACACATACATGCACACACACATAAACATATACTCGCACACATACATGCATGCATGCACATTCACACATACACACATAACACATATACATACACACACACACACACACACCCTTGGCAATATTCCCCCTTCTATCACATCATCTAAGGATCCCTAATGGTGACCTTCCAGGTACCACCCTGACCCTGACATGATCCTCAGCCTCCCCTGACACTCAGATCCCTGACTCCTCATGGTCCCACTCTTACACCCAGATCCTTTTTGGTGGCCTCTCTAAGATCCTGGAACATGAAAGAAGATTCCATGCTCCTAGAACACATCTTCCTTTCTAAGGACTGGCTCCTACACTAAGGCTTAAACTCCAGGTGGAACATTCTAGTGCTTCCCTGGAAATGCAGAAGGAACCACCAACATTTGCATAGGATGTGAAGCTTACAAAAAGCTTTCCCAGAACATTTTCATCTCAATGCCCTGCTCAGAGAAAATCCTCTGATCGAAGCCTCTGCATCTTCAGACGTTTCCACTCAGTGTATTCATTTCAATCCAGTCTCTCTTGTGGGCCTCCGACACTCAAACAGTCAGGAAAGAAGACCCTCACCTTCAGATCTCCGTCCCCTCCCCAAACAAATCCATTTTCAGTTGTCCTTGGGTGTTTTAAAAAAATTAAAAAAAATAAAAACAAACTAGTTCTGCTCTTACTCTGTACCAAGCATCGTGGGAGATATTTTAGGCAGATTGATCCACTGTCTGTGAATTAATCTTCACCACAATCTCTGAGGCAGAAGCAAGGGGGCTGAGTAATCTGCCTGAGATCCCAGAGCTGATGGGCAGCTGAATGAGAATCTGAACCCTGGCTTGTGACTCCATAGCCACTACCTTCAATGAAACTGCCTGAAGACAGTCTGTTAGAACTTCCCAGCTTGATTACAGAGTGACTACCAATTCCAGAACTCCTGAACTCAACTCCTTAACTCTCCACCCAGAATCCAGGTCAAGGCCAACAGCGGTTGAACCATCCCTCTGTCTGGACATAGGGCAAAACACTTGGCAGACATCACTTCATTCATCCTCAGGACTATTTAGGCAGGAGCTCCAGTTATCATCTCCATTTTACAGATGAAGAAACAGAGGCACCTCACACCAACCGTGTGCCAAGCCCCATTCTAGGAGCTGAGGCCACTTGTCCAGTAGGACCACAGATGTGGTTTGCACCTCAATCTGTCTGATTTTAAACCTTTACCTCTATGCTTTGCTGTCTGGGAGTGAGGGGGTACAAATGACAAATACAACCTCCCCACCACTTTACAGCAAGAGAAGAACAGGAATCCACCAAAAGCCTTTGTACCCAGGGCTCAGCAGGTGTGCAGTTTACTGCCTGCGTCATGGGATGACCGACTCCTGAATGCCTAGCTGTTTTTCACTGTCACCACTGGCCTATCTCTTTCCTGTCACTGCCTTTTCATCATCCATTGATTCCTTTATGAACAAGCAAACCTTCGCACAGGATGGCCCTGGCAGGGTGCAGGTGGGTCCGAGAAACCCGCTTCAGGTGAGTGGTTTGCCTTCAAGCTCCTCTGACTCCACCCTCTCTCCTGCCTCCTTGGTCTACCACATGCCACAAAAGCAGTTGGCAAATAAGAGCATCTGAATTTTGCAGGTGGGAAGGCTTGTCAAGACACAGACTGCTGGACTCCACCCTATAATTTCTGACTCAGTAGGTCTGGGTGGGGCTCTAGCATTTGAGTTCTAACACCTGCCCAGGTGATGTGGATGCTGCTGGTCTGGGGACCACTCCTGGAGAACGACTGGCCTGATAGAGTTGATAAGGTGATAGGGGTGTCCAGAGGTGATGAGGAGGGGCAGCTGTGTCTCTTGGGGACAGAGAAGGTGTACATATGGCTGGGAGGATGCAGAGAAGGGCTTCCCTCCCAGTGGGAAAAGCCACGCCCCGCACCATTCCACTGCTGTTGCTGCCCCGTGGGCAGCACACCCTCTGTGGACAGGAGCCGGAGTGTCTTGCCCCACCTCTCAAACATTCAAGGGCTCCCCCTCTCTCCAGACCCCAGGAGTTTCCCTTTGAGAACAGAAGCATTACTTGGCAGGAGCTTCACTCCTCACTCAGGAGGGAGTGTAGATTCTCCTCTTTGAAAAAAAAAAAAAGAAAGAAAACATGTATTGGAGCATAGTTGCTGTATAATATTGTGTCAGTTTCGGCTGCACAGCAGAGGGAATCACCATACGTACATATATATCTTCTCTTCTCTGGGTTTCCTTCCCATTTAGGTCACTACAGAGCATTGAGCAGAGTTCCCTGTGCCGTCCAATACATTCTCATTGGTTATCTATTTTATATACAGTAGTGTATACATGCCAACCTCAATCTCCCAGTTCATCCCATCTCGCCTTTCCCCCGTCAGTGTTCATACACCTCCTCTTTAAAAGCAGATTCCATTCTCTAATCACCAGACGGGCATGAGCAAGGCAAAGAGCCACTCCATCCCTTAACGCCAACAAAGCCTAGCCTGACTTTATGGTCCCGAAAAGCAAAGCGTCTCTGCATCTAAAGGTCGCTGCTTCCACAGTGCTAACCGAGACTCTTCCAGTTCTTAAAAAGCCCCGTGTGACCCACGGTGGGAAGTGTCCTGAGGCCCTTTATTGGGTATACTAGGAATGATGTTGGAAATGTCAGACCATATGGGATGGCCAGGGTCTCAAACACGGGCACATTCTCAGTCCTCTCCTGAGTGATGGCGCCATCACTGCTCCACAGAACTCCGTGCAAGAATTTAGCTCCCCAGGCAGTCTCGTCTTCCCAGAGTGTCTCTCAGTGTCTCCAGAGCTCGGGTTTCCTTGTGCTAAGATTTAAGAGGCCCCTTGGAGCTGCTCCTTGATGGTTATCTGTATGTTGTAAAGTCACCTTCACATAAGCAGATGCTGCAGTGCTCGTCCTCCACTGCCGTGCGTGTGTGTGTGTGTGTGTGTGTGTGTTCGTGCATGATATTAGTCTTTACTGATATCTTTAGTGATATCTGCTTTGCCCTTTACCTCATTAGAAGCCTGGATTTCTAGGAATTGAAGGCTGAGAGGTCCTCTAGCTTGTTCCCAGCAGAAATCAGCAAGGTCATCAAAGATACATGACTTCACTAATAGAAACTTATCAGCTGCCAAATCTACCAAGAGATGCTGCAGCCACGTTCACTAAACTCTTGGAGTGTTTTCTTCTCCTCCAACTTCAGGAAGGTATTTGAAATATTCCAACCCAGACAAAGACAGGCTCTCCTCCCAAATATTCAAACAAAATTTTTTCATTATTTCAATGACCTCTCCTTCCCCCACCCATCCACTGGACGTCAGCACCATCCAGGTTGATGGCATCAGGAACTCCCTACCCATCAACTCACCACGGTGTTAGAGGAAAGGAGCCACAGACCTGGAAGCCTCAACCCCAGGCAAAGCTTTGCTTCTACCCAGCAAGTGGAAAGAGATTTAACTTCTCTGTTAAACATGGGGATGAATCAGATAGACCTTGAAGTCCCTTACATGGAAGGTCATCAAACCATCATTAGGTACCAAAGCCTGTGACACACACTTTGTCTATTTTAAGTTATTTAATAAAAGTCACAAGATTCTTATGGGAGCAGTACCATCATGCCCATTTCACAGATGAGGGTATTGAGGTAATGAGGAGGCCCAGAGTCCCCCAACTAACAAAGGACTGGGTCCAGTTCTCAAGTCCCTACTTACTCTACCATAACACCATATACCCTTATAATGCATAGCTGTGTATTTCCAAGGGGTCTTGGTTTTTACTGTGACTGCTAACATCAGAGACTTTATCTAGTATATATAAAATTCAGGTGGTGGCCAAAGATGTTCCAAAGTCTGTGTGGTTGCTGGTGATGATGGTATCTGTGTTGATGCTGCTTCTCCCCTCAAGCCCCCACACCCCGACGCCCCTGAGTGCCTGGAGGGATCAGCCACTCCAGAGCAGCTCCACCCTCACCTGGAAAGGGCTCCTTGAGGAAGTGGCCATTGATGGTCTGGTTGGCGGTGCCCAAGGGGTTCTTGGCGATGAGGGTGTAATTGCCGTTGTTGTAGTGGGTGGGCTTGTTGAAGAGCAGGCAGCCCTCGGAGACCTCGCCCTCCTGGTAGTACTCCACGTGGATGATCTTGGACTCGCGCAGCGGCTGGCCATTGTGCAGCCAGTGCAGTGTGGGCGGCGGGTTGCCACGTACCACGAACTCGATGCAGTGCTCCAGGCGCAGCTCAGGCTCCTCCAGGCTCACCACACGCGGGGGGTCTGCCAGGGGACAGGCCAGCTGAAGCCCAGGACATGGAACCTCCCATGTCCTGGAGCAGCCTTCCAGGAGCTGGGGCGGGCAGCCCAATTCTTCATGCGTGCATGCATGCTCAGTCATGTCCGACTCTTTTGCAATCCCATGGACTGTACCCCACCAGGCTCCTCTGTCTATAGGATTATCCCAGCAAGAATACTGGAGTGGGTTGTCATTTCCTTCTGCAGGGGATCTTCCCAACCCAGGGATCTAGCCCTTGTCTTCTGCGTCTCCTGCATGGGCAGGCAGATTCTTTATCACTGCTACCTGGGAAGCCCCAATTCTTCCCCATCAGCTCTAAAAAGATTAAGGGAATCAGAAGTCCCCTACTCCCCATCAACATCAACACCACCTCTAAAGAGATCAAGAGATGTCTGTCTTCACCCAAGCTTCCTGGATCCACTACAGCTGGAGGGTCCCTTTCATGACCTTTGTTGGGGGCATAAACATTCAGTTTAAGAATTCCTTAAAGAGATGAGTTCCTCCTGGCTACAGGAAGGCTAAGAATGTAAGTGAAGTTGGCAGAATTTATCTTTTTTTTTAAGATTTTTATGTTGGCCATTTATAAAGTCTATGGAATTTATTACAACATCGCTTCTGTTTTATGCTTTGGTATCAAGGCAAGTGGGATCTTAGTTCCCCATCCAGGGATTGAACCTGTACCCCCTGCATTGGAAGGCGAAATCTTAACCACTGGACCACCAGGGAAGTTCCACTAGAATTTCCCTTAAAAGCATCTCCGTTAAGTCAAAAGAGAACCAAAATTTCGTACTAAAGGTCATTAAATGACCCCAGATGCTTGCATTTGTTGCATAGATAAGCACCAAAGTCATTAACTTCAGATATCTGGTGGTTTGGGGTTTTTTGTTTTTTGTGTGTGATTAGCAGTAATTTACCAAGAAGTGTGTATGACTACATGTATTTCCCAGCCCAAACAATTCATATGTATGCTTGCCCATTCCCTGTCTCTATGGAGTAGCCCCTTAGAGAACTTTTAGAGGTTTAACAAAAGGCAGACTTGGGCCAGCTTAGGAGTGAGCAGATCTGAGTTGGAGGTACAGCACCTTCTGTGGTGGGACAGGGACATGCTTTCTGGGGTTACTAGCCAAGGACTGACTTGACTTGCCCTGTACTGCCCCACAGGAGTCTTTCTGTCCCGCTTTCTGCCCCACGCTCATTGCAGCGGCCCCACCCCATCCCAGCCTCCTGTGCCGAGATCCCCAGGCTCCCACCCGCCCTCCACAATGGCGTCCACTCACAGTGGACAGTGAGGGCCACGCTGGCATTGCTCATGCCCACCACGTTCTCAGCGATGCACGTCAGGGTGAAGCCATTGTCCTCACTCGTCACATTTACCAGCGTCAGGTTGATGGCGTGTACGTTGGTCCAGTTCAGATTTGTCTAAAACCCCAAGAAAACAGACAACCATCAGACATATAAAATACGCTACAGGGATATATTGTACAGCACAGGGAATAGAGCTAATATTTTATAATAACTAAAAAAAATGTTTACAACTGTAAATTTTAAGTTATGTATACCTTACCTCATAAAAATTAAAAAAAAAAAAAGATTCAAAACAGAAATATTAGATGATGGCACCAAAACAAAGGCAATAATCAAACAGTTTCCACAAGCCTCCCCCACCTCACTTCCCAACACCTGCAGGAATCGAAAGGAAAGACGGGCAGAAAGTGAAAGAGGGCTTTCCGGTGAAGGCACCCTGACCAAAGACCAAGCTCTCTCCAGTCCAGA
Organism: Tragelaphus eurycerus; assembly: GCA_935064755.1. Lineage (NCBI taxonomy): Eukaryota > Metazoa > Chordata > Mammalia > Artiodactyla > Bovidae > Tragelaphus > Tragelaphus eurycerus. The sequence continues at coordinate 605,654 of CAKXYN010000075.1, read as the reverse complement.
GCTCAGGTAACCCTCACACTTACTCTATGAGGAGAATGGTAGCATTATACCCATTTCACAGATGAGGGAGGTAAGGTACGGAGATGTTTATAGTCTGTTTGAGATCAATTTGGCCAGAAAAAGTTGCAGCTGGGTCGCACCCAAGTCTCCGCTTTTCTTCTTATAGAGAGAGGACCACAAACTTCCCCTCTTCTTCTTTCTTTTTCTTACATCTCTTGCTTCTCTTCATGATTCAGCTCATTAAGGCTAATAGGTGGCAGGGCCCAAGGCTCGGACGCTTACCTGGTGGGTGTTGATGGACTGCAGTCCGGTGACTATCCAGTCCACATCGGGCAGGGGCGAGCCCGAGCCGTTGCAGGTGATGACCGCATTGTCACCCTCTCGTACTGTCAGGTTGGCATGGCTCACGCTGATCTCAGGAAGGTCTGGGAGGGAGGACAGGGCGGGTGCATAGATAAGGAAGAGCTTGTTACCGAAACTCTGTCCACAAGGGCAATGGAGGCACTTCCTGCCTTGCCTAATCATGACTCCAACACAACCTGCTTGACCTCTTAAAAGTACCCCAAGACTCAGAAGCCTCACACCAGCTCCAGACGTCAGATCTCAAGACGTGAGCCCATGCAGCTTGACTGGTGGAGGGGACTTGGGGGACAGGGTTGGAGAGGAGGACAGTTGCTCAAGGCAGGCAACTCTAGCAATGACGTCAAATGGCATCTTCCACTTTGGGCACTGGCTCTCAAAACTTTAATCAGGTTCAGACTCCCCTGGGATCTCACTAGAAATTCAGATTTCCAAACTCATCCCCGGACACTTATCTCGTTAAGTCAGAGATGAGTGATCAGGCCCACACATATGCTTCTCTAAAAGTCCCTTAGATGTCCTGATAAAGGAGACCCGGAGACCACACCTGAACCTGCACTCCTTCAGGTTTACTTAACAAGAAACTGACAGGGTGCAGGGACTCTGGTCTGATCACAAAGAGGGCACACGTAACCCTTTTCTGCATCCCTGAAACCAGGAGTCCCCAGCCTCCAGGACCTAATGCCTGATGATCTGAGGTGGAGCTGATGTAATAATGTAGGAATAAAGTGCACAATAAATGTAATGTGCTTGAATCATCTCCAAACCATGCCATCCTCCCCCCAACCCCTCCATCCTCCATCCAAGGAAAAATTGTCTTCCATGAACCCAGTCCCTGGTGCCAAAAAGATTGGGGACCGCTGCCTGAAACCAACTTTCCCATAGCTGGCTCGTGAAGGGACAGGAGCAAGCAGGAAGAGGGGAGCCGGATCCACAGCCAGTGTGGCAAATTCGAGGCTGGGAGGGCAGTGGGGAAGGAACGCCCTGGCTTCCTTTACTGACGTGCCGCACCGTCCCTGGGTCTATGGGAGGTCAGCATGGAGCCAGCCAGGCTGGGGGCTCACTCACCGCACTGGCTGATGTTCATGCGGAAGAGTGGCAGCTGGGAGCCGTCGGCACTGATGCAGTAGAGGTTCTGACTGTTGAGCTTAGCTTCCCCCTGCTCCTGCCACAGCTGCATCCAGCGGATGTCACAGCTGCAGTTGAAGAAGTTCTGTTCCAGCCTCCTGTGGGCGAGAAGGGAGTTCAGGGAACCCCTGAACCAAGGGAGGCCCCACTCCCTCCCAGGGCTCTGAAGCCAAGGGCCCCCACCTGCTCCTCATACTCATGAGAGAAGGCATTTAGTAGCATCTCTAAAGAAGTATTGAGCACCAAAGAATTGATCTTTCGAACTGTAGTGCTGGAGAAGACTCTTGAGAGTAACCTGGACAGCAAGTAGATCAAACCAGTCAATCCTAAAGGAAATCAGTCCTGAATGTTTATTGGAAGGACTGATGCTGAAGCTGAAGCTCCAATACTTTGGCTACGTGATACGAAGAGCCGACTCATTGGAAAAGACCCTGATGCTGGGAGGGATTGAGGGCAGGAGGAGAAGAGGGTGACAGAGGATAGCATGGTTGGATGGCAGCACTGACTCTATGGACATGAGTTTGAGTAAACTCTGGGAGATAGTGAAGGACAGGGAAGCCTGGCGTGCTGCATGCAGTCCATGAGGTTGCAAAGAGTCAGACACATCTGAGCGACTGAACGACTAAAGAAGTAACTTCATAGAAGTTCACAAATTTATAGTTTCTAAATGAATACACTTATTAAAAAGAAAACCCATTCCACTGAACTCATCTGGCAGACAGACCTTTTAAATATGTCATTTTGGGAAGCTCCTATCCTCAAAACCCTCCAAGTGGCCTCCCAACTCATTGAAAGTCAAAGTCAAAGACCTATGGAATCGGCACTACCCTCTGTCATCTCTCATCACCTGCACTCACCCTCCCCTCCTCTTCTTCAGCCACACTGACCTTGCTGTGGGTCAAGGTCAGCAGGATGACCTGCATGCTCCTGCCTCAGGGCCTTTGCACCTGTTGTCTTCTCTGTCTACAGAGTTTGGACCCAGAACATATCTGTGAGATCAGCTCCCTCCATCTCCTATGGCCTTCTCTGACCACCTCTGTAGGAAAGCCACCCTCAACCCACGCCCTCACACTGCGCAGCTCCTCACCTATTTTCTTCCTTCTAGGATTTGTTACTGCCCAGCACCAGTTTAAATATTTATTTGCTTGCTTGGGACTAGTAGATGCAAACTATTATATATAGAATAGATACAGAAAAAAGTTTTAAAAATAAATATTTATTTGCTTTATCTCCCTAAATAAAAATTAAATTCTGTCAAAGTCAGAGACATTGACTATTAGGTTCACTGCTGTATTCCCCATATCTATAACTAAGCCTGGCACTTCAATACCTGTTGAATGAATAAAAGGAGGAAGAAAAATGAAAGGAAAGTAAATAGAAAGAAAGGAAGAAGCTTTTCTCCTTGGAGAGACGGTGGTTAGCTATTTCCAACATTTTCTCAAAGCCCATCTTGGGACCAGCTTTATTCTTTCATAGAGTCAACAAAATCCTTAATAAGCACCTCTTCCATGTCTGGCTCTGCCTGGAGTGAGTGCTATTGAAATGGAAATGAATAATCAGTCCCTATTTCCTGGGAACATTCATCTCGGTGAAGAAGACCATCTAATGGAGGCAGAGTCAAGTTCAAGGCCTTCCTCACCATCCCTCCAGAAGGGAGTTATTAGCAGACAACTGAAGGGCATTAGCTGATATAAAACTCCTGAGGTCAAGGGCACCTGATAAATCAGAATGCCTGGATCGCTCAGGGGAACATGATTCTCTTTGTGGGCCAGTATGGGGATGACTCTGTTGATGCCCAGAGGGAGGGGTACTTGGGTAACTTCACTAAGATAGGTGGCAAATTCCAAAGTAGTTAAGCAGGCATCAGCATCAACCAGCTTTCAGGCTAAAAAAAAAAAAAAAAAAAAACGAGAGGGACATCCCTGGTCCAGTGTCCAAGACTTCACGATCCCAATGCAGGGGGCCTGGGTTCCATCCCTGGTTAGGGAACTAGATCCCAACATGCCACAACTAAGGACCCTGAATGCCACAATGACAATAAAAGATGTGGCACACTCAAATAAATAAATAATATTCAAAATAAAAGAAGAGAGAGGCCCTTGGGGGCAGGAATCAGTGTTTTCCAGCCAACGGGACAGCAAAGGTTGCATGTGCAAACACCCCCACGTGATATCCTCTTGGTCTAAAAGGGCCCATGATTTTTCTCCACACACCACACTCATTCAGCAAAGGAGATGAAAACTAACTTTTATCAAGCATCTGCCTCTCACAACTACACTCAGAGACAGCCAAGTCCCATCACCACAGAGATGAGGGACTGCCCCTCTCATATTTGGAAGAGTCAAGTCACGCACTCAAAGTCCCTTGGCTAGTGTGTGACAGCAAATTGGTGTGCTCAGTCGTATCCAACTTTTTGCGACCCCATGGACTATAACCTGCCAGGTTACTCCATCCATGGAATTCTCCAGGCAAGAATACTAGAGTGAGTTGCCATTTCCTCCTCCAGGGGATCTTACCAACCCAGGGATCAAACCCGTCTCCTGTGTCTCCTACACTACAGGCGGATTCTTTACTTGCTGAGTCATAGGGGAAGCCTCAGGGCCTAAAATCTCAGCCTGCTGGACTCCAAAATTCATGCACCTTCCTCATCATTTATCATGGGCAAGGCATTGCTAGATTGGGGATTCTAAGAGGAGTAAGCAGGACCTTTGACTTTGGGAGCTTGTGGAGGGAGTGACTAGGGAAAGACTTAGAGGGCTTGTTACTGACTGGACTGTGAAAACAAGAAAAACAAAGTTGCACCATGGCAGAGAGTTTGTGTCAAGGAGCACCAGGAAATAAAGCTGGAAGCATGAGTGAAAGCCAGATGGTGGAGGACGTTCATGGCCACATCAGGAAGCTTGAAATGCATCCAGAAGGCAGTGGGAACCACTGGAGTCCTTGTAGTTGGACAGTGATGTGAACAAAATTGTAAAAGCAATCCAACAATGCTAGACAGGATGAACCAGAGAGGAGGCGAGCTGGAGACTGGGACATGAGTTAGGACGTCCGAGAAACACAGGGTCACGGTGTACAGTGGGGAAGTTTGTACATGTCTCAAAGCGCCCAGCCAAAGGGAGGAACAGGGATGAAATCCAGCCTGTACGCCCTTGACCAGACCTGGTGCCAGGTATGGGGCTCTATCTGCCCAGAAGAGGCATCTTTTCTCAACACACATAGGCACCATTCAGGCTGGCAGGCTCTCCAGGTCAATGCTCTCCAGCTTTTTGGTCTCAGAACTCCTTTTCACCCTGATAGATGACTGAGGGTCTCAAAGAGATTTTAGGTGCATGATACTTATCATAATTAACCATATTAGAAATTAAAACTGGGAGAATATTAAAACACAAGAATGCATTAGCAAAAACTCCACTGAGCATCAGAGGAAGGATGTTAGCATACATCACGTGGCCTCTAGAAAACTTCTTTGAACATGGGAGTGAAAAAAGGCAAATAACATTGCAGGATTATTATGAAAAGAGATTGAACCTTGTGATCTGCCAGTACAGGTCTTAGGGATCTGCTGCTGCTGCTAAGTCGCTTCAGTCGTGTCCGACTCTGTGCGACCCCATAGACGGCAGCCCACCAGGCTCCCCCGTCCCTGGGATTCTCCAGGCAAGAACACTGGAGTGGGTTGCCATTTCCTTCTCCAATGCACGAAAGTGAAAAGTGAAAGTGAAGTCGCTCAGTCGTGTCCAACTCCTAGCGACCCCATGGACTGCAGCCTACCAGGCTCCTCCGTCCATGGGATTTTCCAGGCAAGAGTACTGGACTTGGGTGCCATTGCCTTCTCTGGGACCCTAGACCACCATGAGAGAACTGCTGCTCAGTTACTAAGAGCCTGGAATAGAGAGTCAAAAACTGGGGAATTCAATTCAGTTCAGTTGCTCAGATGTGTCTGACTCTTTGCGACTCCATGGACTACAGAACATCAGGCTTCCCTGTCCATCACCAACTCCTGGAGCTCACTTAAACTCATGTCCAATGAGTCAGTGATGCCATCCAACCATCTAATCCTCTGTTGTCCCCTTCTTCTTCTGCCTTCAATCTTTCCCAGCATCAGGGTCTTTTCAAATGAGTCAGTTCTTTGTATCAGCTGGCCAAAGTACTGGGGCTTCAGCTTTAGCATCAGTCCTTCCAATGAATATTCAGGATTGATTTCCTTTAGGATTGACTGGTTGGATCTCCTTGCAGTCCAAGGGACTCTCAAGAGTCTTCTCCAACACCACAGTCCAAAAGCATCAATTCCTCAGTACTCAACTTTTTTTATAGTACAACTCTCATATCCATACATGACTACTGGAAAAACCATAGCTTTGACTAGACAGACCTTTGTTGGCAATGTGACAAAGCTGGCAAGTAATGTCTCTGCTTTTTAATATGCTGTCTAGGTTGGTCATAGTTTTTCTTCCAAGGAGCAAGTGTCTTTTAATTTCATGGCTGCAGACACCATCTGCAGTGATTTTGGAGCCCAAGAAAATAAAGTCTCTCACTGTTTCCATCGTTTCCCCATTGTTTCCCCATTGTTGCCATGAAGTGATGGGACCAGATGCCATGATCTTAGTTTTCTGAATGTTGAGTTTTAAGCCAACTTTTTCACTCTCCTCTTTCACCTTCATCAAGAGGCTCTTCGGTTCTTCTTCACTTTCTGCCATAAGGGTGGTGTCATTTGCATATCTGAAGCTATTGATATTCGGCCAGCAATCTTGATTCCAGCTTTTGCTTCATCCGGCCCAGCATTTTGCATGATGTACTCTGCATAGAAGTTAAATAAGCATGACAATATACAGCCTTGACGTACTCCTTTCCCATTTTGGAACCAGTCTATTGTTCCATGTCCAGTTCTAACTGTTGCTTCTTGACCTGCATACAGTTTTTTTAGGAGGTAGGTCAGGTGGTCTGGTATTCCCATCTCTTTCAGAATTTTCCACAGTTTGTTGTGATCCATACAGTCAAAGGCTTTGTTATAGTCAATAAAGCAGAAGAAGTTTTTCTGGAACTCTTTTGCTTTTTCTATGATCCAGTGGAAGTTGGCAATTTGATCTCTGGTTCCTTTGCCTTTTTAAAATCTAGCTTGAACATCTGGAAGTTCACAGTTCACGTATTGCTGAAGCCTGGCTTGGAGAATTTTGAGCATTACTTTGCTAGTGTGTGAGATGAGTGCAATTGTGTGGTAGTAGTTTGAGCATTCTTTGGCATTGCCTTTCTTTGGGATTGGAATGAAAACTGACCTTTTCCAGTCCTGTGGCCACTGCTGAGTTTTCCAAATTTGCTGGCATTTTGAGTGCAGCCCTTTCACAGCATCATCTTTCAGGATTTGGAATAGCTCAACTGGAATTCCATCACCTCCACTAGCTTTGCTCATAGTGATGCTTTCTAAGGCCCGCTTGACTTCACATTCTGGCTCTCTGGCTGACATCACATCTGGATGTCTGGCTCTAGGTTAATGATCACACCATCATGGTTATCTTAGTCATGAAGATCTTTTTGTACAGTTCTTCTGTGTATTCTTGCCACCTCTTCTTAGTATCTTCTGTTGGGTCCATACCATTTCTGTCCTTTATTGTGCCCATCTTTGTGTGAAATGTTCCCTTGGTATTTCTAATTTTCTTGAAGAGATCTCTAGTCTTTCCCATTCTATTGTTTTCCTCTATTTCTTTGCATTGATCACTGAGGAAGGCTTTCTTATCTCTCCTTGCTATTCTTTGCAACTCTTCATTCAAAAGGATGCATTCAAATTTTGAACTCTCCATTCAAATTTGGAAAACTCTCCATTCAAATTTGGAATTCTGCAATCAAATTGGGGAGAGTGAAGGGGAAAATGGAGCAAACATCATAAAGGAATACAAGGTTGTGTTTGGTGTTTCGTTGGAGGTAGAAGAAAAGGTAAGAGTAAAATATGACCCCAAGGTTTTATGCTCCAGGGCACAGGAAGTTAATGGTGGAGAGAAATGTCTTTGGTTGAAAAACAGAAGAGAAACCAGTGGAAAGGAAGAAGGGAAACATATCAGGGATAGGGTTGGGGGTAGGGCCATGGGGTGGGGAGGGGAAGGGAAGGTCCTAGGGCAGGACAGTGAGGGATAAAGTTAAGGACTCTCAAAGGGGTTTGCCCTGAGATTAAGATAGATGCATGTGCAGTGGCTGAGAAATGAGAAAGAGAACAGAGAAAATGTAGACAGGAGAAAACCAGAGAGGTTTTTCCTGGAGGGAAGAAACTGCACAGCCTACCTTGGGGGAAGGGAAGCAGAGAACTGGTTGGGATTCACACTGCAGGGGCCCAGAGGAGAGGCCTGTCAGCCCCGTTGGAAGGATATTGAGGGTCCAGATGCTGGAATATATGCAAACTGAACCAGGTCAGCCTGATTTTTCCCAGTTGCTTACTTGACAAGATGTGGTCATTCATTATTAAGTAGCTGTAAAAATACAAATTACCCACCTGGGTGGAAAATACTAGACAAGTGAGAGGCTTGGCCCGGCTGCTTCAGGTCACATGTGCTTTATTCAGTTCTGCCTCTTGTCTGAGCCCTGCACTCCTGTGTTTCCCCACATCTTAGGAGTGTCCCCCAGAAAGGGAGGCTGATGCCTCAGCACCCTGAGGCTGGAAGGAGGAGCTGGTGAGACATGTGGGGCATGGCTAAGACCCCGCCGGGCATGGGCACACTAATGGCTTGTTTATTTCCTTCCCTCTTTCTCCTCTAGACAGCAAGCACCACAAGACGTGTTCCTTTCCTCCCATCCAGAGTCTCCTGAAAACTGCAGAAGAGCCCTGAGTTCTGCCCCCATCCCTCTGGACCCTCCTCCTGGACAGCGAGACATACACACGGCAGAGAGCATGTTGAGACTCAGAACAGTAGTGCACCAAGCATCTCACTGAGCAAATCCACTGTCATCTTCATAATCTGATGAGAGAGTTAAATAGCGCAGTGGGGGCTTTCCTGCTGGCTCGTGGGTAAAGAATCCGCCTGCCAATGCAGGAGACACGGATTCGACCCCTGATCTGGGAGGATCCTACATGCGGTGGAAAAACTAAGCCATGCGTCACCAACTATTCAGCCTGTGCTCTCGAGGCCAGAAACCGCAACTACTGAAGCCCGAGTGCCCGAGTGCCCTAGAGCCCGTGATCTGGAACAAGGGAAGCCACCACAGTGAGAAGCCCACGCACTGAAACTAGAGAGCAGCCCACACCCGCCACAACTAGAGAAGAGCCCGTGCGGTAAGGAAGACCCAGCACAGGCCCCAAATAAATTAATAAAATTATTTTTTTTTAAACACAAAAAATCAGTGAAATGGACCAGAAGCAAAGAAGGGCAAGTCCTGGGTCTAAATGAAGCTGTCCCTTCTCCCATCCAATCCGGCCTGGAGCAGTGGAGCCTTCAGCCAGGGCTTCAGGGACAGACTCCTGGAGCCTAAAGCCAGCCTTCCCGGGCTCCATCAATAATGCAGGCAGCCCCATGAATAATACAGCAGCAGCTGCTTCAGAGCACAGATTACCAACACCCAGCCCTTGCCCCAAGATGGCCCGGGGCCTAATTGCAGGGCCCCTGGGGCTTCCTGCAGATTAACTCAGCCTCATCTGAGTCTGTGCACACAGACACTTGGCTGAACAGCCAACGCCAAGACTGGGTGTTTAGAAAACACTGATTCCCCGCCAGGCATCACTCTGGTTTTCTTCTCCCCTCCGCAGTATCAGTGCTGTGGGTGGCAATCCTGGTGCCAGGTAGTGGAAAATGGGGAAGAGACCCAAATCTGTTGTCACAGAAGAAATGTGCCCAAAGGGCATCTGAAGATGCCAGCATCCCGATCATTAAAAAAGTACCCGGAGATCTGAGTTGAGCCAGCCGTGTCACCTTGGGGGGGCCATAGGAGACTGAAGAGTGTCTCCTCCTCTACCAAAGCCTTGGGTCCCAGTGGTTGTGACTGTGACCTTCTTGGAAACAGAGTCTTTGCCAATATAATCAAGTTAAATCATGAATGAGATCATGCTGGAATACAGTGGGCCGTAAACCCAGTGACCGGTATCCATGGAAGAGGAGGAGGGAAAGGACTTCCCCAGTGGTCACTGCAGGGAGCCTGGCATTCAATATCTGCTCAGGGAAGTTTCACAAGCCATGCTGCGAAGCCGAAGAGAGGGAGAAAGAGAAAGGAGGGAAAGATGAAAGAGAGGTGGGGAAGATGGCCACGTGAAGACGGAGGCAGAGACTGGAATGGTGCTCCCACAGCCAAGGACCACCAGAGGCCACTAGGCCCTGGAAAAGGCAAGGAAGGGCTCTCCCTCAAGCCTCTGCAGTGTGTGTATCTGGCTGCCACTTTGAGTTTGGACTTCTGGGCCACAGAACAGGGAGAGGATCATTTTCTACTGTTCAAAGCTGCCAAATTTGTGGAAATAGGTTAAGGCAGCCCTAGGATATGAAGTAACTTCATTCTGCAAGGCTCTGTTTTTACTTCTATAAAGGGGAGCAAGCAGGTTCAATCTTCCATCCTCACAGTTATTGTGAGGATTAGTGATGATCTATGTTAATATGCTTTCTGAAGTTATAGGGGCGATAAAGAGGTCAGGTTATTATTATAATAACAGTATTATTAGTCTGATTGTTTATTTACTTATTTTGCTGTTGTTGGTTGTTTAGTCACTAAGTCACGTCTAATTCTTTTGAGACCTCATGGACTGTAGCCCACCAGACTCCTCTGTCCATGGGATTTCCCAGGCAAGAATATCTGAGTGGGTTACCATTTCCTTTTCCAGGGGATCTTCCCGACCCAAGGACTGAGCCCAGGTCTCCTGCATTGCAGGCGGATTCTCTACCACTGAGTCACCTGGGAAGCTTATTCATTTGTTTAGGCTGTGCAGGGTCTTCATTGCTGCACAGGTTTTTCTCTAGTTGCGGTGAGTGGGGGCTGCTCTCTAGTTGCTGTGTGTGGGCTTCTCGTTGTGGTGGCTTCTCTTGTGGTGGAGCAGGGACTCTAGGGTGCTGAGGCTTCAGTGGCTGTGGCTCACAGGCTCAGTAGTTGTGGCACACGGGCTTAGTTGCTCCAAGGCATGTGGGATCTTCCTGGACCAAGGATGGAACCCAAGTTTCCTGCACTGGCAGGCAGATTCTTAACCACGGAGCAACCAGAGAACCCCTTAACCAGCTTGTTTAGTGACTTGAAGAGCTGTGGCAAGCAGTCAGTGCCAGGACTGGGAGAAGGAAAGTGCCAGGATTAGCACAAAGCCATCCCTGAAACCAAGTTAATATTTTACCAAGTCAATTAAATCTGCAGATTATACCAGACGTAATTATCACTTTGCTTTAAGAAAATGAAATATTCCAATCTATTTTAATCATGTCTGCTCTGTGCATGCAGGGTATTAAGAGAAGCCTGTTGGAGATACACTAATGGTCCTTAGGGTATTTCTGAAGGGTTTCTGCACTGTGAGTTTATATCCTCTGATGCCTCTCGCCTTTGCCTAAATTGTATCATGGGATTCAGAATCCAAGCTTCTTTTCTTTCAAATTCATTCATTATCTCAGAGGCAATCTCTTTGATTCTTGCTTGGCTTTCTCATCAGACCATTCCCATCTTCTTGGTAATGGGAAGACACCATCTTACCCAAACCAGAGACTTCAGAGAGCACTGTGCAACGCCAACTCAAATTTCTCCAAACCTGTGCCATTGGAAGACTGCCGGCTACTCTGATGAAGTCTTGAAAGATGCTTCCAGTTTTTATCAGTAAGAAAAAAACAGACTGGACCAGTGAGAAGCAGTGGGCCAGGTGCTCAGCCAAGACCATACCCTTCATCGCACAAGAGTAAATGAGAAATGAGTGAAAGAAGTGTCTGGCGCATGGCGAGGGCCCTGAGATGCTAACTTGTTTGGATTTTTTTTTCCCTTTGGAATCCATTTTTTTTTCCCCCATTGATTCCAAGTGGAGCTGCCATGTTGAAAGTGGCTTCTGGAAGGTGATGCAAAGCATGTGGGCTGTGGGGCTAAGTTGGGTCAGAAAAGAGCTGGTCTTGGAAAAGAGCAGACCTGGGTGGTAGCAATGCTAATAATCACAGTACTAATTCCATTACTTGCCATTAGATGTTGGATCAGTTATTTCACTTGGCCAGGCCTCCAACCCCTCATCTGTCCAACTGGAGAATAAGGACATCCCCACCCCGCCATGGGGTTGTTCCCTGAGATGACAGTGGACCTCTCATACACTGCTGCTCTTGTTTAGTCGCTCATTCATGTCCCTGTCCTTGTGACCCCATGGACTATAGCCCGCCAGACTCCTCTGTCCATGGGATTTCCTAGGCAAGAATACTGGAGTGAGTTGCCATTTCCTCCTCCAAGGGATCTTCCCAACCCAGGGACTGTACCACATCTCAGCTCCTCCTGCATTGGCAGGCGGATTCTTTACCGCTGAGCCACAGGGGAAGTCCTTGTATACATTAGGGACTCAATATACGTCTTGTCTTTCTCCTTCTCTGCTACTGGAAAAGTCATACACACTCAGCCTTCTGACGGGCAGTCCCAACAGCATTCATTCTTCTATCAAGGATCAGAGGAGGGGCTGGTTGGGGCAGGCAGAGACCCCCACAAAGGAGTAAAATATGCTAAGAAGCTGTCAAAAGCCCCAGTTCAAGCCTTCTGTTCCTGTGGAAGGTCGCTGGAAGCCTCGCACCTCTACCCTTGCGATGATCTGGCTGCCCCAGCTCACAGAGCCATCTCCTCTAGGACCAACAGTCTTTCTTCCTGGAACTACCCAACCCTTCCCCACACCCCTGCCCGCAGGCTCCATTGGGCAGACCCTGGCAGTCTACATGGCTCATGGCAGATGGCGCCATGTGGACTAATCAGGAAGTCAGACAAGAAAATACGACCCCATCTTCCATTTGCCAGGAACTGGGATTGTTTGGATTTTAATCACAGCCACAGCTAAGAGCCAACATGCGGCCCCTCCAGCCAAGAGATAAATTTTCCACTCTCAACATTCAATTCTTCCTCAAAAAAAAACAAAAAAAAAAAAAAACAGACCCCTATCAGGCGACTGCTCCCTCAGATAGGGGTTTCTTTATTTTCCAATATAATTCTTTTCTTATTTAACAATATGACAGAAATAAAATACTCCGTGGACATGGTGCTTCTCCCACAGTGACTCGGCCTCGAGGAACATCTTCATTCCACCATAAGTCACAGCCAGCTCACTGGCGTATTGATTCCAGGCAAAGATGAATGCAGAGTCCCATGAGCCTCTGGGAGAAATCTGACATTTTCTTTAAATATATATCCATGGAACAACTGTTTCTAAAACTCCAAGAAACAGGTCACGGGGGCAGCACACCATTGATTTAGCAGCCAGTGACTTTTAGAAGGAGCACTGAACGTTGTCTCGATAATTCCAACAATGGCAGACCAAGATGTCCCCTGGAGAGATGCTGTCCCTAGACTCTCATAGATGAAAGGGCTGGCTTCTTGGGAGAACTAAATGAAAGACTCTCAAGAAAGAGAGCCCCCAGCTAGATCCTTTAGGGCAGGGCCCCTGGTCAGTTTTAAAGCAGGGTAAGAAAAACTGCAATCATACATTTGTTTGAAAATTATCATATAATGGATCCATCCTTGGATTGGAAGGGTTTTCCTGGTGGCTCTGATGGTTAAGAATCTGCCTGCAATGGGAGAGACCTGGGTTCAATCCCTGGGTCGGGAAGATCCCCTGGAGAAGAGAATGGCTATCCACTCCAAGAGAATCCCATGGACAGAGGAGCCTGGGTGGGCTATAGTCCATGGAGTCACAAAGAGTGACTAAGACATGATTAAGTGACTAACACGCCTGGATTGAAAAAAGACTGAAAAAGTTGAGAGATGGCTGAGCATAATAGTCAAGATCTTGAGTCTATATGCTGCCATTCAGCTAACAGGTGACCTTAACCAAGATACTTAGCCTTGCTAAGTACCCCCAGGGTCCCCAAAGGGGAAGTGATAATGGTCATTCTGACCTGATAGAATTGTTATAAGGATTAAATAACATACATAACTCGATAGATTGCTTGGCACACCAGTGTCTGCAACAAACTAAGATCTCAGAAGTCAGCACTAGTGGTGATCAAAGCAGTCAGGTTCATTTACCTTTAACGTCTTGTCTACCTACAAAGATGGGAATTAACACAAGTGCATCAGGTGGACCAACCTGACGCTGAGATGTCTCTGCGACATTGTCCAGTTTCTCTGTGTTTTATAAACTAATGAGTATATATTTGGGCTTCCCAGGTGGCGCTAGTGGTAAAGAACCTGCCTGCCAATGCAGAAGACACAGGAGACACCGGTTCAATCCCTGGATTGGGAAGATCCCCTGAAGGAGGGCATAGCAACCCACCACATTATTCCTGCTTGGAGCATCCCATAGACAGAGGAGCCTGGTGGGCTACAGTCCATAGGGTAGCAAAGAGTCAGACACAACTGAATCAACTTAGCATGAATGCACATGAGTATATATTTACCTTTTTTTCAAGCTCAGAAGTTTTTATTGATGTACATCTGATGGTAGCCATATATGACCTGATATATGGTAGTCATATATGAACTCTGATCACTACAGCTATTGTGCTCATAGCAGAGGAGAAGGCTAGTGGGAAGGGCAAAGTCCTAAGGTAGTAAAGCGGTTTTATCCTAAACCCTCCAACACTGTCAAAGAGACCCTCTCTGCCCTTCCCATCCCTGAAATGGCCTCTTTCAGCATCATGTAGACACCTACTCCATGAGGATGAGTAGGGTACATACAGGACTGTCATGGCCATGTACATATTCTCCCTCCTGACCAGCTGGGTCAGAAAAGGTTATGACTCATCCTTGAACTCAGGTCTTAACCAGTTGGAGGGAGAACAAGTTGAAAGGCCAACAGCTTGGGCAGTGATTCAAGGTCATTCATTGCCTCTTGGTAAAGGATAGGAAAGCAATCTGCATTCAGTGAATTTGGATCGGTGTCACCAAGTAAAAGAGAAGACACGTGAGCAGTGTCTCTGGAACGCTGAGTCCCTAACTCCATCCATGTCTCAATTCCTTTGCAGTTTATTCCTTGATTTGTTCTCTCAACATAATATGCCGTCCTTCACGCACAGAGCTGACCCTGATGACTCACACGACAACATGAGTTATTTTTTCCAGCAGTGGTCACAGGTTTTCACTCATCCATCCAATATGTGTTTGTAAAAATGGCTAGATGGGGTAGGAGCACACAGATCAGTCTCAGAATGCAGAAAGGCTAAGTGTAGGTCCACAGGTGGATTGAATAAATATATGGGCTTTGTCCTTTCAGGATGCCCATACTCAAGCCAAATAGGCTGACAGAAGATCATGAAAAGACATGCAATCTGAAACTAAAGGCTTATGTTCAAGTCCTGGTTCTGCCAATCCCTAGCAAGGTGATCTTGGCTGTGTCTCACATGCCTTTCTGGAGCTAAAAAACCCTCACCTTAAAGGGTGGAGATACCATTTTTATGGGAAGCATAATAATACCTACCTTGATTGACACTAGTGATGATAAGTCAGAGGTCATGTAAACGAAAGCACACTAATAATCTACTTACATATTACAAATGTTATTTATTATAAACTAACTCTCTTTATTATTGTAAATTCAATACTGTTATTAACTAATTACTAACAGGTCACAAAACTTCGTCCTGCTAACAGATGAAATTCCTATTTTCTGAAATGTACTATGCCCAGAAAGAGTATCAGAAATCAAGGAATGAGGTGACTCCCTCTCACTGAACATGGTACACCCATGTCATCCACCCCAAAAACCCCCTTTTGGTGTATGCCCGGCCTCCAGTGGCTTCACCCGACCTCTGACCACCACTCCACCAATTTGGACAGTTTTTGAAACTGAACTTACAATTCCCGAAGACTCAGCGTCTGGAAGAGCTGCCATGAGAGCGTGGTGAGCCGGTTACTTGACAGGTTTCTGCAAGAGGGACAAATAAAGAAAATTAAAGGACGATCTGGAATAAGTCTTGCTCTGTGTAGTAAGCATGGTCATCTCATGGGAGCCTGGCTCAGCTGTGCTTCTCCTTCCTTCCATTTGGCTAACAGCACATCTGCAGTAGTCAAGGCTACAGATCGTGTCTTGAGAGGATGCTGAGACCTTTTAAAGAAAGGACTTTACAAATCAAATGAAATTAATGAAATTTTCTTGGTAATTCTCTGCTATCCTCTCACCACAATAAAATTTCACCTTTTTAAGCCCACCCTCTTTCAGGAGGACAGAGAACCCTCAGGGTAGAGCATGTACAAACCAGCAAGTATTTTTTTCAAATGAAGTACAGTTGATTTACAATGTTGAGTTAATTTCTGCTGTACAGTGAAGTGATTGTTAAACAAAAATACATTCTTTTTCACATTGTTTTCCATTATGGTTTATATAGGTAACTGAATATAATTCCCTGTGCTACACAGTAGGATCTATTGCTTATCCATTTTACATACAGTAGTTTGTATCTGCTAATCCCAAACTCTTAATTTATCCCACCTCCCTTTTTTTTTATTACTGAGGCATAGTTGACTTACCAAAAGAGCTGTACATATTCATATTTCTTAATGAGTTTAAAATAATATATATATATATATATATATATGAAATGATCACCATAAACAGTGCCATAAACTTAACTGTCACCTCTAAAAGTTTCTTTCCTCTTTTTTTATAATAATATTTAATAGAACATATACCCTTTTCCCAAAATTGTAAATGTGCAATACTGTATTGTTATTGTATATTGTTTATGCCCTACCCTGTACTATAGACACCTGGGACTTCTTTACCCTACATAAGTGAAGCTATTGTGCCCTGTTACCCACAAACATTCTTAACATTCACACAAGTCAAAAAAAACTCCACACCTCTAATTCCTTCAAGCCAGTCCCTCCCCCAGCAACCCTGCCCATCGATGATCAAGACATCAGCCTTTTTGTTCACACTTCTGTTCTCCTCCTAATGGCTATTTAATTGTTCTCATTAGGATGTACAGGGAAAGAAGCAGTCATTAGTCTTCTGAATAAAAGAAGAAACACACCCACGGTTATTACTTTGCCAGGCTCAACAAACAACTTTCAATGTGATAACAGTTCTTCAAGGCAGCAGGTGGGGACAGTTGGAGTCAAAGTGGCACCCCAGGAACTGTGGACTCATCTAGTGATGAGAAAGGAGAGCAGTAAAGGCTGCACTTAGGGAAATACCTATCCACACACACAAGCACGTGCATATTTATGTCTATCAGACATGTCGGGAACAAATGCAAACACAGACTCCTCTTTATACACATACGCATAGACTTACAAGTGCACCTATATTTAGAGGACCTCTACAACAAATATTTGTTCACAGCCAAATATAGGCTCCACTAAGGAACGAGGGGGTGGACAGTAGATAAGGTCTCTTGGGAACATATGTTCAAATTACAAATGAATAAGCAAGAGAATTGCAGTTTGTGATGAGTACAACAAAGGGTCTAAGCAAAGTGGGGCAAGACACTAATGGGGAAGAGAGACAGGGCTATGTTATAAGTGTGTAAGACCTTACTGCTTATCCATTTCATATATAGCAGCTTATATCTGCTAGTCCAAAACTGCTAATTTATCCCTCCTTTTTTTTTTTAACTATTAAGGTATAGTAGCAAGAAGAGGGCACAGAGGTGATTAAGCTGGGGAATTCAAGCTAGTGGTGAGGAAGAGCTGCCAGAATTCCTGTGGGGTTGGATCAGGCCACAGAGGGAGACTTGAATGCCCAGGAGAGTGGTGCTGTCATTTAATGAGCCCAAGGCTGCAGAAGGGTCCCCACTGGAGAGTGGCATGGAGATCAAGACCTTCCCCCTTGCAGACACTAAGTTTGAGATGCCTGTTTGATGTCCACAGAGAGACATGAGACAGCCTGCTTGATGTGTGGGTCTGGAGCCCATAGGAGAAGCTCGTCCTGGGTGAAGTCACAGAGGGTAATCATGGCTCATCGGAGGAGCAGATATTCAAAGCCAAGGACAAGCTGCAGGACAGGGCTTCCCCCTCACATTTGAGGCAGCTCTATCTTGGTGACGTGGGCTTCCCTGGTGGCTCTGACAGTAAAGAATCTGCCTGCAATGCAGGAGACCTGGGTTGGATCCCTGGCTCAGGAATGTCCCCCAGAGAAGGAAAGGGCAACCCACTCCAGTATTCTTGCCTGGAGAAGGCAGAGGAGACTAGTGGGCTACAATCCATGGGGTCACAAAGAGTCAGACGTGACTGAGCAACTAGCACTATTTGGGGGCAGCCCATGACTGTGTGGGGGAGGAAGACCCCATTCTTGGGGTGCAAGGGACTAGGGACAAAGGGAAGGTCTCCAGGGAGGTGTACCCCAAACTTACTGTCACACTCTCTCCCCAACCCCCAGCACTCTCTCCTTGGCCCTCTTTAGAAGGGCCCCTCATATCCCCTCACTGTCACTAACTTCCTCTCTGCAGGGCTGTGGAATGCTGGTGTGAATGACAACACAGCCTAACCCTATAGCCTGTAAACCAAAAGCCTATAAACCTCCTTTTAATGACTGAGTAAGATTTCATCATGTATATGTATATGTAGCACATCTTTCGGGGAAGGCAATGGCACCCCACCCCAGTACTTTTGCCTGGAAAATCCCATGGACGGAGAAGCCTGGTAGGCTCCAGTCCATGGGGTCGCTAAGAGTTGGACACGACTGAGCGACTTCACTTTCACTTTTCACTTTGATACGTTGGAGAAGGAAATGGCAACCCACTCCCAGTATTCTTGCCTAGAGAATCCCAGGGACAGGGGAGCCTGGTGGGCTTCTGTCTGTGGGGTCGCACAGAGTCGGACACGACTGAAGCGACTTAGCAGCACATCTTTATCCATCCATCTGCCATTGAATACTTAGGTTGCTTCCATGCCTTAGCTGTTGTAATAGTGCCCCAATCAGATCAGATCAGATCAGATCAGTCGCTCAGTCATGTCCGACTCTTTGCGACCCCATGAACCGCAGCACGCCAGGCCTCCCTGTCCATCACCAGCTCCCGGAGGTCACTCAGACTCGCATCCATCGAGTCAGTGATGCCATCCAGCCATCTCATCCTCTGTCGTCCCCTTCTCCTCCTGCCCTCAATCCCTCCCAGCATCAGAGTCTTCTCCAATGAGTCAACTCTTCGCATGAGGTGGCCAAAATACTGGAGTTTCAGCTTTAGCATCATTCCTTCCAAAGAAATCCCAGGGCTGATCTCCTTCAGAATGGACTGGTTGGATCTCCTTGCAGTCCAAGGGACTCTCAAGAGTCTTCTCCAACACCACAGTTCAAAAGCATCAATTCTTCGGCACTCAGCCTTCTTCACAGTCCAGCTCTCACATCCATACATGACCACAGGAAAGACCATTGCCTTGACTAGGCGAACCTTTGTTGGTAAAGTAATGTCTGTGCTTTTGAATATGCTATCTAGGTTGGTCATAACTTTCCTTCCAAGGAGTAAGCGTCTTTTAATTTCATGGCTGCAGTCACCATCTGCAGTGATTTTGGAGCCCAGAAAAATAAATTCTGACACTGTTTCCACTGTTTCTCCATCTATTTCCCATGTAGTGATGGGACCAGTGCCCCAATACAGTACCCCAATTAAAAGAAAAAAGCCTGTAAACCTTAACCCATCCACATGCTCAGCTTCACAAAACTCCTAACAACGGCATATCTTTTTCCTACAAACCGCCTCATTCCCCCACTGAACTGGAAGGGAAGGGGCCGGAAGAACTGCATGGCGACCATGTGAGGACACTCAGGCACCCAGCTCCTAGCAGAGCATCTCCTGCTCCGAAGGGAGGAGCAGGCGATCAGACATGCACGCCCATCAGACTCGTGACCTTACACCCAGGAGTGGACCTGAACCTGAAGCTCGGGGTCAAGAATAACAGGATTGGGTACCACCCTAGGTATCTCCATTACCATCAGCTGCTCTGATGTTTCCATAAAGGTGAGTTTATGCATCAGAACCTTGTTGCTGGTTTACGCACAACAGCACCAGAGGCAGTAGGAGTTAGACAAGGCCCTGGGGCCTTGAGCTCTCTGCCCGATTCCAGCGCAGCCTGCAACAGAGTCCCTGGTTCTAAAGCTGAGCAGCAGCTGCCCTGAGAGGCAGCAGCCGGGAACCCCAGGTTTACTGCGCCCTGGGAAACATGCCCCGCCCCTGCCCCCACAGCAAGGAGGAGGCAGGGACCCAGGAGCGGTCCAGGTAAAGTGGGGACCCTCGCCCGTCTCTGAGGAAAGAGCAGCCCAGAGTTCTTGGGGGGCCCGAGGCAGGGAGTAGGCTGCCAGCAATGTCCTTTCACAAAGGTCAAGTTTTGCTACATTAGGCAGAAATGTCAAGAGAAAATTGGATTCTGAAAGAAAGAAAATAACAGGCATTCTGGGCAAATAAAGAATAAAAAATGGCATTATCTCCTTATTACAAGTTGAGGGGAGGGGGCGGGGGAGACCGGATACAGGAGAGGGGGGATCCCACTCTCCCAGGGGTGTCCCCTCTGTAGCTCCCCGCCCCAGACCTCCCCCACCCACCAAGCCCCACCTGGGGGAGAAAGAGCCCCTTGCATTCCTTCAGTTCTTTGGCCAGATGGAGCGGCCATGGCAGGACTCAAGGGCTTTGTCCATGACTGCCCTCTCCCCTTCCTCCTCCTCCATGGTCCACAAACCACCTTCACCTTCTGGGGTCCAGATCCTCTTCTTGTCTCACCTTCTCCTGCCTCCCCACATCATCTCCATGACCAAAATCTGCATTCACTAAGGACTTACTCAGTACCAGCTACTCTGCTACTTAGGGCTTCCCCACTGGCTCAGTGGTAAAGAACCCGCCTGCCAATGCAGGAGACTGGGTGTTATCCCCAGGTTGGGAAGATCCAAGAGAAGGAAATGCTAACCCACTCCAGTATTCTTGCCTGGAAAACCCCATGGACAGAGGAGCCTGGTGGGCTAGAGTCCACAGGGTCGCTGAAGAATTAGACACAACTTAGCAACAAAATAACAATGACAACAACTCGGTTACCCACTTTTGCTTTCACGATTTCATTTAATATTTACAGCAACTGTACAAGGTGGGTATTGCTATGATCTCCATGCAATAGATGAGGAAACTGAGGCTCAGAGGCTGCCAATCAAAGTTGAACAGCTCTGAGCAGTAATTTGCATTAAGTCTTCTTAATGTAAAGACTCCAGCAATAGGCAACGAAACGACATACCTGGGAACATTTGCAACCGACACACAGACATGTAGATGCCCAGGTCCACATACACACAGCACAGTGCCTGTCCCCAGAGAGAGCAACACTGTGCCGCACAAGTCCCGGGAGAAGAGCGTATACACACAACCTGGGCAACCACACACCGCCGCCTGCCAGAGCATAAGTACAGGCAAGCATATTCACCCCCAACAAAGCAGGCACGCCTCTGGCCATCCTGCCCTCGGAGGCATCTGTAAGTGCTCATAGTGCTGGGCAGATCAGAAAGACGAGGCAGAGTTTTAACTGACTTACCACCCGCTTACCACCCACTGCCCCTGCTTTTCCTTCTAGCTGATGCCTCGCCTGTATTCACCTGTCATCAGTTATTGATGGGCCGGTTACCCCACTCATCAGACAAAGGTTTAATTAAGAACCATCCTGCCTCTGAGCTGCATAGCAGCCCCGAGCCTACTCCCCCACAGATCCATTATCACCCGACTTTTGCTTGAGTCCGTGGCCAGTTTCCAAGTCACCTGACTGCTGGAATTAATTTGGTGAGCAAGATTTTACGAGATGATGCATCAAACCCTTTCCCAAAATCAAGCCCTGTGACCTTGCCCCGTATCCCTCATCTGAGACTACCAAACAAAGCCATTAATTTTGTCCTGCACTATTGCTCCTCTCACAGCCCAGACTCTGGGGCCAGAGTAATGAACAGCGGTGATGCAGCTCCTGGGTGCTCTGGAAACCAGGCGCCAGATGCACAGATGGCCAAATCTGACCCTGAGCGGGAGACAGGCTGAGGTGGCTCCTCCAGCATTAGCCCCGTGGTGAACAGAGGGAACCTTAGGATGGAAAGTAGTTCCGTGACCCTCCTAAAGGGGCACCCAACTGCAGCAGGATGGAGCCCCAAGATTCAGGAGGATGTCACCCTCTACCCTGGGAACCCTACCATCCAACAAAAGCGTCACTCAACATGGACCCTGAAATGTAGAGAAGGACACAGCAAGGGAAGGAGAGGGAGGCTAATTGGGAGATTGGGATTGACAATATGTACACTGGGCACAAAGGGACATGACTGAGCGATTAAACTGAACTGGACTGATCACTGTGCTCAGTTGCTTCGGTCATGCCCAACTCTTTTGCGACCCCATGGACTACATTCTGCCAGGCTCCTCTGTCCATGGAATTCTCTAGGCAAGAATACTGGAATAGGTTGTCATTTCCTTCTCCAGGGGATTCTCCCGACCCAGGGATCAAACCCAAGTGTCCTGCACTGGCAGCCAGGTTCTTTACCGTTAGCACCACCTGGGAAGCCCCATATATACACTGCTACTGCTACTGCTAAGTCACTTCAGTTGTGTCCGACTCTGTGCGACCCCACAGACGGCAGCCCACCAGGCTCCCCCATCCCCAAGATTCTCCAGGCAAGAACACCGGAGTGGGTTGCCATTTCCTTCTCCAATGCATGAAAGTGAAAAGTGAAAGTGAAGTCACTCAGTCGTATCCAACTCTTAGCGACCCCATGTACTGCAGCCTACCAGGCTCCTCCGTCCATGGGATTTTCCAGGCAAGAGTACTGGAGTGGGGTGCCACTGCCTTCTCCACATATATACACTACCATATGTAAAACAGATAGCTGGTAGGAATCTGCTGTATAACACAGGGAGCTCAGCCCAGTGCTCTGTGATGACCTGGAGGGGAGGGATGAAGGTGGGAGGGAGGTTCAAGAGGGAGGTGATATATGTATACTTATGGCTGATTCACAGGTGGCGCTAGTGGTAAAGAATCCTCCTGCCCATACAGGAGACTTAAGAACGTGGATTCTATCCCTGGGTCAGGAAGATCCCCTGAAGGAGGGTATAGCAACCCACTCCAGTATCCTTGCTTAGAGAATCCCATGGACAGTGGAGCCTGGTGGGCTACAGTCTAGGGTTGCAAAGAGCCGAACACAACTGAAGTAACTTAGCACACATGTGGCTGATTCATGTTGTTGTACATCAGAAACTAACACACCATTGTCAAGCAATGTTCCTCCAATTAAAAATAAAAATAAAAAAGATGGACTCTGCGGTCAAAAGAAGCCAACCAGGTGAATACTTCTGTTCCCCAAACACTGAGACAAGTCAGGGCTGACCCTCCAGTTTGCTAAAAAGGTTGAGAGGGAGATGCTAAGTCCTACCCATGAAGCGATGCTGAAGATGGAAGTCTCCGTGGACTTCCCAGATTAAGGGTGCGGCTAACTTCGGAAGTGCTTCCTGTCCTACCAGCAGAGGCAGGCCTGGGGCAGCCTGGGTCTTAGGACTCGAGTGTGGAATGGACTGTTGGCCACAGGTGCCTAGCTATCCCTATGCTACTGAGCCCTCAGAAGCATGGAGCATATCCAATTGGATACATTTTTCACAATCTGCGTTAAACCCTGGGTGCTCCTCCCCAAACCCAATTGATTTTCCTTTTTCTTGACTTATTGTACTAGCTAGGATTTTCAGTGTGATGTTAAGTAGAAGTAAGACAGCTTATTTTCCCTGTTACTAAACCTAGAAGAAAAACATCCAGTGTTTCATCACTGAATATGATGTTATTGATGCACTTTGCTAGGTTTCTCATAATTTCATCTGCCTACAACCTTATTTTTTGAAATTTGGGAATGTAATGTATGGCAATAGATACTAAAGTAAATATTGTTTTTTCATCTTTGAAAAAAAAGTAATTAAGGCTAAAGAGGCCATGAACCCTAATCCAATATGGCTAGTGTCCTTATAAGAAGAGATTAGGACACAGACATGCACGGAGGCAAATGACAAGACACCAGGAGGAAAAGTCATTGTCTATGAGCTGAGGCAAGAGGCCTCAGAAGAGAAGAACCCTACTGACACCTTAATCTTGGACTCTCAGCCTCCATAACTGTGAAGAAGTCATCGTTCCTGCTGTTGAGGCCACTCAGTCTACAGCGTTTATGGCAGCCCTAGCAGACGAGCACACCTATCCTCAGCCCCTCTTTTGCCCCCAAGGTCCTGACAGCAGAGTTGGCTGCCCAACTGTGATCTCTGAAAGCATTCAAGTCTTGATTTTCAGTTCCCCCCTCTCTGTGCCTATGTTTCATGACCCCAGGAAACCAGCTTCCCAATCAGGGTCCAGCCACGAAGATGCAATCTGGGGCCTGTCCGCTCGGTCAGCTCCTGCCCCGGGCCTATGCTAGTCTCCTCTTGCAAAGATGGTTACAAGAGAGCACAGAGACCCAGGAGTGTGCTCAGTTGGCATCCCAATTGTGAATGCCAGTCACCAACTTTTCCTAGAGGATTCGCCCTGCTGCTTGCAGAAAGCATTATTCTAAGAACTGTACAAAGCTCGAAGACTTTGGGCCACCTGATGCAAAGAGCCAACTCATTGGAAAAGACCCTGATGCTAGGAAAGTTTGAGAGCAGGAGGAGAAGAGGGTGACAGAGGATGAGACAGTTGGATGGCATCATCGACTTAATGGGACATGAGTTTGAGCAAACTCTGGGAGGTGGTGAAGGACAGGGAAGTCAGGCGTGCTGCAGTCCATGGGGTCGCAAAGCGTCGGACAGGACTGAGTGACTGAACAACGAGCGAGCTCCAAGCATCAGGCGTGGCCACCCAGAGAACAACAGAAGGCCACCCCCTTCTACTCTCACAAGCTCACGGGGGCTGTGGCTTGGTGACGTCATCATGATGTAATTCTGACTTCCTCCATCCAGGAATGCAGCATATGAAAGAGGCAGTTCTTCCTTCCTGAAGACCCCACACCCCCTCAGTGATTTGTCTCTACCTTTCGAATTTTTCCCATGAAAGAACTATCTCTTTGGTCTTCTTGGAGACAGTCAACTCCCTCCCCTGCTAAGCCACACCAAGATTCGTTTGAAATCACTGACGGATGTGGAAGAAAAGTCCAAGAAAGAAGAATTCCTTGATGCAGCACCAGCCCTACAGAGAGTTTGCTTAAAAAGGAACAAACCACAGAGAAAGAGGAGGCTGGCAGAACCAGGGAGCTTCTCCCAGAACCAGGGAGCTTACACTTCATGATCCTGAATGTGGACTTTGCACACACCAGTCTCACACCAGAGATGCCTGCTGCCCACCGTGGGCGAAGTGGGGGTGGCTGCCCTCAGCCTCCTTGAAAGAAGGAAGCTCCCCATCATCTCATCACTAGGGCTGCTGCCGACCCCCGAGGGATCCCCCTTGAGCCGACCCCCTAAAATCCAGCCCCTGTGACAAGGAAGCAGATGCTGCCACCCAGTGTTCCTCTTGAAGGCCAAGGAGTATTTTTCTACATCGTTGATATATTTGCTTTTCCCTCAATTAAATTGCTGTAAAAGGGGGGTGTGGGTTAAAGCCATTTGAGCCATTTTTATTCAGCTAAATTACACTGGATGGCTCATTTAATGAACTTTAATGAAGCCAAAATGCTTTCTCTAATCAAATCTCAAGTGACGTGACTGGTGTCTTGACCTGAGATCAGGAGACTGGAGGCAGCTTGTCCACAAGGCCTGGGGCTGAGCTAAACCCTGGGTTTCCCAGAGAACGTTCCTGGGAAGCCGAGGTCTTCTGTATGCTAATGGGTATTACAAGGCCAAAAATCTCATGTTGCTTGAAAACAGTGGCACTAAATGAAATTAAACAGGCTTATTTACTGCAGAACTTTTCAGAACTTTTACCGAGTGAAGGATCTGACCCATCGAGTCTCTCAAATTTGTTATTGTTCTTGTTTAGTTGCTCCATCGTGTCTGACTCTTGGCGGCCCCATGGACTGTGGCCCATCAGGCTCTTCTGTCCGTGGCATTCTCCAGGCAAGAATACTGGAGTGGATTGCCATTTCCTTCTCCAGGGGATCTTCTTGACCCAGGGATTGAACCTAGGTGTCCCGAATTGGCAAATGGATTCTCTACCACTGAGCCACCTGGGAAGCCCCTCTCAAACTTACTGGATCCCAGAACCTTCTTCATGAAATGTCAGGCAAAAATAATCACTGCACAAAATATACTTAGAGCTGGGGTCCCCAAACTCCGGGATCTAATACCTAATGATCTGAGGCAGAGATGAAGCAATAATAATAGAAATAAAGTGCATGATAAATGTAATGGGCTTGAATCATCCTGAAACCATCCCCCTCAAGCTCCAGTCTGTGGGAAAAACTGTCTTCCATGAAACCCATCTCTGGTGCCAAAAAGACTAGGGACTGCTGATTAGAGAAATGATGGTCATAATAAGAAGTATATGTTTGGTCCTTATCCACAGTTCCTGACACAGAGCTCCAAAAACCCTTGTTATTTCTTTAAGGACAGATAAACAGGAGCATCTTTTGTTATAAGACTCAGTCTCCTGGCTTCAGTTCCTGAAATTGCTTCAGAGAGTGAAGTGACTTTAGAAATCCCCTAAAGATGTGCATCTGGTTGTCAGGGGAATCAACTATGAATCGAGGGTTGGAACTTTCAGTCCCACCCCTGATCTCCAGTGAGGGGAGAGGAAATCTGTCACCAATGGCCAATGATGTAATGAAGCCCCCATAAAACCCCAGGAGGATAGGATTTGGGGTTGGGAAACCAGAAACCACTATGACACACATACTTCTGTGTGTCACCATGTCAAGCTGCAAACTCCACGGGGACAGAGGTTCCCTTGTTCAGGACTTTGTTCTTCATATCTCTTTATCCAGCTGTTGATTTTTTTTAAATAGTTCTTTATTTGGCTGCACCAGATCTTAGTCGTGGCAGGCAACTAAGGATCATTAGTTGAGGCATGTGAACTTAGCTGTAGTATATGGGCTCTGGTTCCCTGATCAAGGATTGAACCCAGGTCCCCTTCACTGGAAGCTTGAAGT
The DNA here is from genome assembly GCA_935064755.1 of Tragelaphus eurycerus. Lineage (NCBI taxonomy): Eukaryota > Metazoa > Chordata > Mammalia > Artiodactyla > Bovidae > Tragelaphus > Tragelaphus eurycerus. Next base: position 579,088 of record CAKXYN010000075.1, on the reverse strand, counting down.
CGTGGCCACTGGACCACCAGTGAATTCCCCATCTGGCCATCGGCTCGTATCCTTTAATGTCCTTTGCAATACACCACTGATCTAGAGAGTAAAAGAGTTTCTTGAGTTCTGTGAGCCGCACTAGCAAATTGATCAAACCTAAGGAGTGGGTCATTGAACCTCTGATTTCTAGCCAGCTGCTCAGAAACCCAGGTGACAACCTGGACTTGCGATTACCCACTGTAGTGGAGGGTGGTCTGGTGGGAGTGAACCCTTAATCTGTGTAGTCTGATGCTATTTCGGGGTAGATAATGTCAGAACTGAGTTGAATTGTGAGACCCTCAGCTGGTGACCCAGAATTGCTTGATGGCGGGGAAAGTCACATGTTAGAATTGCATGCAGATTCATTAATCATTGAGTGCCAAGGTCAGCAAGCTATGGCCTGTGGGCCAGCACTCGGCTTTTGTAAATAAAGTTTTACTATAAGGCAGCCATGTCCATTTATTTGCACATTATAGCTTCTCTCTGGTGGTTCAAATGGTAAAGAACCCACCTGCAATGCAGGAGACTAGGTTCCATTCCTGGGTTGGGAAGATCCTCTGGAGAAGAGAATGGCTACCCACTCCAGTATTCTTGCCCAGAGAATCCCATAGGACTGGTGGGCTACAATCCATGGGCGTGCAAAAAGTTGGACATAACTGAGGGAGTAAGCATGCGTGTACTATGTCTACAGTCCAGGTGAGATGAATATCTTCCAAGATGTCCACAGCCTCAACCTCGGGATCTGTGAATACATCAGCTTCTAGGGCAAAAAAGACTTTGCAGATGTGATTAACGGTATGAATTGAGGTGAGGAAATTACCTTTAATTATCCTGTGGCCCCAGAGTAACCACAGAAGTCCTTAAAGGTAGAAGAGGGAGGCAGAGAGGTCAAGAGAGCTCCAACACAGAAGAAAGCACAGAGGGATGTAATGGGGGGAGGGGGTCAAAAGCCAAGACATGCACATGACCTTGAGCAGCTGGGAGATGCAGTGAAATGGATTCACCCCTAGAGGCCCCAGAAGGGAACCTGACCTTGTCAACACCTTGAGTTTAGCCCAGGGAGACCCGTGTGGGACATGTAACCCACAGAGTGTAAGAAAATCACTGTGTCTTTAAGCCAAGTCCACAGCAACTTGTTACACCAGCAAAAGAAAACAAACTCGGGTCCCTTCTGCACTAGAGCCGCAGGGTTGTGCCGCTGTGACAGAGACCGAAAGGCCCTCAAAGTCTAAAATATTTAGTATGTGGTCCCTGGTGGCTCAGACGGTAAAGAATCTGTCTGCAGTACAGGAGACCCAGGTTTGATCCTTGTGTCAGGAAGATCCCCTGGAGGAGGAAACGGCAACCTACTCCAGTATTCTGGCCTGCGGAATCCTGTGGACAGAGGAGCCCCATGGGCTACGGTCCATCGGTCACAAAGAGTTGGACGTGACTTAGTGATGAAACAACAATAAAACCCCAGAAAAGGCCTGAAAGCTTCGCTCCTTCACTTCACTGCTTCATACCAGACCTTGAGTGTCACCGAGACTATTCTGGGGGATTTACTCCCTGGGAATCTCTTTTCAGACAAATTAACAAAAAGCTAATTGCCTTGAAGTACGTGAGCAGTCACTGGAGCCGTGGGTAGGCACAGCCCGGTGGCCACAGCCTGGCAGACGCAGGCCTTTCCAGCAGTGGCCCACTCAGGGGCAGAGCAGGCTGGCCTGGCTGGGGAGCACCACCCCTAGAGAGGCTCCAGTCCATGGAGGATGATGTGGTGATGGGGGCCAAAGCATCATACCCACTGTTTACTCCAGAGCTGTCATGGCAGGAGAAAAGCAAAGATGCAGAGAGCATCTGTGAGAAAACCTGGGAACAGTGATCACAGTCTGCCCTCTGCATCCTCGGGTTCCACATCCACGAATTCAATCAACCATGGATGGAATTCACGGCTGGTTGAATCAGTGGATGCAGAACTTGCACACAGCCAGGGCAGGCAGTGCTATGCTGTTTCACATAAAGAAGCTGAGCATCCTCGGAGTTTGGAATACGGCCAGAGTTGGGAACCAATCCCCCTAGATGATACTGAGGGAGGAGTACTGTAGAGACTAAGAGTGAAGCAGGGACTGTTGAGGGAGGAGGGAGCCAGAGGTGAGCCTGGTGCAGGCTCTGCCTGGGCATCTACATGAGATGCTGTTCAGATCAGATCAGATCAGATCAGATCAGTCGCTCAGTCGTGTCCGACTCTTTGCGACCCCATGAACTGCAGCACGCCAGGCCTCCCTATCCATCACCAGCTCCCGGAGGTCACTCAGACTCACATTCATCGAGTCAGTGATGCCATCCAGCCATCTCATCCTCTGTCGTCCCCTTCTCCTCCTGCCCTCAATCCCTCCGAACATCAGAGTCTTCTCCAATGAGTCAACTCTTCACATGAGGTGGCCAAAATACTGGAGTTTCAGCTTTAGCATCATTCCTTCCAAAGAAATCCCAGGGCTGATCTCCTTCAGAATGGACTGGTTGGATCTCCTTGCAGTCCAAGGGACTCTCAAGAGTCTTCTCCAACACCACAGTTCAAAAGCATCAATTCTTCAGCACTCAGCCTTCTTCACAGTCCAGCTCTCACATCCATACATGACCACAGGAAAGACCATTGCCTTGACTAGGCGAAACTTTGTTGGCAAAGTGATGTCTCTGCTTTTGAATATGCTATCTAGGTTGGTCATAACTTTCCTTCCAAGGAGTAAGCGTCTTTTAATTTCATGGCTGCAGTCACCATCTGTAGTGATTTTGGAGCCCAGAAAAAGAAAGTCTGACACTGTTTCCACTGTTTCTCCATCTATTTCCCATGTAGTGATGGGACCAGATGCCATGATCTTCGTTTTCTGAATGTTGAGCTTTAAGCCAACCTTTTCACTCTCCACTTTCACTTTCATCAAGAGGCTTTTTAGTTCCTCTTCACTTTCTGCCATAAGGGTGGTATCATCTGCATATCTGAGGTTATTGATATTTCTCCCAGGAATCTTGATTCCAGCTTGTGTTTCCTCCAGTCCAGCATTTCTCATGATGTACTCTGCATATAAGTTAAATAAACATGGTGACAATATACAGCCTTGACGTACTCCTTTTCCTATTTGGAACCAGTCTGTTGTTCCATGACCAGTTCTAACTGTTGCTTCCTGACCTGCATACAGATTTCTCAAGAGGCAGATCAGGTGGTCTGGTATTCCCATCTCTCTCAGAATTTTCCACAGTTTATTGTGATCTACACAGTCAAAGGCTTTGGCATAGTCAAGAAAGCAGAAATAGATGTTTTTCTGGAACTCTCTTGCTTTTTCGATGATCCAGCGGATGTTGGCAATTTGATCTCTGTGAAATGCTGTTAGGACCAGGGAAACCTGAGTCCAAGGGAGGCAGGTGGAAAGGGAGACAGGCAGGGGCAGGAAGGCCATGCCGCTCTTCAAGATGCAGAAAGCACTTTCCTGCTAATTACCTGGTAGCCAGGCCAGTCACCTGTCCTCATTCTGAGATTTACTCTTGGGATTTAAGGGAAATTTATAAGAGTCTCTTGGACAACAAGGAGATCAAACCAGTCAATCCTAAAGGAAATCAAACCTGAATATTCACTGGAAGGACTGATGCTGAGGCGGAAGCTCCAATACTTATGACACCTGATACAAAGAGCTGACTCACTGGAAAAGACCCTGATGTTGGGAAAGACTAAGGGCAGGAGGAGAAGGGGGTGATAGAGGATGCGATGATTGGATAGCATCATTGACTCACTGGACATGAGTTTGAGCAAACTCTGGGAGGCAGTGAGGGACAGGGAAGCCTGGTGTGCCACAGTCCATGGGATCACAAAGAGTCAGACATGATTTAGTGACTGAACAACACATGGCTCTCTTACAATTGTGAGCAAAAAGTTGCTTTGGGCCTTTTAAAACAGAAATCGGATTAGGCTGACATGGCATCCCAACCCTCCTTCAAGACGAGCCCTTGAAGAAACACAGGCCAGGTGTGGATTTGAGGAAAGCATCTGCAGAGAGGTTTTCCAACTTGGTATCAGCATCACCCGGAGGCTTGTAAACCAGACAGCCAGGCTCCACCTCCCTCCAGAGATTCTGACTCAGGCCAAGAATTTGCATTTCCAGGCAGCTCCCAAGGGATGCTGATGTTGTTGGTTTGGGAAGTTTACTTCAAGAACCACTGATCTAGTGAAGTTTTGCTTTCCCAGGGAGTTCACTTAACACCTATTCTCAGTTACTCAGTCTTGTCTGACTCTGCGACCCCATGGACTTTAGCCCGCCGGGATTCTCTGTCCATGGGATTTCCCAGACAAGAATACTGGAGTGGGTTGTCATTTCCTCTTCAAGGGGATCCTTCCAACCCAAGGACTGAACTCACATTTCTGGCATCTCCTGCACTGGCAGGTGGATTCTTTACCACTGAGCCACCTGGGAGCACTTATCAAATCCTACTGTCTGGAAAGGTTGGACGATCAAACATACATAAGAAAATAAGGATATAAAGAGACACTCTGTCAGGAGCTAAGCAATTCCTATAAAGGCCCCTAGGAACAAATGTCATTATTCATAGCTAGAAAGGGGACTTAGCCATCCCCTGCCTGCAATTTGGTGGAGGATCGCCAATGGGGAGATGCCACTGAGAAGTCTGGAGAAGGGCTGTCACCACACTGGAAATTGATGGAAATGAACAAATTGGATCAAAGTGCCTCCTGGATTTGCAGGATGAATCTGTCCGCTTCCCCTACCCCAACCCCTGGCCCCTCTCCTTAGCAGGATTTCTGAGCGTGGGACCCAGGTTTACCACCTGGAGGTTGTTTTAGGGAAACCCCCTTGGGGACTCCCTCCAGGAAGGAGGGCTTTTGGAACTCCATGTCTGGAGACCCTGGAGGATGAAGGGAAAAGTGAGAGTCAATGAAGGAGACCCAAGAAACGGACCTGTGGAAAGGGAGCAGAGAAAGAACAGGAGACAGAACCACAGCCTCCAAACCAATAAGTGTGATCCCAGGCTGGGGCTGGGGAGCACAACGAGTGGAAGGGCCGCCAGGGTGACGGCGTAGAGGGTGATGCTGGAGAGGCTGGCGGCAGGCAGGTGCATGGCAACAGCGGGCCAGAGCCACACTCCGGGAGAAATGACTGTGCCTGTGGCTCTATGCCAAAGGCCGCGCTCCTGGCTGCCTGAGGAGTGGCCCTCTGGAGGAGCTTGGAGATTTTCTAGGAGCTTAGAGCACAGTGTCATCGATTAGGGACAAATGGCTAGCTGAGACCACTCTCTGGAGTGGCCAGGGCAGAACAGAGGGGACTTTGCTGACAATGGCCTGTGGGCTTTGGGCTTCTATGAACCAGAGCAGCTCAGATTCCCTCCCCCTCCCCGTCCCTCCCCCTCCTGGACCACAGACTGCAGAAATAAGGAGCTGAAGATGCTGCCTGCCCAGCGTCTGGCAGAGCCCAGAGGACAAACAAATGCCACTGGTGCTCAGGGCCTTCTCCTCTGCCTGGTCTGGCCAGGAGACTCAGTCACAAAGAATATCTAAGGAACTGAGTAACAGATTAACTTTTAAGATGGAGTTTTGCATGGGCAGCTGCCACTGCAGGGAGGCCCGGGTCAGCCCATGTGATGGAAACCCTCATCGTGTCCTGGCTGCACCGCTCTGTGAAGCCGAACCCTGTCAGGCAGGCAGAGACTTTCCAAGTGTGGTCCCCAGACCAGCAGCAGCAGCATCAGTGTGGACTTGGAAATGCAAATTCCCAGGGCCCCCACCCCAGAGCTGCTGAAGAGGGCACTCACGGGGTTCGCCCAGCGTCCTGCGTTGTATCAAGCACTCCAGGTGACGCTGACTCAGGCTTAAGTGTGAGAACTGCTGGCTTACTGGTAAGCAGCCCAGACTCTGGAGTCAGACCATCAGGCTAGATGCTGGGTGGCTCTGGCCCTCCCGAATTGGATGATTCTTCCTGAAAAAGTTACTGAACCTCTCTGGGTCTCAGTCTGTGCATGCAAACCACAGAAGTCAAAAGCAGAAGGCTTAAAGAGCAGCCTGGAAAATCAAGATGAATTAGTGCATGTGCCCCCAAAAAGTTCTTGGCTCATAGCAGGTACTCGATGCCTGGCTGGGGTCATTGAGGTATTGCAGGTTGTAGTGATGATAGGAGCTCACATGCCCAGCGGTCCTCACTCTGGGCTGGCGCTCTTTAAAGACTGTGCATATAACAGCCCCATCACACACTGTAACAACCCACTAAGACTTCCCTGGTGGCTCAGTGGTAAAGAAGCTGCCTGCCAATGCAATGCAGGAGATGTGGGTTTGATCCCTGAGTCAGGAAGATCCCCTGGAGAAGGAAATGACAACCCACTCCAGTATTCTTGCTTGGAGAATCCCATGGACAGAGGAGCCTGGAGAGTTACGTCGAAGGGGTTACAAAGAGTCAGACACAACTGAGCAACTAAACACACACATTATAAACCAGCAACACTTGTGACTAAGAATTCTAAATAAGATTCTTCAGCAATGACCCAAGTCTCCTCTCCCAGATGCTCTGAAACATCAGCATCCTAGCACACAGGATAGAAGGCTTCTAGAAGTTTCTGTCTTTGCTCAGCCACTTTCTAGCTATATAATTCTTGATTGGCTCCCTTAACCACCATGAATACTGGAGTGGGTAGCCATTCCCTATTCCAGGGGATCGTCCCGATTCAGGGATGGAACCCAGGAACAAAATCTCTACCACATTAGAAAGTGAGAATTAAGTAATACACACGGATATAGTGCCCGGCGTAGGCACTGAATGGAAACGAGCTATCATTACTTGTAGAGACTCAAGAGGAAAAAAGCTGATGACATGACAACTGTGAACAAAGTGGGGGGTCCACCAGGGGAGGGGGATGCAGGGTGCGGCCCACGCTCAATTTCCCAAATTCTTGGAAGAAAAGAGGCACGTGGAGGGAACCATCACCGCAGAAGCAGCAAAACAAGAAAACTCGCACCCAGCAACGCGCTCAGCAGACGCTGCTAAATGGTTTCCAATTAATTAACTGATTACATGATAGAACAGAAGGGGATTCGAAAGAGCGCTGTTGACCTTTAAGAATAATTAATATCATCAGGATAGCAAACCCATCCAAGGAAAATAATGAGGAACATTTTCATATTACATTCAAAAGCTCTGGATGGGGAAGCAGATGGGCCTTATCGAAGCAATACCCGGACCCCCTCCCCCTGCACTGGCTTCCTGTCTACCCATCGCCTCCCACCCAGGCTCTTCTCCTGGATCCGGAGACTTCCAGGCGGCCCAGGGAGACCTGTGAGCCTTCCACTTCTGCACACGGCAGTGGCTGCCCCGGTCCAGTCTTGTAGCTGCTCTGTTTGCCCGTTGACAATAGCAGAGGAAGGAGGTCAGGGTGAAAAACCTACCCCACATCACCAGACAGGAGGCGGGCAGGGGCGGGCGATGCTCAGCTACCCCTTCACAGTCAAACTGAGGACCTGGAACTCTCTTTCCCTGCCGAGTGCTCTGCCAGGGTCACCCCCAGCAAGCTTCCTGCCTCCCATCACACACTGTAATTCTCCCATCACAGACCTGATGGATCAGACAATATTCTATTTTTTTTTAATTGGAGGATAATTGCTTTACAATGTTGCATTGGTTTCTGGCATACAGCGTGTATCAGTTGTAACTATATATGCAGTTACCACCACAGAGCACCAGCTGAGCTCCCAGCAGCTTCCCACTAGCTGTCTATTTTACACATGGTAGTGAAGAGTGAATATACGTCAATGCTACTTTCTCAGTTCCTTCCACCCTCTCCTTCCCCCATTGTGTCCACAGGTCTGTTATACAGAGTGCAGTAAGTCCGAAAGATAAAAACAAACATTGTATATTAATGCATGTATATGGAATCTAGAAAAATGGCCTTGATAAGCCTATCTGCGGGCAAGGAATGGAGACGTAGGCATAGAGGGGACTTGTAGATAATCTGGCTGTGAGGTCGGAGACACACTGTCCTAGTCACAATTCTATTCCCAGCATCTGGAATAAACTCGCTGCCCTGGGCAGGCTTCCTTGACATCTGGCTCCTCTCAGAATGTCTGGTACGCGCCTCATCACCCTCCATGACTCCCTAAAATGTCCCTCCTCTAAGCAGCCTTCCTAACCACCATCTCCACATGTGCATGGAGAATGCATTGTCTGGAGATGGTGGTTAGGAAGGCTGGTTAGAGGAGGGACATTTTAGGGAGTCATGGAGGGTGATGAGAAGTGTACCAGACATTCTTAGAAGAGCCAGATGTCATAGCATCATAGGGCTTCCCTCATAGCTCAGTTGGTAAAGAATCTGCCTGCAATGCAGGAGACCTCGGTTCAATTTCTGGGTTGGGAAAATCCCCTGGAGAAGGGATAGGCTATTCACTCCCGTATTCTTGGGCTTCCCTGGTGGCTCAGCTGGTAAAGAATCCACCTGCAATGCAGGAGACCTAGGTTTGATCCCTGGGTTGGGAAGATCCCCTGGAGAAGGGGAAGGCTACCCACTCCAATATTCTGGCCTGGAGAATTCCATGGATTGTATAGTCCATGGGGTCTCAAAGAGTTGGACACGACTGAGCAACTTTCACTTCATAGCATCATATAATGTGCCCATCAACCCTCTGGTTCACTTTTAGACAGCAGGCATCCTTATTTCCTGTCTCTTTGTATGCCTGATACAAGAAGAATACCTGGTATACACCTGGTAGGTGCTTTGTAAATATTTGTTGAATGAACCCAAGGATAAGTGAATGCAATTTGGCTGAAAGAAGGCAAACCTACAAAACATTCCCTTTTCCTTATATATCTGCAAGAATACAAGATTAATTCATTCACTAAGTACTGATGACAGGTGACCACACAGCAAGGTGTACCCAGACAGTCCCACTTTATACCTGTGGTCCTGGAATCACATCCCATTAGTTCCCCCACTGCTCTCAGAAGCATCCCAGTTTGGACGATAATTGTAATAAATTCCTACTCTGTGTCACGCCCTCTTCTGGGTGTTGCTTTACAGCCCAGAATAAAAAAGCTGAGCAAATTCTCTAAACAAAATGAGCTTTAGCCTCATCGCAGCTTTTACGCCATTGAAAGGTAAACCCCACCCCCTCCATCATTCAACACGTGCTGATCTGGTACCTAATCTCTGCCAGACAAGGCTAGGCACTGGAGCGTGGGGTGAACAAGATACGTTCCCCCACCCCTTCATTGGTAATATTTCCATATGAATTCGGGGAAAGGGACCTGTCTGACAAAGTTTGCTTGTGGCTCAGAACTGAATTTTTCTGCATTGTCTTAAACCTCTCCTGGCCCCACAGGGTTGTGAGATGCAGTCAGCCTGGTCACAGTGTCCACATCTATGCATGTCAGCTGGCCCACATTTGGTGTCCTTGTATAAAATATCTTGTTTTTTCTAATCCTTAGAAAGGGCAAGTAACTTTATTTTCAAGAAAGGCCAGAGCTGCAAATATTAGAGACTCAAGAGAACAATCATCAGAACCCCATGACCCTGAGGACACCCAGCCCCTATCTTGATGCCCCTTCTCATTCCCCAGTTTATCCGTCTTTGCACAGACTTCTTCCATCCCGCCTTATTCTAAATCATTGCAGAGTTCAGGATCTACAATTATCTCTATTTCCAAAGCTCATGTGGTTTTTCCTTCCGCTAAAATTCTCTGGGTTGCCACTCTCTGTCCTCCTTGGTTTCAGAAGTGCTGGCCTCCTCTCTCACCTTGCTAGACTGCCTCTTACAGCCGCATCCTCTCTGCTGAGCTACAGCCATAGGAAGAGGCCAGCTGCCCCCATCCAGACACCCCACCCCCATCTTGGTCTCATTTCCAGTATCAGCTGAAAACATCTCTTTTCTCCTTTTAATTATACTTCTCCAACTCGCTTGCTCGCTCTGTTATTGGCCTCATGACTCAGGGCTTTAATTTATTCACCAAACAATGTCATTACACCACTGTTTTCTGTAATTTATACCATGCACAGTCTTTTGGTCTCTATTGTCAAATTCTGCAAAATGTTTGAGAGAAGCAAAGCTTGTTCCTATTCACCATGTACTCCCTCCTGCGGAGACCTGACAGAGTCCATGGGGACTTACGGAGGAAAGAGATAAAATGAGAACTCCTATACTGAATTTCATGGAACCGAGAATCTACCATCCCTCCACTTGGTTCCATGTAGAGTGGAACGGCCTCCAAGGGGCTGCTTCTTCACCTTCTCCCAGGCTGCATGAGGCTGGAATCTAAGCTGGAAGGGAGGGCATTTGCCTACAGAGACAAGGCACTTTTTTTTTTTTTTAATTGGAGTATAGTTGCTTTACAATGTTGTGTTAGTTTCCACTGTGCAACAAGGTGAATCAGCTGTGTGTATACACACACTCCTCTCATTTGAGCCTCCCCACCCCCCCATCTCACACCCTCGTCCCACACCTCTCAGGTCTGCACAGAGCACCGGGCTGAGCTCCTTGAGCTTTGCAGCAGTGTCCTGCCAGCTATCTGCTTCACACATGGCATGTATACGCCAGCGCTACCCGCCCCCACCTCGTCCCACTTCCCCTTCCCCTGCCTGTGTCCACGTGTCGGTTTTCCACGTCTGTGTCTCTATTGATGCCCTGGATCTAAACTGAGACTTAGAGAAACGAGAGAGAGAAGGACAGAGGGAAAGAGCACCCGTGCCTAAGTCTGGCAAAGGCTGGCACATCCAGGGGTGACCGTCCACACCAGAATCTGTGAATCCTGTTTCTGCTGGCAGCTCTTTTCACAGAGTGGAAGACATAGTTAGCACTTTGATCACCATCACTGTTAGTTAAATAAAAGCACATAGGTAAATTTCACTGAATGGTCTGAATTTCACAAATCTTTCATTAAACAGGGTGCCAAAGTCAACTAATTCTTTTTTATTCTGGCATGACTATAGCTGACCTCAGCTTAAATTAAACCATGAGCTTTGAAGACAAATGCAAATAATTAATTAACTTGCTAATCACTTTTCCCCACTATGGGACTTTTCCCAGAATCATTAACAATAATCATGTGAATAAACAAAAGAAAATTGGGATACAGAAATAATTTCCTGAAAAAGAGAACTAATAGGTGACATTTATTGAGTGCTTGTTAGGAACCTCGCCTGCCCGCGACCGGCGCCATTTAAGGCGACCTGCGCCGCCCTTTAAGAGCGACGGTCGCTCGCACTAGGCCCGCGACCGGCGCGCCATTTAAGAGCGACCTCGCCTGCCCGCGACCGGCGCGTCGCGCACTTAAGAGCGCCCTCCGGCTGCGTCGCGCCTAAAGAGCGACCGGCGCGCCGCGCACTAAAGAGCGCCCCGCCGGCTGCGTCGCGCACTAAGAGCGCCCCGCCGGCTGCGTCGCGCACTAAGAGCGCGGAGCTACCCCACGACCGAGGAAGGACGGCGGTGAGGGCCAGCGCACTAAGCACGGCCGAGAAGAGCTACCCCACGACCGAGGTCAGGAAGGGCGGCGGTGAGGAGAGACCCCTCGTCCAAGGTAAGGTGCGATGGCTGTGCTTCGCTGGCCGGGAGCAGCCAGGAGCAGCCCGGATGAGATACCCCACGCCCAAGGTAAGAGAAACCCAAGTAAGACAGTAGGTCTTGAAAGAGGGCATCAGAGGGCAAATACACTAAAACCATTCTCACAGATAACTAGTCAATCTAATCACACAAGGACCACACCCTTGTCTAACTCAATGAGATTAAGCCATGCCTGAGGGGCAACCTGGGATGGGCGGGTCATGGTAGAGAGATATGACAGGGTGTGGTCCGCTGGAGAAGGGAATGGCAAACCACTTCAGTATTCTTGCCTTGAGAACCCCATGAACAGTATGAAAAGACAAAATGATAGGATACTGAAAGAGAAACTCCCCAGGTCAGTAGGGGCCCAATATGCTACTGGAGATCAGTGGAGAAATAACTCCAGAAAGAATGAAAGGATGGAGCCAAAACAAAAAGAATACCCAGCTGTGGATGTGTCTGGTGATAGAAGCAAAGTCCGATGCTATAAAGAGCAATATTGCATAGGAACCTGGAATGTCAGGTCCATGAATCAAGGCAAATTGGAAGTGGTCAAACAAGAGATGGCAAGAGTGAATGTTGACATTCTAGGAATTAGCGAACTAAAATGGACTGGAATGGGTGAATTTAACTCGGATGACCATTATATCTACTACTGTGGGCAGGAATCCCTCAGAAGAAATGGAGTGGCCATCATGGTCAACAAAAGAGTCCGAAATGCAGTACTTGGATGCAATCTGAAAAACGATAGAATGATCTCTGTTCGTTTCCAAGGCAAACCATTCAATGTCACAGTAACCCAAGTCTATGCCCCAACCAGTAACGCCGAAGAAGCTGAAGTTGAAAGGTTCTATGAAGACCTACAAGACCTTTTAGAACTAACACCCAAAAAAGATGTCCTTTTCATTATAGGGGACTGGAATGCAAAAGTAGGAAGTCAAGAAACACCTGGAGTAACAGGCAAATTTGGCCTTGGAACACGGAATGAAGCAGGGCAAAGACTAATAGAGTTTTGCCAAGAAAATGCACTGGTCATAGCAAATACCCTCTTCCAACAACACAAGAGAAGACTCTATACATGGACATCACCAGATGGTCAACACCGAAATCAGATCGATTATATTCTTTGTAGCCAAAGATGGAGAAGCTCTATACAATCAGCAAAAACAAGACCAGGAGCTGACTGTGGCTCGGACCCATGAACTCCTTATTGCCAAATTCAGACTGAAATTGAAGAAAGTAGGGAAATCTACTAGACCATTCAGGTATGACCTAAATCAAATCCCTTATGATTATACAGTGGAAGTGAGAAATAGATTTAAGGGCCTAGATCTGATAGATAGAGTGCCTGATGAACTATGGAATGAGGTTCGTGACACTGTACAGGAGACAGGGATCAAGACCATCCCCATGGAAAAGAAATGCAAAAAAGCAAAATGGCTGTCTGGGGAGGCCTTACAAATAGCTGTGAAAAGAAGAGAAGCGAAAAGCAAAGGAGAAAAGGAAAGATATAAACATCTAAATGCAGAGTTCCAAAGAATAGCAAGAAGAGATAAGAAAGCCTTCTTCAGTGATCAATGCAAAGAAATAGAGGAAAACAACAGAATGGGAAAGACTAGGGATCTCTTCAAGAAAATCAGAGATACCAAAGGAACATTTCATGCAAAGATGGGCACGATAAAGGACAGAGATGGTGTGGACCTAACAGAAGCAGAAGATATTAAGAAGAGGTGGCAAGAATACACAGAAGAACTGTACAAAAAAGAGCTTCAAGACCCAGATAATCATGATGATGTGATCACTGACCTAGAGCCAGACATCTTGGAATGTGAAGTCAAATGGGCCTTAGAAAGCATCACTACGAACAAAGCTAGTGGAGGTGATGGAATTCCAGTGGAGCTATTCCAAGTCCTGAATGATGATGCTGTGAAAGTGCTACACTCAATATGCCAACAAATTTGGAAAACTCAGCAGTGGCCACAAGATTGGAAAAGGTCAGTTTTCATCCCAATCCCAAAGAAAGGCAATGCCAAGGAGTGCTCAAACTACCGAACAATTGCACTCATCTCACACGCTAGTAAAGTAATGCTCAAAATTCTCCAAGCCAGGCTTCAGCAATATGTGAACCGTGAACTTCCTGATGTTCAAGCTGGTTTTAGAAAAGGCAGAGGAACCAGAGATCAAATTGCCAACATCCGCTGGATCATGGAAAAAGCAAGAGAGTTCCAGAAAAACATCTATTTCTGCTTTATTGACTATGCCAAAGCCTTTGACTGTGTGGATCACAATAAACTATGGAAAATTCTGAAAGAGATGGGAATACCAGACCACCTGATCTGCCTCTTAAGAAATCTGTATGCAGGTCAGGAAGCAACAGTTAGAACTGGTCATGGAACAACAGACTGGTTCCAAATAGGAAAAGGAGTACGTCAAGGCTGCATATTGTCACCATGTTTATTTAACTTATATGCAGAGTACATCATGAGAAATGCTGGACTGGAAGAAACACAAGTTGGAATCAAGATTGCTGGGAGAAATATCAATAACCTCAGATATGCAGATGACACGACTCTTATGGCAGAAAGTGAAGAGGGGCTAAAAAGCCTCTTGATGAAAGTGAAAGTGGAGAGTGAAAAGGTTGGCTTAAAGCTCAACATTCAGAAAACGAAGATCATGGCATCTGGTCCCATCACTGCATGGGAAATAGATGGGGAAACAGTGGAAACAGTGTCAGACTTTGTTTTTCTGGGCTCCACAATCACTGCAGATGGTGACTGCAGCCATGAATTAAAAGACGCTTGCTCCTTGGAAGGAAAGTTATGACCAACCTAGATAGCATATTCAAAAGCAGAGACATTACTTTACCAACAAAGGTTCGCCTAGTCAAGGCTATGGTCTTTCCTGTGGTCATGTAAGGATGTGAGAGCTGGACTGTGAAGAAGGCTGAGTGCCGAAGAATTGATGCTTTTGAACTGTGGTGTTGGAGAAGACTCTTGAGAGTCCCTTGGACTGCAAGAAGATCCAACCAGTCCATTCTGAAGGAGATCAATCCTGGAATTTCTTTGGAAGGAATGATGCTAAAGCTGAAACTCCAGTATTTTGGCCACCTCATGCGAAGAGTTGACTCATTGGAGAAGACTCTGATGCTAGGAGGGATTGAAGGCAGGAGGAGAAGGGGACGACAGAGGATGAGATGGCTGGATGGCATCACTGACTCGATGGATGCGAGTCTGAGTGACCTCCGGGAGCTGGTGATGGACAGGGAGGCCTGGCGTGCTGCGGTTCATGGGGTCGCAAAGAGTCGGACACGACTGAGCGACTGATCTGATCTGATCTGTTAGGAACTAATCACTAAAGATATTAGATATTAAAGATGTTAGTCCACTGAATCTTTCTCAAAACCTTTTATGGCCCACATTGTTGCTATGATTTGCTCTCATTTAAAAAACAAAAAACAAAACATGGCTTAGAGGTTAGGTAGCTAGTTCAAGGTCACAAAGCTAGTAATGTTAAAACAGCACCTGAATGATTATGTCTCATTCCAGAATCCACGCCCTTAGCACACTACTACAGTGTGCACCTGTGTGTGGTGTGTGAGCGTGTACATACACACACACACACATCAGCCAGAAGGTGTGACCTCCCGTTGGGACTTTGTGTCGTGCCTTCAGATGAAAGCCTTCCAAGAACGAAAGCACATTGTCACATAGGACAAACCCACCAGGACAAACCCCTATTGTCACACAGGACAAACCCATAACTCAGCCAGCTCTGCTGTTTTCTGCACAGTCTATATCCTCTGACTATTTCTCTGAGAAGGCACATGACACTTGTGTTTGCTCAGGGCCCCCACTCAACAGAAACAGAACATTCTCGGTCAAAGCGATGAGCACAGCAAACCTGAACCATAGACCCTGGGAGCTGTGCCTTGAAAGAAAGAATCCTACTCCAACTTCCCGTCTCCTTCCCAGTGCCGTGGTCTTAGATGATGCCCCAGTTCAGGGTAACCCAGTCATAAGTCACAAGTCCGTATTCCCTCTGTATGGGGTCTGGTGGGGGAGAGGAGCCTAGACTGGCATGCCTTTCTCACATCTCCTCCTCTCCTTGCATCTGGACCCCACCGGGAAGGCTGGCAAAGAGCAGGCCAGCTATCCACCGCATGTGCTAGGCTCTTCCTGAGTGCCGCATGGCACTTAAGGACACAGTGTGATGATGCTAGAGAGAAGATACAGAGGGGATCAGACTGGCAGCTGCTCTCTGGAGAGCTGTTCTCGGTTCTCTCTGGAGAGCCCGAGAGGGTTCCATGGGCTCTGGCCATGGTGCTGAATCCCCAGGGAGTGGGACATGGAGGCTGAGAACATGATAAGCAAAAACAGTGGTATTGAGAAGATACCAGTCTCCCTGCCAAGAAGAAACAATTTTCTGATGTTCTTTCTGGGGAAAGTTGGGATCCTGACCACCCTCAGATAGGTGAGTTGGCCTTTGCACCATGATAGAACAACAACAAAAAAGTGAATTCTGAAGCAGACATTTATAGACGTGAGCTTCCCTGTTGGCTCAGAGGTTAAAGCGACTGCCTGGAATGCGGGATACCCGGGTCCGATCCCTGGGTTGGGAAGATCCCCTGGAGAAGGAAATGGCAACCCACTCCGGTACTTTTGTCTGGAAAATCCCATGGAGGGAGGAGCCTGGTAGACTACAGTCCATGGGGTCGCAAAGAGTCGGACACGACTGAGCCACTTCACTTCACTTCATATCTTTAGCTGTGTGACCTTGGACAAGATACATAACCTCTCTGAGCCCTAGAGTTCTCATTTGTAAAACATAATATTCCTTATTTGAGCAAGATTACTGTTGGAAGAGTGCCTAGAACAGAGCTTAACACAATAAATGTTTCTTCTCTTTTTCTCTTGGCTTCATTCCCTGTTTGCTTGTAACCGTGAGCGCACCACACACACACTTCATGAGCTTTCTCCCTCTTCCTATATAATATTGCTTGTATGCTAAGTCATTTCAGTCATGCAGACTCTTTGTGACCTTATGGACTGTGGCCCGCCAGGCTCCCCTGTCCATGGGATTCTCCAGGCAGGAGTACTGGAGTGAGTTGCCATGTCCTCTTCCAGAGGATCTTCCCCATCCAAGGATCAAACCTAAGCTTCTTACATCTCCTGCATTGGCAGCCACCTAGGAAACCCATAAAATATTGCTTATCTTCCTTCAAAGACACATTTAAGGCCCAGGTCTTTCTTCAATCCTTCTAGAGCATTCCCAGAATACAGGAATCTCTGCCTGGTATGGTCAACACCAAACAGTCGATATTAGCATATTAGCATCTCTGGTCTAAGAAAGCTAATTTTATCTTCCCAACTAGATTGAACATTTCAACTGTACCTGCAACAAGTACTGTCTTAGTATCTCCATTCCTTCCCCCTTCCTCAGGTTACAGAGCTGGTCACATGGAGACATTTCTGAGCACCTGTTACCTGCATTTAACAAGGCCCTTCATGGTGTCATCCATACAATCATCTAATAGAGGTATCTATTGATACTCAAGATATTTATTGATTCAACTATAACAGCAATCATTGGTGAGATTTGAACCCAACAATATTTGAATGTTTTCAAACTACTTTGGAGTTAGTTTCTGGCCATGATCCAAATAGGGACTTCCCCACTGGCTCAGAAATAAAGAATCCGCTGGAGACACAGGTTTGATCCCTGGGTTGTGAAGATCCCCTGGAGGAGGAAATGGCAACCCACTCCAGTATTCTTGCCTGGAGAATCCCATGGACAGAGGAGCCTGGTGGGCTACAGTCCATGGGATCACAAAGAGTCAGACATAACTGAAGTGACTGAGCACGCATGCAGTGATTCAACTACCATCATATCGCCATTAACCCTGTGTTGGTATATGTTTCCCATGTCACAAAAAAAGTGAAATGAACAGCAAGGTGGTGATTGATCTATGGTGAGTCTCAGAGCATTATCAGGCCCTGAGGTGAATCCCCTCCTGGGGGTCAGCGATGACTTATTAAATAGCACAGTGTAGCAGAAAAGACCAAGAACTTGGAGTCATGTGCAGGTCTCGATCCATACGTCACTGCTTCCAGGTCTGTGGCCTTGGCCAATTCACTCAGTTTCTTCAGCAATAAAATGAGGATGATAGTAATTGCCACTTCACCTTAATACTACATATTAAATGAGATGGTACTTTTGAGAAGTGGTATAAAAAACTGCAGCCATGTTGGTTATGAGACCATGTTACTCAGGAATCAGGCTTAGTCATAAAAGGAAATGTACACCATGCGTGACAGTGACAGCCCCCCACTCTATGTCCACCTGCAGGGCCCCAGACACATGCACTCACTTCACAGATGCCTGGACGCATGCTCAGTCTCTAAGTCACGTCCAGCACTTTGTGACCCCATGGACTGCAGCCCACTGGGCTCCTATGTCCATGGAATTCCCCAGGCAAGAATACTGGAGTGGGTTGTAATTTCCTTCTCCAGGTGATCCTTCTGACCCAGGGATGGAACCTGCATCTCCTGTATTGGCAGGTGGATTCTTAACCACTGAGCCACCAGGGAAGAACCTCACAGATGCTTAGGGAGACCTAAGAGGTGCTTAGCATTTTCTAGATACATCAATGAAAGTGTGGGTCCAGGTCAGTAGAAATGTGCTTATGTTTAGTCACTCAGTCATGTCCAACTCTTTGTGACCCCATGGACTATAGCCTGCCAGGCTCCTCTGTCCATGGGGATTCTCCAGGCAAGAATACTAGAATGGATTGCCATTCCCTTCTCCAGGGGATCATCCCAACCCAGGGCTTGAACCCAGGTCTCCCAAATTGCAGGCAGATTCTTTACCATCTGAGCCACCAGGGAAGCCCCAAAATTCTGGAGTGGTTAGCTTATCCCTTCTCCAGGGGATCTTCCTGACCCAGGAATCGAACCAGGGTCTCCTGCATTGCAGGCAGATTCTTTACTAACTGAGCTACCAGGGAAGCTCCCAATAAAAATAAGATCCATCAAATTTTGGTTTGATCCAAAGAAAAGACCTAATATATGTAAGAACCTGCTATGAGTAAGGACTTTAAAAGCATTATCTCATCCGAGTCCCAAGACCAGCCTATGAGGGGAAGTGATTTTATCGCCAGAGGAAGAATCAGCTCAGAGAGATTAGATGAACTTCACTGAAGTCTTGCAGCTGGTCAGCAGTCAAGCTGGGAATGGAGCCCAGTTCCAACTGGCTCCAATCCTCGGGTCCTCAACACAACACTACCCTCTTCTCAAGGCTTAACTGGAATGAGGGTGGTTAGGGGTCAAGAAAATCCTAGCACAACCAGCCCCATGCCTCTGAAAACACCTACAAAAAATGTTGATGATCTTTGAAAAGACAAATGTGGAGACTACTCTGGTGGTCCAGTGGTTAAGAATCCACCTTGCAACTCGGGTGACTCAGGTTCAATCCCTAGTTAGGGAACTTAGATTCCCACACGCTACAGAGCAACTAAGCCCGTGTACCACGACAAAAGATTCCGAGTGATGCAATGAAGATGCCATGTGCAACCAAGAACTGATGCAGCCAAATAAATACATTTTAAAAAGACCATTGTGGGATTACAAGGATGCTCAGTCCCAGCCAGCAAGCAAAGCTTTCCAGAGACTGTTGAAGTCCCAGCAGAGACCTGCCCCCATGAGAGAGACAGAGGAGAAAAGGAATAAGGAAGGATGGGAGGAGAGGGATAGAGGAGAGAGAGAGAAGGCTGCTGGGAAATGCGATTATTAATATTTCAAATGAAGTTCTGACTGCTTAAGCTTTATTTAAGAACATGCCTCACTGTATAATTACAAGGCCTTAATTTGTTTTCTTTTCCACACAATAAATAAGGAGCACATGGTTGCTCTTTGCAAACACCACCCTCCCTGGCATCAGCAGAGACTCCTGATTGCAGACAGCTGGCACTCAGAGGGGCAGCCCCACTGCCGCCAGGAGGGGGTGAGCTACCTGACCCTTGGGACACAACCTGGCTCTCCAGATGTGGAAAAAGACAAGAGACTAAGGTGCCCATTCATTTTTGGAGGAAGATGCTGGGGTGGCCGGTGGGTGGGTGAGGTCATCCCTCTGATTCTCCCCTTGGAGCACGCATTTCTGGGGGCAGCTGGTTTTGAGTGACACTGACGCAGTATGGAACCAGACTCAACAAGCATCAGAGGAGGTTGATCAGATTCTCAAAGGCAGAAGCTTACTTTCTATTGCCCGGTGGCTGGGCCCCAAATGCCTCTGGGCTTCAGAGTTACCCAGTGAGGAAAGGGAAACAAATGATGATGCAACCCTTCTATCGAGTCACCCATTCATTCTTCTACTGATGTGCCTGCCATGTGTCAGGGGCTGCCAAGGACTGGGTACCAGGTGGTAGAGGAGGGAGGCAGGATGACTATCTTCAGGGAGCTTTCAGCCCAGGAGAGACAACAAACATCACAGAACTGGGGCTTCCCAGGGAGTTCAGATGGTAAAGAATCTGCCTGCAATGTAGGAAACCCGGGTTCAATCCCTGGGTCGGGAAGATCCCCTGGAGAAGGGAACGGCCACTCACTCTAGTATTCTTGTCCAGAGAATTCACAAAACTAAAAGATAATTATTCAATTCCAATGTATATTTTTTGAGGCAAGTGTCCTGGAAGAAAAAGAACAGGGCCCTAAGAAAAGTGATGGGAACAGCACTTGTGGCAGGGGTTGGGGTGGGGGTCATAAAAAGCTTTCTCTCAATCCATTATTGAGCTGGAACTGGAAGAAAGGGTAAGAGCTAACTAAATAGCCTAGGGGTTGGATGAAAGTCTCCCACCCAAGGGATCACCACAAAGGCCATGAGCATGGCATGATGGAGGTTTGGAGGGAAACGCAGGGCAGCGGGACCAAGAGAAGAGGTGGAGAGGGAGATGTCAGTGGAGAGCCCTCGGGACACGTCCCCAGGCTGCTACCAGGGACGTGTAGCAGAGATCCCACTCAGATCACTGTCCAGGCCACATGCTCACCTGGAAAACCAAGGGAATCTGGTTCTTAGTCTAAGAGCATCAGAGGCACATTCATGAGGCTCTGATTGAAATGTTTAAACGATCTCCTTGGGACTTCCCTGGTGGTCCAGTGGTTAAGACTTCACACTTCCAAGGAAAGGGCCATGGGTTCAATTCCTGGTCAGGGAACTGAGATCTCATATGGTGAGATCTCTGCATGGTGCAACCAAATTTAAAAAAACAAACAAACTCCTTTCCCTTTGCACAGAAAACAATCGCGGGATGGGGTTAAGACTGACAGCTCTGGGGAGACCTCTTAGGACACTGGTGTGTAAGAGAGGGCTTTCCAGGTGGCATAGTTGTAAAGAATCTGCCCGCCAATGCAGGAGACATGGGTTTGATTCCTAGGTTGGGAAGATCCTGTGGAGAGGAAATGGCAACCCACTCCAGTATTCTTGCCTGGAGAATCCCATGGACAGAGGAGCCTTGTGGGCTCCAGTCCATAGCGTTGCACAGAGTTGGATGGGGCACCCCAGTACTCTTGCCTGGAAAATCCCATGGACAGAGGTCCCTGGTGGGCCGCTGTCCATGGGGTCGCTAAGAGTCGGACCCGACTGAGCGACTTCACTTTCACTTTTCACTTTCATGCATTGGAAAAGGAAATGGCAACCCACTCCAGTGTTCTTGCCTGGAGAATCCCAGGGACGGGGGAGCCTGGTGGGCTGCCGTCTATGGGGTCGCACAGAGTCGGACACGACTGAAGCGACTTAGCAGCAGCAGCAGCAGCAGCAACAGAGCATGCACACATGTGTAAGAGAGGCTGGGGCTCTTGGCAAGGAAGCACCAAGCCCTCCCTCTAGAAGGAGATGAGGAGGTATCTGACCCTTACTGCCTGACAGCAAATGGGGCATATAGTGGGGGATGTGGAGGGAGAACCAGGCTCCACTGGTTCCAACCAGCTCCTCAACACAGCCTTCCAACCCCCCTATCTTTGAGTTCCTGGTTTTCCCCAATACTGGGTTACAATTCCAGGGAAGCCTGAGATCGACCTATTTAGAGCTTGGGCTTCCAAGTGCCTTAAACAAGGACTGAACTTCTGAGCTTCTGCAAAGGTTTCCAAGACACAGGACAGACTGAGTGCTGAGCATCTACCACATGCAGCCACCAAGGGATGTGCTGTGTGCTCACTCTTTCAATCCTCACGTGAAGGTCTGGAGGGCAGGAATTCCCTCCCATTGTTCTGGGAAGGATACTGAGACATCATTCTTTGATGGACAGCATCAACTTAAAGAAAGAGTTGGCTAAGCTGGAGCTCCAATGTCACCTCCAAAGTATATGCTGTTTCCACTCTTTCATTTACTCCCTCATTCATTAGTTTTTCAAACCTGCAATTAGCATGAAGCAAGCATAACAGATATAAGACCTAGTCTTCCCTCCCAAGGACCTTGCACATCATGGGGAGAGACATACCTTTCTAAAGGTCTATTTCAGGGTTTCAAAGTAAACATGGGGAGGAGCCCCTCCTGGCAGCCAGGGGACTGCCATGGCTTAGATCAAGGGCAGCAGGTGGTCCAGGCCTGGTCTGAGAGACCCAAGCCCTTCCAAGCCAGAGCAGTCACAATGCCTGCATCACCTAGAAGACCACCCAGAAAAGGCAGAGGCCCCTCAAGACCAAGGCAAGCCCCATGAGACAAAAGGGGTTAACCCAGGAACAAAAGAGACTTTCACAAAGCCATCCAGAGGAAACCAGGAAGAAAGACACGAGACTGCCAGGCTGCTAAGGCATGAAGAGAGACAAAAATTAATGATGACTCCAAAATAGCCACAAGACTAATCTCATTTTCTAAATCTGTCCTTAACAAGAAAAATGAAGAAAAGAGCTGTGGACAAATGGGAAGTAATGACGCCTTAGGGGAGGGGAGGAAAAAAAGAAAAGAAAATCTACTGAGAATAATCAAGGTTGGAAAATACAGGCACACAGTCTAATCCCCAAGGCCAGGAGACATGCAGTCCAGAGTGTTTACTCAGCACTGGACTGAGCTTTTAAAGGCAAAGCTGATGAAGTTACATAAAACTCTTAAAGTTCAGTCCGGAGAATCCTAGAGAATGGAGTTTCCTGAAATGAGAAAGAACACAGCCTTTATGCTGAATGTAGGGCTTTGAGTATGACAATTGCAAAATAGATAACACAGACAGTGGCTGGTAAAGGGAGGTGCAAGGCCATACAGCCTGAGTCACATTGGGTCTGCCCCGGGTGGATGACAATGCTTTCCACAAAACAAAGAGAAAAGAAAGAAATAATGAGGGAAGATGTGAGTAATCCCAGGACCTTAGGGAGCCTGAAGGAGAGACTCAAATGGACAAGAAAAAAGAAACTCAATTTAGGAAGCTTGCCACCTGCCTCCCTAGGGACCAATGAACCAATCTTTCCCATGGCTCCAGAGGGGCAATCTCCCAAAAGAGTGAGGGTGTGAGTGGACTAGAAATCTACTTTCTTTGGAGGTAGCAGAGAAACAAGTGAAGACTAAGAAACTCCAAACTGAAAATCTGGATCTTGGTGAGTCCTAGGGTACAAAACACATGTTGGATTCAATAAGACCGAGGAATATCCATTTCAGAGAACAACAGGGACTCCCTGGTGGTCCAGGGGCTAAGACTCCAAGCTCCCAATGCAGGGGCCCAGGTTCGATCCCTGGTCAAGGAACTAGACCCCACATACCACACCTATCAGATCCAGTGGGCCACAACTAAGACCCAGTGCAGCCAAACAAATAAACTTTATTATAATAATTAAAAAATTTTTTTTAATAAAAGAGGACTACAGGGACTTCCCTGATGGTCCAAGGGCTAAGATCCCCATGCTCCCAATGCAAGGGGCCCAGGTTCGATCCCTGTTCAGGGAACTAGATCCCACACACCACAACCATAAGATCCTGTGTGCCACAACTAAGACCCAGTGCAGCCAAGCAAATAAACTTTAAAATAATAATAACTTTTTTTAATTTAAAAAAACAAAAGGACAACAGAGGCTCTCCCTGCAGTCATCAGCTGTCACAGGAGCTGGGACACAGGAAGAACGTGAGGATGCAGGCACCTCTACAGAAACACAACTCTACTGCACAGGGAGGTATCAAGTGTTGAAGCTGCAAAGACGGGCATGAAATCATGACTCAGCAGAGCCTGGGCCTCAAGAGTGCCTCTAATCTGCTCCACATCCCCTCCTTTCCCACGCCCATGCTCAGATCTTGCAATGAGGTCTTCCACCTACAGACATGGTCCTGCCCAGAGCTGATGACATGGAAAGCAGCCTGAAAAATGGGTGGATTGAACACCTGCTGCTCCTGCACCCACATGTCATAGCATGCATTTATCTCCACCTGCTCCATTCTCTTTGTGGAGCACCCTCTCTGTGTGACCATCTGCTAACGGCCCTCCTGAGTGCCAGCCAGTAGGCTAAAGGGCATCATCTCCTGCTCCCCTCGACCCTTTTGACAACCAGTTAAAGAAGGACTCAGTTTCAGGGAGTCCTTCTTAGTCACCCAATGGTCTTTTTCCCCAAATGGCCCCCATTCTGAGAAGCACTGCTCTGAAACTTATCACTCGACCTTCCTGTCCAGCTGGGCTCCAGAGAACTGACACCAGCTCAGGTTGGACCTGAGTTGGCCACAGTCAATGGACGGTAGATCAGAGACCATCCATGAAGACCATGATGAAGACCACAGGTTCTGGAGGCAGCCCATCCAGGGTTGGCTTCTGTCTCTGCCACTGAGCGGCTGTGTAAACATAAGCAAGTCGCTTAAGCTCTCTGGGCCTTTAATTCCCCATCTGTAAAATGGAGACAGCAATAGTGTCCACTTGCTATTATGAGCATAAAGTGACATAATATGTGCATACAAGCTAATCCCTGGCATATAACCAGTGCTTTCTAGATGTCTTTGGAGCTCACTGCATTGGAGCGACTACCATTCCAGGGATGTAGGGGTGGAGGGCCAAAATCAACTGAAAACAGCCTTCCTCTGGCCATGCCCCTGATGGCCCCTTTTACCACTCAGACGGTAAAGAATCTGCCTGCCATGCAGGAGACCCGAGTTCGATCCCTGGGTCGGGAAGATCCCCTGGAAAAGGGAATGGCTACCCACTCCAGTATTCTTGGCTAGAATTCCATGAATAAAGAGCCTGATGGGCTACACAGTCCATGGGGTTGCAAAGAGATGGACACGACTGACTGACTAACACTTCCTTCCAGAAAGAATTTCCTAAAATTCGATGAGGCCCGGACTGGCCCTTTACAACACTGCCTCCTTTACAGATGTGAAAACAGATTAAATGGGTTACACAGCTGATCGAGGGTCACAGATAATGCAGAAAAAGGGCAAAATCACATGTAAGGTGTGGTCAGCCAGCACTATCATAGCAAAGAGTACCTCTCACAGCTGACTGCCAGTCAGGGGCCAAGTCCTTCCCCGCACTCAGACATGGACCCAGAGTTCAGCATCTTCTCCACTCCAGACAGCCACCCAGACACACCACTGACTCGAGCTTCCCACAATATTAAATCTGCAAAAATCTCACTGCCTTGACGCATGGCTCCATTTCAAAATTCTGTTCCCTTGGAATTCTTTCAGCATTCACCTGCTGACCAGACATGATGGCCTGGAACCATGAACATGCTCTACATGTTCTACATGTACTGTGTAGAGAGTCTACACAGCTCTGGGAAAAATTCCGAAATAATTTGGAAGGTCCTCTGAAGGAAGACATTTGGAGAAGGTCTGTACTCACCCTGCAGTGAGTGGCAGCCCCTGTGCCGTGAGTAGGCTGTCCACCCATCCAAACCCACCCCTCCTCCAGGAAGCCTCCTCAGATGCTCCAACTCTGATCCACAATCACACTTATAGGCTAAACCAGCGGACCCTCCACTGCCTTGTGTTCAAAGACTGGAGAAAGTACAGAGCTTCGAAGGTGTGAGTGGTCGCATCTTTGTCATAAATAATGCATATATGTGGGATCTAGAAAAATAGTACAGATGAACCTCTTTGTAGAGCAGGAATGGAGACAGAGATTAGACAATGGACATGTGGACACAGCGGGGGAAGGAGACGGGGGATGAACTGAGAGAGTAGCCCTGACGTATACACACTGCCGTGTGTAAAACCGACAGCTAGTGGGAAGCAGCTGTACCGCACAGGGAGCTCAGCTCAGGGCTCTGTGATGACCTAGGGGGGTCGGATGGGTCGGGGCAGTGGCAGGGAGGCTCAAGAGGAAGGGGATGTATGTATACGGATAGCTGATTCACTTCACCGTACAGTAGAAACTAACAACATTGTAACATAATTATACTCTAATAATAAAAGAAATGTTAATGCTTATGACTTTCTTCTTTATACATGTAAATCAGAGAAAATCCAAAGCCAAGTCACTTGCATCCTGAGACCCTCTCTTGAGGAGGATCGAAAGGAACAAGATGGTAGCCAAGGCACCAAGAGTGAGTGTGCATTCCTGGCAGCCCACCTGGGCACTGGTTACAGCTACTGCCATTCCTGGTATATCCTTTTCTCTCTCTTTTATTTTAAACCACAGCAAAAGTTTCCTTCTTTCTCATACTCCAAGTCCACAGTCAGCTGTGGCTTCACTCCCATCACCTCCCCAGCGAGACTCAGGCTAATGGAACAGCCTCCGTCTGGAACATTAACGCCCTCTGTCTCATGATAGTGTGCAAAGAGACACGATGGACCACACACAGGTTCTGAGAGCTTCTGCTAGGAGGGACATGAATGCACATGCACACACACACACACATACACACTCATCAGTTTTATTGATATACAATTTACATACAAAGGCACCTGATTAAATGTACAAGTTGCTGGTTTCTGGTATATTTATAGAGTTGTGGAACCCTCACTATAGTCCATTTTAGAACATATTCTCATCATCCCAAAAAGAAATCCTGTACCAGTATATTCCTGATTTATCATAACTATACTCAATATTTTAAACTATGAAGGCATTTTTTATGCCCATGAGAATATGACATAACATAAATTTCGTTCATTGCTTTTGGTATAATATTTTTTAAATGGCCAAGACTTGCTAGGTATAATCCTTACATCCCCAAAACTACACAGCTCTTTCTGGGACATACTTGGAAACAGTTCTTAACCCAGGATTCAAGGGAAGTCTGCAAATCCCTGAAAATGCGTGAGAAATGGTGCATGTATGTGCAGGGCTTCTTATGGGAAGAAATTCCATAGAATGATCAAGGCAGATTAGCATCACTCACACACTCAACAAATAGCCAAGGAACACTGCCCATGCGACAGGCATTCTTCTAGGCACGGGAGCCAAGTCTCTGCTCCATGGAAGTTCATTCTAGTGGGGGAGCCAGAGTGTAAACAAGTAAACAAATGAAAATGGGATATGCTTGAGAGTCCTGTGGACTACAAAGAGATCAAATCAGTCAATCCTAAATGAAATCAGCCTCATTGGAAGGACTGCTGTTGAAGCTGAAGCTCCAATACCTTGGCAACCTAATGCAAAGAGTCGACTCATTGGAAAAGACCCTGATGCTGGGAAAGATTGAAGGCAGGAAGAGAAGAGGGCAGCAGAGGATGAGATGGCTGGATGGCATCACCGACTCAATGGAGAAGACTATGAGCAAACTCCGAGAGAGACAGTGAAGGACTGGTAAAGGGAAGCTTGGTGTGCTGCAGTCCATGGGTTCGCAGAGAGCGGGAGACTGAAAACAACACAGGCTGTCAGATCATCAGAAGTAATAAGGGCTGAGGAAACAGTGTAGCGAAGAGTGGGGTGAAGAAAGGCCACTCTGACTAGGAGGCTAGAGACGATTTGCTGAAAGGTCATTGGGGAAAATGAGGAGGAGGAGCGAACACTGCAGCGAGCTGGGGAGAGGGATTCACGCAGGATGCACCAGCAAGCACCAACCCTCCAAGGAGGCCCATGAGCTCGATGCGTTGAAAGGACTGAAAGAAAGGTTCCCAGGCTGCAGCGGAGGGCCAGGGAGAAGAGCGCAAGGGAAGCTGAGAGGGAGACGGAAGCTAAATCAACTCAAGTCCCCCAGGCCACAGTGAGAGGTTTAGCTTTTATTGTCATTAAAACGTGGACGTGAAGTCGCTCAGTCGTGTCCAACTCTTTGCAACCCCATGGACTGTAGCCTACCAGGCTCCTATGTCCACGGGATTTTCCAGGCAATAGTACTGGAGTGGATTGCCATTTCCTTCTCCAAGGGACCTTGTCAGTAAGAAGGGAAGTAATTGGAGGGCTTTAAGCAGTAGAAGGATACAATCAGGTCAGTGTTTAAAATATCACTCTGGCAACTGTGTTGGGAATCAAATGCAGGGGACGAAATGAAGGAAATAAAACCAGTTAGGAGGCTATTATCATAGAGCCAGAGGAGAGGACAGTGGCTTGGATCAAGACAGCCTATGTGGAGGGAGAGAGAGTGGATGGATATAAAGCAGCCTATGCACTTGACGGACTGAATGGTGGAAGGGTGGAGCAGGGCAGGGAAGGGGAAGAGGAGTCAGAAATGACTCTTAAGGTTCTGGCTTCAGCGATCTAGTGGATGGTACCATTCAGGGAAACAAAAAACATTGAGGGCTTGGAGTCAGGACAGGGAATGAAATAAAGAATTCTGTTTTGGCCAAGTTGAGTCTGCCTTGTGTCTTAACCACCCAAGTAAAGATGCCAGCCAGGCAGTTTGATTTATGAGTCCAAAGGGCCAGGATGGGAGCAAGACGAGGAATATAAAGTTAGGGGTTTAGTGCTAACGCCCCTTCCGCTTTTAACTATCCATGATTCTGTGAAATCAGAGACCACCAACAAGGAAGAAGTCATTAATAGCAGCAAAGAAAATATTGAGTCTTTAGTAAAGCACCGTCTTAAGCACTTTTGAAGCATCGTCTCATTTAAAGCTCAGAACAATCTCACAAAGTGGAAACTCTTACATTCCCTTCAAAGCTCACGGAAGCTCATCAGCTTGCCTAACATCCCAAAGTTGTACAGGGAAGACAGAGGATTGGAACTTTGGCCTTTCTGTCTCCAAAGCCTACATTCCTGTTACTACACAACGCCCAATGGCCAAGTTCTCTACGTAAAAGGAAGGGCACGCATGGAGAAGAGATCTAGGGACAAGTGTGCCAGTTACAAGCCCTCTGGGACTTGGAGAAAAGTCAGCGCAGAGGTCAAGGGCAGGCCGAGAGGCACAAGTCTACCGATACAATATCTGCACACTGTCTTAGACACAGACTGGGGTGGTTATTTCAAGGAGAGAGAACACCAAGCAGTTTACAACACATCATAAATCCATCTCACCAAGTGTTCACCCCAGCGGTCTCCAGAAAAATGTGCTCCCAGCTCAGATGTGTCGCTGTAAGGGCAGGGACCCTGACCACTTCCTCTAATCCTATCTGCCCAGTGCTGCTGACTTTCACTCCTTGTGAACATAACACAATTGACATGCCCACAATCAACAGAATAATCATGCCCAAATCAGGACACTCTCCCCTCCCCACCCCATCCTGCTCCCACACAGATCAGCTCCAGGCTGGCTTTCTCGGGGGGAAGATCCCACGTACATTTGCAGAGGAATAACTTAGTGTGACATTCAGAGCTTTAGGAGGAGAAATCAACCAACTGAACACAAGAAAGGTCCCATCACAACCACTCTAAGGGATTAAATAAATTCTCTTGGCTTGCTGGAATCTTACATTACACATTCTTGGAAATAAGTGGGCCACAGGCTAACGTTAAGAAATCTTTTACAACAAAGATATTCAGGTCATAATGTAGCTGTTGTTATAGGATTTGACCTGAATAGGAAAATAAATGAAATGGAGCTTTCTAAACGGGAGTTCTTTGAGGATGGATGGTGCTAAATACCCCCAGGGAAATGGCTGCTCTCTAATAAAACTTTAAAGACCCTCCCCCTACCACCACCACAAGGAATTGTTGCTGTGAAAGCTTGACAGAGAAACAAAACATGCCAAGAGAGTAGAAAAGTCCATGGACTTTAGAGCCTAAAGGATCAGAGTCCAAATCCTGGTTGTACCACTAATCACTACGTGACCTTGGGGAAACTCAGTTATGACTTCTGAGCTTCAGTGTTCTCATCTATGAAATGGGGATGGGGAGCCCAAACTTAAAAGTTACTGTGAGGGGTGAGATTATATTTGCCAAAGCAGCAGGTCCAGTCCTTGGCATATAGTAAGTTCTTAATCAGTATTAGTCTTTCCCCTTCTCCTCATATACCTGCATTTTTTATGCGATTTTGTAAAAATGAAATTTTTTAATTGCATCAGTGAAAAACATTGTCCCTTTCAGTCCATGAGCCACAGGAGAAAGATTCTTGTAAAGAGAACCAGAAGACTTCAGTGTAGTTGTATTTCTGCTGTTTATAAAACAGGCCCTCCCTGGACCTGTCTTCCAGACTATAAAGAAAGGCTACCTAGCACACTCCCCAACCCAGGATGGTAAAGGGATTAAGGCAGATAATATAGGAGAAAGTACTTTGAAACCAGGCAGTGCTGTACAGATGTGAGTGCAAGTCTTAGGTAGACACTGTCATGACTCTGCTTATGGGGACTCCAAACTGAGGCTGTCTGTTATGTATGTGAGCCATCCCAGAGAAGACATACTGCAGAAAGGAAGAGAAGAGTCTGCTGCAGGAGGTGAGGTTAGAGCACTCAGCAAGCAATCCAAATTCTGTAGTCCTGGTGAGTGTAGTCTCAAGTGAGATGGAAATCAACAAAGCGTAAGCTCATCAGTTGCCACTGGTTGGATCCTTTCTGAAATTAACAGGGGTAAGAAGGGTGTGCACACAGTCCAGAGCAGGAGTCTCCCAGTGGGTTCCAGTCTATGGCCTTTTAGGAACCGGGCGAGCAGCGGGTGAGCAAGGGAAGCTTCAGCTGTATTTACAGTTGCTCCCCATCGCTCACATTACCACCGAGCTCCGCCTCCTGTCAGTGGAGTGGCAGCATAAGATTCTCATAGCACCGCAAATCCTGCTGTGAACAGCACATTTGAGGGATCTTGGTTGCACACTCCATCCCTCCCGCCCCTTATCTTGTCCATAGGAAAATCATCTTCCACGAAACCAATGAAACCAGTGCCTGGTACCAAAAAGGTTAGGGATCCCCGATCTAGAGCAAGACAGACTAAATGGAGACTATAGAGGATCTATCAGGGTTTGTTCATCAATCAACATTCAAGGAATAAAGTCATCAGAGAGAGTGTAGACTGGAGTCTTCTAGTCACCAGAGAGACACAGGACAGAAATCCAGCTTTTCCTTTAATAAAGAAGTGGCCATAATCGCCATCAAAGCTGTATTATCTCTCCTCATTGATTCTAGGATCACCACCCCAGTAATATCAGTAATTCCATCACTATTAGCAGCTTGCATTTATAAACACTATTTACCAGCACTGGGCTAAGTGCTGCATGTGCCTTCTATCAGAAATCTTTATCATATCCTATCACTAGAACGGGCACCATCATTACACCTATTTTACAGATGAGCAAATAGTGGTTCCAATGATCTATTTGGAAAATCCTTATCCTTGAGAATTCAAAATCCAAAATCTTCCACCAAGGAAAGAATATATAAGGGTCAAGAATATTCCAGTCTCTCAAATGTATATAAATCAGTGTTTAGTTTTTCAGACTCAGTAAAAGACAAAGAAGACAGATGTGGTCAAAAAGAGATGCTCAGTCACTCATAAACCTTGAAGAGTCCTAGTCTCCAGCCTTCTTTGTGGCAGACAATTTGGCTTTCATATGGCTGGCTCATTTTCTGGCATGAGAGAGTATTATGACTAATGCACCAGCAGCTTAGAGGTGTGGGACAGCTGGACCAATCAGAACAACTTGGATAACTTGACATCGGTACGGAAGGCAATGATTTCACTTCCTGCTTCTTATTGTGTACAGAAGGGGAGAAGAAAAGACTTAGCCATTACCCTAAAAAATAAAAAAAAAAAGAAGAAGAAGAGGGGAAAAAAGCCACCAAGCCAGAGCTCGGCAATTAGTGCTGGAGTAAGTGACCATCTTGTGATTGCTCAGCTGGGGCCTGAAAACTTGTAAATGCACTTAGAGGACAGAAATAGAAGATGTGTGAGAGAGCAGAGAAACCTTGCCCATTTGCCAGGAGAAAGTGTCCCTGAGCTGCCGGGAAATTCACTCAGTCGAGATGTGGGATGTGTCTCTGTAAATGGGAAAGTCAGTAAGTGAACCCATCGATGAAGCCAATGCACATGGCTGGACCTTTTGACTCTCCACTCTGGGACCCCCAGGCTCCTCCTCCAGCAGCCCCTGGGCCAGATGTTGACCCTATCACGTGGATCTGAGCAGCCAGCTCATCCCTAATATGCAGACAGGCCCAAACTGGGGTTGGACTGACGGTGACCTGTCTATTTCACTCTTGATCCTTTTGCAGCCAACCACAACACCTGGGCAAGAGCTGGCCAGTTTGTTCAGGAGGAAATGGGGCCCAAGGTCATGGGCAGGTTCACTGGTATCATCAGAACCTATTCCATTGACACCCTTCCTGACCCTAAAGCCTTGGGGAATCTTGCAAAGCCCCAAGCCTGTCACTGCCAGAAGACCCGGATCAACTCAAAAGAGATGGTGGGTCACAGCCCTCTTCAGGGATCTCAAGGGTAATTCAAAGACAAGTTCTAGTACAACCCACTTCAGAAACACCTGGAACCCAAGCTGCATGCCTCCCCCCACCTCTGTGGCCCTTGGACATGTGATACGTCTGAAAACCCTCTCAAATGCCTGGAGAGCTGCAGGTGACAGGTGGGCAGGCAGATTTTGAGCACCAAGCCACTGCCGTCTAAAAGGACAGAGCCTCTCCCATGCGGTCAGCTTCTGTCCCCCAAGTCTGACCCCGGCCTCCAAGTTGGCATTCCCTATGTCACATTCTGTCCACAGTGTGATGCTGCCTGGCCCATGGTGTTGAAAGGTTTTATTTTTAGTGCCAGTATTTAAAATTTGAGAGGTTTCACTAAACCTCCAGCTCTTCTTGGCAAAAAAAAAAAAAAAAACCCACAGTAAATCTGGCAACACAAGGCCCTACCTCCTTACAGCAGCAGTCTGCTAGAACTGTTTACAGGCTGGCCCTAAGAGGGAACACGTGGTCCCCAGTTTCCACTGTCCCCATTGGTCCTCTGTGGGCATTTGGCTCTGTGACCCTCATACTAGTTAGTATGAAAAGGAGACTTCTCAGAGGTCAAAAGCTTCGTCCCCTGGGACAGTTTACATGGAAAGTCAAATCCCCAGTAAAATAAACACCTGCAACATCTGGTCCAAGACCCCAGCTACACCCCCAGCTGCAAAGAACACATGTCAGGAGAAATCCCGCCACAGAGGCTCAACTAGGGCAGTTCAGTTCAGTTCAGTCACTCAGTTGTGTCCGACTCTTTGCGACCCCATGAATTGCAGCACGCCAGGCCTCCATGTCCATCACCGACTCCCGGAGTTCACTCAGACTCATGTCCATCGAGTTGGTGATGCCATCCAGCCATCTCATCCTCTATCATCCCCTTCCCTCCTGCCCCCAATCCCTCCCAGCATCAGAGTCTTTTACAATGAGTCAACTCTTCACATGAGGTGGCCAAAGTATTGGAGATTCAGCTACAGCATCAGTCCTTCCAATGAATATTCAGGACTGATTTCCTTTAGAATGGACTGGTTGGATCTCCTTGCAGTCCAAGGGACTCTCAAGAGTCTTTTCCAACACCACAGTTCAAAAGCATCAGTTCTTCGGCGCTCAGCTTTCTTCACAGTCCAACTCTCACATCCACACATGACTACTGGAAAAACCACAGCCTTGACTAGACGGACCTTTGTTGGCAAAGTAATATCTCTGCTTTTTAATATACTGTCTAGGTTGGTCATAACTTTCCTTCCAAGGAGTATGCGTCTTCCAATTTCATGGATGCTAGGGCAAGGGGGCAACAAATAATTGAGACAGCTGTGGTGAGGCATAGAAGGGGACTCGGTCCCCCATGGCTACTACATAAGACCCTGAGTAATGGCCCTGCAGTGTGCCATGTCCAAAGGGAGGAAAGAAAATTCAGCACAAAGCAGGGGTGGCCATAACTGATTTCAAAAATAAAAACACTTATCAAGCCCTCACTCATGCTCAGTCGATTCAGTCATGTCCGACTCTGTCGCAACTCTATAATCTGTAGCCCACCAGGCTCCTCTGTCCATGGGATTCTCCAGGCAAGAATACTGGAGTAGGTAGCCATGCTCTCCTCCAGGGGATCTTCCCAGTCCAGGGATGGAACCCACACCTCCTGTGTCTCCTGCATTGGCAGGTGGATTCTTTACTGCTGAGCCACCAGGGAAACCCTAAGCATTCACTAGGTGCTTAGAAAAACACACAAAGGCCCAGGGGTGAGGCCAGGACCCCCCAAAGGAGAAACAACCCACCCACCACAATTCTCGACAATCTTTTCTCTTCCTCCACCTCCCCTCCACTTCCCTCGGATGCTCTGTCTCTTCCTGTGAGATTTATAAAGTCCAAAGTGCCTGCACCAGAGCAACTCTCAGGTGGCCGAAGGAAAGATTCGTCTGCATACCATTCCTCCATTTTCTGGCCAAATACAGTAGACTCCACCCCACTGGCTCCTATGGAATCTCTGCTCTTAGAGAACATGCCCCATAGATGTCCAAAATGGCCACCATCCACAAAGAAGACCTGACCGAACACCAAGGACCCCCACAGGTGCAGTGTGTCAGCACTTTCCCTAATTGCTGGCTCCAGGTTTCCTTTCGAGCCCGTCTCTCCCCAGGAAATGGCAGTCCTCCCATCAAACCCCAGAGTCTTCAGCCCAGAACGAGGCTTAGAGAGGAAGCACTAAGCTCATGAGATTCCATCTGCACAGGTCTAGGCAGAGCTGAGCCTGCAGAGGCCCCACCACCATCACACATGGCAGTGGTGGGAGGGGAGTGGCGGGAGGAGGAGGCTCAGACAGACAGGATCCCAGCAGAGCCAGGTCACCTCGAGCGTGTCCCAAAGCTGTGTGACTTTATATTCTGCTATCTCTGCTTTTCAGAGCTCTTTGCCACTGAACCCAGGATTTATGTAGACGTGACACTTGGCCTGGCCCTGCTTTCTCTCAGTCAACCCCACCCCAACACACACACACACACACACACTTTCAGACCTACAAATGGTCTCTGAAGAGTAGTATTCACATCACACACTACACTTATATGGGGAATTTCCTCTCATTTACATTCCCATTAAGTTGCAAATTTTATCATAAAAAGTGAACAAACCAATCCCCTAGTCTCAGGCTTTACCTTCCAATAGGAACCTCAGAGATCATCAAATCCAAAACCCTCATCTTAACAGGCAAAAATCTGAGGCCCAGAGAAGCGATGGGACTTGCCCCAGGACACACACTATCGAAGCCAGGTCCAGATCTCAGGCCTTGGGCTTCACAGCCCAGGACTCTCTCTCCCTGCCGTATGCCTGCCCCCACCCACCCACCCACCAACTCCTTGTGGCCCGGACCGAGCTCTACTCACATATAGCGCAAGTGGGGGTTCTTGGCGAAGGCTCTGGGCTGGATGTTTCGAAGTCCTGAGTTCTTGATGGTCCTGAAGAGAGAGGGGAAAAAGGGTCAGCAGAGCTTAAGGGGTAGAGATACAGCTCTGCTCTGGGCTGAGGCTGAGGCCTCAGCCAGTGAGGCCAAGACTGGATGACAGATGCCTCTGTAAACTTAATGCATTTCTTCATCACCGGTCATCACTTGTGGTCCAGTTGAGGGACACGACCACAGGACCAGTGGGCAGGATCTGGGCTCACATCCCACTGGGACCTGGGTGAGGGTGAGAAATGTGCCCATCCTGGCAAGTGGATAAGACTCTGGTCCAGCAATTCTAGCACTGCAGCCTCCTCCCTTTCCCCACCCCAATTCCCCTGCAGTCACTCACACTGAATCCAAAGGAGGAGGTGACTGGAAATATCCCTGCTCCTTGAGGACCATCAGTCCAGCACGGGACTGAGGAAAGCACTAACCCGGGGGACGTGGGTTCAGATTGTATCTCGAAGCCCGAACTACGTATGGGCTGGCCCCTGCCCCCACCCCACCGGGAGCTGGTGCACTCACAGCTTTTGGAGGCCAGTATAGAGCTCCATGTCCACAGCGTTGAGCGTGTGCAGACCGCGCCAGTTCTCTATGTGTCTGCAGGGAGGGAGGAGAGGCAAGGTTCAGGTCAGCAGAGGGATCACCGGAAATAAGCTGGCTTTAGTGCCAGAGACCTGGGCTTAAATTCTGGAGCAGCCACCTGCAAGCCAGGCTCTCCACCAAGCCCCCAGTGATCTCTGAGCCTGCTTCATTCTCTCTCTGCGTGGGCCCACACACACCACCTGGCTGATGGGCTTGCTGGGGGATCCCAAGTTCTGAGCCCATGGATAGCGCTTAATGCCCCCGAATCCCCTGGGCTCTAGAAAGACTACTCTTTAAATTCTTGAGATTCAATCTCCCTGCAGGTCTTCTTAATTCAGTTTCTTTCCATTCTCTTTTAGTTCTTTTTAACTTCTAGGAATTTTTTTTTTTTTTTTTAAGAATAGGCTCATTTTCTACATTTCTGCCCACAGAAACAATACAAATGAAGTGATTTTTTTTTTAAGGGGTTGGAGGGAGCTTGCTAATGAACATGGCTTTTGAGTGGAAAAGCCCAGAAGGAACACACACCACGTCAGGGTCCCCTAGGGGCCAGACACTGATGACCCCCTTTGGGTGAGAGTGAAAGTTAGTCACTCAGTCGTGTCTGACTCTTTGCGACCCCATGGACCGTAACTTGCCAGGCTCTACTGTCCATGGAATTCTCCAGGCAAGAATACCGGAATGGGTAGCCATTCCCTTCTCCAGGGGATCTTTCCGACACAGGGATCAAATCTGAGTCTCTTGCATTGCAGGCAGATTCTTTACCGTCTGAGCCACCAGGGAAGCCCCCTTTGGTTACCATGACCCAATTCATCTGGAGTTCAAGGACATCAGTGGCTTCATATGGCAGAACCAACTCCACAAAGGAGGCATGACCAAAGGCCTGGGTGTCACAGAAAGAACAGGAGGCTGGCATTCGAGGAGCCGGATTCCAGCTTCATCTCTGGGACTTTAGCAGCCATGGCTTTGAGCACGAGCTCTCAACACTCTGGGCCTCTGGTGTCCTCATTTGTAAGGGGAGAGGGTTACACCAAATCAGCAGTTTCTCCCCCATCTCTTCACAAAGATCTTCTTTTAGAACTTTCTCCCGAGAGATTTCATGCTTAGCTCCCTAAACATGTGTCAAGCAAGCACACACACTTACTAAGCAATAATTAATTCATCTTCTCAGATTTACTAATCCAAGATATAAATCACTGTTAACCAGAGTTTTTTTTATCAACAGGCATAAACCAGCACTGACTCACCCAGCAGATAAATTCCAGTCCAAAGCAAAGGAATTCTTGAAAGTACTATTAGCATGGAAGAGCTCATCATGGGTATGGATTTGATTTCCTTTGTTTGGTGTGTGTGTGTATATATATATATATATATAGAGAGAGAGAGAGAGAGAGAGAAAAACTCCAGGGACAAACATCCTACATTACTGCTTTGGGGTCCAGGTTGAGAACCATTAGACCAGCAGTCCTCAACCATGGGCATCAGGGACTGGTTTTATGGAAGACAATTTTTCTACCGACTGGAGAGGGTGGGTGGTGGGGGGATGATTCAAGTGTATTACATTTATTGTGCACTTTATTTCTATTATTATCACATCAGCTCTACCTCAGATCATCAGGCTTTAGATTCCAGAGGTTAGGGACCTCTGCATTAGACTACTGATTACCAAGGTCCTTTCCGGCTCCAAAGTCATCTGAGAGGAGGCCATTCATACATACCTGCCACCCCAAGGAGCTTCAGGGGGCCACAGGAAAAGGCCTCGCGCTGCCCTCCTGGGATCTGACTCTCCCATCAGTGACCCCAAAGTCTAAGCATCCTCTTGGAGAGGAGGGGAAAGACATGACAGCTCACCCTGGGACAGTGATACCCAAGGCACAGAAAAGACAGCCACCTTCCCCAGACATCCCCTCCCAGGCTCCACCCTACCCGTGGTTCTGCCATCTGCCATGAGGTGGGACCAGAGCCAGGAAGGCCACAGGGAGGCGGTGGCCAGGGCCTCTGGAAGCATTTCCAGAGCCGCGCAGCGACAAGGTATGCCAAGAGCCCTTTTTGTACCACATTCTCTCGGAGCCCCTGCTAAGCAGCCAGACACATTAGCATCTGCTGGGGACATGGGCCAGGTGGCCAGGTCGGTACTGAATTCCTTCTCCAAAGCCTTCTCACCTGGAAGCCGCATGGCCCCAGGACAGTTTGTTTGGTCTGGGTTTGCCAGGGCAGGGACCCTGGCTCCATGTCAGCTGAGAAGGAAGGCCAGAGGGGGCAAAAGGACCTGTGCCAGCCCCACCCCCGCCTGGGGTATCCACTCAGTCCATGTAAGCCACCAAGTGTTAACAGATTGCAGTGTTCCTACCGACGGGTATTCATTCATGGGAACCCAGCTTCACACAAGCTCCCAACAAGCAGCTGTCGATCAAGTTGTTTAAATAAATGAAATCAGTTTTCTGAGTCCACATTAGAATTCCAGAAATGTGTTTTTATTATGGCTGAGTTGTCAATCATTATTGCATTCGAACACTTGACTCCTCTCAGCCTTCCTGTCCTTATGCCCACAAATGACCTTCCCTGGCAGAGGCGCTCACTGAGACACGGCAGGATGATGGCTGAAGTCCTTGGTGCACAGGGCTCTCTCGTCTATTCCACATAGTCCCCTTGTATCTGTTTTTGAGTTTGAATTTTCCTACATCAGGGAACGGCACTTTTATAGCAACTGTGTGATTAGGAGTTGGTGCTCTGAAGCTGGGTTAGCCACTACAAACTCCAGCCCACCACCCATTTCCGTACAGCCTGAGAAATAAGAATAGTTTTTATATTTATATATATATATATATATATATATATATATATATATAAAATCTAACGTAGAATCTTATTTTGTGACATGTGAAAAGTATATGAAATTTAAATCTCCATGTTCATATTTGCTCATTTACTCTTGTTTGTGACCACTTTTCTCCACAAAAATGGAGTTGAGTTATTGCTGCAGAAGCTCACTTAAAATATTGACTTTCTGGCCTTTCATAGAAAAAGGTTGCTGACCCCGGCCTAGGGCCTGACTGCCAGGATACAGATCCTGTCTCCATCGCTACCTCGATCTATGGGACCCTGTCCAGGTTTCTTCACTTGTCTGTGCCTCAGTTTCTTCATCTGTCAAATGGAAATAATAGAATACCTCCAGCATAAGAAGGACATAAGAATTGCACGTTACATTAAAAAGCCGTTACAGCAGCTGGGGTCAGGGTAAGTCCTCAGGGAATGCCCACTGTGATGATTATTTTTAACCTCAGGCTTTGTAGAGGCTGGGCTTCCCTGATGGCTCAAACCATAACGAATCAGCCTGCAGTGGAGGAGACCTGGGTTTGATCCCTGAGTTGGGAAGATCCCCTGGAGAAGGAAATGACTACCCACTCCAGTATTCTTGCCTGGAAAATCCCATGGACAGAGGAGCCTTCGGGGGTTACAGTCCGTGGGGTCACAAAGATATGGACACAACTAAGCAGCTAACATTTTCATTCTTTTCACTTCTATAGAGGCTGAGCAGTCTCTTCTCAGTTTTCATGCTAAAAGGGCAGCCTGGTTCTGCTGGAAGTTGTCATTTCTCAGCCATCATTGATAAAAACTCCAAGTGGCAGAAGGGTGGAGGGGCAGTAAACCTGTCATTCATGACCTCCAGGAAAACTGTTCGAGCTGAAATTATAAACAGTGTCAGAGGATGCACAGACGGCAGCGCCGAGCAGGTTCTCAGGGAAGAGCAGAACCTCGAAGGTGCAGCCTGACATTTGCCGTTGACATGGGCAGGGCGCCTGCCAAGCTTTCCCAGTGACTCACCACTTGGTACCAGCCCCAGGGGTCGTAACTCTGCTGGCTGCTTTGTGCTAATGCAGAGACCGTGAGTTTAAGTGAAAAAGGCAGGCTCTAAAAATATAATAAATAAATAAGACCAAGTCTGAGAGAGGTCCGCTTTGCTTTGGTCTGTAGTAAATAGTGGTTTCCTTGGCCCAGTACAATTACACATGACTTCTTTTGGTGTGCTTTTCTGGGTTGTCCAGGTGGTTTGCATGGCGCATGGATTCTGTCATCTGGAAAGCAATCACAAATGATCACGGGCTTCCTAGGTAGCTCAGTGGTAAAGAATCCACCTGCCAATGCAGGAGACTCGGGTTCTATCCCTGATCTGGGAAGATCCCCTGGTGAAGGAAATGGCAACCCACTCCAGTATTCCTGCCTGGAGAATCCCATGGACAGAGGAGCCCTGCAGGCTACAGTCCATGGGGTCACAAAAAGAATGGGACACAACTTACCATCTAAATAACGACAAGAATGATCATGTTTTTAAAGGAAGGTTAGGCCCTTGAGCCCTGTCCAGCAGAGCAGTCACTGGTCACCCTCTCCCAGGACAACAGACTACACCAGCCCATCTGAGCAGCAGCATCACACTCTCCTGCCACTGCTGTGGAGGGCTCGAGAACTCAGAGCGGTGCCAGGAACACAGGTTAGCAGGAGCCCAGATCCCGCATCTGTCTGCTCAGGCACAGAGTGTGTGGTGGTGGTGGCCCCACAAAGACTTGCAGCCTCACCTCAGTGTGACTCCAGGCTCCCATCCCTATTCTAATTCCCTCCACTTTAGTCTCTTGAATTCAGTGGTTCCCAACTAGAAGTGATTTTGCCCAGCAGAGGTCATTTGGCAATGTCTGGAGACATTTGGGGGGCTTCGCTGTGGCTCAGCAGTAAAGAATCTGCCTGCAATGCAGGAGATCCAGGTTTGATTCCTGGGTCAGAAAGATCCACTAGAGGAGGGCATGGCAACCCACTCCAGTATTCTTGCCTGGAAAACCCCATGGACAGAGGATCCTGACAGGCTACAGTCCATAGGGTCTCAAAGAATCGGACATGACTGAAGCGACGGAACACACAGGCAAGGAGATGTTTTTGATGGCCACACTGGGGTCAGGGAGCGGCACCGGCACCCACAGAGATGCTCCTAAACATTGCATCATCCGCCAGGCAGTATCCCCACAGCAAAGAATTATCTGCCCCAAATGTCCAAGGTATTCAGGATGGGAAACACTGCTTTATTACACAACGCTTCTATTTAAGATTCTCTACTGCTTAGCCACTAGGGAAGCCTGTGTTCTTGTCTACTTTGCTTCAAAAGTTAAGGAGGTGTGTAATGCATCTTAGGGAAAAGAAGAAACATCCAGTGCGGAGGTTGAACATGCAGAGGTTCTGTATTTAAATTTTGTTGTCTGGAAAATTTGGTTATGAAGAACAGCTCATTAATAGCAGTGAGGGATCACAAGGAAAAATAACAGCCATCTGACAGCAGGGAGGAGAGAGAAAAAGCTTGGGAAGATGAGGAAATACTGGGCCTGCTGCATTAAAGAAAGGCAGGATGCTCCTTTGTCCCACCAGGCAGTCCTTATCTTTCTGGGTAGCCAGGTGAGGAGGAGAGCTCTGCTAGGTACATGGCGCCTTGCCCCTCTCATGAGCATCCACAGCCAGCTTAGTCCTCCAGTGTTGTATGGACTTGAATATGGCAGTGTTCTAGTTTTATG
This sequence comes from Tragelaphus eurycerus, assembly GCA_935064755.1. Lineage (NCBI taxonomy): Eukaryota > Metazoa > Chordata > Mammalia > Artiodactyla > Bovidae > Tragelaphus > Tragelaphus eurycerus. The sequence continues at coordinate 537,745 of CAKXYN010000075.1, read as the reverse complement.
CATTTAACTTCTAAATATTGGAGATACAAACAACTCTTAAACACATCCACATGGCATATTTTTAATTAAAATAAAGACCACAGTCTGCACTTGGAGATTGCCAATTCATTACCATATTGGCCCTAGCCAAACAGGAGGAGGAAGAAATAATGGTACAAAAGCACAATTGGATGAATTCTAATGCAAAGGATTTTTATATTCTCTATGAATATATTAATTAACAGGGGCTTAATTAATTAGCGGGTGGTGCTAGTGGTAAAGAATGCACCCGCCAATGCAGGAGACCTAAGAGATGTGGGTCCAATCCCTGTGTTGGGAAGACCCCCTAGAGAAGGGCATAGCAACCTACTCCAGTATTCTTGCCTGGACAATGCCATGAACAGAGGAGCCTGGCAGGCTATGGTCCATGGGGTTGCAAAAGGGTTGGACACGACTGCACGCACCCATGCACACACATGCTAATTAGTATTTCACTTGTGCTCTGACTCATCCCTACAGGGGTTCAAAGCAGCTGTGGATTGGGTTTATCTCCTGGAATAAATGGTTGATGAGCCACTGGGAGTGACTCCATCCTTCCCAAGTCTACCTGGAAGGAGCATGTGCTTTGACCAAGGGCCCCCCACCGAGACCTTATGGACGTTTTCTGAGCTGTAACCCTGAGCTTAGCTCTGGCTCCGGAGCTCAGTGCTGTGATGAACTAAGCCTCGGTTCCTTCCTTCCTCTCCCAGGAAAAATGTTGCACGTTGGCTCCTGGCAGAACTTCGGCAGAGTGTCATGATTCTGTGGCATGAGGGAAGGGCAGTGACGAGGGGGCAGGGACAGGCAACTGGTGTGACTCTCTGAATGGAACATTTCATATTCCCATGCAATGAAGGGGCCTTCGAAGTGGTAGTGGGAAGCTGCTGTATAACACAGGGAACTCAGTTCGGTGTCCTCTAATGGCCTAGAAGGGTGAAGAATCAGCCTGCAATGTGGGAGACCCAGATTCGATCCCTGGGCGAGGAAGACCCCTTGGAGGAGGAAATGGCACCCTACTCCAGTACTCTTGCCTGGAAAATCCCATGGACGGAGGAGCCTAGTGGGATGCAGTCCATGAGGTTGCCAAGAGTCAGACACAACAGAGAGACTTCACTTTCATGCTTTGGAGAAGGAAATGGCAACCCTCTTCAGTGTTCTTGCCTGGAGAATCCCAGGGATGGTGGAGCCTGGTGGGCTGCTGTCTATGGGGTCGCACCAAGTCAGACATGACTGAAGCGACTTAGCAGCAGCAGCAGATCGATTAATACTTTCACTTTCCTGGGTGTGTATGCCCAGCAGGGGATTGCTGGGTCATAAAGCAGTTCTATTTCCAGTTTTTTAAGCAGCACTGTTTATAATAGCCAGGACATGGAAGCAACCTAGATGTCCATCAGCGGATGAATGGATAAGAAAGCTGTGGTACATATACACAATGGAGTATTACTCAGCCATTAAAAAGAATACATTTGAATCAGTTCTAATGAGGTGGATGAAACTGGAGCCGATTATACGAGTGAAGTAAGCCAGAAAGAAAAACACCAATACAGTGTAGTAACACATGTATATGGAATTTAGAAAGATGGTAACGATAACCGTGTATATGAGACAGCAAAAAAGACACAGGTGTATAGAACAGTCTTTTGGACTCTGTGGGAGAGGGAGAGGGTGGGATGACTTGGGAGAATAGCATTGAAACATGTCTAATATCATATAAGAAACGAATCACCAGTCCAGGTTCGATGCAGGATACAGGATGCTTGGGGCTGGTGCACTGGGATGACCCAGAGGGATGGTATGGGGAGCGAAGTGGGAGGGGGGTTCAGGATTGGGAACACGTGTACACCCGTGGCGGATTCATGTTGATGTATGGCAAAACCAATACAATATTGTAAAGTAATTAGCCTCCAATTAAAATAAATAAATTTTAAAAAATACTTTCACTTTTCAGAGGGGTGAGAGGGAGGTTCAAGGGGGAGGGGACATACATGGAGCTGATAGTCTTTGGAGTCGGATACGACTTAGCGACTAAACAACAAAACAGACAGAACATGACTTAGAACATTTTCTTGAAGATCCTGGATCACTGTGATCAACTTACCCATCCCTCTGAGCTAGGCTCAGAGGCTCTTGAAGTAGGTAGAACCTGTATCCCTGCCCAAAATGATCCTATCCTGAAATGATGCCTGAATTCTAAGGGCCACTGCTTCCATTTTTTAAATATTTTCTGGCTCTTCTTTGCTATCGAGCTGTGACCCCAGGGCCCTTCTAACATGCTGCTCTGCAGTCCACTGGAGAACAGAGATCAAGAGTGGACACCCTGAGCTCAGCTGGGTGCTGAGTGACTTGGGCTCAGAGGGAGGGGATATATGTATACATAGGACGATTCACATTGTTACACAGCACAAACTAACAACACATTGTTCAGCAATTACCTTCCAATTAAAAAAAAAAGAATCTATGATAAACCATAACGGAAAAAAAATATTTTTAAAGGAATAGATATATGTGTATTGGGCGGGATGTGGGTTAGTTGCTCAGTTCAGTTCAGCCACTCAGTCATGTCCACCTCTTTGTGACCCCATGAACCGCAGCACGCCAGGCCTCCCTGTCCATCACCAACTCCCGGAGTTCACTGAAACCCATGTCTATTGAGTCGGTGATGCCATCCAACCATCTCATCCTCTGTGGTCCCCTTCTCCTCCTGCCCTCAATCTTTCCCAGCATCATGGTCTTTTCAAATGAGTCAGTTCTTCACATCAGGTGGCCAAAATATTGGAGTTTCAGCTTCAACATCAGTCCTTCCAATGAACACCCAGGACTGATCTCCTTTAGGATGAACTGGTTGGATCTCCGTGCAGTCCAAGGGACTCTCAAGAGTCTTCTCCAACACCACAGTTCAAAAGCATCAATTCTTCTGTGCTCAGCTTTCTTCACAGTCCAACTCTCATATCCATACATGACCATTGGAAAAACCATAGCCTTGACTAGACACACTTGTGTTGACAAAGTAATGTCTCTGCTTTTTAATATGCTGTCTAGATTGGCCATAAATTTCCTTCCAAAGAGTAAGTGTCTTTAATTTCATGGCTGCAGTCACCATCTGCAGTGATTTTGGAGCCCAGAAAAATAAAGTCTGACACTGTTTCTACTGTTTCCCCATCTATTTGCCATGAAGTGATGGGACCGGTTGCCATGATCTTAGTTTTCTGAATGTTGAGCTTTAAGCCAACTTTTTCACTCTCCTCCTTAACTTTCATCAAGAGGCTCTTCAGTTCTTCTTCACTTTCTGCCATAAGGGTGGTGTCATCTGCATATCTGAGGTTATTGGTATTTCTCCTGGCAATCTTGATTCCAGCTTGTGCTTCCTCCAGTTCTGCATTTCTCATGATGTACTCTGCATATAAGTTAAATAATCAGGCTGACAATATACAGCCTTGATGTACTCTTTTTCTTATTTGGAACCAGTCTGTTGTTCCATGTCCAGTTCTAACTGCTGCTTCCTGACCTGCATATAGATTTCTCAAGAGGCAGATCAGGTGGTCTGGTATTCCCATCTCTTTCAGAATTTTCCACAGTTTATTGTGATCCACACAGTCAAAGGCTTTGGCATAGTCAATAAGGCAGAAATAGATGTTTTTCTGGAACTCTCTTGCTTTTTCGATGATCCAGCAGATGTTGGCAATTTGATCTCTGGTTCCTCTGCCTTTTCTAAATCCAGCTTGAACATCAGGAAGTTCATGGTTCATGTATTGCTGAAGCCTGGCTTGGAGAATTTTGAGCATTACTTTACTAGGTTAGTTGCTCAGTGGTGTCCACCTCTTTACAACTCCATGCGCTGTAGCCCACCAGGCTTCTCTGTCCATGGAATTTCCCAGGCAAGAATACTGAGTACTGGAGTGGGTTGCCATTCCTTTTTCCAGGGGATCTTCCTGACCCAGGGATTGAATCTGGGTTTCCTGCATGGCAGGCAGATTCTTTACCATCTGAGCCACTAGGCAAGCCCATTTATCTATCCATCTATCTATCTAACATATTATATATATATAAAATTGAATCACTTCGCTATACAACAGGAACTACCAACATTGTAAATCAACTATTGTTCTTCAGTCGCTCAGTTGTGTCTGACTCTTTGCGACCCATGGACTGCAGCAAGCCACGCTTCCCTGTCCTTCTCCAATAAAAATAAATAAGAAGAAACCAAATAACAGTGGGCACTCAACACCCACTTTCAGAATTTGGAAACTGGATGCCTCAGGACCAGTAACTCCAGCCTCTCCAGACCTCAGATTCCTAACAGGAAATCTGGGTGCTCTGAAGATTAGCTGAGGCCATGCCCACGTCCTCCGTTCAGCTCTGACACCCAGCACTAGTGCAAATCAGAGCTGATTCTATAACTGCCTTTGGAACTGTGCCTTAAGTCAGAATAGTAAGAATCTGAATAAGAATTTAAGAGAATATGAGAAAAATCATGCACAGCATGCGCACACACACACAGAGATAGATAGACATTTGCCTTTGTTTTCTTACTTTGTTGCACGCACCCTTTCTGGATGATTGAGCTAACCAGATAAGTAAGTATTCTTGTTAATTCATAATTTACATGTTCCTATTGCCATTCTTGGAGGTGTATCCTGGCAGGAGGTAGCTGAAACTGGCGTTTCTCAGATGCTTTTTATATGAGTACTTAGTCCTCCAAGAACACAGGAGTTTCAGATATCAAGGCTGGACAGACACCCATCCTTTCACCTCCAGCTGTCCCTGTTCCCTGTAAGACATGGGGCTCCTGTCACCTTCTCACTCAAATCTAAGATGGTGGCCCAAACTGAAGTATAGAGTTGGGTACCTGGGAAAACTTGCTTGGAATCTCATTTTCTAATAAGTCAGTGTTAGAGCACACAGATGCATGAGTGTGCACATACATGCACTCACACACACATGCACACCCATGCACACACACCAAGAATACGCTGGAAGTTCGACTTCCCAACCTTGTAGGGCAAGGAGAAAATTGATTTGTTATCCAGCTCTATTATGTCTAGTGATCCAGACAGAAGCATTAGCCTTCAATTATCTGATATGTTTAGCATTATAAACAAACCGTCTGGAGCGATAGCTCCGTGGAGCTCAAGCACCAGAGGACTGGGGAAGAACTGCCTGGGATCGCACCAGCCAAGTCACTCAGCTCTCCTCCCTTGACAGGCGTCAAGGGGAATACCAGATGCCTGGGGAGCCTTCTTGGTCTGGCAACCCCAGCATGCCAGCACGTGAGCACACCAGCTCTACAAGCAGCTGCCCGCCAAGGACCATGATGAACCAGCCCCACGTCGCAGGCACCCCCGGGACCACAGAAAGGAACATTCAGGTCGTGCGGTGAACAGATGGAAGGCGACAGCATCTGTGCCGGCTTCCTGATCCACTCTGAGACTCAGCCAGGAACGGGGGCTGTCTGTGTGCACACCTATGCTCTCCACCTGCTGAAATGCGATGTCTCCTAATGGAGGAACAGTCAAAAGCATGCATCTGGGGGCTCAGCCAGCTTACTGGGGAGTCCAGGCTGCCCTGCACAGGTCCCAGCCTGTGACCAGACTGGCCTGCCCCTCGCCAGTCTGTCTGGTTCTCCCCATGTTCGCTGCTGCCTTCACATCCACATGGCAGGGAGCCACCGCCTATAACTGCAAACGGCCACCACCTCTGAGCTAGCCTCCCAGCTTTCACCCTCCCCCTACAGACTCTCCTCCAGCACAATCCTTCTCTTTCCTGCTTATAACCCTCCAACTGCTTCCTTTGCTCCTTAAAATAAAACCCAAAACCCAGGCCGTCGTGGCCCACAAGATGATCACCAGCTGCTTCCATGGTCCCCTCCCAGAACACACCCTCCTGGTTTTCCAAGCCCCGGCCACAGGGACGTGCCTTCTGTTCTTTAAACCTACCAGGCTAATTCCTGATCAGAACTTCCAGGAAACGCTCTTCTCTGACTCCTTCTAATCTCTCAGGCCTCCCCTCCAAGGTCACCTTCTCGGAGAAGCCAGCCGACTCCTCTGTGAGCCCACCCTCCCTTCCCCGCCAGCTGCTCTCTGGCGCAAGCCCCTGTTTATGTCCTTCACAGCCCTTAATAACCATCTGTAATTGTCTTATTTGATTATTTGATTACGTGTTTGTTGTGTCCCTAGAACTATGATGCATGAGAACAGAGCTCCTATCTGTCTTACTCCCAACTCCCTTACCTCTAGAATCTCAAATGCTGCCCCAGGGTAAGTATATACTCGGGGTGTCATCCAGATTGGTGCTAAGTAGCCACCTAGATGCCCTAACTCATGCCAGAGGTATTCCAGGCACAGCACTTCCACGGTCCTCTCCCTGGGCCCTGCTCAGTAGCTGAACCCTCAGAAACCCTGAGCTTGACCTCTGAAGAAGAATGTGGCCCAGGGTACATGATTCAACATCCCAAATGGGGACAGGCAACTTGGGGAATCACTGCAGAGCCCAGAGATGGGTTGATCCCAGAGATCTCAGAACCAGACCTGGACCAGACCTCCCCACCTCCAGGAGAGATCTCAGGACCAGACCTGGACCAGACCTCCCCGCCTCCAAGAGAGATCTCAGGTCTACTGCCCACCATCAGGGTCAGGAGTGGGGCAGTGGTCAGGGCCTCCTCTCACCAGACATTGGAGCAGATGAGGTGGAAATCCCCTTGGTGCCTAAGCACATCTTCTCCATCCTTCCCTTCCCCACATGACCATGGTCTTCACCAGAATATGAATTTTCTGAAAGCTTGTGTCCCCAGTGCCATGCAAATGTTCAGTGACATCTGAATGAATGGATGAACCTCAAAGTGATCAACAGCAGAGCTGAAATGGATAGCCCTCTACCAGCTCCTCTGTGGGCCTTCCCCTGCCCACATCCACTAATCCAGGGCTCATTCCATTTTTCTCCTTCTCATCCCAGTCCCCTCACTCTCCCTCTCTTAGATTTTTCCATCAGCATACAAACACATCCAAGGGAAGCCCATTTCAAAGAAAATCTCCTCGACTCAATATTCTTCAGTAACAACTCATGTCTCTCCATCTCCATTTGCCAAATGTTTTCAGAATTGCCCACATCCCCAGGCCTTCCTTCTTCACTTCCCTTTGATTCTTCATCCCAATCTGTCTTCATCTCCACCACTCCACTGAAACGATATTGTCAAGGTCACCAGTGGTTTCCACGTTGGCAAATTCTTCTCTGTCATCCAGTTTCTTGGTCTCTCAGCAGCATTTTACCTAATTAACCACTCTCTCTTTCTGAAAACATTCTCTTCTCTATGAATCCGTTAACCTCACTCTGCTGGATTTCTTTCCACCTCCCTGGCTAGCATATCTTAGTCTCCTTTGCTGGTTCCATAGTCTTTATCCATCAGTGGTGGAGTCTCCAGGTCTCACCCTCACCAGGCCATGGGGAGCTCAGCCAGGTGCTCTGCTGTGAACACCATCTATGCGCCCAAAGGTATCTCTGGTCAGACCTCCCAGCTGAGCTCTAGGCTCTTCCGTGATACGTCAGCGACACCAATCCTTGCTGTCCTCCCACTTGGGCATCTCCATCTCAGTAAATGGCCCCAATGCCACACAGTTGTCCAAGTCAAATTTCATCACCGATTGCTCCCTTCCTCCAACACCCCACACCTTAGCAAGTCCACCTCCGCAAGAGATCATCAGCTCAGCTTACTGCCCACCATCTCCACTCTTATCATCTCTTACCACCCAGGCTGCCACATCTCTTTCAAAGACCACTGCCTCCAAAACATGACCACTGCTTCCATTGCTTCCACTTCCACTTGACGAAACCTGTCCTCACACAGAAGCCTGAATGAGCTTTTCGTAACATAAACCAGTGTCCTCCCTGGTGGTCCAGTGGCTAGGACTCCACAGTCCCAATGCAGGGGACCCAAGTTCAATCCCTGGTCAGGGAACAAGGTCTCCCATACTACAGCAAAGATCAAAGATCCCATGTGTCGCAACTAAGGCCTGACACAGCAAAATTAAAATATATATATATTTTAAAAATAACTAAATTAGATCATTCCCCTCTTTTCCACCCTCTCCACACAAAAATCAGCCCCCGATGGCTTCTGTATTTGGGATGGAATTCAGTCTCCACCTCAGCCAGCAGGATCCTCCAAGTCTGGCTCATCCCTCTCCCTCCTCAGCTCAGACTAACCTTAACTTTGTTTACTTGGCTTTAGTCTCACTGGTCTCCTTTCTGGTCTTCAAAACATCAGGCTCCCTCTCCCTTCTCAGGATCTTGCACTTGTTTTTGCCTTTAAAAGTACGTGGATTCCCTTTCAACGTCTTCTCTTCAGGGAGACCTTCCCTGACCAACCACCCGAAGACGTTCTGCGTCACCTTCTTTGGATCCAGTGTTCTTAGGGCAGGGGAGGATTTTGCCCCTAAGAGAACATTTGGCAATGTCTGGGGACACTTTTGATTGTCATGACTGGTCTCTAGCGGGTAGAGGCCAGGTGGTGGTGGTGGTTTAGTCACTAAGCCATGTCCGACTCCTGTGACCCCGTGGACAGTAGCCCACCAGGCTCCTCTGCCCATGGGATTTCCCAGACAAGGATACTGGAGAGAGTTGCCATTTCCTTCTCCAGGTAGAGGCCAGAGGTGTTATTAAATATGCTACAACATAGGACAGTGTCTCATAACAAAGAATGTCCAAGAATTCCCTGTGGCTCAGCTGGTAAAGAATCCACCTGCAAAGTGGGAGACCTGGGTTTGGTCCCTGGATTGGGAAGATCCCCTGGAGAAGGAATGGCTACCCACTCCAGTATTCCAGCCTGGAGAATTCCATGGGTGCATACTTCGTGGGGTCTCAAAGAGTCGACATGACCACACGACCGAGTGCCTTTCACTTTTTTCACAATGTCAATAGTATGAAGCTTGAGAAATGTTGCTCTAGTTATTTCCTTTATTGTAGCCAAAACCTATAACGACCTCATGTGCATATTTACTTGTCTATTGTTTCTTTCTCCCAACAGAATGCAAGATCTCTGAGGGCAGGCAACCTGTCTTGTTTGCTGTTGTATCCACAGCATGCAGCCCAGTTCTTGGCACACAGCAGAAGATTTAAAGGAACAAATTAACGAATGACTATTCTTCCTCAGAACCCTGGGACCTCGCAGGAAGTCATGAAAAGGCCGTGGCTCCCAATGTCTTGATGGAACCAGCATGTTCTCCAACTCTGAAGAGACCAAGGTGTAAAGAAGCCCGTTGTGCCTGTGGGGTTGGGGAGGGAGACAGAGCCCCGTGGCCCCTTGGAGACAGTCGTCTCTCGTCTACTCAAAGCATGTTGATCATAAAACTTCCAATCCCTCCTAGACATCTCAGCTTTGAACCAGGAGAGAAAGAGGAGGTCTTGTATCCAAAGCAGAAACGGCCTGAGGCAGGGAGAGACACTAGCTTTGACCCTTTCTCCCCAGTGGGCCTTGGAGGAGACAGTTTGAACAAGAAGGAAAGTCGGGTCTAGGCAGAGCAGCTGGCTTGAGAGTAATCCAATAGTGCAAGCTCTGGGCCTGAGAGCAGCTGGCCCCAGGGGGCCTGAGAGTGCTGCCCTCAGAGCGGCCAGTTTCCTTAGGAAAATACAAAATGGCCAGGCCACCCCTTACTGAATTATAAAGCACTTATCACTTCTTTAATAGCTACCCACATGGAGGACTTAATTCACTCAATATGGAAGTTATAAAGGCGAACTGGTAAGTGAGCATTAGGCTCAAGTGCACTGCATAAAGACAGACGAGGGCAATATTTTCCCCTATTAAAAGGGTAGATTTCCTCACTCGGCCTCAGAGTTAATGTGGAAAAGTCACTCCAAAGCTCTGGGCGCTTTCCTTATGAGAGGGTAATCCAGGTCACTGGAAGGAAAAGGTGTCCTTGACTTTACAGGAATCATTATCCCCAGAAACCAGGGTGTCAGAGTGATTAGTCAAGGTAATCCTCAGGAAGGCAAGGTCACATGGGTGGTACCCAGCCCTCCCTCTGCATGGTAAGCTGGGATGGGACCAAGCAACAGAGAAGAGAGATGTCACAGGACAGAGGAGGATGGGTGAGCCGGGACAAGACTGGAAGAAGGATGTGGAGTGGGAGGCAGCAGGGAGAGAGGCATGCTCCTTTAAAGCATCACCAGTGGAAGAAACCCTGGTTACATTCAAGACCGAAAAGGAAGACGTCAACAGCATTAGTCTCTGGCATCTGTGAGGAAACCAGCACTGCCATTCTTTAAGGTTCCAGAGGATTCCATTTTGGGAACTGGAGAGATGGCCTCACTCCTCAGAAAAAGAAATTCAGTTTTTTCTCTTGTTAACTTTTTTCACTTTCTTGCTTCAGCATCGTGAGCCGTTTCCTATCCTCTGGCAAGAAGCCATCTGTTCTTTTCCCCATCTACTCACCCTCTTGGAAGACATCTCTCTATCCACATGCCTTCAGTAACTGCCTAATTAGAGATGATTCCAGTTCCACAGGTCTACCATTAGTGCCTAAACCTCTCCACTGTCCTGTCTTCCTTTTCTCACAGTACATATCCTCCTGGACACTTCAGAACAAAATAAAAAATATGGACAGGAGAGCTCACTCTTTCCTTCTGAATTATCCCAAGGTACCTCTGCTGAGTCCTCCTGACTTGAAATGTTAAAGCAGAGACGGTGAATAGATTTCAATTTTTCTGCCATATCATTGGGATGCTGAGAGTTAACCCAGACTGCTGTGTCTAGAAGGAGGCTGTGGTTGAGCTGGAAAAAGAACTGTGATTGATTAGTGATGTCTGTCCTGGGCACGGGACACAGAAGGGCCACATAAACACCATTAACAAAATCTGGGCTTCTTGGGTGGCGCAGCAGTAAAGAATCTGCCAGCCAATACAGGAGATACAAGAAATGTGTGCTTGATCCCTGGGCCAGGAAGATCCCCTGGAGTAGGAGATGGCAACCCACTCCAGGATTCTTGTGGGGGAAAATTCCATGGACAGAGGAGCCTGAAGTGCTGCAGTTCATGGGGTTGCAAAGAGTCAGACATGACTTTGCAGTTGAACAACATCAAAATGGCCTGTGGCCAGGGGCTCCTGGATGGCCTCAGGATGGGCGGCTGGTAGCCAAGGAACCCAACCAAGCAAGTGATTAAACGGTTGTAACCTTCAGCCTCACCTTACTGGAGGCTGAATTGATCACCAAAAGTCAATAATTTAGTCAATAACGCCTACATAATGAAGCCTCCATGCAAATCCTAAAGCGAGGTTCAAGGAACCTCCAGGTTCACGACCAGAAGGGGCTGCTGGGCGGGAGACGCACCTGGAGAGGGCATGGAATCTCCCTGTCTCCTCCCATGCCTCTCCCTGTGTGTCTCTCCCATCTGGCTGCTCTTGAGTTGGACCCTTTTATAATAAACTGGTGATAAGGGGCTTCCCAGGTGTCACTAGTGGTAAAGAACCTGCCTGCCAATGCAGGAGACATAAGAGATGCAGGTTTGATCCCTGGATCAGGAAGATCTCCTGGAGAAGGAAATGGCAACCCATGCCATTATTCATGCCTGGAGAATCTCATGGGCAGAGCTGTAGCTGGTGGGCTACAGTCCATGGGGTCACACAGAGTCAGATATGACTGAAGCAACTTAGCATGCACACACAATAAACAGCAAGTGAACCGTATTCCCGAGTTCGGTGAGTCACTCTAGCAAATTTGTGAGTCACTCTAGCAAACCCCAGAAGGAGATCCAGGGAACCCCTGATCTATAGCTGGTCGGTCAACAGCTCAGGTGACAACCTGGACTTGTGATTTGCATCTGAGGTGACGTCGCCTTATGGGACCTAGCCCTTAACCATGGGATCTGAAACACCATCTGGGAAGGTAGTGTCAAAATTGCATTGAATTGGAGGACACACACTCAGTGACCGCTGAGAATTAGAGGACTGACCGGTATGGAGGGAAATCACACATTTGATGGCCAGAAGTGAAGGACTGTACTAAGAGCAGAACAGAGAAGTGGACGTGAGTCTTTGCTTTTCAAGCTGTCGCTGGATTGAACAGGGATTGAGGTCAGGAACTGGGGCCTCTGTGCCCAGGAGAGTGACCGTACTTGTAGCTGCCGTGCTGAGGCTGTGACATGCATGTAGCCCGAGACCCTCTTTCTCACCTCTCCCCACACCTCTGCCTCCTCGTAGAACACAGCCTGCACTTTACAAGTCAGCCAAACAAAGCATTTGCTGCCAGGGCTGGTTCCCTCCTGCTTGCTCTGAGCCACTGTCTCTGCCTGTTCCTCTGTTCCTCTGCCTGTCAGGCACCTTGAGTACCTAACGAATGCTCCAGAAGCTCGATATCTTTTGGGGGATGCCAATATGCTGCATCTTCCTCTCTCCACTAAAAGCATTAGTCATTCAGTTGTGTCCAATTCTTTTTGACTGTAGCCCACCAGGCTCCTACGTCCATGGGCTTCTCGAGGCATGAATATTGGAGTAGGTGGCCATTTCCTCCTCCAGAGGATCTTCCTGACCCAGGGATCGAACCCTGATCTCCTTCACTGTAATCAGATTCTTTACCATCTGAGCCACCAGGGAAGGCCCTCCCTCCGCTAAGCTTTTACCAAACCATCCGCATCCAGTTGCAATGATCAGTGATCCCGCTGATCAGCTCCTGGGGACTTGTGTCTGTAAGCTTGTCACCTGCGTGTGCCTGGCTTCCCTTGTGTGTACTTAGTCACTTCAGTTGTGTCTGATTCCTTGTGACCCTATGGACTGTAGCCTGCCAGGCTTCTGTCCATGATATTCTCCAGGCAAGAATACTGGAGTGGGTTGTCATTTCCTCCTCCAGGGGCTTTTCCCTCAGGAGCACGTAAATTCCTTGACCTTGATGATAGAGTCCTCTGAAGTCTATTTTGTTCACCCTCGTCTGGCTCTGTACTGGTTTTGTGCTCCAAGTGGGCAGAGACCTCAGAGGTTCCAAGCAGCTTCTCCTTAAAACTGAGATGAGGTGGGCTCCAGCCTGTGGCAGAGAAGAGCTGTCTAGGGTATGGGGCAAGGTGGGGGTCCAATGACAAGGCTCAGAGAAGCATAAAACATGGGGCCAAAGAGAGAAGATGTTGGCCCACGCTTCTCTGATGTCTTCCTTCAAAACTCAGCTCAGACAGGCCCCTTCTTCTGGGAGCTTTCCCTGGTCTTCCCCTTCCAGATCCTGAACGTGCCTTGGCTGTGCTGTCTGTCCCAGAAATAGCACTGATACTTGAGATGGTTGGACAGCATCATCAACTCAAATGAGTCGATGCAAATGAGTTTGAGCAAACTCCAGGAGACACTGAAGGACAGGAAAGCCTGGCGTGCTATAGTCCATGGAGTTGCAAAGAGTTGGACAAAACTGAGCAACTGAACAGTAACAAGTAGAGCAGAAACTCCCAGCAAAGAGGACTCCGGCCAGAGGGCTGGATCAGGGCCCCTGAGGGCCTCCTCCCAAGCCAAGCATTGATACTTACTTAGCTCCTGGATCCCGGAGGGATCAGGGTGACTGAAGAATTGGGTGTGGTCACTTACCAAGCTCAGGATGCAGATGTTTAAACCACTGCTTTAGAAGCATATCAGGTGGCGCTAGTGGTAAAGAACCCACCTGCCAATGCAGGAGACATAAGAAATGCGGGTTCGATCCCTGGGTCAGGAAGATCCCCTGGAGTAGGTATAGAAACCCACTCCAGTATTCTTGCCTGGAGAATCTCATGAACAGAGGAGTCTGGCAGGCTACAGTCTGCAAAGAGTTGGATATGACTGAAACCATTTAGCATGCACACAGAGAAGCACTTCACCATCTTAACATCACCACCTTAGCTGGAATGTGCAGACCAGTATCAGCTCCACACAAACCCCCTCATGTTGTCTTATACCCTTTGACAACTCCACTACTTGCAAGCCTTGGAGATCCTTAGGGGCAGGGACTGGTCTTTTTATATATATATATAATCTAAGCATCCCCAGCACCAAACATGACACCCGCCCAGCTCTCAAAAGCCCTCCATAAAGGAGGTGTAGGTACACCAGGAGCTCTCCTTACCTACACTGTCAGCTTCACCCTGGGGCAAGAGCATTTAATTCTGTTGTCAGTGAAGGGAAGCCTGAGGCACCATCTGGGAGTCCCCCACGGAACAAGAAAACTGAATGACAAAGACACCAGTGATGTTCTGTTAGGGAGCCTGGAGACTGACCTTCTCATTGAAGGTACTAGAAACCCCAAGGTCAAGGTAGCATCTCAGCCTCCAATCCCAAGACCTGGAGGAATCCTGTCCAGAAGTTGGCTTTTGCCCTAACCCTGCAGACATCCTCCTCTCCAGGCTGCTGACAGCGGGGTTCACTCAGGACACCGAGGGGCTTGGCAACATGCAACTGCACTGCTAGCTTCCCCCTGGAGGTCAGCAGACAGAATTGCCCGGGGGCCCCCTCCCAGGAGCAGTGGTACAGGGCAGAAAGTGCCAGTGATGCCCAGTGAGTCTGGGAAAGAGGACCTCTACAAGCTGGGGTGGGAGCTAGAGTCAGAAGATGTGGGGATTTCCTGCTGTTGCTGCTACTGCTAAGTCACTTCAGTTGTGTCCGACTCTGTGCGACTCCATAGACGGCAGCCCACCAGACTCTCCCGTCCCTGGGATTCTCCAGGCAAGAACGCTGGAGTGGGTTGCCATTTCCTTCTCCAATGCATGAAAGTGAAAAGTGAAAGGGAAGTTGCTCAGTCGTGTCTGACTTCTAGCGACCCCATGGACTGCAGCCCACCAGGCTCCTCTGTCCATGGGATTTTCCAGGCAAGAGTACTGGAGTGGGGGTGCCACTGCACATCTCAATCCCCAGTAGTTCTCTTCTTGGACCCTGTGCAAGGAGAAAGGAAGGCAGAGCCCGTGCCCGTGGCTGTCAGAAGGGAGAGTGACAGCAGCTGAGCTGGCAGCATGACTGAGCACTGGCTGGAGGAGCCTCTGCTGCCAGGCTGGTGTCGCCCAGCTGCTCTCACCACCAGGAAGGACTCGATGGCTTCGGCCGCTATCAGCCTGGAGCACCTTCACCTCACAGGCTCATCTCGGCCTGGTCCAGCAGGGCCGAACCTCATTAGAGGGGGCGCTGAACTCCACTGCATACATTCACTTATTTATTGACCGCACTGGGTCTCAGTTGTAGCACACAGGATCTTCGCTGCAGCCTGTGGGATCTAGTTCCCTGACCAGGGATCGAACCCAGACCCCTGAATTGACAGTATGGAGTCTTAGCCACTAGACCACCAGGGAAGTCCTCATTCATTTATTTATAAAGGACTCAGTATGTGCCAGTTGCCTGCATCCAGCGTCCGTGTACCCGGAGAGGCTTTTCGTGGCACCAAGCTTCGGGCCCCACCTCATGTTCCCTGGGTCCCACCAACAGGTCAGAAGCTCTTTCCAGGTTCTGGTCATCACTTCAATGGGAGCTAGAATGCTGGGGACCCTGCCCAAATTCTAGCCTCTCAACTGGGCCCTAACGACCCAGAAAGGATACATCGGCCTCTTTTTCCCAGCGGATGGGCCCAGGTCCTGATCATGATTTCTCATCACCACCTTGCTAACAGCTCATGGGCCCAATTTCACATCATGTGGGCTCCTGTCTGCCCACCTTGGAATCATAGCATTTTCAATTTCTGTTAACAATAGCACTGGTACCCAGACCCCCATTTGAGAGTCCACTCTCAGCCACACAAGCCCAGGTCTGACCCCAGCCCCAATACCCTACTCCACCATGAGAGATTGGAGTGGGAATACTGACTATACTCTGACCACCAGCACAACACCTGTGTCAGTTTTCCTTAAACCTGAACTCGCCTGTTCCTAGCTTTCTTCCTTCCCTTCATCAGCATGGCCCTGGGAATCTTAAATGCCCAATAGATGCTTCTACCACCAATGGATCCCAGGGCCCTGTCCCTGTGTATATGAGAGTATGATGGGGCCTGTCAAACTGCCCCACCATCATGCACAATGCAAGAATGCCAGTCTGTAGTATTCTCTAAATTACAGATATTCAGCACATTTCAAGGAGAAGGCAATGGCACCCCACTCCAGTACTTTTGCCTAGAAAATCCCATGGACAGAGAAGCCTGGTAGGCTGCAGTCCATGGGGTCGCTAAGAGTCAGACACAACTGAGAAACTTCACTTTCACTTCTCCCTTTCATGCATTGCAGAAGGAAATGGCAACCCACTCCAGTGCTCTTGCCTGGAGAATCCCAGGGAGCCTGGTGGGCTGCTGTCTATGGGGTCGCACAGAGTCAGACACGACTGAAGCAACTTAGCAGCAGCAGCAGCAGCATATTTCAACTTGAGTTAAGTTTGTTAAATCAGCTATCTTATAGCAGACTTTCAAAAATTATTATTTCTATTTGATTTGTAATATTACTTTTAGGGAAATTAAGTATTAACAAAATTAGTATTCCAGTGCTCTTTGGAAAAAAAGAAAGAAAGAATGCAAGTCTGGGACTTCCCCAGCAGTCCAGTGGTTCAGACTCCGCGCTTCCAATGTAGGGGGCCTGGGTTCAATTCCTGGTTAGGGAACTAAGATTCCACATGCCACGCGCCATGGTCAAATGAATAAATAATAATTCATTTTTAAAAAGAATGCAAGTTCCAGTCCAGAACAGCACTTGCTTATTCATTTCCTGAAGGTGGAAAACCGCTTGTGCTCAGTTCAGACGCTGGAGGAAACTGCCTGACACACACTCTCACTTCCCGGCGCTTCCCAATGGCCACCTGTGTGCAGAGAGGGCGTCAAGTTGCAAATGAGCCCACAGAAAACATACACTCCCAATTCACACCGTCTGCACTCAGGGCGGCTTTAGCCAGCCCACCAAGGTGGAGATGCTGCTGAGTCATCCAGTCCCCGTGCTTAAATCTGTGAGACACTTGAGCCATTCATTGTCTGGGGGTATCTGGGGGGCTTCCCTGGCGGCTCGGTAAAGAATCTGCCTGCGGTGCAGGAGACTGGGATTCGATCCCTGGGTCAGGAAGATGCCCTGGAGAAGGAAATGGCAACACACTCCTGTATTCTTGCCTGGGAAATCCCATGGACAAAGGAATCTGGCAGGCTACAGTTCATAGTGTCAAAAGAGTTGGACATGACTTAGCGACTAAACCACACAGGGGTGCCTGGGGGCCCCAACACTTCTGAACAAAAGGACAGGACACCAAGATGCCAGACTCTTTCTTAATGGAAACTGCCTGTTTTCTAAAGAAGGCCCAGTCCACTGACTCTACTTAGAGATTTCCCTGGAATAAACACTTTCATAGGGCATACCAAGCTCTCCTTAGGGCTAGCAGCTTTATGAAATAAACGTAAGTGGGGCTCTAAATTATTCTGACCTCTTCTCTTCCCTCCTTCCTTCTTTTCTTTGTAAAAAGGAGAACACATTTCCAAGAGGTCTGAATTTCTGAAAAGAAACTACAGTGGGGTCAAAATTTGCAAATCTACCTGCAAACAAAGAGGGTCAGGGGTTCACAGATTAGCATTCCCAGACACCCCTTAATGACTTTTCCCCAGGTGATTACTGCTGCCCCAAACCCAAAGGAGCCCTCTTCTAGGTCCTCTCCTAAAATAGCCGGGGGAGTTTGATGTCTGAGGCAGAGAACCCACAGCTGGTGCTCCATGACAACCTGGAGGGATGGGGCAGGAAGGGAGATGGGAGGCAGGGTTCAGGGGGAGGGGACACATGTAGGCCTATAGCCAATCCATGTTGCTGTGTGGCAAAAACCATCACGTGCTGACTCACTCGATTCAGTCATGTCTGACTCTGCGACCCCATGGACCGTAGCCCACCAGGCTTCTCTGTCCATGGAATTCTCCAGGCAAGAATACTGGAGTGGGTTGCCACGCCCTCCTCCAGAGGATCTTTCTGACCCAGGGATTGAACCCAAGTCTCCTGAGTCTCCGGTATTGACAGGTGTGTTCTCTACCCATCCTCCAAATAAAATAAATATATTTTAAAAAAAAACGCTACCCCCACCCAGGGTGGGAGGCGGGGGAAGCTTCTCGCCACCACCAGCCTGCCTCTCAGCAGCCTTGCCAGCTTCTCTCGGTCTCACTTCCCTTCAGCACCCCGCTCCCAGCTCGCTGGCTTCCTCTCCCTGCGCTCCCTTCAGTCATTCATCTCCTCTCCTGCCAGCTGATCTCTGCGTCTGAAATCATACTTGGCGGCAGAATGCCCCATTCTCTAAAGCAGAAGCCTCAGACAACCCAGGGAGTGAGTCAGTGTTTCCGATAGCCCCGGGCACTCAGCAAGCTCCTCTGGATGGTTGTGCGTGAGGGGAGCTGAAGGTGTCCTTTTACCAAAGGACCCATCCACACTCATCTTCAGGGTGTGGACAGCTGGGGCCCCAGAATTCCTCCGAGGGCTGCCTCTCCATCACTGGTCCAGCCCACCTCCTTGCAACAGCATGTTTCCTGGACAGGAGGACACTGCAGCGTGGCTACCAACTGCAGCACGTAACCTGTGTCTCCAAGAGGCTGGGCGGGTACCACAGGCCTGGTTTCAGCTCAGAGCTGAGAACCTAGAACAACCAAGGCTCAAGACCACAGAGTTAAAGCCTGAGAGGCTAGGAATTACACACGCAAATGGCTGGCAGAAAAATAGGGTCAGGGCTGGATGAGACACGACAAACCTCACAGAGCAAACACTCCATGTCCTGTGTCCCCCGATGTCCCCAGGACCACTGCATGCTGGTGGCTGGCTCCTGACCAACCAGGCTCTGCATCTCAGCCTGAAAGCTTTCTCCAGGGCAGGCCTAGTGTCAGGGGTACTGAACAGCAAATAGCCCAGATCTGTCGCCTGCCTCTCCTTCAAGTAGGGTAACTACTCTACACCATCTCCCAGCATTTCCACCGAGGGCCTGCTACCTGCTGGCACAGTCACCACCTCCAGTGCATTCGTCCGGGGTCACCGTTCAGCAGGAAGGGACCACCTGGCCCAGGAAACACAGCCCCTTTCCCATTGGATCAAACCCAGTTTGCCCCACTTGGCTCCATTTTGATGGAAAGAGAAGAAGAGGTGATGGCAGCTATGAGGCATTTCTGGGGTTCACTGTTAATGAAAAACTAAGTTTAAAATCAGGGTGCTATCTCCCCTCACCCCATCCCTTCCCATAGGGAAATAAGAACTTCTCAGGAGCACTGTGAAACTGGACAAAAAAGAGAAAGTTAACCAGGGCTGAAGGACTTCCCTGGAGGTCCAGTGGCTAAGACTCCATGCTCCCAATGCAGGGGGCCTGGGTTCCATCCCTGGTCAGGGAAGTCGATCCCACATGCCCCAACTAACACACTGGTGACTCAGATGGTAAAGAATCTGCCTGCAACGAAGGAGACATGGGTTCAATCCCTGGGTCAGGAAGATCCTCTGGAGAAGGGAATGGCTACCCACTCCAGTATTCTTGCCTGGAGAATCCCATGGACAGAGGAGACTGGCAGGCTGTCTATGAGGTCGTAAAGAGTTGGACACAACTGAGCAACTAACACTTTCGCCACAACTAAGCATTCTCGTGCCACCACCAGGACCTGGTGCCGCCAAATAAATAAATATTAGGGAAGAAATTGAGGGCTGACACTGACATTCATGAAGAGGGGTTTTCTGCCCCTGCTGCCAGCCTTAGCATGTTGTTCTATACACGATGGGAAGACAACAGATTTTGATTCAGTTTCTGAGACAGGTCTCAGTTAGAGCTTTGATGCCTTAGTGTCCCTGTCAGGGAAGAAACAGGAACCAGCACAAATCTCTCTGGCCCCAGGGAGCATGTGGACAACACAAGGTATGTCTGTGTCCAGATGGACCGATGTGGTTCTGGGCACTCAGACCCAGTCCCCTAGTCACCGAGGCCTTTGTGCAAGCACCTGTCCAAACGTCCATGGGGACTGAGAGCCCAGCACGGCAATGATGCTTACACGGACCCATTATCAGATCTGCCAAAGATTTCTCCTTCTGTTTTTCATTTGGCTGTGCCACAGGGCATATGGGATCTTAGTTCTCTGACCAAGGATTGAACCCACACCCTCAGCACTGGAAATGCAGAGTCTTAACCACTGAACCACCAGGGAAGACTAAGATTCTTCATAGGAGGCTACGAACTTCCGCAGACATGAGCTCCAACAGTCGTCCTAGAGATCTAGGAAATACACCCAGCCAGAGCCCTTGATTCCCAGAGCCCCAACACGAGAGTCAGCCACATTCAGTCCTGCTCTACAGTGGCTTCCCTCAGCCTCTGAACTGGGGACCCCAGGCTCAACCTTCTCATTCCCACTTGACCCCTCCTTTCTTCAGGCCTTGAATAAAAAAATAGGTGATCCTGGCCGCAAGAGATGGATCCTGAATAGTTTGCAGATGGGAGGGTGCACAGGCTGTATGAAAGTCGCCCAGGACTCTGACCTCCCAGAGCTGAGCCGGCCCAGACCCCGCCCCCCACGTGCCAAGGGCCTCCCAAGAGGATGTGTCTTGCTCCCACTCGCAGACCAGAAGGCGTCGTGGGAAGAGACGGCTTAAAGCAGGTGTCCGGCTGCCATGACTGCCTTCCTTCCAGCACCTGCCAATCCCTTTCTCACCCATTTTCCACAGCAGCTGGAGACGATCTGCAAACACACTAGCAAAACTCTTCAGTGGGGATGCTGAGTCTGAGAATAAGCTCAAAGTCCTTAACGTGGCCAAGCACTGGGGCCAGGCCTTGCCCATCCCTCAACCCCGCCTCCTCACGCTCGGCCTCACCCCTGCAAAGGCACCCTTTGCCCGGGGCCTTTGACTTTGTATTAGCCTTCCTGCCTCGCAGATGATCCTTCCACACCCCTCTCCACATGGCCAGCTCCTTCAAGTCTCAGAGAATGCATGCTGCCTCAGAGAAGCCTTTCCAGACCCCCAGGATGTGGCCAGGTCCCCCAGACCTACATTATCACAGAGCCCTGTACCCCTCTTCAGAGCATGCGTGCTCAGGTGAATATGCAAAGGGTTTTGCCCACTCCAGGTTGCCTTTAGAAGTCATGACTCTGGTGGATACAGGTCACCGCGCTCCATTTAAACCTGAATAACAGGAAACCCTGTGGATCTCAACAGGTCGACCTCTTGAAACTCCCTACAGTGCTTGGACCACACCAAAGCATGAGGCAAGCATGGCTGCTCTGCACGCATCACTGCCAACTCGCTCCCTGGCAATCAGATCTACTGCCGTCCTCCATCCGGCATGGCCACAGCATCCTTCTAGGACACCTGGACCGTTCCCAAGGAAATGGTAATGTCAGAAATGGGAGTTAGCCCTTCCAAATAGCCCATCCCCGAGGCCTCCTGAGCACTGGTGCTCAGTGTGCGCCAAAAGGCTTCCATCTCTCAAAGACCTCCCATACCACCACCTCCCCTCCACACTCAGGAGGATCCATCCCCTCACCTAACTCTTGCATGGTCTCCACTTCCTTGGGAGGGCCATTTGAGCTGGAGAAAGATATGCAAAATGATACCCCCATGAAAGTTAAAGACTCTCAGTGGTGTCAGACTCTTTGCCACCCCATGGACAGTAGCCCGCCAGGCTCCTCTGTCCATAGAATTCTCCAGACAAGAATACTGGAGTGTGTTGCCATTTCTTTCTCCAGGGAATCTTCCTGACCCAGGGATCAAACCCCCTCTCCCACATTACAGGCAGATTCTTTACCATCTGAGCAACTGTGCTGCTGCTGCTACTGCTAAGTCACTTTAGTTGTGTTTGACTCTGTGAGACCCCATAGACAGCAGCCCACCAGGCTCCCATCCCTGGGATTCTCCAGGCAAGAGCACTGGAGTGGGTTGCCATTTACTTCTCCAATGCATGAAAGTGAAAAAATAAAGTGAAGTCGCTTGGTCGTGTCCTACTCCTAGTGACCCCATGGACTGCAGCCCACCAGGCCCCTCCATCCATGGGATTTTCCAGGCAAGAGTACTGGAGTAGGGTGCCATCGCCTTCTCCACTGAGCAACCGTAAAGGAAAGCAAAACAGTGGATAAGAAAGGAAATGTGATTCACAGTAACAAGCAGTTTGACCTTTGTGTAAGACCCGCGCCCTTGCTCATCAGACTGTAATGTGCATGCGAGGCAGCTGGGGAGCTGGCGACAATGCAGATTCTGACCCAGGAGGTCTGGAGTGGAGCCCAAGATCCCGCAATTCTAACAAGCTCCAGGCGATGCCAAGGTTGGTGATCCATAGAATGTAGAGTAGCAAGAGTCTGGCTACACAATGCTTGGCACAAGGAAGGTGCTCAAAAAGATTTGTTAGGTCAGATTAAATTGTAAGAGGACCTAGGTTTGATGGAAGGAATCATTAACACACACACCAAGAGATAAGGTAAAGTAGTTAAACTAACCTGGCTGTGCATTAAAATTACCAAGGGAAAAAAAGCTTTAGTCACTCAGTTGTGTCTGACTCTTTGCAATCCCATGGACTGTAGCCCGCCAGGCTCCCCTGTCCATGGGATTCTCCAAGTAAGAATACTGGAGTGGGTTGCCATCCCCTTCTCCAGGGATCTTCCTGACACAGGGATCACACCCAGTTTTCCTAAATTGCAGGTAGATTCTTTACTGTCTGAGCCACAAAGGAGCCTTTTAAAATTCCAGTGCCTGGGCCCCAATTCAGAGATTCTAATGTCTAGGGTAGAGGCTGAATATGTGAATATTTGAAGTTTTTAAAGCTTCCCAGGTGACCCTAATACGGAGCCTGGTTATGGCCCCACTCAATTCGAACAGGAAAACTGCAGTTGCCTGTTCCATGCCAGGCATCACGGGCTCAATTCCACTGGCAGTCAGAATTGAGGTCCACACCTTCAGTGACCACGTCCACTAATGTGGGGAACAGGTCCACTCATGTTTCTATCGGAAAAAGTAACAAAAGACATATTCAGATAAGCTGAGAATAATAGATGAGGGAGCAACTGATCCAGTCTAGGTGAAAGTAGAAGGGGGAAAAGTCAGGCATCAAGAGACAGTGATATCTGGGCCTTAAAGGATGAATAGGAGTTTTCTAGGCAGACAAGGAAGCAACTGTCTCAGGCCTCTGTTCCTCCCCATTCTTGGTCACAGAGGGTGGTATCTGGCAGGGATCCAGGGTCCTGTATTCTGGGCCGGCTGCCTACTGCTGCCCTGGGTATATGAAGAAAGTATAGCATGACGTATAAGGTTACCCCAATGCATGCTCTCTGTTACCGACTGGTGCTATTGAAGGACCACTGGGAGCAGCCAGGATGCCTTATAAGCCAGAGTCCAATCAGAAAACCAGCACCCACAACTTCTACCTGACACAAGAAATTTGATCAAAGTAGTGATATTTCATGCAAAGATGGGCTCAATAAAGGACAGAAATGGTATGGACCTAACAGAAGCAGAAGATATTAAGAAGAGGTGGCAAGAATACACAGAAGAACTGTACAAAAAAGATCTTCACGACCCAGATAAACACGATGGTGTGATCACTCACCTAGAGCCAGACATCCTGGAATGTGAAGTCAAGTGGGCCTTAGAAAGCATCACTACAAACAAAGCTAGTGGCTGCTGCTGCTGCTGCTGCTGCTAAGTCGCTTCAGTCGTGTCCGACTCTGTGCGATCCCATAGACGGCAGCCCACCAGGCTCCTCTGTCCCTGGGATTCTCCAGGCAAGAACACTGGAGTGGGTTGCCATTTTCTTCTCCAATGCATGAAAGTGAAAAGTGAAAGTGAAGTTGCTCAGTCGTCTCCTACTCTTAGCGACCCCACGGACTGGAGCCTACCAGGCTCCTCTGTCCATGGGATTTTCCAGGCAAGAGTACTGGGGTGGGGTGCCATTGCCTTCCCCGCTAGTGGAGGTGATGCAATTCCAGTTGAGCTATTCCAA
The DNA here is from genome assembly GCA_935064755.1 of Tragelaphus eurycerus. Classification (NCBI taxonomy): domain Eukaryota; kingdom Metazoa; phylum Chordata; class Mammalia; order Artiodactyla; family Bovidae; genus Tragelaphus; species Tragelaphus eurycerus. The sequence continues at coordinate 513,868 of CAKXYN010000075.1, read as the reverse complement.
ATCCTGAAAGATGATGCTGTGAAAGTGCAGCACTCAATATGCCAGCAAATTTGGAAAACTCAGCAGTGGCCACAGGACTGGAAAAGGTCAGTTTTCATCCCAATCTCAAAGAAAGGCAATGCCAGAGAAGGCTCAAACTACCAGACAATTGCACTCATCTCACATGCTAGTAAAGTAATGCTCAAAATTCTCCAAGCCAGGCTTCAGCAATATGTGAACCATGAACTTTTTGATGTTCAAGCTGGATTTAGAAAAGGCAGAGGAACCAGAGATCAAATTGCCAACATCTGCTGGATCATGGAAAAAGCAAGAGAGTTCCAGAAAAACATCTATTTCTGCTTTATTGACTATGCCAAAGCCTTTGACTGTGTAGATCACAATAAACTGTGAAAAATTCTGAAAGAGATGGGAATACCAGACCACCTGATCTGCCTCTTGAGAAATCTGTATGCAGGTCAGGAAGCAACAGTTAGAACTGGACATGGAACAACAGACTAGTTCCAAATAGGAAAAGGAGTACATCGAGGCTGTATATCGTCACCCTGTTTATTTAACTCATATGCAGAGTACCTCATTAGAAACGCTGGACTGGAAGAAACACAAGTTGGAATCAAGATTGCTGGGAGAAATATCAATAACCTCAGATATGCAGATGACACCACCCTTATGGCAGAAAGTGAAGAAGAACTAAAAAGCCTCTTGATGAAAGTGAAAGTGGAGAATGAAAAAGTTGGCTTAAAGCTCAACATTCAGAAAACGAAGATCATGGCATCCGGTCCCATCACTTCATGGGAAATAGATGGGGAAACAGTGGAAACAGTGTCAGACTTTATTTTGGGGGGCTCCAAAATCACTACAGATGGTGACTGCAGCCATGAAATTAAAAGACGCTTACTTCTTGGAAGGAAAGTTATGACCAACCTAGATAGCATATTCAAAAGCAGAGACATTACTTTGCCCACAAGGGTTCGTCTAGTCAAGGCTATGGTTTTTCCTGTGGTCATGTATAGATGTGAGAGCTGGACTGTGAAGAAGGCTGAGTGCCGAAGAATTGATGCTTTTGAACTGTGGTGTTGGAGAAGACTCTTGAGCGTCCCTTTGACTGCAAGGAGATCCAACCAGTCCATTCTGAAGGAGATCAGCCCTGGGATTTCTTTGGAAGGAATGATGCTGAAGCTGAAACTTCAGTACTTTGGTCACTTCATGCCAAGAGTTGAGTCATTGGAAAAGACTCTGATGCTGGGAGGGATTGGGGGCAATAGGAGAAGGAGACAACAGAGGATGAGATGGCTGGATGGCATCACTGACTCGATGGACGTGAGTCTGAATGAACTCCGGGAGTTGGTGATGGACAGGGAGGCCTGGCGTGCTGCGATTCATGGGGTCGCAAAGAGTCGGACACGACTGAGCGACTGAACTGATCTGATCTGAGTGATATTTTAGAGTGGGCAAAAAACCAAACATGGCTTCCCTGGTGATTCACTGGTTAAAAATCCACCTGCCAATGCAGGGGACACGGATTCCATCCCTGACCCAGGAAGATCCCACATGCCACGGGGCAACTAAGCCCGTGTACCACAACTACTGAGCCCGAACCCCTAGAGCCTGAGCTCTGCAACAAGAGAAGACAGCACAGTGAGAAGCCTGCACACCACCACAGAGAGCAGCCCCTACCCTCCGCAGCTCGAGAAGGCACACTGGCAGCAACGAAGACCCATTGCAGCCAAAAATAAATAAATAGAAATAAAGAAAAACCAAACAGGGAGTCACCGGGCAACCCAGCGATCAACAACAGCAGGAAGCCCCCAGGCTGAAAGATGAAGTGAGGAGGTGGTGTCAAGAAGCCCAGGGTCAGAGCCCGCTGGGAGCTGGTGACAATGGGGCCACACAGCAGGAAGCACTGAGAGACGCAGCCATTGCCAAAGAGGCAAAGATAATACTCTGATCCTCGGGCAGCCAGCGGGTGGGGTGGGGGTGTGCCTGCCTTCTCCCTTCCTTCTTCCCCCTCTGTGGCTCCCATTGGCCAGCTGCAGCCTACAGCCACTTGGCAAAGGAGCCTGGGAGATGGAACTTTCAGGGGTCAGGCCCTGGAAGGACAGGGAAGGGATCTGAGCACTTACAGGAAAAGGACAGATTCACTCTGGCCAAAGCAGGCTGAACAGCCCTCTCCCCTCACCCTTTTCCCCTGCACTTCAAACCCCCTCGTGCCCTAGAGCACAGCTGCCCAGAATGTCCTGCAGACACTGTCAGCAATGGAGTTGGGGAGACGCCGCCTACCTCTAGCTGCAAATACCCTCTCTGGTTATTCCCCTGGTGCTAGCAAATTTGATCAGTTTCTCACTGTGCCACAGAGCACAAATGTCTCAGAAGCACCGTTCTCAGAAAAAGCTAAGAAAGAGGGATCATTTCCACATCCTGGCTACTGTAAATACCATTGCAATGAACATTGGGGTGCACGTGTCCTTTTGAATCATGGTTTTCCTGGGGTATATGCTTGGAGTGGGACTGCTGGGTCATATGGTACTTCAGTGTTTAGGTTTTTAAGTAACCTCCATACCATTCCCCATGCTGCTGCTGCTGCTGCTAAGTCGCTTCAGTCGTGTCCGACTCTGTGCGACCCCATAGACGGTAGCCCACCAGGCTCCCCCGTCCCTGGGATTCTCCAGGCAAGAATACTGGAGTGGGTTGCCATTTCCTTCTCCAACTATTCCCCATAGAGGCTGTATAAATGTACATTCCCACCAACAGAGCAAGAATGTTCCCTTTTCTCCACATCCTCTCCAGCATTTATTGTTTGCAGAATTTTTTGATGCAGCTTGGTGCTCTGTGATCACCCTGAGGGGTGGGATGGGGGTGGGTGGGAGGGAAGTCCAAGAGGGAGGGGATATCTCTATTTCACTTTTGCTCAGTTGTTAAGTCACGTCTGACTCTTTGTGACCCCGTGGACTGCAGCATGCCAGGCTCCGTTGTCCTCCACTCTCTCCTGGATTTGCTCAAATTCATGTCCATTGAACTGGTAACACTATCCAACCATACCATCCTCTGTCACCCCCTTCTCCTCCTGCCTTCAATCTTTCCCAGCATCAGGGTCATTTCCAATGAGATGGATCTTCAAATCAGGTGGCCAAAGCACTGGAGCTTCAGCTTCAGTATCAGTCCTTCCAATGAATATTCAGAGTTGATTTCCTCTAGGATGGACTGGTTTGATCTTGCCGTCCAAGGGATTCTCAAGAGTCTTCTCCAACATCACAACTTGAAAGCATCCATTCTTCTGTGCTCAGCCTTCTTTATGGTTTAACTTTCAGATCTGCACATGACTATTTGAAAAATCACAGCATTAACTATACGGACCTTTGTCAGCAAAGTGACGTCTCTGCTTTTTAATATGCTGTCGAGGTTTGTCATAGCTTTCCTTCCAAGGAGCAAGCATCTTTTAACTTCATGACTGCAGTCACCGTCCACAGTGACTTTGGAGCCCAAGAACAGAAAATCTTCCACTGTTTCCACTTTTTCCCCTATTTGCCATGAAGTGATCATATATATATGATCACTGCATTGTACAGTAGAAACTAACACAAAAAAAAATTGTAAAGCAATTATATTCCAACAACAACAACAAAAAGCAATTAAAGGGAGAGCACACCTATGAAGAGAAAATTCTTCTCCTGGAATAGGAGGGGCCTGTCAAGGGAGGCAGCCCCAGACCCACTGAACTGTGCAGACCACCTGGAAGCACCAGGAGAGATGCAGTTCCAAGAGGGTGCTGATTCCAAAACAGAAGCATGGCCTGCCCTGTCTTCTTCATGGAATCCTGAAGATGCAACAAATTCTCAGAATGAAAAGAAAACTGCCCTAGCATCTGGTTTGAAAGAAGTAAGGGGACTGACTCTGCAGAGTGTTCCATGTCTCAAGCAGCTGTGGCTCTATGATCCCTAAACTCCTTTCTTGACTTTGCACCATGATGGTCTGGCACAGAACAAACTGGCCAGAGGGAAAGCTCAGAGCAGCAATAACTTTTCTGGAAGTGCCCCTGAACAGGGTGCTGCCTGGACGTGCTCAAGCCCTGGAGGTTGCCAAGACCCGGGGCCACTTGCATCTGGTTTTACTTAGAAACTCCTCCAGGTGCACCTCTATCAAGATCAAGGAGAAAGCCCGGGCCTCCCCTCACCACCAACAACCTCACCAAAGTCTTCTGGCTTTGTTGTTGTTCAGTTGCCCAGTTGTGTCTGACTCTTTGCAATCCCATGAACCGCAGCACGCCAGGCCTCCCTGTCCATCACCAACTCCCAGAGTTTGCTCAAACTCATGTCCATTGAGTCAGTGACATTATCCAACCATCTCATCCTCCATCACTCCCTTCTCCTCCTGTCCTCAATCCTTCCCAGCATCAGGGTCTTCTCCAATGAATATGCCAAAGTACTAGGGCTTCAACTTTAGCATCAGTCCTTCCAATGAATATTCAGGGTTGATTTCTTTTAGGATTGACTGGTTTAATCTCCTTGCTATCCAAGAGTCTTCTCCAGCACCACAGTTCAAAAGCACCAATGCTTGGCACTCAGCCTTCTTTATGATCCTACTCTTACATCTGTACATGACCACTGCAAAAACCATGGCTTTGACTATATGGGCCTTTGTCAACAAAGTGATGTCTCTGCTTTTTAATATGCTGTCTAGGTTTGTCACAGTTTTCCTTCCAAGGAGTAAGTGTCTTTTAATTTCATGGCAGCAGTCACCGTCTGCAGTGATTTTGGAGCCCAAGATAATATTTGCAAATGGCTGTGAAAGCACATCCTAAGATTGCGGCAGTGAGTACAACCATCCCTGTACCTTTAACCAGAGACCAGGGCAGCACGTGCCATCTGCAAAGGACACAGCCTCAGGGAAGACTCAGAGCAGGGAAGGAGGGGGACATGCCCTGCCCGTGCCCCGCCCGTGCCCCAGAACAAAGAGATATTTCATCCAGATTCCCAACACCTCCCTTTCATTCCAGTTGGATTTCTACACTCTACTCATTTTTTAAAATTTCAGTACAATATTTTCTGGTTTTTATTGAAAAAAATTGACATAACATAAAAGCAACTATTTTAAAGTATGTAATTTCGTAGCATTTAGTACATTCATAATGGGGCTTCCCTGGTGGCACAGTGGTATAGAATCTGCCTACCAATGCAGGAGACACAAGAAATGTGAGTTAGATCCCTGTGTTGGGAAGATTCCCTGGAGTAGGAAATGGCAACCCAGTCCAGTATTCTTGCCTGGAGAATCTCATGGACAGAGGAGCCTGGAAAGCTACAGTTTATAGGGCCACATACACTCGGACATGACTGAAAGTGACTTAGCAGCAGTAGTAGCATAATACAGACACAATATAAAATAGCAATTTTGGGTACATAAGCAAAACATACTCTTAAAAGAGAACAAAACAGTATATGTTATCAGGACCCCAAGATAAACTAATTTCCATGATCAGGCACTGAATTTTGCTCTGGGTTTCCTGGCAGCTCAGGTGAAAAAGGAAGCAAATCAAGTTAGCACAAGTCATTTGTAGAGATAACCATTTTTGTCCCTAACAGTAAACCCAGAATGGCATCCATAACATGGATCCTTGTATAAAAGACTGTGTGTGACATTGTGGAAAACATAATCTTTATCTTTCTGCAAGAGATAGAAATGTTCTTCAAATGAGTGGATTTGATTTTTTTTTTCTTTTTAATCAACTCTATATGGATCATGAACACATTTCAACTGTAATTCGATAAAGCCCATTTTGTAGGATAAAGCAAAGAAAATACAGCCCAGATACATTGCTTTCTAAATGCCTGATTTAATAAGTGAATCAAACATGAAGAAGCCCAAAGAAACAACCCTGAAACATCCATGAAAGTCTCTAACAGTTTGTTGCTTCAGCACACGACTCTCTGGCACACAGATTCTTTAACACATGCCCGTGATGCAGGTCTTTTATGAGCTGGTCACAAGGAATGCCTCAAGGTTATTAGACATGAGATGAGCAAGAGGGGAAGCTGTTATTCTCTGTGGGTTTATGAGAAGCTTCCATGTCAGTGAACCCCTGCCCCACCCAGCAGTGTTACTACAAGTGGCCACCCCTGACTCTTCCCTCTCACCTTCTCAACCTGGCCCAAGCTTCACCAAAGCTATGTTTGGTCACTGCATCACACACACACACACGCACCAGGCCCCCCGCAGTCAGCACTGTGTTCCACTTCTGGGGCTGCCATAAGCCAAGGAGAAACTCAGCAGGCAAATCTGCAAATATCTGCGCTGAGAACCATGTCTAAAGTCAGGGCCTCTGGACTGGGTGGGCCCCAACTCCATCCTCACCCCGTCTCGGGTCAGAAGCACTCCTGCCACACACAGACACACACACACACACATGCATATGTCCAGCCTCCACAGGGTTGGAAGGTGGCTGCTCTGGGTACCTGCTTGCCCCGGTTTACACTGCAGTAAAATAAAAATATGCCTTTATGATGTCAGAGATCAGCACAATTAGCTTTCTAGCATGGCTCCTCCTCAGACACACGGGGAGAAGAGCAAGGAACATGTATTGATCACCTACAACCTGGGTGAGTAAATCTCACTTCACATCATCCCCACAAGACTCTGAAGTCAGAGCATCACTCCCATCTGACACCTAAAGAAAAACCCAGAATGAAACAGGAACGGGCCTGGACAAAGCTCCCGACACATATACTTGAAGGTCTTTTCAGGTCTGTCTTAGCCTTTCTCTCACAAAAGCTGACACTGCAAAGTCCAGACAGACAGACACACACAAAGCGGTCTGGCATCATTTGGGCAGGTGGAGGGAGCACTGTGGTTCAGAAGCAGGTGTGTCGATGGATTGCAAGTGATCATCATGGGCACATAGGGCCGACTCTCTGCTAGGCGCTGTTTTAAATGTTTGCAGTCATTCATTTATCATCACCCCCACTCACCCTTTAGAGAAATACTACTACAATCCCCGTTTTACAGAGGAGAAGCTGAGGCACAGAGGGGTCAGGTAACCTGCCTAAGGTCACACAGTATAACCAGGGTTTGAACTGAGGTGATACGGCCTGGGCATCCACGCTTTTAGCCACTGTATGGTTTTCCAGGGCTCCCACAACAAAGCACTACAAACTGGATGACTTAAAACAGCAGAAATTAATTCTTTTACAGCTCTGGAGGCTGGAAGTCTGAAACCAAGGTGTCTGGAGGGCCTCACTCTCTCTGACGGCTCTAGGGGTCAAACCCTCCTGGCCTCGTCTGACTTCCGGTGGCTGTTAGCAATCCTGAACATCCTTCAGCTTCTCCCTGCATCCCTCCAGTCTTGGCACCATCCTCACATGGCCTTCCTCCCTGTGTGTGTCTGTGTCTTCACATGGCCTTATTTTTCCTTTTTGGAAAATGTATAATTTTTCTCCTTTAACTCTTTTTTTATTATTGTTTTTGTTCTTTTTAAATTGAAGTATAGTTAATTTACAATACTGTGTTAGTTTCAAATGTACAGCAAAGTGACTCGGTTATATATACGTATTTTTTTTGGCCACAGGGCATGTGGGATCTTAGTTTCCCAACTAGAGATAGAACCTGTGCCTCCTGCATTGGAAACACAGAGGTTTAACCACTGGATTGCCAGGGAAGTCCTTATATACTGGTTTTCAGACTCTTTTTCATCATAGGTTTACAAGATATTGAGTATCATTCCTTGTGGACACAGCCTTCTTATAAGGACACCAGTCGCTGGATTCAGGGCCCACTCCCATCCAGTACAGGGCTTCCCTGGTAGCTCAGACGATAAAGAATCTGCCTGCAATGCAGGAGAGCTGGGTTCGATCCCTGGGTTGGGAAGATTCCCTGGAGAAAGGAACGGCTACCCACTCCAGTATTCTTGCCTAGAGAATTCCATGGACAGAGGAGCCTGGCGGGCTACAGACCATGGGATGGCAGAGTCGGATATGACTGAGCAACTGACACTTTTTCACTTTCTCATCCAGTATGACTGCATCTTAACTAATTACACTGCCAAGACCAAGTAAGGTCACATTCTGAGTTTCCATGAGGACGTGACTTTTAGGAAGACATTATTCAACTCAGCAGAGTCACCACGCTACACTGTATCTAGAAAGAAAAGTAACTAGGGCCAAGATTCCCTTGAGCCAGGAAAATATAAAGCAGAAAATGAAACCAGAGAGAATCAAGACAGAAAATGAACCCCCAGTAAACACGCTGCATCCTCCCAGGTGAGCAGCTTCCCCAGCACGCCTGCCATGTGATCCTAGCTTGAAAGGAACTCGCCGTCCAATCCTCACAGCCAGCTGGGGACAGGTCGGTCCCTCCACAAGGAGGAGAGATCCTTAAGGGTGGACCCCCAGGGCTCATCTTCAAGCCCAGGCATCCAGAGCAGCACCTGGGGTGCAGCAGGGGCTCAGCCTAGGGGTGGGGAATAGAGGGCTTTCTGAGTCCTCTCTCTCCTCCCCATTCCTGTGTCTGGTTTCCTCCCTTGCCTAGCATTTAGGCTCAGGATGCAATTCTGAAGTTCAGCGATAACAGTTTATCGGAGAGAAAACATCCCAGTTTGTTCACAGCTTCACTGGCAAATCCAGATTCGAACGGAGCATCATCCTTGGGGATCAGGAAGGAAAGCTGCTATCAGTAGGCATGGCAGGAGCAGCCCGGCTCCAGGGCAAATGCACACCCATCGGCTTCTCCTGGTCCCCATCATCCCCTCTCTCTTTGAGCTGTTACTCGCTGTGCAGGCATTCACCCCTGCATCACACCATCACTGCTCACCCCTCCCTCTCCCCCTGCAACGCTCAGTATTGGCTGTTGCCTCCCACGATGCCAGGAGGGAGCTGCTGAGACTGAAACTCAAAGGGTCGAAAGGCAGACTTCAGCAGAGTTAGGCTAACGTGGGGATGAAAGAGAAGAAGAAACAAGGCCTAAGGACCTATAGAATGAGAGACAGAGAAATTTCAGATCTAACACTAGTAGTGGACGCACAGAGGCATTTTGCAAACTGAGTGCAAGGCGGACCACTTCTGGTAAGAAACTTGCCATCGGGTGCCTCCAGGGAAAGGAAGCTGGCAGTTAGAAGGGCAACTTTTCACTGTACCTTTTGAATCCTGAGCTGCAAAGAATGACACAGGCTAAGAAGAAATGTAATAAAAATGCAAACATTCATACAAAGGGGTTTTGCTCTTAACCCCTATTCTATCAGAAAATGGAAGGAGTTCCCTGGTAGCCTAGTGGATAGAATTCCAGGCTTTCACTGCAGGGACCCAGGTTCAATCTTTGGTCAAGGAACTGAGATCCTGCAAGGCATGAGGCCCAGGAAGGAAGCAATCCCCAGTCTTCCTTAGGTTATGAGACCTGGTAAGTAAAGCAGGGGGCAGTGCCTGTACCAGGGGTGCCGGTGGCCGCACGCCCACAGCACTCCCATTTCATGCAGGATCAAGCGAAGGGTGGAGGGCTTCCCTGGTGGCTCAGAGGTAGAGAATCTGCCTACCACTGCAGGAGACATGAGTTTGATCTCTGATCTAGGAAGACTTGCCACAGAGCAGCTAAGCTCATGCCCCACAACTGCTGAGCCAGCGCTCTAGAGCCTGCGAGCCGCAACAACTGAGCCCACGTGCTGCAACGACGGAAGCCTGCATGCCCTCAGAGCCTGCGCTCCGCAACAAGAGAGCCATCGCAATGAGAAGCCAGCGCACCCCGGCCAGAGAGCAGCCCCCGCTCGCCACAACTAGAGAAAGAGCCCGTGCAGCAACAAAGACCCAGGACAGCTAAAAATACACAAATAAATCATTTAAATGAGGGGCGGGGACGGGCTGCTGCATTCTAGGTCACCTGGGGTAAGGACGGCAGAAACTGCTGACTCCCCCATCCCAAAGGGACAAAACTGCTGGGGTATGAAAAAGGCCTCTTAAGTTTTATTTACATACCCCGGGGCTTAAGGTCCAACTTGCTGGCCACACCAGGGTCCAGGGCTGGGTACTGAAAACCCGCACACTATGGCCCCAGGCACCTGTCCCGGCTCAGAGAGAGGCCATCCTAAGTACCTGTAGCCTGTGAAAGAGAGACACCTGGCTGCAGAATCAAAGGTGCCCAGGGTTCACCCGCCAAGCCTGAGTGCCTGGCCCCACCAGCGCCAGGTCGGAGCAGAGGAAGAATTCTGCCAGCCCCTAACTGGCAGGGAGACCTGGCAGAGGGCTGAAACACATAGGCACAGTCTCCTTAATCCAAGCTGAACGTGCCTCCTGTCATCTCACCCATCCTCCCCAAGAACAGGATTCCAGGGGACACACCCCCGGAGGTGACCCAGAAGGGTGGGTGGCTAGTTGCTTGGGGAATTACCATCACTCCCTCTTAACGGAGCTCAGGGTCATCCGAAACACACAGCCTCCTCCTGCTCCAAGAACTCCAGAATCTATTATCTGCCCCTCTTAAAAAATGTCCTTTATCCGGCTTTACTGTGATTGTCTGTGAAATAGCCTCAGGCTCCACCTGTCTTTATCTACAAATGCCCTGCAAATAAGAACTATATTTGGTTGTGACTCCAAAGTACCAGTGGAGTGAGGCAAGCTCAGCAGTTTAGGGTTCCAAGTTGACAGATCTGCAAAGCCTGACTCTTACGCCCAGTAAGCACATGAAAAGATGCCCAATATCATCAGTCACTAGGTAATTGCAAATCAAAACCTTAATGAGATTCCACCTCACACTTTTAGGATCAGTTCAGTTCAGTTCAGTCGCTCAGCTGTGTCTGACTCTTTGTCACCCCATGGACTGTACCACACCAGGCTTCCCTGTCCATCACCAACTCCTGGAGCTTGCTCAAGCTCATGTCCATCGAGTCTGTGATGCCATCCAATCATCTCATCCTCTGTTGTCCCATTCTCCTCCCACCTTCAGTCTTTCTCAGCATCAGGGTCTTTTACAAGGAGTCAGTTCTTCCCATCAGGTGGCCAAAGTATTGGAGTTTCAGCTTCAACATCAGTCCTTCCAATAAATATTTAGGACTGATTTCCTTTAGGATGGACTGGTTGGATCTCCTTGCAGTCCAAGGGACTCTCAAGAGTCTTCTCCAACACCACAGTTCAAAAGCATCAATTCTTTGGTGCTCAGCTTTCTTTATGGCCCAACTCTCACATCCATATATGACTATTGGAAAAACCATAGACTATCAAAAAAGCAGAAAGTAACGCATGCCTGCAGAAATGTGGTTCTACCTTGAACCCTTGTGAGTTGTTCATTAGACTGCGAAAAGGTGCAACCAGCATGAAAAACCATATGTTTCTCAAAACATTAAAAATCATATGATCCGGGGCTTCCCTGGTGGCTCAGTGGTAAAGAATCCACCTGCCAAAGCAAGACACACGGGTTTGATCCCTGGTCCGGGAAGATCCCACATGCCGTGGAGCAACTAAGCCCGCGTGCCACAACTGCTGAGCCTGTGCTCTGGAGCTCATGGTGCTGCACCTACTGAAGCCTGAGCCCTAGAGCCCCTGTTGCGCAACAAGAGAAGCCGCTGCAGCAAGAAGCCCACACACCACAACTACAGAGCAGCCCGCTCGACGGAACTCGAGGGGAGCCCATGCGCAGCAACAAAGACCCAGAGCAGCCATAAATAAATAATTTTTTTTTTAAATCATATGATCTAGAAATTCCACTTCTAGGGATTATTAAAAAAAAAAAATTTTAAACCAGGGTCTCATAGAGAGATTTGTATAGCCAAGTTCATTGCAACATTCATGATGGCCAAAGGTTGAGGAAACCCAAATGTCAACCCAAAGGATGAATGGATACACGAAACAAACTGTGCTGTATACAGAGAATGGGCTATTAGTCAGTCTTAAAAAGGAAGGAAATTCTGACATGTGCTACAACATGGGTGAAACTTGAGGCTATACCAAGTATCAATAAAATAAGCAAGTAACAAAGAGATGCTGCTGCTACTGCTAAGTCACTTCAGTCGTGTCTGACTCTGTGTGATCCCACAGAGGGCAGCCACCACACTCCCCCGTCCCTGGGATTCTCCAGGCAAGAACACTGGAGTGGGCCGCCATTTCCGTCTCCAATGCATGAACGTGAAAAGTGAAAGGGAAGTCGCTCAGTCGTGTCCGACTCCCAGCGACCAAATGGACTGCAGCCCACCAGGCTCCTCCATCCATGGGATTTTCCAGGCAAGAGTACTGGAGTGGGGTGCCATTGCCTTCTCCTAACAAAGAGATAAATATAGGTAAAGAGATAAATATATGTAAGTGAAATGTAGGATTTCACTTACATGAGGTACCAAGTGTAGTCAAATTCACAGAGACAAAATGTAGAAGGTTGGTTGCCAGGGATGGAGGTGGGGAAAAGAAATGAGAAATTATTGTTTAATGGATGCTTCCGTGCATGCTAAGTTGCTTTAGTCCTGTCCAACTCTTTGTGACCCTATGGACTATAGCCCGCCAGGCTTCTCTGTCCATGGGATTCTCCAGGCAAGAATACTGGAGTGGGTTACCATGCCCTCCTCCAGGGGATCTGTCTGACCCAGGCATCAAACTCACGTCTCTTAAGTCTCCTGCACTGGCAGGCAGGTTCTTTACCACTAGCACCACCTGGGAAGCCCCAAACAGAGCACCCAGTTTAATGAGTACAGAGTTTCAGTTCTGCATGGTAAAGAGCTCTGGAGTTAGGTTGCATGATAATGTGAATGCTTTTCATACTAGTGAGCTGCACACTTAAAAATGATGAAGAAAATGAACTTTATGTTATGTGTATTTTATCACAATTAGAAAAAGGAAAACCAGACTCTGTGCCCATCCTCCAGGCTGCCTCGGAGTTGCCAACTTGGAATAACACTTGGAGCACAGAATATTGGCTTTTCCCAATGGCCTCTGGGTCCCAGACCATCTCAAACCCCGTGGTGAACCCAGCTGTGCTGAAGGAATCCTTTCTAATCTGGCCTGACTCTCTGCACATCATTGGGCAAGGCACACAACACCCTACAAAACAGGAGGAGCGGTCAAGGGGCTAACACTCTGCGCTCCCACTGCAAGGGGCCCGGGTTCGATCCCTGGTCAAGGAACTAGATCCCACATGCCGCAGCTAAGATCCAGCAGAGCCAAATTAATTAATTAATTAATTTAAAAAGACAAGAGGAGAGTGTTTGACTTCAGTGTAAGCAGGTGCCCTGAACTGACCTCTCGTGGGTTTTCTTAGGAAGACTCCATAGAAAACTGCCCCAGGCCTGCAAAAAAACAGCCCTCTGTGACAATACCATGGTCATTAGTGGAGGAGACTCAGACTACAGAGTCCTGCCATAGCTGAACTGGAACTTGCCCTTACCACTTCCTAGGTGTGTGACCCTCTGAGACCTTCTGGATCTGTCTGAGCTTAGATTTCCTCCTTTGTAAAATGGAAAATAATGTTCACCAACAAGAGCTGTTCTGAGAATGAGAGATGATTTCTGCTGAGTAGCCATCATCCATAAGGCATTTAGTAAGTGGAACCATGATGATGGACCTTCGCAGGTGGGGCTAGTGGTAAAGAATCCACCTGCCCGTGCAGGAGATGCAAGAGACTCAGGGTTTGACCTGGGTTGGGAAGATTCCCTGGAGAAGGAATTGGCTGCTGCTGCTGCTGCTGCTGAGTCGCTTCAGTCATGTCTAAGTCTGTGCGAACCCATAGACGGCAGCCCACCAGGCTCCCCCATCCCTGGGATTCTCCAGGCAAGAACACTGGGGTGGGTTGCCATTTCCTTCTCCAATGCGTGAAAGTGAAAAGTGAAAGTGAAGTCGCTCAGTCATGTCCGACCCTCAGCGACCCCATGGACTGCAGCCTTCCAGGCTCTGCCATCCATGTTCCAGGAAAGAGTACTGGAGTGGGGTGTCACTGCCTTCTCCGAAGGAATTGGCTACCTACTCCAATATTCTTGCCTGGAGAATCCCATGGACAAAGGAGCCTGGTAGACTATGGTCCACAGAGTCACAAAGAGTCGGACATGACTGAGGCGACTTAGCACATACTATGATGATAAACATTCTGAGTTTTAGCCACCCGTGTTGTCAGCAGAGCCCCCACGTGCCTGCTCTCCGGCTCACAGCCCACTTGCAGGGCTGGGGTTCCTGGAAGGTGTTACCCCCAGGCCACGCATGACTGTGCTGAGACCAGGACCCCACTCCAGGACCAGGAGCTCAAAAACGTCACCATCAGCATCAGTCCCTGTCCCCCAGACCCCCTCCCCAGGGCTCTGACTTTATGTTCACCCTTGGAAGAGGAGGAGCTTCAGGTTGCCTGGGATTCCCTTGGCTTAAGACTTCTTCCTTCTCATCAAACCCACCTGTCTATAAACCCAACCTGCATTTCTTATTGAGACTTTTCTCCACCCCAACAGCAAGGACAGCTTATACCACAGAGGGCATGAGCTCACCCCACCTGGTCTCTCTCACAGTACAGCCTGGGTGACAAACGTCATAGCAACAGGCCTAGCAACCACGACAGGAGACAACCTCTTGGACACAGACTGATGGGAAATAAGTAAACAGCCACCAGCCACGTATGGAGGAAGGGCTTCTGAGGGCCAGAGGTGCACACATGTGCAGGACACCACCCACCTGGGCACAGAGGGAGGCCCATTAGCCAAGTCCGCCTTCCCCTTTCAACATCAAAGGAAAAGAATCAATAGGCAAGGGACAAGGGAGGCTGGAAATCCTCCAGCAAATTAAGTTTAATCCTCTCCAGCCAGCTGTGTGGCTGTTGGTATATAACAGTGCTATCTGCTCCAAACTGACAGGTCCCTGATAACTGGGAAGGGAGGGGGAGCCCGGGCTGGCAGCTGGGGCACTGCAGCTGCATGGGGACCCCAGAGCCGCTGGAGGCTGGTCTCTCGAGGCAGAAGCCTGGCCTCCTGGCTTCAGTGCTCTGCAGTCAGGGAAGCCACAGGAAGCTTAGGAGTTAGAACCTATCCTGTCCCCCTTGCCCTGGGCAGAACTGTAGAAGTAGTCATCATTCTCCCTGGACAAGGTTGACCAAGGCCAGGCCTCCACCAGCCCAACTATGAGGGCATTTCCATTTCCAGAGCAGTTCATCGTGGTGGGAACCAAAGCTCCTGGAGCGATGACTTGTTCAGGCTTCCAAAATCAAGACTTGTTCAGTCACCCAATCGTGTGCGACTCTTCGCCACTCCATAATCTGTAACCTGCGAGGCTCCTCTGTCCCTGCAATTCTCCAGGCAAGAATACTGCAGTGGGTTGCCATTCCCTTCTCCAAGGAATCTTCACAATCCAGGGGTCGAACCTGCGTCTCCTATATTGGCAGGCAGATTCTTTATCACTGAGTCACGAGGGAAGCCCAAAATCAAGACCAGAAGAGCATTGATGGTGGTGACTGACAAACTGAGCACTTCTAGGCCCAGGCTCTGCGACTGAGTAAATTACAACCCTGCGCTGCACACCCCACTGAGACGGAGGTCATTACCCACCTGCACACACAGTGAAACCAGGGACCCCCGAGGTCACACAGCCCTCAGTGGGAAACTTGCATTCAAACCCAGGACTGCCCTCAACCTCCTGCAATGCTCCCACTAGTCCAACCTAAAATGTCACCTGTTTACAGCCTGGAGGGAAGTGCTTCAAAAACCTGCAGAAAATCCCCAAGCAAATCTGGCTATAATTTAGTTGGCTTGGGTTTAAGAGCTGATGTCATCAGAAGACCAAAATACAATAAAAAAAAAAAAAAATAAGTGAAATAAGAAAGGAAAAGAATGCCAATGGCAGGGATGACAATGAGAATGACCGTGGCATGGGGCCACACACAGAGACACCGAAAAAGCTCTCCAAGCAAGAAAACAGCTTAAGCACTTGGGGGCGGGGGAGGGGGAGACTCCTTGAGCCAGGCGTCCTGCTGGAGGCAAGGAGAAGGGAGACAGCCCACCAGAAAAACCACACAAATAAAATCCCAGCTTCTGCTGCTCATAGGGACAGCTAGGACCTCAAAGACCCCCAAGCCGGAGACCTGAGAGCCAGCCCCCAGTGGAACCTGCTGGAAATTTTAAAAACGTGCAGGTATAGATGGGACTTTAAATCCAGGCTCTGCCACTGAGCAGCTGTGTGGCACGGCAAGTCTCTTAGCTTTCCTGTGCCTCCTGTGTGGGAAATGGGGAGAGGAACCCCAAGAGTGTGAGTTATCGAAGATGAAATGTGATCAGATGGGAAACGACACTACCTTGCAAGGCTCTGAGAAGCTGCTAGCTGAGCGAGGGGCCCCCCTCTGGGCGAAGCTACGCGCCCATGCACCTCTGGGACCACCCATTTGTAGCCAAAGGCCACATGCTCCAGAACCGGCTTCTTCCCAGCTAGAGCAGGAACATTCGAAAAGCACCTTCTTGAAGCCAGGGAGGTGGCTGGCCACAGGGCTCCCTGTTCCCACCCACAGTCTAAAACAATGCATCCATAGGGAATGATCATGTTAGAAAGAGTCCAAGAGAGAAACACATCCACGGTTCTAAACCTTCAATGCACATCCGAAATGCCGGCATTGCAGTCCCTGGCATGGGGCTCAGTCCTCTGAATTTTTAGTAAGCAAGCTCTTCTGGGGATGCTAGTGCACAGAAAGCCAGGTTTGGGAATCTAGTCCAACACTTTGATTTTATAAATGAAGAAAATCTATCACTGCTGAACCTAATGCTGACTAATTTCAATGATTCGTTTCCCAGTTGTAAAGTAATACAGACTCATTGCAGGAAGTTTGGGGGAAAAAATGAAAAGATACTGAGAAAATTAAAGTCACTTATAATCACGTCTCCCAGAGACAACCACCTTCGGCATTGGGGGCATCCTCACTCATATTCATTCTTGGGCAGATGAGAGAATTATGGATATACAACTTGAATCCCAGCTTTCCTTCACTTAGATTTTATGTTAAGTGTTTTATAATGTCATTACACATTCACAGGAAAAATCGATAAAGATGAAAAAAAGCAGCGATTTCAAACACGGTAAATAAACAAGGTGAGCAGCTGATCAATGCCAAGTGCAGGGCTGGGACCCAGGTTCAGTGATCCCACTGCTATGCTCACTCCTTGACCCAAGGAGTCCACTTGCCCCTTCCTGTCACACCTTATCAAGGAGTCCAGGCCAGGATGAAGGGGCACCAAGGTCAGCCCCCACCCCGGGGATGGGCAAATGGGGCAGGTGAGGCTGGGGTCTTCTTGTGAGGCTGGCTCACAAAGGCCGGCCCAGGGAGTCAGATTACAAACAAGCGAGCTAATGACACAGGCCTAGAGACCAATTAGGCTGCACAATAGAAAGATTACAGGGCTGTTTGGTCCCAACTATATAAGATGAATTGATCAATACGGCTTATGTGACACTGGACAGATTGCAACCTGAGTGAGGGTTTCTTGCAGACCTTAAATGCAGCCGGAATCTCTTGGCCTCAGAGCAGGAGCCAGAAAGCAAACTTCTGAGCTCAGGGAGGGCCCTGCCATACGGAGGAGGAGCTGCGTATCAGCTAGAGGGGACCCAAACCTCCTCTGCCACACAGGCGTCCGTTCTGACCCCAGAGCCCAACTCTAACACACTCCGAATCTACACATCCCCCTAACACACAGTCTGACTCTGAGCCTGGCACACAGCCGGTGCTCAAACCTCACTACAAACCTGTGACTCAGATACCACTGTTATCCCCACTTGACAGATCAGGAAACTGAGGCACGGAAAGGTCACACTGCTGGCCAGAAGCAGTCCTAGGATTAAAACTCAGGCAGGTGCCAGCCTGTGCTCTTGCCCTTGAAACAGCCTTTCAACAACAAAAGAATAGGGACTTCCCTGGTGGTCCAGTGGCTAAGACTCTGTGCTCCCAAGGCAGGGGGGCCCAGGTTCGATCTTTGTTCAGGGAACTAAATTCCACATGCTGCAACTGAAGACCCAGCATGCCACAACTAAGGCCCAACACAGCCAAGTAAATAAACAAAAATAAAAATATCAAAAAAAAAAAAAGCAGACAAGGAAACCCGAGGCCCAGGGAGAGGGCATGACCTGATGGACATTCACTGCCCAGGCAGCAGCTGAGTTTGACTAAAGGGTCACTGTGGGGCCAGCAGGATCCTTTAAGGATACTGAATGGCCTCACCCCATCACTCAGTGGCCCAGAGCTCAGAACTAGCTGTGGGGAGGGGAGGAAGGGCCAGGAGGCAGGCGGGTGGGCGGGGGGTGAGGTAACAAGGCCCTCACTCCCCATCTGCCCCGGCGCTGCAGGCCAGGGAGGGGCCCGGGGCTCAGTCAACAGAAGGCAGATGCCCACAGGTCTAGCTGGAACATGCCCAGCATGCGGGGTCCACGGCATACAGTGACCTTCCCAGAGGACTGTCCTTGACCAACTGGCTGGGGCACAGTGTCGCAGCAAGGCCACCCAGGAGGGTTTGCTGGCCTGTGTCGCCGGGCGTGAAGGCCTGGAGGGGGGCAGTCACATCTGTGCCCCACTGCCTGCTGCTCCCTGTCCCCCCGGAGCCCCCTCCACCCACAGGCTCAGAGGCAGAGGAGCAGCTGGCAGGCGGAGGGCTGCACCAGGAACAAGAGGGCGGTGGGGTGGCCAGGTGCCCAGCACTGGGCACTCCAATGCTCTGTGTGCTCAAAGTTAGCCAGAACCCCTGCATCTCCAGTTACTTCTCTCCATGGAAAATGGCCATCACAGGGTCATCTGCCTCCCTGGACCACGGGAGGGGTAGATGAGATGTTGCATGCCAAGGGCACGACACGGGCGCTTGATGAAAGGCAGTTGTTATTCTGATTAATGGGGTGGGAGGGAAAGACCTGGAAAGTTACAGCCTAGAGACCAGAGATAGAGGAGTTGAGGGACATGAAGTAGGGGAGACAGAGCTGGAGACAGGATGGAGCAGTCAGGGGCATTCATTCTGTGGACTCCAGAGAGCTGCAGAGTGAAGAAGACACACCCCCAAATCCCCATAACTAGGAGGACCCCATCATGCCCACCTAGCTCAGATCTCAGACTCTGCCTTTCCGCACAGGTGCAGAGACTGTAACACAACAGCCAGGACCCCCGCCCTATAGATGGCACAATGTTAGCATCAGGGCCCTCTGTGAGCATCTGGCCTTGAGAGGAATGAGGCCTCAAGTTCAGATTAGGGTTCTACATGCAAAGTGGGGGGCGATCCTGTGCCAGGCACCACAGCTCAGGACTTAGAACTGGAGGAGAGCATCAGGGCAGGCTGAGGGGTCAGAGTCTCAGGCCCCCATAGCGAGTAGTTAGGAATCTTCAAACCCCTGCCTGCTGGAACCACAGACAAGTCCCCACAGGTTGCACTTTGGGGCCTGAACAAGCCAGGTCCAGGGACTCTCTCCCCCATCTCCCAGCTGACTGACTTCAGGCATGTTACCCATAAACCTCTCTGAGCCTCAGTTTCCTCATCTGTCAAATGGGGCTAATGACTTTATGAATTCCCACTTCAGAGTAACATGGTAATAATTCCTGAGATCATCTCCATAAATAGGTAGCAGGGCCTTGATCATATTAAGACTTCAATACACAGCAGCCAGTACTAGACTCTAGAGAGTCCCTTGGACAGCAAGGAGATCAAACCAGTCAATTCTAAAGGATAGCAAACCTGAATATTCATTGGAAAGATTGATGTTGAAGCTCCAATACTTTGGCCACCTGCTGCGAAGAGCCGACTCATTGGAGAAGACCCTGATGCTGGGAAAGATTGAGGGCAGAGGAGAAGGGGGCAACAGATGGTTGGACGGCATCACCAACTCAATGGACATGAAACTGAGCAAACTCCAGGAGATGGTGAAAGACAGGGAAGCCTGGTGTGCTGCAATCCATGGGGTCACCAGGAGTTGGAGGTGATGTAGCGACTGAACAACCACAACAAAAGAGCAGCTCTCGTGACAGTCACCATGATTCTCGTTAGCTATGTGGTCACTGACGCCCCTTCTTTAACAGGAATGCAGGCCCCAGTCGCCCACCACAAAGAAGAGCTGTGATGCTGAAAAGGCAGGTGCTGCTCAGACCTGTCTGCCCCTGACCTTGAGGAGTCCCTGCCTCGACAGGGAGCCTGCTACACAAGGCACCCTACACAGAGGCGGGCAGAGGTGTGTACGAGCCCCCACACTCCGGGAGGGAGCCTCTGGGGATGGGGGGCAGGCTCTACACAAAGACATCGACCCCCGGGGAGCAGGGCTTAGCAAGTGCACAACTGCAGCCCTTTTCTTTGAAACGCTGACTATTTTGATAATGTTTGCTTTTTTTCCCCCTATAATTATCCCACTTTCTTCTCCCTGAGTATTTAGTCATTTTTTTTTCTTTTAAATGTCAGCCAGTACTGCCAAGAGGACTCAAGAAAAATGAGGTTTCTCACAGGGGCTGTGTAGGGGGCCATGCTCCTGGGCCAGCAAGTGATGCCCCAGAATTAAAGGAACCTCAAGATGAAACTGAGGGGGACCTGCTGAGAAACCCCAGTGGATCACTGCCCCTCCAATCACAGAGTCAGATGGTAAAGAATCGGCCTACAAATCAGGAGATACAAGGTTCGATCCCTGGGTTGGGGAGATTCCCCTGGAGAAGCAAATGGCTACCCACTCCAGTATTCTTGCCTGGAAAATTCCATGGACAGAGGCGCCTGGTGGGCTACAGTCCACGGGGTTACAAAGAGTCGGACATGACTGAGCAACTTTCACTTTTCGCTTGAGTAAGAGAAGACATTTCTGCACAGAAAACCTCACATACAGGGTTCACACCACTGTGGGTTCTCCACTGGGCTGGGGAGACCAGGGGCTGCACCCTCTGCCTGATCCGAAAGAGACGAACCAGTGGGAACTGCAGAGGCCACTCCCCCAGCCTCCTCTCTGCAAACCCCAAGAATGCTCCAGTCTCTGTAGGAGGAACCCCTGGATGCTATTCAGAGAAGGCCCCCCCAAAGAGAGTTGCAGATGAATGAAGTGTGAAGCTAATGGAGGTCGGGGAAAGAGGCGGGAGGAGCTAGGGCAGGGCTGCAGAGCGTGGGAAGGCCTCTTTCTTTCTCTCAACATCTCTGCTGTAAGTCACTCCACAATCTCAATTCATAAAGCAGGATCCCAGCAATCAGAACCAGCTGGGCGCAGTCCACTTCCATTCTCTTGAAAATGCTGATGTTACCCAGCCCAGATCCCCACAGATCAGAAATGTCCTCTCTAGAAATCCAGAAATGCAAGGACCCCTGATGGCCTGGCACACTCATGGAAGGCAAGGGAGGGATGGAGCCCTGGGAGATTGATGTAAGGGCTGGAACAACAAGACGCAAATGTGTCCTGAGGGCCTTACAGACTGTGGTCAGCGGTCACTGGCTGCCCTGATATACACAGCCCACCACCACTTCTGCCCCAGACTTGGGCTCCTCTACCCTAGACAGATGACCTGTGCAAAGGGCAGATGTGACAAGCCAAGGGCATTCGAGGAAGCAGCCCAGAAGTCCAGAGAGGACTGGACATGGAGTCAAAGCTGCAGGTGTGACTTCTCACTGTGTCTTGTCCACATTGTGACTCCAGGTAAGACCTCCCTTCTCTGGGCCTCAGTCTCCTCATCTGTGGACTGATAGAAGAGAACTAGACCATCTCTAGGTCCCCAACTCTGAGGCAGAGAGGTCTAAGACTCAAGCGGCACAGGCCAGCTACCCCAGGGAAGCACAGTGCCCCTCCCATGTCCTTCCCTCCGTACCCCTGGGCTCCAGCCCCTGAGCACATCACCAAGGATCGCTGAGTGTAGATCATGGAAAGTGCCAGGTGTAAGTGGATGGGATAAGCCTCAAGAGGCCCAGGAAGGCTGGGGATCAGGGTGCAGTATGTGGACCACACATTTTACTATATTCTCAGCCCAGAGAGGGGCTTCCCTGGTGGCTCAGCAGTAAAGAATCTGTCTGCCAATGCAGGACCCCTGGGTTGGGAAGATCCCCTAGAGAAGGAAATGGCAACCCACTCCAGTATTCGTGCTTGGGAAATCCCACGGGCAGAGGAGCCTGGCAGGCTACAGTCTATGAGGTCACAAAAAAGTCGGATACAACTTTGTGACTGAACAAAAACAACCTCTCAGAGAACTATCTGGCCCCTGCAGTTCCAGGCACAGATTGTTCTAGACATGGCCCATAGTGGACGGACAGAGGTTTCCAGAGGATGTCAGCTGCCCAGGGCCCTTCTGACCACGGGAGATCTTAGGACCTGGGATGCTCAGCTTCAGAAGCCCTTCTTCCCTGCTCTCAGGCCCACCCTTGGTACCCAGGAAAGCACTGAGCCACCTCTGGGCTGCATAATACCTGCGGCTGATGCAAATCTCCATGAATCCCCATCCCTGCCCTTGGGCTCACACTCACATCAATGAAGGATCTTATTTCCCATTCCACTACCAATAAAATTAATCACAGTAATAATACAGAACTTTTAAAGAGCACTCAGCATGTGTCAAGCATTCTACAGAAATTATCTACCTTAATCGTCCCAATTAACCCACTGAGAAAGTGCTAGTAATACTATCCCCATTTTACAGATAAGGAAACTGAGGCTTGGAGAGGTTATATAACTCACTGAGAAGATCTAGGACACCTGATGTGAGCTTTTTCATCTTTTCTCCGCTTCACTAGAGCATCTGGACAGTCACCTTTTCCACTTTCCCTCCTTTCACATAGAAAGAGGGTCCCTTTTCTTCTATTCATTCAGGATCCAGCATTGTATGAGACCTGGCAGATTTAGCTGCACAAACCAGTGTCCAGCCTTCGAGGAACCATAGCTTCCTTCTGTGTCCCTCACTAACTTCCAGCTCCATGAACCCTTTCTCCTCCCTGTCAGTGTCTCTTGCTCCATCAGCCTTTTCTTTCCACTGGCCCTTCCATTCTGGCCACAAGCACATTCAGGCCTTTTAGAAAAAAAAGCGTTTCTTTCCAAACTACCCCATGGCCACATCTGGGCCTTGTTGTTCCAGCCCTTACATCAGCCTCCCTGATGTAAGCTCCATCCCACCCTTGCCTTACACGGGCATGCCAGGCCATCAGGGTAACCAAAGCCCTTGAAGGAAGGGTCTGCATCACTGCTTCATGTGCCCTTCCCCTTCCCCTTCAATCCACCCTCGCTTGGCCATGGCCTTGGCTGAGTACTTTGCTCTTTGGTCCAAAAGGCAGCATGCCCCTGGTGACCACACCATGCACTGTCCCTGCGAGCCCGTGCCCTGCCTAGCCTCTCTCCTCACTCCAGCCTCCAAATGTTACAGCTCAGTTTCTCTCCCTGGCCCTTGTCCCTTCTCACTGCTCACTCACACCTTTGGCTTCAGCTCTCACCTTTAAGCACAGAATTTGCAAACCTCCAGCTAAGCCCAAGGCCGGCCCTCAAACTCCAACCACTAGCCAGATGTACGCCTGTGGATTTTGCAAGCCAAACCCAGATCCAGCGTGAGAAACCAGAGGCATTGCTCTCCTTCCCAATGGACCAACACCACCTCTGTATGTTTAAACCACCCAAGATGGTTTTCAGTTGTTGTTCTTCAGTCGCTAAGTCATGTCTGATTCTCTGCTGTGACTGCAGCACACCAGGCTCCTCTGTCCTCCACTGTGTCCCACAGCTGTTGGTATTAGATCCCCTTCATGGATCACAGCCTTGTCATGGTGAAGATGCTTGTGAAACTCAATGAAGCTATGAGCCATGCCATGTCAGGCCACCCAAGATGGACAGGTCATAGTGAAGAGTTCAGACAAAACGTGGTTCACTGGAGGAGGGAATGGCAACCCATTCCAGTATTCTTGCTGCGAGAACCTCATGAACAGTATGAAAAGGCAAAAAGATATGACATCGGAAGACGAGTCCCCCAGGTCAGAAGGTGTCCAGTAGGCTATTGGGGAAGAGTAGAAGGCAATTACCAATAGCTCCAGTTTTCAGTTAGTTAGAGCCAAATGCAAGATCACAAGAGTGATCTCACTGAACTCTAACAGTGACCCTAGAGCATGGCTGTTTATTTTTCACACGAGGAACAGAAGCTCAGACACGTTATATGACTTGCCCAGCATCTCAGAGCCTGTGAGTAGGTGAATCAGGATCAGATCTGCCCGACTCTTAAACCCAGGCTCTTTCTGACCTGCTTCCCGCCTTGCTGTATTCCAATGTTTGCTGAGTGACTCAATGAGCAAAAAGCCCACACACGTACCAAATCCTCTTCTTTGGGCTCAGCCGCTTCGGTCATGTCTGGCTCTTTGGCACCCCATGGACTGTAGTCCGCCAGGCTCCTCTGTCCATGGAAATCTCCAGACAAGAATACTGGGGTGTGTTGTCATGCCGTCTTCCAGGGAATCTTCCCAACCCGAGGACTGAACTTGTGACTGCCTGCATCTCCTGCATTGCAGGCGGATTCTTTACCCACTGAGCCATCTGGGAAGCCCTTTCCTTCTTTAGGACCCCTTAGAGATATGGGAAGGGCTGTATCTTCCTCAAGCTTTCACCCTCATCCACTCCCCTCCATGCAAAAGAAGGTGCCCGGATCAGTGGCTACTATGGTGTCTAAGCTAAGCTAAGTCACTTCAGTCGTGTCCGACTCTGTACGACTCCATAGACGGAAGCCCACCAGGCTCCCCTGTCCCTGGGATTCTCCAGGCAAGAACACTGGAGTGGGTTGCCATTTCCTTCTCCAATGCATGAAAGTGAAAAGTGAAAGTGAAGTCGCTCAGTCATGTCCGACCCTCAGCGACCCCATGGATGGCAGCCTTCCAGGCTCCTCTGTCCATGGGATTTTCCAGGCAAAAGTACTGGGGTGGGGTGCCATTGCTAACCAGGGCTATCAACATCCCTCGTCAAGAGTCGATCTGGGTGCACCAGGCAATGCCCAGGGGACCCAGCAGCCCAAGGCCCAGTCCCAGCTGCTCTCCGCACACAGGCGGGCACAGCCTCCCCCCACCTGCTCACAGCCACTTGCTCCCTCCCGCCTCCCAACCACACAAAATGAAGCAATCAATGGGACAAATATTTTATCTCGTTCCCCACACGGTTTATTTTATTTGAGGTGAATGGATCAATGTAGCCCAGGGAGCATGGAGCAGAATTTCTCACTGAACTGCCACAACGAACATCTGTTCCCACTTGGAAAAGCTAACCGAGTTATAAGGCAACTGCTGGGATGGGATGGGTGGTCCCAGCACCCCTGGGTGTGGGCTGGACAGGAATTCCAAAGACCTGAGGCTGTCATCTAGAACAGAGGGCCTGGGAGCATGGGCTCAGGGGTCAGGCTGCCTGAGCACCAACCCACTTCCTTGCTTGCTAAACTGGGCGATCATGGGCACATACAAACTAAGTTCTCACTGCCACCTCAGTTTGCTCATCTAGAAAATGGGACCAATAATGCCTACCCCATTCAGTCGTCTAAGAATCAAAGCCACAGAATGAAAAGTGCTCAGCATAGAGCCTGGCACGTAGTAAGCACCCGAGTTTGGGTGATGCTCTTATTAACAACTGTCACCATTATCATCATCAACATCATTATTTATAAGAACTTTCAGCTCAGAGGAGGATGAGAGGATGCCAGATTTCCCAAGTTCACATATGGGGTCCTGCTGTTCTCATAAGTGTGCTCACGTGTTCTCATTCTGGAGTCAGAGAATATGATTGTGGGAAAACTGGAAGTTGTGGAAAGGATTCTTTCCCCTCTTAACAGACAGAGGATCTGAGATAAATCACTTGCCTTCTCTGGAAAACGGGACAGCAAGGTCTGGCCAGCCTTTGTCATAGGGTAGTAAGTAGTGACTGTGAAAAGGCATTTGAGTGTAAGTCAGTGATTATCATTTGAACTTTGCCATGATTACTAACCTCCATCTATCAAGCAGATTCCTTGTTATTCCACTCAAATGCCAACATTATGACTCCCCCTATTACCTTGCTGTCCTTATTTGGGATAAGAGGGAGGATGCTACCTACAGAAGTGGTGAGGTGAAGGATAGAAGGGAGAGAGGAGCAGAGAAGCCCAAAGGGCCTCGTAAATACAGAAAGGTGAGATGTTTCTGGAGCCACTGTTTCTAACAAAACTCTCCCAGGCAAAAGACCCTCTCCTAAATAAATAGCAGTTGGTTGGACGGCCATCGAGAAGCCTGGTGGTGGACACAGCCCCTTTTTAACAAGTACCCCAGCTGCTTCGTCAGTTGGTGAGACTTCTCAGAGAAGGGCCCCGATCAGGGACACCCAGGCCTGCTCGGCTTCCTAACCTGTACTCTCAGCACCTCTCCCAAGTCCAAGGGACTCAGGTGTCCCCAGAAGATATCACCATCTCAGCTTCTCAACTAAACCTGCTCCAGGCAGCAATGTCCTCCCCTCAGTCAAGTTCTAAAAACCTCAGTATCCCTTCATGTCTCCATCACTCACTCAGCAAGTGTGATCAGAGTTCTTTGAAAAGTTGAAATTCCATATGCATTTTTCTTTTTTGGCCGCACCACGCAGCACATGGGATCTTAGTTCCCCGCCCAGGGATCAAACTCAAGCCCCACTGCATCCCTGCATTGGAAGTGAGGAGTCTTATCCACTGGACCACCAGCGAAGTCCTTTGAAATGTTTGTCGGGTCTTTGAAATCCCTTCCCTCTCCACCCTCTTTGCACCCATCCCTGAGTTACTGCACTCACCCCTGCCTTCTTTCTCTACCATTTACCTCTCCTCTTCCTTGCTGCTAAGTCACTTCAGTCGTGTCCGACTCCGTGCGACCCCAGAGACGGCAGCCCACCTGGATTCTCCAGGCAAATAACACTGTAACCCATGGTATATCTGTCACTTCGATTCTTCTTCTTAAAACACAAATCAAAATGACCTGCTCACATACACGCAAATACACACACATGTGCACACACACACACGATGGTGTGCTTTCTTCCATATACTGTTGTTCAGTGGCTCAGTCGTGTCTGACTCTTTGTGACCCCAGGGACTGCAGCATGCCAGGCTTCCCTGCCCTTCACCATCTCCTGGAGTTTGCTCAAACTCATGTCCATTGAGTTGCTGATGCCATCCAACCATCTCATCCTCTGTCTTCCCTTCTCCTCATGCCTTCAATCTTTCCCAGCATTAGGGTCTTCTCCAATGAGCCAGCTCTTTGCATCAGGTGGCCAAAGTATTGGAGCTTCAGCATCAGTCCAAACACTGAATTTATGCCATTTAGCTTATGCATCCAGAAGAGTGAGAAAGGAGAATAAAAACTATTTTAAGCCGCTGGTGCTTCAGTCCCCATTCCCTTGATGAGACCCTCTATCAGACTATGCTGCGACCCCACTGCTGTGCCCCTGGCTGGCCTCAGCTCCCATGTGTCCCGCACAGTGAACACAAAGTGTTTCAGGCGTTACTTTCTGCCTTAAGCAGGCTCTAGACTCAACCCTAATATAAGACTTGAAGGAAACCCTCCCAAAGCATGGTTTTCTTTCAAGGTTGCTGGGACTATGAGTGATTTCTTTGTCTGCTATTGGCTATTTCTAATTTTCCATTAAGAAACCTACTTTGTTTTGTGAAGTCATTTGAACTATATCTAAAGATTGTCCTGTGAAACCTTCAACAATTCCAATCACTCACCCAATCCAGTCCAGATGCCTCAGTTGAGCATTCAAAGCCCTGCATTCAAAGTGGTCTCAGGCGCGTCTGTCTGTATCTCTCACAGCCCTCCATACTCCATAATGGGAATCCTGCATTTCCTCTAATGCACTGGGCACTTTCGCTGTACCTTCAGCCCAAAATGTGCCCCCCACTCCTCCTTCCCAATCCAGATCTGACCTGTGCATCAAGGGACACCCCCATATGAGCCACTTAACCCACTCAAGCATGCTAAGTCACTTCAGTTGTGTCTGACTCTTTCCAACTCCATGGACTGTAGCCTGGCAGGCTCCTCTGTCCACAGGGATTCTCCAGGCAAGAATACTGGAGTGGGTTGCCATGCCCTCCTCCAGGGAATCTGCCCAATCCAGGGAACAAACCCACATCTCCTGCCTTGGCAGGCAGGTTCTTTACCGCTAGTGCCACCTGAGAAGTCTGCTTCATTCAAGTCCTCCTGAACCCCACTCTGCCCCCACCGCCTCCCGTTCTGTGGTGACCCTGCTCCTCGCAGGCACCTTCCTTGGAGGAACCGACGATCTTTCTAGTCTGACCTCCCCCCAGAATAGTTAAGCTCTCTTTTGTAGTTTCTGCAATATCCAGCTCTGCACACCACAGATGCTCAAATAATGGAGCAAGTGAAGTGGATCCAATTGGATTGAAATGAATTGGACAGCCCTGGCTTGACTTGAGTCCATAACTCTATTCCTTATATCCAAGTGTTGGTAAATTTGGCGAACTGGAGCACGCAGCCAGGCTTTCCTTGAGTGGCCTACAGGCAAGTTGGCCATTTGCTCCTCGATCATTTGAGCAACCAGCTCTCTGTCACTTGGCTTTCGGGGGGAATGCCTCCTGACAAGTTGTTCCCTGCATGCAGTGACCCAATTTTCTGTTGAATGGACCAGAGCAGACGGTGAGCAGAGCGGGGATGGACCTCATGACAGCCCCGGAGACCCCTGAGTACCAGGGAAACCCAACCCTGGCCCTTCAGCAACTCTGCAGAAGCACTCCAAGACACCCCAGCCCAGTGAGGGCTGGGAAAAGCCTGCAGGGGGACACTCACCCCTAATTAGGCCGTGCCACTTCCCCCAACCCTCAGAAACCAGCCAGCCAGCCTCGAGCTCCTGTCTGAGAGTTAGGATTCACTCCATACTCATGGACAGTACCCACAGCAGAGGGGCCCAGGGGACCCCAGCTGCCCCCACCCCTGCCCTTCCCCCGCCTCAGAGCAAAAGTTTGACTAAAGCTCAGTGTCTTTGCTTTTATAAATCTCTGCCTTTTAATGATGGCTTCAAGGCTGAGGGGAAAAAGGACCATTAAACTCACTGAATAAGTTAATGGGGCAGAGAGAATCTATTTCGGAGCCACCCCAGGCTATTTTCCTCTGGAGCTAAAGCCTGAATAAGCAAAAAGAAAAAAATTAAAACCGTAGCGCACATTGCCAATAAATAACCCCCAGTGTAATCTCTCAGCACCCAGAACTTCATTTGCAGAGATGTTATAATGCAGATCACTTGTAAAACACCTCTGGTCTCAGAGATCCCCCTGCGTGGCGGCTGGGGCCTCTTCACCTACCCCGGTCCTTCCCTCCCAGACGAAAATGAACGAACTAAGGGCCGCTCTGATCTGGGCCTCAGGCCCTCTCGGCAACGTGGTGAGAAGCTGCCCCCCACAAACATCAGCACAGGAAAACAGAGGAGGCCCCAAGACCCTCCAATCCCCCAGCTGTAGAGAGTCCCCGATTCACTGTCCTGAAACTCACAACTCCCTCCGTCCTCTGCACAGGCCAGCCACCGAGCATCTCGGTTCCTCTGGGCCTGGACAGCTGCACCTCCCCAGAAAAACCCCCTCCTTCCGTGCCCCCTCCCCAGCCCCTCTTCCTCCTTTTGACTTCCCACCCTCACCCCAAACCCCACTCCCCACCCACTCCTGGAAGAACATTGCCTCCCTTGAAGGAAGCCAGAAACAAGACCCTGAGGGCGGAGAAAGCACAAATAATTAAATAAGTCAGCACTCCTGTTGGTAAACGCTGAATCCCACTAGACACACGTTGTTTACTCTTTAATATTTAAACATGTTAATTAAATCTCTGAATAAACAAATAGATGTTCGCAAGTGGCATTCCTGACTCAGAGCTCCTTCCCCCATGGGCCTCAGGGCCTGCCAGGCGGGCGGAGCCTACTGAGGGCAGATGAGGTTCAGGCCTACTGCCCCTTCCTGGGCAGTCAGGTCAAGCAGCCTGGACCCACTGTCACGGGGTGACGGTCTCCACCTCCCATCCAGCCACATCTGCCCCTCTCATGACCCAAGGCTCCCACTCGGCTCCCCGACCCAAGTCCCACCACCTCTAGGTCCCCTGCGTAAACTCCCTTAATTCATTAATTCATTGATTCATTCATTTATGTGTGGCCCCAGCACTGATTTAGCCAGGCAGCTGCTGAGCACTGGGAAGAAAGTAACAATTAAGACTGGACCCCAGGACTTCCCTGGTGGTCCAGGGATTAGGACATCACCTTCCCATGCAGGGAGCGCAGGTTCACTCCATGGTCCCAAATGCCTCTTAGCCAAAAAAAAAAAAAAACCAAAAAACATAAAACAGAAGCAATGTTGACATAAATTCAATCAAGAGTTTTAAAATGGTCCACATCAAAAAAAAAAAAAAACAACTTAAAAACATAGACCAGACCCCAGTTCTCAACAAGCTCACAAGTGTCCCAAGAAAAAACCTACCTCCTTCATCCCTGCCTGGCCCGGCCCCTCCCTACGTCTCCAGCCAGAATGAAGATCCTCAAGCTCTTTCAAGGTTCCCGTGCTTTCAGGGCCTCCCCCACACTGTTCTCTCACCCTGCAGTAGCATCCATAGCATGTGTCCCCCACCACGGGTCTAATTCACCCTTCAGGTTTCAATTCAGTGGTCTCTTCCTCTGGGGACCTTCTCCACAAGCCCTAGCTATCTGAACTCACACGCTGGTGAGCCTTCTCCAACGCATTTATTGCACCCATTTAAGATGTAAATTGAATCAAATACTGTTTAAACAGAAAAGGCTTCCAGAGCCTCTCACTGCACTCAGATTAAAGCTGAAACCCGTGGCCTGCAACCCCTCCAACCTCACCTGCCCCACTCTTCCCCCTTGCTCACTCCATCCCACCTGCCCTACCCTCCTCCAGCCTCTCTCCCATCCCAACAACATCTAGTCCATTCCCAACTCAAAAGTGCCGAGCTTGCCAGAAAATTCCACCCTCGGGAATATTCCCGAAGCTCTGCCTCTTGCTCACGCTCCAGGTGAGAACTAGACTGCTACTTCCTCCTGGGGCCGCCCCCACCCAAACCAGGAGCAGCGCCCTCTTCCCATCTCCCAGTCAAGATTCTCATCTCATCACTCTGCTCAGTCCCTTTCTAGAACTTACAGCTCTCTGACACTATCTGAGTGATTTATATCAATGCTGATGGTCCCTGCCCATTGAATTTCCAGGCCAGACACTGTCTTGTGCATCATGGCATCACCAACATGAAGGAATGAAGCTTGTTGGTGTCCCTACCCATGGCCGCACCACTAATCTTGAGGCTCTGAGAGGCAGGGCCAATCTGGCTGATGCTACAGCCCTGTGCTTAGCACCCACCTCAGATTCAGAGGTGGGCTGGGGCCCCCACACCCCATGTCTGAGCGCTTGGCAAGCAGGGCTCTTGGTTACATCATTTTGGAGTGACTTTGTTTTTGTCTTTGGCTGTGTGGCATGCAGGATCCTAGTTCCCTGACCAGGGATTGAACCCATGTTCCCCATAGTGGAAGCGCAGTCTTACCCACTGGACCACCAAGGAAAGTCCCTGGTTACATCACGTCAAGGGGGAAATGCAGAACCAGGGCTGTTGTCTGGCCTTCATCTGTCCACGGCACACAGGACCCAGCCCAGGGAACTGAGTGGGGCAAACGACTAGGGTGATGGGGAAAATGAAGGAAAGAGGCCAACCCCAGGCCTGAGAGCACCAGATGTCTGCCCAGCCCTGGCTCCCACGGTGTCAGACAGAACACAGGCGCTCTGCAAGAACCAGGACCGTCCTTTGGCTGTGGACACCAGAAGGTGCTCCGGAGGAGAGCACCTTGCTTTTTCTGCCCACTTCAGCCCTGCTCCCAGGAGCAGCAGCATGTCACAGCAGAAACCCCACGGGCTCTGAGTCAGACAGGCTCCCAGCCCTGCTCCCTACCAGCGGGGTGACCTTGCCACTCCGTGCCCCTCAACTTCCTCATCTGCAAGACAAAGCTACAACAGCACCTGTTTCGATGATTCATGTACGTGTGTCTATGCTAACCCAGACTCATCCAAAGCAGCCCCACTGTGTAGATGGGTGCAACAACTCTGGCAAAAGATCTGGCAGTGTCTTAGAAAGTTAAATATCATCCAATCCAGAAATTCTACTCCTGGGGACAGACCCAAGAGAGATGAAAGTGTTTGTTCACAAAAAGCCTTGTGCTCAAATGTTCAGAGCGGATTTACCCATAATAGTCCAAAATTGGGAACAGTCAGGGTTCCAACAACTAGGAGACTAAACAAACTCGGGTATTCCATGGAATACTACTCAGCAATAGACAAGAACAGCCTGGTGTTGTCTACAACATGAATGAACCTCAAAAACATGTTGCTAAGTACATACTGTGCATTTCCATTTATATGAAGCTGTAACTCAGATAGAAGCAATTTATGGTGGGAAAATATCAGAACTGTGGCCACCTCTAGGGAGATGGGGGCAGGGACTAGGGAGGGGTATGGGGGGAACTTTCTGGGTGAAGGGTAATCAGCTAGATCTTGCCGGGTTTGGGTTCCACAGGTGTATACATTTGTCAAAACAGAATAAACACTTGAAGTGCACACATTCCATTGACTAGAAATACTACCTGCAGTGAAAGCAAATATTGAACTCCAGTGTAATGATACACACACGAAAGTGTTCAGGGAGAGTATAGTATACCAACATATACAATTTCTTCTGAGGTGCATCAGAAGAATAGGGTGGAAATGAGTGGCTAGAAGGACTAAGAGAAGGAGAGACCTTATAACAGAGCAAGTAAGTGAAATATTAATTGCAGACTCCCGAGGGTGGGGATATGGCTGTCCACTGTAAAAAGTTCCTTTTCTACAGGCTTAAAAATTTTCATGATGAAATGGCAGACATCGGAGAATCCTACTTACTTGCACGCCCCAAGGAAAGATAGGATCACGGACTCAATGGACATGAGTTTGAGCAAACTCCAGGAGACAGTACGTGCGGTAGTCCATGGGGTCACAAGGAGTCAGACACAACATCTGAACAGCAGTAACAGCAAACAAAGGAGAGCAATTTCCTAGCCCCACTTGGAGGAAGCTCTTCCTTTCTGCTAAACAGATACGCTGTGGTCCCAGCCCGCTGAGACTTTTGGTGGGGGGAGCAGGTGTCTAACTTGGTGGTGACACAAATCAGGTACTCACCAGCAATTGCTGAAATAATTAAATTAGCTGACTCATAAGAGAGACAGTGCATAGTGCATTTGACATGGGCTGTTTTCCGATTTCCACCTGCAATCTGCTAAACATCAGACCGCCAGAGATTTGTCCTCGGGGGCCCTTTTCATCCTCTGCACTGGCTTGGCTCCCTTTACCCCTCTGTTTCTCCTCTGAAGGCACAACCTCCCCCACAGGGCTCCTTGGCTCACAAGGGCCAAACAAGCAGGTATGTTTAAAGCATCAGCAGCCAGAGGCACCAAAAAATGAGGACAATTCAGGTTTTCTGCACTCAAGAAGTCTAAGGCTCTATTTTCATTTCAGCAGACATGCAAATTGTCTGTCTTACGGCTGTTTTAGGGCTTCCCTGGTGGCTTAGATGGTAAAGAATTTGCCTACAATGCAGGAGACCCTGGTTTTATTCCCTGGGTTGCAAAAATCCCTGGAGAAGGGAATGGCAACCCACTCTAGTATTCTTGCCTGGAGAATCCCAGGGACAGAGGACCCTGGCAGGCTACTGTCCACGGGGGTCACAAAGAGTCGGACACGACTCAGCAACTAACACACACATGGTTGTTCTAAGCTGACATGTATCCCCCCAAAATTCATAAGCTCAACTCCTAATCCCCAGTACTCCCAAATGTGACTCTCTATGGAGGTAAGGTCTTTAAAGAGATAATTAAGTTAAAACGGGGTCATCAGGCTCTAATGCATTATGACTGATGTTATAAAATGAAAGGATTTAGAGCACAAATGCAGAAAAGACCATGTGAAGACACAAAAGGCTACGGCCATCAGCAAATCAAGAAGAGAGGCTTAACGCTGGTTCTATTTCAAACTACAAATCTAATGGGTGTGGTCATCTTTTTATTGCTTAAAGCCTTTCAAGTGTCATTTTAATGGAGAAAAAACAAAGGATTATACATTAAACACCTTATTTATTCATCACCTGGAATTAATACATATTACCATTTTGTCAGATGCGAAGGTCTCCAAAACAGAAGGAAAACATCACAGATGAAGTTAAGAGTCCTGTGTTTGCCCTTCATTTCCCCTTCCTCTCTTCCTAGAGACAAGTTTCTCCTGAAATCGCTCTGTATTCAGCTCGTGGTCTTATCTTTTTACTATATATCTTTGTGTATAAGCAATACATTATATTGGTCATCGTGGTGTCTTTAAATTGAAGTATAGCTGATTTACCTTGTGTTAATTACTGCTATACAGCAAAGAGATTCAGTTATACATATATACATTTTTTTCTCTTCTCTTCCATTATGGTTTATCATGGAATATTGAATATTTTACATATATGGTATGTCATTCTGAAACTTTTTGTTTAAGTTTAGCCAGGTTATTACACCGAAAACAAGGTTTTCAATCCAAATGCTATGCAGGATTCTAACCTAATGCACACACAGCTCCTCATCCTTTCCCCTCCTGAAGACATGGTGAGCTGGTTCCCAAGTGGTCTGCAATGAATATGGAACCATGGCCTCTGAAGTCAGCCTGGGTGTGAGTCCTAACTCTGCCATCAACAGCTATGGTCTTACTCAAGCTCTTGCATCTTTCAGCCTCAATCTCCTCATTCGTGATATGAGAGCAGTGACATGACGTATGTGTTAGTCGTTCAGTCGTGTCTGACTCTGTGACTCCCGTGGACTGTAGCCCACCAGGCTCCTCTGTCCATGGGATTCTCCAGGCAAGAGTACTGGAGTGGGTTGCCATGCCCTCCTCGAGGGGATCTTCTGGACTCAGGGATGGAACCTGCGTCTCTGTGTCTCCTGCAGTGGCAGACCATTCACAGCATGGTGTGGATTAAATGAGACGCTGCATACATTGCCTGGCCCAGAGCAAGGACTCAAAACCAGCCGCCTCAACCTACCGTGTGCCTCAGAGGCTGAAAAGATAGAGCAATCAGTAAACACAAGTCTGGACAACGAAGACCATCTCAACAATGGGACCAGTGACAGGCAGAGCTCGGGTGGACAGAATGAAGGCCAGAGGGCTTCCAGGCAAGAGCAGTGGCCTGAGCAGAAGACTAAGAGTGGGAAACGGTTGGGGACGTTTCAGGATTGCCCAGTTGATGAGTTTGGCTGGGGAAGACGGTTCTCATGGGGGAAGAACGGGCGGTAAGACAGAGAGATCCTGAAGCCACGAGATCCTGAACACCAACGCCGAAGGCTCAACTTCACCCCGGGAGCAATTAGGGCCTGGCTGAGGTTCCTGAGCTGCAGTCACTGTGTTACTTCCCTGCCACCCAAACAGTTTTTTAAAGTCAACTTTGAGCCTGGGAGGCATTCCAAAACACAGCCCTTCTTTCATTTCTCAATTGCATATCAGATGACATAGGTCAGAGCGTGTTCGGTCAAGCCCAACCCCGCTGGGAAAAGGTGAGTGGGGGCCAAGGTCAGGAGAGAGCCAAGCATCATTTGGGGGGAGTGCAGAGAGAAGAGACGAAAGGGAAATGGAAGGAGAATCCAGCACCCGGGGAGCACCACCAGAACATGTTTAGGGGCGGGTAGTGTTCTTCAGCAATAAGATATTCAAACACTTTGTAGCCTGGCAAACTTCATAAAGGGCTTCCCATGTGGCGCAGTCGTAAAGAACCCGCCTGCCAATGCAGGAGACGCAAGTTTGATCCCTGGGTTGTGAAGGTCCCCCGGAGAAGGAAACGGCCACCCACTCTAGGATTCCTGTCTGGGAAATCCCATGGACAGAGGACCCCGGCAGGCTACAGTCCGTGGGGTCGCAAAGAGTCGGACACAACTGAGCAGGCTCGCTGTCATAAACGCCTTCAGCAGAATACCACAGCAGCTCTGACCTCACTTCGGAGAACACAGTTTGAAAGCTGCCAGTGTGACAGTCGTTCTGGAAGTGTGGTCCCTGAACCAGCAGCGTCTGCCTCACCTGGGCACTGACGAGAAATAGCCTCCTCTGGCCCCATCACAAAAACTCACAGCAGAATCAGACACTCTGGGCTGGGGTCCAGCAGCTGGGGCTTTAGCCGGAGGATGGACGCAGAAGCGTGAGGACCCCCAGGGTCTGACTCCACACCCCGCCTCCCCACAGGGTCCAGCCCCAAGACATCCTTCTGCAGCCTTGGCGCTCCCTAACCTTCCACCCAGTCCACAACCCCCGAGTTAGAAGTATGAGAGGTCAAAGCCAGAAGAGGAATCAGAAGTCACCCGGTCAAGCCCCCAGGATGAAATGTAATAAAACAGAGGCTCAGAGGCGGCCAGTGCCTTGCCCAGACTCACCCTCCGAGTCCGTGGCCATGACGGGGCAGAGCACGCAGACCACGCCGTCCCACCTCGGTGCCCTCACTCAGAGGACGTTCTCAGGACTCGGCCAAGACACTTCCTCCCGCGAAATTCAAGGACACCGAGCTCCGCTGGGTCCCGGGGCCCCTCCTCCCCCACCCTCCTTCCTGGCACCAGTGTCAGAAACAGAACATGGCAGAACTCACTGTGCCTTACTGGCCAGGGGTGATGGGAGCTGTGGGGGCAGAGGGCTGGGTGTAGGACTAAAGCCACAGGACCGGAGGGGGTGGGTGGACAGGAACTGAGAGGGTCTGTGACACAGGGTGGGTGGGGGGTGGGGGGTGTGAGCAGGGGCTTCAGAGCAGACTTGCTGATTCAAACCTCAGCTCAGCCGTTTCCTGCTCTCATGACCCAAGACAAGTGCCATGGCCTCTCTGTGCCTCAGTTTCCCCACCCATAAAATGAAGGTGCTAATGCTAACCTACCTCATTGGATTGTGCTAAGAGTGAAACAGGATTAAAATTGGACCGTCCCATATATAAAAAGAATGTATATCTGTGAGCAACTGAGCCACTCTGCTCTATAGCAGAAATCAAACGACACTGTGAATCAACTATACTTCAATTAAAAAATAAATTAAAAAAAAAAAACAGAGTGTCCTGAGAACAGCACCTGGGACCTGGTCACCACACAGTGCCTGCCCTCCCCGTCGTCATCAGTCAAGTTTCCCTAGAAGATTCCTCCAGCAGCTGCTCTGCTGAAGGCAAAGCCGGGGCCCACAGAAGTGCGGGCGTCATGAGAACAAGGTGCCCGGTGCTCCAGGCAGGTGTACACAAGCCCACAAGCTGGAATCTGCAGTGGGTCTGTGAGAGATTCTGGCAGGAGCGAGCCCGGCCCATTCAACAAGTCTCTCCTGAGTCCCTGTGAGGTGCCGGCTTCGGCCCTCTGCATGCACAGGGAGGAGAGGTCCAGGAGCCTGATGCCAGTTAGGGCACGTGGGTGCCAGGGAGTCTCTACAGGACTAAGATGCTAGCTGAGCATCCTCTCTGCCCAGTGACCCACCTGGGCAGGTGAGGGCAGGCACCTGGGAAGATAACAGGGTGGAGTTCCAAGGTCAGAATACTCCTGATCAAAGTCCAGGAAACAGGTGAGTCACCCACCAGTAGCCGGGCTAGAATAGGGAGCAGGAAAGAGTGGAGCAGCCGTTTCCATGGAGATAGGATGTGACCCTGGATCATGACGCCTGCAGGAGGGGATAAGTCATTCCACCTCCACTGCAGCTTCCCCAGGCTCAGGCATGGCTCTGAGCTGAGAAGAAGAAGGGCAGGCCCCTGATGGGCTGGGCAGAGGGTCAACTGGGTGCTGCCAGAGGGAAGCTGGGCTCAGTTCCGGACCAACACGTGAAGCCAGTCTTCATTTGCCTTCCCAGGCACTCACTCCATCACCTGACCCACCCCCACCCCCGGTCACCCTCTGATGGAACCTTCTCCCAGGAACTCGGCCTGAGGGCCCAAGGGGACCTGGACACACACTCGGCACCCCAGCCCACCTTCCCCAGAGCCTGAAGGTCAACTCCAGGTGGAAAGAAAAGGGGGCTTGACCTTACACGTCCTGTAACTATGGGGAGAACACAGACCCAGCTGCCCAGCAAGCACTGCCTGCTGTTTTCCTAGCTCTCACAAAAGGGGCCAGCCCAGCAGCGGCTCTCAAATAAACATGCTGAATAAATGCAGAAATCAGGAAATGAGCGAGTGCCTGGGGAGAGGCTCAGCGACACCTCCCGGAACCCGATGTTCTTGGCTTCCTCCCTCTCCAGCTCACTCCCTCCCTCAGGGTGCCCCGGGGTCACCTTCCCCGTGAACCACCAGCCCCCAAACCACTGGCCCCCAAATCTCTGTCTCTTACAATCAGAAAGTGACAAGAGAAGAAACACAATTCTCCTCTCCTGACTTCTGTTTGCGGCTTCCCCTACGATCCCACGGGGTCTCTGTGGACAGACAGCAGGACGATGAGTCAAGGTCACAGCCAGGGCTACTGTGTCCAATCAGATGAACTCCAAAGCAGGTACATCTAGAATTTTTAAATCTCCATTTAGAAAAAGCCATCCCCTCTCCTCCTGGGGAAGCTCTTATTTTCACATCTCTATGCTTTTCTTTCAAATTTTCCATTAAATACATTTTCTAAAATTCTTCCCTGCTTCTCTTGAGACAGCCCTCCAAGCTGCCACCCTGACTTGACTCTAAACTCCAAGAGAGAGAGGCCACGGCCTTCTGTGTTTGAGGGTCCCATCCCAAGGCTGAGCACCATGCCTGGCTCATGGCTGGAGCCCGGGGCTGGGACAAAAAGGTTGGCCCCTTCTCTTCTGGGCCTGCCAGTCCAGCCAGTGCCTCCGCCCATGCTTCCCCAAGAGGCCAGAGGCTGGCTGGGCCTGGGCGGGTGAGGCGGGCAGCTAGACACCTGGGCCTCCATAGCCTGGGGCCAGACATAGCTCAGTCTCCACGGCGAGGGGAACACACACCAGCGCCAGGCCCCTGTTGACAGTGTGTTATGCACTTGGGAGTCATTCTTTTGAGAAGGCAGAGCACAAGGCCTCCCCCTTAAACTCCAGCCCAGGGACAGGAACCAGACTTCCCCAGAGGACACAGGAAGCTCCTAGGCAACAGGGAACACTTGGGCCACAGGCCACACACTCCAGAAAGCCAGGCACCTCTTTCCACGCCCTCCTCTTCATTGCCAGGGGCTTCCAGGAGCCCTTGCGCATTCCCAGGGCCTCCAAGACAAGGTTTCTGCCGAGGGACTAGGATTCTGCCCCTCCTCCACGCCCTGCCCCCTCCCCATCCCTCATGTTATTTCCCACTTGGTGTCTTGTCGCCACATTTGTTAAAATGACTGCCACTTAGGAGGTGGCAAGGAGTCAGAAACACAATCTGGAGCAAAGCTGATATTAAATAACTTCCTGAGCCTGGCATGTCTGCCAAGGCTCCCTCCTGGATCTCAGGTGGATAATAAAGAAGCTACAAAAGATGAGGAGCCAGCGGCACCCTGATTCCAGCCTCAGAGCCACGCCTCCATGGGGGGAAGCCCCTTCCTTCTCTGGGCTGGAGTTTCTGCACCAGGAAAGCCTAAAGTAAATCCTTCCCACATCATCCCACACCCCTAGACACACACATGCCTGTGCGCGCACACACACACGAATGCACACACACTGAGTAAAGGATATGAAATAACGTCTGACACTCAAATCCAAGCTAGACGAGCCCTCCCCATCAACCAGACCAACCATCCGCCCCCACCCTTCTTTCCAGATAAACACACTGAGCCTCAGAGATCCTGCATCTCATCGCTGAGCCCAATCAGATGGACCCAGGATGAAAGCATCTCAAGAAGAGTCAACACCCAAGGAAAACACCAGGAAGGGTCTGGCTGTTGGATGCTGGAATTGACTGGCCACAATGAAGTCAGGCAAGTACACAGGTGTGGTCCGCAGGTGTAGCCTCATGCCATCGGCCCAACAGCAAACATGGCCCACAGTCATCATCACACTCGTGTCCTCAGAGGACCATCTCTAGCTGCTGACATCAGAAGGGGAGAGAAATTCAACTGATGGGTCCTCTGATGCCTGATGCAGAGTCAGTCTCATCTGCCCAGTGATGCCCACTGCCGCCACCCCGCCTGGTCAGAAGACATTGCTGTTTTCCATTCTGGCCACTTGGTGTCACTGCTGCCCCTAATGAACTGGAACCATAGAGGGCTCCTTGGGGAGTAAAATGACTCACCCACCTCCCCCCCCCCATTACTCCCCCACAGGTGAACAGGATCCCATAAACATCTCCTGCACTGTACCCTAATTTCACCCCTCTTCCAGAAACAGAGAGATGGTCCATCATGGAGTATCCAACATGTTCCAGACAGTTGACACACATCATGTAATTTAATTCTCACAGGAATACCTCCCAGCAACATCTGACTTTGCAAGTGAAGAAAAGGAGACTCTAGAAATTAACTTATTCAAAGTTCAAAAAAAAAAAAAAAAACCAAGCAAAAAGGAGGAAAGGATTGGGGAACCCAAATTTGCCACCAAATTTCATGACCATTCACTACGCCCTTTGGCCTCCCTTGAGACACCAGACTCGGTGTCGGGGGTTCAATCAAGTGGGCTTGCCATGCTCCGCAGAGGTGCTGGGAGGGGACCAAGTGCAGTTTTGTTCAAAGGCACATCACATTTGTTGTTGTTCCGTCACTCAGGCGGGTCTGCTTCTTTGCAACTCCAGAGTGTAGCCCGCCAGGCTCCTCTGTCCGTGGGATTTCCCAGGCAAGAATGCTGGAGTGCGGTGCCATTTCCTTCTCCAGGGGACCTTCTCCATTTCCTTCTCCATCGAACCCACGTCTTCCATGTCCCCTGCATTGTTGTTGCTGTTGTTCGGCCGTTCAGTCGTGTCCACCTCTTTGCAACCCCACAGACTGCAGCACAACAGGCTTCGTTGTCTTTCACCATCTCCGGGAGTTTGCTCAGACTCATGCCCATTGAGTCGATGTTGCCATCCAAGGCCGATTCTCTACCCTTGAGCCACCTGCTGAGCATATTAGGGCCGGATGAATAGCGCCTCCCTCCCTGCAGAAATCGTGGTCTAGTGCCCTCTTGTGGCTGATCATGAAACTGGAATGAATGTGCATGGAAGGCTCTTAATGAGAGGGATTCATAGTCACCCCTTTCCCATTGAACTTATACATTCTTTCTCCCAGGGCTGGTCCTGGAGCCCCAGCTGTAGCTGACAAGCCTCATCAATTACAATAACTGGAAGAGAATCATCCAGAGATCCAGAAGCTACACTGGGCAAAAGAGCAGCAAAACCGCACAGAACAACAGCTACAAGGGACTGGGTGCTCCTGAGTTTCCCTGCATGGAGGTTCCTGGCACCTAAACTTCCAAGGCTGAGGAGTGAGGCAGGCCCTGCCACTTGGTTTCCCAACTGATGTCATTAGTAGCAACCATAACGGTCTCCCTGCTCTTGAGCCGACACATGCCTCGGCCACCCCGTCACTTTCCCAACAACACGCCACTTTGATCATTCTGCTGCCTCCCTATACTCTGGCCCAGGTCCCAGCTCCTCTCTATTTACACTTTTCACGGACCCAGAAACACCCCTGCCCTTCACCTCTGAGAGACTTGACTTGTATATTTGCCAGTTTGGCCTCTGTGTACCCATCAGATCCCAGGCACCTACTGCAACATCATTTAATCAGCTGCTCTAGGAAGGTGGATCCAGGAAGCCTAAATTTTCAGATGAAAAGATGGAGGCTCAGAAAGTTTAGGTAATCTGCTTAAGCTCACACAGCAGCAGCAGCTGCAGCGCCAGGATTTAAACTGAAGGCGGTCTGGCCAAAGAAGCCACTACTCTTCCTATGGCACTGAGTTGCCTTTCAGACAAAAGAGTCATTGAAAATCTCAGGGCCCAAGAATTGTTCTAGTGGAAAACCTAGGTTTAAAAGATTAATTCATGGTAGGACAAACTGAGAAAGTAGCGTTGACATATATACACTATCGTGTGTAAGACAGATGAC
Organism: Tragelaphus eurycerus; assembly: GCA_935064755.1. Taxonomy (NCBI): domain Eukaryota; kingdom Metazoa; phylum Chordata; class Mammalia; order Artiodactyla; family Bovidae; genus Tragelaphus; species Tragelaphus eurycerus. The sequence goes on along the minus strand of CAKXYN010000075.1, from coordinate 472,004 downwards.
TAGTGGGAAGCTGCTGTACAATACAGGGATCCCAGCCCGCTCTGTGACGACCTAGAGGGATGGAGTGGGGGAAGGGAAGCGCAAGAGGGAGGGGAGATATATATATATTATATATATAATGACTGATTCATTATATATATATATGATGGATGGTAGGGACCACCACAATATTGTACAGTAATTATTCTCCAATTTAGAAAATTTTAATAAAAAAATAAAACATGAATATGGTACAGTGTGTAAGATGGGCTGGGAGGAGGGGAGACTGGACTCAGGAAGAGCAGATAAGGGTCCTTAAAAGTATCCATGCCTGTGGGGTGACGTTCTGGAGAATGGTAACGAGAAGAAGAAAATGGGAGAGACCAGCATTAAGAGTTCTACACACGCGCGCACGTGCACATTCTCATCAAAATCTTATCAGTATTGTTTCCGGTGAGGAAACTGTGATCAAAAAAGTAGCCAGCCCAGGATCACACAGTTGGGAAGAGGCAGGGTTGCGAACGCAAGCTTCATTTAGCAAGTGCCGCTTATAAGCAAGGTTATACAGGCAAATACTCTCCCACCCAGTAGGACAGCCATAAATGTTATCTTCACCCCTGCTCTTCAGAGGATCAGCCTCAATTAAAAAGTATCAGAAATAAGTAGATGGGGAAAGACTGACCACAACAGAGCCTGGGGTTCAGCAGCCAGGAGATGGCCCTCAGGGCAGAGCTGCAGGCCCCCGCCCATGGGCCCAGGCCCCACCACAAAAGTGGGAGATCCCGTCTCCAAAACTGGTAACTGTGGGACAAAGCTCCTTCACGAACCAACTAGTGCACAGAACAAGACGGCACTTGCTCAGATACGAGACTGCCTGGAACAGCCAGAAAAGAGCCCAAAGCATGCACAGGACAAAAATAGGCCCCGGTGGCTCAGTGGTAAAGAATCGCCTGCCAATGCAAGAGACATGGGTTCGATCCCTGATCTGGGAAGATCTTTGGAGAAGGAAATGGCAACCCACTCCAGTATCCTTGCCTGGGAAATCCCATGGACTGGGGAGCCTGATGGGCTACAGTCCATGCAGTCGCAACTGAATGACACAACAAACCAGTCCAAGGAGAGCCCAACAGTGATGGTCTAGAGAGGCTGAGAGACAGCACCGAGCTCTCACGTCTGGTAAATATCAGGGCCTTGTAATTCCTGAGCAGTTACTCAGTGTGTAATTCATTCCAGCGCTTAGGAGTGGGACCGGGTGGGGGTGGGGTGCAGGGGGAGAGAAAGGGGAGAGATGCCTTGGAGGTCATAAGGCTCCCTTCTCCCATGACACTAACCCCACATTGTAGCCCTCTGTCAGCCTCTCTATGTCCCCATTAAGACTGATCTTCCTGGGCAGGAACCATCCCTCGTTCATTCATCTCCATTACCCCTGAGCAGATGACTGACCCCTCCTGCTGCTGCTCAGATAGACTTGGAGGGAAGGAGGGCGCTCCAGCTGACATCCTTCACCCAGGGCTCTCTCCCAGCCGCCTCCCAGGGGAAGCTCAGGTCCAGGAGACTCACGTGCCTGGGCTGCAGATATGATGCAGGCAGGACCAGCTCTGCTGAGGGAGGCCCCGCCTAGGGGAGAGACCTACCTCCCTGCTCAAGAAAGGCTCTGCAAGCCAGGCCAGCCAGTGAGCATCTCGCCGGACTAGAGAGCCGCAACCCCAGCTCCCGGCAAAGGCAGTCGTGGATCGTCTCGTGCGCAGCACTGCCCTCTGGTGGCCACCGGGAGCCTAGACGCAGACGATCCCGGCAGGCAGGAAGCCAAAGGCGTTAAGGCTTGTTTACGGGGACCTCAGTCGTGATGTGCAGAGAACACGGAAGAGATGCAGTTGTGCGTGCGCAAAGACGCCCCCGATGCGCGCACACAGCCCGTTTTACCGTGGGAGGCAGCCCAGATTAGGACTGCGAGTCTAAGACTGCTCCCTTCATCCCCTCTCTCTTTGCAGGAGTCTAAGGGCTCCTTTCCCTGCCTCTGGAAGAGCCTAGATCCCTCAGCCCCACAGCAGATGCTGGCAGAGGGCGGGAGGACGAGAGCCTCACCAGCTGGGGAGGCGGCCTTGCGCTTTCTTGTCTCGCAGTGCTAGGAACTCGCTGGGTGACTGAGTCCAGTCTATTCATTTCTCTGGAGCCTCAGGTTCCCGCTCTGTAAAACAAGGTTCGGCCCCAATTGTTCCTGAGCCCCTTTCCAGGTCAGATGATTTATGGTTCAATCTTGATCTTTTTTCATAATTTAAAAACACTCCCGGACATCTAGAAATGGAAACAACCAACATGGCGCCCTAGCGCTTGGGAGTCTATGGAGTATGCGTGTGATCGCCCTGACCTGACAGTGACCCCGAGAGGGAGACAGGCTCCGATTTCTAGAGGTGATCCCAGCTCCCAGAAGAGGAAACTGAGGGACTCCCAGATGGGGTGAACTCTTCAAGCCAAGCAGCAGCAAAATGGGGTGTTTCCACAGATTGCTGCCCTGCAGTCTCAGCAGTTTACTGGGACCCCAGCTCTCTCCCTGGGGACAACTGGAGCCACCCCCACCCCATGTCCATCCCTATAGAGAGACAGAGCATGCCTGAGCAAGGGGGACTGGGACACAGGGCAAGAGTAAGGGGGTGTGTGTGTGAGTCGCTCAGCCCTGTCCAACTCTTCGCTACCCTAGGGAGTGTAGCCCGCCAAGCCTCCCCCGTCCATGGGATTTTCCAGGCAAAAATACTGGAGTGGGTTGGCCATTTCCTTCTCCAGGGAGAGAAAGGGTAGAGGGAGGTAAAGGCTGCTCATTTGAGGAGGAGACAAGAGAAACATCAGGAAGAACTAGAATTCACCCTCCAGGAAGATGCTCTAAACATCAGCTTCTAGCTCGAGATGGAGACACCAGACATCCCCTTGTGCTCTGCATCCAGTGGCAGCCTTAGAACTCCAAACTTGAACTGGGAGAAGCCGCCCCACCCTCCGCTCTTCCATCCAGGCTGTCTCTGGCCATGGGCAATCGGGGACACAGTCCTGCTGACCGTGTCTCAGTCCAGAGTGGAGCTGGCAGGGACCCAGCGACCAGCTTCCTGAATCTCCGCCAGTCTCAGCTGGCACCTGGTCTCCTGGGGGAATTGACCTGACCTCAGAAACCGGGACACCAGGGGGTGGCCAAGGAGGTCTGGGGAGAGGGCTTGGCTGAGACCTGGCCTCTGGGAGGCTGCTGTTGGGAACAGGGCAGGAGGACCCCAAGTCTCCCCCATCATTACATCCTGTCTGTGTCAGCACTGGCCGCGGCAGACTGGCCAACACCAGACCCGCCACTCTCATTCACCTTCCTCCCCAAGCCCAGCCAGGAGAGTTAGGGAACTGGACAGTTACAAAGGATCCTCCTAAACGTCCATAAAATCATTTTTTAAAAACCTTTTGTGATTAATTTATCTGGATGGTCATAGATTCATGAATGCATGTGTATAGCTGTATATATTCACGTGCATAAAGAGCACTGCAAAAGAGAGTAGGCAACACTGAATGTCAGACTCCTTTGCCACTGATTGGCTGTGTGAAAGGAAGCAGGTCACATGCCAACTCTGGACTCATTTTTCCCATCTGTAAAATGGGATTCATAATAGTGCTTATCTCAGAGAGCTGGTGTGAGGCCATGATGGGGTATTTATTGCCTCTGAAGTGCTTGGAACAGTGTCTGGAACATAGTAGATGCTGTCATGAGTTATCACTATTATCGATAGCTTTCCCTTCACCCGGCATGACACAGGCCACTGACTCTCAGAGTGCTGCTATAAAGGTAGTTGTAATTATTGTTCTCATCTCAGAGAGAAGGCACCTGAGGCCCAGAGAAGGGAAGGGGTTTGTCCAGAGCTAGGAAAAGGCCAGGTCTCGGGGAGCTGATAGGGAAACCAGCTGCCAGCTTCTACTCCCTACTGGATGATTCTGTCTGGGGAGAGAATCCTGAATCTTCCACCACCCAAATGGGGCACACTTTTGATGGGACCAGTCAGATGCAAGGCTAGGGGCAAAAGGGAAGTCAGAAAGGACAGGCTCCAAGCCGACTGCGCCCACAGATCCTGGAGCCCTCTATGTAAATAGAGCTCAGCAGAGGCCTCACGGAACGCGGTTCTAATTGGCGTGGGCTGCAGGCTGCGAAGAGCCTGGGGCTGCCAGCCTTGCATAGTTGCTGCCTCTGGGGACCCTGGATTTGGAATCATCGCCCCAGAGGGAGACACAGTCGTGGGCGAGGCTCTGGCTTTGACAGAATGCCCAGAGAGGGTGCCAGAGCCGAGTGGGAGAAGACGGGCTGGCACCTGGGCGGGCACGTCCTCCAGCAGCCCGAGGGCCCACAACTCCCTGCCCCTCTCTGTGCCTCTCCTGGGACCCTCGCAGGGAACATAAGGGAGAAGCTGACCCAAGAGGTCCCTTCCAGCTCTGAATTGCAGGAAGCCCTGCCCTCAGGGGGTAGGCAGAAATGTGAAGATCATTATGGGGGTTCCACTGGGCGTTGGGCTTCTGGAGTCTTCATCCCTGATGGTCTGATGAGCCAATCCATCAAAGAGGGGCTGCAGGCATGCCCAGCCCTGGAGCGTTTGTGTGTCTCAAAGAGGAGGCCAGCAAGGCTCAAGGGACGATGGACAACCTGAGCTGAGGGCTTAGTGGGTCATTGATAGAGCTGGGGGCCCAAGTCCAGTCTCCACTCAGGCCACACTTAGACCAAGGTGCCAGGACACTCAGCCACCCTCCACAAGGCCCTCCCAGATGGGCTGCTGCCTTAATGCTGCCCCTAGGCAGAAAACGAACTTTCTGGATAAAAAATAATCTGCCTGACTCCGGAGCCAGAGCAGCCATGAAGGGAGCATGGTTGGGTTGGGGAGGGGAGCAAGGGGCTCAAGGCTCTTCCAGATCTTTCCTTCTGTGAGGCACTCAAGTTCTTCCCTTCATTTTGTTTGGTAAATCAAGACAATAGGGCTAATAATCCCTGCTTCTTCAAGGAGCTGTGGCAAAAATAAATGGAACAACTGGAAACTGGAAACCAAGACAGAAATGAATGCAGTGGATTCATGAAGGTGAAGGATTTGCTACAAGGGACAAAGGGCAGGACCCGGAGGGCTACTGGAGACTGTCTTTTGAGTGCTGGCCTGGCCTTGGGTCTAGGGGGCCCTAGGAATCCTGATCCCCCTGCCAGGCGGCCTGCCCCCTCCTCCCACACTGCTGCTCCCCTTTCCAATTCATCAACCCTCCCTTGGGACAGAGCCAAGAAGGGGAGCCAGGGGCTTCAGGACCACCTCTCCTAATGCTGGCCCAGGCCCTTCCAATCCCAACAGTGGGCCCTGAGCTTTTCTAATTATGCATGCTTAAGCAATAAAAATTTCATCATGTAACCTCCAAACATGCCTATTTACTAAATTATATGCTTATACATCTTCCATCCATACATTAAATATTAAATATTCCCTTTTCTCAACAAGAATAACTTGAAATAGAAGTTCTAACGTTTTCTTCTCACACCCAGCAGAGGCCCCTGCTTGGGCAAGGAGCTGAAGCTTGGCAGGGGCTATCTCCCGGCCTTGAGCTCATGGTACAGAACGGGAGCTCATGAGAGGCCTCCAGCGAGAGTCCACAGGCTTCAGTGCATCTTTGCTAAGCATGACACTTGGTCTTGGCAGTTGACTCCACACTGGGGAGCCCAGAGTCCTCCAGAGGTGGATGGGGAAGGAAGTGGAGACAATGGCCAGCAAGGGGACACCTGCTACCCTCCTCAGGGTGGCATCATGGGGGTCAGCACCAAGCCCAGGGGTGGTGCCCTTAGAAGTGGTCCAGCAGAGCCTCCTTGGGCCCTGGGATGGCATATGTTCAAGCTGGAAAGGACACTGCCCCATGGTCTCAATTCATAGTTGAATTTCTAGGCTCAGAAAGGCTACAGTCTTCTATCATGGTCCACAGAGGGTAAGGGACAATCTAGGGGGATTCACTCACATGACCCATCCCTTTCCCTAACCCTACGCTTCCACTGGCCAACTGGATGCCCCAAAGGGAGGCTGGAAATGGTGTCTGTGGTCCCAGGATAAGCCACTGGATGCAGCCCTCAAGATGGGGGACCCATGCAGCAGCAGAGATGCCATGAGCCTGGGGTCAAAATCCACCCCAAGGGAGGGTCACAGGTTACCCACACTCTCGGCAAAGGGCCAGCTGGGGCAGGGGCCGAGTCCGCACCCAACAGTCAAAGAGGAGGGGGCAGCAGGCAGAGACCAGTTGGGCAAGAACGGAGGTGGCATCAGGCCCCTCCCCCTGCACAGCCTCAGCGTTCCACTTCCTCTACGCATGAGGGTGGTCTGCCACTTGCAGGATGCTGAGCTGACAACCGAGTTCCAGGCTCAGCCCTCAGGGGGCCAGGACAAGCTCTCTCAAAGCTAGGGCCAGGCTGGGCTGGTTTTATCCAAAACGGTCACGTGCTAGGTCCCCTGGAGCTGCAAGATGGATGTCCTGGGCCCCAGGGTGCTCCTCAGAAGACTGAGCTGGGTTCAGGGTTCTGGCTCCAGGGAGGTTCCTCCAGGGAATGCCTGGAACCCCCCTCCCACAGCCTGGCATCCACACAAAAGCTCGGGGTCTCTGCAGGCCACAGTCCCCAGCTTCTCTCCAGGGCTATACCCACTCCCCCTTCTAAATCTCACCCCTAAAACTCTTCACATCTGTCTACCTCCCTCAGGCCTAGCCTCAGTTTGGGGGCTCCTTAGTGAGCCCCATGATGTTCTTGGGGCCTGGCTCCCACCGCTGCCTGCAATCCGGTTCTCACTGGTAACTGTCAAGGCTGGCTCTGCCCATGACCCTCAGAAAGACTGTGAATCAAGGAGTCACTGCAGCAGCAAGCGAAGCCCCAAATGATCCTTCACCCAGACAGGGGAGGGCCTTCCAGGAAGACAGGGGAAATAAAGGGACCAGAGCCCTGGAAATGCCAGAGGCCCCACCGGTGGCTCAGGACCCCAGCCAAGAGCCCATGTTCTTCTCAAGCCGAAGAACACCCAGCCCAGAGAGGCTGTCTTCTCCCCCTGGTCTTTCTAACAGCCCGAGGATGCACAGTTCCAACCCAGCCCCAGGCAGGCTTGGTCTCCAGACGCCCAGACAGCACCCCTCCCCGCCACCACCCTTCTGCCTTTGTGACATCAGAGCCGGCTTGGGCGCGGCTGCGTGGACCCTTCTAGGTAAGGTTACTGTGTGTCAGGAGCTTCAAACACAGAGGGACTGGCCTTCTGAACAGAAAGAGGCCAAAAGGGAGGGTGCTTGGGGAGGGACAGAGGTGAGACTCACGCGTCTGCCTTGAGGCCTTGCATCTGATCTCCTCCTGACGCCGGTGGGGCTGCCAACTCCCCATCAGAGGCACCCTCAGTCAGCCTCCCACAGGGGAGGCGGGAACCAACCCACATGCCAGCCCAAAGAGGAAGGACCACAGGAAACCTCTAGTTCCTCTGAAAACTCAGGTTTCATCAGTTCAGCACGTTGAAGGAGAAACCTCAGGACCCCAGAGCCCCAGGAACAGGCGGGTGGCTGGGCGGCAGTCACCCCTGATTCCCTTAGCTAGGGCTGCTGGAACTCCAGCATGTGCCCCAGCCTCTTCCCCAGCCCCCAGAGCCTGTCCAAGCTGCACCCCCAGACATACAGCAGCATTAAGGACTTCAGGCTGATGGAGGGCTGGGGTACCCCCTTGACATCTTATCTCTGATATCATCAGACATCTGAGGAACACATTCCTTTCCAGCAAAGCCCAGGTTTGGAGTGAAGCCCCCCTCCCAGGTCCCACTAAATGAAGGCCCCCTCTTCTGCCTGGAGGGCTCCTGTCTGCCCTCAAGCCTCGATGCGCAGCCCTGCAGAGTGGGGGGCCTGGGCTTTGGGGTGGGACCTTGGCCCTGCAGAGGTCTAAGCCTAGCTCCCTGCTTGGGGCTGTGCACCCCCAGGAGCCATTTGGCAGCCAGAGCCTCCCTCATGGGGTAAGATACGGAGGGGTGACATCTGCTTCCCAGGGTGGGCAGACCTCTCCTCCTTCTCTCCACGGTCATCTGCCTCCAGGCCAGGAGGCTGGACCCTTCCTCAGTTCAGTCATACCAGCCACGGATATAACAGGGCACTGGGGAGAAGGGGTGAGGAAGGGCCATCCCACCCATGACCTCTGACCTTCCCCCAGCTGCCGCTTGGCACAGCTCCTGTGGGAATCCAGTTGCCTGGCTCTAAGGTGTTGGAGTGTTTTCAAGGAAAGGAGTCCCAACTCCCAGGTAAAGAGTTTGTGTCCTGACACAAGGATGGAGACACTCACAGAGGGACTCCCAATCTACTCCTGGCCCCCTGTCCCCCCAGTTGCCCTTTCGGTCCTTCAGTGGCACAGGGGATAAGAAGCCATTTCCTCCCTTCCCATCACTGACCTCTCCAGCCAGTCCCATCTTAGACCCTCCGCCTGGAAACATCAACCAGCTCTTCCCTATCAAACTGCCTCCCCAAGCTTCATTTTTTCAGAGGGACCATTTTTCAGAGGACTGCTGCGTGGCCATGAAAAGCTTACGTGATTGTGACCCTCCCTGCCTCCCACTGGCTTCCTACAGACACACACATCCTTGGAGCAGAGAACAGGCTGAGTGAAGCTCACCAGCTTCCAGAGACCCACGGTGGGCACCCGGGCCACCATCTCTCCAGCTCTTGACCCACCCCATCCCCTGGAAATCCCCAGGTCCAGCTCCTGAGCTCCTGAACCCACTGCTGGGCTGCCCTGAAACCCCCCCACCCCACACCCACCCCCACACCCACCCCACAGGGTACTTCCAAGGCAGAGTTTCCGGGGCAATCTCACTCCCACCCTCCTCAATGCATCCTCAGGGAGGCCGAGGTGCTGTGGCCTGCAGGTGGGAGAGGCTGCACTGGGTCCATGCTGTTTTCTCTTGCTCTCCCCTCCACCCCACCCTTGGCTGTTTATTTTGTCACCCCAGGGTCAGCTGGGTTGAAGGTGGCGATGTTGGGTTGAGGGGGAGGTGGTGGTGAACGGTCCAGCCAAGATATGGGCCAAGCTTGTCTCCTGAGCCAGGATTCAGGGGGCACCTCCTGAACTGCACACTCCCCTCAAACTGTTAGCTGCAAGAACGCGAGCGGAGTCACCATTAAGCCAAGAGGGCTGGTGGGCTTGGGAGCTAGCAGGACCGCAATTCCTTCTGGCTTTATAGCCCCATCACACTGGGGGTCAAGGCACGGGGAGGTCTGATGCTTAGGAGAACAGTTCCCACGGCCGAATCCACCCAAATGCCTTCCTCAGACGCCAGCCGGCACTTCAGTGTCAACCCTTCTCAGCATCCCACCCACTTTGGGGGTCTTCAAGGAGTGGGGGCCTTGTAGGGGGGAGACAGGCGAGAGCTATCTCCTGAACCCTCGCTATGCCCTCCACACCCTTGTCTGGATGGTAGGATGGGGCAGAGGGGGGTCACCTAGCTGAGGTCAGTAGAAGAGAATCTGGACAGGCTCCCTCTCTCCACCCTGGCATCTGACCCCCACCCCTGCCAAAGAAAAGGACACCACCCCCTCCCCCCCCCCAAAAAAAAAAGAGCAAGCCACCATAGGTCTCACTCAGATGGGCCAGAACCAAGCAAATGCCAGTCGGAGTTCGATTTTTCGAATAAACGATCACAGAAGAAGCCCCATCTCCCAAACACGCAAGCCTTCCCTCCTCCCTTCAGCAGCCTGACTCGGAATTACTGGAACAGTTATCAAAGCTCAAAGAGGAACGGGATCTGTAGGCGCCGAGATGCAGATGAGGGTGGGAATCAGGGGGTGGGGGGTGGCTGTCTCGGAAATGCCCAAAATGGGGTGGGAGAGGGCGGGCGAGAGGGAAGAGGAAAGGGTAGGCGTCCATGGCTGCCTCGACAGGTCCAAAGTCTCCCAGCGAGCAGCCAGCTTCCAACTTGTTTACTTGACGGCATGTTTTGAGGTTTCCAAACGGAAAGAGTTAAACCTCTCGGCTGGATAGAGAGCAGTCCCTATCTGTCACCTTTCCTCCCGGCTAAGCCCTGCCGCCGCCGCCACTGTCGCTGCCCGGCGCCGCTGCCAGGGAATCGAACCTCATCTACTTTATTCCACTTGAGCATGGCCAAACTGTTGCTATTTAGTGGGGGGCCAAGAACCCGATTCACACCCTCGAAACGAGCCGCAGCGGGTGGGGGGCGGGGGCGGGAGCCGGGTCCCGCGTGCCCTGGCCACTGGGGTCCTCTCGGGGGAGAGGCACACACGCGCGCGCGCACACACACACACGCATCGCTGGATCACGCCTCGCCAAGGCCGGAGTCACCTGGAATACGCAGCCCGGGCGCATCTCCCGAGCCAGAGCGAGCCTAACGCGCGCCGGGCGGGAGGCGGGCAGCGGCGAGCTGGGGCGGGCGGAGGGCCGGCTCCCGGCTGCGGGCCGGCGGGCGAGAGCTAGACGCGGAGCGAGGGGAGAGGCGGCGGGGCTGGGGAGCGGCCGCCTGACTTACATGGAAGTGATATTCCTTGAGATGTCCGTGATGTTGATGCTGGCGTTCCCATTGCTGTTCCCTGAATCCTGCCCTTCCAGGAGCGGGAAGAGGTTCCCATCGTCCGGCCGCCGGCAATTGATCTCAGTCTTGCTGCAGACACAATTTGCAGGGCAAGCCAACACGGAGCCCACATAGTCCAGCCAGACGCTTCCCAGCAAGAAAATCCGCCAGAAACTACACTTGGCTGGGCAAAGAGAGACATCCATCTCCGATCGCTGCTTCTAAAAAAGAGGAGGAGGAGAGGAGAGGGGGTGGGGTGGGGGGAGTGGGGAGAGCTGGGGGGGAAGGAAACAAAGACGGCGAGGGAGGGGGGAAGGGGGAGGGGGCCTCTGCCTTTGAAACGCCGTGCGATCAGATGCAAAATCCTTCAGCGTCTGAAACCATCGCGGCCGCCGCCGCCGCTGGGTGGGAGCCGCGGGGAGCGCCTAGTGGCGCGGTCTGCCTGGCATGGTGGCCGGCTCGGCGCTCGCCGGCTCGCCGGGTCCAGGGGCTCGGGAAGCGAGCCGACTGCTCTCCGACTCCGAGACTTTGCAGGGTGGCAACAGACGGTGGGGAGGCAAAAAAAAAAAAAAAAAGGAAAAAGGAAAATATGGTGCGAAAGTCACCAAGTCCCACCTACTGGGCAGAATTAAAACGGACACACCTGCAAAATACACACACTCACACACATTCACACACACACATCCATACACCCGGCGCCGGGAGGAGGGGGAAGATGCAGTCGGAGCCGCAGCAGCCGCCGCGAATGGCTCGCCGCGCGCCTGCAGAAATGCACAAGTGCTCCGAGCCTTACGAAACGCACTGGTTATCGGAGCGTCTTCCTCGGCCCCCTCCCTCTCTCCCCCTCCCTCCTCCTCTCCCCTCCCTCCTCGCGGCCTCCTCCCCCCCCACCCCCGCCCCGGCTGGGAGCGGCAAGAGAGCGGAATCTCCCCCCTCCCTCCCTCTCCCACTCCCCTCTCCACACCCCCTCTCCCTCTCTCTCCCCGCCCGTCCTCTCCCCTCCTCCCCACCCACCCACCCACCCACCCACTCGCCGGCTCCCGGCGCTCGCCCGCACCGCCACCCGCAGCCGCGCGACCGCCCGCTCCACGCCTAGCGGCCCGGCGCCCGCTCGCCGCAGCCCAGGGAAAAGCCAGACGAAAGGGAAAAAGTTGCAGTTGGGATTGCGAGGGTCTGGACTGGGGAGGGGGACTTGGCGAGCTGGCGGCGAGACGCGGAAAGGCGCTCTCCTTTCCACTTTTTGGCCCTCGCGCTGCCCGGTTTTGCTGCAATCCGGACCGCGAAAGGAAGTGAAATGAACGCGGCCGAGGTGACCGGGGAGCGCTCCCAAGCCGGGCTGGGCTTGGGGAGGGGCACAGGCTCGGAGACGGCGATTGGGAGTGCGAGGGCGCACAGGAACCCCAGAGAGGCGCCCAGGGCCGGGGACCCGCGCCACGAACGCGCGGTCCTCGGTCTACGCGACACTCGTTTCCGTCATCTATACTCCGGGATCTAGGATCGGCTGGGAGGGGACTGCGGGACACGGCTGGGTAGGTGCCCCCGCGCCCCCTGAGCCTTCTTGGCGGCGGATTTTGCGTCCTTGGGCAGACAGGGAGCCGGGAAGGAAGGAACTAGCGCCGAAAGGGCTGCGCTGGAGATCCGAGGTGGCTCGGGGCGAACCGTGCGTGCGAGAAAAACCGCCGGGGAAATTGAGATGCAAGGGGCATTTTTTGGCAAGCACCAGGCCAGTACCGTCAGAGGCCGGCTTCTCGGGCTCGGCGATCGGGTGCGCTGCGCAGGCTGCCGGGCGAGGGGGTGGGCGAGCTGCTTTCTCCGGATTCGGGGGCACAGGACCTCCCCCCTTCCCTCCCACACAAGCACCCCTTCCTGGTAGGGGCGCAAAGCAGGTGCAGCCTGACACGCGAGCTCGGTTCCCCGCGGGAGAGGAGGCGAGCCCCCGTTCTTCGCCTTGGTAGCGATTTTTCTTTTTAATCAAACGTCAGAATGCCAAGTGTGAGATGTTTGCTGAGACAACCGGAGCATTCGCGGTGGGAAAGGAGAAGAAAGGGTTAGGAAAGTCCGAGCAGGCAGACACACTACAGCATTCACACGCAGAAGAAAGCGGCGCTCTCCTCGCCGACTTGGAGGAGGGCAGGCGAGGAAGCGAACACGCTGAATTCAGCTGCATCCAGCATCTGAAAGGATTCTCCCCCGCCCCCCTGTGGATTCCGATGCAGGTCATGCAACTTGCGGACAAGAAGGGGGGATGGGGGAGATGCGGGTGCCACCGGCCCGACCCGGGCACAGTCTCAGGCTGGCTGGGCGCCTGCGAGTGGCTCTGTCGCTGTGAGTAAACTTGGAAGCAAAAAAAGAAAGAAAGAAAGAAAGAAAAGAACGTGTCTATAAAAGGCAATTTTTCCCGACTCCCTCTTACATTCCACCTTTCCTTGGCCTTGGTGAGACTTTTACCCCCTGTTGCCAGCGTGGCCTCCTTACCAGACTGGCATTTTGCCCTCCCACCAGCAGGAGGGGACAGAGAGTGGAGACCTCCATAGACTCTCAAACCAGTTCCTACTGGCCCAAGGCCATCTCTGATAGCCTCCAGTGCCAGTCTGTGAGGAGCACTGGAATTTCTTGATTGAAAATCAGGGAAACTGAGGCGTACTCGAAGCTGTCCCTTGGCCTTTTTTCAGGCGGTATCAGAAAAACAGGGAGAAGCTTTCTCAGACCAGGTCTGGGGAAAGTCCCGTAAGCAGGGTATGCCATGTGGATTTGGCCCAGCATCAGTTCTCCTGCCTGGAACTAAGATGGTTGTGTCTTAAAGGTGCCGCAAACACTTCTGTTGAGAAAGAAATTATTTTTAACACTTCCAGCAGAAAATGGGCGGCATCCATAAGTCAGAACAAATTTAAAACACTTGTAAAACCTCTTTGGAGATGGTACAAGGGCAGCTGTGGAGCAAGGGGCCCTGATGAGACAAGAAGCCTTTCATCCCGCCAGTGTGATGGGATTAAGATGAGGCGTTATGTTTATGCTGGAGCTCCAGGCCTGAGCAGGAAGTGGCAACTTACAAGGAGGAAGGCCCTTTTAAAAGCTGACAGGATGGTCCAGGAGTGGAGAGAGCAGTGTTCTATTTGGGAACTTAGGGAAATCACTTATGTATGGCCTTCATATCTGTAAAAATGACTAGATTGGTCCACGCTGCCCAAAGTGTGATCCTTTGACCAGCAGCATCCACATCACCTGGAAGCTTGGTAGAAACGCAATATCTGAGATGCCACCCCAGACTGAGTAAACCAGAAAGTCCATTTTAACAGGGTCCCCAGGTGAGTCATGAACACATTACAGGGTGAGAGGTACTGAGGTGACTCCCCAAGTCTCTTCCCGCTTGGATAGTCTCTGACTCTACATGGATCTGGGTGGGAGGGAATTTTGAGGGAAAAAAAAAGAGGTTACAGTGGTGTGCATTCTCAGAATATTATTCAGTTAGGGTGACAAAAACTGGGTGTTTCAGATGCAAGGGCCTTGTCAAAAAACAGACCTGTGAAGTATCACTACAAGTGCAAGGGAGAATATTCTCATCCTTCATTCATTCTTAATCTCTGAGAACAGCCAGATCTCGAAGAGGGGGCAGGAGAAATTGTCCAGTGCAGATACCCTGCTCTTAGCAAGAAGGGGTACAGAGCATCTGGGGTGTCTTGTTTGCTTGGCCAGAATGTCCTGGTTGACAAGGAAGAGTGGCTGTCACATCACCATGATTCTTAGCCTCCAGCCACTGGGTCCTAGAGATATCGTGACCTGCCAATCAGGGGATTATCCCTCCCATCTCTTGCAGCTAGCATCTTAGAAAGGAGGAGACTTACCAGTGGATGTCATGCTGATCAACAAGAGGCAGGAGGGGGCAGAGTTTTTTGAACAGTAAATAAACCTTCAGTTCAGTTCAGTCGCTCAGTCGTGTCTGACCCTTTGCACAGAAACCTTATAATGCTGAGCAGGCACCCTCTGGTACCAGGGGTGTGGAGAAGACAGGAATTTTCCTAAGCTCTGGATGTGGTCGCCCATGGGTCAGGCCAGAGTAGGGGGCTGCCTTCCAGAGCACAGTGATCCAACCTTCCCAACATCTAGAGAAACTGAACATGTCTCATCCCAAAGGGCATATACCAGCTGTGTGAGCACCTGAGATTTCTCCTTGATTATGTGTTTGTAAGGTGTCCCCAGAGCCAACTTTTCTGCCACAGAGAAAAGGGGGAGGAGAGTGGACAATCAAGAGACACACAGACAAACTGAGGGGGGATCATCACCCCCTGCCCCGGTGCCACCCCTGCTGGGCCACTGCCCACACGTCTGCCCCATTCCCAACCCAGCCATCTCCCCTTTCCCAGTGAACACCCACCTCCAAGTTCAGCCACCACATTACTGGGATGCAAGCCAGACCCCAGACGTTTTGGATTTACCCACCATGCCCCTCTCCTAAGATGTCAGCCTCAATCCAAGAACTGTGCTGCAGAACTTTCTAGTTTGAACAGAAATGGGACCCACCACTGTTACTCTGAGCCAGGAAGGGTGGTGACTGGGTGGAGAAGGGGTGGGGGGAGCCCAGGAGGAAACAAAGCGAAAACTAGATCCCTAGAGAGTTTGCTGTTCCAAAGAGTTACTGGAGCTGGCAGGCTTGGACTTGGGTCAAAGAAAGTCCTGTTTCCTGGGTGGCCTACACTCAAGATGCGAGATGAAAAGGCCTGGTTGGAGGCTGAGAAGATGTAATGGTATCCAGAAGGCTCTGCGCCAAGGAGGGAATTTCAACCATACATGGAGAGCAAAAGCCCACCCACAGGGCCTCCCTGGGGGTCCAGTGGCTGAGACTCCACGCTCCCGATGCAGCGAGCCCTGGTTCGATCCCTGGTGAGGGAACTAGACTCCACACGCCACAACTAAGGATCCCATGTGTTGTAACTAAGACTTGGCACAGCCAAATAAATAAACAATTTTTTTTTAAGCCCACCCATGAGGAGGGATGGTCAAGCACCAAGGTGGTGTAAAGGAGCAGGAAAATCCAACCACAGGAGGTCCCAGCTCAGGACCCTGACTGAAGTCCCAAAATCTTGGGCACAGGCCCACCAATCCCTAGAGCTACCTGCCAGGGTCAGAGCCTCTCCTGTCCATTAAAGAAGATTCCCTGGGAACTTCCCTGGTGGTCCAGTAGCTGAGACTCCATGCTCTGAATGCAGGGGGCCCAGTTTCAATCTCTGGTTGGGGACCTAGATCCTATATGCCACAACTAAGACCGGATGCAGTCAAATAAATAAATAAAATATTGTTTTTACAAAAAGAAGATTCTCTGAAGGTTACCTAGTTTCTCCTCTTCAGCCCTGGTTGGAGTGTCTGGAAGGGCTTTAGGGATCAGTGATGCCACCCAGGTGATTGTCCACTTATTCTACTTACCCCAAATGATAGATTCATAGAGTCTCTGGACTTCCCTGGTGGCTCAGTGGTAAAGAATCTACCTGCGATGCAGAAGACGTGGGTTCGATCCCTGGGTGGGGAAAATCCCCTGGAAAAGGGGATGGCAACCCACTCCAGTATTCTTCCCTGAAGAATTCCATGGACAGAGGAGCCAGCCTGGCAGGCCACAGACCATGGGGTTGCAAAAGAGTCAGATATGACTTAGCCACTAAACACCAGCAACACTAAATAGCAACTCACAAGGTTATCATGAGATTATGCAGTGAGGCCCTTTGAGCAGTACTTGACACACAATAAGTATTTGGTGAGTGTTAACTTCATTTTTCCACTTTTGAGGTTCCCAGGGGGCTTTGCTGCCCTGCCCAGGAAGCCCGTACCAGCTGTCCACTCTCAGCCACAAACACTGCCCCCATAAAGCTCACCCTGCATGTGTGCAGAGCAGTGACCCCAGCAAGTTCCTGAATTGTGTTGGGCTGAGGGGCTCAGTCGTTGCTCATGGATGCTTCCAGCCAGATACCTAGACCCCAGAGTCATGAATGGTGAGGGTCTGACTCCCAGGTCCCTGCAGAAAAGGGCGTGGGCCAAGCTGATGTATGTCTCCTTTGAGAAAGAACCCTCTGATCCTCCCTGGTTCCCTTGCCAGCTTGCTGCTCCTACAGGAGTGGGTCAAGGTGGGAGAGGGGTTGCTGGCTTTGGTCTGCCCCTAGCGGGGTAAGCCCTGCTCACCACTGGCTGTGAGCACCTGGACGGGGCTGGGAACTCCGTGTGGCCTAGGTCCAGGCACATCCAGGGCAGGGTCCAGGTCCAGGGCAGGGTCACTATGCATCCTTCAGAGGGCAGAGTCCAGGGGCAGGGTCCAGGTCCAGGGCAGGGTCACTGTGCATCCTTCAGAGGGCAGAGTCCAGAGCAGACAGAATGATTCGAGAATAAAATCAAGGTGTCAGGAATCAGCAAGCATCTAGGGAGCCAGACAGGTGAGCTCCTGAAAAGTGATAGCAAGAGGCTTCAGGCAGCATCACTAGCAGTGAGGACCACCCACCAGCACACCCAGGACACATCCACACACCCGCCCTTCATCATAGACACCGCCCTCATGTGCCTTCCCAGATAAGCTCTCCACAGTAACTTACATCACACCCCATTCTGCACAATACCCAGCCATTTACCTCTTTACCGACCAGAGGGCAACCAGGGGCCATGACCTTCACTTGGCAGAGGAGTGAGCTGAAATTGACATGGTGGGGCAGAGATCTATCTGGCGCCTTTCTGATTCTCAAGGGAGTTTTCTTCCTGTTATCAGCTTTTAAAATGTAAGTTCCTTGAAGACAAGAACCTTGCCTGCTGTATTTTCTGACTTGCCTGCTCCTGAAACGATACTGAAAATGTAATAGATGCTCTGTGCATATTTATTAAGGCGTTAGTGGTAAAAAAAAAAAAAAAAAAAAAAGACAAAAAACCCTCCTATCCATGAAGGAGATATGAGACGTGGGTTCGATCCCTGGATTGGAAAGATCCTCTGGAGGAGGGCACAGCAACCCACTGCAGTATCCTGGATACCATATCCACTATCCACTATCTCCCACTCCAGTCTGGAGAATCCCATGGACAGAGGAGCCTGGTGGGCAACTAACTGTCCATGGGGTCACAAAGAGTCAGACATGACTGAAGCAACTCAGCATGCATGCATGCACTGCACTTTCAAACCAGTCACCACATTGTAAATGAAGCTTCCGTGTCTGTTTCCCCGGGACCATCAGCACTGAGAAAACCAGAATCTACCTCCAGGCCAGCTCAGGACTGGACACCACACATTTGGAGGTGATTTAATGGATTTAATGAACCATTTTGCTGCCCCAAACCACATGTGTGTCCTTAAGAGAAGTTTGGGGTGACCACCTCCTCCACATCCAGAGTTACACTTTTGGCTACAGACTTGTCTCTAGTGGGACAAACAGCAGAAAGACAAGTAGCTCCTGTTCTCAGCTCTAAAGTTAGGAGAAGGTTGGCAAGAGCAGCTTCCAGGGCAATGCCAGACATCCTGGGCCCTAGGCAGGCCCCCTCCTCACCCAGATCAGCAGCCCCATTGCTGTGGCTTCCATGCTGCAGAAAGCCAAACCCTCCTCCCCAGCTCCAGGGCCCCACTCCATCCCATCGTCCTCCTGAGCCAAGCCAGCCCACTCCCGTTCGGTGCCTGGGCCGCTGCTATGCCTTCAACACCTCCCACGGTGCCCTTTCCTCCACCTGCTTCTCACCAAAGCAGCCTATGTCACACCTTCCCCTGCCCTGGCTCAGGCTCACAGAACGTCAGCTTTCAGACCCAGCTCTGCACTAATTCGTTCATTTAGTATCAAAAGCCTATTGGGCTGTGTCCCCTTGGGCATGTTACTTAACCTCTCTGATCCTCCACATCCTCCTCTGCAACATGGGGTCCCAATGATCCCAAGGATCAAATCAAATGTTATACATGAAAACGTCTCGTGAACACTGCTTTCATTGTTCAGTCGCTCAGTCATATCTGACTTTTTGCAACCCCATGGACTGCAACAGACCAGGCTTCCCTGTCCTTCACCATCTCCTGGAACTTGCTCAGACTCATGTCCATTGAGTCAGTGATGCCATCCAACCATCTCCTTCTCTGTTGTCCCCTTCTTCTCCTGCCTTCAATCTTTCCCAGCATCAGGGTCTTTTCCAGTAAGTTGGCTCTTCGTATCAGGTGACCAAAGTATTGGAGCTTCAGCTTCAGCATCAGTCCTTCCAATGAATATTGAGGGTTGGTTTCCTTTAGGATTGACTAGTTTGATCTCCCTGAAGACCACACAAATGACAGACACGGGTTCCTACTAAGTAGGCAGTAGGCCCCAGGACCTTTGCATACTCCATCAGTATTTCATACCCAACCTGCCTGCAATTACCAACCAGCTGATCTCATAGAGGGAAATGCAAGGCAACAACCTCCATCCACACCACATATTACATCCCCTCTTCAAAGGGGGCAGCTAAAGCTTGAGGATCAGCCCCACGCAAATGTGGTTCAGACCTCGGCTCCAGCCCCTGCTAGCTGGAGACCTGGGCATATTATGTCACCTTGCTGAGCCTCATGCTCTTCACCTAAAAAATGTGCTCTTGGACATTATTCATGGATATTGCCCCCCAAGACCTGTTTTCGGGAATGCCGTCATAAAATATGCTGAAGGCACCTAGCCGAGGCGCTTGGCATACAGTAGCTGTCCTTTCCCTTCTTTTTCTTTCTATTCTTCCTCAGGTCGGGGGCGGGGGGGTCTGGTCCAACATTCACCAGATGGTTCAGACCTCATATTAGGGTGCTCACAAATTCTGCCCTGCCTGTTAGCTAGGAACCATCTGGGCTTCTATTTCTTTAAGCAGCACAGATGTCCAGCACCTCAGAGGGCTGAAGAAGTGACTCTCCGAAGTCCTCAGGCCCAGAGGAGAAGAAGGATCCCAGCACATCTGGGATGCCAAGCAAGAAACCACCGACCTGGCTCCGATGTCCTCTGGCACTGGCAGTGACCGGGGACAGTGCGTGTGCACCCACTTAAGTGGGTATCAAGAGCAAGTAGAAAACCAAAACAAAAAGAGTCTTATTTGCTGAGACACCAGTGTGGGACTTTGGGGGGAGCGTTATGTTGTGAGGGGGGGTTGCTGGGGAGCCATGCCTCCCGTTGGAACTAAGAGACAGCTCCCTCCCACGGGCTTTCTGCCTCGTCCTCCACCCCCTCCCCAGCCCACAGCACCAGCTGCGCTGCCTGGGAACCAGGGAAAGAAAAGCCCAGCCCAGGGAGTTCCGGGATGGGGGTGGGACACACAGTGATGGTGACAGTTCGGGGGATTGGTGGGGGGCGGGGAGGTGCAAGCAGCCCTGATGCTCCCTGGCCAGCACCAGGTTATATAACCCCTAGAGCTATGGGGCGAGAGTGCAGTGTTCGGGAAGGGGTCTCAGAGACCTGCCGGAGACAGAGCTATGGGGTGAGGGTGCGGTGTAGGGGAGAGAGCCTCAGAAACCTGGCCAGGAGGCAGATCTGGGAGACACCATGAGTTCATCCAACCAGCAGAAGCTGGATGAACCTCTAAAGGGGGGAGCGTTTGGTTTTTCCCTTCGGTACCCTCTCCCTGGTGTCAAGTTCTAGAACCATCCTCAGGACTCCAAGAAAAAGTGTCCTGGAGCACAGCCCTCTGGATAGACAGCTGTGACCCCTTCCCAGTGTGCCTGAGGCTGTGGTTGGCTGAGGGCTTCTCTGGTAACTCAGATGGTAAAGAATCTGCCTGCCATGCAGGAGACCCAGGTTCGATCTCCAGGTCAGGAAGATCGCCTGGAGAAGGGAGTGGCTACCCAGTCCAGTATTCTTGCCTGGAGAATTCCCTAGACAGAGCAGTCCATGGGGTGGCAAAGAGTTGGACATGACTAACACTTTCAGTTTGGATGCCCTCTTCCTGGTGTCGAGTTCTAGAACCATCCTCAGGACTCCAAGAAAGAGCACCAGAGCCCAGCTTCGTAGATGGTAGGCCGTGACTCCTTCCCAGTGTGTCTGAGGCTGTGGTTCCTCAGCACAGGGACAGCTCTGCTGTCTGCTCATCCAAGGCTGGGCAGCCTTCTCCAGCACACAGGTCTGAAGGATCCAGCCCCTTCCTGAAGAGTTAATGATTGTGCTAGGCTCCGTGCCCCAGTGTGTTGAGACTGTAGCAGGTCCAGATAGATGTAGCTTCACCCTGGACCACAGCAGGCCACTTCCTATGGTCCTGGGATTCTGGGGGTGAAGACGAGCAAAACGGTGCTGCTCGTGAAGATAGTGACAGCTGCAGCCCCAGTATATTGGCTTCTGTGTGTAACATTTTTCTATGCCTTTAACAGACATGATTTCACTGAATCCTCACAGGCCTCATTTTACAGATGAGGAAACCGAGCCAGAGAGGTTACATCCTTTGTCCAGAGTCACCCAGCTGGTATGTGGTATGAGTTCCATTTGGTTTATGTTTTGATATTTATTTATTTGGCTGCCCCAGGTCTTAGTTGTGACAGGCAGGGTCTTTAGTTGCTACATGCAGACTCTTAGTTGCAAAATGTGGGATCTAGTTCCCTGACCAGGAATGGAACCCAGGTCCCCTGCGTTGGGAGTGTGGAGTCTTTTAGTCACTGGACTACCGGGGAAGTCCCCGAGCCCAGTTTAAAACTCTAAACAGACACCCACTGCATCAAACTACCTCTGACATTGAACTGGTCCTTAGTGAGGTGGTAAGGAGAGAGGAGGCTGCCCCTCTGCAGGGGAGAGGGGCCACCTGCCCTTTCGCACCCTGACAGCTCTCTCCTGTCACTCGTCTCCTCCTAGTAACAAGGAAAAGGAGATGGGGCAGCAGAAGATGAGATGGTTAGATAGCATCAGCGACTCAATGGAGATGAATCTGAGCAAACTCCAGGAGACAGTGAAGGACAGGGAGGCCTGGTGTGCTGCAGTCCATGGACGGGGTTGCAAAGAGTAGGACGTAACTTAGCGACTAAACAAGTGGCAGGGAAGGGACGGAGGTAGGGGAGACTCTGGGCTGGGTCAGGGCCCAGGCGGGCTTAGACAGGGGATGAGCAGTCTGCATCCCGCCTTGGGGGTAAGTTCACCTAATACGCAACTAACCCCTTCCCGGGAGGAGACGGCCATCCCAGCTTCCCCCCGAAGGGTACAAACTCTAGAGGTGGACCCTTGGCACAGCGGCCTCATTGAATGTCCTACCCAAGCGTCTGTAATAAACAAATCAATAATTAAGAGAGGATGCACATTAGCCTTTGAACAAGTTCCAGGGAGAGTTTATTTTTGATCTTCCACGAGGTGAGCAAGTGTGTGCTCGAAGCCTGGGGGAGGCTGTGAGCAGCAGCAATGGGTGGGGGGTGGGAGAGGAGGGCAGGAGTGGACGCACAGCCTGAGGCCTGAGCCGCCAGCCCCTGGGGGCACCTGTGGGCACCCGGCTGTGCAGGTGAGCACGGGGGAGCCGCGTGGCGGGTGGGCGAGCATTTAGACTGTGCTGGGCGTGCACATACGTGTGCAGCAGGGAGGAAGGCGGGGGCCGAGGGTGGGTGGGCGCTAAAGGCAGTTGCTGGGTCGGGGGCAGATGATGCTGCTTAATCAGGGGTGTCCAGGGGAATCTTCACCCCCTTGTGCCAGATGGGGTTAGATGCCAAGCTTTTCATCTGCTAGCTCTCAGAGAGGAAGATAGCGGCACAGAACGTTTTAAGTATCAACCCTCCTTCCTGACTCCCACTTTTCTCTCTCCCGTCACTCTCTGCTGCCTGAGGAAGCGGGTTCACTTTCCCTTCAACTTCTAAGCCTGCCAGAAGTTTCCATTCCTGGGACTCTTGGGAGAAGAAAGAAAACAGTCGTCTTCGGTAAGGTCAGCTTATCATGAACCCTACCTCCTTCTGCACACATATCCAAAATAACCACCATAGTAATAAATTAGACACTATCATTAGAGAATGCTAATGTCTGAAACAAAATATTACATTAACCAGACTGGTGTTTCTCCAACCAGAACCCCTAAGCCCAGAGGAAAACGAACCCACCACCACGGGGGACGATGGGACAGAAGAGGTGGGAGGAGGGCTGTAACAAGCCTGAAACTTATTTTTAAAATTTGAGTGTGTCATTCTACTGCCTAATACTTCTGTGTATGTATGTGTGAGTGTGTGTGAACTGATATTTTTACATCTCTCCATGGAGTAAAATGAGTGATCCTGGTATGTGTATTGCTCTTGTGTCCTCAAAGACCTCTGGGGTTTTAACACAAAACTGTCAGTGGAAACTCACCACTTTCAGAAGCACATATTCAGCCCAAACCTCTGCTCGCCCATCCTGTCATTTTATAGGTAGAAAAATTAGGCCCAAGGTAATTGAGTCATGTCCCTAAGGCCACACAGCTAGTTAGGACCACAGCCAAAGACTTCTCTTCTAAGGCCTCTATCCTGCCATCCAAACAAAGAAAACAACAACAAAAGCCAGATTCTAGGCTGCAGCTCTCAGAACCTCACGTGCCAAATACAGCTGGCCCCTCCCGGACCACATACCCCTCTCCCCAAACGGAAAGCTACCTTTTTAGCACAACAGCATTTTATGACAGATTTTTATGACATCATCTCTCTAAGCAGGTTTTTCCAAGAAACACAAAATTCTCCAACACCACCGCACCCAGGCCTTACAACAATCTCCCAGAGTTCAGTGGAGTACAGCAATGTTTTGGTGTTTATTGGCTTCCTGTTTATCCAGCGGGGCTTCCCAGTGGTGCAGTGGTACAGCATACTCCTGCCAAAGCAGGAGATGAAGAAGACACGGGTTCAATCCTTGGATCAGGAAGATCCCCTAGAGAAGGAAATGGCAACCCACTCCAGTATTCTTGCCTGGGAAATCCCATGGACAGAGGAGCCTGGAGGGCTACAGTCCATGGGGTAACAAAGAGTCAGACACGACTGAGCATGTTCAAATACATTGGGTTGTTAATCCAGCCTCCTCTCCAAAATGGATTCACAGGTAAATATGATGATTGTACAGATGGGGGTAATGTGGGAATGTGACTTTCTCAAGGTCACAGGATAGATTTGGGGCAGTGATTTGGACAGGATCTCAAGCATGTATTATACAGTTTAAAGGATGTCAGGCTTTACCCACTTGGCCTCAAAAATGATTGTTATCAGCTTCAATGCAGAGGTAGCTGTCTGCACTAGCCTGAGCTATGACAGTCAGGCTGGGCTGGGCTGGGCTGTGCTGGGCTGGGCAGGGGCTAGGGGTGGATAGCCAAAGATTCCAAGTACCTCCTGCTGAGCTTGGGAGTGCAGGCTTGAAAATCTTCTAAAAATACGAAGCACGTTTCATACAGGGGGGCTGATTCAGCTGACCTTTCCTAAGGATGGCCAATTTGCTGACTCCATGCTGGGGGGCAGTGAGCAGAAAGGCCACCTGTTTCTCTCCAGCTGACTCTTGGGCTGCAATGGGGCATGATGGGAATATCCTTTCGCTCAGCATCCCTCACTGCAGATCAACGGTCTCCAACCTTTTTGGCATCAGGAACCAGTTTCTTGGAAGGCAATTTTTCCACAGACTCAGGGGCAGGGGGGATGGTTTCAGGATGATTCAAGGTCATTTACGTTTCTTATGCACTTTATTTCTAATCTCATGCTGCCACTAATCTGACAGGAGGCATCAGTCCAGGGCCCAGAGGTTGGGGACCCCTGCCTCAGACGGACTCATGGAGAATGTGAAAAAGAACCCTGGACCATCACAAGACTTGACTGAGAGCAAGTCGTAGGCCAGGCAAGTTAGTGAGAATGTCAGACTTGGTCTCTAGTCTCACACAACTCGAGGTCTGCCTGCCCAGCCAAGTGGGAGAGCAGACTGTCACCTGTGATGTGCAGTGGAGAGCAGGGGATGTGAAGAAGAGGGTAATGTTGAGTGTGGGGCGTCACTCTTTCCATTGTTTTTATTCATTTACCTGCTTGCTGGGCATGGTTCTGTGTACTGAGATCCTTTGCAGCTGCTTTGGGAATAAGATGCTGATCACCACGTGTGGTACTTGCCTGGTCTTTGTTTTCCTCATCTGTAAAATGGACAGGTTGAAACTGGAGGATCCCACAAACCCCTCCAGTTGGGACAGTGTGCTAGCTGGGTCCTGGCGGAAGTCCAGGGCACTCCTGCCAAGTCCTGAGTTTCTGTGGTGTCCTTCTTTATCTTGGCTGACTCTCGTGGAGCTGGCCTTGCTTCCGGCCCCCTTCTAGCCCCTAGAAGGAGAAGCAGAAGGGTTCCCTGCCCTTGTTGGGCTCTCTCCCCTCAAAGCTCCCAGTAGAAGACCCTGCCTCTCCCATTTCTATCGGAGACCATCCCTGGCAAGCTGAGGGTTCTCCGCTTTGCAGCATGGCATCCTGGGGCATGCTGGGAAAGACTGAAGGCAAGAGGACATGCGGATGACAGAGGATGAGATGGTTGGGTTTCATCACTGACTCGATGGACATGAGTTTGAGAAAGCTCCAGGAGTTGGTGAAGGACAGGAAAGCCTGGCGTGCTGCAGTCCATGGGGTTGCAAAGAGTCAGACACAACTGAGTGACTGAACTGAACTGATTCTGGGAAGAAGGTTCTAGTCTCCACCCGTCTGCAGCTCCTGGTTTCTGATCCAGGACTGATGTGGGCCAGACAGGAGGGCCCGTGTGGGAGTCACCGCTGGCTGGTCCTCACACAGCTCTGGGGCCCCCTTGGATCCTGGCTCTGGGCTGAACTGACCTCCGCAGCCTTGGCCTGTGGTCCTCCCTGGATGGTCCTCCTCAGGCAGGCCTCGAGCCCCGCTACGACAGGATGCCATCAGCCCTGGTACGGAGATGAACACTGACATCCCCTGACTTATGCCCGTGTTATCCTGTGAGAGAGGCAACTGAAAAAGCCATCAGCATCTTGGGAGGCCCAGGAAGGAGCCCCACATCCCATTGGCCCCATAGACAGAGGGACCCACCCCCCGAAGGGTCAAGAACCAGCCTGAACTGGGAGAGACAGGAGGAGAGGGCATGCCACCAAGGCCAGCGGCACAGGCGCCAGCAGACTGCCAACAACACGCGGACCTCCCTCTTGTTGGCTCAGCTCCACAAGTGAAGAAGCAGATGCTTGGAGAGGTTGACACTGAAGTCACACAGTGAGGACGGGCATGAGCTTGGGTCGCTCTGACCTCAAGGCCCTGCCTAAGTGGCTAGGGATGCGGGACCCAGTGGACAGAGGATGGGGCGGGCAGGAGGTCCCTGCTGTCAGGATCGGGGGAGGAAGTGAGGCTGAGGACCGAGCAGGGGAAGGCATGCAGAATTCCTGTCCACTCCAGGGCAGACCCTCTGCTGGGTGCCTCTAGAAGCATGGATTCCATCTGCATCGGATGCAAAGAGAGAACAGGCAACTCCAGCTCCCTGGGAGTGAACACAGCCCCGGGAGCCAGCGCCTCCCTAGGTACAGACAGACCAAGGCCTCTGGCTGCTGCGTGATTGTGGGAGGGGGAGGGAAGGTGGAGGAGGAAACTGGGCCAACTCTTCCTTATTAAAACACAAAGCTCTCAAGGGGCAGAAGTAGCAGGGTGGCAGACCTTTTGTCAAAAGATGGCTTACTCTCCAGCTCTCTCCTGATTTAAAACCTTTCATGGACCTACAGGACTCTGGTCCAGGCTCCCTCACTCAGCAACCAGCTTTCCAGGATTCAGCCTTCCTCGCTTCTTGGCCTTCTGGTCACCAGACTGCCCCGGTCCCCAAGCCAAGCTCACTCCCTGCCTCATCCCCCCTACTTTCACTCACCTCTTTTGGCTCCTGGGGCCCTGTGGCCTCAGTCTATCAGAATCTTGCCTTGCTTTCAAAGCCCCGGACATCCACTGTCCTTGACAAGCCTCCCCAAGTTCCCCTACTAACCTCTTCAACCCCCTGGATGTTGAGAGGGTTCTGGCTCAACATCTGTTGTGACCTCTCCTGTTCTGAGGCAGCCAGACATATTTATGCCTCCTTCCAGGACTCTAGGTGCCTTGAAACCAGACCTATTGTATTTGCACAGAGCCCGGAGTCTGTGTCAATCTAATATGCATTGAATTAAACTAGAACATTAAACCAGAAAATAACAAGTCCTCTTCTTTCCTTCCCCCATCTTCCATCCCAACAGAATCTTCCTTGCGGTCCCAGGGACAAAACTTGCAAACTGGGCAGTGTGGTCTTTGGACAGAGTTTGAAGTTGAAGGCAGATGGGGGCTGAGCACCCTACCCAACTCCGTGGGAGATTAGCATCTGTTTTTACGGAAGGGGCCTCAGCGACGTGGGGTCTCTTGGGTGTTGAGAGACGGGCTTCCCCTTCCTGCAGGACCTTGGGACAAACTGAAAGGAAATAAAAGGATCTGAGAACAGAGCCAGCAACCACAGTGACTTCCTGGCTCCAAGGATAGTCGGGTACTGAGCTCAAAGTCAACTTTGTCCATCCCGGATGATTGAGTGTCGGCCAGAAGCCAGCCCGGACACCTAGGGGCCACAAAGTCACCAGTGTTTACAAGGCAACAAAGCTGTACTGTCCTCCTGCAAGGTCGGCTTGAGCGGGTCACTCCTCCCCCTCCCCAGCAGTGGACACCACAAGGCACTGGTTCCCAGGATGGAACGACCAGAGGGGGAGACTCAGGCTCATTTTCACATGCATTAAACATTCCAGGGCACAACGAACGGCTGGCAAATGAGAAAGGGAGGGTGAGCCCATAGCACAAGAGGTGCTGTCCCTAAGCTGTGCAAGGATTTAAGCAACTCCGAGGGCAGGAGGGAGCATCCGTCCTCAATGTCAGCCCTGAGCTGTCCTTCAAAGGATCACTTGAAACTTCTCAGGTTTTCGCACTGAAAATCCTGCATCCCGGGAGCCCTCCTTCCAGGACAGACTAGGCAGGTGGGTCACCCTGACTCTAGGCCAGTCAAACAACAGTCTCTGGGCAAGGCCCTCATCTGGGAAGTACGGCAGGTGGAGGAGGTGGCTCCTAAGGATGGTCAGTGTAGAGGGGACCTGCCACTACCCATGCTGAGGCTCAGAGAGGTCGCCTTGACCAAGATCCCTGACTTGACTAGGATCACTGAGCTAGAATTTGAACCCCAGATCCATGCTGAGAAGGGGGCAAGGGTGAGCAACAGAAAGCTTCGTATCTGAGCTGTCCCTCTGGGACCCAGGAGGATGGAAGCTCTGCTGATGGCCCTTGTCCTCATGCCAAGACGCAAGGGAATTCATCACAATTAGCAACTTCAGGCCCAGCAAATAGCTGGGGTGCAGCCATAGGACCATTGGGAGACACCAAGCTGTGAGGCCACTGACCTTTAGAGCTGCTTCAGGTCATGCCTGAGTGGCCCCTAGGCAGACCCTGGAGCAGAGAGATGGTGTCGCCCGGAGGGAAATTCAGGGCTTCAAACTCAACCCCACCGTGGGCTGGCAGACCTCCAGAGAACTCTGCTGCTTCCACAGTCACGTCTGCCCAGCAGTCATCACAAGCCACACGGCTGGCTCATCTGCAGCCTCGTGGCTCCCAGGCCTGGTTGCCCCCACGATAAAGAGCTCGGGCTCCTTCGCTGGTTTCTCCAGTTTTGACTCTGTCCTGCTTGTTCCCCTCAGTGTCTGTTTCAGTGTGTTGCATCTTTTAAAAGGCAGCGCTGGCTCTTTGTGGGGACATATAGCAACAGAGATCGGAAAGTAACAAAGGGAGAAGGAACGGAGGAGAGGGCTTCAACATGAGCTGGCATGAAATAGATCACACAGGAAGTTTCCTAGAGCTGAACAGAATGTCCCCAGGGTGGCTGGCCAGAGCCGGTCAGAGCTCCGGTCTTCACTCTGAGCATTCGTTCCTGCTGCGCTTCCGTCCCACGGCTGTCTCAGCTCAACTGTTGTTGTTCAGTCACTCAGTCGTGTCCGACTCTTGGCAGCCCCATGAACCACAGCAGGCCTGGCTTCCCTGTCCTTCACCATCTCTCAGAGTTTGCTCAAACTCATGTCCATTAAGTCAGTGATGCCATCCAACCATCTCATCCTCTGTTGCCTCCTTCTCCTCCTGCCCTCAGTTTTTCCCAACATCAGGGTCATTGCTTAATGAGTTGGCTCTTCACATCAGGTGGCCAAAGGTATTGGAGTTTCAGCATCAGTCCTTCCAATGATCAATTAGAAGCACCAAAGCCTTTTCTTGCTGGCAGCTCAGAAGCCTTGCCTCCTGCATCCAGTTGGCTTTAGAGGCAGAACTTGACTTTTATCTTTGTTATTTCACACCTCATTGCTCCATCCTTCTGTTCCTTGTCTGTCCAGATCTTTGCAGATCCAGAAAATTCACCTCCCCCCCGCCCCGGTTCATGTTGGCTACAAGTCCATCTGGCTTATTTTATCCAAGTCTTGGGATTGGATAAAATGCCAGCTCGTGTTGAAACCCTCACCTCCGTTCCTTCTCCCTTTGTTACTTTCTGATCTCTGTTGCTGTACATCCCAACAAAGAGCCAGAGCTGCCTTTTTAAATATGCGATGCACTGAAACTGACACTGAGGGGAACAAGCAGGACAGAGTCAGAACTCGAGAAACCAGTGAAGGAGCCCGAGCTCTTCAGGTGGAGAGAAGCAGGCCTGGGAGCCACGAGTCCATGGGATTCTCCAGGCAAGAATACTGGAGAGAATTGCCATGCCCTTCTCCAGGGGATCTTCCCAACACAGGGCTCAAACCCATGTCTCTTATGTCTCTTCCACTGGCTGGCTAGTTCTTTACCACTAGCACACTTGGGGAGCTCCCCAGTGCCCAGGCTTCCTGTCGTTCCTCTTCCTGAGGATGTGGGGAGGTTTCTTTGTAGACACAAGGAGGTTTTCTTTGCTTGGAGAAATATATGTCAGATGAAGGGAAATAAAACATATTCAACAGACCTCTCAAGTCCTGAGGTAGGCATAGGCTTCCAAGGGCCTTCAAGGGCCATCCTTCCCACTGTTTCTCCATTGGGCTATGGCTAAAACCCTCAGGCAAAGGGACCACCTCAGTTCTAAAGCCCTCCAAAGGGGAAGGTTAGTACAGCCTCCATGCAGCCATCGACTCACTCCCTCCATCATGCACCCAGTTCTGAGCATGTGCTGAGCACAGGGGCCTGGGAAGGTTATGTAGATACGCAGAATGATTAGAAATTACCCCGAGGAGTTTGGGATACACGTGTACACATTGTCACACTTAAAAGGGATAACCAATAAGGACCCACTGTATAACACGAGGAACTCTGCTCAATGTTATGTGGCAGCCTGGATGGGATGGGAGTTTGGGGACGAATGGATACATGCATATGTATGGCTGAGTCCCTCTGCTGTCCACCTGAAACTATCACAACATTGTTTATCGACTATGAAAGTGAAAACGTTAAGTCACTCAGTCATATCCAACTCTTTGTGATCCACTGGGCTGTAGCCTGCCAGGCTCCTCTGTCCATGGGGATTCTCCAGGTAAGAATATTGGAGTGGGCAGCCATTCCCTTCCCTGGGGGATATTTTTGACCTAGGGATCAAACCCAGGTCTCCTGCACTGCAGGTAGATTCTTTACCATCTGAGCCACGGTATACTCTAATAAAAAAGAAAAAAAGTTTTTAAAAAAGGAAATGATCCCAGAGGCTGCAGAAGCTGACAGTAAGGGAACCGTGGAGACAACTCATTTTTGCCCTGTATAAAGTGCTCCAGTGGGGTGAAGTCAAGCTTGCTCTGAGCTCCTAGAAGAGAGAGAACGCTCCCACTTAGAGGAGGTGATATTTGAGCAAGGGTGGAGCCAAAGTCCTGTATCCAATTTGTTATAAGCCCTCTGGGGAGAAAAAGGTGAGGCAGGTGCTTATCAACTCATTTCCAAGTCCTAGAAGGGAAACCAGCCTGTAAGGGCCACTGGGTTGGGTGAAGAAGAGCAATTTCATTCGCCCAGCCTGTCCTAGATCAACCCTGAAGCCTGGGGTGTCTGGCATGCCATTAAAAAGGCTGCTGGGCAGGCAGGCCCCTCTTCCTGTAAGCCGAGGCTGCCGTTTGAGCCAAGGCGGCAGCAGGGCCTCGGCTGGCATCTAGCACCACCTACTGGCCATACAGGGAAAACCTCCTGAAGTCACTTCGAGCCTGGCTGTGACACCCCTTCTCATCCCAGCACTCCCCACCCTTATCCTCCACCCCCAAGGGCAGAAGGCAAACTTCCAAGGTGATACGGATGCTCCGAAGGAAACAAGATGCCATGGAGGCAGATGGAGCAGCCATATCCAAGGACAGCAGTCTGTGTGAAGGAGAGGGAAGGGAACGAGACAGGGCAGAGCTGGAGAGGAGCCGGGAAACGGGACACGGGAGAGATGGAGAGTGAACGGGGGTTAGAACCAGACCTGGAAAGTGCTGGAAGATTACAATGAGTCTTCCTGGGGCAGGAAGGACTGAGCTCTCCCGGGGATTCTGATGTCCTGGGAAGGGGTCACGTGGCAGCCACTGCAGGCCAAGTGCCAAAAGGTGCCCTCAGGCTGGACAATGCCACTTCTCTTCTCCCAGACGTTCTGGGTGGCTCCTCCCAGCCTCTAAGGTCAGGGGGGCCTGCGCTTGCCTTGCCCGTGCTGCTCTCTGGAGTCAGGAAGCACCCTGCTTGGTACCCAACTCCACTCTTGTGAGTTGGGAGATGCAGTGAAAATCAGAAAGAGAAAAGAGACAAAGGGAGAAGGAACGGGGATGGAGGTTTCCACACGATCTGATATGAAGTGAATCATAAAATTCTGTGTGCATGTGCAGGCTCAGTTGCTTCAGTCCAGTCCGACTATTTGCAACCCTTTGGACTGTAGCCACCAGGTTCCTCCGTCCATGGGATTTCCCAGGCAAGAATACTGGAGTGGGTTGCCACTGCCTTTTCTAGGGGATCTTTCCAATCCAGGGATCCAACCCATGTCTCCTGTGTCTCCTGCATTGCAGGAGGGTTCTTTACCCACTGAGCCACCAGGGAAGCCCCCAGAACTGTGTGATGAGCTCAGTAAATACTGGCTAGGGGAGAAAGAACAAAGAGGACCCTGCCCACTTTGTCTCCGAGCCCCCTTGGAGCCCCTTGCTGCGAGTTCTCAGGCAGGGCTCAACACCACCCCCAGCCAGCTCCCAGCTTCCGGTGGGTGAGGGGGGACGCGGGGCCAGGCCTGTTCTCGTGGCGAAGACTGCTCCTGGGTGAGTGCTGACTGCACACCCCACCCACAGGGAAAGGCGCTCAGCAAGCGAATGGAAAAAGCCAGCACACCTCTCCGCTGCCTTCATTACTCAGACTTTCCCACAGCCCGGTGCCTGCTATGCAGATGTGTGAGAAGCACCAGCGGAGGCCAGTTTTGCCTTCTCTGCCTGAGGTGTGGACAGCAAACCCAGTGCAGGGGTCCAAAGGTGGATCAGAGCCAGCTTCTGGACCCCTGGTTCTCCCAAGGCCCAGGTGACGTGGGTGGTAGCGTTCAGAGATGAGCTGGGCTTCCCGAGGACTTGGGTAGAATTAGCCTTCTTAAACAACTCTGTGTAAACACCTCTCGGGGAGTGGGTCAACATTGGCCCCAGATGGCGGGGCCCCAGCCCCAGAGATTCTGATCCAGGAGGTCTGGGGTGAGGCCCGAGATTCTGCATTTTTAGCCAGTTCCTAGGTTTGCAGTGATGACTGCTGCTCTGCATGCATGCACACGTGCTCAGTTGTGTCCAACTCTATGAGATCCCACGGGCTGCAGCCTGCCAGACTCCTCTGTCCATGGGATTTCCCAGGCAAGAATACTGGAGCAGGTTGCCATTTCCTCCTCCAGGGGAATCATCCTCACCCAGGTATCGAACCTCTGTCTCCTGCATTGGCAGGCGGATTCCTTACCACTGAGCTACATGGGAAGCTGCTGCTCTGAGGTTACATTAAGTTGAAATCTCAGTCAATTAAAACTTAACTGACTACAGTTTAAAAATACAGTTGCTCAGTCCCCCTGGCCACATTTCACGGTTCCATTGCCACAGGTGGCTAGTGGCTACCATATTGGACTGGGAAGATACAGAACATTTCCATCGCAGGAGAAAGTTCTATTGGACAGTGCAGGGCCCCCAAGGACCCTTCAGCAGGATCAGGGTGTGCTGTGAAATGCCCCAGCTTCCCACTGACCGTGATGGAGGCACCACTGCCACGCAGAGGAGGGACAGTTTTTGAAGCCAGCTTGGGGATTGGATGGAGCTGAGGCACAAGCTAAGCTCTGAAGAAGGCTGAACAGGGAACCAGGCCTCTGGGATTTCCATTCAACTGAGATCTGCTGGCCCACGGGCCCACGGACATCTCTGTCTCTCCGGACGTCAGCAAGTGGCTGGGTTTTATCGTGTGCGGCAGGAGCAGTTGGGAAGGACAGAGTCTGTGGCAGGTGAGAAGCCTGGATAATGGGATGACGACTCCGAGGAGAAGCACACATCTGAGCTCTGAGCAGATGGCCCAGTAAAAGGGGTTAAGGAGAGAGATCGCTGTGAGGCGTCTTGTCACTAGTGTTTGAGCGGAGACCCAGGAAAAACAGATCTTGGGTGGGTCCGAAATAGCAAGTTCCGTGGAACAGCAGCATGCCTGCCCACCCAGCCCCACAAACACTCCTCAGAGGAGGGGAGGGTGCTCCAGAGGTTCTGCCCCGTCTCTGTGTGTCTCTGTTACACAGAAAATCAGCGCTGTTCTTGAACACAAAGGACTTGGCTTGGGTGACTGGAGGTTCCCTGGCTGCACCCCTGAGTGTGCCCAGACTTCTAGGGGCTTGGAGCTCTTTTCCAAATATCCTGATCTTGATCTAATGTCTCTGCTTCCTTTTCTGCCGCTTCTGTAGAGGTCCTGCCAAGAAGACCACCCTCTGCCAGTCAGTCTGAGACACAAAGGTCCTTGGCAAGATGTGCGTGCACGCTAAGTCACTTCTGTTGTGTCTGCCTCTTTGTGACCCCAGGGACTGTAGCCCGCCAGGCTCCTCTGTCCATGGGATTCTCCAGGCAAGAATACTGAAGTGGGTTGCCATGCCCGCTTCCTGGGGATCTTCCCTACCCAGGGATGGAACCCACATCTCTTATGTCTCCTGCACTGGAGGCAGGCTCTTTCCCACTAGCATCACCTGGAAAGTCCCAGGTTTACAGAGACCTGGAGCCAAACAGGATGCTAGGTCATTCACAAGCTCACCCACTTCACCCCTTTGCTTAGTCTCCATCTCCAGACAAGGCTCCCTACCTTCTGCCTCTTCAGTCTCTCTCCTCTCATATCCTCCCCTCTCCTCCTTTATTTCTTTTCTTCCTCCTTTTTTCTCCATCTTTCTCTGCCTTTCTTCATCTCCAACCCTTCTCTGTTCCCCAAGGAAGCCAGATACATCCTCTAGTTCTGTCTTCTCTGGGCATCACAAAGCCACCGCCCACCTGCCTCTCCACCTCTGGTCCCAGAGTTCCCAGGGCCAGTCTCCCTCTGGGCACACAGCCCAAGAGCAGCACTGCCTGCCGCTCTGACTGGCCCTCTTCATTTCTCGAAGCCTCTGCCTCCCCACTCTCTCCATCAGTCAGCCTTTTTGACCACTCCTTCCTGGAAATCCCGGCAAGCAGAATCAAGGAGTCACTCCAGGTTTTTCCTTTGAGCTTCTCCAAACTCATGATCTCTGACCTCAAACTAAAGTCATTTGTTTGAGGTCCCGCCATCCCCTGAGGTCCCCTGGTCCCGCCATCCTTTTTCTTGTCAAGAAACCTTATTTTTCCCATTTGTAAAACTCACTGTTACCTTGGAGAATGTTTTGGTCTATAAGCAAGGCAGATTTCACGATGCCTTAAAAATAAAAAATTATACTTAGTGTGAGAATGATTGCAAAAGGCAAAAAGAAGTCACCCACTGACTCAAATTTCATACTCCCAAGGAACTTTGCCTGGCTGGATTTTTTTCGGAAAATGGTGAAAAAATTGTCACCATTGAGGGCATGGGCTTCCCCATGTGACTCGGTGACTCGGTGGTAAAGAATCCACATGCAAGGCAGGAGGCTCAGGAGATGAGGGTTTCATCCCTGGGTTGGGAAGATCCCCTGGAGGAGGAAATGGCAACCCACTCCAGTATTCTTGCCTGGAGAATCCCATGGACACAGGAGTCTGGCGGGCTACAGTCCACGGGGTCGCAAAGAGTCGGACGTGACTGAGCACACATGTGGGGCAAGAGGAGGGATGCCATTCTGATAGGAGAGTTAAAGTGGACAAGTGTTTCAAAAATTTCCTCTAAGGATCTATTTCCTGTTGGGAACCCTGGACCAGGGCTTCGCAGTCTTGGCACTAATGACGTTTCAGGCTGGATTCTTCTTTGCTGAGGGGCTGGTCATTCACTGCAGGATGTTTAGCAGTGTCCCTGGGCTCCACCCACTCAATGCCAGTAGCAACCCTCTTAGTTGTGACAATGAAAAATGTCCCCAGACCTGGCCAAGTATCCCCTGGGGGCGGGGCCCCTCTTTGAGAATCACTGATTGACAATGAACAGGTTGTTTTCAAGTGACAGCAGACACACTGGTGGCTCTGGACAAACTTCCGAGGCTCTAGGGGAAGGAATATGACTCCCTCAGACTTAAGAGGGACCACATCCCGTTTGGGATGTAGGGCAGCGATGTGACGACCGCTCCTGTACACTGCACTTCATCCTATTCCGGGCACAGAGCTAGAGACAGTGATCCTCCATGCTCTGTATCATACGTCATGGAACCTCAGCATGCTGAGGCAGGATGGACTGAGACAGGTGGCAGCTGAAAGGCTGAGCTAGCCCTTAATGCTAGCTTCACATTGGGCGTCTGTCCCTGTCCCCGTGGTTACCTCTTTGTAGAGATGAATGGATGCAGAGCAGGAACAAAGTTCATGCCACAAACTCCAAGTGTGCAAGCTCTTTGCAAACATCAATTCCAAACCTCTACATCGTTTCCAATCCTGAGCCCCTTTCTTCCTGGTTGGCAGAAATGTCATCTTAGTCCTTCTTGAGGCTTTCCTGCCAATCGAACTCCCTGGGGTTAGGTCAGGACTTCAGTTGTGCCAAGACATGACGGGGGCTACCCAGTGTGAGGGATGCCGTCGGCCATCTCTCCACACAGAGAACCACTGTCAGATCATTCCCTATCCCTCTCTGTGTGGCCTGTTTGGGTCTGATGGCTCAGTACTTTTTTCTGCACAGAACTTGAGACAAGGACAGTTTGTCAAGGCTACATATAATCCCATATGGTAGGCCATACTTTCCAAAGTGGTAGTGTCAGTCACTCAGTCATGTCCAACTCTTTGCAACCCCATGGACTGTAACCTGCCAGGCTCCTCTGTCCATGAGATTCTCCAGGCAAGAACATTGGAGTGGGTTTGCCATTTCCTTCTTCAGAGAATCTTTCCAACCCAGGGATCAAACCCGGGTCTCCCACAGCGCAGGCAGATTCTTTACCATCTGAGCTACCAGGAAGCCCCCAGGAGGGAGACGAAGCAGACACATAAAGAAGACACCTGTGGATATTCCAGCTGACAGCCCCAGCTGACTCCCCATTGACAGACAGCAGAAAGTGCTAGACACGGGAGGCAATGGCCTTCGGATGATTCCAGCCCCCCACTGGCAAGTCATCCCCAGCCTTTGCCTCTCCCCAGACATTGTGCTCCTTGGACAAACCATTCCTAATGTGCTCTTTCTGCGTTCCTGACCCACAGAGACTGTGAACATAACAAGACATTGTGTGAAATCCAGAGCAGTTTGTTACATATCATTAGTAGGTGGAACACCCACCAAATACATCACCATGCAGACACACTGGCATGGGACCCTCCCCCCTGGAGGTTCTCAGGGCAGGAGCCCCTACTCTTTTACAACGAGCACACCTCTCTCCTCCCCGCTCCTGCCTGGGGTTTCTTTCCAGTCGAGGATGAAAAGTCTAGCTTTCTTTTTGCTTCTCCAAGACACTTGGTTTGTACCCAAGCATCTCTTCCTGCTTCCTTTCATGTCTCCGTAATTCATCTAACTTTGATGGGGGTTTAGGCTTTTGAAGCACAAATGCCTGTGAGACCTACAGCGTTTCATATTTCTCAGCTTCTCTCCCTGAGGGGAAGAAACACAAAGCCAGGGAGGGACCTACTTCCCAGGGAGAAGGGAAAGGGGAAACGGCTGCTGGATGAGGGGGAAGGGGGCATTGATTATTTTTAACAGCTTTATTGAGACGTACTTCACATCATGTACAATCCACCCATTTAAGGTACACGACTCAGTGACTTTTAGTGCAGATAGTTACAGAGTTGTGCCACCGTCTCCACAGCCCTTCTAGAACCCCGGAAAGAAACAGAAACCCCACCCCTTAGTCATCTGGCTTAGTCCCCATATGTTTCAGATTGTGAGGAAGACACTCTTGGCATGTAAAAAGGAGGTCCTGCCTTCACCCACACAGTCATTCCACCTACGACTTTCGCAGGGGGATCAGCATCATGAGTCCAAGTTTGAGGACCACTTAAAGTTCCAAGGACAGAGGAGCCTGGTGGGCTGCAGTCCATGGGGCTGCAAAGAGTCAGACTCAACTGAGCCTGTACACACACACTCCAAAGTGAAATGAGAACGGAGCTCCCAGCAGCCCCTCTCTCTGGCCTCTCTCCCTGTGTGATTCACCCTTGTGGGTGTCTTGAATGAACTACTTCCTCCACTGGACCACAGTTGCTCTCATGTGGACCTGCTCTGCCAGTTACTACAAGCTCAGAGCTCAGGGGGAAGCCAGCAAGACCCCAGCCTTGCCAGGGGTCTCCAAAACACAGGTATAGAGAAATCCAGTTCTTGTGATCTCTGGCATGGAGGGTCAAGAACAGGCAGGGCTTAGGACCCAGCACCAAGCGAGAGCGGTAGTGGGGGCTGCCAGTGGAGGGCTTGTGGCTCACCTAAGAAATGGATGAAGAATGGGCTGGAGAGGAGCATGACCATCAATGAACCACAAAGCCTTTTAGCATCCATTTGCGACTGCTGCTGAACAAACAATTGCAAACACACCGGTCACGAACTGGGGCTCGGGTCTCCTGAGACCAC
Source organism: Tragelaphus eurycerus (assembly GCA_935064755.1). Lineage (NCBI taxonomy): Eukaryota > Metazoa > Chordata > Mammalia > Artiodactyla > Bovidae > Tragelaphus > Tragelaphus eurycerus. The sequence continues at coordinate 434,492 of CAKXYN010000075.1, read as the reverse complement.
CTTGAACACCAGCCTGGCCCCAACCCCAAACAAAGGAGAGGATATGCCCTCAGCAGCCCTGCCCTGGGCTCTATAGCTCCATCCAGATCTGGAATGCTGCAGCTCGCCATCTCCTCGCCTTCCCCATTCACGGGCTGGTCCTGTCCCCTTGCCAAGGAGCCCCCTTGGCATGAGCAATGCTCTGCCACGAATAGAGATGAGTTCTTGGGCTCTACTGTGTTAGTCACCACTACTTAGATATCAGCCTTCAGAATCTGATCCTGTTTACCTCATCTACCCATGGCTTAGGGTTCCCTTGTCAGAGCCAGGCACAGAGTCTGTGTGTTAAAGATTGGACCACAGGTTCCACCCCCTGAAGCAAAGGCCAGGAGGTCTGGCGAGACCTTGGCTTGGATAAGCAGCAGGAGGGCTGGCGCCCCAATGTTTTCTTCCAACCTCTACTCACTCTGGAGGGTGCCAGACCCAAAGATCTGCTCAGTGAGGCTGGGTTTGCAAGTCAAGAATAGTTTGGAATACATGAAATCTGACCCTGATGCTGGGAAAGATTGAGGGCAGGAGGAGAAGGGGATGACAGGATGAGATGGTTGGATGGCATCACCAACTCAACAGACATGAGTTTGAGTAAACTCCGGGAGTTGGTGATGGACAGGGAGGCCTGGCGTGCTGCAGTCCACGGAGGCGCAAAGAGTTGGACACGACTGAGCCGCTGAACAACAAAAGGAACTGCTAGAAGGGATGTGAATTCCTCAGGAAGAACAAAAGATGAGGCTCATTCATCCCCACCCCAGGCATCCCTTTGATCCAGGGACCAGCACAGTCTTTCTAGCACACCTTCTAGACACAGGACCTGGGGTCTGGGTTCTCTCCACATGGGGGTAAATCGGAAAGCTGGAGCTCTGGGAAGACTGACTGGCCCAGCCTGCTAGCTCTGCCAGGTGGCTGTGCATCAACCAGAGGCAGCAGAAGATTTTGCTGAAATGGAAAACTCCTGGTAAGAGGCCAGAACATAGTATAGATATGCAGTCAGGTCTCACGTGTTCTGTACTTGTCAACTCTCCAGCACTTTCAGACCCATTGGCAAAAGAGGGCGAAAAAGGATGACCATGGGAGGCATCGGTTGTTTTGAGAAAGGGTTGAACACAAAGACAAAAATCAGTTAGGCTGGGAGAAGGACAGGGTACCCAGACTCGGGTCCCCAATGCCACCAGCCAGACAGGCAGAACTGCCAACGCAGCTACAAGCTGTCCGCCTCGCCCTCCCTGCCCTTCTGTACCCCCCACCATCCCCCAACCCCACCTCCTCCCAGTGGCGTCCGCCTGTTTATTTGCTGAGCCCTAGTTTAACAATGCGCTGTTTTTATGAGTTGTGCTGTAGTTCTTGGTAAAGCACTTTAATCCACTTTAATGCCCCCACTCTGCTCCTCCGTGACAGCCTGGTGGTTACTCTAATGCATCCCTCTCACCTCGGGGTTACTAATGAGGTCAGAGGGAACGCAATATCCCAACTGAATAATTCACTAATCAGATGCTACAGACTCCAGTGGTAAAATTTATTTCTGACACCTAAACGGCAAATGGGTTTGTGGACACACTCACTCTTTCTTCGCTCCAGAGCTATTTCTGCTAAATGGAGGGCTGCTGTGTTTGCTTAACAAAAGGGCTCTGGTCTGGCCACAAACACAGCCCATCAGCTGGGGCCTTGCCTTTCTTCAGAGGGTGGGAGGGAGTGGGGCGCTGTTTAGACTGGGGGAAGGGTGGGCTCTCGCCACTGGGGGCTGCCTCCCGAGTCCTCACCCCTCCCCTGGCAGGCAGCAGGCGCCCTCCCGCCCATCTCTGTGCTAGCGGACATCTCCAGTCCCTGCCTCCCGCCAGGAGACCCGGGTCCACTGTCAGATCAGCCATTGTGAGCAGCTCTGTATACAGGCTTCTTGCAAATACTAGAAAGCTCCCCAGAACCATTCCCCAGGGAAACCACACACCATTCTAATTTCGTTCTCCATCCTCAGGGGTTCTCAGCTCCTTTAAAGGCTTCAGCCTCACCACGAGGCTCTTCTCTGCAAGATCATCACTGACTTCTTTACCGTATCAGGTGTCCGGATTCCCAGTTTATAACATGAAGAGGAAGAGCTACAGGTCTTGAAGCTCTCCCCTCAACCACCACCACCACTCTGGGATTCTCTGCACTTGAAGCAGAGCCCCAGGGCTCACTGCTGTACACTCCTGCCCAGCCTGGAGAGACGGGGCCCTCAGATGGTCGGCCATGGAGGGAGGGGCTGGCCCTTCAGCCTCTCACATCCCCTGCCTCTGGGGGATGGGGGGACACATACCCATCTTCAGATTCAGTCCACAGACAGGGTGTCCCCTGTCCTCCAATAGATGGGAAGCTGGAGTTTAAACTGCCCCAGGAACCAGAGAGACTGCCCCTATTCTGGAAAATTCTATGCTCCCTGGGATCATGCCAGGTTCCTTTTTACCCCTTCATGTGACCAATCTCTGTGTCAGCTTCGAGTACCTGATAAAAAGAACACAAGAGACCTATCATAGCACTGGTACACCAAGCAGAAGCCTTGTTAACATCTTTTAAGCTTGATGGCCAAAAGATAGTTAATACATGCATTTGGGCACAAAAAAGATGAACCTGAATGTCCTGCAAACATCTTGATTCTAAATCAAAACTGTTTTCAGTTCTCAAACAGATCCTGTGTGTGTGTGGGTATGCATGTGTGCTGAGTCATATCCAACTCTTTGCAACCCCATGGACCATAGCCTGCCAGGCCCCTTGGTCCATGGGCTTTTCCGGGTAAGAACACTGGAGTGGGTTGCTATTTCCTTCTCCAGGGGACCTACCCTACCCAGGGATCGAACCCACATCTCCTGTGTCTCCTGCATTGGCAGGCAAGCCAACCAGACATCTTTTGTTGAAGAATTAGAACCAAGGCCTCCAGGGTTCGCTTTCCTTTTTCAGACTCCAGCCCTACTCCCCAGGGGCCAGAGTCCTGCCCTGTGCCTCAGGTTCTGGCCAAAGAGCTGAGAAAGGGAACCGATCTGGGCTGGTGATGGGGATTCCAGCCACAAGCCTCTTCCCTGCCCTGGGCAGGAACAGAGTGTTCAGGGGAAAGCATAGGAGGAGTGCTGGGCGTCTGGAGTGAGTGCCGCCCTCATCTTATGTTTTTATTCATCAGCAACCATGCCACCTGAGGCTGCCCATCTTTCCCGCCTCCAGAGGCTGCGCCAAGATGCTGGAGATGGGCTACAGCCCAGCAGCTAATGATGGGCCCTCTCCGCCCGGAGGGGAGGACGTGCAGCCCAGCTACTGGCAGCTCAGGCAGCCTAATTGCCTGTACACCCAGCCCAGCCTCTCCCCGGCTTCTTCCTTCACCCTACTCCTCTCTGGCTCTCCCAGGAGCTAAATGGGTTCTGCTCCACGACCCTGGGGCCTGGGGGGGTGGGTTCGGGGAGGGTGGGTGAGGTCCCCCAGGTAGAGAGTCGTGTGTGGCCTTGGGTCTCAGGCCTCCAGTCTGCTTTCTGTAATCAGAGGCCAGGGTGGCTGCTCCGCTCCGCAGCAGCCCATCTGAGCCATCCGCATGCAGAGTGAGGCAGCTCCCCCCGCCCTTGACCCTTGCTCCAAGGTGTGACCCCAGTTCTGCACTCTGATTCTAATTTAGGAAGCCTCCTCCTCGCCTGTTCCCGGGAGCCTGGAGCCTGGCATAAGTATCTGAGTCCTGTGTGGCTGATTCAGGCAGATTAACACCTTCGCTTCCAGACTGGAGCCTGGCTGGGCACGCAGACCATCATTGGAGAGCCCAGCACAGCATGAGACTCCAGCTCTGACTCCTGGCACTGGGCAGTGTTCTTTGCCCTCCACTTTTCCAGAATCTATCTCCTCACTTCTTTCTGCCTCTTGGGGCCCGGCCTTGCACCTTGAAGATTTCCTCCCCTTTGAATCCAGAATGAGATGGTCAGCTGGGCATCTCATGGCTCCTAGGCCCCAGCTTCTTCGAAAAACAAAGGGAACTAACATTTGTTGAGCCACTTCCATGTACCAGGCACTGTTCTAGGGTCTCTATCCTTGAGGCGACCCTGGGAAATATCCCTGTGAGAGGATTTTGCAAAATGAGACCTTTTCGCAAATGAGGAAATTGAGACTCTGATGGGTTCAGTAGGTCACCTGTTCCCCTAGCGATTTGCACGCACGTGCAGTCTAAGTCACCTCAGTCATGTCCGACTCTTTGCCACCCTATGGACTGCAGCCCACCAGGCTCCTCTGTCCACGGGATCCTCCAGGCAAGAATACTGGAGTGGGTTGCCATGCCCTTCTCCAGGGCATCTTCCTGACCCAGCAATCGAACCATCGTCTCTTATGTCCCCTGCACTGGCAGGCAGGTTTGTTACCACTAGCGCCACCTGGGAAACTCGGAAAGAAAGAACAACTGAGTGCTGAGTGACTCGAGACCAGAGGTGTGTTCCTGGGCAGGGGGAAGCAGGATGAGACCTCACCCTGCAGCTCCATGGAAACCCCATGGGAAGGAAGGGAGAACTTCCTTGAGCTCAGGACTCTGCTCCTGGGGAAGCACTCACCCTAAGAGAAGTAGTTAGTCCTCCCCAGGAGAGCACAGCTGGGGCTCCCAGGGAAGCAATGGGGGTGCAGCTGAAAGAGACCACAGAGTCTCAAGCACCCCAGCTCTGTCACTCACCAGCTCCACGGGTCTTGTTGTTCATTCATTCAGTCGTGTCCAACTCTCTGTGACCCATTGACTGCAGCACGCCAGGCTTCCCTGTCCATCACCATCTCCCGGAGCTTGCTCAAACTCACGTCCGTGGGTCTAGATGGGTCATTTCACCTCTAAAAGCCTTGGGGTCCACATTCTGGGGAAAGCTAGCCTGGATGACCTCTCATATCCCCATTCAGTTCTATCAGTCAACATTGGAATATAGACCCTTTATACAAGGAGGTGATAATGACCATGATCATGACCAAGATGTTTATGATATTAATCAAAATACGTCAAAAAAGGAGAACTAACATTTACTGAGAGTATGTCACCTGCCAGGCATTGTGCTGTGTTTCACACCAATTATCTTAGTTCACCCTCACTGCGCTGAGAACTCGCACTGCTCCTGTTTTACGGACAAGGAATCCGAGGCTCAGAGGCGCTCTTCATCCTACACAAGATCACACAGCAAGATATTACTGGAGCCAAGATTCACACCCAGGCTCTCTGACTTCAGAAACTGTGTCCTTAGCCACTATTCCAGGCCCTTCTCTACTATACCTAAGAGACTTTGCTAGTCCCTGGCCAGGCTGTCTTGATCCCCAGAGGCAGAGGTCAGGGCAAGCCTAGGAGTTAAAAATCTGGAATCCACACCCAATGGCTTTGACTCACTCTATGATCCAATTTCCGTCTCTAAAATGGGACAAAAGAATGCTTCTTAAAAGAGCCTGTCTTCAGTGGAGACGCAGACGTGGAGAACAGTCCTATGGACATGGTGGTGGGGAAGGAGAGGGTGGGACAAATGGAGAAAGTAGCATGGATGGTTATAAACTACCATATGTAAAACAGATAGCCAGCGGGAATTTGCTGTGTGACTCGGGGAGCTCACTCCAGGCCTCTGTGACCATCTAGAGGGGTGGGATGGGGTGGGAGGTTGGAGGGAGGTGAAAGAGGGAGGGGACATATGTATGACGATTGCTGATTCATGCTGATGTATGGAAGAAACCAATACAGCACTGTAAAGCAATTATCCCTCAATTAAAAATAAATAATTTTTTTTTAAAAAATGAGTCTGTCTTAACCCACTATACAAAGGATTGTAAAAAGAGAAAACTCAAAAGGAGACTTTACATGGAAAGGCTGTCTATAAATGTGAAGTTGGAATTCTGGGTCCCTTCACAATTCCCGATCCTCAGGAGGCCCTCCTTCCTGCTGATTCAGCTTCTCCCTCCAGGCTGTTCAAATGAGGAGACAAGTACAGAAGGATGTGTGCACTTCTTCACATTGACTCATTCACATTCTCCTTCCACGCATTCATCCACCCATTCATTGACTCCTTTTATTCCTTAACTGGGTTAATTCATTCAAACATTTACCTATTCACCCACCTATACATCCATTCACCCACAACACATATCCATCTATCCACTAAACCTATTTATCTCCCTCCTTCATCTATCCATTCACTCATTCATCCATCTATCCTCCCATCCACTCATCAAACCACACATCTATCCATTTATCAGTTTATTGACTCAGTCATAAATTTTATCCATCCTTCCTTTCATCCCCCCACCTAGACATCCATTACCTCACATACCCATCAACCCAACCTCCACCTATTCATTCATCCAACTATTCATCCACTTACCCATCTATCTAATCACCTATCCATTTATCTACCTGGTCATTTCTCCATTCACCCATCCATCTAGCTATCCTCCATCCAAGCATCAAAGCACACACCTATTCAATCATCTATTTATTAATTTATTCATAAATCCTATCCATCCTTCTATCTACTAGTTCACCTTCCCATGCAACTACTCTCCCATCTACTTACCTACCTGAGTTTATCTATCAACTCACCCATTCACCTGTCCCTCAATTCACCCAGTCATTCATCAATTCTTCCATTCATTCATTCAACACACTTTAACCACCTGCTGTATTCCAGACCCTGTATTATGTGCTGAAGATAAAAAGGTGGGGAAAAAATCATAGACTTTGCTTTGAAGAGGTCAAATTGCAATGGATAAGAGAGGGATGCAAAAATAGGCAGCTGCTGTGGGGGACAATGTAGGTTGGCACAGTACGATACATGATACAGGACTCAGGAGCACAGAAAAGGGCCTCTGTGGGGATCAGAGTGAGGCTCAGAGATCTTCTCCCAGGAACTCACGTCTGGCCTGGGTTTCCAGAGGTGATTTAGGAGTTTGGCAGGTGAACAAGGGGAATCAGTGCTAAGCAGAGGCAACTGCATTTGTTACATAAAAACATAAGTGAAAACGAAGCTCCAGAGCAGTAATTCTCAACTGGAGGTGATCTTGCCCTTGAGGGGACATCCAGAAATGTCTGCAGACATTTTAAAAGATTTATTTATTTACTTACTTACGGTGGTGCTGGGTCTTTTTTGCTGCACGTGGGCTTTTCTCTATTTGCAGGAAGCAGGGGCTATTCTCTAGCTGTGGTGCATGGGTTTCACATTGTGGTGGTTTCTCTCATTGCAGAGCATGGGCCCTAGGGTGTGAGGGCTTCAGTAGTTCCAGCTTGAGGGCTTAGTTGCCCTGTGGCATATTCCTTGAGCAAGGATAAAATCCCTGTCCCCTGCATTGGCAGGCAGACTCTTAAACACTGGGCCGCCAGGGAAGCCCCTGGAGATAAATTTGATGGTCATAACTTTGAGGTATCACCGCTGTGACAAATAGCCATAGACTGGGTGGCTTAGACAACAAACATCTGTTTCCTAGCATTCTGGAGGCTGTGAATTCTAAAATCCAGTGGCTGCTGAAGACCTACTTCCCGGTTCATAGATGGCTGTTTCCTCACTGTGTCTTCACATGGTATGAGGGGTGGGGGAGCTCTCCGTGGTCTCTTTTAAAAGGGCACTAATGCCATTCATGAGGGCTCCATCCTCATAACCTAATCTCCTCCCCAAAACCTCACCTCCTAATTCCATCACATTGGGGATTAGGATTTCAATGAACAACTTGAAGTGGATACGAACCGTCAGGGGGACTTCCTGGGTGGCTCAACGAGTAAAGAACCTACCTGCCAGTGCAGGAGACACAGGAGACCTGGGTTCGAACCCTGAGTCAGTAAGATCCCCTGGAGGAGGAAATGGCAATCCACTCTAGTATTCTTCCCTGAAAAATCCTATGAACAGAAGAGTCTGGTGAGCTACAGTCCCCGGGGTTGCAAAGAGTTGGACACATCTGAGCATGCATGCACATAGTCAGTCCACAGCACTTACTCTGTAGTAAGTTTTGTGCTAGGCTATAGCAACGCTAAGATGCAATAGGATCCAGTGGCTTCCCTCAAGAACTTTACACTCTCTTTGGAGAAAGGATACATATCCTCTAGTAACTATATGCCAATCTCCATTCTACGACCTTCATGGATTTCTTATAATAATTCTATAAGGTGGGTGCTTTGATTTCCATTTTCCAGATGAGAAAGTTGAGGCTCAGACAACTTAACAGAAAACAAAACTGGGTCTGCATCACACAATGAGTAAGTGGTAAGGCACCGAAGTGCATGTGCCCCATCTGACAACGGAAGGTTGCAGGCTTGAGGCAAATTACTATCAGACCTTGATGGGGATGGTGGTCCACAGAGATGTCACAGAGAGGGCTCAACGCTACCAGCATCTCGAATGAGGAGAGGAATGAGATGTGTAGGAAGGACGGAGGAGGTTGGAGGGTGGACTCAATCAAGGCACAGGTGAGCAAGAACATGGCAGGTTCTGGAAACCCTGGGAGACTGGAGGACTGGAGCGCAGAAGAGAAGAGGAAAGGGTCCTACTGGGAACCTAATGCAACAAGCTGCACGTGGGATCCTGCACGTCTAGGTAAGATGCTCAGGACCATGGGACTCAAAAAGACCCCAATAGCACAGATGTTAGCAATACCCCATCAACAACCTCTGAGGGATAAAGAGAGACGTTCAGAGGAATTTTACATGACAAGCCTGGGTTTTCACTAGAAATACCTGTTCCTTGTCTTCTGAGGATGGAAACTTCCTATGTCTGCCTCCATCAATCTCCAGGGGGAAAGGGTAGCCCACGCAGATGACCACAGCAGAGCCTGCTGCTCCATTCTGCCCTGGCCAGTCCTGGAGGAAAAGGGGCTGAGTCTGGGAACATCACACTCACCCCTGTCAGGAGGGCTGTGCTCTTTCCTTCAATTCTTTCTCCTCTTGATATACATCATCACATACGCTCACGCGGGCACACCCATATATGCTCCAGATCTGAGGGTTCAAGAGTCACTGCTCATCAGATGAAGAAGACAGTTTGCTGAAGAAAATGCTCACTGGGCCTACTGCTTTGAGCTGCATTGGGGTGAGAGGTTTAAATTTCACCCAAGAAATCTGAAAGGAGACAGGGAAGGGAGGGGCCAGTTTCAGCAACAGCCAGAGACACCAAGCAAAGAAGCCAGAGCCCAGACCAGGGAAAATCTTTGCAAATTGAATTTCTGACCATAGCAGGAGATAACACAGGGCAAGGGAGAGGCCTGATCTCTGAGGGAGAAGCCCGGTGCTCCTGGGCCAGAGCACTGCCCCCTTGCCTCCTTTTTTTATGTTGATGTTCAGTCGCTCAGTCCTGCCAGACTCTTTGCAACCCCATGGACTGCAGTACCCCAGGCTTCCCTGTCCTTCACTATCTCTCTGAGTTTGCTCACACTCATGTCCATTGAGTTGGTGATGCCATCCAACCATTTCATCCTCTGTCATTCCCTTCTCCTCCTCCCTTCAATCCTTCCCAGCATCAGGGTCTTTTCCAATGAGTCAGCTCTTCACAGCAGGTGGCCAAAGTATTGGGACTTCAACTTCAGAATCAGTCCTTCCAGTGAATATTCAGGGCTTATTTCCTTTAGGATTGACTGGTTTGATCTCCTTGCTGTCCAGGGGACTCTCAAGAGTCTTCTCTGGCACCACAGTTTGAAAGCATCAGTTCCTCAGTGCTTATCCTTCTTTATGGTCCATCTCTCATATCCATACATGAATACTGGAAAAACCATAGCTTTGACCATTCGGAGTCACATGAAAAGAACAGGAAAATCCTGTCCCATGAGAGCAGTGTCCTCCTTGCCAGCCTGCCCCACTGGCAACTCACAGTCTCCATTTCTCCGTCACCCCTTAGCATCTCTGCTCCCTTCCTAGTGGGAAGGGGGAGGACAGATCCAGAGAGTCTACCTCCGAAGTAAGGCCTTAGAGGTGAGGATGATCTGGGTGAGAAGCAAGTGTGAGCCAGAAACAGGGCGTTACTGTCCATCTCTAGCAGCCCCTCCTCCCAGGCGCTGCTCCATTGCTTCAAACCCAAAAGGAATCTTCAATCTTAGTCAACTGGGTTCTTCTTCTCTCTGAATTTGGAGGCCCCTCCCATCCACTTCCCTCTGCCCACCACCTCAGGGAGGTCAGAGGAAGCTGCCCTCTGGTTGGCCAGGGCTGTCTGCATGCTGGAGTTAGGGGTGCTGCAGACTCTGTCCTGGGGCTTCCCTGGAGGCTCAGAGGTAAAGAATCTGCCTGTAAATCAGGAGATGCAGGAGACACGGGTTTGATCCCTGAATCAGGAAGATCCCCTGGAGGAGGGCACGGCAACCCACTCCAGTATTTTTGCCTAGAGAATCCCATGGACAGAGGAACCTGGTGGGCTACAGTCCACGGGGTCGCAAAGACACAACTGAGCAAAAAAGCATGCGTGCATGCACGCATTCAGACTCTGTCCCACACCTAGTGGCAAGCATGTGTTTCCAGTCTCTGGGTGGGAAGGTATCAGGGCCTCGAACAGATTTCAATGGAATGTAAATTTCAAAAGCAATGACCTGCTGTGTGGTGGGATTACCGTGCCCCTCCTCCTTTCATGGAGGATCTGCTGCTCTGTAAGTCCATTCATGTGCATTACATGTATTACAGCTGTGAGAACTGTTATTTTTTTAGTGTAGCAAAGAGCTAAAACAGTGTCTGTACTTGGCACTTGGTAAATACTTACTGAAGGAATAAATGTTTGCTTCATGTAATCCTCGCAACAGCCCTCAAAAGAAGACAATTCTGTCTTTACAATGTGCTGATAAAGAAGCTGAGGCTGTAGAAGATGCCACTCAGACTATGCCACTCCACTTGGGGTGGAGCCAGAACTTACATCATTTTCTATTTCACTTTAGAGCTCATGTCCATTCTCATCCTGACACTTTACCATCTTTCTTTATAATCCAAGAAGCCTCATCGTAAACTGGGTATCTATACCATGTTAAACAAGGGCTTCCCAGGTGGTGCTAGTGGCAAAGAACCCACCTGCCAATGCAGGAGACAGAAGAGACACGAGTTTGATCCCTGGGTCAGAAAGATCCCCTGGAGGAGGGCATGACAACCCACTCCAGTATCCTTGCTTGGAGAATCCCATGGACAGAGGAGCCTGGTAGCTACAGTCCATAGGGTATCAGAATTGGACACGACTAAAGGGACTTAGCACAGCATACACAAGATACCACTGAGTTATAAATGGACTGAATTGCCACGGCCAGAACCAGACACAGGAGGGAGGCCTTGTGAGAAGTTGGCAAATGGGAGTTATCTTCAAAGAGCCCCAAGACCTCCTCTGTCCAGGAATGGTGGGCATATGGCCCACCATGGAGAAAGACCCTTTGACGGTAGCCATGGAAATGCCTCCGGTAAGGACATAAGGAGAGACCCCCTTAGGGGCAGGAAACTACTTGCAACAAAAATTGGATCTGGTAGAGCAAATGCCACCAGCAAGGACACTGGACCACATTTGCATCATAGAACAAACCTGGAGACTGGCGAGGTGGGGGCTCATGTGTGAGCAGTCATGACCTGGGATTCCAGCTTCTGCTCCCAAGACTCTCCCCACCCAGATCCTCCCTGGTAAATCAGCCTCACCATTCCAAACAGCTGGTTAGATGAGATATCAAGTTTCTTCAGGGCCTGGTGCCCTCCATGACCTTGAGCTCATCTTAGGGGGAGTGGGGCAGAGGATGGAGACTGGATGCCCCCCACCCCCCCGCCCCACCGAAGACCAGTCTCTCTAAGACCTGTTTCACTCCTATCCTCCTCCCCTCCCTTCCAGCCCAGGCTCTCTGCATCCCCAAAGGAAAAGCTTTTCCATCAGCCCTTCCCACACTAGGGCCCAAGTGAAGCCGCAGCCTCTCCCCCAGACCAGAGCCGCTCCACCCCTGCGGAGGGCCAGGCTGTCCTGACCACAGGGAGATCATCATTTTAGAATGTGCCCACACCTCTGCGAAGTGTCAGTGCACAGAGCAGAGTGAAAATAACAAACCGACAGCCCCCAACAACCAACGCCGCACAGCACGACAGGGACCTGACGAAGGAAGAGAATAACTCGGAAGGGGGACAAAAGTTTAAGGCTCAAGTCTTGGCAGGGCACAGGAGGTGTGCCTGAACTCTCCCCAAAGGCGAGTTCCCCCAAACTAGGGCCCTATCCTGGACGGCTCTCAAAGGTCAGCTGCTCTGGGCTGGGGCAGCACCTGACTGCAGAGGGTGGCACCAGAAGAAGGTCTGTCTGGAGGGAAGACTTTGGGCCAGTTCAGATGACCTGAAATGGGGTCACTGGCCCCAAAACTGGAAAGAGAGCAGGAGGCAAGGAGAAGAGCCAAAATGAGGCACAGAAACTGGGGAGACACTGCCTGTGGAAGGACAAGGCAGGAGAAACCCCACACCCAGGGTAGCGCTCTTGCCCACCTCCACACGTCATGAGCGGCGCTGTGAAGGTGTGTCTGTTGTCACCGCCTGGTGCGATCCCACCACCTGCTCTGGTAATAGTGCTCTCTTCTCCTTCAGGGACCAGCTCCTTCCCCTACCCGACCCCAAGTCAGCCCATGATTGGGGCGGGTCTAGGGGGAGCGGGTGATGCTGGCTCCACCCTCCGGCTTCAGAGGCAGGCAAGTGGTCCAGACCTGGCCAATCAGATCACACCATCCCCAAGGGGCCGAGAGTAAACTTGCCAAAAGCATGACATACGCCTATTGTTACCAAGGGTCCACCATGTGGAGAGGGCCTGACTGAGAGAGAAATAAACAAATGCAAAAGAAATCAGAGTATGAGAGAGAGAAAAAGATAGAGTGAGTTCATAACATTGTTTGAGCCCCTGGAGCCAATTGTACCTGACATTTCAGTTATATAAGCCAATACATCTTTGCGGGGGGTGGTTAAACCACTTTGGATTTAGCTTCTGTCACTGGCGGCCCAAAGGGTCTTCGTTCATCCAGATAGTCCACTAAAGAGGACCACGCAGGATGTCATCTCTGGCTGATGCTGATGGTACCTATTAGGGAAGCAGAAAGGCCACTGGCCAGATGAAACGTTTTCCAGGGGGGCCGATTCCACAGGGCGGTCCTACAGGAGGCCAAAGGGAGGGTTCACTGCACCTTGGTCTTGTCTCCTTGCTGCCAGAGAGACACACTTGGACGCCCACGTTGCACACCGAGGGTTGTAGACACAAGCCTTTCATATGCCCCTTACTCCGTGGGACTCTGAATGTTTGGGGTCCAGCATCACATGGCAGCGGTGGCCTCTGACCTCTGGTCCACTTGCCTGGAGCACAAAATGCCAATCGCATCCTGCTCTGAGCAACCATGACTTTTGTTCACGGCCCATCACCCCACTAAGCAACAATCCCTCTGTTGCTTATTTAATGCAGTGGGACTATAAGAAAGTTTTGCTTTTTAGGAGAAAAAGATTTCACCACTATTTTTAAAATTTAAGTGGCCCTTTGGGCCATGATTAGCCTTGTCGAGGACAAGGGTTGACCTATGTATTGAACCTCTAACATGTCTCAGTGCTGGAAACTGGGTTTCTTGACCTTGTGGCCCCACTGTAGGCAGCTCAGCTTTTGTGTGTGTGTGATAAAATGTATACAGCATAGAATTTATTGGTTTTTCCACTTTCAAGTTTATGGTTCGGTGTCTCGAAGTACATTCACGCTGTGGTACAACCACTGGCACCATTCATCTTCCCAAACTGAGTATCTTTGCCCATTAAACAGTAACTCCCCACCATTCTACTTTCGTTCTCTATGAATCTGACTATTTTAGGTGCCTCACATGAGTGGAATCGTTTGGTACTTGTCCTTTTGTGACTGGTTGATTTCACTGAGCTCGTTTTTAAGGTTCAACCGTGCAGCACAGCTTTTGAGATCTTTTGTGGACATTCTTACTAACTGTGGGGCTTCAGTTCTTACTGAGATGACCAACTCACCTGTTATATTTCACACCTGGGGAAGGTGAAGTTCAGAGAAGGGAATCTGTATTTCTAAGTATAGGTCCAGAACCTTAAAATTCCAGCAGATTTAAAGAAATACTTCTGGAAATGAGCAGCTGGCTCCTCATACATCTGGTAAACCTCCCCCTTATTAATAAAATCCTTTTCTGATAAGCAACAAGGAATCCAATGCTGATTCCACCCAGAACACCACCCCCCTCCCCAAATACAGGAAGGGAGTCCCTGGACCCAAAGAACAACTTGGCTACCTATTGATTTGTTTTGTCTCTCCTCCCATTTCCAACCAACCTCACAAGCCTGGAGGATGCTGATTTAAAGAAGGTGTCATCGGGGCGACTTTGTGATGACTTGCCCCTGTCTCAGAGAATAAAACCTTACCTGAGTGAATGATGTGGCCTTCAAAAGAACTGAGCTTTTGTTCCTAAGACTGTCATGGAAAAAAGAGCAAACCAGGTGTCCCCATAGACACACTCATGCATAAACTCCAGAGGACACCGGATCACACTTGTGAAACTTTTCCAGATCATCCATTCCGAGTCACCGCTTCTTGCTGCAGTTATTCTGGATTCTATGTGAGTTATTACTGCAGCTCAGAACCACTCTTTGTCTCAGGCCCCCAGCACTTCGTAGATACCTCACCAGCCCTAACACAGTGTCCCCTTGTAAAGTCTTCTGAGACTCCTGCTCCGGCTCCATGCACTGCCACCATTAACCTTTAGACCCCACCCGCCTCCAGTCCTTGTCCTGAGAGTTAAAGGCCAGGGAAGGGGGATGGACACTACACCAGAGGGCCAGTCCTCCCATCTGCCCAATCCTGGTCCACGAAGAGGCAACAAGAAACACTGGCACAAACCTTCTACGGAATGTTCCCATTCCTTTCCACCAAAGTTTCTCCCTACTGCACAAGCCTAGGGAAATCCCCATTCCTATTCCCTGTCCCTAAGGACACCTCTTGACTTAGCCAGGAAGTTAAAACCAAAGTGACCGATTATGCCCATATTTGTCTATTAGAAAAATTAATGCAATACCTGACATTTCCCTTTAACTTAGATGAAATCACCCAATCGTTAAAGAGCCAGATTTGACATAACTAGAAATTCTGTGAGACCTTGACACTCCCCACCTTGAACTGACAGGTAAGTTTTGCCCCAGCGTGGTGCGTGTGTGCTCAGTACTGACTCTTTGTGACCCCATGGACCGTAGCCTGCCCGCCAGGCTCCTCTGTCCATGGGGATTCACCAGGCAAGAATACTGGGATGGGTTGCCATGCTCTCCTCCAAGGGATCTTCCTGACCCAGGAATCAAACCCACGTCACCTGCATTGGCAGGCGAATTCTTTACCACTGAGCCACCTGGGAAGCCCTAAGTTTTGCCCCACTGATGTGAAGAACAAGACTCTGGATTAAAACTATGCTAAGAAACTTGTGATTTTATTACCCAACACACAGATCTGTTCCACCTAAGTGGACACTTGAAAAATAAGTAGAAAGAGGTGTGGGTGGACCCAGGTCCAAATGTTGATTTTTCTTTTTTAAGCTTCTTCTATCTTGAGAATTCCCTGGTGGTCCAGTGGCTAAGACTCTGAGTTCCTAACACAGGGGACCTGGGTTTGATCCCTGGTCAGGGAACTAGAGCCTGCATTCAGCAACCGAAAAATGTGCTGCATGTTCCACAACTAAGACCTGGCACAGCCAAATAAATAAACACGTTTTTAAAAGAGTCTTCTATCTTAACTCCATGTCCGTAAAAACGAAGATAGTATGCTCTACTCAAAGACTGAGAAGCTAAGTAAAACAGTGAACGTACAAGTGTTTGGCATATTGCCTGACACATCGTGGATTCTGAATATCACGTTCTTCTGTCTTTTTTCTCCCTCTCCTCCCCTTCCTTCTTTACTTTCTCCCTTCATTCCTTTTTTTCTTCAACTAAATCATAATGTATGAAAGGATCAGATTCCCACAGCATTTCCCTCCCTGCTTTCCGCACTGCCACCCCACCCTCACCCCAGAAAGAGCTCTGTATCTGATTGGTCCAGGCACAGAGCATCAGCTGGGCCATGTGTATTGGGTCCCCAGTTTTAGACGTTGTCAATCCACACTCAGCTGTCTCTTCCTTCCAGTCTATGCAGGGGCCCCTCTTGGGACCCGGCTGTCCCTTTTTTTCCCTCCATTCAGATGGTCACAGGTAGTAGACATAGAAGATGTGCATTGGGGCTTTAAAGCATTCTTCACCATAGAGCTCAGCATCAGTCCAGCATCAGTAAAGTGCTTCTTCTCTCCCTTTAGTTCTTCATTCCCATTCATTACCTTGAAATAAAGGATAGTCAAAATAATAGTGACAAAACTATTGGCAGGGAAGGAATGGAGACGCAGATGTAGAGAACAGAGTTGTGGACATGCTGGGGGAGGGAGAGGGTGGGACGAATGGAGAAAGTAGCATTGACTTGTATACACTGTCAATGGTGGGAAGATGCTGTACCGCACGGAGAGCTCAGCTCGGTGCTCTGTGATGATCTAGAGCGGTGGGGTAGGGTGCAGGGAGGGGAGGCTCAAGAGGGAGGGGATACATGTATAATTATGGTTGATTCACATTGTTGTGGAGCAGAAACCAACACAACATTGTAAAGCAATTTTCCTCCAATTAAAAACTAAATTAAATAAATAAAATAAGCTATGGCTTACCAAAAATAAATAAATAAATAAAATCACTTTGTTGTACACCTGAAACTAATGTAATATTATAAATCAACTACATTTCAATTTAAAAAGAAGAGTCAAAAAAAAAAAAAAAAAAAAAACGATCATCAAGTCATGACACAAGCATGCCTGCATCTCTGACAGACACACCATCAAACTTTCAGCTCAGTCCAGTCACTCAGTCATGTCCAACTCTTTGTACCCTGTGAACTGCAGCATGCCAGACTTCCAGGTCCATCACCAGCTCCTGAAGCCTACTCAAACTCATGCCCATTGCATCGGTGAGGCCATTCAGCCATCTCATCCTCTGTCATTTCCTTCTCCTCCTGCCTTCAATCTTTCTAAGCATCAGTGTCTTTTCCAATGAATCAATTCTTCACATCAGGTAGCCGAACTATTGGAATTTCAGCTTCAGCATCAGTCCTTCCAGTGAATATTCAGGGCTGATTTCCTTTAGAATGGACTGGTTGGATCTCCTTGCAGTCCAAGGGACTCTCAAGAGTCTTCTCCAACACCACAGTTCAACAGCATCAATTATTCAGCCCTCAGCTTTCTATATAGTCCAACTCTCACATCCATACATGACTACTGGAAAAACCATAGCTTCGACTTGATGGACCTTTGTTGGCACAGTAATGTTTCTGCTTTTTAATATGCTGTCTAGGTTGGTCATAGCTTTTCTTCCAAGGAGCATCTTTTAATTTCACGCTGCAGTCACCATCCGCAGTGATTTTGGAGCTCAAAAAAATAAAGTCAGCAACTATTTCCACTGTTTCCCCATCTATTTCCCATGAAGGGATGGGACCAGATGCCATGATCTTCGTTTTTTGAATGTTGAGCTTCAATCCAACTTTTTCACTCTCCTCTTTCACTTTCATCAAGAGGCTCCTTAGTTCTTCTTCACTTTCTGCCATAAGGGTGGTGTCATCTGCATATCTGAGATTAATGATGTTTCTCCTGGCAATCTTGATTCCAGTTTGTGCTTCATTCAGCCCAGCATTTCACATGATGTACTCTGCATATAAGTTAAAAAGCACGGTGACAATATACAGCCTTGAAGGACTCCTTTCCCAATTTGGAACCAGTCTGTTGTTCCATGTCCAGTTCTAACTGTTGCTTCTTGACCTGCATATAGATTTCTCAGGAGGCAGGTCAGGTGGCCTGGTATTCCCATCTCTTTCAGAATTTTCCACAGAAAAATTTGTTGTGATCCACACAATCAAAGGCTTTGGCATAGTCAATAATGCAAAAGTAGATGTTTTTCTGGAACTCTCTTGCTCTTTCAATGATCCAGCAGATGTTGGCAATTTGATCTCTGGTTCCTCTGCCTTTTCTAAATTCAATTTGAACATCTGGAAGTTCACGCTTCACGTACTGTTGAAGCCTGGCTTGGAGAATTTTGAGCATTACTTTGCCAGTGTGTGAGATGGCTGCAATTGTGCAGTAGTTTGAACATTCTTTGGCATTGCCTTTCTTTGGGATTGGAATGAAAACTGACTTTTTCCAGTCCTGTGGCCACTGCTGAGTTTTCCACATTTGCTGGCATATTGAGTGCAACACTTTCACAGCATCATCTTTTAGGATTTGAAATAGCTCAACTAGAATTCCATAACCTCCACTAGCTTTGTTCATAGTGATGCTTCCTAAGGTCCACTTGACTTCATATTCCAGGATGTCTGGCTCTAGGTGAGTGATCATACCATTGTGATTATGAAAATCTTTTTGGTATAGTTCTTTTGTGTATTCTTGCCACCTCTTCTTAATATCTTCTACTTCTGTTAGGTCCATACCATTTCTGTCCTTTATTGAGCCCATCTTTGCATGAAATGTTCCCTTGGTATCTCTAATTTTCTTGAAGAGATCTCTAGTCTTTCCCATTCTATTACTTTCCTCTATTTCTTTGCACTGATCATGGAAGAAGGCTTTCTTATCTCTCCTTGCTATTCTTTGGAACTTTACATTCAAATGGGTATATCTTTCCTTCTCTCCTTTGCCTTTAGCTTCTGGCTAAAGGTATTTCCTTTTCTCCTTTGCCTTTAGCTCTGGCAGACATACCATCAAACTCTAACCTCCACCAATATGTCCATGTGCCACCAATGGAACACTTCTGCCAGGCCTGTGGTGCTCCTTGGATGCTTGGAGGAATTCCTTCAAGCCTGACCTTTGCTCAAGCTCCAGCTGACTTGTCCACCTTCCCCAACAACCCCCACCTGGCTAGGAAACCCCCATTTATTTCCTGCAGTAGAAAATGAAAGAGGGATGGGAAAGGTTGACACCCCCCACACACACACAAGGAGACAGCCACTCACAACATACTGTGCACAAGACAGTCCTTCACCTGGGAATCCTCGTTAGGAGGAAAAGGCACCTTACAGGCTGAAGGGTTTAAAAAAAAAAAAAAAAGGGACTCTGGCTATCAAGATGAGGGGTGTCAGCCTCCAGCCTCAGACCTGTAGTCCAGTCCTCCTGCCATCTGTTTTAGGTAGGTCAGATTTTAAGGCTAAAAAAATGGATGCTGTCCGCATAAATATAGTTCATATTGCATTGCACATATTTATAAATATAAGTGCTGTGGCACCACCACACTGCCTGCGAAGAATGCAAGCAGGCTGTGATTAGAGGTGAGCCAGTTGCTGATTGTGGGTTAATTAGCTCGGCTAATAAACTGCCTGTAGCTTTACTTCAGAAAAATAACATATTTCATCTTAGGTAGAACAATTACGGTGTATGTAAAATAGATATTTTTGCCTAATGAGCATTTGAAATGCTTTCTTTGGGGGAAAAAAATAACCACACATACACATGAGCGCATCACTCTTTTCTTTAAAAAAAAAAAAAAAAGAAGAAGAAGAAGAAGGAGAGAAAAAAATCCAGCTCCCACATTCCCCGACTGGATTTGTGGTGAAGATGAACTTCAAAGGGTGTGCCTGACCAAACGCTGATCTTCACTGATGGCCATCGGCAATGGAGCAAATCTTAATGAAATCAGAGTTGGATTCCAGTGGGAATCGGGGGATGTGGGTTAAAGAGTGATGTGAGTTGCTAAACAATAAGGTTCAGTAGAAATACCTTAATTCAGAGGTCCCCAACCTTTTTGGCACCAGGAGCCAGTTTCATAGAAGGTGGGGGGTG
This sequence comes from Tragelaphus eurycerus, assembly GCA_935064755.1. Taxonomy (NCBI): domain Eukaryota; kingdom Metazoa; phylum Chordata; class Mammalia; order Artiodactyla; family Bovidae; genus Tragelaphus; species Tragelaphus eurycerus. The sequence continues at coordinate 414,695 of CAKXYN010000075.1, read as the reverse complement.
GGGGATGGTTTCGCATTCTATTTACTGTGCACTTTATTGGTATTACAGCAGCTCCACCTCGGATCATCAGGCATTGTGTCCTGGAGGTTGGGGACCCCTGCCTTAATTAGCAGCGAGAGGGACATTTGCAATGGGCAGCCCTGGGACCTGGTGAAGGTGCCAGCAGGGGAAGACAGCCAACGAAAGAGCAACAGTAGGAGTTGTGCAAGGACCTGGGTGGTCCGAGGAGCAGGATGGGGTATGACTGCAGGCACAATATCAGAGAATGTTTGTAGCCTGGGTCTGCATGAATCTCTGATTAACAGGGGGCTTAGAAACTTGGGGCTAAACTGGGGGCTAATAGGAAACTCTAACATGGTCTTACAGTCAGTGCCAGAAATCTTTGACACTGCCCTTGGTTCTATTAAGACAAATGACACAACACCATTATATATTTATACACATCAAAATAATGCTATTGGCTTACCTAGTGATGTGGTTTGATACAGTGTCATAGAATAAAAACATATTTAAATTAAAAAAAAGAAACCTGGGGCTAGAGGAGATCTTAAAACTCATGAGTTGGCAGCCCTGGCATACGGACTACCTTTCTCTCTGTGCACACGTGGCTGATTGGCTATAGGATTCTTTCCCACTAGTACCATGCAGCCACTCAGAATTGATTAGAACTGGTCATCCCTGAACTTTGCCATCCCCAATCTAATCTTGCCTCTGCTTCAAGGTAAGAAAAATGAAACCTGAAGTGAATTCGTTTTGTAAGTGTTTTAAGTGACCTTCACAATGGTCTCCTGACTCTGCCTACTATAAACCACATCCTGGAGACTTCCGGATATGTGTAGTTCTTGGTTTCATCAAGGCTAGCTTCAAATGGGTCACAATAACTCCTCCAGAATCCAGAAAAGCAATCCACACAAATGCAGGTAGAGAAAGTGATGTTTGTTCCAAAGAATCACCTTTGAATAATGAGAGCTGAAAGAATATAGGTTGAAAGGGGGTGGGATGGTCAATGGGGTCATGAGGTTGCAGGTCAGTGGGAAACCTCCATGGGTGCTGAGCCAGGTAAGATGGTGATGTCGACTAGGATGAACATTGTTCCCATCGAGGTGTTGCTGGGGCTATCATAACAAAGTACCAGGCTGGGTGGCTGTAGTAACAGAAATTGATCTCTCACAGTTCTAGAGGTTCAAAGTCTGAAATGGAAGTGTCTGCAGGTTTGGTTGCTCCTGAGTCCTCTCTCCTTGGTGTGCAGAAGACCACCTTCTTGTGTCCTCACGGAACCCTTATTTCAGGGCTTGAACATTCCTGGGGTCTCTTACAGCCTATTAAAAAGCAGAGACATCACTTTGCCTACAAAGGTTTGTATAGTCAAAGCTATGGTTTTTTCCGTAGTCATGTATGGATGTGAGAGCTGGACCATAAAGAAGGCTGAGTGCCAAAGAACCGATGCTTTTGAACTGTGGTGCTGGAGAAGACTTTTGAGAGTCCCTTGGACAGCAAGGAGATCCAACCAGTCAACTGTAAAGGAAATCAACTCTGAATATTCATCAGGAAGAACTGATGCTAAAGATGAAGCTCCAATACTTTGGCCACCTGATGTGAAGAGTGAAGTCATTGGAAAGACCCTGATACTGGGAAAAATTGATGGCAGGAGGAGAGGGCGACTGAGGATGAGATTGTTGGATGGCATCATCAACTCAATGGACATGATTCTGAGCAAACTCGGGGAGATAGTGAAGGACAGGGAAGGCTGGTGTGTGCTCAGTTACTTCAGTCATGTCTGACTCTGCGATTCTAAGGTCTGTAGCTTGTCAGGCTCCTCTGTCCATGGGATTCTCCACGCACGAATACTGGAGTGGGCTGCTGTGCCCTCTGCCAGGGGATCTTCCCATCCCAGGGATTGAACCCTCGACTCTTATGTCTCCTGCATTGGCAGGCAGGTTCTTACCACTAGTGCCACCTGGGAACCCTCATAAGGGATACCAGGTCAAATCTGGAGTCAAATCTGGGTTCTCAGTACCTATCTGAAAGGGAAGGCAACCCAGAGTTACATTTGCCCATAGAGACAGTAACATCTCTAGGAGTCTTGTACAGTATTTTCTTTCTGAAATAATGCATTTCTTGGTGGCAGTTTAACCCTTTGAATACCACTCCCTGTGACATTATCCATCTTCTCTCTGACCAGCTCCTCCATCCCTCCCTAGAGTCTTGGCACAGTCCACGAGCAATGGAAATCAGGGTTCTCTTTGGCAGGAAATCTCTCTGGGGAGGGGGGACAGCCAAGGAGGGAAGGAAGGCAAGGGGCCCTTGGAAGTCATGGAGCCAAGCCGAAAGCAAGTTGTCCAGTCCCAGAGAAAGCCTGGCAGGTGACCAGTGCAACCAGCTTTCCCTTCTCTCCTGGAGCTCAGAACCCAGGGACATGTGCAAGGCACGTCTGGGCTTTGGTGTAAAAATAATTCTGGGGCTGTCAAGCCCCAGCATATTAATGACAATTAATGATTGGCTCTAATCCTCCCCCACTCTCCGTGGGCATCTGTGACACGCTTGGGGCTGGACACCCCTCCCTGCTCCCTCCGCCTCCTGTGAATTCCATCCATATGCTCAGCTGCTCAGGAATGTAGGTCTGCAGGTCTGGGAGGGAAACTGAACGGGAAGAGATGTCTGCTACAAAATGCCTGCTCAAGGCTAATGGGAGAGGGCAGCCCACAAGCCATGGGGTGGGGAGGGGACTGGGGGGGGGGCACTCCCTTGCACCTGCTCTTCCCTGGGACCCTCAGGGCTTGGGAAACTAGCATTTCCTCACAAGACCCCCTGGGATAAGAAAACAGAGGCTCCCAACATACACTCTTGGAATCAGATTGTGGCATTTCGGGTGCTCCCGCCTCTCAGTCCAGATCCCACTCAAAGGGCAGCCCCATTTCACCCTCACTGGCCAGCTGCCCCTGCTCAGGACCCCAGGCGCTACAGAAAGACGCCAGCTGCTCCCGAAAGGCCGCCAGCCTCCTAACTCCTCCTCTGGGCTGAGTGCGTCTCGGATACAGTGAGCCCCGCTTCTGCATCCTCACAGTGCCATGCTCCCCACTGAAACACGCTTCCTGGCCTGTGGCCTGTCATCCTGTTTCCCCACCTGGACTGCAACCTGGGAGGGCAGGGACCACATCTCACATTCCCGGTTGGTCCCAATTACCTGGCACAGTGCCAGGTGTGCCAAGGTGCGTAATACATGTTGGATGTCTGCCCAGCCAGCTGGCCATGACATAGGGGGAGTGATGGAAAAGTAGCTCACACGTGCTAAGTGCCCTGTGTTCACCCTTCTTGTTCCTGCCCATCAACGGCTCAATCCTCTCACCTCCCTACGCCTCAGGTACTATTATTACTCCCATTACTGAGAAGAAGAAAAATAAGTTCCTGCAGGTAAGATCACGTGTTCCAAGTCCCACAGTTCATAGGTGCCACAGGCAAGAGCCATCCCAAGCTGTGCGTACCCGGCTCCATCAAGGTCACTCGGCGATAGGTTCCAGCCTTGCCAAACCCCGACCCTCAACGTCATTGCCTGCTCCCCAGCCCCGCCCTGGGACCAATTTTGTTTTCACAGCTGCCACTCCCAGGAACTGGACTTTTGTTAAAGATGCCCATTTGACAGATGAGGAAACTGAAGTTTAGGAAAGCTAAGCAAGTTTCTCAGTCACAGAGCAGAGCTCAGGTTCCAGAGACACATTTGTGAATGACAACGACTCACACATTTCTGATGGGCTGATACTTGAAAGATGGTAGTGGAAGGTTGACAAAAGCCTAGCCAGGGGCACTCTGATGTTTATGGGACCATGCCCTGAGGTCCAGGCTCACCCTTGCGGTTTCAGAGGTGGAGAGAGTGTTGCAGAAGCTGGAGGTAACGTGACGTGCGTTGCTGATCACTGGGTCAGGATTTCTCTGCAAATACAATAGGTGCTTGGGTGGCTGCAGCCCAACCCATGCGTTTATAACCAATTCACACTGGAGAGGAAGAGGGGCTCTGCCAGCCTCACCCTGTGCTGTAATGAGCAGGAGATAAACTGCCTGGATAACACGCTGCCAGCTCCATTTGGGATTAAAACCACAATGAAAACTAGAAAGAAAAACTGAATCAATAAAGCCCCGAAAACCAAGTACCTTGAAGACTGTCCCCTCTTTGAAATTTCTCTAATTGGGCACTTATCTAGGGTGGGAATGTGGGCTTCTCCCAGCCGCTACAGAAACACATACAATGAGGAAATTGTTGCTTTCTCGGTCCTATATGAACGGCTATTATTCCTGCTGGAGGGACGTTGGTTTCCACACTGCAAGTCTTTGGTGGCAAAGAAAATCACTCTCCCCAGCTGGCCTTAGTAAAAAGAATCAGGTTGCTGCCACAGATTCAAATTTAACCACCAAATGCCTCCTTTCCAAAGCCCAGCCTCCTGCACAGGCTGTCCTGTACGTGCTTAGCTGCTTGGTCATGTCCGACTCTTTGCAACCCTGTGTACTGTAGCCCGCCAGGCTCCTCTGTCCGTGGGATTTCCCAGGTAAGAATACTGGAGTGGGTCACCATGCCCTCCTGCAGGGGATTTTCCTGACCCACAGATCAAACCCATGTCTCCTGCATTGGCAGGTAGGTTCTTTACCATTAGTGCCCCCTGGGAAGGCCACAGTCCTGTGATGTGATGCGAAACCCCCAGTTCTATCAGGCCTCTGTTGCCCTTTCAAGCATCGAGGCAGCCAGGAGGATTTACCTGCTCACCTCTGTGCTTTCACCTGGCTCAGTGCTGCTGCTTCGTTTCCCTCCCAGCCTCTCCATCCCACCTGCCTCTCATCTCCTTACGCCTGGAGGGTAGCTCCCATGGGAACCCACGCTGAGCGGCACCTTTTAATCCCCCCAAGACACAGAATCATGGGCTTTTCATCCCAGAAGCAGCCTCTCGCTCTCAGGTTGAGGTGGCTCCTTTACAAGAAATAACAGAATTCACCTTTCCCCTCTAAGCAAGCAGCACATTCCTTGAGTTTTTCGTATAGAAAAAGGATGGCAGTGTGTGACAAGCCTCCACTCTCTTGATGCATTCACATACCCAAGAGCCAAGCATGGCCAAGCAAGCACAGAATGGACATGAAGCAAATCCTACATTAGGGCCTTGAATGACTAATCCCACTCCCCATTCCCCCCTCCCACCCCGACTACCAGCCACACACACAGCCCTGTCCATTGCCTGGGCCAGCACACTTGTCCAGGCTTCTCTCCAGACCACTGCAACAGCCTCCAATCACATCCCTACCATTCCTCGCTCCCCACTGGTCCAGCCCAGGTTGGTTATGCCAGTGCCTTGCTCTAAACCCTCCAGTGGCTCTCCATGGCCCCCAGAATAAAGGTGATGCCTTTAGCCAGGCATGCAAGACCTTTCTGAACCCAGCCCCAGCAAATCTTTCCAGCTGGATCTTTCTCAGCACGCCCACCCTCTGGCCAACTGGTCTACTCTCCACCTCCTGTGCACACACCCACCCTCCTCTCTCCTGTGAGTCTGCTCATTCAGACGACAACTTGGGATGTCCCCCGCCTCCATCTCTACCTGTCAAATTCCACTTCATCCACAAAGCCCAGCTCAGGTGTCACCTCCCCCACAAAACTGCCCACACTTAGTACCTGGAAAAAGTGAGACATTTTCTCTTGATCAATCTGACGCAGTCTTTGCAGTGCAACTGATTTGGCTCAGCCATGACTATGCTTAAAATTCCTGAGTCCTGGTTTATCCTAATTGCCATCCCGTCGCTGAATCTCACCCTATGGTTGAAGGTGGACCAGGGGATGAGTTGCAGATGTCTGGTTTGTACATTTCTTAGCTGGGAAATATCTTAGAGTATAAAAGTTTGGTTTCTCAGTGCATCGAAATGTTTCACCATTGAAACTAGTGTATTGAAATCTCCTGTTCTCTGCCTGCCCCATAATATGCCTTCCATATGCTTGTTAAATAAGTTGTATATTCCCCCTCCTTGATTCCATCTGAGATACCCAGCCTGACTCCCCACCATGCCTCTTCCCTTGCTAGAACCTCTGGATCCCTCCTGCCCTCTTAGCCCTTCCCCACCTCTAAGGGGACAACAAGGGGAGGGATTATAAGGAGCCTATGGCAGCCCTCCTCGGGCAGGACTCAGAGCTGGACAGCTTGCTGGAGGGCCCACTCTGATCCTTGCCTCTGTTCTGGTCGGTTCGTTGCCTTGACCCTGAGACCCACCCTCTTCCATGTCTCAGATGTATCGATAGTCTCTGTTCCCCACATCCTCCATGGTTTGGCTTCCTTGTACTTGGAGACTAGAGTCCCAACCCTGAACCTCAGTCACAGGACAAGAACTCTGCCATCAGTGACCCAATCTTCCTGATGCCCCCTGATTAAGTCACTGCCCAATGCCTACCCCAGACTGCTTATTTCCAAGTACATCACTTTTTCTGCCAAATCTGTACTGGCAGACAGGTTAGATTCTTACCAAACCCATTCCCCTTTCCTCCTGGCATATACCTAGACTTCATTCTGGGGACTATGGCGCAGCCAAATGACTGCATTCTGACCAGAGAAATGTGGGAGAAAGTGATGAACTTTTCCAAGCCAAGCCCATAAAACTTCTTCCTCAATCTCTCCCTCTCTCCCTCTCCCTGAATGATTACAAATGAGAATGGGGCTCCAGACTGCACTGTCCAATATGGTAGCAGCTAGCCACATGTAGGTATTCAAATTTAAATTACTTAAAATGAAAGAAAATTAAAAATTCCATTTTTCAGTGGTAGTGGCCACATATCAAGTACTCCATCATCAACCTGTGGATACAGAACACGTTCATCACTGCATAAAGCCCTAGGATGGTGCTGCTCTATGGACCCCCTGTTGAGCAAAGTCTGACCCCTGAACCAGAGCTCAGAACAGAATCATCTCCTCCTCCCCAAGTGGTCTTTACAGGACCTGATGTGAATGAACAAGCAATGACCTCTGACTGGGTAAGCTGCTGAGGTTTGAGGTTGCCCGTGATGGCAGTCAGTGAGCCTAACGCCAGCCCCTCACTTGTCCAGTGCTCCAGACAGAGCCCAGCCTCTCTTCCTGCCATCTGTGCTTCCCTCCCTATTCCCAGATGAGGGTAGGCAGGGAGCAGGGCAAGTGGTCAGGGCTTCAGCCTCTCCTCTTGTACCTTCCTCATTCCTGCTTGGGTCTGTGGCTCTCTGCATCCCTGCCCTAACCTCTACATTTCCCAAACAAACCCTTTTCACCATTTTTGGCAAACCCATGTGCAACCTCCATTATCATTTACTTAATATCTTTCCTTAAATGGACTTCTTTTTAATTTAAATAAATGTATTGAATAAGGACACTTTATGTAGCTTCTTGGGCTTCCCTGGTATCTCAGTGGTAAAGAATCCACCTGCTGTGCAGGAGCCACTGGAGACGTGGATTCAATCCCTGGGTCAGGATGCTCCCCTGGAGGAGGGCATGGCCACCCACTCCAGTATTCTTGTCTGATCAGAGGAGCCTGGAGGGCTACAGTCCATGGGGTCACAAGGCAGGAGGGAATCCCCTCTTCCTTGAGAGAGGGTCAGCTTTTTTGTTCTATTCATGCCTTCAGCTGATTGGATAGGGCCCACCCACAGAAGGGAGGGCAGTCTGCCTTCTGGAGTCTATTGTTTCAAATGTTAATCTCATCTAGAAATGCTCAGAATAATGTTTGATCAAATGTCTGGGGCCCCTGCTATGGCCCAGTCAAGCTGACACATAAAATGAGCCATCACATTTGCCAAAAACATAAGAAAAATTCAATTAGAACTTCACAATTTTATCAAAGACCAGCTGGAATCTACAGTCCCTCCTAAGCTCTGGGCCTGAGACTTCCTATTTTTTCTTCTAAAAGGGAGATTAGCAAGTATTAAAAGTGCACGGGTGCCACACTGAAACTTTCACCTTAAATAATCATACAGATCGTATGTATGATTTTACACACTATAATCATATGTATATGATTATCTTTCCCACTGTGTGATCTAGCGCTTCATGTTCTCCCGTAAGTCATCCCCAGTGCCCACCAGTGAAATCCACACCCACCCAGGGGCCTCTCTCCCAGGCGATGGACCTCTGAAAGCCAAGAGCACATCCAGACGACAGTCTCATCGCCTGCAGTGCCTCTTATATTGGAGTCACTTAATAAACAGAAGATGGGAGATGGCATGGCTAGGAGCTTTCTCTGACCTAGTTGGCGGTTTCTGTCAGAAGCAGCACATCATGACAGAGGAGCCAGAGCCAGAATGGTGAACCGCACTAACGGTTCCATCTACCAAAAAGCTCTGATGGCACTTTGGGGCAGGGCTGTGTCTACAGGAATGAAAACACTCGATAGCCCCAGGCCACAGGAAGTCATTCTCAGGCTCCAAACCCTGTCCCACATCATCCAAAACAACAATGTATTTTCACAGAGAGAACACTGAACATTTCTATCTAAACACAAATTCAAGCTGCATATATACAAAACAGTGTATAAAGAGAAAGGAAGAATGGGGTGAAAAAGAGGAGCAAGGGGAGAGAAGGCAAGGAAGAAATGGAAAAAGAGAAATCTGATTTGGAAATGGAAATCTGAAATCTGACCATGGCCCTCCCCGGCGTGAAATTCTTCGGTGATTCTCCCTTCATGGTAAGGACAAACCCAGGCTCCTTTTTATATGCACAGAATTTTGGGTCATTTATATCTAAATCTAGCTCCCTCAGACCAACCAGTGTCTGCAGTCCCCCGGCCCCACCCCACCCCCGGAAGAGCAGAGAAAAGCCGTCCTCATGGGCACTCATAGACCACCCAAGGGCATCTTTAGTTGACAGGGCTTTCATTTTGCCAGAGACTTTCCAGGCTGAGAGAATTCTCAAAGACAGATACAGAGATCTGAGAATTATTTTCAAATTTCAAAAAAAAAAATAATAATGGGTATCATATATTTTTTTCCTGCAACAAAACCTACTAAATCTCCTGCAGTCCTGTAGCAGGGCACTGTGCTCACCTCAGATGTACATTTCACTTTCCTGCCTGTCTCCCCGAAGGAGTATGAGCTCCTGGCAACTGGGGACCATATATTTGGCTGATTTCATGGTTAAAAAAAGTTATCCTCAGTGCCTTTTTTTTTTTTTTTTTTAAAGTTATCCTCAGTGCCTGCCACAAAATCGTTAAAAGATGTCTGAGAATAAGCCAGTGAATTAGTGAATCAAACAAATAAAGGTGATACTATACTGTTTTAATTACGTACTTTGTGTCTTTGAGCAATCAAAATGTGACGGCAAATCCATTAGCAGTAAATGTAGATTATGTGGAAGGAAAAATCACTCAAAATAAGTGGAGGGGGGAAAGACAATGAAAAGGGTGCCAGGCAACGAAGAGGTAGGGAGCCTTCGACAGTACAAATGCTCATCTGTCCCCACACACAAAGCCCAAGAAACCTGAATCCCCCCAAGGAAGCAGAGCCCCGGAGACACAGCCTGCTTCTAAGCCACCAACTCATAAGGCAGAATTTCTCAAAGGAAGGTCTGGAGACCACCAGTATCGGGATCAATGGGAAACTGATCAAAATGCAGAGTTCTAGGTCCTTGCCCCAGACCCAGAGAGTCTGATTGTCTGAGACGAGGACCTGGACTCTACAGTCTAAGAAGTTCTTGGAGTCATTGTTAACCATACTCGAGTTTGAAAACCACTGCCCCAAGGATGTCTGGGCAAATCCCGTTCTGGCCACCTGCCGCCTGGAGCAGCCATGGGCTCGGAGAGGCTGTCTTATCCCTGTACTTCAGCTGTGAGGATGCGCCCCGCACCCGGGACTCATAAACACTGCATTGGAGAGAAGATGTAGTGAGAACCGGGCATAAATTATGCTCCTCTGCCCACTCCCCACCCCCTACCTTCTCCTAAGAAAGGCCCTGGCCCCGGGGACTGCTCACCAGTATTTCAATAAACTCCAACTGGCCCTTTATCAGATTGTTCAGTCAATTAGAACTTCATCACGAATCAATTTGTTAGGCCCAGCTGAGATGTAACTATGGATCAGGCCAACGGCAACTGATTATCCCACTAATGGAATATTTCATTGATTAATTGAGTATTTAAATCTTCCAGAGTGTAGCCATGCTTGCTGCCATTGTCGCCAGATGAAACGGGCTATGAGGAGGGACTTGGTCAGAGAAGAAATGGATGGTTCCCGCTTCATTCATCGGCTCTCAGCAAAATAACAGGTCTGGCCTGGGTTCTTATGAAACAAGAGCATTGCCAGGTCTTCAACACAAGGCAGGAAGATCCCAAGAGTTGAGACGGCCAATGTGGGAAAGATGGATTTAAATTCTCCACTTTCCTGCATGGCTATATACCTAGTGGCTCAAAGAGCTATCCATGCCAGCACAACTCACACTTCCAGATCACCTGGAGACTGGTTAAAACACAGATCTCTGGGTCAACCCCAGTCTCACTCAGCAGGACTGAGGTGGAACCGAGAATCTGCATTTCTAATAAGACCACCCCCAGTGAAGTTGAGACCTCACACTGAGTAGCACTTATCTACAATTTCTGAACATACATTTTAACAAGTGGGAGAGAGGGGGACAAACATTGCCTAATACCTGTGTGAGTGATGCTAGAGTCTGACATTTTAAAACACACATTATCAATGCCAAGGCAATATTGACAATAAATGTAATATAATGCAGATAACACCAGTGAGAAGGTAGATGTGTGCACGCCTTACTGGGACCCTTGATTTAGAGGGGAGGCTTTGTTTGGGACTCATATCCTGATTCCAGTTCTTCTTAGCTACATAACTCCGAATAAAGAAAGAATTCCCTTCTTCAGGCCTGGGTCTCCCTGTACTGAGGCCGCCAGTTCCTGCCCCAAGGATAGGCCTGTGGAAAGCAAGCTCGTACGGTACTTAATGCGATGCTTGGCATATAGTAAAAACACAAGAGACGGAAGCTATTACTATTATTATCCTGATGCTATTGTATGCTATGCTAAGTCACTTCAGTTGTGTCCGACTCTGTGTGATCCCATAGACAGCAGCCCACTAGGCTCCGCCGTCCCTGGGATTCTCCAGGCAAGAACACTGGAGTGGGTTGCCATGTACTTCTCCAATGCATGAAAGTGAAAAGTGAAAGTGAAGTCGCTCAGTCATGTCCGACTCTTAGCGACCCCATGGACTGCAGCCTACCAGGCTCCTCTGTCCATGGGATTTTCCAGGCACGAGTACTGGAGTGGGGTGCCATTGCCTTCTCCTACCCAGGCCTAAAAACGTCTAAGAAGTCAGGTTCCCTTTGGGGATAAGAGGGATGTGATTGCTTTTTGCTGAGAAGCAGACGTGTCTGCTTGAGGGAAGAGCCAAGAAAAGCCAAGAAGAGCCTCTTGCTCCCTGCATCTTCTCTGGTGGCCATACTGGGTCTTTACCACATGGCTGTAAAGTTTCTGACACATGGACTTTCCAGGGACTTTGGGTGGAGGGGTTTGAGGGGAACCAAATTTCCCCAAGTAGCTGAAAGACTGTGAGGGCAAAGGAAAAAAAGAAAAGAAATTGGCTCTGCTGTAAGTTATGCACTTTTTTTGTTGTTAAGGGATCTCATTTAATCTTTACTAAAACCAGAAAAGGCTGGTATAATATCCCCATTTTTCAGACAGAGAAACTGAGACCCAGAGGAGGAAAGAGATTAGCTCTAGACAATCAGCTGGTGGGCTGGAACTGGAGCCCAGGTTTGCTTAGCTCTAAGGTCCCTGCACTTGGCTGTCTACCACACTGTGTCCCAGTTCCGGGTGTCTTTGCAGGTATAGGTGTGAGTTTGTGGGTGATGCTACAGTCATAAGACACAGGACTGCGTGGAGGTGTATCTACATTCCACACAGACAGATGCGGGCCATCCGTATGCAGAGCACACGGGAGTCAGTTATTCCAGTCACTCGGAGTTCAGCTTATCCCCCTGAGGACTTCTTAACACCAGGGGCTGCTCTTTCCCTGACAAATATGGATTGCTTCATTGGTCCTTAAATTCTCGTTTGAGTGACCTACAAAGCACAGAGAATGACAGCACTTCTTGAATTATTTTTGTCTGTAAACCACTTCAATGGAGGAAAAGACTCCATCAGCTACCTATCGCATGGTTCCTCAAAACGAGAATCGTTGCCAGAATTAATGGCAAGACCAGCACGGCTCTCAATGGAACAATAAGAAGCAGTGTCTGATTTTCAGAAAATACAAGAGATGACTGATTCATCCATGCCAGAGCAAATTGGACCCACTGTCAGCTTGTAAAAATTAATTCTAAAAGAGATGCACCCATCAAAATCTGAGGACCTCTTATGTGGATGTCTGAGAACTATCAAGCTCTGATATTGTCTTTCTCTCAGTGACTTGAGCCCAAGTCTTGGATGATAATAAAAATCCCAAAGCAGTAGGATACTTTGATAAATGTCTGCCCTCGGCCCCAGCTTCCATGAACATACTTCCACATGTCCATTTTTTCAGCTCTTCTGGGAGCCCATGAAATGCATCCGTATATTATTTAGTGTCACATAGGTTACACTATGGAGAAGGCGATGGCAACCCACTCCGGTACTCTTGCTGGCAATCCCATGGACAGATGAGCCTGGTGGGCTGCAGTCCATGGGGTCGCTAGGAGTTGGACATGACTGAGCGACTTCACTTTCACTTTCCACTTCCATGCATTGGAGAAGGCAATGGCAACCCACTCCAGTGTTCTTGCCTAGAGAATCCCAAGGGTGGGGGAGCCTGGTGGGCTGCCGTCTCTGGGGTCGCACAGAGTCAGACACGACTGAAGCAACTTAGCAGCAGCAGCAGCAGGTTACACTAAGCAGCTTCCCAGGTGGCTCAGCAGTCAACAATCTGCCTGCGGATGCAGAAGACGTGGTTTCAATCCCTGGGTGGGGAAGATACACTGAAGAAGTAGATGGCAACCCACTCCAGTATTCTTGCTTGGGAAATTCCATGGACAGAGGAGCCTGGTGGGCTACAGCCCATGGGGTCGCAAGAGTCGGACACAACTCAGCGACTGAACAACAATAACAGGTTACACTAAACTGGCTATCCAGGCAGGCTTGACCCAAGGCAGACTTCTCCACTAACTAGCTGGTAGCCTTAGAAAATCACCTATTCCTATTTGGGCCTTAGCATCCTCAGTTCTCTGGAGAAGGAAATGGCAACCCACTCCAGTATTCTTGCCTGGAGAATCCCATGGACAGAGGAGCCTGGTAGGTTCCCAGTCCATGGGGTCGCAAGAGTCGGACATGACTTAGTGACTACACCACCACCACCATCCTCAGTTCTGGGCTTCCCAGGTAGTGCCAATGGTAAAAAATCCACCCGCTAATTCTGGAGACATAAGAGATGCAGGTTTGAGCCCTCCATCAGGGAGATCCCCTGGAGGAGGGCATGGCAAACCACTGCAATACTCTGGTCTGGAGAATCCCATGGACAGAGAAGCCTGGTGGGCTACAGTCCATAGGGTTGCACAGAGTCGGACACAACTAAAGAGACTTAGCACACATACACGCATCCTCAGTTCTAATGTCCTGTGATCTCAAAATATGTTCTCCATCTGGCAGATAGGATTTTAAGGGTCCTCGCTTTGCAGGGAGAGCTCCTGTTCTAGACAAGGATGCTTCCTAGAAGGGTAATTTGAGCCTGAGTGGACAAAGTATGACATAGACAACTTTTTCATAGCCAGCTTGATGGAGGGCAGGGACAGCATGAAAAATTCAAAAAGCAAAGATCAGAATTTAGTCAATGGTCTCAGACCACACCCCAGCTAAGCCTTTTCAGACTTCCTCCATGTCCTGTGTGGGTTCTGAACCCTGCCAACTGCAGGCTCATCTCGGCCAGTCCCTGAGCCAAGAGCAGCCAGCCACACAGCCTATTAGACCTCTGCTGCACTGTGAGAAGGGCTTTTAGAGGTGGTCTAGGACTTGAATGTCATCTTCCAGGTAGGCATGGGGTCAGAGTAACTCTCTAAATGCTTTCAAGAGGGTAACGCTGTACGCTCTCTGCCCAGCACACTGGGAATGACCTTGTGCCCCAATGTTTGGCTCTAGAACTCACTCCAGGTCTGTCAAAAAGAGGGGTCTAGCCTGACTCTCTAACCTATTTCCTACCATTCCCTGACTCACCACAAGAGGGTATTCAGATGTCCCCTCCCGCTTGAACCTCCTTCCGACTTCGCACCCCATCCCACCCCTCTAGGTCATCACAGAGCACTAGGTTGAGCTCCCTGTGTTATACAGCAACTTGTCCATAGCGATCTACTTTACATATGGTGATGTATATGTTTCACAGCTACTCTCTCTGTCTGTGCCCCTTTCCCCTTCCCCTGCCGTGTCCACAGGTCTCTTCTCTGCACCTGCCTTTCCACTGCTGCCCTGCAAGAGGTTCATCAGTACCGTTTTTCTAGATTCCATAGTGAAAGTGTTGGTCACTCAGTTGTGTCCAACTCTTTAACCCCATGGACTGTAGCCCTCCAGGCTCGTCTGTTCACAGGATTCTCCAGCTAAGAAGACTAGAGTGAGTAGCTAATCCCTTCCCCTGGGGATCTTCCCAATCTAGGGATCAAACCTGGGTCTCCAGCGTTGCAGGCAGATTCTCTACTATCTGAGCCACCAGGAAAGCCCATATATGTGTGTTAATATATGATATTTGTTTTTCTCTTTCTGATTTGCTTCACTCTGTATAACAGATTCTAGGTTCATCCATCCACTTACTAGAGCTGACTCAAAGTCATTCCAGGCGTATAGCTTAACCACACCGCAGGCAGAAATGGCAGGCTTACAGAATGATGCCCATTGCAATTGGAATTTAAGAAATGATGAACATTGGGGCTTTTGTGCTGCACAATTCCAGGGGGTGTCATCCACACAGGGGACAATGACAAGAGCACTGAGAAGGTGCCCATGTTGCTGAAGAGAGTCTCAGAAGAAGACCTTGGTCCCCAGAGCAATCAGAACCTTCAATCCTGCCCCAGTTTTGAGTTCTGGGTTTGATTCCTGGGTCAGGAAGATCTCCTGGAGGAGGAAATGGCAACCCACTCCAGTATTCTTGCCTGGAGAATTCCACGGACAGAGGAGCCTGGCGGGCTACAGTCTATGGAGTCACAAAGAGTCGGACACTACTGAGCAACTAACCCCGAGCCCAACGGATCAAATCTCACGAATAATCTCTGATGAGTCAGAAGAAACAGCCACTGCATCCTTCTCTCTCACTCCAGCCCTCTGTCTTTGGTCCTGTTAGGACATAGGTCATAATAAGAGAGCCCTAGAAAACAGCAGAACAGATAAATGCAGATCGCTGGGACAAAACTGAGGATGTGGCCTCTCCAGTAAGATCTCTTTGCCATCACTGAGGCCTCTGTTGGCAAACAACAACCCCTCCTCATATCAACATCTGTTCATGCTAAGTCACTTCAGTCGTGTCTGACTCTGTGTGACCCTAAAGACTGTAGCTTGCCAGGCTCCTCTGTCAATGGGATTCTCCAGGCAAGAATACTGGAGTGGGTTGCTATGCTCTTCTCCAGGAGATCTTCCCAACCCAGGGATTGAACCCATGTTCCTTGTGTCTCCTATATTGGCATGTGGGTTCTTTACCACTGGTACCACTTGGGAAGTCAGGAAAAAAAAAAAGAAGAAGAAGAATGAAAAGCTTGTCTCTTGGAGAATCTGCTCTGTGCCATGCATTAGAAGGATGTTATCTTTTGTATAGTGATGTAACTGGTAAAAATGAACCAACCCTTAATACAGAGTCTAATACCAACCAACCTCTTCATGGTTTCCCCCTGCAAAAGTGATAGAGAGAGTTCCCTTCCTTTTCCATTTAAGATGTGGCAGTTGCTGGGACTTGTCTAGTGGTCTGGTGGTTAAGAATCCACTGTGCAAGGCAGGGAACTCAGGTTTGATCCCTAGTCAGGGAACTAATATCCCACAAGCCCACGAGCCACATGACAAGCCCACATGACTTGAAGATGTCAGGCACCAGAACTAGGACCTGACATAGCCAAATAAATAAGTAAATAAATAATTTTTTTAATTTAAAAAAAGAAAAGAAAGGCACAAAAGAGAAAAAAAAAAACTTTTAAAAAACATGTGGAAGTGAGTTGGGAAAAGCAGTGTGCAGTCCTGAGTGATGAGATGGGGATGAGGGCAGATGGTGTGCGCGTATATTGTGACTCTACAGAGAACCGAGCACACACACCTCAGAGCCGGGCATGGTGGCGTTCCCAGTCTTCCGAGTGCGGTCACCAGAACCATGGTTTCCCAAGGCAGTGGCAGATCCAACTGAGGTCGGAGCAAAAATGACAGCCCTTCTCGCACTCACAGATCTTGCCTCGGTTCTCTCAGGTTACCAGCCCAATCCCAGCAATCCACCTGCTGCCCCGAGGGCATGTCTACATTCGGTTTTCACAGCCTTTGGCTACATTGGCTCAGGGTGTCCATGATTCTCAGAACTTCACGCAGTGGGTATGGCTCCCTCCATTCTCCAGAAGAGATATCAAGTGACCCCCTCAAGGTCACAGAGCTAATAAATGGCTAAACTCAGATTGGACATCTGACCTTTGAGACTTAAAAGTCGTTCCATGGGATAAGAGTCCCATGTTACTTAGGAAGGGGATGGAGGCTCTTGGGGCTCCTGTGGCTAATGGAAGACAGCTGTCTTGCCAACATATATCTGGTACATTTTTGTAGCGTGAGAAGCTCTCTTCTCCCATAGCAACCACTTGGGGTTTTCGGCTGCTAACCCTGTCCTCCAGGACAATAGCAGTCTGGGCTAGTCAGGCCCATGTAACCACACTTCACTCCAGCCTCTTTGTGTTAATAAACCCCGGATCCCACTTCTTTCTTCCTAGCGTCTCATTTATTTTTCCAAAGAACACAATGAGCACAATTGATTTTAAAATAAAAGCTTCTGGCTTATGCATACAGACATTCTTCCGAAAGGTTAAAAATGATGAGGAGGCATTATTTGTCATTATCCGGACTTTGTAAACTTGTCATTGAAGCACCACAAGACTGGGGTGGCCTCCCTGCACAGATCCGGTGTGGGTGGTTGTTGCAGGTGGACAATGAGTATGGCAGTGCCTGGGTGTCCTTGGCTCAGGGTGGATACCCACCACAAAGGACAAAGGCTCCATAAGTCAGCAGAGCCGGAAGAAGCCTTCTGCACTATGCGGTACAGCTCCCTCCCTTGCTAGACAGGAAAAGTGAAGGTAATTCTATCCAGAGAGGGGAAGAAACCTCAGGAATTTGTAAGTCGCTGTGAGCAAAGAGCTACAGGCAAGTTCACAGAAAATTCAGTCAAGAAAGGGAACTTGGCCTTCGCCTTGTGTATGTGAATGCTAAGTCACTTGAGTCATGTCTGACTCTGCAACCCCATGGACCATAGCCCACCAGGCTCCTCTGTCCATGGGATTTGCCTGGCAAGAATACCAGAGTGCCCTCCTCCAGGGGATCTTCCTAACCCAGGGATCAAATCTGCACCTTTATATCTCCTGCATTAGCAGGCGGATTCACCACCACTATCGCCACCTAGGAAGCCCCTTCCCCTTGGGAAGAAACATATTTTCTGTGTCAAAAGGCTCCACTGGGGACTTCCCTGGTGGCTCATTGGGTAAGAATCTGCCTGCCAAGGCAGGGGACATGGGTTTGATATCTGATCTGGGAAGATCCCACGTGGGGCAGGGCAACTAAACCCATGCACCACAATTACTGAAGCCTGAGCTCTAGAGCCCGTGCTCTAGACGGCAACAAGAGAAGCCATCACAATGAAAAGCCCGCACACCACAACTAGAAAAAACCTGCGTGTAGCAACAGAGACCCAGCGCAACCAAAAATAAAAGAAACACATAAGCTATATTTTTAAAAAGGCTCCAGTGGACTCAAGCTTTACTCTCTTTCTAGTGAAAGAGATGGTGGGAAAACTTCCTGGGAGGATTTGATAAGTCAACCCTGGAAGAATTACTCACTGTCAGTCACTGAGGTGGGGGTAGGGCTGCATATGGCCGGGAGATTATGGGGGAAGAGGTGGGTGAAGGCAGACAGCCCTATTTGGAGGGTCTGAAGAGAGTCTGAAAGAAGGGATGTGATGATGTCCTAAGTCCCAGAGGTGGCACACTGTGTCCAGCTCAATCCTGACCTCCGTGCAGCTGCGCAGATGGCAGGACAAGGCCAGGGAGCTACCGCAGATACCAATGTCTTGGGCCTGAAATGTGCATAATGGTGCACAGAGTCCCAGAGGGCTGAGACAGAGGGTTCGGGAGGAGGACACCCAATTACACTACAGATGGGAATCTTCTTCCCTGGCAAGCCTGTCTCTCTCTGCTCTGAGCTCCCTCACAGGTTGGTATTGATGAAGGCTCACTGCAGTCTTCTTTGTATTGGCTTAGTTTCCCTGGTGGCTCAGAGGGTAAGGAGCTGGTCTGCAATGCAGGAGACCCAGGTTCAATCTCTGGGTTGGGAAGATCCCTTGGAGAAGGAAACAGCAACTCACTCCAGTCTTCTTGCCTGGGAAATCCCACGGACAGAGGAGCCTGGCAGGCTACAATCCATGGGGCTGCAAAGAGTCAGACATGACTGAGGGACTAACAGTTGCATTGGCTCAAGTTGGTTTAGTTCTGTCTTGTCTTTTCTTCCACAGGATAAACTCCTTGGGACTTCCCTAGTGGTTGAGTGGTTAAGAATCCACCTTGCGGTGCAGAGGATGCGGGTTTGATCCCTAGTCGGGAAACTAAGATCCCACATGCCACGGAGCATCTAATTAAGCCTGCATGCCACAACTAGCAACTAATTAAACCATGCACCACAATGAAGACCCCACATGACGCGTCGTAGATCCCGAGTGCTGAAACTAAGACCCAACCTAGCCAGATAAATAAATATATACAACAACCATCAAAAAACTGAAATAGTATTTTTAAAAATCTAATTAAATAAAAATTTTTTTAAAAAGGATGAGCTCCTCAGAGGCAGAGTTCAATATCTAATCAATATTCAGTGACCTACACACTCAGCTACCACCAGGGTCAGCAGGAGCAGCTGGGGTTTGCCTCAGAAATGGGGTGGTGGCGTTCCTTGCCCTGGGTTTGAGTGGGTGATGTTATGAAGATCCAACAGACCTCTAGCAGGGAGGTTGGGACGGGGCCAGGAAGGGTTAACTGGAGGAATGGCTTTCCCAGCTAGTTTTTACACCATTGAATTTGCCAAACCCCAGAATCTGGTACTCAAGCATTAAGAGCTGATCTGTCACTTAGGACAACTGAGTTCTTTAGATGAATATATCAACTGAATTCTTATGTATTAATTTACATTGAAAAACACATAAACATAAAGGCCACGCAGACTCAAGTGCCTGGATCTGTCTGAATAAAGCCCTCTCTCTGATTAACATCCTTCTCATTGGCATTTAAATATGCTCAAATCTCTCATCTGAAAAGGACAAAGAAAACAATCGAACACCCCCAGATCACCATCTTCCTCCAGTTTCTGCCTGTCTCTCTCCTCCTCTTCAGAAGCAAAGTTCTCTAAAGAATTGTTCATGGTTATTATTTCAGTTTTTTTTTTCACTTCCCACTCACTTCTCAATCCACTTTAAATACAGCTTCTAGCCAGCAGTGACCATCAGGATATTTAGATACAGATATAGCCTGGAAACCAGTCAACTCCCCATAGAGTTCTAGCAGAGTCCCAGAGATTCCCTGCTGGCTGGAAAGTTGACTTTGCTACTGGACCATGGGGAGGCCCATGGGAGAGCCAGGGACAGAGCCAGTGGGCTGGGGTGGTAGCCATTCACCAATCGGTACTTAATCATTGCAAAATTCTAACAACCAGCACGGCTGTGTCATTAGGTATGGTGTGAATGTCAGCCTTGCTCCGTCACTCCACATACAAAACTTTACTAAGGTCATCAGTGACTTCCAGGTTGCTAAATTTACTGAGGCTAACTTTCAGCCCTCATCTCATTCGATCTTTCAACTGTATCCAACACTCTTGACCATTCCTTTCTTCTTGAAACATACCCTTCTCTTCTTCCCTGACTTCATTCTTTCCTGGGTTTCTCTACAGTTCTGACAGCTCTCTTTCAATCTTCTATTCCCGTTCATTCCATTCCATCTGGATGTTTAATTTTGTTATCTCTAAACCCTCAATCTTGACCTATCTCTTCTTTCAATTCTTTGCTTTCTTTCTTGGCAGTTGTACCCATGCCCATGTCTTCAATTTCTATTTACACACCAATTAAGTCACATTTTTATATCACCAGCCTAGAACCTTCCTCTGATCATTAGCTCTACCTACCACCTGAGTTTTTCAAAAGTGCATGAAGACAAACTATATATGGAACACATTTGTGATAAAGGACATGTGTCCAGAATATACGTTCAGAAACCTTCAAAAGTTAATAGTAAACATCAAATCCAGTTTGTAAATGTACAGAAAATTTGAACAGACACTTTAAGATATACAGATGGCAAACAAGCACATGAAAAGATGTCCAACAACATCCGTTAACAAGGGAAATTCAAAATAACATCACTATGCACCTAAAATTTTTAAATGTGGAAAACACCCAGGGTTGGCAAGAATGTGGAGGGGCTGGACCTCTCACCCATTGCTAGTGGGAAGGCAAAATGGTGAGGTCACTTTGGAAAACAGTTTGGCATTTTCTCACATAGTTAAACAGACACCATTTGACCCAGCAATCTCACTCTATTGATCACTTTGCCAATAAAGGTCTGTGTAGTCAAAGCTATGGTTTTTCCAGTAGCTGTGTATGGAAGTGAGAGTTGGACCATAAAGAAGGCTGAGAGCCGGAGAACTGATGCTTTCAAATTGTGGTGCTGGAGAAGACTCTTGAGAGTCCCTTGTACTGCAAGGAGACCCAAGCAGTTAATCCTAAAGGAAATTGACCCTGAATATTCATTGGAAGAACTGACACTGAAGCTAAAGCTCCAATACTTTGGCTACCTGATGCAAAGAGCCAACTAATTGAAAAAGACCCTGAGGTTAGAAAAGATTGATGGCAAAAGGAGAAAGGGGCAGCAGAGGATGAGATGTTTGGATGGCATCACTGACTCAATGGACGTGAGTTTGAGCAAACTCCAGGAGATAGTGAAGGACTGGGAAGCCTGGTGCGCTGCAGTCCATGGGGTTGCAAAGAGTCAGACATGACTTAGTGACTGAACAACAACAACTTATTCAAGAGGAATAAAAACATAATTGACAAGGCCCAGTGCAAAATGAAAATGCAAGGCCCCTTGATGAAAAAAAAAATTGTTAAGTACTTCAAGACTTGACAGGATAGCATTAAGTCAAGCACAGGGCCCTTCTGAGCCTTATGTAACTATACAGGTCACATGCCCATGAAGCAGCCCCAGGCAGAGATGTTCTATTTATTTGTTGTGGTGGTGGTTACCTAGTGCTATGTGTTTGTTAAAGCCCACATAACCGTGTACTAAAGAGGATGAGTGTTACTATATAAATTAAACCTCAATAAACCAGACACAAAGGAACTGAGCCTGTCACAAGGAAGCCTCACACTACATGAGGCTGAGGTTCATCCTACAGAAAGAAAGACCTGTACTCTTCCAACTGCCCAGAAATATCAAGGAAACACTGAGAGAATGCTCCAGACTGGAGAGGATCGAAATGACATGGCATCCAAGTGCTACATGCATCCTGGATGGGATGTTGGGCCAGGAAGGAAAAGACCTACTTGAGATGGCTGGTGACATTTGAATGAGGTTGTTGCTAAGTCATGTCCAACTCTTT
The DNA here is from genome assembly GCA_935064755.1 of Tragelaphus eurycerus. Classification (NCBI taxonomy): domain Eukaryota; kingdom Metazoa; phylum Chordata; class Mammalia; order Artiodactyla; family Bovidae; genus Tragelaphus; species Tragelaphus eurycerus. The sequence continues at coordinate 392,891 of CAKXYN010000075.1, read as the reverse complement.
GTGACCCCATAGACTGCAGCATGCCAGGCTCCTCTGTCCTTCACTATCTCCCAGAGGTTGTTCAAACTCATGTCCACTGAGTTGGAGATGCCATCCAACCATCTCATCCTCTGTCATCCCCTTCTCCTCCTACTTTCAATCTTTCCCAGCATCAGTGTCTCTTCTAGTGAGTCAGCTCCAAGCTATGGTTTATCTCCTGACTAGGGGCTTGTAGGATGGGGATGAAGAGTGTCTTTGCAGAGTATTTAAAGGTGATGAAACAGATATAATTAAATGCTAACTACATTTAGGGGATTCTGGGAGGAAGGGAGATGGGAGCTCTTTGTGCTGTTCTTGCAACTCTTCTTCAGGTTTGAAATTATTTTAAAATAAATTATTTTTTAAGTACTCCAGAATCAACAGGTCCAAAACCAAACTCATGATTTCTCCCAAACTCCCATCCCTGAACTTTGCCGCTTTAGGAAATGGCCCCACCAGCAATCACAGTGAACTAGAATCTGGAAGGCTCTCCCGACGCTGTCTCTTCCCCTATGACCCGGCTTTCCATCCAGGTATTTCTCTCTCCTCCATATCTCACCTTTAGCAGGATGGCCGCTGCCCACTCCAGGACTGCACACATAACTGTCCCACCTCTGAACGCGGCTTCCTAGGGGAAGCCCTGATTCCCAGGCTGGGCCAGGGCCTGTGCTGTGCAGCCTTGGGGCATCCTGGCCCTTTCCCTCCCTGGGCATCTCACGAGCATCATTCTACATCATCCACACGATTCTTCTACTGCTCCACCATAAGGTTGTATTTCCACGCAGGGCAGGAGTGGGTCTGAATCTGCCCACCAGTGGCCCTGGCACTGTGCCTCATACCTGGGGGGTCACCATGAATACTTGACAATGACCGAATGGAGAAATGAATGAACCCCATCTTTTTGTCTCTCTTGCTCCTTTTTTTTAAAATTGAAGGATAATTGCTTTATAATACCATGTTGGTTTCTACCACACATCTACATGAATCAGCCATAGGTATGTTAGGGGAAGCACACTGATTGAAACCACCCACCCTGGCCAGGCACCATAGTAACTCATTTGCATGAGTTGTTTTATGACTAGGAGATTCTGATAAGGAATACGGAACTAATAAGCCACCACCAACCGGAAGAGTTCGGGAAAGGTCTAAAGGAGACACCACGTGTGTGTCCACTTTTCAGAATCCCTCTTGCTAGCATCCATCTTGGCTGAGTGATACGTGCGCCACCAGGAAAGACTCTGAATTAGAGTGATTGGCCAAAGACCACCCGGAAACTCATCCCATCACCATAAAACCCGAGACTGTGAGCCACATGGCAGAGCAGTTCTCCTGGGTTCCCTTGCCCCACTGCTCTCCACCCGGGTGCCCTTTCCCAATAAAATCTCTTGCTTTGTCAGCACGTGTGTCTCCTAGGACAATTCATTTCCGAGTGTTAGACAAGAGCTCAGTTTCAGGCCCTGGAAGGGGTCAGCCTTCCTGCAACCGGTATACATATGCCCCCTCCTTCCTACGTCCCACTCCCCATCCCATCCCTATAGGTTGTCACATAGCCCCGGTTTGAGCTTCCAGAGTCAGACAGCAAATTCCCACTGGCTACATATTTTACATATGGTAGTATGTATGTTTCCATGTTGCTTTCTCCATTCATCCCACCCTCTCCTTTCCCCCTCCGTGTCCACAAGTTGGGCATATCCCTGTGGAGGGCCGGGTTCTCACTGGAGAACTGCTCTGGTCAGCCTCAAGTCAGGGCCCAGAGACATGAGTGGTTGTGAGATCAGAAATCTGAGATAGATGGCTGTTGCTCTGGTTTTCCCAGGTTTGCCTCCCAAGCTCTGGTTTTCTGTCTTGTGGCAGCCTGACTCCCTTCTGAGGGGTTCTCTTTCTCTAAGACTGTTAACTTACCCAGCCCCCTAAGAGTCAAGTTGACTTGTCCTGTGACTTCTCATTTTGCCTGCCATTCACATCTAAATATGTCTTCTGCGGGGCTTCCCTGGTGGCTCAGTGGCAAAGGATCCGCCTGCCAGTGCAGGAGATGTGAGTTCAATCCCCGATCCAGGGAGATCCCACACGTTTTGGAGCACCTAAGCCCATGCCCCACAACTCTTGATCCTGTGCTCCCAGAGGCCACAACTACTGAGCCCATGTGGCACAACTGCTGAAGCTTGCTCAATCTAGAGCCCGGGCTCTGCAACAAGAGAAGCGTCTGCGGTGAGTAGCCTGCACACTGCAACTAGAGAGCAGCCCCCACTCGCTGCAACTAGAGAAAAGTCTGCACAGCAGTGAAGAAGCAGCACGGCCAAAAATGAAATAAATAAGAAAATCATAAATACGTCTTTTGTGGAGCCTTAACTCTTACCAGGCAACTAAATTTTCCTTTGATTAACAAGCTTCCTCTGGGGCACCGTATGGCAGGATAAGACTTCAGGTGGGGGTCCCTGCCCTGGGCTCCCCCTTCTCTTTCCACTCCCATTCATTCTCACACCACAAGGGGCCTGGTGTCCTCCCACCTGTGGAGTCCAAGCATTTTTAAAGACATAAAATACCTTTTAAATCATAGGGGCCCAGTCCAGCTCCCTTAAAGAAGAGTAAGTTGAGCTCCAGAAAGTTTAACTGATTTTCCGAAGTTGAGCATCTAAGAGACAAAACCATTGCAGAAGTCCAGGGCCCAGAGCACTGCCGGCTGGGCACCCAGATGCCAGATGCTGCTCCTTCCCCCTTAATAGTTCCAAACGCACCCACCCGGCATAAGAGATATGAGTTCGATCCCTGGGTTGGGAAGATCCCCTGGAGGTGGGCATGGCAACCCACTCTAGTACCCTTGCCTGGGGAATCCCATGGATGGAGAAGCCTGGCAAGCTATAGTCCATGGGATCCCAGAGTCAGACACGACTGAAGTGACTGAGCACTTCATGCAGGGGAGAGGAGTGAGTTCAACAGGGTAACAGGAGTCAGGCTCCTGCAACTAATGCTGCCTCTACCTCTACAGAGATGTAGGAGCTTGGGGCAAATTACACTGTCATGTTAAATTTGATTTTCTCATCTGTAAAATGGGTATCCAATGAGGCCCTGATCCACCTGGTTCAGCTATTGGAAAGATTAAAATAAAATCCACACAAAGTAGTTAACGTAGTGTCTGGCTTAAATAGCGGGGGAAAAAGCTCAATAAGTATGAGTCACTATTGTTTTATCTGACAGTAAGGAGAATCATGTTAATAAAATATCACTGGTCTCCTCGGGCTTCCAGGAATGGAGGGGTAAGCATGGACAGGGGCTGCCACATCCATTACTGGGGTAGGAACAACGCAGGAGCTTCTTGGACCTCAAGTTCTGTATATCTAATTTCCTCCCAGCATGCTTGCTGAGGCAATTAATTTATATCATCTCTGTTTTCTCTCTCATTAATATCTCTCCCTCCCCTTAATCAGGCTCTAAAACCAGATTCATCTATTTTGCTAGACTCTCCAGGGAACAAAGTTTGGGTTTTATTTATCCTCTCTAATATACTTTGGTTTAGATTTCATTAATCTCTGCTTTTATCTTTGTGCTCACGTTCTTTGAGTTTATTCAATTGCTCCTTTCCTAATTTCTTGAGATGATTACCTAATGCCACCCCTTTGTGGGGAGGGGACTTCCCTCATTAATGATGAAGGCATGTAAGGCTATAAGTTTTCCTCTGCAAACAGCTTTCACCATGTTTGATGGTATGGGGACCTAGATCAGATCAGTCACTCAGTCGTGTCCGACTCTTTGCGACTCCATGAACTGTAGCACGCCAGGCCTCCCTGTCCATCACCAACTCCTGGAGTTCACTCAGACTCACGTCCATCGAGTCAGTGATGCCATCCAGCCATCTCATCCTCTGTCGTCCCCTTCTCCTCTTGCCCTCAATCCCTCCCAGCATCAGAGTCTTTTCCAACGAGTCAACTCTTCGCACGAAGTGGCCAAAGTACTGGAGTTTCAGCCTCAGCATCATTCCTTCCAAAGAAATCCCAGGGCTGATCTCCTTCAGAATGGACTGGTTGGATCTCCTTGCAGTCCAAGGGACTCTCAAGAGTCTTCTCCAACACCACAGTTCAAAAGCATCAATTCTTTGGCGCTCAGCCTTCTTCACAGTCCAGCTCTCACATCCATACATGACCACAGGAAAAACCATAGCCTTGACTAGATGAACCTTTCCCTCAGAAGAAATGGAATAGCCATCATGGTCAACAAAAGAGTCTGAAATACAGTACTTGGATGCAATCTCAAAAACGACAGAATGATCTCTGTTCGTTTCCAAGGCAAACTATTCAATATCACAGTAATCCAAGCCTATGCCCCAACCAGTAATGCTGAAGAAGCTGAAGTTGAACGGTTCTATGACGACCTACAAGACCTTTTAGAACTAACACCCAAAAAAGATGTCCTTTTCATTATAGGGGCTGCTAAGTCGCTTCAGTCGTGTCCGACTCTGTGCAACCCCATAGACGGCAGCCCACCAGGCTCCCCCGTCCCTGGGATTCTCCAGGCAAGAACACTGGAGTGGGTTGCCATTTCCTTCTCCAATGCATGAGAGTGAAAAGTGAAAGTGAAGTCGCTCAGTCATGTCTGACTCTTAGCAACCCCATGGACTGCAGCCCACCAGGCTCCTCTGTCCATGGGATTTTCCAGGCAAGAGTACTGGGGTGGGGTGCCATTGCCTTCCCCACCTGGAATGCAAAAGTAGGAAGTCAAGAAACATCTGGAGTAACAGGCAAATTTGGCCTTGGAATGCGGAATGAAGCAGGGCAAAGACTAATAGAGTTTTGCCAAGAAAATGCACCGGTCATAACAAACACCCTCTTCCAACAACACAAGAGAAGACTCTATACATGGACATCATCAGATGGTCAACATCGAAATCAGATTGATTATATTCTTTGCAGCCAAAGATGGAGAAGCTCTATACAGTCAGCAAAAACAAGACCAGGAGCTGACTGTGGCTCAGACCATGAACTCCTTATTGCCAAATTCATGGGGACCTAAGCCCTCTCTAAAGAAAGATTTCTGAACCCAAGTAAAGAGCAGCTCAGGCCTTTTGCAAAACTGGTCTCAAATTCAAAATTAATGAGACTCATTGCCTGTGGGCTAATGCTTAACTGTTGCATCCTGAAAGCCCTTCTTCCTCACCCCCTGGTGCAGCAGCCAGTATCCAAGCCTGCACTCTCTCTCCTTGACCTCATACACTCGCCCCCAAAGACCTCCCCATCTCCAGGTCTTTCTGCACCACACGGCTTCCGCGATCGTCCTAATCCTCAAATGTTGTCTCATTGTCCCTCTGCCTCAAACCACTCAGGAGCTTCCTCATTGCAGCATCATTTCTAGTGCACTAGACACGGCCCCACATCTAGACTCTTGCCAGTCTCCAGCCCCAACCTCCCTCACCTCTCCACTCCAGCCACTCTGATCCTCTGTCCTCCAGCAGAACCTCACTGCATGAGCTTCCCAGTGTTCTTGGTTTACTTTAGATCATCACCCCTTTGTTCTGCAGGGCACATTTCTGCGCTGCTGCACCCACGACGTCTCCCATGCTAACCGTTGCTCTGAAACCATTCTATCTGGACTTTTGGGCCATTGGCTTTAGGAAGCTTCCCTGGCAAAGTGCCTCTAGGCTCCCACAGCTACACAGATGCTGGTCCTCCCTTCCTCCTACCACACTGCTTTCAAATCGCCTGCCTGCTCACTTCTCCATCACTTTTTGTTGTTGTTTTAGTTGCTGAGTCATGTCTGCTTCTTGGCGACCCCATGGACTGCAGCGTGCCAGGCTCCTCTGTCCATGGGATTCTCCAAGCAAGAATACTGTAATGGGTTGCCATTCCCTCCTCCAGGGGGTCTTCCCAACCCAGGGATTGAACCCACAAACTCTTGCATTGGCAAGCAGATTCTCTACCACTGAACCACCTGGGAAACCCTCTCCATCACTTTACTGTGGGCCAAAGACAACATTTTCTTAACCTAGGTCCCCAGCCCCTCACTTAACAATCGCACTAAGGACTGTCTAGGAACTTCAATATCCCAAAGTGGACCCCTCATCAGTGTTCCTGGGGCTCTTATAGCATACGTTCCAGTGAGACAGCAGGTGCTCAAGGTGACCAGTTGTCAGGTCTGAGGCCTTTATCACCATCATCAGGGCAGGGAGCCCAAGAGCCCGAGTCAGGGGAGCCTGGGCAGGCCCTCTTCTCCTTCTCTGCCTCGGCTCAGCCCTGGTACCCTCAGAGCACTGCAGCCTCGCTTGACAGTCTCCAGGTTGCAAAGAGGGTCCTGGAGGAGAAAGGCAAAGGGGCAAGGTGAGGTGTATCCAAGGACCGGAAGATTCCATTGCACACCTCCTGGGCACCACAGGACCCAGGTGAGGGAGAGCCTCCCTCTCTGCCCTGTCTCAGAGCCCACTTCAAGGGGACTCAGGCAGCTGCTGGCCCTTTAAACAGAGTCAGCTCCCACCGGACACTCTTAAAGCTCACTTCATTCATGAATTAAGTCCCTGACATCCCATATCTGTATGATCAATATGTTTGTTTATTAGCAGCAGCTGCTGTGTTTTAGCGAAGGCGGTGGGCCCCAGTGAGAGGGCCGCCGGGTAACCACATAGCAGGGCCTGGGACAGGGAGAAGAGAGGCCTCCCGCTGGCCGATGGGACCTGGGGCTGGATAGGATTTCATGGTAATGGTCCTTTAATTGAAATCACTGCTCCGGCAGCCTGTTGGGTAGGGAGCTGTGCTGATGGCTCCTGGCCCGGCCCCCCTTCAAGAGGTCCATTAACTGGTGGGCGTGGCCCCAGCTGCTGGGCCCCAAGAGCAGCAGCGGGGTGGGGAAGCGAGGCCGAGGTGGTCAGCACAGCTGCAGGGGACCGCGAGGATGCGAGTGGACTCGGGGCCTGGCCGCTCTCGAGATGTCAGGTGTGCCGACTTGTCCTCCCTGGCCTGGTCCCAAACCTGAGCTCAGCCACTTGTCCCCACGCTGGGCTCATTTCCCCTCAGTGACTCAGGGACCTCATTCTAGGCTGACTTATGTTTTTTCCAGAAGAGGGGAAAGACTCGTCGTTCTCCAGTTCTGATATCTGCTCTGTGTCGATGACTCAGGGTCCACACCTTTGGTCCATGTGTGATGATGGAGGGCCAGGGAACAATCCCCAAATCACTAATTCATTCATTCATGCATGCATGTATTTGGAAAACATGCAGTGAGCAATTTCTACATGCCAAGAACCACACTAGGTCCTTGAAACACAAAGATAAGGGAGGGTGCTACTGCTGCTGCTAAGTCACTTCGGTTGTGTCCGACTCTGTGCGACCTCATAGATGGCAGCCCACTAGGCTCCCCTGTCCCTGGGATTCTCCAGGCAAGAACCTGGAGTTGGTTGCCATTTCCTTCTCCAACCCATGAAAGGAAAAGTGAAAGTGAAGTCTCTCAGTCATGTCTGACTCTTAGCGACCCCATGGACTGCAGCCCACCAGGCTCCATCCATAGGATTTTCCAGGCGAGAGTACTGGAGTGGGTTGCCATTGCCTTCTCCATAAGGGAGGGTAGTCTTGCCCTAGAGGGATTTCAAGTCTTATGGCTGTAAAAGAATGCAAATGTCTACCATACAAGAAATTAAGAGCTTTATTGGGAATAGGTGTGAGGTAACCACATAGCAGGGCCTGGGACAGGGAGAAGAGAGGCCTCCCGCTGGCCGGCAGGAGCATAGGAAACAAAAACTCTAAGTCAAGAAAAGTGAAAGTGAAAGTGTTAGTCGTGTCCGACTCTTTGAGACCCCATGGACTGTAGCCCACCAGGTTCCTCTGTCTATGGAATTCTCTAGGCAAGAATACTGGAGTGGGTTGCCATTCCCTTTTCCAAAAGATCTTCCCCACCCAGAGATCGAACCCAGGTCTCCTGCATTGCAGGCAGATTGTTTACCATCTGAGCCTCCAGGGAAAACTTAGGAAAATGGAAGTCAGGAAAATGGAACCCAATTTAATCTAAGGGAAGCTATCCTGAGATTTCAAATTAGTCAATTTCCAGACCCATGAGCCTCTTTCATTTCTTGCAGATCCCCCACTTCCCAGTCTAGACGGGCAGGTCTCTTCTCCACCCTAGAATATACCCTGGGCACCATAGCTGGCAGGCTATGCGGTGCTCTCATCTGGGGGCAATTTGCTTTTGTGGCTGTCACAATGTGGGAGGTAGGTAATGGGGGGAGTGCCCCCAGGGGATGCTGCTAAACATCCTCTAACACACAGGACAGCCGCCCAAAACAACAACAAAATGATCTGCTCCAACATTATCGGTAATGTCAAGGTTACGAACCCTGGACTATGGTGATGTCTTTATATTTTATTCTGCGTGCTGTGTGTGTGTGCTAAGTCGCTTCAGTCATGTCCGACTCTTTGCAACCCTATGGACTGTAGCCTGCCAGGTTCCTCTGTCTGTGGGTTGCCATGCCCTCCTCCAGCAGATCTTCCCCAACGCAGGGATCAAACCCATTTTATTCTGAGTGAGACGCAAACACAAGCACCTCAGCATTTCTGCCTTAGGTCAGAACCATCATCCTTCATCCACCCGTCACATCTAATTCCAACATGTGGTCAACCCTTCCAGAGGCGAGTCTTGCTGCTTATTACACCATTCACATTGTCACCCTGGCCTTTGGGGTTTGACGTTGGGTACCATTTCCTATGGCAGGACCCTGACTATTTCCACTTCAGCCTACAGGTGCTCTAACCTCGGGGCTGCCATCCTGAAACATGTTCTCACTGGACTCATTCCATCTCCACCAACATGCACTCAACTACCTCTGCTCTCAGCCTTGGTTTCCCACCTTCAGCCCATACTCAGCTTGCGGTGTGGACACAGCACTAAGACCACGGCTCTCCAAGTCTCACCAGAATCCCACCCTCCCGCCTCTCATCCTTCCGCCCTACAACTCAAGTGGGCACAAACACAGGTGGTCTGAGCGCATGGAAAAAGGTTGGGTGAGTGGGTGTCACCAACTTACTTCACATTTGCCAGAACCTGGCTCAAGGTATTGACCCAGGATACTCCTGCACCCAAAAGCTCTAAGTCATTTCCAGTATCTTATTAAGGAGTCATGATGTCAAAGATGTTGAGACATTCCATCTTCCTGATTCCTTCTGTACAGGATGCTCAATGGAGAATCTTAGGGTATCAACTTACTATCCACGGGCCAACTTCTAGGAGGTTATAGAAAATGCCAATTGATGGACTTGAACTTTCTGAACCAGAAGCAACAACGAGCTACCTTCAATAAATTGATGCTAGCTGCCTGGAGCAATGTGTTGGGAAGAATTCTGGGGAAGTGGGGCAGTGGGGAGCCAAGAAGGGTCCTCAGGGAGGGGGTACTGGGGACTCTCAGTCATTCCTGCCTCCATTCTGGAACATATTTCAGCTTTGATTCCACACCCTCATTCCTATTCCAACTAGGCAGCTGGTCCTATGTCTCTTTTATTATAAAAATTCTAGGGCCTTAACTATTTGAGGCCAAGGTTTAGGAAGAGAGTCAAGATTAGCAATATTTTCAAATATATGTATGTAGGTGAGAGGAGTGGAGGCCCCTATGCCAAATGTTTGCTTTCCTTGCATCTAAACAGAAAACAAATTTTCATACATTCCTCATGCTATTGTATTAGTAGGACAGTGACTACAGTTTATGATTAGTGTCTGGGTCTTCATGAGAGACCCAGATGGGAGCTGAGATGGATTATATCCTAAATGAAGTTGACAATGCATTCTTGTGGGTTTTCACACATGGACACAGGCACAAATTGTTTGGTGATATAACTGAAAAATAAAACTGTCTTCAATCTGCAAATTGCAATGGTTCATACGTTAGAGAGGCACCAAATCTGTGACTTTGTTTCCCTGAATGTCAATATGCATATACCTTAGAATATCCCAATAACCAGGGATTTTGAAAGTCCCCAAGGATTGAATCAACCATTTACCCAATGTTTGAACACACTCTGCAACACTTTAGTCAAGTTACCCTAAATTTTGTCTCAACAAATCCATACATGAGGACTCATAGCCTTCTGCCCAGTGCAGAACCAGAAGCTCTGGCTGTTTGAACATCTTCCTTAAAGGGAACAAAATCTACAGACCTCTACTTCCATCCTTCAGCCCCGCTTCTTTCGCTTGAGGACCCTCAGAACACACCAGTTCTCTTTTGGACATTTCTTCAGCCATGTTAAGTAAGACACAATCCTATAGACCAGGGATCAGCAACCTACAAATCTGGCCCTCCACTTGTTTTCATAAATAAAGCTTTACTGAAACACAGTCACACCTATTCATTTATTTATCATCTATGGATGCTTTCACACTACAACAGCAAAGCTGAAGCAGCTGTAACAGAAGCCATATGCTTGAAAAATCTAAAATATTTATTATCTGGCCCTATACAAAAACATTTGGCAATCCCTGCTGTAGACCATAATTTCTTCAGCGCTGTGTTGAACTAACCATATCTTAAGTACATACTTTTAAATTTTTCTTATTTTTGGCCATGCCCAACCAGTGATCAAGGAAGTGATCAGGGAAGTGCTTCCACTTCCCTGCAGTGGAAGCTCAGTGTCTTAACCACTGGGCCACCAGGGAAGTCCTGAACCAACTAGCTCTTGTTGTTGTTCAGTCACTAAGTCACGTCCGACTCGTTATGACCCCATGGGCTGCAGCATGTCAGGCTTTCCTGTCCTTCACTATCTCCCAAAGTTCTCTCAATTTCATGTCCACTGAATTGGTGATGCCATCTAACCATCTCATCCTTTGTCGCCTCCTTCTCTTGCCCTCAATCTTTCCCAGCATTAGGGTCTTCTCCAATGAGTTGGCTCTTGGCATCAGGTGGCCAAAGTATTGGAGCTTCAGCTTCAGCAGCAGTCCTTGAAATGGATATTCAGGACTGATTTCCTTTAGGATTGACTGGTTTGATCTCTTTGCAGTCCCAGAGACTCTTAAGAGTCTTCTCCAACATCACGGTTCAAGAGCATCAATTCTTTGGCACCCAGATCACCATATGGCATGGTCTTAAGTCCTTTCACCCAGATCACTTTCCTCTTAATGGCTCCCATGGATTTATGTTCATTTTTTTAAGAGCAATACCAGAACTGTGTGTCTGCAGGGGCTGGATGTCTGAGATGCCTACTGAAGATCCAAGCAGAGGCACCGAATAACCAGAAGGCTATGAGACTGAAGCTCGGAGAGGATCTTTTTGTTCATTCAGCCCTTCATTTATTCACAGTTGTTTATTGAGTACCTACTTCAGTTCAGCAAGTTGTAAAGGCATAAAAATGTTTCTGGGTGAAAAAAAAATAAACTGGTACTTGTATTTAAATCAATACTAAATGGCAAGCCGTACTATCTTAGACTATTAACAGCCATCGCTCCTCCAGCAGCAGTACCAGCACACCCTCTACACACACATACACACACACACACACACACGTTCACAAACCACAGAAGGATAGAGCCTCTGTAGAGGAAATGAGGGGAGAAGAGAAAGGGAAGATAGGGCAGACGCACCCTGAATGGAGGCAGAGAGCTCTCTCTTTGAGCTCACTGATTCCAACCTCCTGTGATATTTAGCTTCTCACCTCCAAAAAATATAACACCCCCGCCCATCCTACTCAACCTCTGCCTCCTCCATCATCTGGCCTGGCCACCTTCCCTAGGAGGACTGACCCAGCAGGCACTGCTGTCTGAGGAAGGCATATGGCCTCCTTCTAGGACTGCATCAAGGGAGGATCCCTATGGTCTTAGATGACATCCCTCTTTTTTTCCCCCTTTCTATTCTTTTTTATTTTCCAGCTTAATTATGGCTTCTGACAGAGAGGGCTCAGCTGGTGCAGAAATCTGCTCTCCGAACTCATTGGCACAAAGGTTCCAGCCAGACAGACCTGGGGAGACTTTTCTCTTGGACTTCGGCTGGGAGATAGAGACTTTTTAATTAGAAGTTGTTATTAATGGGAAATGCTGCAAATTAAAACTAGGCCTCCTCCCTCTCCCTCCTTCCTTCCCCACTATATTTATCTCTGATCTCAATTAGAAAAGTTCAGGGACTCGCTGCTGAATAGAATCTGTGGAGATGAAAGCTGCTGGAGACACCCGGAGGAGGGTGAGGATGGGGGTGGGGGAGGAGGGTGGAGGTGGAAACTGGAGAAGGAGGGGCAGGGAGTGCTGGGAACCGCCCTGGCCCTCAGTTCCCACTGGGTCCTGGAACTGGCCCAGGAGTGCCCTCCTCAGCTTCTGTGTGCAAGACTGGTGACACATATCTCCATTCTTCTGCTAAGAAATAACTAATCACTAACACAGAGATGAGACATCAGAGGTAGCTACACTCTGAACAGAACTAGATTTGGAAACATTGGGTGACACCTTCACTCTGGTTGGATCTATACATTTTCAAATGAAAAAATGGCTTTATTTTTCCCAACTGCAAAGATAATATATGTTTATCATTTTAAAAAATCCACATATCACAGATAAGGTTAAAGTAGAAATGACTAAAGTAAAAATCATTTGAAATCTCACGATCTAAAAAGATCTACATGCACTGTTAATAATTTTGGTGAACATCCATCCCACTTACTATCCATCTCTCTCTTTCTCAGTCTTGTATCTTGGGGATCATGCTATATATATATCAAATGTCCCGAGGCATGCTTTTCCTTCAGCAAAATATATTGTGAGGTATCCTTCTAGATCAATCAACATAAATCCATGTCACAATTTTTAATGGCTCCATGGCATTCCATTATGTGGGTGTATTATCTTGTATTTAACTCGGCTCATCTTGCTGGTCATTTAAGCTGCTTCCAGGGTCAGTTCTTACAAACAGTGCTGTGCTTTCCACTCCCCACCACTGGCCCAGCTGAGCTGGAACAACCTGGCATTGTTCCTTCCATCTTCCACAGCATGAGACTTCCCAGGGTCCAACAGCGCCACCTATAGGCTGGAAGACCCCAGAGCAATAGCATTTCCTCAGAGATCTCTTTGCCAGGAGTTGGAAACTGTGTAGATCTCCCTAGTGACCTAGAGCTGAGGCAAGTTGCATGAACAGAGGATTCAGAACAATAAGCAAACCTCTCCTCATGGGCTAAACCCTTAGGTGAACCTTCAGATGAACAATAGGCTAAGCTCAGCCCTCTCACTATGGTTTGCTGCTATGATGCTATGAACCATGAGATGGTATCTGAAGCCGGATCACGATAACTCCATTCCACCAAAGAGAGACAGAGAGCATGCTCTGGAGCTGGCCAGCCTGCGAGCAAATCCTGGTACCTTCCTGTCCTAACTGTAGTAATGAGGTCAAGTGACTTGGCCTCTCTCACACTTCCTTGGTTTGAAACTGGCAGCAATGATCCCTCTCTTGCAGGTTTGTTTGAGAATTAGAAATAATGTACTGAGATGCTCACCACGTGGTCAGAGCATCTGACTACATTAACTGTTATTATTATTAGCATTATGAAGAACAGCAAAATAACAACAAAGTATGAAAAACATCAATCTTAAAGGAAATCAACCCTCAATATTCACTGGAAAGACTGAGGCTGAAGCTGAAGCACCAAGACTTTGGCCACATGATAAACGAAAAGCCAACTCACTGGAAAAGGTCCTGATGCTGGGAAAGATTGAGGGCAGGAGAAGGGGGTAACAGAGGATGAGATGGTTGGATGGCATCATCATCTCAATGGACCTGAGTATGAGCAAGCTCTGAGAGATAGTGAAGGACAGGGGAGCCGTCTCCAGTCCATGGAGTCACAGAGTCGTAGGCGACTGAGTGACTGAACACCACCTCCAGTGAATGACAGACTTCTCTCCATCTTGCCTCTGCTGGCCTTACAGGGAATATGCGCAAGACACGGGCTCTGCCCTCAAAGTAGGCACAAGTCTATTGAAAGCAACTCTCCCGGGAAGAGACGCACATGTGGCTGTGGAGAACCAGAGAAGGATTCCTGCAGGAGATGGCACAGAGGACAGAATAAAAGGAACATGCATCACAGTGAAGGGAACTTAAGAATTGGGGTGGGAAGATAGTCAGTCCAAGCCCCCGGTTCCACACTTAAATGCAAACCCACTCCACACAGGTCTGTCCTGTTTGCCCCATTCCAGGGATGAGTGGAAACCACACCCCGGAGGCAGCTTCCCTGTGCCAATAACTCAGAATTAGAAAATCCGCACGCTCAGAGTGGAGGAAGCTCTAGCATAGGCTCTCTGGACTGTCAGGGTGATGAACTGCAGACCTGGGAGAGGAAGGGATTGTGGAGTTACAGACAGGGTGAGTGGCCTAGTCTGGGTTGGCTTTGCTCATCACTTGTCAAAAGCAAGGACCCATCCAGATGCCCAGAGGACCTCTGGGCTACACAGCCTTGTGCCCCCACACGGTACATACATGGCATCCGTGGTCTGTATTTTCCAACCCAGGCGGAGGACCGTGGCACATACCTAGGCCAGCCAGTGTGGGCTGAGGGCACAGCCATGAATTGGGCAGGGGTCCTCTGCTCTCCAGCCCACACCACTGTCCTAGTTCAGACTCTCACTGCCTCCTCTGTCCGCTACTATGATGATGTCTAACTGGTCCCAGTGGTCATGCCTCACTCCATACTGCTGAGCCTTTCCCCCACACTACTGCCAAATGAATCTCTCACGACTGCTCCCCGGCTCACAACCCACCCAGAGCTCCCCATTGCTTGCAAAATGAGGTTCAAACTCATCAGTCTGGCATGCAAAACCCTCGCTTATCTGACACCAATTCTTCCCCTAGCTCCACCCTCCTCTGCAGACAGAGAGAAACGTCTGATATCTCCCATACATGCCCCAGGCTTTCCCCCCCTTCCTGTCTGTGCTCAAGTTATACCCCTACAACAGTCTCTCTCCTCCAGGTCTCCACATGTCCAGATTCTACCCACACTCCAAGGTGATGTCTCTGCTGGTCACCCATTCAGAAGGGAGCCCTCTCTCCTCTGACTTTCATATGGAAGTCAGCATTTTCGATCTGTCATAATTATTAGTGATTCCAGAGACTCATAGACTCATCTTGGCAGACAGTGATGATGGCGTTCAACATGTGCCTGCATGCTGTAACCATGACTACAAGTTGATGAAGGTTCAGGACACACCCTGTGGCACTCATCAACTGTGTGTCCTCAACGAAGTAACAGTCAGAAGCCTCAGTTTCTTACCTGTGCATGTCTGCTGCTGCTGCTGCTGCTGCAGCATCACTCCAGTCGTGTCCGACTCTGTGCGACCCCATAGACTGCAGCCCACCAGGCTCCGCCATCCCTGGGATTCTCCAGGCAAGAACACTGGAGTGGGTTGCCATTTCCTTCTCCATTTCTTATCTATGCGTGTTTGCTAAGTTGCTTCAATTGTGTCCAACTCTTTGCAACCCTATGGACCATAGCCCACCAGGTTTCTCTGTCCATGGGATTCTCCAGACAAGAATACTGGTTGCCATGCCCTCCTCCAGGGAATCTTCCTGACCCAGGGATGGAGCCCAATTGAACCTGCATCTCTTATGTCTCCTGCATTGGGTTCTTTACCCATAGCGACACCTGGGAAGCTCTTTCTTATCTGTGGAAGTGTTACTTGCTCAGTTCAGTTCAGTTGCTCAGTCATGTCTGACTCTTTGTGACCCCAATGGACTGTAGCACACCAGGCTTCCCTGTTGATCGCCAACTCTCAGAGCTTGCTCATGTCCATAGAGTCCATCCATCATGTCAGTGATACCATCCAACCATCTCATCCTCTGTCATCCCCTTCTCCTCCTGCCTTCAACCTTTCCCAGCATCAGGGTCTTTTCCAATGAGTCAGTTCTTCGCATCACATGGCTAAAGTATTGGAGCTTCAGCTTCAGTATCAGTCCTTTCAATGAATATTCAGGACCGATTTCCTTTAGGATTGACAGGTTTGATCTCCCTGAAATCCAAGGGACTCTCAAGAGTCTTGTCCAACACCACACTCACTGAGTCTTGTCCAACCCGTCGCGACCCCATGGAGGATGAGGCAAATAATAATGCCTTCCCAGAGTTATTTGTCAATCCCTAAGCTAGCAGCAGAATCCCACAGTTCAAAACAAACAAAACTGTAGATTAAAAGTGAAACCAGCAGAGAGACCTCTAAATGAGGTATGTGGGATAAAACAGAAAGAACCAGAACCAAAATGCAACTGTCTCTGTCCCCTCACCTGGAAGTTGGCAAAACGCTGCTTTCTCAGTGTTTTCCTGGTGGCTAAGATGGTAAAGATGGAGAAGGAAATGGCAACCCACTCGGGTGTTATTGCCTGGAGAATCCCAGGGATGGCTGAGCCTGGCGGGCTGCCATCTATGGGGTCGCACAGAGTCAGACACGACTGAAGCGACTTAGCAGCAGCAGCAGCAAGATGGTAAAGAATCTGCCTGCAATTCAGGAGACCTGAGTTCGATCCCTGCGTTCGAACTTGAGTCTCCAGGAAGATCTCCTGGAGAAGGGAATGGTGACCCACTCCATTATTCTTGCCCTGAGAACCTCATGGACTGAGAAACCTGGCAGGATATTTGCCAAGAGTCAAACACTCCTGAGTGAGTAACACTTTCACTTCCCAAAGCCGATTTTCTGGAAGGTGGGGCAGGGGACCAATGGGAGGCTAAAAGCTTCACTTTACCCCCTTCTGGAGATGCCTGTTCACTTGCCCATCCCTCAGAAAGATGCTGGCTCCTCCACTGCTGGAAGCCCTATCCTTGTCGCCCTACCTATTCCCCCTCCTCCCCACTTCCCAGGGTTCCAGGCCACGCCCACTGCCTGTGGGGGGGACTTAGGCTCCCCAGGCAGCCCTGCTGAGGTGCTCACTCTCCCTGCCTGAGCAGCTCAGACTCTGAAATGAGCTCTTGTCTGCTAATCGCTCTCTGCGATCTCTCCCTCCCTGTAGGAATATCATTGCCAGCAATTAGCACAAAGATCCTTCCCCACTCTAGTTAAGATCCCAAGCTGCAGTTAAATGCTCCCAGATCCCATTTAAATGATTCCAAACGCAATTCATTCTGGCTCATTAAATAATTCCAGAGTTGGCTTTCATTACTTTTATCACCTTGGAAATCTCTTTTTCCAGAAAAGAAAAAAACAGAGGAGAGGTTGATAATGAGAGAAGGGTCTGATCTGGGAGAGGGAAGGAGAAGGTTTTCTGTCCTAGTCTCTCCGGCACTGCGCTCTGCGTTTCACTCCCTCCCTCTGGCTGCCACCCTGGCTCCCCCTCCAGCTCACTCCCTCTATCCTTTTTCTCTCGGAAATGACTTCACCTGACAGCTATGGATTTAGAGCTTTTTTGCCAATTACTTATGCCCAGTGAGAAAATAGGTCTTTAATGTCTGTCCTTGTTCCGCCCGGGCTGGCTACCTTACCATGAGGTGAGCCCACAGCCCTCTCCCCTCGGCAGACTGGGCTTATAGCCCCGGCTGCCCAGGCTGGGGCGCCTGGGGTCGGGAGGGGCAGAGCCTCAGGTGAGGGGGGCGGCACCCAGGCTACTGTGCTACCTAGGGGGCACCAGCCCATGGGATCAGCACCCCTGCACAGCCCGGCTCAGCACTCACTCATTCATTCTTCGTTCATGACTAAGGTTCACTGTTGTTGCTGTTGATGTTTAGCCAAGTTTTATCTGACTCTTTTTCAACCCTGTGGACTGTAGCCTGCCAGGATCCACTGTCCATGGGATTCTCCAGGCAAGAACACAGGAGTGGGTTGCCATTTCCTTCTCCAAGGGATCTTCCCAACCGAGAAGGAGAAGATCAAACTCGTGTCTCCTGCATTGACAGGCAAATTATTTTTTAAACCACTGAGCCACCAGGGAAGCCTGGAAGCTTTATTGAGCACTTGCTATATGCCCGGCACCAGGTGAGCATTCTACAGGTATTAATTTGCTAAATCCTTGGAACAACCCCTGTGAGACAGATGTTATTATGAAGGTGGTTTTCCGGAGAGGGAAAATAAACCTCTGGAGAAGCTTAATAAATCACCCCAAATCATACAATTGTAAATGCCTAACTTGGGGGGCTTGAGCTCAGACACTTCCTGGTTACCCATGACCACTCTGGCACATCTCCTTGTGCCTGGCACAGCTGGGGAGGCTTCCCTCGGCACACGAGGTCCCCGCATGTCACAGCTCACATTCTACTTTGGTATCTTTTTCTACAGCATGGCACATGCTCTGGTGAGGGCTGTGATCCAGGTCTGTGCAAAGTACTATGAGAACACAGGGACCAGAGTCATCCATTCTGCCTGGGGAATAAGGAAGCAGGTTGGAGGGGCTATGAGAAGAGGCAAGCTGTCATCCAGGGTTTGAAGGCTAAGGAGGAACTCCTTGGATGAAGAAGCGAGGGGAAGGGCATTCCTGGGAGAAGGAACAGGATGTGCAGATGCTCAGAGGCTGGAAAGGGCCTGACATAACTAAGTAGCATCGTCCCAGGCAAGACACAAGTGAGTGTGGCAGGGGATTTGTTGCATAAATATTGCTCTAGAGCAGTGGTTCTTACCTAGGGTTGGTGACGATTCACTCCACCCACTCCCACCACCTCCAGTGGACTTTGTCTGGAAACATTTGGGCCAATGTCACAATTGGATTGGGAGGAGGAACTGGCATCTAGTGGATAAAAGCCAGGGGTTCTGCTAAACATTGTATCAATACAGTGTACAGGAAAGCCACCAGGGCAGGAGGTATTCACCCCCAAGTCTCAACAGGGGAAAGAAGCCCTGGTCCAGAGAGCTGATGGCGCCATGGTACGCAGAGCAAAGCAAAATCGGTCCTAGTCAAGGAAATCAGAAAAGGTTCACAAAGAAGGAGCATTTGAGTAGCTCTCAAAAATGCAGAGGATGGACAAATGTGACAGAAGGTGGGGACAGAAGGTGTCATGCTCCTGACAAAGGAGAGCATGCTGCTGCTGCTGCCAAGTCGCTTCAGTTGTGTCCAACTCTGCGTGACCCCATAGACACAAGCCCACCAGGCTCCCCCATCCCTGGGATTCTCCAGGCAAGATCACTGGAGTGGGTTGCCATTTCCTTCTCCAATGAGCAGGCCCTAAAAGGAGGAGAGTGCGCTGCGTATTCAAGGAACTGTCCAGTTGGCTGTGTACCTGGTTCATGAGGAGGGTTAGACATTCATGAGCCCTAAAGCACTGAGGGTGTGACTCAGTAAAGCCACAGGGAGAAGAGGAAGGGCTTTCAGCACCAAGAGATGGGATCGGAGCTATACACTCTAATTCCTCAGACTCTAATTAAATAATCAGGTGATTCAGGTAGAGACTGGAGGAAGGGGAGGCCATCTCTGTGCTCCTGGCAGGAGTTTCTGCCAACCTGACCTCAGACAGTGGCATCCACAGTGAGAAGGAGAGGACAGTCCCTCCAGACTCCTCAAGGGAGAGGAGGGTCGGGAACTGCAAGGACCTGGCCCCTGACTGCATTCACGGGAGGATGGAGGAGGAGGAGGAGAAGTCTGAGGGAGGAATCGCCATCTCTGGGATCAGTGAGCAAGGCGGGCCACAAAGCCATGAGAGCTGAGAGAGCCTGAAGGGATGCTTCCCGCTGACCAGGACCTGGTGCTTCTGGGAGAAGGCTGGCAGGTGGGCCACACCCATGTCTGCACTCACAAAGGCGGTACAAAGGGCAGGGCCAGGAAGATGCAGGGTCTGGACGGCATCACCTTGACAAAGGAAAGCAAAGATTGAGCATCTGGGTCTATGCTTATTGATGATGTTGACAGCAATATTGAACAGTCACAGTTATATTGAATAGTCAGCAGTTACTGACACATACACACCACTATACTGACATGTACACAGCACAGTATAATTTACAGATATAAATTATATACAATAGGTAATTAAGAATCTACTGTGTAGCACAGGGAGCTCTACTCAATACTCTAATGGTTTATATGGGGAAAGAATCTAAAACAGAGTGGGCAGGGGACTTCCCTGGTGGTCCAGTGGTGAAGACTTCACTTTCCTATGCAAGGGCTGTGGGTCTGACCCCTGTCAGGGCGCTAAGATCCCGTTTGCCTCCAAAAATCCAAATCATAAAACAGATGCGATATTGTAACAAATTCAATAAAGACTTTAAAAATGGTCCACATCAAAAAAATCTTTAAAAGATAGTATATGTATAACAGATTCACTTTGCTGTACACCTGAAACTAACACAACATTCACTGTAAATCAACTAACACTATGTGAGTGTCAGTCGCTCAAACTCTTTGCGACCCCATGGACTGTACTCGCCAGCAAGAATACTGGAGTGGGTAGCCATTCCCTTCTCTCATGGATCTTCCCGACCCAGGGGTGGAACTTGGGTCTCATGCATTGCAGGCAGATTCTTTACCATCTGAGCCACCAGGGAAGCCCAATTATACTCCAATAAAAATGAATTAAACAAAACAGCAGTTACCGTTTATTGGGAGTTTATTTTGTGCCAGGCCTGGTGCCAAATACATAACACAAGACTGAGCCATAGCTGAGCCTCATTTTACCCACCAGACAGTTCCCTGGGAGATACAAAAACCAAGCTCCTGTCAATTAATTTAAATTTTAAATGTAATTTGATATTTTAATTTGTTCAAACAGGCATGCATTGCTTTGGCAATTAAAAATACAAGGCATTTTTTTAAAAATGGAAACCGAGACTTATGCACACATATATCTGTTACGGTGTTTTTCTAGAATAGCGATCTGTTTGCCATCAGTGGATCACCCGCTACACGGCAGGCATTACTGCACTGGGTGTTTTACATGAAAACAAACAAGTATTTTGTTTGGAAAATAAAAGGAGAGTTTGCTTTCAACGAACGGACTGGCATATAGTAGCGGTTCAATAAAATGTGTTGGATGAATTATTTAGTTTATCCCAAGTAGAACAGAAGGGCTCGGGGCCTTGGGTATAAAAAAGAAACAGCAGATCCGAGTCTGAGAGCTGGATCACACTGGGCTTGTCTCTAAAACGAGCAGACTTACGTGACAGGAAGTAGGGCCACGGCTGCTTCCGTCCCTCCTGTCCCACATCATGATGGGAGCTACGGGACTGAGTCTGTGACACAGGAATGATGTCGTTGGGGGGAGTGGTCAGGCAGAGGGACCCTGAGGAGAGGACCCAGGGAAGGCAGAACAGGTGAAAGTTTCTGAGAGGTCTGGGGGCTTCGTGAAGGAGTGCTTTATGCAGCTTCCCTGGTGCCTCAGCGGTGAAGAATCTGCCTGCCAATTCAGGAGACCCAGGTTCTATCCCTGATCGAGAAAATCCCACGTTCCGCAGAGCACCTGAGCCTGCGCTCTAGACCCCAGGAGCCGCAACTACTGAGCCCACATGCCGCAACGACTGAAGCCTGCACACGCTAGAGCCAGATTTCCGCAACAAGAGAAGCCGCCGCGATGAGACGTCTGCACACCACGACTTGAGAGTAGACCCGGTTCGCCGCATCTAGAGAAAAGCCTGCACAGCAACGGAGACCCAGCGCAGCCAAAAATAAATACATTAATTATACATAAACAAAGAACTCATTGACGGCCCCCAAGATCTCAAAGGCCTTCGGAGACTTCCAAGAACAGGCCTGTCTGTCACACATGATTCAGGGAGCAGGCTAGAGCAACTCTGCCCCACCTGTCACTCACTCATCTGCCTCCTGGAAGCAGTGAGCTAGCTGGCCGTGTTTTTCTCATATTCTCAGGAGGGCAAAACCAGCCACTCAAAGCATTTCTAGCTCCCTCTTGCACCAGGTCTCCTAATATCCAATCAGCCAAAGCCAGTCATGCGTCTGAGCCAAAAGTCAAGGAGCAGGAAGATACACGTGCCCTAGGGTGAGAGGAATGACCCAGCTTCAGAGCAAAGGACCTAGATCCACGCAGGGGTGGAGGACGTAATGAATGATCAAATATTTAAATAACAGCTGAATAGATGAAATGTTGGCTGTACCACTTACCAATCTTGCGGTGTTGAGTGAATCTCATATCCTATGGGGCTCAGTTTCATTATCTGCAATGGAAATAATAGTCTAAATATTGTGATAAACGCTCTGAGCTTCCACTGCAGGGGGCCTGAGTTTGATCCCTCCTCAGGGAACTAAGTTCCCACATGCTGCAAGGTGCAGCAAAAAAAAAAAAAAAGTCTAAATATTAACACTGAACAATGAATGGTGGCCCAGCCACATAACTGAGAATTACATAATCAAAAAGTATTATCAAGACCATGTAATAACACGAAAAATGGGTATGAAGTTAAAGTGGAAAGAGCAGGATGGAAAAATACGACTATATCAAAAGAACAACTGCACTCACACACACATTCACATGCACAGAAGACTAGAGACATGCACTGATGTTCCTTCTTGGGTAGTGGGGCTATGCACGATTTCTCCTTTACTTTATACCCCAGGCTTTCCACATTTTCTTTAGAGGATGTGCATTACTTTTATGATGAAATATTAAGCTTTATTACCAAATATTAAGAAAAGAAGTTTCTAAGAAAAGAAGTCTGCATCTTCCTCACATGGCAACGTGTAGACTGCCTCCCAGGGCTCTCAGAAAGGGAGCTGATTCTGTCTCTCTCGGGTCTTCTTATTCCTTTTAGAGACTGCATCCTGTCCACACTCTGCCCCTCCCACTGCTCTTGGGGGCAGTATTGGGTACCCAGGCCCCGGGCCGGAAGGATACCTAGGAAGACATGGCCTAGAACTAACTCTGCCCCTGGTCTTGTGACAATGGGAGGAAATGGGATGCAGGCTTAGTTACTTCCTCTGACCAGTAAGTTTGGTGCAGGAGAGATGAACCTCAATCTGAAACCTTGCAGTGTGAGAACATGCCCCTGGAACCAGCTCTTCAGGACTGTCCAGCATTTTGAAGGCCTCAATTTGTGTCCATCTATTCCAGGAAAGGCATCCTACTCCATCTCACCTGATGCTTTCAAATTTGGTGCTGGAGAAGACTCTTGAGAGTCCCTGGTACAGCAAGGGGATCAAACCAGTCAATCCTAAAGGAAATCAACCCTGAATATTCATTGAAAGGACTGATGCTGAAGCTGAAGCTCCAGTCCTTGGCCACTTGCTGAGAAGAGCTGACTACTGGAAGACCCTGATGCTGGGAAAGATTGAGGGCAGGAGGAGAAGTGAGTGGCAGAGGAAGAGACGGTTAGATAGCATCACTGACTCAACAGACATGAATTTGAGCAAACTCCGGGAGATAGCAGAGGACAGAGGAGCCTGGTGTGCTGCAGTCCATGGGGTCACATAGAGCTGGACACAACTAAGTCACTGCACAACAACAGCAACAACCATCTCATTTCAAGCTAACAAACTGCTAAAGCAGACATATTGCTCTGACTTGCATTGGAGGGACTTGTGGGAGACCTGCCTTCTCATCTACCACTGGTAGGAGCAGAAAATCCTGCTGAGCTATTTGACAAGATGTATTTGACCCTAATTGCACTCATCTCACACACTAGTAAAGTAATGCTCAAAATTCTCCAAGCCAGGCTTCAGCAATATGTGAACTGTGAACTTCCTGATGTTCAAGCTGGTTTTAGAAAAGGCAGAGGAACCAGAGATCAAATTGCCAACATCCACTGGATCATGGAAAAAGTAAGAGAGTTCCAGAAAAACATCTATTTCTGCTTTATTGACTATGCCAAAGCCTTTGACTGTGTGGATCACAATAATTTGTGGAAAATTCTGAAAGAGATGGGAATACCAGACCACCTGACTTGCCTCTTGAGACACCTATATGCAGGTCAGGAAGCAATAGGTAGAACTGGACATGGAACAACAGACTGGTTCCAAATAGGAAAAGGAGTATGTCAAGGCTGTATATTATCACCCTGCTCATTTCACTTATCTGCAGAGTACATCATGAGAAATGCTGGACTAGAAGAAGCACAAGCTGGAATCAAGATTGCTGGGAGAAATATCAATAACCTCAGATATGCAGATGACACCACCCTTATGGCAGAAAGTGAAGAGGAACTAAAAAGCCTCTTGATGAAAGTGAAAGTGGAGAGTGAAAAGGTTGGCTTAAAGCTCAACATTCAGAAAACGAAGATCATGGCATCTGGTCCCATCACTTCATGGGAAATAGATGGGGAAACAGTGTCAGACTTTATTTTTCTGGGCTCCAGAATCACTGCAGATGGTGACTGCAGCCATGAAATTAAAAGACACTTACTCCTTGGAAGGAAAGTTATGACCAATCTAGATAGCATATTCAAAAGCAGAGACATTACTTTGCCAACAAAGGTTCGCCTAGTCAAGGCTATGGTCTTTCCTGTGGTCATGTATGGATGTGAGAGCTGGACTGTGAAGAAGGCTGAGCGCCGAAGAATTGATGCTTTTGAACTGTGGTGTTGGAGAAGACTCTTGAGAGTCCCTTGAACTGCAAGGAGAGCCAACCAGTTCATTCTGAAGGAGATCAGCCCTGGGATTTCTTTAGAAGGAATGATGCTAAAGCTGAAACTCCAGTACTTTGGCCACCTCATGCGAAGAGTTGACTCATTGGAGAAGACTCTGATGCTGGGAGGGATTGGGGGCAGGAGGAGAAGGGGACGACAGAGGATGAGATGGCTGGATGGCATCACTGACTCGATGGATGTGAGTCTGAGTGAACTCCGGGAGTTGGTGATGGACAGGGAGGCCTGATGTGCTGCGATTCATGGGGTCGCAAAGAGTCGGACACGACTGAGTGACTGATCTGATCTGACCTGATCTGATTTGACCCTAATTTCCCCATGAAGCATTTATTCAGGAATATATAGGATTAGATGTAACTCAAAGAATGTTCACCCAACACTATTTAAAATGTAAAAACTAGGAAACAATGTAAATTTCAAAATAGAAATGTATTAAATTATGACACAATCATTAAGCGAGTTACCATGCAACCATAAAATAACAAGGTAGGAGAACAGTTAATGATATGGAAAATGTGGAATATTGTTAAGTTACAAAGCAGCTTACAAGCAGTCTATACATAATGATCCTGTTTTGCAGTATGTATGAATATATCTATAAGCATAGAAAAGAGACTGATAGGATAAACAAAAAACTGCTAGTGGTTATTTCTGAGTAGTAACATTTCAAATGGCATGTCTTCTTTTGGCTCATTTCTATTTTCGACATTTTCTGCAATTAGTTTAGATTGCTCTTGTAACATTAGAAAAATATTTAAGTGTCATGCTTTTGACAATCTTTTAATTCCCTTGAGCCATCTTCTTTTCCAAGTCTTGTGCTATGAATTGGCCATCTTTTCCTTAGTTCTACTCAGGTCCACCTTACTAATGTTTAAGGAATATGTCTGATGATGCCCAGCTTCATCCACTGTGAGTTACCACGGGAGTGTCCCAGAAACTCTACTCATTTTTTTTTTTTACCAACCAATTTCTCCTTATCAGTTCAAGGACTAGACTATAAGACCTCATGTGTATTTCTCCCTGTCCACCAACGGATGACTTAAACAGTTTCTTTGCAGCTGTGGTCACTCAGTCATGTCTAACTCTTTTGCGACCCCATGGACTATAGCCCACTGGGCTCCTCTGTCCATGGGATTTCCCAAGCAAGAATACTGGAGTGGGTTGCCATTTCCTTCTTCAGGGGATCTTCCCCACCCAGGGATCAAACCCAAGTCTCTTGCTTGGCAGGCAGATTCTTTATCACTGAGCCACCTGAGAAGCCCAAGGCAAGCCAAAAAACAGCTTGTTGTTTTTAGACATCAGCTTGTTGCTGCATGGAATTTCCAGCTGGACTTTCCCATCCAGAGCTGCCTTAGTTCCTGGGCAGGTTGTTCACTGCACAAGACAGGCATTTGAGAGGGCAAGCAGAGGCGAGACTCAGTCCTTGTTCTGTTCACTGGGCCTTGCGCCTGGTGCCTGGCTGTATCCTTCACACAGAGTGTTTTCCTTGAAAATTTCCAAGGCAACTATCCTCTTATGGACCTGGGTGACTGCAGGGATGAGGCTGCTAAAGGAAATAATTTTCTAATTTGCACAAAAATACCTGTGGACTAGCAGTAACCCTGTCCCCAGTCCTGAAGACAGGCAGCATCAGGAAGCCAATATCGGGCTTCTCTGGTGGTCCAGTAGTTTGGAGTCCACGTGCCAATGCAGACGACATGGGTTCAATTCCTGGTCCAAGAAGATCCCACATGCCTCGGGGCAACAAAGTTTGTGCCACAACAACTGAGCCAGCAGTCTAGAGCCCATGAGCTGCAACTACTGAAGCCCACACGCTCTCAAACCCATGCTCCACAACAAAAGAACCCCCACAGTCAGAAGCCCTCACACAGCAACTGGAGACTAGCACCCACTCACCGCAGCTAGAGAAAAGCCAAACAGTGGTGAAGATCCAGTGTGGCCATAAATAAATAAAAAGAAGCCAATATCAGCTTCCTCCATCAGCCCAGGCAGCTTCCAGAAAGATATCAGCTCTCTTCGTCTCTCCAATAATCTTCTCAAGTGCTCTCCAAATTGTTTCTACCCTGACTCCCTCTGTCCTTTCCCAAAACAAGCAACAGCCTTGCATTTCAGCACATGGAGTGGCAGTGGGGCTTCCCTAATGGCTCAGACAGTAAAGAATCTACCTGCAATGCAGGAGACCAGGTTCGATCTCTGGATCAGGAAGATCCCTTGCAGAAGGCAATGGTAACCCACTCCAACTGGAGAATCCCATGGACAGAGAAGCCTGGAGGGCTACAGTCCGTGGGATCAGTATGAGTCAGAGACGACTAACACTTCCACTTTTTTCTCAAGCCTACTGTCCATCAGAATCCCGTCAGGGAAATTGAAAATCCAGACACTTCAGCCACACCTCAGAGGAATTAAACCAGAACCCCAAGAGTGTGACCCAGCCAGGTCAAGCTCTTGAGAAGCACTGGCTTTACTGTAAACAACTTGAAGTGGTTTTTTTGGTTTAAACCTGGGTTTAAGTTCAGTCTCTCTGCTTATCACCACACCAGCTTAACAAGTGACTTTCCTCTTTTCCAGCCTGGTTCTTCCGCTTTGAAATCACAAGTTCAGTGTTTTCTAGACAAAATGACACCATGATCTGGAAAACCCTATAAATGTTCTACTGCTGATCCCAGGATGAGAGAGATGGGGCACAGCTATTTTCTTCCACACTGAAAAGCTATCCAGTCATGTCTGTTGCAGGACAAAGAATTCTCGGTGAAGCCCAAGAAGACTTGAGGTCAAAACAGGGCTCTTACTGCTTCCTAACTGCTCAAAGAAGTATACCCTCCCTAGGCCTCAATTTCCTCATCTGTAAATGGGGGGAATAATGTTGTACTCTCCTTGCAAGGTTTTGTGAGTATCACTTGATAAAGTGCCCCTGAGAGCAACTGATAAACTCTTACTATATTAGCCAAGTTTCTTGTTAATTTTGCCCAGCTTATATCCTCCTGCCTCAGACTTTGTGGTTCACTTGGACCAACCACATCCCACTGGACATGCTCACTGGCTGAGGGATGGACATATGACCCAATCTGGCCAATGAGCCTCTTGCTGGTTCTATTGAGAAAAAGAAGTTCTCTCTCTGTTGGGAGCCATCTGGCCCCCACAGGGAAGAAGCATGTCAAAGAATGAGAGCAACACAAAGAGAAGCAGAACAAGCGATGTTTAAAGACAAATTTCCAGTGACATCATATGAGTATCTGCATGAATTCATTCTTTCATTCAAGCTGTTATCACATTCCTCCTATAGACCATGTCATGTCTGGATACTCAGCATTTGGCATGAACAGAACAAAGACCCTACGTTTCTGAAGCATGCATTCCAGTCGGGGCTCCAAGCAATAAATACCAAGTAGATACAGAATTCAGGGAAGGCAATGGCACCCCACCCTAGTACTTCTGCCTGGAAAATCCCATGGACGGGGGATCCTGGTAGGCTCCAGTCCATGGGGTCGCTAAGAGTCGGACATGACTGAGCGACTTCACTTTCACTTTTCACTTTCATGCATTGGGGAAGGAAATGGCAACCCACTCCAGTATTCTTGCCTGGAGAGTCCCAGGGACGGGGGGAGCCTGGTGGGCTTCCATCTATGGGGTCGCACAGAGTCAGACACGACTGAAGCGACTTAGCAGCAGCAGCAGCAGCAGATACAGAATTGCACTGAAGAATTGATGCTTTTGAAATGCAGTGTTGGAAAAGACTCTTGAGAGTCCCTTGGACTGCAAGATCAAACCAGTCAATCCTAAAGGAAATCAGTCCTGAATATTCATTGAATGGACTGATGCTGAAGCTCCAATACTTTGGTCACCTGATGCAAAGAACTGATTCATTGGAAAAGACCCTCATGCTGGGAAAGATTGAAGGCAGGAGAAGGAGACAACAGAAGATAAGATCACAACTCAATGGACATGAGTTTGAGCAAGCTCCAGGATTTAGTGATGGACAGGGAAGCCTGGCATGTTGCAGCCCATGGGGTCGCCAAGAGTCAGACACAACGGAGCGACTGAACTGAGACGTAGAATGGGCTTCAGATGGTAAAGATTCCACCTGCAATGCAGGAGACCTGGGTTCAACCCCTGGGAAGATACCCTGGAGAAGGAAATAGCTACCCATTCCAGTATTCTTGCCTGGAGAATTAATTCCATGGGCTGAGGAGCCTAGAGGTCTACAGTCCATGGGGTTCCTCAGTCCGTGGGATCTCAAAGAGTCAGACAGGACTGAGCAACTAGCACTTTCACTTTTCACAGACACAGAACACCATGTCAGGTAATAACAAGTGAAAAATTAAAGCAGTGTAAGAGATGAAGACTGAAGGATAGGTGTTATTTAAGTAGAATGACTGAATCCACCTCTACTTCTGGACTTTCAAGCTTTGTGAGCCAATAAAGGCTGATTTTGCTAAGCCAGCTTGAATGGGTTCGCTATCAGTTGTCACCAAGAGTCTCCATGAGTGTGGTTTTACAATGTAGGGGTTGGTAATGACACTGATGAAGAAAATTATAATAGCAGCACAAACGCCTCTTGCAAAGAAACTGGATCACATCCCTGGGAATCCATGTCTAAGATATTTATGCCAATGGAACAGCCCACAGAACAGAAGTTATTAATGGATTTACGAAAGTATTCTCTGTGGAATTAAATGCATGCAAGGGTCATTCCTCTGGATTCATCTGTGGCACCAGTTCATTTGCAAGTCAGAAATTTAACTTTGAACAATGTGTTTAAATATCATATGACATCCCTTATATGAAGAATCTAAAAAGAAGTGATACAAAAGAAGTGATGCCTGCTCAGTTATGTCTTACTCTTTGCAACCCCATGGACTGGAGCCCACAAGGCTCCTCTTCCATGGGATTCTCCAGGCAAGAATACTGGAGTAGGTTGCCATTTCTCTCTCCAGGGGCTCTTCCCAACCTAGGGATTGAACCCTTATCTCCTGTGTCTCCTGCATTGGCAAGTGGAATCTTTATCACTGTGACACCTGGCAGAAGCAGACTTCCAGAACCAACTCATAATTGTCACTGAGGAGGGATGGGGGAAAAGGATAGTTAGGGAGTTTGGGATGGAAACGTACACACTGCTATATTTAAAATGGATAACCAACAAGGACCTACTGTCTAGCACAGGGAACTCTGCTCAATGTTGTGTAGCAGCCTGGATGGGAGGGGAGTTTAGAGGAGAATCAGTTCAGTTCAGTTCAGTTCAGTTGCTCAGTCATGTCCGACTCTTTGCGACCCCATGGACTGCAACACACCAGGCTTCCCTGTCCATCACCAACTCTCAGAGTTTGTTCAAACTCAGGTCCATTGAGTCAGTGATGCCATCCAATTATCGCATTCTCTGTCATCCCCTTCTCCTCCTGCCTTCAATCTTTCCCAGCATCAGGGTCTTTTCCAATGAGTCAGTTCTTCCCATCAGGTGGCCAAAGTATTGGAGTTTCAGCATCAGCATCAGTCCATCCAATGAATATTCAGGACTGATTTCCTTTAGGATTGACTGGCTTGATTGGAGGAGAATGGATACATGTATATGTATGGCTGATCCCCTTTGCTTCCACCTGAAACTATCACAACATTGTTAATCAGCTATACTCCAAAGTGAAATAAAAAAAACTTTTTAAAATGTGTTTAGAAAGTTGAAGACATGGATCATCAAGTCAAACAACTCATCAAGTTAGTCATCTGTGACCACTTGGTGACAGTAACATTGCCAGACAAACACCTATCACTTATATGGATTTAAGGGAGACTCTAAAAGTATTAGGAATAATGAAATATAATTAAGTGGCCAGTACCCACAGTTGGTTGATTCCTTACTATTCTCATGAAGTAGTTAAAAGCTGGTAGTCACACACTCTGAACTTGCCCAAGCTCATTGACAACCAGACATCAAGAGTGAAAGTGCAAATGTACAATAATATCATCACTCCCACAGTTTGCTGAGTTTGGGTCCTTCAATTTTAAATTCCTAACACCAAGAAAATTATGAAATGTTTCATAACTCACCCACACACACACCACACACATATAGAAAGACACACACAGAGAGAGAAACACACAGAGAAACCACACATATATAAATTCTGGTGTGAGGACTATTATTTAAACGATGCCTCAACCGTGGAGTCTTCCCACCTCGATCTCTTAGAGGGACAGTGGGACATTCTTTATCATTTTGATGTATAGGATGTATGACCAAATAGAGGAAAATGTGAAATTGGAACTTCTATCATTGTCCTCCTGGGCTGCCACACCCACACTGTGAATAATATTCTCCTTACTCATACTAAGACGTGCACAAGCCAAGACAAGCCTACTCAAAAAACAAAGCATGTGCTGTAAGCCTTCCTTGAGCTGCTGGAATTGTCTTGTGTTTCTCTTCAACAAAATGCAACGATTGCTGAGACACTGCATTACCTGCTGGGCAGTACTGAACTAGACAGCATGAGGACCCTTTCCAGAATGCCAAACAGGTATTGTCTTCTGCGGCTGGGTTGTTTTAAAGAGATGCACCCCTGGTCTGAAATAAACTTTACAAAGGCAGTATTCTGTCAAGAGTGCTATGATTATGGTTTTGGCCCCTCTTTGCCCCAGAATCTTGACTCCAAGAAACATTTATGATCTACTAGATATAGATGGATAGATATATACATACATACATGCATATATACATAGGTTGATCTCTTCATGTCCTTAGTAATGTTGGAACATGGGATGTTACATAAGGAAAGCATTCTATAATCAAGCAAGTTTGAAAAACACTAGTCTTTTTTTCCTAAAGAAAAAAAGACTTCTAGGTGATAACACACACTGGTTAAGGAGAGTTTTTTAAATGAGAATGCACACTGTGGGGACTTTTCTGTTGATCCTCCAGTGGCTAAGACTCTGTGCTCCCAATTCAGGGAACCTGGGTTCAATCCCTGGTCAGGGAACTAGATCCCACATACCACAAGTAAGACCCATTGCAGCCAAATAAATAAATAAAAAGAAATATCAAAAAACAATAGTAATAATAAAATAAATAAATTATAATGCACATTGTGAATGAGGCATGCTAAATAAGCCCCAAATTTATTTTATTAAAATATTATGAGGGAATACCCATTAACACCCCACAGAACATAATTTGGGACAAACTGAACTATAACAATATTCAGTAGAATTCTTTATCCCCAGACTCAGGGATTCGACACAAATAAACGAGAATGTTTGAACTCACACACTATCTAAGGAGATCACACTCTGGGTTTAACTTAAGTATAATTAAATCTAACAACCTACAGATTTTATTTTAAAAAAAAAAACCTCTCTACTTATGAATTTCCAAGTTACAAACTTTCCCAAAAGTGAAAGTGAAAGTCACTCAGTCGTGTCCAGCTCTTTGTGACCCCATGGACTATACAGGCCATGGAATTCTCTAGGCCAGAATACTGAAGTGGGTAGCCTTTCCCTTCTCCAGGGGATCTTCCCAACCCAGGGATCAAACCCAGGTCTCCTGCATCGCGGGGAGATTCTTTACCAGTTGAGCCACAAGGGAAGCCCATAAACTTTGCTATATACAAACAAAAGCTACCAAACAAGACTGCATGAACTTGGCCTCCTGCCAACAGGTGGTGGTAGAATGTAGTGCAACTGCCTTTCAGTTTGGACCATAGAGTCCTTTGTTGATAAGTAACAATTCTGGAGAAGGCAATGGCACCCCACTCCAGTACTCTTGCCTGGAAAATCCCATGGACGGAGGAGCCTCGTAGGCTGCAGGCCATGGAGTCGCTAAGAGTCAGGCATATCTGAGTGACTTCCCTTTCACTTTTCACTTTCATACATTGAAGAAGGAAATGGCAACCCACTCCAGTGTTCTTGCCTGGAGAATCTCAGGGACGGGGGAGCCTGGTGGGCTGCCATCCACGGGGTTGCACAGAGTCGGACACGACTGAAGTGACTTAGCAGCAGCAGCAATTTTACCTCTTAGCTTTGCAGCCGTTTGCTAGCATGGTTAATCCCACTGTGCCTAGCATCTACAAGAACAGCAAAAAGTTTTACAGTGTCTGAAATAAAAGGTGTGTGATTGTGATGGAACTGAAAGAAGAAATCATAAAAGACTGAAAGTGCTGAGAAAATATAATGATTGCTGTTTTCATGTGCCGTGATTCATTCCAAAAGGATTCACAGGGATTTCCCTGGTGGTCCAGTGGTTGAGATTCTGCAGGGTGCACAGGTTCAATCCCTGGTCAGGGAACTAAGATTCCACACGCCACATGGTGTGGCCAAAAAATAATAAATAAATAAATAAACCGGAGACTTTATTTCTAGAGCATTCAATTAAAAAAAAAAAAAAATGATGCACAGTCCAGAAAGAGAAAGTGCTTAGCATGCAACCTGCCATGCTACGCCATCCCAGATAATCAACAAGAGGGGAGGGAAAAGAACAAGGCAAGAACTTGAGAGCAAGAAGCTACAAGATGAGCACCTTGTGGGCTGCCCATGAGCCAGGTATTAATGCAGGACAAAGCTGAGACTTTGCTCAAGGACCTAATGGCAGAGTGGTCAAAGTGCTGCTATTGAGCTGCGTGTCCATTCATTCATCACTTATTTTACTGAATGTCTAACATGAGCCAAACATACTTGCTGACTACTGGGAACATGATGGTGACTAAAAAAGATGTAGTTCTTGCCCTTGAAAACCTACAGTCAGTGGGAGATAGGGATAGATATAGGTGACAAAAACATGAACGTGCAAATGCAATCAGTGCTATGAAAGAAACAAAATAGGGGGCAGTGATGGAAAGCCAGGGCAGAGGAGGAGGGCAGGTGATGTGGGGAGCTGATAACCAGGGGAGGATCAGAGGTTCCAGGCCCTCCGAGTCTGCACAGCCGTGTCAGAGTGAGTGGGGAGATGGAAAGTGCAGTGTCATGGCAGCTGAGGGACTCAGGAGATGAGGCTGGAGGCTGGAGGGAGTTACCCGCTCCACACACTTCCTTAGTGCACTGAGCTGCTTGGAAAAAAAGATTGCCCATGAAATACTTATCAGTGTGAAGAAGCAGCATCTGCTGGTTTTAATGTTTCCAAGGACACATACTCTGATTAAGTTATGCTCCCAGGGCCTTGGTCCCTCTGGATTCAAACAAATAGACTTATGAAGAATGTAACCTGCTCTTAAATAGAGGAAGTGCTGTGTGCTATCTAGCAAGGCTGTGGTGTTAATTTTTAATTTCTTATCACTAAAGAAACCAAGGAAGTGTTTAACTGGATTGAGCTGAGAGAACTGTTAACCCGGTCTGGATCTTTTCTACTTTGTGCAGCGAGGAGCCTGCTGGACCTCTGCTGTTCCTCCTACACTGACCTCAACCCAGACTGGTGTGCATTTCCTGTGTCATGGGCTTCTGTTTGCAGACAACCCCTAGTTTTTATGTAACAGGTCAAAATTTAGTTCAGCGTTTATCCATTATGCTGCTGTGCTTTCTAAGATTAGGTTTGGCTATGAGAAGTAGCAAATCCAAAATAAAAACGGCTTTAAAAGATGGAAGTTTATTTCTCTCTCAAATAAAACTTGAAAGCTGAATAGTCTAGGGAGAATGGCAGCCCTGCCCCACCAAATCCTCAGGAAGTCAAGCTCCTTCTCACTTACAGCCCTACCAGCCACAGCCCCTGTTTACCTCATGAGCCATCACGGTTGCTCCAGCTCCAGCCATCAACTCTCAGACAGCAGGAAAAAGAAACGGAAGAGAAGTCCTCTCAAGGAAGCTTCCTAGTGCCTGCACTCATCTCTTCTACTTATATCCCGTTGGCTAGGACTAGTCATAGAATATACCTAGCTACAAGGGAGTCTGTAAATTTATTCTCTATCAAAAATAAAAGAAGAAAGGGCTGCCTCATCCAACAAGCCCTGAAAGTTATCTGTTACCAGTTTTGTCCCCCAGTTTCCATGGCTCTGCTGTGCTTCTCTTCATCTGTAGCCCTACCTCAGCTCCCTCTGGGTTCTGCTGTTTAGAAGAAGTCATATCTCCTTCTTCTTTGGGAAGAAAAGACACATTGCAATTTTGTCAGGGCTGAAAATGGCCCTTTGGGCAAAAGCTCAGTTACTAGGATATATACCATGAATTATTAGAAAATCATGTGTCTAGATTGCAGTAGCTGATAAATTTATCATTTATCATCTTAATGTCCACTGTCCTTGCGACATTAAGTGGTAATGCTGATATTATTAGAGGATCTAAGCAAGGGCACAAAGTAGGAAATTAATTTTTAATGAAAAGTCATGTTATGCTTCACATGAATTCTTTACCCACTTAGAATTCCCAAGAAATAATTATTGACTCAGAGAAATCCATTGATTATAATAGTTCACTCAATATCTGTTTCTTGAGCATCTACTATATGTCTGATACTACTTAGGTACTTGGAATCCAGCAGTGAATGAGAACTTTGTTCTCACGGTCCTTGTATTCTAGTGGTGGAGAGAGAAGCAATAAACAAGAAAACAAATCAATAATATATTCTCAAATAGTAGGTAAGAGGAGAGAATGAGGATAGGAGAGGACTATTCTAATAAAAGGTTATATAATTATGAACCAATAATCATAGCTAATTCTTACACAACTTTACCATGGTAGTGGTGGTGGTTTAGTTACTAAGTCATGTTCAACTTTTGCAGCTCCATGGACTGTAGCCCACCAGACTCCTCTGTCCATGGGATTTCTCAGGCAAGAACACTGGAGCAGGCTGCCACTTCCTTCTCCAGGAATGTATCATGCCATAGGCATTATCTTAAGACTTTATATCTGCACCAACTCATTTAATCCCCACAACAATTCATCCACTCAGGCACACAGAGTCCTTACCTTGTTCAAGGTGGCAGAACTGGAATTGAAACCCAGTCAGGATAACTCCAGAGTACTTGCTCTTTAGGCTACATGAGAAGTTGCTCCCGAGAGAATGTGTAGGAGCTAGATGTGTGAAGACCCAGGAAACAAACATTCCAGAAAGTGGGATTAGCAAGGATAAAGATTCTGAGGCTGGACCAAGCCAGGATACTTGGAAGACCCCAGGAAGGTCAGCATGACTGAAGACTGGAGGTGGCCAGTTGGGAGGAGAATACGAGAGAAACAGGCTGAGGTCTGCTGACCCAGGGCTGGGTAAGCCAGCCCAGGTAAGAAGCTTCAGTCACAGAAGTGGGTCTATGTGCCACCTTCTTCCCCAATGCTCCGCCCTCTCAGTGTGACACTACTGAGCCACACTCAGCCACAGAGCACCCAGGACCATCTGCCAATATTGATATAAGAGCCCTCACAGGACTTCCCTAGAGACCCAGTGGTTAGGAATATGCCTGCCAATGCAGGGGACATGGGGTCGATCCCTGGTCTGGGAAGATTCCACATGCAGCAGGGTAACTAAGACCATGAGCCACAACTACGGAAGCCCACATGCCTAGAACCTGTGATCTGCAAAAAGAAACACCATTGCAATGAGAAGCCTGCATACCATAACTAAAGAGTAGCCCCTGCTCACTGCAACTAGAGAAAGCCTGTGCTTAGCAACAAAGATCTAGCATAGTCAAAAGTTAACTACTTAAAAAAAAAAAAAAAAAAGCCCTTGATCCTAGAGTCAAGAGGCACCATTTTTTCTTTTATAACCTCTCTTCTTTATATTGTGACTGATCACAGGTCCTTCCGGGGCTCTTTGGAGGAAGAATCCACATCTCCCATCCCTACACTGGTACTGCAGTATCTCGGTAGAGCGTTTCTGCACCCTTCTGACCATGAGCAGGTGGAGCTGCAGAAGGCATGCGTTCTGAGTGGTCAAGTGGTCTGCTGCACACACCTGTGCCTGGCAGGGCCTCTCTCCTTGGAGGTGTCTGCAATGGACATGGAGCTCACCTCCTCCACCAGGTGATTAACAGCACCTAATAATTCAGCCCCTGGATCAATGGCTTACTGAGGTCTAGGGTGGCTGTCAAGAAGTATCAGTTGAGATCCTGCCTGAAGAATTCAAGCCAGTATCACAGGCTCTCTGTCCACAGCAACATCTTGTATTGAGAAGTCACCTACATGCTTATTCCATGAGACACATATCACCTTCTCATTCTGCTACTTGAAAACCTTCAAAGATTTGTGTACATGGCTTTTTAATGATCCAATTTCTGTCTCACTGTCTGGTTTCATCTCCCATCACTCTCCATCATGCCCACTTTTCTCCTTCAAGTCAAGTACTTTACTATTCTCCAAACACACAGCAAACTGGTTAAGGCTCTGCTATCTACCTGGAATGCCTGCCCATCTTCTCTGTACTTCAAGCTTTCACTCAGAGTCCACATCACCTGTAGAACTTTCTCTGACTTCCCCAGGCACAGTTCAATGATTCTTCCTGCCTAACCAAATAGCCCCTTGTACATAGTGCTATAATAATGTCCACCTGCCTTCATGTCCATCACATGCACTGCTTGAGGTAAGGTCCCGTTTCTATTTACTTTTGTCCTGCAGTAAAATTTTAGAGTTTTCTCCAGAAGGATCCAGCAGATGTCCTGTTCGGAATTATTCTTGGGCACCATTATATAGACTTTACTGCTCTTGTGAAGGGAATTTTTCTCTATTGCCCTTTCTAGTTAATAACTGCTGATACAGAAAGAGAAAAACAAATATCACATATTAATGTATATACATATGGAATCTTGGAAAATGGTACTAATGAACCTATTTGCAGGGCAGGAGACATAGGGAACAGACCTGTTGACACCACGGAGGAAAGAGAGGGTGGAACAAATTGAGAGACTAGCACTGACATATATACGCTACCGTGTACAAAACAGACAGCTAGTGGGAAGCTGCTGTATGACACAGGGAGCGCAGCCCCGTGCTCTGTGATGACCTACAGCATCGCCTGGTGCGAAGATAAACGTCAAGTTCCGGCCCTCTTCCTCCCTACTTACTTAAGCCATCCCCAATGCAATAAATTTTAATTCTTTTGGGTGATTATTTTGAATTGTATCTTGCTATCTCTAAATATCATGCTTAAACTGCTATTTCTTGATTCATTTTTTTGTAGGAACGATCTGTTAACTTCCCACTAAAGATGAAGTGCTAGGTCTTTCCTCTCCCTTCCCCTTCCACTCTCCCACCAACAATACCCACATACTTTCCATACATATTAGCTTACTAGAGCTGTTGTAACAAAGTAACACAAACTGGCTATCTTTTTTAAAAGATTTATTTATTTGTTGATTTTCTTTTGACCACACCACATGGCGTGGCATGTGGGGTCTTAGTTCCCAGGCCAGGAATCAAACTCATGCCCTCAGCAGTGAAAGCACAGAGCCTTAACCACCCCAGGGCCACCAGAGAAGTCCCCTGGATATCTTAAACAACAAGAATGCACTGTCTCACAGTACTGGAGGCTAGAAATCCAAAATCCGAGTGTCTGTAGGGTTTTTCCTTCCAAGAGTTGTGTGGAAGAATCTGCTCCAAGCCTCTCTCCTTGTTTCTGGTGGGTTTTCAGCAACCTTTGTCCTGCCTTGGTTTGTGGCAGCTTAGCCGCAGTCTTCACATCGTGTTCTTGCTGTGTCTCTGTCTCTATGTCCAAATTTCCTCCTTTGATAAGGACACCAGTCATGCTGGAGTAGAGCCTGCCCTAATGACCTCACCTTAACTTGATCATCTACAAAGACCTTATTTCCAAATAAGGTCACAGTCACAAGTACTGGGGGGCTAGGACTCAAATCCATAAGATCACCCTTCCAGAATTATGTGATTACACCATCACTCTGATTAGATTAATGTGCAGTATTTACATTGTAATGAACTTAATTCTCAGTTATTCAGAGCTAGGCCATGTAGTCCATTTCCTTTCCTGAATAATTTTTATATCCCTGAAGTTAATAATTGTTATTCTGTTTGATTAAATTTTTATGTTATCACTAATTTAACTCAAAACTCCCTGCCAGTCATCTAAATCTTTTTCCATTACGTTCACTCATCTCAACTGCCCTATCAATTTCATCTTGATGAATTCCCCCTCCTCAAGCCTTCTGACCTTCTCTAATCTGGTCAGATTCCTCTTTGGAAAATGTTCACTGTTATGCTGGAGTTTTTTTCTTATTTTTTGTCTTTTGGATCAGTTGTCTTATTTGTTAGTTATTCCTTAGATGTATAAAGCATAGTTTCCTGAAAAAGAGTGTGTGGGAGATAAATATTTGAGACATTATTCCCAGTAATGTGTGTATTCTACATTCATGCTCAATGGATAGCTTGGCTGGGTATAGAAAGATAGGTATGAAATCCTTTCCCTTTAGAATCTTGATAGCACTACTCCATAGCTTCCAACACTGCTGTTAAGAAAGGTGAATTATTCTACTTCCTGATTATTCAAATGAACCTATTTATTTCTCTCTGGAAGCTTATTAGAGCTTCTTTTGGTCTTCAGTTAAGGTGGACAGAATTCTAAGATGATCCTCAGTGAGTTACACCCTTGTATATTCTGAGTTTGAACAGAAGCTGTAATCTGCTTCTAGCCAACAGAATATGGCAAAGGTGATGCAATAGTCACTCATGTGATTATATTATATAAGATTCTGTCTTCCATGGAAGCAACCTAAATGTCCATGGACAGATGAATGGATAAAGAAGATGTGGTGTGTGTGTGTGTGTGTGTGTGTGTATGTATATATATATATATATATATATATACACAAAAAAAAAAACAGAATATTATTCAGCCACAAAAATAATGAAATAATACCATTTGCAGAATGGGTGATATATTGATTGACCTAGAGATTATCATACGAAGTAAAGTAAGTCAGACAAAGACAAATACCATATGATTTTGCTTATATGTGGAATCTAAAAAAAAAAAAATGAGATGAATAAACTTGTAAAACAGAAATAGAGTCACAGATGTAGAAAACAAACATGGTTACTGTGGGGAAAAGAAAGGAGAGGGATATATTGGGAGACTGGGATTGACATATACACAATACTATACACAAAATTGTGATCTACAGTTTATTGTGATCTACACAGTCAAAGGCTTTGGCATAGTCAATAAAGCAGAAATAGATGTTTTTCTGGAACTCTCTTGCTTTTTCGATGATCCAGCGGATGTTAGCAATTTGATCTCTGGTTCCTCTGCCTTTTCTAAATCCAGCTTGAACATCAGGAAGTTCACGGTTCACATATTGCTGAAGCCTGGCTTGGAGAATTTTGAGCATTACTTTACTAGCGTGTGAGATGAGTGCAATTGTGCAGTAGTTTGAGCAGTCTTTGGCATTGCCTTTCTGTGGAAAATTCTGAGAGAGATGGGAATACCAGACCACCTGATCTGCCTCTTGAGAAATCTGTATGCAGGTCAGGAAGCAACAGTTAGAACTGGTCATGGAACAACAGACTGGTTCCAAATAGGAAAAGGAGTATGTCAAGGCTATAAATTGTCACCATGTTTATTTAACTTCTATGCAGAGTACATCATGAGAAATGCTGGACTGGAAGAAACACAAGCTGGAATCAAGATTGCCGGGAGAAATATCAATAACCTCAGATATGCAGATGATACCACCCTTATGGCAGAAAGTGAAGAGGAACTAAAAAGCCTCTTGATGAAAGTGAAAGTGGAGAGTGAAAAGGTTGGCTTAAAGCTCAACATTCAGAAAACGAAGATCATGGCATCTGGTCCCATCACTACATGGGAAATAGATGGAGAAACAGTGGAAACAGTGTCAGACTTTATTTTTCTGGGCTCCAAAATCACTGCAGATGGTGACTGCAGCCATGAAATTAAAAGACGCTTACTCCTTGGAAGGAAAGTTATGACCAACCTAGATAGCATATTCAAAAGCAGAGACATCACTTTGCCAACAAAGTTTCGCCTAGTCAAGGCTATGGTCTTTCCTGTGGTCATGTATGGATGTGAGAGCTGGACTGTGAAGAAGGCTGAGCGCTGAAGAATTGATGCTTTTGAACTGTGGTGTTGGAGAAGACTCTTGAGAGTCCCTTGGACTGCAAGGAGATCCAACCGGTCCATTCTGAAGGAGATCAGCCCTGAGATTTCTTTGGAAGGAATGATGCTAAAGCTGAAACTCCAGTATTTTGGCCACCTCATGCGAAGAGTTGACTCATTGGAGAAGACTCTGATGCTGGGAGGGATTGAGGGCAGGAGGAGAAGGGGACGACAGAGGATGAGATGGCTGGATGGCATCACTGACTTGATGGATGTGAGTCTGAGTGACCTCCGGGAGCTGGTGATGGATAGGGAGGCCTGGCGTGCTGCAGTTCATGGGGTCGCAAAGAGTCGGACACGACTGAGCGACTGATCTGATCTGATACACAAAATAGATAACTAATAAGGACCTACTGTATAGCACAGGGAACTACACTCAATACTTTGTAATGACCTATATGGGAAAAGAGCCTAAAGAAGAGTGGATATATGTATGTGTATAACTGATTAACTTTCCTATAAGGTAGAAATACAACATTGTAAATCAACTATCCTCCAATAAAAAAATATTTTAAAAAGATTGTGTCTTACACATGTACCCCATTATTCATTACAGCAATATTTACAATAGCCAGGACACAGAAGCAACCTAGATGTCCACTGACAGATTAATGGATGAAGAAGTTGTGGCACATTTATATAATGGAATATTCAATTCAGTTGTGTCGCTCAGTAGTGTCCAACTCTTTGCGACTCCATGAATCACAGCACGCCAGGCCTCCCTGTCCATCACCAACTCCCAGAGTTCACTCAGACTCACGTCCATTGAGTCAGTAATGCCATCCAGCCATCTCATCCTCTGTGGTCCCCTTCTCCTCCTGCCCCCAATCCCTCCCAGCATCAGAGTCTTCTCCAATGAGTCAACTTTTCACATGAGGTGGCCAAAGTACTGGAGTTTCAGCTTTAGCATCATTCCTTCCAAAGAACACCCAGGGCTGATCTCCTTCAGAATGGACTGGTTGGATCTCCTTGCAGTCCAAGGGACTCTCAAGAGTCTTCTCCAACACCACAGTTCAAAAGCATCAATTCTTCAGCGCTCAGCTTTCTTCACAGTCCAGCTCTCACATCCATACATGACCACTGGAAAAACCATAGCCTTGACTAGACAGGCCTTTGTTGGCAAAGTAATATCTCTGCTTTTTAATAAGCTATCTAGTTTGGTCATAACTTTCCTTCCAAGGAGTAAGCGTCTTTTAATTTCATGGCTGCAATCACCATCTGCAGTGATTTTGGAGCCCCCCAAAATAAAGTCTGACACTATTTCCACTGTTTCCCAATCTATGTCCTAATGGAATATTACTCGGCCATAAAAAGGAACAAATTTGAGTCAGTTGTAGTGAGGTGGGTGAACCTAGAGCCTCTTATAGAGAGTAAAGTAAGTCAGAGAGAGAAAAGCAATTATCATATGTTAACACATATATATGGAATCTAGGAAAATGGTGCTGATGAACCCAGCAGAGAATGGACTTGTGGTCACAGCAAGGGAAGGTGAGGGTGGGGTGCACCGAGACAGCGGCAGTGACATATGCTCTGTCATGTGTAAAGTGGATAGCTAGTGAGAAGGTGCTGAGTAACACAGGGACCCAGCCTACACTCCATGATGACCTAAAGGGCTGAGCTGGGAGAAGGGAGGGAGGGAGGGGATGTACTTATGATTGATTCATATTGCTGTATGGAAGAAACCAACATAAAATTGTAAAGCAGTTTTCCACCAATTAAAAAATAATTTTAAAAAAAACAATAAAAGAAAAAAAAAAAAGACTCTGTCTTAGACTGGAGTGAGTCAGTCTCCTGTAGGCTTTGAGGAAGTTCATGGCCATGTTATGAGAGGGCATTAAAAGTTTTCATCACCCCAAACAGAAGCTCTGTACTCATTAAGTAAAAACTCCCATTCCTAACTGCTTTTTATACAGCTTTGCACCAATCTTTTCCCCCACCTCCACCTCCAGCTTCAAAAGTTTCTAATGCAAGCAGTCTCTGAGCCTTCACACTCTGCCATGTACATCTGGTTGATTCTGAGGATTCTCCTAGTTCAGGATTCTGCTAGCTTAGGAGTCTTCTTTCTTATATCAGCTACATAAGTTACCATTCACCCATCTGCTTTTTAGCTCCCCAAATGATGTTGTCTCCACTTTCATCCTCCCCATTTTTGTGGATTTATGGGGGAAAAAAACTTTACCGAGAATTTTAGTGGCATTTCAGAACAAAGCAAATTTAAATGACTGTGCTTAATCTACCATTTTCACCAAAAAGTCAATTGGATATGTAAATCTTATATCCAGCCACCTTGCCAAATGTGCTAACTTCTAACAACTTTTCAGCTCGTTTCTTAAGTAGATGATCGCATTGTGTACAGATAATAAGAGTTTTCAGGCTTCTTGCAGTATGGTCTGTTAGGTTGATGGAGTTTTCCCCTCTGGCTACAGACAAATAGAAACAATTGATATTATTTTTAAAATATGGCTGCACAGAAAGAAAGAAAGAGGGAAGAGGGAGGGAGGGAGAGACATAATAACTAAGACATAATAACTGCCAGTAACTAAGACAGCAGTCAGAGCTTAAAAGGTACAGGAAAGGTCATGACCACCCACAGAGGGTCTGAGGTCATGGATCAGAGTTCCAACACCTACACAGGTATAGGAAATCCCACCTTGTCCCTTAAGTGGGAACCTGAGACTGAGCTGCAAGAGGTGCTTTCTGTGTCCCATGTCAAATGCCTTTGGCCAGCCTTTGACTTCCATGTAGAAGATGATACTATCCCACACCTACAGCAAGCTCCTAAGAACAGGGGCCAGGTCATGTGGGGCTTAACAGGCCAAGGTAGGTAGGAAGTTTGGAAAGAGTGTATATGCACAGTGATATTATCTTCCTCACTTGCTTCCCAGGTAAAGCTAGTGGTAAAGAAACTGCCTGCCAATGCAGGAGATGTAAGAGATGCGAGTTCGATCCCTGGGTTGGGAAGATCTCCTGGAAGAGGCCATAGCAACCCACTCCAGTATTATATATATATATAATATATATATTAATTGAATGCTAATTGCTTTACAATATTGTGTTGGTTTCTGCCATATATCAGTGTGAGTCAGCCCCAGGTATACATAT
Source organism: Tragelaphus eurycerus (assembly GCA_935064755.1). Classification (NCBI taxonomy): domain Eukaryota; kingdom Metazoa; phylum Chordata; class Mammalia; order Artiodactyla; family Bovidae; genus Tragelaphus; species Tragelaphus eurycerus. Next base: position 349,336 of record CAKXYN010000075.1, on the reverse strand, counting down.
GTCCCCTCCCTCTTATTCTTGCCTGGAGAATCCCATGGACAGAGAAGCCTGGCAGGCTACAGTCCATAGAGTCACAAAGAGTCAGACATAACTGAATTGATTTAACACACACACGTTATCTCATTTATATTTCCAAAAGATTTCTGTGGTTGCTCTGTGGAGAAATGGATGTTAGTAGAAGCAGGGGAAGAAGACAGGAGGGCACTGCAGCAGACAAGTGTAGTGTTCTGATGACCGGTCATTGCATAACAAACCAGATTTAGTAGCACCAAAACAATAGCTATTCTATTATGCTCATGGCTTCTGTGAATCAAGAATTCAGAAAGGACACAGGGATGATGGATTCCCCCTGCTCCATGGGGTCTGAATTCTCAGCTGGGAGGTGTCAAATGGCAAAATGGCTGGGAACTGCAAAAGCTTGGTTTAGCTGCAACTGTCAACTGGAACCCCCTACTTGTGCTCTCCTGGACTTCCTCACAGCAGGACAGCTCTTTACAAAAGGGAGTATTTAAAGGGAGTGTTTCAAGAGAACCAAAGTCTTTGATGACCTATCTTGAGAAACCATATAGTATCATTTCCACCATATGTTATGGGTTAAAGTGGTCTCAAGTCCATGGAGGTTCAAGGGGAGGAAACACTAACCCCCATCTCTTGATGAGAGGAGTGCAAAAGAGCTTGAAGACCATGATTTAAAATCACTAAGGGAGAGACGACAGTGGTTATGACTATTGCCATAGAAATAGATATCGTGGGAGAAGACAGATTCAAGACACATTCAGAAGTCAAGCCAAAAACCTTGCTACTGAATTGCGTGCTCAGGAAAGGGGAGCAGGAGGGGTGATATAAAATAAATGAATCTGAGATGACCTCTAGGTTTTTGGCCTGAGCATGTGGGTAAATGGTAGTGCCAGTCATAAGATGAGGATGAAGTCATCCCCAAAAGGTTTTATTTCATATAAAAGGAAAGGTTAAAAGAAAATTACATATTTACCAACTAATATACATACAGACTTTGTGCTTGAAATGTGTTTTTTTTCTCTAATCTTTAAAACATCCCTGTGAAGTAGGCATTTTCATTTCCATTTTTCAAATGTAGAAACCAAGTTCCCACAGGTAAGTTTCTTGCATAAGGTTACACGGCAAGTAAGAGACAGAGCCAGGATTCAAACCTGAAAGGCTCTGCTCTTTCCATTCAACTACACTCTTTCCCAAGGGGTCACTGAAGCTCAGAAAGATGAAGTAACTTGCCCGAGATCACACAGCTAGGAAATGACAGAGCCAGAGTTTGAAGTAAGTTCTGGCCCTCATCTCCTCTTGGCCATACAGGCGGTGATTGAAGGTAACAGACCAGGTGTATCAACAAGAAGAATACAAATTCTCTTGAGTAAGAGAGTTAAGGTTCCTCACGGCCCTCAGTGATAGCCTGGATGGTCTCACGCACATCACAGTGCTCTATGAACTGTAGGTGATCCTCAATTAAAAAGAAAAAATTATGAAAAGATAAAAAGGCCTGCCATTAAATGCCTTGACCTAAAAGTTACTCCTTAAAAATTGTCCACAGATCATTCTATTCACTCAGGGCATGGTGTTACTGATGTTCCTTGAACACACAGAGCTGCATGAGTGTTTGCCCAAAGCAAAGAGTGGTATCATCGACCTGTGAGATACAAGAGAGAAGCTGTCTGTGCTGCTTAAATCATGAATCTTTGATCATCCATATCCGGCGTCTTTGATGCTGGCAGCAATCTGCAGTTGGCGAAAATTAACACTCAGGTAGGAAACAGGTTAAAGAGGCAGTGAGAAGAGAAATTGAGGTCTTAGATCTTAACAGTCATACCCTTTTTCTCCATCTGTTCCACACTCAGAAGAGGGGCTTATCATTTCTCTCTTCCACTGGAAGTGAAATTTCTTGAGATCCTGAACTTATCTGAAATGTTCATTCAGTCTCTAGTATCTAAAAAAGGATCTAGTATGGACCAGGTCCTCAGTAATTACTTGTTGAGTAGATGAATCAATAACCTAGTTAATATTCTTTACACCTACACTATAGAGTGACATCTCTCTTTCACTGTAATTTCAGGGAGCCAAATCAGTTGCAGACTTCCCATCCCACCTGCCCACCACCTGGACCACGTAACTTCACCCCGAGAACAGCACAGGATGTCCTGATGTGTAGCACTCTGCCTGGCAGGCAGCTCTCCATCCATGAGCCTATTGGTACATCCTTGTGGCCAGTGGTCCCTAGGCCAAGAGAGTGTCAGAAGCACCAGGCCACCAGTGTGATGCCCACTTGTATCTCTCCAGGATGCCAGTCCTGCAGCCAGAAGCAGCTAGGACACAGCCTCAGCCATGACTCCAGCCTGTCCCCAGCCTGACTACACCAACCTGCCAGCCTCAGCCCCTTGCCCACAGTCACCAGCCTTCTACCCAGAGCCACTGGATTCAGTGTGGGGCTCAGCTCAGGATATCTGATGACCTTAGACACCCATAAGAGTGAAAAAGAAGACAAGGGAGCGAGGGAGAGAAGGAGAAAGAGGAAATGGCAAATGGACACTAGTCTCAAAATGAATGGGTTTAAGTGGGAGGACAGAAAAGGACAGAAAAGTGAGAAATTCTTTCTTCTTAGAATGAATTTTTCCCAAACATGTCGAATTCTTCTCCAGAAACTTGAATAAATTGCAATCAAAGGTCCTCATGAACCTTGGAGGCAGACAGACTGGTTTTGATTTCTGGCTATGTGGCTGCCATGGCCTCTCTGGACCTGTTCCCTCCCTGTAAACTGGGGAAATAACTTGTAGGAAGGAGCCTGAGAAAATTCAGCAAGAGCTCATTTTGTGCACCTCATAGCCACTCAAAAAAGTATTCATTTTCCCCCTCCCTTTGCCCTCCTGCTCTATCAAGCCCCTGCTTTGGGTTGGGCTTCTTTTGTGAATTTGTCTGTTCCGCAGCCTCTCAAAAGCATGTGACCATGATTGCGAGCTCAGGAAAGAAATCTATTTATGAAGGAGACCTGTGATAAATAAGTTATTACACCCCAAGCTAGCAGTCAGCTGAAGCTGTTCCAGAGAACATATCCGTCTTCGATGTTTCAGCTCATCCAAGAGTCTTGTGGTGAGATAAACCAGGGGGCTGAATGGGGAGGGGGAGGTCAGCGGAGGAGGAGGAGGGGAGTAAGATCACACACTCACACACACACGTGAGCTCAGCGACACTCCAGGAGGCAGTGCAGGGAGCAGAGAGGGTCCCCTCTCCAGTCAGGAGACTGGGTGCTCTCAGGCTCTTTCCTTCTCTGGATCTGGGTCTTCTTATCCACAAAGCAAAGGGAATCAGAAAAGGTGGCACTGAAGTCCCTCATGTCCTGAGAGTCTGGTGCACAGAGACTTCCCCTGCCCAGGCCCGATATCACGATGCCAGCTGGGCCTCAGCAGTGTCCTGGGACAGGCCTGGGAAAGCTGATAGGGTGAGGAGGCCAGTGGTACGTATTACACATGGCATCTCTTAGCTCTAGCCATGACGAACTCAGTAGTAACAGCAGCAGATCTGTGACTCTGGGAACTTAAAAACTTTGGCTCAATCCCTGAATCCCTTGCTTCCTACTTCCAGGGCCCTTTTCTTACTGCAAAGCCCAAGCATTCAAAGAACTCAACCTCAGATCTCTCCTCCCATGTCCCCAAGATGGAAAAAAGGCTGGGTTTACAGGGGAACCTTTCTGAAATGGCTCAGCAGGTAAAGAATTTGCCTGCAATGCATGAGACACAGGAGACGCGGGTTCGATTCCTGTGTCGGGAAGATCCCCTGGAGAAGGAAACGGCAACCCACTCCAGTATTTTGCCTGTGAAATCCTATGGACAGATAAGCCTGATGGGCTACACTCCATGGGGTCACAAATAGTTGGACATGACTGAGCAACTAAGCGCACGCACACGCACGCGCACACACACACATACACACGGGTGACTGTAAATTAGATTCAAAGCAGAGCAAGGAAAGGAATCCACATTCTAGTATGAGCAGAACAATAAAGTCAGTAATAATAACAGCTCTAGTCTCATCCGTTTAGAGTGTAAGGAGGTGGGTCTCATTTCATTCTGTGTCCCTATGAGAAGGTGCTGCTATTATCCTTACTGTGCAGGAGAGGAAACCGAGGCCCAGAGAGGTTAACGAGTTCATCCATGATGAGTTAGTAGGTGGCAGGGCTCTGACTCCAGGCAGAGCTGTGATTTCAGGCCGAGCCTATTGAAACCAAAGCTTGTCCTCAGAGCTTGCAAGCTGGAGGCCTCTGCCACTGCACAATGCCAAAAGGAGGTTCTGAAGAAGACAGGTACCATGGGAATATCCTGTGCAGAGACAAGACACCAGACACTTCCAGTGGAGCCTCAGAAATCCAGGAAGGAGAAGCAGGGGGGCGAGCTGGGTCCTGGACCACAGGCCCAGAGGATTCTGGGAACTCCCTGGGAGGAATTCAGGGGTGGCAGCGGTCACTATAAATGTCCCTGAAATGCAGCTGATGGGAGCTGTACCCACCACGCCCTTCGATGCAGACAATAAAAGCCACCTCTGGTCAGTATACCTGATAGAGGAAAGGAGGGTGTTGGAAAGAGGTCAGAAGGACTAATAGGAACCCCAGAGTATGTGGGCAAAGTCAGTAGAGACCCGGCAGCCACCAGCTCCTCCAGGTTCACACCAGAGGAAAAGGCTGACTGGGACCCTGCTCGTGGGGCTTTCCACCATCCTGGCACCAACACTCTGTGGATGAGGCTCCTCAACTCCCCTCAGTCGTCTCTGCCCCAGTGATTCGTCTCTGCTGCTCCTCTGTCTGTGCACCACTCCCTTCACATTCACGGGTCCAGGGAGCAGCCTCCAAGGGCCCAGACTAGGATGGGTGAGTGTGTGAGTGTGTGTGTGTGTGAGTGTGTGAGGGGGCAGCGAGAGGGAGAGGTGGGGGGCAGTGGATTCCAGGAGAGGAAGTAGCTGGCCTCTTTTGCTTCCCATGGTAGGAGGTGGGATTTCTGCCTCCCACCAAGATTTTCTCAAAGCAGGGATTCTCCTAAATAAAAAGTGTGCCTGGATGCTGGGTAGCCAAATAGGACAAGGTCCACCTGAGGTGCTGAGCCAAGTTTGCGATGGCCACAGAGGACTTCTCAGACACTCCTGGGAGGTGGACAGGGCAGGTACTAGGATCCTGCCCTGGGTAGGAAACGGGTTCAGGCGATGACGTGGCCAGCTGGTGGTGTGGGCCAGGGCTGAGGACCCACAGGCCTTGTCCTCTGCTCTGCACAATACCTTTCCTGTGATGGCAGCTGACACGCCCACCTGGAACGCAGGCTCCCCCAAAACTCTCTAATGCCACCCCAGAGTACCTCCCAGGGCACCTGCCTCATACAGGGCTCCATTCCTCCTGCCTGGAGACCGTAACGGGGAAGTAAGACATCATGCGCCCCTCCATCATCCTTCTTGTCTGTTCTCTGACCCCTTCACTCAGCCGCTTCTAGGGCCTCTAGGAAAGGCCAGAGGGCTAGGGAGGGAGGGGAAATAAGAGTCAGAGCTGTTCTCACTGGACTGTTACTATTGTTTTCTGCTATTGATGACTTTAAAAAAAAATTATTATCAGTAAAAACACTTAACGTAAGATCCACTTGACAAATTTTTTTTCTTTATTTTTTGGCTGCATCTGGGGGCATGTAGGATCTTAGTTCTCAGAGCCAGGATTGACCCCACACCCCTGGCACTGGAAATGTGGAATCTTAACCACCGGACTACCAGGGAAGTCCCCACCCTTAACAAAATTTTAAATGCACATTAGGTATTGTTAACCATAGGCATAATGTTGTATACAACAGATTTCTAGAACTTACTCATCTTTCATAACTAAAACTTCACATCCATTAAACAGCAACTCCTATTTTCCCCTCCCCGCAAACCTCAGCAACCACTGTTCTCCACTCTGTTCTATGAGTTTACCCATTTTAGATCCCTGGCTTATTTCACTCAGCATAATGTCCTCCACGTTCAGCCATGTTGCTACAAATGGCAGGCTCTCCTTCTTTTCTAAGGCTGAATAGTATTCTATTCTATGTATATGCCACATTTCCTTTATCCATTCATCCATCAATGGACATTCAGTTTGTTTTTACATCTCGGCTGCAAATAGTGCTGGGATAAAGATGGGAGCGCAGATATCTCTTTTGAGATCTTGATTTCAATTCTTTTGGATGTAGACCCAGAAGTGGGATTGCTGGATCATATGGTAATTCTATTTTCTATTTTTTTGAGGAACTTCCATACAGTTTTTCATAGCAGCTGCACCCATCAACAATGTACAGGAGTTCCATTTCTCCTTGTCCTAGTCAAAACTTGTTATTTTTTTTGTTTTCTGATACTAGCCATCTCAAGTGATGTGAGGTAATAATTCACTGCAATTTTGAGCTGCAGGATTAGTAATGTTAAGCATCTTTTCCTATATCCACTGGCCACGTGTATGTCTTCTTTGGAGAAATGTCTCTTCAAGTTTTTGTGCATTTTTAATTGAGTTGTCTGATTTTTTGTTGCTGAGCTGTAGGAGTCTGTAGGGGTTCTGAGAGTCCTGACCTCCCCCTTTTGGGAACCTGTGTGTGTGGTGTCTTTGTGCAAGGGAAGAACTCTCTGGTGACGCCTCACCACTTCTTCTAGAGTCCACAAGTGGCACAACCCACACAACCTCTTTTTGTTGGGGGAGTCATCTTGCGTGGAGCCCTTTCCAAATGACTCCTATCCCATCACATGCATAAGACTCAGAAAAACTCCACTGGAATTGGGAGGGGCAAGTTTGCCTGATTCCTGATTCCCAATATTTGGCTCTAGGTCGTACTCCTGGCAAGATAGAGGTGCTCATCTTACAAGACAAGAACACTCAAAGGAATGCTCAAAATAGAAGGAGAAAATCCTCAGAAGGACCCAACATCAGGACCAGACTGAAGAAAGAATGAAAGGAAAGAGTGAGGTTGACAGCTTTGCAGGTGATGGACAGGTCAAGAAGGTGAGGACCAAAACAGTTTTTGACATCCATTCATGCCCAGAAGGTTAATGAGCTTCTGCCTATTCGTGGAGGGTGGGGTCTCCTCTCTGGTGAAGCGCCCACTCTCCTTCCATTCAGAGTCTAATCACAAGCTTACTCTGGGGTGGGTGTGAGGAGGTGGCATGGTTTCCCTTCATTTATTACCCTGAAAGCTTAAATAACATCAACTTAATCAACAGTTTGGGAAACACATAAAAAGGGTACAAGCTGGTGGGGAATAAAAAGACAGCACCGAGGCAGTGCTCAAGGCCTGGTCAGGGAAATTATTCCTTACAGCAAGAAGGGAATGGTCAGAGCTGGTCAGGGAAGGAAGATTGAGGGATTGAAAAGAAGAAGGGAAAAAGAGTGTGCTGAATGAAGAAAGGTCTTTGGGGAACAAAACAGCAATAAAATAGGACAAGTTAGAGAAGGAAAAACTGTTAGGAAATTTGTTTAACGGGTAAAGCATCCACTTGAGAAGCAAGTCAGTAGTATGGCCATGGGAGAGCATCCCAGATTGAGAGCACGCTGGAGTGGGAAGGACAGACCACAACCCTTCAGCCCAAAGGAGCAGGAAGTTATCGAGGCCATGGTTATGGGAGCGCTCTTGGGACTAAATAAGAAACCTGGGGCTTCGCTGGTGGCTCAATGGTGAAGAATCTGCCTGCCAATGCAGGAGACGCAGGTGTGATCCCTGATCTGGAAAGATCCCACATGTTTTGGAGCAACTAAGCCCGGGAGCCACAACCACCGAAGCCCACTCACCCTAGAGCCTGTGTTCTGCAACAAGAGAAGCCACTGCAATGAGAAGCCCAAACACCGAAACCAGAGAGCAGCCTCCACCCGCCACAACTAGAGAAAGTCTGCACAGCAACGAAGACCCGGCAGAGCCAAAAACAAACAAATAAATAAAATTTTTTTAAAAAAAGAAGCTTGATTGCTAATGTAGGGTGATAAAGAAAATTACCATTTTACCATATGGCACCAGAGAGTCTCTTAGGCAAGGAACTATCTTTGTAAAAATATCATCAGTTTCTTAGGTGGTTGCAATGTGGGATCTTGGAAAATGGGGTTGGAAGGAAACAAGGAGAGAGTCAAGCTCTTAGGCAAATTAAATACATAGAAACTTAGATGTGGAGAAGAGAGAAAGGAGTGGGTGAGAAGGCCTAGGAACATCACTAGAGGTTTGAGTTGTTAAGAAATGGCTGAGGGACAGAGAAGCAAAATATTTGACCTTAAGTTATCTGGCTGCAGTTCTGTGATATTCTTCTCCTCAATGTACTTTCAAATCACAAGGAAAAATCTATGATGCATAACTACCTCATATGCACTATATTTGGGGCATGTGAACATGCAAAAAAGGTGGGTCAAGAAAAGTGTGTGTCAGCCAGTACATGGAAGCAACCCAAATGTCCATCAATAGAGGAATGGATAAAGAATATGGGGTTTGTATATATATATACACACACACAGTGGAATAGTACTCAGTCATTAAAAAGATGAAATAATGCCATTGGCAGTAACACAGAAGGACCTAGAGACTGTCATACCGAGTGAAGTACGTCAGACGGAGAAAGACAATATCATATGATATCACTTACATGTGGAATCTAAAAAAAAAAAAAAAAACAGGTACAAATGAACTTATGTACAAAACAGAGTTCCAAATGTAGAAAACAAACATGGCTATGGGGGGTAAACAGGGAGAGGGATGAATTGGGAGATCGGGACTGACATATACACATTGCTACATATAAAACAGCTAACTAATTAAGGGCCAGCTGTATATAGCACAGGGAACCCTACTCAATCCTCTGTAATACCCTATACGGGAGAAGAATCTGTAAAAAAAAGTAGATATACATATATGCATAACTGATTCACTTTGCTGCACACCTGGAACTAACACAACAGTTTAAATCAGCCATACTTCAATTTTACAAAGTTATTTAAAAAAGAAAAGTTTGTGTCCCTTATCAGAGTTGTAACCCAGGGGAAGATAAAGGTCCATGGCACTAAACAGAAATCAAGAATTATCAACCCCCACCCCACCCACCACCACATCAGAGACACAGTTGGCTAGGAAAGCTTTTGAAATTTACAAAACCCAAGGCAGGCGGTTAGATTGGCCTCACCTTCCCAAAGACAGGCTAGTGAGGATTTATGAGGATTTGAGTCAATTTCAGCTAGTCTTTTAGACAGGGCACCTCGAATTTCCACGCCCAATGAAATCACCTGAATTTTTATTAAAACACAGTTTCCCGGCCCCTGCACCCTGAGAGTTTGATTCAGCAGGTTTGAGTAGAGCCCATGGATCTTGAATAAGTTCCCAGGGGATGCTGATGCTGCTGTGAACAGCAGTGGTTAACAGACAGGAGACTCCAGCCCCTAAAAGTTCCCTCAAGATGCTTCTTTCCAAATTCTACCTCTCTTGCCAGGAAACTCAAAATCCTTTCAGTGTGAGGTTCATGTAATACACCCAGAACTTCTAATCAACACTGACTCCTCCCTTACGCAGGAAAACAAGGGTCGTTCCTTCATCTGGGTCCTTCCTTCAGCCCCATGTGGGTAAAATGGAAAACCAGCAGCACGTTTCCCGTCACTCAACATCCTTCTGTTTGCCTACTTCCTTGTCCATCTCTTGGACTTAAACCATGAGCTCCATGAGAGCATGGTCTGGCATCTGGTGTTTAACAACTGTTTGGTAGGTAATGGAGTGAGCAAATTGCCCTCTTTGAAGTCCTGAATAGGAGGAACATTTCACTCTGGACCAAAGTGGACGGGAAAGTGTGGAGCTGAGGTCCACAGGGTGGGCCCAAGGCCAAAGAATTCCCCCCTTCACTCTCCCGTGATCCCTGGTCTCCCAAGCCCCTCCCTCCCAGACTCTGGGTTCCCTGCTTCCTGACCTCAGCTGTGTGGACACAGGGGGAGGATGCCACCTCCTGGGAGAGAAAGAGGAGAAGCAAGGAGGGGCTCTGGCCAGCATGGAGGAAAGAAATAACATCTCCTCCAGGGCGACGGGGGCTGCGTGCAGCAGATGATGCAGAGCTTGTGAGGGAGGCTGCCACCAGCCCCCCGCCCTTCATCGTCCTCCCGTTCTGCCTCCCTGCCCCCTCCCCCGCCTCCTACTCAGAACCAGTGACTAATTGCATCGCGTTTCTCTTTGACTTGCGTCACCCGGCAGAGTGTGTGTGGTTGTTTTTCCAGCTTATTCTTTCAGGGATCCTAAGTGACATTTCTTAAGTGCTCTTCTCCTGTCTTGGAGCAGTGCACCTCCTCTCTGCTCTCCCCCTCAATCTCTCTTGCTCTCCTCCTCACTCAGCTCAGCTCCCTTCCCAAGGGCTGCTGGAAAGAACAAGAACAGCAGTGCAGAGGCAGGGGGCAGGTCCCCATGATGCAGCAGAGAGGTCTTCCTGCTCCCTGACCCCTGGGAGACCCAAACCAGAAGAGCCCTTCAGGAGGCACTGCCCCCCACCCACCCTGCAAGAGAGGACCTTTGCAGAAAGTCACACAGGGTCAGCTGGCCTTCCCCCCTCCCTCCATTCCTGCCTTCTTTTTTTCTTCTCCCTTCCATCTATGAACATTTTCTGAGTACCAGCTAAGGATCAGCCCCAAGTATAGCTGCTGTTTTTGTTTGGTCACTCAGTTGTGTCCGGCTCTTTGTGATCCTGTGGACTGTAGCCCACCAGGCTCCTCTGGCCATTTTCCAGGCAAAAACAGTGGAGTGCGTTGTCATTTCCTGCTCTAGGGGATCTTCCCAAATCAGGAATCAAACCCACATCTCCTGCATTGGCTGCTGCTGCTAAGTCACTTCAGTCATGTCCGACTCTGTGTGACCCCATAGATGGCAGCCCGCCAGGCTCCCCTGTCCCTGGGATTCTCCAGGCAAGAACACTGGAGCCTGCATGGGCAGGAGGATTCTTTACCACTGAGCCACCAGGAAGCCCCCAAGTAGAGAGAGGCAAGCAGAACAAGCATTAATTTCTGTCCCCAATGGGATAAGGGAGGTCCATAATTATCCATCAGTAAACTATCACAACTCAATGGGCATATCCTATAATCTGCAAGGCTACAGGGGCTCTTACATTGCATTGAGTAAGCACCAAACCTGGGGGAATAAAGATAATCAGGGGAGGCTTCTAGGAGGTGGTGTTAGAAAATGTGGATGAGATGCTATAGAAGAGAGGCAGGGAATGGACAGAAATAAAGCAAAAAAAAAAAAAAAAAAACTATCATCGTGGTTAGGATATAGCAGAAAAAGCGAAGGAGTGAAATGCAGGCTCAATGTGAGCCATCAGGCAGCCATCTGTGAGCCTCAGGCTTCCTCCTCCACAAAATAAGGGAGTTGGGGCAGATCATCTCGAAAATCCCCTTTAGCTCTAAAATTCTGATGGCTAGTCAGGATCTCCTGTCATCCTAAACAAACAAACAAACAAACAAAAAAGACAAGTAGCATGAGGAAGGAGAGCGTAGAATGAAACGGACAATGGGCGTGGAGTCCGAGGCCTGTGTGTATGTTCAGTCGTGTCTGACTCTTTGAGACACTATGAACTAGAGCCCACCAGGCTCCTCTGCCCATTCTTCCAGGCAAGAATACTGGAGTGAGTTGCCATTTTCTTCTCCAGGGTGGAGTCTGAGTACCTGTATTTAAATGCGGGCCACTTGCTACCCATGGGACCTTCAATAAGGTGGATAAGCTCCACGAGCCTCAGTCTCCTCATCTGTAAATTGGGGATAAGAATGTCAGCCATTTCACAGGACTATTGGTAGAATAATATTATTGGTATTTATTGCTAATAAATTAATAATTCATTACCAATAATAAAATCATCAGTAGAATAATCCTGTGGAATTATAATAAGAAAATGCATTTGCAAGTGTATATTGAGCACAGGAATGACTAAGTTCTGAGCTACTGTTGCCAGGGGCGTATCTATTGGCCCACACAGAATGTTAAGGACGTAGGGATTTCTTTTTAGTTTAAATTTCAAGTAAAGATTCTTCCCAGCCAAAAAACAAGGTGGGGGGAGGGGGTGGAGTGCTTAACATCAAAAATTCCAATGGTCAGATAGCATGAAGCGCAGTCACCAGCACAACATTGCTGATCTCAAAGAGCTTTTTCTTCCAGCCAGAAAAGCCACTGATGGGGACAAGGAACTGCCATATTACAGGACCTCACCAGATAACAAAGACCTCCCACTCCAAAGACCTTAAAGCAAGAAGCAGGCATCTCAGCACAGAGCAGATCCCAGTATACAGATGGGCACTTGGACCAAAATCCACAGCAGACCACAACCGTTCTCAAATCCACTGAGCTAAGAAACCTGACCCGCTCCTTAGTGAGGAGGACGCAGAGGCCGACTTCAGGACAGCCCAGGTTGTCTCTGCTTCTGGGGATCACTGTTCAGCTGTCACCAGAGTGTGCCCTTCCCAGGAAATATTGTGGACGGCATCCAGGAGCCCCCAGCTGAGGAAGAGTTCTCGTTCCACATATACACCTGGGCTCATTGGCCCTGCCTGATGGTTACAGCCAAGACTCTGAAAGCAAGACCCTCCCCTTCAGAATCCTGTCCGAGGGTATGCTGCTGTTACAGATCATCCAGCATAGCGTGTGTCACACAATGGCTGACATCAAATAAGACCTGAACAACATTTCACTCATGTCTATCAGTTGAACAGTGCTTTTTCATCTATATTCTCCTTTAATGCTTTCAGTAACCTGGAGGGAAGTTGACATGACAATACTCATTGTGAGAGCCAATAGTGGCTGCTCACCAAAACTTTCCAGATCTCCCCCTTTCTGAGCACGTGGCAGGACCATGCTTCCCTGCACCCTTGGCGTTACAGATGACTATGTGACTTGCTCTGACTAACGAAACATGAGCAGAGTAATGCGTGTTACTTCCAGGTGGATGCACCAACATTTGTTCCTACACTCTCTGTCCCAACACCATAGAAATTAACAATGCTTCTGATGGTAACTGTTTTTGTCCAGCTCTGTCCTAAAAGAAAAACAACAGAGCCCTCAGTAGACCAATGATGGACACAAAGAGTAAGAAATAAATCTATGCTGTATTAAGCAACTGGGTTTTGAGGGTTGTTTGTTCTGCAGCATGAGCCCATGCTGACTGATAGACCCATGTCACAGGTAAGAAAGTCAGGACTGAAACAGGTGAAGTGAACTAACGTGCCTTTACAGCAAGATAGTGGCAAAACAAGGACTGAGAGGACACTCTTTCTGAAGCTAAGTTTGATATTGCAAAACTAGCTTGATTCTTGAAATTAGATCCTTTGAAACTGGAACTACGTAACTTTCATCCTTGTTATCAGTCCCCAGGAGCTTGGGTTCCGGCAGAAGAGAACACACAGAACACTTGGTCCATGAGTATCCTCACTGGGTTGAAGCTTCTAGGAGGCTTGGAACTTTCCAAAAATAGCCAGAGCTCACACCATCTGTAAGCAGATAAAGTCCTGTGCTCTGCCTTGGTTTTCCGACTCATGGAAGAACAAAGAGGATGGCTTAGGTCATCAGCTCTTGCCACTTTCCTGTTTAGGAGGTACGAGAAGAGACTAGTACAAGCATGTCTGTACTTGAAACAAGGGATGACTCAGCAGGGGAGGTCAAAAGACCTGGCCACAAAGAATCACATTCCCTTTAACCCCAGCCCCGACTACCACGGAATGCTGAAGAAGCCTAAGAGGTCTGGGAAGACTGGGAATAACTGTCAGTGGAGTTCGCTCATCCGTGATAAGAAGTGGACTGAGGCCTCCAAGATACAGCCATGTATCTGCTGCAAAAGAAGAGGAATAGATTCAGCTCTGTCACCTGGAGGTAAAAATAGCCTGGCGACTGCTCTTGGCTTAGGCTTGTGGTCCAGGCCTCTTAATGGAAGACCTGGGAACACCACACAGCCAACCTTGCCCGAGCCCAAGCCTACACAATGGCCTCCTGGGCAGCCCATCAGACCTGTGGTCATTACACAATGGCCTTTGTAAGTGCTTGAGTTCACTTGCCCTTGCAGTCCCAGTGTGCTAGGGTGGTGGGATGGGTGTGGTCTGCTGCTTTGTAGTATCTTAGATACCCAAAAAGAATGCAGAGATGGCCAAGACAGGAAGCTGCTGATATAAACCCAAGGGCATGCAGACTTAAATCATTTAGGTTTCACTGTCTCCCTGTTGGACTGATTTGTTCTCTTCACTTTGTAGATGAGGGAACGGAGATTCAGGAGACAGTGCTTGCCAAGTATTAAGTACTCACATGAAGAGTAATTCTTATTTTGTCATCATCATCATCATTTGGAAGATTCAGATTTCAAAGAGTTTCATGGTATCTCCAAATCCCTTCTTTTAGATATAAGCAAAATCTTTTGATCAAAATTTCTCACACTTTGATACAAATCAGAATTACTTTGAGAGTTCTAAAAAAAAAAAAAAAAAAGTACATGTGTGGTTTCTACCTCAGTCTATAAGAACTACCTATAAGAAGCTATAGGTTTAGAGCCCAGCCTTAGATATTTTATCTTGCTTTCCAGATAATTCTAATATACTTCCTAAGTTAGAGAACCATGGACTTAGATGGAAGCAAGTTTTACAACCACACACCAACCCACACACCACCACCCCAATATCTCACTCTCCTATGCATTAGGATAAGGTTTCTAAAGTCTGATTTCTCCTGCTTGACTCTTGGAGGCCTCATCTCTGATCATTAGGGATCAGCCCTCTATAAGGGAAGTAGTGTGTGTGACTGCTGGGGGATGCAGCCTCCAAGATGGCCCCAAATTTGATCCCCATTTCCCAATTACTGTCTGCTCTTTTGTAATCCACTCTCTTTGAGTGTGGGTTGGATTTATTGACTCATATCTAACAAATAGAATATGGCAGAAATGATGGAATGTCACTTCCAACACTAGGTTATAAAAAGACTGTGGCTTCCATCTTGGGCACCCTCCTGTCCTCACACTCATTCACTCTGAAGGGATTCAGCCGCCATACTCTGAGCTGCCCTATGGAGAAGTCTAGGTGGGATGGAATTGATGTGTCTAGCCAACAGCCCACAACAATCTGAGGATGGCCAACAGCCGTGAGAGTGAACTTGGAAGCGAATTCTCCTGCATCAAGGCTTGAAGTGACTACAGCCCCAGTCAACACTGAATACAGCCTTGTGAGAGACACCCAGCCTGGGGCACTGGGTTTCTTACCAGAAGAAACGATGAACCAGTAAATAGTCATTAAAACCATGAAATCTGGAGGTAATTTGTTAAGAAACAATAGATAACTAATACAATTATCCTTGGGGCTAGAGTACAGTGGTAGGATGGAATAACAACACCCCCCCCCCCAAAAAAAAGGTGCCCAAATCCTAGTCCCTGAAATCTGTTACTTTATATAGCAAAATGGACTTTGCAGATGAAACTGAGTTAAGGATCTCAAGATGGGGAGATATTCCTAGATTATCCTGATCAGCTCAGTGTAGTCACAAGAGTGACTAAGTGAGGAAGAGATGGGCAGAAGAACCAGAATCAGAAATGAGGCACAGCAAGAAAGGCTCAACATAGTGGATTCGCCAAAAAGCTAATTCAGGTCTTTTCATAACATTGTATGGAAAAACCCAAATGAACAGGCTTCTCCTTCAATGGTGAGGAGTCCGTCTGCCAACACAGGACACACAGGTTCAATCCCTGGTCTGGGAAGGTCCCATATGCCATAGAGCAACTAAGTCACATGCCGCAACTGCTGAGCCTATGCTCTAGAGCCCGGGAGCTGTAAATATTGAGCCCATGTGCTGCAACTATGGAAGCCCGTGCACCCTAGAGCCCATGCTCTGCAATAAGAGAAGCCATGAGCCATGGCAATGAGAACCCAGTGCACCACAACTACAGAGCACCCCCACTCGCTGCAACTAGAGAAAGTTGGTGAATAGCAATGAAGAGCCAGTGCAGCCATACATTAAGTAAATAAATAAACAGACCCAAACTGACTTTTTGGCCAACCCAGTACATTGCTGGCTCTGAAGGTGGAGGAGGAGACCATGAGCCTATGAATGCAGGCAGATCCTAGAGGCAGGAAAAGGCAAGGAAACAGATTCTCCCCTAGAAACTCCAGAATGAATGTGATATTGCCAACACTTTGATTTTACCCAGCAAGACCAATTTCAGACTTCTGACTCTAGAACTACAAGATGATAACTCTGTGTTATTTTAAGCCATTAGATGTGTAGTCATTTGTTACAGAAACAATAGGAAACTAAAACAAAGGTGAACATGAACAGGACAACACTGGGAAAAGCTTTTCTTGCCCAAATGTAAAAGTCTTTACATCTGCATAGGGACCTAGACTATTGTTCATAATGCTATTGGGATGAGGCTATGAGGTTCATGAGAATAAACACAAAGTAATTAGTTTGCCCCTGAATAGGCAATTGGAGAAGTTCGGTTTTCTATCTGATGGCTTTCACCCAACACCAACCAGCTGCCCTACAAAAGCATGTCACAGACTAAGGCTTTGGGAAACAATGACAGAGTGGAACTAATGCAGGACTCTAATGTAGGTTAATGCCACTTGAGATATCTACATCATCTCCAAATACCAACAAGGCAAAGAGCTGCCCACACAATTTTTACCTAGCTTGCCTACCAGTATCCCATCTCTTCCCCATATCTAAAACATCCAGGAGCTGCAAGTTAGGTCAAGAGTAATGGGGCAGGAGCTTCCCTGGTGGCTCAGTGGTACAGAATCCACATGCTAATGCAGGAGACACAGGTTCGATCCCTGGTCTGGGAAGATATCACATGCCACGGAGCAACTAAGGCCGTATACCACAACTATCGAGCTCTAGAGCCTGAGAGCCACAACTACTGAGCCCAAGAGCCTCAACTAATGAACCTCAAGTGCCAGAGCCTTTGTTCCACAGCAAGAGAAGTCCCCACGGTGAGAAGCCCAAGCACCACACTAGAGAGTAGCCCCTGCTCTCTGCAACTAGAGAAAAGCTTGTGCAGCAACGAAAACCAGCACAGCCAAAAAATAAATAAAACTATAAAAGAGTAATGGGGCAGTACTGAGCACGCCCTAGACCCCTAGGTCACTGAGGTCACTGCACAGCCATACCTGACTTTCCTTTACTCAAATGTATAATCTCTCCACCTCTACCCTGGACAACCCAGGAGTCTACCTACTGCACCACTATTATAAAGTTGGCCAAAATTTTTATTCAGGCTTTTCCATGACACCTTACAGAAAAGTTCAAAGAAACTTTATGGCCAACCCAATGTTAAGATTTATCACTTTACCTCTCTGATCTAATTTTCTCCCCAGCCAATCAATGAATAGGGGAAACAGAAGCTCACAGAAGTTAGCTGATTGCCAAGAAAAGTAGAATCCAGATTTCCTGATTCCAACACTATATTCTGTCAACAAAACCACCGTTTTCTCACTTTAAGCAAAAGGTCTTGAATTAAAATCTAATCGCAACGCCTGTGAGACAGACAACTTGAGTTCCAAGTCTGGCTGTCATGTAACGGCTGTCATTTCTCTGTGCCTCAATTTCCTCATCTACAGAAGAAAAATCTAGTGTGGAAAGAGGAGGCAGAGTTTGTGATAATGTCATGGAACTGAGGAAGAATACAGAAATACCCCCAAAGTCAGTAGCCACCCGCCACTCAGACTTCCAGACCCAAAGCTGGAAACCATTAAAAAAAAAAATTCTCCAAAATTTTTTCTCCCACAAACTTTGAATGTGGGTGTGAGCGGTACTTTAAGGGTTTATAAAGTGACACGTGGGTCACCTGTCAGGGAGCCAGGATGGGAATGCTGGTTTTAATTACACTGAATATTTCACTTTCTTATGCAGAGGCATAATCAATTATCTTATTTAAAGGCATTACGATAATGTGTGTATAAAATGGAGCCATTCCCTGTATTGCATTAGATTCTACTAATTATAGGAGAATGTTTGGAGCTAAAATGTCAGCTTGTCATCCGGATGGCTTGTAATTCAGGATTTGCATTCACAGACGGAAAGGGAACTCTGACAAAAATTGCAGGCAGCTCAAACTCGTCTGGCCTTCGCCTCACAGGCTCCAGCAGCAGCTAGAACACCAATCATCGCTGTACCCCAACTCTCGTCTGCCACACCAGGCGGTGGGTACTCCATCTCTTCTCTTCCCCCAAGAGGGCAAGACAGGAGGAAGGGCTTTCAGGCAGGGGCAGGAAGAGTGGGCAGCAAGTCACACAAGCTGCAGAAAAGGAAGAGCAAAATTCCTCCTGAAGGCTCACGCACCCCCTTATTTCATTTTCTTCCTGGTAACTGAGATTCTAAAAGTGGCATTTAAAGGGATTCATGTTCCTGAGAATTTATGATCTTTGGCTTTCTTGGAAATAGCAATCTGATTGATTTAATTCACTGCACATGTATTTCATGAGTGCCTACTGTGTGCATCATGCCAGTGGGTGGCTTAGGGGGCACTGGTTAATACTGTGGGCTCTAAACTAGACTTCTGGGACTTACTAGAAGCACACTGTGCACGAAGTAACCTGTGCCTCTGATTCAGTGTCTGTAAACTGGGGATAGCAGCATCATTACAAGGTTGAGGCAGATAATATTTGTGGAGTGTTTAGAAGGAGTCTGACGTTAATTAAGAAGTCAGCAAGGGTTTCCCGGATGGCTCAATGGTAAAGAATTAGCCTGGCAATGCAGAAGACACAGGATTGATTCCCTAGTTCAGGAAGACCCCATATGCTGCACAAGCAACTAAGCCTGTACGCCACAACTATTGAGCCTGTCCTGTAGAGCCTGGGAGCCACAATTACTGAAGCCCTTAGACCCCACAGCACAAGCTTGGAAATAAGAGAAGCCACCGCAATGAGAAGCCCACACAGAGCTAGACAATAGCCCACAATTGACACTAGAGAAGAGCCTGCATGGCAACGAAGATCCAGCACAGCCAAAAACAAATTAGTTTTTTTTTTTTTAAGTCAGAGATATAAATTTCTGTTTCTGACAAGCCACCTAGTCTGGTGTTTTGTTGTAGCAGCAGGAGGAGACTGAGACAGTCACCCAGCAGGCTTCTATGGCTCCCTGCACTCCGAGGAGTCCCACACCTCGGCCTCGCTCCTGAGCTCAGACCCACGTGGCCAACAGCATCCCCTGTCTCCTCCAAGGACCTGTTCATCTCCACCTCAGGCTCGCCCTCCTCCCGGCTTCCTCCACGACACTGTTTACTCCTTTCCCCGGGTTGTCAACCTCCACGGCATCTGACTCATCCTCTTTTCTCGTACAGTCATTCACAAGTCCCGGTGTTTTGTCTCAGAAACGTCTTAACCATCATCCCCTGGTCCCATCACCACTGTCACCTCTCCTCGCTGTGGCCATCAAGGCCCTTCCTTGCCAGCCTCTCTCTCCCTAGTCTGATTGACATCGCTTCTCTTCCCCTGCGGACTTCCTATGTCTTGGGCACCTGTCATTGAGCCCTTCCAGGGGCAAGTGCTCATCGGAGGTCATAGGCTACATCTGAGAATAGAGGGCTCAGAGGAGCCCAGCATTTCATCTATTCAGATCAGATCAGATCAGATCAGTCGCTCAGTCGTGTCCGACGCTTTGCGACCCCATGAACCGCAGCACGCCAGGCCTCCCTGTCCATCACCAACTCCCGGAGGTCACTCAGACTCACATCCATCAAGTCAGTGATGCCATCCAGCCATCTCATCCTCTGTCGTCCCCTTCTCCTCCTGCCCCCAATCCCTCCCAGCATCAGAGTCTTCTCCAATGAGTCAACTCTTCGCATGAGGTGGCCAAAATACTGGAGTTTCAGCTTTAGCATCATTCCTTCCAAAGAAATCCCAGGGCTGATCTCCTTCAGAATGGACTGCTTGGATCTCCTTGCAGTCCAAGGGACTCTCAAGAGTCTTCTCCAACACCACAGTTCAAAAGCATCAATTCTTCGGCGCTCAGCCTTCTTCACAGTCCAGCTCTCACATCCACACATGACCACAGGAAAGACCATAGCCTTGACTAGGTGAACCTTTGTTCATAAAGTAATGTCTCTGCTTTTGAATATGCTATGTAGGTTGGTCATAACTTTCCTTCCAAGGAGTAAGCGTCTTTTAATTTCATGGCTGCAGTCACCATCTGCAGTGATTTTGGAGCCCAGAAAAAGAAAGTCTGACACTGTTTCCACTGTTTCTCCATCTATTTCCCATGCAGTGATGGGATCAGATGCCATGATCTTCGTTTTCTGAATGTTGAGCTTTAAGCCAACCTTTTCACTCTCCACTTTCACTTTCATCAAGAGGCTTTTTAGCCCCTCTTCACTTTCTGCCATAAGAGTGGTGTCATCTGCATATCTGAGGTTATTGATATTTCTCCCAGCAATCTTGATTCCAACTTGTGTTTCTTCCAGTCCAGCATTTCTCATGATGTACTCTGCATATAAGTTAAATAAATATGGTGACAATATACAGCCTTGACGTACTCCTTTTCCTATTTGGAACCAGTCTGTTGTTCCATGACCAGTTCTAACTGTTGTTTCCTGACCTGCATACAGATTTCTCAAGAGGCAGATCAGGTGGTCTGGTATTCCCATCTCTTTCAGAATTTTCCACAGTTTATTGTGATCTACACAGTCAAAGGCTTTGGCATAGTCAATAATCCATTAAAAAAGTGAAAAAGAAAGTTTTAGTTGTTCAGTCATGTCTGACTCTTTGTGACCCCATCAACTGTAGCCAGCCAGGTTCCCATGTCCACGGGATTTCCCTGAAACAATGATCATTTTATTTCTCACAATCTGGGTTTATAATTCGGTTGGTCCTTCTTCCGGTCTTGGGCTCTCTCACCTGGACCTGGAGGGGCACCTCACTCACACATCTGGCAGTTGGTGCTGGCTACGATGGGCTTCCCTGGTGGCTCAGAGAGTAAAGAATCCGCCTGCAATGTGGGATACCCCGGCTCGATCCCTGGGGTCAGGGAGATCCCCTGGAGCAGGAAATGGCAATCCACTCCAGGATTCTTGCCTGGAAAATTCCATGGACAGAGAAGCCTGGTCAGCTACAGTCCACGGGGTCACGACTGAGGGACCTACACTACTACTACCATGGATGGGAGCACCTGATTATCCCGCATGTGGGTTCTCACCCTCCACTAGGTTAGAGAGGCTTCCCTTCCTAGTGGTGTCTCCAAGAGGGTAGAAAGTAAAAGCAAAAAAGTCTCTTAAGGCCAAGACTCCAGATCTTCCTTATGACACTGACACCATAGTCTATGTCAAAGTAAGTCACAGAACAACTCAGTGTGATGGAAACTGCCAGGGTCCAGCCCCGGTGGATCCAGGGAATTCGAAGCTGGTACGGCGTTGGCAACGATCAGGAAACAATTGCTTAATTAAGTATTAATTAAAGATATAAAGAATAATGGAAATGAGGATAGCTCAGTGAGGAGGAAATTCAGTGAAGAAAAGCGGATGAAATGATAGCTCAGTGAGAAGGAAATTCAGTGAGAACATTTTGTGGAGAGAGGAGGCTGAATAATTCAGCCAGAAGGTAAGAGACAAAACGACATGAGGAGACCAAACTTCGGTGAACAAGGCCCCGCACTTTATTTTTCAAAGTAGTTTTTATACCTTAAGTTATGCATAGAGGATAATGGGGGACGGGGTGGAGTCATGCAGGGACAGCAGTCCCTGAGCCAGGCTTTCAAATCTATCACACGCAAAAGTTTAGGTGAGTTACATCATCTTCTGGCCCAGAGGCCTATTAACATTTTAAGGAACTTATTTTCTCTAAAGGTGATTATTCTAAAGTCAGGCACCACCCCCCAAAGGCATTGGAGTTGCATTTCTATAGGGCAAAGGTGTGGTGGATTGTAACAAGAAAAAGAATTAACTCAAGGGTCCAAGGTTACAAACATTAAAGCTACTACTTACATTTCTATAAACCAATTATATCAATCAATACACTGCCAAGGACACAATAGGTAAGGGATATGGAGACTTAGCAGCAAACATTGGCCCAACAAGTGAAAAACCCTTCACCAATACAACTTCTAATCAATCTTTTAACTGCTCAAAGGAATCTGTATTTAGACAGTTTAGAACATCTCATGCCTCTCACAGTTGGGAGGCTCTAAACAATCACATGTGGCCAGAAAAACCTATTCAAGTAGGCTAGAGGATTTCCAAAAGGAGTTTGTAGGCTGAAACACTGTCACACCCAGGAATTATTACTGGAGCTGTAAGTTAGCTCTTTTTTCAGAGAAAGGTAGTGGAGGACAGCCCCCTGTAAAGTCAGAGGTGTAGGTGAGAACACAAAGCAGAAAGCAGGCAGACTCCGGCTTTTTGGGGGTAGATGCTCGAGAACCTCCAGTGGGCTCCTGAGGCTCAATCTCGCCCTTGCGTGTGCCAAGCCTCCTTCCTCATGACCTTTGTCATGGGCGGAGCGCTAATCCAAACCGGCTCCTGACAGGAAACGAAGAAACTTAGCCTCTCAGTGGGAGGATGGCAACATCCCATCACAAGGGGCCTGATTCAGTGGGGGTCCTGATTAAAATAAGCTGGCCACCACGCTAAGAAGGGCTTCCCTGGTGGTTCAGTGGTAAAGAATCACCTGCCAATGTAGGAAACATGGATTCGATCCCTGGGTCAGGAAGATCGCCTGGAGGAGGAAATGGCAACCCACTCCAGTATTCTTGCCTGGGAAATCCCATGGACAGAGGAGCCTGGCGGGCTCCCATCCATGGGGTCGCAAAGAGTCAGACACAACAGAGCGACAAAACAACGACAGCAACAACCACATCAACAGACTCGTCCACAGTCATTCACTCAACTTGAAAATGTTAGGATATGAACCAGGGTCTTCCAATGCCAAGGTTTTCCCATTTCCATATCTGCTATTAGACCTGCTTCCCACCAAAGGGAAGTCAGTGATGGACGTGTCACCAAGAGCATCCACAATAGTGACATGGCCACTTGAACTGGGCTACCCTGGATGAAAGTGGCGGGCACCACCTCATCTTCCAGGAGCTCTGGCTGTGATGGCAGCTGCCCATCCCACCTTCCTAGTCACTGCATCCAACTTGGCTCCAGCGAGCAGCATAATGCAGGACTCGAGAACTCCCCCAAGTCCCCGGACTCCATTAAGGTGCTGATTAAAATTTGATGCTCCCATTTAACACCTATTAGCAAACACAGTGCCCCCCTTCTAGGAGAGAGAACTTGTAGGAGGGGGCCTCCCCAGCTCCCAGCAGCACCCTTCCTGCCAAGGTGGCAAACCATTAGATGAAAGAGAGATGAAGCAGAGATGAATGGGGAAGGAGGACTGGCTCTTCCTGAGACCCAAAGTGGGCCTGAGAGCGTAAGTGTCCCGCGCTGAACAGTGAGACGGGGCCAAGGATGAGAAACAGGCATCTGAGAATCTGTAGCCCTAAGTGATGGAGAGAGGCCATCTCCTCCCCACTGACTTCCCACCAGGCAAAGATCAGAATGGTCCATGAGAAGATGCATCACAGGAATAAATGTAATCAGGATATAAATGCCCCAAGTGTCAAGAATGGAATCTCTGTTCCCAAGGTCCACTCTGGAAACTCCCCACAGAAACTCCCAAAGGGAAGGGGATCCCAGAGAAACTGACGGCATTCCACCTCTCCTTCCAAAGCAGAATGACTTGGCAGCAAAACTGTTGCCTTTGGGGTAGGAGGGAAGACATACTCAGCCAAAGATTGGCTGTTGTTATTTAGTCGTTCAGTTGTGTCTGACTATTTTGAGACACCATGGACTGCAGACCGTCAGGCACATCTGTCCATTGGATTCCCCAGGCAAGAATACTGGAGTGGGTTGCCATTTCCTTCTCCAGGGGATCTTCCCTACCCAGAGACTAAACATTGGCAGGCAGGTGTTTTACCGCTGAGCCACCAAGAAAGACAAAAGGTTGGCTAAATGTTTACAATGTACTAGTGCCTGGCACAAAGCAGAGCTTACACAAAACAAGAAACAAAGTATCTACCCTCAAGGAGCATATAATTTCATCGAGGCCACAGGTGCACACAGCTGCAGCTAGGTAACAACACAAGGGTGTGATCAGGAGCATAGAACTAGATTTGACTCCCAAGCTTGTCATCACTTACTAGTTGTATGAGAAGCTTCTGAAAAGCTAATTCACATGCTCCTGGTTAACATTTTGCAAACACTGTGCCCTCCTGGTAGGACAGAGCTCAAGGGGGCTTCCTCATGAGATTGAAGATCAGCACCGGAGCCATGAGGAAGACCTTGGCAAGTCATGTTTAACTTTGAGCCTCAGCATCTTCATCTGTAAAATGGGGATGAGAACACCCATTGATCTGGATTGTCATGAAGATGGTGTCAACTTGAAAAATAGTCACAATCTGAAAGTTGAGAGTTGAGTTTTATTCGGTGGGAATTTTCGGACTTCAAGCCAGGGAGACAGCATCTCAAGCAGCCCCAAGAGAACTTCTCCAAGGAGGTGAGAGGAGGAGCCAGGTTATATAAAAGCTCTCCAACAAAGAGCGGCAGGTAGTCTGAACATCAGAAAATTATTGTTAATTAAAGAAAACCGGATAACCCAAGTTAAGGAATTAATGCTTTTCTATGTATGGAAAGAGGTAAGAGTCTGGGCTCAATGGAATCATCCCCTTCATATGCATCTCAGCTATCCCAGGCCAGTGTGTTGTGTTTTTCACATTCTAAGCTCCCTTGGGGCTCACAGCTGTCTGATGGCTGCCAGATAGCAGGTATTCTCCTTCCTGAGTGCCCTTAGGGCTCACCAGCTCACATTGGAGGGCTGTAATCGCTGATGACTGTGACAACCTTGTTTACTGATATGGCAGGAAATAATCCAGTTCTCAGAAGGATGACATGGTGCAGCTGAAAGCACCTTGTGAATGTTCAATAGCTACTCAAGGTCACAGCCTTACAATTAGTATAAGGGTTAGGCGTAAGTATAACTCACCTCCTCCAGGCTCTGGAGCTTCCTGTGGCCACTGATATCACATGGAGATTTAGATGTTTTAAGGTTTATCCAGGTAGTTTTATTCCCTACAAGGCCCTCTCCCTGAGATACAAAGCCCTCCTAGTCCCACCCCATAACCAACACCTATTATGGAAAACCATAGTAGGTGTTTCCACTGCAGATTTCATGATAGTCCTGCGGGAAGCAGGGTGACGAGGGGAGCCCTGTGAAGACTCTGGCCTGTAATCTGGATGTTCCCCCAACACACTCACCTCCCTCTGCTTCAGGATCCCATGGTTAATGCTGACTCCAGTGATCTCTGCCTCCTCCTTTGGCCTCTTCCTCTACCCAGGGTCTTCTGCTGTGGGATTCGACACCCTTGGCTTGTCTTTGAAGCCCTGTCTTTCCTCTTTTACCACTGGAGCCCTGTGGTGGCCGGGCCCCCCCTACCAGGCTGGGGCGCCAGAGGAGTCCTACAGATAGCAGTAACCCACCAGAAGCCAGGCACTTTAGAGCAGTAGAGGGATGGAAGAGAATTCGGGGTTCGGGAACGGTGTCCTGGCAGAGGTTGGGAAGATGACTTTTCTGGGAAGACAGCTTTGTATACAGGGTGACCGGAAACACCCCTACAGCCCCTTCAGGATCCCCACCCACAATGACAGACCCCCCCTAACCCCCCACTCCTACCACCCCCCTACGCTGCCAGGCTTCACAAAGGGAAGGCTCAGCAGCTTGCCAGAGACCTCTCTCGACCACACCCTTGACTTCGAGCTGGGAAGTTAAATACAGACTCCCAGCAGAGGTGCTACTAGCCCTGTTTCTGTCACGCTGACCCCTACCCCGAACCCCCACTCTGCTGTGCTCTCCTTCACAGCCTCTGATGTGATCAGGTGCCCGTAAAAGTGTCTTTTGGGCTCTGAGTATCTCCTGCTCCCAAACTTCCCCAGGCAGGGTGTCCAGGTTGAAAGAAATCAGCATAAAGAGTGTTGAACCCAAGATCCAAGCTCCCCTCTGTCACCTACCAGCTGTGCAGCCTAGGGCCAAACTGTTTAACCTTTCCAGGCCTTGGTGTTTTCATCTGTAAAGTGAGACCATAAACTCCCTTTGTAGGAAAGTGGTGGAATTGGATGTCTATAAAGTTCATGATGCGCAGCCTGGAGCAGAGCAGGAGGCCCCTCGTTGCCCCACCTTTGAGACACCATTAGATACCCACAGGGGTTTCACAGATGGCTCAGTGGTGAAGAATCCGCCTGCCAGTGCAGGAGCCACAGGAGACTCAGGCTCGATCCCTGGGTCAGGAAGATCCCCTGGAGACAGAAATGGCAACCCATTCCAGTATTCTTGCCTGGGAAATCTCACAGACATAGGAGCCTGGTGGGCTACAGTTCATGGGTCGCAAAGAGTCCCACAGCTGAGCGACAAACACTTAGATACCCACTGGCCATCACAGTGAGGACACATGATGGGATGCTGGCTCGGGAATGGCACCCCAGCAGGAATGTGACCTCAGAGATGACCTCCTCTCCTCCCTGCCCCCATACCTGGGTTGGTCCCACCTATGGATTCTTCTCAGGAATCTTCAGTCTGGCTTCTTGTTCCTGTCCCTGCTCTCACTGATTCTGTTCAGGCTCTCATCACCACTCCTCCCAATCTATTAAGACAACCCCTTCCTGGCCCTGCTGTCATGACTAGGGATTGGAGGGGCTTCCTATAAAGTCAAGAAATCTCCACTAGAGCCCCATGGCCCTCAGGATCAGCTCAACTCCTTTTCAGGGCTTATAAGCACTTCCCAGTCACACCCCACCCTTCTCTCCAGTCTTACCCGCTCACCACCCCCTCTCCACCTCACAGCTATAGTCCAGTCACTGCAAACCCCTCACTGTCAGGAAGACACCCCTGATCCCCTGCTCCTTTTTACCCAGGTAACTGCACTTGCCTCTGCATAGAAGCCCCATCCCTCCCCTCCCAAGCATGGTCTCAGGGAAACCATGATATCATGAGAGACTCAGACCCAGCAAAGGTTTCCCTGGTACCTCTCACTGTTATTGTTCCGTCGTTGTGTCTGACTCTTTGCAACCCATGAATCACAGCACGCCAGGCCTCCCTGTCCATCACCAACTCCC
Source organism: Tragelaphus eurycerus (assembly GCA_935064755.1). Taxonomy (NCBI): domain Eukaryota; kingdom Metazoa; phylum Chordata; class Mammalia; order Artiodactyla; family Bovidae; genus Tragelaphus; species Tragelaphus eurycerus. Next base: position 322,231 of record CAKXYN010000075.1, on the reverse strand, counting down.
AGAGTTCACTCAAACTCATGTCCATCGAGTTGGTGATGCCATCCAGCCATCTCATCCTCTGTCGTCCCCTTCTCCTCCTGCCCCCAATCCCTCCCAGAATCAGGGTCTTTTCCAATGAGTCAACTCTTTGCATGAGGTGGCCAAAGTATTGGAGTTTCAGCTTCAGCATCAGTCCTTCCAATGAACACCCAGGACTGATCTCCTTTAGGATGAACTGGCTGGATCCCCTTGCAGTCCAAGGGACTCTCAAGAGTCTTCTCCAACACTATAGTTCAAAAGCATCAATTCTTCGGTGCTCAGCTTTCTTCACAGTCCAACTCTCACATCCATACATGACTACTGGAAAAACCATAGCCTTGACTAGACGGACCTTTGTTGGCAAAGTAATATCTCTGCTTTTCAATATACTATCTAGGTTGGTCATAACTTTCCTTCCAAGAAGTAAGTGTCTTTTAATTTCATGGCTGCAATCACCATCTGCAGTGATTTTGGAGCCCAGAAAAATAAAGTCTGACACTGTTTGCCCATCTATTTCCCATGAAGTGATGGGACCAGATGCCATGATCTTCATTTTCTGAATGTTGAGCTTTAAGCCAACCTTTGCACTCTCCACTTTCACTTTCATCAAGAGGCTTTTGAGTTCCTCTTCACTTTCTGCCATAAGGGTGGTGTCATCTGCATATCTGAGGTTATTGATATTTCTCCCGGCAATCTTGATTCCAGCTTGTGCTTCTCCCAGCCCAGCATTTCTCATGATGTACTCTGCATATAAGTGAAATAAGCAGGGTGACAATATACAGCCTTGACGTACTCCTTTTCCTATTTGGAACCAGTCTGTTGTTCCATGTCCAGTTCTAGCTGTTGCTTCCTGACCTGCACGTAGGTTTCTCAAGAGGCAGGTCAGGTGGTCTGGTATTCCCATCTCTTTCAGAATTTTCCACAGTTTATTGTGATCCACACAGTCAAAGCCTTTGGCATAGTCAATAAAGCAGAAATAGATGTTTTTCTGGAACTCTCTTGCTTTTTCCATGATCCAGCGGATGTTGGCAATTTGATCCCTGGTTCCTCTGCCTTTTCTAAAACCAGCTTGAACACCTGGAAGTTCACCATTCACATATTGCTGAAGCCTGTCTTGGAGAATTTTGAGCATTACTTTACTAACATGTGAGATGAGTGCAATTGCACGGTAGTTTGAGCATTCTTTGGCATTGCCTTTCTTTGGGATTGGAATGAAAACTGACCTTTTTCAGTCCTGTGGCCACTGCTGAGTTTTCCAAATTTGCTGGCATATTGAGTGCAGCACTTTCACAGCATCATCTTTCAGGATTTGGAATAGCTCCATTGGAATTCCATCACCTCCACTAGCTTTGTTCGTAGTGATGCTTTCTAAAGCACACTTGACTTCACATTCCAGGATGTCTGGCTCTAGGTGAGTGACCACTATGACCCAAATCCAGCCAACCATCTGCCTTTTCATGGACCATGAGCTGAAAATGGTTTTTCAATTTTAAGTGCTTAAAAAAAAATTGAAAGAAGAGGAATATGTCAGGACATGTGAAAATAATGTGAAATTCAAATTAAAGTGTCCATAAATAGTTTCATCAGAATCCAGGCACGCACGTTCGTGCACGTATTGTCTGAGGCTGATTTTGCATGACAAGGGCACAGTAGAGTGATGCAAGAGATTGCATGGCCCACAAAGTCTGAAACATTTCCTCTCTGGCCCTTGACTTAGCAGAAAAGCTGGCTGACCCCAAATCTAGTCTACTATGATTTTCAGCTCAAACAGCACTTGTCCTAGAATTTCTTGTCTTCTCTGTGGATGAGGAGCAAATTGAGGAATAAGCTTGCTCAACAACGTCCCTTAGGCCTGTTCCAGTCCCTAGCAATAGCAGATGTTCAGTTAACATTCTCTTCCCATCAGAAACACCTCTCAACTGTCCCAGCCCCGAAGGCCGGTCCTGATGCCTGGGATCTGCTATCACCACTGTCTTTGTCCCTCTGGCCCTGGTGGAGGTAGGCCCTGCTGGAGACACCTCCTGAAGCAGAGAGCCAAGAGCATTATGGACACTGCAGCTGAGCTGGATGAGTTGATGTGCGTAAGATCATGCACTTAGAAGGCACGGAGCAGGGATCCCAAATTCAGACCTCTCCCAGCACACAGCCCACCACGTGGAAGGACAGGAGAGCTGGGATTTCTTGAGCAGTGGAGTCCTAGGACCAGAGGCAGCTCCGCTGGAATGTTTGTTGTGTGGGGTTTCTAAGCAGCATTTGTCTAATAAAGTAATTTCTGAACATCTCACATCCCCTAATTACTTGTCACAATAATGTGAGGCATCTCCCCCCACATGCTTGTTTTTCTTTCTCTGGTGCAGAGTAGGAGCTCCAGGGCCCGGAAGGCAGAGATAAATATAGCCCCTCATTTACTCACCAGTTGGGTTGCCTGAATGTACAACCATACACGCTGCCACCCCAACATATGCCAAGCTCGTGCATGTACATGGGGAGTGGGGCTGCTTGGACCATGTGACCTCACTGACACCTCTGGGGCGGGCTCTAACTTGGGAAGAGGCACAAGTTTGTCCAGCTTGATGCCAACTGGCCCCAGCTGAGACCATTCTTTGGGAGTTCCTGGGAGGCAGACTTAGGTGTGGTAGAAGGAGGGACTTTCCTGATGATGAAGCATATTACGATGCCCAATAGAGGGCATTTTCCACTAAGTGAGGGATGAAGTTACTTCTGAGGTTCCCATGGGTTCCAAGCCTAAGACAGTCTATGCTTAGAAGTGTTCCGAGGCTTCCCTGGTGGTCCAGCGGTGGAAAGTATGCCTTGCAATGTAGAGGACACTGGTTCGATCCCTGGTCTGGGAAGATCCCACATGCCTTCTAGCAACTATGCCCATGCCCCACAGCTTCTGAGCCCATGCTCTAGAGCCCAAGAGCCACAACTACTGAAGCCTGCATGCCTAGAACCCATGCTCCACAACAAGAGAAGCCACCGCACTGAGAAGCTTGAACCCCAGGACAAAGAGTAGCCTGGCTCTCCACAACTAGAAAAAGCCTCCAAGCAGCAACAAAAAATGTTCCCCTCACTTCGCCTCATCCTCCAGCAGTTCAGACTGAAACACAGGGAGGGGTGGGCAGCACTAAGGATGGGGCTGTGGGCGGGAGGCAAGGCTCTCACACATCCATTCTACAGCTCTCCTCCAATTCAGTGGTGTCTTTTTTGGGGGCCCAAGGCTGGGTTCTCTCACCATCTCTGCCTCTCGGGAGAGGCAATAGCAGAACCAGGAGACGGTGACACACATGGTCCCAATTCTTTCCTTCCTGGGTCAACCCTCTCATCCTCCCTCCCACAGGGTCCCTCCTGGTGCCCTGCGTACCCCGGGACTCCCTAACTCCCAGCATACCCTACTTAAGAGTCTTGATCAAGGTCTTTATTTCCTCATCACAGTCTGTGGGTCATAGATACAGTGATCCAGAAAGAAAAGAATGTGTGTGTGTTTCTCCTCTTTCCATATGTATACATGAACCGTTGCTGCTGCTAAGTCACTTCAGTCATGTCTGACTCTGGGCGACCCCATAGACGGCAGCCCACCAGGCTCCCCGTGGGATTCTCCAGGCAAGAACACTGGAGTGGGTTGCCATTTCCTTCTCCAATGCATGAAAGTGAAAAGTCAAAGTGAAGTCGCTCAGTCGTGTCCAACTCTTAGCAACCCCATGGACTGAAGCCTACCAGGCTCCTCCGTTCATGGGATTTTCCAGGCAAGAGTACTGGAGTGGATTGCCATTGCCTTCTCTGATACATGAACAGAACTGGGCCCAAATTTTCTAGAAAGCAGTCCCACTCTAGACCAGCAGAAAACCGCTCCCCCCAGGCAAATTCTCCTATCATTCATGGTCTTGTTCAAAGGGTCTCTCTCCTGTGCAAAGTTCCAGGTGGATACAGACCTTAAATATCTGGTTGGGTGGTATCTGTCCAGCTCATCCCAATGTGAGGATTAATTCCTGGGGTCAGAGGACTCCTCTCCTCTCTGGTGTCACTCTGTGAAACAACAGGGCTTGTGTGTGTTCACAGTAATGCCCTCTGAGCTCAGCTGTGTTGGGTAAAACACAACAGTATTTGCCAAATATAAGATTGATTGGAAAAGGCTTTGAACAAACAGACAAGTAGTGCTATTCAGAAGACATAGAAGCCAGGTCTCTCCAATGGAGGTGTTTCCTGTAGAGACTCCTTGATTTCCAACACCTCTGCCCAGCTATGTGGGTCCACTGGAGGTTTACCCAGTCAGTGGCTTTTTTTGACACTGGTTACTCCAGAAAACCATATTTTCTTTCTTATCATTTCCTCTCCTGTTCCCTTCTACTCCCTGAGCAAGCTGAAGTTTCCTGAATTCTCACAGCAATTCTAAGGAATCAAAGCAGAATATAGAGTGAGTCCAACTTGGGTGAAATTGTGCATCTACTGAGTTTCAGTTGTACAACTTGGTACCAGACATTTAACCTCTTTTATGCTCAATTTCTTCAACTATACCATGAGGGCCTCATGTCTCTAATGGACAAGTGTCATTTTCGTCTACCCAGCAACCATTCTCTCATTTTCCAGTGTCAACACCATGATTTTCCATTGGGGAAATCACATCTTTTTTACTCCTAGTCCATATGGTTTAGGTGGGTGATGCCCCCACCAGCACAAGTGGGAAGACACACCTGGGTTGACCAGTGAGAGCAAGCAAACACTTGGCCACAGTGATTGGGTCAGGAAAAGCTATGTGACCAGGCTAAGCCAATGAAAGTCAACCCTGGGATTTTTGCTGAAGCTCTCTTTCCTTGAAATTGCTACAAAGATAGAATAAGTCTAGAGCTGCTAGTGGCCGCCTTTGCCACCACATGAGGCGTGCCTGTCTGAGAATGAAACCTACACAGAATAAAACAGAACTACGAAATTCAGAAATTCCTTAGGACATTACTTAAGGACCTGGATCTAATTGTGTCTGAAGTTTGCCCTTGAACTTCCCATGACAAGAGCCAATAAATTTCCACTAAGCTAGTTGGAGTTGTGCTTCTTTCACTGGCAACTGTAAGTCTTAAGACACTACCTTAGGGGTTTTGTCAGAATCAAATGAAACAGCATACACAATCACCTAGAAGACTGCTGGCACAGAATAGGAGCTCATTAGATATTAGTCACCTTCCCAACAAGAGGAGGAAGGGAAAAGTGCCAGTGGACACAAGACTAAGGACGAAAGAAAGATTACAATTAACAGAGCAAGAGCCCAGGGGAGCCAAGGGGATGAGATCAAAGCATGTGTGGAAGGGTTAGCCTGAACAGTGGTAGGGAAACTTCTTCCTTGGGGGCAGCAGGAAGAAACCATGGGAATTCAGAGACGTTGAGGTGGGGAGGAGGAATGCAGAGGGACTTCACAGCAGGTAGCCTGGTCTCCTTGACTTTGGGGTTTGGGGTCCTCTGCCGAGTGGGCACATGGATGGCCTCAGAGCCTTGAGGACAGTGGAGAAAGGTGGGAACAGTCATCATTATTGTTAGCAAGAGAAAAATGGAAGGTTGCGTCACACCCAAGGGCCTGCTGCCCTCGCCCCTGCGGATCCAAATCCACATAGACTCATGCCTTTTTCATGTAATGTTCCTTTGGCTCATTCTATTTTCCTTTTGGGTCTTGAAAAGAGGGACCACTGGCTTTCCAGGAGACCAGCTTAGGAACCCAAGCCCAGGAACACCCTGCTCCACCCCTAAAACACACAGCTCTTGCTTAGAAAGGACTCCTATGGAGTCCAGCCTCCTGCCTGTCCCTCCTTCAAGAAAAAGAGAAATTGATTTACAGGAGAACTGTGGTGCTGGAGAAGATTCTTGAGAGTCCCTTAGACTACAAGGAGATCAAACCAGTCAATCCTAAAGGAAATCAACTCTGAATATTCATTGGAAGGACTGATGCTGAAGCTGAAGCTCCAATAGTTTGGCCACCTGATGCCAAGAGCCAATTCATTGGAAAAGACCCTGATGCTGGGAAAGACTGAAGGAGAAGGGGGTGGTAGAGGATGAGATGGTTGGATGGCATCATTGATTCAATGGACGTGAATTTGAGTAAACTCCGGAAGATAGCGAAGGACAGAGCAGCCTGGAGTGCAGTCTGGTGTGCTGCGGTCCATGGGGTCACAAAAAGTCGGACTCTGCTTAGCAACTAGACAACAACAGAAGCCATCTTTCTGAGTACCCAGTTCAATCTCCCCTTCCTTTCTCTAAATCAGAAGTTGGCAACCTTTTTCTATAAAGGTCTACATAGTATATATTTTAGCCTTTCTAGGCCATATGGTCTCTGTCACAACCAGCTTCTCAACTCTGCAGTTGTGGAGTCAAAGCAGCAGAGACAATACGTAAACAAATGGTCATGGCTGTGTTCCAATATAACTTTATTTATGAACACTGAAATTTGAATTTTATGTCATTTTCACGTCTCATGAAATATTATTCCTCTTGAATTTTTCCCCCAACCATTTAAAGCACGCCAATCATTTTTATACCAAGGCCTGTACAAAAAGTCAGTGGACAGGATTGGTCCATACTTCATGTTAATAATTTGCCAACCCTGCTCTGACTAATGAATGGCCGTGGCAGGTAATCATTAAATTCCTACTCTGCACAAGATCTATTGAGATTTCCTTAGTTAATCACCATTCCAGACTTATTAGATCAGTAGGATCATCCCCATTTTATAATTTGGAAAATCTGAAATTCAGAGAGCTTTTGTGACTTGCCTTAGAGAGTATCCAGCTCAGAGATGGGAAAACTGGGGTTCAAGTCCACGTCTGTCTGTCCCCAAAGTCTTTCTTGCCCATCAAGGTTGTTCCAGAGCCTCTCACACCTTTCTGAGCCCTTCCCCGCTGCACAGCCTCATACTGGTCTGTATTATAGTTGTTTGTAACCATGACTTAATTCTCCCGCAGAACTGCCTGAGGGGCAGGAATGTGTCTTTTATTCTTCTTACTGCCTAGTACTCTGCCAGCCATCTTGTCACTCAACAAGTAACAAGCAACACTTGTTGCTCAACAAGTGTGTCGAGCAAACCACTGCTACTGCTGCTGCTGCTAAGTCGCATCAGTCGTGTACAACTCTGTGCGACCCCATAGATGGCAGTCCACCAGGCTCCTCCGTCCCTGGGATTCCCCAGGCAAGAACACTGGAGTGGGTTGCCATTTCCTTCTCCAGTGCATGAAAGTGGAAAGTGAAAGTGGAGTTGCTCAGTCGCATCGGACTCTTCGCGACCCAGGGGACTATAACCTACCCGGCACCTCCGTCCATGGGATATTCCAGGCAAGAGTATCGGAGTAGGGTGCCATTACAAAGAGTCATTAAATTCAAGGCCACATACTGGATTTCCCTGGTGGCTCAGTGGTAAAGAATCTTCCTGCCAATGCAGAAGACATGTGTTCAAGCCCTGATCCAGGAAGGTGCTACATGTCGCGGAGCAACTAAGCCTAGTGCCACAACTATTGAGCCTGCGCTTTAGAACCCTGGAGCCACAACTCCTGAGCCTGCATGCCACAGCCACTGAAGCCCGTGTGCCCCAGAGCCTGTGCTCCACAGCAAGAGACGTCACCGCGCAACGAGAAGTCGGAGCACCACAGCTAGAGTAGCCTCCGCTCTCCGCAGCTAGAGAAAAGCCTGCGCAGCAGTGGAGATCCAGCACAGACAAAAATAAATGAGTAATTTTTTAAAAGACCATAAACGACAAAGCACCCTCAGTGCTGCCCAGCAATCCCAGCATGCTGTTCTAGAAATTTCTTTCTCACTCTCTGCTCTGACTGTTAAATACTTCTTCTCTTCATGCCCCTCCTCCACCCCCTGCTCCCCAGCCGCCCCTCCCCACCGCCCCGCTGCCACACACACACACACACACACACACACACACATACTCAGTTGCTGACCTCAGCTCACGCTTCACATAGAAACAGAAGCCATGCTCGGGTGCTCCCTGAACTGCCATCGCCAATCCCACAAACACCCACGCATGGATCCCAGAGGCTCCTCCGCCAGGCCCCCTAGGATCAGGCCCTGGCTCCCTCGCTGCTCCCACCCGTACCTGGCCCCCAGCCTCACCGTGCCCCATGCTGTTCCTTGGACAGACCATGCATACTCCCAGCTCTGGCCTCTGCCCCTTCCCTTTCCCCACTCACCTGCCTCCTTCACTCCTCACTCCCTCTGGTCTCAGGGCAAAGGTTGCTTCCTCAGAGGTCTTCTTGAGTCACCCTGTCTAAAACCGTCCTCCCCTACGTTTCTATCCCATGACTTTGTTTTATTAATATCTTTCTTCTCCCAGGGCTCACTCTCTGATGTTATTCCACATCTGCATTTGCACACGGGCTTCTTTTGTGTCTCCCAAGTAGAGTGTGAGCTCTCTAAGGGCAAGGAAGGACTTGATCTGTTTTGCTCTTTGACAGATCTTGCCATGGCACCCCACCCCAGTACTTTTGCCTGGAAAATCCCATGGATGGAGGAGCCTGGTAGGTTCCAGTCCGTGGGGTCGCTAAGAGTCGGACACGACTGAGCGACTTCACTTTGACTTTTCACTTTCATGCATTGGAGAAGGAAATGGCAACCCACTCCAGTGTTCTTGCTTGGAGAATCCCAGGGACAGGGGAGCCTGGTGAGCTTCCGTCTGTGGGGTCGCACAGAGTCGGACACGACTGAAGTGACTTAGCAGCAGTAGCAGCACCACCAAGAACATGCACAAAGAGCAGGGACTCAATAGATATTTTTGAATGTGCTAAGAAAACTCAAAGTCCCAGAAAAACTTTCACCAGATTCTCCTTAAACTTCCCACCCCTAGAACCTTCTCTCCCTGTATCCGGGGAGCTCCCTTCCCGGCCCCAGGGGCTCACAGGGATGGAGGGATCTCAGGGATCCTTCTTGAAAGGCTTTCCTCTCTCAGCTGCCCCAGCCCACATCTCTGCAGCCTGCTGGCAGCTGATGGTTTCTGGGCTCTTGAAAACTTTCTTTAACTTGGGAAGTCCAGAGTGGTGCTGGAAACTGGCAGTGCAATTACAGGGCTTTTAAACTGCCAGGCTCCTCTGTGCTCATTTCCCCAGGGGCCCCTCTGAGGCCAGGCTGTGTTAGGTCCAGAGGGAGCAGGTGAACTCCCATCTTCACCATAGGAGAGTGTCTCTTCAGCAGCTGCTTGTTCAGGGCTTGAGAGGAGGGGTGGCCAGCAGGGCAGCTCAGGGTCCAAAGCAGATCCAAGGCTCCACACCCCAAATCAGAACCTGGGATGAGCAGGGGTTGGAGGGTCTCTACCAGACCAGGGTCAGCTGGGGTGGGGGATGGGGAGTGAGGAGTCACACTGACTTCAAAGTTAAGCCCAGCTCTTTTCGGAGAAGCCAGAAGTGGCCCTACTGACCTCTCCAGCTAGATCTCCAGGGAGGCCATCCGGAGCCCTGGGCACATGTCTCTCCATCAGTCAGCCTGTGGCACTGCAAAGCTCTTCTTGGATTCTGAGTCTGTCTTCTTCCCCTCCAGCCTATAGCTTCCTGAGGCTCAGATACTGTGACTTTTATGTCCCCACAGTGCGTTCTTAGCCAATGTTTGTTGAATAGAGAAATGCTTCAGGAGAGGCACGTGGGGTCTGTCATGTTTGGGGAAGAAAAAGGATCTCCAACAAGTCCACCTCATATATAACCCTGGTGCATCATGGGGTGCTGGGCTTCCTAGGTGGCTCAGCGGTAAAGAATCTGCCTGCCAGGAGATGCAGGTTAGAGCCCTGGGTCAGGAAGATCCCCTGGAGAAGGAAGTGGCAACCCACTCCAGTATTCTTGCCTAGGAGATCCCATGGACAGAGGAGCCTGGCGGGCTACAGTCCATGGGCTCCCAAAGAGCTGGACATGGCTGAGCGACTAAACAACAACGACCTCGTAGGCTGCTAACTGCTCTGCAGCTCAGGATAGTTTTTTCAAGAGTGTGTGGTTTGGAGAGGGGGAGCAGTTTAGGAATTTAGCAGGGAGATAGCTAGAAAATCCTCTTGGCTCAAGCCCACAAGACACATCCTGAAATGCAGAGCTAGCTGTGGTCCTAGGAACAGCCACTCCCGGGCTCCATCCTACCCCGCCCCCGGGATCAACGGGTCAGCATGTCTGCAGCCCCAAGAACTCAGTCACCTCCATGGCAGGGATGAGACACTGTTCCCTCTCTGGAACTCCCTCCTGAGAGCAGAGTGATAGATGGAGGGACCTCAGGGGTCTTCCAGGCCAACCTCTTAAATCTAAAGTGCTGGAAGGGGACACCCAGAACTGAGAGTGGAGCAGAAAGACCTCCTGGGTCCCAGGGCCTTGGAGGGCCTGTCCCTCATCACTGACAGTGAGCCGTTCCACCCTGGGGTCTGAGACAGGGCCACAGAATCTGTATTTAACGAGGCCTCCGGAGACGCTGCTGCAGGGCCATCCCATCAGTGTCCACTCCTCTACTGATGAATGACTGACAGCGTAGAAAATGTCCTTCCTCCAAGGTCTGAGGCTGAGGGGGTGATGGAGTCCCTACTCAAGCTCTCTCTGGTTGGGAAGATGATGTCCTTCAAAAGTTTGGGGCTGGAGTCCCTTGACACTGCCATGGGGTGACTGTGTCCCAGCTTACAAGCGTGGGGCCATGCCCTGCTGTGACTGAGGCTCCTGGGCAATGAGGATGGGCTCACCCAGCGTGAGGCCTTGTGCTGGCCCAGGGTTGTAGGCAGGGAGAAAGCCCCTACCAGGCCCCTCTGACACAGGACTCAATGAGTACTCACAACCATCCTGTGGGGGTGGCTATCACTGTTCCAATTTCACAAGAAAGGAAACTGAGGTTCTGAGAGGTACAGCGGCTGTCCCCCTTGTCAATCCATCTGGTACGCGGCAATGCCCAGAGCCAGGAGCTTCTGACCCAAGACTAATATTCTTGGCTTCCCCTGGAGACCTGAGGCAGTGCTTGCCACCCTGACCGCAGCTGAGGCTACAAAGTAGATGTGTCCTTCCTTCTGGGGACACAGCTCAGTGGCTGAGTGACAGGACACAGAAGGAAGAAGGGCTGTGGGTTCTGATCCCAGGGAGCCCGCGCGGATCACTGAGTGAAGAGAAGGGTTTTGCTGGTGAGGCATGCCTGCCCACACCTGACTGCGAACTAGGCAATGGACTGAGTCTGCAGACCTGAAGTGCTGATGCAGGGCCATTAATAACCCTCTTGGCACGGCCTGGCCTGGGCCGCGCAGGGGTGCATCATCCATACATCTGCCGTGGCGCTCCAGCTTCTGTACCATGGCCAGCGGAACAGGATGAGTTGACTTGAGCAGCCTAAGGAAGAGGCTCTGAGAGGATCTGGGGGTGTCCTGAGCCCTCAGAGGGGACTTTGGGCCCTGCGTGCCCTCAGCACCTCTCTCCAGACTGGGCAGGATTGAGCACCACAAGGGTGGTGGTTGCACCACAGAAGCTGGGGTTGTTCCCATCATGGCTGAGGACACTCCCTGGCCTGGAGCTCTGGGACCTCCAGCAGGTCTCTTCATCCAGAAAATGGACCTGGGGAAGCTGAGGTCCTGCCAGCTCCCCCACTCTAGGACGCCTCTGCAAGACAACCTTGAGATTCAATTTCCCTCCTGGGAGGGTAAGGATCTAATATTCCTGGAATAACCGCCAAGCTCCAGGCACCCTGCCTGTTCTACTCCAGTCAATCCCCTTAATACCCTAAGGAGGCCAGTCCTGTCACAATCCCACTCTGCAGAGGTGAAAACTGAGGCTCACCAAAGTTAAAGTAACTTCCCCAGGACCATGAACCTGTTCCCCAGAAGGACAGATTTGGTCACTAAGATCCTTTTGGGATATAATAGAATGCACCTAAATAAAAATAACACAGACTTCCAGTGGTTAAGACTCCAGGCTTCCAATGCAGAGGGTGCGGGTTCAATCCCTGATCAGGGACCTAGGATCCCACATACCACATGGTACAACCAAATAAATAAATAACATTTTGAGACTTCCCTGGTGGTCTAGAGGCTGAGATTCTGCACTTTTACTGCAGGGCACTCAGGTTTGATACCTGGTCAGGTAACTAAGACTTCCCTGGTGGCTCAGGCGGTAGAAGCGTCTGCCTGCAATGTGGGAGACCCAGGTTCAATCCCTGGGTCGGGAAGATCCCCTGCAGAAGGGAATGGCAACCCACTCCAATACTCTTGCCTGGAAAATGCCATGGACAGAGGAGCCTACAGTCCATGGGATCGCAAATAGTTGGACATGACTGAGCAACTTCACTTTCTTTCAGGTAACTAAGGTCCCATGTGCTGCGTGATGAGGTCAAAAGAATGGTAAAAAAACAAAACAAAACTAGCGTGTCCTCAGTACAGGACTTCTCAGTGTGTTTATTTGTATGCTCAGTTTTTCTAAGTCTAGAAGAAATCCTCAGTTCTTCAATCAAGCACTAACCTTAAGTGCTACTGTGTAGGTATTTTATTGATGTGATTAAAATTCACAAGCTGTTACCTCTAGGTAAGAGAGATAATCCTAGATAATCTGCGTTGGCCTGATTCAATCGGTCCACAGGCCTTAAGAGCAGAGGGGAGGCTCCCCAAGGAAGAAGCGCTGTCTATGGCCTGGAGCTGCGCCCCGGGCCAGAGAGCTTCAGCCTGCCCTCCCTGACAGCCTGCCCTTCCCATGTCAGGCTTGTCTGGCCAGCCCCTACAACGGCATTACCCAACTCCTTCCAATATCCCTGTCTACTTTCTATCTATCTTACTGGTCCTCTTTCTCTGGTTGGACTCTCCCTGATACAAGTCTGCATCATGTTTCACAATCTCCAAGAGTAGAATACATTTTTTTTGTTGTTGTTCTTGTTTTTGTTTTAATTATTTATTTATTTTTGGCTCTGCAGTACTCTTGCTTGGAAACTCCCATGGATGGAGGAGCATGGTAGGCTACAGTCCATGGGGTCATGAAGAGTCGGACATGACTGAGCAACTTCACTTTTACTTTTCACTTTCATGCATTGGAGAAGGAAATGGCAACCCACTCCAGTGTTCTTGCCTGGAGAATCCCAGGGACGGGGGAGCCTGGTGGGCTGCCGTCTATGGGGTCACACAGAGTCAGATACGACTGAGCGACTTAGCAGCAGCAGCAGCAGGTCTTCATTGCTGTGCAGGCTTTTCTCTAGTTGCGGTGAGCGGGGCCACTCTGGCTGCAGTGCACAGGCTTCTCTTTGTGTTGGCTTCTCTGGTTGTGGAGCTCGGGCTCTAGGGTGCACAGGCCCTAGCAGTTGTGGCTACCGAGCTCTAGAGCACAAGCTAAGTAGTTGTGGTGCATGGGCTTAGTTGCTCCAAGGCATGTGGGATTTTCCTGGACCAGGGATCAAACCCATGTCTCCTGCATTGGGCGGGCAGATTCTTTACCACTGAACCACCATTCTTTACCAGGGAAGCCCTAGAATAGAGTTTTAAGACAATTTCCAAACAGATTTGGACAGTGGGGCCTTGAAGGTGAAAAGCAACTCATGGAATGCTTGTCTGTGGCAGACCTCTCTCTTTCTCTCTCTCTCCCAACCCCCTTCTCTCTCTCCTCTAGCTCTCTCTCTAGCAAACTCTGATTAGGCAAAGTGAGCCAGCCAGTCATAAGGGAGAGCCAGCTCTCTGTGACAGTCAACAGTGGCCATGACTGTGACCACGTGCTCCCACTGTGGGCAGATCATCCTCATCATCATCATGTCAGCCACCAGCCAAAGTCTTGGCTGCTTACAAAATATATCCTCCACATCAGCTCAGGTCAGCCCCTCGGGCCCAGATGTTTGCTCTCAGTCAACATTCTTGCCTATAGAGCAGCGCTGACAAGCCCAGCCCTTCTCAGAGGGCACAAAGACACAATCAGACGGCTCATGCCAAGTCCCTGGCACACAGAGGGTGGTGGGTGTCCAATCCCTCCTCCCTCCTCCCCCTGATGATGAGCTGTGCTAAAACAGGCCTCCTACTATATAAGGTATGAGCAACGTTTTAAAACCACTCAGAATGTTCAGCATTTGCCAAAAAGATGCTACGGCGCTCTCCCAGGCCCATGGCCCATCCCGAATTTAACAGGCCCGTGTTTACAAACCCAGACCCGTGCATCTCCGAGGCTCCCACACACATCCCAGCTGCCTCCCCAAGATCCATGCTCAAGAGAGTCTCTGGCGGTGTCACCGCCAGCTGGTGCTTCTCAGAGTGTTCCTGACGCTCAGTCTGGGCCCCAGGCAGCCTTCACGGTGGAAGGAGGGGGTGGTCAGGAGACAAGCCTACCATCTAAGGACCATCAGGACCCCAAGCTGCAGGGTTCAGGCCAGAGCTCTGAATGCAGGACTTGCGAAAAACTCTGGCAGCTAAGTGCAGGTAAGTGAACCACAGGACACTGCTCTCTCAGGGTCCCAGACTTTTCTGTCTTTCTGTCCTTCATTCCATGCCCTGTAACAACCCAATCACACTGAACCCAGGACCCAGGAAGAGACACAAGTCTCTTGATTGGACAGAACACAGACCACAATTAATGCTGTAACGAGCATACACTTAGCATGTGGGAGAGCAACTCAGCCCTCACTTGGACTCTATTTATCATTTCTTTCAGCACTGAGTCTGTAAGCGACATCTGAATCACCAGGACGGCTTGTTAAATACAGACCACTGGCCCCACCCCCAGAGTTTCTGATTCATCTGGTCTTGGATGGGGCCCAAAAGTCTGCATTTCTAACAAAATCCCAGGTGAACCGGATGTTGCTGGACCGGTGACCTTACTTTAAGGACCACTGCTTCATGGTTTTAGAGAAGCCAAGTCTTGACTTCCAAGTGATACCTGATTAGAATGGAATCGGTGAGTGTGTGTGTTGGGGGCGGGGTAGTGGTGAGCCCTGCCAAAGCCAGGCTTTCTGACAGCTGCAGGAAGTGACAGTTGACAGCCCGACAGCAAAGAAAGAGACAGCAAACTATAAAAAGCAGACATAAGAACTCAAAAAGCAAAGCAGTCTGAAGCCATCTCAGTGAGATAAAATTATTATATACCCCTAAATAAATCCTGAGGAAGCACTTGCTCAGAGCATCAAATAGTCATGATGTTCATAGTGAAGGCCCTGGAATATGAAGAAAGCGATGCTTAGCCTGCTTAAGAGGGCTGGGTTAAATTAATTTTGTAAAAAATAAATCTACTTCTAATTTGTTGGCAGTGAAATCACCTGGGTGCTCAACGGATAATAAACTTGTTAATCTGGAAAATTTTTCAGTGTGCTAATTCATTTACCTTGTTATCCATGGTTTTACTTTGCCTGTGCACCTGTGTGTATGCATACATCCACACGTTTGCACAAGAACACATCTCGTAATGCTCATTGCTACTCATTCCTGGGTCTGTTCTTAAATATCATCTCCTCTTTGGCCATTCAGGCAATGTTATGTCCTCAACTAAAGTGGCTTAGATGCACCTGTTGCTTTTTTTTTTTTTTTCTGCCTCTCTCTCATGGTGCCTGTCTGTCACAGATCAGTTATGACTCTGCTCCAAGAACTGTGCTAAAGGAAGAGCCTACTGGAAATCTCTAATCATTGAGACAGAAGGAAAGTGAACTTGTCACGCACTGGCATTTACAGCTTCTTTATTAGCTGAAGCAAGTTACATGGCTATGCTTAGGTTCAAAAGGATAGAGATGTGTAATCCTTCTCCAGAGAAGAGTCCAAAAGAAAAGACACCAAATACAAGTTGAACGGTTATACAATCTCCCATAACCCTTGACTTCCCAGGGTTTCAACTTCCTCACAGTACATCTGTAAGTTCTCACCAACACCACTCACATTGTCATCACTCAAAGCACCATCATTCTCCGTCACTTCCAAAACCACCATCACCAGCCTCGTCACAGCCACAGCAACATCCTCATCCATCCTCATCCACAGCAACATCATTAACAACATATTACTACCTTCTTTAACCCAGGCTCCCTGGAAAACAGGGCCTGCCTAGGAGAGAAGCTGGCCTACTGATGTTTTGTTGCAGAGTGCAATACCAGGGAAAAAGAGACTGAGGCAGAGAAAGAGGGGCAACACATAGAGGGGATATTTAAGAAGCAAGCCCCAATTTCATAACAAATCCAATGGACTGTTCAGTCCTGCAGATCTTCAGATCTTCATGGCCCATCTGCTGCACCTCTTCATAGTTTACTTGTGAGGAGGAATAGAGAAGAATTAATCTGTTAATTCCTTCCCAGCCCCCATCTCCCATTGGTCAAAGTCGGTTCTACGGAGCATTTCTTCCCTTGCTTTTTTGAAAGGTGTAACCTGGTCTCCCCAGGCAACTTCTAATGGAGCCAGAGCTTCTGAGGGTCCAGAACAGAACCATCAGTCTTTCTTGTTCAAGTACCCTCCATCCTCAGTGGGAGTGATGGCAATACTAGAGATCTGGTTTTCCTGCTCTGGGAACAATAGGGTGAGCTCTCGCTAAGCCTGCTCAACAGGAGAGCAAGGCCAGTGACCAAGGCCCAGGCAGAGGGGAGGTGTGGACACATGGACTTGAGGTGGCACAAAACTTGGGTCCCGTGCAATTACCCATTGTGCCTTTCATATCGGCTCATAGGCACTTAGAACATATGATCTTAGGACAATACACCTTCAATTCTTCCCCAAGACGTTAGATAGAAAATTCTGTTCTTCAAGGTACTGGAAAGTTGCAATACTCCAAAAAGAATTCAAGAAGCTTAGTAAGCCAAACCTGGTACTTCTGTGCTACTCTGGCTGGTCCTAGAGATGTCAAAACTGACATTTACCACTACACTCATTCAGCATCCATTCTGACTAGTCTGTGTTCCTTCCCTGCTGGGTGACCTACACCTTCATCCTCAAGAAGTCTAGGTCCTTAGTTGCCTAGAATTGGTAGAGCCACTGTTGCTAGTGTTGCTCTCGGGCACAGGAGCACCAAAATAAGCTCCCAGGGAATCTCCTAGGTTCCTGACATTATCTTCCTTGTGCCCATTAGAAAAAAAAAAAAAGTGAAAGTGTTAGTCGCTCAGTTATGTCTGACTCTGCAACCCCATGGACTATAGCCTGCCAGGTTCCTCAGTTCATGGAATTCTCCAACCAAGAATACTGGTGTGGGCGGATATTCTATTCTCCAAAGGAACTTCCCAACTCAGGGATCAAACCCAGGTCTCCTGCATTGCAGGCAGACTCTTTATTGTCTGAATCACCAGGTAAGACCTTCTGCCCATTACGTGGCAGCAAACCTTGCTCCTCACGGTAATCAGAGTTAATTATTCCCCCACCCACTAACTCCTTTCTTTTCCTATTGGTTTCTCTGGCATAAAGGACCAAAAAGTTGCCAAGTGGTAGCTGCAATTTCCAATTAAGTAGGATCTTCACTGTGCTCCCTGGAGGTCACTGCTCCTTTCGATCAATGAGCTCTGAGTCTAAGAACTGATAGAAATCTGGAAACCATGCAAGGGACCATGATTTTCCACACATGTAGGTGACATCAGTCTTTGGCTGGGCTGGCAGCTCTGACTTTTGCTGCATCTATTCATACAGTTCCTCTCCTTCAGTCTGTTTACATGACGCATTTAACTCATTCTGATGCTATGGAATGGGGTATGGCCTGGGCACTTGGCCATGGGGTGTTTTCGTTTTAATATTGTCAGGTTTATTAACCAGCCATTATATCTTCAAACATTTTCTCTTCTGCCCCATGTTTTCTCTCTTCTTCTGAGATTCCAATTCTATAGACATGAGACCTTCTGATATTGTCCCACCACTCTATTTTCTTTTATGTTCAATCATTTTCGTGCTCTACTTCAGACAAGAGAATTTCTATTCATTTGTCTTCAAGTCCACTGGACTCTCACCTCCATTTTCTTTGACTTATTTTTTACTTTATTGACTTCAACAGTAATCTTTATTAATTCCTCTTCACTATTAACTGTAGGCTTAATTTCTCTCTTCTTCTAGCTTCTTAACATGGAAACCAGATTACTGACTTTAAGTCTTTCTTCTTCATATCAGCACTTCAAGCTGATATAAAGCTATAATAATGCTTTATTTCTGACCCAAATTCTTACATGCTGTGCTTTCAGTATCATTTAGTTCAAAGTACTTTCTCACTTCTCTTATGATTATTTCCATGACCTTGGGTTATTTAGAAATGTATTATTTAATTTCCAAACAGTTGGGAACTTTCCAAACATATTATTGTTATTGATCTCTTAATTTAATTTCATTATGATAAGAGAACATATTCTGTATCATTTCAATCTTTTAAAATTCATCAAGGCTAGTTTTAGAGCCCACTGTATGTTCTACCATGGGCTTCCCAGGTGCTCAGTGGTAAAGAATCTGCCTACCAATACAGCAGATGCAGGCTCAATCCCTGGATGCAGAAGATCCCCTGGAAAAGGAAATGGCAACCAACTCCAGTACGCTTGCCTGGGAAATCCAAAGGACAGAGGAGTCTGGCGGGCTACAGTCCATGGGATCGTGAAAGAGTTGGACACAACTCAGCGACTAAACAACAACATATGTTCTAACACAGTGCACATTCCATATGCATTAGAAAAGAATGTGATTGTATATTCTACAGATGTTGGGTATATTGTTCTATAATTGTCAGTTAGGTCAAGTTAGTTCATAGTGTTGTTCAAATTTTCTGTATACTTACTAATATTTTATTTACTGACTCTATAAATTACAGTGAGATGATATTAAAACATACAACTATAATTATAGATTTTTCTTTTTCTTCCATTATTTCCATCAAATTTTGCTTCATATATTTGTGGCTTGTTATTAGATGCATACACATTTAGGATTAGTATATTTTCCTGATGAACTGACTCCTTTATTCTCGTAAGATGACCCTTCTATCTGTGTAACATTTTTTAATTTGTCTGATATTAACACAGCCATTTCAGTCTTCTTATGCTACGTGTTTACAAATTATACATTTTTCCATCCTGCCATCTAAGTCTTTAGACTGATGAGTTTCTCATAGAAAGCATATAGTTGGGTCTTATTTTTTTTATCCCTTTGCTGATCTCTATCTTTTAACTGCAGTGTTTAATATTAGCCCATGTAGATTTTAAAACTTGATTGATACGATGGATATAATTCTATCACCTTACTGTCTTTTGCTATA
This sequence comes from Tragelaphus eurycerus, assembly GCA_935064755.1. Lineage (NCBI taxonomy): Eukaryota > Metazoa > Chordata > Mammalia > Artiodactyla > Bovidae > Tragelaphus > Tragelaphus eurycerus. The sequence continues at coordinate 303,092 of CAKXYN010000075.1, read as the reverse complement.
TGTCTCCTATTTTTTTGTTTTGTTTTGTTTTGTTTCTCTGTTCTTTCTTTTCCTACTGTCCCCTGGGTTAATCTTTTTTTTTTTTTTTGTAGTATTCCAGTCTATCTCCTTTATTGGCTTTTAAGCTATACATCTTTGCATTATTTTCTGATGGTTCTCTTAGGATTACAATATACATATTTAACTTATCACCGTGTACCTTGAATCAATATTATGCTACTTTACATACAAGAACCTTATAACAGTAAAATTCCATTTCACCTCTCACCCTTCATACTGCTATCAAATATTTTCCTTTTACACAGTACACTGTTATTATTTTCACTCTAAAGAACTGTCATTTAAGTAATGTTTTCTCTTTCTTTCCCCATGCATTCACATTTTATTACTCTTCATTCCCTCCTATGGATTGAAATTTCCATCTGACATCATTTCTCCTTTTCTTCAAAAACTTCCATTAGCATTTCTTATACTGCAGGTCTCTCCGCCTTCACTATAAGAAGTGAAAATATCTTTATTCTTGCCTTCATTTTTTTCATTTTATCTTTATTCTTGCCTTCACTTTTCTTTCATTTTGCCTTCGTTTTTTTGAAAGGTTTTTACACTAGATGTGGAATTCTCACTTGACAGATTAACTTTTTCTGATTTTAAATATGTCATTCCATTCTCTTCTGGAATGTTTGAGAACTCAGCTGTTATTCATACCATCTTTCCCCTATATACTGCCTTTTTAGACTTATCTGGATCCCTTTAAGATATTTCTTATCCATTGCTTTCATCATTCTGATCATGTGTGGTTTTCTTTGTATTTATCTTTCTTGGGATTTGCTCTCCTTTTTTCCTATAAACTGCTGATTTTTGATCAACTGGGAAATTTTTATTTTCCCTATCCCATGCTCTTGTTTCTTATTTCCAAATACATGTAATCTAAACTCCTTAATATTTCTTTCAAAGGTTATTGAGACTCTATTCTTTTATTTCTATTCTTTCTCTCTCTGTGTTTATCTTCAGATAATTTCTACTGACTTGTCTTGAAATTCACTCACCCTTTTTTCTATTCTGTCAAATCTGCATTAATCTCATCTAATAGAATTTTTATTATGTATATATATTTTTTTAGTGTTAGTATTCCCATTGATTCTGTTTCACAGTTTTCATATATCTTTTGAAATCCCTCTTCTCCTCATCCATTGTATCATCTTTTCCTATAGACTCAACCTATTTATCACAATTATTTTAACTCTTTGCTAAAACTGACATCCAGATCATCTCTGAGTCTGTTTCTATTTACTGTTTTCTCTCTTGGCTTTGGATCCCGTTTTCCTGTTTCTTCTCATATCTAATAATATTTTTATTACATATAGGACATTGAGGATGATATGTTATAGGACTCTGGACATATTGATATTTGTCCTAGCAAGGAGTGAAACTACTGACAGATAAATTTTCTTGTGGATCTTCATTTTAAGCTTTATTAAGGTGGGTCTTTTCAGTTTTTCCTTTATCCTAAGGAGCAGTCCTTAGTGCTTATACATGGTCCTTACTCCTAGAGTTTGATCCTTCTGATATTTTAACAAAAAGACTAAGGTATTTGTCAAGCTCTTATCTTGGCAGCACTTGAACTCTAAACTATGTATCCACAGCACAGGGGAGTGGCTGTAATACCTGCCTAGGAAGATTGCTCATGCTTTCTTCTGGGATTCCTTGGAGACTTGCCCTATGTTTTCACAGCCAGCTAAGGATTTGAAGAAAGATTTGCAGATTTGGGAGCTCTTTCTCATGACTCCCTCTTTTCCTAGATACCTCCCTCGCTTAACTTTTAGCCATGCTGTTGTTGTTGTCATCCAGTAGTTAAGGTGTATCCAACCTTGTGACCCCATGGACTGCAGCACGTCAGGCTTCCCTGTCCTTCAGTATCTCCTGGAGTTTGCTCAAACTCATGTCCATTGAGTCAGTGATGCTATCCAACCATGCCATCCTTTGTCTCTCCATTCTCCTCCTGATGGAAAGCCACACTACTGGAAAAACCATAGCTTTGACTGCTGCTGCTGCTGCTGCTAAGTCTCTTCAGTCATGTCCGACTTTGTGCGACCCCATGGACTGCAGCCCACCAGGCTCCCCCGTCCCTGGGATTCTCCAGGCAAGAATACTGGAGTGGGTTGCCATTTCCTTCTCCAATGCATGAAAGTGAAAAGTGAAAGTGAAGTCATTCAGTCGTATCCAACCTTAGCGACACCATGGATTGAAGCCTACCAGGCTCCTCCATCCATGGGATTTTCCAGGCAAGAGTACTGGAGTGGGGTGCCATTGCCTTCTCCAATATGGATCTTTATCAGCAAAGTAATGTCTCTGCTTTTTAATACACTGTCTAGGTTTGTCATAGCTTTTCTTCCAAGGAGCAAGCATCTTTTAATTTTGTGGCTGCAGTCACCATTCGTAGTGATTTTGCAGCCCAAGAAAATAAAATTTGTCACTGTTTGCACTTTTTCCCCATCTATTTTCAGCCATTCTAGCAGCCCTGAACTCCAACTCTGTTTCCTTACTCCATTAGTAATTCTGAAGTACTAGTAATTAGTAATTCAGAATGACTAATTCTGGGCTCTATTACCATACATTAAGCAGACTGGAAAGTGCTCTTAGGGGAAAAACAGGTGAGTGTGGATCTTTCTAGGATGTTTGCTTTTTCTTAGGTTGTAGCCCCTCCAGTTTCTGCCTGCTTTAGGTCACTCTACTGTGCCTTGCCTGGAGAGTCCCATGGACAGAGGAGCCTGGGGGGCTGCAGTCCATGGGGTCGCTAAGAGTCGGACATGACTGAGCGACTTCACTTTTTCACTTTTCACTTTCATGCACTGGAGAAGGAAATGGCAACTGACTCCAGTGTTCTTGCCTGGAGAATCCCAGGGATGGGGGAGCCTGGTGGGCTGCCATCTATGGGGTCACACAGAGTCGGACACGACTGAAGCGACTTAGCAGCAGCAGCACTGTGCCTTCAATTTTTTTTTTTTTTTATTTTACCAAGAATTTTCAATTGTTGAATTGTGTTCACAGCCGCCGCAGTGCCACCATTGCTCTCCAGCACAGCCTCTAGCTCACCAAGCTCCGGTCGGAGGAGAAAGGGGATAATGAGGAGGTCTCTGTACCATGGCTTGTACAAAGCTGACTGCCTGCAAATCAACTGGCGGCAAAGCACCAAGGAAGAAACTGGCTACAAAAGCACACCACAAGAATGCGCCCTCTACTGGAGGGGCGAAGAAACCTCATCATTACAGGCCTGGTCCCCTGGCACTCCATGAAATTTAAGATGTTAATCAAAAATCCACTGAGCTTCTCATTCATCAACTTCCCTTCTAGCATCTGGTGTGGAAAAGTGCTCAGAACTTCAGAACAGATTTGCGCTTCCAGCGCAGCTCTTGGTGCTTTGCAGGAGGAAAGCGAGGATAATCACCTTGGCCGTTTTGAAGATACTAACGTGTGTCCTCCATGCCAAACGCGTAACAATTATGCCAAAAGACATCTAGCTGCCACACCGCTTAAGTGGAGAATGTGCTTAAGAATTGACTATGCTGGGAATCGTTTTATTCTTTTTTAAAAAAGAATTTAAAAAAATTTCTCGGTTCTTCTAGGATGAACCTAGAACCTATTATACAGAGTGAAGTAAGTCACAAAGAGAAAGATAAATATTGTATTCTAATGCATATATACAGAATCTAGGAAAATGGTACTGAAGAATTTACTTACAGGGCGGAAATGGAGAAATAGATAGAGAATAGACTTATGGACATGGAGAAAGGGAAGGAGAAGGTGAGATATATGTAACATGAAAACTTACCTTACCATTTGTAAAATAGATAGCCAACTGGAATTTTGTATATGGTTCAAGAAACTCTAACAGGGGCTCCATATCAACCTAGAGGGATGGGATGGAAAGGAGATGGGAGGGAGGTTCAAAAGGGAAGGGATATATGTTTACCTATGGCTGACTCATTTTGAGGTTTGACAGAAAACAACAAAATTCTATAAAGCAATTATCCTTCAATAAAAAAAATTAATTAAAAAAAATTCTCTTCTTCCTGTTATTGGTTGTTCTGAATGTTAAGCAGTTTTTCCCCATGGGGTCAAAAGGTACCTAAGTATATGACTGCAAATGGAAAAATAGGGACAGAAATCAGGTACTGGCAGTTTCTCCATTTCCATTTGTGTGTGAATTTTTAATATAAAAGTGGGGACACAAAGCATTAATGCAAGTCAAAATGTTTCAGTGAAGAAGTTTTAGCAGTTCAACTTTACAACAATTATAAATAAACCTGTTAAATTTTTCTGGACAAGTAAATTTCTTATTGACTGCAACTAAATGGTGTTGGTAGCATTTTTATCATACAGCAGATTCCATCCATTCACTGTACTTTCTAACCGAGTTGTCCTACATGCAAGTGCATGGTTTTAATGCTGTCTGTCTTCTGTACTGTTCCTGTAAGTTTGCTATTAAAATACATAAAACTATAAAAAGATAATAAAATAAAATTGTTGTCACTGGGGAAGTCTGATATAGGGTCATATGCCATTATCTGCAGCCATAAATCCTCTGAAATATTTTTATTATACAAATTGAGCAACAGCCTGCTCAGTTCTCATATATTTCATCACTTAAACTCAGCCCTCCTGGTTTCTGTCATTTATTTGGTGAGTATTCCAATAGGCTTCCTGGTAATACCCATTTTGGTTTGAATCGGCCAGAGCAAGTCCTGATGTTTACAATCAAAGGCTGAGACTAGCACTTAGGGTTTATACTGACCTGCATGTTGCTCACATCTTGACTACACTGAGTAGCTTCAAGGACCTCTCCACAGTCACTGGCTATTCAATGCTTTCCCTGAAAATATCGCCTTAAATCACTGCCACCTTTAATTGAAAAAAATTTTTTTCTTTGGTTGCACTGGGTCTTCTTGCTGCACAGGCTTTCTCTAGTGGTGGTGCACGGGCTTCTCACTGGGGAGGCCTCTCTTGCTGGGGAGCACAGGCTCCAGGTGCATGAGCTTCAGCAGTTGCTGCTCAGCACACAGGCTTAGTAGTTCCGCAGCATGTGGAATTCTTCTGGATCAGAGATTGAACCTACATATCCTGCATTGGCAGGTGGATTTGCATTCACTGTACCACCAGGGAAGTCCATTTTTTAAATTAACATTTTGACTTAAAATATTTAGTTTATAATAATCATATTTCATTCCTTCTTAATACCGTTAATTAGTTTACCCCCTGGATTGGATCAACTTCACTAGCCCCTTCACTCTTCACTCTTCTTTCCATCAATTCTAAGAGTCTAAAACAATCTCACCAAACCATTTGCCTCGCTCTCCAAGCATGCATACACATGCATATGTCCACACACAGACAAACCTCTTCCATAGCTGGTAAAGGCAGACATTCCAAACTTTCACATCTTTTCCTCCCAGTGACAGGCAAAGAATTTCAATTAGCAAAGGAGAGAAAGAGACATATATTTGGAACATGGTGTAAGACACCACAGGCAAAAGTCAGGAGAGACAGAAAATTGTGAAAGCGAGGAGGCTGACATAGGGAATTTCAAGAAGTCCACATGAGCTCATTAGGTTGTGCATTGTCCAACCATTCTCAGGATTCCAAACAAAGTGAGGCACTTGTTAATGAGTATATTAATGTCTCTTTAATTTACTCAGTGAATATCAATTCATAAAACATTCATGCTCCATTATGCAGAATTTCCTCTGTCTCTTCAGAGAGACTAAGAATAGGAATGGGCAAAGCCTCTTTAAAACTGAGTTCCTGGGGACTTCCCTGGTGGTCCAGTGGTTGAGAATCCACCTTCCAGTGCAGAGGACTCAGGTTTGATCCCTAGTCAGGAAACTAAGATCCCACACACCACAGGGCAACTACTGAGCCCCCATCACAACAACAGAACCCACGCAGGGCAACAAAGACACAACCCAACCCAACCAAAATAAATAAACTCGGTCCCTCAATTACTCTTACTGTTAAAGTGAAGAAGGGGATGTGGAGAAGGATAATGAAATTTGGTAGCAGACAGAAATTTAAGTCTCTACTCAGCTTCTTACCGGTTCTGTGGTCTTGGGCAAGTAAATTCTAAATAATAATAGGGAATACATGTAGAACATTAAGAACTGTGTATTACTCAGATACTTTAAAAGTTTTATTTCAGGCTTCCCTGGTGGCTCAGTGGTAAAGAATCTGCCTACCAAGGCAGGAGACACGGGTTCAGTCCCTGGTCCAGGAAGATCCCACGTGCTGTGGACCAACTAAACCCGTGTGCCACAACTACTGAGCCTGTGTTCTAGAGCCTGGACACCGCAACTGTTGAGCCCACGTGCCACACCCACTGAAGCCCAAGGGTCCCTGAGCCTGTGTTCTGCAACAAGAGAAGCCACTACAATGAGAAGCTCAGGCACTGCAACAATAACCCTCACTCACCGCAACTAGAAAAAAGCCCCCATAGCAGTGAAGACCCAGCACAGCCAAAAATAAGTATAAATCAATCAATAAATTTTTAAAGTTTTATTTCATTTAATCCTTATAACTACCTATTGAGGTAAGTACTATTATGATTCCTGTTTCACAGATGAGAGAGCATCACAACAACATGCGATCTGAGTCTTGCCATGGTGCACGGCTTTTATTTATGATGTTTGATTTTGGTTTCATGAATGCTGTGTATCAGATGAAAGTACCAGCAGGAGTGCAGCTACAACAGGCTCGCTGTATAGTTGGGCATGTCTCCTGGCTGTGTCAATTTCAGCTTTGTAGCTTTCAAGTTTGGGGACTGAACCTTCTAGAAATCTAAAAACTGTTAGTATACTGTATTCCGTTTCTAATGCTGTATAATACGTTGCCATGAATTTAGTAGCTTAAAACAGTACACATTAATTATCTTGTAATCTCCATGAATCAAAAATCCAGCACATTTTAGCCTGGTCCTCTAGAGGCTCAGGACTTCATGGAAATCAAGGTGTCAGCAGCTGTGCACTCTCTAGGAGGCCCAACTAAGGAAAGATCTACTTCCAAACCCTCTCAGGTCACTGGCAAAATGTACTCCTCCATGGTCACGTGGTTACATAGCCATGTCTTTTCCTAACTGTCAGCAGGCAACTACTACCAGCTCCTAGAGGCTGCTTTTGGGTCCTTCCCACATGGTCCTCTCTACAATATGGCAGCTTACTCCTTTAGCACCAGGAGAAAGGCATCTGCTTTTCTTCTTGTAGCTTTTAAAAGATATTCTGATTAGGTCAGGCCCACCCAGAAAAACCTCACTTTTGACTAATTCAAAGTCAATTGATCAGGGATGTTAATTACAGCAGCAAAATTCATTCCACCATATAATATAACATAAAGCTATGAGTAATATCCTGTCATATTCAAAGTTTCTTCACACACTCAAAGAAAGGGAATTAGACAAGACAAGTACTCCAAGGGGACACAATCTGGGAACCACCTTAGAATTCTGCCTACCACAGTACCATAGACTAAACGTCTGTGTCACCCAAAATTCATATGTTGAAACCTAACCTTCATTGTGAAGGTATCAGGAGGTCAAGTTTCCAGGAAGTGATAAGGTCATGAAGGAGGCACCTTCATGAATAGGATTAGTGCCCTTATAAAAGAGAACCCACCCTAGAGAGCTCCCTTGCTCTTTCTACTATACGAGGACATGTGGAAAGACATCCATGAACCAGAAACAGGTCTAACCAAACACTCAATCTGTAGGTTCCTTAATCTTGCACTCTTTAGCCTCATGAGAAATAAATTTCTGTTTTTTATAAGCTATCCAGTCTATGGTACTTTTGTTCAGTTCAGTTCAGTTGCTAGTCGTGTTGGACTCTTTGTGACCCCATGGAATGCTGCACACCAGGCCTCCCTGTCCATCACCAACACCCAGAGTTTACTCAAACTCATGTCCATCAAGTCGGTGATGCATCCAACCATCTCATCCTCTGTCGTCCCCTTCTCCTCCCATGTACAATCTTTCTCAGCATCAGGGTCTTTTCCAGGGAGTCAGTTCCTCGCATCAGGTGGCAAAAGTATTGGAGTTACAAATTCAGCATCAGTCCTTCCAATGAATATTCAGGACTTATTTCCTTTAGGATGGACTGGTTGGATCTCCTTGCAGTCCAAGGGACTCTCAAGAGTCTTCTCCATCACCACAGTTCAAAAGCATCAATTCTTCAGCAATCAGCTTTCTTTATAGTCCAACTCTCACATCCCTAAGTGACTACTGGAAAAACCATAGTTTTGACTAGATGGACCTTTGTTGGTAAAGTAATGTCTCTGCTTTTGAATATGCTGTCTATGTTGGTCATAGCTTTTCTTCCAAGGAGTCAGCGTCTTTTAATTTCATGGCTGCAGTCACCATCTGCAGTGATTTTGGAGCCCAGAAAAATAGTCTGTCGCCGTTTCCAGTGTTTCTCCATCTATTTGCCATGAAGTGATGGGACCAGATGCCATGATCTTAGTTTTCTGAATGTTGAGTTTTAAGCCAACTTTTTCACTCTCCTCTTTCACTTTCATCAAGAGGCTCTTTAGTTCTTCTTTGCTTTCTGCCATAAGGGTGGTATCATCTGCATATCTGAGGTTACTGATATTTCTCTTGGCAATCTTGATTCCAGTTTGTGCTTCATCCAGCCCAGTGTTTCTCATGCTGTACTCTGCATATAAGTTATATAAGCATGGTGACAGGATACGGCCCTAACGTGCTCCTGGAACCAGTCTGTTGTTCCATGTCCAGTTCTAACTGTTGCTTCCTGAGCTTCATACAGATTTCTCAGGAGGCAGGTCAGGTAGTCTGGTATTCCCATCAATTTCCCACAGTTTGTTGTGATCCACACAGTCAAAGGCTTTAGTACTTTTGTTACAGTGGCCCAGACAAACTAAGACACACATATATACTAGTTTAATTCTCTTCTTTCTCACACTTGGCAAAATGGTTTCTGTCATTTGCAGTTGAACACTGAGAAAATAGTAAATAATATAAAGAGCAATAAATCTTTGAAGAAATACAGGACTAAACGACTATCTAATCTGATGGGAATAAAGGATACAGTTATCAATCAGATCATATCAGATCAGTCGCTCAGTCATGTCCGACTCTTTGCGACCCCATGAATCGCAGCACGCCAGGCCTCCCTGTCCATCACCAACTCCCAGAAGTCACTCAGACTCACATCCATCGAGAAAGTGATGCCATCCAGCCATCTCATCCTCTGTCGTCCCCTTCTCCTGCCCCCAATCCCTCCCAGCATTAGAGTCTTCTCCAATGAGTCAACTCTTCACATGAGGTGGCCAAAATACTGGAGTTTCAGCTTTAGCATCATTCCTTCCAAAGAAATCCCAGGGCTGATCTCCTTCAGAATGGACTGCTTGGATCTCCTTGCAGTCCAAGGGACTCTCAAGAGTTTTCTCCAAAACCACAGTTCAAAAGCATCAATTCTTCAGCGCTCAGCCTTCTTCACAGTCCAGCTCTCACATCCATACATGACCACAGGAAAGACCATAGCCTTGACTAGGCGAACCTCTGTTGGTAAAGTAATGTCTCTGCTTTTGAATATGCTATCTAGGTTGGTCATAACTTTCCTTCCAAGGAGTAAGCGTCTTTTAATTTCATGGCCACAGTCACCAATCAATAAAGCACACCTATTAGAATGGCTAACAGAAAAGTGACAATATCAAGAGTTTACAAGAATGGCGAGGAACTGAAATTTTTATACCTTGTTGGCAGAAATGCAAGACAATACATCCACTCTAGAAAACAGTTTGGCAGTTTCTTATAGTTAAACCTATACCCACCATATGATCGGAGAAGGCAATGGCACCCCACTCCAGTGCTCTTGCCTGGAAAATCCCATGGACAGGGGAGCCTGGTGGACTGCAGTCCATGGGGTCGCTAAGAGTCAGACATGACTGAGCAACTTCACTTTGACTTTTCACTTTCATGCATTAGAGAAGGGAATGGCAACCCACTCCAGTGTTCTTGTCTGGAGAATCTCAGGGACGGGGAGCCTGGTGGGCTGCGTCTATGGGGTCGCACAGAGTCGGACACGATTAAAGCGACTTAGCAGCAGCAGCAGCAGCAGCAGCACCATATGACTCAGCATTCCTACTCCTCGGGTATTTACCCTATAGGGAAAGTGAAAGTGTGCCCGCTCAGTCGTGTCCAACTCTTTGCAACCCCATGGACTGCAGCCTACCAGGCTCCCCCATCCTTGGGATTTTCCAGGCAAAACTACTGGAGTGGGTTGCTAGTTCCTCCTCCAGGGGATTTTCCCGACCCAGGGATCAAACCCAGGTCTCCTGCATTGTAGGCAGATGCTTTACCCTAAAGAAATGAAAACTTACATTCACACAAAAACATTCAGAAAAAAAATCTATACATGAATGTTTATAGGAGCTCTAATCATAATCACCAAAATCTAGGTACAACCAAAATATCCTTCAAAAGCTGGAAGGATATGCATACACTGGAAAATTCATCAATAAACAGACTGTTGATACATACCAATAATGTGGATGACTCTCAAATGCACTATGAAAAATTAAAGAATCAAGTCCCCAAAGGCTACAGACTACATGATTCCACTTACACGACGTTCTCAAAAAGATAGAACTACAGTGACAGAGGGGCCTTTCCCATGGTTCAGCAGTGAAGAACCTGCCTGCAATGCAGGAGCCACAAGAGATGCAGGTTCAATTCCCTGGGCAGGGAAGATCCCCTGGAAGAGGGCATGGCAACCCATTCTAGTATTCTTGTCTGGAGAATCCCATGGACAGAGAAGCCTGGTGGTCCACAGTCCATATGCATAGAGTCGGATGAGACTGAAGTGACTTAGCATGCACGCACAGAGATAGAGAACAGATGGACAGTTTCCAGAAGTTAGGTATGGGGAAGGATATGATTACGAAGAGGCAGCACAAGGAAGATCCCGGGGTGAAGGAATTATTCTGTAACTTGACTGTGGTGGTAATCACATGTATCTATATGTGTTAAAGCTCATGGAATTATATGCTCCTGAAAGAGTCAATTTTACTGGTTGTTAATTTAAAATTTTTTAAATATGAAGAATATGTGTGGGAATGGAGTCTCAGGGACCTGGAACATGAAGAGACGGACATAATTTTAGATCAGGTCAAATTTTCAATGTGTGAATATCTACAAGGGACTCTGGATGCAAAATATTGACTCACACTACTGGGAAGGATTCCATTTATTTGCTTGGTTGATGGACTAAAACTAAAGTCAACAGTAACCTACATGAATTTGAGATGCCAAAAAGAACTTGATAGAACATAGAGGAAAGAATCCAAAAAGCTGAGGAGATAAGAATATAAGAACAGATTTATCATGTGTTCACAACTCTCACCCCTAAAATAACCCACAAGAGCATTCAGAAGACAATCTCTTCATCATAGTATTGAGAAATGCATTGATGATAAACAGCACCAATATCCTTTAAAATCACATTAGGTAAAAATCATACTAACCACTGTAAGTAGAGAATAAAAGTAGGAAATGTTGCCAATATAATGAGCTCCTTGATTCAAGTGACAGTGATGGAAACTTAGGATGACAAAGGTCTAGTACATGTACTCAAATCCCAGAGAAAAGGCGGATGCAGTTACCATAGTGGGTGGCAGGATCAGAGAAGTGTTAGTCAGTCAGCTGTGACCTACTTTTGGTGACCCCATGGACTGTAGCCCGCCACGCTCCTCTGTCCATGGAATTCTCCAGGCAAGAATACTGGAGTGGGTAGCCATTCCCTTCTCCAGGGGATCTTCTCAACCCTGGGATCAAACTCTGGTCTCCTACACTGCAGGCAGATTCTTTCCATCTGAGCCACCAAGGAAGCAGAACTAGAGGAACAAAATAGCTTTCTTTACCTATAGGGATCTTTGGAGATAATTAGGCCTCTATGACTTAAATAAATGAGTTACCCCTGAGGTTTTACTCTATGTGCACAACAACAATAAATAGCTAGTCTTATTAGTAAGCAGAGAAGATTGACTTGAGCCACTATTATAGAAACTCACTGCTTCTCACCCAAGTCTGAGATCAGAGTTTCTGATTGAAAAGGAGATTGGGTACTATTAAAAAAGAATTATGTTAAAAAAAATAAAGGAAAAAAAAATAAAAATTAAAAAAAAAGAATTATGTAGCAACATTATAGGGCTTCGCAGGTAATGCTAGTGGTAAAGAACCACCTACAATGCAGGAGATGTAGGAGACACAGGTTCGATCCCTGGGTAGGGAAGATTCGCTGGAGGAGAGCATGGCAACCCACTCCAGTATTCTTGCCTGGAGAATTCCATGGACAGAGGAGCCTGGTGGGCTGCGGTCCATAAGGTCCTGAAGAGTTGGACACTATTGAAGTGATTTAGCATGCACACACAATGACATTATAAGCTTGTGCCATAACACTTTTGCCTGTTTACCAAAAAGACACAAATTATGTTTCAGAACACACATTAAATTGTACCCTAGAGGGATAAAAGGGAATTCCTAGAACTCGGAGGGACTACTCAACCCTGCCTCTGAGATGACACTAATCCCTGGCAACACAGTATCACTATGTGCCACTGCTATGTCAGAAGCCTGTGGAAGTGAAGGTTATTGGAGTTGGATGTGAGTCCCGCCATGGTTATTTCACCAGTTCATGACATAGCCCATAATACTGCCAGTTTTTGTGGGAAAGACAAGCAAGAGAAGGCTCTGGTTGGCCCTGGATGCTGTGCAAAGCTCTGCCACTAGGTCTTCATAACTTGGTAGATTTCTGGCCCATTGAGAGCCTTGTAGAACCTGTGGTCAGCCCCTATAAGAGATCCACAGCTGAGCCATCTGGGGCTTTGAAACAAAGCCTTGGCCTTCAAGTGGGTGGATGTTTTCCCTTAACAGCTCATGGTATGGGCTACACAGCTTCCAGCTGTTCTGTTCTGGGAGGGCCGGGCTCTTGTTCTCCTGGCCGGACTGCACCACTGACTTGGTTTTGCAGATAAGCAAAGCGATGGTTGGGCTGCTGCTTGTGCTCTGCAGGGAGGAACTCAGTCCACCTAGATCCAAATGCCAGTTGTTACAAACCCTACCCTATTCCCCATCACAACCAGAAATCCACTGATGAAGCCCTGCAGATTCCCCTGTAATCCCCAAAGGGTCAGACCAGAGTGGGGGCTCCCAAGACCCACAATATTGGGGGAGCCCCTTGGGCTCTCTTTTCCCACTGAAGGAACCACAGGCTCAGGGGAGACCTCACCACATGGTTCTCGGAGTTTCTTGTTGGTGTCTTGTCCATGAATAGTTGTTAATTTTTCTTCTTTAAAGGGAGAGCGAAGTCAGGAACTACCCCGCCACCATCTTGGTGATGTCACCTCACAGTCTATGGTTTGTTATTGGTCCTGGCAGAGGGAAAAACTTCAAACAATGGGAAAAATGGTGGCTTCACAATTTAGTTACCCGTCTCTAACTAGGGGTGGCTGGCCAGCATTAGAATGTATCCAAAAACACTTCATGATCAGATGGAAATGGCAATAATGTATAAACTTAGCTTATCCAACAGATACAGGAAAATTGCATGAATTATATTTCCAGGGTGTCTACTCCCTCCATATTTGCATACCTTCCTATGCATAGAACCTTAAGAGGTGTTCCATATGACCAGCTGACTGAAAAGGTAAAAACTAGAGCCTGATTTTCAGGTAGTTCTGCACAAAATTCAGGCTTTAGATGAAAATGGACTATAACCCCACACAGAGATAGTTCTATAGAACACTAAGGAAAAGAATGTCTCCCAACGGGGTAGGCTTTTAAGAGTATATCTCATGTTCCACTTTATACAGAAAGAGAGATAACCTGGGTCATGGATCTTCTAGGTTTCATAGGCTGTAGTTAATGGTTTGATCAGGCTTGGAGAAAACTAGATTGGAGAATTGGTGACAAGGAGTATTGCAGAAGAGGCACATGGATGGACCTCTCAGAATGGACAGAGTGGGAATACTTGGTGGTGTCCATTGAGGAGGCAGTTCACAATAAACAGGCTATCAAATAAGCTCACAAAGTGTAGCCCTACAAAATGTAGTCCATTCTGGGACTTCCTTGGTGGTACAGTGGATAAGAATCCATCTGCCAGTGCAGGGGACGTGGGTTTGACTCCTGGTCTAGGAAGATTCTACATGCCAGGGAGCAACTAACTAAGCCTAAGCACCACAAGTACTGAGCCTACATGCCACAACTACTGAAGCCCACGCACCCTCCAGCCAGCAAGCCACAACTACTGAGCCCAAGTGCTGCAGCTGCTGAAGCCCGTGCGCAGAGAACCCGTGCTCCACAATAACAGAAGTCATCACAATGAGAAGTCCGTGCACCGAAACCAAGAGTAGCCCCCTGCTCGCCACAACTAGGGAAGGCCTGTGCACAGCAACGAAGACCCAGCACAGTCAAAAATAGAGGAAATAAATAATGTAGTCTATTCTTTAAGTTAATGACCACTGTTTCATCTCTAGAAATAATAGGTGGGGGTTGCTCCTCACATCATGGTACCTAATGAACCACTTGCAAAATTTTTGCCTTCTGTGACTTTGGGCTCCAGTCATTTAAAGGTCTTTGAACCAATGGGAAGCATATATATATATATATATTTTTTTTTTTTTTAACCAGGGGACACAATAATAGGCCCAATGAATTGGAACCAGAGACTTTCACATGGACATATGAGACTTATCATGCCCTGTTGGACAAAATGACTGATCCAGATTATCAAAGTAGACTGCTGTCACACATGAGGGCAGAAAGGACTATTTCTGTAAACCCAGGGACTCCCTGGGGCATGTCTAAAATTACCATATTCAGTGATAAAAAGTTAACAGTTCTAATCCCATATGGACAGAGCCTGTAGGTATCCAGATTCCCCAAGAATGAAGATTGGGTCACCCCACCAGATAAAGAGCCACAGCCACCAGCCGACTCTTTTGCTGAGGACAAAGGGAACATAAATGGGCACCGGGGGAAGGACATGACAAACGCCACCGCAGCCTCGAGGCCAGCTGCGTCAATAAGTTCTGTGGCAGCTAGCCACATTTGCTTCTTTGCGTGCTGTGTCTTGTACATGCTGAGTATGTAATAAAGTTTCTTTTTCCTTCCATCCCCTTTTTTTCTAATATTTATGGAGTCTGTGTGAGCTTACAGTTTGGTCCAGAGGTTACAGAATATCAATATGATATTATGACTGAACCAGAGGAGACATGGTCATCACCCAGAAAACCTGAACTTGTATCTAGGTGCAGCAACTAGTGGAACTCTGGGTCTTCCCTTTGAGGAAGTACATTTTGATTGTCCTAGCAATAGTTGTATTAATATTATATTAAGCAAGCACAGGTTACTGCTACTGTTATAATTGGAAATGTAATGATGAAAACAGGGTACATAGGAATGCGAGGCAGCCAAGGGGTAGATCATAGTAACATCTGTAAATGTTGAACACGTCCATGGTGGAAGGACTGCCTTTTCAAGATACAATCCCAAAACTACATTTTCCAGGCTTCCTTTTAACTAAGGTATAGACTTGACCATACTCTTCTTCATCTTGCAGCTTTCACTCCTTTTACCAGATCTACTTTTGTATATTAAGGAAGTTAATTAGTAAAAACACTTTTTCAGGAATATATTAGAAAATATATCTAGTTAAGAAGGTGCCTTAGAGATTTAGTCAACTCCTCTTGTGTGTAACAGGGAATAGCTAAGACCAGAGAAGTTATGACTTTCTAGTGTTTATAAAGCAAGTTCACAGCTGATACTTTTTGTGACTCTACTCAGGATGTGAGTTAATTTACACTACAGTTCATGTAACAACAATGAAAAAAATTCCTGGATTATTAATGGTCTCAGACAGATATGGATCCTCTAAAGTTATATGCAGAAAATACATATTACTAATTATATCGCCAATTTTTTTAAAATCATGGGTACAATACCAAATAAAATGAGACATGTTAAAAAACAAATAAATAAGGTAGAGACATGAGACTTGGAAAAGGAAATGCAACCCACTCTAGTGTTCTTGCCTGGAGAATCCCAGGGACAGGGGAGCCTCGTGGGCTGCTGTCTATGGGGTCGCACAGAGTCGGACACGACTGAAGCGACTTGGCAGTAGCAGCAGCAGCAGCAGCAGCAGTAGCATGAGACTAGCTTCCTTCAGGCAAATAACTCAGCATGAGACAGGGAAAGCAGGTGGGAGGATAGAGAGGGTACAAGCAAGTGTGAGTTCTTAGCGGTTTTGCAGGAGTTACGGTGGAAGCTCTGGAGCAGTGGACGTCCCAGTTGTTGCTTAAGCAAAAGGTCACAGCATGTGCAGGATTTCCAGAGGGTAAAACAATGTTATCAAGTGGATAAAGATGTGGTACTTATATACAATGGAATATTACTCGGCCATAAAAAAGAATAAAATAATGCCATTTGTGGGTGCATCGATGGACCTAGAAACTATCACATTAAACAAAGGAAGACAAAATTACCACACGTGGAATCTAAAATATGACACAAATGAACTTCTCTATGAAACAGAAATAGACTCAGACAGAGAGAACAGATGTGTGGTTGCTGAGGATGGTGGGGGATGGGTTTGGAGTTGGAGATTAGCAGATGCAGATTACTACATATGTTGTTGCTGTTGTCACTGCGGTTACTGCTCAGTCACTAAGTCGTGTCCAACTCTTTGTGACTCCATGGACTGTAGCACGCCAGGCTCCTTTGTCCTCCGTTATATACAGAATAGATAAACAAGGTTCTACTGTATAGCACAGGATATACACTGAAAATCCTGCAATAAACCATATGGAAAAGAATATATACATATATATATATATATGAATTACCTTACTGTGCACCTGAAACTAATGCAACGCTGTACACTAACTCTACTTCAGTACTTTTAAAATGTCGTCAAGAGCTTGCTGTCTCCATCTCCATCTCCTGGCTTTGCTTTCCTCTGCCCTGGGTCTCCTCAGATGAGATTTCTGAAGCAGGTTCTCCCTCCCACAGTGGCTCCTAGCAGCTCCAAATCAAGTAGGAAGAGAGTTTCACTTCCAAAAAATATAAGTCCTTAGATTGAATCTTACTGATCCCATTTGGGTCACGTGTTCGTCACTGAATCAGCTGCTACCGAGGGGACAGAATGTGCCAGATCCAGGTGATACGCATACCCCAAACTGTGAAAACAAGAGGAAGTCTGAAGAGCAGGATGTGTTTCTCTCGTGTATTTCTTCCCATATATTTCATCAAAAAGCACCTGGCCTCAGAGAACAGAAGAACAAACTATTGAAGTGATAACAGCAGTGGAGAAGTAACACCTGGTGGGGTTGAGGACTGCCAGGGACTTCCCTGGTGGTCCAGTGACTAAGATTCTACACTCCCAAACCTGGGGGCCTGGGCTCAAGCCCTGGTCAGTATACTAGATCCCACAAGAGTCCGCACACTGCCACTAACGATCCTACCTCTAACAAGCCTACAACTAAGACCCAGTGCAGCCAAACAAATAAATAAAATTTTCTAAATGTAGCATATACTTTAAGTTAGCAATGACAAACCTAAAAGTGGTTCTCAAATCAAATTCAGTATGTTACTAAAGGAAAAGAGAACAGATGTTGGGCCGGCAGAAACACCAGCTTCCTGGCCAGGAAGTCTGGCTTATCCTTTCGCCTATGAGTGGGATGGTGACTGGCACAACCTGCAAACTAAGACCCTGGCTATTTCCACCTTGGGATCCCAGAAGCACTTTCGGTTTGCTGAACTAAAATTCAGAAAGCCTGGTTCCCAATTCTGATTATCTGCACACCTGGAAATCTCCCTTAATTTTTCTGGACCTTCATCCCCACCTTTGCCAAATGAAGAATGAGTAGAACCTGCCTGGTGAAGCTTCAACAAGATAAGATTCATAATATTGCTTCGAAATCCATAAAACACTTCTCCATAAATATAATGGATCATCTCTCTTGCGCCAAGAAAACCAGGGATAACCTGAGCCTGACTCATCCCATTTGCAAATGATAGGGCACCTGAGGTCGATGGAAGATGGTGAGACTAATAGAGGAGTTTAGATCGGAACCACTGTCGCACACTCTTCACCGCAGAGAGAGGACCAATCCACCTCTTTCTTTAGATTGGAACCACCGTTGCACACCCTCCACCACAGAGAGAGGACCAATCCACCTCTTTCTGGTGTACTGATAAATGTTTCTGAGCTCTTCTTTTTCCCTGAATAAGAGTGAAAATAGCAGGTGAGCTGGGGCCAAAGACTTAAACTGGTAAGTAGGTTGGACACAGAATTCCTCATTGAGAACATCTCTTCTAGCAAACTAATTGGATCAGAAAGCAAAGATTCCTGCAGGAGGAAATTTATTGCAGCAATTATTAGGATAACAAAAGTTTGAAAGTAAATGCCCTGCAATAAGGGATTGATTACATAATTACACAAATTATGGTATTATCTCCTCCAGTGGCATAAGAGGAGGTCATGAAAAAGGATGATATGGATGTTACATGGAAGGATTTCCAGGGTCTAATAGCTGAGAAGAGCATATAAAGTATGATCCTGTTTTTATCAACCAATCAGTCATATATATGTATTCATATGCATGGGCAAAGACCGAAAAGGTATACAGTGGAGTCACATCATACATGCATTTAACTTCTCTGAATTCAACTCTATACAGAGCGTGGGGTGAGGGAGAGAGAGAAAAACTTAAATAGTGCAGCTCTGACTGGCCAACTCTACTCACTGAGCCCAGGAGTGAGATGGAAGCCCAAGGCTGCTGAAATTCCCCTCAATTCCCCTTCTAGACGTGAGCATCCTCCCATGCTGAGTGTAGTCTAATGCTTCAAGATATGCATTTTTCATATTACTAGTGCTCTGTGCTCAGTCATATCCGACTCTTTGCAACCCCATGGACTGTAGCCCATCAGATTCTGCTGACTGTGGGATTTGCCAGGCAAGAATACTGGAGTGGGTTGCCATTTCCTTCTCCAGGAGATCTTCCCGACCCAGAGATCGAACCCACATCTCCTGCATTGGCAGGCAGATTCTTTACCACTGAGCCACCAGGGAAGCCTCTCTTTTTCTTTATGATAACCTATATCTCTAAGTTTCCTAAAAGCAACATGTATTTATGTAACATATTTTCAAAGGATAGGTAAGAACCCTGTCCTCACGGGCACTTGAGGGACCCTCCAGAAAGTTCCCTTTAGGGATCTCAGCTTGGCCAGCCCACAGAGGCAGCTTCCTATCGGGTCTGTCCTTCTGCCGTGGCTTGCGACGCTGCTCTCTTCCTTTCCCTCAGCCTTTATCAGAGAGGATCTCCACGGTTTATAGCATTAGGCCGGCCTGGGCAGCCCTGGATGGCTGCAGGGCCCAGGGTGCCAGGCAGCTTGGGGCCATCTCAGCCCATCGCCCCCGGGCTCCATCAACCCTTGTTAGTCCTCATTAGCAGCCCAAACCCAGACAGGCTGCCTCCACGCTGGGTCCTTGATTTTTCTATTTTGAGAGGGTTACTCAGGCCAAGTCATCAAATCAAGTTATGCCCCTGATGTCTTAGGATTGCAGGGCCCTGACAGCTTCCTTCCTCCACCAGTCCCAATAGACCACAGTGGTCCGACTCCAGGTCCCCAGAAGCATACAAACACACTCTCTCACAAGCACACAGACCCACATGCTCATATGCACACACAGCCACACACGCACACCCCTTCACAGGCTCATGAACATATTCTGTCAGCCACCTTCACACAAATAAGCATCTTCCATCTCAGTGACAAACACCCACACTCAGGGGTCCTCAGAAGTCATGAGAGATCCAGATCACTTGCAGTTTCGGGGGCTCCTAGGATATTAAAGAATGAGAAATTACAACCAAGTCCCCATGTTTGCAGCTGTTCTAAGTGTTTACATGTAACAAATTATCATGGTGTGTTTTAAATGCAATATAATTGTGTCCTCCACCAAATTATGATTGGATTTATGAACTATTAATTCCCAGGGCACTGCAGGCTATGGGCCTCAGTAATGCGATGTGCTCAGAGCACATGATGGATGCCTTCTCCTCTCCATCTTGTCAGCAGATCTCGGACTGCGTGTATAACCTCATTTGGGGATAATATCAAGAGCATATATCTGAGCCCTTTGTGAGTATGAGGCCCAGCCAAATGGCTCCTGTCAACTGCCAAATGCACACACACTGGAGAGGCCTGGTATTTGACCACCATCCCACCCAGTGTACCCACCCACATCCGCGAGGAGAAAGCCCAGGGTCCTATGGTTCTCCAGTCACCCTGGTAACCACCTGGCAGTCGTGGGAATGTCTCGGAGCTCGGGAGGATGCTCAGCACCACCTTCCCCACCCCCTTTCAGGACAGAGGGTTCTCCGTAAACCCCAGATGCTTAGCCACCCTGCCCTGGCTCGGATTCTCTCTGCTTGTCCCTGACACGGCAGCCTGGACCAGCTCTAATGAGAAGGACTGTGAAACCAGCCATCCTGGAATTTCTTTGTATTATAACAATCCTCGTCCTCTCCCATCAAGCAGCTCTAGGTCAGGAGCCACTCCACTCCGGGCTTCTATTCTGTCCACCTGTGTCTGGGAAAGTTTTGCATACACACACACACACACTTTCTCACACACACTCACTCACACTCACTCATTCATGTTCTCATGCTCGCACCCATACAAGTATGCTTTAAAAGACACACTTTGAAAGACAATTTTAGAAGTAGATTCTGGCCTTTATAACCAAACTCTGGCCATCTGAAGCTCTCTTCCAACCCTTATGAGTGGTCACTTAAAGAGTCATTTGTCCTCTCTAAGCCTCAACTTTCCAGATCTTTAAATTAGATCCAGAAAAGATCTGCCTCATAAGCCTTTGAGGCAGGATGTCTCTGAAATACTTGTAAAAGCACCTAGCACATCACTTCTTCATGGCACAGGGCAAGCGCCAAACCACAGAGGGGTGGGCAAACCCTTGGCTGAAGCCCTGGAAATCACTCAGGCCTGCGCTTACAGAGTGAGGCTGGATGGGGAAGGCAGAGATGAGGGAATGACAGCGATCAAAAATGTTGGTTTGCTCCTCTGCTGCTGCTGCTGCTAAGTCGCTTCAGTCGTGTCCGACTCTGTGCGACCCCATAGACGGAAGCTCACCAGGCTCCCCTGTCCCTGGGATTCTCCAGGCAAGAACACTGGAGTGGGTTGCCATTTCCTTCTCCAATGCATGAAAGTGAAAAGTGAAAGTGAAGTCGCTCAGTCGTGTCCGACTCTTAGCGACCCCATGGACTGGAGCCTACCAGGATCTTCCGTCCATGGGATTTTCCAGGCAAAAGTACTGGGGTGGGGTGCCATTGCCTTCCCCGGGTTCGCTCCTCAGTCTTTCCTAAATTGACAAATCAAAGACCTGCACAAGGAAATAATCAATACTGGATGTGACCCAGGAGAAATTCTGTCCCCATCCAGGGAATGAGGTGGCAGACACAGAAGACAAAGGGAAGCTTGCCATTCCTTATAAGTCTTTCTGGAGGCCGTCTGCAATACAGCCTCTAAATAGATGCTCTTCCATGGCTGACCCAGCAAGAAGGCCCCCACACAATGACCCATCGTTAGCTGTAGCTGCAAAACTGGAAGAACAGGGACTTCGCTGGTGGTCCGGTGGTTAAGAATTCACCTGCCAATGCAGGGGACATGGGTTCGATCCCTGGTCTGGGACGATCCCTCATGCCACAGAGGAACAAAGCTCGTGCATCACAACTACTAAAGTCTGTGTGCCCTAGAGCCTGCTCTGCAACAAGAGAAGCCACTACAATGAAAAGCCCCTACACCACAGCTACAGAGTAGCCCCAGCTCTCCAACACTAGAGAAAGCCCAAAGACCCAGCAGCAACAAGGACCCAGTGCAGCCAAAAATGTTTTAAAAAAAAGAAAAATTTAAGTCTGTATTAAAAAAAAAAAAAAAACTGAAGAACAGAAAGTTTCAAGACCTTGCCCAACATCCCCCAGTCAGTCTCAGGATCAGCAGACAGTCTAGCTCTTAAATCAAAGACAACATCAATATCAATTTTCGGTACAAGTACACCCTCAGTAAAAGACCTCAGTATGGCTTTTCGAGTCAGGTGGGCCTGGGTTCAAATCCCAGCTTCACCATTTACTAGTTGTGTGACTTTGGGAAATTTTCTTAAAATCTTCCTTCTAAATTTTATCATCTATAAGACATAAATAAAGCCTGCCTCTCGACGTTTGTGAGGTTTATTTTTTGAGAGCCTAATTCATGTTTTTCACATGGGTAAGCACTGGATTAAATGGCTATCTCCTTTCCCTCTCCTCTCCTGCCCCCATTGTCTCCATCACATGTCAGAGAGAAATAAACTGTGGCAACCCTGAGTCTACCTGTGTTTCAGATGAGCATAACTGAGTATTCATATCCGTTCTGTCCCAGGTGTAGAGTGTCAGGGGAGAAAGTGTCCTGTAAGTGTCAGGACCCACCCCCTCATTCATGGAGTCCTCACCCCATCTCCTTGCACAGCTGGCGGCAGAAAGTCATCAGCTGTCCTGGGAAGCCCTTGGCTCCCAAGCTCACCTCCATGTCTAAGCACACAGCCAGAAGCCATCCTTCAAGGTCATTAATTAACCAGGGTCTTTGGAGATGACTTTCTCTGTTTTTGGCATGATTCGCTGATAAGAGTTTTAGAACCTAGGTTCCTCTCCATCCCCAGCCTCAGCTGTTTGTTCCCTCCACGTACAGTTAGTGGCACAATCATTTCATCAAGAAACATCTCCTGAGCTCACTGGCCAAATCCTTTGGTCAGAGCTGAGAGGATCCCCTCCCTTTTCCTTCTAGAAAGAGAAGTCTTCTGAACTAAGGGTCCCTCCAGGGTCTTCCTGGGCTTCTGGGAAACCCATGGACCAACCACAACCTGCTCCACTCCCACCGAGGATGAGCACCAGGCTTTCCAGCTGGCTCAGGGGTGAAGAATCTGCCTGCCAATGCAGGAGACACAGGTTCAATCTCTAATCTGGGAAGACCCCACAGGCCCTGGTGCAACTAAGCCTGGGCACCACACTATTGAGCCTGTCCTCTGGGGCCCAGGAGTCACAAGTACTGAGCCCATGTACCGCAACGACTAAAGCCAGCATGCCCTAGAGCCTGTGCTCCGCAACAAGAGAGGCTACCACATGGACAAACCCAAGTGTCGCAGCTAGAGAGAAGCCCCAACCCACTGCAATTAGAGAAAAACCAGCACAACAATGAAGACCCAACACAGTCAAAGATAAATAAATAAATCATTTATTTAAAAAAAGGATGAGCACCAATTCAAACATCCAAGCGGAAGACATGGTCCTCACCCCATGGGTGACATTATCATCCTTGATCTGGCCAGATACTACAGAACACATCATATGTTGGTCAAAGAGGGGCCCTGGACTCTGCCTACCCCTCTGGCCTTCTGTTCACCTCCCCTCCTCCTTCTGACCTATGTTCACACCTTACGGCACACCTGCGGCTCTCAGCCCTCTGGTATGGACGGCCTAACGTACTGCTCTCTCTGATAGGCGTCTCTTCCTTGTCATCCCCCAGCTCCTCTGGATCAGGGAAGGCTTCCTGGAGGAGGCTAGCCCAGGGATCAGTCTGGATGAGCTGTATCACCATTTTCCTGCCTAACTCCTATTCATCCCTCCAAAGCAGCACACAAAGTTTCTCCCCCAAAAGTCTGCCTTGATCACCTTCCCCTCAAGCCACTTCAGGTAGCACACTTCAGTGAGCATTTTTTGTAATTTATTTATTTTATTTTTGGCTGTGCTGGGTCTTCGTTGCTGTTCAGAGAACAGGAGCTACTCACAATTACTGGCGGTGCGGGCTTTTTGCGGTGCTCCTCTTGTTGTGGAGCCCGGGCTCTAGGGTGCAGGGACTCATTAGTTGTGGCTGCCGGGCTCTAGAGCTCAGGCTCAACAGTTGTGGCCACGGGCTTAGTTGCTCCATGGCATGTGGGATCTTCCTGGATCAGGGCTTGAACCTGTGTCTCCTGAATTGGCCAAGGGATTCTTAACCACTGAGCCACTAGGGAAGCCCCAGTGAGAGTTTTTGGTTTGGAGTTGAGACATGTATTAGGAAACACGTGGTATACTCAAAGTGGATAACTGAGCAGAGTTTAATAAAAGGGCAGTTTACAAAGGGGTGAGCAGGGTTTAGAGAAAACAAAAGAGATGGTGCTGCACCTAGAGAGCAACCGTGACCGTGCACAGGCCTCAAGGGGACAACAGGAGGAGGTGTCAGCAGAACAGGAGGCAGGCACGGAGCGGAAGGAGCAGGGCGAGCTGTGGGTAATGCGTCCATTACTGAGCATGAGACGAGCTTAGTAATGTTTGTATAATGTTAATACTTTAATTAGCACTTTTAGTTGATGTTTTGTAATATGTCTACACATATTTTATATTTGATATTATTAAGGTTTTAGTTTCACTGATTATTTAAAAATGAATTTTAAATACTTAATTTTAAAATACCAGTAGCAATGCTAGTATTTCAGCATCATGTAAGATAAATACTGAATTACAGTATTATAATTTTGTTCTGATATGGAAAATCTGTACTCCTGTGGTGGCAAGGATAAGAAACCCTACTCAAACTGGCTTAAGCAAAAAGGAAATTTGTTATTTCACATGTCTGAGAATCCCAGGGGGTGAGCTAGCTTCAGGCCTGGCTTGGCACAAGGGCTTAAACAGTGTCACCAGGGTGACTGTGTTCTAGCCCGACTCTTCTCCTTCGTGAGTTGTCTTGATTCTCAGACAGTCTGTCCCCTCAGGGTCGCCAGGGACTGTAGCACCTCTGGTGTGCATGTGCGTGCCAGTGTGCTAAGTCGCTTCAGTTGTGTCTGACTCTTTGTGACCCAGTGGACTCCACCAGGCTCCTCTGTCCATGGAATTTTCCAGGCAAGAATACTGGAGTGGTTGCCATGCCTGACCCAGGGATGGAACCTGTGTCTCTTCTATCTCCTGCATTGGCAGGTGGATTCTTTACCACTGAGCTACTTGGGAAGCCTGCAGCAGCTCTGGACCTCATACTGACTCAAGTTCACAATGGATGGGGGGAGCCTCTTTCTCAGAAATCCCCCCAAATCTCATTGCCCCTCACTGGGTCTAGTTGGGGGACTGGTCCTTCACCAGAGATGGTGCTGCACATAGAGGGCAACCGTGACCATCCACAGGCCTCAGGGAGACAACAGGAGGCGGTGTCAGCAGAACAGGAGGCAGGCACGGAGCAAAAAAGCAGGGCTAGTTGTGGTTAATGCCGTCCATCACTAAGCATGATATGAACAATCTCTGTGACCTGGGCTGTGACTCTCAACCACCCTGGAAATCTGTAGCAGGGCCTAGCTTTTTCTGAAACATAAAAGACTGAGGGTAGGAAAGAGGTGGCTCCTCCAAAGCATAGGAAAATACCCCCAAGAATGGAAAGCTGAGGCTGAGTAACAAAACCACCTCAGATACGCCCATAAGGGATCCCACAGAATCCCAGACTTCCCTCTAAAATGACTCCACATCATTTAAAAACCAAAACAACAACAACAACAAAAAACCTCTTAGATAAAATTCCCAAAGGACAAGAACTCTTCTGTACCCACATTCCCTAGGAAGTGCCTGGCATTCTCTAGTTGCTCCGTAATTGTTTGTAGAGCAAATGGATGCTTATCTGTGAGAGGGTGGCTTGATGGGGATCCTCTCTCCACAGGCTGATGGGGCAAAGCTTCTTAGTTACCTTCTGAGTTCCGAATATAAAGTTGAGTGTGCCTAGGAACTTCCTGGAGAGCTTTGTAAAACACAGATTTCTTGCCCTCAACCCCAGAGATTATGTTTCAAGAGGTTTTAGTTGGGGCATGAGATCCTGCATTTTCAGCAAGCTCCCAGGGGATGCTGATGTTGCTGGTTTGGGATCTGTTGTTGGGGGGGGGGGGGGTGTTTGTTTGTTTGTTTGAGTAGCAACACTCACGAGAATCCACAAGGGAGGCCCTGAGCATCAGGGAAGAGCGCTATTCTGGTCAAGAGTCGGGCTGCCCTTCATGATCAGACAACTACATGTACTCAACACAATGTTGCGGTGACTGCTGTATTAACTGAGCATTTTCAAATGCCTTTGCTCAATGGGGCTCCTAATGAAAGGACTAGACTTTTCAGAACTATCTGCTGAAAGATTCATTCAATTAAAGCGATTTGATTTTTAAAGGTATTTGTCCCCTCATGAAGGCAAAGCCACGCTTTTCTAATTAAAAGCTAATTACTTGCTAATATGCCAGCCTCACTGCTTTCAGCACAGTCAGGCAGAGGGGGGGGGAGGGCCTGGTGGCTGCTGGAAACCCCAAGACTGAAGAGTGACGGGCCCCGCAGAATGAAGTTTACATCTAGGAGCTTCGTTCATCCAACAAGCATCTTAAACATTTTAAAAGAGAGATTTAAAAATACCTATGTAGGGGCTTCCCTGCTGGCTCAGTGGTAAGGCAGTCACCTGCCAGTGTAAGGCACATGGGTTCCAGCCCTGGTCTGGCAAGATTCACGTGCTGTGAGGCAACTGAGCCTGTGAGTCTCAACTCCTGAGCCCACACTCTAGAGCCTGGAAGCTGCGACTTCTGAGCCCATGTGCTGCAACTACTGAAGCCCTCGAACCCTAGAGTCCATGGTCCACAGTAAGAGAAGCCACTGCAAGAAGTCCAAGCACCACAACTAGAGAGTAGCCCCTGCTCACTGCACCTAGAGAAAAGTCCATGCAACAATGAAGACCCAGTACAGCACCCCCCAAAAAAACCATGTAAAATGGACTGTGTCTCTCCTCTGCTTTACACCTTTCAAGTGCTCCTAATTGTGTGGAGTACATGCAGACCTTTCAACATGGCCCACGAGGACCAATCAAGCCCCTCCCCATCTCTCCAGCCTCATCTCGTACCACTTGCTCCCTGACTTAGGGGCCAGAGCACCAGGCTTCACTCTGTCAGTTCCTCTAAAGCAACCAAGTCTTTGCCTCTGCACATGCTGTAATTCTCTCCATCTGAAAGGCCTTGCCAGCCTGAGCTGAAGCATCACCTCCTCACATAGACCCTCCCTGACCACTCCTCCTTCAGTCTACATTTTACCTTTAGAGAACCTATCGATGAAACAGATTTCAGATCCCAGAACATACCCAAATACAAGGGAAAATATCAAACATGGTCAGTACGACATTTCAAGTCAGTAAAACAAAGGATGCAGTATTCAATAAACGATGTTGGGATAAGCTGCGTCTCTACCAGGGAAAAAGGAAGTTTAATCTCAATCATACTCTGCACACCAAAATAAATTACTAATGGAAAAAACAAGGTTAAAGTGCATAAAGTAAAATTTGTTCTTGGAGTGGGAAAGACATTTTTAAAGTGTGATACAAACCCAGATACTATGATAGAAAAGACTGAGTACACCAACAAAAAATAAGTTTTCTTTATGAAAAAGAGTCATGAGAAGAGTAACAAACTGAGGGAAACATTTGCAACATATATCCCAGATAAAAGTTTAATTCCCTTAATATATAAAGAGCTTCTATAAATCAATAAGATCAGCAGTCCAATAGGAAAACATGGACAAGATAAAATAGTTAACAGTAACTGGAGCAAAGTGGATTTTAAACAGACAAAAAGATTTGATAAGATATCATTTTTACCTATCAGGTTGGCCAACTTGACAAAGCTTACTAACAGATTGTTGGCATGCGTGTGAAGAAACTGACATTCTCCTTCTATGTGCTTGTGATGCATGTGACCTTTATAGAGGCAATAAACCATAATATTTAAAATGTGTAGTCTTTAATCTAGCAATTGCAATTCCAGAAGATCATCCTACGGGTATGCTTGCCCATGTATGAAATGACATATGTATACGAATATTCATTGAGGCATTGTGAAAAATTCAAAAGACTGGAAACAAACTAAATATCCTTCAACATCAGACTGGTTAAATAAATTATGATACAATCCATACAACTGAATATTATACAGCCTTTAAAATGAATGAGGCAGCTCCTATGAACTGACGTGGAGCATTCTCTAACACACATTATTATGGGGAAAAGCAACTTAGTAAGAGGGTATATACCATGCAAGAATATATGTTTAAAAATAAAAGAATATGCATGCATATACTTATATGTGCATTGATTAACTTTGGAAGGAAACTCAAGGGGCTGGTAACTGAGGCCACCTTCCAGGAAGGGAACTGGGAGGGTGGGGGGAGACTTCTCTTTCACTGCATAACCTTCTGTAACTTTTGAATTTTGTATGTACTATGAATCAGATTGAATTTTTGATTAAGAATAAATGAACTGAAAGCCATTTCACAGAGGGAAAACACCAAAAGGAAAAAAAAAGCAGAAACAAAATGTTACTAGTGATTGTGTGGTGGTACGAGGAGTGCCTTGTTCTTTGTATTTTTCTATATTTAACCCTGTTTCTTTAATGAGCATGTTCTGATTTAAAATGGGAAAAAGAATCATTTTTAAAAAGCTTTGGCAGAGTCACTAATCACCATCTTTCCCTGAGCCGCGCGTGTTCCCAGCTGGATATGGCATGAAATCCCCCGGCCACATCTGCTAATCCTGAGCAGCCTTGTAGAGACCCTCTGCACGTGGCTCTGGGGAAACAGGTCATCCCAGCTGCTTCTCTGGTCCCATTCCAAGCATGATGGCGGGGGTGGGCTTCGGACCTGCACTTAAACGACAGCAGAGGGCTGTCTCCAAGAGCCACCTTGGGCCCCCGGAAAACTTGGAAAGACCACAGAAAACAGTTAGCATTTGAACAGCGCTCTGGAGTGTGCCCAAAGCATCTTGTATAACAACTGCCATGAGATGTAGCTCTAATTATTTTCTCCTTTTGAGAGCTAATGGAACTGATGTTGTCAGAAAGTGACTCATCCAAGCTCACACAGTTCCATGCCACAGGGTCAGGAGTTCAATCCCCATCTTCTAACTCGAAACATGAAGCTTTTTTGGCTTAATTAAGTGCAGACGGAGACACTAAATGTGCTCACCAAAACTGGTCTCTTTTTCCTGGGCACACAGCTAGCTGATATTTCCCTGCCTTTCTTACAATTAAGCGTGGTCACTGAATTGTGCACGCGTGTTCGGTTGTTCAGTCATGTCTGACTCTTCGCAACCTCCATGGACTGTAGCCCACCAGGCTCCTCTGTCCATGGGATCGAGCTCAAGTCTCCTGCATCTCCTGCATTGGCAGGCAGACTCTTTACCACTGAGCCACGTGGGAACCCCAGTCACTGAATTAAGCAGGCCCTTTTATTCTGACATCCTTGTTGACCCTGGGGAAAGTGCCCTCCCGGATTAACAGATTTCCCAGGACAGTACACTCTCCCAAGAGCACACCTCTCACAAGCAGACAAACCAGTCCAAACCCAAGCCCCAGCCCCTTCTGTCTCGGGATCTCGTCCTACGGGACACCATCCCTCTGCTCTAATCACCCCAGGGCCAGGCGTCAGACAACTAAAGGCAGCCCCTACACCCTAAACCCCCCAAAATTATTCAATCTGGTCAATCCTAAACCTGCTTACCCTGCCACGCCCATTCCTCCCCACTGAAAACACTAGTGAAGGCTTTTCTGTGCTCCCCTTGCTCTCCTTCTGCTTCCTGACTGATCCTGCTGCATCCTCGTTCGGTCCTACATGGCTCAACATGACCCTCCTCTCGGGAACTGTGAGCAATAAACCAACTTTTCAGTGGCAGTTGTCTCCGTAGCTGCGAGCCTCGCCAATGAAATGTGATCAGAAGTGAAAGATAACACTTCTGGGGCTGACCCACAAGGGGCCCCCATAAAAGTTTCTCTCTCTGTCTCCCTCTGTCTCTGTTCTGTCTCCCTCTGTCTCTGTCTCTCTCTGTCTGTCTGTCTCCCTGCCTCTATCTGTCTATCTCTGTAAGCTGGACGTCAAGTGTCCCACCCAGCAGAGTATTCTGAGGTCCTGGGGATGGTAGAGCTGCAAAGTAGAAGGAGAACCAAGTGCCTGAACTACCACATGGGAGGCCACCTTTCAAATACACACACACTGTTATCTGAGCAAAAAATAAACTTCTATTGTGTTAAGACATTGCATCTTGAGCTTCTCTGCTGCAGCAGTCGGACGATCCTGACTAGTTCAGTTGCCCATAACATGTCTTTGCTTCCATCCACCTCCTATCATAGCCCTGCCTGTCTCCCAGACCTCCGTCCCCTTCTTTTCCACTCCCTCAAGGACTTGAAGCTCTGAAATCCTAAGGCCCCCTTGAAGAGCATCTGATTATATCAGGTGTGTTCCCCGCCTCCCAATTCAACACCACAAAGTGTGAATTATTCTACCATGTGCCAGGCATAGAACAGGTTGTACCAGCCCTGGGGAGAAGCGACTGGAGGTCAGGAGCTAGGCTGGGCCCTGGGGACACGGGGCTGAAGCAGAGAATATCTGTCACCTTGGATTACAGACTCCTAAATGGGTAGGTATGCAGATTTTCAATATCAGGAAAAAAAAAACCAGAAGGAGGAGGAGAGAGAATGAGATTGCAATTAATAGATATACTCAAACAACTGAGGCAAGACAGATTAGGGATCCCAAGAACAGGGAGCAACTTGAGAACCCCAGGTCTCAGGCACAGAGAAGGCCCAAGGGCTCTAAAAGTGTTGGTAAGAACTCTGGAGAGTGTGACACCCAAGTCCCACCTGTTTGGGGGATGCCACAGCTATTTGTCTTCTGTCCTGGAAACAACCTCCCTTAGGAACATCCCAGAAACATTCAGTGGCTCACCCTCCCCAGAGCCCCTGTCCGGTTAAGAAGCTTGGGCCCACTGGGTGGCTGAATGCTCCTCTGGTGCAGTCCCACAGCCCTCAGTTGCCCACATCTGCATTCAACAAACATTCGGGGTTTGCCGCAAAGAGCTGGGGATGTGGCATGGGTGAGACGCTGTCCTTATCAGGGGTCACTTGGCC
Organism: Tragelaphus eurycerus; assembly: GCA_935064755.1. NCBI lineage: Eukaryota > Metazoa > Chordata > Mammalia > Artiodactyla > Bovidae > Tragelaphus > Tragelaphus eurycerus. Next base: position 272,061 of record CAKXYN010000075.1, on the reverse strand, counting down.
ACGGGGAACAGAAATGCCTCTGATGAGCCCAACTGGCAGAGGCAGTGATAGAGGGGCTGCCAGGGAAAGCAAGGAAATACTGAGCAGGAAGTGAAAGTAACTCTCAGGGAAGCTGAAAATCACCTGGGGCATCTCTCCCCCTTCTCTGCTCCCTGTTTCTGAGTGGCCTGACCATACGCTCAGTCCTTTCCATGGATGGGCTTTGTCTAAGGATTTAGGTTCAGGCTCACCCACAACATAGGCTTTCCATGGGCTTCCGTGTATGGCTGATTCATCTCTGACTCCACAGGCCCTCCCCACTCAGCACCCACAGCTCATCAACCCATTTCATCCGAGTCGTGATTTCAAATTCTTGGGAGAGGAAAACAGATCAGACTGGGCCATCCACACACCCCTGGTCTAGGGGGGAGAAGGATGCCACGGAACAGAGAGCCCCTTCCAGTGACTGGGGGTGCTGTAGATAAGTAGATTGCACAGGCTGAGGTACATGTGCTGCCACATATCCTCTGGAGACTGGCCCTCCAAAAGGTCACTCTCCACCAGGAGAGCTTGCCCTCAAGTATACTCTCTGACAAGGATATGAGAGCAAACATCGGTCCCATTTCCCAGGGGGGAATGATGAGTCCAAAGAAGGAAGTCCGTACGGTAGGTGAGGAACTCAGCTGAGTCCCTGTAGGGCTGACCCACCCGCACACCACACTGGTCCATCCTGTGTACCCCCACTGACCAGCCTGGCATTTGGTCCACCTGAGCCCGTAGCCCACCCAACCTCTCCATCCTCAGCCTGCCGTCAGAAACTCCTGTCATACTCTTGTGTGAGCAGGGTACCAAACCAGAGGAGCTTTATGACTCAACTGAATAGCATCATCCCTGCTCCCTAGGAGTGTAAATGTCAAGACAGACCACACTGGTATAAAAGTATCTAGGATGTCCCATGGAAATATACAGAATGTAAAACAAAACAAAACAAAAAAAAAAACAACTCGTCACACAGTGGCAGAACGAGGGCCAGACTTAAAATGCAGAGACTTGATTGCTTGTCCTGACGCTGAAACTAGCTCACTAAATGAAGGTGGATAAGTCACTTCCTCTCTCTGTACCTTGGCTTCACGGAGATGCGGGTTTGATTTCTGAGTCGGGAAGACCCCCTGGAGGAGGAAATGGCAACCCACTCCAGGATTCTCACCTGGACAATTCCATGGACAGAGGAGCCTGGTGGGCAGTCCACGGGGGTCACTGAGTTCACGACTGAGAACACAACCACACACACGTGCTTGCTGCACCTACATAACTTCCGCTATCTGCCCTTCCAGCTTCTCTGGCTGATGAACATCTCAGGCTGGGTTAGTAGGGTGGGATGTAAAAGAGAAGATGATTCATACCTTCCCCTACTTAGTCAGAAAACTTCCCTGCATGAGGCCAGGGCCCAGAATTGGTTGAAAGAGGGCACGGAGAGGGCAGTAAATGACATCCAGAAAGAGTTTACACTGCCCGGGAGAAGGGGCTGAGTCACTGTCACAGGACAGGTACACCTGCATGAACAGCAGACCAGCATCCTGTTGAAAGGTTTGCTCAGCCATTTAAAGAAAAAGAGAGAAAGAGAAAAGAAAATCTTGACATGGATGGATGTCAAGGTCCTCCATGGACGCCTTGGAGGAAAATCTTGCATGGACTTTGAGAGCCTTATGCTAAGTGAAGTAAGTCAGACAGAGAAAGACAAATTCTGCACAATCCAAATTTTATGTGAAATCTAAAAATGTTGAACTTGGCTTCCCTGGCGGTCCAGTGGTTAATGCTCCTCGCTTTCACGGGGGGCATGGGTTTAATACCTGGTTGGGGAACTAAGATCCCATGTGCCACAAATTTTAAAAAGTTTTTCAATTTTAAAAATAAATAAATAAATAAGCTGAACTCTTAGAAACAGAGTAGGTTGGTGGTTGCAGGAGGCTGGAAGGGAGAGGAAATCGAGAGACACTGGACAACCTCCCAGTTATAAGGTGAGCAGGTTCGGGCTCTACCATACAGCATGATGACTAGAGTTAGTAATGCTGCATTGTACACAGGAAAGTTGAAAGAAGAGATTTTAAATGTTCTCACCACAGCAACAACAACAAAATGGTAACCATCTGAGGTGATGGGTGTGTCAACTAACCTTACTGAGGTACTCATTTTGCAATATACACATATTAATATATCAGATCATCACATTGTATACAATATTCTGAGTCAGTTTTACCTCAGGAAAACTGGAGAAAGAAGTATCTGGGTCCTGATGTTGCTTCATGGTCTTCAGTAGGTGAGGGTATGTATATGGAAGAGCCGTAGCAGTAAGGGCAACCATGAAGTGAAATACTTGCCTTGTGTGATCTTCTCTGCAAAGAGCCTATTGGAGGATTCTTCAAGGCATCCTGCTGTGAGTCAGGAGGCACAAAACCCCGTGTAAACTATTTTAAGCCAAAAGAGAATTCAGTGATATTGTAGCTGAAAAGCTGAGAGGTATGCTGGCTTCAGGCACGGCTGGATCCAGTCACTCAGAGTATCACGGAAACCTGATTCTTCATCTCTAAGGTCTAGAGATGCTAGTTCCTAAAACAATCATTGTCAGCAGGAAGATGAAATGCACTGGCTGTCTAAGACTGAGCCTTACACTCTACCCCTGGAAGGGATAGAGTCTACTCAAACCACATGGGCTGAGGGACACAGAGATGCATGCTTCCAGATTAAAATTGGGGCAGGGGATACTATTACCAGAAAATAGGGAAAGAATACTTGAGAGAAAAATAACACATGTCCACTATAACTTATCCTAAACTGCCTACCCTAAACTGCATATGTGGCTTTAAAAAAAGTACATTTCCACTGCAGATGTAAATCCACATTAAAAAATAATAATAATAACTCTATCATAGCTACTTTTGGTGCATCTTATCTTTCTACCAAGGGCTGATTCTTATTCATCATTCTCCCTCCTTGAAGTGCCTAATATAAGACCTAATACTGGTAAACAGCAGTGCTTAATACCTGCTTCTTGAATTGAAATGAATATCTGCAGCAGACCTAATTAGCACTGTATGCAGCACATTATACCATTTAGCAAGCATTCTTGTATCCATTATCTAATTTCATCCTCCCTAAAGTCCTGTAAGAAAGGCATCATTAGTCTTACTTTATAGGTAAGAAAACTGAAGATTAGGGAAGCTAAATAGGTTATTGACTAGTAAGTGACTTGTCCAGCTGCTAAGTATGGGAGCAGAGTCTCACAACAGGACTTCTCAGCCTAAGGAATGGGCTCTTTCTTCTCCACTGTGCGGTCACCCAGGGGAACAAGGAGAGGACATCAGCACCACGGTTTGGGTCCCTGCTGGCCCAGCCCAGCTAGATTCAGACACAATCAGCCACTGTCCACCCAGTAAGCTGGTCATCAGAGTCTCCAACCCTACATACCTGGAGATGGTCTTGCTGTCAGGCCATATGGCCTGGGACTAAGCCTTGGGGTAGGAATGAATGCTGAGCTGAGAACTGTGGTACCAGGCAACCTGACGGATTCTCTCTCAGTGCCCCCACCTCCTGCTACTCTTCAGGCCTCTACTGAGGCTGGAGCCAGGCAGGGCTGAGTTATGAGCCTAATAATTTATTGACATATAAAATCCAAAGGCTTATTTCCCCAAGATTCCACTGATCATGCATATTTTTAAACAATGACTACGGCCACTGAAAAACATGCCTATCCATCTGGTGACTGCCTTTGAAAGAACTGATATGCTTCTGAACATTTGTTTACCTGGTATTTCTAAACTGAATTTAGAATTTCTACATATTGATATTAAATGTGTGTCATCTATTTGGAACTGTATATAAAAGTACTTATAAGAATGACATGCATTTTCCATGTATTTATTTAATTTTCTAAATTAACCTTTGAATTTCTAAAAAGTGCTGTGCTAAACATATCATTTATCTTTCTCTTAATGTAGTATATAAAAATATTCGCAAAATTGCATTGTTTTGAGCATTTCTATGCTTAATCAAAAATGTGCATGTTTGTACATTTATTTATTATAACTAATTAAAGGTTTTAAATTTTCAAGAGGCGCAAAGATGGCTAATCAAATACAAAAACTCTGAGAGACCACAAAGAAACTGCTTGGACAACTTTAGAGAAGCAATTAAATAAACTGTAATGCTGAAATGAAACAATCACAGTGAAGACATGCAGGAAAGACCACAAACTGAAGGAAAGAAAATGTTGCAGAACAGACTAGACAAAGAGATGATGTGATATCGGTCGTCAATAAGGACCATGGATTCAATGTTTGTGTCTCCCAGAATTCATGTGTTGGATCCCTAACTCCCAATGTGATGCCACTAAGAGAAGGGGCTTCTGGGACGTAATCAGGTTTAGATGTGCTACTAAGGCTGGAGCCCCCATGATAGGCTTAGTGCCCTTATTTTTTTAAAAATGGGGAGTTCGGGGAGAATTAATACATGTATAACATATGTATGGCTGAATCCTTTTGCTGCCCACCTGAAACTATCACAACACTGTTAATCAGCTATGTGCTAAATCACTTCAGCCGTGTCCAACTCTTGTGTGACCCATGGGCTATAGCCTGCCAGGCTCCTCTGTCCATGGGATTCTCCATGTAAGAATACTAGAGTGGGTTGCCATGCCCTTCACCAGGGGATCTTCTCAACCCAGGTATCAAATCTGCGTATCTTATAGTCAATTAGCTATACTCCAATACAAAATATAAAAGTTTTAAAAATAAAAAAAGAGACACCAGAACTTCCTCTGTCCACCTTATGAGGACACAGTGAGAAGGTAGCTGTCTGCAAGCCAGAATGAAAGCCCTCACCAAGAACTGAATCTACCAGCACCTTGATCTTACATTTCCTAGGCTCCAGAACTATGAGAAATATGAATCTGTTGTTTAATACCCAGTTTTTGGTATTTTGTTACAGCAGCTTGAGCTATAATCAAAATGACTGGGGCCCAAGATAGGAAATATGTAGTGAATATGAGCATCACAGTGATCTCAGACACTATTCACCTCTTACTCCTGCTGTTGCCCTCCATATTCAAAAGAACGGGTTCCTGATTTTTCAATGATCACCTCTAAGACCCCAGGGGAAAACTTTTGGCAGAACTTCAAATAATGGAGAATGATAAGCTCTGTCAAGAATTCTATCACAGAGCTCATTAAGGGTTATATCTGAGAAGAGTAAGATTAACTTTTCACAATGAGATAGATAAAATATATATATATATATGATTTTATTAATATCACATGAGATCTGCTGAAATGAAGTGTGTTAGTTACACTGGATATGGCTCATTTCCTGGCCCATGCCCCTCAGGCTGTTCTCTATCTTTTGGATCCTTCTGACAGACTTCTTGATTCATGCTTCAGGCTCTCACTGGACTTGGAAAAAAGAGCAGCCTTGCATTCTGCCCAGGTCTTTAGAATTATACACTACACTGAACTGGACAATCTGGACTACCAATTGGCCCTATGCAGCTATTTTTCCCAAGTGCTCCCCACCCCCAGCCCTGCATACACACATATGGGCACACACAACCCTAGCAACTACAGTTCTTTCCTTGCACCCCAGCCCCCACCAAAAGATCTCATCCTATTTGAACTCAAACAGAGCGTGCTGTGATCCAAGGACTTAAGTGGTTGCAGGACTATTGACCATGGGCACCAATGGCCTTATCAATCAGATTCTTCACACTTTCCCCTATTGCAACACTTGAGAGATATGTGAAGAATGTAAGAATGAAAGATTCCCTAAGTACAGACAGATTTAACAAAAATCTCAAAGCATTTCTCAGACAACTAAGATATTACAATAATTCAGTTATCTCATCAGTAATGGTGAATTATTTAAGATCAAGGGATACAAACCTACAGCCTTATGGGCTAAAAAGCAGTTAGCCCGCAAAAGTATTTCCTTCATCCTGCAGAACATTTTTTAAATATTGGAATTTTTTGCTACCTTGAAAATGAGATGATTTCACACTAAAAGAACAATCATCTGGACTTCCAATCAATAGAGAAGGTCATAGAAGACAGTCACTATCACCATAACAATGGGGAAACGTCAAATAAACCGTAAAATTATATATTGGAAACCCAACAAAGAGTTAAGGATGCAGAGAGATCTAAATGAACTAAATTCTAGACAGAGACAAGCCTTTCATAAATGAATAGAGACCAGCGGCTGTTTTTATTCTTGGAAACACGGGCAGGCAGAGAAGCAAATTTATAATAGACAAGGGTACTTTGCTGAACTAAGAGGAAACCAGATTAACTCATAATGACCAGAAGGGTTGGAATAATGAATTGGATTTTTCTGATTGAGCCCTCAGGTAGCGATGGCAGTCACTACCTGCCAATCCTCCCCCACAGGATGTTTATCAACTATGCCGCAACATGTGGACTTGGGCTGGAGAGAAAGCAAGAATTCTCCCACAGAAGGAAAATATGAAAGCAGGAAAGGGAATCAGAGAGAGAGATTAAGATCATTTAATATTTAGGGCCCAGAGAAGAGCCCTGATCCTATCTTTAAGGCATTTGAAACCAATGATAAAACCACTATTTTACTGCTGAGAGAAGAAAGGACATCATCTTTCTGGGGATAAATGTTACCTTCTTCAGTTTCTACTGTTCTTTTCTACAAAACATCTACCTTTTGACCCCAAAATACAATAAATGCAAAGAAGGATGACAGCTCTAATCAAGAAAAAAATGGTCAAAAGGAACACACCTACAGAGATCTAGATAATGAATTAATAGACAAGAACTTTGAAATGACAATTATAAATATTCTAAGAAGTTAGTAGAAAGTATAAACATGATGGGTAAAACAATGGAGAATTTCATCAGAGACAGAAACTCTGAAGAAGAATCAAATGGAAATTTGAGACCTAAAAAAAATCTGAAATAAAGGAGTAACTCAATAATGAACTGAACAAAGAAGAGAAAATACCAGTAAATTTTAAAAAAAGATCAACAAGAAAATAACAAAATTGAAACACAAAGAGAAAAAAAAAAAAAAGAAGGAAAAAACACACAGCATCAGAATGCTGTGGGGAAAACAAATCAAACTGTATATAAATGCAACTGGAGTCCAAGAAGAGGAAAGAGAGAATTGAGGTAAAACAAATATCTGAAGGGAAAATGACCAGAATTTTCAAAAGCTTATGAAACACATCAATCTACAGATTCGGGTTTAGTGAATATCAAGTTGGATAAATACAAAGAACAGCACATCTGATGATATAATAGTCAAATCACTGATAACCAAAGATGAATAGGAAATTATAAAGCAGCCAGAAAAGGGACGGACGTTAAATTTAGAGTAATAACCATATGATTTACAGAAAATATCTCAATATGGCTTATAGAAAACAATAGAATGACATAGTTTCGCTGCTGCAAGAAAAAAATTCTATAATTCTATATGCTGTGAAAATATTATTCAAAAATGAAAGCAAAATAAAGACATTTTCAGAAAAAAACAAAAGAAGAGAATATTCACCAATAGCAGAGTGCACCAAAAGAAGTACGACAAGAAGCTCTCCGACTGAGGTACAAATGGAGGTCTAGATCTTCAGGAAGGAATGAAGAGTAAAAGGGAAAGGGGAAATATTTTTTTAACTTTTTATTTTATGTTGGAGTATCCATGCATGCGTGTTAAGTCGCTTCAGTCGTGTCTGACTCTGCGATCCTACGGACTGTAGCCCGCCAGGCTCCTCTGTCTATGGGACTGTCCAGTCCAGAATACTGGAGTGGGTTGCCATGCCCTCCTCCAGGGGATCTTCCCCACCCAGGGATGCAACCTGTGTTTCTTGTCTCCTGCATTGGCAGGCAGGTTCTTTACCACTAGCGCCACCTATGGTTGATTAACAATATTGTGATAGTTCCAGAACTCAGTTCGGTTCAGTTCAGTCACCCAGTCGTGGCTGACTCTTTGCGACCCCATGGACTGCAGCGCGCCAGGCTTCCCAGTCCATCACCAACTCCGAGAGCTTGCTCCGGAACTCAACCATACGTATATATCTATCCATTCTCCCCCAAACTCCCCTCCCATCCAGGCTACCATATAACATTGAGCAGAGTTCCCTGTGCTATACTGTAGGTGGAAAGGGTATATTAGTATATTACGTATTGGTATAGATTAAAGACATTAAAAATAACACAAATGGTGGGGAAGGAAGTAAAGGAATCATAGTTTCTAAGGTTCTTACATTATTAAATGGAATAACACTAATACTAATTACAAAATTTATTAAATGTGAAAAAGTTAAGAATACATATTATAATGTCTAGAAGAGACATTTAAAATAATATAAGGAAGTACAATTTAAAATCCAACAGAATAAAAAGGAATAATTTAAAATACTTGATTAATTAATCAAAAGAAGACTGAAAATAAGAAACATATAAAAAAGAGAAAGAAATTGGACATGGAGTAAAAGGGCAAACTTAAAGCCAGCTATATCCCTAATTGTACTAAATATAAATATACCAGACACTTCAACTTTTGTAATAAATGAATGTCTGGATAAAGAATCAATCTCAAATTATGCTATTTGTAAGAGGCACACTTTAAAGACATAATTTGAAAGCAAAGGATGAAAAAAGATACACCCTAGACATGTTAATCAGAAGAAAGTTTGTATAGCTATATTCACATCAGATAAATATTCTTCCAGACAGCAATATTACTAGAAATAAAGGGAACATGTTATAATGATGCTGCTGCTGCTGCTGCTAAGTCGCTTCAGTCGTGTCTGACTCTGTGCAACCCCATGGATCGCAGCCCACCAGGCTCCCCCGTCCCTGGGATTCTCCAGGCAAGAATACTGGAGTGGGTTGCCATTTCCTTCTCCAATGCATGAAAGTGAAAAGTGAAAGTGAAGTCGCTCAGTCGCGTCCGACTCCCAGCGACCCCATGGACTGCAGCCCACCAGACTCGTCCATCCATGGGATTTTCCAGGCAAGAGTACTAGAGTGGGGTGCCATTGCCTTCTCCAGTTATAATGATAAAAGAATTCATCAGGAAGATCCAACAACTGTAAATGCATATACACCTAATAATAGAGTTTCAAAACACATGAAGCAAAAACTAACACAACTTAAGGAGAGAAACAAACAAATTTACAATCATAGATGAATATTTTCAACTAATAGGATAACTAGTCAAGAAATCAAGATGTATATAGAAGATTTGAACAACACTATTAATTACTGGATCTAATTAATATTCCCAGAAAACAATATTCAACGACTACAATCTGCACCAAACAGTCATCAAAATAATCCACAGTCTGAGAGACAGAGCAAACCCTGATAAATCTCAGTGGTTAAAGTCATACAGAATATGCTTTCTGACCACAATGAATTAAAATAGAAATCATCAACGAAACAAAACCTCAAAGTCTCTAAATATGTACAAATTAAGTAACACTCTTAAAAGATAAAACAAACAATAACAACAAAACTCCAGGCATCAAAGAAGAAATCCCAAGTAAATGAGAAAATATTTTGAACTGAACAAACAGCATGCTAAAATCTCTGGAATATAGCCAAATAATGCTTAGAGGGAAATTTATTGCTTTAAAAGGTGCCTATTAAAAAGGACTGCAAGGAGATCCAACCAGTCCATTCTGAAGGAGATCAATCCTGGAATTTCTTTAGAAGGAATGATGCTAAAGCTGAAACTCCAGTATTTTGGCCACCTCATGCGAAGAGTTGACTCATTGGAGAAGACTCTGATGCTGGGAGGGATTGAGGGCAGGAGGAGAAGGGGACAACAGAGGATGAGATGGCTGGATGGCATCACTGACTCGATGGATGCGAGTCTGAGTGACCTCCGGGAGCTGGTGATGGACAGGGAGGCCTGGCGTGCTGCGGTTCATGGGGTCGCAAAGAGTCGGACACGACTGAGCGACTGATCTGATCTGATTAAAAAAGAATAAATGTATAAAATGGCCAAAGATTCTACCTCAAGAGGCTAAAAAAGGAACAAAATTAACCCAAAATAGAAGAAAGAAAATAAAATATAAGAGCAAATAATCAAGAGAAAAGAGGACTTCTCTGGTAGTCCAGAGGTTAAGAATCCACCTGCCAACGCAGGGGACATGGGTTCGATCCCTGGTCCAGGAAGATCCCACATACCAAAGGGCAGCTAAGCCCGTGTGCTGCAGCTACTGAGCCCTAGAGCCCATGCTCCACAACAGGGAAAGCCACTGCAACAAGAAGCCCAAACACAGTTAGAGAGGAGCCCCTGCTCACCACAGCTAGGGAAAGCCTGCGAACAGCAACGAAGACCCACTGCAGCCAAAAATAAACAACTAAACAAAAAATTTTAAAAAGATAAAAATAACAGAAATCTCAAAAAGTAAAGATTTGTGTTATTTAAAGATTAATTAAATTGGCTAATGTCTGGCACCCCACTCCAGTACTCTTGCCTGGAAAATCCCATGAACGGAGGAGCCTGGTGGGCTGCTGTCTATGGGGTCGCACAGAGTAGGAAACGACTGAAGCAACTTAGCAGCAGCAGCATAGCAGCAGCAATATTAGGAATAAAAAAGAAAATTATTATAGATCCTATAGATGCTGAAAAGATAATATGGGATATTATGAAGCACTTTATGTTAATAAATTAGACAACTCAGAGGAAATTAAAAATATCCCTTGAAAATGACCACTGAAACTGACATGAGAAGAGGAAATCCTGTTTCATTTTGTTCATTTAATCTGTAGTTTAAAATCTTATATAAACTTCAGACCCAGATGGCTTTACTGATGGATTCTACCAAACATTTGAGGAAAAAGTAGCAGCACCACCAAGAAAGTGAAAAGGCAAGCCACAGACTGGGAGAAAATAGTCATAGCACACATCTGACAAAGGACTTGTGTTCAGGATATATAAAGAACACAGAATATATATTTCCTTCCCCAGGGAACCTTCCTGACCCAAGGATCGAACTGAGGTGTCCTGCCTTGCAGGCAGATTCTTTACCATCTGAGCCACCAGGGAAGCCCAATAAAATAAGGCACTCCAATTTAAAAAAAAAAAGGTCAAGGAATTAAAAGGAACACCAGAAGAGAAACTACTGAATGGCCAGTAGATGCACATAAAGGTGCTGTATATCAGTAGTCACTGGGATGTACACACTGACACCACAGCGAGGTACCACTGCACTCCCACTCGGATGGCCAAAAGAGCTGCTGAGGGTGCAGAGTCGCTGGGACCCCCACACATTGCGGGTGAGAATGTGAACTGACATAACCTCTATGGAAATTTTTCCATTTCTCTTTTTAAAAATGTATTTATCTAGTTGGCTGTGTCGGGTCCTAGTTGTACATGAGATCTTTGTTGTGACATGCAGGATCCTTCATTGCGGTGTGCAGGCTTCTCTCTAGTTGTGGTGGGTGGGCTTAGTTGCTCTGCAGCACGTGGGATCTTAGTTCCCTGATCAGGGATCAAATCCTGTCCCCTGCACTGGAAGGCGGATTCTTAACCCCTGGATCACCAGAGAAGTCCTGAAAATTGTCCATTGGTAATGAAGTTTCAGACTTATACTATGGCCCAGCAATACTACTCCAATCTGTGTATATCTATAACACACACACACACACACACACACACACACACACATATATGCAATAAACCCAAGAGAAATGAGTGCATGTGTCCAGGAAAAAAAAAGACTTATACTTGAAGGCACATGGCAGTTGTATTCACAGTAGTCAAGAAGTAAAAGCAGTCCAAATATCCCTCAACAGGAACATGGGTAAACAAACTGTGGCATTTGGTAGTACTCAGCAATAACAAGGAATGGACTACTATAACATGTGGGCTTCCCTGGGGGCTCAGCTGGGAAAGAATCTGCCTGCAATGTGGGAGACCTGGGTTCGATCCCTGAGTTGGGAAGGTCCTCTGGAGAAGGGTAAAGCTACCCACTCCAATATTCTGGCCTGGAGAATTCTACAGACTGTATAGTCCATGGGGTCACAAAGAGTCAGACACGACTGAGCAACTTTCACTTTCACTGATAACATGCCAAATGGAAAATCTCAAGGGTCCTATATTGAACAAAAGAAGCTAAACTCAAAAGAATACATGCTGTAAGATGTCAATCGTAGGAAGTTCAAGATTAAACATAGCTAATTTACAGATATAGAGGTCATGGTTACCTTTGGTGAAGGAGAGGTAGCTACTGACTTAGAAAGAAGCACAATGGAACTTTCTAAGAGATGGAAGTATTCTCTATCTTCATATGGACAGTGGTTATGTATGTAAAATGTATATATATGCTAAAAAATCTGTATACTTTATTGCATGCACATTATGCCTCAAAAATAAAACCCCACATGTATCCCGTTTCTTTTGAAAACATGAGAAAATCTGGCAACACAAGGTCCTTATTTGGCCACAACTGGCTGGAGGAACGCACATGCCATTCCACCACAGTCCCCACCACTCTCTATTGTCACCCGCAACCCATCACACTCATTTCTGCCACCTGTCTGGGTCCCTACTACCCCAAGATCCAACTACCTCAGCATACAGGTCAGGCTGGGAGTCCTGAGGGAGGGCACCACAGCGGCCACTCACCAAGACAGCCTGCGAGCACACTAGTCAGGCTCTAGTTGTTTCTCTGCCTGGCACTTAGAAGTAGGCCTTCTTCCTTCATCCTGAGCCAGTGATTCACTGGGGCAGGAATTCTCAAAAGATAGCCCCTGAACTTCTGAATAATACAGACGGCTCAAGCACTTAACTGAAGACATAAAAGAAATGTGATATCATCTGCATCCCGAGCTGGTGAAGCAGGTCATATTGATTACATTTTTTAATCATTGAAGCAAACCATCTTTAACAGAGGTATATACTGTTGCCCCAGTTCAACCTCCAGATAGATGCGCCTTTGTCCTGTAGCTGTGCTGGGGAACACTGGGGATGGGGCTGCACAAGGTACCTGAGGCTGGTGGGCCAGGCATCACATCCACAAGCCAGGGTGACTCAGCTAACTGGCCCGACACCCCGAGGCGATAGACCTGTGATACCAAATAATTTACCTACCGGTCTGGCACATTCTCGAGCAATCAGAACTGACACTGGCCAAATCACAGGAAAGGGTTCCCATTACTGCTTTAGTTAATGGACCGGTGGAAGCTCTGGGAGGATCACAAGGGGAAGGCCAGGGTTGCTAGAGTGGTAGGAGGACTCTTGAGCCAGTGGCTATTTACCAACCAGTATGGAAAGTTTTAATATTTATTAAGCAGCCTGATCACACCATCATTCCTGGACCAGAGCTGTGCCAGAACCAGTCTGTGCCAACGCCTAAGAGGCAACGATGAGCACACCCCCCAGTCCTTTATTTAGCGGTACCGCGGTGATGGCCCAAAACCAGCCAGAGTAGGATTATTTAGCGGTACCACGGTGGTGGCCCAAAACCAGCCAGAGCAGGAGGCTTCACACCTGAAGTGAAAAAAGTGAGAGTGTTAGTCAGTCCTGTCCAACTCTTTGTGACCCCATGGACTGCAGCCCACCAGGCTCCTCTGTCCATGGGAGTCTCCAGGCAAGAATACCAAAGTGGTTTGTCATTTCCTCCTCCAGGGGATTTTCCTGACCCAGCGATCAAACCCCAGTCCCCTGCATTGCAGGCAGATTCGTTACCGCCGGAGCCACCTGGGAAGCCCTATTCACACCACAGAAAGTGGCAAGCGCTACAGAGCAACACTCCTGCCCCACTGCCCACCACGTCCAAGGACCTGCTCCACCAGCACACCACTGGCACAGACTAAGCATCAGCCACAACCTCACACTTGGGATGGCCTCTTGACTCAGGGACCCTTCTGTTTTATTATAATAAGTGTATTTATAGTAAACATACACACTCATTTGATACTCACAGCTACCCCACAAGCTATGTCCTCTGTGTAACCCCATTCTCCAGATGAGGCACAGAGAGGTCGAATGACTTGCCCCAAATAGCACGGCCATCAGCGGGGCAGAGCTAAGTTCAAACTTGGCTATCTGGAGCCTGAGTCCAGCTGTCTCTCCCCTCCATGACACAGCCCCTCCTCTCTTCCTCCCTCAAAAGCTTCGGTGGACTCCGGGCTCATGAAAGTGTTAGTTGCTCAGCCATGTCTGACTCTGTGCGACCCCATGGACTGTATAGCCCTCCAGGTTACTCTGTCCATGGGGATTCTTCAGGCAAGAATACTGGAGTGGGTAGCCAGTCCCTTCTCCAAGTGGATCTTCCCAACCTAGGGATTGAACCCAGGTCTCCCACACTGTGGGCAGACTCTACCATCTGAGCCATAGGGGAAGCCGTAGAAAGCAGAACCCAAATTACCAGCTACAGAAAACCTGACTTCCTATTCCTTGAAGGCAGGGCAGGCTAGGCTTCAGAAACACATTCTATCTCTCAAGCTATCTCCATTCTCATGGAGGATGGGAGATCTTTGCGTCTAATCTTGAGAAAAATCCTCCTCCCCTCAAACCCCCAGACCCAGAAATGTGCCTAATGAGGTCTTCCAAAATGCAAGGTTGAGTTTTCATTACATGAGCAGGTGGGCCGTCCATCTGTGGTAGTAACGGTAATGAACGGGCTCCTGCATCCCTACTTGAGCTGCAGCTGCTGAGCCCTGCCTTCCTCTCTCTGGCACAGCGGGTAGAAACCCTACCAGGACCCTTGGAAAATCGTGGACTGGCCCCAGGCCCAACAAGCACATCCAGCCCTGGCCCAGCCCCGCACAGGGCCTGAAAAGACCTCAGGGAGGTCCTGGCCAGCAGTGCCAAGACCAGATGGCAGGGGAGATGACTACACTTTTATTTCCACATAGCCCATAAACGTGGATGAGCCCGTGTCCCTACGCATGCCTTATCCTGGAAACCCAGAGAAAGCTGTGCAAAGAGTCCAGTTCTCCCACCTCCACAGGCCCCAGATACTGAGCAATCCTGGGTGGGGGATATAAGGGCCAAGGAGCCCTACCAGGGGAGAGGCTGTCACCAGTGCCGTGGCGGCTCTTCAGAGCCTGGCATTTGAGAGCGGGAGGAGAGTTCCCTAGGCTTCTAGAAGTTAACATATATCACACTGGAGCCAGGAAGACCCCACAGGGTGTCTGGGAAACAGCCTGGGGCTGGAAGTCCGGACTCCCTGGGTCTCCTGCCTGTGCCTCTGGCTCTATATGAGGCCTGAGATGAGAGACTCTCCCTCTGGGCCTTGTTATCTGAATGTAAAGAGAGGCACTTCCCAGGTGGCACTGCAGAAGGCAGAAGAGATGCAGGTTCAACCCCTGAGTAAGAAGATCCCCTGGAGGAGGGCATGGCAACCCACTCCAGTATTCCTGCCTGGAGAATCTCATGGACAGAGGAGCCTCACGGGGCTGCAAAGAGTCAGATATGACTGAAGCAACTCAGCACGCACACGCACAAAGAGAGAAGCTGAAGCATAGGTGATTTGAGGAGTTCGCTGGCTTCCTGTCTGCCACGTGTGACTCTGGGCAGCACTGCCTTCATGTCTCACAGACAGAACCATCCCAACCACCCTGAGGCAGGTAATCACCCCATTAACTGTTTCCAGTACCCAGGGGTATCCTTCCTGGCTCACGAGGACCCCGGGTGACGTTCCAGCTCTGCGACCGAGTAGGTGTATGACAAGGGCCTCGCCACTCCACTTCCCTGGCTCCCAGTTCCCTGTGTCTATCAGTTGGGGCCAGCTCCACAGCCCTGCTGTCCTGGGGCATGCTGTAAGGATCACATAAATGTAGGAAGCTGGACGACAGGGAGAATTACTACATGTCAGTCAGTTCAAAGTAAAACTGTGTTAAATTGAATCATGTATGTGTGAAAATGCTTGGATGTTGTTATTACTTTATTTTTTCCTGGTTCTGTTTTTCCTTTCAAATTATACCTGTCCCGGGTACCCACACCCTCTTCGTGATTCTGTTTAATCCTACGAGCTAATTCTAATGTGTTAATGACTCCGCCTCATCCTGTCACTGCATAATCGCAGTGATCTTCGACGCTTCAACTCAATTTGTTATAGGCGGAGGGCTACTCAGAGGAACTGGCATGCCAGAAGGCTCTGGGGAGGAAGAACATGGGCTTTCTGACTCCAGGGGCATCGCGGCCGTTTGGGCTGGAGCAGCGTCCGGGGCTGTGTATGAATTTGTATGTGGCGCCTCCCTGTGGACAACATAAGTACTGCCTGAGACCCACCCCGACCACCAATCACCGACCCCTAGCAGCCTCCAGCCTTGTGAAGCCAACTTCCCTAGGTTGCAAATGAGAAAATATACGTGGGTATGTACTAATGTTCAAAACTAAACCGTTCCTTAGCCATTTTATAAACGGAAGTAAGTGATGGGTCATGGTCCCTCTTCTATAAGAAGGAATCCTGAGACAAATAACAGCTTGCCCAAGTTTCAGAACTAGGAATTTACATTTGAGGGCATTTCTCAGACCACAGGTGCACTCAAATCATGAGGGACAGACACTCCCATTCCACTCCGTTTATCTCAGGCATCGAGAGGCCCCTTGCTTCTGAAACCGCATCTGGCCCAGTGATGCAAAAATCATAAGGCTTCATGACAGCTTCCATGACGCAGCTGAAGGTCACTCACCCTCCACTATCCAAATGGGCTCTGGCTGAGATGGCCTGGATCTCTATGAGGCTGTGCTAAATGTGGTCATCACAGTCTATCTAGAGAGGGCGAAGGGTTCCCCGAGCCACCTAGTTCAGGGGTCCAACAAGCTCGGCCCCAGAAAAGTCCTGGAACAGGAAGGGGACACTGCACCCATGCATTCAACAAATACTGAAGCCCTACTCTGTACCTGGATACCATCCAACAAAGACACAAGTACAGCTGGAGGAAAGTGTCGGTCAGGAATGAGACTGTTTTAAAGGGTGGAGCAGTGGCCAGGGTCCAGTTAGGGAAAAGTCACCCATGCCAGGTAGCTCAAAGAAGGAATTTAATACCGAGAGCTAGTTATAAAAGTGTCAGAAAGACCAGAAAACTAAAACGGGGGATGATGAAATGACGCAGAGGTTAGCAAGAGTAGAAGCTGCCACCACCCCTAGAGCTGGAGGGACAAAGGAAGGATGTGGTGCTGTCAGGACCCTTGCCATCCCTTAGGACCTGGAATCGTGAAGAAGGCGGCTAGCAGGGGAGGGGACCACAGAGGGATGCTGGGAGAGCGACCCAAGCAAAGACGGAGGGGAAAAGCCTAGCTTCTCCCTTCACCCTCCCACCTGTCACAGGTCAACTCTTATTGGCCAAACCCAGCTGGAATCCAGTGGCAAGAAAGCTTGGAAAATGTAATCTTCAGGGGTCAGCATCCTCCCTCAACACACACACACACACACAGAGAGAGAGAGAGAGCAGAGCAGAGCAGGGGAAGGGCAGCGAATAAATCTGAAATAGGTAAATGACCTAACAGTGAACAGCACGTGAGGTGAATCTTCAAGGGTCTGTGTGTGATGTGAATGCGCAAGAATGCACATGTGTATTCTGCTATCAGTTTCAAAGGCATGTGTGTGTGTGGAATGTGCATGTGTGTGTTTCAGTGTGACTGTTCAAGGGTACGTATGTATCAGATGGATTTCAGGGGGCTGAAAAATGTGTGATAGGAACAAGCATCCAAGGGTTTGTGTGTGATGTGAACAGTCAAGGATATGTGTATATGTGACAAGAATATTTAAAGCTCTCAGGGTGTGTGTGTGTGTGTGTGTGTGTGTGTGTGTGCTGTGAATGTTCAAGGAGGTGGGTATGTGCTATGCATGCTCAGAGCTGGGTGATGTGAATGTTCAGAGGTGTGAGACATGCAAGGTGTGTGTGAGAGACTGCTGAGGAGTGGGGCTGGGAGAGTGGAAGAGCAGAGATGTTCCCCATGGACATTATGGACATGGGAGAAGATGGGGCCATGTGTCTTTGCTGGGGACAGATGTGTAACTGAAACTCTTCATTCAAAATGAGTAAAAACGATGATGTTCATAGAAGGCTGTATGTAAGAGGCAACTACAAGAAACACATTTTTTACTATGTTTCCATCCAAATGAGTGTCACCTGCTTTCAAAGTAGCCATCTTAAAAAATAAGTCTTTATTTTAAAAAAAAGGAAAATGTTAAATTTGTGTTTTATTGATGCAGCCAAACTGCAATGAAGTTTGGGGACCTGCCTTCAGTCAGTTAGTGTGCCACACATAAAATCTACACTCCTTACTATGATCGTCACTTATTCTTACTGGCTGAGGTTAGAATTATCCAACTTTAATCACTCAATCAGTCTCATCTCTGGCTTTACTTGGAACTTTTCCAAAATGTAAATCTCTCACCTTAAAAAAAGAAAAAATGTTTGTTGATGTATGGCAGAAACTAACACAATACTGTAAAGCAATGACCCCTCAATTAAAAATAAAAAAAATGTTTTTAAATGCTAATGTGTCACCTTTGAGGTCAAGCCTCCTTTGGGTGTGTTGGTTATTTGGGTATAAGCGTCAATGCATGATAATGAGCTGCTGCAGATAGGAGTGTACTGGGGGCTTCAAAAAGGAACTAGGAACCAAATGAATACCATACAATCACATCATATGTACATCTGACTTTTATGAATTCAAACTATTATACTGGGACTTTTTTTCTTAAAACCTTTTGGCTACTCCGTGCAGCATGTGGAATCTTAGTTCCCCAACCAGTGCCCCCTGCAGTGGACGCGTGGAGTCTTAACTGCTAGGTCACCAGGGAAGTCCCCCATACTGAACCTTTTAAAGAGGAGACCAATAATCTGTCAATAGTGCAGGCATTTCCACCCACGATTGATGAGCTTACTGCTCCCAGGCCTCCGCCCTGCAGCGAGCCTTAGATGGGTGAGGCAACTCCATCTTGGGTCCTGAAGGCCTATTTATGTGTGAGCATCTCATAACACTGAGTGTGACTCTGAATTTCCTCATCCTCTCCCAAACTGCCCCAGTTCAGGCCTTTTCTGATGGGGGGAACAGACCTGTAGTCAATTGCCCCTCAGTGACAGGAATGGGAACCCTAGCGACTTATACAATAGAGACCTAAACACAAGCCAACTGGTTCATCTTGTGCTCAACCAAATAAATCATGATGGGTTCCATCACTGGGGAAACACTGGCAATGCTGGATTCCCCCAACAGACCATGTCAGTCACACATGTGACACCTTTCTAAGGGATAGTTCAACAGTAACTTTAATTGTATATGATTTGTGACTTGTGCACTTGGCTTCCTTTTGTTGTTTTGTTGGCCACCCCATACGGCTTGTGGGATCTTAGTTCCCCGACCAGGGATTAAACTGGGGACCAAGGCCAGGAAAGCACAGAGTCCTAACCACTGGACCACCAGGGAATTCCCTAGGCACTGACTTTGGAATTCAACCCCCAGGTCAGATGCGGCTTCACTGTAGTAAGAGATCATGGAACTCATTTTCTTGCCTTCAGGCAAAACAACTGTCTGGGACAGTTAAGGATGTCAAACACTGTAAAATAATTTCCACGTGCAGCCCCATAGAATTTCTTTCAGGCCTCAGAAGGCAGGGAGCTCCTTCTCCAGCTCACTCCTTATCCTTCTGGCCTCAGCTTAGCCAAGTCTCAGTCCAGAGGCATTCTCTGAGCCCCTGACCAGGCTGAGTGAGTGCAGCACATGCACGTCCTTCTGTGACACGACACCCTTTGCTGGTTGATGGGTCTGTCCCCTGCCCCCAACCTCAGCCCTAAACAATCAAGAGGACACAACGGCCAGGAGGCTTTTGATCACCATTTTATCCCCAGTGCTTGGCAGTCAAACCACCTCCTCCACACATATTTGTTGAATGAGGACTGGAATGTCTCAGGAATTCATTTGAATGTTTAGTAATCCTAAATGTCAAGGAACTCTTCCCATGTTGTAATTTCCCAAAGACTCCCTCGCTGCATTCCGAGCTTATTGCTTCTAACTCAAAGGAGACTGGTTGACTTTCCCTGCATAATTAACACACGCACTTGAGGACCATGACTCTCGTCCTTCTCTTCTCCAAGCTCAGTAACTTCAATCTCTTCAGTCTCATCATTCTCCCCTCCAAAACCTCTTCATGTTCTCCCAAACTGCCCTAGTTCTGGCCTTTCCAGGGGCCTGGGGGCCTGCAGTAGGTTCCCCCTTGGGGACAGGTGTGGAAATTCTGACACACAGGTAATCATCCAGGTAACACAGGGCAGCAGTGGGCTTTAGAATCTCTAAGTTCTAGGTTCAATGGTTCCACACACTGGCACTGAGACCCTCACAGACTTCCTTCACCTTCCCGGGCTGGTCTGCTGATCAAAACATGAGAGAAGCTGCCAGGCAGGGGTGATGTGAGAATCAGGAGAGGCAGAGTATGTGAATACACCCCATCTGTCCTGGCCAGTGCATGTCTCACCCCAGGGGACAGGGTGCTGGGGGCTCTCCAAGGCCAGAACTGGTCAGGCTGTGGGGCACAAAGCAGTTGTCAGGCGAATCCTGCCACCTTGTGGTGCCCATGCGCTTGAGAGCCCACCCTACCCTGCTGAAGCCCCGCCTTACCCCTCAGTCTCCAGCCAGCTTATTCCGGGGGTATTCCCTCTCCTCCACTCAGCCCTGCTACCCCAAGCCTTCCCGACATGTCTTCCCAAACCCCCAGCCCCAGGGTGTTAACTTTACCAGTGCTGTCCTCAAAACATCCTCTTCTAACACTATTAGAACCATTTTCTCCCTCCTGGACCAAAACAGAGCCTGGTGGGGGGCGAGGAAGGGGGGTCCTGTCCCCTAACTCTGTCCCATCTTTAGCCACTTAGCAGACCCGGACATCTGATTCTTTCAGTGATCAATGGTGCGTCTGTGATGCCAAATCCTCTAAACATGTTGCTGGCTCCCCTGGCCCATCTAGGATGGTTTGGAGCAGGGGTGTGTGTGTGTGTGGGGTGTGTGTGTGTGCACTTTGGGGCAGGGGTGTGTGTGTGCACTTTGGGGCAGGGCTGTGTGTGTGTGCACTTTGGGGCAAGGGTGTGTGTGTGTGTGCACTTTGGGGCAAGGGGTGTGTGTGTGTGCGCTTTGGGGCAGGGCTGTGTGTGTGTGCACTGTGGGCAAGGGGTGTGTGTGCACGCTTTGGGGCGGGTGTGTGTGTGTGTGCACTTTGGGGCAGGGGGGTGTGTGTGTGCGCTTTGGGGCAGGGGTGTGTGTGTGCGCACTTTGGGGCAGGGGTGTGTGCGCACTTTGGGGCAGGGGTGTGTGTGCGTGTGTGAGTACACACGCACCTGTTCCTTGCTCTGGGCTAGTGATGTCCTTGGCCATTCCCTCCCAACTCACAGGTGACCTCCCGGGGCCAGCCTCTCAGCTGCAGCAGTGTGTCACTGTCTGGACCCTTCACAGGCTCCTATTTTGGATATTTCTAGAATCAAGGACAAGACCAGTTTCCCCCTTCATGTCCTGTAGTCTTATGCACTGACATCCAAGGCAGGTGGGTGGTGACTGCTGGCCTGGAATGACTGGTTACAATCCAGGCTTCTGGGAAATAAAGCAGAAGACAGTAGGGGACTGAGGCTGCCTCAAGATTTCAGGCAAACAGGCTTTTACATGCTGTGAGTGCTTGCAGCTTGGTGATCTATGAGTTCTTTTTTTCTGATTTACTTGGTTGCACTGGGTCTTAGTTGTAGCATATGTGATCCTGTGGCATGTGGGATCTAGTTCCCTGACCAGGAATCGAACCTGGGGCCCCCTGCATCGGGAGCAGAGCCTCAGTCACTGGACCACCAGGGAAATCCCTGTGAGTTCTTAGTAACTGGGCCGCTGGCCCTTCCGATGTGCTCCTCTTCCCCCTGCTGGGGTGATGGAATGGGTCAGCCCGTCCATTCTGGCTTTAGCGCCCCACAGGCATGGGCCTAACAGTGGCTCTGGATTTCCTGTTCCGGGGTGGGAACCAGGGCTGTCCAGATGCATGCCTATATGGGACTGACCTGCCATCCGTCCATCAGTGTCCAAACACCCATGTCCCTCTCCAAATAGGTAAGAAATCCTTGGCTGTCACACGTATAACTTGGAAAAGGTGAGGATGGGAGTTGTAAAAGCTAAAGACCATACAGTTGAATTCTGGAGATTTCAGGCACCTACTATATTGGAACACGGGAACCATTTACTGAGTGTTTATAACAAGCCATGCATGGTGCTAAGTGCGTTCACGTAAATTAACACATTACCTGAGAAATAGTATCATCTTCATGTTAACAGATGACAAAAATTAAGACAGGTTAAGAACTAGTTTTGTACACAGATCTGGGTTCAAATGACTAGTGAGTAACCCTAAGCAAGTTAACTAACCTCCTTGGAGCCTATCCTCTCATCTATAAACTGGGAATAACAGTTGCCTGCCCTGTACGTTGCAGGTACCAGCTCCAGTCTGGTTTCTGGCACTCAGGGGTCATTCCACTGCTGTTAAACAGTGACAGTACTTGTAATTTGCCTAAAGTCATAAAACAAATTCAAACCTGGGTTTTCTGATTTCCAAGTTCAGTGCTCATGAGCAAAAAAGCTGATTCACTTAAATATGTCCTGAGTATGGCCGTGAAGCAGGTTCTGCCCTAGGATCTGGAAGACCAGTTAGGTGTGGGAGCCAGACCATGACCCTACGAAATGTGATGTGTAGATACACGTTCAAGGTGCAGAAGTGGCCCAGCAGGAGGTGACTCTTGCGGTTACATCACCAGGAAAACAAGTTGACAAAGTGGTGGTATTTCTTCTGTAGCCCCTGCAAAGGGGGAGAGACGGAAGTGACTAGAAATCATTAGGGAAGAAAATAACCAGGTGGGGCTAAACTTCTAGGGAGGTCTTCTAGTGAGGTGGTCCATTTTACATGTTACACACACACACACACGCACACACACACATCCAGTGGCATTTCTCTACTCAGAGCACACAAGCACATCTCAAATTGCAACTCCTAACACCCATATCACACACAGTATTCTTTCCTCCTCTCACCGATTTCTAAAATACAGAGAACATGTATTTTACTTTGTTCCCTGGTCATCTCCCCCACCGATTTCTAAAATACAGAGAACATGTATTTTACTTTGTTTCCTGGTCATCTCCCCCGCAAGAACATGCTAGAAAGTTTCTCGGTTATGTCCGGCAGGCAATGGAAGATGCAGGCTGGCACTCAGCATATCTGGTCATTTCTACTATTAATATAGTGTCAAAAACATTTGCATTCTGCAAAATCACACTCTCAAAATAGCAGGACTCGTGAGCTAAGGAGGTTGGGGAAGACCACACAAAATCTATACAATTTTGTAGCCAGGGCGCTAACAAACCAGAATCGAGTCCCACACCACGCTAACACAATTAAAGCCCCACTGCCATGTGCATTGGGCCCCTGCAGCCTCAAACCCTGACATTTCTTTCTTCTTCCTGAGACATAAGTAGCTTCTTTGGAAGCTGGGGTGGGGGGTGGGGGGGATGGGGGGGGGGGGGGGGGGTGGGGGAGGAGGGTCCCAGCAGAAACTAGTTCCATCAAAATCAAACATGTGATCCAGGATGGGGCCTTCGTCATCAACTGTCTAGTTTCCCCCAGATAGTCTAACAGCGTGGGAAAGCTCGTGGTATGTCTTGAAGCTACTAAACTAGACACTCCTTGTGATAAAGGAAGGCACTTCTATCAAATTCTTAGCTTTTGTCTTAAGGTATTCCACCCTGACCCTGATCACTTCAAAATACTGGGGAAAAGCTCACAGGAACCGACCTATAATTTCAGGCTGACATGACACCATTTCTTCTCTTACCAATTTTACAGATGCTGTTTCCCTTTAAAGAAACAACTCTGTAACAAAATAGCCCATCTTATGAATGCCCATTAAGATTGTGGGATCAGCTCAAAAGCGTGGGATTTTTTCCCCCACACCAAGCAATTCTCAGACACCAGCTAGATGTCCAACAATTCAACTCAGTTCTGACCCTATCTACCTGAAGAAAGCGGTGGATCCCACAGGCTAAGGGCTTCCATCCTACCAGACCCCTTCTCTCCCTCTTAGGTGTCAACTGCACCTAAGCACTTGGACTTCCAAGTGCTCACTTGTGCTTCTGACCCATTGGGTATAAACCAGAGGCTCCCAGGATTCCTCTTGCGTGCAGACTTCTAGAGGCCAGTCTGTTTAACCCAGAATGCTTTCTGAGAGGAAACCAGGAATAGGATCCAGGACTGCAGTCTTGTTCCTGGGACCACTATTCTGGGCAGAAACAAGCACACTTGAGACCCTCCCTCCCCTCCTCTCATTTAGCAAATGCTCACTGAGTGCCTCCATGTGCCAGGCACCAGGCCCAGTGGTGATCCAGGCAACACGGCGAGGGGTCCAGAGCCCCAACCTAGAGGCAGGGAATAAGCAGTCTCCTCCTGCACCATCAGTGACCTGCAGCAACTCTCAGCCAGTCACACCTGACCAGGACTCCCACCCCCAAGATGGCAGATAACAAGCTGACCCTGCTCATTTCACATGACTGTTTCAAAATATATAAGAAGCAATTTTATTGCTTAAATAGAAAATGCCTTAAAAAAAAAACTGAAAAGAGGAAGGGAGGGGAGGGGGAAGGAAGCAAAGCAAACAGAAAACAAGGAAGGAATCATTTCCTCAGCTAAATTGGTACATTTTCGTATCAAGTAGGAAGAGAAATACAAAACAGAGAATGACTAAGAAACTACAAACCACGACGTGGTTGTTTTTTTTTTTTCTTGGACCTAGAGGCTTTCACAGAAGCTCAAGGTTTTTAGAAAGTTGATTCACTTCCTTCTGCTCTTTCTTCCTGGGCCCACGAAGCCAGCTGATTCACTACGAAGCAATGCAATACTACTCAGTCACGAGCTCGGGAGAAAAAAGGATAAAACGCCCTAAGAGATGGCTCTCTCTTCACAAGGAGAAGACAACAGTCCTCAAAGGATAAATCAACGGAGACCCACACAACGGGAAACCCATTTATTTCTCAGAACTTAGTTTGCTGCTTGATATTCCCATAGAGATGAGAACACCGCACCACGTCCTTGAGGCCCAACCGCAGACCTGTCCGAGCACTGTCCACAGGCAGCTCAGTCCGTCAGAGGTCCAAGAGAAACCTCCTAACCTGGGCCAGGTATTTTGGCTTCAAATAGTCACCCAGTTCCTCCTTGCTGGCCCATACGTGACAGCCCTTCTCCACGGCTGGGGAAAAGTCTCCGGTCAGCAGCAGGGCTTTGAAGAAGAAGATCTTGGCCCCGAGGCTGCCCTCCGCCCGCACCGCCTGGGGGAACTTGAACTTGTAGTGGCCGCAGGGCGCATTTCCCAGGAACTTGGCTTCCAGGTTGTTTTCTGAGAAGGGGAGCGGGGAACAGAAGTAGAAGATGAGGACACACCCACCTGTTCACCCTGGTACCCGAAAGCATCGGGGTCTCTGTGAGAGCCACTCCTGGCCTGAGGGGAACACCGTCCCGAGGATGAGGACTAGGGTGGTTCCTGAAGACCCTCATCTCCTTTCAAGCCAAAAGCTCCTGGCCCTTGGGTTCCAGATTCTCTGGGTGCATTCCTCATGCCAAGCTACTGCTCTCAGACTGAAGTCCGCAAGGCAGCCTAAACAGCACTACCTGGGGGTCAGAGCACTGAGCTTCTAGACTCAGCCCGGCCACCATCTGTTGACAAAGGACCAAGACACTTGTATCTGTTAAGCAAAGTTCATCAGCCCTTTTAAAGGGAGTATCACATGGAAAGTATGGGAAGGTCCCGATTTGACTGCTGCAAGGTGAAAAGCAAAGTTAAAACGCAAAAAAAAAAAAAGTTTAAAGGCAAAGATAGATGGAGGATCTTTGCAATCTATAACAATGGGTTAACAACACCAACACAGCATTTCAAAGGATGAGGAAATAATGGATCAATTACTAGATAAAACCAGGAGAATGGGCTAGCAAAAAAATAAAACTGGATCACAACCTCACTCCTCATATCCCAATTGACACCCTACACATCAAAGATCTAACACAAAGTTAAAATTTTCAAGAAAGGTTTGTTCATTTTGAATGATGGTTTCATGGATGTTTAATATTTTCTGAGTTTTTCTGTATTTTAAAATTCTTCACTAAAAGAAACCATAAGAGTACTATTAAAAAAAAAAGTGAGATACTTTCTGTACCATTTTTGAGAGGGGAAGTCCTAACCAAGACACAAAATGCAAAAAAGAAAAGGCATATTTATTTACATAAAAGTTAAAATCCTTCTGCACAGAAAAATGAAGCATAAAAAAGTCACAGACATAATGACAAACTAGGAAAAATATTTTCGACACGCTGAACAAAGGAACATCTTAAGATATGAGTGTTAAATAGTACTTAGAAATCAATGAGGAAAAAGCCAACAACTCTGAAAGAAAAACGAACCAAGCATATGAACAACAAGTTCCCATGAAGATAAATTATCAATGAACTATAAACTCATAAAGACACTCAACTCATTAATAACTCAATAAATACAAATTAAAACAACAAAGACGTATCAATACTATTTAAGTTCAAAAACTTTGAGCAGTACACTGCTCATCAAGGATAAAGGAAAACTGGTTTCTCTCAAATGTACATGGTACATAATTAGTATAACTGCTCTACTTGGCAAGAGATATCAATTTTAATAATATAAACCCTTTGATCTAACAATTCTGCTTCTAGAATTTCACCCTCCTCAATATATTTATTTGCCCATGTGAGCAAAGGAGTGTACACAGATGTTCACGGCAGCCTTTTTTTAATAAAAGCAACAGACTGGTTAAACAAACTGGACAGACATATATGAAACATTACACTGGTGTTAAAAGTATAAGATATGTCTTCACTTGCTGATACAGAGATATGCTTAAAAGCTGTGTCTAAGAAAAGGAAGGTACATAACCATGTGTATATATATATATGTACATGTTTAAGTGTGCCCACTTCATGGAAAAAAGGAACAGATGAAATAAGTATGTGCTTGCAATTGCTAAAAGGATACACAAAAAAACTATTCATGGCGGTTGCCTCTAAGACGGGAAAATTACCTATTACTCTTACAGCTCTACATTTACCAGACACTGTGTGACACTTTTTCACCATATACAATGAATGGCTTTTGTCAATATTAAAAACAGTAACTACACTCTCAGCATTAGATGAGGAATCCACGTATGACATGAGCTCACCTACAATATAGAATGTCAGCAGTGGGGATCTACGGGTGGTGGAATTCCACTGGCATGATTCTGTACACGTTTCTGAATTTTCCACTTAAGTCAATGGATACATATTACTTTTCTATGACCTGGGGAAATGGATTAAATTAAATCAAAAAGGGGAAAAAAAAAAACGGTTCATTATAAACATGAGCAAATAATCTAAATAAGTCGTTCACAGAAAAAGAAAAACCAATAGCCACATGAAAAACACGCAGAGATGGCCACTCTAACCAGTGGCCACTAATCCAAATAAACACATTACCCAGTAAAAAAGAAAGGAGACTGCTAATCTAAAGATCATTCTTTTTACTGACTGGACAGGGAAAAATTTTTAAAGTATGTTCTGCAGGGCACTTTGGTGGTACCTTATCAAAATCTTAAGATGTGTCCATTCTTGACCATTAATTTCACTTCTAGGAATTCCATCTTCCGGAAATACCTGGGAAGTGTGCCAAACAGATGGAAAGGAACAGACTCTGACTTTTTTATACTTATAAGCTGCCTGAACTTTCCTTTGTCATTTTAATTATTTCATGTTATTTATGATTTTAATGAATTTGAAATAAACCAACCTATTTCATTTTCTATGCATCTATAAGAAACCAATATATCCTTTCACTCTTCTTTATAGCAACAGGAATGTTCCAGGGAGGAAAGCGTGGTACCAAGAGGAGGGGAGTCCCTTTCCACGTGGTGCCCAGCAGGTGAAACTGAGCACTGTGAGTGAGCAGAAGAAAGCTGAGCATCTGAGCTCAATGATCCTGGGAAGAAACCCAGCCACCAACTTTTGCGTGATGGCTCAGGAAGCCTGGAGTGCAGCAAAGGCCCCTCCTGTTTTCCCATTTCACACCACCATCTCACTCCCTCTCCTGCGGCCACACAGGCTGCTGGCGGGACAGGATCAAGGCGGCACACAGAGGCTGCTGTTGTCTCATCAGCAGTACTCACACTGGCGGCAGAGCCAGAACAGTAGTTGTGTGCTTACACTACCGTAGCATTTACTCATTAAACACTCAGCATTGGAAGAAAAGCTATGACAAACCTAGACAGCATATAAAAAAGCAGAGACATCACTTTGCCAACAAAGATCCGTCTAGTCAAAGCCATGGTTTTTCCAGTAGTCATGTACGGATGTGAGAGCAGGACCAGAAAGAAGGCTAAGCGCTGAAGAATTGATGCTTTTGAACTGTGGTGCTGGAGAAGACTCTTGAAGAGTCCCTTGGACTGCAAGGACATCAAACCAGTCAATCCTAAAGGAAATCAACCCTGAATATTCTTTGGAAGGACTGATGCTGAAGCTGAAGCTCCAATACTTTGGTCACCTGATGCAAAGAGCCAACTCACTGGAAAAAACCCTGATGCTGGCAAAGACTGAAGGCAAGAGGAAAAGGAGGCCACAGAGGATGAGATGGTTGGATGGGCCTATGGCCATGCCACCCTAACATGCCCGATCTCGTCTGATCTCGGAAGCATTTGGATGGGAGATGGTTGGATGGTATCACCGACTCAATGGACATGAGTTTGAACAAACTCCGGGAGATGGTGAAGGACAGGGAAGCGCGGCATACCGCAGTCTGTGGAGTTGCAAAGAGTCAGACATGACTTAGCAAACGAACAACAACAAACATTCAGCAAGTACCTACTCTGTGCCAGGTACTCTGCTGAAAACCGGGATGACTGAAAGGACAAAATCCTATCCGTATTTTCAGAATTCTGGCTGAGAAGAAATCGTCTGTTAATCAACAATTAAACAGCAATGGAATGAAGAGCATCTTCTTCCCTAGGACATAAGCCCCCAGGAGAACCAGGTAGCGCCCTATAGATCACTGTGACCCCACTGCCCGGACAGTGACCAGCAACAAGTAGGCACAGAGAGAATGCCTGCTGTATAACCTGAGTAAGGGCACTCTGTGTTACAGGAGCCTAGAGGGAGGAGTCGAGCTCTCTAGCCAGAAGCTTCCACCACGGAAGGCAGAAGAGACGAGCTGAGTTTTAAAAACCGAGCAGTCGGACTAGGCAGGACCAAAGCTTTGTTTTGCACAGGCAGGCCCCAAAGCCAGGACACAAGAAATACCACATTATTCAACAGGCTTGCTAGGTTTGAACTTAGAACATACATGAATGAGCAGCAAGACGGAAGACAGATGAGCTTGGGACCAGAGCAAAAAGTATGCGTAGGGCCGTGCTCACAAGTCTGCTTTTATGGGAAACCTTTTAAGATTTCGAGCAGAGAAGTGACAAGGGATTTGTGTTTAAGAAGGCTTATTCTGGTGGCACTGAAAACAACAACACAAAAGCAAGAAGGGGCTTGTGTGGTGTCGACCTCAGTAGTCCAGGGTGGCGGTTCTCAGCCACGGAGATTCCACACCCCAGGTAATTTCCAGCAGTATTCAGTCATTTTTGGTTGTTACACTAGGGACAACCAAAGTGGTATTACTACAATCAAGCAGATAGAGGCCAGAGATGTTGCAGTAAATAACCTAGACAGAACCACAGAAGCCCCCACGAAGAAAGATCCTGCCCCAAATTTCCAGAGTGCCAAGGCAAGGCTCAGAAACCCTGACTTAGTGGGAAATGAAAAGACTCCCTGAAGAGCTGCAGGCACAAAGACGGGACTATTTAGAACAGACCAGGTAGGACTCAGGAATTTAGGGGATGCCGAATGAGGTCAAAGATAACTCTGAGGTGTCTAGCTGGGTGAATGTGTAAGTGGTGCTGCCAACAAGCAAGGCTGCAAGGACAAAAAGAGAAGCAGGCTGAGACTGGCAGGAGCATCAATTCTGAACGAACTAAATTTTAAAACCTCCACAGGGGCAAGGAACAGCACAGGGACAGCACCTTCAACCTCTGCCCCCGAAGGGTGTTTCTGCAGGCCCCTAGATGCGTGACCTGTCCCCCACGCCGATGCTTTAAGCAAAGGAACCTCTTTCAGAGAAAGTCTGGGCGTTTCTTGGTTGGCTGTCTCTGTGCTAGGCCCTGGGACAGAATCTAAATCACACGTCGGTTAGGGACAACACACATTGTCAAACGCCGAGCAATATGGAGCAAAAGATAATTACCAATTACCAAGGGATCTTCCTCAAAATGATACCAGATGGCCAAGGAATGAAAATCTCATTTTTCAGTGAGACACCCAAAATTCAAAGTCAATTTGAGAAGGCAGTGGGTCACCTAAAATCAGGTTCTGCAATACTTGTTCAGGATCTGAACTATGAGATGAGGAGAGAACTGAGTACAACAGACCATGCTCTAGATGTGACAGAATTAAAGAAATTCCACATCCTCTAAATCCTTAGCGCAAAAACACTGCCTTAACAGTGGGAGGGGAGAGGAGTGACTGTGCAAAACACATCAGGAAAAGATTCATACTATGTGGAGGCACACACACACAAAATCCACTTCCTCAAGAATCCATAAATTATAAGAATCAAAAATGCAGGAAAGGAGAAAACCATATAACTAATCCTAATCAATTTTGTGACAGGAAACCACGAACAGTGAGAAATGAAACTCTGAGTGCCATAAAAACTGAAGCACATTTGATTGTAAGTGTTGATCACCAGATCCCGCTGGAACAAATAGCTTCACTGGTGCTCCAAGTGGAGGGGCAGAAATGCCACTGCAGGGAAGGCGAGTAGAACCTATTAAGGCAACAGGATCTCTCATAGCTATGATGACAAAATATTTTATGATACTGGGCCCCAAGGAAGATCTGGGTCACTTAAGCCAGAAAAAGTACTGCGGCATCACTTCAGTCGTGTCCGACTCTGTGCAACCCCATAGACGGCAGCCAACCAGGCTTCCCGTCCCTGGGATTCTCCAGGCAAGAACACTGGAGTGGGTTGCCATTTCCTTCTCCAAGAAAAAGTACTAGAATCACCTATTTTTATAGATTGAAAAATTTTAAAGAATGCAAAACTGGAAACTGAGAGGTGAATGTTTTACACTTTCTTGGGAAGACAAGCTTTAGTGAGCAGAGGCTGAAACTCTCCATCCTTCAGATAGGCTCCTCTGTCCATGGGATTCTTCAGGCAAGAGTACTGGAGTGGGTTGCCATTCCCTTCTCCAAGGGATCTTCCCAACCCAGTAATCGAACCCTGGGTCTCCTGAATTACAGGCAGATTCTTTATCGCAAAGCCACCTGGGAAGCCCAGGTTTCCACTAGCCTACTACTGTGCAGGCCCACAGTCAGCCTGCAAATCCTGAGGCTGAGTCTGGAGTGTGTCCTGCGGGATTCAACAGTGAGGCAGCGAGCTCACCTGACAGTGTGGCCAGGGTTCGTTCAGCTGTTTGGCGGAGGGTCTCCCCGGGCTGCCACTCGGCCTGGGGCAGCAGCCAAACGTCCTGGTCTCCAAGCTTCTCTTTGACCAACAGAATAAGGTTCCTGTCAAGCTTCCGGTGCAGCAAGCTCCGGTCATTCTTTACATCTGCGTCTGTATAGAAAAGATGGGGGCGGTCACAGGAGATAGGAGGAGCGTGTTCTGCTAGAACCAAGAAGATCAGGGTTTTAGGATCCTCCTGTAAGACAGGGCCACAATCTTTGCCCTCCAAGAACTTATAACCAAATTAGAACCCTGACCCCATCTCTCTAACTTTGACCTCTCTCAGGATAGAGTCCCATAATCTTGAGGAAACTAAAATTTAACAAGAAGAAACCCAAAGCTGCACTCCTCCTTTGAAGAGCAGAACACAAAGTACTTTGAGCCTTTGGAAAAGAAGCAATTCCCAGACACTACGAATTCTTTGGTTTTGACACCATTACTGACTTAACCAGTCTCTACTTCAGTTTTCACTGTGAAACAAGAATAAGAGAACTTGACCCCCTGCTTTGGGAGGGATTTCAGATAAAACACAGGAAACGAGTGGGAAAGGCTTAACTTCCCCTACTCTCAGTCCCAAACTAGGAGTTAAATCCAGATAACACTCCTGAGGCTTAACTGAGACACAGCTGTCCCAACACCCATGTGTACTCGGTCACTCAGTCGTGTCTGACTCTAGGCCACCCCAAGGACTGTAGCCCACTAGGCTCTTCTGTCCATGGAGTTTTCCAGGCAGGAATACCGAAGTGGGTTGCCATTTTCTCCTCCAGGGGATCTTCCCAACCCAGGGATCAAACCCACCTCTCCTGTAGCTCCTGCACTGGCAAGCAGATTCTTTACCACGGAGCCATCTGGAGAGTTCCCTCAATAATCATACATCCCACTCAAAAATAACACAGACTTTTAAAATATTATATTAGGATGGATGTGAAGAACTGTGAAAAGAATTGTTCTCCCATGTTAAAAAGTTTTATCATTTGAAATTATTATTTAAAACACAAAGCAGAGAGTAAGCAAGTATTCTTTATCTGCAAATCAGAATATCCACCCTCCTACCTCTAACTGGCCTGAAGAGACCACAAACCTGTTATTCGACCTCCAGGTTTGAACTGTAGGAATTTCTGCTCCCACATGTCTTCTAAGTCCTGCACCAGCAATATATTCTTCTCATCTTCTTCTTCATAAAGGTCACTTTTTTTCTTTGCCAGTTGCTCAGCTTCATCCAAAGCACGAAGTTCATGGTCTGAATACAGGCTTCTCTCTATCTCAATCTGGGAAAATTAAAAAAGCAAAAATCTACCCCAAACTGGGAAATTTAAAAGAAAAGAAAAACAATAAAACACAGTTACAGCGCACTTGACAGATTCAGAAGTTTACCACCCAACATAACAAGACACACGGTCAAAACACCACAAAGAAAACTGCCCTGTGGGCTTGAGCTGCATTTCCTGAAATATTAAAATGTGTTCAAACATCAAGACTGCCACAACCAAGAGAGGACTAGGACAGGCAGTGCCTGCCCTCTCACCACCCTCCAGTCATGCCAGTCTTTGCCCAGAATCTCACTCTGCATGCACTATCCTGCCTCAGACATTTTACAGATGCTATTCCTTCTTTCTAGAATGTTTTCCCTCAAGCTCTCCTGGAAGATTCCTCCGCATCCTTCAGAACTCAATTTAAATATCACTTATTTTAAAAGATATTCCTTGACACCTTCCATTAAAATCAAATTAACATCCCTGTTCAACACTATTACAGTGCCCTGTCTTCTCCTTTATAACACTCACCCAAGACTGCAATTCCATAACCATGTGGTCATTTGGTTATTGACTGACACTCCTTCCACCAAACTGAATCCCTCTGAGAACCAGGGCTATGTCTGTCTTATTCACCACTGCATCCCTACCACTTAGCACAGTGTCTGCACAAAGTTTAAAAGGTGATTTTAAAATGTTTGCAGAGTAAGTTAACAAGCCAGATAAAAGGCACAGAAATGAAGCTTGTATCTCTCAGTAGCTAAGACAAAAACGCCTCAGGTTCTAGGTAGACATAATATCTTTAATCACTACCTATGGGGATTTAGGACCTTGGTTGCCAATACACCATTTTTGTCCGTGTTTCTTCACTTGCCCCTCACATAAACAGATTCTACCACAGACATCTTACGGATGTGCCCTGTGCCTTTTCTTTACGCTCATCACATGACAAAGCCATTTTCCTCTCCAAACTGTCAACCACCTATGATGGGGACTGAATCCGTCTAGTTCACCATCGCACCCCTATGTGTCGGAAAAAAGAAGAGCCTCTCCAGAGAGCTGCCGAAGGTAACGACAGAGAGGATCAATGAAAACGACGTGCCTCTTACTGAACGCGTACTACGTACCGCAGGAACTCAGAAGGTAGGTACCATTTTGCAGGAAAGCATACCGAAGCTCAGAGAAATGAAGTGACTTGCCCAAAGTCACACAAGCTAATCAGTGGTGGGGCCAGGATTAAACCCAAGCCAGAGTACCTCTACTGCGTCCCCAACTGCACTTAGAAGCCACAACCCGCACCTCAACCCACCTGCTGTAGCAGGGCTGCCATCTCTTCCTGCATCGGGGTCAACTGCCTCGAGACCAGCGGTGGCCGCTGCAGGCACAGCGCACCCAACAGGCGCCATGGAGATGCGCTATTCGACGGTGCAGCCGCAAGGGTCAAGCTACGAGAAGCCAGACTCCAGGGGCTCTCGAACCTCCGCCAGCACCTCGCCAGCCCTAACACAGTGCACCTTGTGGGCGCCGCCATCTTTCAAACTTCCCACAACGCACCGCGGTGCCCGGAGAGGTCCTGGGCCAATCCTATGTTCCCACAAGGCAGCGCGGGAGCAGCATGACGGGAAGAGCTAAGTCCCGCGGTCGCCGCGGACGGGAGCTGACTGAGGTCAACTTAAGTCATGCAGGTTGTAAGAAACGCTGGGTCCTGGCTCTGGCGGTCATGGCCTTGGCCGCCGAAGACCAGGTAAGATGGTTACTCATTCCGAGCCTACAGTCACTCGGGAATGCGCTCCTGCCCGTGTCCCATGAGCCACTTGGACTCCTACCAGTTAGGACTCGCTTAGGTCTGGACCTCCCTGAGCTTTCTTTCTCCGCAGGGTCGTGGCCGGAGTGCCGGCCCCCACCATCCACATGAGCGCCCAGCAGATGCAAGACGCAGCGGCCAAGGAGAAGGTTGAGAAGGCGGAAACTCCAGCTCCAGCTCCGAGCCGCAGCAGTTTCAGGTAAGGGCCACTTAGGTCCAGCCCTCTGGCGACTGGCACCACCTTCCAGGGTCAGAACACCAGTGAATTCCCAGCTCTTTGTCACTGTGGATCGTTATGCATATTCACTTTAGAGCCTCAGCTTTTTCCTCTTAAAGTGGAAAGAATACTGGAAAAGGTTGTAAGGATCAGTGAACTTTTGATGAGTGAGTGGAAGTGGAAGGTGTATAATAAGTATCATCACTTTTGTTTCCCTCATGGGATCAGGGTCTCCGATACAAAATGGGGCGGAAGGGGTAGTAAGGTAAAGGTTGTTATGCGCTTTTTCGAGTTGGTCTAAGGTCCAGGGTGGTTTTTGCTCAGCCTCAGCCAGCAACGGGCATCTTGCTTCCTGCCAGGGACACTGCCTCTGTGTGCTAGTTGTGCTTCACATGCATTTAGCAGACGTTTACTAAGAACCTGCTTGGTTCTGAGGGTACAAATGCAGAAGGTCATTCCTTCGCACAAGTAGTTCACGGTCAACCAGGAAAGTCAAACATGCACACATTTTCACCATAATCTGATCAGTAGTTTACTGAAGGTAAGAGCTGGTTGCTTTAAAGTATGAAAGAATGAGTGTCTAACTCCTGAGGAAATCAAACAAGAGTGCCAGGAAAATGATGTGATGCTAAGAACTGAATTGAATGGGAGCTCAGCTGGAAAAGATGAAAGGTCACTTTATGCAAAGTTAACAGTCTGTGTAAGGCCTGCAGTATGAATGTTGTAGTCAAGTGTGTGTGTGTGATGGTAGATGAGGCCAGCAGGGTGAGAAGGAATCAGAATGCTAAGAGCCTTATCTGTAGATAACGAGCAGTCTAAAACCCTTGGCCTAAACAACTGGAAGGGATTCCCTGGTAGCTCAGATGGTTGTGTCTGCCTGCAACGCAGAAGACCCAGGTTCGATCCCTAGGTCGGGAAGATCCCCTGGAGAAGGAAATGGCAACCGACTCCAGTGCTCTTGCCTGGAAAATCCTATGGACCAAGGAGCCTGGTAGGCTACTGTCCATGGGGTCACAAAGAGTCGGAGACGACTGAGCAACTTCAGTTAAACAACTGGAAAGATAAAGTTGTCATTAATCTGTAGGAGCTTGGATTTGGATGTTTGAGATATTTGATTAACATCCAAGTGGAGATACAATATTGGCTATTAGAGATGAAGTTCAAGGGACAGATGTGAGTCAGACATAGAATTTGGAAGACTCATCACACAGATGATGTTTAAAACCACAAGATACAGTGGGCCTTTTACCCACTCCCCACTGTGGGTAGTGGGGAGCTGCCAAAGGAATTGAAGCGAAGATTCTGTTGTGGTCACTCAGCAATGTCAGACACTGTTCAGGGTGTCGGGGACGCATCAGTGACCAAACACACAAAAATCTCTGCCCTGGTGAAACTTAAATTTGAGAGGATAGGGGACAGTAAATAGAAAATAAGAAAAAGAAGTATGACAGATTATAGGAGTGTGTCTAGTGTCTGAGGAAGAAGGCTGCAGTGGAGTGAGAAGTAAAAATGAGTGGTGAGGAGAAGAGGGTGAGGGGTGCATCAGGCATGCAGGGCTACATTCTGTTGTCCCCTGTGGGCCACTGTGAGGACTTCACCTTATTCTGAGAGAAATGGGAAGTCACTGGAGAATTCTAAGTGGCGCGTCGACACGCTCATGCTTCCATTTTAAAGGGTTCCTTTGGCCACTGCGTTGATATTAAACTGTTGGAGAGCGAGGATGGAAGATGGGAGAAGTCTCCTAAGCAATCAGAAGACTACTGAGATAATCTCAGTGAGAAGCGATGCTGGCAGGGACCAGAGTGGCAGCTGTAGAGATAGTATAAATGGTCAGACAGATGCACTTAGAAGGTGGAAGCAACAGAATTTGTTAATGTAAGGTATGAGCAAAGGAGAGAACAGAAGGGACAGTCTAAAATTTTTGGCCTAAACAACTAGAAAGATAGAGTTGTTGTGAAGATGGGGAAGACTGCAGGAGCTTGAGTTGTAGATTTGAGATGTTTAATTAACATCCAAGTGGAGATACAATATTAGCGATTAGAAATGGAATTCAGGGCACAGATCTGAGGTAGACGTACACATTTGGAAGACGATCCATAGATGATTTCTTTTTCCCTCACACAGCTTTTGAGATTTTAGTTCCCCAATTAGGGATTGAACTCAGGGCCCCTGGCAATGAGAGTACCAAGGAATTCCCTAGATGATGTCTAAAATCATAAGATACAAGATCATCAAGAGAGAAAGGGAAGGTAAAGTGAAGGAGAGGTCTAAGGACTGAACCTTGGAGCCTCTGGCTTTTAGAGATTTGGGGAATCAGCAGAAAAAAAAGAAGGACCCTCCAGAGAGGTACTAAAAAAAACCTGGAGAGACTTTTTTTTTTTTTCCTGTGATTCAAAAGTAGATTAGCTTTATCAGATGCTACTAATATGATTGACCAGTCCATAGACTGATAACAGAACTGCTTGTAGGGCTTAATACTGTGAATTTGTGGTGACCTTGACTAGGGCACGTTTGGTGGAGTATGAGGGGCTAAGGTTTGAATGGTGTGGGTTCAGGGAGAATAGAAGACAGGAAGAAGCAGTAGGTATGGTCAGTCCTTTAAGGGGGATAGAGAAACAGGCAGGAGCTCAAGGAGGCTTTGGCATCCAGAGGCTTCTGTTTGGTTTTAGACTGGGGAAATGACTGCTTGTTCTGCTGATGGGAATGATGCAGTGGAGAGGGGGAAGAATGCAGATGCTGGAGCAGGAACGTCGCCGGAGTGCTGTCCTTGAGGGGCAGACACGCAGGTGGAGTGTCATCAGGGGAGACAAGGCAGAGACTGGGGGCACAGCTGTTTAGCAGTGGGAGCTGAAGGAAAACCTGATTGCTTCTATTTCTCTGTGAAGGTCATCAGCTGGCAGCGAGGAAGCAGGAAGGAGTAGAAGGTCTGAGGGGACAAAAGAAAGTACAGTCTAGTCATCCAGGACAGTGAATGGGCAATTGAGCCAGGGATGCGCTGTGTGATTGCCAGCTGTACTGAGGACCCACTTGATGCTGGAAGTCATTAAAGTAAACCAGCAGTTCCCAGCCTGGGGCCACTGTGTCTCCAAAGAGACTTGTAACAACGTCTGAAGGCATTTTTGGTTGTCACAGCTTAAGGGTCAGTACCTAGTTGGGTAGAGGCCAGGGATGCTGCTAAGCACTCACAGTGCTCAGGACAGCACCCCCGCCAAAGAATCCCCTGCCCAAAATGTCAGTGGCACTGAGGTCAAGAAACCATGACGTGGAGAGGACGGTAGGCACTCCTGTGTATTTTCCTCTAGCCGCCTGTGCCGGCTGTTTTCGGTCCCTGTCAGCCGTTTGAAAGAGGTGCTGTGTGCGCAGACGTGCTCTGAGGATGGGTGTGAAGAGCCAACAGAGCAGCACCAGAAAGCTTTGTCTTTGCCTGTCCTGGGCTGCCTTGGGGTGAACCACTTGTTCACTGGACGTGGGAAGCTTAAAAGCTTGATCTTGTCTGCACCCTCAGTTAAATAGTTCAAGCTCTGGATCCTTTCTAGTTTGAAAATCTTGTCCTATTAAAGGCATAATGCCGGTGTGTTCAGACTTCAGAAGGCTTAAGTGTTTGACCTGCAAGTCCATAGAAGAAATTATTAATGGGGAACTTATAAGGTTTTAAATATTAATGTCATCTCAGAGCCTCATACTCTGTCCAGGGAAATCCAAGGACAGAGGAGCCTGGCAGGCTATAGTCCATGGGGTCGCGAAGAGTCCGACACGACTGAGCGACTGACTAAATAACAACAACAGAGCCTCCTCCACAGTCTCAGCGTGTAGCCGATAAGCTGGCAACCTGCCAAGATGCTAAATCATCTCTAAGACCAGGCAGAGCAGGAAAGAATACTCCTGAATACCCAACTGTGTTACAGTTTTGTTTTGTTAAATATCTCCAGGAAAGCCAGTAGACTGATGGTGCTCAGATAATAGTATCCTCTGGATCAGAACCCACTGTAGTTCAGGTGGCTGACCAGGTACAAACACGGATCTGATCTGATCTGTGCACGCGGGCAGGGTGCAGCAGCAGGTTTGCTTGAGTCTGGAATTTAAAAAGCACAGGTGGTGAGCAAAACTCTGAACCAAGGTAAAGCCCCTCAGCCCAAGGTCTGGCTTCCCTTTTCCCCTCTCAGTACTGTTTCTCCACCTGAAAATGAAGAGTCCTGAGCAAGAGATAGCCAGAGGACAGAGCAGACTGGCGGGTGGGGGCAGGGGGGTCTTCAACTCAGCAGTGTCTGGACCAGTGTGCTGAAGCCCTAAATTCACATCTGACTCACCTGGAATGAAATGGATTCTCAGGTCCCATCCAGAAATCTAGGGCAGAGTGGAAGAGTCAGTCACACGGTCCTGCCATTCAGCCAGCCTGACATCCACTGGTCTTGGTAGGGGCTGTCAAGTTGGCCCCTACCCAGCCACCTGTGGCCAGTTGACTGATTTTTATAAAGAGAACTTTATGGAACACAGTCACACCTATTAACTCACTGTTGTCTGTGGCTGTTTCTGCACCTCAGTGGCAAAGTTGTGTAGTTGCAACAGAAGCATCATGGCCAGCAAAGCCTAAAATATTTACTCTCTGGCCCTTTACAGAAAAAATTTGCAGGCCTCTACTCTAGGGGATACTGGAATTTTTTTTTTAACAACAACAATCTTTATAAGTACTATTGTAAGTTTATTTTGTCTTTGTTTTTAACAGAGATAGTCAAGGTATCTGTGGTTGATACAGCAAGAAATAGAGGTTTGACTTAGTTTTTAAAATAATTTATGTATTTATTTTATTATTTATTTTTGACTATACTGGGTCTTTGTTGCTTCATGGGCTTTTCTCTCGTTGCAGCCAGTGGGAGCTACGCTCTAGTTGTGGTGTGAAGGCTTCTTGTTGCAGTGGTTTCGCTTGTTGTGGAGCACAGGCTCTAGGGTGTTCAGGCTTCTGTAGTTGTGGCTCCTGGGCTCTAGAGCAGAGGCTCAACAGTTGTGGCACACGGGTTTAGTTGCCCCAAGACATGTGGGATCCTCCCAGATCAGACATCAAACCTGTGTCTCCTGCATTGGCAGGCAGATTCTTCACCACTGAGTTACCAGGGAAGCCCATGTTTTATTTAATTGCAGAAAGAATAGTTTATAGAGGACTGAAAAGAGTGATCTGATTATACTAGAAGAGATAAGGGAGGATGGGGAGTATGGATTAAGTTCTCTTTCCAGCAGAAAGTCATTAGCTGTGTCCAGAGTCAGCAACTCTGGGAAACAGCCACTGGAGGACCGTGTTCACAGATCCCGTGTTCTGGCGGCACCAGCAGGGTCGGGGGCAGCAACCTCAGGAGCAGGTCGGGGCAGAGGGCTGCTGTCTTTTGTTACCAGTTTGTCTGTGCTGTTGGATTTTTTTTAAACTACGTGTTGTTTTTTTTTTAATTGAAAAACAAAATATCAGAACAACTTTTACCTAAAATTTTTCTTCTAATTGCAGCATTTACCCTCCAATTCCAGGACAGGAAAGCTCTCTGAGGTGGGCAGGAAAGAAATTCGAGGAGATCCCAATCGCACACATTAAAGCATCCTACAACAAGTAAGTGGGGAAGGGACTCCTGGGCAGGGCTGGGGTGGAGGCTTCTTTCCCCTGCAGGGGGGCAGGCAAGTCACATGGGTCCTGGTCCACAGCACCCCACCCAGTATTCCTTCTTGTTTGGGGAAATCTCCTCTCTCTTTATAAAGTTGATTTATAATAAATGGAAATGTGAACTGGGTGCCCATATCATATTGTTAAAGATTCCTTTGCTATCCTTGGGAATTGTATTTTCTGGTTCTGCTCCAGAGCTAGAGTATATTTTAGAGCCAGAAGGTCTTCCTGTGAAAGTGTAGCTGTTAAGTGTTGGTACTAGGGGTGGATGATTAATAAATGAGGGAGATTATTTCGGAATATAGGATTTAC
Source organism: Tragelaphus eurycerus (assembly GCA_935064755.1). Classification (NCBI taxonomy): domain Eukaryota; kingdom Metazoa; phylum Chordata; class Mammalia; order Artiodactyla; family Bovidae; genus Tragelaphus; species Tragelaphus eurycerus. Next base: position 231,263 of record CAKXYN010000075.1, on the reverse strand, counting down.
TAACAAACTAAGCAAAGGGAAACCTCCAAATAAGGGTTGACTTAAAGTGCTTGGCCTTGGTCCACTGTGGACCAGATCTCTGCCTTTGTGGGACTGAGCGAGGTTGGAAAATTCGCATTCTGTGTGGCTTTCAGATGGTGCCAGGGAAGTTCCCAACTGTGTGTTGACAGCAGAAAGCTTGCTGACATCAGTGACATCCTCACAGACCAGCCCGCACTTAGAGGTGGGGTTGGTATTTGGTCAGCAGTGGCCTGCAAAGCAATTTAGAGAACAGTACAAAAGACGGTGGGTGGTTAGGGCTAGAGGTGGGGCGCCAGGCGAGGTGCCGTAGGACGCGTTTCAGCTGTCATCTTACAAGCCCAGAGTCAGAGCCCCTGGGTGTCCCTCTCTTCTCAGGCTGATAACAGTATAGGCTAGCTCTCTTTGTGTCTTTTCTTTTTTAAAGAGGCCTACTCTGTAGAGCTCTGTTCAGGTTATCTTGGGGACAAGCAATTGTCTTGTGCTTCTGTTTGGTGTAGAAGACCCAAGAAGCTGTGGCAGGGAAATGGCAGCTGTAGCCAGGCCCACAGCAGATGGCCCCAGCCCGGGGCTGGTTCCAGCAGGTCACCTTATAACCACCCTCCAGTTGCCCTGCTTGTGAGTTCTCGAGGGCTCTTCAGCCCATGAGACTAGGTGGTGATTAAGGGAGGAGTGGAAAGCAAGTCTAGGGATTTATGGAAGTTATTCTTAGTTTTAATTTAACTTGTTGAAGACTACTTATCTTTTAGAGATATATACTGAAATACAGATGAAATGATGGGTCTAAGATTTGCTTCAGAATCATGCCTTAGTAGGGAGCAGAGGGGAGTAGAAGAAACAAGGTTTATAGATGAAACCAGATTGGATATTAGTTACTAATTGTTGAAGCTGAATGGTGAGCCCAGGGGAGTTCAGACATTATTGTATCCGCTTTTGAGTATATTTGAAACTTTAACAATGAAAAATTATTGAAAATTACACGATGTGAAAATTCAGTTTATTGGGGAGGTGGGGGGCTGGGGAACACCGAAAAGGACTTTGAATCTACTTTAAACATTGTCTGCAGGGAAGATGTGAGAGGGAAAATACGCCACCCCTCCTGTGGATGACACTCAGCGCCCTCAGATAATGGCGCTGGTGTCAGTCAGCTCAGGCTGCTACAACAAAGTACCAGACTGGGTGGCTGAAACAGCAGACGTTTATTTCCCACAGTCTGGAGGCCACAGGCCAGAGATCAGCGTGACAGCAGGGTCGGACTCTAGCGAGAGCTCTTCCAGGCTGCAGGTGGCCAGCTTCTCATGTCCTCACATGGTGGAAGAGACTGCTGAGCCCTCTGGGGTCCCTCTGACGGGCCACTGATACTCACAAGGGCTCCACCCTCATGACTTCATCGCCTCCCAAAGGCCCCACCTCCCAGAACCATCACGTTAGGGGTTCGAATTTCAGCATGAATCTAGGTGGGGGAACACAGACTTTCTATGCATAATAGCTCTGTGTAGAGTTTGAGACCTGTCAGTTTTCAGAGGTTTAAGGGTTGGTTCTGACCTTTCCTGATGCCTCCTTCCAGGGCTCAAAAAACTCATCTGATAAGCTCAGGGTGGAAGCAGCTAAATGGTGTTTTCCTTGCTCACTGGGGCTTGTCTGGGCATAGGTTGGTGCTCTCTCACTCCCCTGAACAGACAGCATATTCTATACACCTCCACTCCTTCCCCAGCACACAGATCCAGGTGGTCTCAGCCGCTCACCAGCCCCTTGCCCGTGCCTCCTGTGGCACAGAGGGGTTTCGGAATGCCAAGAAGGGCACAGGCATCGCAGCACAGACAGCGGGCATAGCTGCCGCGGCGGTAGGTATCTGTGTGTGTGTGCATGTGTGCTCCTTCCGGCTCCCTATGTGCTGGGCTCCGCTTTCTGCACAGCTGATCACCGGGAGGAAGATTGTCCTTGCACTAGCCCTTCAGAAGCACGAGTTTGCCAACTCGTGTTGGGTCCCCTAACGTGAGGGTAGCTAGAAGGAGCAGGGGCCAGGTGCTAAAGTCTCACAAGGCCTCCTGGATTTAAAGACCAGAGGGCTGGGTGGGGTGGGGTTGTGGTGAGAGTCCATCTGGAGAATGTGTGGTGTGGTGAGGACACTTCTGCCGTACTAGACTGAGCATGAACTGCTGCAGATCTTTCTAGAAGCAAATTGGCAGTGTGCTGCTGTTAGTGTGTATTTATGGAGTATCTACTATACAAGCTTCCCTTATGGCTCAGCAGTAAAGAATCCACCTGCAAATGCAGGAGACTCAGGAGATACGAGTTCAGTCCCTCAGTGGGGAAGATCCCCTGGAGAAGGGCATGGCTACCCACTCCACTATTCTTGCCTGGGAAATCCCATGGACAGAGGAGCCTGGCGGGCTACAGTCCGTGGGATCGCACAGAGTCAGACATGACTAAGCAGGGCAGAGCAGATCTACTACACACCAGATACTTTATGTTCACTATTTTGAATCCTCTAAGACCCTCAGTATTACCCACGTTTTTAAGAGTCATTTGGGATTCAGAGTGTGTCGCTTGCTCAGAGGCGTGCAGCCAGTCAGGTTCCCTGAACCGACCACCCAGGTCTGGGCCCAGAGCCTGTACACTGGCTGCTGCGACACAGGCCCCCCAAAGGTTCACACTGCCAAACCCGGAGTGTCCCCTGAAGGAGACCCTGACCCTCCAACGAAGCTCCATGCCCCGAAGTACTGACGGCACTGTATTAGTGACCATCAAAATGCCACCAACGGCCACTAAATGGACACGTTATATACACTTAGAAAATAATGTCAGTGTTGACGGTGGCTTCTGCACTGTGTGTTGAGTTACTTCTGTGAGTTTTCCAGACTTTCTGTAATAAACCGCCCTTATAATCAAGAAAGAAAGCTTTCAACTGTAATGAAAGATTTAAAATGATTAAAGAATACTCTTTAAGAGGGTGTTGAGGCTCAGCCAGGAGTCCAGGGATTATGGTCTGAAATTCTGCATTTATCCAGAGAACAATCTGAGCAATATTTCGAACTATCCACTAGGTGGCAGTGCCGTCCCGGGCGGAAAGGGCCCCCTTCTGACTGCCCTCATCCGTCCTGCACCGCAGCCGTCAGCCCTCTGCTTCCTTCCCTGTGCTCTCCTGTTTGCCTCTGTGGGTGCCTGTCCCCTGGAGCTCCTAACCCTGTCACTCCAGGGGGCAGGAGCAAGGGCTGGGGTTGTTGCGGTTCTTTCCCAGGAGCACTAACCACTTGCTGCTCCTCACCAGAAAGCTACAGGGAAAGGCGTGACCCACGTCCGAGTTGTGGTCAAAGGCCTGGGGCCCGGGCGCTTGGTAAGTGACCTCGCTTCTTCACAGCCCAGCCTGTGCGCTTCGTCCTTCAGTTAGTGAGAGAAGTAGGAGTGGGGGCAGAGGGAGGGACTGGACTTCCCTGACGGCTTGAAGTTTGTCTCCGTTGCTTCTGATCCACTGAGCCTCTCCAGGCCAGCCCTGATCATGTAGTTTCAGGTTCTCAGATGCTTACTGAGTGCCTGCTGGGGGGCAGGAAGGGGGTCCCTGGGGCCTGTCACAAATGAGTCCCTCAGGACAGACTCGTGGGTGCGGCGGTGAAGCTTATGCCCCGGGGGCTGGGAGCCCCTTGGGTGTGATCACTAAAGTGTCCCCAAAGAGGTGACATTTCTACTGATTTCTCAAGAATGACAAGGGACTAGTAAGGTGTGTTTATGAGTTTGGGGGTGAGGGGCACATTCCAGGCAGAGGAAACTACAAAAGTGTAATGCTTAAGACGTGTTGAGGTTTACAGTAGTCCTTGTCTTTAGGTTGTAAAGGGCAAGGTGGGGCGTGGCAGGTGGGACGGGGCGTGGCAGGTGGGACGGAGTGGGCAGCACTGAGGGCCTGGGGGAGGGGTTAGGAGGAGGGGATTGGATTGCAGGCGCAACCCTCCATCCCTGTCCGAGCCCTGTCTGGACACCGGGGCATCATCTCTGATCTTTGCCATCCTCCTGTTCCTCCTGCCCCTTCTAGTCTGCCATCAAGGGCCTGACCATGGGGGGCCTGGAAGTGATCTCAATCACAGACAACACCCCCATCCCACACAACGGCTGCCGCCCCAGGAAGGCACGAAGGCTCTGAGGGCCCGGAAGCCTGCACCTGACGCCATCTGCCTCCAGCTGGGCCTCGTGGAAAAGGCACTGTCCAGCCTCTCCAGGCAGGGCTCGTTGAGACCTTGGGGCAGTAAGGGAGAGCGTCACCTCCTTACTCGGTGGCCTTTGCTTGTTCCTCTGACTAGAGAGCGGCATGGCTAGAAGTGAGGCCATGCCTCTCTTGGACACAAGGGGAGTTAAAGGGCAGCTTGACCCAGACTCCCAGCAGTAAATGCTGTTTCTCTTCTTAAAAAATAAAATTATTTCCACCATCTGTAGTAATTTGTGAGTTTTTAGTTATTTTTTTTGCTTCCAGCATTGCAGACCTAAACCTCCCCCCAGTTCCTGAAAACAAGACTGTGCATTGAGGTGAGATCCTCAGTGGAAGGAATAAGATGTAAATATGGGCAACTAAGCACCAGACACCTTCCTCATTGGCTTCAAATATTTCCTCTTTAGCCCCTCAACCAAGGTTTCCAGAGCCCTTTAGCAACTTTTCTTATTAACTTGTAATTTGACCCCAAATTGAGAGGGTTTTGCCCCTACCTCTGGAGTATTCTCATAGTAGGTTTCACTGTTAATGGAAATGTCTAAAGGTAGCCCTGACAATACAGGAGAATTGCCCTGGGATTGGATTTTCTTAAGCGTGAACCATCACCTCTGCTAACTGGTCTGTGGTTACCTAAATGGGAAGGAGATCCAATAAAAGAGGGAATATATATAGCCAATTCACTTTTCTGGACAGCAGAAACTAACACAGTATTATAAAGCAACTATACTCCAATACAAATTTTAAAAATAAAGATGTCAACCCTTACATGTAAAAACAAAACAAAACAAAAAAACAGCGTGAACCATCAGAGATTCCCCACAGTCAAGGCATCTTTCCACATTCCATGGGCGTCAGCAGTCCAAACACCCAAGATTGTGTGGCCCTGAAGGAGGGAAGGGAGAGTGGTATAAAACAGGAATTAGTGTGGATGGTGGGATGGGCGAGCGCAGAGCCCAAACAAGTGCAGGAAAGGGAGTCCCCACCCGGGTGAGCTCAGCCGGCCCCACCAGGCCGCACTGCCTGCTCAGCCTGGGCTCTGGGGTCAGTGGATGCTACACAGGTGGGGGCTCCAGGGGCCCAGCCAGAGAGACCCCTCTCTTCCTCGAACAAAGAGGACCAAGGATGAGAGCATCACAGGAGGTGATAAGGTGCACGACCCCCAGAGGTGAGTGTAGGAAGGGCCAGGTTTCACGTGCGCCCAGCCAGCCAAGCGCTGCGATTTGCCTGAGCTCCGTGTAGTGAGCCCACAAACGCCCTCTCAAATAGGAAAGGGGCTGTGCCGCACAGGCTAGAGAAGGGAGAAGGACCATGATCTAGCTGTGAATTTAGGAGGAAAGTGTCTCCCTGCCGCCTTCTCCTCCATCCTGAGAAGGACCCATGAAGGATAACTTGTGACCAACGACTAAGGAACCCAGCTGAAGGTTTCTGGTGGTAAAGCCACTGCCGGAGAGAGTTAACACTGTTCACCATAAAACTGCATATAAACATAATGCTTAAAAAACACAGGGCTCATGAGGGCCCGGAGCAGTTAATCAGAGCAAGAGGCAGATGGTTCAAAAGAGGGTCTTCTTGGTGGCTCAGATGGACCTGGGTTCAATCCCTGGGTCAGGAAGATATCCTGGAGAAGGAAAGGACAATCCACTGCAGTATTCTTGCCTGGAGAATTCCATGAACAGAGAAGCTGGTGGGCTGCAGTCTATGGGTTTGCAAAGAGTCAGACACAACTGAGCAACTAACAATTTCCCTTGACAGAAATGCGGGCAGGGCCAGGGGATAAGCACGTTGGAGCCCTTGAGGACCAGCAGGGGCAGGAGAAGGACCTGCCCCCCGAGCCTGGCCAAAGTTCCTGTCACAGGAACGCAGCCTCTGCCAAAACTTCAGCCCCGCAGAGGCAGAGTGAAGAAACACCCTGACTGCTCCAGCCTCTGACCACCCAACATCCCCAAGGGCTGATTCCAACGAGAACCAGAACACAGGGGTCCATCCTTGGAGGGCATATCTCCCAGGGAGGAGGTGTGGAACAGATCCGGAGGGACATGTGGAGGAGAGGAAGCACAGGTGGTTTCATCATTCCAGAAGTGAAATCCTCCTTAACGCTGTAAATTAGGATGTGTTATTCCCAAGAGGGCTTTGAAAAGGCCAATACTAAGAGTGCCTACAAGTAGCACGCTGGGGACCTTAAAGGATCACGGGTCTCAGATCAGAAACAGAGGAGGCCTAGGAGCCAGCTGGGGTGGCACTGCTGTTAGGGTGCCCTGGAAGACAACACAGCTTTACTACTGGGAGCCCCAGGGCCCTGTTGGGTCCAGGCTCTAAGAAGCCAGTGAATTTGTGTTTTCTTAGGCTGTGCATGAGTTCAGTTGTGTCCAATTCTGTGCGACCCCGTGGACTGTAGCCTGCCAGGCTCCTCTGTCCATGGGGATTCTCCAGTCAAGAACAGTGGGGTGGGTTCCCATGCCCTCCTCCAGGGGATCTTCCCAACCAGGGGTCAAACCCACATCTCTTACGTCTCCTACATTGGTAAGTGGGTTCTTTACCACTAGCATCACCTGGGAAGCCCCTCTTAGATTATATCACCTCTTAATCATGGGGTCTTGGCCCCAGAGAGTGGCTCCTCCTCAGGGGGCACTAAGGCATCTTCACTGACCACTTAAGGCTTTATTATTCATCCAAAATGCCAGGCTGCCTTGTCCCCGCTGGCACAAGCCCTTCTCTGAAGCCAGCCTGCCAGGCCTGAGACACAGGTGGCCATGTGCTTGCACTTCCCCTGGGCAAAGAAGACAGAGCCCGGCCCTGGGTCCTGAGTGTTTGCACAAGCAGAGTGTTGGCATCAGCACGTGTGACACACTCCCTTGTTTCCTGGCAGCAGGGCCTCCAGTTATTGCTATGAGTTTGTCTGCAGCTCAAAGCTGGTGGCCTGGGACTGGCTACCTGAGGAAAGCTTCTCCCTGCCTCTCCTCGCTTCTCCTCTCCTCTGCAGGCGAAAAGGCAAATGTAGTTTCTTTCAGCATAGATGCAGTGTTTCCCTTCCTTCAGTCAAGGTCAGTCACTGACACTGAGCTGTACCGTCACCATCAAAATAAGCCTGTTTAACACTCAAGTGATCAAACCAGTCACTAGAGGAACTCAGTCCTGAATATTCACTGGAAGGACTGATGCTGCTGAAGCTGAAGCTCCAATACTTTGGCCACCTGATGGGAAGAGCCAACTCATTGGAAAAGATCCTGATGCTGGGAAAGATTGAGGGCAGGAGGAGAAGGGGGCAACAAAGGATGAGAGGGCTGGATGGCATCACCGACTGGATGGACATGAGTTTGAGCAATTCCAGGAAAAAATGATGAAGGTCAGGGAAGTCTGGCATGCTGCAATCATGGGGTTGCAGAGAGTCAGACATGACTGAGTGACTGAATAACAACAAAACTCAGGTGCCTGGATGCTCGCGGAATATAGCTGGGCATTTTAAAAGGAGAAACCACTCTCCAATCGCCTCTGCCTGCAACATGACTCTGATGTGTCCATTTGTAAAAAATGCGTGTACACCTTCCCCCGGCCTCCTTTGTTCTTTCCTTTTCCTACTCTGGATAGACCCATTGCTTTTCTGGTTTTGGTTTTTTTTAATATAATTGCTTTACAATGTTGTGTTCATTTCTGCTGTACAACATCATGAATCAGCCCCATATGTACATATATCCCCCCCTTCTTGAGCCCCACCTCCATCCTGCCCTTCCAGGTCATCACAGAGCATGGAGCTTAGCCCGCTGTGTTCCACAGCGGCTTCCCAGGAGCTGTTTTACACGAGGTAGTGTACGTACGTCAGTGCTTCTCTGTGCGTGGAATTCACAGTTCCCACTGAGGTATTTCCCTCAGTGGAGCAGTATAGTCCCGGCTCACAGACATGTCCTGGGGCCACAGGGCCAGCACAGCACCCCCAGCACCTCCAGGACGCGCCATCACTTTCAGTGTGGCCAGCATGACCATGTTCGAGGAGCTGAGAATTCAGTTTTATTCCATTCAAATTAATTGGAATGTATTGGGTTGGCCAAAAAGTTCGTTTGGGGTTTTTTCCATGACATGCCATAGAAAGAGCAGAACATACTTTTTGGCCAGCCCAGTAAATGCTTGAGGCCGTTGGCTACCGTAGTGGACGGTGCCGCTGAGACGAGCTTCCATGTGGGTGCGCATAGGCAGAGACGCGTGCTTACTGACGCACTGAGTGATGGAAGGAGACTGGAACCTAAATGCCCATCAACAGAGGCTAAAGAAATTACAGTCCATCCGTATAATGGCATGTTAGCCCTGAAACAAGCCAGGATGTATTTGCTAAGTGAAAAAGCAGAGGCTGTGGGCGGGACGGGCAGGAGAGTATGTGGAGGACAGTCATGCATTGTTGTAGAAAAGGGCAGGCTTTGTATACATAAATGCATATGCATTGAGTTACCTGGAAAGACATACTCCAAGTGGTAACATTCTCTCCAGGGAGAGAAATGGTGTGACTGGGAAACAGGAAGACTTTTTACCTTTTCCACCTTCAGAAGAAGGTGCCGTGTACAGCTGACCTTGAACACCAGGCCTAGGGGCACCCACCTTCCACACACTTGCAGATCCACACAAAACATCACAATGACCCTCTGGATCCACTGTTCCATATCCACGGATTCAACCTTGGACATCGTAGTAGTGAACAGATTTAGTGGAAAAAAAAAAATCCACGAATATGTGGACCCTCGAAGATCAAACCTGTGTTCTTCAAGGGTCAGCCATCCATGTTGTTGCTTATTCAGATTAAATAATGAACTGATTAAAATAAAATAGAAATAACTGATTTATAAGAAACATGTAGAAATTGCAGAGTCAGGCACTATGTCAATTACCTGAAGTGTGCAGATCACATTTTTTAATAGACATTTTGACACACTCAGACCTGTAACACCTCCCACCCTGCAGCTGGCCCGGTATTTGGGTGAGGTCTTCTGACCTGGCTCTGCAATTTGTTCTGGTAATCAATCTGGCTTCTCCCCTCTGCCTGCCCGAGTTCAAATTAAATTGTGCACATGCCCTGCAATTCAACCTAACAAGTCTGGCCAGAAAAGTCAGAACAGCAGTGTCATTACTGCTTGGCTGGAAGGTGGGGGCAGACAGAGCTCAGCACCCCGTTTCCATAGCGCCCTGAGGCAGCTTAACCACTTCGGATTTGTGTAATCCCCTTGGACCCAAAGCAAATGTCAACTGAGGGGCAGTGTGGTGTCACGGGGGCCCTGGCTGGCAGGACACTTTTCTCAACCCAGCTGGAGTACCGACTCAGCAGGCTGTCAGCCACATCCCCTCCCCAAGATGGACCTCAGTTTCCCCCTGGGGCCCAAGAGGCAGTTGATGGATGGGACATGGCACCTGGGAGCCATGACTACTCCATGGTGGGGAGGACAGCCTGGGATCAGACGCACTAGCCCACACTGGGTAGAGAGAAGCCACAGGGCTGCGACACAGACCTACTGGCTGCCCCGGAAACGCCCTTGGCTCTTCTTGCCGTATTTTTCCCCCAGGGCTCCTGGCTGCCCAATCCTGCCAGCCTGCTTGCATTGGAGAGGGCTGGGGCTTTGGAGACAGCCAGCCCTGGCTGGAACCCCGGCTCAGCATCAGTCTGACCCTCAATTATTCCACCTGCATGGGGCAGTTAGGTGCGTCCACCCAGACAGCTGTGTACACGCTTGGCCCTTGAGCTCTTTCCACACTGCTCCCTCGGGCCCCAGTCTATGGGGTGCTGGCAGAGAACAGTGGCGGATGCAGATGCAAGCCCATCTTGCTGCCAGGATTATCATTACTATTCCCAAAGCTCTCTTCCCTGTGATTTTAATCAGAAAATGTTCTGTAGGAGCCAACCACTCAACCTCCTCCTCCCTTAAATCCACTCAAATGTAGATTAAGCCAGATTGTTACAACTGTGCAGCCAAAAATTAAATTTAAAAGCCAAATGATTCTGAAGTCTATTTTCCAGGAGTCTTTCTTCATCCCTCCTTCCTTGAAAATGTCTCCATGCTCAGACAAAATAAGTCTAGAGCCTAGTGGCTGCCCCTCAACAGCTTTGAGGCTAGCAGGAGAAATAAATTCAGAAAAAGACCATTGTAATCTCCCTGGTCCTACCACAGACAGGGGAGTGTGTGTGTGTGTGTGTGTGTGTGTGTGTAGGGAGGGGGGCGGTGAGATGGTAGTGGTGATGAGAAGAGGTATCACAGAACACTTCCTACAGGAGGTGAACGTGAGCTCAAAACAAGAGTAACCATTAGGGAACTTCCTTGGTGGTCCTGTGGCTAGGACCCCAAGCTCCCAGTGCAGGGGGCCCAGGTCTGACCTCTGGTCAGGGAACTAGATCCCACATGCTGCAACTAAAGATCTCGCCTGCTGTAACTAAGACCCAGTGCAGCCAAATAAATAAAAGAGTGACCATCAGGAGACAAGTGTGGGGAATTAGGGGCGATGGGTGACCTTTTCCACAGAGAGGGTGCACGCATGGACAAATGGTAGAGGGCAGAAATGACAGTCTGTGCAGTAAAGTACCAACAGTTTACAGCATAATGTGAGGGAAATTGCTGGGAGGGGTGCTGTAGCAGGTTGAATAACGGCCCCCAGCGACAGCAGATCCTAACCCTGGAATCTGAACGTGTCATCTTATTCGGAAACCGGGTCTTTGCAGATGTGATTAAGTTAAAGGATCTTTAAAAAAAATGGGGAGATTATCCTGGATGATCAGGGTGGACCCTATGGGATCACATGAACCCTTAAGAAACAGAGGCCACGGGAGACAGGACTACACAGGAGGACGAGGTCATGTGACCACGCCACCGAGATTGGAGCCAGACAGCCGCCAGCCAAGGACTGCCTGCAGCCAGCAGAAGCTGGTAGAAGCCGAGAACAGGTTCTCCCCTGGAAACGAGATGGCAAGTGAGAGTAGGACCGAGAGCAGAGAGGCAGGACTGCAGGGAAGGACGCGTTCAAGAGAGGTTTACGAGGCAAACTTGCTCGCTGGGTTGAAGGGGGCTGAGAAGCACCAGAGCTGCCATAGTGGGTGTCTAACAGGATGGGCAGGCAGGCATGCAGACAGATGCCCTGAGCCGGTGGGCCCTGCCTCTGCGATACTGACAGGGCTGCCTTCCCAGGCTAGGCATCTGGGCCTCTGAAGGGAAGAAGAGCCTCAGCTGTCGCAAGTTGTTGTTCAGTTGCTCAGCTGTGTCTGACTTTTTGTGACCCCGTGGACTGTAGCATGCCAGCTCCTCTGTCCTTCACCATCTCCCAGAGCTTCCTCAAATTCATGTCCATCGAGTCAGTGACGCCATCCAACCATCTCATCCTCTGTCATCCCCTTCTCCTCCTGCCCTCAACCCTTCCCAGCATCAGGGTATTTTCCAATGATTTAGCTCTTCACATCAAGTGGCCAAAGTATTGGAGCTTCAGCTTCAGCATCAGTTCCTCCAGTGAATATTCAGGACTGATTTCCTTTAGGATTTACTGGTTTGATCTCCTTGCTGTCCAAGGGACTCTCAAGAGTCTTCTCCAGCACCACAGTTCAAAAGCATCAATTCTTCGGCACTCAGCCTTCTTTATGGTCCAACTCTCATCCATACATGGCTACTGGAAAAAACCATAGCTTTGACTATACAGGACTTTGTCAGAAAGTGATGTCTCTGCTTTTTAATATGCTGTCTAGTTTTGTCATAGTTTTCCTTCCAAGAAGCAAGTGTCTTTTAATTTCATGGCTGCAGTCACTGTCCACAGTGATTTTGGAGCCTGAGAAAATAAAATCTGCTTCCAAGGATCCTCTCCATCCCTCAGCCTTGAGAGCAGAGCACACACAGCCTCTGAGAGAAAACCATGGGGACCGTGAGACACGTCCCTGGGCGCAGGCAAAGCACAAGTTTTTGTCCTATTGAGACTGGGATAATTGGAGCATTCTTGGAAATGCATTTCTCACCTATTTTCTGTCTGATTGAAAAGTTCTTCACAATCATTTAGGGCCTTCACACCCCTATAATCAGAGCGCCTGTCGCTCAGTTGAGGCAGAAAACTGGGTCACCACAAGGGCTCCAGAGCCTCTTGGATGCGAGAAGCAAAGAGTGCAGGCCCACTCCCCTGCCGTGCTCCACCAAGGACACCGCCAGCTCTGTGCAGCCCCGCAGCCAGGGCCAATTCAGGAAACAGGCTGAACTTGGACTCTCAGGATACAACTTTATTTTTCTCCCATCACTGCCTCGCCTTAACTATGTCGGATCTCCTTTTCTATACAGACCTAAACCCTCACCTCAGGAAAATTCCATGGCCTTCTTTTAATTGTAAGAATAAGTCCCACTTGGGGACATCCCTGGTGGTCCAGTAGTTAGGAATCTGCCTACCAATTCAGGGGACACGGGTTTGACCTCTGGTCCAGGAAGATCCCACGTGCTGAGGAGCAATTAAGTCCATGCTCCACAACTACTGAAGCCTGTGCACCTGGAGCCTGTGCTCTGAAGCAAGAGAAGCCACTGCAGTGAGAAGCCTGCACACAGAAATTCGTGAGTAGCCCTCTCTCAACACAATTAGAGAAAACCCACGAGCAGCGATGAAGACCCAGCGCAGCCAAAAAAATTTTAAAAAAGAAGAGGTCCCATTTTGACTTATCCTGGTCTTCCAGGGATCTAAAAGTTCAGTCAAATCTCTTAGAAAACTCTGATCTCCGGGCCTTTCAAAGCTTCTCCCCTCACCCCTCTGTAGAGTCTGTCTTTACTTCTCCAAGGTCAGGATAAGGAAGGATGGAACGAGGCGGAAGTGCAAAGCTCCTTCTGCCTCCGTGGGGCTCTCTTGGCTGACACTGGCCATCACTGCACCTCCGTCATGACAGGCTGGCTCTCGCCTGGGCCCGTGGTGGCTTCTCTGGGGCCAGTCCCCACCCCCGCCTCATGCAGAGAGCTCTACCCTGGGCCTTTCTGTGGTGGACATGGAGATGCTGCTCAGACACCCCACAAAGGAAGGGTCTGTTGCCTAGCTGCTGTCAGACCCAGAGACAGCCACAGAGAGCAGTCACCCTTCCAGTGGCATGTCCATCCAGTGGCTGGTGGAGGCCCAGGCATTAGGGCCTGACCAGCTCTGATGGGCCCCCAGGGGTCGGTTTAGGCTGCAGCACAGCCAGCTTTCTCTCTGCCCACCATGCCCCTTTCCCTCCTTTCCCTTGGGTCACTCCTGGACCACTCCCTAATAAACGTCCCCCACCCAGGAGTGTCTCGGGGTCTGCTCTCTGGAGAACCCAAACACGACCACTTTAGCGAGAAGCACATGCTCTCTGGCTGACCCCTCCCCACCCATCTCAGCTCCTGACCCTGTGGCCCATCCCACCCAGGGTCCTCCTACAGGAACCTCTGAACCCCATTAGGTGAGTGGGGTACCAGCAATGCTGACTCAAGCCCAGCTCCCTCCACAGTCCTCACTGAGCCACAGGAATACTAGGGACACCTCACTTATCCTCGACCCACCAAAGGCCAGCAGTGTGGCTTACCCAGCTTGCCCTATCCCTTTGCCCTGCTCTGCTGACTTCCCCGCTCCAGAATGCTCCTGGCCAGAAGCAGGCACCACCCTCCATCTTCATGAATACGCCCTGTCCACGCTCCTTGAGATACCCTCAGTGTTTTGCTCCCAAGAACACTCTTGAACCCTGCTTTAGAGATGGCACGGAACACACTCTGGTTTTTTCCACCCCAGTATGCTACCAGCCAAGGCATGAGACACCACTCTCTCCTTCTGATAAGTACCCCAAGTTCTGCAAGCTCTTCATCCATCAGTTAACCTCAAAGCAGGGGAAAGCAGTCCTGGCTACACAAGCAGTTCCGCAAATTAGTTGTGCTTGCACTAGGTTTGAAAGGAAGAAGAATGGCAGAGGCAAGCTGCCTTGGGCAGGGGGATTCTGTGCTGCTTTGGTTGGGGAGAAGTTGGATTTTTTTTTTTTTTTGTCAGTGTTGAGAGGCTGCTGTGGCAGTGGCCGTGGCAACGTCCCCATCCTCAGGTCAAGGAGAAGCAGTGGACTGAGGTTGCCCACAGCCTCAGTCATTCCTGAAACCCTGCCCTCCTGGTGAGGCTAGGCAGCAACTCTGTAGAGATTATGCAGGTGGGTTCCGGTTCCTTCCATCAGTGTAAACACTGAATTTCCAGTAACAAATCTTCTACTTAAAACTGCCAGAGTGGTTTCTGTTTCCTGCAGCCGTGAACCTGACTGGCATAGAACACCCTTTTCGAATCCCAAATCTCTTTTGGGGTGGTGGGCGTTGAATTCATTTTGCTCTCCTTTATTAAGTCCTGTGTGGGTATGATAGTCCTTCCCCTTCTCATCCTCTACTGAGCATGCAAAATCCTTTGGGACCCTGTTAAAATATGGGTTCTGATGTGGTGGATCTCAGTTGAGACCTGAGAGTCTGCATTTCTGACAAGTCCCAGCTAGCGTTTTGGAGTCACTCCCACCCCCTGCGAAGAGCACAGCTCTAGCCTGGGAGGATACTGAACATCTCTGGTCCCCCGTTGGGGGCCTTCAGCAGAAGTTCCAAGGCAGCATGAAGAAGCCCCTTTACCATCCTGCCTAAGTGCAGGCTGGGCTAGGCGCGTGGGGGGTGTCGTGGGGAATGAGACACACTGGGGACCCTAGGGTCATGGTGGGCCAGCTCCTACCTTGCACAGAGCCCCATGGGCCCTGGGGACCCAGCCTCCCACCTTCCATGTCTTGTGACTAAAGGATTCATTCCACTCCTCAGACACAAGCAAGCAAGCGCTTCCTGGCTGGATGGGGGTTTCAGTCCCTCAGTGGATGAGCACTTAGGAGCACAGCAGAGCAAGGCGCTCATTCCGGTGGCAGACTAGGGGAGAACGGCGCAGGGGGCCGCAGCTGCCGAGCATCACGGGCGGGTGTGGAGCAGTGGAATCATGACTGGAAGGCTGGAAAACGTCAAGGTCAGGCTGGGCGGCGTGTTCTGGAAACAGCCCTCTTGATCCACACGTGGGTCAGGATGAGCAGAGTCGGGGGCAGGGTCGGCTGGGAATGCCAAGTGGAAGGCCTGAAAAGGGGCTGCGGCCAGGCTGGTAAGGCCAGGCAAAGGAATCTGGTGCACCCCTAAGGATTCTGAACAGGGCCCTGATCAGAGGCATGACAGCATTCGGGGGATGGAATGGGGTCCGAGGAGCAGACACATAAGATAAAAGGGTTCTAAGGTCACATGTCCTTCCACCAGCCCTGGATTATAGGAGCCCAGCTTCGTCGGCCTTATTAACTATCTTATAAACAGAGCCACTCACTCTGCTGGCTTTCATGTCTTTTTTTTTTTTTTTTCCAAAAGTAGAACACTAAATGGAACACCAGAAAAGAACATGTTGTCCATTTAAATTACACAAAAACATGCACTTTTGAGGGGCAAATGGAAAATAACCATCTCGGCACTCAATAAATATGTGTTGAATGTGACCCACGAATGAATGAATGCAGAAGTCTAGGGCAAGCTGCCTTGGGCAGGAGGATTCCCGGGGAGTCCAGGGTGGCCCCAATCACAGGCAGTGTGGCACTGGGCAGCCTGTTCCTTGCAGACCATCCCTCTGCTCCTGCACACCCAGCCCAGATTCAGTGGAGTGCTGACAGATCACTAGAAGTTTGTAGAGCTTTTTACTGACTGTCTCATAAATATCTGAACCCATTCTGGCCAAAATAAAACTCTTGATTCTCATCCCCTCCCCAGAAACCCTTTCCCTCTCCGAGTCTAACATAAGATACCTAATGGAACCAGTTCCCAGTTCAGGCCAAAAACTCTGGATGCATCCTTGATTCCTTTGTCTTACCTCTACGCAGAACCCTGCAACTGGGCCAGCCCGCCCTGCCTCCAAAATACGTCCCAGTCTGATCGCTTCTCACCACGTCTGCTGCCACACCCTTGTCTTGCCTGGCCTGTTGCCTTGGCTTCTCAAGTGGGCTCCCTGTTTCCCACCAGCCCCTGCCCTGAGCACAACCCATTTTCTACGCAGCAGCCAAAGGGATGTTGCCAAAACATAAACCAGATGATGTCACTCTATTAGTTTTCTCATTTGTGTTCTGTTTTGCCTGCTAGAACAGAACACCAAGAACGCAGGGACTGGTGGATTCACAGTGCCCGGAGCCTAAGAAAGCGCTCAACATGTGCGTGCTAAGTTGCTTCAGTCGTGTACAACTCTGTGCAACCCCATGGACTGTAAGCCCACCTGGCCCCTCTGTCCATGGGATTCTCCAGGACAGAATACTAGAGTGGGCTGCCATGCCCTCCTCCAGGGGATCCTCCCGACCCAGGGATCAAACCTGCATCTTTTACATCTCCTGCATTGGCAGGCAGGTTCTTTACCACTAGCACCACCTGGGATCAATAAATGTCTGTAAATCTCACTGAATCAAGGGGCCTAAACCAGTGACTGGAGTGGGGGCCTCGCCTCCAACCTCAGTCACCCAGGACTTCCCAGACTGGCCCATGCTGCCGGGGAGCCAATACCCAGTTACAAACTCAGCCATAATCCAGATAATACCATGAGAAAGTTGGCGAGCATTAGAAAAATATGATTTTTTAAAATGGTTTTCTAGAACATTTCTGGAGAAACATTCCAAGACAATAAGGAAAAGACTCTGCCTTACCAAGACGCACACTTAAAATGATATGTAGTAGTGAATTCTGGAGTGTTAACTAGAATTTAAAACACTAGCCAGCATATCTGATTTTGAAAGACCACCATACTGATGGCCCCAAAACATGACAAAAGAATTTAGAAATGCAAATAGTGGAAATACTTTGCTGCTTCTTTTTTAAAAAAGGTACTTAATATTTATTGAATTAATCAAATTCCTTTGTTACATGAAAAAGAAAATATGCCCCAAATGTCATTCTAAGCATTAAAGTATTAAAGACTAGAGTGGTTCCAGAAGCAGTATTGAGAAAAGGCATTGCTAAGGGATCCTGGCATTCCATACACACCTTTGATGGCTTACCCATACAGTTACCCAAGTTACTCAAATACATATTTCATTATTCTATTCTTCACCAGCCATGTATGGAAGTGAGAGTTGGCCCATAAAGAAGGCTGAGCACCGAAGAATTGATGCTTTCAAACTGTGGTGCTAGAGAAGACTTTTGAGAGTCCCTTGGACTGCAAGGAGATCAAACTAGTCAATCCTAAAGGAAATCAACCCTGAATATTCATCAGAAGGACTGATGCTGAAGCTGAAACTCCAATACTTTGGCCACTTAATGCAAACAGCCAACTCACTGGAAAAGAGCCTGATGTTAGGCAAGACTGAGGTCAGGAGGAAAAGCGGACAACAGAGGATGAGATGGTTGGATAGCATCACTGACTCAATGGACGTGAGTTTGAGCAAGCTCCGGGAAATAGGAAAGGACAGGGAAGCCTGGTGTGCTACAGTCCATGAGGTCTCAAAGAGTTGGACACAACTTAGCAACTGAACAACAACACTATTTTCAATATATTTTTGAGAACTGTTTCAAATCTTTTGTGAAATGAGGCAGGAAATAGACAAGAGGGCAGACAAAAACCAGTGAAATCTGCAGCCCCAAATCAAAGCAGATACAAAGCACGTGGACCAAAGGGGGACTGAGTAGGACAGGAGAGAGACCATTCACCACATTTACAGATGACCCTGGGCCCATCGTCTTAGCTGGACATCTTACTTTCTAAGAGAGAGGAGGTTCTCTGATCATTTGGAAAAGCTCCCTGGCCATCAAGAAGTGGAAGATTCCACGGCCTTAGCGATGGCCTTCTCACCTCCTGCTGCCATGGGGACAGAGATTAGCAAGCACTAAGTCCCCAGGTTTGGAGGTGCTGGAGGGACCAGCCAGAAGGGCCCATTGTGCGTCTCCTCCCCACTCCCGCCGTGGTCACTGAGGTTGCAGGGTACACCTAATCCAGCTGTCACCACGCACTCTGCAAACAACAGCTGGTCAGGGCCGGGCTCCATGGCTGCCCATCTGTCACCCACCCTTCCTGGCCAGAGATGCTCAGGTGTCCTTAAGATGGCCCTTATCCCTCACAGGATCCCTCCCCTGTCCCCCTGCCTTGGCTCTGCAGCTCATAAGGGGATTTTCCACCCTTCCCAGAGGGCTGGCTGCTGGCAGTGAGTCCCAGACATGCCATCTGCCCTCAGGGATCTCATGCCCTTTCCCGGGGCCCCTGATCACACACAGCGTGGAGCAGACCTGAGCTGCTGACGCTGAAGTCCATTTGAATTCTGACTCCAGCTCTGTGACCTTTGGCAAGTTTCTTCATCTTTCTGTGCCTGAATCCTTATCTTTAAGATGGAGACAAGGCACTTCAGAGAACTGAGTCAATTAGTTAACATGCATAAGGAATGTGTGACCCAGTGCCTGGCTCACATGCCCAAGAAATGCTCACTCTTTTTACACCCTTGCATTCCCTCTGACCTCTAGAAGGCCCCCCTGGCAGCTGACCTCCCCTTTAACTCCAGCAGAGCTTTCAACTCCAGCATCTGCACTCTCTTAAGGAAAGCCAAAGAAGTCATTTTAAAACTCTCTTTGGAAAGTGTCTTGAAGTCTATGAGGACCTTAAGAATTCAGTGGAGAGACTTTCCTGGTGGTCAAGCAACGGTTGGGAGTCTGCCTGTCAGTCAAGGAAGGGGACATGTGGGTTAGATCCCTGGTCCGGGAAGATCCCACTTGCCTCTGGGCAACTAGCGCGGTGCTCTGTGGGCCAGCTCTCCAGAGCCCGTGCTTTGCAACAAGAGCAGCCACCACAAGGAGAAGCTTTCTCAGCACATCTACAGATTAGCTCCTGCCCGCAGCAACTAGAGAAAAACTACATGCAGCACAGCCAAAAATAAATTAAAAAATAATTTTTTAAGTTATTAAAAAAGAATCTAGTGGAAAGGCTGCAGGCTGATGCTGGCCCCGTCAGTGACTCCCTTGCTCTTGTTCTCTCACTGGTTTCCTGGTCCGTAATCTGGGAATCATGTTGCCTGAGCCCCATCACTCCAACAGCAGCATCTCAATCACTGACGCTGCTTCCTGATGGGAACTGGATCTAGAAAACAAAATTTTAGACTAAAATATCAATATCTGGGGGCTACTGCCCTAGGAAGGGGGCTCCCCCTGTATCCTTCCTGTCCAGCGGGCCAGGAAGTCTGCCCCGGTAGGCCGACTGGCAGAGCCTCAGCTGTGAGGGCCCCATGGAGTAAGCCGGCCTTTGCTCCCTATTGTTTTGTCTCGTGCTCTGTCATGTTCAGCTCTTTGTGATCCCATGAAATGTAGTCTGCCAGGCTCCTCTGTCCATGGGATTTCCCAGGCACGAATACTGGAGAGGGTTGTCATTTCCTCCTCCAGGGGATCTTCCCGACCCAGGGATCGAACCTGCATCTCCTACGTCTCCGGCGTTGGCAGGTGGATTCTTTACTGCTGAGCCACCAGGGAAGCCCTGGCTCCCTATTGGAACTCATAAAATGTAGAATCTACAAACCCAGAAAGAGGTTCAAATACCAGGGTAAGTCAAGATGACAAAGGCACTCCATGGTCTGGAAAGCAGAACCGTAGGGGAGAGCCCACTGAAGTCAATATAAGGGTGAATGGAAGCCTTGAACTTGAAACTGTTGGGCATGTCTGAATCTCATGGCTTCTCATGAGGTCAACACGGGGACGCAGTGATGCCCGACTGCCTTCTGCCCTGTGCTCTTTGCAGCACCGGTGGCCCGAGCCCACTCACTCTGTTCTGTTTCTAGAGAAGGTGTGTTGAGGACGCACTCTTCCCCAGCCTTCCTCCACACACACCCCTCAGCGGGTGTCCTGTTGTGCTGTGGCTTGCACAATATAAAACCTACACCCATAAGGTGTCCGCAGGCTGAGACAAGCTGGCCTTTGCCTTCGTGGTAGGCAAACCCGGAGGGGGTGGCTTCCTATTTTCACTTCAACTACAAGCAGCAGCTGGAAGGGAAGGCAGAAACATGAGTCGCCATCTCCTATGGCCTCTCTAGAAATGGGAAAAGCTAGTCCTGGCTCGCCATGGGTAGGATGACTTGAAAATGCCAGGTTAACCCTTCAAACACTCACTTGTACCCACCCGGACCCAGGGAGAGGGCATGTGCTCCCTGGAAGGGAGGCAGGGGCTGCCCAGCCTGGCGTTTGACAAGCGTTTTCTGCCCCAGGTACTGGGCACCCACTATAATGCAGGTGGGGCCCAGATATGCAGGCTCTAATTCCATCCTCACAATGGTCCTCGAAAGTCAGTACTGTTATGCCTTTTTATGGGGCTTCCCCAGTTGCTCAGTTGGTAAAGAATCCACAGGCCAATGCAGGAGACCAAGAGATGTGGGTTCAATTCCTGAGTCGGGAAGATCCCCCGGGGAAGGAAATGGCAACCCACTCCAGTATTCTTGCCTGGAGAATCCCATGGGCAGAGGAGTCTGGCGGGGTACAGTCCATGGGGTCGCGAAGAATTGGAGACGACCGAGCTCACATGCACCTCTATGTGAAGAAACAGGCTCCAAGAGCCCACAGTCTAGGGTCAGAGACTCTATAAGAAGATATGGACTGTCAGAGACTGTCAGAGAAGGTATGGAATGAGAATTCTACAGAACAAAGTCTAAGCCACTCCCTGGCCTCCCTCCCTCTGGAATGGTCAATGCCTCTGGTCAATGCCTCCCCTTTTCTCATCAGGCTAACCCTTCTCATCCTTCAGAATTCAGCTGAGGTCTCAGCTTTGCCAGAAACCTTCCTGGACACCACCAGCCTGGGTCAGGTGCCCAAGTCTCTGCTCCCCTGTTTCCTGCGCATCCATCTCCCGCCTGCTCTCAGTGACCTCCCTCACCCCAGCCTGCTTCCTTCTCTGTCTCCCGATCTGGCCCATAAACTCAGGTCTGCAAGGACCATGCCTTCCCATCCTTTCAGCCCAGTGCCTAGCTCAGGCTATGATCCTCAGATGAAGCTCAAGAAATGTCTGTGTAAAAAGCTGAGTAAAAAAAAAAAAAAAAAAGAATTAAGCAGTAAATACAAGTGGACCACTGCAGAAGCAACCTTGTTCACACCATGGATACAGAAAGGTGCAGAGGTCACAGGGCAAATGGGCCAAAACATGAGTGAAGTGGATTACACAAGTTGGAGACACACACTCCCGGTCTAAGAGGACCCCAGCCATGGGACTCGGGCTGCCTAATAGCAATGTGAAAATGCAGGATATTTTATAAACCTTCAAGTCTGTAAAAACACCGCTATGGGGCTTCCCTGGTGGTCCAGTGGCTAAGACCATGCTCCATGCTGGGGGCCTGGGATCAATCCCTAGACAAGGAACTAGATCCCACATGCCACAATGAAAGACCTGGCCCTGCTAAATAATTATTTTTAAAAATCCATAAAGGCATGTCACTGAATGGCATCTCATCTCACAGTGTCCAGTTTGCAAACTCTGTGCAAGCATTTGGGTGGAATCAGGCCTAGAGTCTGGCTCCTAGATAGCCATTGCTCATACCCTGGAAGGGTGGTGAGTTCAGATACAGGGTGTGGCTTCTGCTGACATCTTCCCACCCCCAGCCCCTTTCAAAAAGCCCAGGAAACCCAAAGCAGTTGGGGCCACCTGGAATGAGACTTTCCTTTCTCTCTGTGCCCAGGATAGGTGCCCCCAAAGACCCCACACACACACACACCCACGACCATCCCAAAAGTCAGGCTCTGCCTACTGTGGGGCAAGTTCCCCCTCTCTTGCCCCAGAGTCTCCCAGCTGCACTTCACAAGCCCTGCAGACTTTCCTGGATCACATTGCTCCATCTGTGTTAAAACTGGTGAACTTCTCTCTGCTCTAATCATGAACTTGAGGGAGCCGGGTGGAGCAGGTAGGTCAGAGGTTTTAGCCCCCTTTCTGGCTTTACAGGAATAATAGGTTCAGATCACCCACTTCCCCTGGAGACCCAGGGACCACGCCCACCCCCTCCTACCCCAGGCCGTGACAGCAGGTGGGCAGGCCACCCACCTGGTCTGGGAAGAAGCAATCAGGCAAGAGTGCCCCCCGTTGCTAGGGAGCCACTGGCAACAGCTGGCTGAGGAATAAGTCGTGTCCTTGGGAAAGCATGTTCTCGGCCTCGAATTAAATGCTGCTGCACGTTTCTTCCTTCAGGGAGCTATAGAAATGTGCCGAATCAATGCAGGTAGGAACAGGCAGGGAGCAGCAAGTTCACAAGCGTGTTAAGGCCTCTCTGTCTGGGCAAAGGAAAGGCTCAAGGGGCAGGAATGAAATTGCTCAACCTCCAGGAGGCTGGTAAAGTAAAGAAAATCATGACCTCAGACTACTCAGCTCAACTAAGCCCACAGAGTGGCTACTTCTGTTGCTACAAGCAAATTCACATTAACCCTTTTTAAAAAGCTCTTTAAATCCCACTTCTGGGTATTTACCCAAAAGAACTGAAAGCGGGACCTCAAAGAGATATATATTCATAGACACATCATTCACAATAGCAAAGAGGTAAAAGTAACCCGTGTCCAGCAACAATGAATGAATAGATTAAACAAAATGTATTCAATTGTATATACATTTGAAAGTGAAAAAGTGTTAGTCTATCAGTCTTTGCAGCCCTATGGACTGTAGCCCGCCAGGCTCCTCCATTCATGGAATTCTTCAGGAAAGAATACTGGAGTTGGTTGCCGTGCCCTCCTCCAGAGGAATCTTCCCAATCCAGGGATCCAACCCAGGTATCCTGCTTTCCAGGAAAATTCTTTAGGGCATCTGAGCCACCAGGAAAGCCCCAGTATATACATATAATGGATTATTATTCAGCCTTTATAACCGATGCTCTCACATGGATGAACTTTGAGGACATTGTGCTAAGTGAAAAAAGCCAGACACAAAAAGATGAATACTGTATAATCCTACTTATCTGAGGTAATTAAAGTAGTCAAATTCATAGAGACAGAAGGTGGTAGAACAGTGGTTACCAGGGGCGGTGTGACAGGGAAATGGGGGAATTACTGTTTATGGGTATAGAAGTTTGAGTTTCGCAAGCTGAAAAAGTTGTAGTTTCAGATTTGCAAAATGAAAACGTAGAGATGGGCTGCTCAACAGTGTGAGTGTACTTGCTGCTGCTGCTGCAGCTAAGTCGCTTCAGTCGTATCCGACTCTGTGCGACCCCATAGACGGCAGCCCACCAGGCTCCCCTGTCCCTGGGATTCTCCAGGCAAGAACACTGGAGTGGGTTGCCATTTCCTTCTCCAATGCATGAAAGTGAAAAGTGTACTTAACACTACTGAGCTGTGCACTCAGAAATGCTGTACACGCACTTAAGATGGTAAATTTCACGTCACATGTTTGTTTACCACAGTTACAAATTAGGAATCAGATCAGCTCAGATCAGTCGCTCAGTCGTGTCCGACTCTGCGACCCCATGAATCGCAGCACGCCAGGCCTCCCTGTCCATCACCAACTCCCGGAGTTCACTCAAACTCACATCCATCGAGTTGGTGATGCCATCCAGCAATCTCATCCTCTGATGTCCCCTTCTCCTCCTGCCCTCAATCCCTCCCAGCATCAGAGTCTTCTCCAATGAGTCAACTCTTCGCATGAGGTGGCCAAAATACTGGAGTTTCAGCTTTAGCATCATTCCTTCCAAAGAAATCCCAGGGCTGATCTCCTTCAGAATGGACTGATTGGATCTCCTTGCAAATTAGGAATAAACTCATTTAAAATTTTTAAGAAATACATGTCCACAGTAAAAGAATCACAAAGATAAAGAGGATAAGCTAAAAAGTGAATGTCCACCTTCCCTCAGCCCCAGCCCCAGAGGGAACCACCATAATCGTGTCTTCTGTGGGCCTTCAAAAATGTTTTATGACTCTAAGAATATGTATGTATTTATGTCTATATTGATTTCAATTTCATTTCAGATTCGTTTTTCTTTTTTACAGAAAAGAGCATCACACTAAACACACTTGTTCAATTAATATGTCTCAGAGAGCTTTCCAAATCAATATGTATGGATCTGTTTCATTACTTTTAACAGCGGTATCAGATCCCATTTTATGGATATTTCATGATCTATTTAGTTTGTCTCTCTTGACATACATTCAGTAGTTTCCACTTTTTCATAATAAAAAAGTTGCAATGAAGAGCCTCATGCATATATCTCAGGAACATATACATATGTTTTGGCTTAATAATGTACCATCTAGCTGAGCTAAAAGATATGCACATTTATTAAGACGCTGCTCTTTGTCTTTCAAGAAATCTGAATCAACTTTCTCTCCCACTAACAGTGGGTGAGAGCACCCTACCTTCTTAACAATACTGGGTCATCAAATATTTTTAACCTTTGCTAATCTGATCATGGAAAAATAAATATTATACACATTTTTCATTTAGTTTTCGACCATGCATTTGTTTTTTCTGTGAACACCCTGCTAATAATACCCTGGGCCCATTTTTCCTTTGGGATAGTTCATCTTTTTGTTTGACTTAGAATGAAAAGAATGCTAGATTTTCCATTTAAAAAAAATAGATATGCAACAAGCAACAAAGGTTTACTGTGTAGCACAGAGAACTATACTCAATATTTTAAATGTTTTGAAACTAAGGAAATCAATCCTTTGACAAACGGGTTGATTTTATTTTGATAATATTTCCCAAGTTTCCATTTGCACATATTATCGAGGATTTTTCTTCCCCTCTTAAAAGGGGCTGACTCACTGCAAACTTATAAATAGAAATCTAGAAGACAACGGCACCTCAGCAATTACATGTTCATTTTGTATCCCTTACCTTTCTCTGACCTTGGCACTTGCTGCCTGTCCCTCCCTGAATCTCCTCTTCAGGACCTCATAGAAATGATCCTTCTCAGGGGCTTCGCTGGTGGTCTGGTGGTGAAGACTCTGCCTTCCAATGCAGGGGGTGGGGTTCAGTCGCTGGTGGGGGAACTAAGATCCCACATGACCCATGGTGAGGCCAAAGGATTGAAAAAAAGAAAGAAAGAAACGTTCCTTCTCCAGCTTTTTCCATTCTACACCCCCCCCTTTTTTTTTTTTTTTTTTATGAAATCCACCTTCTTTCTAACACAATGCTTTCCAGCCTCCCAAAACACATCTCCCTATTTGATAACCAGGAAAATCTTCTGTTCCTCTAGGATGTTTTAAAGGATGTGTCCCAATTATGAGTTCCTATGTCTTCTTGCTTAACCTCATCAGATTTTTTCCAATGTCTCCAGTTCGTAATATGAAAATTTACACATATTTCTCACTTTTTCAATAAAAATGGTTACCAACTTGTTTTTTCAATAGAATCTCCCTCTGTTTTGAACATGCCCACTGCTTCAATCTTAACCCTAACCGATGCTGAATTGAGAATCACTTTTCAGATAAACTTTATTTTTTAAAAAATATAAACAGAATGTTATTTAAAGTTTGAAAAGATTATTGACTTGGGAAAACAGTCCAGAGGTAATTTATTTTGAGCAACACATTCCTCCATAAGGATATATTTCAATCCTTATAACCCCCATCAAAAACTATTAGGGAGAAGCCTGAAAATTACCTTTTACTTTTTTTAACTGTTCAGAATATTTCCATTCCTTTTTTTTTTTTTCAGTAGACATATAGACCCCACTCTATTCTTTCAACAATTAGTTGAATATTGATACCACATATAAAATAGATAACTAATGAGAACCTACTGTATAGTAACCACAGGGATCTCTACTTAATGCACTGTGGTGACCTGAATGAGAAGGAAGTCCAAAAAAAGAGGGTGTACATGTATAATGGATATCTGGCTGATTCACTCTGCTGTGCAGCAGAAACTAACACAGCATTGCACAGCAACTATACTCCAAGAAAAAATAATTTAAAAAACAATGAAGGATATAAGCTTCCCTGGTGGCTCAGCTGGTAAAGAACCTACCTGCTAGTCCAAGAGACGCAAGAGATGCAAGTTCAATCCCTAGGTCAGGAATATCCCCTGGAGAAGGAAATGGCAACACACTCCAGTATTCTCGCCTGAAGAATTCCATGGACAGTTTGACATGAATTGGTCACACCAGGCCTCTCACTGCATTAGGAACTTCTTCCATTTAATCCAAAGGATGGGATGGTTTTCCCATCATTCATTTGCCCTGTTTTGTGTTTGAGAGGCAAGCCTTTTACACGAATCTCAGCATGTCAGTAAAATTTCAATTACTAGTGTGTATCTTTCTTTCTTTAATTCTAAGGTGCACTTGGGGCTTCCGTGGTGACTCAGACAAGAAAGAATCTGCCTGCAATGCAGGAGACCAGGGTCAGGAAGATCCTCTGGAAAAGGGAATGGCAACTCACTCCAGTATTCTTGCCTGGAGAATTCCATGGACAGAGCTATAGTCCATGGGGTCACAAAGAGTCAAACACGATTGAATGACTAACACTTTCACATCACTTTCAAGATGCATCTGATTACTGTTTTGCAAAAAATACTACCTCATGTTCATTCCTAAAATGGCAAACCTCTGCTTCATTAATACCAAAATGAATCCCACTGCCCTGCTTCTATGGGCTTCCATGGTGGCTCAGATGGTGAAGAATCTACCTGCAATGCAGGAGATGTGGGTTTGATCCTTGGGTGGGGAAGATCCCCTGGAGAGGGAAATGGCTACCCACTCCAGGATTCTTGCCTGGGAAATCCCATGGACAGAGGAGCCTGGCGGGCTACAGTCCATGGGATCACAGAGAGTCAGACACAACTGAGTGACCAACACTTTCATTTTCAAACTGCTGCTGTACCTTTCTGAGTACAAAATAACCTTTCATTGTAATACCAAATCGTGGTACAACGCCTTTTTTCTTTTAGATTGGAGTGTAATTGCTTTACAATGTTGTGTTAGTTCCTGCTGTACAACACAGCAAACCAGCTATCTGTATACATACATCCACACATCCCATCTACCCCTCTAGGTCACCACAGAGCACAGAGCTGAGCCCCCTGTTCTATGTAGCAGGCTCCCACGAGCTGTATATTTTACACATGACAGTGTATATATGTCAAGCCTAATCTCCCATTTCATCCCACCCTCCCCTTCCTGCTCTGTGTCTACATGTCTGTTCTCTACATATGTGTCTCTATTCCTGCCCTGGAAATAGGTTATTTTCTAGATTCCACATACATGCGTTAGTCAGGACATGCAAACAACCTAAATGTCCAACGACAGATGAACGGGTAATAAAGATGTGGCACATGTATGTGATGGAATAGTACTCAGTCATACAAAGGAATGAAATTGGGTCATTTGCAGAGATGTAGATAGACCTAGAGTCTGTTATACAGAGTAAAGTAAGTCAGAAAGAGAAAACCAAATATTATAGGTCAGTCTTTTGGAAGATATGTTAAACAGCACAGAACTTTAACACATGTCACATCAGTAATGCATATTACTTGATAGAAATGATGACACGATGACTATGCTCAACATAATCACTCAGAGGAGGTGACAGTAGTGACGTCACAGCTGTCACCTGGCTGACACTCGAAGATGCCAACTTTAGATAGGGTCCGATTTTGAAAACTGCATCCCAGAATGGATGCAGTAGTACACAAATCCCTTCCTGTGTGAGGTGCTTAACAGAGCTTCTGGTCCATGATAGACATTATGAGTTAGTCATGTCTGACTTCTTGCAATCCCATGGATTATAGCCCGCTAGGCTCTTCTGTCCATGGAAATCTTCAGGCAAGAATACTGGAGTGGGTTGCCAGTCCGTTCTCCAGGGGATCTTCCCAATCCAGGATCATACCTAGGTCTCCCACGTTGCAGGCACATTCTTTACTGTCTGAACCACCGGGTCCAAGATTATAAGCTCTTACTAAATGCTAACAATCAATGATAACAAACTCTCAGCAAACAAAGTTCCCTTCTAGCCAACATGTCTGGCTGCAAAGAGGGTTAGGGGTGTTCTGATCCTCTCAGACATGGGTGAGTGGGGACAGAGGTAACGTTACCCATCTCCTGGGGGTGATCAGGGGCTGGGCCTGGAGGAGGCAAGCTTATGTTGCTTGGTCACTAAGGAATGAAGAAGCATTTAGTTAATGCTCATTCAGTGCTCACACTGACCCTGCAAATGAGAAATTATCCCCATTTTACAGAGGAGAAACTAAGACTCCATCAGGTTCTCATTATCAACCCCAGGGTCACATAACTAGCAGCACAGACCTCATTTGCAAACCTGAGCTGTTCTTATAATTCTATCAGGGCTCCATCTGTAAAGCATCTGAGTCTTCCTATGCATCTCTCTGCTTCCTACACTATTTCTGCCTCTGGTAATCAAATGTTGTACAATGGAGACAGCCTTCAGAATTTTTTTTAACAAAACAACAGAGGGTTATAGCTATAAAGGTATACACTGAGCAATGTTGTTTAATGTTGTAAACAAAATTACCCCACAGAACATCAAAACCACTTAATGCACTCAAATGCTTTGGAAGCATGCACTGAGGAGAACCGTTATGCTAATTACCAATAATTATGATCTACTCATTAAGGAACATCCCTAAGGGCTTCTGCAAAGGAACACTTCATAGCTGAGATGGAGTTACTCTGTGTACTTGAAAATAATGAAGCTACGGTTCTTTTAAAAATTATCTAATTTAGGCTTTTCACTGATTTATGTGCTTCTCTGTAAGAACTCTAAATGAAAGAGGTTCTGATGAATATCCATGGACGCTTTCTCTCAAAGGTCCACAGCAGCCTCAAACTGACTGTTGACATGCCAGCTCCCTGCCGAGTAGGAACGAGAGGAAAGAGGTTCAGAGAAGAATTTAAATCTGAAGTCTCTGCATTTCTTAAACATTTTGGTTTCAAAGAGCTTGTTTCTCCACAGATTCTTGAAGTTCATGGGTGAACATTTGCAGAGAGAAGACACTGGAGTTTACTTAACACAGCTTTAAATCCTTTAGAAACAAAGTTAATGTAAACAAATACACAGGATTTGAGAACTAATTATGGGTCAAGTATTCAATGTGCTGAGTGCTTTATCGCCCATTTTAGTTAAATCCTTTTAGGGATGAGAAGCAGCCAGCCCAGCCTCAGGTATGGCTGCAGAGGCCTACCAGGAGAGCCAGAAATCTGACAGAAATTCAAGAACAGGGATCTAAGAATGGGAATCATAATGGGGTCTCATGGACACTGGAACGGGATCTAAGAAGGTCCCCAGACACCAGGAACTTTCTAACTCTTTCCATGGGCAACCTGCCTTTCTCTTTGCATCTATTAATTTGCTTTCAACTGCAAAAAACAGCAAATCCAATTCAAGCGGCTTAGACAGTAAGGAAATTACTGTCTCACAGAACTGGAAATCCAGATGTAGGGTAGGTTTCAGGGTTGGCTGATCTAATCAGCCAGCTCTGTCATCTATGATTCAGGTTCTCTCTTCATTTTACCACCCAGAAGGCCAGCTTCATCCTAAGGCTGATTCTCAGTGAAACATGATCATAGGGTGTTGGATGGCAGGAGTGTGGGCTACGTATTTCCTAACATATTCTTTTTTTAGATTATCTTTTATTCTTGGCTGCACTGGGTCTTCACTGCTGTGCACAGGCCTTCTCTAGCTGCAGGGAGCGGGGGCTACCCTTTGTTACAGTGCTCAGGTTCCCCACTGCGGTGGCTTCTCTTGCTATGGAGCATGGGCGCTGTGGCGCACAGGCTGCAGCAGCTGTGGTTCTCGGGCTCTCGAGCTCAGTAGTTGCAGTGCACGGGCTCAGTTGCTCCGTGGTATGTGCAATCTTCTCCAGCCAGGGGTCAAATCCCATGTTTCCAGCATTGGCAGATTCTTAACAACTGGACCACCAGGGAACCCCCCTCACTAGCATATTCTAAAGAGAAATGTTCCCTCAAAGGCACTGCTGCTGCTGCTGCTGCTAAGTTGCTTCAGTCATGTCCAACTCTGTGCGACCCCATAGATGGCAGCCCACCAGGCTCCGCCATCCCTGGAATTGTCCAGGCAAGAACACTGGAGTGGGTTGCCATTTCCTTCTGCAATGCATGGAAGTGAAAAGTGAAAGTGAAGTCGCTCAGTCGTGTCCAACTCTTTGCAACCTCATGGACTGCAGCCTACCAGGCTCCTCCATCCATGGGATTTTCCAGGCAAGAGTACTAGAGTGGGGTATCATTGCATTCTCCATCAAAGGCATTAGACACTATCTAGATACTATCTCAGGGTATCATTGACCTGAACTACATCACATGACATTCCTACACTAACCCCTATGCCAACTGGTCTTAGCTTAGTTTTAGTAACTAGCAATTCATATGAGACCACCATGACTGGCTGAGACTGCTCAGGGCACTTCCCTGGAGTGAAGTCAGATGCTTAGGGGATGGGGGAAAAAAAAAGAAATTGAGAGTAGCTCCTTAGGTTTTGCAAGTAAATGGCTAGATACTGAAGTCATTTGGGAGCCTTGAGAAAAACTCCCAAATGACTTCAGTATCTAGCCATTTACTTGCAAAACCTAAGGAGCTACTCTCAATTTCTTTTTTTTTCCCCCATCCCCTAAGCATCTGACTTCACTCCAGGGAAGTGCCCTGAGCAGTCTCAGCCAGTCATGGTGGTCTCATATGAATTGCTAGTTACTAAAACAGGTTGGGGGTGGGCGTGCAAATGGAGAATATTATTTAGGATGCATGGATTCTGAAATGCCTGTTAGATCTGCACATGAAAAGGCCACATAAGCCAAGGGATATGTGAATTTGGCACTCAGTGAAGGAGTCAGGGCTGGAGTTACAGTTCTGAGAATCATTAGCTTATCCCTAGAATTTAAAACCATAAAATGGATGAAATCAACTAAAGAATATATAGAGAAAAAGAGGTGAGGACTCAAGGCTTCCTCTGTCCTGGCCCACATGACACAGTCCCACCTACCCAGTTTCAGCATCCCTTCCCCAGCCCCGCCGTCCTTCTCTGCTTCTCCTCCAATCTCCTCTACAGGTCCCAGATACACACCTTGGGGGCTTTTTAGCATTTTGCCTACTCCTCCCCTCATTCTCAACATCTTGGCACAGCATCTATCTGACACATAGTAGGTGCTCAAATCTTATGTTGAACGGTGAACAAGAATGAATTTAGCTGTTCAAGACTGAAGATGATGAATTCAGTTGAACTGGTTTTGGTGGGGCTCAGCATCTCATATCTAGAGAAGGCAATGGTAACCCACTCCAGTACTCTTGCCTGGAAAATCCCATGGACAGAGGAACCTGGTAGGCTGTACTCCATGGGGTTGCTAGGAGTTGGACACGACTGAGTGACTTCACTTTCACTTTCATGCATTGGAGAAGGAAATGCAACCCATTCCAGTGTTCTTGCCTAGAGAATCCCAGGGACGGGGGAGCCTGTGGGCTGCCGTCTCTGGGGTCACACAGAGTCGGACACGACTGAAGCGACTTAGCAGCAGCAGCATCTCATATCACATTTCTTATGCTCCCAAGGGAAGCTCATCCCTAGGTGGGGAGAGGGATGGAGGATCCAGTTGTCTGCATCCACGGCTCCTTTCCCTGCCTTCTCTGAAACCCAACACTCCAGAGCGAGCTTCAGTCAGAGGCTGAACAACAAACTCACTTCATAAATGGTGGACACGTCTATGAGGATGAAACATACACATCCTGACAATCCCTGGCGGGGAGACCAGCTGACAATGTGAGAGGGATGCTGCCTGGTGCCTGGCAGGTGTTTGGAGGAGTGTGGTGAAGGCTGAGCCATCCAGGAATAGCCCGGCTGATCTCCTTAGGGACGCCTGGGGCCTGTCAGCTCCCATTCCTCCAAACGACAGTACGTGCTGCACAGAGCTTGTCTCTGCTGCGGCCGGAGAGGACGGCCTGCTCTCCACCTGCACAACACAGATGGCACAGATGGGAGCATGTCTCCACACGGGGACGGGCAATTAGGCTCCGTTCCTCCAGCTGGAACAATTACCGGGCAAACACCCCAGGGAAGGACACAAGCCCGGAAGAGAGCCGGCCTCCATGCCAGCCCACCCCCACTTAGTCCTACCAGCAGGCGTTGCTGGGTCTGCGGCCTCTAGTCCATTTCACAGGCCTTGCTGGAACCCATGTATTTGAAAAGCATTTGGTGAGATCGAAACAGAAGGCAGTCCTCAAGCAGGATATATTTAAGTAAGAAAATATCAAGGCTTTATTTTTTTTTTCCTTATAAAGACAGCCCTGCTGTTGGCTAACTGAAAGGATGTAGAGTTCTCATGAGTAAACAAGAGTTTCCTGCTACAGGCTGCATACTGTAATGCCAAAGAAGTGACATGAAGGGGGCAATGGTGTAATGCTCTCATCTTCATAGCAAAAAAATGCAAAATAAGACAAAAAATTAAATGGACTTAATGCTGGGCATTCCCACAGGGAAAAGGCAAGAGGACGTTTAAGTCAATCCATCAGTAGTTGTGTTGTGTACAGGGCTGAGCCACCCTCACACCTCTTTCCTCCTGTCTCCGGCTCTCCACACTGGAGGTACAGCCTGGGACCCCAAGGCTGGGCATCAGGAGCTTCTGCTTCACTGCCCACTGAGACATGATGGGCGGAGGGGTGGGCGGGCCAGAGGCTCGGAAGACCAGAGCAGCCAGCTCCGTGAGGCACCTACGTGCAGCAGTGTCGCATGTGGAAGTTGACGACATACTCGGCATTAGTCCTCTGCACAGAGATGGCAAAAGGCTCGAAAGGGTGGAAGGTGAAGGCAACGAGGCGTCGCACCGTGTGGTTGATGGGGCGGCCCAGTAAGCCCGCCTGAATCTCAAACTTGAGCAGACCAGAGTCCCGGGCGTAGAACCTAAACAGAACAAGGAGAGGAGGAGAGCGTGAGACAGACATTCACCACCACCTTAAAACCTGAATAGCAGGGGACTCATGAGTTAATCGGGAGAAGGCAACGGCACTCCACTCCAGTACTCTTGCCTGGAAAATCCCATGGACCGAGGAGCCTGGTAGGCTGCAGTCCATGGGGTCGCTAAGAGTCGGATACGACTGAGTGACTTCACTTTCACTTTTCACTTTCATGCACTGGAGAAGGAAATGGCAACCCACTCCACTGTTCTCGCCTGGAGAATCCCAGAGACGGGGGAGCCTGGTGGGCTGCCGTCTATGGGGTTGCACAGAGTCGGACACGACTGAAGTGACTTAGCAGCAGTAGCATGAATTAACCTCACTGATGAAATCTCCTTTAACGTCAGCCCCCAGTCAAAATCCCCTATGTCTGATCAGCTCATTTTACGAGCAGGGAGATTATGAACTTTACTATGCTGGCCCGAATCACTGAGTCATTTGTCTTTCCTAAGATGACCCTTAGTGATGGCCTTGATTACACCCTCCCCTTTTCCAGCAGCTATCTGCCCAGCTACCTACCTGCCTAGGCCAGGGCTGGAAATGATAATGCAAGCCAAGTAGGCATGCTTAAATGTTCAGGCAGCCATGTCAAACAAGGTAAGATGGAAAAAGTGAAATTAATCTTAATAATATTTTAGTTAACCTAACATGGGCATCTAAAGTATTATCATTTCAATCAATGATATAAAAGTAAAGATATATATATATATATATATATATATATATATATTTTTTTTTTTTTTTTTTTTTGTACTAAGTCTTTGAAATCTGATGTGTATTTGACACTTGAGCACATTTCATGTTAGTGCTCACCAGCCATGGGAGGCTGGTGGTTACTAGAGGACAGTGCAGATCTAGGCCCATATCTTGTCTTCTTTCCTCTTTTTAAAATTTATTTTATGTATTTTTGGCTGGGCTGGGTCTTTGTTGCTGTGCAAAGGCTTTCACTAGTTGCGGTGGGCAGGGGCTATTCTCTAGCTGCAGTGTGAGGGTTTCTCATTGCAGTAGCTTCTCTAGAAGCTCTAGAGCATGGACTCTAGAGCTCAGGCTTCGGCAGGTGTGGTGAGCAGGCTCAGTAATTGCAGTGCAGTCTTAACCTCTGGACCACCAGGGAAGTCCTGAGTTTTTCACTGTTAAGAAGAAATTCTTTTGGAAGGTTCTTCTTTTGCACACACGAAAACAAAATACTAACTAGTTTCTACTTTTTCATCTAACACGGTAAGAACAAAGATGCTTCCATCCATCCCAGGACTTAAATGTCTTTTGCCCATATGCAAAGCAAGTGCCCTGTGTACTTGGGAACCAGAGATGACTGGCAGGGTTGGGGCTGAATTGGAGGAAGCTCAAGAAAACAAGGAGCTCTGAAATAAAGAGCTCTACAATGCATGTCCCTCTTGGAAAGCAAATACATAGGAGATACAGAGATATTCGTATCCCTTGACTCAATAATCCAAGAGCTTATATGCTCAGAATTCATTTTAAGTGAAGTAAATAGTGACGTGAATAAAGATGGCTACTACAGCATCTGGGGCTTCTCCAGTGGCTCAGCGGTAAGGAATATGCCTGCCAGTGCAGAAGGCGAAGAGACGTGGCTGGATCCACGGGCTGGGAAGCTCCCCTGGAGGAGGGCATGGCAACCCACTCCAGTGTTCTTGCCTGGAGAATCCCACGGACAGAGGAGCCTGGTGGGCTACAGTCCACAAGGTTGCAAAGAGCTGGACATGACTGAAGCAAGTTAGCACGCACATAGCATTAGCGCTAATGTAAAAATGCAGGTAGAGAATAAATGCTCAGGAACAGGGGAACAGCGAAATAAATTATGCTACATCTATTTTATGGAATAATATGCCGTCGTCAGGACTGTAAGGAATACAGAAAATGTTTATTAAATAAAAGCAGGCTACAAGGTACTATGCCAACCATAACTACAACTGCATAAATGTAAACACACACACTAGCAGAGACTAGAATGGAATATATTTAATACAATAAAGGTGTGAGAGTAATGGCATTACCTCTTCAAATGACTTTAATATCCTTACATTTCTCATTGTAAATTAAAAATAAATAAGAATTATAAGAAGTCAGGGTCAATGGCATTTCCAGATTTGTTAACTTAGGTTAATCTTTTCAAATCAGAAAGGCAGGGCAGTCAAAAGGGAGAGAAATGTTATCTTGGGCTACGTGACAATGTCAGATGAGCCCAATTATCTGCTTTTATGTGTGAAAACCTTCCCCTCACCCACACGGTCCCCAGCACACAAAGGGCTTATAATGTAAAGCTAGTTGTTGGAGCTCCTAAATCTAACTACCAGTTTAAGGAAATAGGGGGAAATGAGAACTGCCAGGGATGCAATGACCAAAAATCCAGAATGTGCGGAATACCACCAGACGAACAACCTGCTTTCTTCAATAACTTCACTACAAAGAAAGTAACAGGGAAGCAGAACCCATAAAATAAAAAAGACTTAGAGGTCAGCAACCAAAAAAACACATTCGGACCTTGTTTAGGTCTTGACTGGAACAAACTGTAAAAAGAATATATACAAAACAATAGGAAAACGTGAAAACTCACTTGGTATCAGTGATCTTAATAAAGGTTTAATTTTCGTAAGATGGAATAATGGTATGGAGGTTATATTTTTTTAAGTCCTTGTCTTTTAGAAATCCATACTGAAATATTTACAAGTGAAATGCTATGATGCCTGGGCTGTGAGACTCCAGACTGGCAGGTGGGAGGGGAGCAGTAGTGGTAGAAAGAGATGAAACAACACTGACCGTGAGTGGCAGCTGCGGAGGCGGGGTGATGGGTACAGAGGTTCACTACAGTCTTCCACTTTTATATGTTTAAAAATCTCCGCAATAAAAAATGTTCAGAACTCGATTACAATTTCCCAAAGGAAATATTACAAACAGTAATTAATCGCACAGAATATGTTGCACAAGCCTATTTAATACACAATGAAGCTGGATTATGAAATACTAGCTACCGCTGTTTCTATGTGAAGAAGACCTTCCAGAACCCAGCTCACACCTCCCTTGAAATAACCCCACAGTGCAAGTGGTGCCAGCTCCTCTCTCTAGCATCTGTGAGAGCAAAAACAGAACAACCCAAGCTCCCAGCACGGAGGGACAGGAGGGTCTGTGAGCTGGACACCCGTGACGAAGGAACTGCAAGGTTCTAAGAATAACACGGCAACCTGCATGCCAACATTCTTCCAACCGAGGAAGCGTGAGTTTCTCCAAAACCTACTTGCTCCCCAAACTGTCTCTATTTTCCATTAGGTAACAGGAGGAGATAAAATAATTTGAGCTGGGTAAAAATGTAAGTCTCAATTATTATTACGTTTCGTGTGAAATGGTATTAGGTCATTAAACTGAAAAGTATGGTTCTCTTCCCCGGCTACCTTAAAAAGAGAACAATATTTATCTGAATTGGATGTTTTGAGGAGAGGCAAAGAGCAGAACTAATTAATTTTTGATACTGATGCCTAAATGATCAAAGTGATGTGGCTCAGTTGTGTCCAACTCCTTGGGACCCCGTGGACTATACAGTCCATGGAATTCCCCAGGCCAGAATACTGGAGTGGGTAGCCTTTCCCTTCTCTGGGGGATCTTCCCAACCCAGGAATCGAACCCAAGTCTCCACATAGTAGGCAGATTCTTTAGCAGCTGAGCCACCAAGGAAGCCAAAGCACCCACATTAAAGAAACAGCCTGCCCTGGGACTTGAACCTGTTAGTACAAGTAGACAGAGTCACAGTGAAGTGACGCCCAGGAGAAGGATGAGAAGGTGGCTGCCCGCGCCCAGAGGCAGCACGCAGCTGAAGCACCTGATAGGGTGGTCTCCGCAAGTCTTGGGTCGCTCCATGACCGACACCCACTTGTCGTCGTAGCTAAAGAGAGACAGGTCAAGGTAAGGGCTGCCGCTGTAGGACTGGGCGCTGATGGGGAGCTGGCCCAGCAGCCGGCGAACAGCCTCCGTGTGTCCTCCGTACTTGGCATTGACGATAGTGTCTTTAAACCTGAAATAAAGTACCGGGGAGGAAGGCTGTGTTAGCGGCGCACAAGTTGCCTTGGTTTTAAATTGATAAACATGTCTAAAAACAACATATCCTGAAAACACAGTCTAGATACAGAACTCTCACACCTCCCAAATCTACACATCTCCAAGGTGAAGAGGTGAAAGTTGATCAGTCTTGTCTGACCCTTTGTGACCCCATGAACTGTAGCCCACCAGGCAATGGCACCCCACCCCAGTACTTTTGCCTGGAAAATCCCATGGACGGAGGAGCCTGGTAGGCTCCAGTCCGTGGGGTCGCTAAGAGTCGGACACAACTGAGCGACTTCACTTTTGACTTTTCACTTTCATACATTGGAGAAGGAAATGGCAACCCACTCCAGTGTTCTTGCCTGGAGAATCCCAGGGACAGGGGAGCCTGGTGAGCTTCTGTCTAAGGGGTCGCACAGAGTTGGACACGACTGAAGCGACTTAGCAGCAGCAGTAGGCTCCTCTGTCCATGGGATTTCCCAGGCAAGAATACTGGAGTAGGTTGCCATTTCTTTCTCCAGGGGATCTTCCCAACCCAGTTTTCGAACCCAGGTCTCCTGCATTGCAGGCAGATTCTTTACCATCTGAGCCCCCAGGGAAGCCCCTCTGCATACCTACAAATACTCTCAAAAAAGCAGAAAACAGAATGAAAAACTGGAAACACGAAGTTACTTACGAAAAGTTAGCAAAGATCCTACCAAAGTTAAAAATGAGTATAACTAAACTCTGATAACTATTTCTGTTGAAATGTATATATTTCTCTCAAATTAGAGCCTTCAACTGCATTAACAAGGAGATGCAAAGGATCCTGGATAGAAGTAGTGTCTGACTCTTCTTGGGATCAGTTATAAGCCAACTTGAACCAAATCTTTTGAAAAATTACTGATCCTTTGTTTAAATAAAGTTGGGGAGGGAATTCCCTGGCACTGTAGGGGTTAAGACTCTGTGCTTCCACTGCAGGTGCTCGGGTTCAATCCCTGGTTGGGGAACCAAGATCCATATGCCATGCAGTGCAGCCAAAAAATAAAAATAAAGTTGGGAACTAGCTACCTATACTTCTGCAGAAACACCAGAATCCAGGAGCATGTAATACGAACACAGAGTCATCTATCTCACTTATCTTTAATTATAGTAATAATAACAATGGAGCAGTTATTTCTCACAGTTATAATGAATACTAAACTTAATACCCTTTGACCAAGTATTTCAATTCTTCTGGAAATCTGCCCTAGGGAAGAAAAATCCCTGTGCACATTCAATATACCAGTGGTCATGACAATGAAAAAAAATGACAGGAATATTAAAAGCCTAATGTAAAACTATTATTTTCAAAGATAATACGGTAACAGAAGAAATGTTTATCATAATGGTAAGTAAAAGAAGTAGGGTACAGGGAGCTCCCTGGTGGAATGGGGGTTAGGATTCCAGACTTTCACTGCCTGTGGCCCAGGTTCAATCCCTGTTTGAGGAACTGAGATCTTGCAAGCCACACAGCACAGCCAAAAAAAACAAACAAACCAGTAAGCTATGTTCCGTATATACAGTATGATTGAAAACACACAAAAATTAACGTCTTTAAAAAAAAACAGTGGAAATACATCAAAATGGTCATAGCTGTTTTTATCAGTTTTATTTTTAAAAATCTCTACATTGAACTGCATCACACAGTTTAATAATCAAAGGAAAAATAATTTTTTAGTCCAGGGGAAATGCAATGTAACATCTCACCCTTGAAACTAATGGTATAAAAAAACTCGAATGTTCCTAATTTTGATGAGACTAGAGAGGTTGAAGAGATGGGTTTTGATTTTTGTTTTCACTGTCAACCTGCAGGGCTAGATGGACATCAACGCTTCTCAGTTCCCCTAGAAGGAAGCCCAGCGTCAACACTGCTTTTCCATTACTTCTCGTAATTTTCCACAGCCTTGGTATAAAACATAAAATTAAATCCTGGGCCACACAAAACTTATTTCTTTCCTTTTCATTTGAACTGGTATCAAAGACCCTGGGTTCTTTTGTTTTCAGTCCTTTGTCAGCCAAAATCTAGTTCTCCACCCTGCCTGGCTCACTGGCTTCAAAAGGTGATTTCAAATGACGGGGCTGGCCCGTGGCTGTGATGACCACAAATCAAAGCCTCCGTGACCATCCACAGGCTGAAGCAGTTTCCATTGCCCACAGCGCCCACCACCTCTACTCCCAGATACCCAACAACTAAAAGATGAAGCTGCCACCCCTCTGATGTCTTCAGCTGATTAACTCCTGGCACACTGTCCCTCTGACCAACCACCATTCTCTCAATTCACGATTTCAAAATTCTCAGAGGTGATCCTTCCCACACCATGGCTTCCTAGTTCCTGGACCTCCTTTGCGCCTCAGCAACGCATTCCCACATCATACCCTCAATCTCACCAAGGGCTGCACCTCCATAATCTCAGGGAGCAGCACAGAGACTCCAGCTCTCTTCTCTCCTAATTTTCCAGATAACTCACTCTGCTCATCCTTCAACTGAACATGGGCCTGAAATGCATTGATTCTACCAACTTCTTGCCAGCTTCAACATCCTTCAACTGAAATGGGCCTGAAATGCATTGATTCTACCAACTTCTTGCCATCCTATACCTTCATCATGACCTCTTTTCCTTCCTGAGCCAGCTTACATTTCACAATTGTTGAAATCACAGACTTTATACCCATGAACTCATGGATAGAAATGTTGCCGCAATGCTGCAAGGCACTCATGCTGCATTCCCACAGTCCGGCAAGTCGCCCTCTCCCCCTCGATGGCTACTTCCTCCTCCCCACACCCTCCATGCTCACCCTCCTGGATGGCACTGCCTTCTCTGTAACCGACAGAAGCCATGAAAAGAAAACTTTTAAAGCTCCCATCAGGAAACAGAATGCAGTACTTTTATTATTGAATCACTGCAATGGAGAGGGCAGTGGCACCCCACTCCAGTACTCTTGCCTGGAGACTCCCATGGACAGAGGAGCCTGGAAGGCTGCAGTCCATGGGGTCGCTGAGAGTATGACGCAACTGAGCGACTTCACTTTCACTTTTCACTTTCATGCACTGGAGAAGGAAATGGCAACCCACTCCAGTGTTCTTGCCTGGAGAATCCCAGGGATGGCGGAGCCTGGTGGGCTGCCGTCTATGGGGTCACAGAGTCGGACACGACTGAAGCGACTTAGCAGCAGCAGCAGCAATGGTTTACTAACTTCCAGCCTATCCCCCTATGATCTATTCTTAAAACAGGAGCCAGAGCGATCCTGTTAAAACATAAGTGGGAGGGACCGCCCTGGTGGTCCAGTGGTTAAGACTCCAGATCTCAGTGCAAGGGGCACAGGTTCAGTCCCTGGATAGGGAACTAAAGATCCCACATGCCACAGGGTGCAGCCAAAAAAATGTCCGTGAGACCACGTCACTCCTCTGCTCAGATACTTCGAACACTACACAATTTCATCTATAGTTAAAGCCAAAGCCTCGGAATGGCCATACGTGTCTGGTCCTGTCTCTCACCACACACCTCTGCCTACTCTGCCTCCTGCTTCCTCCAGCCCAGCCACCCTGAGTTCCCTGGTGTTCCCTCAAATGTCTGAGACTCACCTCTGGACCTTTACATTTACTATTCCCTTTGCTTGCTCTATTCTTGCCCTGACAGCCACATGGCTTGCTCCCTAACCTCCTTCAAAAGCTTTACTCAAATATCACCTTCTCAGTGAGGCCTATGCTAAGAACCCTGCCAGGACAGCACAGGCAATCTGGCCTTAATACATTCAAACCCAACAGATACTCTAGTAATTGTAACCTTTCCTTGGGTACATTCGTGATGGGAACCTCCCCCTTCCTGCTTCCACCTGGTCCAACCTGCGGCCTGTCATCCTGGAGCCTCCCTTTAACATTATCCTCGGAATTCTCTGTGCTTCTCTCCACTGTTTGACTCTACTTCCTTATCATTCTTTCATGGTTTATTGGGGGATAATATCTTTCAGAGGCTTCCTTAGAAAAAGAACGTGGGAGGTAATTTTTTGAGACCTTACGTGTCTGAAAATGTCTTTGTTAAACCCTATTATTTCGATGTAGAATTCCAGTTTTAAAATCTTTTTTTTTTTTTTGCAGAATTCTGAGGGCATGATTGTAATGGCTTCAAGTTTTCAGTATTATTATTACATTGATACCATTAATGGCTTAATTTTTTATATGTGAAATGTATGTATTTTTTTCTGAAAGTTTTTACAATTTTCTCTTTATCTCCAGTGTCCTAAAATTTCACGATGGTATGTCTCACTATGGTCTTTTCTTTATTGACTGTACTGGGTACTTGATGGAGTTGTGATATGATGATAGGTTTAATAATAATTTCCCTGAAGGGAAAAAAGCCATGGTTTGCAGTGCTCGCCAATTTCTGTGGTGTAAATTCCTCTGCTGTGGTCCATATCAAGGCACCAAAGTGGCGTCACTGAATGTAGAGCTGTCACGAGATGAGCAGTAGCCAGTAGCACATCACTATATGGTGTTTACACCCAACAGGTGATATAGTTACAAATAACCTCAAGAGTACAAGAGTAAAATAACTGTGAATTAACAATTAGGAAATAATTAATTTTTAATAATGGCTGTGTTTAACAACTTGCGTTTAGAAGCTCCTGAAAGTTTAACGGTTTGCTCTCACAAGCCAGAATGAGCCAGCTCCAGCACACCACGGGATGGTGCTTGCCAATCTGGAGTGTGTGTGTGTGTGTGTGTGTGTGTGTGTGTGTGTGTGTGTGTGTGAGAGAGTGAGTGTGTGTGAGTGTGTGTGTGTGAGTGTGTGTGTGTGTGTGTGTGTGTGGTGTGAGTGTGTGTGCGTTTTCTTCTTTTCCTTTGGCCATGTCATGTGGCTTGTAGGATCTCAGTTCCCCAACCAAGGACTGAAGCTGGGCTACTAGGTCACCAGGCAACTCCCATGAAAATGTGTATCTTTTAATATTAGGAAATGGTTGACATCGTTTCCTCCCTTTCATTTTTTCTATTGCTCCTTCTGGAAGTACCCACATATTGGATCTCCTGGGGAAATGCTCTAAATTTTTTTTTTATTATTTCTCTCCCATTTTCTTACTCTTATCTTTTTTTTCCTACTTTCTTGGAGAGTTTCTAAATTATATCTAACAGAGTTTAGATTTCTAAAGTATCTCACTTAGCATCACTATTCTAGGAATGTTCCTGTTTTTATAGTTTCAGTTCAGTTCAGTTACTCAGTCGTGTCCGACTCTTTGCGACCCCATGAATCGCAGCATGCCAGGCCTCCCTATCCATCACCAACTCCCGGAGTTCACTCAGACTCATGTCCATCGAGTCAGTGATGCCATCCAGCCATCTATCCTCCATGTTCGTTTTTTATATTGTTTTATCTTGGTCTCTTATCTTTCAAAATAAAGGCTTTCTTTAAGTGACTTGTGATCTCTGATGTCCATTTTTTCTTAACCATTTATTCTAACCTATAATAGTAACAATAATAATCCATTTCACTCATTTTTACCAGAAGTTCTTAGAAGACTATAAAAGTGTCCTGTTAGAACCATGACTTCACAAGAAACAAAAATAATTTTGATCTATATGTACATTGTATTTTCAATGCAGCAAAGTATGATAAGATGATTGATAAAATGTTATTAGCATACAATTTTGTGGGGAAGATAGAAAAATTTTAAAATAAGAAGAAATATAAAAATTCAAACAGTACAGGAAAAACTTACCTTGAGCTTTTAATGTCAAATATGAATACTAAATTACTGCGGTATTAGAGTCCCTTGGCTATATACCTTAAACTTGGTTTAATACCTTAAACTTATATAATATTATATGCCAATTATATCTTGTAATACTTTTATTTTTAAATGTCAATGTTTAATATGCTGAAAACTGCATCCTCTGCCACTATTTAAATTTAACAGTAAGAAATTTAAAGAGCAACTTAAACATTAATGTGTGAGATCTACAGTTTTCAAAACCAATTGCTGGTAAGACGCAAAATTTTGAAGATCATGAAGCTAGAATGTTTATTTTCTCTTCCTGGGGCTTCCTACAATTTCACTTAATTACGGGTACACTGTGAAATAAATTTTCAAAAAATATAGCCTCCTCTAATTCCTGATGTTATTCATTCAACAAATGCCTAACGAGCTCCTCCCACATGGAAGACACTGGCCGAGGCACTGTGGATATGGCGGTGTATATATAACAGATAAAAACATCTGCCCTCATGGAGCTTGGACCTTCTGGTGATCTCCTTGATATTTTAACTGTACCCGGCTTTTGCAACTAGTTGATAGTAATCTACTTAATTTAAAAATTAATTTTAAAAGACAAAAATTCATTTCAAAATGAAAAAAAGCAAAACCTGATTCATATTTTGCTTCCAAAAATCCTTCTATACTGAAGAGAGATGCCAGTCAGGCTGAAAATGTGTGTGAACCAGAAAAAATAAAAGGACATGTTTACTTGTCTGAAAATCAATATCCATTTATTTTTAATCATATACTATCCTTCTATAGGACTATAATGCCAGTGAATTAGATATCTGCTTTGCCCATTTCCCCCTGCAGCAGTAATGCTTATTCTGATTCATTCACTCACTCTGATCTGATCTGTACTGGAACCTAAAGTAGCTATTTTCTATAATTGGCTAAGGTACGTGGAACGTTGATGAAACACTGACCCACTTAAGTGGGGTTGCAGGCAGGCCCTTGGTCCAAAGTAACTAGTAATTTCACAATAATATACTCAGATAATTACGAGAAGCTCTGGTTCTTAGCAGGTGGGTATCAACTGCGGGTGACTTAGGTATTCTGAGAAGGGCCTCCAAGGATCTCTTCTTCAGGTTGGTCAGTTTCCCTAGGGAATTAACTCTTAATTTCCTGCCTGGAGAGTATATGCCTGGATGCCATATCTGATAAGAGGAATAGGAGTCTACCCCACCAGTATATCAGTTTTCACTTAATTCTTGGTTTAAGCATGATGAGTCTCATCTCCATTCTCAGCCATGTTTCATGAACTTGAAACCAGAGCCTGCATGGTTTGATTTCTCCAGAGAATAAACCTCTAGCCTTTTGCTGAGTTGGGGAAAAGACAGTCATTTGGCAGTTGGAGGCTTAGGGAAAGGAACTAGAGTATCTGACTGTTCCCTTTAAGAATGTCATCTCGGGGACTCCCTGGCAGTCCAGTGGTTAGAAATCTACGC
Source organism: Tragelaphus eurycerus (assembly GCA_935064755.1). Taxonomy (NCBI): domain Eukaryota; kingdom Metazoa; phylum Chordata; class Mammalia; order Artiodactyla; family Bovidae; genus Tragelaphus; species Tragelaphus eurycerus. Next base: position 186,940 of record CAKXYN010000075.1, on the reverse strand, counting down.
TTCCACCGCAGGGGACCCAGGTTTGATCTCTGATCAGGGAACTAAGATGCCACAAGCTTCAAAGCACAGCGAAAATAGAAAAGAATGTCATCCAATCCTTTAGAGGTATATAGGACCTCCAGTTTCTTCACTTTTTCCAGAGTTCTCTAGTGCAAGACAACTTACTTCTTGATGGGTAAGCTCTGCAGTCTTTTGTTCTCTGAGGAATGTCAAGTTATCACTCATCCATTGGCTCTTCAGCTTCTAAAACTCTGTTGATATCTCCTCCCCATTCTCTTTGCTCTTGTAGGTTTACATCTCTTCATCCTTTATTGTCACTTTAAGTAGGGTTTTGGGATACAGCAGAGATAAATGCATGTGTTCAATGCACATGTTTAACCAAAAGTTATAAAATTATTTCCTTATTCATTCAAAGTTGGTGACGGACAGGGCTGCTGCAGTCCATGGGGTCACAAAGAGTCGGACACAACTGAGCAACTGAACCAAACTCCACTGATTCATTCAAAAATTATTTTAAGTGCTTGACAGTGAACCACTGCAGATATAGCAATAACCTAAACAAAGACACAGTCTCTATCTCTCTGAAGGTTAACAGACAGTCTAAGAGGAATCGCAGACAACACACAAGTAATCCCTCGGGTGCTAAGAGAGAGACATTTAGGATGACACAGGAGGTTACAACAGGCAGACCGACCCAAGGCCAGGTGGGCAGGAAGAACACGGGAAGGTTTCCCGAAGTAAACAACCACTGGCTCCACACCAACACATTTCCTACAGAAAAATTAAGCTTGTTAAGTCCAGTGGAGCAGCTTACCGGCGCTGGATCTGCCGTGCAAAATTGTTGCTGGAAGCTGAGCAGGGAAACTGGACTTCACTATGCAGGGTAGCGTTCCGGAAGAGATCACAGAAGTTCTCAAAGAGCTCCAAAAGCTCATCTGACGTGTTCTCAAACACAGCGATCACCTCTGTTGTTACCATGTTGTACACCACAAAGAAAGATGCCTGCGGAAGAAGAGAGAGACCCAAGGGACAGCTGAGCATAAGACCTCACCTAGCATATTCATCATTTGGCTGAAAACTCAAACTCCCCAAGTAAAACAAGCAAACACCTCCACTCTGGCACTACAGCAGCAACGTGATGCCTAGAGGTTCTGGAAGAGGAGGAAGCCTCAGTGGGCTTGAGCCATCAGGGCCTCAGAGCTGCCTGATTTCCCACTGTACCTGTGCTGCTGGAATTACTGAGCTGCTCAGCATATATGTATAAAAGGGCTTTCAATCTTTCATTTCAAACTGTGTGCGAATTTAGTATGTTTCCTTTCAAGTGCTTATTCCCTACTTATGCCCCAACCCACTCTGAGATTAAAAACACTTTTCTAAAATGCCAGATTTAATTTTCCTTCCTGCTGAGAAAGTGATTTGCAGTCAGGAGCTGCCTATTGGCAAATTATTTTCTCTTGTATGTGTAGAGCAGAAAGTTCAATTTGGGGGCATTTCCTTTTCTCTCTTAATATTTCTAACATGCAGAGAGACATCTTAAGCATACCATGTCCACCTAGGCAAGTTGTAACCAAGCGGGGGACTGCTGCTGAACAAATGAAAAAATCAGAGAAGTGTTTTCCATTTCTTTCTTCATAAATGTTCTTTTAGCCAAGATCGTTTGTAACACACGTTGGACATTCGTAGCAATTCAGATTAGAGGGGGAAACATGAAAAGCATTCAAATGCTACGGGTGGCAGAGTTACTGCTTTCTCTGAATGGGTCCCTAGATGCCTGGTCCTCTTCTCTGAACCTCCAGTGCTGTGCTCAGCTTAACACAGAAGTGCGAGGTACTCCGAGTTTTTGTCACAGTGAATGTGGCAGTGTGGGTCTACCACCAGGACTCTAGAAGTTTCCAGAACGCTAGGATTAGTATTCCGCCTCTTAGGATTAAACCTGAATCTTCATTACCAATTTTTGGAGACACCTGGCCCACCTGTTTCACCAGTAATTAGTCCTTCCCAGAGCTTATATTACATGACTTTTGCGGTCACCTGGAAATTAAATTTGGCTATAAATTAAAGAGGCTGGAAGGTAATCTGAGAATAATACCCATAATATTAGCAAGGCTTTGTGTTGAGGTACACTTTTTACTCATTAACCTTATTAGAACCTATCAAATTAAACTGGGGAAGGAGGCTGGAGGACAATGAGGGGAGAGTTTGGGTTTAAAGTTACAAATTCTGTAAGCAAAGCACAGAGCCCTAGCAATGTTGCTGGCCATGACTTACTGTAGCTACCGGACATAAGGAGGTCATGTTTTAGTGAAGGAGAAAAGGATAATCTCGAATGCAGCAGTCCCAGACAACATACTCCTCCAAAATAAAAAGGTAATTATGGCTCAAACCTAAATACAAGATGGACTCATGTCCTTTCTATAAACCTGGACGACACTTTGATCACAAGAGGGCTTCACCAGGATCCATCGTGACTTCGTGAATACAGAATTACACAAACATTTACTAACACTTCCCACCAGGGCAGACTGGGAGATACAAAAGGGTACAGAAGTCAAGGGCTCTACCAACACCCTCTCATGATGCCTGAGATGAACTGAATGCTCACCCACAATGGTGACTGGCTCAGTGGTGACTTCACATTAATAAGGAAGTAAAAAAATTCAGGAAAAAAAAATTTCAAACAAATTTATTACTCAGATCTCAATGAACTTCCCTGGTGTCACTGGAAAGAATCTGCTTTCCAATGCAGGATACACAGGTTGGATCACTGGGCCAGGAAGATCCCCTGGAGAAGAAAATAACAACCCACTCCAGTATTCTTGCCTGGGAAATCCCATGGACAAAGGAGCCTGGCAGGCTACAGTCCATAGGGTTGCAGAGAGTGGGACATGACTTAGTGACTAAACAACCACCATTTTAGTCACCTCCCCTCTCCCTTTTTTTTTTTTTTTTAGAACACACAAGGTATGATTCAGAAGAAAAATATTAGAAAGCATTTTTCTATGGATGGTTGGCAAGGTCTCAGGAGACAATTTCCTGTATAGCTTCTCTTAAAGGCAGAATCAGCTACAAGTCAGTGAGAGAAACCAGACTCAGCTGACTGAAGTTTACTGGTTTGCTCTGTTGTACATTTCCAAACTCATATATAAGGAGACAATGTGGAAATAGGAGAATGATGGGGGGTGGGTGTTGGTTCCAAACTGGGAAAGGAATACATAAAGGCTGTACATTGCCACCTTGCTCTTATACGCAGAGTACAACATGTGAAATGCCAGACTGGATGAGGCACAAGTTTGAATCAAGATTGCAGGGAGAAAAATCAATAACCTCAGATACGTAGATGACATCACCCTTAAGGCAGAAAGCAAAGAGGAACTAAAGAGCCTCTTGATGAAAGTGAAAGAGGAGAACGAAAAAGCTGGCTTAAAACTCAAACTTCAGAAAATGAAGATCATGGCATCTGGTCCCATCACTTCATGGCAAACAGATGGGGAAACAATGGAAACAGTGAGAGACTTTATTTTATTGGGCTCCAAAATCACTGCAAATGGTGACTATGGCCATGAAATTAAAAGATACTTGATCTTTGGAAGAAAAGCTATAACAAACTTAGACAGCATATTAAAAAAGAGACATGACTTCACGACAAAGGTCCATCTAGTCAAAGCTATGGTTTTTCCAGTAGTCATGTATGGTTCTGAGAGTTGGACCATAAAGAAAACTGATCACTGAAAAACTGATGCTTTTGAACTGTGGTGTTGAAGGCTCTTGAGAGTCCCCTTGGACTGCAAGGAGATAGAACCAGTCAATCCTAAAGGAAATCAGTCCTGAGTATTCATTGAAAGGACTGATGCTGAAGCTTCAATACTCTGGCCACCTGATGTGAAAAACTGACTCATCAGAAAAGACCCTGAAGCTGGGAAAGACTGAAGGCGAGAGGAGAAGGGATGACAGAGGATGAGATGGTTGGATGGCATCACTGACTTGATGGACATGAGTTTCAGCAAGCTCCAGGAGTTAGTGATGGACAGGGAAGCCTGGCGTGCTGCAGTCCATGGGGTTGCAAAGAGTCAGACATGACTGAGTAACTGAACTGAACCGTAAAGAAGTTAAGTCTCTCACTTGATCAACAATACAGTAGACAGCTCCTCAAAGGGAAATGTCCACATCGCCCTGAGGTTCAGCATGGTGTTTCAACCCAAACGTCTTCATGGTTTCTGTACTCTTAACACAACACCTTATTCCTATTTGTGAAATGCGTCTTCCCCATCAACATCTTTCACCCAAACTAAAAAATCCTCAGAACCTGCAGTCCTGGTGATTCACTGGCAGATCAAAAACTGTGGCTTCCTTCCCATCTTATCACTGCTCCACAATCTATGTTCCAGCATGTGGGCAAGGTCAGAGTAAAGTCATAGAGCTTAACTCTGTTAAATCAACTGTCCCATTGGTTATAATCTAAAGATTTTGTGAAGAAGTATACTGACACCATTTAAGTAAGAAAAAAGACTAGTTACAATCTAAAGATATTGTGAGAAAGTATACTGACATCATTTAAATAAGAAAAAAGACTAGACTTTTAGAAGATTTTCTTTTTTGTATGGTGGGTTCATTCTCATTGCGAGAACTAAAACAGACTAATACAATCTTCCACAAAATCAAGGCACTATTCATAGGGAGTCAAATCTTAACCTCAGAGCATCTGGGCTTCCATCTCCAGGGTACTGAAAATGCTCTGCAGAAGAATTAGGTTAGGGAACCTCTCTGGTGGTCCAGTGGTTAAGAATCTGCCTTCCAATCCAAAGGATATAGATTTGATCCTTGGTCACGGAATGAAGATCCCACATGCTGCAGGGCAAGAAAGATGCCCCCGCTTGCTGCAGCAAAGACCCAGTGCAGCCCCCAAAAAAGTAAAATTTTAAAAAAGAAATAGGATAATATTCACAGGGTTTACTACCTATATGTCAATGGCTTGAGATTTAGCTTCCATTTGTCCAAATAAATACACGTGGCTAGAGAAAAGTGGAGCTGTTTTAAGTTCGGCTGAGCCCTAGGGTAGCAAAAATTCAAGATCCACATAAAATGTGTTATTTCTGAGAGGCTGGCCACAGGCAAAGAGAGAAGCCTTCCCAAGGAGACGGGAAGGGTGAAGGGCAGGACGGCAGCTCCTACCTGCGACGGATCTGTGACTCGCAGGGTCACCACGTCCTCACTGGTGTACTTGATAAACAGGTGGTTTTCATCCAGAAGCTGCATCTTCCACATGCGCAGCTGCCGCAGCTGGTCAAAATACTGAAAGAAGCGCCTCTTGGCCATGGCGCTTCCGTCCTGCTCTGCCCGGCGCCACAGGTACACCAGCAGCCGGTGTTTCAGGGAGTTGATGAAGGGGTCCCTGAATGGGTTGGCCATGCCTGTCTGGCTGTCCCGCTGCACCTCGGGGAACATGGCCGACACGGTGAGCAGGTCGTCCTCATAGCAGAAGCGGCCGATGGTCCTCACGTCGATGAAGGTGCCCTCGGGGGTCACCTGGAAAACGTGGATGGTCTGCTGCTGCACCGACAGGATGGCCAGGATGTTCTTATACAGGTACAGGCCCTGGTTGTGCGACAGGACCACCTTGTCACACTTGAAGGTGCGCGTGTCACACAGGCGGCCGGTGTGGAGGTCAACGATGTGGAGGGAGTAGTCCTCCAGGGGGGACCGGGGGTTGGGGGTCACGGACTCGCTGTTGCGATACACCTCGTAGAAGGGGGGATGCGGCTCGTCCGGCAGGTAGGCGGCGGAGCCCACGATGACGCAGCGGCAGTCGTCCGTGAAGAGGCTGCACTCCCGGTTCAGGTGCTCGCCGTTGGCCGCCACGCTGGTGATGTGCAGCAGGACAAAGAAGCGCTCGAAGAGCCGGCCGCGGATGTTGACCGACCGCTGGTCGTTGCCATTGGCCAGAATCTCCCCCTCGTAGCCCTGCAGGAGGTCCTCAGCGGCCTGGCAACCCTGGTACTCGTAGATTTCCAGAGACGTCTGGTCGGAAGAGAAAGCGATGAAGTAGCGTCCGTCGGGGGAGAACTTGCGCAAGAAGCAAGGCGGCTTCTCCACATTGACGACCGTGAAGTTGGGGAAGACGTTCTGGTGGAAGACCCGGACCTGGTGCCAGTGGGTGCCTGCCTTGCCCGAGCTGATCCGCCGGCGCTCCAGGCGGTGAATGACATTTTGGTTTTGGATTCTTCGAGGTTTGATGGTGGAAACATGATGATCCATTATCACATCTCTACATGGGAAAGTAAAAAAGAGAAGTCAAGAAAACAAAAATTTACCAAAACATAAATACAGATGACCTTTGCACAAGGCGGGGGTGAGGAGCACCAACCCTCTGCAGCTGAAAATTTGAGTACAGTTGGCTCAGTATACGTGGTTCCTTCCTGTCCACAGATCTTCCACATCCATGGATTCAAGTGATGTGCAGTACCGCAGTATTTACTGTTGGAACAAATGCGCATGTACCGGGGAAGGAGAGGGTGGGACGAATTAAGAAAGTAGCACTGACGTATATACACTGATGCTGCTAAGTCGCTTCAGTCGTATCCGACTCTGTGAGACCCCATAGACGGCAACCCACCAGGCTCCCCTGTCCCTGGGATTCTCCAGGCAAGAACACTGGAGTGGGTTGCCATTTCCTTCTCCAATGCATGAAAGTGAAAAGTGAAAGGGAAGTCGCTCAGTCATGTCCAACCCTCAGCAATCCCATGGACTGCAGCCCTCCAGGCTCCTCCATCCATGGGATTTTCCAGGCAAGAGTACTGGAGTGGGGTGCCATTGCCTTCTCCAGACATATATACACTACCATGTGTAAAACAGACAGCTAGCGGGAGGCTGCTGTCCAACACGGGGAGTCGTGCCTGGCGCTCTGTGATGACCTAGAGGGGTGGGGTGGGGGTGGGGATGGGAAAGAGGCTCAAGAGGAAGGAAATGTATAAATAGTTATGGCTGATTCCCGCTGTTGTATGGCAGAAACCAACACAACATTGTAAAACAATCATCCTCCACCAAAAATAAAATAAAAATTATGAATGGCTTAAAAAAAAAAAAACCATGTGTAAGCGGACCTGCACAATTAAAATCTGTGTTGTTCGAGGATCAACTGTGTATACACAAGTCAAATACATTTCCTCCATAAACCCTGGGCAGAGGAGCTCCCAAGATGACAGTGATTCCCAAGTTACAGTTAGTAAGTGGTCCAGATAGCTTTGGGTCTGTCAAAACTCAGTTTTTGAAGGAAGGACCAAACTCTCTAGGAAGACCTTTGAAGCTTGCTCAGCTGCTGGGAATATTCAAAAGAACAAACCTTCAACTACATAAATCTTCTCAGTGTAAACACCATATTCACTGTGTAATTCATATAAAAAATACATTTCCTGGGCTGTTAAGATGTCCATACTACCCCCAAAGGATCTACAAACTTAATGCAATTATTATCAAAATTCTAAAACCATTTCTGGCAAAAATAGAAAAATTCATCCTAAAATGTACATGTAACCTCAAGGGACCCTAAAACACAATTTTGTAAAAGAACAAAGTTAGAAGACTCAGACTTACAGATTTCAAAAAAGTGTGGTACTGACATAAGATAGAAAAATATACAAAATGAAGAGAATTAAGACCTGAGAAATAAACCCTCCCACACATAAACCCAAGTCTTCCCTAGTGGCTCAGATGGTAAAGAGTCTGCCTGCAGTGCAGGAGACCCAGGTTTGATACCTGGCTTGGGAAGATCCCTTGGAGATGGGAATGGCAATCCACTCCAGTATTCTTGCCTGGAAAATCCCATGGATGGAGGAGTCTGGCTGGCCCCAAACCATGAGGTCACAAAGAATCAACACGACTGAGCGACTCACACACGCACGCGCACACACACACACACACACACACACACAAACCCAAGACTAGAAATTCAGAGAACACCAAACATGATAAACCCAAAGAAATCCATGACCAGACATATCATAGTCAAACTGTGAAAAACTAAAGCATGAAGTAAAAATCTTGAAAGCAACCACGTAAATGATACATTACCCACAAGGGAACAATTCATATACCTGTGGATGTCTCATGAGAAACTATGGAGGCCAGAAGGAAGCAAAGCAACATTTTTAAAGTGCTGAACCAACTGTCTGTTTGATCATTCAAATCTCAGCTAAATAGCAACTCTTCAGTTTTTCCCTGACTACCTTACCTAAAGTCATGCCTTTACCCATCTGCATTCTGCTGTTTACCTTATTTTATTTTCTTCAGCCCTTATCACTTTCTGAAACCATTTGTTTACTGTTTTAGTACCTGTCTCCCCACACTGGACAACAAGCAGGGACCTTGTCTAATTCCTTGCTGAATCTCCAGCACCTAGGACAGCGCCTGAAGCACAGCAAGTGCTCACAAATAGAAATGAATAAATGGAACAACATTTGACAAAGGTCATCCAGGATAAACAACACATTAGGTAAAATAAAGGAGGAACATTTCAGAAAGAAAGTAGCTTAAAAAATACACTTAAAAGAGTGTAGTGTGGTACACTTGGGAAACACAATTCCAAGTGGTTAGAACACAGGAAACACAGTGATGAGAGAAACCTAAAAAAAGCAGATTGGAGCCAGACTAGAAAATACTTTGTGTGTCATGTCATGCAAGTTATTACAGGTTTTAAGCAGGAGTGACTGATCCAATCTGTATCTTAGAAATAAAAACATAAAGACAGTGGGAATTTGTTTACATTCTGTCTCCTGAAATTAGAAATGCCTGGTGTAAGTATATAAACTATCTGTGCTGTGCTTAGTTGCTCAGTCGTATCTGACCCTCTGCGACCCCATGGATTGCAGCCCTCTAGGCTCCTTTGTCCGTGGGTATTCTACAGGCAAGAATATTGGAGTGGGCTGCCAGGCCCACCTCCAGGGGATCTTCCTGACCCAGGGATTGAACCCACGTCTCCAGTATTGCCAGGCAGAATCTTTACCACTGAACCACCAGGGAAGCCCAAGAATACAGGAATGGGTAGCCCATCCCTTCTCCAGGGGATCTTCCCAATCCAGGAATTGAACTAGGGTCTCCTGCACTGCAAGCGGATTCTTTACCAGCTGAGTTAGTCCAGTTAAAAATGTGCATACTTGTATGACTAAACAAATCAAGTTTCTCAAATTACTAGTCACAATTCATTAATATGTTTCCTACTGATTTAGACTAGAGCAAAAGACTGCAAACCACTGCTCTCAGCCAAATCTAGCCTGCCTGTTTATTTTTATAAATTTTTATTGAAGCACAGTCATACCTACTTATTCACATGTTACCTATGGCTGCTTTTGCTTTACAACAGTGTAGTTGATTTGTTAAGACCAAAGACCACACAGCCCACGAGCTTAAAATCCTGACCTAGAGAAATATCTGCACGTATATAACAGGAGACATATACAAGGATGTCCGTAGCAGGACTGCTGGCAACAACAAAATCTCGCCAACACTCCAAATGTCCATCAATAATAGACTAGCTAAAAAAAAAAAAAAAATACAGTAGACTAGCTAAATTCATCCAGGCACATTCATGCAAGGGAATCTTTCTGTTTTATTTATTTTTGGTTGCACCATGACACTTGTGGGATCTTAGTTCCCCAACCAGGGATTGAACACAGGCCCCAGCAGTGAAAGCACCGAGTTCTAACCACTGGACTGCCGGGCAATCCCCCGACGCGAGCAATGAATTAATGCACTACAGTCATATATAACAACAGAGATGAATCTCAGACACAGTGTTGAATGAAAAAAACAAGTTACAGAATACGTACGGTGTGATTTCCTTTATATAAGCTTCACACAATTTCTAGTTTAAGAACACAAACACATATGGCATATAATTAGAAACAGTAAAGGAATTACAAACGTAAGATTCAAAAGTGGTTACCTCTGAGAAAGTTTAAGAAACGGGATTCAAGTTAGGGACACTCTGGCAGTATTCTGAAATGTGATGTGTTTTTGTTTTTCTTAGCATTCATTGTACTGTTACTCTTAAGATTATATATTTTTTCTAAGTAATACTTGTGCTTCCTCAGAATTTTTCTTAATTAGAAAACAATCACTGTGAAGGGAAAACAAAGGACAATAAAATGAAGTCTGAAGTACACAAAAATGCATATACCGTGAGAAACTGCAGAACTGCCAAGTTGGCTCTGATTGTCTCAGCAGACAAGGACCAGGAAAACACAGTTATAGACTCTACACTGCCAATAAGATAAAAACTTAATAGCTGCTTGGAAGAAGCACAGAAATTCCCAGCACTGAATTTAAAAAAAAATATCTCTCATGAGTTTTCTAAAAGGATTTTGGCATGATTCAGTAAGCAATATCCTCCACTTCTGAGCAAAAATAAACAATATTGAGTTTCACACAGCTACTCCTTTTCACAGTGACATAGTTTATGTGCACATTTTGATACAGTCCAAAAAAAATACTAGTAAGGTTTAAGCAGTTTTAAATACCAAGTAATGTACAAAACTACCTCACTCATTCTCTGTCCAGGATATCTTTGCCACTCGCATCCTTTGAACCCGAGATGAGGGCTGGAATCAGACAGGGAGACCAGCAGGGGATGAGCCAAGTATGGCCCACAAATGGAAGAAGGAATAGGCATTTGACACCATCCAGCAGACTAACTTAGGAGAAGGCAATGGCACCCCACTCCAGTACTCTTGCCTGGAAAAGCCCATGGACAGAGGAGCCTGGTAGGCTGCAGTCCATGGGGTCGCTAAGAGTCAGACACGACTGAGCGACTTCATTTTCACTTTTACTTTCATGCATTGGAGAAGGAAATGGCAACCCACTCCAGTGTTCTTGCCTGGAGAATCCCAGGGACAGGGGAGCCTGGTGGGCTGCCGTTTATGGGGTCGCACAGAGTCGGACACGACTGAAGTGACTTAGCAGCAGCAGCAGCAGACTAACTGGCTTCCCCGGTGGCTCAAAGGTAAAGAATCTATCTGCAGTGCAGGAGACATGGGAAACTTGGGTTCAATCCCTGGTTCAGGAAGATCCCCTGGAGGAGGGCATGGCAACCCACTGCAGTATTCTTGCCTAGAGAGTCCCAAAGACAGAAAAGCCTGGTGGGCTACAGTCCATAGGGTTGCAAAGAGTCAGACACCACCGAAGTGCCTGAGCGTGCACAGCAGACTAACCACAAATAACCGAATCAGATAAAGCATATAGTTGTTTGACTTACAGTCACACATCATGTTAAGCAAACTAGATGCTTAATTCTCAAAAAAAAAAAAAAAGTGTATACATTTTGAATAGTCCCACCTTAAATTCTCTGCCCTGTCTTTTTAAGGGAAAAGCCACCAGTACTGTGATGTGGGAAGAGGGGTGAGGTGAAGGCCTGCTAGCTTCAGCTCCAAGCAGCTCCAAGCTGTACAGAAAATCCTCACTTAATTCCCTAACCCTTCTCTCAGTATGCTCTCTACCTGCTCTGTATTTCATATCACACAATGACAGCTTTTAGAGAGATGGTGGAATTTGGTCTTTTTCAACCTGTCTTGTTATTCCAATTATAAACTACATGCTTATAAAAACTCAGACAATATACAAAAAGTACATAATGAAAGTCCCTTCCAGTCAGAGTAGGAGCTACTAAAAATGTTAGAATGACTTATGATATTTTTTCCAAAAGTGGACCCTCTACCCTTCCCTTACTCTAGTTAATGGCACACCCACTCTCCTGCTGCCAAAGGAACCGGAAACCTAAGAGTCTCCCTTGGGACCTCTTTCCCTCAGCCGCCATATCTGATCATGCAGTCCCCGAACTCTGAAGCTTTTACCTCCTAAACTGTCCTCTAATGTCTACCTTCTTTCTATCATGACCAGCCAGCACCCTGACCCAAAATGTTCATAACTTCATGTCTACATCATTGCAACCACTCCATAAGTGGTCTCCCTAAATTCCTGTCCGCTTCCAATCTGCTTAACAACCAGAGCAATCTTTTCAATATTCATTTCTGATCACACCCTTTCCCCTATGGATTAAAACAAGTATTGGACTAGCAAAAAAAGTTCATTCAGGTTTTTCTGTTACGTCTTGCCTTAATCCGTGTGCTGTGCTGTGTTCGGTCATTCAGTCGTGTCCGGCTCGCATGGACTGTAGGCCACCAGATTCCTCTGTCCATGGGATTTCCCAGCCAAGAATACTGGAGTGGGTTGCCATGCCCTCCTCCAGGGGAATCTTCCCAACCCAGGGATTGAATTCAGGTCTCCCACACTGCAGGTGGATTCTTTGTTGTCTGAGCCACCAGGGAAGCTCCACAGGGGGAAGAAACAAACTTTTTGGCCAACCCAGTATCTTTCCATTGCTCTTAACACAAAGAATCAAAATCCTTACATGCCTTCTCTTTGCCCATTTAATCATTTCTTTAATGGGCGGCCCACCTCCTGTCTCTGAACCTTGGCACGTGCTCTTCATCTTAGTCTAAAAAAAGCTCTTCTCTTCAATTTGCCAAGTTAACTCCTATTTCAGACATCAGCCTAATCATCACTTCCTCAGGGAAGTCTTCCTTCACCTTTCTACCAGTCATATCTCACCTTCATTAACACTCACCACACTTGCAACTTCATCTCTGCATTTTATTTCTGTCTGTGGCACTAGATGGCTTCCCAGGTGGCTCAGTGGTAAAGAATCCGCCTGTGGGGCAGGAGATGCTGGTTCAGTCCTTGGGTCGGGAAGATTCCCCTGGGGAAAGAAATGGCTACCCACTCCAGTATTCTTGCCTGGGAAATCCCATGGACAGAGGAGTCAGGTGGGCTACAGTTCATAGGGTCATAAGAGCCAGACAAGACTAAGCAATTAAACAACAAATGGCACTGGCTCTAGATGGTGAACTCCTGGCCAGTTCACAAACATTATATCCTGTAATCCATCATGGATTTGACCCACTGTAAGCCTCCTTTTTTGAACGTTCTTTACCAAATCAAATATCCACAGGGTCTGTTCCTCTACCTAGCAGGTATTTCCTCTGGCCCTTGCCACATTTTTCAAGTTGCAGCTTGAGTGTCATCTCCTTCAGGAAGTCTTCTCTGACCATCCTGGCTGAAAGAGATCTTTTTCGCTTTACCATTACTTTCCCTGTTTGCGTCCTTACTGCTGCTGCTAAGTCGCTTCAGTCGTGTCCGACTCTGCGCGACCCCATAGACGGCAGCCCATCCGGCTCTCCGTCCCTGGGATTCTCCAGGCAAGAACACTGGAGTAGGTTGCCATTTCCTTCTCCAATGCATGAAAGTGAAAAGTGAAAGTGAAGTCGTTCAGTCGTGTCCGACTCCTAGCGACCCCATGGACTGCAGCCTACCAAGCTCCTCCGTCCATGGGATTTTCCAGGCAAGAGTACTGGAATGGGGTGCCATTGCCTTCTCCGTTTGCGTCCTTACTAGTCATTGCCATAATGTGAATCTGTACTTTCGTTTGCACAGCTAAGTGTTTACTGTTCGACTCCCCTATAAACTCTCCAGAAAGGAAGTAACCATGCTTACTTTGGTCACCTTAGTTTTTTCAGAACCTAGCACTGGAGCTGACCCATAACATGCATCTGTACTTTATCAGCTGAACGAAAGAAGAAACCCTAGCTGAAGTGGCCACTAACTCATGGTGCGGTACTAAGCTGGGTACTCGGTCAGTTTCCCTACGCCGGCAGGTGCACGTAACCTCTATTCTTTCTGACGGCTTCCTAAACGGGAAGGGGACTCCTAGGGGCGGGCACACATGCCCAAGGGGGCGCCCCCGGAAAGAAAAGCCCGGGGCGGGGCCTCAAAGGGAAGAGCATTCTAAGCGGGGCGGGGGCCGCAGGACCTAGGCATCGTGCAGGGAGGGGGCAGCCCCATAGTGGTAAATCGAGGAGGCCTCGGGGACAGCCTGACGGGCTGAGAGGCTGGAACAAGGAAAGAGAAGTCCTCACCTGTCCGGTCCGGGATCAAAGGGCCGGGGCAAGGGACACCCCGGCCTGCTGGGCGCGTGCCGGCCCTGGCCCCGCCCCCGCCATGCCTTGGGACCCGGCGCCTGCAGCCGCGGGCTCTCGCTTCCGCGAGCTACCGGAACTGCGGCGCAACGAGAAGGGAAGTGGGGAGGGCGCGGCACAGTCCCGCTAACACTAAGGGACGTTACAGCGCACCCTGGTGCCCGGAGGTGGGAGGGTCAAAGCCAATACAGTTACAGTGGCTGCGAAGGAAAAATGGAACCAGGCACCAAAAACATTGGAAGGACTGATGCTGCAGCTGAAGCTCAATACTTTGGACACCTGATGCGGACAGCCGACTCATTGGAAAAGACCCTGATGCTGGGACAGATTGAGGGCTGGAGGAGAAAGGCGCGACGGAGGATGAGATGGTTGATTCAATGGACATGAACTTGGGCAAACTCCAGGAGATGGTGAGGGACAGCGGGGGCCTGGTGTGCTGCAGTCCATGGGGTCGTGAAGAGTCCGAAGCGACTGCGCGACTGAACAACAACAACCCTAAACTGGGCAACTTAGTGATCTCCTATGGCAATGTCTCTGCACCCTCTGGGCACATTTGCAAAAATAAGAATTAAAAATTAATTGTCACCTCTTGATTATATGCACCATTTCATCAGCTGAGAAACTATCTGTTTTCTATTGTTTCCTCCTCAACAATGAGTGCTTTAAAGACTGGGGCTGTACTGATCTCTATGCCTAAGGTATTTACTAGCACACAGCAGATGTATAGTAAAAATGTCTTGCGCTAAATTAATCCTGTAACCTTTACTTGACTTTCATTTAGGTTATCTCATTGTCTCTTTGGAGAAGGAAATGGCAACCACTCCGGTATTCTTGCCTGGAAAATCCCATGGACAAAGGAGCCTGGCGGGCTACAGTCCATGGCTTTGCAAAAAGAGTCGGACACCACTGAGGGATTAAAGAACATTGTCTCCACAGAAGCCTCTGCTTTGTCCTATTTCTGGAGAGTCTGCCCCTGAATTTCCTGCTGTCAGCCTCTTCCAGACAATTCAGATCTCAGAGCAAATGCCACCTCCTCAGAAGGCTTGTCTGACCATTCTCATTTCACCTCCATCGTGTTATTTCTTAATAGCACTCATCTCTATCTGACAGTACCCTTTTTGGTTTTTTGTTTTGTTTTCTTTATTTGTTCTGTTTTCTTTGCCCCCACTAGAATGTAAATTCCATGAGAGCAGGGGTTTAGTTCTGTATTCTCATCTATCCTCACCATAAATAGGATTTGCTGGCACTTAAGGAAGATTCAGTCCATGAAAAACTGGTTGTGTCCACAGGACTTGTAGCATCTCAGTGAGTAAGGAACGTCCCTCACCAGGAATCCAACCCATGCCCTCTGCAGTGGAATCTTAACCACTGGACCACCAGGGAAGTCAAGCATTTAAAAAGTTTTTTTTTTTTTTTCTATTTAAAATAACTATTTATTTTTTGTCTGTGCTGGGTCTTTGTTGCTATGCGGGCTTTTCTCTAGTTGTGGCGAGCACGGGCTGCTGTCTAACTGTAGTGCGTGGGGTTCTCATTTCAGTTGCTTCTCTTGTTGCAGAACCTGGGCTTTGGAGCTCAGCTTCAGTAGTTATGGCACCAGCTTTAGTTGCTCTGTGGCATGTGGGACCTTCCTGGATCAGGAATTGAACCCATGACTGCTGCATTGGCAGGCGGATTCTTTACAACTGAGTCACCAGGGAAGCCTTTAAAAAGTTTTGAGATAGCGAATACTCATTACAAAAAGGTTGTACTAATTTGCAGCCTTATTTCTTCACACCCTTGCTCATATCATCGATGTTTCTTATTTATGCCAGGTATTTCGTTGTTCTAACTTGAATTTTCCTGATTATGATGAGGTTGACTATTTTTCAGGTGTTTATTGGCCATTTACAGTTTTACTATGAGTTGCCTTTACATATCCTTTGCCCATTTTCCTACTGGGATATTATTTCTTATTGATATATAGAAACTATCTTTATATTCTGAATATTGATCCTTTGTTAGGACTGTAAGCATTTTTTCCCTGTGTGAGACTTGTCTTTAATTTTTAACTTTACTCACAGTGATGCCTTGAAAATACCCCGACCTCCCATGACTTTTCTTGCTATTTGTCTGTTTACTGCAGAGTCTGACGTGGGGAGGGCATTACACTGCACTTCCTGGAAAATTTGCCAGTGGCAGAGGAGGCCTAAGGTTGTCTTTTCTTCCTGCCTTTTCTAGGAAGTAGATTCTGTTTCATTTTTCCAGCTACTGTTGCTGTCGGAGTTTGTGGTTAAAGAAGCAACCGGAGGCAGGACCATGCCTACTTTGTAGGTTTTTGCAAGGACTTTGTCTTCAATTCTGAATGAAATCAAGAGCACAAAAGGATTTGAGCAGAGGTCTAGCATAACTAGACTTATGTTTTAGAAATTTCACTCTGGCTGCCACAGGGAAAGGAGGGCTATTAAGAGACCAGCCAGGAGTCTACTGTGACAGTCTGGACAAGAGATGATGATGGTAACCTGGACTGATGTCAGAGAGGTGGAGGTGGTGAGAAGTGGAATATATATGGAGTTAGAGTCAATCAGATCAGATCAGATCAGATCAGATAGGACTTGCCAGTGGATCGGATAGCGGTGTGAAAGGAAGAGAAAAGGCAAAAATATGCCAAGGTATTGGGCCTAAGTAATCGAATGCTTTTGCTCAGAAAGGACCAGAATATTTAGACTGGGTGACATTTGAAGCCAGCTCGGAAGAGCCTGGCGGGCTAGAATTCATAGGTCACAGAGTCAGACAGGACAGTGTGCACAGGACAGCGGGAGGACAGGGGCCATTTCTGCTTTGCGTCTCCTGTTTTGCAGGGCTGCGCCTCCGTGCCGCAGTCTTCAAGCACAATGGACGCCACTCTTTGTTTCCACAGGTCTTCAGAACTGCCTCTCCCAGACGTTCCAAGTTCTGATTCCCCTCCACTCCCCACCACTGTCCTCTCACCCCAGGAGGAACAGGAAGTCCTGCGCCCCCACTGCACCCCAGGCCCCTGCCTGCTTTGTTCTTCTCCGGAGTCTCCATACACACAGGGTCCCCGGGGGGCGGGGGGTGGGGGGTGGGGTGGGATGCTGGAGTGATGGGGGTGCTGAAGGGCTGGAGAGCCTCTCTCCTTTCACTCCGTCCTCCCGTGGCCCTTCTGCCAAGGCTTTTAGCAGCTCTGCTTGCTTTCTGCATTAGCCATGAGAGGAGAAGGGAACAAAAAGCAGGACAAGAGGCTCTTGTTCTTTCTCCCTTTCTAGCGGAGGCTGATGAGCTCTCTTCACTTCTGTTTTCAGTGGCAGACATTTCTTATCCTGAGAGGTACATCACCACCACCACCCCATTACCACCATCATCATCATCATCGTCATCATCAATCTTTAATCAAAATAATTGAAACTGTGGACCTTCCCTGGTGGTCTAGTGGTTAAGATGTTGTGCTTTCACTGCGGGGGCCGGGTGGGGGGCGGCGCAGGTTCCATCTGTGGTCTGGGAACTAAGATCCCACATGCCACATGGCAGGGCCAAGAATTGAAATTGTCATTGAGTACATATTTACTGTACACCAGACCACATGCCAGTCATTTCGCTTAGGCGATCCCGTCCACTCCCCTGTGTAACCTTGTGTGTTAGGTATTATCCCCACTTTACACACAGAAACCGAGACTAAGTCTCACTCAACCCTCTTGTGGAAACCTCACCCTATGCTTGCCTTATGAGGCTCACTTCTTTGTAAGTCTTACTTTATTGTAAGGCCTTTATTTTATCTTACTTTATTGATATTTGCAAGAAGTGTTTCTGCCTGCAGTTCCTCAGCTTTCAGCTTTCAAACCCAAAGTCTTATCAACTGTGTGAAGATGTACCTTCCCCCATGCTCTTGGCTAGATGCTTCCTGCCTCAGGAAGCTTTTTTTTTTCTTAACCTTCAGTGAGTCTGCAACCTTCAGTCTTTCTCAGACATTTTCCCACTGCCTCTTGCACTTAAGACTCGGTGCTCAGACAACTGGATGAGTTTTGTACTGTTTAGTTTCGAGGTGGGGTGGTGGGATAATAACTTTCCAAATTGGGGTCAAGAAGAACATGGCAGCAGCTGTTTGAGCTTTTACTATTTTACTCATTTCTTACCAAAAATCTCTCTGTGTGTCTCTTACACACACACACACACACACACACACACACACACACACACAGCTTTCTCTTGACTTGAACATGTTTGGGGAGAGTTGCTCTTGTTTGAGTGGCAGAAAAGGAAAATACAGGATTCGAAATGTGGCTGATATGGGTTTAAACAGGCTGTCCCTCACTCTGGCTGGTCTGGAAACCATGGGGAGCGAGAAGGGGCTAAAATCTAGCTCTTCTGGCTCAGCCAAGCCCTGAGACCCTGGGATCCAAGGACCCTGGCATAGGGCTGCATCTGCTAGGAAAGGAGTGTCTTTTTCTCTCTAGTCCAGAGGTCTTTTTTGCAGACAATTCCCTTAGAAAGGGAGCCTTATCCTAATTCACACAAAGGTGCCTTCTGGTAGCAGCAACCCATGGTTCACATCTCATTTTTACCCTATGCTCAAAGTGTGACTTTGGACATGTGACTTCACCAGTCTCTTCTTGTTCAGCTAATCTTTCTAGAACACTGGCTCTGTACCAGGTGCTGTGAGGAGTGTGGCAGGACCAAGGTGAATAAGCCATGCTTCCTGCTTCAGAGAAGCCTGCTGTCTAGCAGGAAGGACGCGTGTGTTCTCAGTTGTGTCTGACTGTGAGCCTGTAGACTGTAGCCCCCACCAGGCTCCTCTGTCCGTGAAAATACTGAAGTGGGTTGCCATTTCCTCCTCCAGGCGATCTTCCCAACCCAGGGATCAAACCCAGGTCTCTTGCGTCTCCTGCATTGCAGGCAGATTCTTTACTGTCTGAGCCACCAGGGAAGCCAACAGCAGGGTTTGTGTTAAATAAGAAGTTTTTGACTATCTAGTGCCTTGCACATATTAGAGTCTTAACGAGTAGGTGTTGAATGAGTGAGTGAATGGATGGATGAGTTAAGCCAAAGTTGAAGTCCTTCTGCGTGCTCCTGAGATGGAAGGTTTGAAGAAGGTCTCTGGAGAGGAAGAAAAAATGGGAAATACATCAGCCCCTCCCCTATACTGTGCATGTAGCTGCTTCGACCACAGAGCAGAGCCCTGTGGAGCGTGTCCCTTTAACCAGGGGTCCCTGTGGGCCTCCCAGCCATCCTGTTCCACCTTCTCAGGAGCAGGACAAGAGGATGGCTGGGGTGTGAGTCGGAGTGGAGGGATTACAGGAAGAGATTCCAGAAGAGGATTTCTCATGTTACTTGCTGGAAATGAAGAGTCTGGGTTTCCACCTCCCCTCAGGAGGCAAAAAAACAGTAAAAAAAAAAAAAATGGGAACATAAAAAAATCTTAGCTGCAAGGAAAAGCACTCTTCTTCCCATGAAGGCAATGAAATTAGAGGCAATTGTGAGACACAGAGATTCGATCAAACTTAGGGAGGCTTTCAGGTTGGGGGACCAGGACTAGCTTTGGAGATGAAACAGCTGGTCCTCCCCTCCAGCACCCGGTTATCGCCCCTCTGTTGTGACAATTGAACAAGCAGTCCTTCCTGGCCCCACCCTGGGCTGCCTTGTAATGGGGGCACCTGGAACAGGAGGAGGAGAGAGGTAGCCTGGCCACCCACAAGGCATGAGCCTCTCCGTAGCCTCCGTCCCGTCTGGGGTCCTGGAGCCCATGAACTGTGGGGCTGCAAGGGCAGAAGGCTAACAAAGGTGCCTAAGTCAGGGCTCCGATCGGCTTAATAGACCATGGGCCACTAGAGGAGATGGGAGGAGCCAGGGATCAATCTGTGGGGGAAGGGCTGGCACCCCCTCCCTCTCTTCCTTTCTATTTCACCCCCGGAGGATCCGGATAAGTAACTCACACAGGAAAACAGAAAGAGGGCCGGGGAAGGTGCTGGTTTAGGGCGGCACCAGGCCATGAGGATACACACAGCAGGTGACAGCCAGTCCCGCTGTTCCTTAGCTGAGAAAGAGGAAGTGATCTCTAACCAGGTCTGGAGCATGGCTGTCCAGGGAGTGGGCAGTGGAGGAGACAGTAGGTGAGAAAGCACAAGACAAGACATACCTTCTAATGTTTTTCATTTTTCACATTTTACACTTTGTGTTTTCACTACTAAAAATGTTATAGGTAAGACTGGGAACAGCTACCAAGAAGATGCTGGTTATAAAAAAGAAGGGTGTAAGATCAGGCAGTGATTAAAAGGTCTCGGATGAGTCTGTGTTGACTGGAAAGAATATTCATTACTGTGCTTAAGCGAGGGAATTCTACTGTTTTCTTCTATTTCTTCGTATTGTTCACTTAAGAACAGTAGAATTCCTCACTTAAGAACGATAGAAGGTATTTCACTGGAAAAGCCCCTGATGCTGGGAAAGACTGAGGGCAGGAGGAGAAGGGGGAGACAGAGGATGAGATAGTGGGATGGCATCACTGACTCAGTGGACATGAGTTTGCACAAACTCCAGGAGATGGTGAAGGACAGGGAAACCATGGGGTCGCAAAGAGTCAGACATGACTGAGTGACTGACACTTTCACTTTCAGGATTAATACATACACATTACTAAGTACAAAATAATCAGCAAGGTCCTACTGTACAGTACAGGAAACTCTACTCCATATCTTTTAATAACTATAATGGTAAAGAATCTGAAAAGGTATATATATATATAAAAAACCAAATCACTTTGCCATATACCTGAAACTAACACAACATTGTAAATCAACTATATTTAATACTTTTAAAAAAAAAATTCAGCTTGACAAACTCTTTATGCAAGCGTCTCTCCTCATGGTACCTGGCTAGGCCCTGAGGGTGGGGGAAGCAACACAAGAATAAGATGAAAATAAGAATAAGAATCGCTCCTCAGTGTGATTAGAGCAGAGGGCTGGTGAAAGAATGGAAGGAAAAGCACAGGGATCTTTGAAGGGTCTCCACTGCCTGGACTTGTTCTGTAGGAAGAAGGGAAAGCGGGTGACGGGATTAGCGTTGATCCTTAGGAAGATCACTCAAAGGGCCGTGAGACAAAGAGGGTGGGAACAGGGACCAGGGTGAAGGGAGTGTCTGGGTCATCCTTCCAGGTGATGAGGGTCCAGGCCAGGAGGTGTGTTCAGGGAACCACTCTTATGGATCAGCAGCCAGGGAGCAAGATGAATCACTCCCTTCTCAATGTCCTGAAAGAAGAGTGTCCCCTGGACCAATAGTTCTCAACCATGGCTGCCTGATAAGCACAACCAGGGAGCTTTAGAAATGCTGAACTCTGGGTACTGCCCCCAAGTATTCTCTTTTGTTTTGGTTTGTTTTTGGCCACACTGCATGCATGCGGGATCATATATCCCTCAGTTCAGTTCAATCGCTTTGCTGTGTCCAACTCTTTGCAACCCCGTGGACTGCAGCACGCCAGGCCTCCCTGTCCATCAACAACTCCTGGAGTTTACTCAAACTCATGTCCATCGAGTCGGTGATGTCATCCAACCATCTCATCCTCTATCGACCCTTCTCCTTCTGCCTTCAATCTTTCCCAGCATCAGGGTCTTTTCCAGTAAGTCAGTTAGCATCAGAAGGCCAAAGTATTGGAACTTCAGCTTCAGCATCAGTCCTTCCAAAGAATATTCAGGGTTGATTTCCTTTAGGATGGACTAGTTGGAACTCCTTGCAGTCCAAGGGACTCTCAAGAATCTTCTCCAACACCACAGTTCAAAAGCATCAATTCTTCAGTGCTCAGCCTTCTTTATGGTCCAACTCTCACATCCATACATGACTACTGGAAAAACCATAGCTTTGACCAGATGGACCTTTGTTGGCAAAGTAATGTCTCTGCTCTTGAATATGCTGTCTAGGTTGGTCATAGCTTTTCTTCCAAGGAGTAAGCATCTTTTAATTTTATGGCTGCAGTCACCATATGCAGTGATTTTGGAGCCCAAGAAAATAAACTATCAGGGATCAAACCTGCACCCCTTGCTGGGAAAGCACAGAGCCGAGTCTCAACCACGGGACTGCCTGGAAACTGCCCATCTGCAAGCATTCTGATTTAACTGATCTGCTATGCAGCCTGGGCTTGGGGATATTTCAGAGTTTTGGGGACATTTTAAAGTGAGGTAGAGTTTGAGAGCAACTATTCTAAGCATCATCCAACATAGCAGGAGACAAAAGGGTCTGCGCCCAGACAAGTGCTCCCACCTCCTCCTGGAATAAATGCTAAGTAACCACACTGATGCTAGGTAACTTCCCTGGTGGCTCAGAAGGTAAAGTGTCTGCCTGCAATTTGGGAGACCTGGGTTTGATCACTGGGTCAGAAAGATCCCCTGGAGAAGGAAATGGCAACCCACTCCAATACTCTTGCTTGGAAAATTCCATAGATGGAGAAGCCTTGTAGGCTACAGTCCACGGGTCCGCAAACAGTCAGATACGACTGAGCGACTTCACTCCTTCTCTTTCTTTAACCTCACTGACCACTCTTTACCAGACTCTAAATTTGGCAGTTTTCTGGGGGAAGTGACAACTGTGTCCCATGAGAGCATTCAGCTGTTTGGTCTCAGTGTTACCCATTACTTTCTGCCTTCCGGAAACTTGTTAATCACTTAATCTATTGTGGGTCCCTCTTCCTGTTCTCCTCATCATTATGAGTCTGTTCATCACTGCAGGAGTTAGAGAAGGCGAGAGGAAAACATAAGTGTGCAAGAAGCCACTGACCTGGAGGCTCCTTTCTGTCATTTACAGGAACAAAGGAAAGATTGTGGCCCTGGGGACATTCACCCTCCCTGGTCCCCAGAGTTTGAATATAAGAAAAGGACCACTTTAGGTATATTCATAAAGAAGCTGGATTCTGTCTCAAGACACTGGGTTGGGCATTTGGAAGTGGAAATTAATATTTGCCATCTGTAACCAAAAACCAGAGTTTCCCAGGTGGTACACTGGTAAAAAACAAACAAACAAACCTGCCTGCCAATGCAGGAGACGTAGGTTCAATCTCTGGGTGGGGGAAGATCCCCGAGGGAAGGGCTACCCACTCCAGTATTCTTGCCTGGGGAGTCCCATGGACAGAGGAGCCTGGTGGGCTACAGTCCACGGGGTCACAAAGAGTCAGAAAAGACCAAGCCACTGAACACACACACACACACATGGCCAATAACCACAGCAGCTGGATGTGAGGGTGGCCACCTCATCCATGGGTGAGGCCACCCAGAGTTACACTCTTCCTTCCACCCCATTCATGAAAACTAAAGACTAGAAATCCTGGCTCAGCTCAGGAGGGCAGAGAAGATAGAGGATGACCTCTGTGGATGTCCAAGCCCCCCAACATGACCACAGTAAGACCAATCACCCTCTATTCCAACTGGAATCTCCCCTATAGGCAGCCAGGGAGGGAGTTTTATAGCCCATCCCCCTGGCAGTCTATAAATGGTGAGTTTCGGAGGCACCCAATGTCCTTCTAGGGACCTAGCCAGCAGCCTTTGTCAGGGATCTGGTACAATGGGGACCGAGTGACAGCCAGCAGCTAAGGACTAGTGGACGGCCTTCTGACCAAATGGGGCAGGTTGAAGAGATGGGAGGAGGAGATGGTGGAGTGGGGACGCCTTCTCCTGCCACCTTCCGAAAACATTACTGTCCGCCGGGGGCTGGGCCCCTCGGGGCATCTGATAAGTGGTTAAGTCAGCTGGAGCACCTGCCCTGCCATCTGACACTTGCATCTTCCAGACAGGGTCACCCAGGCCTCCTTGCTCACTTTCTCGAGGCCAGTGGGCTGCAGGGGTCCTAACAACTGCCAAGGGGGAATGAAAACCCCCAAAGCCCCCAGAGCTATAAGGCACAGTTCTGGGTTCTCAGGTAACACTTCAGGAACACTGCTTTAATTTCATTAAGAGATGGATTTTTAGCAATGATGAGCCCTCCATGAGGCTCCTGGGAGTTTAAACACAGGTTAATTCTAGCCTCAGTGAAATAACAGGGCAGTGTGGTTGGATAACAGGGGCCGGAACAGGGAGAGTTTAAACAAGACTGGCCCTCTCTCCATTATCAGACAAAATGGGAACTGCAGCCCAGAGACAATCATCTCAGATGCTGGGCTTGAGGATCTTATCTACGGACCAATAGCCTCATTCCTACCTCTCCTGGGCTCTGGAAACCATAGCATTTGGGGAGAAAACAGTGCCTGTGTTAGCAAACCTTGTTAAGCTCTGTTGAGTAGCGTATGACCCATTGACGTATATGCTTAACTGTTCCGATAGAGTTCTGATTTGTGTTAAGAAAAACACAAGTGGAGCTGGTAGAAATATCCTGTATCTTGCCTTGTTGTTATTTAGTCACTCAGTCGTGTCTGACTCTTTTGCGACCCCATGGACTGTAGCCCGCTACACTCCTCTGTCCGTGGGATTTCCCAGGCAAGAATACTGGACTGGGTTGTTGTTTCCTTCTCTAGGGGATCTTCCCGTCCCAGAGATTGAAGCTACGTCCCCTGCTGAGCAGTCAGATTATTATTCACTGAGCCACCAGAAAAGTCCCTGGATGATTTGATGTTGTACAAATGCATAGTCTGTATCCTGCCTTGGTGATGATTATACAGAGGTATGCATTTGTAAAAACATCATCCAGCTGTATGCCTAAATGTCCTTTATACACGTACTGTCTCTGTGTTATCCTTCTACTTTAGAATGTAAAAGAAAAAAATCTATTTAAAAAAAGGAACATACAACTGAATGTTGCTAAGCTCTTAGGTTTAACACATACCCCCATCCCACAACCAAGGAGCTCAAGCTGTGTGCGCACCGCTGGAGCAGTAATGCTTGGATCTCTGCTTGCTGACGTGGGGGTGGGGGTGGGGAGGGACGTGGGGGGCAGTGGAGGGGTTGAGGGGAGTGGGGTGGGGTGGGGTGGGGGTTGCTCAGTAGCAAAGATGACATCTGGAGGAGGCGTATCTGTATTTGCATCTTGACTCCTCTCTTTGTAAGTCACTCTGGGCAAGTCACTTGGCCCCTCTGTGCCTCAGTTTCCACACCTGTAAAGAGGGGATATTATTGACTGCCTTACCAGTTGTAACTGATCAAAGACAGTTCAATAGAAAAATGCTGGCACGTGGTAGATATGAAGGAAATGGCAGCGCTGGTCAGGGTGTAGTAGCTTGCCCCTCGGGAGCCTGCTTCTCCTGCTTACCTGTTCTTATCTCAGTTTGACACACCCAGCATCTGAAATGAATTTTGATGTTGTGTGGCACCAACTTCTCTCTCTCTCTCCACCTCCTCTCATGCACTCCATGATTTTCTGGTCCTGGCTCCAACTTCAGAAGTCCTTCTTATAACCTTTGACCTGTCCCCTGTTCATACTGCCACCTACTCCAGCAAGAGTGGGTCAATCTTTTTACCGTCCAACCCACAAGATCACCCAAATCCCACTGCTGCGCTCAGTGTTCCCAGCAGCAGCCCTGGTCACACCAGCCTTGGTCCCCACCCCATCTGTGAGTTCAGGAGACCCTGGGGTGGGATTTCCACGGTGTATGAGGAGGAGGTCAACAGCATACTCAGCACTTGCCAATGGAGACCAGAGGGTGTCTGGTTCTTAGGACCCAGGATATGGATGAGACAGGCTTAGTGCCTACACGCTGAGCTACTGGCAACCACTCAGGAATTCTGACCTGTCCAAGATGAGGTGTTGTGGACGTACGTGCACATATCAAGGGCATCAGTGTCCATCTGAGCATATCCTTCCCCAGCAAGCACGCCTGTGCTGCAGAGCATTCATCACTTCCCCAAGACTAGCCCCTTCCTCTAGGAAACATGTAGTTTTCAAAACCACTCCTTCACGTACACACTGCTATATTTAAAACGTATAACCAACAAGGTCCTACTGTATAGCACAGGGAACTCCGCTCAGTGTTATGTGGCAACCTGGCCGCAGGGGAGTTTGGGGGAGAATGGATACATGTATATGTGTGGCTGAGTCCCTCTGCAATCCACCTGAAACCATCACAACATTGTTAATTGGCTATATTACAATATAAAATATAAAGTTAAAAAACACTACCTCATAATGGGCCCACGTTTGCTTCTCCTTCATGCTACACCCAGGACCAGACTAACCCCTTTTTACACTCTCAGATTCCAAATATTTAAAGACAACCACATCTCCAATTCTCTAAAGGAATCTTCTCCACATTAAAGATTCCTTCAATTTCTTCAATAGTAGTTCAGACACGAGTCTTGCTACCATCCACCTTGCTATGCCCCGTCCTGGTTCCATCATGGAGACAGCAAGGTGTAAAATTAAGAAACGACAGCTATTTTCACACCAGCTCCCAGGCGCCCATCACAGACCCTCCTCTATGCTCTTTACACCCTTTTACAGCGCCTCCCCCCAACCCTTCTATGATTGATTCCCGGTTCACACTAATTAGGCCTTGCTGGGACAGCGTCAGGAGCGAGTGCTTTGCCATTTTCTTTAAGGAAACCATGTGATAGGCCAATGGGCTTGTGGTTGCCAGGCAACCTTGATGATCCTACAGAAAAGACCAAGAGAACCACATGGCCAGAGAGTCTAGTTAGCAGCTATTGAACGTGAGCCTCTGCTCCACTGAGAGGTGCAAGAAAGGCCTGGCTGGCATTGACTCACATTGCTACAGCTGTCTTTTTAAATGGAGTGTGTGTGTGTGTGTGTGTGTGTGTGTGTGTGTGTGTGTGTTAGGGGTACATACGCAAAGAAAGCTGGGAAAGAAGAAAGGAGTGTTAGGCTTTAAGATGGAATCACCATGAAGGATATTGTGGCAGGATTATTTATGAAATATCACACTTTATCTGTTTACACTTTAATTTTCTTTTCTGTCTCCTTAATTCTAGTAGCTGAGCAGGACTTGAAATTCCTTAATCAGAACAGGACAGAATGCAGAAACAGCCTATAGGCAAAGTCCTTTCCCCTTTAGGAAAATATTAAGCCACAGAACAAGGGATAATGGGAGGAGTCTTGGAAGGGGCAAGGTGGGGGGTAGAGTCTGTCCCTGGGAGAGTCCCACAGGGTCCTGCTTGGATTCAATTTCAGATGTGTTGAGGCACCTGGGTTCCCAACCTCACCAAAGGATTCCTTAAGCCACGTGTAGCACAGGACCTGGTGGTGAGAAATAACCGTGTGGGTGGCCAGTGATCCTTGGCTTCAGGGAAACCCAGGTGAGCTGGGGAGTCACCCCAATGCCTTAGCATCTCCAGCAACCCCAAACCTTTGCACAAGCCTGATGGTAGAAGAAGAAACAATGATTTATATTGGATTTCCCTCACTGAAGCCAGATTGGGACTCAGTAGAGTGGGTTTGATGTAGAATGGGGAAAGCTATTTAGGTGGGCAACTTGGTGGTATCACACTCAGTAATTTCACTTGTCATAAGAGGTCACATTCACTGTACATTTAACACGTGCCAGGCAATGCTGTAAGGACTCTCCTAGTCACACGCTCACCAGCAATACGAGACTATGCGTATATTTTACGTGCTTGCCATCAGAGAATGTTAACAGTCTTTAAAAGTTTTGGCGATCTATTATTGGGAAAATGGTATCTCATTGTTGTTTTAATGTATAGAATACTGAGTAGCGACCTTTCTCTTCCATTTCTGTATTGTTTGCATTTTAACAATGAGGATGTATCTGTGTATTAACTTGTGTATGTGAAACTGAAAGTTGCTCGGTCATGTCCGACTCTTCGTGACCTCATGGACTTTAGTCTGCCAGGCTCCTCTATCCATGGAATTCTCCAGGGCAGAATACTGGAGGGAGTAGCCTATCCCTTCTCCAGTGGATCTTCCCCACCCAGGAATAGAACTAGGGCCTCCTGCATTGCAGGCAGATTCTTTACCAGTATAGCTACAAAAGAAAATAAAAATCATATTCTTTATGCACTTAAAAGCATGACTGAAATATATAGA
The DNA here is from genome assembly GCA_935064755.1 of Tragelaphus eurycerus. Lineage (NCBI taxonomy): Eukaryota > Metazoa > Chordata > Mammalia > Artiodactyla > Bovidae > Tragelaphus > Tragelaphus eurycerus. The sequence goes on along the minus strand of CAKXYN010000075.1, from coordinate 158,966 downwards.
CCAAAAAATGGATAGAAAAATAAAGTAAAATCAATAAACCCACATGGTAGAAGGTTTTGACTGTGTTTATTGGATACTACGTAAAAATAAGAGACTTGATAACACAATTACTTAGGGAATCGCTCAGACGGTAAAGAATTTACCTGCAATGCAGGAGACATGGTTTCAATCCCTTGTTGGGAAAATCCCCTGGAGAAGGGAATGGCAACCCACTCCAGTGTTCTTGCCTGGAGAATTCCATAGACAGAGGAGCCTGGTGGGCTACAGTCTGTGGGATCACAGAGTCAGACATGACTGAGAGACTTACACTTTCACTTAGCATAATTAAATTTGATAATATATAAATGTATATTGCATTTATATGTACATGCATATATGCACACAAAGACACACGAAATTTAATAAAACGATGTATACATACACAGCATATAGAGAGCAGTCTCAAAAAATTGACTCTGTCTTAGGCTACAAAGGAAAACTGGACAAATCTAAAACTCAAAAATCATACAGAGTACAAAACCTCTGAACACAATGAAATAATATTCAAGATTAATAATTTTAAAGGGATAAGCAAAATATTATCTGCCTAGAACAATTAAATAATCCCCTAAATAATTCTTTCCTGGTGGCTCAGCGGTTAAGAATCCATCTGCCACTCAGGAGACCCAGGTTCAATCCCTGGGTCAGGAAGATCCCCTGGAGGAGGGCATGGCAACGCACTCCAGTATTCTTGCCTGGAGAATCCCCATGGACAGACGAGTCTGGAGGGCTACAGTCCATGGGGTCACAAACGGTCAAACACGACTGAGCGACTTTCACTTCATTTCAAATAATTCTTTAGGGTAAGAAAAAAAAATCAAATTACGATTTATATAGGAATGAAAGACAACAAATTGGTTTGAAGATTTAAATGTAAACAAAACTAGACAAACAATGGATAATTAAAAAATAATCTTAGCACAGGAAACGCCTTTCTAAATATGACATAAACCGCAGATACCCCAAAAGACTAATACATTCAGCCACCACAGAATTTTTAAAAGTTCTATGTGACAAAAACCTCAATAGACAAAAGCAAATGATAAACTGGGGGAAAAAATTTGCAACTTATATCACAGACAAAGCAATCATTTTTTTATATGTGAAGATCTCCTGGACTTCCCTGGTGGTCCAGTGGTTAAGAATACAGCTGCCAATGCAGGGGACACGGGTTCTGTCCCCGGTCTGGGAAGATCCCACCTGCGGCAGGACAGTTAAGCCCGTGCACTACAACTACTGAGCCCACCTTCTGGGATCTGCCCGCACAACCAAGAATAGCCCCTGCTCTCTGCAGTGAAAGCCCGTGCACTGCAGTGAAGACCCGGTGCAGTCATAAAAGGCTAACATCACCAGCCATAAGATGATACCACTGTGGTCCCCCTGACATGATGCAGTGAGAACACAGGATCTCTCCTGTCTGGATAGTCACAGAAGTCCCCACTTGTCTTTATAGGCCAACTAAGAGGGTGTGTGTGTGTGTGTGTGTGTGTGTGTGTGCACGTGTGTGTGTTTGACATAAACTGCAAACCTCCAGCTCAACTCTGGGTCCTCTGGAGTCTAAAGCTCAGAAAGGTCATTGAGCCGCAGAGCCTGGAACAACAAAACATTTTTTACCAAAAGGAAATGTTATTTTAGCATGAAATCCTAGCCAAGGCTGCCAGGGGCTGTGGAGCACAAACCTATAAAACCAAGGTCCTTGGAGCACTTAATGAGATCTCCTACCTGAAGAGAGGGCGGCAATGATCTGAGATTTCCCCAGGAAACTGGTTTCTCCCAATCCTGCTGAAGGGCTGAGCTCATTTTAGTAATAACAGTGAGGATCAGCAGCAGTCAGTCAGCTGTGGTGCATCTCCTGTGCATATTAATTAACTCATCAATTTCCTTCCCCAGGGCAAGAGAAGACAGAGGCCCAGAGGCAAGTCTCCTGAGCTTTGCTGCCTCAAGGATGCCGGGAACTCACTAGTATCCTCTCTGAAATGGTCTGCCTCCTAGACAAACTAACAGATCGCTTCTACCTGCTTCTTTCTGTTGCAGCCTCTGGCATTTTCCACTAAAAGGCTCCCCTGATGGATAACACAGAAGACTGCCAAAGGAGTGATTTATGCCCACCGTTAAACCCAGGACCTTCTCACCCACCTCCTTAGGCAAAACGCCTTTATCTGCACTGCTTAGAACGCCCTGGGGACACATGAAGGGGTAAATTGAATGCTGTCTCTTTGTCTATAACCTAATTTAAAATTAGTGTGTGCTCTAGTTGTAAATCTTAGATTAAGCTGTTCTTAGCTCATTATATTTTTGCCATTTCATTTTATGTGATAACAATAGTATCAGCATTAAGCAGAATTTATAGTTTTCAAAGTGCTCTCTTGTGTGTAAGTGTATTTGATGCTCAGTAAAATGCTATTAGAGAGAAAAGGAAGGGTGGCCAGTCCTATTTGAGTAAAGAGAACCTGTGACACAGAGGTTAAAGGGCTCTCCAAGGTCAAATATCAATTTCTACCATGAAGCAACCTTGTGCAAGGATTGTGTCTACTTGTAAAAATAAATTATTAAGTATTTCAAAGGAATGTAAAATATAGAAAATGTAAAAGCTACATTATCTATCTCCCAATGTTAACATATTTCCTTCAGATTCCTTTAAAAAAGTAGATAAAAGGATACAGATAACAGTTTTTAACCACCCCATTTCCTCTCTTCCTTGCTAGAGATGATTGCTATCTTAAGGTTGCTATCTATCTGTCCATCCTTCTGTCCTTGTTATTAAGCATTTACTACTATGTAAGGCAATGGCACCCCACGCCAGTACTCTTGCCTGGAAAATCCCAAGGACCGAGGAGCCTGGTAGACTGCAGTCCATGGGGTCGCTAAGAGTAGGACACAACTGAGCGACTTCACTTTCACTTTCACTTTCACTTTTTACTTTCATGCATTGGAGAAGGAAATGGCAACCCACTCCAGTGTTCTTGCCTGGAGAATCCCAGGGACAGCAGAGCCTGGTGGGCTGCCATCTATGGGGTTGCACAGAGTTGGACACGACTGAAGTGACTTAGCAGCAGCAGCAACAAACTCATAAAACATATATTAAGAGTATGTGTACAGTCTTTTTATTATTCATGTTATAGTTTTTGAATCTTTTTGTAACTTGCTTTTCTCACTGAACAGGTTTTCTAGATGCCCAAGTTAATTAATGCAGAGCTGCAAGTTAATTGATCTATGTATTCTCCCCCTGAACTATAGTATTTAATTGCATTAATAGACTACAGTTTATTTATCCATTCTCCTGTGTTGTGCTGTGCTTAGTCACTCAGTCGTGTCTGACTCTTTGCAACTCCATGGACTATAGCCCTCCAGGCTCCTCTGTCCATGGGATTCTCCAGGAAAGAATACTGGAGTGGGTAGCCTATCCCTTCTCCAGGAGATCTTCCTAACCCAGGAATCGAACAGGGGTCTCCTGCATTGCAGGCAGATTCTTTCCCAGCTGAGCTGCCAGGGAAGCCCTATCCATTCTCTTACCGATGGTTATTTAAGCTGTTTCCATGTCCTTCTACTTTCAAACACTGCTGCAGTGAATATTTTCCCCATGCTTCCTAGTGACCACCTATAAGAACTTCTTCAGAGTATGTACCTGGTGTTCCCGTGGCGAAGGTTCAACGCTCCCAATGCAAGGGAACTGGGTTCAACCCTTGGTTAGGAACTAAATTCCACATGCCCCAGTGTTTTTAAGTTGATTTCTGCAAGTTCCTTAAGGATTCTAGATATTAATTCTTTGTTGATGAGATGCTTTCCAAATATCTTTTCCCAGTTTTTAGCTTGATTTTAGCTTAGTTTATTTCAGTTGCTGCCACTAAAGTCTTAAAGTTTAGTGTTATTGAATTTATCTTTTTATTTTGCCTTTTGCATCTTGTTTAAGAAATCATTCACTGTTCTAAGGTCGTCCTCCTGTATATTTTCCTTTTGTTTCTATAAGTTTTTCACATTTTTGTTTTAATCCTAAATGTAAATTATTTTTGGATATGATATAAGGTTAGAAACTAATTTTATTTTATTTTATTTATAAATATTTCAATTGTCAAACATTCACATATCAGTTTCCTGTATTACCCATGGGTCTGTTTCTGAGCTCTCTACTTTAAGTTTGTCAGCATATTTTAATATCTCTATGGCTTTTTCATCTGGTAGTAATTAGTATAGCTTTATGATAAACTTTGATATTTCATAGGGAAGTCTCCCTCCTAATACTCATAATTCTTTTGCATATTCTTGGCTCTTTGTCTTTATATAAATTTTAAGATCATTTTTTAAAGTTCATGCAAGAAATCTCCTTTTTATTAGAATTGTCATAAATTTATAAACTAACTTAGGAAAGTTAACATTATAATGTTACTGTCATAATCCACAAATATGCTATGTCTCTCCATTTATTAGGTCTTCTTTTAAGACTTTCAATAACATTTTAGAATATCCTCCATGAGTAACACATCATGATTAGATTTATCCCTAGGTATCTAAGAATTTTTCTTGTTATTCTGAATAAGTTCATTTATTAAATTATCTTTTAAAATAAGGTGTTATGCAAGAATGCTATTGATTTTTTAAAATTGAGAAATAGGATCTTCCCTGCTGGTGCTGGGGATAGGAATCTGCCTGCCAATGGAGGAGACAGGGGTTTGATCCCTGATCTGGGAAGGTCTCACACACTACAGCGCAATTAAGCTTGTGCACCACAACTACTCAGCCTGTGCTGTAGAGCTGGGGAGCCGCAGCTACTGAGCCCACGGGCTGCAACTACTGAAGCTGTGCGCCTAGAGCCAGTGCTCCACAAGAGAAACCACAGCAAGGAGAAGCCCAAGCACTGCAAAAAAAGTAGCCCCAGCTCGCCGCATCTAGAGAAAGCCCACACAAAGCAAGGAAGAGCCAGCGTAGGCAAAAATAAATAAATACATACATATTTTTAAAAATTGAGAAATATTTCACATGACGTAAAATTCACCCTTTTAGGGTATACAATTCAGTGGTTTTTAGAATATTCACAAGATTAGTAATTCTGGAATATTTTCATCACAACAGAAAGAAATACTGTACCCACTGTGATGGGTGATAGTTATATTGATTGATTTCTAGATTGTAAATCAATCTTGCATTCCTGGAATCAATCCCTCTTGATCATGGTGTATAATTCTTTTCCAATATTTTGTTGAGGACTTTTTGCATCTATACTCACAAGGACTGTTAACATGTAGTGTTCTTTTCTTACGATGTCTGTGTATGTTTTGATAGGAGGGTAATATTGGCTTCAGAGAATGACTTTGAAAGTGTTCCCTCTTCTTCTGTTTTTTTGGAAGAATTTGCAAAGGATTGGTGCTAATTCTTCTTGAAACAGCAGAACTCAACAATGAAACGACTGGGTTCTGGGCTTATCTTTGTGAGAAGTTTTTTGATTACTGATTTGATCTTGTCACTGGTTGGGGTCTATTCAGATTTTCTATTTCTTCTTGAGTCAATTTTAAACATTTGTGTATTGTTAGGAATTTTCCATTTCATTTATGTTATCTAATTTTTTGGCATGCAATTGTTCATAAAATTCTCTTATAATGTTTTCTGTTTCTGTAAGATTACTAGTAATGTTTCCTCTTTCACTCCTGATTTTAGTCATTTGAGTCTTCGCTTCTTCTTGGTAACCTACTGAGAGAATTGTTAATTTCTATGATCTTTTAACGGAGAAGGCGATGGCACCCCACTCCAGTACTCTTGCCTGGAAAATCCCATGGATGGAGGAGCCTGGTAGGCTGCAGTCCATGGGGTCGCTAAGAGTCAGATACGACTGAATGACTTCACTTTCACTTTTCACTTTCATGCATTGGAGAAGGAAATGGCAATTAGGAGAAGGCAATGGCACCCCACTCCAGTACTCTTGCCTGGAAAATCCCTTGGACAGAGGAGCCTGGTAGGCTGCAGTCCATGGGGTCACTAAGAGTCGGACATGACTGAGCGACTTCACTTTCACTTTTCACTATCACGCATTGGAGAAGGAAATGGCAACCCACTCCAGTGTTCTTGCCTGGAGAATCCTAGGGACGGGGGAGCCTGGTGGGCTTCCGTCTATGGGGCACACAGGGTCGGACACAACTGTAGTGATTTAGTAGTAGCAGTAGCAGAAGCGACTTAGCAGCAGCAGCAGCAGCGTGATCTTTTAAAATAACCACTTTCAGTTTCATTGATTTTTCTCAATTATTGATTTTTGATATTGATATTTTATCAAATAGTCTTATTAGTTCGCAGCATTTGTATGTAGACTCTCTTACATTTACTACAAAGATGATCCTGTATTCTGAAATGAGGACAATTTGGCATCTTCATGGTTTAATCTAGTACCATATTGATTACAAGTAGTCACATTCCTAACTTCAAAGAGAATGCTTCTTTAATTTCAATATTAAATGTGATGTTAGCTATGAGTAGATACCCTTTATTAAGGAGTAGCAATTTCCTTTCATTCCAGATTGGCTAAAATGCTTTATCTTAAATCAATATTTAATTTTATCAGATTTTTCTAGATACATTCAGTTGCTCATAAGAGTTTTTCCTTTATTAAAAATGAATTAATTTATATAGATTTTCCCAAATGTTAAAAATTATTACTCTCCTTGAATAAGCTTGAGTTATTATATGAATTTGGCTTACTAAAAATTTATTTAGGATCCTCTACACTTATATTTCAGGGAAGGCAATGGCACCCCACCCCAGTACTTTTGCCTGGAAAATCCCATGGACGGAGGAGCCTGGTAGGCTCCAGTCCATGGGGTTGCTAAGAGTCAGACATGACTGAGCGACTTCACTTTCACTTTTCACTTTCATGCATTGGAGAAGGAAATGGCAACCCACTCCAGTGTTCTTGCCTGGAGAATCCCAGGGACAGGGAGCCTGGTGAGCTTCCGTCTATGGGGTCGCACAGAGTCGGACACGACTGACGCGACTTAGCAGCAGCAGTAGCAGCAGCACACTTATGTTTATAGATTAGAAGGGCCTCTACCTTTATTCCCCATATATCTTGTGGTTTGTTGTTCTTTGTCTTTCCTTCCTTCCTTTGGTTCTTTCTTCCTTTTTTCTTTCTCCTTCTTTTTTTCTTCCTTCCTTCCTTTCTTTTCTGGTAAGAGTGGTTCTGTAATACAGAGATATCCTGTTCCTCCAAGTTATGGTAGAATTTGGTATAAAACCACCTAAAGCTGATGGTTTATGTGTTTTAGGACAGGGCATGCTGGATTTTTGTTAAAGATTCACTAATTCAATTATATCTTCCTGGCCAATTACTTAATCATTAAAATCATTTTCATGCCTCATTTAATGCTTTTTGCTTTAAATTTCATGCTAGTTGTTACACCAGGCTTATTTTGGTTAGTATTGTCCAAATATACTTTTCCTTAACTCTTGATGTTCAGTTTCTATATCCATGTGATTATGAATGTCTCATAATTTGATTATAGCTGGAATTTTTAGAAGCTGTCTGAAAGTTTCTGTCTTTTAATAGGAGGATACTGGAAAATCCCACGGACGGAGGAGCCTGGTGGGCTGCAGTCCATGGGGTCGCTAAGAGTCAGACATGACTGAGCGACTTCACTTTCTCTTTTCACTTTCATGCATTGGAGAAGGAAATGGCAACCCACTCTAATGTTCTTGCCTGGAGAATCCCAGGGACGGGGAAGCCTGGTGGGCTGCCATCTATGGGGTCACACAGAGTCGGACATGTCTGAAGTGACTTAGCATAGCATAGCATAATCAGATCAGATCAGTGGCTCAGTCGTGTCCGACTCTTTGCAACCCCATGAACTGCAGCACGCCAGGCCTCCCTGTCCATCACTAGCTCCCGGAGGTCACTCAGACTCACATCCATTGAGTCAGTGATGCCATCCAGGCATCTCATCCTCAGTTGTCCCCTTCTCCTCCTGCCCCCAATCCCTCCCAGCATCAGAGTCTTCTCCAATGAGTCAACTCTTTGCATGACGTGGCCAAAATACTAGAGTTTCAGCTTTAGCATCATTCCTTCCATCTTATTTACTATTTTTGATTCATCTTAGGTTTTTTCTTCTTCTTTTCTCTTTCTAACTTTCCACTGATCAATCTAATTTTCTTCATTCTTTCTTTTCCCTCTACTAGTTTGGAAGTTAAACTTATCATTTCTGTAATTTAAGGTGTTTTCTTAACATACCTGATTTAGCACAATAGAAAGTTAATAAACAAAATATACAGAAATAAAACAAGAAATTTGAGCTCTTAAACTCTATAGCCACCCTCCTGTTTTTCATGTGGTCTGTGTGATACTCATTTTTCATAATTTCTTGAGTTATTCTCATATTTTGGTCCCACCCATTTGAAATTAGAAATTATTATTGTTATATTTTATATGATGTGTTGGATTTAGGAACACATTTTCTAATTTCTTGTTCTTTTTGGCTGCCATGAGACATGCAGGATCTTAGTTTCCTGACCAGGGATCAAACCTGTACACCATGAAGTGGAAGCTCACAGTCTTAACCACTGGAAGTCTTAACCAGGGAGGTCCTCATACTTTCTAATTTCTATTGTCATCATTACACCTTTCATGTCATTCTTTCTTTTGACCCTCAGTATTTTCATTATCAAAGCCCATCCTTCGACTTCCCTGGTGGTTCAGTGGTAGAGAATACTTCTGCCAATGCAGGGGACGCAGGTTCGATCCATGTTCTGAGAAGACACCACACGCCTCAGGGCAACTGAACCCAGGCCCCACAGCTACTGAGCGGGTGTTCTATAGCCCACGGACCATAGCAAGAAAAGCCACTGCAATGAGAAGACCATGCACCCCAGCTAGAGAGTAGCCCCTGCTTGCTGCAGCTAGAGAAAGCCCACACACAGAAACAAGGACGTAGCACAGCCAAAAGTTAAACAACAAAAGAGCCCATCCTTTTGTGGCTCTTGTAATGAAGAAAGGCTGTTAAGCTCTATAGTTTCAGGTTCTTTAAAATATTCTTTATTTCAAATTTACTCTTGAATAATTGTTTAGTTGCGTATTGAATTCTAGATGACATTTCTTTTCCTCCAGCACTTTGAAAATGTCATTTTGACCTTAATTATAAGAGCTAGTTAAAAATACTAACAATGCACATATAGTTGTTTATTATTAATGTCTTCCATCTTCAATTACCCTTACGATTTTCTTTTTGTGTTTGATGTTCTGTAGGCTCACAATTAAGTGTCTGGGTGTGAATTTATTTTTTATTTATTATTCTCAGGACTTGTGGATTCTTTAACTTGAAGAGTCATGGATTTTTTTAATTGTTTTTTAAATAAGTTCTGGAACAGTCTTAGCTAGTGTCCCTTCTAATATTGCTTCTCTTTCTCTATTTTCTTCTCCTGGAATAGCTAATAGAAATACTTTAGATTTTCTCATTTATTCATTCTTACCCCTTAATATTTCTTTCCTATTTTGTATCACTTTATTTCTCAGCTAAATTCAAAATAATTTCTTTCACTATCATTCAGTTCACTAGTTCTCTCTCTCCAGCACAAACTAATCTGCTGCTTAACCTATCCAATAAAGAAGTTTCATTTATTCAAATTCTGTTTCTCTGTAATATATTTCTTCCTTTTGAAAATGATTGCCCACTCTTTCAGCATGGTTTCTATTCCTTCTTTTTTTTGTTTGTTTGAAAAGTATCTTTATTTACCTTCATTCTTTTTTTTTTAACTTTACAATATTGTATTGCTTTTGCCATACATCAAGATGGATCCGCCACAAGTACACATGTGCTTATTCCTTCTTTTTAAGACCTTAAAAACTAAGTATATTTTTACACCTAATTTTATACTTTAATTTTTTTAAAGCTTACCGATTGTCCTACTAGCTTTGAATGTGATGACTGGCTTATTACACTTGGTATAATGTTCTCAAGGTTTATCCATGTTATAGTGTGTGTCAGAATTGTGTTCATTTTTAAGACTGACTAATATTCCATTGATGCATATGCTACATTTTTTATTTATTCATGTATTGAAGGATACTTAGGTTGCTCCCTGGTAGCTCAGACGGTAAAGAAACTACCTGCATTGTGGGAGACCTGTGTTCGACCCCTAGGTCAGGAAGATTGCCCTGTAGGAGGGAATGGCTACCCACTCCAGTATTCTTGCCTGGAGAATCCCATGGGCAGAGGCTATAGTCCATGGGGTCTCAAAGAGTTGGACATGACTGAGCAGCTAATACTTTGGGTTGCTTCTACCTCTTGGCTTTTATGAGTAATGCTGCCATAAACATGGGCATATAAGTATATAATCACCTCCTTTTAAAAAAAAAATCTCCTGGTCTTGCACAGTTTTCCACACTTGGGGAAAATGATTAATTTTCCATTCTTTACAGTGTATCTGTGGTACTTTTAAATTGCCCAGATTAGCTGAACCATCAAATTATAACATATATTTATTTATATATTTATAATTCTTCGTTATTGGATTTGAATGTCCCACAGGTAAGTATAGTCTACATTTTAGAACTGCCTTTCAAAGGACCAGAGTTCATTGCCAATGTTATATTTATTTTCTCTTTGTAGAATAATAGTCTCTCATCTTTAGATATGATGCCATCCCACTAAGTGTTGGGTTAATCCTTGAAATTAAATTTTCACTCTTTTGGGATCTGGGAAGGGTTGAGAAAGATTTGCTACTCATTTGGGATGAACACTGAAAGAGCCTGAGTTCACTGTGACACCCACCGTGTGTGTGCAGGTGAGATAACTGTGCTCGCTGCACTTGCTCTCTGATGCTGCATCTGAGATGTGTGGTTGCTGTCGTGGGACAGGGGCCTTCTTAGTTACCAGTAGCAGGTGAGCCTCTCAGATGCTGTAATTACAAGATAGAAAAGCTTCATTCTGAAATGTTAACCCACCAAGAAACTCAGTAACACCTTCAGAATGCCTGACCTTTCCCTAATCTTTTCTTTTTTTCACCACAGCATGTGGCACTTCTGGACCAGGGATTGAATCTGACCCCCCAATCCCCTCCTCCAGCAGAGGAAACGCTGAGTCTTAACACTTGGACCACCAGGGAAGTCCTCCCATAATATTTTGATTTTGGGCTAAGGCTTGCATGGTGGCTCAGATGGTAAAGAATCTGCCTGCAGTGCAGGAGACCCGGGTTTGATCCCTAGGTCAAGAAGATACCCTGGAGTAGGGAATGGCTACCCACTCCAGTATTCTTGCCCAGAGAATTCTATGAACAGAGAAGCCTGGCAGGTTACAATCCATGGAGTTGAAAAGAGTTGGACAAGACTGAGTGACCAAAACAGACACAGACACACACACACACACTAAGGTTTGCAAATTCCAAGGAATAAATGGATGAGGACATTGAGGAAACTAGCAGTACCCAAGGTTATCTTTATTTGGCGAGAGGTGATGGAACTCAAGTCAGCTAAGATGGCAATATTCATAAAATACTGAATGTGAGAGCACTAAAAAATGTGAAGTACTATTAAAAATGTAAGGAAAATGTAAATATCATCATCATTATTACTTCCGGTTCAGAAGGATGCATAGTCAAGAAGTAGATACTAGGAGCAGAACCAAGCTTACAGAGAAGGAGGATGAGGCCAATCAGCTGGGCTGATGACGCATCTGAGTCTACTAACAACCAAATGTCCAGTATCAGCACTTGAATGATAAGGTCAAACCTTCTTGTGGTCACTGAATACCCTGGGAAAACTCTGAAGAAACCTACAGAGTCTGAGACCTAGTTTCCACACTTGTCCCAACTAGGCCCACCTGGAACAGTGCTAGACAAGTAATAGATCCCAGAGAAATGTCATCTATTCCTATATTTGTATCATATTACTTTTTAATTATAGAAACTACATAGTCAGACTTCAGATAATTTGGAAAAAATGATAAAAGAAAAAAATTTTAAAGCCACCTACAATCTCTTCACTTTAGCAGAAAGTTTACCACACTTTGATATACTCTGTCCTGTATTTTCTGAATGCAGGAAGCCATGAGTTTAATCATAACTGTAAAGGCAATTTTATGTTCTACTTACTTCCCTCCTTAAAATTATATCATGAGCATTTTGTTTGCTTATGCTTCAACATTAGCATAGGTTTTTAGAATTGGTAAAACATTCTATCCATTCAGTAGACAATTGCCAGTCTCCCATTGTTGGATATCCATGTTCCTTCCATTTTTAAAAAATTACATAATGCTGTAATGGATAATTTTATGCATTTAGATTTTCTTGCAGTTAAGATTATTTTATTAGAATAGATTCACAGAAAAATTCCTGACCCAAAGGGAATCAATATGTTTATGGATCTTGATACAACTTGCGAAATTACCTTCCCATGAATTCAACCAACTTAAAATCTCCAAAAGTTATCAGTGCTCATTTTACCATACCCTCTCCAGCACTGGGAAGTAGACATCTTTATTTTTTGTTAACATCATATGTGAAAAATGTTACCCCATATTGTTATAATTCACATTTCTACTTTAGATAAAGCAGGAAAAAAAAATTCCCAACTGTTGGTATATTCATTGTTTTTCCACTTTTGTACATTGTCTGTTTAATCCTCTCAGCTGCTGAATAAATAATTTTGATGATTCATATAAGGGAGACAATTGGGTCTGTCCAGCAAAAAGAGTACTGATAACTCAGGGTGAATTAAGTGGTTTGACCTCTGTTTCTTCATCTATAAAACAAGTAGTTTCTATATCTACACTACCATATGTAAAATAGATAGCCAACAGGCATTTACTGTATGACTCAGGAACTCAAACCAGGTCTCTGTAACAACGCAGAGGGATAGGAAGGGGTGGGAGGCGGGAAGGAGGTTCAAGAGGGAGAGGACATATGTATACCTATGACTGATTTGTGTTGATGTATGGCAGAGACCAACATGATATTGTAAAGCAATTATCCTTCAATTAAAAATTAATAAATTTAATTAAAAAAACAAGAAGTTTCTAGAATCAGCAGAGATATACCATGTGAAATGGTTGGTAAACTCTCAAGTGGTTTAGAAAGACAATGAATGGAGCATTAATATTGTTACTCTCAATACTTTAACAGCCTAGAGTTCTAAAATTCACAAAGAGAATGGCTCTAAGAAAAATATGCTGGGTGAAGGAACAAAATCAGGCCAAATGATGAGATGCTGGAGGACTCTATGTACTAACCAGAAACCTAACAGTTTCCCACCAAAACAGTGATGCAGAATCTATTCCGGCCCTCATTTTCCTGAATAAGCTAGAAGTAATCCATATTCGGACTTCCCTGGTAGCTCAGACGGTAAAGCGTCTGTCTACGATGCGGGAGACCCAGGTTCGATCCCTGGGTTGGGAAGATCCCTTGGAGAAGGAAATGGCAATCCACTCCAGTACTGTTGCCTGGAAAATCCCATGGACAGAGGAGCTTGGTAAACTACAGTCCATGGGGTCGCAAAGAGTCGGACACGACAGAGCAACTTCACGTTCACGTTCAATCCATATTGGGCAAGACTGGGAGTTGACCTAGTACAAAGTTACCTTTGCTTTCAACTAGAATTGCCCGGATCGGAGAAGGCAATGGCAACCCACTCCAGTACTCTTGCCTGGAAAATCCCACAGACAGAGGAGCCTGGGGGGCTGCAGTCCATGGGGTCGCACAGAGTCGGACACGACTGAAGCGCCGCCGCCATAGCAGCAGCAGCAGAATTGCCTGGATAGTAAGTACATATAAATAAAAACTTCTTTCTCCTTAGGTGGGACTCTACTGCTAAGGGAAAGAAAAGATAATTGCCCTCCCAATTGTTGCATGTTTTCAAAATGCACATTATGGTTGTCCCAGTAAGTGTGGCTGTGTGAGAGCGAATATGTGAGACACAATCATATGGCTCTATTGTTGATGGTGGTGGGTTTTGTTCATTTGTTTGCAGGTTAGTTGGTTGGTTGTATTCACAATTTTTTTTTATAGTTATATTTAAACTGCCAATCAGAAAATGTAAAACATTGCTTAGGGGATAAGTGATAAACTTTTTATTCTATTTTTCTGTGTTTTTATTAATGAGATGTTATTCCTGTGATAAGGAAATGCAAAGAATGTCTTATGTAAACAAATCTCTAGGTGATCAATGATAAATGATTTTTAAATGTTTCCAAAAGCTGCATAATTGAAATGTGAAAATGGAAGGTGGGGAGAAAAGACAGCTTTACTAGCAGAAAATATCCTGCTCTGTGTTCTTTGACAGATGTCCAAGTGTCAGCCAAAGGTTGGACCTGCAGGGCAGATAGTGAAGCAAAAATTTCAGCTTGGGTGAAGCCATTACCAGTTCCTGTCAGACACTGGGGTGGGGGTTGGGGATGAGGCGGGCAGAAAACTCAATGACTACAGGGCTTGACAGGTAACATTCAGTGAGCAGGTGAGACATTTCTACTACAACCAGCTAAGAGTAAGAACCACCCAGCTTAGGCTCTCCCCAGTCCTTGAGCCTCAGAAACACAGAACAATAGATTGTTATTTTAAGCTGCTAAATTTGAGGGTAATTTATTAGGCAGTAATAGATAACTAAATGGTTACTGACCAAATTGTACAGACTCATTCATGATAATAAGTGATAATAACTAAATCCGTTTTTTAAAAGGTGAGCAAGTGAAATGGGGACAAAAATATTTCACTTTCCTCTCTACTGTTAAAAAAAAAAAAAAAGAAGATAACATTGGTGACACTGACAAAAAGAAGAGGTGGGAACTTCTGGTCCAGTGGTTGGGGATGCTTGCCAATGCAGTGGACACGGAGTCGATCCCTGGTCTGGGAGTATTCCACACACCTCCGGGAAACTAAGCCGGTACACCGCACCTGCAGAGTAGCCTGTGTGCAGCAGTGAAGACCCAGCACAGCCGAAATTATTTAATTAATTACGTTTTTTAATAAAAATAAAAAAAGAGAGGTGTGCCTAGGCTGGACTGGATTTCAGCCCTTACTACAGTGTCAGTGTTTTTTCATGGCATGCACCATGCCAGATACCCTGTTCAAGAGACAGAAATCCCAGATTTCTGTGTGAACCTTTTCAGTCCTGAAGACAAGTACTTCACATTTTTAAAAATTCTGAGAGCCCAGTAAACACTTCTGTGCCCCCATTTAGACCCCTGGTCACCAGTTTGCGAACCCTAGATCCGTGGCTGTTTTCTCGTGGGTTTGGCTGTTTTCCGGACCAATAAGGTAAGCTCGGAGCCTCGGTTTACCCACGTACACAGGCGGGGATTGGGGCAGATGGTTCCGTGCGGGCGCTGCCTGGGTGTGCTGGCTCGGGCACAGCGCATCCTCGAAGAGTGGATACGAAGGGTAAGCGCTTGCATCTTTGAATTCAGGGAGAAGTAGTCTCTGTGTGCGGTCAGGTGACCCGGGTCTGATCTGCTCAGGCGCGGGCGATTTGGGGGAAGTGAAGCTATAGGAGATGCTCTTGTGGAAATGCAAGTTTCTGCGTTATCCTCCTTCCAGCGTATCCTGTGGGTTCGGCAGCCCTTCTTCGGTCCTCACCCAGGGCCAGGACAGAGAGGTGGACTCGAATCTAGCCCTAGTGCCTGTCCTGTTGGGGAAAAGTTGGCTTGGAACCCTCCTCTAGCATTGAGCCATACAGGGGCTTGGAATTCCGGAGTCCAGTCACTCTACAAGAGAGAGAAAAGGCAGAGTGCTGCTGGCCCGCGACCTCCGCGAGCTGTTGCCATGGCCACAGCGTACTTTTGCTGTGGTGTGCGGTGACCACACCCCCAACTTCCCTTCTCCGCTCGCCTTCTGGATGACGTCATGGGCGTCCTCGGTGCTGACTGGCTACCTGTGGATCGGTCTCGCCTTTAAAGCAGCCTTTCTCCCCCGGCCCCCGCAGCTGCAGCGACGGTGTCAGCACCGAGGGCACCCTGTCGGGCTTCTCCCCGGGCCTTTCGCCGGCCTCTCGCCGGGGCAGAGCGGCCACTGCTCCGGACAGCACCGATTACCGGAGAGAGGCAAGTGTTCAAGGATGCTTCACAGGTTTTCTTTCTTAAGCTCCAGCTCCTTCCCGAGTCTTCCCCGCTCCTACCCGCACCCCCGCCCCCAGATCTGCAGCTCTTAGGGGAGAAGCGAGGAGCCGGCGGCGGGGTGGTGAGGGGATTTCTTCCAGAGAGGAATGGAGAGCAGTGACCTTTCTTCCAGGCTGTGGCGACCCAAGCCAGGTAAAATCTCCACCAGGATCCCCGGTCCGTTTCTCTGCCTCAGGGCAAGGGTGTGGGGTTGCAGGAACAGCAGAGCGGGACTGAGGTTCCCCAGGATGAGCCTGGGGCTGCCTTGGGGGGCCGAAAGGGGGCAACCGGGCTTGGCATCTGCCAAAGGTGCCGCAGCTGCCATCAAATTCAGGAAGCGGGGCGGGGAAGACAGTAAGGGCGCCTGGAAAGCAGGAAGCGGCTCCTACACCTGGCACCCCAGCGCTCCAAAGCGGGTGCTCGACCCGCTCGGAGCAGCGGGGGCTTTTAGTTCTCGTACCCACTCCGCCGGGCGACGCTGACACCCGGTCTGCCGTTTGTTGGCTGGGTTCGGCGCCCCATCTGAGATGCGCAGCACCCCCAGACCCCGGAGTGCGCGGTCTCCGGCCACAACCTCCCCAAGCCCACCGTGGCCGCTGCCCTGTCTCCCGCGCTCCTCGCTTTTCAGATTCCGGATGCAAGCCGACCTGTTGCATGCAGAAAAGCGGCGGGGTGAGGTGTTCCAGGCCTCTCCTCCTGACCTTGCCGGCTCCGCCTGCCACGAGATCTGACAGCCAGGAGCCCCCGGGACCCTTCGTGCAGACGCCGAGAGCCTAGTGCCGAAAGAGAAAATGTGTAAGTGCTGGGAGGCCACCGGGTAATTATTCCACTGCAAATTGCCGCACTGTGATAGTGGCAAATCATCCCGCTAAACCCGGGGAAGGAAAAGGAGAGGCTAGGGGGATTGAGCCGGGCAGGGAGTCGGGTCTACTGTAAAAAGCGCATCCAGTGCAGACAAGTTCTAATTTCGCCTTTTACCCTGGCGGCGGACGGAGCGCCTGCACTTTACGTCCCTACCTTGAAGTTAAAACGGGTCGGCCGATGGTCCCCAGAGCCCCTCCACAGCGAGTCCGAGACTTCAGCTTCAGCACCAGAGAGTGGACAGAGCCCTGTCGGTCTTCGCCCAAGGGTGGGTTCCGCCGATACTCTGCTTCCTAGCCCAGTTCCCTAGATCCCTCGCGAGGGAGGCTGGGAGGCGAGACAGGGTTCACCAAGAAAAGGAGGGGAAGGGTTTCATCTTCCCTATTTTCAGGAGTTGAAGTATCAAATTCTGGGAGGACATTCTATCGTCCTTTCTCTAAAAGCATTTGGAATAACTTGGTGCCAAGCACAGGCAGGATGTCGAAGAGGAAAGATGCGCTCCTGTAAGTGGTGAGCTTAGGCACAAGTGGGACAATGGTTCTACCCGGAACCCCAGCACTGGTGTCCTGTGGAAGGTCGCCACATCCAAGTCACATTCTCTCTACTGCGAACCCCCTTCTCTCTCACTCTCCCCGAAGTCTCCATAGGCCTTAATGCCGGTAAATGAAGAGAAAAGCGTGGAATGGTGGGAGAAGATATCCAGCTATGGAGGTCAAGGTAAAAACCACATTTATTAGGGCTGCAACAACTTAGTGAAGATGAAATCTGTCCAAATTGCACGTTGAGGTCCGTTTAGCCAAAGGAGCAGAGAGTGCCCTTTGTGTTAGGAGGTGAATGACTATTTTGCCAAGAAGGAAAATAGCCACCCAAGGGAAGATGTTATCACAAAAGGGCTAACAAGGGTAGTGGAGGAAGAGAGGGGGACAGGACCCCGCCCCGCCCCGCCCCCCCCAACTAGAGTGTGGTTGCCAGGCAACCAGCCCAGCCTCTTGTTTCCCTGGTTACAGTGAGTGGAGGGTCTTTGGCTATTAATTTATCTGTAAGCACCTTTATTCTTGAAAATATCTGCTTTGGAGCTCCTGCCTTCCTTGGTCTGGATGTGAGTCAACAACCGCTTCCTCAAAATTCCTGGGAGTTAAGAGTAAATCCTGTAAGGCAAATTATTTTTTTTTAATCAAGGTGCCTGGCAAAGCAGCTACTTTTCTGCCACCTCACTCTTTCCTTTCCTCTCTCCCACCTCCTTCAGAAAGGTAATCATATCCTACCCTGACCTTTCTCTGGGGTTTACTGGGGCTTTTATTTTTCTCCTATGATCCTTTAGACAGAAGGGCTCATCCCCTGCCACCCCAGCCCTGTGTGCTTTGCTTTTTTCTCTTTACATGAGAAAGACACATTTGTTCTTCATGAACTGGAGGGAGAGAGGAAACTGTCCAACAGTGTCTCCAGTAGAGAGAGGCTTTTTCCTTGGTTTGGCAGTGATTCCTTCCTTCCTAAACACCCCTCATACTGGAGAGGGTGAATTCTTGATTACCCCTCTCTTTTCACCTCTTCCCACAGACCACACAGAAAGCACAGGTGGTAAAAAATGGGACTCCTGTAGCAAAAGCCATTTGCATCACCAGCATCAGATTCCTCAAAACTCTTATTTTCTTTCTCTTCAGCTCTGCCTTCATAATTAGGAAATGAAGCACTTAAAGCTTCCAATCTTCTGAGCTTTTCCATTTCCCTGGATTGACAAACACTGATTCTGCTTTTCACCTATCAGACTAGTCTGCCTGCATTCATTCACAGTATTTGGGTAGAAAATCGCTTTACCCATAATTTCTCAAAGGCAGATGTAACATTCTCAGGATGACTGAAGGGGAAATTGCCAGTAAGTTAACAGAACAACCTGAGCTCTATGCACTACTTTACTCAGAATACTTCTTAAGAGCTATGAACTTTCTTTTTCTACAATAAAACCTTGTTTTAAACTGAACTATCACTTGACAACAGAGGAATAGAGGAAATCTCTCTTCCAGGTAGTAACTATCATTTTTATCTTTGTTGCTCTGCATTACAGACACACATATCTTTACTTTTCACCTTTTCTTTCACTCATTGCTAATGTAAAATTTTTTTAAAAGATCATTATAATTCCAGACTAAGTTGAATGCCAAAATTAACCTCCATAGGCTGGCTAGATATAATTTTGGGGACATTTACATTAAAATGCTTTCCCCTCACACGTTACTATAGAAACTTCTTTTTAGTTCAGACCAGACAGCTGGTCTGCTTTTTGTACTTTTCTTCCCAAAGAAGTGCCTTTCTTTATGAATTCTCTGGGGCAGCTATCATTGATCACATCAATAAAGTCCCATAGCAACAGTGTTTTTTTTTTTTTTAAATTATTATTCTCTTTCTGCTCATTTTCTTTATGGACAAAGGGTCTACTTTCCTTTCAAGAAGAGAACTGAGATCTTACTGGCCAGAAGGGAAGCAGCATTCTTTCATTGGTTGGTGTATGTTGCCTTGTCAACCAATCAGAGGATGCCATTTATCCTTTTCTGACTAGCTAAGTGAGCAGGGTACCCAGAATGATTGAATCTGCTTTAGTACCATCCAGTAGCAGTAAAGGGTGGAACTGGGATGTGCTATTTGCTTTGGCCAATTCAGATTCATTTGACTTGCAAAGATGAGTTTTGTTACCTAGTTATTTGTAGCTTACTGGAACACATCTGAATTACATATTATTCTATTTTCAAAAAATTTCTATTTTATTTTTGGTTGAGCTTGGTTTCATTGCTGCCTGGGCTTTCTCTAGTTGTGATGAGCAGAGGCTACTCTCTAGTTGCCATGTGTAGGCTGCTCATTACGTTGGCTTCTCTTGTGGAGCATGGACTCTAGAGCTCAGGCTTAGTAGTTGCAGTGCTCAAGCTTAGTTGCTCCGCAGCATGCGGAATCTTTCCGGACTGGGGATCAAACCCCTGTTCCCTGCATTGGACAGGCAGATTCTTAACCACTGGACCATGAGGAAGTCCTGAATTACACATTATTCTGTGATTTTTTTTTTCATTTTAAAATATATTACGATCATTCTTCGAAGTCCATGCAGATTATGGGTATCAGCACACCAATGGTCCAGGGATCTTTGTCATTTCCCTTAGAAGTATAGAATTTGTCTTCACCCTAAGGGATTTGGTGAAAATTTGGGGAGTTGAGGTCGGGAAGCTAGAAGAGGAAAGAGCTTTGTTCCTTATGATGAACATATATCTCAGCATTTGGATTCATTCTGTCCAACTTTGATGTCCCTGGTAGTTTTATTTGTTTTTCTATTTTAATTCTTCACAGCTGTCTTCTGGCCTGCATTTTCAGTGACGAAAATGTGGATGTATGGAGACAATGACCCTCTAATTTGGTGTAAGAGAAGATATAACTTTCCAGGAAGGCTGTGACAGGTAGGTGGTAGAGATCCCTGGGACTGGAGATTACCCAAATCTCTCATGGTGCTGGAGGTGGGCAGGTCTTTTTTTTTTCTTTCCCCCTCTTCCAAACAGTCTTGCTTAGGGATGCTCACATTAGTCTCCACTTCTCAAAAAGGAAGGGTGTGTCAAAGTTCCTTCTCTTCCAAGACAGAAATCATCTGAAAACAGCCTAAGAAACCTTAATGTAAGTACAGACCCTATTGGTCAGTCTTTTCTTGTTCTTGGCTGGAGGGGATCCTGGGAGTGGACAGAATCTCGACCATGATGGTGCTATCAAGAGCCACCTCCTTTAGTGACCCCATCTATGCCAGAGTCTGACTGGGGCAATGACCTAACTCTGAGCCTTTCAATAATAGAGGCGAGGCTATGTCATGTATACTTTGATTCCCTGGAGCTTAGTCACACTTAAAGTAGGGGCTCACAAGTATTTGAACTGAATCTTACAGGCTAGTGTCAGGACAAATCCCTCAACTTTGTGTTTATGACAATGGCAGCTGTAGCCTGCACCCTCCCTGGGCCCCCTCTCTTCCCATATTCCCTAGCTCTCTTCACAAAAAGATAAATGAAGGCTCAGTTAATTGTTTCCATGGTTACATGGAATGGCCACCCTGAGGATCCCTATCACCTCTTACTGTCAGAAGGAAAAAGAGAGGAGGGGTTTGGGGATCTTTGTCAAGGAGGAAACCATGGAAACAAGTGTTGCTAAGGGGATGGTGCTAAATTCAGAGGAAAGAAACTGAAAGTGGGGAGAGGGAGTTGATGGGCTCAAGGGCAGGTCAGTTTTTCAAAGTACATTTCTCTGAGGCTTCAGCAGCCTTTCACTTCTTGCATCTTCCTCCCAACCTAGACGGAGCCCAGAGTTTAGAAATTTTAGAAAACTGGGGCTGCTGTCAGGTTCAAATCCATCTCCACTGGTCCTGCAAGGAAAAAGCCAACGACAGTGGATTTATTGTGTTCACACCTCATGATTATACTCTTATCTCTGAACTCTGCCTCACTGCTGATCAGTTTCATCTAATATGAGCCAGGCTCTTGCAAGGCTTTGGAAAATAATCATCAGCAAAATAGTCCCTGCTTGCATGGTGAGCTGATAGCAGGACAGTCCCTTGGTGGCTTTAGAGGCAGGATTTGCTCACATGGGCTGGACTGGACAGTCCTGCATAGTAGGACATGGCAGTGTCCAGGAGTCTCTCCAAACTCTCTCTGTAATACCTTTTAGCTTATCTATTACTATCTGAAGTTTACCTGAGAGTTTGCTGGGAAAGGCCAGTTTTTCCTGGGAATACCTAGGGCTCTGGCCCCTCCAGTGAACCTTCACCTTGGCTACCCTTGCCCTCTGATATTAGCACTCTTGTCTCTGAAACTGCACACCAAGGATGATGAACTAGTCCTCTCTCAACAATGCCAAAGAGACAGGTTTTTTGTTTTTAAACTTTTTGGCTGCAGCACTCAGCATGCAGGATCTTGGTTGCTCCACCAGGGATTGAAACTGCACCTTCTGCAGTGAAAGCTTAGAGTCTTAACCATCCTGGTGACTCAGAAGGTAAAGAATCTGCCTGCAATGCAGGAGACCTGGGAAGATCCCCTAGAGAAGGAAATGGCAACCCACTCCAGTATTCTCGCCTGGAGAATACCATGGACAGAGGAGCCTGGCAGGCTACAGTCCAAGGGGTCACAAAGAGTTGGACGTGACTGGGTGACTAAAACACACACAGTTATTTTCTTTTACAAGAAGTTAACGGCAATAAACCCCTCTTTCTTCCTTGATGACTTAGCTGGGATGGGGAGCCCTCAAGGCCCTGCACCTTGGAGTTGCAGAGTTAGCACCTTGCTAGGGAGTGGAGGCAGGGGTGGGGGGGCAGTCTTAGCCTCCTGGGGAGGGACACCCCTCTCCCCTCTCTTATATCAGGCTGACTGCTGGAAGGGGCTGGGCCTCCCAGCTGGGTGCTGCTGGTCTCCTCCACATCCCCTCCTCTTCAGTTGCTCTGGGCCAGCCCTTCCCCACTCCGGGCAGAGAGAAACCAGCCCAGAGATGGAGGGTTGGGCTACAGAGGAAGAGCCTGTAATTAAGAAGAGAAAGAATTAAAAGCAGCACCGAAAGAGAAGGGTAATTATCCTTCAGCTGCTGCAGAAATACAATTAGGGCTTGCTCTTGGAGCCGCCAGGATATTGTGGCTTTGGCTAATTAAGAAGCGGATATCCCCTGCCAGGACAATTAGTGGCCTGCCTGGCCGGCGGGGGCCCTTTCCCTCCCCTCCATCAGGGTCCAGGCCTGGGGAAATGAAGCTCAGAGCCCTGCTGGGGTGGGGGTGGGGGGGGGGCGGGGTGGAGGTGGGGGTGGGCAGGACTAGAACCCCTTCTACCCCATCCCCCGCACCACTTCCCCCTTTTCCTCCCCTTTCTAGTCTGTGAGGCCCAGCACCCCTACTCCCACTTCATTCAGAGCTGTGGCTCTGTGAGTACAGAGGGCATTGTCACCCAAGGCCTTGACTGTAGACTTGGGTAGAGATGGGGGTTCCTGGTAGAGACAGGTCACCATAACCTGGAGCTCTGTTTTTCCCTTCTCCATAATACCACAGAGCTTTGTGATTGCCCAAGCAAGGCTGAGAGATGAGCCGCTGCTACCCTTTAAAAATTACACCCCCCTGTCATTATTAAGGAAGTATGCTCATTATAGAACATGGAACCCTCCAAAGAAAAAGAAAATAGGGAAACAATCCCTACTCCCCACAACTGATTAGAGGCTCTGGAGAATTCTGGGGTGGGGGAGGGAACGGGTTTGGACACAAGCTGGTGCGGCTGCAGGGTCAGGCTGGCTGAGGCGGGGTGGATCCAAGAACACCAAACGCCTGGCGGGATGGGTCATGTGTGCGCTGCCGCCGTGGAGCAACCTGCCCCATCTGGAAGACTAGTGATTTTGTTGTTGTCTCCTGCGCTCAACAACAAGTCCCAGTCTGCCGCATGGTGCCGGCCACCGCAGCCGGGGCAGGGGCGGGGCCGGGCATGCCCTTTGCGGCTGTCCTTCCGTTGTGTTCTTTCTGCGCCTTCTCTGTCTCCTAGCAAACATCTCCGAAACTACTCAGAGCAGCCCCTCTGGGCGGCACGCTTCAGTCAGACTCTTCCAGAAACAAGAACTGACTGTATTGTCGGGGGAGGGGTGGCCAGGGTCTCCATCCTCCAAAGGGGGCACGTGCTCATGACTTTGGTGCTTGCGATGCTGTTGCACTGGCCGTGGAGGACATGCCTGGCTCTGGCCCGCTTGGACCTCACCTTACCTACCAGAGGGGAGAGGCAGACTTGTGTGGACAGACCTTCTTCTCGACCCTGGAATCTGCCTCTGCGCTGCTGAGTTTAGACGCATCACCAGGGGAAAACTGACGTGAGGACGCTCACGACTCCAACTGAGCCTGGACAGCAGTCCCCCACTATGGCAGAAGCAGTGGTCATCAAAACTATTTCCCAGCCTTTGTCTGAGGGGCAGGGAGGTGTTGCCTTGCCCTGGGATGGTCGCCAAATTCCAGTGATGATTCTCTCCATGAGGACAAATTTTTCAGCCAGCAAACTCAAATGTCCTCCTCAGTCCTTTGTATGATTGAAGGTAAAAGGAAAGCGGGTGGCAGAGGATGAGATGGTTAGATAGCAGCACTGACTCAGTGGACATGAATTTGAGCTAACTCAGGGGGGCAGTGAAGGACAGAGGGGCCTGGCATGCTGCGTCCATGGGGTCGCAAAGAGTTGGACATGAGACTTAGCGACTGAACAATACAATAAAGTCCTTTCTAAGTATATTCCCTGCCTCCTCTCCAACCTGGAGGAGGCATTCCTGGGATCCTTGGGTCAGAAAAGGGAAGTGTTGGTCAGCAGCCTTGGGAGGCAAAAAGACTCTTGGAAAGTTTTTTTTTTTTTTTTTTTTTTTAAAGAATACTAACACATCTTGCCAATTTAAATTGGGTTGGGAGCTGTACTCCATTAAGGAACCCTAAAATTGCAACCACAGCTGAGCTCACGTTTGCCTCTGCCACATGCCAGCTGTGTGACCTTTGGCCAGGCACTGGACCTCTCTGAACCAATTAGCCCTTCACGTCAATCCAGAGGTCGCTGTCTCAGCTCCTTTGAACTGGATCTCCTAGTGCTCATTTCCTGCCTCTTATATTCTCTTTATTCCAATCCTGCCTGAAGCAGGTGGGCAGCCAGTCCTATTAGAAATCTCATTCACACTTGGGAAGGCTGCAAATTGTTGTCACTCAGCAGGTACGTGCTCTTCACTGGAGGAAAAGGGGCTGGACTGGGTAGAAGGGGACAGAAGTGGAGAACCGGGAGAGGAGGGGGATCAAATCTCTCCCAGGCAGTCTTCAGTATCCAGGGCTGCTGTGGAGTCAGATGGGAGAGATATCCTGCCTCTGTGAAGCAAACATCTGGCAGGGTGGGTCATGGGTGCTTTCCTGATTTGAGAGTTGGACAAGAGTACTGCTGTTGCTATGGGGCAAGGTGCAAAGCAGAGGGAGCGAGGCACTTCCTAGGGGGGTGGGTAGGGATGCCTGGCTTCCAATTCAGACATACCCCAGTTTGAATCCTGGATGCATCACTTAGTAGCTGTGTGACTTTGAGGCATCAAAGAGATGTGTGACTTAACATCTCTGAGCCTCAGATGTCTTAATTATAAAATGGAACTGATCATATCCACCTTGTTAGGTTAGGATAATTAATCAAGAGAGGTGTCATACAATGGCACATGTAAATACTCAACAGTAGTCTCTTGGCCTCTTTCATAGTTTTTCTCTTCTGGTATCTGAGGGTACCCACAGGTCCCCTTCCTTGAACTAGGAATGAATGAGATCCACCATGTGTTGAAAGTGTAAGTCGCATCTGACTCTTTGTGACCCCATGGACTATAACCCACCAGGCTTCTCTGTCCATGGGATTTCCCAGGCAAGAATACTGGAGTGGGTTGCCATTTCCTTCTCCAGGGGATCTTCCCAACCCAGGGATCCCATTTAAATGTTTATCCTTCCCCTCAGATCAGTATTTTGCCCACTTCAGGAGGCTCAATATATATCTAAAGAACGACTATAGACCAAGTCTCCCACCTCCCTTTCCCTTCCCCCACTTTCCCGTTTTAAAAATGCAGAAACCAAGACTTGGGTTGTCTGACTTACCTCTAAGTTACTCAGAAAATCAGACAGCTTATTACTTCTTAAGGCAACTTTCTAGGAGTCTTAGAACACAAAATGGTTCTTAATCCAAGGATCAGGTTTCTGGGGTCCCTTACCTTAACTGCATCACCCGGGTTTTTTGTAGCTAGCAGGGTTTTTTGTAGCTAGCAGCCCGATTAGCGCGCACGTTTCCAAGGATGAGCAGGGAGGCAGCCCTTTAGGGCCCTCTGCTGGGCCCTTTAGGTATCTGCGCTTTAGCGCCCATCCTCAGTCTTGGCTGCAAACTAGAACCACTGGGTGAGCTTTAAAAAAATCTCCAAAGTTCAGTTCACATTGCGGGCTAGTCACATCGGAATCTTGGGGGTGTCACCCAAGTGCCAACATTTTTTAAAACTCCTCAGGAAATTCCAATGTTCAGCCAAAACTGAGGAATAATTACAGATGAATTTTCTAAGTGAAGAAAATGTAGCCTAGAATGGAAAAACTTATGGTGGAGAATAAAATTCCCCTGGATCAAACCTTGCCAGTTTTCTATTAAAAATCAGTCACGTGGGGCTTCCCTGGGGGCTCAGTGGTAAAGAATCCGCCTGCCAACGCAGGAGACAGCGGTTCAATCTCCGATTCTGAAAGATCCCACGTGCCATGGAACAACCAAGCTCCAGCACCACCACTCCTGAGCCTGTGCTCTAGAGCCGAGAGTCGCAACTACTGAAGCCTGAACACCTTAGAGCCTGTGCTTCCCACGAGGGAAGCCACTGCAACAAGAGACCTGCGCACCTCAACTAGAGAGTAGCCCCTGCTTGCTGCAAGGAGAGGAAAGCCGTCACAGCAGCACAGACGCAGCGCTGCCAAAGAGAGATAGATAAATGAAAAATCAGTCATGTGAGACTTGACGGTTCTAAAAATACTGGAAAATCTCAGGAGTTGGAGGTGAGGTAGGAGATAGATGGGATTCAGGTTGGGAAATTCCGAATCAGCCAGCCTCCTCTTTGCATTTCCTGAGATAGGTGGGCCCCAGTAGAGGAATTTACAGTCAGCTCCCTGTTTGCTCTTGGAAATGGAAGTAACAACAGAAGCAGGTAACTAGCCAGTCCTCGTCTCTTGTAAACACCTCAAGGGAATAATCATGGCAAGGATAAAGAGAGGCAAAAACTCTGAGTAAAGGATAAAGGAAATACTACACATGGGCAGAAAGGTTCCTTGGAGTCAAAAGTCAGAGGATAACTCCAGGCCATAATGAGTCTTGCTCCTCCCAGAAGTCTTCACTTTGAAGACTTAGTAAAGTCTTACCATCTTAGTAAGGTGTGCGTGCGCACCCCAGGGGAGGGTCCTGAGACAAATTAACCAGAGTGGAGTGGGTGGTACAAAGCAAGATGATTGGCCTGAGGGAAGACAAAGACCTAGAAAACTGTCCCCTTATTTATAAAAAATTGAAACTTCAAAGGCGCGGCTGTCTCTCCGAGCTTGCCCAGGTGTCTTTCCACATGTACTTTTCTTTTCAATAAATTTTTTACTTTATCCTTTACCTTCTGTCTCCTTGCCTGAATTCATTCTTGAGTTGACAGGCAAGACTAGGGACCTTAGCCCTAACTGCTGGCTCCTGTGGTCCAGTGGTTAGGACTCCCAGTCTGGAAAACTAAAGACCTTGCTTCCAGCTACCACTTGCTGCCACTTACTGCTGTGCGGGTCTGAAATCAGGGTAAGATATAAAGGTACCACAAATAGGTCCAAAGTCACTGTTGGATCAAGAATGCTAGTAGAGCAGGAGTGTGCTTGAATAGACACATTGGCTCCCAGAGTTGTGCCAGCTGCATACCCTCTAACATCAGATTTTAAACTTGAGGATGCATCAGGAAGCTGTTAATCAGGTTGTTAAGACACAGACTGCCTGGGCCCACCCACCCCTGAATTTCTAAGTCAGTGGGTCCAACCTATTTCCAGGCGATGCCTAGGCTGCTGGTTGAGGACCGCCGTTAGAGAATCATTGCTCCAAACAATGGCTCGATGGACACCCACCCTCCTGTCTGCACCAGGTCCAGTCACATGGGAATCCCCATAGCATCCCGAATAGTCCTCAAAACAGGCATGAGGGATTTCCCTGGTGGCCCAGTGATTAAGACTTTGCCTTCCAATGCAGGCGAGTGTGGGTTCAGTCCCTGGTCGGGGAACTGAGATCCCCAATGTCTTGCAGCCAAAAAACCAAACCATAAAATGGAAGCAGTATTGTAACAAATTCAGTAAAGACTCTAAAGATGGTCCACATAAAAAAAAGAAAAAAAAAAAGCCTTAAACATAGGCATGTAAGGAAGGCAGAATGGTGCTTCGAGAATGTGGCTTGCTGGTTTGTAAGGGCAAAACACAAGTCAAGTCACACGTCTCAAGTGCTGCTTGACTGGCAAGATAGAGGGAGAAAAGGCAGGACTTGGATCATGGGCTTTCCCTCATCAAGCCCAGCTCAAAGGGGTCTGTTATAGAGGAGCCCCACTCTGTGGAAGGAGGAGGTAGTTTCATTTAAGGAATGGGAGGGTGAGGGCCCTGAAGTTGGAGTTCACAGACAAGATATGCCAGTATTGGGCCATCCATATTGTATACTTGTGGACTTCGAACGTTTTTGCTTGATAATGTTTTGTCATAACCCTTGATAGTTACAAAATACGTATTGGAAATATTGACATCTTTTTTTTAATGAATTTTTAATTCATTGGAAGGAGTGATGCTGAAACTGAAGCTCCAACACTTTGGCCACCTGATGTGAAGAGCCGACTCATGGGAAAAGACCCTGACGCTGGAAAAGATGGAACGCAAAAGGAGAAGAGGGAGGTAGAGGATGAGATGGTTGGATAGCATCACCAACTCAATGGATATGAGTTTGAGCAAACTCCAAGAGATAGTGCAAGACAGGGAAGCCTGGCATGCTTCCACGGGGTCCCAAAGAGTTGGATGTGACTGAGAGACTGAACAACGGACTTCCCTGGAGGTCCAGTGGTTAAGACTTAGTCTTCCCAAGCAGGAGGTTTGGGTCTGATCCCTGGCTGGGGAGCTAAAATCCCACATGCCTAGTGGCCAAAAAACCAGAACATAAATAACAGAAGCAATATTGTAACAAATTTAATAAGAATTTTAAAATGATCTATGTAAAAAAAGTCTTTAAAAATTTTAAACATTTGTTTCAAACTGCTATATATATCATAGCAGTTTGATACCAATATTAACCATTTTTTTAAATACATGAAAAAAACTCTTACTGGCAATGTTAAATTTTATCTGAGCCCTATGCTCCTGGAAAACATCAATGGTGAAGAAATTTCCCCTATCCTTTTGTGTTCCAGAAAATAGTTACTGCAAAGAAATACGGCGCCCCATATGACTGCGGTAAGACTCCTGGATTGAGCCCTGGCACCGCCACTCCAAATTCCTATTCTTTGCCTCAGTTTATTAAGTAAACCGTCGGAGCTATGATCAACTGGAATAAAATGCTTATAACCAAACACTGGTTAAGCTTCTTTTCTTCCCTCAGGTCCCTTGAACTTTGGCCCACCCAGAGCCAGTTTATAATCCCTCTGGACCCCTCCAGAGAATAGGCTGGTCTCAGGGTAAAACAGAAGGTAATGGCACCCCACGCCAGTACTCTTGCCTGGAAAATCCCATGGACGGAGGAACCTGGTAGGCTGCAGCCCATGGGGTCGCTAAGAGTCGGACACGACTGAGCGACTTCACTTTCACTTTTCATTTTCATGCATTGGAGAAGGAAATGGCAACCCACTCCAGTGTTCTAGCCTTGAGAATCCCAGGGACGGGGGAGCCTGGTGGACTGCCGTCTATGGGGTCTCACAGAGTCAGACACGACTGAAGCAACTTAGCAGCAGCAGCAGGGTAAAACAATCTCCAAATCTAAAATCTACTGATATAAAAGGATCTGGTCACTCTTGCTTCCATCTTTTTGCTTAACTCTTAAGAATTAGCAAAGAATTTTCTCTATTGCAATAAATTTCTCCTCCCAATCATCCACCCCACTAATCCTTTCAAATAGTTTCTCCTTACTTAATCTGGATTTGTTTTTTTACTTATGTGCAACATTCTTTGTTCTTCTTCAATTTATACTTCCATTCACCTTCTGGTATGGTGTTTTATCCTAGCATCATCTCTTTTCATGTTTGGTAATATTTTCTGGAGAACCTGATCACATTTTAATGCCGCAAAATTATGTACATCCATTTGAACTTGTTAACACTAGAAAAATGTCTTGTGACCCATAAAGGTTCCAAGTGTGATTCTTTTTTTTCTGTCTTGTGACCCATAGGGGTCTAAGTGTTATATTTTTTTCCTTCCGGATTGAGATATTGTTGCAATTATTTGTATTGCAAATGAGCAAATGATAAATACACAGCATTTCATTGTCTGAGCAATAATCTTTAAACATAAAAAGTAAATTTTCACTAGAAATGCCATTGGAAATGTGTCCCTTTAGAAGATAGATTGAACCAGTTATTTTTTCCATTAAGTTAATAAATCCAGGGATGAATATACTTTTTGCGAGAATGAGAAAGAGTTGGGCCTTCCATTTTGTTTTTATGGATGTAAGCACTAATAAACAGTGTTCAGATAAAAGACAGAAGTGGAAGGAAGTTTTCCTAGCAATGGCTCTCAATTCTTTTGATTCCTGATAATTATCCAGCCTCAAAACAATATTTTTAATGACCTATTAGCTGACAACATGATTAAATCCTCCTTGAATCATAATGAAAGCAAAGAATCAGAAACCAATAGATTTGTAGAAGGGTTTCTTGCCAATCCTGGATAATGACCCATTGTTGTTGCTGTTCAGTCGCTAAGTCGTGTCCAGCTCTCTTGTGACCCCATGTAGCCTACCAGGCTCCTCTGT
Source organism: Tragelaphus eurycerus (assembly GCA_935064755.1). Taxonomy (NCBI): domain Eukaryota; kingdom Metazoa; phylum Chordata; class Mammalia; order Artiodactyla; family Bovidae; genus Tragelaphus; species Tragelaphus eurycerus. The sequence goes on along the minus strand of CAKXYN010000075.1, from coordinate 128,518 downwards.
CTATAATATTTCCCAGCAAGAATACTGAAGTGGGTTGCCATTTCTTTCTCCAGGGGATCTTCCTGACCCAGGGATAGAACCCATGTCTTCTGCTTGGCAGATGATTCCTTACTGCTGAGCCACCTGGGGAACCCAATTCATATTCAGAATTCAGAGACTCCTTTATTTCCTAGGGTAATGTTGCAGAGCAAAGTTTAGACTGGGTGTGTGTCTGTGACTTTCCTTTGTAAAGTGGGAGACAGCTGGTTAAACAAGCGGAGAGGGAAGCTGGACTTTAAAGATTCTAGTTCCATTCCCAGGTCTAATCCCATGGGAGTCAAGGATCTGGTAAGTGACTCTATTAAAGCCCTTCCTGTCCCCAGAGTTGCCTCTGACAAAGTCACCTTGTCTGAAAACAGGTGCTCTGTATTCCTTCCCTTCTCTGTCTGTCCTCTCAATGTTGCCTCCTCAGGAGCTCAGGAATCTGTCCCAAGCTCTTCATCCTCCATACCTAGCACTCTGGCTGGTCTTCCCACATGGTGCAGTGGTAAAGAATCTGCCTGCCAAGGCAGGAGACGCAGAGATGCAGGTTTGATCCCTGTGTCGAGAAGATCTCTGGAGAAGGAAATGGCAACCCACTTCAGTATTCTTGCCTGGGAAACCCTGTGGACAGAGGAGCTGGTGGGTTACAGTCTATGGGGTTGCAGAGTCAAACACAACTGAGCAGGCCCACACACATGCACCACTCTGGCCATTAGGATCTTATCCTGCCTCAGTGTCCACAGTCACCCTGCTCCCTCCCACTCCTCTTTCTCCAGGCATGGTCCATTCCTCTCACACTGCAGCCAGAGTGAGCTCCCTCAAATGTAAATCTGCTGGTGAACCAGCTCTGGCTGAAACTCTTTCAGCTCCCCAAACTGTCAGGAATCTGAGTAGGAATGCTTATCTCTCTAGCGGCCTTATCCTTTGTCCTGCTTCCCTTAAATCTGTATTCTGGTCAGAAATAGGCCCAGGTACCCCTGAGCCTCTGGTTACCTTGCGATGGCACTGCTGCTTGCAAAATGGAACTAGAAGGAATCTGACTTCTTAGGTAAGGGTCTTGGTTTGGATTCGAGCTGTTTTTCCTTAATTTCTTTAAATGTCAATCTCCTTAATTGTGAAACAAATAGTATCTCAAAGAGTTCATCAGACTAAATGCGTGTATTGCCTGGCATATTGTTAATGCTCAGTAATAAATGCAAGCTCTTTATTATTGTTTTTATTATTCACGTTGCAGTAAGTTAGCTGTTAACCTCTGTTACTGTGCCGAACTGTGAGCAACTAGAATCTCCACCAACTGAGCTTATTCTATGTATCCCATTGCGGAGCTCATGGTAGGAACTTATTACTTATGAATAAAGTACTGCAAAAGGATCAGTGAAAATAATAGCCCCGAAGAAGCAATTCTAATTTTAAAAAATCTTTCTTTAGTGCTTTTCAGGTATATTATTATTTTATCCGGTCTCCTCAACACCGGAGGAGGTAGGGGCCACCTTCTTCAAATGTGGGTGTGTACACAGTAAGTCATTCTGCCTTTAGTGGCACGGAACTCATAACAGCCCACATCCTCACCCAGGGAAGGGGATGAATTGGAGCCTGGGGACCTAGGTGGGAGCGGACCCTGGTGAGAAAAAAGGCCACAGTCTCCTACAGTCGGCTTTAAAATTTTCCGCGGGCGGGGCCCGCCTGGGCACAAACCACGCCCCTCTTGGAGTCCCCGCCCCTTATGCTCCCAGTGCCAACCGGCAGCGAGCCAGGCTTCCGACCAATCAAAAGAGGCCTTAGGCGGGAGCTGCCGTCCAGCTAGCCAATAGGCGGGCGGCCGCGGCGGGGCTTGCCCGGGCGTGTAGCGGCTACCGGCTGCCTGGACGCCACGTGCTGGCGTGAGGAGACTCTCGGGGCTTTCAGGTGATCTCGGGGACCCTGACGGGGATCTCGGGGTGGGGCGGGCTGGAGCATGTTCAGGCCCCGGAGGGGCCCCGCGAGAGGTGTCCGCCCCCGACTTGTGGCCGGGGACTCCTGGCCGGGCCGGCTCCGCTCCCGGGGCCCCGGGAGTGCAGGCCCGGCCCGGGGCGCCTCTTGGCCCGCATCGCGCCCTGCTCTGGGGTCTCGGGTCTGAGTCGGCGACGCTGGGCAGTGGGCCCGGGCTGGTGGGCGTTGGCCGGGCAGCCGCGATCCCTGAGTGACCAATGCCTCAGTCCCTCCCAGGTGAGGCCGGGCCGCCCGCAAGTCACTCCCCGGGAACGCCGGCGGCCGGGGGAGACTGAGCAGGCTCTCCTTGGATTTTCTTGTCTCATTTTAACTTTTCAGCAGCACAGGGGATCTGATCTCACCGAGCCGGCTTTTCTCAAATTCCGGCGATTATTAGTGTCCTGTTGTGGGGGGCGGGGCCTTGCAGTCTGAAATACAGATTCGAGGGTCCTTTTCCCCAAATGGCAGTTAAGAAGGTGTTGGGGTAGGCCTGGAAATCAGACTTGTTAAACAGACGTCTTTAATTGTTTCTGATAATGAACTGCTTTTTGGAGGCCCCTAACCTAGTTCCTAGTTCGACGCTGGGTTTAATAAACCCTAGCTTTAGGTCAGCCATCTCCAACTTTTTTTGGCACGAAGGACCGGTTTGGAAGACAAATTTTCCCATGGCCTGGGAAGGCAGGGAGGATGGTTTCTGGATGATTCAAGTGCCTTATGGTTCTTTCTAATCGAATGGGGCTGCTGATCTGACAGGAGGTGGCCCAGAGGTTGGGGAGCCCTGAGTTAGGAGACAGTGTCTTGGTCCAGCTCTTTAGCGCCAGAGCAGGGTCTAGAACTGCCCATCTTCCTGATAGCCAGCAAGTTGGTGGCCCTGAGGCCACTGGCGATTCTGACTTTGCAGTTCCTTTGCCCAAAGGCCTGGTGGCTGCTGATTTCAGATGTTGGTTCTGGGTGGGAGAGAGATTTGTTTGCTTTACTGAAACATTTGTTGTTTGAGCGAAGCTTCTCCCTAGCTTCACTGAGCTCCACGTGGCAGCCCAAGAAGAGGACTATGTGCCCTTGATGATTAATTGTTGGTTCTGATGTGTCAGCTAAGTCAGGACATGTAGAAAAGGACTGCTTTCATTTCTTGGAACAAAGAGCCCCTGAGACCTTTTTTTTTTTTTCCCTCCTCCATGTGACTCTGCGACCCCACGGACCTCCAGGCTCCTCTGTCCATGGGATTTCCCAGGCAAGAATACTGGAGTGGGTTGCCGTTTCCTTCTCCAGGAGATCTTCCCAACCCAGGGATCCTGTGTCTCCTGCATTGGCAGGTGAATTCTTTACCACCACGCCACCAATTTCTGGCTTCTTTGAAACTTTGTCAACGGGTTTAGGGAGGCCATCGACCCTAGTCTGGGCCTCGGTTCCTGACCTTGCAGGGTCCTTAGTCATCTCAGAGAAGGACAAGGTCCCTCCTCCCCTACAGAAGGCAGTTTTAGCAGGTCTCTGTCTTCTTAGACCTCATTCTCCCCATTACTGGGCCAAGGCAAGTTGAGGTTCTGTATCTGTCAGCCTCAGTAGGTGACTTGTGAATACGAAGAAGTTGATTATAGTTGAGAGCCCCTTTAAAAAGGAGAAGAGTTCTTGGGGGAAAGGACCAGGAAGCAGAGGGAGGATGGGTCATGGAGACTCCCCTTTGGGCCAGACGTAACCGAATGTTAGTTCATCTCTCCTCCCATTTCTCTTAATCTCTGCTGCCCTTGCGCAGACTCCTATTCTTTCTCCAAGTCTCTTCCTTTAAGGCAGTTGTGATCCTGTCCCCCTCTCCCTAAAACTCTGGAGATTGATGGTTCCCACCCACCTTTGGATGAAGCCCCAACTTTGACTTTTCTCCAGGGACAGTTCTCTTTTACTGTCCCTGTCTCCTTGCTCCTACCTCCTTTCTTTCCAGTTGCTGCACCCAAATCCTTGCTTTCTCACCATGAATCTGTCCTGCCTCTTGGACTTTGTGTCCATTTTTTTTTCTGTCTGCATGCCCTTCCCTTCCTGGGCTGACTGGTAGACCTTTCTGAAACCCTTCAAAGTGTCTCCTCCACTGCCAGGCCTTCTCTAACTTAGTACGTCTGCTTTTTAAATACCTGGCCTGATGACAGTCGTGGGTCCTTTCATATATTTATGTGTGTGTGTGGGTGTATGCAGGGAGTTTATAATATATACATATAATAAATGTAAATATGTAGTGTAGTGGGAATTTGGCCACAATACAAATATATACTAACCAGTGGAAAGCCTAGGATATGACGCTGCTGACTCCACAGAAAATCCCTTTGATACTATGAATAATAGTTGATTCAGGAATTAAGAATGAGCAGCTCAATTTTAATCAGATGTACTAGGAAATAGCATTTTCATGAATACAGTTGCAACTAAAATTGGTCACATATAAAGATTTTAAAGGCTACATCAAAGTATGCCAAAGTATCTTTAGATGAAAGATGGATTAATGAACCAAGAGACTGAAATAATGGGATGGGGGAGGGAAAGATTGGGAGTTTGGGATTAGCAAATGCAAATTATTACATATAGGATGGATAAACAAGTATAGTGCTGCTGCTGCTACTCAGATGCTCAGTCATGTCCAACTCTTTGTGACCCCATGGACTACAGCACGCCAGGTTCCTCTGTCCATGGGATTTTCCTGGCAATAATACTGGAGTGGGTTGCCATGCCCTCCTCCAGGGGATATTCACGACCAAGGGATAGAACACTCGCCTCCTGCATTGCAGATGGATTTTTTTTTTTTTTAATCACTGACCCACTGGGGAAGCCCCCTGTATAGCACAGGGAACTATATTCAATATCCTGTGATAAATCATAATGGAAAAGCACATGAAAAGGAATATGTGTGTGTGTGTGTGTGTGTGTGTATAACTGATCACTTTGTTATACAGCTGAAATTAATAACAACATTGTTAATCAGTTATACTCCAGTAACTTTTAAAATAACAATAATTTAAAAAAATATACATGGATTTTACCATTTCCTCTTCACAAGGGAAGTGTGAGTTTACATGCAAAGAACCTGAATTGGTTAGGAACTTATTCTGAGCTGAGTTAGTCCCTGCTCTGACTGCTTCAAAACACTGGTTTTCTGGTCTATTCAAAATCTCCCAGCTGACTTAGCACAGCAAATGAGATGAGGCTTCCCAAGCTACATCCTTGACGATTGGGAAGATGCTGGTCTTACTGCATGGGGTTTGTAAACCCATGTGAACAAACAACTATTTCCTGTGACCATGGTGTGTGACAGCATCTCCTGTCAACCCAGTGTTCAGGCATGGAGAGCTTGGAGGAGGTACCACAGAAGTCTACAACACTGTACATCAGGGCTTTTTTTCTGTTTCTCCTTTTTAGATTTGAGCTGGTTTACCAGCACACCTATGCCTCTAGGTCTCCATGGTTAAACTACAAGTCCAACTATGTTAAATGTTTGTAGACAGTGTTCAGTCAGTTGAGTCGCTCAGTCGTGTCCGACTCTGTGACCCCATGAATCGCAGCACACCAGGCCTTCCTGTCCATCACCAACTCCCGGAGGTCACTCAGACTCATGTCCATCGAGTCAGTGATGCCATCCAGCCATCTCATCCTCTGTTGTCCCCTTCTCCTCCTGCCCCCAATCCCTCCCAGCATCAGAGTCTTTTCCAGTGAGTCAACTCTTCGCATGAGGTGGCCAAAGTACTGGAGTTTCAGCTTTAGCATCATTCCTTCCAAAGAAATCCCAGGGCTGATCTCCTTCAGAATGGACTGGTTTGATCTCCTTGCAGAGCAAGGGACCCTCAAGAGTCTTCTCCAACACCACAGTTCAAAAGCATCAATTCTTTGGCGCTCAGCTTTCTTCACAGTCCAACTCTCACATCCATACATGACCACTGGAAAAACCATAGCCTTGACTAGACAGACCTTTGTTGGCAAAGTAATGTCTGCTTTTGAATATGCTATCTAGGTTGGTCATAACTTTCCTTCCAAGGAGTAAGCGTCTTTTAATTTCATGGCTGCAGTCACCATCTGCAGTGATTTTGGAGCCCAAAAAAGTAAAGTCTGACACTGTTTCCCCATCTATTTCCCATGAAGTGAAGCAACAGTTAGAACTGGACATGGAACAACAGACTGGTTCCAAATAGGAAAAGAAGTACGTCAAGGCTGTATATTGTCACCCTGCTTATTTAACTTATATGCAGAGTACATCATGAGAAATGCTGGGCTGGAGGGAGCACAAGCTGGAATCAAGATTGCCGGGAGAAATATCAATAACCTCAGATATGCAGATGACACTACCCTTATGGCAGAAAGTGAAGAGGAACTAAAAAGCCTCTTGATGAAAGTAGACAGTGTTATGACGAGTGAATTAGAAAGTCATATGTCATCTTGGTTAACACATACCAAAAATACAACTGTTGTGGGCTTCCTGTGAAATAGTTTCTCTAGATTCTACTGTGGGCCTGTATCTTTACATTGCATAAAGCTTTTGTTTGTTTATCCAAAATGGGATTTCACATACATGGAACATCTCTGTAATCTTTATTTTCTTATTTTGTTTATTTTCTCTTACATAGTTTTTCATAATTTTTAGTTTAAGCTAACAATGTTGGAGGTAGACTATTGTGTGGAATTTGAAAGCCTGGGTTCTGGGTTCACATCAGCCTTTGTTTATTAATTGGATGAATTACTAAGTCTTGATGCCTCAGTTTTTGCACCTACAATACGGGGTAATAATACCTTTTTGAGTTGTGGGAAAGATTGAGTGATTCCATGTAAAGTACTTAAGACAGTGATTTTGCAGGTGATATTGACTCTGTGAGTGCAGTTATCATTAAAACAGGTCCTTGGCTTTGTCTGGGATCTTGCACACTGTACAGCAGTTGTGCACTGGCTGGAGGGAGAGGGTGTGGGGGGCAGGGCTGGCCAGGCCTGCTCCTCACCCCACCCCTCTGCCCTGTTTCTCTCCCAGGCTGCTGCCCTGCTGGCAGATCACCTCCCAGGTCTCCCTGGCCCTGAGCGGTGCACAGATGGGGATGGTACCCCAGGAAGCTCCTGAGTCAGTGCAGTGCTCGAGCCCTTCCCTGGCCAGCCCGAATGCCAAGGATGTGCTTCGGAGGAAGCACAAGAGGAAGAGCCGACAGCACCAGCGCTTCATGGCCCGGAAGGCTTTGCTGCAGGAGCAGGGGCTGCTGAGCCCACTCCGGGAGCCAGGACCCTCCCCTCTGCCTATGCTGCCTGGGGCCCCGCCAGGCACAGAAGCCACCAGCAGTGCCAGGCAGCGTCCGCGGGCTGAATCTGGAGGTGCTGGGTGCAGCAGAAAGCCAGCCCCCAGGGACTCTGCCGGCCCCTTGCCCAGCAAATGCGTGGCCATTGACTGCGAGATGGTGGGCACAGGACCCCGAGGGCGGGTGAGTGAGCTGGCCCGCTGCTCCGTGGTGAGTTACCACGGCGAGGTCCTCTATGACAAGTACATCCGGCCTGAGATGCCCATCGTGGACTACCGCACGCGCTGGAGCGGCATCACTCGGCAGCACATGCGCAAAGCCATTCCCTTCCAGGTGGCCCAGAAAGAGGTGAGGGCAGGGCGGGGGGCTTAGCCTGGGAGTTAACACGTAGCCACTGGAAGTGGAGAGACCTTGGGAACTTTACTAAGCTTCTTCAAACAGTGGGTTTCCTCTCCATAGGAAAGGGTGAGTAGAAATCCTGCCTTTCCTGCATGGAGCGATTGCTGGCCGACTCACGTGGTGGTGTGTGTGAAAAGGCTGTGCCTTTCCCACAAGATGGGAAACAGCTTACACTCCACATTTTCTTCTTCTGTTATAAAAGTACTACGTGTCTGCATAAAATGTGTAAGGTCCACAGCGCTGTCACCGCCAGGTGTTAATATTTTGGTATTTTTTTATGTTAGTTTTTCATTGCTTTGTTTTTGTTCAGTCACTAAGTCATATTCCCACTCTTTGTGGCCCCATGGCCTGCAGCATGCCAGACTTCCCTGTCCTTGACCACCTCCTGGAGTTTGCTCAAACTCATGTCCATTGAGTCGGTGACACCATCCAGCCATCTCATCCTCTGTCATCCCCTTCTCCTGCCTTCCATCTTTCCCAGCATCAGGGTATTTTCTAATGAGTCAGCTCTTCCCATCAGGTGGCCAAAATATTGGAGCTTCAGCTTCAGCATCAGTCCTTCCAATGAATATTCAGGGTTGATTTCCTTTAGGATTGACTGGTTTGATATCCTTGCTGTCCAAGGGACTCATTGCTTTGAGGGAAATTAATTTGTGATTGGGACCACACTAACGTGCCAGGAACTCCCAAACATCCTTGAGCATAGGAAATATACCTAAATCCTTTTTAACAATCTTGGATTCTTGTCCCAGATCCTCTCTGTAGAGATTCTGATCCTGCAAGTCTCTAGGTCTTGGGAGGGAACTGATGTGTGTTTCTAAAAACCATCATGCTGTACAAAACCTGCACGATAAATACCCTAGAGCTGATGGGGAAAATGGGGTTAGAGACACAACACTTAAGCTTTATCAGTGACCCCCCAGATAAATAGATAGAAACCTAATAACAGTGGAAGCACAGTTTTGCACAGGTTCAGTGGTTAAGGAAAGTGTAAATTTACTGATATGGTGCTTTGTGAGCAAACTCTGGAAGATAGTGAAGGACAGGGGATCCTAATGTGCTGCAGTCCCTGGGTCGCCAAGAGTTGGACCTGACTTGATGACTGAACTGAACTGAACTTGCCTTGAAAAGACCCAGACATGACTTAGCAACTGAACGGAACATGCCTTGATAAGATCTGGAGCACTCAGGCAAGTAGCTGTCGAGAGGATGGTGGCTTTTGCTGTGGTGGAGTGGTTAAGGGTGTTACCTGAAGCTAGGAAGTGGGAAGCCAGGTGTGGGAGGCATGCAGGTGAGCTAAGCAGACTGGTAGACTTCCGAGGTGTGGGCACTTGGTGATTCCCCTGTGGCTCTGCTAAACTGGGTATGGTTTCTGCATTCACTCAGTGTTTATCAAGGGCAAAATTTGCATTATTCTCAAGTCACATCAACCAGGTTGGACCATTCTGCATTTTTAAACCAAGCATTGTAGCAGAACTATACTTAACATTTCTGGTTTGTTCTTGGGATGCGGTACATTTAGGGAATACTGATACAAGTCATCTTGTGTCTTCCTTTTTCACAGCAGATACAGTGTAAGCATTTCTTTTAAAAGGATGTTTCAGGTGAGCTGATTAGGAATAGAGGCAGCAGGAAGGCAGACGGGTGGTGACCCCCAGCTCCTAGGGACATCTCTTAGCCTGCCAAAAGCAGGCCCACGCTGGATTGGCCCACACTCTGAGCCAGTATGAACTGCTGGGTCCCTTCCCACCATGTGGCTTGTGTGTATGTGTGTGGGGTGGTGGCCCGTCCCTACCACTAAAGTCTAAATGTGCCTTATCAATGTGCTATGAAAGCTGAGTTTAGTGATAAACCATGCGTCGCCAGCAGAGGTGGCTGTGGGAGGCTGGCAGCAGGTGATAAGGAGATATGAGCCCAGGGAAGAGGGGCTCGAGGGGTTTGCAGGCCTGTGGCCCTGGATGTGGCTTCCCTTGGAAGTCAGGAAAGAGAGGCTCACCCTGTGCAGATGGTCTGAGCTGAGCCAGAGAGCTGGTTCCGAGGGGGAGAGGTAGGAGTCCTGGACGGCAGAGGGGCAAAGGGACAGAATCCAGAAGACAGGGACTGCTGCGTTAGTGCTGAAAGAGCTGTCCTTGGTTGCGTGTCTCCAGTGCCTGGCACAGTTCTTTGGCTTCACCTGGTGTGTCTCCCCCGGACCCCCTCATGTGAGCTGAGCTGTCACTGGGCACTGCTAGTCTAGACACACATGTCCCTGCATTTACAATGAGCTTACACTGAGGGGCAGCTGAACAAGCCATGCGGAGCTGAACATGTACTTAGACAACATGGTTAGGCAGAAGTAGGTGGGAGGGGGTGAGGGGTGGCTAAGTCTTCCAGGCTAAGAAGAGGCTGGGCCAGGAGGAAATATGCTTGTCTGGGATAACCTACCCATCTAAGAGCTCCTTAGTGCTCACAGCCACCCCACCAATGTGGTTGCCAGCTTTCTCATTTTGCGGGTGTGGAGGAAGCTTAAACAGGCCCCTGGTGATGGTGAGTAATGAGTCAGGGGTCTGCATTCAAACTCTGAGCAGCCTGATTAACTGTGGGGCCCATGGTCAGCCCTGTCTACACTGCCTCCCCCGACAGGGGTCCCTGGACCACTGCTTAGGGTGTCAGGATGTGGCCCTTCCTGACTCCTCCTCTGTTCACAGATCCTCAAGCTCCTAAAGGGCAAGGTGGTGGTGGGCCACGCCCTGCACAACGATTTCCAGGCTCTCAAGTACATCCACCCTCGGGGCCAGACCCGGGATACCACTTCCGTCCCCAGCCTCCTCAGCCAGCCGGGGCTCCACGTCCGGAATCGTGTCTCTCTTAAGGACCTGGCCCTCCAGCTGCTGCACAAGAAGATCCAGGTGTGTGGGGCCGGAGGGGAGCAGAGGGGGGAGCCAGGGGCCATGGGCAGGCAGTGCGGGGCCTGCCACTTCCCCAGCCTGGTCCTGGGACTCCTGGGTGTACACAGAACCCTGGGCGTTTTCTCTCCACCCTCCTCCTCTCCAGTAGGTTGTGACTGGCAGCCACCTGCTCCCAGGCTGCTCTCTTTAGATCCATCTCCCACCCAGTTCCTGCTTCTGTCCTCTGGTTCACGTGCAGAATTCCATCTCTTACAACCAGTAGTGGTCAGGGCTACCTGTCACTCTTGGTCCTCTTGTGTTTCACATTCATTATTCCATCTGCTCTGCAAGCCTTTGAATTGGGTTTAATGTATTTATTTTTTCCATATGACTGCATCGAGTAGATCTTCGTTGCTGCCTGCGAACCTTCTCCAGTTGCGACAAGTGGAGGCTGTTCTCTGGTTGTGGCGCTCGGGCTTCTCAATGCAGTGATTCTCTTGCTGCAGGGTGTGAGTGCAGCCCGCGGCCTGTGGGATCTTCCCAGACTAGGGAATGAACCCACGTCTCCTGCATTGGCATGCAGATTCTTTACCACTGAGCCACCCGGGAAGCCCAGAATCAGGGATTTTTAAACCAGTTTTTATATGTAAGGAAATAGGCGAAATAGATGGTTTGTGATACCGCTGGTGTTCCAGCGATCTTCTTTGTGACTGGATCCCATGTCCTTCTCACAAGGCTGTGCACCCGTGTTCTGAGAGTACACGTCCCTAGGCCTGGACCCAGAGCCTGGGTTGCCTGACTTCCCCCAGGGCCGCGGGCAGTGACACATGGGCTCTCGTCCACAGGTGGGCCAGCATGGGCACTCGTCAGTAGAAGACGCCGTGACAGCCATGGAGCTCTACCGGCTGGTGGAGGTGCAGTGGGAGCAGCAGGTGGCCAGCAGCCTCCGGGCGACCCCTGAGGACAGAGAGCCCGACAGCAGCACGGACATGGAGCAGTACATGGAGGACCAGTACTGGCCGGAGGACCCGGCCCAGGGCACCAGCGGAGACACGGGGGTGGCGCCGGGCCGAAGGGAGTGAGGGAGGAGAAGCGCCCCTGGGGAGCGGGGACGGGAGAGCGCCTGGGGCAGGATGCTTGGCTGCCCCCAGGGTCTGAAGAGTTGGGACCACCTGCCCACAGCACAGCCCTCCCCTCTCCAGGGCTGTTGTCAGCCCTTCCTCCCCAACTCCTGTGGTTTTGCAAATGGCACTTTATAGACGCCGTGAAAATGGCAGGTGGGCTAGAACCCAGCAGAAGTAGGGAATGCACCAACAGACGGCATCAGGTCGCCCCTACCCTCATGCTGTGCTCTAAAGGGATCAGCCTCCTTGGGGGTGTTGGGTGGGGGTGTCAATATTCCAGAGTTCCCCTATCTCCACCCAGTGACCGGGGGCAAAGTTTTCTTCCCTGTTGTTACCAGCTACCTCTTCCTCCAGAGTCACTTTCTAGAGAATAAATATGCCCTGAGGCTATACAGTTAAGGCCACTCCAAGGCCATTTTGTCCCTTTCTGAACTGGAACTCTGGCAGCAATGAAACAGCAGAGACCTCAGACTTCAGGGAGCTGGGTCCTCACCTGCTTGCGGGGAGGAGTCACCAGATGCTCTTCTGGGAGGAGGGAAGGCAGATAAGCTCTGGGTGGAGGCTGGCATATGTATCTTGACCCAAGGCAGGCATTCCTCCTGCCCACCCAGTGCTAGTCCCTCAAGCAGAAGTCTGAGAAACAGAGCGGTTTAAATTCTGTGACCCCTCTGCAGAATTGCCCACTGGGATCTTTATTTATTGAGAGCAAGACCACAGGTCTCTAGGGGTGCAGAGGGCAGGTCTGCCAGGGTTAGACTGGGTATTAGCAGCTGTGTAGTTGTGCCCGCACTTGGCTGGGTGCCCCCAGCCACTTGTGGTTGGGTGAGTGGGTGGGTTTTCTCTAAATTACTAAAAATGTTCTCTGTCAGGATTCATCCCCCACCCCTCTGTCCTTTTTCCCTAAAGGACCAGTTTTGTGGTTTTGGGGTACCTGAGAGCTGAAGTCACACAGAAACTCTGAGCCCCATCTTAGCTTGCCACTTAATAGCTTTGAGACCTAGGTAAGTGTGTGACTTCACTCAAGTCTGATCCCTCATCTGTAAAACGGGGATAAGGGTACCACCTATCTCACAGGATTGTTAGGCTCTATGAGCTGTGTTTTCTTTAAGGATTAGTGTTAGGTTCTTCCAAGTAACACTTGAACACACCCGGGGGCCATTTGAGGGCTTTGACCCCAGAAATGAAATATTTCCAACCTTATCAGTAAACGAAGTCACAGTCATCAACAATTGCACATTGCAGCCCTTAAACAGTGAACTGATGAACCCGGAAGAAACTCAGGGCTGAAAAGTACCTGCCATCTAGCAGTCATCAGACTAGCCACTCCCTACAGGAGAGCCTTGAGAAAACTCAGGATGTGAAACACAGGATACCAGCCCCAGAGAGCTGAGGTGCAAGTCAAAGGAATGATTTTAGCTTGAGCCCAGACTCTTGCATCTTCCCATACATAGAAAAGCACTAAACTCCTTAATCCGAGATTTCTGGTTTTAACTAGCATCATATTTTGATGTTTGGACCACTTGCCCTTTGTTTCAAAACTCCTATATAACTTGACTCCACTCCTCGCCTGCTCAGATCAGAGCTCTGAAATGCTGTCTCCTGGGCTGCAGTCCTCATTTTGCACCCAAATAAAACTTAACTCGCATCTCTCACGTTGTGTGTTTTTTGCCCAGACAGGACTTGTTCTTGTAGCTATTCCAGTAGGTGTGGCACGGGCCACCAAGCACAGCTCAGAGGTTGTGGGCCCTCACTCTTCTCTGTGATGCATGGATTTGGTATCAATCAGCAAAGCAGCAGGGCCAGGGAGTGAGAGACACTCCTGAAAACATAACAGCAGACCCAGGGCCGCAGACTGTTCTGGGAGCTGGCTGAGTCACTGACCAGCTGCCGATGGGCTTCCAAGACTTTGTTCTAGGCTCCTTAAAAGCCTAGCTGATGCCACGCTCACAGCTGAGCAGTGTGTGAGCAGTTGCGTAAGGGCTTTGGGCTGAGGGATGGAGCTGTTCACATGTGGAGATGTACTGGGTTTAAAATCAGCTTTGTAAAACCATTCTGGAATAAAACTCAACTGGAAAAGTGGGTGAAATGGCCTTTTCTTTGAATCCTCCAACCAAGGTGGGAGGGGGCTAGGTAGAGGGGTTGTGGGACCCCAGGGCACCGAGTCTTGCTGGGTGCTTTGGCCTGTGAAGTGGGTGGCTTTCAAGATGGTGCTTTGGAATGTGGCAAGAAAATCTTAGAGCTACAGAATTTATGTAGTTTATTTTTTTATGTAACTGTCCTATCACTATAGAGCACAAGTTTATTAAACTTGTTTCTCTTTGAAGCTATGTACTTACTTTTTATCTTAATTTTTTTTTTAGTTTTAAATATAAAATACACAGCTTAAAATTTACCATTTTAACCATTTTTAAGTGTAGAGTTAATAGTGTTAAACATACCCACATTGTTATGCAACTCATCTCCAGAACTGTTATTATCTTACAAAACTGAGGCTCTATGCTCATTAAACAATAACCCCTCAGACCCTCCTCCTTTCAGCTCCTGACGACTCCCATTTCACTTTGATTTTGTGTGTTTGATTAGGTACCTCATATAAGTGAAATCTGACTCAATGGACGAGTTTGAACAAACTCCAGGAGATAGTGAAGCACAGGGAAATGGTGTGCTGCAGTCTGTGGGGTTGCAAAGAGTCAAACATGACTGAAAAATGATAAGTCCTACAGTATTTGCCTTTTTGTGTCTGGCTTACTTAACAAGATGTCCCCAGAGTTCATCTCTGAGGTTGTAGGATATGTCACCATTTCCTTCCATTTTAAGGCGGAGTAACATTCATTTGGATGTCCATGCCATCATTTATTTATCCATCCATCCATGGACAAGCATTTTTATTGTTAATAATGCTACTGTATCTCTCCAGGACTCTGCTTTTGATTTTTCTGGATATACACCCAGAAAAATGGGATTGCTGGCTCATGGTAGTTCTGCGTTTAATTTTATAAGGGATCTTACATTGTTTTACACGGTGCACCATTTTACATTCCCAATGGCTACACGAGTGTCCCAATTTCTCCACATCCTCACCAATATATGTTATTGTGATCTTTTTGGTAATAACCATTTTGACAGGTGTGAGGTGGTTACTTGTGGTTTTGATTTGCACTCCCCTGATTTAATGTTGAACATCTTTTTCACATGTTTCGGGGAAGGCAATGGCACCCCACCCCAGTACTTTTGCCTGGAAAATCCCATGGATGGAGGAGCCTGGTAGGCTGCAGTCCATGGGGTCACTAAGAATCAGACATGACTGAGGGATTTCACTTTCACTTTTCACTTTCATGCACTGGAGAAGGAAATGGCAACCCACTCCAGTGTTCTTGCCTAGAGAATCCCAGGGATGGGGGAGCCTGGTGGGCTGCCGTCTATGGGGTCGAACAGAGTCAGACACGACCGAAGCGACTTAGCAGCAGTAGCAGCAGCATTGGTATATAGTTTATTTTTAATTCATTCTTTTTGTGTTTGTGCATTTAAAAATGTATTCATTCCACTAGTACAGTTTGATGTGTTTTAAGTTGAACCACATGGAATTGCTCTATCCGACTGAGGTGGTTCCATCTGTGGTATGTAATTTTGGAATTCACATACATACTTTAGGGGTTTGTGACAGCTGGATTTCAAAGGGCAGGTTGCCTGTAGGGAGAGGGATGTGACCTACCAGTGGGCCAGCTGTGGCAGGGTGTGTGTCCGCTAAGATTGAGAGGTTTGCCAGGAGTGACTCACTTTCCTGCTGGCGCCTGGGGAGTTGGTCTGGCCGATGAGTGACTCTAGTTAAACCTGGGAAGCTTCACCACTAGGAACCCTGCAGCCCATCACCTGGCTGGAGTCACGCATTCCTCCCCTGGGCTGTTAGTTCCTGTGTCCAACCTCAGCACACGGTTGTTATTCAATCACTCAGTCGCGTCCAACTCTGCGACCCCATGGACTACAGCATGCCAGGCTTCCCTGTCCATCATCACTCAGAGGTTGCTCAAATTCAGGTCCATTGAATTGGTGATGCTATCCAACCAGCTCATCTGCTGCCCCCTTCTTTTGCCCTGAGTCTTTCCCAGCATCAGGATCTTTTCCAATGAGTTGTCTCTTTGCATCAGGTGGCCAAAGTATTGGAGCTTTAGCCTCAGTCCTTCCAATGAATATTCAGGGTTGATTTCTTTTCGGATTAACTGGTTTGATCTCCTTGCTATCCAAGGGACTCTCAGGAGTCTTCTTCAGCACCACAATTCGAAAGTATCTATTCTTCAGGGCTCAGCCTTCTTTAGGGAGTTACTTTTTCAATGTATGTTCAAGTAGCAAGAATTTTGCATCTTCTCGTAAATCAGGGTAACAATCCTTTATGCGTTTGAGGAACAAGAAATCCCCAGACAGTCTGAATTCAAGGAAAAGTTGCTCATTCAGAATGGGAACCAAAACCTGTAACTCAAATTTGAACCAAGAACAACACACAGCAACAATGCTGTACCCTTCAAACATATTTCAGTATCTGGTTTTCTTTTTGAGGTCTGTTAAATGAAGCTGGATGTCTCTTGGTGAATACATTAAGAACCTGGGGAAATTCCTTTCCAAGCCACAAATCTTTGTGACAGTGGGCAGATTTGACAGCTCAAATCTTGTTCCATGTGGGTCTGAGGTAGGAAGTAAGAGTGGGGTGATCAACTAACACTCTAGTACCTACAGACAATTTCCTCATTAAAGCTGATTTTATTTTTGCCCCAGTTGTAACTCTTTTATTCAATAGATACTGAGTGCTCCTTATGTACTTGACATTGTTCTGAAGGGTCAGAGTTCTAGCCTGGGAGAGCTGTCGACTTAAAAAATATTCATAACCTAAAAGTTGAGAGTTACGCTTTATTCCGTGGAATTTTTAAGGCTTCTACCCACTCCAGTATTCTGGTCTAGAGAATTCCATAGACTGTATAGTCCATGGGGTTGCAAAGAGTTGGACACAACTGAGTGACTTTCGTTTCAGGCCTGGGAGGTGGCATCTGAAGTGACCCTGAGAGAACTGCTCCAAGGAGGTGAGGGGAGGAGCCAGGTTATACAGAGGTTTTGAAGCAAAGTTTTGCAAAAAAACAAAAGGAAAGTTTTTAACTTTTGTAACAAAAGTTTTGCAAAAGTTTTGGGTAGTCTGAACATCAAAAGATTATTGTTAATTAAAGAAAACCAGATATCCCAAGGGCCTCCCAGGTGGTGCTAGTGGTAAAGAACCCGTCTGCCAATGCAGGTAAGACGTAAGAGACGTGGCTTCGACCCCTGGGTTGGGAAGATCCCCTGGAGAAGGGCACGGCAATCCAGTCCAGTCTTCTTGCCTAGAGAATCCCATGGACAGAGGAGCCTGGCCGGCTGTGGTCCATAGGGATGCAAACAGTGTGACATAGCTTGCATGCATGCACAGATATCCAAATTTAAGGAATTTAGTGTTTTTCTATGCATGGGAAGAAGCAAGAATCTGGGCTCACTGGAGTCATGCCTTTGATATGCATCTCAGCTATCCCGGCCAGTATCCTGTGTTCTTTTCACATCCCGAGCTCCCTTGGGCTCACCACACGGAGAGTGGCTACAGTCTGATGACTGTTAGATTGCAGGTACTCTTACCTTCCTGAGTGCCCTTAGGGTTCACCAGCTCACACTGGAGGGCTATCCTGCTGATGATGGTGACATCTTTGTCTATGGATATGGCAGGAGATACTCCATTTCTCAGAGCATCAGTTCAGTTTAGTTGCTCAGTCGTGTCCGAATCTTTGCAACCCCATAGACTGCAGCACACCAGGCTTATAGTCCCTAGGTAATACAGCCAGGCTGGTGGGGACTCCCCCCAGGCCTGTTTCTCCTTGTCCTCAAACAGTGTCAGCATAGCCGGAGGCAGAGCCCTTCAAAGGCAGACATGACCATTTCTGAGACACCCCTGAGCTGGTGGAGTCCCTAGGGCTCCCTCACTGCCTCCTTGCCTCTGCTGGGTCAGCAGTTGGGGCTAGCCCCCCTTGTGTCCCAGTGAGTAACCTCAGTGTCCCAAGAGCCAGTTCTCCCTGCCCCCGTGAAAGACCTCACAGAGCGTCAGATTTGGTGGCGGCTCCGGAAGTTGTGGGACAGTCCCGGGGATGTTTATTCTCTGAGCGGAGGGTGAGAAACAAGAGACAGATGTTGCAATCTACAACATTCACATCAGCCGTGTCACCTGAGGAGGGGTGGGCTTGAGGGATTAGGTGGAGGGGCAGGGATGAAGAAAGATAGGACACCCAGACACGGATGTGTCAGCCTCGTCAGTCCTGACTCAGCCAGCTTCGTCAGTCCTGACTCGAGCTACTGAGCTCCCGACAGGCCAGCAGCCCTAGGAGATGAGGCAGCCCAGCCCACATGCCTGGCCTCCGCCCCTGACTTCACTTGATAACAAACCAGAAACTGAAACAGGGTCAGGATTCCCAGCTTGAAGTCAGAGATGAGTCACTGCTAAGAGCAACTGCAGTAGCTGAGAAAAGGGCATCAGAGAGGCAGGCAGGTGAGAGTGGGGGACAGGATGGGGGCTTCCGGACATTTCTCCAGGGCGGTGGCCAGGGGTGGTGGTGGGAGGGGGGCATCTTAGTCCTGAGGCTGCCTGGCAGGACCAGGAGAGGCCGTGGGATTGCCAGGTGAAGAGGCCGGTTGGGGTGGCAAGCAGCCAGCTTCTCTCTGTGCCAGGTGGTGGTTGTGACAAAGGGCAGGGCAGAGGGTGTAGGCTGCCTGGGAGGTGGCTGAGGACGCCTGGCACCTTGGCCAGCCTTTCGAATGATGGCTCTCCTGCCGCCCCCTGTCCAGCACACCTGAGGGTCCCGGTGGAACATGGCAAGGAGCGCGGACGTGGTGGCCATGGACTGTGAGATGGTGGGGCTGGGGCCCTTCCGGGAGAGTGGCTTGGCTCGCTGCAGCCTTGTGGACTACCACGGCTCCGTGCTGTACGACAAGTTCATCCGGCCCGAGGGTGACATCACTGACTACAGGACCCGGGTCAGCGGGATCACAGCTCGGAACATGGAGGGGGCCACCCCGTTTGCCGTGGCCAGGCTGGAGGTAAGCGAAGGGCTGGATGCCAGCCGGGCCAACACACACACACACACCCCCCAATACATACACGCTCCTCTGGTGCTTCCCCTGGGTGCTGATCTGTGGCCTGTAATTTCAGCCACGTCCGACTCCCCGCCACCCCTGCACCAGGGTGTGAGAAACCCACTGGTGTGGCCATCACATCCCCAAAGATCAGACATCAGACAACCTTGGGCTCGCCTCTGGGAGCAGCCCTCACGGCATCTGGTCCACCTTACTGGTCTCATGATGGGGACACAGTCCTGCCTGATCTTCCCTGCACACTGATTTGGGGGCTAGATTCCCCATTCTCTCCCCTACACCGACTACCTCCGGGAAATGGGGCATGGATGGGTCTTGGAGGCCCTCACTGGCAGGGGGCCCCTCCCTGAGCCCCCGGGAGAGCTCATTCCCAGACTCCGGGTGGGTGGGGCGTGCCGAAGTCTCCCAGTCCTCTTGCCCTCCAACTTTCGACACCTCCAGTTTACTTTCTGTTTCTCTGAATCACTCAGTGAAAAGGAAACTCAACCCCTCCAGAAGTGGCACCAGGGTGTAGTCATTTCTGGGAAGGTGAGCTCAATTTGGGGAAGTTCACGAAGAACACAAAGGCCCAGGGTTCACTTTAGTCCCACGTACTGCTCATGTGTGTGGCTTCCTGTGCCAGAGACAAGGCCACAACAATAGCCACTGTTTTCTGAGCACTGGCTACTCACCGGATGCTCCCCGAGTTCCATCCGGGAGCTCATTCATGCCTCACAAGGCAGCCTGCCAGGAGTGTCCTCTGGAGCTGTTAGGTCAGGGCCAAGAGGGCCAGGTTTGAATCCTGGCTTTGCCCCTTACCTGCTAAGTGACCTTGTGCAGGTTCCTTGAACTCTCTGTATCCCATTTCCTCGATGGGAGTGAAAACAGTAGCAATCTCACAGGATTATTATGAGGATTGAGAAAGGGCTTGGAAAGAGTGCCTATAGAAGTAAAAACCCATTAACTAGGGACTTCCCTAGTGGTCTGGTGGTTAAGACCCTGCACTTCCAGTGTAGGGTGTGCAGGTTCCATCCCTGGTCAAGGAACAAAGATCCCACATGCTGTGTGGCATGGCCAAAACACACACACACACACACACACACACACAGAACAGAATAAACCTGATACGTGTTAGGATTCTTCCCTTGTTCCTATATTACGGATGAGGAAACCGAGTCTCTTGAACTAAATGTTGGTTTGCTAAGGCTGCGGAAACAAAGTACCACAAAGTGGTTTAGACAAGAGAAATGTCTGTTCTCACAGTTAAAGAGGCTAGAAGTTCCCGGTCAAGGTGTCAGAAGGCTCCTGAGGGGGAAACCTGACCTGTGTCTCTGTCTTAGCCTCTGTCGGGTTTCTGGCCATCTATTTGTTCATTTATTTAGGGCTGCACTGGGTCTTCGTTGCGGTGCACAGGCTTCTCACTGGCTTGGAGCACAGTCTGCAGTAGTTGCAGCATGCTGGCTTGGTAGTTGCGGGCTCAATAGCTGTGGCTTAGTTGCTCTGTACCATGTGGAATCTTCCCCAACCAGGGATCAAACCCACATCCCCTGCATTGGCAGGCAGATTCTTATCCTGCTGGCCATCTTTGATGGTCCTTGGTCTGGAGAAATGTCACCCCAATCTCCATCTTCATGTTCACATGGCATTCTCCTTCCGTGCAGGGCTCTGTACCCAGATTTCCCTTTTATAAGGACACCTGTCATATTTGTTAGAGCAGTGGTCCCCAACCTTTCTGGCGTCCGGGACTGGTTTCATGGAAGACAATGTTTCCATGGGGCTGGGGGGATGGTTTCAGGATGATTCAAGCTCAGTAGGGTTTGAGCCCCTCTGAGAATCTAATCGGAGAAGGCAATGGCACCCCACTCCAGTACTTTTGCCTGGAAAATCCCATGGATGGAGGAGCCTGGTGGGCTGTAGTCCATGGGTCGCTAAGAGTCAGACCTGACTGAGAGACTTCACTTTCACTTTTCACTTTCATGCATTGGAGAAGGAAATGGCAACCCGCTCCAGTGTTCTTGCCTGGAGAATCCCAGGGACTGGGGAGCCTGATGGGCTGCCGTCTATGGGGTCGCACAGAGTTGGACATGACTGAAGCGACTTAGCAGCAGCAGCAGCAGCAGAGAATCTAATGCTACGGCTGATCCTAGAGGAGGCAGAGCTCAGGTGGTGATGTGAGTGCTGGAGAGCAGCTGTAAATACAGGGGAGGCTTCACTCGTGCCTCCTCTCACCTCCTGCTGTGTGGCCTGGCTCCTAACAGGCAATGCACTGGCAGTTGGGCACCCCTGTGTTACGGAACCAACACACTCCCTTATGACATTGTAACAATAACATCTGCCATGACCCCATTTCCAAAAAGGTCACATTTTGAGATGGTTGGGGCTAGGGTTTCAACAAGTGGATTTGAGGGGGAACATATTCAACCCATATCACTGAGTCTCTCTTACAAGTTCAGATAAATAGAATGTAAAAGGCTCAAAACCTCTAGACCTGTGTGTCCAATAGAACATCACCTGTGACTAGTGAGCACCCTGAAAAGTGGCTGGTCTGAACTGAGATGTAAATATAAAATATGCACTGAATTACAAAGACCTGAATTTTTAAAAGAACCATAAAATGCCTCAATAATGTTTAATGTGGATTATATGTTAAAATGATAATATTTTGGTATGTTAGGTCTAAATAAAACATATTGAGAATAATTTAACCTATTTCTTTTAACTTTTAAAATATGGCTGCTGATGCTTTAAAATTATACACGTGGCTCACGGTATGTTTCTTTCTATCGGACACCACTGTTCTAGAGTTGCTAACAGGATACTACGGAGCCCAGAGGAGGGACCACAGTACGTCGGGGTGTTCTGGAAAGGCTGCACGAGGCTGGTACTGTTTGCCAAAGCGGTGGGAGGATTCAGTGCCTGCAGCTCAGTGTGTCATAGGGAGCCACTGAAGGTTCTTGAGCGAGAGCATGGCGGGATCAAAACCACTGTCAAGAAAACCTGAACTGGGGTGCAGGGGAGACTGGATGGGGGTGAGGAGATGACAGTAGAGAGGAGTCAGAGAGACCGAGGAGTGGTTGCAAGGATCTTAGTCATCGGCAGCATCTGGAGATTGGGCAAGAAGGAAATGTTAGGACAGAGAACAAGAAGGGGAGGGCAACACGAGGGAGAGGTGGGGCTGTTCAGGCGCCAGTGGGAGGCCCAGGGATCCTGCGTGGAGCTGTCTACACTCAGATCCCCACTGAGCAGTCAGGTGGGCAGCATGGCATCTCTTCTCCTCCTTCCCTGTCCCTCCCCACCCCAAGGTGGGAGAGAGGGCAGAAGAGTCCAGAGCAGGGGAGAGGAGGCAGCAGAGAAATGCAATTCCCTGGATGCCCTCAGGCACCAGCCTGGGAGTCAGGACACCTCGGTTCTCATCCACACTTTGTGCTGAAATGCTTTTGTTTCTCAGCTGGAGATGATGCCAGGCCCTTCCAGTGTGTAACATGGGGTGCTGCCCAGAGTAGGCACTTAACAGCCATTCAAGAGGGCTCCCCAGGTGTCTCCAGTGGTAAGGAATCCACCCACCAATGCAGGAGATGCAACAGACACAGGTTTAATCCCTGAGTAGGGAAGATCCCCTGGAGAAGGAAATGGCTACCCTCTCCAGTATTCTTGCCTGGGAAATCCCAAGGACTGAGGAGCCTGCGGTCTACAGTCCATGGGGTTGCAAAGAGTTGGACACAACTGAGCACATACACACACACACACACACTCACAGCAGTACAAGGAGGGAGGTGGGAATCCAAAGGCAGGGCAGCTCTTGGGAACCACCTTGTGGTTCACATTTCCTGCTCTGTCGCTGACGGTTGGTGTGACGTTTGGCAAGTTATTGAAGCTTTCTGAGCCTCTGTTGTCTCATCAGTGAAGGAGGAGCTAATGCGTCCTCCCTGGCCTTGTGAACGCTGGGTGTGGTGATGTGGTCTGTAGCTCTAAGCACAGTGCCTGGTTCAGGGCTGACCGTCACTCCATGTGCCCCTGGAGAGGGCAGGGCAGAAACTCAAATTTTATATCCAGTCCTCTCTCCAACTTCCCCTGAGAACCACGGGCTTAGATTCTGGTCCTCGTTTTCTGCACAGCGTAAGCTCCCTGCTCATCTCTCCTACCCGGCTGTCAGAGAAACTTCCCCAGGCCTGGCTTAGATCAGTCCCCACTCTCATCCCCACCCCCTGGTTCAAATACCTGCAAAGGCTGCCTGTTGCCTAGAGTCCCCCTAACCCAATGTCCATGGTCCCCCAAACCCCACCTACCTACCTTTTCTGGCATCTCTCTCAGCTCAGCCATCACCCCCCAGTGCTTCAGCCCCATCCTGTGCCCCTCCCATTCCCCATTCCTTCCCCTAGAAATACTGCCGTCCTGGCAGGCTCAGGCCAGGGGTGTCCTGTGTGATGCTCTTCCTCACTCCTCACCCTCCCCACCCCCCACTCTATCCACTCACTCACCCCCCACTCACCCTCCTTGCTATATAGCCCACACACTTGGTATGCAGGATCTCAATTCCCTGACCAGGGATCAAACCCGTGCCCCCTGCAGTAGAAGTGGAGAGTCCTAACCCCTGGACCGCCAGGGAAGTCCCAGAGACCACACACTTTAGAGCTTGCCTACCCACACACATGGGTCTGCCTAGCTCTGCAGCTCCTGCAGGGTATTTTATCTACCCCAGGTTGGAGACTGTGCTTTGAACATAACAGGTACCCTGAGAATGTTTGTGGGACTGGAGTTGAACCGATTTTCATAATAGTACAGGAGTCCTGGGGCTTACCAGGTGGCACTAGTGGTAAAGAACCCGCTTGCCAATGTAGGAGACCTAAGAGATGCAGGTTCAGGCCCTGGGTTGGGAGGAAGATTCCCTGGAGGAGGGCATGGCACCCCACTCTAGTATTCTTGCTTGGTGGGCTACAGTCCATGGGGTCACAAAGAGTTGGACATGACTGAAGTGACTTAGCGTGCACAGGAGTCCTGGCAGCTGCGTGGACCAGAACTGCCTCTACCTTCATGTTGGCCTTTGCTGTCAAGATGCAGTAATATGTGCAAGGGGCAGGGAGCAAGCACACTTGGCTGGACGTGGGTCCAGTCCCAGCTCTGCCTCCTGATTGCCCCATGTTCTCCGGCTTGTTGCTAAACCTCTCTGTGACATAGGGGTGATGTGACAAAGTAGCACAGGTGTATCCAGCAAGATGTCCAGGCCCTGTTCTAAGTGCTTTCAACACACCACTACCTTTACTCCCTACCACAGCCTCAGCACTCCATTTCACAGATGAGCAAACTAAGGCACAAGGCTGAGCAGACTGTCCAAGGAAGAGGAGGAGCAGAGACTCAAATTCTGTTCCCAGGACTTCCTCTGCGATGTTCTGATCCTGTGATCAGTGTGTGAATCCTGTGAACTCACTTAACTGTGAATGCTAAGAGCCTGGTGGTGTTTTTCAGTCGTCAAGTCATGTTTGACTCTTTGTGACCTCATGGACTGCAGCACACCAGGCTTCCCTGTCCCTCACTATCTCCAGGAGTTTGCCCAAGTTCATGTCCACTGAATCGCTGATGGCATCCAACCATCTCGTCCTCTGTTGCCCTCTTCTCCTCCTACCTTCAGTCTTTCCCAGCATCAGGGTCTTTTCCAACGCATCGTCTGTTCTCAACAGGTAGCCAAAATATTGGCGCTTCAGCTTCAGCATCAGTCCTTCCAGTGAGTATTCAGGGTTGATTTCCTTTAGAATTGACTTGTTTGATCTCCTTGCTATCCAGGGGAGCCTCAAGAGTCCACTGTGCCTGGTGTACACCCAGTGTCAGTGCAGCATGAGAGTGAAGCTGAGGGCTGAGGCAACTGCCATCGTTTTCTTTTTTTAAAAAAAAGATATATATAAAAATTTATTTAACATGTTTATTTATTTATTTTTGACTGTGCTGGATATTCGCTGTTGCCAGGGTTTTGCTCCAGTTGCAGCGAGTGGGGTGACTCCTAAGTTGCAGTGCACGGGGTGGGCTCTAGGGTGAGACGGCTTCCGTAGTAGCAGCTCCCAGACTCCAGGGCACAGTCTCAATAGATGTGGTGTACGGGCTTAGTTGCTCTGCCGCCTGTGAGATCTTCCCGGATCAGGGATCGAACCTGTCCCCGCTGCACTAGTGGGCAGATTCTTCACCACTGAGTCACCAGAGAAGCCCCCGTCGTTTGTTTTCATGAATGAAGACATCGAGACACGTTGACCCCACTCGCACTCGTCATCCTTAGTATTTTAATCCCAAAGGCCAGGCTCACAGAACCCGAGATGTCCGGGGGGACTCGCCAAAGGGCAGAAGTCTATTAGCCATTTATCAGACCCACAAGGCCAGGTGGCACCTCTCAGGTGAGTCGAGGTTTCTTGCAGGGCATTTTCCAAAGGCGGCTCACCAACCTGTCTCTTCCTCCCATGGGAATGGCAAGTGGACCAGGCTGGCAGTGAGCCATCGACCAGGTTGTAGAAGCCAGGCGGGCTCCGAGGAGCCACTAAGCCCACTAGCCCACCCAGGACACCCAGGAGAAACGTGGCCACAAGGCACTGAAGCTTTGAGTGGACTTCCCTCACCCTTCCCTCACCCTACATTATTTTTTGTAATGGTATTATATTGCTTTTATTTATTTATCTTAAATACTTATTTATTTGGCTGTGTTGGGTCATAGTTGCTGCACTCAGGACCTTTGCTGTCACATGTGGTATTTTTTTTGTAGGGGCACACAGGCTCTAGAGCATTCGGGGTCTGTAGTGGAGGTGTCTGGGTTGAGTGGCTGTGGCACATGGGCTTGGTGGCCTCCTAGCATGTGGGAGCTTAGTTCCGTGACCGGGATCGAACCCATGTCCCCTGCATTGGAAGGGTGACTCCTAACTACTGAACCACCAGGGAAGTTCTGACACTGCTTTTATAATGCAAGCTAATTGCCTTGTTACCTTCTGACACCTGTAAATCTGACTGTCATCTAACGCAGTGGTTCTCAGTGCACTGTGATTCTGCCCCCAAGGGGACATTTTTAGCAACATCTGAAGGCATTTCTGATTGTCGTAAGTGAGGCGGGGAAGGCTGTCACTGATATCCAATGGCTTGAGGCTAGAGATGGTGCTAGACATCCTACAGTGCACAGAACACATGCTCACACCAAAGAAGAATCGGGCCCCAAAGGTTCGTAGTTCCAAGTGAGAACCCTGGTCTACAGACAGCCCCATAAACCGGGCTGTCAGCACGGGAGGGAACATGTGAGGAGCCCGAGGTCCAGAGAGGGGCAGTGACTTGCTAAGGACACACAGCAGGCTGGGCTACAGGAACTCAGTGCCCAGATTCAGAGCTATCACCTGACAGGTCAATGCTCTTTTTTTTAAAAAAATATTTATTTATTTGACTGCCTTGGCTCTGAGTCAAGACACACGGACTCTTCATTGTGGTGCATGGATGTCTCTCTGGTTGTGGCTCGCAGGCTTGGTTGCCTCTTAGCACGTGGAATCTTAGCTGCCCAACCAGGGATGGAACCCACGTCCCCTGCACTGGAAGGCAGATTCTTAGCCACTGGACCAGCAGGGAGGCTCCTCAACACTCTTTTAATTCATATTTTAATCTAATGATGATGGTCAGTAACTTGTAACTCACTTTAAAAAAACCCCTAAGTTTTCTATTTATTTGTTTTATTTTTGGTTGCACTGCGTCTTCATTGCATGTGTGGGCGTCTCACTGCAGAGGCTTCTCTTATTGTGCAGCTCAGGCTCTAGGCACGTGGGCTCGGTATCTGGCACGTGGGCTCAGTATGTGGTGCATGGGCTTAGATGCTCCATGGCGTGTAGGGTCTTCCTGGAGCAAGGATTGAACCTGCGTCCCCTGCATCGGCAGGCAGATTCTTATCTACTGCACCACCAGGGAAATACTGCACCACCAGGGAAAGGCTGTAACATACTTTTGCAAATAAATGCTCTTCTAATGTTAACCTGGTATAGTGAGTAGCATCCACCCCATGACTGGGACTGGAGAATGAGAATGATGCTGTTAGTTCGCACATAGAGAAACTGAACCTTGTGAGTCATCGTAGATTAGGTGGGAAACAGAAAGGAAGCCACGGTGGGTTGTGAGCAGCGAGTGGTTTCAGCTGTACCAGTGACATAGCCTGAGTCAAGGACCCCGTTGGGGTCCCAACACTTGGCATGTCTTTCTGGGGCTCAGCCAGGTGAAGGAGGACAACTTTGTCATCCAGGTTTTCCACGGGTTAAGCAGCCTTGTGAGAAGCAGACACAAGCTAGGGGCCAGGACACCAGGAGAGCCTGGCAGGGGACAGGAGGAAAGAGGGGGTCCAGGGCCACTCCTGGCGATGACAGTAGGGGACCTCCACAAGGGCAGCATTCTTCAGAGTGCCTTATAATCACCTCTCCTGGCACCCAGGCATGAACGCATGGACAGATGGAAAGACGGATGCATGATGGGAGCAGCAGGCTCTGAGGGGCTGGACAGACATCAGAGCCGGCATTTCCAAACTAGGCAGATGGGAGGAATACCCTAGAACATTTGCTAATACCCCTTCCTGGTGATGATGCTTCAGCTGGTCTGGAGTAGGGCCCCGCCCTCTGGTCTTTTAACAAGGGCCCCTGGTGATTTTTTGATCAGGCCCATCTGGGAAATACTTGGACTAAAGGGGAAACACAGTGGAAAGAGGATGTGGGCAGATTCCTGCACCTGGGCCTGTCATTCCCCTAATGAGTAACATGGTACACACCACCCGGCAGCCCCTGTCCCTGTGGATAAGATGCTATGACAATCCCTGCCTTACAGGGCCCATATTCTGGAATCAGAAATCTTTACTGAGGGCTGTCATGGATTCAGCAGTGGAAATTATTCATTAATTTTTTCTGTTATATAATATTTTATTTAGGGTTATTACATCACTGTTTTTTTTTAAGTTTTTATTTTGCATTGTTCAGTTCAGTCACTCAGTCGTGTGCAACCCCATGAACTGCAGCACTCCAGGCCTCCCTGTCTATCACCAACTCCCAGAGTATACCCAAACTCATGTCCATTGAGTCAGTGATGCCATCCAACCATCTCATCCTCTGTTGTCCCCTTCTTCTGCCTTCAGTCTTTCCCAGCATCAGAATCTTTTCAAATGAGTCAGCTCTTCGCATCAGGTGGCCAAAGTACTGGAGTTTCAGCTTCAGCATCAGTCCTACCAATGAACACTCAGGACTGATCTCCTTTAGGATGGACTGGTTGGCTCTCCTTGCAGTCCAAGGGACTCTCGAGAGTCTTCTCCAACACCACAGTTCAAAATCATCAATTCTTTTGCACTCAGCTTTCTTTATAGTCCATCTCTCACATCCATACATGACTACTGGAAAAACCATAGCTTTGACTAGATGGACCTTTGGTGACAAAGTAATGTCTCTGCTTTTCAATATGCTATCTAGGTTGGTCTAACTTTCCTTCCAAGGGGTAAGCGTCTTTTAATTTCATGGCTGCAAGTCACCATCTGCAGTGATTTTGGAGCCCCCAAAATAAAGTCTGACACTGTTTCCACTGTTTCCCCATCTATTTGCCATGAAGTGATGGGACTGGATGCCATGATCTTAGTTTTCTGAATGTTGAGCTTTAAGCCAACTTTTTTACTCTCCTCTTTTACTTTCATCAAGACGCTTTTTAGTTCCTCTTCACTTTCTGCCATAAGGGCAGTGTCATCTGCATATCTGAGGTTATTGATATTTCTCTCATTAATCTTGATTCCAGATTGTGCTTCATCCAGCCCAGCGTTTCTCATGACGTACTCTGCACATAAGTTAAATAAGCAGGGTGACAATATACAGCCTTGACGTACTTCTTTTCCTACTTGGAACCAGTCCATTGTTCCATGTCCAGTTCTAACTGTTGCTTCCTGACCTGCATACAGATTTCTCAAGAGGCAGGTCAGGTGGTCTGGTATTCCCATCTCTTTCAGAATTTTTCACAGATTTTGTATTGGGGTATAGCCAATTAATGGGGCTTCCCCAGTGGCTCAGTTGGTGAAGAATCCGCCTGTAATGCAGGAGACCTGGGTTTGATCCCTGGGTAGGGAAGATCTCCTGGAAGAGGGCATGGCAACGCACTTCAGTACTCTTGCCTGGAGAATCCCATGGACTGAAGCGCCTGGCAGGCTACAGTCCATAGGGTCACAAAGAGTCAGACACGACTGAGCACGCACAGAGCCAATTAACAAACAAAGTTGTGACAGTTTCAGGTGAACAGTGAAGGGCCTCAGCCACACACATGTGTGTATGTGCACTCGGTCGCTCAGTCATGTCTGGCTCTTTGCGACCTTATAGACCATAGCCCTCCAGGCCCCTCTGTCTATGGAATTTTCCAGGTAAGAATAGTGGCGTGGGTTGCCATTTCCTCATCCAGGGGGCCTTCCCAACCCAAGGATGGAACATGCATCTCTTGGGTCTCCTTGCAGATTCTTTACCATTGAGCCACCTGGGCTAGGAAGCCCTAGCCATTCATGTATCTATTCTATTCCCCAAACAGACATTATTAATTTCAACTCTGAAATTAATAATGAGAATACAATCCTTAGATTCTCAATAGATGGTAATAATAACAACTGTAATAATAGTGACAGGTTCAGGCAGGTCTGGACACGGCATCTCAGCAGTCAACTCACCCGATGTGTGACCTGGGCAAGTCTCTTACCCTCTCTGATTCTCAGCCCCCTCCACTATAAAATGATGTTAAGAATACTCTTGTTTTGAGGCCTCATGATGAGGTGAGGAAAGTACCTGACCCAGTGCCAGGCAATGAGAACAGATGTATGAATGTCCCTTTCCCCCACCCCCTCCAGTTCTTTCCATGAACTTGAGCCCCACCCAGTGTATTGGGCACATTTGCCTCACGACACTGATTCAGGGCAGGTCGGCAGCCAGCAGGTCACCCAGCCCAAGGGCCCTGCCAGCTGGCACCTCCACACCACCCTGGATTTCCCTCTCTGCCTTGCCTCAAAAAGTCTGTGAAGCTCACCTCTCCAGGCTCTCCCTTTACAAAGAGGGAAACTGAAACCCAGAGATGGTCCTTGACCTCCCTGAGACCACACAGCAAGTCCCAGAATCTTTGTCCTGAAGAGTTGACATCTCTCTGCTGAGGAGTCAGGTCTCCTCCTTTTCCTGCTTCTTCGTCCTTCTACTTCTTGTCCACTTCATCTTATTTTATTTGTCTCATGATGAGTCTCAGGGTCCTGAATGTAACCATGCCCACCCCCTCCACCCTCCGTGGGGACCCTGGGCTTGGGAAGTGATGAATTTCCTGGGAATCCATCCCACGATGACTTGGCCCTCTTAGCCTGGGACGGCTACTGCGGTTGACTCTGGGATGTCACAGCCCCCTCAGGGCTTGTGTGAACTAGACCTGAGTCATCTCCTAGACAAGAAAACAGGCCCCACTGTTCAGAAACATAAAAGTCATCAGCAAGGAAAGGTATGTGACCCCCCAGCCGCCCAGCACGTCCACACCCTCCGGCCCTGGGCCTCGAGCCCTCCCCTGCGTGCTGCCCGAGCCCTTTCCTTTACACATAGGGTTCTCCCCCAGCCTCTGCTCAGAGCTCATGTGCCCTCATCGCTCAGGGGGCCCCCAGACCTCCAGCATCTGCACCACCTGTTAGAAAGGCAGAATCCCGCAGTCGAATCCAGGTTTTGGTGAGGTTGACTAGCTGATCCCTAAGCCCAAGTGTGACAAGCACTGGTGTCTCTCAGGAGTGTCCCAGCTTCATTCTTGGAGCTTTTTCTCCGGTCCCTAGGTTGGGCAGGAGTCTGTCTGGAGGAAGTGTTAGTTGCTCAGTTGTATCCGACTCTGTGTGAGCCCATGGATTGTCTCCTTTATCCAGGGGATTCTCCCAGGCAAGAATACTGGAGCGGGTTGCCATTCCCTTCTCCAGGGGATCTTCCCAACCCAAGGATCAAACCCAGGTCTCCTGCATTGCAGGCAGACTCTCTACCGCCTGAGCCACCATTCCCAACAAACCTCAGTAATGGAGGGGCTGATGGTAGGATGGACCCACCCTGTCTCCAGTGCTGTGACTGTGGACAGGTCCCCTCACTTTTTAAAAGAATTTACTTATTTGCGTTCATTGTCTTAGTCACAGCATGCAGGATTTTTGTTGCATCATCCAGGATCTGTCCTTTCAGTGCATGGTCTCTCTAGTTGACACATGCTGGCTTATTTGCTTCATAGTGTTTGAGATTTTAGCTCCCTAATCAGGGATTGAACCCATTTCTCCTGCATTGCAAGGTGGATTCTTCGCTGGACCACCAGAAAGTCACTTCTGGGAGACTCAGTTTCTCTTCTGCAAAGTGGCCACAAGGGGGAGCAAGTCAAAGGTCCCACTTGATGTCTGGGGAAGCAGCTAGAAGCAGAAGCAGGACACGGGAGGGTGTTAGCCACCTAGAGATTCCTTCCTGGGCACAGAGGAAGAGACGAAGGCTGCTGAAGAGCTGTCCAAGGCGGGCCTTGGATGGCTATGAGCTGCTGCCCAGACGGCACCTGGAACAGCTTTCCCCAAGCACCCTCCCAACTCCGTCCTCCCCAGGGGCAGCCAAGAGAAGGAAAGGTGACCCCTCTGTGTGGCCATTGACTGAGGCTGTCCATTTGGCCACTGTGGGAAAGGAGGTGAGAACAGAAGCAAGAGGGGTGGCCTGGGCACACGGGCAGGGCACCGGGCTGGGGCACTCTCCAGGTCGCCCTCTGCAGCTTGCCCGGGGGGCTGGCAGAGGCTGGGAGCAGGAGGCTCTTCCATATAATATGGTATGACCAGCAGGCACTGGAACCATGCCTGCTGGCTTTGAGGGCTGGCTCTGCCATGAACTAACTGTGTGACTGTCTCAGTTATCAAATGATGCTTAGCAAGTCACCCCAAAACCAAGTGCTCCAAACAATGTCAATATTTATGTCACCCACGCATGTGCATTCTGGGCAGAGCTCGGACAGGGACAGCTGATCGGCCGAGCACCTGGCAGGCCCGGGGTTGGAATCACAGGATGTCACCTGTCGTGTGGCTGGGGCTCCTTGGGCACAACTCTGTAACTTAGGGTGGTCTCTGCAGCATGGTGGTTTCAGGGAGACTCAGGGATCCTGGGACACTGGCTCTATCGAGAGGTGAGACATCACACAGCCTGGCTCATATTCAAGGTGAAGGGAATCAGATGGCATGTTTTCTTTTAAAAATTTGATATATTTTTGGCTGAGCTGGATCTTGATTCCTGCATCCCAAGTGGGCTTTCTCTAGTTGTGATGAGCAGGGGCTGCTCTCTAGTTGTGGTGCACAGGCTTCTCATTGTTGTGGCTTCTCTTGTTTCAGAGCACGGGCTCTACACTCAGGCTTCAGCAGTTGGGGCGCGTGGGCTTAGCTGCTCTGCAGCATGTGGGATCTTCCCAGACCAGGGATCGAACCCATGTCCGCTGCATTGGCAGGCAGATTCTTAATCGCTAGTCTACCAAGGAAGTCCTAGGCTCTGTCTGTTCTGAGAGGAGTGTCAAGGAATCTGCAAATATTTAAAAATCATCAGAATCACCTTGAGTAAATTACTCCACTTCTTGATAGTTCAGTGTTTTTCAACTGCAAAATTCGGTTAAACACAGCCCTCCCTCACAGCTGAACTGGTTTTCTACAGCTGCTATAACAAAACCATAGACTGGGTGGTTTAAAATAATGCAAATTTATCATCTTACAGTTCTGTGGTTCAGAAACTCAATGGGGGTGTCATTCTTCTGAGACTGAAGTGTCCACAGGGCTGTATTCCTTTATGGAGCCTCCGATGTGTGTTAGTCGCTCAGTCACGTCCGACTCTTTGTGACCCCGTAGACTGTAGCCCACCAGGCTTCTCTGTCCATGGAATTCTCCTGGCAAGGATACCGGAGTGGGTAGCCATTCTCTTCTCCAGGGGATCTTGCTGACCGAGGGCTCGAACCCGGGTCTCCTGCATTGTGGGTAGATTCTTTACCCTGTGAGCCACCAGGGAAACCCCGGAGGAGGCCTGGTGAAGGATTCATTTCCTTGTCTTTCCCAGCTCCTAGCTTCTTGTGTTCCTGACTCTCGACCCCTTCCTCCACTTCCACAGCCAGAGACAGACCGTCAAGTTCTCAAGTCAGATCTCTCTGACCTTCACGTATAAGGACCTTGGGATTGATTATGCTGGGCCCCTCTGAATCATCCCAAAACTCTTCCTACCTTTATTTTTGGTGGCTCTGGGTCTTTGTTGCTGCATGTCGGCTTTCTCTTAGTACCTGGACTAGGAATCAAACCTGTGTCCCCTGCATTTGGCAGTTGAATTCTCAACCACTGGACTACCAGAGAAGTCTCAGAAACTCCTCCTCTCTTAAGGTCATCTGATTAGCAACCTGAAGTTCATTTGCAGCTTTAATTTCCCTTTGCCATGTAACATGTTTACAGGTCCTGGGGATTAGGAAGTGGGCATCTCTGGGAGGTTATTAGTCCACCTGCCACAGGAGGGTTGTTGAAAGGATTAAATAACATAATGTATGTGATGAACATCAGTGAGTGCCTGGCTCATGGGACCACTGGCATTGCTATTATTCAAAGTAAACTATTAGTCGCTCAGTTGTGTTCCACTTTTTGTGACCCCACGGACTGTAGCCCACCAGGCTCCTCTGTCCATGGGATTCTCCTGGCAAGCAAAGTAGAGTGGGTTTTCATTCTCTTCTCCAGGGGATCTTCCCAACCCAGGGATCCAACCGCTCTCCTACATTAGCAGGCAGATTCTTTACCATCTGAACCACCAGGGAAACCCCCAAGGCAACCACCAAAGAAGCTGGGATAGGCCTGTGGGCAGAACTAAACTGTTGAAGGTGATGAAGGGCCTGCTCCAGCCTCTTTTTCTCCCTGATAGATTTGTCCCAAGCCCAGAGAGGGATGGCGGTTTGCTCATGCTCACACAACAAGTCCAGGAGGGGCTGCTCCAGGCCTGCCCCCTTGATGGCACCGAGTTGCCCCAGACCCACCTGGAAGGGCCCTGGGTGACGTGTGGGGCCTGTGTCTCCCTGGCCAGATCCTGCAGATGCTGAAGGGCAAGCTGGTGGTGGGCCACGACCTGAAGCACGACTTCAAGGCGCTGAAGGAGAACATGAGCGACTATGCCACCTACGATTCGGCAGCCGACCGGCGGCTGTGGCGCGAGGCTGGCTTGCAGTACTGCCAACAGGTCTCCCTGCGCATGCTGACCGAGCGCCTCCTCGGGCGGCGCATCCAGGTGAGGGCCATCCCGTTACCTGGCCGGGGTGGGGGGCTGGCCTTCCCTGCAGGACTCTAAAGTCCCCCAGTGCCTCCACAGCACATATGCAGCCCCAGAGATGCTCTGCTCACCCCAACTTCCCCATGTAATCCTGAGAGGCTATGTGCTCTGAGAGGCGCAGGCTTTCCCCAGAAGGAGGGTGGGCACCGCGTCCATCTGAGAGCTGACCCGGGAAGCCTGTAGGGTGAGGCCGAGGGCCAGGGAAGGGAAGGCAGCCCATCAAGGTGATTTCGTTTGTTTTCAGTCAGGCCAGTTTCCCTGTGGGTAACTGAGGCTTCACCCTCCAGCCCACCTCGGGAAATGGTGTATAGCGCAGATCTCGGGTGTCCCCAGGGAGCCGCACTATTTACACACAACGCCCATCAGGCCATGGCTGATACTGTTCTCAGGGCCCTAACTCCGAGCCCCAGGCTGGGGCAGGCACGCTGGGAGCTCACCAGGGCCCAGGAAGGCTGGCTGGATACTAGTAACTGTGGCCACTTGGGCTCAGCAGATGTTTAAGGAGCACGTGCTGCGGACCAGGCTGGACCAGAGGCTGAGGACCTGGGTGAGGAAGGTCCCGCTGGTCCTTGAGAAACTCTTGGTTGAAGGGAGAGAGGCCCATGACCTGTCTATCAACACATCTGAGACGGGAGGGCAGGCGTCCTGAGCAGGGATGGAGGACAGGGGTAGGCAGGATACCAAGTCTAAGTGGAGGGTGAAGGGTGTGTCTTAGTGGAGGAGGCAGGAGAGGGGGCCCTGGGGAGGGGAGCACCTGAGCCCCAGTCTGAGGAGTGGGGGCAGCTTGTCTGGGGAGCAGGAATGTGCAGGAGGCAGGGGATGGGTGTGAGTTTGGGCCCCTCTGCAGGGCTTGTGGCACCAGGGATCCAGGACAGAGTGTCCTGGACTCACTGAAGAGCCCTGTTCTCAATGTGCTGAGCAAGGAGCACTCTGGAAACATCTGTGTCCATGTTCCCTGGGCCCTGGGCTCCTGTGAGAACTGCTTGAAGCCAGGCCTGGTCCAGCCACCAGCTGAGTCTGTGTATCAGGGGCTATGGAGACTCACCCTGACCCACTTCAGCCCTGGACTCAGGCTGTGAGCAGGGAAGGCCTGGGTCCCATGGTGCCTGGATTCAGCCCTCAGCCCCTCTCTGTCCTGTGTTTGCAGAACAGCGTGCTGGGACATAACTCGGTGGAAGATGCCAGGGCAGCCATGGAGCTCTACCGCATCTCCAGGAGAATTCGAGGGCAGTGAGGGCTGCATGCCTGGTGGAGTCCAGCCCCCTCCCCAAGGACTAGAGGCCTTTCGTCTCTTCGGAACAAAAACTCTGTTGCTTTTGTAAAATGCATTTTTATCAGTAAAATAGCTCTATATTTTCTCTACTCCCTTGGATCCTCTTTTTCTTTCTCTCTGAGCTGGGCGTTGGTGGATCCCACCCAGCACTTGAGAGGGCAGCCAACATGAACCGGGATGGAGGCTCAAGTGTTCCCATCACTTAAGGGGTGTCAGTGTCAAGGAGTGGCGGTTTCCTTAACGTCTTGAATCTGCGAGTCTGCGAAGAAGTCCATGTGACAATACAATTAATTACCTCCACCTGCCTTTCTAGCTGCATTTATACCCAGAAGGGGGAACTGTTTCCTGAGGATAACACCCAGGTCCAATGTTGTGCAGTAGAATCATCTGCAGAGTTGTTATTTTAATCCCTGACTGGGTCCCTCTTCAGCTTCACTGAACCAGAATCCCTGGATGTGGGGGTTGGGGTGGGGGTGGGGTGGGAGGGGTGGGCATCTGTTAGTATTTTGACCTCCAGAGGTGATTCTGATGCGTAAGACATTCAAGTCACATAAGGTACCTTTTCATCACCCTGGTACTTGAGCATCTCATGGGGCTGCTGGGCCCCATCCCAGAGTTTCTGATTCAGCAGGGCTGGGCAGGGGAAACCCAGGAATCTGCATTCCTGACAAGTACCCCCTTGATGTCTTGTGCTGATCCAGGGACCACGCTTTGAGGCGCTTCCCACATCAGGCGACTGTGCTGTGCAGCCAAGGACGAGCCACTGGCCTAAGGGCTGAGTACCGCCAGGGGGACTGTGGTCACTGGTCCATGTTCACCCCCTCCAAGTCCCTTGGCTGCCTGTTCATACAGTTCCAACAGGGCTGTGCCCTCAATAGCCTACTGCAGGGATGAGGAGCTCCAGGTGAAGTTAAACCCAAGGGATTCAAATCCAGGCCCGTCCGACTCCAAACTCTGGGGCTTTACACTCAGTCTGTTTTACAATGGCAGCTTCCCGTTTGTGCCACTGGACTCTGAAAGCCTGGCTAGGGAAGGGGAGGGGGAAGTGCAGTTTGATCTGTCTGGATTCTTCCCTACCTTGTCGCCCACGTTTTGGAGTCCGGACATCTGCTGATTGTTAATGAACTTTGGAACCCGTTGGGTGCAGCTGCTTGTGTGGCTGTGAGTGGCCACCAGGTGGAGCCCTTGAACCATTTTTCTGACTTGCAGGTAGAACCAGCCTGAGGGACCCTCTGGCAGGCGGTGTGAGGGGCTGGGTCTTTAACATGGATGGAGGGTGGCTCCAGGGACCCTCTAGATGCCCTCATTATCTCCTGAGCTAGGCTCAGGGCAGCCGGAACAGTGGTGCTGCCTGGCCTGGAGGGTGACCCCCAGGCTCCGTGACTCCCAGCCCAAGAGTCCTTCCAGGGCTTCAGGCTTCCTGGAAAGACGAGGAGCCAGGATTCCCAGAGGAAAAGCTTTCCCAAAGGAAATCTCTAACCTGACGTCCTGCTTCCGGCTCTGGGGCTTGGATGCCCTAGGGGAGGAAAGAGCTGGGTTGGGGGGCTTACCTCCTAGGTGGCCCTGAGGTGAGGGTCAAGACCCCAGAGGACAGCATGTGCTGTGGCCCCACCCCCACCCCTGGCCCCTGCCTCCTGCACAGCCAGCTCTCAGTGGATGAAGCCCAGTCATGGGGAAGGACAGGCTGATGCTCTAGAGAGACCCCAGCTTCAGTCAGCCCACCTGGCTCCCTGGCTCCCTCTGTGAGATCAGGGTCTCATCCATCAAAGGGCTGAGAAGGGGACTGAGACCCCATAGACAGGGTGCCCAGCATCGGGCTGGGGGAGGTGGGGACCCATGAACAGCACCGTCACCACTGGTCCTAATAAAGGAAGAGCCGCTCCTGAGGGCCCTCTGGGCCCCTGACCTACCTGGGTCCCCACACACCTGTGGTCGTGCTGGCTGGATTTCTTTCTCCTCCTCCTCACTCTCCTGTGAGATCCTTGAGGTCAGGGCTGCTCCACTGTGATCTCATTATTCCCAGGGCTTGCCGCAGGCCCTGGTGTCTGCCAGTGAGTGAGGAGATGGATGGAGTGATGGAAGGAAGGAAGGACGGAGGGATGAGTCCGTTCTTACTCGATGCTGGAATAAGACGTCTCATGTCTGACTCCGCATCCTCCTCCTTGAGCTCCCCCGCCTGACAGAGCTCCTCTCCTTCCCTGAGCGAATGCCCGTCACACAGCCCAGCACAGCAGCAGGGCCAAGTGACACAGTGGTCGACATCTATCAGGGCTCTTGGGGCACCAGGCACCGTTCTAGGTGCTTCACATGTGTGATCTTGTGTGTAGTAGGGGCTGTTATTCTGCTCACTTCATGATGAGGAAGTTGAGGTACAGATCAGATCAGATCAGATCAGTCGCTCAGTTGTGTCCAACTCTTTGCAACCTCATGAACCGCAGCACGCCAGGCCTCCCTGTCCATCACCAACTCCCGGAGGTCACACAGACTCACGTCCATCGAGTCAGTGATGACATCCAGCCATCTCATCCTCTGTCGTCCCCTTCTCCTCCTGCCCCCAATCCCTCCCAGCATCAGAGTCTTCTCCAATGAGTCAACTCTTCGCATGAGGTGGCCAAAGTACTGGAGTTTCAGCTTTAGCATCATTCCTTCCAAAGAAATCCCAAGGCTGATCTCCTTCAGAATGGACTGGTTGGATCTCCTTGCAGTCCAAGGGACTCTCAAGAGTCTTCTCCAACACCACAGTCCAAAAGCATCAATTCTTCAGCGCTCAGCCTTCTTCACAGTCCAGCTCTCACATCCATACATGACCACAGGAAAGACCATAGCCTTGACTAGACGGACCTTCGTTGGCAAAGTGATGTCTCTGCTTTTGAATATGCTATCTAGGTTGGCCATAACTTTCCTTCCAAGGAGTAAGCGTCTTTTAATTTCATGGCTGCAGTCACCATCTGCAGTGATTTTGGAGCCCAGAAAAATAAAGTCTGACACTGTTTCCACTGTTTCCCCATCTATTTCCCATGTAGTGATGGGACCAGATGCCATGATCTTTGTTTTCTGAATGTTGAGCTTTAAGCCAACCTTTTCACTCTCCACTTTCACTTTCATCAAGAGCCTTTTTAGTTCCTCTTCACTTTCTGTCATCAGGGTGGTGTCATCTGCATATCTGAGGTTATTTATATTTCTCCCAGCAATCTTGATTCCAGCTTGTGTTTCTTCCAGTCCAGCGTTTCTCATGATGTACTCTGCATATAAGTTAAATAAGCAGGGTGATAATATACAGCCTTGACGTCCTCCATTTCCTATTTGGAACCAGTCTGTTGTTCCATGTCCAGTTCTAACTGTTGCTTCCTGACCTGCATACAGATTTCTCAAGAGGCAGACCAGGTGGTCTGGGATTCCCATCTCTTTCAGAATTTTCCACAGTTTATTGTGATCCACACAGTCAAAGGCTTTGGCATAGTCAATAAAGCAGAAATGCATGTTTTTCTGGAACTCTCTTGCTTCTTCCATGATCCAGCAGATGTTGGCAATTTGATCTCTGGTTCCTCTGCCTTTTCTAAAACCAGCTTGAACATCAGGAAGTTCACGGTTCACGTATTTCTGAAGCCTGGCTTGGAGAATTTTGAGCATGATTTTACTAGCGTGTGAGATGAGTGCAATTGTGCGGAACTTTGAGCATTCTTTGGCATTGCCTTTCTTTGGGATTGGAATGAAAACTGACCTTTTCCAGTCCTGTGGCCACTGCTGAGTTTTCCAAATTTGCTGGCATACTGAGTGCAGCACTTTCACAGCATCATCTTTCAGGATTTGGAATAGCTCCACTGAAATTCCATCACCTCCACTAGCTTTGTTCATAGTGATGCTTTCTAAGGCTCACTTGACTTCACATTCCAGGATGTCTGGCTCTAGGTCAGTGATCACACCATTGTGACTATCTGGGTCGTGAAGATATTTTTGGTACAGTTCTTCTGTGTATTCTTGCCATCTCTTCCTAATATCTTCTGCTTCTGTTAGGTCCATAACATTTCTGTCCTTTATCGAGCCCATCTTTGCATGAAATGTTCCTTTGGTATCTCTGATTTTCTTGAAGAGATCTTTAGTCTTTCCCATTCTATTGTTTTCCTCTATTTGTTTGCATTGATTGCTGAAGAAGGCTTTCTTATCTCTTCTTGCTATTCTTTGGAACTCTGCATTCAGATGTTTATATCTTTCCTTTTCTCCTTTGCTTTTCGCTTCTCTTCTTTTCACAGCTATTTGCAAGGCCTCCCCAGACAGCCATTTTGCTTTTTTACCTTTCTTTTCCATGGGGATGGTCTTGATCCCTGTCTCCTGTACAATGTCACGAACCTCATTCCATAGCTCATCAGGCACTCTCTATCAGATCTAGGCCCTTAAATCTATTTCTCACTTCCACTGTATAATCATAAGGAATTTGAGGTACAGGGAGGTTGAATAACTTGGCCAAAGTCATACAGGGATTAAGTGATAGGTCTAAGACTTGAATACTATTAGAAGAAAAGATGCTTGCAAATTTCTAATCATGTAGGGAACCGCCAAATAAAATCCCTTCTCCTTCTGCAGCAGCCCAAATCCCATCCCAGGTTTGACTGGCTGGCCAGCCGAGGAGGGAGCCTCTGGCTGCTGCCTCGGGAGACAGGGAGCCCAGGCCAGGCAGAGAGCAAGGGAAGGGCCTGAGGCTTGGGCATTGGGGGCTTCTCCATCAAATGTGTGTGCTGACGGGCTGGGCAAGGCCCTGGTCACCAAGGCCTTGGCTTGGCTTGGAGGCCACAGTGCCCTTCACTGCCCCAGATCCCTGGACCCAAGTTGCCTCCCTTCCCTCTGCCTTTGGAGACAGGTCTATGTAGGCATCTCTCAGCTCCTCCCCTAGTCTGTCCATCAAGACTGCAGAGAACATGGAGACCACCTGCCAACCATCCTTCCCCTGACCCTTCTTCTCCACTTGGTACATTTTTTCAAACTTCAACTTTGTTTCCTTAAAAATATAATATATTGACATATTTCAAAAGATATTTTAAAGATATTCTTTAAAAGCCACACTGAGAAGACTGGTTTTAGCTGTGGCTTTACCCACTCTCCCCTCATCTCCCCTACCCCTCCAGGACCGCTGCTCCACTAAACTCTCCAGAGTCCTTCTCAAGCTTCTTAATACAAATCAAGCAAATACAATTGTATTTGTTTTTATCTTTTCCTTTTTATTACATAGAAAATAGCACACTGCATGTAGATTTGTATCTTACTCCTTTCACTTAGCATATCCTGGAGATATTTATGATCATTATTTGAGAGCATCCTTACATTGTTCCAGCTGTATAGTACTCCCTCTCCTGTCTGTACCTTGACTTACTAACCAGCATCCTGAAGATGAGTACATGGGTTGTTTTCAGTCTTTCCAATCTTACTCTCAAATGAGATCTTGAGTAGGAGATTGATTCAGGCAAGGCTGCTCTGGTTAGAGAAAGTGCTAGGTGAGGTCAACACACCTTGAAACCCCACTGCCTCATCAGAAACCTAGGGCTCCAGAGAACACAGCTTAAAAACTACCACATTAGTCCAATTTTCTCATTTTACAAACGGGAAACTGAGGTTCAGATTGGGGACAAGACTCATCTGTGGTCGTGACTTGTCCTGTGGCAGAACTGAAACTAGATGCCAGATTTCTTGGGCTCTCCAACTACTCAAGGTTCATCCCTGGGGGACCAGACCAGAGCTGTGGGGCCACTTAACAGGAGGCAGGACCACATGTGACTTTGGATCCATCCATGGACATAGAATCCTCCTCCCTCTCACTCTGGGCTTCCTCTTCCTCTTCTCTTGCTTAGGGTCAGCCTCTCTGTACAGCAGAAAGG
The DNA here is from genome assembly GCA_935064755.1 of Tragelaphus eurycerus. Taxonomy (NCBI): domain Eukaryota; kingdom Metazoa; phylum Chordata; class Mammalia; order Artiodactyla; family Bovidae; genus Tragelaphus; species Tragelaphus eurycerus. The sequence continues at coordinate 87,320 of CAKXYN010000075.1, read as the reverse complement.
ATTTTGCATTCTCTAAAGGAAACACAAGCTCTTGAAACAGGGCAAGACCACTTGGGCTGCTGAGTTGGACTCTGAAGAAGTGGAAAGTCAAGGAATGTGCAGGAACAAGGGGGTCTGGGAGACCTCAGACTGTGGGGGCACCTGGAAGCAGTCCAGGTGTTTTTTTTTTTAGTTAATTGGAGGCTAGTTACTTTACAATACTGTAGTGGTTTTTGCCAAAGAGGTGGCAAGAATACACAGAAGAACTGTACAAAAAAGAGCTTCACGACCCAGATAATCATGATGGTGTGATCACTGACCTAGAGCCAGACATCCTGGAATGTGAAGTCAAGTGGGCCTTAGAAAGCATCACTACGAACAAAGCTAGTGGAGGTGATGGAATTCCAGTGGAGCTATTCCAAATCCTGAAAGAGGGTGCTGTGAAAGTGCTGCACTCAATATGCCAGCAAATTTGGAAAACTCAGCAGTGGCCACAAGATTGGAAAAGGTCAGTTTTCATTCCAATCCCAAAGAAAGGCAATGCCAAAGAGTGCTCAAACTACTGCACAATTGCACTCATCTCACACGCTAGTTAAGTAATGCTCAAAATTCTCCAAGCCAGGCTTCAGCAATATGTGAACCGTGAACTTCCTGATGTTCAAGCTGGTTTTAGAAAAGGCAGAGGAACCAGAGATCAAATTGCCAACATCCGCTGGATCATGGAAAAAGCAAGAGAGTTCCAGAAAAACATCTATTTCTGCTTTATTGACTATGCCAAAGCCTTTGACTGTGTGGATCACAATAAACTGTAAAATTCTGAAAGAGATGGGAATCCCAGACCACCTGGTCTGCCTCTTAAGAAATCTGTATGCAGGTCAGGAAGCAACAGTTAGAACTGGACATGGAACAACAGACTGGTTCCAAATAGGAAAGGGAGTACGTCAAGGCTGTATATTGTCACCCTGCTTATTTAACTTATATGCAGAGTACATCATGAGAAATGCTGGACTGGAAGAGACACAAGCTGGAATCAAGATTGCTGGGAGAAATATAAATAACCTCAGATATGCAGATGATACCACCCTTATGGCAGAAAGTGAAGAGGAACTAAAAAGCCTCTTGATGAAAGTGAAAGTGGAGAGTGAAAAGGTTGGCTTAAAGCTCAACATTCAGAAAACAAAGATCATGGCATCTGGTCCCATCACTACATGGGAAATAGATGGAGAAACAGTGGAAACAGTGTCAGACTTTATTTTTCTGGGCTCCAAAATCACTGCAGATGGTGACTGCAGCCATGAAATTAAAAGACGCTTACTCCTTGGAAGGAAAGTTATGACCAACCTAGATAGCATATTCAAAAGCAGAGACATTACTTTGCCAACAAAGGTTCACCTAGTCAAGGCTATGGTTTTTCCTGTGGTCATGTATGGATGTGAGAGTTGGACTGTGAAGAAGGCTGAGTGCCAAAGAATTGATGCTTTGGAACTGTGGTGTTGGAGAAGACTCTTGAGAGTCCCTTGGACTGCAAGGAGATCCAACCAGTCCATTCTGAAGGAGATCAGCCCTGGGATTTCTTTGGAAGGAATGATGCTGAAGCTGAAACTCCAGTATTTTGGGCACCTCATGCGAAGAGTTGACTCATTGGAGAAGACTCTGATGCTGGGAGGGATTGGGGGCAGGAGGAGAAGGGGACGACAGAGGATGAGATGGCTGGATGGCATCACTGACTCAATGGATGTGAGTCTGAGTGACCTCTGGGAGTTGGTGATGGACAGGGAGGCCTGGCGTGCTGCAGTTCATGGGATCGCAGAGAGTCGGACACGACTGAGCGACTGATCTGATCTCTGATCTGATCTGACATGAATCAGCCATGGGTGTACATGTGTCCCCCATCCTGAACCCCCTCCTACCTCCCTCCCCATCCCATCCCTCAGGGTTTTTTTTTTTTAATTCTTTTTATTTATTTACGTATTTTATTTTTGGCTGTGGTGGGTCTTCGTTGCTGTGTGGGTGCCGGGGTCCAGCCCCAGTGGATCCAGGGAATTTGAAGTGTGGACGGCATTGGCCATCAGGAAACAATAGATCAATTAAGCATTAATTAAAGATACAAAGAGTGGTTACATAAGGATAGCTCAGTCAGGAAATTCAGTGGAGAAAAGAGGCTGAATAATTCAGCCAGAAGGTAAGAGAAAGAACGACATGGGGAGACCAAGTTTCGGTGAACAAGGCCCGCACTTTATTTTCCAAAGTAGTTTTTATACCTTAAGTTATGCATAGAGGATAATGGGGGAAGGGGGTAGAGTCATGCAGTAAGCCAGGCTTTCTTCCTGCAAACTTATCATATGCAAAAGTTTAGGTGATTTGCATCATATTCTGGCCCGGAGGCCTGTTAACGTTTTAAGACCCTTTCTTCAGAAAACTTATTTTTCTCTAAAGGTGATTATTCTAAAGTCAGGCACCAGCTTCCAAAAAGCATTAGATAAAGTTGCATTCCTATAGGGCAAAGGTGAGGTGGGCTCAATCAAGAAAAGAATTAACTCAAGGGTCCAAGGTTACAAAGGCTTACTTAAGGCTACTACTTACATTTCTATACACCAATTATATCAATCAATACACTGCCAAGGACACAGTAGGTAAGGGATATGGAGACTTAGCAGCAAACATTGGCCCAACAAGTGGAACCTTCACCAATACAATTTCTAATCAATCTTTTAACTGCTCAAAGGAATCTGTATGTAGATTAGAATATCTCATGCCTCTCACAGTTGGGAGGCTCTGAGCAATCACATGTGGCCGGAAAAACCTATTCAGGCAGGCTAGAGGATTTCCAAAAGAGTTTGTAGGTTGAAACACTGTCACACCCAGGAATTATTACCTGGAGCTGTAAGTTAACTCTTTTTTCACAGAGAGGTAGTGGGGGACAGCCCCCCATAAAGTCAGAGATGTAGGTGAGAGCACAAAGCAGAAAGTAGGCAGACTCTGGTTTTGGGGGTAGATGCTCGAGAATTTCCAGGGGAGCTTCTGAGACTAGATCCCGCATTTGCATATGCCGAGCCTCCTTCCTCATGACCTTTACCATGGGCGGAGCTCGCTCCCCGCATGTGGGCTTTCTCTAGTTGTGCTGAGTGGGGGCTTCTCTCTAATTGCAGTGTGCTGGCTTCTTGATGGAGCGGCTTCTCTTGTTGCTGAGCACAGGCTCAGTAGTTGTAGGCCATGGTCTTACCTGTCCAGAGGCATGTGGAATCTTCCTGGACCAGGGGTCAAACATGTGACTGCAGGCAGATTCTTAACCACTGGATCACCAGGAAAGCCTGAAATTTGTGTTTCTGACAAGCATCACTGGAGACTTGGACCACAGGCAAGTTTTGGCGGAAACATGTTGTGACAAGAAACACGTTCACCACCAAGCATATTTGGCAGAGGTCATGGGGATGGAGGGGTTCCCGTCCCCAGGGGATCTTCCTGACCCAGGGATTGAACCTGGACCTCCTACATCGCAGCCAGATTCTTTACCGTCTGAACCACTAGGGAAGTCCAACAGGAGCCTTAATCCTCTGGCCCATCTGTCTTACTGGCCTCTTCAGCCTCCAGGAAATGGTTCCCTCCTGTTGCTTCTTCCTGTATCTAAGAGTCACACTGTTACAATCATGGATCTTATAAAGCTACATATTATGTGAATCGTTTGGAGTAATCTAGTCACTGTTATTTTTTATCACACTCAATCCTAGATCTGTTAAAGAGAAGCAAGAATCTTGTGAAATAAGCAGAATACTGGTAATACAGTTACTGACATCAGCCAGGTGCTCACTAAGTAAGTAGTGTTATCTTCTGAGGAGTTACATGGCTTGCACAAGGGAAATTCATCTTTATGGTGGTTCAGGGATGTCTGCCCTTGGGGAGTGCTGGTTAACACACAGTGCAGACACACAATACACACGAGAGGGAGGGGGTGAGGCCAAAGGGCAGAGAAAACTTTTATGTTGAAATTTTTCTTGCCTTGCTTTAATATATGAGTTTTATTTCATTCCTTCTGAAGTTTTTCCTGCGGGCTGCTGGGAGCCCTCCCCCTCCCCCTCCCCTGCTTCTGGGTGAAGATCACATGCTTCATCCCAGTACAGGAGTGAGGGGCAGCAGTGGGTGGGTGGGGTCCCTCCCCTCCTCTCTCCTCCCCCACAGCTCTGCTTGCCTGGAGCCCCTCTGGTCCTGGTGAAGCCAAGATGCTGACTCTGAGGCTTTGTGGCTGAGACCGAGAGATTTGTGGGGCCTTCACTGCCATCAGCTACTGTAAAGGGTTTTTGGTCTCAATGCAGGGGAGCACATGGGCACACACACATGTATACACACACACACACACAAACACACATGTGTGCTGAGCATGCACACAAGAACATATCTTTCTAGAGAGGCATCCAGGTGCTGTCATGGCCCCTTTAAGAGTTAGGGGACAGGAAGTTGGCACTGGGTGGGGCCCAACATCTGTGTCACAGGCTGGCTCACACTCATTGGCTCTGGTTCAGGGGTGGGTGGGAGTCAGTGGGAGGGGCTGACTCCAGGTTTGGGTGAGGGTGGAAACTGGCTAGGACTGTTCTGAGCTCTAGGCAAATCTGGGCAATTAGAGTATGCAGATTTTGTTTTGGGGGGTTTATATTTTCTTTCATTTTTATGTTGAGGTTAAAAAGGACATTGTAAATGGAGAAGGGAAGAGGGTTTTCTTTACAATTGACAGCACCAGAAGCTCCAGAAAAAATTTTAAATTATATGTATTTTGTAGATCACATAGTGTCTGAGTCCCAGAGAATCAAGAAGCTGCAGCAGGAAGCAGTCAGCAGCAGAAACACACATGTGTGTGCCCCCTCATACTCCAGTGATGCAATTTCTTTGACAATGGAAGCAGCAACCCCCACCCCCTACAAAGAAACCTGCCCAAGAGAACTTAAAGAGAAATTTCCCCTTTAAGAACAGAGTCACCCAGTAATTTTTGCCCTCGTAATCAGAAGATAGGAAAAAAAGAAAAGAAAAAAATTCCCAAGCTAACATTCCTTAAGGCTGCAGTGGCCATGCTCTGCTCCCTGCAGAGGCAGGACCTGCTGTTTTGATCACTGAGGCAGGAGGGCTATGTCGCTGCCCCTCACCAACACTGCAGACAGCTGTCTTAAAGTTTTTGCATTGCTTCACCAACTCCTACTTTGATTCCCCAGAGAGTAACTGGGGTGGACAGTATCTAGCCCTGGCTTCCTCTAAGACGGCCTCTAGGCAGCGGGTGTTTAGTGAGCCTGCAAAAATTCTGGAGCAATCTCAGGTGGGGCTGGAACACCCCACCTGGAGCACGAGGTGAGGCCCAGGGCCCAGGGTCTCTGCTTCAAGACTCCTGCCACTGAAAATTATAGACCTCCAGAGATTTTAGTTTAAGTTAAAGGGCAGGTGCCCTGTACACTGCCCTCCCATGGGAGATGGGGGGTGGCATCACACAGAGGACTGTGTGCTATGGAGTCAGCACCTTAGGAGGTGGGAGGAGACAGTGGGCAGAGAAGGAAAGAGTCTCAGGTCCTGATGGATCAGAAGAAGGAAGATGGGGAGAGGTGCTCAGGACACAGGAGACAAGAAAACCAAGGAGGACCAAAAAGCAGAAAATGTAGAAAAGATGAAAGAAGCAAGAGAAAGAGGCAAAACAGGACTTGGGCAAGCACACTAGGCAGGAAGGAGACAGAGCAGAAGAGAAGGAAACAGAAAAGAGATGAGATGAGTGGGGAAGGATGTGAGGAGGAGAAAGGAGCCAGGAAGAGGGCATCAGAGAACACCAGAGCTTGGTGAGGATACCTTTGTGAGCAGAGGATCAGGAGTCCCTGGGCTGCTCCTCAGTCCCTACAGAACCTGGTGGGCCCAGTACCCCAGGTCGGCCACGTAAACCAGCAGGTTGGCGGCTGTCAGGATGGCCACAGCCAGGCACTGGTCCCAGGCGCACATGTGGTGGGTGAGGTCGTCCCTGCAATCTCCATCACTGGACCTCTGGGGCTGCCCTCCGAAGTCCTCGCTGAACTGGTAAAGCAGCCAGAGGACCAGAGCACTGACATAGAGGAGGACAGAGAGCAGGGTGAGCACTAGCTGGAAATGGGATACAGTCTGGGCAGCCTGTAATTCCCATTTGCCCAGGTCCAGCAGGATGGCCAGGGCTGCTGGGATGAAGCAGATGGAGTACACGGCCACCCACCACTCCAGGGCCGGCTGGTGCAGGTATAGGGAGGTATTGATAACGCCGGCAAAGACGACATTGGCCATGAAGGTCTCCAGCACCTTCAGCAGGCCTGGCACGGTGTGCACATAGCAGGGGATCTCCTTGAACCGGAGGCGACCCACGTGCAGGCCACGTCTATGGCGTACAGCACTGATGTGACACAGGAGAAGGCAGAGGCGGCGATGACCCGGTCCCAGTAAGGACCATCAGGCAGAAACTGGACGTAGGAGATGGAGTAGATGATGGAGGCTGACAGGCAGAGGAGGGTGGTGTAGCAGGCATAGGTCACGGGAAGTTGAACCACAAAAACGGAAAGTGGGAATGGAACCCATAGAACTCAACAATGAATACCATGAGGGTCATGACGAAACAGAAGCACCAGATGGACATGGACCAGTTTCCTGTGGCTCCCCAATCGGTGGCCCTGCTGATCACCAGGGAGATGGCCACACACATGGAGAACAGCTGCGGCAGGTGGAGGCAGAGGCACATGATGGCCATGATGTCCGGGTCCAGGGATGTCCACCGGGTGGACATGGTGTTGTGATTATCAGGCAGGTCACAGTCACCAGTACAGCAGTGGTCTTCACTGAGGACCCATCAGAGAAAGGTCCAGCTCTGGAGGTGGAAAAAGTCAGACGCCTGGAAAAGGTTCAGGGCCGTGTGATGGCTGAGGCTCTGGATCTGTGGAGTTCGAACCAGTGGCCCGGACACTCGGGTAACAGCCTGGTGGCTCAGTGGTAAAGCACCCACCTGCCGGTGCAGGAGACACAAGAGACGCGGATTTGATCCCTGGGTCGGAAAGACCCCCGGGAGAATGAAATGGCAACCCACTCCAGAATTCTTGCCTGGGAAATCCCATGGACAGAGGAGCGTGGTAGGCAGCAGTCCATAGGGTCTCAGGACTAGGACACAACTGAGCGACTAGACCACTGCCACGACCACAGCCGCTCCAGGATGATTCTCCCCACCCATCACCCTTGACCTCCTCAGGAGGCTTGTCTGATCCCCAACCTCCCAGCTGGGCTGGGTCTGGCCTCAAACATGAACCTTTTGTCTGTCTCTGGGCTGTGTGTGCCATTATCTATGGAAACACAGGGTAGTATGATCCTTGTCTTTAATCCCAACCCTTCAAGTCTCAACCCCCAATATTTCAAAACTGAAAAGAAATATTTAAAAATCCCAACCTTCAATATTTCAAAATTGAAAACAAATACTTGAAAAATTGTTATTTAAAAAAATCTGACCTGAAGACACATGAGACACGTTATGATCTTTGTTATTTCACTTGTGACTATTCAAAAGTTCAGTTGTTGAAACACTGATGTGTCTGAATACAAGGTGCTTTCAGACCCCAGTGAGGTCTGATGTCATAGGGAGTAGATACCATGTCACCTGTCTGAAGCTGAAAAATTCCGAATTCTCAAGAGTATCTGACCCCAAGTGTTTCAGAAAAGGGACTGTGGATTGTGCTGCTAACTCCATTTTACAGATGAGAAAACTAAGGCTTGGTGAATTGAGTGCCTTCCCTAAGGTCAGAAAATTGGAAGTGGGAACCCAATATGGAAATGCCAAAGCTGTGAGTTTGAACACTTTGCTCTACAGCCCACACATCAGGGTCCGTGGATGGGAGCCCAGGACCAAAGCTCTGCGCTCTGGGATGCAGGACATGCCTTCAAGGCCACGGCCTCCTTCCACAGCACCTGAAGACACATATGTCCTGGCCTGTCCTCCCCGCAGCATCACTAGAAGGAGCTGCCGTCTGAGGGGACACAGCTCCCACCAGAGGAGGGCAGCTTCAAGGGTGCGCAGGGAGGAGCCCTGGGGTGAGAGCAAGGCCGTGGGGACATGAGAAGTAGGGACTGTTGTGAATCCCCTCCACCCAGTTTTGCCTTCACATGTGACTCTTCCTCATTGAAGGGAGACCCCAATCCAGCCTGACTCCAAGGTGGGGCCACATTGAGGAAGCACAGAATAGAGTAACATAGTGTTGGACTCCAAAGCTGCCATCCAGGTGGGAGTCTGGAAGGATCTAGGAGAAGTCCTACCTGAGTGAAGATTTTCGTGGCCTGGGAGACTGGTCAGCAGCTTCCAAGCCGGGGAGGAAGGGATTGGAAATGAACAAGGATGCTGTGTCTGAGGCTGACGTGGAGCCTTTCAGGGCATGTCAGGGACGGGGTGGGGATGGACGGATGATCACCCCCTTTTAAGGGCAGGAGCTGAAAGAGGAGGCCCCAGCAGGACACCTGGGAGGGGGCCAGCCCTGAGAATGCACCCGGGACTGAGGTGGGGGTGGGGGGCAGAGTGGAGATGACTGGGGGGATCCCAGGTTCCCAGGGGCCCTGAGGCAGCACAGTAGGGGTCTTCTGACCCAGAAAGGATGCAGGCATGGAGCCAACCTTCCCATGGAGAAGGGGCCTGAACTGGAACTGAGATGGGAGAACAGGGGCCTGAAGGGTTTCAGGGCTGTGACAGGGACACCTTACGCTGCGTCCATATCTTGGCTACTGTAAACAGTGCTGCAGTGAATATTCAGTTCAGTCATTCAGTCGTGCCTGATTTGCGACCCCATGGACTGCAGCACGCCAGGCTTCCCTGTCTATCACCAACTCCCAGAGCTTGCTCCAACTCATGTCTATCGAGTTGATGGTGCCACCCAACCATCTCATCCTCTGTGGTCCCCTTCTCCTCCTGCCTTAAATCTTTCCCAGCATCAGGGTCTTTTCCAATGAGTCGGTTCTGCATATATGCCCAGGAGTGGGATTGCAGGGTCATTGTTATTGTTCAGTTGCTAAGTCGTGTCCAACTCTTTGCCACCCCATGGACTGCAGCATGTCAGGCTTTCCTGTCCTTCACCAGGGAGTGTCAAAGGTCAGCATCTGCAGCAGCACAGGACTCAACCTCCCCAGAGGCAGATGGCAGATGCCCTTGAGTTGTTGTTGTTCAGTCGCTCAGTTATATCCAACTCTTCCCAACCCCATGGACTGCAGCACACCAGGCCTTCCTGTCCTTCTCCACCTCTCAGAGCCTGCTCTAACTCATGTCCATCGAGTCAGTTATGCCATCCAACCATCTCAACTTCTGTCTCCTCCTCCTGCCGTCAATCTTTCAGAGTCTTTTCCAATGAGTCAGTTCTTCATATCAGGTGGCCAACATATTGGAGCTTCAGCCTCAGCATCAGTCCTTCCAATGAATATTCAGTGTTGATTTTCTTTAGGATTTACTGGTCACACTCCTCTGTCCAAGTGACTTTCAAGGGTCTTCTCCAGCACCACAATTTGAAAGCATCGATTCTTCGGCACTCAACCTTCTCATGGGCCAACTCTCATGGCCATACACAACTACTGGAAAAACCATAGCTTTAACTATATGGATCTCAGTAGAAAGCCATTGCTGAGATGTACCAAGGGGACTAGCAGTCACTTAGAGAGAGGCCTCTAGAATTTCCCTTCAGATAGGAAAGTGGTAGATATCCAATGAGAAACATTTCAAAAAAATGAGAGAAGGACCTTGAACTCAAACCCACAGGCCCAATAGCAGCCCCCTTTTCCGCCACTCCACAGAAGGGGCAGGCATGTGCTGGGTGCGGGGAGCTCACCAGAGTGGAGGGGCCCCGGGAGGTGGTCTGGACACTGGGAGCTGCGGCCACACCTGGGGCTTCCAGCTCAGGGGATGTTTGTGAAGCACCTGCTCGGGCCAGGCTGGACCAGAGGCTGAGGACCCAGGTGAGCAATGCCAGGCAGGTCCTTAAGGAACTCTTGGTTGAAGGGAGGTAGGGCCATGAACTGACCATCAGCACATCTGCGGGATGTGTCCACAGAGGGAAGGCAGGTGTCCTGAGCAGGGATGGAGGATGGGGAGCAGGCAGGACACCAGATCTGAGTGGAGGGTGAAGGGTGTGTCTTATTGGAAAAGGACGGAAGAAGGGAGCCGGAGAGGGGAGACCTGGGGCCCCAGCCCGAGGAGTTGGGGGCAGCTTGTCTGGGGAGCAGGAATGTGCAAGAGGTGGCAGACAGGGCTGAGTTTGGGCCCCTCTGTAGGGCTTGGGGCACCAGGGACCCAGGACAGGATGTCAGCTCCTGGACTCACTGAAGAGTCCTGTTCTCAACGTGCTGAGCAAGGAGCACTCTAGAAACATCTCTGTCCCTGTTGCCCGGCCCCTGGGGTCCCTGTGAGAACTGCTCCAGCCCCTCTGGGTCTGAGGCCAAGCCTGCAGTGCGCCACCCCCACCCAGCAGATGGGAGCCCTGGAGGGCACACGTGGCCTCAGGACCTGGATTCCTTGCCTGGCCCTGCCTGGGCCCCAGGCTCATGGGTGAAGCCCGGCCTGCTCCGGACACCTGCCGAGTCCAGGGTGTCAGGGGCCTGGGAGACTCAGCCCTGACCCACTTCAGCCCTGGATGTCAGGGTGTGAGCAGGGAAGGCCCAGGTCACCTGGCGCCTGGATCCGGCCCCAGTCCCCTCTCTGTGCCGTGTGTGCGGTACAGTGTCCTGGGACACAACTCGGTGGAAGACACCAGGGCAGCCATGGAGCTCTACCGCATCTCCAGAAGGTTTCAATTGCAGCCTGAGAATTCTAGTTGCAGCGTGTGGAATGTAGTTTCCTGACTAGGGATTGAACCTGGGCCCCTGCTTTGGGTGTGTGGCGTCTTAGTCCCTGGACCACCGGGGAAGTCCTTACCTCTTATCTTTACAATTCATAGGAAGGAGTCAGTAAAAAATATTCCAAAGAAGAAAAGAAACAAGCACCAATATGCGCATGCTGTATTGAAGTAGAGCAGTGACAAGCATAAAAGAGAACTGCGTGAGCTGAAACTGCCTACACGTGGGCAGCAATGGTTAAGGACGGGGGATTGGCCTGGGGAGCAATTGTTTTCTATTATAAGCTTTGGCACATTATTTACTTAAAAAAATTGTTTGGGTGTTACTTTTAGAAGAACTTAAAGTGCAATGGGGCAGATAGGTAAATTGGATTGGAAAGAGAGACACAGAGAGCTTCACCTTTGTAAGGTGACAGGTACACAAGTGATATATTTTTATATGCTTCTGAATATCTAAAATATTTTATAGTTATTATTAAACAACAAGAGTAAAGCGATGCTGTTCAGAGAGGGTACCTGAAGGTCCAGGGTTGTGGAGTGTAGGAGACAGGGCAGAGCATAAAAATACAGAAGTCAATCATGGACAGAAGGAGGGACAGTTATGAACACTCCAAAAGAAGAGGAGTTAGAAAAGGTGGAGATACAGAGATATTTTGAATTATAGTTGGGAGAAGTTGAGAAATTACAAACCCCGCTGCAGGAATACAGCTGTAGTTCTGGGTTTCAGCAGAAGATAGGAGAGTTATGGGAATATACTATAGGAAGTCCCCTACATATGAAGCTTTATGTTGTGAGCTCAAAGATATGAACGGACGTTTACAAAAGTTCATTCACTGTCTGGTGTACAGCGTCACGTGCTTGCATCCTCTCCGAGGGCCTGTGCTTTTGTGTACTTTACCGTATAGTATTGCACAGGGTGCAGTAGTGGTGTTGGTGGTGGTTTAGTTGCTAAGTCATGTCAGACTCTGGCGACCTCAGGGACCTCGACCTCTGCCTGCCAGACTCCTCTGTCCATGGAATTTCCCAGGCAAGAATACTGAAGTGGGTTGCCATTTCCTCCTCCAGGGGATTTACCCGACCCAGGGATAGAATCTGAGTCTCCAGCATTGCAGGTGGATTCTTTGTTGCTAAGCCACCAGGGAAACCCAAGGTACAGTAGTACATTATCTTGATTTCAAGTCCAGGATGTCCAGAAGCAAGCGTAAACGCAGCAAAGATGTAGCTGGTACTTGACTGTTCAGTCGATGCCAGCCTCTCTAATACCAGCCGTTTTACTGAATTTTTCAAGTTTTACAGTACTTTTCAAGATACTGTACTGTGAGATTTAAAATGTTTATTTTTATGTTTGCTTTTTATGTATCTTTGCTGCTGCTGCTGCTGCTGCTAAGTCACTTCAGTCTTGCCCGACTCTGTGCGACCCCAGAGACGGAAGCCCACCAGGCTCCCCCGTCCCTGGGATTCTCCAGGCAAGAATACTGGAGTGGGTTGCCATTTCCTTCTCCAATGCATGAAAGTGAAAAGTGAAAGTGAAGTCGCTCAGTCATGTCCGACTCTCAGCGACCCCCATGGACTGGAGCCTACCAGGATCCTCCGTCCATGGGATTTTCCAGGCAAAAGTACTGGGGTGGGGTGCCATTGCCTTCCCCTAGTATCTTTAAGTGGCATGTATTATAAACTTGTCACCGTACAGTACTATATAGCCGATTGTGTTAGTTGAGTACCTAGGATAACTTTGCTGGACTCACGAATAAATTGGACTTACAAATGAGCTCGCAGAACAAAATTCATTTATATGTCGGGGACTTACTGTAGTCTCCTAGGGCTGATGAAACAAGTTACCATAACCTCGAGGGCTTAAAATAGCAGAAAGCTATTCTTTCACCGTTCAGGAGGCCAGATATCTGGACTCAAGGTACCAGCAGGGTCACACTCCTCTGGAAAACCTGAGGAAGAATCTATTCCTTGCCCTTCCAGCTGCTGGTCTTCCATACTGTTCCAGGCCTTCTGCAGCATCACTCCTATCTCTGCCTCCGTCTTCTCACCACCGTCACCCCCGTGTGTGTGGGGCTATGACCTCCTTCTTTATTGGCCACACCTTGAGGCGTGCCGGATCTTAGCTCGCCAATCAGGGATTGAACCCGTGCCTCCTGAAGTGGACGGGCAGAGCCTTAACCACTGGACCTCCAGGGAGAGTCCTACATCTCTTTGATAAGGACACTTATTATCGCACTCAGGGCTCACCCAGAAATCCAGGATTAGCTTCTCAGTTCAAGATTTTTATCTTAATCAGATCTGCAATGTTCTTTCCCCCAAATAAAGTAACTTTCACAAGGTACAGGAATTTGACATGGAAATCTCTCTGGAGAATATTTTTTTTTCCAGCCTACAAGAGGGACTGACGGGATTTAAGGAAACAGTACATTTTCTCACTATTCACCAGTAGACAGGGATATTCAGTAATCAACAAAAACAGGAAAGAAGTTGCTGAATAAATCTGAAAGTGAAACTGACTTGAATCAACAAGCATGAATTCTTAGTGGACGTGTTCCACAAATTTGATAGGCTCCATTTTGTGTGAATAAACCCCTCAGTTTCTGAGATTATCTTATCACTTCAGTTGGCCAGAAACCTGGAACATTTGTGTAGATTATGAACATTTCAGATGTGGCAGCAAATAAAGCAATGTAGAGAAGGTTCTTTGGGTAAACGTAAATCACTTAAAGCCTGGGTTATAAATTTAAATTTTGACAAATAGAATTGAAGGTCACAAACATCATATGGGATAAGGAAATATTTTATGAATATTGATAAAATGAAGATAGATGAAGAAGACATGACAAACACAAACACATATGCATCTGACAACACAGCCTCGGAATATCCGCAGCAGGGCAGCCCAGGAGAACGTTCCACGATGACGGAAGAGTTCAATGCCTGCCCTGTCCATCACAGTGCGTCTTCAGTCGCTCAGTCGTGTCTGACTCTTTGCGACCCTTTGGACTGTATCCCTCCAGGCCTCTGTTCGTGGAATTTTTCAGGCAAGAACACTGGAGTGGGTTGCCATTTCCTCCTCCAGTCCCATATAGAAACTGCTAACATGTGGGAATAGGTACTGAAATGTGGCTGGTAGGACTGAGGGGCTGAATTTTTAATTCTGCTTAATTTAAATTAATTAAAAGTGAAGTAGCCAAACATACCTACTGGCTGCTATTAATATATTGAACAATGTGGATAAAACAAGAACTGGGAGAACTGTGCGGCAACACACACACAGCAGTGACCATATCTGGGGTATCAGTGTGCTCCGCTCAGAACGGGGTTCATGAAGGAAACAGGAGGGTGACTCTGAGGTGGTGGCCACGGGTCTCGCCACAGTAATAACTTTTACCGTCTTCTTTCTCATCTCCTGTTTTGACTTGAAAAGTGTCCACTATGACCCTATCTCTCCTTCCCCTCACAGACACTAGCTGCCCCAGGAGAAACCTGTATCGACAGTCTTTCCTTCTCTTTCTCAGTCTCAAATGCACTGGCTTCTGTCCTGAGGTTCTCACAAATGTTCAAATACTCAATCCAGTGAACACTTCTCAGTGCTGATCCCACATGAACTCTGCTTACCTCCGCAGTGTGTAACCATGCTGACCACATCCTCCTGACACTCTCTTCTCTATTATTATTTGAATGACAGGAGCCTCTTGATCTTTCCCTCTTGATCCTGCCTACTTCTTAGCAGATTCCTCCTCTGCCTGCTGCTTAAATACCAGTATTTTCTCAGTTCTCCCTTCTCAACCATCTCTGCTTCTCACTCTGCCTAGTCTTTCTGGGAAATTGTACTCATGTCGGTAACTTCACTTATTCTTTTAGGAGATGACATTGCATGCATGCATGCCAAGTCGGTTAAATCGTGTCTAACTCAGTGCAACCCTATGAATGGTAGCCCACCAGGCTCCTCTGTCCATCAGATTCTCCAGGCAAGGATACTGCAGTGGGTTGCCATGCCCTCCTCAAGGACATCTTTCCTACCCAGGGATTGAACCTGCATCTGTTACGTCTACCTGAATTGGTAGGCAGGTTCTTTACCACTAGCGTCACCTGGGAAGCCTCATGATTCACTAGCCTCTCCTTAAACTCCTATCCTGTCCAGCTGGACTATCCTCAGGAACTTCACAGTCAGCCTGTCATACAATTCTGATCTCAGTGAGGCAGCAGTGAGAAGTGGTGTGAAGTGAGATCATAATTCCCTGCCCAGGAATTGAACCTGAGTAGCCTGGCTTCCCAGTGGTAAAGAATCCACCTGCCAATGCAGGAGATGAAAGCGACACTGGTTCGATCCCCTGGAAGTTCCCCTGAAGTAGAAAATGGCAACCCACTCCAGTATTCTTGCCTGGAAAATCTCATGGACAGAGGATCCTGGCGGCTACAGTCCATGAGGTCACAAAGAGCTGGACATGTCTAAACAACTGAACACACACACACACACACACACACACACACACACACACACACGACTGGATGAAAGCCAGGAATCCTAGCCATCAGACCAGCAGGGCTAGAGGGTTAAAGCTACTTTCCCCTGGCTCTTGCTGGAGTGAAAAATGCATTTCTCATGGAAGCAAAAATCTTAAATGCAGGTACAAAGTTTATTATTAGAGACACAGCAGAGCAAGAAGTGGAAGAGGACGCTGAGAAACTGTTAGTTTAGCTAAGGCTGAAGCAAGGCCGAGATGAACACTCGGAGAGAAAGGGTGTCGGCGTGCCCCCTAGAGAAGAGGAGCGCAGGAAAGAGGTAGTTCAGTCAGTTCTGTAGGGCAGGTCTTTGTCTTCCCTCTGGCCAGACATCCTGCTTTGACCCCTGGCTGATTTATCTCCAAACCCCGCCCCTAGGTGTGCACACACACCTCTCAACCAAGAGGGATCTTGATAAAAAGGATTCTGGGAGAAGCAAGACTATGGCCTGGCATTGTCTCCTGATTTTTGGTCCCCAAGGAACCTTTCTGCGCATGTGTAGTGTCTCTCTTGCTCCAAAGAGGGGGAAAATCTCTTGATCCTTTACTTGAGCAAGGTTTAGCCCCTCTCTGTTTCTGCCGTGACTGTTACCTTCAGGTGTCCACCGGAGACAAAGCTGCTGACTCTGGGTCTGTCGTTACTCCCATTTTGGAAAGCAAACAGGAGGCTGATGGTAAATGCCAGCCTGGAGCCCATCTAATGCCCATATCAGGAAATGCAAACAGGAGGCCGGTTGTAAGTGTCCAGCCTGAAGTTCAATTTGTTCTTGTCCGTAAGAAAACTGGAGACCAGTCATAAAGGTCTATCTCTCTCTGGCCTCAACAGGAAAATAAAGGGGAGAAGAGTGAGATGATCAGACTTCCTGCCATGACACGCCTGAGGGGCTAACCTCTCTCTCTCTCTGAGCAGTCTCTGGTCAGGCAGAGCCCATGGAGCACCGTCTGCCTGGTGTGCGGGGAGCCTCTCCCACTTCCTCTTAATCACCTGTCAAGGTGAGCGGTTGCTGGTTAGAGGGAGCGGGTCTCATGACTGAGAGGCGCTGAGGCAGCTGTAGCTGCCTGATGTCCACAGGACAGAGAGGGGAGCCAGCGGAGAGAAAAGTGGAGAGATCTCCAAAGAGGGAAAGGGAAAGGGGAGCGGGAGAGAGTTGCCTGAATGAGGGGACTGAAGGCCCCCAGGGCCAGGGACAAACTTACCAAACTCAGTGATGTTGACACAGGAGGGTCAGACGGCCACTTGTCACCCACAGGGAAGCTGCTTTCGGTGGTCTACGAGGTGCCAAATCTTCTCCCCAGAAGGGGACAAATGCCCCACATTGGGCGCCACAGAATATATACCAACCAGGATTCTTGGCCCCCTCAGTCGATGGAGACTGACTAGAGGCCAGACAAGAAATTCAGGCAAGACTTTATTGGGGCCCCTATAGAAACGGGAAAGTGAGAACAAGTAACAGATGCCCTTGCTCACTCCATGAGGCAGAGAAGGTGGGGAAAGCTTGCTCCTGATATGTGGTGAGGGTAGGGGTGTGTCCAGGGGTCAGGATGGAGGGGTGGCAGAGGTGGTTTGCCCACCCCTTGGGTGGTGGTGTGTGCGGGGGGATGCTCAATACCCTGCTTTTCTCCCAAGTCCTTCTTTTTGCTCTAGGCTCTTCACAAGTGGCTGTTGGGTTTTTCTTTTTTCTTTTTTGGTCTCTTTGTATCTTTGTCTGGAGTTGGCCCCAACTGCAGAAGCACAAATTTCTTTGCGTTTTGTTGCTGGAGGAGACATGTGTCCATGTGCAAGCATTGCAGCAAAGGTCTCAGGTCCCAGTCTGTTTCATAAGTAGGAGGGGTGTGACTAATACACAGGACCCAGCAGCCAAAAGGAAACAAGCAGAGAAGGTGGACAGAGGGGAGGGAGCCAGCTGCCATTTCCACGTCTGAATCTCCAAGACCGACAAGTCCAGGGGCATGGGCAGGGCTGGGAGGGGAAGCAAAGAGAAAAGAGAATGAGATGAATGGGGAACGATGTGAGAGGAGAGAGGAAGCCAGGAGGAGGATGTTAGGGGATGTCAGAAATTGGTGCAGAAACTGCAGTGAAGAGAGTTAAGCGTCCCCAGGCTAGCCTTGTGCTAAAGTGAAGGTGTGAGTCGCTCAGTTGTGCCGCCTGCCTGCGAGCCCGTGGACTGGAGCCTGCTAGACTCCTTTGTCCGCTGGATTTCCTAGGCAAAAAGCTGGAGTGGGTTGCCATTTCCTTCTCACAGGGATCTTCATGACTAAGGGAGCAAACTCTAGTCTGCCACATTCCAGGCAGATCCTCTACCATCTGAGCCACCTACAGAAGCTTCTTGGACTAAATATACCATGTCAGCCACGTAAACCAGCAGGTTGATGCCTGTTAGGACGGCTACAGCCAGTCGCTGGTCCCAGATGCAGACAAAGATGTTGAGATGATCACCGCAGCTCATATCGCTGGACCGCTGGGGATGCCCCCCCAACTCCTCGTGGAACTGGTACAGGGGCCAGAGGATCACTGCTGTGGTGTAGAGGAGGACGGAGAGCACAGTCTGCACCCACAGCAAACAGGGGAAGCGGAGAGGAAGATTGTCCTCGTTGTCACAGTCACACCCATTCATAATGAAGTTCACAACCCCCAGGACGAAGCAGATGGCGTACACGGCCACACACCACTCCAGGGCCGGCTGGTTCAGGTACAGGTCAGTGTTGCAGACGAAGGCGAAGATGATGTTGGCCGCATAGTTCTCCAGCCTCCTGAGCACACCTGGGAAGGTTGGACAAAAGCAGGACATTCCACCGGGTCGACAACAGACCCAGGCCACTTCGATGGCATAAAGCAGAGCAGCCACGAAGGAGAAGGCGCTGGCGGTGATGGCGCGGTTCTGGGCGGGGCCTGGAGAAAAGTCCTGGATATAGGTGGGCCCGAAGATGGCGGCAGCTGAGAGGCAGACGACGGCAAAGTAAGAGAGAAAGGCGTAGAGAACGCCATCCCAAGACAAGCGGAGGTGGTACTGGAACCCATCAGACAAGTAACGGAGGAGGGACTGGTTGTTACATAACGGCAGTCTGAAGAGACTGCCCAACTCCAGTATGAAGCCGAGTAAGGTCAGGCTGAAGCAGATGCACCACATGAACAGGCACCAGTTGATTACACCCACCTCCAGAGTGTCCTGACTGGTCAGCAAGATGGGCACGAGGGTGGAGAGCAGCTGCCCCACGCGGAGGAAGAGGGTCAGGCCTGAGGATGAGCAGAGGAAGAGGCTCCAGCCTGAGGGCGAGCTCATAGTGCTCCTGATGGTCAGGCAGGTCACGGGCTGCGGTGTTGTATGTAACCTTGCTTGCTTTCCACCCAAAGTCTTGTGAATAGTTAAACACGGCTCTGGAGTTGGATGTTCTGTTTCCTCTTTCACTGGGCGGGTTCAGCTCTGCCTCTGTCCTTGATTTTTCAGGACAGCCACTGATCTTTAGAGCAGATGCACTGATCTTAACAAAGTAAGGACCACACTCACGTTCTCAGTCCCCAGCAAGGCACCCGGTCAGATCAGATCAGATCAGATTAGTCGCTCAGTTGTGTCCGACTCTTTGCGACCCCATGAACTGCAGCACGCCAGGCCTCCCTGTCCATCACCAACTCCCGGAGGTCACACAGACTCACATCCTCTCCAATACCCTCAGGGTGTAGCTCACATCTGTTTCTTGCCCCGCTCCTTGTATAAATGGGGACTGAGCCTTGCAGTGCTGGGAACTGGTTCTCTTGAACGGTGATCCGCCTTCTCCCCTGGTGGCTGGCTTCCTTAACATAAAGCTACTTCTCTTCTATCCAGTGCTTGTCTCTCTGTATTGGCTTCTTCAGGGAAGAGCAGCCTGAGCCTGAGCTGGGGGACAGTGTTGGGCATCCAGGCAGGAGTCAGGTCCCTGGGGCTCCAGCCCTTCCAGCTCCCTCTGTGACGAGGAGAGGAGTGCAGCTGGGAAGGCTGGGGAGGATCTACAGGGTTGAGCCAGCAGCTGCTGAATTTGTTAGTTTTCAGAATTTCCTCTGTCCCTCCCCACTCCTTGCTCACAGCCTGCTTTCACTTTCTGTTGAGAGAAGCAAACTGGCCTCTGAAGGAGCAGCTGAGCTCTTGACTGAGTGAGTAGAGGGTGTGTGCCCCGGGAGCCCCCCATCCCCTCCTGTTTGGGCAAACCATTTGCCCTTTGGAACTTTGTGGTCAGTTTGGACACCACAGGAGTGGGACATGGCTTGTTTATGACTCTGTGTGTGCCTCTTCTTGAAGAAGAATTTGTTTATTTGAAATATGTCCTGGGGGAGCAAGCAAAGTGAAGCGAGGGGGCCATATCTATCTCTCCTAGAAGTCCACTGAGACGCATCATGGCCAATTGGCAAAACTAGAGTATGACTCTGTAACCAAGAAGAAAAATGAGTTTTAAATTTTCATGCATCCTAACCCATGTATGGGGAAGGCAACGGCACCCCACCCCAGTACTCTTGCCTGGAAAATCCCATGGATGGAGGAGCCTGGTGGGCTCTAGTCCATGGGGTCGCTAAGAGTCGAACACGACTGAGCGACTTCACTATCACTTTTCACTTTCATGCATTGGAGAAGGAAATGGCAACCCACTCCAGTGTTCTTGCCTGGAGAATCCTGGGGACGGAGGAGCCAGGTGGGCTGCCATCTAGGGGGTCGCACAGAGTTGGACACGACTGAAGCGACTTAGCAGCAGCAGCAGCAGCAACCCATGTATGTTTTCTAGTCTAAAGAACAGTGTACCCCCTGAATGGGTCTCTAAATTCTCCCACTCTTTTGCAGTTAGAACTGATTTGTTAATATTTGGTAAGTGGGAAGAAACGCCATGGGCAGCTATCCTGTTACTCTATAATAAAGGTTCTTCCAACAAGGACACTAAATTAATGGATTTGATCTTGGGTGACCTCGGCCTGTGTTTTTGTTCTGAACTATTCTCTGGGGAATAAACAATGGACTGTGAAGAACCCCGGAGTCTTGAAGACAGCTGTCTGAAGTGTTCCTGAAGGGTGCAATGTAGCCCTCCCGCCTCAGTGATCAAAACAGCCGGTCCTGCCTCTGCAGGACAATCGAACCCTGCTCTCAATCATAGATGAAGCCTTGCTCTTTCTCCTACAACTGTAATGTTCCTTTTTAACCTCAATAGGAAGATAAAAGGAAATAACCCACAAACCTGACATATGCTAATTGCCCCAAATTTTCTCAGAGCTGGGAAGGATGGAGCAGATTTTTATTCTCACCCAAGCCCCCATCTCTGGGAACCCTTCCCAATGTCTCCCCACTCACACCTTCCCTGGGCCCTGGGGGCATGGCCAAGCCCAAGACAACTAGCAGTTGTGTCCCCAACACTAGACTTTCTATCCCCTTAGCTCTTAAAGGACCAGACCCCAGAGAACTATATTTAAAGGTGTGTCCCTGCATGCATGCCCACCATGTATGTTTGCCTGTGTATGTGCCTGTATGTCTGTGCTCACACGTGTATTGGGACCAGCAGCCTTTATAATAACTGGCAGACAGGAAGCCACCATTATTATGTTTAGTCTCCTTTCTCAGCCACAAACCCCAGAGCCCAGCATCCTGGAGTCACCAGGACTGGAGCAGTCAGGCATCAGACTGTGGTGGGCAGGGGAGGGGGTGGGACAGGGGAAGTCCCCCGTGCTGCCCCTCGCTCCTGTACTGGGATGAAGCATGAGTTCTTCACCCAGGGGTGGGTGGGGTGGATGGGGAGGGCTCCAGGACATGGTTCCTATGGCAGGCAAATCTTAACAAGCAATGAAATAAAATTCATATTTTAAGTCAAGACAGGAAAAATTTAAAGAAAGTTCTTCTCCCCCTCTTTTGACCTCCTCCCTGCCCTGAAGTGTGCAGTGTGCATCTACAGTATGTGTTAACCAGACCTTCCGAAAGGCAGCAATACCTGACCCAATATAAAGATCCATTTTTGTTCTTCTAACCCCAGCCTTGTGACTCTATATGACACTCCTCCCTATGACCTTATTAGTGTCACTTGCCATATTACTCTTGTCTAGCACTTGACAAGAGTGTTGTTTCTTGCATTAACAAATGTGTCACTGAGCCTCTGATAAACATGGTGATGACCAGGTGACCTTACATACAGTCTTATAAGATCCATGACTCGAAATATGGGAAGAAACAACAGGAGGGAACCATTTCTGAGAGCCTGACAGACAAGTGAGACAACTGTTGCAGAGGATTTGGCTATTGTTACCAGAACTAGAAGAACAATTGCACACCGAGTGGCCCATCAATGGAATCCTCCCCTGACCTGGGGAAATTCCTCCCAAACCTTGATTGGAATTAAGATGGAAGCAAATAGATTGTGTCATAAAGAATGTTGCCCACCACTGAGGTCTTCAAGAATCAAGTCACTGGCTGCTGCAATTCACTGACCTGCAATCCACTCTAAAAAGAAGTCGTGAAAAACGTCAGGATTGTATTTTGTACTCTGAGAAAACTGGCAGAACCTGCCTCACATACTTGGATATTTCAGGAGACTTTTCTATGAACCCAGTTTCCTGCATCTGTCCATGCTTAGGAAGCACTAAAAGCATGAACCATGACATCTGTTCTTCCTGAGTGAAGCAACCTTCTACCAAGATGTGGGCTGGTTTCATGGCCTTCCCCAAGTCACTTAAACTTTGACCTCCAACCCTGATCTCCTCAAAACAGCTCTTGGAGCTTCTTGAGAGACTGTCTCCCCAGTTAAACTTCTCAGGCTGGTTCCAATAAAATTTCCAGTTCTTTCTTAGGTTGTCTGACTATTTGGTAATTTTTTATCCACAAAAGCAAGTATGTGTTGACCTCTGCAAGTCTCAGTGCAGGAATCTCAGATACTTATATTTTTTTAAATCAAATTGAACACAACCCTGGGACCTCACTTCCCAGGAGGATGGAAATGTCTCTGTGCTTCAGTGAAAGAATTGTCCAGGGTGGGCTCACCTGAGGGGCTCGCTGTCCAAGCCTCGTGGTTCATGGAGGCAGATGGTCAGTTCCTCCTGTTGAGAGGTTAAGGGACATTTGTGACAATTCCAAGGCTCCTCCAGTCCCCTCACTGTGGCCCTCAAAAGAAAGTGGAAAGATCCTGTATTTATTCCAACCCTCTAGTCTTAGGGTACTCCCTGGTGGCTCAGAGGGTAAAGAATCCTTCTGCAATGCAGGTTGACCTGAGTTTGATCTCTGGGTTGGCAAGATCCCCTGGAGACGGGTTGTCAACCTACTCCAGTATTCTTGCCTGGGAAATCCCACGGACAGAGGAGCCTGCTGGGCTGCAGTCTATGGGGTCGCAAACTGTCAGACACACTGAGTGAGATACACTTAGTCTTCTTGTCACAGAGGAGGAGGAGCTGGGCCCCAAGGAGGGGCAGCACTTGTCCAGAGTCCCCTGTGTGTGGCAGAGTCAGAATCAGGACCAGATGTCCTGTCCCCAGGCTGGCTGTCTGTCCACAGCCCCATGCTGCTTGTTCTAAGTGTGGCAGCAGCATCCTCCAGGCTGG
This sequence comes from Tragelaphus eurycerus, assembly GCA_935064755.1. Lineage (NCBI taxonomy): Eukaryota > Metazoa > Chordata > Mammalia > Artiodactyla > Bovidae > Tragelaphus > Tragelaphus eurycerus. The sequence goes on along the minus strand of CAKXYN010000075.1, from coordinate 64,473 downwards.
GATTCTGCCCAGTCCACCCTAGTCCTGCACAAACCTGCCCCGTCCCCCCGAGGAGGGCACTCACTGCTGCTGAGTCCGTTTCCTCATCTGCTAGATGGGGAGGGGTGCCAGAGACCGCTGGTCACTCCCAGCCCCCTCTTCCTGGGGCCCCTGTACATGCCAGTCCTGGAGACTCAGATGTGGAGATGGAGCCGGCTCCCTCACCTCCATCCACCTTCTCCACCCTCTCTGCTTGTTTCCTCTTGGCTGCTGGGCCCTGTTCAGTGGTCACATCCTTCCTGACTAAACACACCCTTCTTCCCCATGACCTCTGCTTGGTTGGGAACATGCTTCCCTTTCATAACATGAGTTTCCTTAATCACTTTCCAGGGGTCCAACTCTCCAGTGATTCTTGTCAAAAACACAAACTGCTTCTAGGCACCCCCACAGTCTGAGGTCTCCCAGACATCCTTGTTTCTGCACATTCTTGACTTTCCACTTCTTCAGAATCCAGCTCAGCAGCCAGAATGCTCTTGCTTTATTTAGGGAGCTTGTATTTCCTTTAGGAAAAGCAAATTCCTTCCTGCTGGGCATATAGAGGGCTGACCATAAGCAGGGGAATATGAAACAGAAGCCCAGAGCAGATCTGGGGTCCACGACTGATTCACAGTCACATAGGCTCTGACTCCAAAGCAGACAGGCTAGGGGATGAACTGAGAGATGCCCACACAGGCCTGTCTCCAAAGGCAGAGAGAAGGGAAGCGCCTTAGGTCCAGAGGTCTGGGGAGGGGGAGCTGGGGACCTGAAACCCCCCTACTTGGTGACCACGGCCTCCCCCAGCCCTTCAACACACACAGTTGATGGAGAAGACCTCCCAGTACCCAAGCCTCAGGCCCTTCCCTTGCTCCATGTCTGGCCTGGGCTTCTTGCCTCCTGGGGCCAGAGCCAGAGGCTCCTTCCTCAGCTGGTCGGAGCTTCCTCTGCACAGGGTGACTCCAGCTGACGCCCCCAGACTATGGCCTGAGCCGCATCCAGAACACAGCCAGGGGCACAGATGTTCCCATTCTCTGGTCCTGGAGCAGCTTCTTGGAAAAATCACAGAATCAGCCTTCCTCAGTCTTCCTCTGAGTGGGGAGAATTGGGGCCATTCCCTCCTGTGGTTTCAGGCACCTGGTTATTTCCCCTGGGTGCCAGTGCAGACGGCCGATCATGTGGCCCTTGTCTGTGTGGTTGGCTCCTGCCTAAAAGTGCCTGTTGGGAGGCAGGTGAGCTGAGGAGAAACAAGGGGGCTTTAATCAACCCCTGTGAAGTTTCTCCCTGCTGTCTCCGGACTTTTCTGGCTGGCTACTTCCCTTTTGAATAGGAAGTAGTCTGGCTGAGACAGGGATGCTGCTGTGGGACCTCTGATGAGGTCCTGCAGCCAGAGCAGGACAGACAGGAGCCAGGAGGTTACACCTGGATCTGAGAGAAGAGGGAATGGGCTCAGCATTTCCTGAGGTTCTTGCTGAGCTTTGGGGGAGACTGATCTGTATTCAACGCAGGCTCTCTCAGAGAGTAACTGTGTGACCTTGAGGAAAAAACATAACATGCTCTCTGAGCCTCACTTTCATCATTTGTTAAATGGGGATGGCAATAATAATATCCCTGAAAATGAAATGAAATAGAGATAATAAGTCACCTAGTCAGACTGGTGGTGTGTTTTGTTGCTCAGTCATGTCCGACTCCGTGTGACCCCTTGGACTGTATCCTGCCAGGCTCCTCTGTCCAAGGGGATTTTCCAGGGAAGAATACTGAAGCAGGTTGTCATGCCCTCCTTCAGGGGATCCTTCTGACCCAGGGATCGAACCTAGGTCTCCCACATTATATGTGGATTCTTTATCATTAGAGCCACCAAGGAGATGCTGGACTGTTGGTGCTAAAAATATTGGCTGTTTTAACTTTCTGGAATGCCAGGTACAAATTAATGACAATTGGATCATAAGATCCTACACCCACATGACTGGGTTCAAATCCCAGCTCTGCCACTTCCTACTTGTGTGATCTTGGTCTAGTTACCCACTGTGGGTCTGTGCTAATGGGGACACTGAGTGCATCGTTCATGGGCTGCTGGGAGGAACAAAACATCCAGAACAGTGGTTAACCTGCAGTGTGTGCTGTGTGAGACACCTCTCTTAACTTTTATGTCAATACCTGCCCTGTTGGCCCATTGCAAATGTTTCTGAAATGAACACAACAAGTGCTTACAGCTCAGACTGTAGCCTGGACCTACCAACTGGGATGCATTCCATCCCTTCTGCCTTTTGCAGGAATATTTGAGAATCCCTGAGTCATGTTTTGTCCCATTTAATCCTCCTAACAACACTTGACCTTCTGTGATGGATATCTCCATGGAGGGAAATCACTGAGGACCTGACCTCATCACCATATTTGAGGACAATCCCATAATGTGTGCAACCTGGGGAGAGACTGTGCCTGACCCTCAATAAGAAAGAAAAGGCAAGGAAAGTGCAGTCGCTCCGTCGTGGCCAACTCTTTGCGACCCCATGGACTGTAGCATACCAGGCTCCACCGTGCATGGGGATTTCCAGGCAAGGATACTAGAGTGGGATGCCATTTCCTTCTTCAGAGTATCTTCCTGATGCAGGGATCGAACCCAGGTCTCCCACATTGCAGGCAGATGCTTTACTGTCTGAGCCATCAGGGAGCCTCAAGAAAGAAAAGGCCAGATAAATATTGGACCTGCCCCACAACTGGGGCCTGGACACACAAGAACATGTATACACGGAAACAAAGACAGACCAGAATTCCTTCTGCAGGGCCTGCAGTAGCATCCAGTGTGTGCTTCCAATGGCCATGGTGCCTGGACCAAGTGCCCTTGGCTGTGAGCTGGCTGTCCAGCACCCTCATTTCTGGTCTGAGCCTGTTCTCAGGCTAGTCCCTCTCTAGCAGTTCTCCAAGCTATCCAGTATCCTTCTAGTGCAGTTGTTCTCTGCTTATGCTGCCAAAGATGTTCTCTGGAGGGTGCAGTTAACAGCCTTTATGACTCAAAGCAGGAGCTATTATCTCCATTTTCTGGATGAGCAAACTGAGACCTAGAGTAGCATAGACTGAGCACAGGACTCCTGTGAGCCCGGCTGAAGTCAGGTCTCAGTTCAGGGTTGGGGAGTGGTGTGCAGACATATAGGGTAAAAGGCTCTGAGATGACCAAGAGAACTGGAAACAGTTGTCAGGGGCTGGAGGCAGGGGAGGAGGCTGGAGAGATAGAAAGGAGTCTGATCTTGCAGGGCTTCGCAGGTGGGTCATGTTGTGGAGTCTGTGTTCCATCCTAAGGGAGCAAACAGAAATCTTCAGAGTATCGTACTTTGACTTGACTCCAAACCAGTCTTTGAGGGAAAGGATGGAAATAGAGAAAGCATCTAGAAGCTTATGGCAGGTGTACAGGAGAAGGGATGGATAGATCTGGACCAGGTGGTCTAGAGATGAAGAAGAGTGTGTGGGTTCAGGAGCATATTGTGAAGAGCATCTGGGAAGTTGGTGCCATTAACTGAGATGGAAAGATGAGGAAGGATCAGCGTGTGTTGGGAGTGGGGAATTGAAGAGGTGGGACTGGACATAGGGAGTGTAATGTGTCCCGAGACATCTGGAGGAGGAGCTCAGGAGGCAGGTGTGTATGAGTCTGGCTCTCAGTAGAGATCAACTCTGGAGACAGGAACTGGGGAGCTGTCCTCACTCGGCCTACACTCTTCTTTCAGTTTCTTCTTAAACGTCACATCCCTGGAGCAGCCTTGCCCGCCCGCCGCCAACAGACACTCCAATAACCCTTCTTACCTGTGTTCCCTTTATCGTGGCATTAATAGCCTACTGACTGGATGTTATGTATTGATGTGCACGTCTCCTGTACTAGAGAGCAAGCTCCATGAGGCCGGACTCTTGGTTCTGTTCTCTGTTCTCTATCCAGTGTCTAGAATAGGGCCTGGCACACGCACACTTGGGGAACAAGAATATTTATTGATGAGTGGAATCTTAAAGTCATCGGACTGAATGAGGACAAAAAAGGCTCCCAGAAAAAAGATGGTCTGGGCCCAAGTCCTGAGCAAATAGTTCCTTTCTGTTGCTTATTCCCATATCCCTAGATGTTGTTGTGGTTTAGACGCTAAGTCGTCTCTGACTCTTTGAGACCAATGAACTGTAGGCCACCAGCCTCCTCGGTCCATAGGGCTTTCCAGGCAAGAATACTGGAGTGCGTAGCCATTTTCTTCTCCAGGGCATCTTCCAGACCTAGGACTCAAACCTGAGTCTCCTGCATTAGCAGGCAGGTCCGTTACCACTGAACCATATGGGAACAGTCACTGCATTACAATCCTGGATCTTATTAAACTGTATATATTATATGAATCATTTCAAGAGGCCTAGTCACCGTTATTTTTTCATCACAGACTTAATCACACATCTGCTGATACAAGAAATAAGGCATGGATCTTTAAAATAAGCAGAGCACAAGTAATACAGCTAGAGGAATTAGTCAGGTTCTAAGTGAGTGAGCAGTGCTGTCCTCTAAGGAGTACATGGCTTCCTCTAGAAACTGTCACCCTTGTGGTGAAATGGGTATTTCTTATCTTGAAGAGGTCTGGTTAAGGCACAATGCAGATGAAATATGCACACTAGAGGAGAGGGAAGAATCTGAAACAGACTGACCAAAATGTTCAATTTAAATTTTTCTTGTCTTGTCTTAAAATAGGAATTTTATTTCATTGTTGCTTAAGATTTTCCTGCCACAGGGACCACCTCCTGGAAGTCCTTCCCTTCAATCCATCCAGCCCCTGGGTGAGGATCACACACTTCACCCCAGTACAGGAGTGAGGGGCAGCAGTGGGGTCCCTCCCCTCCCCCGTCCCCCGCAGCTCTGCTTGTCTGGCCCCTCTGGCCCTGGTGACGTAGGATGCTGGGGTTGAGGCTTTGTGGCTGCAAACAGGAGAAGAAGGCTTGTGGTGCATTTCTCATCACCAGTTAATATATATGACTGTTGCTGTCATTACAGGGAGTATGTCATGAGAAATACTAGTCTGGAGGAAGCAGGCTGAAATCAAGATTGCTAGGAGAACTAGCAATAACCTCAGATATGTAGACATTCTGGAATGTGAAGTCAAGTGGGCCTTAGAAAGCATCACTACGAACAAAGCTAGTGGAGGTGATGGAATTCCAGTTGAGCTATTCCAAATCCTCAAAGATGATGCTGTGAAAGTGCTGCACTCAATATGCCAGCAAATTTGGAAAACTCAGCAGTGGCCACAAGATTGGAAAAGGTCAGTTTTCATCCCAATCCCAAAGAAAGGCAATGCCAAAGAATGCTCAAACTACTGCACAATTGCACTCATCTCACATGCTAGTAAAGTAATGCTCAAAATTCTCCAAGCCAGGCTTCAGCAATATGTGAACTGTGAACTTCCTGATGTTCAAGCTGGTTTTAGAAAAGGCAGAGGAACCAGAGATCAAATTGCCAGCATCTGTTGGATCATGGAAAAAGCAAGAGAGTTCCAGAAAAACATCTATTTCTGCTTTATTGACTATGCCAAAGCCTTTGACTGTGTGGATCACCATAAACTGGATAATTCTGAAAGAGATGGGAATACCAGACCACCTGATCTGCCTCTTGAGAAATCTGTATGCAGGTCAGGAAGCAACAGTTAGAACTGGACATGGAACAACAGACTGGTTCCAAATAGGAAAAGGAGTACGTCAAGGCTGTATATTGTCACCCTGCTTATTTAACTTATATGCAGAGTACATCATGAGAAACGCTGGACTGGAAGAAACACAAGCTGGAATCAAGATTGCTGGGAAAAATATCAATAACCTCAGATACGCCGATGACACCACCCTTATGGCAGAAAGCGAAGAGGAACTAAAAATCCTCTTGATGAAAGTGAAAGTGGAGAGTGAAAAGTTTGGCTTAAAGCTCAACATTCAGAAAACGAAGATCATGGCATCTGGTCCCATCACTACATGGGAAATAGATGGAGAAACAGTGGAAACAGTGTCAGACTTTCTTTTTCTGGGCTCCAAAATCACTGCAGATGGTGACTGCAGCCATGAAATGAAAAGATGCTTACTCCTTGGAAGGAAAGTTATGACCAACCTAGATAGCATATTCAAAAGCAGAGACATCACTTTGCCAACAAAGGTTCGCCTAGTCAAGGCTATGGTCTTTCCTGTGGTCATGTATGGATGTGAGAGCTGGACTGTGAAGAAGGCTGAGTGCTGAAGAATTGATGCTTTTGAACTGTGGTGTTGGAGAAGACTCTTGAGAGTCCCTTGGACTGCAAGGAGATCCAACCAGTCCATTCTGAAGGAGATCAGCCCTGGGATTTCTTTGGAAGGAATGATGTTAAAGCTGAAACTCCAGTACTTTGGCCACCTCATGCGAAGAGTTGACTCACTGGAAAAGACTCTGATGTTGGGAGGGATTGGGGGCAAGAGGAGAAGGGGATGACAGAGGATGAGATGGCTAGATGGCATTACTGACTCTGTGGACGTGAGTCTGGGTGACCTCCGGGAGTTGGTGATGGACAGGGAGGCCTGGCGTGCTGTGATTCATGGGGTCGCAAAGAGTCGGACACGACTGAGCGACTGCACTGAAACTGAACTGATGCAGATGACAGCACCCTTATGGCAGAAAGTGAAGAAGAACTAAAGAGCCTCTTGATGAAAATGAAGGAGAAGCGTGAAAAAGCTGGCTTAAAACTCAACATTCAGACAACGAAGATCATGGCATCTGGTCCCATCACTTCATGGCAAATAGATGGGGAAACAGTGACTGACTTTATTTTGGGGGGCTCCAAAATCACTTTAGATGGTGATTGCCGCCGTGATATTAAAAGATGCTTGCTCCTTGGAAGGAAACTTATGACCAACGTAGACAGCATATGAAAAAGCAGAAACATTACTTTGTCAACAAAGGTCCATCTAGTCAAGGCTATGGTTTTTCCAGTGGTCATGTATGGATGTGAGACTTGGACTATAAAGAAAGTTGAGCAAGGAAGAATTGATGCTTTTGAACTGTGGCGTTAGAGAAGACTCTTGAGAGTCCCTTGGACTGCAAGGAGATCCAACCAGTCCATCCTAAAGGAAATCAGTCCTCGGTGTTCGTTGGAAGGACTGATGTTGAAGCTGAAACTCCAATATTTTGGCCACCTGATGCGAAGCGCTGACGCATTTGAAAAGAGGGGATAAGGGGTACTGAGCTGGTGTTCAGTCCCTATGAAACCTGGAGGGTCCAGTACACCAGGACGGCCATGTAAATCAGTATGTTGATGGCTGTCAGGATGGCCACAGCCAGTCGCTGGTCCCAGACACAGCCATAGTCGGTGAGCTCATCAATACAGCTCATATCTCTGTTCCACTGGGGTTGTCCATCTAACTTCTCGTCAAACTGGTAGAGTGGCCAGAGGACCATGGCACTGACATAGAGGAGGACTGAGAGCACGGTCTGCCCCAGATGGAAAATGGGGGAGCTGGAGGGGCAGCCTGTTCTCCCAGCCACTCAGCTTCAGCAGCATGGCCACGGCCACCTGGATGAAGCAGATGGAGTACACGGCCACGCACCACTCCAGGGCCGGCTGGTGCAGGTACAGGGAGGTGTTGCTGATGAAGGCGAAGATGACACAGGCCACAAAGCTCTCCAGAATCTTTAGCAGGCCTGGTAATGTGTGGTCATAGTAGGGGATTTTCTTCACCTTGTATTGTTTCCATGTGCAGGCCACATCTATGGCATAGAGTACACACGCGATGCAGGAGAACACAGAGGCAGCGATGGCCTGGTCTCAGGAAGGAACATAAGGCAGGTACTGGATGTAGAAGATGGCATAGATGATGGAGGTCGAGAGGCAGAGGAGGGTCGCATAGGAGGCATAGGTGATGGGAAATTTGTACCAGGAAAAAGGAAGTATCCAGTCGCAGTAAAAGCACTCGAACATAGAGATGAAGACGGTCACAGTAAAACAGAGGCACCAGATGGCTAGGCAACAGTTACCTGTAGCACCCCTCTCGTTGTTCATGCTGGCCACCAGGGAGAAGGCCAAACACATGGAGATCGCCTACGGGAGGCGGAGGAAGCAGCACAAGTTGAAGACATAAAATCGGTCAGGAATTATCCTTCTGGTAGGCATGGTGTTGTGAAGGTCTGGCAGGTTAGAGTCACCAGTATGGAGTGGTCTTCTCTTAGGACTCATCAGAGAAAGATTCAGATCTGAAGGTGGATTAAGTGAGATGATCAGAAAATGGTCAGGCCCTATGAGGGCTGAGGCTCGGGATCTGTGGAGTTTGAACCAGTGGCTCAGACACTCAGGTAAGAGCACAGCGGCTCCAGAATGACTGTCCCCACCCATCACCTTTGGCCTTGTCAGGAGACTTGTCTCACCTCACAGCTAGGTTGGATCTAGCCTCAAACCACCAACATTTTTATGCCTTTTGCTGCATGTCAATATCTATAAAGTATATCGTGGTCTTTTTCTACAATCACAAACCTTAAAGTTAGAAAAAGAATTAATAAAAAATTGTTTGGTAACCAATTCTGAGCTGAAAGGGCAGGAGATCATTGTAGTTTTGTTTGGACTTCCCTGATGGCTCAGATGGTAAAGCGTCTGCCTGCAATGTGAGAGACCTGGGTTTGATCCCTGGGTCGGGAAGATCCTCTGGAGAAGGAAATGGCAACTCTTGCCTGGAAAATCTCATGGATGGAGGAGCCTGGTAGGCTACAGTCCATGGGGTCACAAAGAGTGGGTAGGACATGACTGAGAGTCTAAACTTTCTTCCTTCTTTCTTATTTCACTTAGTGTAATGTTCAAAAGTCCATTTGCTGAAACAGTAACGTGTTTGATCACAAAGTGATTTCAGACCCCAGTGGGGTGTCATGTCCTATAGAGTATATGTACCATGTCACCTGTCAAAACTGAAAAATTCTGAATTCTGGAGAATATCTGGCCCCAAGGATTTTCAGAAAGGAACTGATAATTGTTGTGCTAACCCTATTCTACAGATGGGAAAACCAGGAGTCAAGCGCCTTCCCTAAGGTTGAAAGCATAGCAGTGGAAATCCAGTATAAAAATTAAAAAGCCATGGGTTTGAGCACTTTGTTCTACAGCCCAGCAGGTCAACCTATGGGCTGGGGTGGGATCCCAGGACCAAAGCTCAGGGCTCTGGGACAAAGGAGACATCGTCAGGGCCACGGCCTCCTTTTACAGCAACCTGAAGACACACGTGTCCTGGTCTCACCTCCCTGAAGCATCACTAGAAGTGAGAGTCATTTCCTAGGCAGGTTGATAAGGAGTCTAGGGGTCCCCAAGGAGAGAGGGGTCTGGAATTAAGGACAAACTTTTTTCTTTCTCCATATTCCTTACGATTATATAACAATAATGTACTCTGCCTAAGGACAGTCTTTGGATTAAACCTTCTGGCTAATTCTGTTTAAATGTAAATTATGGGAGTAGGTCTGATGAGGTCTTTACAACCTCCAGACATTCTTTGGATTATATAACTTCATTGTTAACACTAGCAGTGGGGTACTCTTTCTGCCCCCTTCTGATGTCTGTGTCCAAAGCTTTCTCTATCTCTTTTATACTTCAATAAAACTTTATTACACAAAAGCTCTGAGCAATCAAGCCTCATCTCTGGCCCCGGATTGAATTCTTCTCCTCTGGGGGCCAAGAATCCCGGTGTCTTTGCGTGATTCAACAATCTTTCATCTTTGGGGCTTATCCGGGATCCTTCAGGACAAGGTAAGGATGCTTGGAGCTTTAGCTCTTTGTTCTCTTAGCGAACACGTTTTCTGCTGTGCTTTACTAACTCTATGGTGTGCTTGTGTGAATGAATGGCATGCCCTGCGTGAAGCAAGTTTAAGGAGCCCTGCTCTGGGGTTCCACGGTGATCTCATACGGCTCATGTCAGAAACCTGTCGGGAGGTTATGCCGACCTGCCAATGCCAAGAGGCACCCAACGTCTCCTTCAGGAACTGACCAGAAATGGGCAAAGTGTGTGGACCGAACTCTCCTTTCTTGGTCAAACTTTTCGGTCTCTTTGACCATTTCATAACTCCTTGGGAATTAGAACTAACCTAATCTATCAGATCATAGACTTTCAAGGGACTTGTGATCTATACTGTTACTGTGTATTGTGGCTTAGGTCCCAAACTTGGATTGGTAGTCAAGAAAGCGCCTAGCCTCGCTAGGAACCGAAAGTTCCAAAGCTACATGGAGCTCTAGCTCCCAGAACATCTCCAAGGTTAAAGGTTACTCAGATAGGGACTGCAATGGGTTTTTTCTTTGGTAATGCCGGCTCTTAGTGGATCAGAGGAGGCTGTTATACTGGTGTGGTGATGCTTGGAAAGAACATCTCAGTTTTATGTTCGCGTCGGTCTTATTGTAGTCAGGAAATACTCAGGGTTGTGCACAGGCACTCAGGTGATGAATATTTCCCCTAGTAGTCTTAGCTTGGGAGGCATTCCAGAAGGTTACTCTGATTCACCCTGGGTGACATCAGAGGCAATCAAGGTTAAAGGTGAAGAGCTGGACATCAAGTAGGGATGCTATCAAGTCTACCCCTGGTACATCCCCACCCCATCTTGGTGGTAGAACCGGGAGGGACGCAGACTGCGCCTGCGTCGGTAAGGGACAGACTAAGTCCGAACAGGAAGGAAAAGCTTTTGGTGTAACGTCTGTCTACACCCCCATCTAGAGCAGGGATGGACACCTCCGGTAGAAAAATGGTGCTGGTCACTTTTTTTCTCTCTTACAGATGGGAGTTAACAATTCCAGCCTCACTCCTTTGAACTGTATCCTGAAAAACTGGGATAGATTTGATCCCCAAGGCTTAAAGAAGACACACCTGGTCTTCCTGTGTGATATTGCATGGCCACAGTATCCATTAGAGGACAGCGAATGGTGGCCAGTTGGAGGGTCTCTTAAGTATAATACTGTTCTATAATTAGATCGATTCTATAAGGAACAAGGGAAATGGGTAGAAGTAGCATATGTGTTTACCTTTTTCTCTCTGCGAAATATGCCAGACTTATGTCCTAAGGTATAGATTTGGGCGTGAAACCTTCAGCTCCCTCCTGTCCTCTTACTTTGCCCCCGTACCTGGGACTCCAAACTGAGATTCAAACTGCCCACATGGAGGTCCAAACAACTCCTGTCTCAGTACGACCTCAGACTATGCTGGTTTCAGTAGAAACTCAGACCATCGAAGTAAGAGATGAGATGGAGGACAGGAGACAAAAAGAAGAGGAAAAGCAGGTTTCTCCAATCTATCCTTGGGATCATATGCGCAGAACAGCCTGAGAAAAATGCCCAGAGGGGCCCAGATGAAAAGGGATGGGCTTGCTATTACTGTGGAAAGGAGGGGCATCTCAAGTGGGATTGCCCTCAGGCATCTAAGCTGCCCCCAGCTCCATGTCTGGTCTGCAAAAGACCATACTGGAAGAGAGACTGCCCCCAGAGGCATAGGTCTCCAGGAGTCAGACTCTTAAGACAATCAGGACTGAAGGTGCCCGGGGGTCCCCACACAAGCTCCCGTCCTAATTACACCTGAGGAACCCGGGGTATTAATAATTGGAGGGGGGCATTCCATCTATTTCCTTTTAGATACTGGGGCAACTTTGTGCTTACTGAAGCCCCTGGCCCACTTTCTTCCCGATCCGCTTCCGTAATGGGACTGTCTGGACAAGCCAAAAGGTATTATTTCAGTTATTCTTTGTCTTGCAACTGGGATTCTGCACTGTTTTCACACGTGCCAGAATCTCCCTCACTCCTTTTGGGAAGGGATATACTGAGCAAGGTCCATGTCTCTGTTTTCATGAATATGGAGCTCTTTCTTTCTCTCCCTTTCCCAGTTGAACAAAATGTAAATCCTAGAGTATGGGCTGATGGAAAATCTGTGGGTCGAGCACAAAATGCCATTCCTGTAGTTGTTAAGCTCAAAGACCCACAGGTATTTCCACATAAGAAGCAGTATCTACTGAAACCTGAAGTTAAGGAAAGGTTAAAACCCATCATCGAAAATTTAAAGGAGCACGGACTATTAATTCCCTGTAACAGTCCTTGAAACACTCCTATTTTGGGTATAAAGAAATCGAATGGTAAATGGAGACTAGTTCAAGATTTACGAATAATAAATGAGGCTGTAGTTCCTTTACACCCCATGGTGCCTAATCCTTATACTCTGTTGTCTGAAATTCCTGAACGGGCCAAATATTTCTCAGTAATTGATTTAAAAGATGCCTTCTATTCAGGGCCTGTGGCGGAAGAAAGTCAATTTCTATTTGCCTTTGAAGACCCTACACATCTCAGTTAACCTGGACACTTTTGCCCCAGGGATTTTGTGACAGTCCTCACTTATTTGGACAAAGTTTGTCACAGGATCTACAAAACTTTAATAGCTCTGAAGCGGTGGTGTTACAATATGTAGATGATATTTTGCTCTGTGCTGAGATAGAGGAAGCTTGTTCATGAGCCTCAGAAGATTTCTTAAACTTTCTGGCAGGCTGTGGTTACAAGGCATCAAGGGAAAAGGCTCAGCTTTGTCAACAATCTGCTAGATATCTGGGCCTAATCATATCAGAAGGGACTAGGGCCATAGGCCCTGAGAGAATTAAACCTATACTAAATCGTCCCCTACCTATGACTTTAAGACAATTGAGAGGATTTTTGGGAATCACACTTTACTGTCGCATTTGGATTCCGGGTTACAGGGAACTTGTCCCGCCTGTATATAAGCTTATAGCTGAAACTCAGCAGGCCCAAACCGACAAACTGGTTTGGTCTCCAGAAACTCAAAAGGCTTTTAAGGTTCTTCAGACTGCTCTCCTGCAAGCTCCAGCTCTGAGCTTGCCCACAGGGTCAGAATTTAATTTGTTTGTCACTGAAAGAAAAGGTGTGGCATTGGGAGTTTTGACACAGACCCTAGGGCCTCGCAAGCAACCTATTGCTTATCTAAGCAGAGAATTAAGTTTAATTTCACGTGGGTGGCCCCCACTGCCTAAGAGTAATTGGGGCAGCAGCTTTATTAGCACCTGAAGCTTTAAAAATAATTAATGGACAAAACCTTACTGTACTGACTTCTCATGATGTGAGTGGAATCTCAAATTCTAAGGTTAATATTTGGATGAAAGACAGTAGGCTTCTTAAATATCAGTCATTGTTGTTAGAAGGACCAGTAACTAAGCTTAAAGTTTGTGGAAATTTAAATCCTGCCACTTTCCTTCCTGAGAAGCAAAATGAAACACCTGATCACGATTGTTCTCAATTCCTAAGTTTAAACTATGCAGCTCGGGAGGATCTAATGGATACCCCATTAGACAATCCTGACATGGAAATATTTACAGATGGCCGTTCTTTTGTTTGGGATGGAAAGCATAATACAGGTTACTCCGTGGTGACTGCTGAACAGGTTTTGGAAGCAAAATCTCTCCCCCAGGGAACCAGTGCTCAGTTAGCAGAGCTTGTGGCTCCGACCAGAGCTCTAGAGTTAAGCAAAGGGCAGCGGATGGGCCTGATAATCTATGTGAGTCTACTTCTGCTGACTCCAAAAATCCTGAGTCTTCCGTTTGATCCTGTCCTGGGCTCACTCCTACGCTGCATTCCACAATCGATCTAACTGCTGGGTCTGTGGAAGACTCCCCTCTTCATCAGTGGAAGGCTTCTGGAGGTGGACATCTCCACTTCAAGGAAAAGACTTTCTTCAAGTCTGTGAATACCTTTGACAACAATCACATGTGATGCCTCTTCTTCATCTGATGACATCTACCAACCCTAAAATGGACTGGTGCAACACTTTGCACTTTAACTATGGACATCGTGTGACTTTTAATTTCGATTCTGATTGTTTTGTTCTTGCTGTTTGCTCCCTGCATCTGTAATTGTATAACTGGATTTGTTTCTAGCCACATGAAAGCTTTTAAGTTACAAATGGTTGCTCAAATTCCTGCTACTGCTGTCAGAGATCAGATCAGATCAGATCAGTCGCTCAGTCGTGTCCAACTCTTTGCGACTCCATGAATCGCAGCATGCCAGGCCTCCCTGTCCATCACCAACTCCTGGAGTTCACTCAGATTCACGTCCATCGAGTCAGTGATGCCATCCAGCCATCTCATCCTCTGTCGTCCCCTTCTCCTCTTGCCCCCAATCCCTCCCAGCATCAGAGTCTTCTCCAATGAGTCAACTCTTCTTCGCATGAGGTGGCCAAAGTACTGGAGTTTCAGCTTCAGCATCATTCCTTCCAAAGAAATCCCAGGGCTGATCTCCTTCAGAATGGACTGGTTGGATCTCCTTGCAGTCCAAGGGACTCTCAAGAGTCTTCTCCAACTGCTGTAGCTTCCTCCAACTACTATTTGGGGCCCCTGGATCAGATATCCTCAGTATGAGGATGAGGAGAATATGTTGCCTCACCAATTTAGGGACAACGCCCCTTGTCAGCTCGGAAGCAGTTATGGAATGAGAACAACGCCCCCTTTCCCTAGGCAACATAATTCTCCTAAAAGAAAAGGAGGGAATGAGAGAGTCATTTCCTAGGCAGGTTGATAAGGAGTCTAGGGGTCCCCAAGGAGAGAGGGGTCTGGAATTAAGGACAAACTTTTTTTCTTTCTCCATATTCCTTAGGATTATATAACAATAATGTACTCTGCCTAAGGACAGTCTTTGGATTAAACCTTCTGGCTAATTCTGTTATCTTAAAATATAAATTATGGGAGTAGGTCTGATGAGGTCTTTACAACCTCCAGACAGTCTTTGGATTATATAACTTCATTGTTAACACTAGCAGGGGGTACTCTTTCTGCCCCCTTCTGATGCCTGTGTCAGAAGCTTTCTCTATCTCTTTTATACTTTAATAAAACTTTATTACACAAAAGCTCTGAGCAATCAAGCCTCGTCTCTGGCCCCGGATTGAATTCTTCTCCTCTGGGGGCCAAAAATCCCAGTGTCTTCGCATGATACAACAACAACCTTTCAGAAGGAGCTGCTGTATGAGGGGACACAGCCCCATCCACAGGAGGGCAGCTTCAGGGGTGAACAGGGAGGAGCCACGGGGTGAAAGCAAGGCTGTGGGGACAGGATGACATGGGAGTAAGGAGTGTTAGGAATCCCCTCCACCCATTTTTGCCTTCACATGTGACACTTCCTCGTGAGGAAGGGAGACCCCAACCCAGCATGACTCCAAGGTGGGGCGACATTGAAGAACCACAGAATAGATTAACATAGTGTTGGGCTCCAGGACTGCCATCCAGGTGGGATCCTGGAAAGATCTAGAAGCCCTACCTGAGCAGGATTCTCCTGGCCTGGGAGACTGCTTAGCAGCTTCTAAGCTGGGAAGAAGGGATTGGAAATGAACAAGGATGCTGTGTCTGAGGTTGATGTATAGTCTTTCAGGGCATCCAGGGAGGGGGTGGGGATGGATGGATGATCACCCCCTTTTAAGGGCAGGAGCTGAAAGAGGAGGCCCCTGCAGGAACCCTGGGAGGTGGTGACCCTGAGAATGCACCCGGGACTGGGGTGAGGGTGGGGGGCAGAGTGGAGATGAAGAGATATCCTTTAAAAGCCACACACTGAGAAACCTGGTTTTAGCTGTGGCTTTATCCACTATCCCCTCTTCTCCCCTACCCCTCCAGGACCGCTGCTCCACTAAACTCTCCAGAGTCCTTCTCAAGCTTCTTAATACAAATCAAGCAAATACAATTGTATTTATTTTTATCCTTTCCTTTTTTATTACATAGAAAATAGCACACTGCCTGTAGATTTGTATCTTACTCCTTTTACTTAGCATATCCTGGAGATATTTATGATTGTTATTTGAGAGCATCCTTATATTGTTCCAGCTGTATAGTACTCCCTCTCCTGTCTGTACCTTGGCTTACTAACCAGCATCCTGAAGATGAGTACATGGGTTGTTTTCAATTTTTCCAATCTTATTCTCAAATGAGATCTTGAGTAGGAGATTGATTCAGGCAAGGCTGCTCTGGTTAGAGAAAGTGCTAGGTGAGGTCAACACACCTTGAAACCCCACTGCCTCATCAGAAACCTAGGGCTCCAGAGAACACAGCTTAAAAACCACCACATTAGTCCAATTTTCTCATTTTACAAACGGGAAACTGAGGTTCAGATCGGGGACAAGACTCATCTGTGGTCGTGACTTGTCCTGTGGCAGAACTGAAACTAGATGCCAGATTTCTTGGGCTCTCCAACTACTCAAGGTTCATCCCTGGGGGACCAGACCAGAGCTGTGGGGCCACTTAACAGGAGGCAGGACCACATGTGACTTTGGATCCAGCCATGGACATAGAATCCTCCTCCCTCTCATTCTGGGCTTCCTCTTCCTCTTCTCTTGCTTAGGGTCAGCCTCTCTGTACAGCAGAAAGGATTTTGCATCCTCTAAAGGAAACATAAGCTCTTCAAACAGGGCAAGACGACTCGGGCTACTGAGTTGGACTCTGAAGAAGTGGAAAGTCAAGGAATGTGCAGGAACAAGGGGGTCTGGGAGACCTCAGACTGTGGGGGCACCTGGAAGCAGTCCAGGTGTTTCTTTTTTTAGTTAATTTATTTTAATTGGAGGCTAATTACTTTACAATATTGTAATGGTTTTTGCCATACATTGACATGAATCAGCCATGGGTGTACATGTGTCCCCCATCCTGAACCCCCCTCCCACCTCCCTCCCCATCCCATCCCTCAGGGTTTTTTAAAATTCATTTTATTTATTTACGTATTTTATTTTTGGCTGTGGTGGATCTTCGTTGCTGTGTGGGTGCCAGGGTCTAGCCCTGGTGGATCCAGGGAATTGGAAGCGGGGATAGCGTCAGCGATCAGGAAACAATAGATCAATTAAGCATTAATTAAATATATAAAGAGTGGTTAAATAAGGATAGCTCAGTGAGGAAATTCAGTGGAGAAAAGAGGCTGAATAATTCAGCCAGAAGGTAAGAGAAAGAACGACATGGGGAGACCAAGTTTCGGTGAACAAGGCCCGCACTTTATTTTCCAAAGTAGTTTTTATACCTTAAGTTATGCATAGAGGATAATGGGGGAAGGGGGTAGAGTCATGCAGTAGCCAGGCTTTCTTCTTGCAAACTTATCATATGCAAAAGTTTACGTGATTTGCATCATCTTCTGGCCCGGAGGCCTGTTAACATTTTAAGACCCTTTCTTCAGAAAACTTATTTTTCTCTAAAGGTGATTATTCTAAAGTCAGGCACCAGCCTCCAAAAAGCATTAGATAAAGTTGCATTCCTATAGGGCAAAGGTGAGGTGGGCTCAATCAAGAAAAGAATTAACTCAAGGGTCCAAGGTTACAAACATTGAGGCTACTCCTTACATTTCTATACACCAATTATATCAATCAATACGCTGCCAAGGACACAGTAGGTAAGGGATATGGAGACTTAGCAGCAAACATTGGCCCAACAAGTGAAAAACCCCTTCACCAATACAATTTCTAATCAATCTTTTAACTGCTCAAAGGAATCTGTATTTAGATAGTTTAGAATATCTCATGCCTCTCACAGTTGGGAGGCTCTGAGCAATCACATGTGGCCAGAAAAAGCTTTTCAGGCAGGCTAGAGGATTTGCAAAAGAGTTTGTAGGTTGAAACACTGTCACACCCAGGAATTATTAACTGGAGCTGTAAGTTAACTCTTTTTTTCAGAAAGAGGTAGTGGGGGACAGCCCCCCGTAAAGTCAGAGGTGTAGGTGAGAGCACAAAGCAGAAAGTAGGCAGACTCTGGTTTTGGGAGTAGATGCTCGAGAATTTCCAGGGGGGCTCCTGAGACTCAATCCTGCTTTGCATATGCCGAGCCTCCTTCCTCATGACCTTTACCATGGGCGGAGCTCGCTCCCCGCATGTGGGCTTTCTCTAGTTGAGCTGAGTGGGGGCTACTCTCTAATTGGAGTGTGCTGGCTTCTTGATGGAGTGGCTTCTCTTGTTGCTGAGCACAGGCTCAGTAGTTGTAGGCCATGGTCTTAGCTGTCCAGAGGCATGTGGAATCTTCCTGGACCAGGGGTCGAACATGTGACTGCAGGCAGATTCTTAACCACTGGACCACCAGGAAAGCCTGAAATTTGTGTTTCTGACAAGCATCACTGGAGACTTGGACTGCAGGCAAATTTCAGCAGAAACACGTGACAAGGAACATGTTCACCACCAAGCATATTTGGCAGAGGTCATGGGGATGGAGGGGTTCCCGTCCCCAGGGGATCTTCCTGACCCAGGGATGGAACCTGGATCTCCTGCATCGCAGGCAGATTCTTTACCATCTGAACCACTAGGGAAGTCCAACAGGAGCCTTAATCCTCCGGCCCATCTGTCTTACTGGCCTCTTCAGCCTCCAGGAAATGGTTCCCTCCTGTTGCTTCTTCCCCGGATCTAGAGTTACACTGTTACAATCATGGATCTTATAAAGCTACATATTATATGAGTCGTTTGGAGGAATCTAGTCACCGTTATTCTTTATCACAGACTCAATCCTAGATCTGTTAAAGAGAAACAAGAATCTTGTGAAATAAGCAGAATACTGGTAATACAGTTACTGACATCAGCCAGGTGCTCACTAAGTAAGTAGTGTTATCTTCTGAGGAGTTACATGGCTTGCACAAGGGAAATTCATCTTTATGGTGGTTCAGGGATGTCTGCCCTTGGGGAGTGCTGGTTAACACACAGTGCAGACACACAATACACACGAGAGGGCGGGGGTGAGGCCAAAGGGCAGAGAAAAATTTTATGTTGAAATTTTTCTTGCCTTGCTTTAATATATGAGTTTTATTTCATTCCTTCTGAAGTTTTTCCTGCGGGCTGCTGGGAGTCCTCCCCCTCCCCCTCCCATGCTTCTGGGTGAAGATCACATGCTTCATCCCAGTACAGGAGTGAGGGGCAGCAGTGGGTGGGTGGGGTCCCTCCCCTCCTCTCTCCTCCCCCACAGCTCTGCTTCCCTGGAGCCCCTCTGGCCCTGGTGAAGCCAGGATGCTGACTCTGAGGCTTTGTGGCTGAGACCGAGAGATTTGTGGGGCCTTCACTGCCATCAGTTACTGTAAAGGGTTTTTGGTCTCAATGCAGGGGAGCACATGGGCACACACACATGTATACACACACACACACACACACACAAACACACATGTGTGCTGAGCATGCACACAAGAACATATCTTTCTAGAGAGGCATCCAGGTGCTGTCATGGCCCCTTTAAGAGTTAGGGGACAGGAAGTTGGCACTGGGTGGGGCCCAACATCTGTGTCACAGGCTGGCTCACACCCATTGGCTCTGGTTCAGGGGTGGGTGGGAGTCAGTGGGAGGGGCTGACTCCAGGTTTGGGTGAGGGTGGAAACTGGCTAGGACTGTTCTGAGCTCTAGGCAAATCTGGGCAATTAGAGTATGCAGATTTTGTTTTGGGGGGTTTATATTTTCTTTCATTTTTATGTTGAGGTTAAAAAGGACATTGTAAATGGAGAAGGGAAGAGGGTTTTCTCTACAATGGACAGCACCAGAAGCTCCAGAAAAAATTTTAAATTATATGTATTTTGTAGATCACATAGTGTCTGAGTCCCAGAGAATCAAGAAGCTGCAGCAGGAAGCAGTCAGCAGCAGAAACACACATGTGTGTGCCCCCTCATACTCCAGTGATGCAATTTCTTTGACAATGGAAGCAGCAACCCCCACCCCCTACAAAGAAACCTGCCCAAGAGAACTTAAAGAGAAATTTCCCCTTTAAGAACAGAGTCACCCAGTAATTTTTGCCCTCGTAATCAGAAGATAGGAAAAAAAGAAAAGAAAAAAATTCCCAAGCTAACATTCCTTAAGGCTGCAGTGGCCATGCTCTGCTCCCTGCAGAGGCAGGACCTGCTGTTTTGATCACTGAGGCAGGAGGGCCATGTCGCTGCCCCTCACCAACACTGCAGACAGCTGTCTTAAAGTTTTTGCATTGCTTCACCAACTCCTACTTTGATTCCCCAGAGAGTAACTGGGGTGGACAGTATCTAGCCCTGGCTTCCTCTAAGACGGCCTCTAGGCAGCGGGTGTTTAGTGAGCCTGCAAAAATTCTGGAGCAATCTCAGGTGGGGCTGGAACACCCCACCTGGAGCACGAGGTGAGGCCCAGGGCCCAGGGTCTCTGCTTCAAGACTCCTGCCACTGAAAATTATAGACCTCCAGAGATTTTAGTTTAAGTTAAAGGGCAGGTGCCCTGTACACTGCCCTCCCATGGGAGATGGGGGGTGGCATCACACAGAGGACTGTGTGCTATGGAGTCAGCACCTTAGGAGGTGGGAGGAGACAGTGGGCAGAGAAGGAAAGAGTCTCAGGTCCTGATGGATCAGAAGAAGGAAGATGGGGAGAGGTGCTCAGGACACAGGAGACAAGAAAACCAAGGAGGACCAAAAAGCAGAAAATGTAGAAAAGATGAAAGAAGCAAGAGAAAGAGGCAAAACAGGACTTGGGCAAGCACACTAGGCAGGAAGGAGACAGAGCAGAAGAGAAGGAAACAGAAAAGAGATGAGTGGGGAAGGATGTGAGGAGGAGAGAGGAGCCAGGAAGAGGGCATCAGAGAACACCAGAGCTCGGTGAGGATACTTTTGTGAGCAGAGGATCAGGAGTCCCTGGGCTGCTCCTCAGTCCCTACAGAACCTGGTGGGCCCAGTACCCCAGGTCGGCCACGTAAACCAGCAGGTTGGCGGCTGTCAGGATGGCCACAGCCAGGCGCTGGTCCCAGGCGCACATGTCGTGGGTGAGCTCGTCCCTGCAATCCCCATCACTGGACCTCTGGGGCTGCCCGCCAAGCTCCTCTCTGAACTGGTAAAGCAGCCAGAGGACAAGAGCACTGACATAGAGGAGGACAGAGAGCAGAGTGAGTACTAGCTGGAAATGGGATACAGTCTGGGCAGCCTGTAATTCCCATTTGCCCAGGTCCAGCAGGATGGCCAGGGCTGCTGGGATGAAGCAGATGGAGTACACGGCCACCCACCACTCCAGGGCCGGCTGGTGCAGGTATAGGGAGGTATTGATAATGCCGGCAAAGACGACATTGGCCATGAAGGTCTCCAGCACCTTCAGCAGGCCTGGCACGGAGTGCACATAGCAGGGGATCTCCTTGAACCGGAGGCGACCCACGTGCAGGCCACGTCTATGGCGTACAGCACTGATGTGACACAGGAGAAGGCAGAGGCGGTGATGACCCGGTCCCGGTAAGGACCATCAGGCAGAAACTGGACGTAGGTGATGGAGTAGATGATGGAGGCTGACAGGCAGAGGAGGGTGGTGTAGCAGGCATAGGTCACGGGAAGTTGAACCACAAAAACGGAAAGTGGGAATGGAACCCATAGAACTCAACAATGAATACCATGAGGGTCATGACGAAACAGAAGCACCAGATGGACATGGACCAGTTTCCTGTGGCTCCCCAATCGGTGGCCCTGCTGATCACCAGGGAGATGGCCACACACATGGAGAACAGCTGCGGCAGGTGGAGGCAGAGGCACATGATGGCCATGATGTCCGGGTCCAGGGATGTCCACCGGGTGGACATGGTGTTGCGATTATCAGACAGGTCACAGTCACCAGTACAGCAGTGGTCTTCACTGAGGACCCATCAGAGAAAGGTCCAGCTCTGGAGGTGGAAAAAGTCAGACGCCTGGAAAAGGTTCAGGGCCGTGTGATGGCTGAGGCTCTGGATCTGTGGAGTTCGAACCAGTGGCCCGGACACTCGGGTAACAGCCTGGTGGCTCAGTGGTAAAGCACCCACCTGCCGGTGCAGGAGACACAAGAGACGCGGATTTGATCCCTGGGTCGGAAAGACCCCCGGGAGAATGAAATGGCAACCCACTCCAGAATTCTTGCCTGGGAAATCCCATGGACAGAGGAGCGTGGTAGGCAGCAGTCCATAGGGTCTCAGGACTAGGACACAACTGAGCGACTAGACCACTGCCACGACCACAGCCGCTCCAGGATGATTCTCCCCACCCATCACCCTTGACCTCCTCAGGAGGCTTGTCTGATCCCCAACCTCCCAGCTGGGCTGGGTCTGGCCTCAAACATGAACCTTTTGTCTCTCTCTGGGCTGTGTGTGCCATTATCTATGGAAACACAGGGTAGTATGATCCTTGTCTTTAATCCCAACCCTTCAAGTCTCAACCCCCAATATTTCAAAACTGAAAAGAAATATTTAAAAATCCCAACCTTCAATATTTCAAAATTGAAAACAAATACTTGAAAAATTGTTATTTAAAAAAAATCTGACCTGAAGACACATGAGACACGTTATGATCTTTGTTATTTCACTTGTGACTATTCAAAAGTTCAGTTGTTGAAACACTGATGTGTCTGAATACAAGGTGCTTTCAGACCCCAGTGAGGTCTGATGTCATAGGGAGTAGATACCATGTCACCTGTCTGAAGCTGAAAAATTCCGAATTCTCAAGAGTATCTGACCCCAAGTGTTTCAGAAAAGGGACTGTGGACTGTGCTGCTAACTCCATTTTACAGATGAGAAAACTAAGGCTTGGTGAATCGAGTGCCTTCCCTAAGGTCAGAAGATTGGAAGTGGGAACCCAATATGGAAATGCCAAAGCTGTGAGTTTGAACACTTTGCTCTACAGCCCACACATCAGGGCGCCTGGATGGGAGCCCAGGACCAAAGCTCTGCGCTCTGGGATGCAGGACATGCCTTCAAGGCCACGGCCTCCTTCCACAGCACCTGAAGACACATATGTCCTGGCCTGTCCTCCCCGCAGCATCACTAGAAGGAGCTGCCGTCTGAGGGGACACAGCTCCCACCAGAGGAGGGCAGCTTCAAGGGTGCACAGGGAGGAGCCCTGGGGTGAGAGCAAGGCCGTGGGGACATGAGAAGTAGGGACTGTTGTGAATCCCCTCCACCCAGTTTTGCCTTCACATGTGACTCTTCCTCATTGAAGGGAGACCCCAATCCAGCCTGACTCCAAGGTGGGGCCACATTGAGGAAGCACAGAATAGAGTAACATAGTGTTGGACTCCAAAGCTGCCATCCAGGTGGGAGTCTGGAAAGATCTAGGAGAAGTCCTACCTGAGTGAGGATTTTCGTGGCCTGGGAGACTGGTCAGCAGCTTCCAAGCCGGGGAAGAAGGGATTGGAAATGAACAAGGATGCTGTGTCTGAGGCTGACGTGGAGCCTTTCAGGGCATGTCAGGGACGGGGTGGGGATGGACGGATGATCACCCCCTTTTAAGGGCAGGAGCTGAAAGAGGAGGCCCCAGCAGGACACCTGGGAGGGGCCCAGCCCTGAGAATGCACCCGGGACTGAGGTGGGGGTGGGGGGCAGAGTGGAGATGACTGGGGGGATCCCAGGTTCCCAGGGGCCCTGAGGCAGCACAGTAGGGGTCTTCTGACCCAGAAAGGATGCAGGCATGGAGCCAACCTTCCCCATGGAGAAGGGGCCTGGACTGGAACTGAGATGGGAGAACAGGGGCCTGAAGGGTTTCAGGGCTGTGACAGGGACACCTTACGCTGCGTCCATATCTTGGCTACTGTAAACAGTGCTGCAGTGAATATTCAGTTCAGTCATTCAGTCGTGCCTGATTTGCGACCCCATGGACTGCAGCACGCCAGGCTTCCCTGTCTATCACCAACTCCCAGAGCTTGCTCCAACTCATGTCCATCGAGTTGATGGTGCCACCCAACTATCTCATCCTCTGTGGTCCCCTTCTCCTCCTGCCTTAAATCTTTCCCAGCATCAGGGTCTTTTCCAATGAGTCAGTTCTGCATATATGCCCAGGAGTGGGATTGCAGGGTCATTGTTATTGTTCAGTTGCTAAGTCGTGTCCAACTCTTTGCCACCCCATGGACTGCAGCATGTCAGGCTTTCCTGTCCTTCACCAGGGAGTGTCAAAGGTCAGCATCTGCAGCAGCACAGGACTCAACCTCCCCAGAGGCAGATGGCAGATGCCCTTGAGTTGTTGTTGTTCAGTCGCTCAGTTATATCCAACTCTTCCCAACCCCATGGACTGCAGCACACCAGGCCTTCCTGTCCTTCTCCACCTCCCAGAGCCTGCTCTAACTCATGTCCATCGAGTCAGTTATGCCATCCAACCATCTCAACTTCTGTCTCCTCCTCCTGCCGTCAATCTTTCAGACTCTTTTCCAATGAGTCAGTTCTTCATATCAGGTGGCCAACATATTGGAGCTTCAGACTCAGCATCAGTCCTTCCAATGAATATTCAGGGTTGATTTTCTTTAGGATTTACTGGTCACACTCCTCTGTCCAAAGGACTCTCAAGGGTCTTCTCCAGCACCACACTTTGAAAGCATCGATTCTTCGGCACTCAACCTTCTCATGGGCCAACTCTCACGGCCATACACAACTACTGGAAAAACCATAGCTTTAGGACCTCGGTAGAAAGCCATTGCTGAGATGTACCCAGGGGCCTAGCAGTCACTTAGAGAGAGGCCTCTAGAATTTCCCTTCAGATAGGAAAGTGGTAGATATCCAATGAGAAACATTTCAAAAAAATGAGAGAAGGACCTTGAACTCAAACCCACAGGCCCAATAGCAGCCCCCTTTTCCGCCACTCCACAGAAGGGGCAGGCATGTGCTGGGTGCGGGGAGCTCACCAGAGTGGAGGGGCCCCGGGAGGTGGTCTGGACACTGGGAGCTGCGGCCACACCTGGGGCTTCCAGCTCAGGGGATGTTTGTGAAGCACCTGCTCAGGCCAGGCTGGACCAGAGGCTGAGGACCCAGGTGAGCAATGCCGGGCAGGTCCTTAAGAAACTCTTGGTTGAAGGGAGGTAGGGCCATGAACTGACCATCAGCACATCTGCGGGGTGTGTCCACAGAGGGAGGGCAGGTGTCCTGAGCAGGGATGGAGGATGGGGAGCAGGCAGGACACCAGGTCTGAGTGGAGGGTGAAGGGTGTGTCTTATTGGAAAAGGACGCAAGAAGGGAGCTGGAGAGGGGAGACCTGGGGCCCCAGCCCAAGGAGTTGGGGGCAGCTTGTCTGGGGAGCAGGAATGTGCAAGAGGTGGCAGACAGGGCTGAGTTTGGGCCCCTCTGTAGGGCTTGGGGCACCAGGGACCCAGGACAGGATGTCAGCTCCTGGACTCACTGAAGAGCCCTGTTCTCAATGTGCTGAGCAAGGAGCACTCTAGAAACATCTCTGTCCCTGTTGCCCGGCCCCTGGGGTCCCTGTGAGAACTGCTCCAGCCCCTCTGGGTCTGAGGCCAAGCCTGCAGTGCGCCACCCCCACCCAGCAGATGGGAGCCCTGGAGGGCACACGTGGCCTCAGGACCTGGATTCCTTGCCTGGCCCTGCCTGGGCCCCAGGCTCATGGGTGAAGCCCGGCCTGCTCCGGACACCTGCCGAGTCCAGGGTGTCAGGGGCCTGGGAGACTCAGCCCTGACCCACTTCAGCCCTGGATGTCAGGGTGTGAGCAGGGAAGGCCCAGGTCACCTGGCGCCTGGATCCGGCCCCAGTCCCCTCTCTGTGCCGTGTGTGCGGTACAGTGTCCTGGGACACAACTCGGTGGAAGACGCCAGGGCAGCCATGGAGCTCTACTGCATCTCCAGGAGATTTCAATTGCAGCCTGAGAATTCTAGTTGCAGCGTGTGGGATCTAGTTTCCTGACTAGGGATTGAACTTGGGCCCCTGCGTTGGGTGTGTGGCGTCTTAGTCCCTGGACCACCGGGGAAGTCCTTACCTCTTATCTTTACATTTCATAGGAAGGAGTCAGTAAAAAATATTCCAAAGCAGAAAAGAAACAAGCACCAATATGCGCACGCTGTATTGAAGTAGAGCAGTGACAACCATAGAAGAGAACTGCGTGAGCCGAAACTGCCTACACGTGGGCAGCAATGGTTAAGGACGGGGGGATTGGCCTGGGGAGCAATTGTTTTCTATTATAAGCTTTGGTACATTATTTACTTTAAAAAATTGTTTGGGTGTTACTTTTAGAAGAACTTAAAGTGCAATGGGGCAGATAGGTAAATTGGATTGGAAAGAGAGACACAGAGAGCTTCACCTTTGTAAGGTGACAGGTACACAAGTGATATATTTTTATATGCTTCTGAATATCTAAAATATTTTATAGTTATTATTAAACAGCAAGAGTAAAGCGATGCTGTTCAGAGAGGGTACCTGAAGGTCCAGGGTTGTGGAGTGTAGGAGACTGGGTAGAGCATAAATATACAGAAGTCACTCATGGACAGAAGGAGGGACAGTTATGAACACTCCAAACGAAGAGGAGTTAGAAAAGGTCGAGATACAGAGATATTTTGAATTATAGTTGGGAGAAGTTGAGAAATTACAAACCCCGCTGCAGAAATACAGCTGTAGTTCTGGGTTTCAGCAGAAGATAGGAGAGTTATGGGAATATACTATAGGAAGTCCCCTACATACGAAGCTTTATGTTGTGAGCTCAAAGATATGAACGGACGTTTACAAAAGTTCGTTCATTGTCTGGTGTACAGCGTCACGTGCTTGCATCCTCTCCGAGGGCCTGTGCTTTTGTGTACTTTACCGTATAGTACTGCACAGGGTGCAGTAGTGGTGTTGGTGGTGGTTTAGTTGCTAAGTCATGTCAGACTCTGGCGACCTCAGGGACCTCAGGGACCTCAGCCTGCCAGACTCCTCTGTCCATGGGATTTCCCAGGCAAGAATACTGAAGTGGGTTGCCATTTCCTCCTCCAGGGGATTTACCCGACCCAGGGATAGAATCTGAGTCTCCAGCATTGCAGGTGGATTCTTTGTTGCTAAGCCACCAGGGAAACCCAAGGTACAGTAGTACATTATCTTGATTTCAAGTCCAGGATGTCCAGAAGCAAGCGTAAACGCACCAAAGATGTAGCTGGTACTTGACTGTTCAGTCAATGCCAGCCTTTCCAATACCAGCCGTTTTACTGAACTTTTCAAGTTTTACAGTACTTTTCAAGATACTGTACTGTGAGATTAAAAACGTTTATTTTTATGTTTGCTTTTTATGTATCTTTATGTGGCAAGTATTATAAACTTGTCACCGTACAGTACTACATAGCCAATTGTATAAGTTGGGTACCTAGGCTAACTTTGCTGAACTCACGAAAAAATTGGACTTTCAAATGTGCTCTCAGAATAAAATTCATTTATGTAGGGGACTTAGTGTAGTCTCCTAGGGCTGATGAAACAAGTTACCATAACCTCGAGGGCTTAAAACCTCAGAAAGTTATTCTTTCACCGTTCAGGAGTCCAGATATCTGGACTCAAGGTATCAGCAGGGTCACATTCCTCTGGAAAACCTGAGGAAGAATCTCTTCCTTGCCCTTCCAGCTGCTGGTCTTCCCTAGTGTTCAGGGCTTCTGCAGCATCACTCCTATCTCTGCCTCCGTCTTCTCACCACTGTCTCCCCTGTGTGTGGGGGGCTATGTCCTCCTTCTTTATTGGCCACACCTTGAGGCGTGCCGGATCTTAGCTCGCCAATCAGGGATTGAACCCGTGCCTCCTGAAGTGGACGGGCAGAGCCTTAACCACTGGACCTCCAGGGAGAGTCCTACGTCTCTTTGATAAGGACACTTATTATCGCACTCAGGGCTCCCCCAGAAATCCAGGATTAGCTTCTTAGCTCAAGATTTTTATCTTAATCAGATCCGCAATGTTCTTTCCCCCAAATAAAGTAACTTTCACAAGGTACAGGAATTTGACATGGAAATCTCTCTGGAGAATATTTTTTTTTCCAGCCTACAAGAGGGAGTGACGGGATTTAAGGAAACAGTACATTTTCTCACTATTCACCAGTAGACAGGGACATTCAGTAATCAACAAAAGCAGGAAAGAAGTTGCTGAGTAAATCTGAAAGTGAAACTGACTTGAATCAACAAGCATGAATTCTTAGTGGACGTGTTCCACAAAGTTGATAGGCTCCATTTTGTGTGAATAAACCCCTCAGTTTCTGAGATTCCCTTATCACTTCAGTTGGCCAGAAACCTGGAACATTTGTGTAGATTATGAACATTTCCGATGTGGCAGGGAATAAAGCAATGTAGAGAAGATTCTTTGGGTAAATGTAAATCACCTAAAGCCTGGGTTATAAATTTAAATTTTGACAAATAGAATTGAAGGTCACAAACATCATATGGGATAAGGAAATATTTTATGAATATTGATAAAATGAAGATAGATGAAGAAGACATGACAAACACAAACACATATGCATCTGACAACACAGCCTCGGAATATCCGCAGCAGGGCAGCCCAGGAGAATGTTCCACGATGACGGAAGACGGAAGAGTTCAATGCCTGCCCTGTCCAACACAGTGCGTCTTCAGTCGCTCAGTCGTGTCTGACTCTTTGCGACTCTTTGGACTGTATCCCTCCAGGCCTCTGTTCGTGGAATTTTTCAGGCAAGAACACTGGAGTGGGTTGCCATTTCCTCCTCCAGTCCCATATAGAAGCTGCTAACAACGTGTGGGAATAGGTACTGAAATGTGGCTGGTAGGACTGAGGGGCTGAATTTTTAATTCTGCTTAATTTTAATTAATTAAAAGTGAAGTAGCCTAACATACCTACTGGCTGCTATTAATATATTGAACAATGTGGATCAAACAAGAACTGGGAGAACTGTGAGGCAACACACACACAGCAGTGACCATATCTGGGGTATCAGTGTGCTCCGCTCAGAACTGTGAAGGAAACAGAAGGGTGACTCTGAGGTGGTGGCCACGGGTCTCGCCACAGTAATAACTTACCATCTTCTTTCTCATCTCCTGTTTTGACTTGAAAAGAGGTGAATGTTCACACTATTCAATAACATATTCTTTATTTACTAGCAGATTTCATCCACTGTCCTTATGATTCATGTTTTGTCATGTTTTGGGCTTTAAAAAATATTTTCCCTTTTGGACCTTGGATCAATATTTGGATGTTCCACTGGGTTGAAGTTCACCTATAGTAAATGTCCTTCTGCAAACTTATCATGTAGGTTCCCTTGACCGTTGCCTCATGTCCACTATGACCCTATCTCTCCTTCCCCTCACAGACACTGGCTGCCCCAGGAGAAACCTGTACAGACAGTCTTTCCTTCTCCTTCTCAGTCTCAAAAGCACTGGCTTCTGTCCTGAGGCTCTCACAAATGTTCAAATACTCACATCCAGTGAACACTTCTCAGTGCTGATCCCACATGAACTCTGCTTACCTCCGCAGCATGTAACCATGCTGACCACATCCTCCTGACACTCTCTTCTCTATTATTATTTGAATGACAGGAGCCTCTTGATCTTTTCCTCTTGATCCTGCCTACTTCTTGGCAGATTCCTCCTCTGCCTGCTGCTTAAATACCAGTGTTTTCTCTGTTCTCCCTTCTCAGCCATCTCTGCTTCTCACTCTGCCTAGTCTTTCTGGGAAATTGTATTCATGTCGGTAACTTCAATTATTCCTTTAGGAGATGACACTGCATGCATGTGTGCTCAGTCAGTTAAGTCGTGTCTGACTCTGTGCAACCCTATGGACGGTAGCCCACCAGGCTCCTGTGTCCATCGGATTCTCCAGGCAAGGATACTGCAGTGGGTTGCCATGCCCTCCTCCAGGGCATCTTTCCTACCCAGGGATTGAACCTGCGTCTGTTACGTCTACCTGCATTGGCAGGCAGGTTCTTTACCACTAGCGTCACCTGGGAAGCCTCATGATTCACTAGCCGCTTCTTAAACTCCTAACCTGTCCAGCTGGACTGTCCTCAGGAACTTTACAGTCAGCCTGTCACACAACTCTGATCTTAGTGAGGCAGCAGTGAGAAGTGGTGTGAAGTGAGATCTTAATTCCCTGCCCAGGAATTGAACCTGAGTAGCCTGGCTTCCCAGTGGTAAAGAATCCACCTGCCAATGCAGGAGATGAAAGCAAAACTGGTTCAATTCCCTGGAAGTTCCCCTGAAGTAGAAAATGGCAACCCACTCCAGTATTCTTGCCTGGAAAATCTCATGGACAGAGGAGCCTGGCAGCTACAATGCATGGGGTCACAAAGAGCTGGACATGTCTAAGCAACTGAACACACACAGCCTGGATGAAAGCCAGGAATCCTAGCCACCAGACCAGCAAGGGCTAGAGGCTAAAAGCTATTTTCTCCTGGCTCTTGCCCTGAGTGAACAATGCATTTCTCATGGAAGCAAAAATCTTAAATGCAGGTACAAAGTTTATTATTGGAGACACCGCAGAGCAAGAAGTGGAAGAGGACGCTGAGAAACTGTTAGTTTAGCTAAGACAGAAGCAAGGCCGAGATGAACACTGGGAGAGAAAGGGTGTCGGCGTGCCCCCTAGAGCAGAGGAGCGCAGGAAAGAGGCAGTCCAGTCAGTTCTGTAGGGCAGGGCTTTGTCTTCCCTCTGGCCAGACGTCCTGCTTTGACCCCTGGCTGATTTGTCTCAGAACCTCGCCCCTAGGTGTGCACACACCCCTCAACCAAGAGGGATCTTGATAAAAAGGCTTCTGGGAGAAGCAAGACTCTTTATGGCCGGGCATTGTGCTCTGACTTTTGGCCCCCAAGGAGCCTTTCTGCGCATGTGCAGTGTCTCTCTTGCCCCAAAGTGGGGCAAATCTCTTGATCCTTTACTTGAGCAAGGTTTAGCCCCTCTCTGTTTCTGCCGTGACTGTTACCTTCAGGTATGCACCAGAGACAAAGCTGCTTACTCTGTTTCTGTCATTACTTCCATTTCGGAAAGCAAACAGGAGGCTGATGGTAAATGCCAGCCTGGAGCCCACCTAACGCCCACTCAGGAAATGCCAATAGGAGGCCGGTTGTAAGTGTCCAGCCTGAAGTTCAACTTGTTCTCGTCCTTAAGAAAACCAGAGACCAGTCATAAATGCCTATCTCTCTCTGGCCTCAGCAGGAAAATAAAGGGGAGAAGAGTGAGATGATCAGACTTGCAGCCGCGACACGCGTGAGGGACTAAACTCTCTCTCTGAGCAGTCTCTGGTCAGGCAGAGCCCATGGAGCACCGTCTGCAGGGTGTGCGGGGAGCCTCTCCCACTTCCTCTTAATCACCTGTCAAGGTGAGCGGTTGCTGGCCAGAGGGTGTGGGTCTCATGACTGAGAGGAGCTGAGGCAGCTATAGCTGCCTGATGTCCACAGGACAGAGAGGGGAGCCAGCGGAGAGAAAAGTGGAGAGATCTCCAAAGAGGGAAAGGGAAAAGGGAGTGGGAGAGAGTTGCCTGAATGAGGGGACTGAAGGCCCCCAGGGCCAGGGACAAACTTACCAAACTCAGTGATGTTGACACAGGAGGGTCAGACGGCCACTTGTCACCCACAGGGAAGCTGCTTTCGGTGGTCTATGAGGTGCCAAATGTTCTCCCCAGAAGGGGACAAATGCCCCACATTGGGCGCCACAGAATATATACCATCCAGGATTCTTGGCCCCCTCAATCAATGGAGACTGACTAGAGGCCAGACAAGAAATTCAGGCAGGACTTTATTGGGGCCCCTGTAGAAACAGGGGTAAGTGAGAACAAGTAACAGATGCCTTTGCTCGCTCCATGAGGCAGAGAAGGTGGGGAAAGCTTGCTCCTGATATGTGGTGAGGGTAGGGGTGTGTCCAGGGGTCAGGATGGAGGGGTGGCGGAGGTGGTTTGCCCACCCCTTGGGTGGTGGTGTGTGCAGGGGGCACGCTCAATACCCTGCTTTTCTCCCAAGTCCTTCTTTTTGCTCTAGGCTCTTCACAAGTGGCAGTGTGGTTTTTCTTTTTTCTTTTTTGGTCTCTTTGTATCTTTGTCTGGAGTTGGCCACAACTGCACAAGCACAAATTTCTTTGCATTTTGTTGCTGGAGGAGACATGTGTCCATGTGCAAGCATTGCAGCAAAGGGTCTCAGGTCCCAGTCTGTTTCATAAGCAGGAGGGGTGTGACTAATACACAGGACCCAGCAGCCAAAAGGAAACAAGCAGAGAAGGTGGACAGAGGGGAGGGAGCCAGCTGCCATTTCCACGTCTGAATCTCCAAGACCGACAAGTCCAGAGGCACGGGCAGGGCTGGGAGGGGAAGGAAAGAGAAAAGAGAATGAGATGAATGGGGAACGATGGGAGAGGAGAGAGGAAGCCAGGAGGAGGATGCTAGGGGATGTCAGAAATGGTGCAGAAACTGCAGTGAAGAGAGTTAAGTGTCCCCCGGCTAGCCTTGTGCTAAAGTGAAGGTGTGAGTCGCTCAGATGCGTCTGGCCGTGCGAACCCGTGGACTGGAGCCTGCTAGACTCCTTTGTCCGCTGGATTTCCTAGGCAAAAAGCTGGAGTGGGTTGCCATTTCCTTCTCACAGGAATCTTCATGACTAAGGGAGCAAACTCTAGTTTGCCACATTGCAGGCAGATTCTCTACCATCTGAGCCACCTACACGATGTTCTCGGACTAAATACACCATGTCAGCCGTGTAAACCAGCAGGTTGATGCCTGTCAGGATGGCCACAGCCAGTCGTTGATCCCACTTGCAGACAAAGACCTTGAGATCCTCACTGCAGCTCATATCGCTGGACCGCTGGGGCTGCCCCCCCAACTCCTCGTGGAACTGGTAGAGGGGCCAGAGGATCACTGCCGTGGCATAGAGGAGGACGGGGGCACAGTCTGCACCCACAGCAAAGGGGGAAGCGGAGGGGAAGCTTTTTGTCGTTGTCACAGTCACACCCATTTATAAGGAAGTTCACGACCCCCAGGACAAAGCAGATGGCGTACACGGCCACACACCACTCCAGGGCCGGCTGGTTCAGGTACAGGTCAGTGTTGCAGATGAAGGCGAAGATGAGATTGGCTACATAGTTCTCCAGCCTCCTGAGCACACCTGGGAAGGTTGGACAAAAGCAGGACATTCCACCGGGTCGGCAACAGACCCAGGCCACTTCGATGGCATAAAGCAGAGCAGCCACGAAGGAGAGGGCAGTGGCGGTGATGGCGCGGTTCTGGGCAGGGCCTGGAGAAAAGGCCTGAATATAGGTGGGCCCGAAGATGAGAGCAGCTGAGAGGCAGACAACGGCAAAGTAAGAGCCAAAGGCGTAGAGAAAGCCATCCCAAGACAAGCGAAGGTGGTTCTGGAACCTATCAGATAAGTAATCGAGGAGGGACTGGATGTTACATGACGGTAGATTGACGAGACTGATCAACTCCAGTATGAAGCCGAGTGAGGTCAGGCTGAAGCAGATGCACCAGATGAACAGGCACCAGTTGATTACACCCTCCTCCAGAGTATCCTGACTGGTCAACAAGATGGGCACGAGGGTGGAGAGCAGCTGCCCCACTCGGAGGAAGAAGGTCAGGCATGAGGATGAGCAGAGGAAGAGGCTCCAGCCTGAGGACGAGCTCATAGTGCTCCTGATGGTCAGGCAGGTCACGGGCTGCGGTGTTGTACGTAACCTTGCTTGCTTTCCACCCAAAGTCTTGTGAATAGTTAAACACTGCTCCGGAGTTGGATGTTCTGTTTCCTCTTTCACTGGGCCGGTTCAGCTCTCCCTCTGTCCTTGATTTTTCAGGACAGCCACTGATCTTTAGAACAGATGCACTGATTTTAACAAAGTAAGGACCACACTCGTGTTCTCAGTCCCCAGGAAGGCACCCAGTGGTTAATGTCAAGTCTCCAATACCCTCAGGGTGTAGCTCACATCCGTTTCCTGCCCACCTCCTTGTATAAATGGGAGTTGAGCCTTGCAGTGCTCCGCCTTCTCCCCTGGTGGTTGGTTTCCTTAACATAAAGCTACTTTTCTTCTATCCAGTGCTTGTCTCTCTGTAATGGTTTCTTCAGGGAAGAGCAGCCTGAGCCTGAGCTGGGGGACAGTGTTGGGCATCCAGGCAGGAGTCAGGTCCCTGGGGCCCCAGCCCTTCCAGCTCCCTCTGTGATGAGGAGAGGAGTGCAGCTGGGAAGGCTGGGGAGGGTTGAGCCAGCAGCTGCTGAATTTGTTAGTTTCCAGAATTTCCTCTCACAGCCTGCTTTCACTTTCTGTTGAGAGAAGCAAACTGGCCTCTGAAGGAGCAGCTGAGCTCTTGACTGAGTAGAGGGTGTGTGCCCCGGGAGCCCCCCATCCCCTCCTGTTTGGGCAAATCATTTGCCCTTTGGAACTTTGTGGTCAGTTTGGACACCACAGGAGTGGGACACGACTTGTTTATGACTCTGTGTGTGCCTCTTCTTGAAGAAGAATTTGTTTATTTGAAATATGTCCTGGGGGAGCAAGCAAAGTGAAGCGAAGGGGCCATATCTATCCCTTCTAGAAGTCCACTGGGACACAACTTGGCCAATTGGCAAAACTAGAGTATGACTCTGTAACCAAGAAGAAAAATGAGTTTTAAATTTTCATACATCTTAACCCATGTATGTTTTCTAGTCTAAAGAACTGTGTACCCCCTGAATGGGTCTCTAAATTCCTCCACTCTTTTGCAGTTAGAACTGATTTGTTAATATTTGGTAAGTGGGAGGAAATGCCATGGGCAGCTTTCCTGTTACTCTATAATAAAGGTTCTTCCAACAAGGGCACTAAATTAATGCTATTGATCTCAGGTAGCCTCGGCCTGTGTTTTCGATCTGAACCATTCTCTGGGGAATAAACAATGGACTGTGAAGAACCCCAGAGTCTTGAAGACAGGTGTCTGAAGTGCTGGTGAGGGGCAGCAATGTGGCCCTCCGGCCTCAGTGATCAAAACAGCAGGTCCTGCCTCTGCAGGGAGAAGGGCATCGCCAAGCCAGCATTAAAGGTGATGTTAGCCTGGGTGTTTTATTTTTCTTTAATTTTTATTGTCTCAAGGACAAAAATTACTGGGTGACTATATTTTTGCATGGAAAGTTTCTTTTCAAAGTTTTGTTGATGAGTGGTGTTGATGGGTGGGTTGCTGATGCCACAGTTGAGGAAACTATATTGCTTGAGTTTGTGCTGCACAGACATGTGTTTCTATGTGTCAGCTGTTTTCTGATGCTGCTTCCTGCTTCTCCAGGACTCACAGATAATATGATCTAAATAGATGTAAATATCCATGGATTTTTTAATTGTCTGGAATTTCTGGATGCCATCAACCCTGCTATCAATCATAGATGAAGCCTTGTCCTTTCTCCTACAACTGTAATGTTCCTTTTTAACCTCAATAGGAAGATAAAAGGAAAAGATCCACAAACCTGACACATGCTAATTGCCCCAAATTTTCTCAGAGCTGGGAAGGGTGGAGCAGATTTTTATTCTTCCCTAAGCCCCCATCTCTGGGAGCCCTTCCCAATGTCTCCCCACTCACACCTTCCCCAGGCCCTGGGGGCATGGCCCAGCCCAAGACAACTTGCAGTTGTGTCCCAAACACTAGACTTTCTGTCCCCTTAGCTCTTAAAGGAACAGACCCTGGAGAACTGTATTTAAAGGTGTGTCCCTGTGTGCATGCCCAGCACGTGTTTGCCTGTGTATGTGCCTATATGTCTGTGCTCACAGGTGCATTTGGACCAGCAGCCTTTATAATAACTGGCAGACAGGAAGCCACCATTATTGTGTTTAGTCTCCTTTCTCAGCCACAAAGCCCAGAGCCCCGCATCCTGGAGTCACCAGGACTGGAGGAGTCAGGCATCAGAGCTGTGGTGGGCAGGGGAGGGGGTGGGACAGGGGAAGTCCCCCCTGCTGCCCCTCGCTCCTGTACTGGGATGAAGCATGAGTTCTTCACCCAGGGGTGGGTGGGGTGGATGGGGAGGGCTCCAGGACATGGTTCCTGTGGCAGGCAAATCTTAAGAAGCAATGAAATAAAATTCATATTTTAAGTCAAGACAAGAAAAATTTAAACAAAGTTCTTCTCTCCCTTTTTTGACCTCCTCCCCGCCCTGAAGTGCGCAGTGTGCATCTACAGTACGTGTTAACCAGACCTTCCGAAGGGCAGAAATACCTGACCCAATACAAAGATCCATTTTTGTTCTTCTAACCCCAGCCTTGTGATTTTATATGACACTGCCTCTCTATGACCTTATTAATGTCACTCGCGGTATTACTCGTAGTCTAGCACTTTACAAGAGTGTTGTTTCTTGCATTAACAAACGTGTCATTGAGCCTCTGATAAACATGGTGATGACCAGGTGACCTTACATACAGTCTTATAAGATCCATGACTCGAAATATGGGAAGAAACAACAGGACGGAACCTTCTGAGAGCCTGACAGACAAGTGAGACAACTGTTCCAGAGGATTTGGCTACTGTTACCAGAACTAGAAGAATAATTGCACACCGAGTGGCCCATCAATGGAATCCTCCCCTGACCTGGGAAAATTCCTCCCAAATCTTGATTGGAATTAAGATGGAAACCAATAGATTGTGTGATAAGGAATGTTACCTGCCACTGAGGTCTTCCAGAATCAAGTCACTGGCTGCTGCAATTCACTGACCTGCAATCCACTCTGGAAAGAAGTCGTGAAAAACGTCAGGAATGTACTTTGTACTCTGAGAAAACTGGCAGAACCTGCCCTCACATACTTGAATATTTTCAAGAGACTTTTCTATGAACCCAGTTTCCTGCATATGTTCATGCCTAGGAAGCACTAAAAGCATGAACCATGATATCTTTTCTTCCTGAGTGAAGCAACCTTCTACCAAGGCGTGGGCTGGCTTCATGGCCTTCCCCAAATCACATAAACACTGACCTCCAACCCTGATCTCCTCAAAACAGCTCTTGGAGCTTCTTGAGAGACTGTCTCCCCAGTTGAACTTCTCAGCTTGTTTCCAATAAAATTTCCAATTCTTTCTTAGGCTGTCTGACTATTGGCTAATTTTTTATCCACAAAAGCAAGTACATGTTGACCTCCACAGGTCTCAGTGCAGGAACCTCAGATGCTTATATTTTTCTAAATCAAATTAAACACAACCCTGGGACCTCACTTCCCAGGAGGATGGAAATGTCTCTCTGCTTCAGTGAAAGAATTGTCCAGGGTGGGCTCACCTGAGGGGCTCGCTGTCCAAGCCTCGTGGTTCATGGGGGCAGCTGGTCAATTCCTTCTGTTGAGAGGTTAAGGGACATTTGTCACAATTCCAAGGCTCCTCCAGTCCCCTCACTGTGGCCCTCAAAAGAAAGTGGAATGATCCTATATTTAGTCCAACCCTCTGGTCTTAGGGTATTCCCTGGTGGCTCAGATGGTAAAGAATCCCCCTGCAATGCTGGTCAACCTGGGTTTGATCTCTGGGTTGGCAAGATCCCCTGGAGACAGGTTGTCAACCCACTCCAGTATTCTTGCCTGGGAAATCCCATGGACAGAGGAGCCTGGTGGAGGAGCCGTCCATGGGGTCACAAAGATTCAGACACACTGAGTGAGATACACTTAGTCTTCTCATCATAGAGGAGGAGCAGCTGGACCCCAGGGAGGGGCAGCATTTGTCCAAAGTCCCCTGTGTGTGGCAGAGTCAGAGTCAGGACCAGGTGTCCTGTCCCCAGGCCGGCTGTCTGTCCACGGCCCCACACTGCTTATTATAAGTGTGGTAGCAGCATCCTCCAGGCTGGGATTCTGCCCCGTCCACCCTAGTCCTGCACAAACCTGCCCCGTCCCCCGAGGGAGGGCACTCACTGCTGCTGAGTCAGTTTCCTCTTCTGCTAGATGGGGAGGGGTGCCAGAGACCCTGGTCCATCCCAGTCCCCCTCTTCCCAGGGCCCCTGGACTTGCCAGTCCTGGAGACTCAGACGTGGAGATGGAGCTGGCTCCCTCCCCTCTGTCCACCTTCTCCACCCTCTCTGCTTGTTTCCTCTTGGCTGCTAGGTCCTGTTTATTGGTCACATCCTTCCTGACTAAACAGACCCTCCTTCCCCATGAACTCTGCTTGGTGGGGAACATGGTTCTCTGTGATAACATGAGTTTCCTTAATCACTTTCCAGGGGTCCAACTCTCCAGTGATTCTTGTCAAAAACACAAACTGCTTCCAGGCACCCCCACAGTCTGAGGTCTCCCAGACTTCCTTGTCCCCACACATTCTTGATTTTCCACTTCTTCAGAGTCCAGCTCAGCAGCCAGAATGCTCTTGCCTTATTTAGGGAGCTTGTGTTTCCTTTAGGAAAAGCAAATTCTTTGCTGCTGGGCGTATAGCGGGCTGACCATAAGCAGGGGAAGATGAAACAGAAGCCCAGAGCAGATCTGGGGTCCGCGACTGGATTCACAGTCACATCTGCTCTAACTCCAAAGCAGACAGGCTAGGGGATGAGCTGAGAGATGCCCACACAGGCCTGTCTCCAAAGGCAGAGAGGGGAGGCAACTTGGGTCCAGAGGTCTGGGGAGGGGGAGCTGGGGACCCGAAACCCACCTACTTGGTGACCACGGCCTCCCCCAGCCCTTCAACACACACAGTTGATGGAGAAGACCTCCTAGTACCCAAGCCTCAGGCCCTTCCCTTGCTCCCTGTCTGGCCTGGGCTTCTTGTCTCCCGGGGCAGCAGCCAGAGGCTCCCCCCTCACCCGGTTAGAGCCTCCTCAGCCGGTTAGAGCCTCCTCTGCACAGGGTGCCTCGAGCTGACGCTCCAAGACGGTGGCCTGAGCCGCATCCAGAACACAGCCCAGGGCACAGATGTTCCCATTCTCTGGTCCTGGAGCAGCTTCTTGGAAAAATCACAGAATCAGCCGTCCTCAGTCTTCCTCTGAGTGGGTAGAATTGGGGCCATTCACTCCTATGGTCTCAGGCACCTGGTTATCTCCTCTGGGTGCCAGTGCAGACGGCCGATCACGAGGCCCTTGTCTGTGTGGTTGGCTCCTGCCTAAAAGTGCCTGTTGGGAGGCAGGTGAGCTGAGGAGAGACAAGGGGGCTTTAATCAAACCCTGTGAAGTTTCTCCCTGCTGTCTCCGGACTTTTCTGGCTGGCTACTTCCCTTTTGAATAGGAAGTAGTCTGGCTGAGACAGGGGTGCTGCTGTACGACCTCTGAATGAGGTCCTGCAGCCAGAGCAGGGCAGACAGGAGCTGGGAGGTTACACCTGGATCTGAGAGAAGAGGGAATGGGCTCAGCATTTCCTGAGGTTCTTGCTGAGCTTTGGGGGAGACAGATCTGTATTCAACGCAGGCTCTCTCAGAGAGTAACTGTGTGACCTTGAGGAAAAAACATAACGTGCTCTCTGAGCCTCACTTTCATCATCTCTTAAATAGGGATGACAATAATAATATCCCTGAAAATGAAATGAAATAGAGATATGAAGTCACCTAGTCAGACTGGTGGTGTGTTTTGTCGCTCAGTCATGTCCGACTCCGTGGGACCCCTTGGACTGTATCCCGCCAGGCTCCTCTGTCCAAGGGGATTTTCCAGGCAAGAATACTGAAGCAGGTTGTCATGCCCTCCTTCAGGGGATCCTTCTGACCCAGGGATTGAACCCAGGTCTCCCACATTGTATGTGGATTCTTTACCATGTGAGCCACCAAGGAGGTGCTGGACTGTTGGTGCTAAAAATATTGGCTGTTTGATCTTTCTGGAATACAAGGTAAAATTAATGACAATCCAAGTATAAGACCCTGCACCCACATGACTGGGTTCAAATCCCAGCTCTGCCACTTCCTACTTGTGTGATCTTGGTCTAGTTACCCACTGTGGGTCTGTGATAATGGGGACACTGAGTGCATCGTTCATGGGCTCCTGGGAGGAACAAAAAGTCCAGAACAGTGGTTAACCTGCAGTGTGTGCTGTGTGTGACACCTCTCTTAACTTTTATGTCAATACCTGCCCTGTTGCCCATGGCAAATGTTTCTGAAATGAATACAAAAGTGCTTACAGCTCAGACTGCAGCCTGTACCTACCAACTGGGATGCATTCCGTTCCTTCTGCCTTTTGGGGGAATATTTGAGAATCCCTGAGTCACGTTTTGTCCCATTTAATCCTCCTAACAACACTTGACCTTCTGTGATGGATATCGCCATGGAGGGAAATCACTGAGGACCTGACCTCATCACCATATTTGAGGACAATCCCATAATGTGTGCAACCTGGGAAGAGACTGGGCCCAACTGTCAAAAAGAAAGAAAAGGCAAGGAAAGTGCAGTCGCTCAGTCGTGGCCAACTCTTTGCGACCCCATGGACTGTAGCATACCAGGCTCCACCGTCCATGGGAATTTCCAGGCAAGGATACTAGAGTGGGTTGCCATTTCCTTCTCCAGAGTATCTTCCTGATCCAGGGATCGAACCCAGGTCTCCCACATTGCAGGCAGATGCTTTACTGTCTGAGCCATCAGGAAAGCCTCAAGAAAGAAAAGGCCAGATAAATATTGGACCTGCCTCACAACCTGGGCCTGGACACACAAGAACAGGTATACACGGGAACAAAGACAGACCAGAATTCCTTCTGCAGGGCCTGCAGTAGCATCCAGTGTGTGCTTCCAATGGCCACGGTGCCTGGACCAAGTGCCCTTGGCTGTGAGCTGGCTGTCCAGCATGCTCATTTCTGGTCTGAGCCTGTTCTCAGTCTGGTCCTTCTCTAGCAGGTCTCCAAGCTATCCAGTATCCTTCTAGTGCAGTTGTTCTCTGCTTATGTTGCCAGCGATGTTCTCTGGAAGGTACAGTTAACAGCCTTTATGACTAAAAGCAGGAGCCATTATCTCCATTTTCTGGATGAGCAAACTGAGACCTAGAGTAGCATAGACTGAGCACAGGACCCCTGTGAGTCCAGCTGAACTCAGGTTTCAGTTCAGGGTTGGGGGGTTGTGTGCAGACATATAAGGTGAAAGGCTCTGAGATGACCAAGAGAACTGGAAATAGTTGTCAGTGGCTGGAGGCAGGGGAGGAGGCTGGAGAGGTAGAAAGTGGTGTGATCTTGCAGGGCTTTGCAGGTGGGTGATGTTGTGGAGTCTGTGTTCCATCCCAAGGGAGCAAACAGAAGTCTTCAGAGTATCGTACTTTGACTTCACTCCAAACCAGTCTTTGAGGGACAGGATGGAAATAGAGGAAGCATCTAGAAGCTTATGGCATGAGTACAGGTGAGGGGATGGATGGATCTGGACCAGGTGGTCTAGAGATGAAGAAGAGTGGGTGGGTTCAGGAGCATATTGGGTTGAAGAGCATCTGGGAAGGTGGTGCCATTGACTGAGATGGAAAGATGAGGAAGGATCAGCGTGTGTTGGGAGTGGGGGATTGAAGAGGTGGGACTGGACATACGGAGTGTAACGTGTCCCGAGACATCTGGAGGGGGAGATGACGAGGCAGGTGCACATGACTCTGGATCCCAGTAGAGATCAACTCCGGAGACAGGAAGTGGGGAGCTGTCCTCACTCGGCCTACACTCTTCTTTCTGTTTCTTCTTAAACGTCACATCCATGGAGCAGCCTTGCGCCCGCCGCCAACTGCACTCCAATAACTCTTCTTACTGTGTTCCCTTTATCGTGGCATTAATAGCCCACTGACTGGATGTTATGTATTGATGCTCACATCTCCTGTACTAGAGTGCAAGCTCCATGAGGCCCGACTCTTGGTTCTGTTCTCTGCTCTCTATCCAGTGTCTAGAATAGGGCCTGGCACACACACACTTGGGGAACAAGAATATTTATTGATGAGTGGAATCTTAAAGTCATCAGACTGAATGAGGACAAAAAAGGCTCCCAGAAAAAAGGTGGTCTGGGCCCAAGTCCTGAGCAAATGGTTCCTTCCTGTTGCTTCTTCCCATATCCCTAGCTGTTGTTGTGGTTTACACACGAAGTCGTCTCTGACTCTTTGAGCCCAATGGACTGTAGCCCGCCAGCCTCCTCAGTCCATAGGGCTTTCCAAGCAAGAATACTGGAGTGCCTTGCCATTTCCTTCTCCAGGGCATCTTCCAGACCTAGGGATCACACCCGAGTCTCCTGCATTAGCAGGCAGATCCGTTACCACTGAGCCATATGGGAACAGTCACTGCATTACAATCCTGGATCTTATAAAACTGTATATATTATATGAATCATTTCAAGAGGTCTGCTGCTGCTGCTAAGTCGCTTCAGTCGTATCCGACTCTGTGTGACCCTATAGACTGCAGCCCACCAGGCTCCCCGTCCCTGGGATTCTCCAGGCAAGAACCCTGGAGTGGGTTGCCATTTCCTTCTCCAATGCATGAAAGTGAAAAGTGAAAGTGAAGTTGCTTAGTCATATCTGACTCCTAGGGACCCATGGACTGCAGCCTACCAGGCCCCTCCATCCATGGGATTTTCCAGGCAAGAATACTGGAGTGGGGTGCCATTGCCTTCTCTGTCAAGAGGCCTAGTCACCATTATTTTTTCATCACAGACTTAATCACACATCGGTTAATACAAGAAATAAGGCATGGATCTTTACAATAAGCAGAACACAAGTAATACAGCTAGAGGCATTAGTCAGGTCCTAAGTGAGTTAGTAGTGCTGTCCTTTAAGGAGTGCATGGCTTCCTCTAGAAACTGTCACCCTTGTGGTGAAATGGGTATTTCTTCCCTTGTAGAGGTCTGGTTAAGGCACAATGCAGATGAAATATGCACACCAGAGGAGAGGGAAGAATCTGAAACAGACAGACCAAAAATGTTCAATTTAAATTTTTCTTGTCTTGTCTTAAAATGGGAATTTTATTTCATTGTTGCTTAAGATTTTCCTGCCACAGGGACCACCTCCTGGAAGTCCTTCCCTTCCGTCCATCCAGCCCCTGGTTGAGGATCACACGCTTCACCCCAGTACAGGAGTGAGGGGCAGCAGTGGGGTCCCTCCCCTCCCCCCCCCCCTCTCCCCCGCAGCTCTGCTTGTCTGGCCCCTCTGGCCCTGGTGATGCTAGGATGCTGGGGTTGAGGCTTTGTGGCTGCGAACAGGAGAAGAA
The DNA here is from genome assembly GCA_935064755.1 of Tragelaphus eurycerus. Taxonomy (NCBI): domain Eukaryota; kingdom Metazoa; phylum Chordata; class Mammalia; order Artiodactyla; family Bovidae; genus Tragelaphus; species Tragelaphus eurycerus. Next base: position 21,807 of record CAKXYN010000075.1, on the reverse strand, counting down.
GGCTTGTGGTGCATTTCTCATCACCAGTTACTATATATGGCTGTTGGTGTCATTACAGGGGGGCACATGAACTTTTTATGCAGAGTATGTCATGAGACACGCTACTCTGCAGGAAGTAGGCTGAAATCAAGATTGCTGGGAGAAATAGCAATAACCTCAGATATGTACACATCCTGGAATGTGAAGCCAAGTTGGCCTTAGAAAGCATCACTACAAACAAAGCTGTTGGAGGTGATGGAATTCCAGTGGAGCTATTCCAAATCCTGAAAGAGGATGCTGTGAAAGTGCTGCACTCAATATGCCAGCAAATTTGGAAAACTCAGCAGTGGCCACAGGACTGGAAAAGGTCAGTTTTCATCCCAATCCCAAAGAAAGGCAATGCCAAAGAATGCTCAAACTATCGCACAATTGCACTCATCTCACACGCTAGTAAAGTAATGCTCAAAATTCTCCAAGCCAGGCTTCAGCAATATGTGAACCGTGAACTTCCTGATGTTCAAGCTGGTTTTAGAAAAGGCAGAGGAACCAGAGATCAAATTGCCAACATCTGCTGGATCATGGAAAAGGCAAGAGAGTTCCAGAAAAACATCTATTTCTGCTTTATTGACTATGCCAAAGCCTTTGACTGTGTAGATCACAATAAACTGTGGAAAGTTCTGAAAGAGATGGGAATCCCAGACCACCTGATCTGCCTCTTGAGAAATCTGTATGCAGGTCAGCAAGCAACAGTTAGAACTGGTCATGGAACAACAGACTGGTTCCAAATAGGAAAAGGAGTAGGTCAAGGCTGTATATTGTCACCCTGTTTATTTAACTTATATGCAGAGTACATCATGAGAAATGCTGGACTGGAAGAAACACAAGTTGGAATCAAGATTGCCGGGAGAAATATCAATAACCTCAGATATGCAGATGACACCACCCTTATGGCAGAAAGTGAAGAGGAACTCAAAAGCCTCTTGATGAAAGTGAAAGTGGAGAGTGAAAAGGTTGGCTTAAAGCTCAACATTCAGAAAATGAAGATCATGGCATCTGGTCCCATCACTACATGGGAAATAGATGGAGAAACAGTGGAAACAGTGTCAGACTTTATTTTTCTGGGCTCCAGAATCACTGCAGATGGTGACTGCAGCCATGAAATTAAAAGACGCTTACTTCTTGGAAGGAAAGTTATGACCAACCTAGATAGCATATTCAAAAGCAGAGATATCACTTTGCCAACAAAGGTTCGCCTAGTCAAGGCTATGGTCTTTCCTTTGGTCATGTATGCATGTGAGAGCTGGACTGTGAAGAAGGGTGAGCGCCGAAGAATTGATGCTTTTGAACTGTGGTGTTGGAGAAGACTCTTGAGAGTCCCTTGGACTGCAAGGAGATCCAACCAGTCCATTCTGAAGGAGATGAGCCCTGGGATTTCTTTGGAAGGAATGATGCTAAAGCTGAAACTCCAGTACTTTGGCCACCTCATGCGAAGAGTTGACTCATGGAGAAGACTCTGATGCTGGGAGGGATTGGGGGCAGGAGGAGAAGGGGACGACAGAGGATGAGATGGCTGGATGGCATCACTGACTCTATGGATGTGAGTCTGGGTGACCTCCGGGAGTTGGTGATGGACAGGGAGGCCTGGCGTGCTGCAGTTCATGGGGTCGCAAAGAGTTGGACACGACTGAGCGACTGATCTGATCTGATCTGATCTGTGTCCTAAGGGTATAGATTTGGGCGTGAAACTTTCAGCTCCCTCCTGTCCTCTTACTTTGCCCCCATACCTGGGACTCCAAACTGAGATTCAAACTGCCCACATGGAGGTCCAAACAACTCCTGTCTGAGTACGACCTCAGACTATGCTGGTTTCAGTAGAAACTCAGACCATCGAAGTAAGAGATGAGATGGAGGACAGGAGAGAAAGACAAGAGGAAAAACAGGTTTCTCCAATCTATCCTTGGGATCATATGTGCAGAACAGCCTGAGAAAAATGCCCAGAGGGGCCCAGATGAAAATGGATGGGCTTGCTGTTACTGTGGAAAGGAGGGGCATCTCAAGCGGGATTGCCCTCAGGCATCTAAGCCACCCCCGGCTCCATGTCTGGTCTGCAAAAGACCACACTGGAAGAGAGACTGCCCCCAGAGGCATAGGTCTCCAGGGGTCGGACTCTTAAGACAATCAGGACTGAAGGTGCCCAGGGGTCCCCACACAATCTCCCGTCCTAATTACACCTGAGGAACCCCAGGTATTAATAATTGTGGGGGGCCAATCCATCGATTCCCTCTCTTTCAGAATTTTTGAACTGTGGTGTTGGAGAAGACTCTTGAGAGTCCCTTGGACTGCAAGAAGATCCAACCAGTCCATTCTGAAGGAGATCAATCCTGGAATTTCTTTGGAAGGAATGATGCTAAAGCTGAAACTCCAGTATTTTGGCCACCTCATGCGAAGAGTTGACTCATTGGAGAAGACTCTGATGCTGGGAGGGATTGAGGGCAGGAGGAGAAGGGGACGACAGAGGATGAGATGGCTGGATGGCATCACTGACTCGATGGATGTGAGTCTGAGTGACCTCCGGGGGCTTGTGATGGACAGGGAGGCCTGGCGTGCTGCGGTTCATGGGGTCGCAAAGAGTCGGACACGAATCGACTGATCTGATCTGATCTGATCTGAATCCATCGATTTCCTTTTAGATACTGGGGCAACTTACTCTGTGCTTACTGAAGCCCCTGGCCCACTTTCTTCCCAATCCACTTCCGTAATGGGACTGTCTGGACAAGCCAAAAGGTATTATTTCAGTTATTCTTTGTCTTTCATCTGGGATTCTGTGCTGTTTTCACACGTTCCAGAATCTCCCTCACTCCTTTTGGGAAGGGATATACTGAGCAAGGTCCATGCCTCTGTTTTTATGAATGTGGAGCTCTTCCTTTCTCTCCCTTTAGTTGAACAAAATGTAAATCCTAGAGTATGGGCTGATGGAAAATCTGTGGGTCGAGCACAAAATGCTATTCCTGTAGTTGTTAAGCTCAAAGACCCACAGGTATTTCCACATAAGAAGCAGTATCTACTGAAACCTGAAGTTAAGGAAAGGTTAAAACCCATCATCGGAAATTTAAAGGAACACGGACTATTAATTCCCTGTAACAGTCCTTGAAACACTCCTATTTTGGGTATAAAGAAATCGAATGGTAAATGGAGACTAGTTCAAGATTTACGAATAATAAATGAGGCTGTAGTTCCTTTACACCCTGTGGTGCCTAATCCTTATACTCTATTGTCTGAAATTCCTGAACAGGCCAAATATTTCTCAGTAATTGATTTAAAAGATGCCTTCTATTCAGGGCCTGTGGCGGAAGAAAGTCAATTTCTATTTGCCTTTGAAGACCCTACACAGCCAGCTTCTCAGTTAACCTGGACAGTTTTGCCCCAGGGATTTCGTGACAGTCCTCACTTATTTGGACAAAGTTTGTCACGGGATCTACAAAACTTTAATAGCTCTGAAGCGGTGGTGTTACAATATGTAGATGATATTTTGCTCTGTGCTGAGATAGAGGAAGCTTGTTCATGAGCCTCAGAAGATTTCTTAAACTTTCTGGCAGGCTGTGGTTACAAGGCATCAAGAGAAAAGGCTCAGCTTTGTCAACAATCTGCCAGATATCTGGGCCTAATCATATCAGAAGAGACTAGGGCCATAGGCCCTGAGAGAATTAAACCTATACTAAATCATCCCCTACCTATGACTTTAAGACAATTGAGAGGATTTTTGGGAATCACACATTACTGTCGCATTTGGATTCCGGGTTACAGGGAACTTGTCCCGCCTGTATATAAGCTTATAGCTGAAACTCAGCAGGCCCAAACCGACAAACTGGTTTGGTCTCCAGAAACTCAAAAGGCTTTTAAGGTTCTTCAGACTGCTCTCCTGCAAGCTCCAGCTCTGAGCTTGCCCACAGGGTCAGAATTTAATTTGTTTGTCACTGAAAGAAAAGGTGTGGCATTGGGAGTTTTGACACAGACCCTAGGGCCTCGCAAGCAACCTATTGCTTATCTAGGCAGAGAATTCAGTTTAATTTCACGTGGGTGGCCCCACTGCCTAAGAGTAATTGGGGCAGCAGCTTTATTAGCACCTGAAGCTTTAAAAATAATTAATGGACGAAACCTTACTGTACTGACTTCTCATGATGTGAGTGGAATCTCAAATTCTAAGGTTAATATTTGGATGAAAGACAGTAGGCTTCTTAAATATCAGTCATTGTTGTTAGAAGGACCAGTAACTAAGCTTAAAGTCTGTGGAAATTTAAATCCTGCCACTTTCCTTCCTGAGAAGGAAAATGAAACACCTGATCACGATTTTTCTCAATTCCTAACTTTAAACTACGCAGCTCGGGAGGATCTAATAGATACCCCATTAGACAATCCTGACATGGAAATATTTACAGATGGCTGTTCTTTTGTTTGGGATGGGAAGTGTAAAGCAGGTTACGCCGTGGTGACTGCTGAACAGGTTTTGGAAGCAAAATCTCTCCCCCAGGGAACCAGTGCTCAGTTAGCGGAGCTTGTGGCTCTGACCCGAGCTCTAGAGTTAAGCAAAGGGCAGAGGATGGGCCTGATAATCTATGTGAGTCTACTTCTGCTGACTCCAAAAATCCTGAGTCTTCCGTCTGGTCCTCAAGACAATGCCTTCCTCTCCTGGCCTCACTCCTACGCTGCATTCAACAATCGGTCTAACTGCTGGGTCTGTGGAGCACGCCCCTCTTCATCAGTGGAAGGCTTCTGGAGGTGGGCATCTCCACTTCAAGGAAAAGACTTTCTTCAAGTCTGTGAATATCTTCGACAACAATCACATGTGATGCCTCTTCTTCATCTGACGACATCTACCAACCCTAAAATGGACTGGTGCAACACTTTGCACTATAACTATGGACATAGTGTGACTTTTAATTTCGATTCTGATTGTTTTGTTCTTGCTGTTTGCTCCCTGCATCTGTAATTGTATAACTGGATTTGTTTCTAGCTGCATGAAAGCTTTTACGTTACAAATGGTTGCTCAAATTCCTGCTACTGCTGTCAGAGATCAGATCAGATCAGATCAGTCGCTCAGTCGTGTCCAACTCTTTGCGACCCCATGAATCGCAGCACGCCAGGCCTCCCTGTCCATCACCAACTCCTGGAGTTCACTTAGACTCACGTCCATCGAGTCAGTGATGCCATCCAGCCATCTCATCCTCTGTCGTCCCCTTCTCCTCTTGCCCCCAATCCCTCCCAGCATCAGAATCCTCTCCAATGAGTCAACTCTTCCTCGCATGACGTGGCCAAGGTACTGGAGTTTCAGCTTCAGCATCATTCCTTCCAAAGAAATCCCAGGGCTGATCTCCTTCAGAATGGACTGGTTGGATCTCCTTGCAGTCCAAGGGACTCTCAAGAGTCTTCTCCAACAGCTGTAGCTTCCTCTAACTACTATTTGGGGCCCCTGGATCAGATATCCTCAATATGAGGATGAGGAGAATATGTCGCCTCACCAATTTAGGGACAACGCCCCTTGTCAGCTCGGAAGCAGTTATGGAATGAGAACAACGCCCCCTTTCCCTAGGCAACATAATTCTCCTAAAAGAAAAGGAGGGAATGAGAGAGTCATTTCCTAGGCAGGTTGATAAGGAGTCTAGGGGTCCCCAAGGAGAGAGGGGTCTGGAATTAAGGACAAACTTTTTTTCTTTCTCCATATTCCTTAGGATTATATAACAATAATGTATCCTGCCTAAGGACAGTCTTTGGATTAAACCTTCTGGCTAATTCTGTTATCTTAAAATGTAAATTATGGGAGTAGGTCTGATGAGGTCTTTACAACCTCCAGACATTCTTCGGATTATATAACTTCGTTGTTAACACTGAAGTTAAAGTGCTACACTCAATATGCCAGCAAATTGGGAAAACTCAGCAGTGGCCACAAGATTGGAAAAGGTCAGTTTTCATCCCAATCCCAAAGAAAGGCAATGCCAAAGAATGCTCAAACTACCGCACAATTGCACTCATCTCACACGCTAGTAAAGTAGTGCTCAAAATTCTCCAAGCCAGGCTTCAGCAATATGTGAACCTGAACTTCCTGATGTTCAAGCTGGTTTTAGAAAAGGCAGAGGAACCAGAGATCAAATTGCCAACATCCAATTGGATGGATCATGGAAAAAGCAAGAGAGTTCCAGAAAAACATCTATTTCTGCTTTATTGACTATGCCCAAGCCTTTGACTGTGTAGATCACAATAAACTGTGGACAATTCTGAAAGAGATGGGAATACCAGACCACCTGATCTGCCTCTTGAGAAATCTGTATGCAGGTCAGGAAGCAACAGAACTGGTCATGGAACAACAGACTGGTTCCAAATAGGAAAAGGAGTATGTCAAGCCTGTATATTGTCACCATGTTTATTTAACTTATATGCAGAGTACATCATGAGAAATGCTGGTCTGGAAGAAACACAAGTTGGAATCAAGATTGCTGGGAGAAATATCAATAACCTCAGATATGCAGATGATACCACTCTTATGGCAGAAAGTGAAGAGGGGCTAAAAAAGCCTCTTGATGAGAGTGAAAGTGGAGAGTGAAAAGGTTGGCTTAAAGCTCAACATTCAGAAAACGAAGATCATGGCATCTGGTCCCATCACTACATGGGAAATAGATGGAGAAACAGTGGAAACAGTGTCAGACTTTATTTTTCTGGGCTCCAAAATCATTGCAGATGGTGACTGCAGCCATGAAATTAAAAGACGCTTACTCCTTGGAAGGAAAGTTATGACCAACCTAGATAGCATATTCAAAAGCAGAGACATTACTTTGCCAACAAAGGTTCGCCTAGTCAAGGCTATGGTCTTTCCTGTGGTCATGTATGGATGTGAGAGCTGGATTGTGAAGAAGGGTGAGCGCCGAAGAATTGATGCTTTTGAACTGTGGTGTTGGAGAAGACTCTTGAGAGTCCCTTGGACTGCAAGGAGAGCCAACCGGTCCATTCTGAAGGAGATCAGCCCTGGGATTTCTTTGGAAGGAATGATGCTAAAGCTGAAACTCCAGTATTTTGGCCACCTCATACGAAGAGTTGACTCATTAGAGAAGACTCTGATGCTGGGAGGGATTGGGGGCAGGAGGAGAAGGGGACGACAGAGGATGAGATGGCTGGATGGCATCACTGGCTCGATGAATGTGAGTCTGAGTGACCTCTGGGAGTTGGTGATGGACAGGGAGGCCTGGCATGCTGCGTTTATGGGGTCGCAAAGAGTCGGACATGACTGAGCAACTGATCTGATCTGATCTGATTGTTAACACGAGCAGGGGGTACTTTTTCTGCCCCCTTCTGATGCCTGTGTCCAAAGCTTTCTCTATCTCTTCTATACTTTACTAAAACTTTATTACACAAAAGCTCTGAGCAATCAAGCCTCGTCTCTGGCCCCGGATTGAATTCTTCACCTCCGGGGGCCAAAAATCCTGGTGTCTTCACGTGATACAACAACAATCTTTCAGAAGGAGCTGCTGTCTGAGGGGAAACAGCCCCATCCACAGGAGGACAGCTACAGGGGTGAACAGGGAGGAGCCACAGGGTGAAAGCAAGGCTGTGGGGACAGGATGACATGGGAATAGGAACTGTTAGGAATCCCCTCCACCAATTTTTGCCTTCACATGTGACGCTTCCTAGTGAGGAAGGTAGACCCCAACCCAGCATGACTCCAAGGTGGGGCGACATTGAAGAACCACAGAATAGATTAACATAGTGTTGGGCTCCAGGACTGCCATCCAGGTGGGATCCTGGAAAGATCTAGAAGCCCTACCTGAGCAGGATTCTCCTAGCCTGGGAGACTGCTTAGCAGCTTCCAAGCTGGGAAGCAGGGATTGGAAATAAACATGGATGCTGTGTCTGAGGCTGATGTATAAGTCCTCAGGGCATCCAGGGAGGGGGTGGGGATGGATGGATGATCACCCCCTTTTAAGGGCAGGAGTTGAAAGAGGAGGCCCCTGCAGGAACCCTGGGAGGGGGTGACCCTGAGAATGCACCTGGGACTGGGGTGGGGGCGGGGGGCAGAGTGGAGATGAAGAGATATTCTTTAAGAGCCACACACTGAGAAACCTGGTTTCAGCTGTGGCTTTACCCACTCTCCCCTCATTTCCCCTACCCCTCCAGGACCGCTGCTCCACTAAACTCTCCAGAGTCCTTCTCAAGCTTCTTAATACAAATCAAGCAAATACAATTGTATTTATTTTTATGTTTTCTTTTTTTATTACATAGAAAATAGCACACTGCGTGTAGATTTGTATCTTACTCCTTTTACTTAGCATATCCTGGATATTTATGATCATTATTTGAGAGCATCCTTACATTTTTCCAGCTGTATAGTACTCCCTCTCCTGTCTGTACCTTGGCTTACTAACCAGCATCCTGAAGATGAGTACATGGGTTGTTTTCAATCTTTCCAATCTTATTCTCAAATGAGATCTTGAGTAGGAGATTGATTCAGGCAAGGCTGCTCTGGTTAGAGAAAGTGCTAGGTGAGGTCAACACACCTTGAAACCCCACTGCCTCATCAGAAACCTAGGGCTCCAGAGAACACAGCTTAAAAACCACCACATTAGCCCAATTTTCTCATTTTACAAATGGGAAACTGAGGTTCAGATTGGGGACAAGACTCATCTGTGGTCGTGACTTGTCCTGTGGCAGAACTGAAACTAGATGCCAGATTTCTTGGGCTCTCCAACTACTCAAGGTTCATCCCTGGGGGACCAGACCAGAGCTGTGGGGCCACTTAACAGGAGGCAGGACCACATGTGACTTTGGATCCAGCCATGGACATAGAATCCTCCTCCCTCTCATTCTGGGCTTCCGCTTCCTCTTCTCCTGCTTAGGGTCAGCCTCTCTGTACAGCAGAAAGGATTTTGCCTTCTCTAAAGGAAACAAGCTCTTGAAACAGGGCAAGACCACTTGGGCTGCTGAGTTGGACTCTGAAGAAGTGGAAAGTCAAGGAATGTGCAGGAACAAGGGGGTCTGGGAGATCTCAAACTGTGGGGGCACCTGGAAGCAGTCCAGGTGTTTCTTTTTTTTTTAGTTAATTTATTTTAATTAGAGGCTAATTACTTTACAATACTGTAGTGGTTTTTGCCATACATTGACATGAATCAGCCATGGGTGTACATGTGTCCCCCATCCTGAACCCCCCTCCCACCTCCCTCCCCATCCCATCCCTCAGGATTTTTTTAAATTCTTTTTATTTATTTACGTATTTTATTTTTGGCTGTGGTGGGTCTTCGTTGCTGTGTGGGCTTTCTCTAGTTGTGCTGAGTGGGGGCTTCTCTCTAATTGCAGTGTGCTGGCTTCTTGATGGAGCGGCTTCTCTTGCTGCTGAGCACAGGCTCAGTAGTTGTAGGCCACGGTCTTAGCTGTCCAGAGGCATGTGGAATCTTCCTGGACCAGGGGTTGAACATGTGACTGCAGGCAGATTCTTAACCACTGGATCACCAGGAAAGCCTGAAATTTGTGTTTCTGACAAGCATCACTGGAGACTTGGACCACAGGCAAGTTTTGGCAGAAACATGTTGTGACAAGAAACATGTTCACCACCAAGCATATTTGGCAGAGGTCATGGGGATGGAGGGGTTCCCGTCTCCAGGGGATCTTCCTGACCCAGGGATGGAACCTGGACCTCCTGCATTGCAGGCAGATTCTTTACCGTCTGAACCACTAGGGAAGTCCAACAGGAGCCTTAATCCTCTGGCCCATCTGTCTTACTGGCCTCTTCAGCCTCCAGGAAATGGTTCCCTCCTGTTGCTTCTTCCCCGATCTAGAGTCACACTGTTACAATCATGGATCTTATAAAGCTACATATTATATGAATCGTTTGGAGGAATCTAGTCACTGTTATCACAGACTCAATCCTAGATCTGTTAAAGAGAAACAAGAATCTTGTGAAATAAGCAGAATACTGGTAATACAGTTACTGACATCAGCCAGGTGCTCACTAAGTAGTGTTATCTTCTGAGGAGTTACATGGCTTGCACAAGGGAAATTCATCTTTATGGTGGTTCAGGGATGTCTGCCCTTGGGGAGTGTTGGTTAACACACAGTGCAGAAGCACAATGCACACGAGAGGGCGGGGCGAGGCCAAAGGGCAGAGACAACTTTCATGTTGAAATTTTTCTTGCCTTGCTTTAATATATGAGTTTTATTTCATTCCTTCTGAAGTTTTTCCTGAGGGCTCCTGGGAGCCCTCCCCCTCCCCTCCCCTGCTTCTGGGTGAAGATCACATGCTTCATCCCAGTACAGGAGTGAGGGGCAGCAGTAGGTGGGTGGGGGTCCCTCCCCTCCCCTCTCCTCCTCCACAGCTCTGCTTGCCTGGAGCCCCTCTGGCCCTGGTGATGCCAGGATGCTGACTCTGAGGCTTTGTGGCTGAGACTGAGAGATCTGTGGGGCCTTCACTGCCACCAGTTACTGTAAAGGGTTTTTGGTCTCAATGCAGGGGAGCACATGGGCACACACACATGTATACACACACACACACACACACAAACACACACGTGTGCTGAGCATGCACACAAGAACAGATCTTTCTAGAGAGGCATCCAGGTGCTGTATGGCCCCTTTAAGAGTTAGGGGACAGGAAGTTGGCACTGGGTGGGGCCCAACATCTTGTGTCACAGGCTGGCTCACACCCATTGGCTCTGGTTCAGGGGTGGGTGGGAGTCAGTGGGAGGGGCTGACTCCAGGTTTGGGTGAGGGTGGAAACTGTCTAGGACTGTTCTGCTGCTGCTGCTAAGTGGCTTCAGTTGTGTCCGACTCTGTGTGACCCCATAGATGGCAGCCCACCAGGCTCCCCTGTCCCTGGGATTCTCCAGGCAAGAACACTGGAGTGGGTTGCCATTTCCTTCTCCAATGCATGAAAGTGAAAAGTGAAAGTGAGGTCGCCCAGTCATGTCCAACTCTTAGCGAAGATGAAAGTAGAAAGAGAAAGAAGCAAAACAGGACTTGGGCAAGCACACTAAGCAGGAAGGAGACAGAGCAGGAGGGAAGGAAACAGAAAAGAGAGTGAGATGAGTGGGGAAGGATGTGAGGAGGGAGAGAGGAGCCAGGAAGAGGGCATCAGAGAACACCAGAGCTCGGTGAGGATACCTTTGTGAGCAGAGGATCAGGAGTCCCTGGGCTGGTCCTCAGTCCCTACGGAAACTGGCGGGCCCAGTACCCCAGGTCGGCCACGTAAACCAGCAGGTTGGCGGCTGTCAGGACGGCCACAGCTAGGCGCTGGTCCCAGGCGCACATGTCGTGGGTGAGCTCGTCCCTACAATCCCCATCACTGCACCTCTGGGGCTGCCCGCCGAGCTCCTCTCTGAACTGGTAAAGCAGCCAGAGGACCAGAGCACTGACATAGAGGAGGACAGAGAGCAGAGTGAGCACTAGCTGGAAAATGGGATACAGTCTGGGCAGCCTGTAATTCCCATTTGCCCAGGTTCAGCAGGATGGCCAGGGCTGCTGGGATGAAGCAGATGGGGTACACGGCCACACACCACTCCAGGGCCGGCTGGTGCAGGTATAGGGAGGTGTTGATGATGCAGGCAAAGAGGACATAGGCCATGAAGGTCTCCAGTACCTTCAGCAGGCCTGGCACGGAGTGCACATAGCAGGGGATCTCCTTGAACCCATAGGCGACTCACGTGCAGGCCACATCTACGGCATACAGCACTGATGTGACACAGGAGAAGGCAGAGGCAGCAATGACCTGGTCCCTGTAAGGACCATCAGGCAGAAACTGGACGTAGGTGATGTAGTAGATGATGGAGGCTGAGAGGCAGAGGAGGGTGGCATAGCAGGCATAGGTCACGGGAAGTTGAACCAGAAAATCGGAAAATGGGAATGGAACCCATAGAACTCAACCATGAATACCATGAGGGTCATGGCGAAACAGAAGCACCAGATGGACATGGACCAGTTTCCTGCAGCTCCCCACTCAGTGGCCCTGCTGGCCACCAGGGATACAGCCACACACATGCAGAACAGCTGTGGCAGGTGGAGGCAGAGGCACATGATGGCCATGACGTCCGGGTCCGGGGATGTCCACTGGGTGGACATCGTGTTGTGATGGTCAGGCAGGTCACAGTCACCAGTACAGCAGTGGTCTTCACTGAGGACCCATCAGAGAAGGGTCCAGCTCTGGAGGTGGAAAAAGTCAGATGCCTGGAAAAGGTTCAGGGCCCTGTGATGGCTGAGGCACTGGATCTGTGGAGTTCGAACCAGTGGCCCGGACACTCGGGTAACAGCCTGGTGGCTCAGTGGTAAAGCACCCACCTGCCAGTGCAGGGGACACAAGAGACGCGGATTTGATCCCTGGGTCAGAAAGATCCCCAGGTGAGTGAAATGGCAACCCACTCCAGTATTCTTGCCTGGGAAATCCCATGGACAGAGGAGCCTGGCAGGCAGCAGTGCATAGGGTCTCAGGACATGACTGAGCTACTAAACCACTGCCACGACCACAGCCACTCCAGGATGATTCTCCCCGCCCATCACCCTTGACCTCCTCAGGAGGCTTGTCTTATCCCAAACCTCCCATCTGGGCTGGGTCTGGCCTCAAACATGAACCTTTTGTCTCTCTCTGGGCTGTGTGTGCTGTTGTCTATGGAGACACAGGGTAGTATGGTCCTTGTCTTTAATCCCAACCTTCAAGTCTCCACCCCCAATATTTCAAAACCAAAAAGAAATATTTAAAATTCCCAACCGTCAATATTTCAAAATTGAAAACAAATACTTGAAAAATTGTTATTTAACAAAATCTGACCTGCAGACACAGGAGACAAGCTATGATCTTTGTTATTTCACTTGTGACTATTCAAAAGTTCAGTTGTCGAAACACTAATGTGTCTGATTACAAGGTGCTTTCAGACCCCAGTGAGGTCTGATGTCATAGAGACTAGATACCATGTCACCTGCCTGAAGCTGAAAAATTCCCAAGTCTAAAGAGTATCTGACCCCAAAGGTTTCAGAAAAGGGACTGCGGATTGTGCTGCTAACTGCATTTTACAGATGAGAAAACTAAGGCTTGGTGAATCAAGTGCCTTCCCTAAGGTCAGAAGATTGGAAGTGGGAACCCCATATGGAAATGCCAAAGCTGTGAGTTTGAACACTTTGCTCTACAGCCCACACATCAGGGCGCCTGGATGGGAGCCCAGGACCAAAGCTCTGTGCTCTGGGATGCAGGACATGCCTTCAAGGCCACGGCCTCCTTCCACAGCACCTGAAGACACATATGTCCTGGCCTGTCCTCCCCGCAGCATCACTAGAAGGAGCTGCCGTCTGAGGGGACACGGCTCCCACAAGAGGAGGGCAGCTTCAGTGGTGCACAGGGAGGAGCCCTGGGGTGAGAGCAAGGCCGTGGGGACATGAGAAGTAGGGACTGTTGTAAATCCCCTCCACCCAGTTTTGCTTTCACATGTGACTCTTCCTCATTGAAGGGAGACCCAATCCAGCCTGACTCCAAGGTGGGGCCACATTGAGGAAGCACAGACTAGAGTAACATAGTGTTGGGCTCCAAAGCTGCCATCCAGGTGGGAGTCTGGAAAGATCTAGGAGAAATCCTACCCGAGTGAGGATTTTCGTGGCCTGGGAGACTGGTCAGCAGCTTCCAAGCCGGGGAAGAAGGGATTGGAAATGAACAAGGACACTGTGTCTGAGGCTGACGTGGAGCCTCTCAGGGCATGTCAGGGACGAGGTGGGGATGGATGGATGATCACCCCCTTTTAAGGGCAGGAGCTGAAAGAGGAGGCCCCTGTAGGACCTTGGGAGGGGGTGACCCTGAGAATGCATCCGGGACTGGGGTGGGGGCGGGGAGTGAGTGGAGATGACTGGGGGTACCCCAGGTTCCCAGTGGCCCTGAGGCAGTCCAGTAGGGGTCTTCTGACCCAGAAAGGATGCAGGCATGGAGCCAACCTTCCCCATGGAGAAGGGGCCGGGACTGGAACTGAGACAGGAGAACAGGGGCCTGAAGGGGTTTCAGGGCTGTGACAAGGACACCTTAGGCTGCGTCCATATCTTGGCTATTGTAAACAGTGCTGCAGTGAATATTCAGTTCAGTCATTCAGTCGTGTCTGATTTGCGACCCCATGGACTGCAGCACGCCAGGCTTCCCTGTCCATCACCAACTCCCAGAGCTTGCTCCAACTCATGTCCATCGAGTTGGTGGTACCACCCAACCATCTCATCCTCTGTGGTCCCCTTCTCCTTCTGCCTTAAATCTTTCCCAGCATCAGGGTCTTTTCCAATGAGTCAGTTCTGCATATATGCCCAGGAGTGGGATTGCAGGGTCATTGTTATTGTTCAGTTGCTAAGTCGTGTCCAACTCTTTGCGACCCCATGGACTGCAGCATGTCAGGCTTTCCTGTCCTTCACCAGGGAGTGTCAAAGGTCAGCAGCTGCAGCAGCACAGGACTCAACCTCCCCAGAGGCAGATGGCAGATGCCCTGGAGTTGTTGTTGTTCAGTCGCTCAGTTATATCCAACTCTTCCCAACCCCATGGACTGCAGCACACCAGGCCTCCCTGTCCTTCTCCACCTCCCAGAGCTTGCTCTAACTCATGTCCATTGAGTCAGTGATGCCATCCAATAATCTCAACTTCTGTCTCCTCCTCCTCCTCCTGCCATGTATCTTTCAGAGTCTTTTCCAATCAGTCAGTTCTTCCCATCAGGTGGCCAATATATTGGAGCTTTAGCCTCAGCATCAGTCCTTCCAATGAATATTCAGGGTTGATTTTCTTTAGGATTTACTGGTCACACTCCTCTGTCCAAAGGACTCTCAAGAGTCTTCTCCAGCACCACACTTTGAAAGCATCGTTTCTTCGGCACTCAACCTTCTTATGGGCCAACTCTCACGGCCATACATAACTACTAGAAAAACCATAGCTTTAACTATATGGATCTCAGTAGAAAGCCATTGCTGAGATGTACCCAGGGGACTAGCAGTCACTTAGAGAGAAGCCTCTAGAATTTCCCTTCAGATAGGAAAGTGGTAGATATCCAATGAGAAACATTTCAAAAAAATGAGAGAAGGATCTTGAACTCAAACCCAGAGGCCCAACAGCAGCCCCCTTTTCTGCCACTCCACAGAAGGGGCAGGCATGTGCTGGGTGCGGGGAGCTCACCAGAGTGGAGGGGCCCCGGGAGGTGGGCTGGACACTGGGAGCTGCGGCCACACCTGGGGCTTCCAGCTCAGGGGATGTTTGTGAAGCACCTGCTCGGGCCAGGCTGGACCAGAGGCTGAGGACCCAGGTGAGCAATGCCGGGCAGGTCCTTAAGAAACTCTTGGTTGAAGGGAGGTAGGGCCATGAACTGACTATCAGCATATCTGCGGGGTGTGTCCACAGAGGGAGGGCAGGTGTCCTGAGCAGGAATGGAGGATGGGGAGCAGGCAGGACACCAGGTCTGAGTGGAGGGTGAAGGGTGTGTCTTATTGGAAAAGGACGCAAGAAGGGAGCCGGAGAGGGGAGACCTGGGGCCCCAGCCCAAGGGTTGGGGGCAGCTTATCTGGGGAGCAGGAAGGTGGCCGATGGGGCTGAGTTTGGGCCCCTCTGTAGGGCTTGGGGGATCAGGGACCCAGGACAGAATGTAGCTCCTGGACTCACTGAAGAGCCCTGTTCTCAACATGCTGAGCAAGGAGCACTCTAGAAACATCTCTGTCCCTGTTGCCTGGCCCCTGGGGTCCCTGTGAGAACTGCTCCAGCCCCTCTGGGTCTGAGGCCAAGCCTGCAGTGCCCCACCCCCACGCAGCAGATGGGAGCCCCTGGAGGGCACACGTGGCCTCAGGATCTGGATTCTGTGCGTGGCCCTGCCTGGGCCCCAGGCTCATGGGTGAAGCCCGGCCTGCTCCGGACACCTGCCGAGTCCAGGGTGTCAGGGGCCTGGGAGACTCACCCCTGACCCACTTCAGCCCTGGACGTCAGGGTGTGAGCAGGGAAGGCCCAGGTCCCCTGGCGCCTGGATCCGGCCCCAGTCCCCTCTCTGTGCCGTGTGTGCGGTACAGTGTCCTGGGACACAATTCGGTGGAAGACGCCAGGGCAGCCATGGAGCTCTACCGCATCTCCGGGAGGTTTCACTTGCAGCCTGAGAATTTTAGTTGCAGCGTGTGGGATCTAGTTTCCTGACCAGGGATTGAACCTGGGCCCCTGCTTTGGGTGTGTGGCATCTTAGTCCCTGGACCACCAGGGAAGTCCTTACCTTTTATCTTTATATTTCATGGGAAGGACTCAGTAAAAAATATTCCAAAGCAGAAAAGAAACAAGCACCAATATGCACACGCTGTATTGAAGTAGAGCAGTGACAACCATAGAAGAGAACTGAGTGAGCTGAAACTGCCTCCATGTGGGTAGCAGTGGTTAAGGGTGGGGATTGGCCTGGGGAGCAATTGTTTTCTATTATAAGCTTTGGTACATTATTTACTTAAAAAAATTGTTTGGGTGTTATATTTAGAAGAACTTAAAGTGCAATGGGGCAAATAGGTAAACTGGATTGGAAAGAGACACAGAGAGCTTCACCTTTGTAAGGTGAAAGGTACACAAGTGATATATTATTTATATGCTTCTGAATATCTAAAATATTTTATAGTTATTATTAAACAGCAACAGTAGAGCGATGCTGTTCAGAGAGGGTACCTGAAGGTCCAGGGTTGTGAAGTGTAGGAGACAGGGCAGAGCATAAAAATACAGAAGTCAATCATGGACAGAAGGAGGGACAGTTATGACCACTCCAAAAGAAGAGGAGTTAGGAAAGGTGGAGATACAGAGATATTTTGAATTATAGTTGGGAGAAGTTGAGAAATTACAAACCCCGCTGCAGGAATACAGCTGTAGTTCTGGGTTTCAGCAGAAGATAGGAGAGTTATGGGAATATACTATAGGAAGTCCCCTACATATGAAGCTTTATGTTGTGGACTCAAAGATACGAATGCACGTTTACAGAAGTTCGTTCACTGTCTGGTGTACAGCGTCACGTGCTTGCATACTCTCCGAGGGCCTGTGCTTTTGTGTACTTTACCGTATAGTACTGCACAGGGTGCAGTAGTGGTGTTGGTGGTGGTTTAGTTGCTAAGTCATGTCAGACTCTGGCGACCTCAGGGACCTCAGGGACCTCAGCCTGCCAGACTCCTCTGTCCATGGGATTTCCCAGGCAAGAATACTGAAGTGGGTTGCCATTTCCTCCTCCAGGGGATTTACCCGACCCAGGGATAGAATCTGAGTCTCCGCATTGCAGGTGGATTCTTTGTTGCTGAGCCACCAGGGAAACCCAAGGTACAGTAGTACATTATCTTGATTTCAATCCAGGATGTCCAGAAGCAAGTGTAAATGCAGCAAAGATGTAGCTGGTACTTGACTGTTCAGTCGAAGCCAGCCTCTCTAATACCAGCCTTTTTACTGAATTTTTCAAGTTTTACAGTACTTTTCAAGATACTGTACTGTGAGATTAAAAATGTTTATTTTTATGTTTATTTTTATGTATCTTTATGTGGCATGTATTATAAACTTGTCACCGTACAGTACTACATAGCCGATTGTGTTAGTTGAGTACCTAGGCTAACTTTGCTGGACTCACGAAAAAATTGGACTTACAAATGAGCTCTCAGAACAAAATTCATTTATATGTAGGGGACTTACTGTAGTCTCCTAGGGCTGATGAAACAAGTTACCATAACCTCGAGGGCTTAAAATAGCAGAAAGTCATTCTTTCACCGTTCAGGAGGCCAGATATCTGAACTCAAGGTATCAGCAGGGTCACACTCCTCTGGAAAACCTGAGGAAGAATCTCTTCCTTGCCCTTCCAGCTGCTGGTCTTCCCTAGTGTTCAGGGTTTCTGCAGCATCACTCCTATCTCTGCCTCCGTCTTCTCACCACCGTCTCCCCCGTGTGTGTTGGGCTATGACCTCTTTCTTTATTGGCCACACCTTGAGGCGTGCCGGATCTTAGCTCGCCAATCAGGGATTGAACCCGTGCCTCCTGAAGTGGATGGGCAGAGCCTTAACCACTGGACCTGCAGGAAGAGTCCTACGTCTCTTTGATAAGGACACTTATTATCGCACTCAGGGCTCACCCAGAAATCCAGGATTAGCTTCTTAGCTCAAGATTTTTATCTTAATCAGATCTGCAATGTTCTTTCCCCCAAATAAAGTAACTTTCACAAGGTACAGGAATTTGACATGGAAATCTCTCTGGAGAAATTTTTTTTTTCAGCCTACAAGAGGGAGTGACAGGATTTAAGGAAATAGTACATTTTCTCACTATTCACCAGTAGATGGGGACGTTCAGTAATCAACAAAAGCAGGAAAGAAGTTGCTGAGTAAATCTGAAAGTGAAACTGACTTGAATCAACAAGCATGAATTTCTTAGTGGACTTGTTCCACAAAGTTGATAGGCTCCATTTTGTGTGAATAAACCCCTCAGTTTCTGAGATTCCCTTATCACTTCAGTTGGCCAGAAACCTGGAACTTTTGTGTAGATTATGAACATTTCCGATGTGGCAGGGAATAAAGCAATGTAGAGAAGACTCTCTGGGTAAATGTAAATCAGCTAAAGCCTGGGTTATAAATTTAAATTTTGACAAGTAGAATTGAAGGTCACAAACATCATATGGGATAAGGAAATATTTTATGAATATTGATAAAATGAAGATAGATGAAGAAGACATGACAAACACAAACACATATGCATCTGACAACACAGCCTCGGAATATCCGCAGCAGGGCAGCCCAGGAGAACGTTCCACGATGATGGAAGAGTTCAATGCCTGCCCTGTCCATCACAGTGCGTCTTCAGTCGCTCAGTCGAGTCTGACTCTTTGCGACTCTTTGGACTGTATCCCTCCAGGTCTCTGTCCATGGAATTTTTCAGGCACGAACTCTGGAGTGGGTTGTCATTTCCTCCTCCAGTCCCATATAGAAGCTGCTAACAACGTGTGGGAATAGGTACTGAAATGTGGCTGGTAGGACTGAGGGGCTGAATTTTTAATTCTGCTTAATTTTATTTAATTAAAAGTGAAGTAGCCAAACATACCTACTGGCTGCTATTAATATATTGAACAATGTGGATAAAACAAGAACTGGGAGAACTGTGAGGCGACACACACACAGCAGTGACCATATCTGGGGGATCAGTGTGCTCCCCTCAGAACGGGGTTCATGAAGGACACAGGAGGGTGACTCTGAGGTGGTGGCCACAGGTCTCGCCACAGTAATAACTTTTACCGTCTTCTTTCTCATCTCCTGTTTTGACGTGAAAAGAGGTGAACGTTCACACTGTTCAATAACATACTCTGTATTTACTAGCAGATTTCATCCACTGTCCTTATGACTCATGTTTTGTCATGTTTTGGGCTTTAAAAAATATTTTCCCTTTTGGACCTGGGATCAATATTTGGATGTTCCACTGGGTTGAAGTTCACCTATAGTAAATGTCCTTCTGCAAACTTATCATGTAGGTTCCCTTGACCGTTGCCTCATGTCCACTATGACCCTATCTCTCCTTCCCCTCACAGACACTAGCTGCCCCAGGAGAAACCTGTATCGACAGTCTTTCCTTCTCTTTCACAGTCTCAAATGCACTGGCTTCTGTCCTGAGGCTCTCACAAATGTTCAAGTACTCATATCCAGTGATCACTTCTCAGTGCTGATCCCACATGAACTCTGCTTACCTCTGCGGCATGTAACCATGCTGACCACATCCTCCTGACACTCTCTTCTCTATTATTCTTTGAATGACAGGAGCCTCTTGATCTTTCCCTCTTGATCCTGCCTACTTCTTGGCAGATTCCTCCTCTGCCTGCTGCTTAAATACCAGTGTTTTCTCAGTTCTCCCTTCTCAGCCATCTCTGCTTCTCACTCTGCCTAGTCTTTCTGGGAAATTGTACTCATGTTGATAACTTCAATTATTCCTTTAGGAGATGACACTGCATGCATGTGTGCTCAGTCAGTTAAGTCGTGTCTGACTCTGTGCAACCCTACGGATGGTAGCCCACCAGGCTCCTCTGTCCATCGGATTCTCCAGGCAAGGATACTGCAGTGGGCTGCCGTACCCTCCTCCAGGGCATCTTTCCTACCCAGGGATTGAACCTGTGTCTGTTACGTCTACCTGCATTGGCAGGCAGGTTCTTTACCACTAGCATCACCTGGGAAGCCTCATGATTCACTAGCCGCTTCTTAAACTCCTAACCTGTCCAGCTGGACTATCCTCAGGAACTTTACAGTCAGCCTGTCACACAACTCTGATCTCAGTGAGGCAGCAGTGAGAAGTGGTGTGAAGTGAGATCTTAATTCCCTGCCCAGGAATTGAACCTGAGTAGCCTGGCTTCCCAGTGGTAAAGAATCCACCTGCCAATGCAGGAGATGAAAGCGACACTGGTTCGATCCCCTGGAAGTTCCCCTGAAGTAGAAAGTGGCAACCTACGCCAGTATTCTTGCCTGGAAAATCTCATAGACAGAGGAACCTGGCGGCTACAGTCCATGGGGTCACAAAGAGCTGGACATGTCTAAGCAACTGAACACACACAGCCTGGATGAAAGCCAGGAATCCTAGCCACCAGACCAGCAAGGGCTAGAGGCTAAAAGCTATTTTCTCCTGGCTCTTGCCCCGAGTGAAAAATGCATTTCTCATGGAAGCAAAAATCTTAAATGCAGGTACAAAGTTTATTATTGGAGACGCCGCAGAGCAAGAGTGGAAGAGGACACTGAGAAACTGTTAGTTTAGCTAAGGCAGAAGCAAGGCCGAGATGAACGCTCGGAGAGAAAGGGTGTCGGCGTGCCCCCTAGAGCAGAGGAGCGCAGGAAAGAGGCAGTCCAGTCAGTCCTGTAGGGCAGGGCTTTGTCTTCCCTCTGGCCAGACGTCCTGCTTTGACCCCTGGCTGATTTGTCTCAGAACCTCGCCCCTAGGTGTGCACACACCCCTCAACCAAGAGGGATCTTGATAAAAAGGCTTCTGGGAGAAGCAAGACTCTTTATGGCCGGGCATTGTGCCCTGACTTTTGGCCCCCAAGGAGCCTTTCTGCGCGTGTGCAGTGTCTCTCTTGCCCCAAAGTGGGGCAAATCTCTTGATCCTTTACTTGAGCAAGGTTTAGCCCCTCTCTGTTTCTGCCGTGACTGTTACCTTCAGGTGTCCACCAGAGACAAAGCTGCTTACTCTGTTTCTGTCATTACTCCCATTTCGGAAAGCAAACAGGAGGCTGATGGTAAATGCCAGCCTGGAGCCCACCTAACGCCCATTCAGGAAATGCAAATAGGAGGCCAGTTGTAAGTGTCCAGCCTGAAGTTCAACTTGTTCTCGTCCTTAAGAAAACCAGAGACCAGTCATAAATGCCTATCTCTCTCTCTGGCCTCAGCAGGAAAATAAAGGGGAGAAGAGTGAGATGATCAGACTTGCAGCCGCCACACGCGTGAGGGGCTAAACTCTCTCTCTCTGAGCAGTCTCCGGTCAGGCAGAGCCCATGGAGCACTGTCTGCAGGGTGTGCAGGGGGAGCCTCTCCCACTTCCTCTTAATCACCTGTCAAGGTGAGCGGTTGCTGGCCGGAGGGAGTGGGTCTCATGACTGAGGGAGCTGAGGCAGCTGTAGCTGCCTGATGTCCACAGGACAGAGAGGGGAGCCAGCGGAGAGAAAAGTGGAGAGATCTCCAAAAGAGGGAAAGGGAAAAGGGAGCGGGGAGAGAGTTGCCTGAATGAGGGGACTGAAGGCCCCCAGGGCCAGGGACAAACTTACCAAACTGTGATGTTCACCCAGGAGGGTCAGATGGCCACTTGTCACCCACAGGGAAGCTGCTTTCGGTGGACTACGAGGTGCCAAATCTTCT